>OU779861.1:23934769-28934769 GCA_916999025.1 Orgyia antiqua
TTATTTTTTATAGTATTATAAGTGTGTTATATATGTACAAAAGAAAAGTAATTTAAATGTCTATCCCTATTCTGCTACCCATAACACAAGCAGATATACTTGGCTTGGGACTACAGTACGTTGTGTGAAATGTCCATGATTATTATAAAAAATACATTTTGCTTAAAGAGTGCTCTACTAGGAAGTGTAACTTAAACTGACACTAAACCTAGTGTTAATCCCTAAATCTAGTCTTCCAAGCTACTAATCATTCAGTTGAGATGAATAAATTACCCAAAGTCTAGTTATATATATTTCAGACTCATTTCTAGTTTTTAAATTTCCCATGCCCGAAATATGCACCAATAAGTTCGTCTTTGTTACGTTATGACTGCTTGTATTGGCTTTAAATACGTGCTTAAATAGGGCTGTCACCGATTAAAGTACGTGATTTTTTTTCTCCCCTCTTGCTCTTACCGGGCCATGGTATAATGCCTTGAGCCTGACGAAGACCTGGCAAAGGAGTGACTCTGTTATTCGGGACCCGACTCAGTGGGAGGGGCATTAGCCCCCCCCCCCATTATGTGTACATGGCCTCTCACCGGAACGCTTGGTGAGAGGTCATCCGGCACAATAGGCGCGGCAGGTCCTGCGACTCGCCGCATATGTACTCCTCTCCAGGTAGAGGCGCCGGCTGATTAAAGTACGTGTATGGCATAGTTTATAAACAACTAAACAAAGTAATAATAATGTAACTGCTAAATATTTTAATTATATTAAATCAACATTATAATGTACCTTAACTAATGTAAACTAATCTTGTGATGAAGGAGACTGAGCCCCACAAGCCCACAACACAGGGAGTCCTAGCGTGGGGTCTCAGTGTTTTTTAATATTTGATTGTAAAACTTTTAAACTTTAAAATTTTAATAAATTTTTATCTTATCTTAACTAGTTGCTGCTCGCAACTCCGTACGCGTTGAATTTAGAAACTAAACCTTAACCAAAATTATTTTCAAGTCGCATCAAAATCGGTTACGTAGTTTTAAAGATATAAGCTCACATAGGGGTATACATACAAAAAGAAAGTAAGGATAGCACATAATAGCGATGATTAAAAAAGATTGTAATTGCTGTACGCTTGTACCCCCTACCTTTCTTCGAGGTCATTGCTGTCCATCTCTCAGCGTTTCTATTATTGACCCATTTCTACTAAATCTTAAAAAATGTCTTTAGTGATTATAAAACAAAGTAGTTATTTTTGTATGTATATCTCTACGTGAGCTTATATTTTCAAAACTACGCAACTGGCTTTTTGTATTTTTTTTTAAGGTTTGCTGTTTATGGGATTGCGGTGCATCAATACCTATAGACGCAGATGAAACCGCGGGCATTATCTAGTCAACATTAGTTAAGTGACAACCCTATCTTCGCGTGATATTAAACCATAAGCAAACTGGAGTTCATTGACCGCACCCAGCGTTCTACTACTAATATACCATATAATCATATTGATCCTTATTACATTTAACATAAAGTTTAACGTCATTCATACAAATTGCGTATGATAATTGTTTTACAACCATGTCATTATTGCCATCGCTTTTAGTATAATTTCTTTAAAAATAAGGGTTATTACACGCTTTATATTAGCTTCACTTGTATGTTTGTTTGTATGTTTGTAACCGACTCCTTTGGACGCTATTTTGACCCACTTTAAACGGTCAGATTCTATTCAAATTTTGCACACCTGTCAAAGACCGATGACAATGCAATAATTCGATTAAATAAAGCATGTTTTTTAGTTTTTTTTTAATTTTTAATAACGAAAGGTGATTTTGTAAATTGTCACCTGTTTCCTCGTTCCTGCAATCCATAAGGATTGCAGTAGTTACTGTCGATAATATTCTGAGGCTCCGGTAACTAGAAAAAATAAACTATTATTAGAACGGTGATAGGGACGAACTGAAAATTACATCAGTTGATGCTACAACAACAAATACTCATCATTATCATTCTCCAGCCTTCATCCCATTATTTAGGCTTCCATTATTTGGTTTCATCTGCTGCAGCTATGCTTATAGTTTCAAATATCTTCACTGTTCATAATTTTATGCAGAAAAAGTCGCATTATACAGCTAGTATATAAAATGAATAACTGTAGTATTGTCTACAAGTGTCAGTTAACACGCATCGTTGCGGTTTTACAGTGTGCAGGTCATTAGCACTGATCAACTAACAATTTTATTATATCGATTAGATATGAATACACTGAAAGAAATAGTGTGGTGACATTATTTTTAATCCGCCTCCACACAGATAAAACTGGGGAAAATCTGTCGACTCATTTAAGTCTCATCTAATTTGTGTTATTAAGTTTTTATCTTGATATTTGTTTGTTTTTAACCGACTTCATAAAAAGGAGTTACCTCATAACTTTTAACTGGGCGAAGCGATTATAATGGTTCTTTTTTTATTTGAAAGCTGGTGTTTTCCGTGTGGTCGTTTGTACTAGGTCAGGATCTGATGGTTATCTCCTGAGAAATCGAGGAAAACCCTTAAATTTCAAAGACACACGAAAATTGGTAGAACTTTTTTTTAAAATACTTATTCACAGAAATGTTTATTATCTACCAAAAAAAAAAGTAATCGGCGGAAGTGTTAAATCTTGTTTTAAAATATGTATATCACATTTAGTACATCCTGAAGTGCGGATTGCGAATGACTCACGGATGAGTATTTCTGTCTCCGACTAACAGCGGATGATTTATTATAGTTAGAACCAGTTGTGTCTGTCTGTCTATATCGATACGTACAGGCTGGCTGGTTTATAGCTATGCCAAATGTAAAGTTCTGATAACTTTGAATCGAATTTCTACTAAGAAATTTTTGATAAAATACGTCACCATTGTAACTAATTGTTCTATAAAGTGTATTTAGGCATGTCGATCTCCCAAATTTGTTTTGAATTATAAAATTAATAAGGCAATAACACTGATTCTTTGTCTTTCTTGTAAACCTACCGAAAATTATTTGACACTAGCTGTTGCCCCGCGTGGAATTCAGACACAACCTAAACTAATGATACAATAAAGCCATCCTCGCAAACCACTCTATCTATTAAAAAAAACTGCATCATAATCCGTTCCGTAATTTTGGAGAAATAAGCTCACATTGAAACATACATACAAAAATAATGACTTTGTTATAAAATAAGTAAAGAAGTACAGCGGTCTGATAATGTGAGGGATTCTATTGATAAAAACTATTTGAATTGACTCCTACTGGCTCTTACAAAATATATTCCTGTTATGCTTGTTACTCGATTTCTTTGTCAACTTTTGAGACAATTTTATAATTTTTGAAAGGTTTGTTTAGGTAATGTCTCCCGGGTCTTAGCGCCTTTACCTATACAGGGGTGGCCCTTATGAATAAAAAAAAATCCTCATTTTGTGTAAGCACGTTCAAAAAACTAAGGAGCCATTCACCATACATTTGGAGGCGATTTGTGTATTTCTTCATAATATTTAGTCAATTTAAGTCTATTAACTTTAATATTGTTTTCAGCGTACTGGGGTCGTGATGGAGGGGCCAGTGCGGCTGGTGGAGGAGCGGCGGCCGCAGCACAGGCTCAGGCAGCTCTGTTCGGGTTTGGGAGCCGGTACCCACCGCCGACTACGCTCGGAGTGGCCGCCAACCAGGCAGCTTCACTCGGCTTACACCCAGCTGCCAGTTAGTATTACAGACTGCACAAATATACTCAAATATGAAATCGGAAGTTCGATTTCCGTAAAGAATACTAATACATACCTTACAATCGTGTTATTTATAGTTTATTTCTAATACTTGTTTTAATATTTTAGAAATTTCGTTTCAAAAATATATTGTCCATTTCTTAGGCGCAGCTTGGTGGTCAATGGCCTCCCATCTAGCAGCACAGGACTACCTAGCCAGGTTACAAGCTTCAGGTCTCAATTTTCCACCACTAGCAGACCCTTATGCGGCTCTATCAGCGCTGTCTGGAGCTGGATTGAAGCAGCCATCTAAACCGGGAAAACTGTCTTCTAGGAATGAAAGGTAGGTACATTTATAATATAAGAAGAAGCTTGACAGAGAGACTGACAGTCACACGGACACCGAAGTGAGTCTATATGGGCTTCTTTTTTGTACGAAACCCCGAACAGGTATCACTGAATGTGTTACTAAGAATAAATTTAAAGAACTGAACCGGTAGACTTAGAAAAAAAAATGCCAATGCACAGCCTATTTTAAATATAGTAAATATATAATACAGTGCATGTAACTACGTGCATTTTTGGCAAGACTGCTAACCTCGATGTTCATAAATCTTTCTTTTAATACGTTCTTTCAAGCACCCTTAAACCCGCTTTCACCTCTTTAAGGATTGAATATTGTCTTTTGTAGTGCTCGATTGCAGTGATTCGTTAGTTCCAATTGTTTACTGTGTGTTGCAGGTCAGGTAGAAGCAGTACATCATCATCAAGTGCAACAGTGAAAGAGAAGAATCCAGCAACCAGCACCAACTCGCAGAATATGAGTGAGTGGGGCACGTATCTTTATTATTATTTATAACTCTTCTATAATATTTTTTTTAACTATAAGCAATAAAACTAGTTTTTTTTTTACGAATCACGAAATATTTATATGATAACCAGCTCTTTCACACTTCTTCATACGCTAGCCTTTAAAACTCAATTAATAAATTATTGCTAATAATTATAACACGTAATTTTTACCACTTTTAAGTGATTGATCTGAAATTTTGCACACTTGTTGAAAAACGATGGCATTTAGGGCAGATGTTAGGGATGCGTTATTAACTTGTATCATGTATTTTTTGTCTTTGTTGTGGTGTCATGCGCTTAGGAAAAAGAAGTATTACAAGGTATGAACTTATTGAAACAGATTACCTAAGCACATGACCCCATTTCATTTTAAACTAAATAGGTAACTATGAATATTGTGACAGGATCGCAATATGGTTTACCGAAGACGTCGTCTCCTTCAACGATGCACTCCCACTCGCAGTCCATGTCCAGTCTGGCTTCTTTGAACAGTCTGGTGTCATCTCCTCATCAGAGTAAACACAATAAACCAGTACCACCACCTCCTGCCAGTGAGTGTTCATGGGTTTACAAGTTTTAATTTAAATCTTACAACCTTTTAAAAATTCTGTCTACTGTGCCACGCTGACCAGGTTTGTTATTACAGAATTTATTTTCGAGATTTCCGTCTTTCACAAAGGATCTTATCTGTGTACAATATCCCTTGGCTATAGGGCTCGGATTTATTTGGTGTGCTGCCACGCTGTCCAGGCTCATACAGATTTAAGACTTGTCTCAAGATTCGCTACTTTCTAATTTCTAAGTAGTCTAAATGAAGCATGGAGTTACGAATTTATGTCTATAGCGCACGCGACGCAAGCCACGTGGATTTAATAGTTCTTCGACATATTAACATACAATTTCCAACAATGCAAAGTTTGCGCAGAGGTTATAAACGCTCTTGATGTTTCCAGAGAAGCCTTCATCATCATCGAGCAGTTCCAGTTCAAAAGGCAAAGAGCGTGAGTTGGCGTTGCTACGTGGTGACCTAATGTTGGCGCAGGCCGCCGCACATGGGGCTTACCATGCTGCAGTTGCTGCTGCTACCAAGGGGAAGGTGAATATGCATATAGGAGTAGTATACTTGGGTGAAAAGGTTACTAAGACTTGACCGGAGAGGTTTGGCCTAATAGGAGAGACACCGACGGACTATATGGGTATTATCTAGCTAAACTGTCTTACAACTGGGCTGTCCCTTTCCTTCTCTTTCCAGTCCAATACTCAATATTAAAACACTTTTCACTGATGCTTCGCTGCTAGTGGTCGCAGCGTGAAGTTATATAGCCTATACTATAGCCATCCTTGATAAATGTACTATCCAACACTGAAAGAATTTTTCAAATTCCTACCGTTTTTTAAGTCGGTTAAAATCATTGTGACGCTAGATTTTTTTTTAAAGAATATCCTGTTTTGCAGAACATGTCACCTTTGTATCCATTCGGTATGCCTGGCTCTGAAAAAGACAGGCATGCTGGTATCGACTCACTCACTGGTTTACCGCATACAATACTTAGGTAAGTTATGTTTTTAGATCTACAGATATTATAGTGTGGTCATATGCATATAATTTTTTGTTTGTCATCATATGTATATATCGGAGAAAAGGTATCGTAGACATCACCTGTAATTATTGCCAGGGTAGTCTCCAATCCAAACACCCTGTAATACTGAATAAGCTAACTACGTTAACTACAAAATTCTATTAACTACGATGAGATTGATCCGTGGCTTACGACACGTGTAACTGGTTTGGAAGGATCCTTTTATGAAATTTCAACGGGTCACCATTCAGTCTCACCAACTACAGTAAATAAACGAATTACTCACCATTTACACCATTTAAGGACCCACATCACAATCTTGGAACCTAAGTTAAAACTAAAAATCCTTAAGTAAACTATTTTAATCAAGTCTCCTACGACACGGCCATTCTGCGAATACACACGTCCCCGTGTGTAAATCTGCAATAGAACTAAGTTTTTCCGCTCGGCTAATTCTGACCCAATATAAAGTCGCAAAATAAAGAAATCCACAACTAAGATTTTTCCATACATTCGGTCAGTTACAACAATTTCCACAATAATTCAACATTCACACTCGGTCAGTTACATTAATTCCGCATTATCGTTACTTTGCACTTTCTCACAAATACACACTCAGCAATTACACTTTGGAGGATATTCTAATTGTTTAAGTTATAGAACTGGGCAGCGTAACGACCCGTATAATACTGACTGCTCTAGTTGTCAGGTTTTTCGCATTTTTGCTAACGAACTTTAAGTTGTAGTGGGTTCGTATTGACTTATCGAGCCAATACAATTGTAGCATTCAATAGATGGTTTCTAATCATCAAATCCACTACACATTAAAATTGTGTTTTCATAAAGACAACCGCTCGGCTGTAATTTGATAACTACTTAATTATTTAGGATTTAGCTAATTAATCGTAAATTACTCAGAAAATGATTTTTAGCTACGTTAGTAAATTCATTAGAAATTTTTTTTTTCTTTTTGTTTTCTTTTTCTTTCTTTTCTTTCCTTTGTTTCTCTTTTTCCTTATTGTCACACGGCCATTCTGCAAAGGCACGCGTCCTCGTGTGTTCCCTATCTACTTGAAACAAATATAAGGGTTTTCGTTTGGCCTATCCTGCTGATCTAGACGGATTCAAGAGTAAAGGAATGATTTTCTAATTTAGTTTAAATGCTAATGATTAAACTATCAGTGAATAAAAAGTTGAATTTAGAATTTTCGTACTGGCATACGAATGAACACTGTTACTTTACCTCCTACTTGTAGCCCAAGTAGAAGTTAAGCCTACATAACTATGTTAGCTGTTGCTACAAAACACCTACATCGTGAATAGTAACCGTTGGTTGGTGTACAGTAACAACGTGGTATATTTATGCGTATAGCGTCTTAAGGATAGAAAGGATTAAGGATTTAGGAAGGATAAAGGGTTTGGGAAGGATAGGTAAGGGAAAGGTCGACATTGCCGCGTAGGCAAGGGCCCTAGGAATAAAAGGATAGGTTGATGCTGTGCCATAGGCGGTCCTGTTCGCCGTCGTACACAGGGGACCATTATTCTTTCAGGATAGGATAATTATAGTGGCTTATATTGGTCGGCTCCACACGCCAATATAGCATCTTTTATTTATTGATTTATTTTCATTTTTTTTTTTTTTTTGGCTTATTGGTCGGCTCCACACGCCAATAGCATCTTTTATTTTTGGCTTACTGTAACGCTCCACGCGCCAACAGCTCTTTTAATAATAATAATTAGTTTACTCGTGGATACACCACGGTAAACTGCGTTGTTAATACTATAAATAGTTCACTGAACGTCTCTGTACACCAAAAACGCTCGGAAATTAAAATTTAAGAGGTAGATAATTTGTTACGGTATGTAGATCTGCTATAGTCAATCCACTACAACAGATTCTTGTTCAAGTAAATAAGGTCAAAAGTTATGCTCGTGAATACTCAGAGGTGATCTCCTGTCGCCTCGATAATTTGTAATAAGGGTCGTATGCGCGAATAAACGGAAAGTAATAAAGTTAAAAACAAACGGTAGACTTCATTTACAATGAGAACCACGCGAAACAGTTGCAGATTGCTAGTGATTATTTTTTTTCAGCCTGGATAGACCAATAATATTAGTCGCATACATTTAAATCAAAATACAACTGAAGTATTGTATGGGCATTAAAGGCATTTTGGAATTAAATATTTGTAATAAGATGAACCTGCTATACTGGACATCTCTATGAAAATTTTAGAAACATGTTATTGGTAAACCACAATAAAACGTGTGGTTAATGTTATTAATAGTTTACAAGACGTCTCTGCGTTATCAAAATCATATTTGTAAGTAAATGTTTTAAAAAGAAGATTTCACGAACTGATTATAAGTAAGCCACAATAAAGCGTGTGATTAATATTATTACTGCCTCACTAGACGTCTCACACGTCAGTAAGTTAAAGATTTCAAAAACTCATTATACACCACAAAAAGTGATGTTAATAATTATTAATGGTTGCTAGACGTCTCCATACGTCAATAGCACCGTCAGGTTCGTATTTGTAGCTAGATATTTTAGAAAGGACGAATTTAACCGCATATTATAGGTACACTACAATAAGTTGCGTTGGCAATATTATTAACGACTTACAGGACGTCTGCATACGTCAATAGCACAGTCGAGATCATAATGGTAAATAGATTTTTCGAAACAGTAATTCTGAAACGACTGGCACGTATATAGATTTCTTAAACTTTCTTTCGCTGTCTAAGGATTTAAAATTTTAAACGCATATTTTGTCAATCTCTTTTTATCACAACTCTATCTTCTACATGTAACTACATGTTGGTCTAATCTTGAGTATTTAGTTAACCATGATTTAGATTTTCTCACTACCTCTCATCTAGGTGAAAGTTTGTTGCGATATTATTTGCCAGTCACAAATAACAAACTTTAATAACGCGTTAGAATATGTAAAAACACATTATTACACGGCGGAGACTAAATCTTTGTTTTTCTTTAAAACTTTTATTTTTAGTTATCAAGTACGCTTATAAATAAATAAGCGAAAATCATGTACCAACTTTATAAAAAGGGAACCGAACACTTTAAAACGAAGTGTTGAATGTTCATAAAGCCACACTATATTTCTGTTCGCAATCAAGTAAAACGATTTTACTATTACTTATTGATTGATACACGAGATAAATTTAGCAAGTGAACACTGTAGATTTATTAAATTACTAACAAATCATTGTCATTTAATTTATGTTACGTAGTTACAATGTTTTAGGGTAATTAACTAATTACCTATAACTTGTTATTATCAGTCTTGGGTTGTTAATGTAATCAAAGCAATTTTTTACCAAAAAGAAACTTTGCGAAATCTTTAAATTTTTACTAAAACGCCGGTTACGTTTAATTTTACTGTTCTAGTTTTTTTTTTTTTTATTTCAAAACAAAATCGAATAACGACTATTCGATCCCACTTCTGATATCGGAGAAAAGGTATCGTAGACATCACCTGTAATTATTGCCAGGGTAGTCTCCAATCCAAACACCCTGTAATACTGAATAAGCTAACTACGTTAACTACAAAATTCTATTAACTACGATGAGATTGATCCGTGGCTTACGACACGTGTAACTGGTTTGGAAGGATCCTTTTATGAAATTTCAACGGGTCACCATTCAGTCTCACCAACTACAGTAAATAAACGAATTACTCACCATTTACACCATTTCCCACATCACAATCTTGGAACCTAAGTTAAAACTAAAAATCCTTAAGTAAACTATTTTAATCAAGTCTCCTACGACATATATAATTTTCCTGCTTTTATCCCGTTACTTTAAAACTCACAGATTTAACTATTTTAAAGCGACATTAGTTTATTATATGTTTAGTAAAGGATTTTTATAATACTTTTTACAATAAATAAAAATATGGATTCTAATATTTTTGTCTTTAATTAGTGCTGCTTTGGAAGGAGGGTAAGATGATTATATTATTAACTAGCTGTGCCCCGCGGTGTTACCCGCGGTAAAAAGAATCTGATTGTTTTTATTATCCCATGGGAACATTGCATTCTTTTGGGATAAAAAGCAGCCTATATGTTATTCGAAAGTATAAGCTACATAATTGAAAAGTTTCATTAAAATCCATTTAGTAGTTTTTGCGTGAAATAGTAACAAACATCCATACACACAAACTTTCATATTTATAATACTAGTAGGAATGAAATTTAGTATCAAATCTCACTATAAATTAACTATAATAGTTACAGGCCATATGGATGGTGACTATAGTCAGTCGTATATAGACTACAAGCTGTTCGTAGCCCGCAAATTCGTAGGCGTGAAATTTTGAAAATAAAAACAACCTCTCCCTCAAAACAACACCACCTCCGCTTATATGCAAATCATAACAATTATACAAAAAAAAAACATCCTCATGAACAACTCTATCTCTTAAAAAAAATCCCATCAAAATCCGTTGCTTAGTTTTAAAGATTTAAGCTCATTATCCCACTTATTATGGTTTTTAGAGTCATATTTACATCGTCGGGCAGTTTGGTAGTTGAAAGGACCTAAATTCCGCCGTTAATCTTGCGGTTTTGGTTCCACAGCCCTATAGAAGGTTGCAATCCGATAGGTCTACTCTCTAAATGTGAGATTAAAAAATAAGTACACATGCGTTAAAATTCGTTTTTTGATAATGCGTGCACAATTCAAAACAAAACAAAAAAACAAAACAAAAAATTTTTTAAAAACTATGGTGTATTCTGTATGATTGGCTATTTCGTTGTACACATTTTTATTATTTTATTTTATTGTTAATCTAAAGTATGTATACAGATTCTCTAACAAAAAGGTTCTTTTAACATTGCCGAATTGTGTTATTGACACTATCAATTTTATTTTTGTTTAATTAAGTTTAGTTGTGCGCCTACAATCGGTACCAATGTTGGTACTTTCTTATTTAAAATATAATTTTTATGTTTACAGTGATCCCGCGTCAGTGTTAGGCGGAGTACGATTACCTCCGGATACGGAAATAATCAAGTACACGTCATCACTAACTGGACCTAAGGTACAAATACAAACCTTATTTAATTGTATATACTAGGTGTTGCACGCCACTTTGTACGCGAGAATTTTGGAATCAAATTATTTTCGCATACATTTTAGCCTGCCTTACAATAACGAAACATTTAAATCGGTTTAATAGTTTTGTCGTGAAAAAGCGTCAAACAACGGAGACGGATTAAGAATACAAGTGTCACCACCCCATTTCTTTCTTAATTACTTATTTAAAAATTCTACCGTTTACGTCTGGATGTCTAGTTAACGTAGACCATATTTTAAAAAAATTCTAAATTTTTTCAATGTATTTCTTGTATTTTAAAGAGTGGTACAACCCGTGGACGTAAGAAGACCATATCATTAGACCCTCCACATGTGAGCCTCCACCCAGCAGCCGAGCGACCTGACAGAGCAGCGCCTTTACCTAGCAAGAGGCCTAAACTGGTATATGAATTAAATATACTTATATATACTATACTATTATATACTATATAATTAAATATACTTATATATACTTATATAAGCTTAGCTTTGGACCACAGCACGTTGTGCGAAATGTTCATACATATTTATTTATAATCAATATTCTGTCATGTATGGGACCAGCGTATAAATGTCTGCGTATAAAGAAAAAGTCTAGAGGAAGACCTAAGAAAAGATGGATGGACTGTATGAAAGAGGACATGAAAGAAAGAGGAGTTAACACAGACATGACGGCTGATAGAAGACTATGGAAGAAAAAGAAATGTTGCGCCGACCTCAAATTATGGGATAAGGGCAGGAGGATGATGTATGGGGCCAGGGGTCAGGCAGAGATTATAAGAGCGTCATCGAAAACCTAGGGATCCATGACAAAAGGTAAAACGGGACCTTATTGCTGAGGCCTCGCCGTCCGTAAGTTGTATCTCTGGAACAATGACAGCAAGGGAGCTTAAATTTTATAGTTAATGTAAGTAAAACAAATACAATCATTATTCTCCTGTCATTTTCCCATTGTTCTGGGTCCTGTTATTTGGTAGGATTTGGGGTCGGTATGATGATTATGGCAAGTTTCTGGCAAAAGGAAACTAGGTCGCCCACGCACAACCTGGAGGCGAACATTGGTGAAGGAGGTAGCAGCAACTGGCCTAAGCTGGGAGGAGCTGGAGGCTGTCGCACTGGATCGGGCGCTATGGAAAGAGAAAGTCTTAGAGTCCCTGCTGAGGGACAAAAGGATTACATCATCATCATGATGAATATATTATGATAATGAACCCTCCATGTGTGGGGTCCTACTCGTACTTGACAGGATATTTATATTACAGGATGAATATGGTCATTCTCGTTCATCAGTGGAAGTGATCCGTCTTCCAAACAAACCGGACCGGCCTGGAGCTAACTCTGTGTCCGGTACACCGCCTCCTAATCTCTCCGATTATGCAGGTATCATGTTAAATTTTAATATATTAGCTGTTAGGGCGGCCCCCGTCAATTTGAAGCGATGATATCGTTAAGGTCGTGGGGAGCCAGTAGATGCAAGCGGCACAAGACCGCATGTTATGGCGTTCTATGGGGCAGGCCTATGTCCAACAGTAGACGGAGAAAGTCGGATGGAAGGATTATTTGCTGTTTTCCTAACTTTGTAAGTCTGGATTTTAGAAATCAAACCAACACACACTCTAAAACGAACCTCTTGAAACACATTGGTACCGATTCTGTGTGTGCACATTTAAACTAAACCAAATAATGAAAATTAATAGTGTTAATAATACAATTCGACAATGTTTGCTGAAGTTTTTATTAAAAAGGGGTGTATTATAGTTTAACAATATGAATTAATAAAAATATGCACAACGAAATATCTAATTAATCAAAATACAACATAATAGGTTGTTCGGAAAGTAATTTCGTTTTTTTTTGGAATAAATTTTGTTGAAGTTGAATTTAATTGGAATTTTTCAGATACAAGCCTGCTATATGAGCTCTCAAAACATTTAAAAATTATACGGCTTAAATGTGAAGTTGGGTGCAAAAGAATACAATTAAATCCTCTGTCGGGAAAAAACGAAATGACTTTCCGAACAACCCAATATTTCTACATTAATTTATTAATATTTTGCGATTGACTCGCTATGCTTTTACTAAATAAACTAAATTATAATGGAAAAAATGATAACCATAAGCGGGACTCAAGCATAATAAGCACATAATAAGCACATAAGCGGGTTCAAGTCCCGCTTATGGTTATCATTTTTTCCATTATAATTTAGTTTATTTAACCCAATATTTGTTTTCATTATTTAGTTAAGTTTGGTTGTGCACGTAGAATTGGTACCATTATCTTGAAAAGATATACGCAAAAATAAACACCTATAAAAATCAATTGCTGTTTATTAGTCTTGCGGAAAATGGAGAATGACTGGGCTGATTTAACTGAATTTGGTATTGAAATGTTTGTCATATTTCTGAGAAGGTTAAAACGATAACAAAGTATCGAAAAATTGATAATAAAAACTACTATAATGCAAGTGTAGAGTAATATAAAATTATTAAAGACTAATGGTCTTATTCATAATGACTTATCGGAGGTTGAAAAGTTCGCTAAAATCGGGTCGCGAAAATTGTCAAAACTTGTTATTCATAATAGTCTTTTTACGCTTAAATGTTTATTATCTCTCCGATAAAATCTCCGTTTAAACCTTCGATAAGTCATTATGAATAAGACCTTATATAACTAATTTATTTGGTTTGTTTGTAGGTATATCACGTGAGTTGTTACAAACAATAGCTAGTCAGAGTGGAGTAAGTCTTGCTGCCTTGGAGAGACAGCTGGCCGGCTCTACTACCGCCACAGGTCTGTATTATAATTAACATAGTCACCATCAACATCATCATAACATGATGCCATTTTCCCATGGGGTAAGCAGAGACTATAAAACGCCATCTGTTACGATTCAAACATACTTCCTTGGCTTCACTTACATTACACAACAAAGTCATAGGAGTACGCTGCGGGTTGAAAGAGGATGTAATGACTCAGAACGATAGAGAAAAGTATTCTAAGCTGGTTTGGGCACTTCCGAGAGGATGGATGATAGATGATTAACGAAAGACATATAACATATATAAAGACATAGGCGAAGGTATGTGGAAACGCTGGGAGACGACGCCCGAGAAAAACATACTCCGAATGTATTTGACATAGTTGAGAATTGCTCTAAAATTTAATGTTTAAAAACAATACAAATAGCATACCAAGCCTTTATAGAAACGACATATTAAATTTTTTACTTTCGTCCTAGAATGAGGCCAATTTTGGTTCGTCAAAAACTCATCAAAACTCACTCGACTTGTCTAAAATGAAAATAACAATGGTGTATTTTGAATTAATTGGCTATTTCGTTGTACACGGAATCTTTGAAATAATTTTCCCCAACTTGCAGTAGTCAGATTGATATGAAATTTTGCACACCTAACAAGGACCGATGACAATCCAATAATTTTTTAAAAAACCTGGAATTTCAAACGTGTTATTTAGTTTTTGAACTAAGTACATTGTTTAGTTAAGTTTACTTATACAAGTAGAATTGTTGCCAATATCTGTAAACGCGGACATTCTACGACTAAAATTTAAGTCTGTACAAGTTTTGAGCCAGTTATCTCGATTCCCTACTGCTCCAGGATTATATATATTTTTACGTTACAGATGCAAGTATGAACTTAAGTTCAAAGTTGGGCTCAGAATCACCATTGGATCTGGGTGTGAAGGGAGGCATGGACGATGATGCGCCACTTAACCTCTCACTCAAACCAACACCTGGTAATTACCTTGCTTTGCTTTTCCTTCACAACCCATTAACGAACCCACTGTTGGGCACGGGCCTGCTCCATTACATGAATATTTTTGGTCTACTATACCGAAGTGACCAGATGTGTTCACAGTGTTTAGTTTAAAGTTTTCGGTTTCTCATAGTTTGATGTTGCCTGTTTATGCCTTTAGCTAGCACTTGCATAGCAACTTGGGGAGGAATGGAGTAGTTACATTCGTATTGTTAATCCGTCACTACATGGATGCTTTGTATAATATATGTATTATAGAAGATAATACTTTCACAATTGAATTTTTAGTTCTTTAGTCGCGTTAGGCTAATATCATGAGAGTGAATAATTACGATACACATAGCGCAGACAAGTAAAACCGTTGCTAAAACCGAGACCATAAAGTTTAGATAACACAACCTTTATTTTTATGGGACAAAATATATAACAACTATAATATAATTATAATAAATAAATAAATATTCACAGACATTTCACACAACGTCCTCTGATCCCAAGCTAAGCCTATATGCTTGTGTTATAGGTACCAGAATACGGATATACCTACTACATATACTACATTTTTTTTGTAAATACATACTTAAAATACATAGAAACACCCAGACGCAGTACAAACATTTGTATGACAATTAGAAAAATCACACAAATGGTTGTCCCGAGCGGGAATCAAACCCGCGACCTCATGATCGGCAGTCCGTTACATGACCACTCCACCACGAGGCTCGTGAAATTATTTTCGTTAATATTTTATTATGTATGTTACAGCAAGTTCGCAAGCATCAGATGCTCTATCACGACTAACATCACTGAGTAGTTCATTGAACGCGTCCTCCACACATGACAGAATATGTAAGTATTGTACTTATGAAGATGATCCAACTTCGAGAAAGAGGTCAACCAATGAATCAAACTGGACTAAGCAGTGTTCGTGCAGCTTGGGTTAGGCAAAATGCCTCAAAACAAGGTCTATGACACCAGTGATGACATACGGAATAGAAATGGGGTCTTTGAACATCGGCCTCGTATCTAAGCTTAAGGTTGTCACTTTCAGAAATTCTCCTCGTATACATATTAAAAACTTATCCAAAAAAACTTAAAAAAAAAAAAAAAAAAAAAAACTAAAACTATAAAAAAAAAACTATAAAACTAACTATATACTACTTACTTTAAACTTATCCCTTTATTGATAGTATAGATATATATTTTGCTTTAATTAATGCGAATATTTATTTGTTCTAGCTCGCCGCAAGCCAGGCGTAAGGCCTCGTCGTGCGGGCGAAGCGGAATCACCACGACCAAAGTCTAGCGGCAGTGAGGATAGTGAATGTATGTTATTGTTTATATTTTAATTTAGCTCCGAACGTATCTAAATATCTATGTGACGGAATCTTAGAATGGGATTTTCATACAAATGCAGTAGTCAGATTTAAATAACATTTTCCACACATATTTGACATGTTAAGGACTGATGACAATGCAATAATTTACAAAAATATTCAGTATTTTCAAGCGTGTTTTTATGATATTTGTACCTAGCAAATTATTTATATGTGGAATAGGTTAGAATTGGGTCTTTTCCGTTCTTTCGGGCCGGGAATATGACGAATATATATTATGTTATTAACTATACGAAACTCTTTGTACTCGAGTCCAACTCATACTTGACCGGTTATTCTGCATTCATTTATTAAACAATATTCACCATTATGTGTTTAACTAACAGCTGTGGCAGGTTGGGCTGGTCGTGAAGGTAGACCGCGTAACCTGGGCAGAGGTGTGAGCAAACCTAAGAAGAACACAGTCGCATCATTACTGGCCCAGTCGAGGGCTCTGGGTTTGAGGCCGGCCTTGGCACATCAGTTGTTAGCTGAAACTGACTTGGTATGTTCATAATTTTCAGGGTTCTGTATCTACAGTGTAAAACTAGACCCTATCCACTTAGACTTGTCGTCTATCTGCCGACATTGTCACAGATGATGTATTTCTGTTGCCGTTATGACAACAAACACTAAACAACAGAGTTAAAAAAATATTATGACCGCGTGATAAATGTTTATTACAACAACGGTTCGGTATGGAACCCTTTATAGACGAGTGCAATTCTAACTTGGCGGTTTTTTTTAAATATACGCCTATACATATGTTTTATTTTATTTTCTAGGAAAAGTTAAAAGCACTCCTCGGTGAGACGGCGAGCACAGACTCCGAATGTCCGTCGGACAGTTGTCCGTCAGATTCTGACGCGAGTGATACCAGCCGACGGACTAATGATGCACAATTGAGACTACCATTGGCATTAGGTAATTATTTTATGTATTTATGATCAGCAAAAAAAAACCGAGCTTCCACCTGAGCTCACATTACAGGGACCTGTATATCTATAAACATTTATTTATTGGGTAAAGTGACCCAGAATACACAGAATACACTGAACGTAAAATGAAATGTGATCTAGGACACTGATATTGCAGCTGTAATAATTTTAAATTTCAGCCCTACGTTTTGGAGACTTTGTAGTCATGACTTATCACCACCAATATACGCGTCTCTATTTCTTTGCTTATATAAATTATTTGGGGCCGGCGCAGCATGTTTTTCCTTCCAACCTCATCAACTCCTTATTCTTTCCCATCGTTTCTCACACAATCCATTCTTTATTCTTTATTGTACACTCATAAAAGTAAAGCAACATAAATAATGGTGTGACAAATGTGCACAAAGGCGAGCTTAACTCATATTGAGTTTTCTACCAGCAAACCCTTGAGTGTATGGAGAAATGCTATAATTAAGGATAGATAGGTGTACAACAACAAAGTTATTAACAATAAAACAACAATCCATCCATCTTTTCTTTGGTCTTCGTCTCTTTTTCCGGCTATCAACATTCATATTCATCACCTTTTTGCTAAAATGCCCTTCCTCCCTCCTTATTACGTGCCCATACCAGGACAGACGGTTCCCCATCAACTTTTCTATTACCAATATACGCGTCCAAATCCGTAAAAATCGTTTCTTTTTTATTCTTGTTTTTTATTATGCATGGACATTCAACACAACGTCATATGATCCCAAAGTAAGCTTTATGTCTAAGCTTGTGTTATAAGTACCAGATTATGGATAGACTACGCATACTACGTTTCTTTTGTAAATACATAGTTACATATTGGTATACATATACACGTCTGGGTAGCAGACGTAGTACAAACGTTTGTATGACAATTATAAATATAATTGTTCGGTGCGGGAATCGAACCCGCAACCTTGTGATTGGCAGTTCGTTACACGAACCACTCGACTACGATCGGTCTGTTATCGGTATACTCGGTCCGTTGATTTTATTTAAATACATTTTGTTTCAGGTTGGAAGCGTGTGACCGTGATCAAAGGTTTATCTCGTAACTGCAGCATCCGTGGTGATGTGACGTATTCACCACCTGAGCCTCACACTACTGTCGCCATACGATCTATGCAAGAATTACATAATGTATGTATATTGTATCTATTAACTTACATACTTATTATATTGTCTGTGTGGTGACGAATTAAGAATACAAATGACACCACCCCATTTTCGCTCGCAGGGTACTGTACGATTAAGTTAATTGATAGTAGCAGATAACATCTTTTGAAAGAAGAAAAATTCGAAACTAAATTCTTATCATAGTAGGCCAAATATCTTCTTGAAGTGGAAGAGGACCGTGTCCAAGAGTGAGACTTAAATGGTGTAAACAAAAAAATAATTTAGTAATTACATAAATTGGTACTTCAGCGGACCTCATGACCTAGTGGTTTATGTAACGGACTGCCGTTCACGAGGTCGCGGGTTCGATTCCCGCTCAGAACAATCGTTTGTGTGATATATGTAATTATCATACAAATGTCTGTACTGCGTCTGGGTGTTTCCTATGTATATACAAAAAAGTGATATATGTAATTCTATTCGTGTTCTGGATACAAGCATAATAAGCTTAGCTTGGGACCAGAGAACGTTGTGTGAAATGTCTATAAATATTTATCTATATACAAAAAAGAATCTAATTAAACTTATTTTTTTTACTAGTTCCTGGAATCGAATCCATCACCACCACTATCGACTGATAACTTCACGTTCAGTGCTCGCACAGTACTCGGCGAGTATGTACAACCCGCCAGTGAAGTTGGTGAACCGTTAATATACAATGAAAATGAAATTAATAAGAGGTATGTTATATAATATTGAGTTGTTAATACCACTCGTACTTTTTAGAATGGTTAAATATATGTTACGGTTTTTTTTAATAACTTGCAAATAAGGTTGAGTTGTTTAAGAGATTTATTTAAATATTTATTATACAGAAATACATGTAGTTATCATCTCTTTAGCTATTACGGTTCTGGAGACCTGGTGACGGACGGATGGAATGGGGGTCTTGTTTAATCTTGGTGCCCGTGTGGTGCCGGATTAAGAATAAGAATTTTGGACACAGATTCGTCCAGATCCTCTGTGGGAGGCGGTATACTCTAAAATCAACCCTGTGCCAAGACTGCACAACGCGGCACGGTAGACCATATAGCCCTCCCACAGTGGAGGAGCCCCGTGTCCATAGTTGGGAATTTAGTGGTACACAGAACCCTTATAAATATATATTTCAGCTCAAATAAAACCACCCTTCACGGATTCAGACGCGTATATCCGTTTCACACCCCGGCCCGACGTTTCGGAGACCTTACAGTCACCATGGTCACGGGTGAGACTTGGGTTTGAAACGGATATACGCGTCTGAATCCGTGAAGGGTGATTTTATTTGAGCGGATGGGTCGCGCAAGTGTTAGAAAATATTATATATTTTCTCTATCAGGTTAGAAGAAGCCCGCGCCCTATCAGCAGGCGGTCGTCCGACCCCGCCGCCACTAGACCGTCGTATGGAACTGGCTAGACTGCAGCAAGCAGCCAGAGACGCCAGACGAGACGCCAGCGCCAGGTCGAGAGACCAGGTAACACATTATGTTAGTGCTCGTGTCTTTTATTACTTATTCTTAATTATTCTTACTCTGTTAGAGAGGGAAACTCGAAAATAAACCCTGTGTGCTAACAAGCCTGGTCAACGTGGCACTGTAGACTATAATCTCTCCCAAAGTGAAGGAGGCCAATGCCCAACAGTGGACGTAATTGGACTGGAGAGAGAAATATTATTCCGTATCCTGGTAATCATAACACAAGTATAGAAAATGTGTGAAGCCGTTTATTTATAAAAACCTAGCTATTAGCCGCAACTCCGTACGCGCAGAATTAAAAAAAAAATCCCCATTGTTACAACATTTTTTACTAATGTTTTGCTCGTATTGTTCGCAGCGTGATGTTATATAACCTATACTTTGATAAATGTACTATCCACTACTGAAAGAATTTTTTTAATCAGACCAGTAATTCCTGAGATTAGCGCGTTCAAACAAACAAACTCTTCAGCTTTATAATATTAGCAAAGATAATCTGATTAGAATAAGCTGTGAAGAAGATAAAGATAATAATATAAGCTACAATATTGATTAAATACAAATTTTCTCTGTCCAGGCCCGACTAGAACGCTCTGAGAAAGTGGAAATAGCAAAGCGTGAGAAAGAAGTAAGGAGTCAACAACTTCTTGAGGTAATACTATAACAATAAACATGTTTATGTTTACAGAATGTGGGTTATTACATATGTGTTTTATGTTCTCATATTATGAAATACTAGTTAATGACCGCGGTTTCACCTAAATTTTTAATTACTGCACCGCTCCTTGGATTTTAGCGTTGTATGTTAAAACTTCAGTAGTTTTGTGTGAAAGATTAACAGACAACTATTTACATTCATCTATCCATATATTTATGTTTATAATATTCTAGATAAGCCCACGGTTTATAGTTAAGTCCCCCCAATACACACCAATCCTAAAAAAAATTTAAAAAGCCATCCTCTTGAACCGCTCTATCTTTAAAAAAAAACCGCATCAAAATCTGTTGCGTAGTTTTGAAGATATAAGCTCACATAGAGACATACATACAAAACAACGACTTTGTTTTATAATAAGTAAGATATATTATATGTCATATTTGAAATAAGTTTTCCTAATATGAGAACAAATATTTTGTCATTAGTTGGTATCTATGTTTTAAAACATTATGCTTGTGTTTGTTTTTATTTTTATTATCAATTTGATGCTTGGCAACATTGTGCTCACCATTCGTTACATGTAGTTCTCTTTCAAAAGCAAAAAGAGCCTTTTGGGGTTGTCAGTGTAAAAAAAATTGGTACTTTTTGCTTTTATAGTAGAAAGCATTGAAATTTCTTAGCTTTTTAGTTAGTAGCTGAGCTGTGTGTTTAGTATTAGATCTGATATATTATATACTTCTTTTTCTATATATTTATATAACTTGTATCTTCTATTTGGGTATATGTATAACAACAAGAACGAAAATCTTGACAATGTTGTCAAAAAAACAAATTGATAATAAAGACGAGAAAATAAAAAATAAATAATGGCAAAAAAATTCGAAACAGCATATCAACAAGAACCGTACGCAGTTGACCATCGAGCCGCTGCCCACTTTGCCCAAAAGTGGTATCGACGAGTGGAAAACACCTGAAATAGTGATGGGACCTGCAACTAAAAGTAATAAGGACCGCACTATGCCTCCAATAAGTCTATCTTTGATACCAGTATCCGGGCCAAAAGACAGCCAGAACTCTCCAATAAAAACTATAAAATTCGACCAATCAGGATGGAAGGAAGAAATTGAAGAATACAACGCTTTAGATAAAATGAAAGATTTTGCTGAAAAAGCAGCTTTTGATCTTCCAAAACATAAAGATAAACAATATGATTTTTCAATAAAAACCGTTGAAAAACGTATTACTAAACCCCCTGATAAAGAGAACAATCTAGAAACACTATTAGGTTCTTATTCTAGAATAACTGAATTTATTAACGGCTGTGATTGGTCTAAAATACCGACTGATAAAAAATCGGAGGACGCAAAATCTTTAGAGCAAAAATATTTAGACGCTAAGAATGAATTTATGTCTCAAAACTTGATGTTGATGCCTAAAGATAATTCCAAAACTGTATCAAAAGACGTAATAGACATTAGTGAGGATGATGACAATATATTGAATGATATAATATCGAAAAAGATAAATAAAGGAACTTTTAATGTCGGCAAAGATGGTGCCTTATCGATATCCGTACAACCTCTAAGCAGTAAGGATGTTACATTGGTACGTTGTCATCGATAACTAAAAATACTAATTTTCGGCATTCTAACTAACCTCACATAATGCTTGGGTACAAACTGTAAAACTAACAGCTTTTCAGGGTTTTTCTAACTTCTGTATTATATATTTCTGTCTGTAACCGTTTTGGTAATGAAGGATTTTATGTTACCGAATTTCGTGTAGGCAATAGTACATTACGATATTAGTGCGTAAAGATGGTAATAACAAGCGAGGCGGAATTTCAGCGCGAGCCGAAGGCGAGGGCGTAATTGAGCCGAGCATGTTATAACCAATACGCACGTATATCGTACGACGTTTTTTAACACATTTGCGAGGAAACAGAAAAAAAAACATTTTATATTTTGTTCAAAGTACATAGAAAAGAAAATTTGAGAAAAATGGCGCGAGGATTACTTTCTGCCGTGGCTGCGTGAAAATGTTGGGAAAGACGCTAGAGCATGCAGCCAAGTTTACCGAATAAACTGTTTTTTATTTTTATTTTAAATAAACTCAATCTGTGATCTGTTCGAAATTTGAATAGCAACAGCGCGCTGCTCGAGTTGTGCGGCGGCGGTCAGTTCCATATTTGAAATGGCAAATAATACTGTTATGAAATTTGTATGGACTATAACTTAACTATTTGATTTGATAACACACGCGTTTGTTATGACCCGCTTTACATATTTAAAACCGGTGGAATTACATCAACTTTACGAGCAAGGGTGTTAAAAAGGTACCTATATAAACATATCTCTCTATGTAATAGGTCTTTACTGTTATTCAACTACAGTATTTAAGGTAAGTACCGATTTAGGAACAACCCACAATTAATCTATGCTAATTATTATAAAGCTGAAAAGTTTTCTTGTTTGTTTGACCGCGCATATCTCAGGAACCTCAGGTCTGATTTAAAAAATCTTTCAGTGTTGGATAGCACATTTATTGAGGAAGGCTATAGGTTATATAACGCTGCGACCAATAAGAGCTAAACGGAGAAAAATTTCCAAATTCCACGAGTACGAAATGGCGGGCAACAGATAGTGATTAAATAATCATAGTTGGTTTGGTACTTGGGTTTTCCCTTAACACAGTTAAGAGTTTAGAAGGCAAAATGCTGCACTATTCACTAATGCACATTAATTTGAAAAACAAATTGTCATTGTAAATATGAAGAAAAAAAAACCGAATGACATGAAACTATAAAACAAGGCACAGGAGATCTGTTTCGAGACCACGATACAATCAATTTAAAATAAAATGTAATTACATGAGCCTGGCAATAATCTGCTGAAATCCCAAATCATCAGTAGGTTTCATTGTTGCCATTAAAAACAGAAACTCTCTCTAGCCTTTAAGCATAAAAAAAAAACTATTTTAAACATAATGATGCAACTCATTACACGTGAATTATTGAAATGCGCAATTTATTTATTAATTATAATATGATTTTAAAATAAATAAATAAACGCATCGAATATTTTACCTTATTTTACATATACGATTATATGATTTAGTTACGTAGAACCAGGAGTTATGTGCTAACTTGCATTTAAAAAACTATTATTTTGAATGGGTAATAGTAAGTTTCAAGTAGAAGTAAATAATGTATGAATATTAGATATGCACGCTTTTACGGAGACCATCCACCATTGTCCGACAGTTCATTCCAACCTCATTCATGGGTCTCTAACTTACAGAATTCCTTCATGACCTGTAACCTCCCCCTTTTGATGTGAATGGGTTGGATGGACTTGCAACGGTCGGATGGTGGATGGTCTACTTATGCTTGAATATATTTTATTTGATACTTTTCGTTTTTAAAACGCATAATTATTATTTTTTCTTACTATAGAGAGACTATCATTAAGTTTTTTTTTAAATATTAATCAATTGTACAATTTGTTGTTTACAATTTAATTGTACATCGATATTACATCTAAAATGTAATCTAACTTAATCAATTTTAATATTTTTCGGACTTCACACAAAGTATTAAAAAATTCGCCACAAATAAGTGCTTTTCTAACACATTAATTCCTATCCAAATTACTGTACATACATACAAACCTACTTGTAAATTGAATAAAATGCAGTAATCTTTATCCGTTATTTTATTTTTTGTTTATTTTTGTTCCATGTTTTGGTGTTTATTATAATTTTGCTGTATCGCTTTCAATGATGTTCGCACGATCGTAAATGAAGGCTAAAAGGAGAAAACAGGAGGAATTGGAGAAACAGAAAATTGAGGATCAAGTTAAAAGACAGCAGGTTCGTATATTATGTGTAGTAGCTGTATTTACATCTTTTAGATTTTAACACGCTTTTATTATTTGCTTGAAGTAAACAGGGCGGCATTCGGGATAAACGGTGAAAGATGAAGGGCCATTTGAACTCATAACCTCCTCCACAAACACCGAAACACCGAGTATTGTGTCAAAATGCAATATTTGACACAGTTTTCGTCTAATTAAGTCCTTTATTTTTGTCTCGAAACATATATAATTGCAAAAAGTATTACCCAAACTAAATCTTGACTTCGACCGTAGTTCGTTGGTATCCATGTACCTATCTATATAGTATATAGTGGAATCTTTTAACGCGATTTACACCAGAAATACGTCTTAGGTCTGATTAATCAGAAATTTTGCCCAATAACGATGCCATTTTCTACAGAATAACGCTTTTAACAAGTACATAGTGGGATTTTTTGGTTTAAGTGATATTTACGAGTGTTTTTTTTTTCAGTTTTTTTTACACTGGGTAGTTATTCTATTAAGTTTTTGAATGCTTCACATAAATAATGTTTTGTTACAGGAAAGAGAAATTAAAAGGCAGCAAGCTATTCTATTAAAAGAACAGGTCAGTTTTGAATAATAATATCACATTGATGTATGTTTTATGCATATAAATTGTTAATTAAATACATTACGAAAAACGTTAAAGTAAGACGATACGAGGTTACAATGCAGCTAATATAAGAACTTTTGCTTAAATTTTAGAGTCTCAATCAACCTCGGATGACTCCTTTTTTATATTTAAGACAAGCGATATTAAGTTAAAGTTGTTTCAGAGGTTATTTATACCTGTTATATTAACAAACAAATTTCTTAATACCACTTGTCTATGACGTCGGATTATTTTCTGCTTTGTGTGCTTTTTTTTTAAATATTTTGGTTTCTTTTACATTTTTAATTTTTCCGACACTCAAAGTCGGATTAGGCATTTTGGGCTTTTGATATTTTCGCCAATTCACATAATTATAAATAAAATACTCTTTATTGCACTTCAAATAGTTTAATAAACTTTTATAATGGCTTGAAATAGTTACAAAGACAATATTCAGTCGGGGCGAAATTTAAAACAAATACACGCGTCTAAATCCGTAAAACGTAGTTTTATTTAGTTACAAAGAGTATATCAAAACCAATTTACACAAAACATTAACAAAAATACACCTACATGTACATTAAAAATCACACTATCTATTATTGATAACTGCATGCCACCCCATGGATTTTATGTTTAAGTATTATAAGTTTGTGTGTTTGTGTGTTTAACATTGGTTTGTTTCTCTTTTACACGTGATCGTTGCGGAATGCAGCAAAAATATATAACTGAGGTAATAATAATTATTATATACCTATAAACTAACAATAATAACTTTTCTAGTGGCTAACATCTATCTATAGGATATAAGAGCTAAATGACTGACTGACATATCGACGCACAGCTGACGCTACTAAACTTAGGAACATAAAAGATTGCATGGTGCTTCCTTTTACACAGTAGGTGAGTAATAAGTAAAGGGGTTTTGAATATTCCATCTTTAAGGTGGCTTATAAGAAGATGGAAGTTTATATGAAATTTCTTAAATTTTTGATATAGTCATAATGAATCGGTAAACATCTCAGTAGAAAATTTAATGTTACACATTAATGGCCTTGTTTATAACTTTATCGGAGAGATAATAAACATTTTATCGTAAAAAGACTATTATGAATAACAATTTTTGATAATTTTAGCGAACCGATTTTAGCGAACTTTTAACCTCCGATAAGTCATTATGAATAAGACCATTAATATCTAACTTTACCTGAAGGAAAAGTCCTTCAGCCATTAATTTTTTTATAATAGTAATACTACAGCATGCTAAAGAGCTGGTTACTACACTTACATTTCTGGGCTATAATAAGGGCATAAAACTTAAGGACGTACTGGCTATACTCATTATCGACGCATTTGCACATAGCTAACACTAATTGCAGATTAAAAAATAATATTAATTTATAAGGGCAAAAGTCACGCATAAAGTGATAGTGTTATCTTTCCCAATCTCACTAAGTCTCACTTCTTACCCCAGGAGCGTGAAAGACGACGTCAACACACTACCTTTATACGCCAACTTGACTCCCGTCGAAGATGGGAAGAAAGAGAAAGAAGGAAACACCAGAATCTTCTAGACAGACTTCTTGTTAAAGAGAAGAAGTTACAACAGAGAAGGAAAGAAATGGAATTGCTCTCGGAATTAAGGTAAATATTTTATGTTATTTATATATGTCAAAGTTGCGGGAGTCATTGGATGCAAGCGGCATAAGACCGCAATTGCGCGCGCTGTGACGTTTTATGGAGACCTATGTCCAACAGTGGACGGAGAGAGGCTGATGGATATATGTACAGTTAAATAATATTGAAGCATTTAACAGAGTTTTTCCTCAGAAAATCTGAACATTTCCAAAGTACTTATGGTGTTATCACTCTATTCCGTTTCCTGAGTGCTGTGAAACTATTTTGACACGCTTCGTCAGCGTGGTATAATTAGACCAAATACCTTCATAAAGTAGTCTGTACCCCAATATTGAGGCGCGAAACCGAAAAATTTATACGAGTTTTCGTGTATGTTTGTTACTCAAATGACTGCATGGATTAGCATGATGTTTGATACTAAGACAGCTTATAACTTAGGCTAACATATAAATTACTATACTTTTCAAATGAGAATAGGATTGGCTATCTGTCAAAGTAATTTGAAAAGTACTGACAGCAACGAAACTTTATTTGCGGATCAATAAATTATTTTTTATGTTTTGTCTTATCTCAGTTATTCTAAGTCCAAAAATATCTTAAATTTTTGAGGGATAGTACTTCTAACATTAATAAAAAAGAAAACTAATTTATTTCAATATTTCGTCGTTGGAGAAGATAATATTATGTTCAAATACCAACCGCCATTTTGTCATTGTTACTTGTGCCTTGTCGAGTTTTGAAGCTTGCCTAAGTTTTATTTTTTATGCTGTTAGCTATTTGCTTGTTCCCCGTCAAATAAATTCTTTTTTTTGTTATTTGTCGCAGTTTTTGTTTGTTAGTGTTTTTATTTTGTATTTGTCTCTATTTGCTATTGTTTGTAATTGCATTTATCTCGCTAATTGCTCAAAAATGAGTAAAAGATAACGGTGATAAGTAAATTATATTAAACAAATAGATTGTTTTGCTGACCCTACTAAAATTGTTTGTATTGACAGCTATTATGTCACAACATGACGCGGGGTTAATCCTATTCTCATTTGAACGACATAGTACTTTCATTTATTACTACTTTCATACTTTCCTTGAAATAATGAAGTGTTTAACAAAGAAATTTAGTTATATATAATAATATGTTAACAGGCGACCACAAGAAGATTCTTCTCTATCAGATCAGAAATCATTACCAACACTAAACAGAATCCCGGGACTAAAACTGCCTGGACAAGCGATGGCTGATTTGTTACAAGTTTACGAGTTTATACATAACTTTGGACAAACATTAGGATTCGGTAAGTCTTTTTAACACGCATTTATTAATCCGATACGTATCTATCAATGTATTCTTCGTAATTATAATGTAATTCTTCTTCTAATCTATGTATGTAACGGAATATTTGAAAGTGAATTTCAATCAATTGCAGTAGTCTGATTGATCTATTAAAGGACAATGCCATAATTTTAAAGCGCTAATCTCAGAAACCACCACTGGTCTGATTTACAAAATTCTTTCAATGCTGGATAGTACATTTATCGAGAAAGGCTATAGGCTATATAACATCACGCTGCGTATAATAAGAGCTAAACATCTGTGAAATGTTTTTATAAAAATCTAATAAAATAATTGTATTTGTAGACATGGAGTCGATACCAGCATTGAATACATTCCAAATGGCATTATTGCCGGACTGCAGCGTCGAGGCTGAAGAAGAATTATTACAAGTGTTGACACAACTACTTGTTATTGCTATTGGTTAGTATCTAGTTATTTATTTATTGTATTCTGGTTCCCATAACACAAGCATATAAGGTTAGCTTGTGACCAGAGAACGTTGTGTGGACATTAGCCCATGAATATTTATTTATTTTCATTTTTTAGTTATGTCATGAGTTAAGTTTAGTTGTGCATGTAGAGTTAGTATTCTAGTATAATAGAAGCAAGTTCTCCGTGTGGTGACAGATTAAGAGTACATGTGTCACCACCCCATCTCCTCCCAAGGGTGCTGTAAAAGGCAGCTAAGGGATATTGCACACAGATAACATCCTCTGTGAGAGACGAGAAACTCGAAAATAACAACACGCCTGGTCAGCACAGCACAGTAGACCATCATCCCTCCATAGTGGAGGAGGCCCGTGCCCAACAGTGGGTCGTAAATGGACTGAAGAGGAGGAGAAGCAAGTAAACTTCTAGATATGTATTTGGATTGGCGAGCCTCGTGGTTGAGTGGTTTATGTAACGGACTGCCGATAACGAGGTCGCGGGTTCGATTCCCGCACGGGACTATCATTTGTGTGATATCTATAATTGTCACACACATGTTTGTGCTGCGTCTGGGTATTTCTATGTGTTATAATTATGTATCTACAAAAGAAAAGTAGTACAATTATGTATTATATCCGTATTCTGGTACACATAACACAAGCAAATGTTTGTACTGCGTCTGGGTGTTTCTATGTATTATAAGTATGTATTTACAAAAGAAAAGTAGTATATGTATTATATCCGTATTCTGGTACCCATAACACAAGCATATAAGCTTAGCTTGGGACCAGAGGACGTTGTGTGAAATGTCCATGAATATTTATATTTATTTATTTAAGCAATATAAACTTAGCTTGGAACCAGAGGATGTCATTTGAATGTGAATGATGTCGATGAATATTTATTATTTATTTATATATACATGTAAATAATAATTTGTTTGTTACAGAGGACCCAGGTATCCCTCATCCAGGACGCCATACAACGTTGTTAGGTCACGCCATACGTATGGGTGATATTACACCACACAATCTAAGTGAAGTGTTGAGGATATACCTTTATGCTAATGCTACTGGAGAGATTAAATCACTTACTGGTGAGTCAAAAACCTGACATAAGAAAATTATTACTAAAAATTGGTCAAGTGCGAGTCGGACTCGCGCACGAAGGGTTCCGTACCATTATCTATGCAACATAAGGCAACGTTATTGGTATCGAGCAAGAAACGGTAAAAAAATCATGTTTGTTGTATGGGAGCCCCCCTTAAATATTTATTTTATTTTATTTTTAGTATTTGTTGTTATAGCGGCAATAAAAATACATCATCTGTGAAAATTTCAACTCTCTAGCTATCACCGTTCTCGAGATACAGCCTGGTGACAGACGGACGGACGGACGGACGGACGGACGGACGGACAGCGAAGTCTCAGTAATAGGGTCCCGTTTTTACCCTTTGGGTACGGAACCCTAAAAACCAATATTGGATAGAGGGTCAGGCAGGCAGACAGACAGACAGTGAAGTGATCCTATAAGGGTTCATTTTTTGTATGAAACTATGATTCATAATATCATATTATGAATCTGTTGAAATTTTGTCTTAAAATTATTAGTAGTAATAGAAAACTATATTTTATGTTTTTCGTTATGATATCAGGTTTAACAGCAGAAAGAGAAAGGGAACGTCGTGTAGCCGACCATCACCAAAGTGAAGCTGAAATGCAGATCACATGTGCTAACACTAAAAATGGTGCATACTATGAACACCTACATAATAACTCTACTTATAAACTATCAGGTAAGAACTTTTGCACTTCCTTCCTTTCCTTTAATGTCCCACTGTTGGGGCACCGGCCAGCTCAACTTCGAAAGGATTTTGGTCTACCATACGTCCATACCTTGCCGACAAAGTGGGGTTTAGAGGAAATTGAGTGGTGATACTTGTATTCTTGCTCGGCGACGTGCTTCGTGGTGGAGTGGTTTATGTAACGGACTGCCTAACACGAGGTCGCGGGTTCGATTCCCGCTATATCTTTGAGAGACGAAAAAAAAACCATGTGATGACCCTCCCAATGTGCAGGAGACCAAGAGGTTCTGTGTGCTAATCTATGTAATTTAATCTTTCAAAGTCATTTTCATTCACTAGCAATGATCAGAAATTTCGTACACATATTAAAGTCTGATGACTATGAAAACATATTTATAAAAATATCCAAGTCATCATCATCATAACATCACGCCTTTTTCCCATGGGGCTACTCCCATGGGAATAAGGCGTGATGTTCATGTTCATCCCATTATTTGGTGTCGGTGCAACATGTCTTTTTCTTCCATAGTCATGTCTGTGTCAACTCCTCTTTCTTTCATGTCCTCTTTCACAGTCCATCCATATTTTCTTAGGTCTTCCTCTAGACTTTTTTCCATTCACATTTTTAATCATGTTTTTTAATTTTTAGACTAAGCAAGTTTTGTTTTTCCACAGAGGCACTCCGTGACAAGCCATTCTTAGCACTGAACGCAACAACAAAAGCCCGTATCTTAGCGTTTGTCTGTGACGAGCTGTTACAGAATAAATCTGTACTAAGACAGTTAGACGCATCACTAGAACATCTCAATCAACTCAAGAAAGAACGATATCTTATGGATATGAAGATTAGAAAGTAAGTTTTTCTTCATAATACTAGCTGTACGCGCGATATCTTCCGCGTGGAATAGTGCCTTTGGTAGCATATTCTTTTGTGCTACGCTGCTGTTGGTCGTAGCGTGATGTTAAATAGAGAATATAATTCCTCGATAAATATATCCGTTTCTGCTATCAAGGTCATGAGAACTGTATTTTTTATGGTAGCTTTCCGTTCACACTGCCAAAAGAAGACAACAATATATTTTTAGCATATAAGCTTAGCTTGGGACCAGAGGACGTTGTGTGAAATGTTCATGAATATTTATTTATTTATGTCGATCACATAGTTTCTCATAATGTCAAACTAGATGATCCTCTTCCTTAAGGCTCTTCTCATGTTATAATATATTGTCCAATAGGGTTCGAGTACTACACCAGCGCAAGGTACGTGCGGAACAGACAGAGAAACAACAAGCTTTAGCTCTAGAGAGGATGCAGAGGCTGGTCGAGGAGAGTGCTGCCAACTTAAGAGGATCACCACATCTACACGATGATGGTAATGTCAAATCAAATCAAATCAAGTAAAGTACGCCGCGATTTGAATGCGATTTGAAACGTTTTTTTTTGCAACTGTTTTAAGTGTTAAATAAATAAATAAATAAATAAATATTTTGGACATTTCACACAACGTCCTCTGGTCCCAAAGTAAGCTATATTTCTATGCTTGTGTTATGGGTACCAGATACGGATATACTACATATACTATTTTTCTTTTGTAAATACATACATAAAATACATAGAAAACACCAAAAAGTGTTAAAATTATTACCAGTAAATTGATTGTTGATAAAACTAATTATCTTTGTTGTGTGAATCGATAATTACCATTGAAATTAAACTGTGAATTACCGTCGCGAAATGTAATGTTCGCCAATTTTGTACGGCATAAGTGTACCATAAAACCTAGTTAATTTTGTTGTTAATACGAATTGAACTATTTGACGAGTTGATAATTGTGATAGCGTAATTGCATTGGGACGATTGATAAAAGTTCACCGCTTGAGTCGAGCCAGCGTGGCCATTTGAGGACTTCAAGACCTAGTGTTTTCTCCCTGGAAGAAGCTAAGTACACTTAATTAACCTTCCTGCGTAATTTTTGGCCAAATTTTTCGTGGTTAGTTAGTTAAGCTATAGCTAGGGTTGACACGGTGAAGATTGTATTGAAGACGAAGACGGGGTAAGTCTATAATACTAGAATTCTTGTTAACGCTGTGAATCGCAGATTTTATGTTCGTTCCGTTTTGAGCCTGTGCAACATCACGCTTCCACTTTTTAAACTTGAATCAAATTAAAACACCAGATTGGACGCAACATAAATTTGGTATGCAACATAATGTATTATTATAAAATCGTTATTTTCCTGTTTGTCACTATGTGAGATTATTTCCTCAGAACTGTTATGTAAAAATTTTATTGTATATATCGGAGAAAACCTCGTAGACATCACCTGTAATTACAGCCAGAGCAGTCATCTATCTAAAGACCTTGTTATACTGGACAAACTAACTACGTTAACTACAAAATTCTATTAACTACGATGAGATTTATCTGTGGCTTACGACGCGTGTAACTGGTTTAGAAGGATCCTTTTATGAATATTCAACGGGTCACCATTCAAACTCATCTAATAAATGAATTACTCACCATTGACACCATTTAAGGATCCACATCACAATCTTGGAACCTAAGTTAAAACTAAAAATCCTTAAGTAAACTATTTTAATCAAGTCTCCTACGACATATATTATGTAAAAATATATGTGTGTACGAAAGAAAGGTCAATTCTTTGTTAATAACTAACTTCAGAGAAATGGTATGATTTCTAAGTTTGTTGGAAACTTCATGGTGTGTACTAAAAGTAAAGTGTTTGTTTAGGAACGCTTACAGTAAACCTTGACAAGTTTTTATAGTTGACAAATGTAAGCTAAGGATAGCCTCCCTAGAACTCTTATCTTAACTTTTTTGAAAATATATATAGCTAGTAAGTTAGATAAGCTATAGAATATTTATTGTATATTATCTCCTACAGAAAACCAAAAAGTAGAAAATCCCCAAACACCGGTAAAAGCTAAAGAAACGTCACCTTCAGAAAGCGAGACAGACAAACAAACAGAATTCTCACCATATAAAGAAAATCAACCGGAAGAAAGTGACAAAGAATTATCACCTTTAAAAGATCTATCGAATAGTATGAAAAATAAGGAGATGTTGAATAACAATAAAGATGAATGTTCTCCACCTGAGACTAAGGTGGATAAGGATAGTGTGATGGGAGATTGTGACGCCATTTTGAGTGATTTAGAGAGTGAAGGAACTCAGCCGGAGGAGGTAAGTCTTATGATATACATAGATACAAACAGACACGTCTGATCAGCTTGGGCTTTCTCCCACTCTTGGGCACGGGCCACTTTCAATTTAGGAGAGATTATGATCTACTGTGCCGCGCTGTCCGGGCGTGTTGGCACAGGGTTTAGTTTCGAGTATTCCGTCTCTCACAGAGGATGTTATTTGTGTACAATATTTATTTATTTATTCATACTTCGCACAAACAAAATTTGTAGAATGGCGTACTTAATGCCGAAGACATTCGCTGCCAGTCAAACATTTGGTCAGGGTCAAAAAGTCAGTCACATATCATCATCATAACATCACGCCTTTTTCCCATATACTTCTTTATAGCAGCCTGGGAAGAAAATGGGGTGTTGACACTTGTATTCGTAATCAGTCACCACATGTAGTAGTGTTTCCTATTTGCGTCTTTAAAAGTAAATAATTGCCTTTTATTTCACAGGACGAAGATAAAAACTTATCATCAGATGAATTAGCCAGGAAGTTGGAGAAATTATTGAAACAATCAGAACAACAGTTGTTACAAGTATCGGCTGGTTCACACGCATTGAGAGCTACTTGCTATGGACAGGATAGGTAACAGATATCATATTATAACATAATATAGGTATAGACATTGGTACAACATGTCCTGGTCCCAACTTAAGCGATATAATTGAAAATTAATACACATTTCAATCGTTCTTTCCAAATTAAGTTGTCATACTTTTCGTTAAGCCTTAGTTAACTTAGTTAAAACTTTTCTCTCCCTCTCTCTAGCCCATTAAAGTCTCACTGTTGGGCTAAGACTTCCTCCACTTCGGGAGGGATTATGGTCTACTATGGTGCACTGACTGGGCAATTTAGCTCAAGGTTTATTTCGGAGCTCTCCCAGGGGATGATATGTGTGTACAATATCCCTTAGCTGGCTTGCCCGTAAAACATCACCCTATGAAAAATAGAGGGGTGGTGACACGTGTATTATTATTTCATCACCACACGGACGGAAGACAAATTCTTATTCAACTGTAATCATTTTATTTATTTTAATTTTGAAATAACTAGATAAATTCTAGCTTAACACTTATACTACGAAAAATACGATTTTTCCCTTGACATAATCGAATAAGACATAGTTTTTATTTTATCGAATATATTTATTGCCGATGGAAAATTTATCAAAAGATATTCTGATTCAAGCATGGGGCTCGAATCAGAGCAAATAAAAGCCTTTAATTTTTCTATTTAACTTTAAACAGATACTGGCGTCGCTATTGGTCGCTTGGTAAATGTGGCGGTATCTTCGTGGAAGCTATGGAGTCTGCCCAACCTGAGATATTGCAATACCAGCAGCAGTTAGAGAATAATGCTTTAAAAGGGAACGCACAACAAGATAATAAGAAAAAGAAGAAAGGTATGTACAAGCTATTTACCCAGGAGCCATGGGATACACAGACAACTGCTGCAAATATTCTCCATATATCCTTAAACAAGACACGTGTAGATTTCGATATTATTGTCCTGTAGTCACCGTCTCAACCAAAAAATTATATTGGATTTTAATCAATCTAATATAAACAGTCATATTTGACTAACCGATTCCCACAATTTCGTATGTTCAGAAAACCATTCTTATTTCAGTACCGAAAGATAAGAAAGACTCCCCGCCAGCAGAAGCAGAAAAGCCCTCAGAAAGTGAAGTACAGAAGAAAGAAGAAGCACTCAAGAGTGAGATGGAACTAAAGAGTATAAAGTCTGAACTAAACTTGAGTGATCACACACAGATTATTAAATACGAGCCTAATGTTAAACATGGCGCTTGTAAAGTTGAAGGTATGTTGTCTATTTTATTTGTTAACTGTACTGCGACACTAAGCAGTTGTTAGTAGTCAGTTTATATCTAAAATCTAGAATTATTGATACTTCTACTACAAGTCCTAAATAAAGAAATGAAACTGAAATCAATTAAAGTCTAAAGTCGAAATCAAAATAGAAATCAAAATCGATAACAAAATTAGTACTTATACAAAATTGGTACGAAATTAATATTGAAAAGGAAATCGAAACACATTCAAAGAGACACTGACGTCAAAATGTCTTGCAATAAAAAAAATATTAACGACGCTCTGAGAACCGCACACAAGGTCCTTTTTATAATAGAAGGCTTTTAATATCTAGCAACAGCAATCTAAAATATCTTATTTTTCTAGGTTCATCAATAAAAATGGAAGAGAAATATATACAACAAAAGCAAAATAATGAAGAACAAGATATGCTCGATATTGAGGATTCTATTCCAACTGCATTCTTAGTACAAAAACCAACACTTAAACCAATGTATGCAACGCAAGCAGAACCGATGGATAAACCACAAGAAATAGTCAAAGTAGAAAATGTTGTCAAAAATGAAACGGATGGCGATCAAGAAGAAAGCAAAGAGGATTTAGTTAATAATCTAGAAGAATTACGCAAAATGGCTGAAGCAGTATCATCCCAATTAGACGCTGCCAAAAAAGCGGAAGCGGAAATCAAAGAGGAAACTGAAAAGGTCAAAGTTGAATCTGTAGATGTCACTGCAGCACAGCATCAGTTATATACCAAAATATTAGAAGGAAAATGGTTTTCAATATTGAGACATGAGAGTTCGTTTTTGAACAATATAAATGAGGTTGAAAAAACTGATCTACCTACATTTTGTGATAACGAACATACTTGTGCTGAAGTTGTTCTATGTCAGGGTCATAAATGGGACGTGTCTAATAATCTACACTTGTTAAACGACCCTAGTTTGTTTACACTCAATAGCATGGTAACAAGTGTACAAGTACCTGCTAATAATGTATATGCTGACTCCAGTTTGACTATGTCGGGATTAGATCAGGAAATGATTGATTCTAGTTTCAATAAAGAGGTTACACAGGAAATGGAAGTTGAAGAGGATGAGAATAGAGAACAGGTAAGATATTTCTTTCCTTTCCCGTTTTTGCAACATTTTGCAACTAATGCTTTGTCGTAGCGTGATGTTATAAGCCTACAGCCTTCCTCGATAATTGGACTATCCAATACAAAAATAATTTTTCAATTCGAACCAGTAGTTCCTGAGATTAGTGCGTTCAAACAAACAGCTTTATAATTATACCTACATTAACTATGTTTATAACACAAAATTTTAAATGTATAATAAATAAAAAAAATAACACATTTCACAGAACGTCTTCTGGTCCCAAGCTAAGCTTATATGCTTGTGTTATGGGTACCAGAATACGGATAGAATACATTTTTTTAAGGATAAAATAAAAGATTAAATGAATACACTATCCTTAATCGCTCTCACCATTGAGCTATCGGAGTTAATACTGCTTCCATAGTAGTTCAGAAGTCACACCATTTTGTCAAAAAATCTAACTATCGTTATACTTGCAGGAAAATGATTTAGAAAAGGAGTTACAAGCGGATGCATTAAAACATGATCTTTCAGTACAAAAGGCGAAAGCTAATAGTTTAACCAGTCTTGGTCTGTTGAACTTCAATGCGTTGTCTACTTACGTGACCTGTGATAGTCCACCGCCCATACAGATGGCGCTAGAGGAGATGGAACAGTTGGAACATTGTAAAGTACACGGGCTACCTAAAAAGATTGAAGGACAATTTGTACCTAGAGAACAAAGGTGAGTTAATCTTAATATTCTACGGGATAGACGGGCATTTGGTTCATATAACGTTCACGAGGTTTCGGGTTCGATTCCCACACAGAACGTTCATATTTGTGATATTTGATTGTCATACAAATATTTGTACTGTGTCTGCGTATTTTCTATATATTATAATTATGTATTTACAAACAAAAGTGTATAAGTAGAATATCCGTATAATATGGTACCCATAAAACAAGCATAGAAAATAATATATAGCGTTGTGTAAAAATGACTATTTTATAAATATTTTATGTTGATCAGGCACGGCTGGTGGCGTATAACAGAATCCGATCAAATAAAGGAACTGCTGGAAGCATTACATCCGCGAGGAGTTCGTGAAAGGGAATTGTTACAAGCACTCAACAATCAACTACCTATCATTAATAATAAGGTAAGTACATATTGTCTGTGTCCATTTGTCCGTGTGGTGACGGAAAATTAAGGAAACAAATGTCACCACACTAGGTTTTCCTGCCTAGGGTGCTGTAAAAGCCACCTGATGTATATTTTACACAGATAACATCTTCCGTGAGACACGGAACACTCGAAAATAAACCCTGTGCCAACACGCCTGGTCAGCGTGATACTGTAGACCATATTCCTTCCAAGTATAGGAAGTCCGTGCCCAATAGTGGGAAGTTAATGGGCAGGAGAGAGAGAGAGAGACAAATAAATGTTTATGGTCTGATGAGATCGGAATCGGCTGGAGCGATTTTGATCTAACATTCGATCGACGTTGTCGTATCATACAACTATAAATTAAATAAATGACGAGCCTCGTGGTTGAGTGGTTCATGTAACGGACTGCCTATCACGAAGTCGTGGGTTCGATTCCCGCTCGGAACAATCATTTGTGTGATGTTTCTAATTGTCATACAAATGTTTGTACTGAGTCTGGATGTGTCTATGTAATATAAGTATGTATTTGCAAAAGAAAAGTAGTATATGTAGTATATCTGTATTCTGGTACCCATAGCACAGCTTGGGACCAGAGGACGTTGTGTGAAATGTCCATGAATATATATTTTTTCAGATATACATAGAAGTAGGTGATATCTTAGGCACAGAGTTATGTGTGTCTCACCTGGACCGTGTTATAGCACAGAATGGTGGGTTCCCATCACCTGACTCACCTGCTTCATTCTCAGCACATACAGCTAGGAGATGTGATATGCATTTACTTAATATGGTATGTTATATATCTATTAACAATAATATATTTTTTTTTAAGTTTCACTGTTAAAACACCGGTCTTATCCACTTTACGAGAGTATTTGGTCTACTATACAACCCTGACCTGGAAGATATTGTTCCCCTGTGGGCGTTGCAGGCCTAACAATATGTGGTTATAGTGGTTTTTAAGTACGTGAAAAATGGAGTAATTAATTTATTGTTAAAATACGCAGTAGACAAAATAAGTTTGGGAACCTCTGGTATAGTATAGTTTAGAAGAAGATTTTGTGACTTGTAGAGGATGTTATTTGTTTATATTATCCCCAAGCTGGGTCAAGGCCCAACCCACCTGGTGAGCATTGTACAATTTGACAGTAGGACATTAAAGAGCTGAGAAAAAGAAAGAAAAGCAACTACATTTTAAAATCATACCAGTTTTCGAAATAATCGAGTTCTATGGTGTAGGTGGAACAGCTAGAAGAACGCGTAGCAGCTGCTTCTATGCAGGTCAAAGGATGGCGGGTGAGCAGGGCAGAGTCCCCAGAGGAGCCAGTAACAAGGGCGAAGGCCCGTCTCCAAGCACTGGAGGCTCACATCGAGCGGAGGTATCTGAAGCCACCTCTCGCGCTCAGGTACGCTAGGTAATGTATAACGACATGTACTCAGTGCCGTCTTATTGGCTTTAAAATGTGTGTTTGTTTGTTTGATACCTAAACTCGTAAATTGGAGATTAGAAATGGTAATGTTAGGTAATGCGGGACTACAATAGATGTAGTAATTATTTCAGTTAAAATAGCTGGCTTAGGAAAGTCAGAGAAAGTTATCTCATTTATTTTGTCTAAATATGGGTTTACTTCAACGATGTCAATGATATAAGAAATACACTCTGACGAAGTCATAATACAAAGCTGTATAGTATCAAGTATTTTTACTTTACTCCAATCAACACAGACAGACAACAGCGGTGGAGGGACAATGTATTAAAATAAGAGTTATATAAATAAAGGTTAGGCTAACAAAACTGAAAAGCCGTTTATAATCTCCAATAAGTGTGCGGGTAGTTCTAAAAATTATTCAAAATTACTTTTTTATTCATTACATTTTCTTTCTAAAGGAAAGAAATGTGACGGCACCTTTCTTACGAGACAATCTAATTATTAAGAAGCTAATATTCAAACAGGGTTCCAGGCAAATCACGCTGTTGTAAATGTATACCATTTACAACATACGTTTGAATACGTATTGAAAGTCCTAAAGAAAAGGAAGTTTCTCTAGGTCTCTTTTTTTCGCCCGAAGCGGACCCTGGTATATGGCCTGAGCCTGATGATGACCCGACAAATGATGGCCCCCATTACGTGGGGCTCAACTCAATGGGAAAGTTCCTTTAGGTAATACTTTTAAGGTTCTGTACTAATGGGTAAAACGAGACCCTCTTGCCAAGTCTCAGATGTCCGCCCATGTGTTACAATTTTCAAAAATGATGTATTTCTGTTACCGCCGTAACAACAAATGCTAAAAACCAGAATACAGCAAACATTTTAGGGGATTACTATGCAACAAACATTTATTGTGTATCTTAATGCTTCTTGCGTGAGAACTTGAATTTAGCCAGTTTTTTTGTTACAACTCCAGGGCGAAGGGCTAGTCTAGGGGCTCCGCATCTCAATACGGTGATAGCTATTTTAATGATTGGATTGTGTTGTAACTATAAAGTCCGACGCAGGCCGAATGTATGAACGTACACGTGTACGTTCGTAAATAACGTATACGTGCACGTGAAGTGATGTATTCGAGAGTGTGCGACCAAAACCGCGTTCTCACAAAAATAATTATACTGCATATCTCACTATACATAGCCTAATAATACCGGTATTCTTTTATTACTTAAACACATCATTTTACTTTAATCACCGTCCTGCCTTTAATAAGGGTTTCATAATAATTTAGGACATTTTGCTGGCCTGGGGCTCAAGTCTGCTATTACAATGATCAGTCACTGACGCCGTGACAAAAACTTGAGAGTAGACTACCAAACTTGATAAAATTCGCAGCAATCAGTGAGTGATCATTGTGACAACGTTGTAATAGCAGACTTGGCCCCCCTGGTATGGTTCCTTTAACATCAATGATCTAAGGAAGAGAATACCTTTTGTAATAATTTTTTTAAAAATTTTTTTTTCATTTCCTTGTTACATACGTACTTGTGCGGATACATGCTGTACACGTATTCGGTCTGCGCTGGCCTTTATAATAAAATAAGAAAAGACAAAAATTTACTATAATTTGCATGTATGATTGTTATTACTATTTTAAAGCTTAAACCAATTAAATGTTCTTGAAATGTTGAGGAAAGGTCTCGGCAGTGTGTGTGCTTGCCTTGCCTTAAACGGATTATTTTAATAGAAAATCTTGCTTACATTTGTCCGGGGCGCTTCTGGCATCCGTATATCACTATACGATGTCAAAAAGACATGCTCGTAGTCTAGTCATATTTTATGTATAGAAGTTATTTATAAATCTCCTATTAATGATGTGTGCAGTAATTCTGAAGTAACTCTCGGTGCTGTACTGCAAGCTGAACATGGAAATTCATCAGCTCCATCACCACAGAACTCGGAGAATGAAAGACCTCATGAGGGAAAAGGTAAAATTTATGTTTAAACTCTTTCTATCACTTTTTATCGACCTATTTAAAATTTATCAGATCAATGTAAAGTGTTTATAATTAAATGCTTTTCTTTATTTTTAAAACGTTAACTTATTCATTCATGTATTGATGCTACGGAATCTTTAGTTTAGCCTTTCCAATAGGAATAAAGGATTAAATTGCATTTATTCATAGTTAGTAAGTTTGAAATTATTTTAGTTTTTGGCGCAATATAATTGTCAACATAGCATATACTTCTTTTATTTAGTTTTTATCTTACCTTTAATTTATTTTGCTATTTAACCATGAATACATCAATGTCTGTAATTTCAGCTGACAACAAAGGCATAGCCCGCGGTCTAGTCACATGGAGAGAGGCAGTATCTCGCTGCAGTACATCAGCACAACTCGCAATGTTGTTATCAGCGCTGGAGGCCGCCGTGGCGTGGGATAAGAGTATTATGAAGGCGGTAAGGAATTATTTACTTAAGTTTAAGTTAGTGTTTCTTATATACATTACTAGCTGTGCCCTGCGGTGTTACCCGCGGTAAAAAGGATATTAATAAGTTCATTTTCTATTCCATTGTCCATTGGAAAGTTTCATGAAAATCCATCCAGTAGTCTTTACGTGAAAGCACAATAAACATTGGAATACGGATAGAAGACCAGTTTCAAGTATTTTATTTTGCCGCGCGTAATTCTTTTTTCGTCATATCTCCTAAGATATTCATTTAAATTTCATGCTCTAAAGAGCAGTTATAATCTATATTAATTGCGTAAGCTAACTAAGCTATTTAATTTGATGAAAAATATTACCATATACACATTTAAATAGCTTTTGAAAACACCCTATTGAATTTTACAATTTTTTAGACATTATTATGGGTACAGCGGGTTTCCCTTAAAAGATAGACATATGCCCTCGCGGACTTTTTTGAAGAACTATAGGTAACAAACAATTCCTCCATACATTAGTTTGTTGTACCTCACATAGATAAGGCAGCGTTTTCATTTATAGCTCGCGCGCGTCAATATACAGCAAACCCCAACAAATTATGCAAAAAAGCCATCCTGTTGAACCATTCTATCTATTAAAAAAAACCGCATCAAGATCCGTTGCGTAATTTTGAAGATATAAGCTCATACACTTTGTTTTATAAGAAGTAAAGAAAAGATAACGCATTATCTATACCTGAAAAATGTTTTACCTCATAAATATAATTGTTTCTGCCTTAAAACTTATTATTTTTACCTCATTACTCATTGCCTCGACCTTATAACTCATTTTCTTCACTTCATAACTCATTGCGTTCACATCATTGGATTGTTTGCGTTTAGCGTATACAATAGTATGCGTAATTGCTGCTAATAAAGCCCATATATTTATATATTTAATTTTGTAATTTGTACAGAACTGTCAGTTTTGCCTGAGCGGTGACAATGAAGATCAGTTATTACTGTGCGACGGTTGTGACAAAGGATATCATACTTATTGCTTTAAACCCCGTATGGATAAAATTCCGGATGGAGATTGGTAAGTGTTACATCAGCTTTATGCCATTAGAATTTAGAAGGAGGGGGCTCAAAAGCTTCCTGAAATCGCAGAAATTGTACTAAAACATTTTGACTTAAGAAAAAAGAATTAATAGCATTGACTACATGAAGTAATGATTAAATTTGAGTAGAAGAAAAGACGATTCTTTGTATAGATGCTTTGTAAAGAAAACTATTGATTCAAATTAATTAATATATATTTATAATATGTCAGGTACTGTTGGGAGTGTGTGAACAAGGCGCGCGGTGAGCGAGTGTGCATCGTCTGTGGGGGAGCTCACAGCTCGGCGCGTACCATACCGTGTGCGCTCTGTTCACGAGCGTACCACCAGGACTGTCACTATCCACCGCTACCTAAGGTAACAATAACACTATCCACCGCTACCTAAGGTAACAATAACACTATCCACCGCTACCTAAGGTAACAATAACACTATCCACCGCTACCTAAGGTAACAATAACACTATCCACCGCTACCTAAGGTAACAATAACACTACCCACCGCTACCTAAGGTAACAATAACACTATCCACCGCTGTCTAAGGTAACAATAACACTATCCACTGCTGTCTAAGGTAACAATAACACTATCTACCGCTACCTAAGGTAACACTAACACTATCCCCTTTAGATTATAGTCACAAGGTAACACTAACACTATCCCCTTTAGATTATAATAATCGTCGTGGTAATACCTGAGTAACTACCACGGCCCGGCAACGGGCGAGGACAACACCGTAGGTTTAGTGGGTAGGCTGGGTCGAGAATATCTCCCCGGGAGTCCCACACGACGTCCTTCGGCTGCCCCTGCAGTCGAAGGGTAAGTGCGTAAAAAACATTCCTACGAAAAAAAAAACAATAACACTATCCACCGCTATCTAAGATAACAATAACACTATCCACCGCTACCTAAGGTAACACTAACACTATCCCCTTTAGATTATACTCACAAAACAAACCTTAGGTACCAATTCTACTTTAAAACTGAACTTAACTAAAACATAATTGTTGATGGTGTCAATAACACACTATTCGACAAATGTAAATGTTTATTAAGTATAAATAACCAATAATTCAGAATCGCCATAGTTATTTTCCGATTATTTGGTTAAGTTCTTGACGAAACAGGATTGATGTTTATGACCAGAAAGCATTATGGAATAAGGCCTTTATTATTACTATTTATTAACACAAAATGATGTTTGATTAAACAGAATCCCCGCGGTAAATGGTACTGTTCACAATGTATATCGCGCGCACCGCCCAAGAAGCCTCGCAACACTAAGAAACGTGACAACAAATATAAAGATCTTAACACCAGCATGGACATCGACCAGAATATGGTGCCCAGGTATGTATAAATATCCATGGACATTGCACACAACGTCCTCTGGTCCCAAGCTAAGCTTATATGCTTGTGTTATGGGTACCAGAATACAGATAGAATACATATAATAGTTTCTTTTGTAATTATATACTTATAATACATAGAAATACACCATGTTAGTTTAACACGTGTACAAATGTATCTGTTTGTGTATTAATCTATGTAACGGAATGTTTGAAAGTGATTTTCACTCGCAGCAGTCGGATTGATCTGAAAGATACAGCGAAAGATATGTGCTACAAAATTGAGATACAAGAGAAAGTTTTCTCACGAACATATCCATCCATCAATCAGCCTTTTTATCAATCTTCTCTTCTTCTCCAGCCCATTTACGTCCCACTGTTGGGCACGGGCCTCCTCCAGGGAGGGATTATGGTCTACTGTGCCGCGCTGACCAGGCGTGTTGGCACAGAGTTTCTTTTCGAGTTTTCCGTCTCTCACAGAGGGTGTTATCTGTGTGCAATATCCCTTAGCTGACTTTTACAGCACCCTCGGGAGGAGATGGGGTGGTGACACTTGTATTCTTAATCCGTCACCACACGGAGATTTATCAATCATCCGTCTCCATCTTGACGGGCCTCGTGGTGGAGTGGTTCATATAACGGACTGCCGATCATGAGGTCTCGGGTTCGATTCCCGGTCAGGACAATCATTTGTGTGGTGTTTTTAATTGTCATATTAATGTTTGTACTGCGTCTGCGTGTTTACTATGTAATATAAGTATGTATTTACAAAAGAAAAGTAGTACATGTATTATATCCGTATTCTGGTACACATAACACAAGCAATATAAACTTAGCTTGGGACCCGAGGACGTTGTGTGAAATGTCCATGAGAAATAAAAAACAAAAAAAATTATATATTATAATAATAATAAGTAAATAAATAAATAATATTATTTGAACATAATATTTATTATTATTATCTATATACTTATTGCAATTAAAATTTAATCTTGTATAATATATATTATTTTAGTCCTGCGGCTTCGCTCGCATCCACATCAACAACAGCTGAAGAATGTTCTGGAAGTGTACTGTATACTCCTGAGAAGCATGAAGACAAACTCGATGAAAGTGGAGCCGATAATGAAAATGGACTTAATCATACAGGTAATAAGGTGTACTTGTAATATTTCTGATTTCAAGCCCGTTAACCTCCCATTGCTGGGAACGGGCGGGTAGGTCCACTTGAAGGCGGTTCCACCTGGTTCTACTATAACGAACTGACCAGGCGTGTTGGTTTAATTTCGAGTTTTCCATCTCACAGAGCTTATATCTCTCTTCAGCCTATTAACCTCCCAATGTTGGGAACAGGTCTCCTCCACTTTGGGATGGATTTTGGTCTATTGTGACGCGCTGACCAGGCGTGTTGGCACAGGGTTTATTGTCGAGTTTTCCATCTCTCACAGAGGATGTTATCTGTGTACAATATACCTTAATTAGCTTTTACAGCACCCTGGAGAGGAAAAGGGGTGATGTTGTGACACTTGTATTCTTAATCCGTCACCACACTTTCCTTATAATATTACCCGCTTAGGACAATCATTTGTGTGATATTTATAAATGTCATACAAATGTTTGTTCTGCGTCTGGGTGTTTTCTTTGTATTATAAGTATGTATTTACAAAAGAAATGTAGTATATGTATTTTATCCGTATTCTGGTACCCATAACACAAGCATATAGGCTTAGCTTGGGACCAGAGGACGTTGTGTGAAATGTCCATGAATATTTATTTATTATTTATTTATATTAGCCCTTAACTGGCTCATACAGCACTCTGTAAGAAAATAGGGAGTTGACAATTATACTATTTGCCTGTTATCTACACATCACTTCCGATTGATAAATAAAACCACTACTTTCGTAGATCTCCGCTCACATAAATTTAACAAACTTTACCAATTTTTAATAATATGTCTCTCTCTCCAGCCCAATAACGTCCCAATGCTGAGGGATTACGGTCTACTGTACTGCGCTGACCTGGGGCCCAAGTCTGCTATTACAATGTTGTCACAATGATCAGTCTTCTTCTTCTTCTCCAGCCCATTTACGTCCCACTGTTGGGCACGGGCCTCCTCCATTTTGCGAGGGATTTTGGTCTATTGTGACCGCGCTGACCAGGCGTGTTGGCACAGGGTTTATTTTCGAGTTTTCCGTCTCTCACAAAAGATATTATTTGTGTCCCTTAGCTGACTTTTACAGCTCCCTTGGGAGGAGATGGGGTGGTGACACTTGTATTCTTAATCCGTCACCACACGGATAGCATCCTCTGATGAATGATCAGTCACTGACGCCATTATGGCGTCATTTGTGACAAAAAATTTAGAGTAGACTCCCAAACTTGACAAAATTCGCCATTATGCAATCAGTGACTGATCATTGTGTCAACATTGTTATAGCAGACTTGGACTCCGGGCGTGTTGGCACTGGGTTTATTATTAGGTTTTCTCTCACAGAAGATATTATCAGTGTACAATATCCCTTAGCTGGCTTTTACAGCACACTGGAGATTAAATGGGGTGGTGACACTTGTATTTTATATTCAGTCACTACACGGACACAATAGTATGTAGTATATTTTAATGTTATTATTATAGGTGATGTGAATACAGAGGAAGTGCCAGTAGATAAACGTCGCGTGGTACATTACGGAGGTAATGGAGCCATACAACATGATGATAACGAACCACATCCTCATATTGATGGTATGTAGCCAATTACCTTTATCTTTATTAAAGAAAAGTCGTTATTTTTGTATGTATGTCCTTATGTAAGCTTATTGTACCGATTCTGCGTGCACAACTAAACATAACTAAAAATTTAAAAGTGCTACGTTGTATTTAAATAATTAGGCTATTTCGTTGTGCACATATAAATTAATTAAAATCTCTAATCTAAACCACACATCATTTATAACAAGAAAGTTCCGTAAATATTGGAGTATTGTGTTATCGACACTATCAAAGTTCATTTTTTAGTTAAGTTTAGTTGTGCACATAGAATCGGTATCATTATCTTTTAAACTACAGAACGGATGTGGATTTTTCTAATAGTTTTAGTTCAAGATGATGGTTTTTTGTAAAGTTTCAATTTGTTAGGTTTTGGTTTAGATTCGTAACAGATGACGCTCTTTAGTCTCTGCCTACCCTAATGAAAAATGCCGTGACGGTATAGTGATGATGTATATTATGTTTATTAGGTGAGGAACGCGACACAGAGAATGTTCCCGTAGTACCTCGCGCCAAGAAAGAAAAGAATACAGCTAAGAAACTACACAAGGATCTGCTGTTTTGCAAGTTTGTATTCACATAATGAAATAAATACCTAAATATTTATGGACATTTTACACAACGTCCTCTAGTCTCAAGCTAAGCTTATATACCTGTGTTATGGGTAACAGAATACGTATAGAATAAATATACCAATTTTTAACAGACTTCAAAAAAAAATGGAGGTTCTTAATTCGTCTGTATGATTTTTTTTTTTTTTATATTTGTTATCTTTTAATTGGGTGAAGCTATTTTAATGATTCTTTTTTTATTTGAAAGCTGGTGGTTCCCATGTGGTCCCATTAGCACCAGGTCAGGATCTGATGGTTATCTCCTGAGAAATCGAGGAAAACCCTCAAATTTCAAAGGCACATGAAGTCTGTCGAACATTTTTTTTTATTATACTCATGTTTTGTAAATACGTACTTATAATCTTCTTATCTTATCTTATAATATATAAAATTCACGTGTCACAGTGTTAGTTACCGTACTCCTCCGAAACGGCTTGACCGATTTTTTATGAAATTTTACATGCGTATTCAGTAGGTCTGAGAATCTGCCAACATCTATTTTACAAACCTTTTTTTTTTTAGTATGGCAAAACAACGTTTGCCGGGTCAGCTAGTAATACTTAAAAAACAGCCATAAACATAAGAAACAATTGTATTTTTAAAGTTCTTTACATAAAGGAACATTGTATTTTTCCTACTGGGTAGAAACGCAGCCGATTAAAGTCCATTGTTGGGCACGGCGTTGCTTTCGGAGACTTTTATTTCTTAATATTTTCTAACACTTGCGCGACTCATCTGTTTAAATAAAACTACTTTTTACGGATTTAGACGTGTTTAAATTTTGGCCCGACGTTTCGGAGACTTTGCAGTCACCATGGTCACGGGTGAGACTGAGCTGTAATGTGTCTTCTACGACCAGTTATTACAGGGTTTACCCACATTGTGACTGCAAAGTCTCGGAAACGTCGGGCCAAAATTTAAAACAAATGTACACGTCTAAATCCGTAAAAAGTAGTTTTATTTAAACTTTTATTTCTTTTTACGTTCAGGAGCGTATTTTGGACACCACGCTGACCAGACGTGTATAGAGTTTTCCTTCTCTATATTTATCTCTGAGCGGTCTTATTACAACAACCTGTGAAAGAAATGGGGTGGTGACACTTGTATTTTTAATTTGTTACCACACAGACAAAGTAATAAATGATTTATTAATTTTTTGCAATTGACTTACTATGCTTTTACTTAATAAATCATATTCCCGCTCATAGTAATAATTTTTTCCACTATAATTTGATTTAGTAAATAATAAATAATATCATCCGTTAAGATTTTTATGTCCACTGCTGGACATAGGTTATATTACTAAAGATAAATATTTTTTTAGGAACTTACTATGTGATATGGAATGTCACGAACACGCATGGCCATTTTTACTACCAGTCAACACGAAACAGTTCCCGCAGTACAAGAAAGTGATCAAATGTCCTATGGACCTGTCCACTATTAAGCGGAAACTTCAAGACAACTTGTAAGTACAGGCATAATTCTAATCCTTTCAAATTTGGAAAGCGAAGTCTGTTGATGTGTCTTTCTTTCTCTTTAAGCAATTTTTAATTTATCTTTAATTTTTAAATTAATTTTATCGTAAAAGTAACTAAAAGTACTATTATGAATAACAATCTTTGACAATTTTAGTGAACCGATTTTAGCGAACTTTTAAACCTCCGATAAGTCATTATGAATAAGACCATAAATGGATTAATGTAGAGATTCTTAAGTAAAATTTTAGTTTTAGAGCACAGATAAATGTATCTATGTGTGTCTATGATACATTGCAATAATAAAAAAAAAAAATTTCAAGATTTCCATGCATATTTTTTTAGTACTATGTAGTTTAATATATAATTTTTTTTTTTTTATAAATATTCACGGACATTTCACACAACGTCCTCTGGTCCCAAGCTAAGCTTATTATGCTTGTGTTATGGGTACCAGAATACGGATATAATACATAAACTACTTTTCTTTTGTAAATACATAGAAACACCCAGACGTAGTACAAACATTTGTATGACATTTATGGATATCACACAAATGATTGTCCCAAGCGGGAATCGAACCCGCGACCTTGTGAAGGGCAGTCCATTACATGAACTACTACGCCACGAAGCCCGTCAAACGTATTACATTGTCATCGGTCCTTATTATAGTATGCAAAACTTCAGATTAATCTGACTACCGCAAGTGGGTGAAAATCATTTTCAAAGATTCCATTACATGTATAAATACATTGATAGATACATACCAAAATTTAATAAAAGCGTGTTAAAAATGGGTTAAGTCACACTTTGGTTACGTGGCTAAGTTAGGTGACTCCTAAAATTCTAATACTGTTTATTCCATTGTTATAGTTATAAATGTAAAGAAGAATTCGCCTCCGACGTACGTCTAATGTTCAGCAACTGTGAAGTATTCAACGAGGATGACAGTCCCGTAGGTAGAGCAGGACATAACATGCGACAATACTTTGAACAACGATGGACACAGATATGAGACTAAATATTAAATAATTGAACAATGTTGGACTTCATAGACTATAACTGTAGACAAGCTATTTCACAAAGACGAAATCAAGGAGTAATTTCACAATGTTGTATTTAATAGTCTACAGTTATGAGAGTAAATATTTTAGTCAAAAAGTAAATATGCTCTTTGGACTTATTAATTCACAATTTTAAAACTAAACGCATAATCAAAGTGCAATTTTGCTGTGTTGGACTTAACAGTTTACAGTTAAGAGACTTCATACTTATTACAGGAGTAATTTTAGTATGTTGGACTTACCGGTTCATAAATATGGACTAAATGGCTTTCGCTATTTTGGAAAAGAATTGAATTGAAAGAAAAAGGTCTTAAGATAGCCAAAAGAATAATTAGAACATAAACCGGCTCTTAGCAATAATATAAGCTAGAATTTTGACAAGTGTTGTGTATATTGTGATTTAAACATAAAATAATTATTAAAAAACTTAATTTTGAATAATATGTTCGGAGTCGTAATAACGCACTAATTAATGTGCTCAGGTTAAATAAATATGACAACAGTTATTGCAAATGACAAAGTATGTATTGATATTATTTCTGTCAAACAATAAATATTAATTCCATTCCATCATGACAAAAAATTCCAATAACAAATATATTGTGATAAAAACATGGAGATACATTCCAAATATGACAATTAACCGGCTATGACAATGGAGAATCTCAAATTATATTTCGAATTGTAATGGAGAATTTAGTTTGAAAAATATTGTTTTGAAGAATAATGTATGGATAATATTATTTATAAAATAATGTGTGGAGTATATTGGTTCGACAATATTGCTTGGAAGATTCTTAAGACAATATTCTCCATATAGTCTGGAAAATGTTGTCTGAACTTTTTGGAGAATATTGTCTGGAGAATATAATTAGAAGAATATTTTTTACAAAAATACTTCTGGAAAATATTAATTTAGAGAATATAGTTTGACGAAAAATTGTGGAGAATATTGTCTGGATATTTATGTGGAGAATCATGTAAGACAACGCACATTAGAACGTTGTTGATGTATTTATGTAGTTGACTGTAAATATTAGATGATAGTAATAAGTTAACTAAAGTATTAGTTCGAAGTATACTATAAGATACATAGAATTAGTAACTCTTTATATATTATTTTTATATTGATTTGAGCTTGCAACGAAGCAGTATTTTTAAATATCTCCGCATTTTTGTGTAAGTTTTGCTATTTAGTCGCATATTTAAAAATAAATTAGAGATTTTTGATTAAAATTTGAATTTAAAAAAAGTCAATTAATATTATATTCTTTTTTTTTGCCTTATGAAGAAATTAACAATTTTGTTTAATTTCTAACTCTGATTCCTTATAATAAAAATAATCCGTCATCTTCCAATTGCCTTTTTATAGTATACAAATATTTTTTATATTAGATTTTTTTATTCCTATATTTTTTCGCAATTATTGTAACAAATATACGATATCTCTATATATAAATATCTGTATTACGGTGTTTATAGCAGCATTACATTAAAATGGACACCATTTTACAATATTTTTTTGTACAAATACATAATATACTTGGTTTGAGAATAGATCTAGATTTACTTTTTACTTGCTATATTAAAAAGATCTTAAAGATTATAATATCTTTTTTATTAATAATGTCCACTAAGAATTTGTTTGTTTGTTAGTTGATTAAATCATTACCAGACTGTAAGATATATTAATAATTTTGTCTGTTAGTTTCAATGATTTCGACATTATATCTATAATATTTGAAATCAGAGTTTTTTTAACACGTTCTATCGCCAAAACTGTATCATTTAAAAACAAGCTATGTTAGTGTATAGATTAAAACCACTTTACGGATTTACACGCGTATATTTGTTTTAAATCCGTAAAAAAGTGGTTTTATTTAAACAATTGAGTCGTGCAAGTGTTAGAGAATATTATTAGGATATTTTTTTAAATAAATCGCGATATTTGATTATTATGCAAAGTTGTGAACTTAATCACTTTTAATAACTCTTTAAAATCATGTTCTAATGGATGCTACAAAATTATATTTACTTTTTCTTATTTTTTTTTTAAATATGCGACTAAAACCTACAAAAAGATATAAATACTCTTAATTATCAATTCGGTGGCCAGTTAGTAGTGGAACATAAAAGTGTACAATAATTGTATGTGTGTATAAATTTGTAGATTATGCGTCTAAACGAACTAGGTGGATATAGTTCGCTATAGGGTTAGTTGTTTTAAGCGATTTTGGTAACTAAAATAGTTAAAATAAACCTTTGGAGTGTTTAACTAAATTATTTCAATAATCCAGTTTTCTAACTTTATATAAAAAATAATTGGTCAAGTGCGAGTCGGACTCGCGCACGAAGGGTTCCGTACCATTATCTATGCAACATAAGGCAACGTTATTAGTATCGAGCAAGAAACGGTAAAAAAATCATGTTTGTTGTAGGGGAGCCCCCCTTAAATATTTATTTTATTTTATTTTTAGTATTTGTTGTTATAGCGGCAATAGAAATACGTCATCTGTGAAAATTTCAACTGTCTAGCTATCACCGTTCTTGAGATACTGCGTACGGAACCCTAAAAATCATGTTTGTTGTATGGGAGCCCCCCTTAAATATTTATTTTATTTTATTTTTAGTATTTGTTGTTATAGCGGCAATAGAAATACATCATCTGTGAAAATTTCAACTGTCTAGCTATCACCGTTCTTGAGATACTGGGTACGGAACCCTAAAAATCATGTTTGTTGTATGGGAGCCCCCCTTAAATATTTATTTTATTTTATTTTTAGTATTTGTTGTTATAGCGGCAATAGAAATACATCATCTGTGAAAATTTCAACTCTCTAGCTATCACCGTTCTTGAGATACAGCCTGGTGACAGACGGACGGACGGACGGACGGACGGACGGACGGACGGACGGACGGACGGACGGACGGACGGACAGCGAAGTCTCAGTAATAGGGTCCCGTTTTTACCCTTTTGGTACGGAACCCTAAAAAGGGGTTTTAAGTTCATCCGGAAAATGGGTCATATTTTTAAAAATTATAATATAGTTGTCGGTCCCTGCTGCGTGTGCATTTCAGCTTAATCGTAACCAACGATTTTGTTACATAAGGGTTAATTAACCCTTTAAAGTTTGTTTTTTTTTCTTTTTTTACACACATGCCTCTTGTATTTCTGTACCACACTATGGTTGACTGGCAGAAAATGCCTTAGGCATTAAGTCCGCCTTTGCATAAATGTATGTGCATGAAGTGTAAAAATAAATAAATAAAGATTTAATATTTTAATGTGGTTCAAATAATTTTATTTTTATATAGAATGGGTTTTTAAGGGGTTAAAGTCTCCTCTGTTGATTGATGTTATTATAGACATGTTTTGGAGGGGTTAAATAAAAATCCACAACAAAATCGAAAATAGTACCTCACAATAACAAATTGTAATGATTGAACAATAACATATTATATAGTATACCCTTATTTTTATATTAATTAAAATGTTAATTTACATTAAATTAATTAAAATTGTTATTTAATTTATATAAATTATCGTATTACAGTATTTAATTAACGGTTTGTCCGATCCTTATAACATTTTGTGTACATTTCTTAGTGTATACTATAGTATACACTATTTTTAAACCTTATTATTAGGGGCCCCAAAACTAAATAATCACAAACTAAAAAATCACAGTTACCAAATAATCGCTTCTCATAACTAACCGAAGTAGTAATCGTAGTATAGGCCTAAGTATGTTAGTGAGATTCACAATTGTGAATCGATTCTTGCTAACTGACTGTGTTGTGTATATTGGGGCGACTTACTTTATTTTTATACTAGCTGTTGCCCGCGACTTCGTACGCATGAAATTTAGAAATCAATCCTTAACAATCAGAAGTTTACTCTTCCGCTCAATAGATGGCGTTGTACGTTTTTTAAATCGCGCTATCGTTTCGTTCCACACATTAACACTTAAGCTCGTCAAAATTATTATTGTGTTATCATCCCGATTTCGCACTTTTAAATTAGTCAGGATAAGGATTATGTTTATTTAAATAAAACCACTTTTCACGTTACGGGTAAGACTGAGTTGTAAAGTAAAGTGTCCTGTCCTCTACATTTAAACATTTTAAATTTTTAAACAAATACACTCGTCTAAATCCATAAAAAGTTGTTTTATTAAAACAAATGAGTCGCGCAAGTGTTAGAAATTTTCTAATAAATATTTTGTAACAGAAAATATTATATTTATTTATTGATTTTAAAACTTACAGCATAATCATACGTTTTTATCAGACAGACGAATACCAAAAAAGATTACAAAAGGGTTCTCTTCCTTATTTAAAAGGTATTTTATAGGAGCAATTACGAACAGTAATGCTCTAAATGTTATTTACATATATGACAAATTGACGGACACGTCATCTGTAAAATTTCCTTATTTGTGTATGGGATTGATTGAATTTTGAGTTACATAAACTAAAAGAGATTTTAGTTCCATGAACTAAAAAAAATATTTTTAGTTTATTAGTTGGTTCCCTTTTTGCTTTTCAATCAAGCAATACTGATAGATCTTACAATATTTGATACATACCTAATTATGTTTATTATGTTTATTATTTTTTTAAGACAGGACACGAAAAATCACAATCTTATTCCATCAGTGTAATCCTTAAAAATGTAGCACTTAGAACCGTCGTGTATGAATGACAAGATGTATGGGTATAAAAAGTATGTTTAGGTCTTGGAGCTGGCTGGTCTTGATGGCGCTCTATATTTTACTGTCTACCTGCACAAGAAAAAGACAATTTCTTTTTTATATATTCACGGACATTTCACACAACATCCTCTTGTTTCCATCAACTACTTTTATTTTGTAAATACATACTTTAAAATACCTATAGAACACTCAGACGCAGTACAAAAATTTTGTATGACAGTTGTAAATAACATACAAATGGTTGTCCCGAGCGAATCGAACCCTTGACCCCGTGAACGGCAGTCCCTTACATGAACCACTCGACCACGAGGCCTGTCTTGTTATATTTTACCAAATAATTTTACCAATTTAAATATAGTACGCTCGCCCCAATTTTTATTATAATAAATAAATATGTGAAATGTTTTAAAATCAGTGCAGTAAGTAGATGTCTGGATGCAGGGAGATTATAGAAATAAATATATAACGTGTATCGGGCAAGATGCGCTAATGTTAGCTATCTAAACATATCGGTGCCAATCCTACTTGCACTAAAAACAAATATGATTCAGTCTTCAATCTGATAACATTAACTGGTTTTTGTTAAAGCAATTAATAATATTTAAAACATTGAAATAATACTACACTTTCTAGTTAGCATTTTTCAATCACATATTCTAATATCTATTGGAAGGTTCATAAATAGGATTGTAACTAAAAATTCGATATTATATTTTTATTTGAAAAGGTCTTTTTAATTTTATTTTTTATTTTCGCGTTGGTTAAAAATGTTAATACATGCCTTGAATTAATTTAAAATGAATATAGTAAATTTGTAAATCGATTTGTCGTTTCATATCGATATCAGCTCTCTTGCTTGACTAACGGAAGTAGTATCATATTTGTTTCTACCTACAAGTCGTATTTTAATCATGGCTGGTTCCATGATTTTTATATTATGTGCTTCTTGTTTACTTAATTTAATATTAATTCATCTTTGCCGATACACGTATATATACAATCAATAATAATATCATAATATGTATGGAACTAAGTTACAACGTGGCAACATTGAAATTAAACTTCACGAAAAAGTCAAAACGTCACTGTGACAGTTCAAGTTCAGTGTTGCCAGTGTTAAAAAAATAAATAAAATAATCTTTCTTCTAAATGTAAAAAAATAATATTAGTCAAATTAGTGTATTCATTTTTCTATTTATTTTATGTGCTATTTATTATTATTCAAACCGATTTTAATGGCGTTTGAGAATAGTACTTATAGTGACTGGGTGTATAAACCGTTATATGTATTTACAACATATTGTTGTGTAAAAACCTCTTTAGGAAATACTTTATTTTTAAATAATTCGAATTTGGAATTTAAAATTTTTCTTTAAATATTTATTCGTAATTCAGCCATACACAACAATATGTTGCTACAATTTTAAATTAAAGAGTATTTTAGAAAAAAAAAGTATTAATTTAGATATTACATGAAGCTTTTTAATTATACTTTGTAATCGAATATTTGGATCGTCATAGACAGGAACATTAATAATAATTGTGTATTTAGATTTAAACTTATGTATACTTTACATATGAAGAGCACGTTTTTAACAAAAACCACCTACTGCCATTAAGATAAGGTTGGTTTATGTGTAAACGTGTTTTTCATGAGTGCATCTTTCGTCCGAATGCGTGATGCGAATAATATCTTTATGTTGTGTGCAACGGTTGATTTTTAACTTTAAAATGGATATATAAATTATATATACGAATAAATAAATAATTTTTGAAGCACTGCCTTTTTGTATTATTGTCAAATATGATATTTTGCATATGTCTATCTATCCACCTATCTTCGTCCATTTTTGTGCATAGGCCTGTTAAAGATCGCACACGGGCATATGTACGCATGCACGCACACACTTAAATTAGGTACTCACCCTCTATGTAGGAAGTATTCAAACAAAATACTAGTTAAACCCAACTAAACCTGCAAGATTATTGAAATATGCAATTATGAGCTTTAATTTAACACGAGCACATACTCATTGTGCACGGACACTGAAACCTGTTAGTGTGTGTCAGATGAGTTTGTTAGGGAATCCGCCAAGCTAATTAATTACAAACTGTAAATAGATAGAAAGGTAACGTATTCGTAATTAGTAACAATCACAAACTAAGTCATAAATAGTCACAAACTCAGTCAGTATAGTGGCAAACACAGTCTGTATACTCGCAAACACTGTCAGTATAGTCACAAACTTAGTCTGTATAGTCACAAACTAGTCAGTATAGTCACAAACTCAGTCAGTATAGTCACAAACTTAGTCAGTATAGTCACAAACTTAGTCAGTATAGTCACAAACTTGGTCAGTATAGTCCCAAACTTGGTCAGTATAGTCACAAAGTAGTCAGTATAGTCACAAACTCAGTATAGTCACAAACTTAGTCAGTATAGTCGCAAACTCAGTCAGTATAGTAACAAACTTAGTCATTATAGTCACAATTAAAGTCCTAAATATCATCAGAGAAAGTGGGTTAATCTTTTAGTAGTGGTCGGCGTTTTGAGTAAAATAAAAATCGAAATTATTTCAAATGATTTAATAAATTCATAAAATCAGAACTTGGTATAACCAAGCTTATAGATAATTATATAAAAATAATAAATGCATTTTTTATATAAATGAAACATATTTATGTACAAATATTTTGCTAAAAATAAATTATGGACGGATTTTAATACTAATTTATAACTATAATAAAAAATTAAATATATTAACTGATTATCGGCATTTACTTCAAATATAAGATGTTAAGCCCTTGGCAGTTACAAATTAAGATCTCTTTACAGTAAAAATATTTATGATACTACCTTAAAATAATTCGTAAAAAAATTATTATATTTCAATAATTAATTATTTTATATTCATTTAACTAACATTTTTTTCCAACCGTCTAATATCTTTTAACTAGTTATACTAGTATGAAATTTGAGCAGATATCTTCTTATATTTGCATTTTTCAATTAAATAGATCTCTATATGCTATGTACCTATATAATTTGATTTGTGCATGTTTTTTCACGGCGGCGGAAAATATTTTATAAAAAAAAAAGATTCTTTTGCCATTCAAAAAAATACGTAAACTTTGTCACAGAACCTTGCCATCACTTGTAAAAAAATTGGCAATCCTTAACATCTTGCCAATCTCTGTCATTTAACCTTGCCAGAGGCCATAATCATTATTATTCATCTTATAATAATTATAATATTCACAATTCTAAAATAAATAATTCGTATATTATTCTATAAAGTCTATTATTTAAAATAGTAATATCTGATTGATCCAATCTCTAAATTCAGAGATACGTGTATAAACCCCAGGTTGGTTTGGTTCTGCACATCCTATGCCCCAGGATATAATGCCTCCTAGGACGAAACGGTTATCGCGTTCTCTTTGTACCACCATTGGGCCTCCACTATCACCTAGACAATAAAAGTTGAATGTTAGACAAAAAAGATTGATATAATAAAATATACACAGGTTGCTTTCCAATTGATACAAAAAGTGACGCAGTGTAACGCAGTGCTCGCTATAGCGCTTTCCATCAACGCCACTGTTGAACACAGCCGTACACTGTTCGACACTCGAAAAAGTGGTGTTTGACAGATGCTTAGCAAGAATTACCAACAATTAAGAGGAGAATTATTTTCTCTACCTATGAGTTTTAATTATTTAGATTGGTAGATTCGATTCGATTTACGGTAGATTCTAGTAGTATTATTTGAGATTATTAAATTGAGCTTGTCTGTTACTGCTAATTAAAATTTAATAAAAATCTTCAAATATAAATATTTGCACTATTAAAGTGAGCCCTGATAATGTGGCGAAACATGGTTGCTTTATAAATAAAAGTGAGATATTTATAGATGATGATAACAATTTCTTCTACGACGGTAATAATAAGTTTTTTGTGTGCACTCTAGTGTTATTTTGAGACAACTAGCTGTTTCATTTAAACTTTTACACAGTGTTTGGCAGTGTTTCACAATGTAACGCAGAGTCCCTCTGTGTTAACTAAATGGAAAGCAACCATAATAAAGAAAGAAGTTTTTTAGGTTATTCTCTTTCACCTGTTTTTTCATTATGTATACACACAAATACACACAAACACAATAAAAATGTTTTTGACGAAAAGCAATTATTAGACAAAAGTTTATACATATTGACCACGACTACGGTGGATGGATGTTTAAATTAGACAAAAATTAAATAATAAACAAAATTAAAATTTTACTCAAAAAGCAAATCTTACACAATAAGTAAAAAATTAACCTTAGACAAATAGTAAATCTTGAACAAAAAGTAAACTTTAGACAAAAAGTGAATTTAGACAATAACTAAGCAATCCAATTATAATTACCTTCACAACTGTCAGTGCCACCTTTACTTCTACCCGCACATATAAATATGTTAGGTATGTGCTCGTTATATCCCGCGGCTTGGTACATGGCTTCACAAGCCGTGTTGTTTATAACAGGCACCATTACTTCTTGTAAAACACTCGGTAATGGACCCTCTGTGGATAAAAATAACAAAGTTTATGTCGATTGTAATTCCACTGTTTTTAACATTTCACACAACGTCCTCTGGTCCCAAGCTAAGCTTATATGCTTGTGTTATGTGTACCAGAATATGGATATAATAAATATACCTACTACTTTTCTGTTGTAAATATATACTTATAATACATAGAAACACATAGACGCAGTACAAACATTTGTATGACAATTAAGTATAAATTTTACACAAATGATGTGTGGGAATCGAACCCGTGACCTCGTGAACGACAGTCCGTTACGTAAACTCGACCACAAGGCACGTCAAATTATTTTTAATTTAGGATGAAATATTAGTTTCGAAGTGAATCGTGTATGGATAGATAAATAAATCTTATTTATGAGAATCAATTGCTCTTTATTATGTATTATCTGTGCGCTTCGTTAGTCTCGCTAAAACTCGAGAAAGGCTGGGCCGATTTTTGTGATTTTGGTCTAGAAATATTCGTGAAAGTTTAGGGAAGGTTTAAACGGTGACAAAATATATGGAGATCTAAAATTCCATGCAAACGGAGTAGCACGCATCAGCCAATAATAAATAAATATTCATTTCTTCGACCTTTCTACATTTCGATTCTTTCTACATTTATTTGATCGATAATAGTAATCAACTCCGTGTGGTGACGGATTACGAATACAAGTGCCACCACCCCATCTCTTCCAAGGGTGCTGTAAAAGTCAGCTAAGAGATATTTCACACAGATAACATCCTCTGTGAGAGACGGAAAACTCGAAAATAAACCCTGTGCCGACACGCCATGCGCTGACCACAGCGCGTCACAGTAGACCTTAATCCCTCCCAAAGTGGAGGAGGCCCGTGCCCAACAGTGGGACATAAATGGACTAGAGAAGGAGTAATCAACAATTAGTTAACACGGGCTAGGGAATCAAAACCTATAGGTTACTGTCCATTTTCATAGACTTGAAATTTAACATGAACGAAGCCTATAAAGTGCTGATATAGAGAAAAATCCAAAATCTTGGCAATTCCCTATATTTAATAAATTAAAATTAAATTATGGTGGAAAAAGTGATTACCGCAAGCGGGAACCCCACGACCTCGGAATACCGTTCCATAGCTCTGCCAACTGAGCTTATTGCAGTCGTGCTTTCAGTAATCAAATTAGGCCACCATAATCGTCACTCGATTGAGTTTATATCGTATTTTTACGTACATTCAATTGCAAAATTAATAAATTACTTTAGATTCCCTTTATTTCAACTACAGTATTAAGTTGGTGAGTTGCTTTAAGCTTATTTAACAGTTTATTTGTATTTAGTTATATGTTTTTCAGTCAAGTAGGTACGGAACCCTAAGTGTGCGAGTTTACCTCGCTCTTGACAGCTTTTATTTTCATATATACTCAGGGGCAACCAAGAAAACTTAGCTAGGGACCAGAATATGTTTAAAACCTGAATTATTATGACTAAAGTAATGGACAGATCTGTATGGATAAAAAAAACACTCACCATCAAACAGTCTGCCCCAACCAGTAACGTAGGCGTTCTTCCCAACATAATTATCATCATTATCTGGTACACATACAGGCAGAATATTCGGTTGGAATGTCACTGGCTCGTAGAATCTGAAAGTTAACAAAAATAATATTTTATCTGATTTTATCATAAATTTCGAACTCAAACCTGACTACCAATTTGTTTAACACTAGTTTTTATGGTGACGGATTAGGAATACAAGTGTCACCACCCCATTTCTTTCACAGGGTGCTGTAAGAGCCAGCTAATGGCCTGGCCATTTACGTCTAATACGATTATGGTCTACTGTGCCGCGCTGACCGATATATTATGATACTACGAAACGAAATATATTTCTATACTATTTCAACTAATATTATAAAACTGAAGAGTTTGTTTGTTTGAACGCGCAAATCTTAGGAAATACTCTGTCTGATTTCAAAAATTCTTTTACTGTTGGATAGCCCGATTGTCCAGGAAGGCTAAATAACTTCACGCTGAGACTAAAAGGAGCTAAGTATTAGGTGGTGAAAAATGTTGCAAAAATGGGACAAAAATTCTAAATACCAGGCGTACCAAGTCGCAGGCAACAGCTAGTAATATTATAAAGCAGAAGAGTTTGTTTGTTTGTTTGAACGCGCTAATCTCAGGAACCACTGATCCGATTTGAAAAATATTTTCAGTGTTGGCATTTATCGAGGAAAGCTATATAGGCTATAATTAACATCACGCTGCGACCAATAGAAGCGAAGCATCAGTGAAAAATGTTGCAAAAACGGGAAATTTTTTCCAAATTCAACACGTACGAAGTCGCGTTGTTTTTTTGTTCGTGTGTTATTTTTTTCGTTTTAAATTCTTTAAGTTATAAAGTTCTTTAAATTCTAATACCTACGACTACCAGAACTAAAACTATAAAACCATTAGTGAAATTAAAGACGTTTTTGCTTTTTAGGGTTTCTTACTAGGTAAAACCCTGTTACTCAGACTTTGCTGTTCATCCCTCTATCAACAAGCTTGTATCTCAGGAACGGTGATAGCCAGAGAGATGAATTTTTTTACAGACGATGTATATCAAGGCCCCGAGTCCGGTATCACAATGGTGTCTCAATGGCATCACAATGACACATTATAACCTCAAAAAATTAACAATAGACTACCAAAATTGATAAAATTCGCCACTAAACAAGGAGTTATTTAGTGTTACATTTCACACTATGTCCTCTGGTCCCAAGCTAAGCTTATTATGCTTGAGTTATGGTAACCAGAATACGGATGTAATACATAAACTACTTTTCTTTTATAAATACATACATAAAATACAGAGTTAACACGCAGACGCAGTACAAATATTTTGTATGACAATTTATAATGACACTACCTAAAGTGATTACAACTTTCATGCAATTCCATACAAAGGTTGTCTGGAAGAAATCGCCACGAGCGATAAGACCGCCACTTGTACAATTTATAATTTGTATATCTCTGTTATATATTATTAATTACCTATACCATTTAAAAATGTACAATAAAGAGTTTAAATAATATAAATAAATATCACACAAATGATTGTCCATATTATTTATGAGTAGGACTAATTCTAAATAACGGCACAAAACCCTTCGTGTGCAAATCCCACTTCACTTGGCCGGTTTTTTAGGGTTCCGTACCCAAAGGGTAAAAACGGGACCCTATTACTGAGACTTCGCTGTCCGTCCGTCCGTCCGTCCATCCGTCTGTCACCAGGCTGTATCTCAAGAACGGTGATAGCTAGAGAGTTGAAATTTTCACAGATGATGTATTTCTATTGCCGCTATAACAACAAATACTAAAAATAAAATAAAATAAAGATTTAAGGGGGGCTCCCATACAACAAACATGATTTTTTTACCGTTTCTTGCTCGATACTAATAACGTTGCCTTATGTTGCATAGATAATGGTACGGAACCCTGTGTGCGCGAGTCCGACTCGCACTTGACCAATTTTTATTTAGTTCTATTAGCAAATATATTTGTTTATGTATGCAAAATACCTTTTTACTGTTTTTATAATCCAATAAAATTTAAATTAATTAGCTTTTATTGAATATTTTGCGTAATAATCGCATATCTATTAAAATTCGCAGACTTTTTAGCGATCTATGTCAACAAAACACTTTATCTAATTCAATAACATCATGTAAATATATCAAATAAATCATCCGTGTGGTGACGGATTAAGAATACAAGTGTCACCACCCTATCTCCTCCCAAGGGTGCTGTAAAAGTCAGATACGGGACTGGAGGAACTGGAGCTTATTGCGGTCGTGCTATAAATACGATATAAACTCAATCGAGTGACGATTATGGTGGCCTAATTTGACTACTGAAAAGCACGACCACAGCACGACGAGCTACGGAACGGTATTCCGAGGTCGTGGGTTCAAGTCCCGCTTGCGGTAATCACTTTTTCCACCATAATTTAATTTATTAAGTAAAAGCATAGCATGTCAATTGCTAAATTAATAATTTTCTTTAGTAATTTGTGTGATATTTGTAATTGTCATATAAATTGTACTGCGTCTGCGTCTATATGATACTTTGCAAAAATTTTGACACTATTAAAAACTACTTTTTTGATACATAGTTTATGAAGTGTTTTTGCGAACAAAGTCACGGGCTTTAAGTATATGATATAATAATATGTATATAGCAGTAATATGAACTGTAGTAAGGTCAAGTGCAGTGGTGAGTGACCGCCTCGTTCAGTAAACATCATAGAAGTGGCGAGAATATAAACTAATGTATATAGATAAAAATATACATGTGGGTTCTGTATATTACTTAACACCTATTAGCTTTGTATTTACGACGGGCCTCGTGGTGTAGTAGTTCATGTAACGGACTGTATTTCAAGAGGTCGCGGGTACGATTCCCGCACGGGACAATCATTTGTGTGATATTTATAATTGTCATACAAATGTTTGTTCTGCGTCTGGTTGTTTTCTGTGTATTATAAGTATTTATTTACAAAAAAAAGTATGTAGTATATCCGTATCTGGTACTCATAACATAAGTATAGAAATATAGCTTACTTTGGGACCAGAGGACGTTATGTGAAATATCCAAAATATTTTGTTATCATCTATTCGTCGGTGATAGCGTAGCTATCCGACGATTTTTTTTTTAATCAGCCCAGAATTTATTAAGTCTATTCGTTTAAAACATCAAATCTTTTCCCTTTATAATATTAGGATAGACTAGGGTTCTACTCCGACTTCGTACACCTGGCTAAACTCGGAACCCTAACAAGGAAGTTTCAGAATACGGACCTCCAAAAATACGTGATACATTTTTGGCATACTATTAACTTTTTTCATGTGTTTATAAAAAAACAAAGCGCAAATTATACAATAACTTAATTATAATACATAAGTGTTTTGTTAAAAACATTGTTATGCGAATTTAAATCAAAACAATGACATATTTTTAACGGCTTCATGGTCTAGTGGTTAACGCAACGAACAGCCGTTCACGAGGTCGCAGGTTCGATTCCTCCTGATTCGGGACAATCATTTGCAAGTGTGATATTTATAATTGTCATACAAATAATTATAATATTTATAATTAATAATATAATGTTTATAATAATTTGTGTGATGTTTTCTAATTGTCATACAAATGTTTGTACTGCGTCTGGATGTTTCTATGTATTATAAGTATGTATTTACAAAAGAAAAGTAGTATATGTATCCGTATTCTGGTACACATAACACAAGAAAATTAAAGAATTACTTGTCTCATTAATTCATGTTTAATATTTATGTTTCATCTACTATATAAAAATAAGTCGAGTTTTCCTTCCTGACGCTATAACTCCAAAACGCACAAACCGATTTCCACGGTTTTGCATTCGTTGGAAAGGTCTCGGGCTGCGTGAGGTTTATAGTAAATTTTTTTTTTTTTACTTTTTTTTGGTATGGCAATACAACTTTAGACGGGCCAGCTAGTCTTATAAATGAAATTCACGTGTCACAGTGTTAGTTACCGTACTCCTCCGAAACGGCTTGACCATTTTTTATGAAATTTTACATGCATATTCAGTAGGTCTGAGAATCGGCCAACATCTATTTTTCATACTTTTTTTAAAATTTAGTAGGTATGGCAACACAACGTTTGCCGGGACAGCTAGTTTTGTTATAAAAATATTTAATGCACTACAAAGTTAGGCAATGCGTCGGATGTATATTCGAGAAATCCTTGGTGTCTATATCATGTTTAGGATGTAAAACACATAAAATATATCTTTATTGTACATACTGGAAGGTTCACCAAGGAGAATATAGTTTATTTAACAATCTTATAAAGGAGGTCGTCTATGCGTCTTTTCTAAATACCGTATTTCGAAAAGACTAACAAAATATTAGTATTTTAAATATTCGTATTTCGAATACGAATATTATGGCAGTTCTCATTGCTTGTGTTCAATATATCTTCTTATATATAAAATTCACGTGTCACAGTGTTAGTTACCGTACTCCTCCGAAACGGCTCGACCGATTCTTCCCAAATTTTACATACATATTCAGTAGGTCTGAGAATCGGCCAACATCTATTTTTCAAACTTTTTATTTTAGTATGGCAAAACAACGTTTGCCGGGTCAGCTAGTATATGTATAAAAATAAAAACTATGATTAAGGATTCAGAAATTTTTGATAATCTTCTTATATATAAAATTCACGTGTCACAATGTTCGTTCCCATATTCCTCCGAAACGGCTTGACTGATCTTTATAAAATTTCATAATATATGCATATTCAGTAAGTCTAAGAATCGGCTACTATCTATGTATTTTTCAAACACCTAAGTGATAAGGGTTGTCCACCCTTAACATTTATATGGCAAAACAACGTTTGCCGGGTCAGCTAGTAAATGAATAGAATGATACTCGGAGTATACTGGTATTATTTATCTAACGATGAGTTACCCCTTTTAATACTTATTTATGTACGCATATAATAAGTTGTACATCTTTGATGTACATTGGTATCAACTTGCACAACTAATCTTAACTAAAAACTAAAAAATTGGTAGTGTCAACAACACAATTCGCCAATGTTAACTGAACTTACTAACGATTTTAATTAATATAAATGTGCACAACGAAATAGTCAATTATTCCTATTGGTTGCAGCGTGATGTTATATACCTAGCCCTATAGCCATCCTCGATAAATGTACTATCTAACACAAAAGTAATTTTTCAATTCGAACCAGTGGTTCCTGATATTAGCGCGTTCAAACAAACATACTCTTCAGCTTTATAATACTGACATAGATATTATTATAAATTTAAATAACCAAGTTCTAGCCTTACCTCAACAAAGCCAGATCATATTCAAAGGTGGCTGGATCGAAGTGTGGATGACTTGCTACTATTTGTACTCTTCTCTCAACGAATCCATAAGGTTCATCATTTTGTGCTAGGTCATGTTCTCCTAGGCGAACTAGGAGCTCTGATGGTGGGACACTAGAAATAAAGAAATTGCAATTTAGCAAAACGAATCCTCTTTACTCATTTCTTCTTTATTTATTCCATTCTCTTCTGTCAGACATCATTCTTTATTTACTGCTTTTTATTTTTATTTATATATTATAAAACAAGGTCGTTATTTTTGTATGTATGTCCCAATGTGAGCAAAAGGACGCAACGGATTTTATTTATTTATTTATTTATAAATAAATAAATAAAATACACACACACACCACTAACACCACTTTTTATACACATTATTGTACTATTTAATTTATTATAAAAATAAAATTTACAATAAATTATAATTATAAATAGACAACAATGGGCGGCCTTATCGCTAAAAGCAATTTCTGCCAGGCAACTTTTTCATGCGGCTTTTATTTAAAAGATGCGTGGTTTAAGAGGGTGGCTTTTTTGTATAATTTATGGTTGGTTGGTTGGTTTCGAAATTCCACGCGAAGGAAGTTGCGGGCAACTGCTATTGCTCAACAGTTTAGAATAATACTAACTCATGCATGTGGTTTCACCAGCTTTTGTAGTTATCAAGACTCCCCTCCCCTAATACATACAAAACCACAACAAATAATATAAAAAACCCATCCTCTTGAATCACTCTATCTATTAAAAAAAACCGCATCAAAATCTGTTGTGTACTTTTGAAGATAATAAAAGATCACATAGTGATGCAATGAGGATAGTAATTTCTTGAGTAGCAGCCACGCCCCGGATGACGCAGTGTGGGCGGCCCTCAACGAGGTGGACTGTCGATACTGGGCCGCTGAATGCAGTTAGCGCAGGACCGCGCGTAGTGGCGTTCCATGGGGAAGGCCTATGTCCAACAATGGACGGAGAAGGGCTAATGAATGGATGGATGGAAGCTCACATAGGGACACACATACAAAAATAATGACTTTGTTTTATAATAAGTAAAGAATAATGAAGAGCAGTAAATAAAGAATGACGTGTGACAGAAGAGCATAGAAGAAAAAGGCATGTTGCGCCGTCAACAAATATAGGTATAAGGGCAGGCCAATGATGATCCTGTACATTCAAGATAAGTGATGTTAGCTGGCTTTGGGATCTCATACTATAATTATCTTTTTGTTAGAATAAAACACGTGACCTCGTGCACAGGAGCTAACTTTACTACCGCTACTCCATTAGGCCTAACATTAATTACATTAGTCGAACAATTAAAATAACTAATTAAAAAAATTTTTAAATTGTCTTTTTATGTTTCCGTATAAAAAAGTAACTGGCGCTTCGCTGTCCGTCCGTCTATCCATCTGTCACCAGGCTGTTTCTTATAAACGGTGATAGTTAGAGAGCTGAAGTCTTCAAAGATGATATATATCTTTTTATGCTATATACAAATACTAAAAACTAGAATCATCATCCTCCTGCCCTTATCTCATTATTTGTGGTCAGCGCAACATGTCTTTTTCTTCCATAGTCTTCTATTAGCCGTCATGTCTGTGTTAACTCCTCCTTCTTACATGTTCTCGTTCACACAGTCCATCCATCTTTTCTCAGGTCTTCCTCTCGACTTTTTTCCTTCCACATTTAAACGCAGAACTCTCCTAACGATATTATTTTCCTCTCGTCTCATCACATGTATCAATGTAATTTGATAATACGCTTAGATGACATGATTATGTATTATGACAAGCTGTTGCCAGCAACTTCGTGTAACTTAGAAACTAAACTAAATTATACAAAAAAACGATCCTCTTGAACCACTCTATCTATTAAAAAAATACCGCATTAAAATCCGTTGCGTAGTTTTGAAGATAAAGGCTTACATAAGGACGTACATACAAAAATAAGGACTTTGTTTTATAATAAGTAAAGATAATTACAATAGAGAACCCTTCCTGTGCGAGTCCAACTCGTACTTGGCCGGTATTTTAATTATTTTAAAAACCTAAAACAAAACCTTGATTTTTTATTTACACAGGATGTTAATATTCGTTCACGAGTTATTGTCCTCATATTTTTGTTATAAAACTAAATAAGTATTTTTAAAATATTTTTATTACTATGTGCACTCTAATTACAATATAACAATGTTAATTATCACTGTAATCATCATTATAATGATTGTCAACTCACCTTGAGTTCGTATTAAATTATCAAAGAGTTTTATTAATCAAGTCTTTATTGTCTATGCTCATTAAAAAATTAAGCCTACTAGCCTGTAATATATAGTTTTTTTTTTGCTAATATATAGCTTATATGCATAAATGTTATGCTCTGTGATAGGCACACACATTTAAAATAGACATTCGAAAAAAAAATTCCTAATTTGAAATTAGAATTTGATTAAAAAAAGACGACTAACAAGAAAAGCTCTGCACTTGCTTGGCACTGGTTGATTCTTCTCAGTGGACTGTCATTTGTCAATCTTAAACTTGTTTCACAGTGGTGGTGTGGTTATTTTGATTTACTACAATACTAGGCATACCTGTTTAATGTATTTACAGGGTATTCGAGGTTTCCGTGTCTAGCAGAAAATGGTATATGTCAAGATTTTCTCCTCACCTGACTCTTAGACTACCCTGGACTACCCATAGCAGGAAATGAGGAGATAACGTGTGTATAACGTTATCACCAAACAGACGTATCAATATAACATCAATTCAACTAAAATAAACAAAATGATTGTTTTTCGCGCAGAAATATTAACACAAATTAATTTTCTTAACTAACTTTCAGCTGTAAACTGTAAAATGTGATAAACTTTGGGTGACTCTACATTACTATATTACTTAGCACACATCCACAATCTGTCATAATCCGTTAAAAATAACAATTACTTACTGTTCAACACAGTGAGCTGCCGTTATCGCCCAGTTCTCATTCAGGAGTGCTGCACCACATTTGTGAAGATAAGTAGAAGTTCTGTACTGCCTCAAGGATATCTGCCAAGGCCATTGTCCAAATCCTGACTTTGTACCACCAACAATTCGGCCAGTCGGCGCTTGCCAAAGCCGACGACCGCAAACTGCCAGGACCAGCAAAGTCGAATTGAGAATCATTTCAATGCATTTAGAGTTCGAAATTTGAATATTTTAATAAGTTCGGGGTTTATGTATAAATGCCAGATAAAATGAGTTTGAAATTTAAATTTCGCTGATGTTAATAAGTTCAAGTGTTAAGAAGTTTAAGTTCAAATTGGAAGTGTTTATAAACGAGTTTGTTAACAAATTTAATTTTTGGACTTCTTCTAATTTCTATAAATACTTAATAGATTAATAACCTCTCTGATAAAATAAATAAAATAGGTTCTATTTATGAGGTTTGAATTGATTTTGACACATTTAGAAAATTTGCATAAATTAATTGATGTAAAATTTATAGCGTTATATTACTAATTAATGTGTTATCATCACAGCCAATATAATTAATTTGTCGCATACATCAATTTTACTCTTTTTCTAATCTAACAGTACTTAAATTGATAGACTAATATCTTACACTATCTTTTTATAGTTTTAATAGTCTGTGGCCAAATTAATAATTCTTATTTTGAATTTACTATTCAAAAAGGTCACTGTACCCACTTCCTACTTGCTTACATTATTCAAAAAATATTATAAATTAATCAAAATTTTAATTTAGAATTAGTCATAAAAAAAAGACTGAATATTTTGTACTTTATACCGTCTGTGATAACTTTTTTTAATTGCGGTTTTGTTTTTGTGCATTAATTTGAATGTTCTAGTACGTATTTATTAGAGTTTTTACGCAATATATCATAAAAAGCGTAGCTTCCTAAATATTTATCATAACGCTTGGTGATAAAATAGTAAGTTTACTTCGATTTAACAAAGTTATATATCAATATAAGTCTTTCTCATTACATAAAAGATTTAATTCCATAAAACAACACTGATGAAACAACAATTGTTCATTATAAGCACTAATTTAATTATCAATTGTGTATTAAGAGTAAAACTTAAAATATCGCGTATCTTCAAACTCCCATGACATTTTATAGTTTTTTAAAACAACTGCACCAACACATTTCACGATCACACTGCCATTCTGCCTAAGCCACTTTAGAAAAAAGTTAATCTTAAGTCTGTGTCCTAAGTTCACTGGAGATTTTTAAAACAAAAGCGAGTTGTAGGTGATTAAATGAAATTTAATACTAAGCACGTCTTTTTAATATTCTGAACTGCACTCAATTTAAACACTTTAATAACTTTTTTTTTAATTTAGTGCCAATGCAAAAGCCACAAACGCCACAATCGTCCTTGTGCTCGCCTTGGCCGTGGCGTGCGGTCGGTGCGCGCGCAACTCTTTGTTTGAAATTGAACATCGAACAGTTTTATTTTTTTGTTTTTGTTTAAACAGAGCCAGTAGTACATTTAGTTGGCAGGTCTTTAACCTGATGCTATTTTTACAACAAGGAAAAAAAATGGTGTAGGGATGCATTATATTTTTTTTAAACTTAAGTTTTGGTACTTAACTAGAAGGTTAGGCAAATCTTCGTAAAGCTTGGTTAGATACTAAAGTTAATATTGATATAATTAGGCTTCAGCTACTTTGAAAACATAGGTACTAACTACATAATTATCACCGACATACGGACTGAGTGATCCATAAAAGCAAATTTTTTTTTTTGCACGGAATCCAAAAATATAATGAAATTAGTATTTGTTCATTGATTTCTACTATTACTGTAAACAGATTCTGTCATTCTTTGCGGAAACGCTGTGTCGACGGAACTGTAGGTGAGAAACGAGCACGCCCGTCTTCTTAATTTAGGACACTGGGTCTCGCTATCGTTAGGGCCCTTTAGCACACCATTATCTTGAAATGCCCAGCCCTCAAACATGAACCTGGAGACAGGGAGTCTTTAATATTTATTTTGAACCTAAAGCCTGACCCGTTAAAGTGACTTACATAAATAAATATTTATGGACATTTCACACAACATCCTTTGTTCCCTAAGTAAGCTATATTGCTATGCTTACGAGTATCAGATACGGATATACTACATATAATAATATACTTTTTTTGTTTGTTTTACCTTAACGGGAATAAATTGTGAAAAATAGGTTAAACCATGGAAGCCTATGTGCCTGGACCCCCCTGATTTTCTCAATCGATATTTTGAAGCAAAAAGAACGGTTCGAATTCTTGGAAACGATAAAGGAAAACCTCATAAAATCATAAAGTGCCATTTCGTTTGAGTTAGACAAATTGTTAATTAATAACCCATTGTTTTATAATAATCGACTTAACTAATTAATTTATACAATATTACTAAGATTTATTAGTTTTTCTTATAATCATTAATTGCTTCTAAGTCTTAGAACCGTCAATAACACAGGGACATATTTAATGCACGCAACCTAAGGCTGTATATAGATAGTAAAAATATTTTTTTACTAGAAATCCTTCTCATCTGTCCGGGTGGTGACGAATTAAGAGTACAAGTGTTCACGTTCATTAGTTCGTTCAGTTCACCCCATTTCCTCCCCAGCTGTACAAGTAAACTTAGGGACATAAATAAACCCTGTACGAACACGCGTGGACAGTGCGGCACAATAGACCACAGAAGACGCATGCCAAATAAAAGGGCGTTAAAGTTTTGTTTTACTGTACCGCAAGAAAAATACAGACGAATTGAGAGCCTCCTTATTTTTTGAATGATTTTTAAGAAGAGTTTGGTTTATACACGGTGGCAGAGGTAAAGGTAAACGCTGGGAGAGGACGCCCGAGGAAGATCTGGTTAGTTACTCAGATGTCATCGGTAATGTCCTTCAAAAGAGTCCAGTAGGTACGTTGCACTTACTACCGTCGTGCATGTTTGACTAGAAGTATGAGTGTAAATTAAATTAGCAGATGTCCTGCTATAGTCTTTGCCTATCCCGATTGGAAAAGGGCATGATAGTTTGCACGTAAATGTCACGCAAAAATTACTAAAATTGTTTTAATAGATGAAATTTAGCATAAAATTAGCTACTAACAAAAACAAATATATATTATAACACACAGCCTTACAGTCAAAACAATTTTCTATAACAATGGCGGACAACACGATGTAATTAATGTACGTAATACTTAGATAATTAGTTATAAATAGTGTGACCATTTGTTAAGAAACTCTAGGACAAATTTAATTTATTAAAAACCTCGAATATCGCAGAATGAACTTTTAAAGTACTAATCGTCGTCAATTTTCCTGTATACAAAACATCGTACTTGTGGAATTTAGGAAATAAAAAAATAACAAGTTATACTACAAAGCCATCCTCGTATCCATCAACTCTAAGTATTTAATAAAACCACAACAGAATCCGTTGCGTATAAGTAAATATTATTTTACATGATTAAAATTAAAATTATATTACAGATTAAAATTATATTTACAATCAACTGTGCTACAAGTCATGTTATCCCGTGAAAAATCCCGTTGGAAAAGCAATATCCTATTTAATTTAATATTTCGATGTTTCGACATGCTTGGCTACATTAAAAATGTATTATGGCTTTGTTTTGACTATCATCTATTATTTATCTAATAATATAAGAATTTTATTTTCATTGAATGTGTAAAATTTTCGTATTATCCTCAAAAAATCAAAAACTATGTTACCCTAGTCATAAAGTCATGGTACCCACACTTCCTAGTTGTACTAAATACTAATACTGACTGGTGTCCATCATTGTAGCATGATATTATTTGTCAGAATATTTTAATTAAGTTCTAGTTTTTTAACGTAGGTACGTAAGAAACTATTTTTGTTGAGAAAAATTCGCCTTTTATTTAATACTAGCTGTGCCCCGCGGTATTACTCGCGGTAAAAAGAATAAAAAATCTGTTCGTTTTTATCATCCCACGGGAAAAAAAGTTGCCTAAATGTTATTCTGATAAGCTACATTATTGTAAAGTTACATTTAAATCCATTCAGTAGTTTTTGCGTCAGAGAGTCACAAACATCCAAACATCCATACTCACAAACTTTCACACATATAATATTAGTAGGATCACTAAAAAAACTAATAAATTATTATTGGTACAGATTTATTGCACGATGTAAGTCTACGTCGTCTTTATTACTATAAGCGCGATTTTTGCTTAGCAACGTTAGGTTAGCACGGCACATATATATCTGTGCAAGCTTGTCCAAGTCAGTTAAACAAGAGTAACAAATAACAAGATAACTAATATCTTATTAAACCTTGAAAGTTACGTAACAAATAAATAAAGTAATAATTATTATTATGAAATAAAAAATAATAATAATTAACAGATGATATGCAACTAAAATACAGTTGGATGAAGTAATTAAGAACACAAACAAAAAAAATTGGTCAAGTGCGAGTCGGACTCGCGCACGAAGGGTTCCGTACCATTATCTATGCAACATAAGGGAACGTTATTAGTATCGAGCAAGAAACGGTAAAAAAATCATGTTTGTTGTATCGGAGCCCCCCTTAAATATTTATTTTATTTTATTTTTAGTATTTGTTGTTATAGCGGCAATAGAAATACATCATCTGTGAAATAATTTTGTAAAAATGTGTAGATGTATGTTTGGTGCTCTTTCATAAAAAACTACTGAATGTGTTTTAACGAAACTTTACAGTTGTATAGCTAACATAGCTATGCCTGCGACATCGTACGAGTGAAATAAAAAAAAATCCTCTCTTTTGCAACATTTTTAGTGATGCTTCGCTCCTATTGGTCGCAGCTTGATGTTATATAGCCTACCTTCCTCGATCAATATAGGTATCCAACACTGAAAGAATTTTTCAAATCGAACCAGTGATTCCTGAGATTACCGCGTTCAAACAAACAAACTCTTCAGTTTTATAAGAAGAAGAAGATAGATCGGAATAATATAAAGGCTATAATATCATCATGATAAAAGTTAAGGAGCTGTTTGTGAACGTGTGTGAATAACCGCGCATTAGAGAGTTTAAAATGTGTTACCATCTTTGTAGTCCGACATATTAACGGCTAGTGTGGTGGTCTCCGGTAGAAGAGTGGTTGTCAATCCTTCATCTAAAATTAATAATAATTTGCTTAGTTGAAAAACATAAAAGAAACACCCTTGAGAATAATGGATGTTTTTTAAAATTATTGCATTGTCATCGGTCTTTAATACATGTGCAAAAATTCAAAACAATCCGTCTATTGCAAGTGGAGGATGATGTGCCTCCCGGAGACATCGCTAGCAAAACTGCAGTTGACCCGTGAACATGATTGCAACTCGGTCGAAACGTCGGGAGCAAAGGTATTAAACCTTTTTAACAGTAATGAACATGACTAAAGTAATTTATTAATTTTGCAATTGACATGCTATGCTTTTACTTAATAAATTGAATTATGGTGGACGAATGTGGTGGCATAATTGATTACTGAAAGGCACGACCGCAATAAGCTCAGTTGGAAGAGCTTCGGAACGGTATTCCGAGGTCGTGGGTTCAAGTCCCGCTGGCGGTAATCACTTTTTCCACCATAATTCAATTTATTAAGTAATGAACATGATTATAATCCCGGTAATATTAACTAATTATGAGTTCAAATCGCGTAAGTTTAAAATCAATGTACTTACCACTTTCAGTCGTAAATTCAGTTGAACTAGTTCCATTAACATCCCCAGAACTATTAGTATCATTTCCAGATGAAACTGAGCTGAAAGTTGTTAGTCCAATACTTGAAGTCGAAGTTGGAATAGTCGGAGACAAAGTGACGTTAACCGTAAACTCTATAATCTGTGGCTGAGATGTTGCCTGAGTTGTCGAATCTGTTATTGTAGAATTTGATATTGTTGTTGATGAAGTAGACATCGGAGTTGTTGAAGTTAAGATTGGTGTTGTTGAAGTTGATATTATTGTTGTCGGACTTGATATTGATGTTGGTGAAGATGTTGATGGATTTGATGTAAATGATATTTCAGTTGTCGTTGTTAGAAGTGTTGTTTCGGGCTTAGGTGCTTCGGTTCTTGGTGCTTCTGTAGTACTAGTTGTTGACGGTGGTTCTGTAGTAGTAGTTGTTGTACTAGATGCTAATGTTGATTCAGGTTTTGGTGGCACCGTTGATAATAAAACCCATTCAGGTGGAGTTTTTGCTGAAAATATATAGAGCTGAATTATTAATGTGTTATCCATTCTAAGTAATCATATTTCCAAAATAAAAATAAACATGTGCAAAATTACAAATCAAACCGACTGCTCTAAGAGGGTGAATATCACATTCAAAGATTCCGTTACATAGATTATTACATTGATAGACACGTACCGAACTAATAACAGATTTTTATGAAATTTTACATGCATATTCAGTAGGTCTGAGAATCTCTATTTCTCAAACCCCTCAACTGGCACTTGTATGGCAAAACAACGTTTACCGGGTCAGCTAGTATATTTCATTTACGTAAAATTTCATTGTCACTCTCGTCAAAATTTTGTATTAAATCGGATTTATCTGGATCTGATGTTAACGCAGACTGAAATATGTATTTGTATTTTCAAAATTTCTTTTACTAAAGTGAATTTTGATGTTGAATTTAGTCATCAAAGAGCATACTGTTTGTATGTATAATATTTTTACGTTGATCTCATTGTAACAATATCATTTCAAAGTCAAGTAAAGACCCCGTTTCATAGGATTTAAGTACCTAATCGTGATGTTCATGACATGTTTGCAATGTCGGAAATGATCCGGTGTTTGATAAAGACCTAAAAACCTCTAAAACATAGACGTTTGCATTTAATATAACTTCATTATTTTCCTTATTTTTCTAATTAAATTTACGTTATTGTACAGAATTTTTAATACGCTATTTGATGGATGGTTTGATTATAAGATGAAGTGCCCTACCAGGTCTGATTGTCTGTCGCAATAAACCTAAAAACCACTCTAATTTTAGAAGAAGAAATGATAATACCAATTTTGTTTTCTAGAATTTGTCCCTTAATACCATTCTTTTTGGATTATAGTCTATTGGAAAGTAAAGGATAGATACGTGTTAAGAATACTCTAATGGTATCATCGTCGGTCATCGAACCGGCTACCTTAATTAGTATGTCTGTCATGTATCTGGGCTAAAAGAGCGCAGTCAGGTCGACGCGTCACATTGTCTTTTTGTAAGAAACACTTTCTTTTTTGAAATATAAGTAAATACTTTCAATATTATGAAGTTAGACATATTAATTTTATTTCAGGGTTTTGTGTTTATATGTGAAGAGATTTTAATAATTTCTCAAAGGCAAATAAAAGTAAATAAACATAGACATTTGACGCAGCATCCTCTGTTCCCATATTAAGCTATTTTTCTATACTTTAATGCTTTTAGATACGAATATTATAGATACTTATTACATTATATTATCTTTCTTATTTTTTTTTTGTATATTAGAACTGAAAACCTTTAGATGAAGTACCTTATTTTTCTACATTCCTCCTACAAATAATTATCATGGGCAGGGGATCGAATCTGTGACTTCATAACGGCAGTCCGTTAAAAGGACATTATGTATACCACTTTATCTAATCTTCGCATCAATTTGGTAAGATATACATAGAATCTAAGTGCGAAACAGTGGACTAAAATGCGTCATTCGAGAGTAATGTCCAATTAGATCAATGAACCTTCATATTGTGAGCGTAGGTTGAGATCATTACAGTCATAAAATATATAAGAACTGCTAATGGACCATGATCTTACTCGACATAAATAGTAAATAATACTAAGGTTTTGGCTGCTTCATATACATAGAGATATTATTTTTGGGATTCCTTTCAAGATATTTAAAAGGATCACTAAGTACAATCACATTACATACAGACCTTTCTGGTTTCTATGTAACACCTTCTATGACACTCATGTCTATACTCTGTGCTTTATGTTAAATTCTACAGCAACGGTATAAGGTAATAATTGGATTAAAACATAAACCTTACTTAATAATAAATAAGTATAAAGACTTATGCAATTCATTACTGCAAAATAAATCATTCTTAGGTCTACATAATCGAAATACACAGCCAAAATTTTAAGGGATATTTAACCTTTACAAGGGCCTCAAAACCTAGAAATTAATTTCCATTACTCTGGAGTAGTCTTAAGGCAACAAATAAGCCTTCATAGTGCTGATATATAATATAGAAAATTCCAAATACATATATATATAGTTTGTTATACTTATTTAAGAGAGTGAAAATCGTGTTTAAATATTCCATTACAAGTACATAGATACAAATAAAAACTTGTAATAAACTTACCATCATCCTCTGTAAGCTTTTCTGGCTCTTTAGTAACAACTTGTTCTGCGACGGTCGTTTGAGATTCTTTTGCTGCCACTGTTGTAGTAATTACTACTGGAGATGTAGTAACATCCGTTTCTTCTACCTCAGATGTCGTAAATGCAGTTGGTTGAATATATTCTGTTGTTTCAATAACATTAACTGTCGTTTCTTTAACCAATTCTGTTGCTATAGTCTTTATATCATCAGATAACGTTGTTATAATATTATCAGTTGATGAATCTGTTGTCGGATCTGTTATTTTTTCTGTTATAATTTCAGTTGTTGACGATGATGGTCTAATAGTTGTCGAATCTGTTATTGTTGTTGTAGTATTGATATAAGTTATTGATGATGTTGATGGACGTGGAAATACAGGTTTAGAACTTGTTGATTGTGGTAGTATAGTTATGTTAAGTCTAGGAGGTATAGGTACAGGTCTGTTTGTTACAGGTCGTTTACTAAATGGTTTATATCCAGGTTTTCTTGTTGTGTTATATATGGATGAAGGTTTTACGGGTTTAGGTTTGTTTGTTATATGTTGAGGTCTTGTAGTACTGTAAGGTTTTAATGGTGGTCTGTAACTTGGTCTTATTGGTTTTCTTGAAGGTTTTATTGTTGAAGTTGTGACACTGTTTGCGCTTTCTATATCAATAATAGGTTTTTCAGTTACTATATTGCTAGTGCTACCTGAAATAGTTTGGAAAGTAGATAGTTTTATAGGTATATCTGTGACTGTTTCAGTTATTTTAGTTTCAGCTTTAATTGTTGTTTCAACAATACTAGCTGTTGTTATGCCATCATTATTATCAATGACATTGTCAATTGTTGTTTTAGTTTCCAAGTCTGTTTCAGTTTTCTCATTATTTTCAAATTTCTCAGCAACTGTTGTTTCGATACGTTCAGTTGTTGTTGTTTTTTTATTTTGTTGTTTATTCACTGTTGGTATTTTATCTTCTATGTGTGGATGGAAGAAATTAGCGCTATCTATTGTATTATCTTCGATATTATTACCGATTATCTGTGTTATGACATTTTTGTCTGGAATTTGGCAGCAGGAACCGAAGTAGAATCTGTCTATGCAAGTGCCTAGGTGTGTACCGTTGGATTTTAGACAATCTATAGCGAACATACATAGGCCTTCTTCTCCCGTTCTTCTTGTTATACAAGGCAAGTGTCTTATATTTCTAGCTAATGGCACTGGACCTGAAACAAAAAAAGAAAAGAATTATTAACTTAAAATGGTTTTGATACTAACTGTAGCCCGCAACATCGTACGCGTGGAATTTGAAAACTAAATCCTAACAAAAATGAACAAAAAAACATCATCTGAACAAGAATGCATCAAAATCTGTTGCATACTTTTGAAGATTTAAGCTCACATAGGGACATACATACAAAAATAACAACTTTGATTCATAATATGTAAATAAGTTATTAATTGATTTGCTAGACTTAAAGATAAAGCCGAATAAGAAATGGATGTAGCGACGCACGTTAGAAAAAGTATGTACGAGTATTTATATAAGTTTGAGGTTTCATTTTGGCAAAAAAACCATTAAATATGTCGAAAGTTGAGTAAGATATGGTAATTGGAATTTAAGTATTCCTAGAGCTCTTATACCCATAAGAGCTCTAGGAATACTTAAATTCCTTCCTAGTTCTTAGATCTCCTACATACTGCTTATATTGTAATAGGTTTGTTACTTATATGTTCTTATTACACTACTGCGTAGGCTGTGTGTATATATCTATATGTGTTCGTGTGAGGTATTTCGGGCCACTAAATAAAAGACGATATATACGCTACCTGAATATTATTATTTATTCAAGCGTGCGTCTACGGACCAAGCGTGACAATGACTGACTAACTGGCGTGGCTAACTGAGCTTATTGCTGAATAGGCAAATACATGTGTCCCTACAGTACTCCCCTGCCAAAAAAAAAAAAAAAAAAAATAATAATATAATAATCTACAAAAACTAGTTAAAATCTACTACACTTTATTAAAGTTATAACCTTGAATATTATAACAAGCTTAGAATGAGTACCGTTATCGAGTATAAGTGATACATTTTGCCAGTCAGCAGTCTCGCCTGTGCCGTCGACGTCACGTTACAATAACAACATTGTTCTAAAAATAAAATATACCTATTGCTTATAACTATACACGCTCGTATTCCTAGGAATAGGAAATAACGACATTATTACAAACAATATAATTAATAGAAGTTTTAGTTTTATAATGACACAAAATGGATGTATTCAGAAACATCAAGTATATATATACGATTCTACACACATTGAAATTATTTTTTTTTGTATTTTAACATTTTTAATTATAATTACAATATTACAACTTACATAATATACCTTTACAATTAGGCGTACCCAACGGTACTAGCTCCTTGCTGCTGTTGGGGCATAGGATGCATCTTAACCGTGGGTGGACATCCTGTCGCAGTAACAATTTCCTTTTGAACCCATTTCCTTGCACCTTTCGAACAACGTTTCCATATAATACATAATCCAATAGTCGTTAACAAGATTACAAAAACTACCATTATCCATGTGAAAATATAGATTTTATCGTCTAGCACATTATTAATCACTGTTTCGTTAACAACTTTTTGATTTTCTTTTGTATTACTTTGGCTACTGCCCATTTTGTATAAAGAAAAATGTATATTCAATTATACGTATACACACGATGGTAACGAGTGACAAAGAGAAATAATTTACCCTTAAAATATGTTACATTAAATATCGTCTTATAAATACTACACTTTGCAAATTATATTGAAAATGTTTAGTCATCATGTCATCATATAATTATTATCTTAACCTAGTTACCAATATTTCAACATAAGTGCAATAAACATGATTGACGTACATAGAGTAGGTAACTATAATTTTACATTTGTTACTATACAACTTTAAATAAATCTAATTGGCTTTTTTACAATTCTGCCACAGGTCGTGCGTTTGGGGATTGCGTCATCCTCGTTTATAGGTTCCTCATTTAAGACATATGCAGGTTTTAACCTGTCTAACGAAATAGGGCTATTTCTATCTCCTATTTTAATAACATAAACTTTACCTTTACGTTCAACAACTGGATATGGTCCGTCATATGGTGGTTGCAAGGAACGACGCACCGTGTCGTTGCGTACGAACACCATCTGACACTTATCTAAATCGGGGTGAACAAACAAGGACTTCGACGTACGGTGAGCAGTAGGCTTTGGTCGTAAACTACCTATTATATTCCTAAGCCTATTTACATATTCAATCTCTGACATTTTTATACTCACCTCGTCGTAAAAGTCGCCGGGTAACCTAATGTTTCTCCCATAAGTTAGCTCGGCTGCACTTACCCCGGTATCGCTGCGTATTGCTGCTCGTAAACCTAGTAAGGCTGCAGGGAGCTCCTGGACCCATGATGTGTTGCAATTTAGACGTGCCATAAGAGCCACTTTAAGTGCTCTATGCCAGCGTTCTATCATGCCGTTACTTTCCGGATGGTAAGGTGTTGTTCTAATTTTATCGATCCCTAAATACTTCATAAGTTGACTAAATAGGTTGCTCTCAAACTGCCTGCCCTGGTCGCTTGTAAGCTTAACGGGACAACCAAAACGAGCTATCCAACCATTGAATATTATTTCAGCTACAGTTTCCGCCGAAATATCGCGGGATGGGAATGCCTCTGGCCATCCGGTGAAACGATCAATCATAGTTATACAATACCTGTAACCGTCTGAAGTTATAGGCAGAGGTCCTATTATATCGATGTGCGTATGTTCGAATCGATTTACCTTAGGAAATGCGCCTAATTGCGATTTATTGTGCCTATTAACTTTAACACGCTGACATTGAATGCATGATTTGGTCCACACGCCTACATCTTTATTCATATTAGGCCAAAAAAATTTTTGTGACATCATTTTCCTACTTACGCGTATTCCGGGGTGGCTTAATTGATGAACTGAATCAAACGCCGTACGCCGAAATTGTTCTGGTACATAGGGTCTAGCATTGTTGGTAGAAATTTCACAATACACAGGGTTCTCACAGAATGGTAATCGAACCTGTTTAAAACGCAAACTACTGATACCCTCTTCCTGTACTGCCTGTGCAATATAACCGTCGTCAAGCTGACGCAATGCTAATTCTTGGTAATCTAATGTCGTGGGACATGTTATTGTTTCAACGCGCGACAAGGTATCGCTTACAACATTGTTCTCGCCGGAAATATGACGAATATCCGTTGTGAATTCACTAATGAAAGCTAATTGCCTAACTCGCCTAGGACTATCGCTATTACTATTATTTTTAGTGAACGCATAAATTAATGGCTTATGGTCCGTAAAAATTGTCAGAGGCCGTCCTTCATACATATTCCTGAAATGTTTCATTGCCGTAAATATAGCCAATAACTCTCTATCATATGTACTATATTTCTGCTGGGTCTCTGTCAATTTTTTCGAAAAATAGCCTAAAGGTCTCCAAATATCACTTACTTTTTGCTGCAGCACTGCGCCCATGCCGGTATTCGACGCGTCCGTCATCAAAGCTAAAGGGGCTTCTCGTAGCGGATGAAACAATGTAACAGCTTCTTGTAGGCTACATTTACACTGTTCGAAAGCTAAGTTTGCCTCCTCTGACCATACGATTTTCGTCTTGTCCTTCTTTTTGGCATTGTGCAAATACCTATTTAAAATAGATTGACAAGAAATAGCATTAGGTAAATGTGATCGATAGAAGTTGACCATACCTAGGAATCGTCTCAGCTGCTCCACATTTTCCGGCTTTGGGAAATCTTGAATTGCCTGTACTTTTTCACCGAGAGGTCGAATTCCCTGTTCAGATACCTCGTAACCTAAAAAATCTAATTTATCTACACCGAATACACATTTACTAACATTAATCGTTATACCGTACTCGTTAAATCTTGAGAAAAGAACCTTCAAATGCTCTTTTAAAGATTCAAGATCATTTGCCATTAATATTAAATCGTCTACAAAACAGTATACAAAGTCAAGACCATTAAGAACTACAGTATCCATAAATCTTTGGAATGTTTGAGCTGCGTTTCTCAAACCGAAAGTCATACGCGGGAACTCAAAAAGTCCAAAGGGCGTTATGATGGCTGTTTTCTCAATATCCTCGGGTGCAACGGGTATAAAATGAAAAGCTCTATTTAGATCTAACCTCGCAAATACTTTTCTTCCTGCCATTAAATATGTAAAATCTTTCAAAGGCGGTATAGGGTAACGATCGGGCTTGGTAACTGCGTTAAGACGTCTATAGTCTCCGCACGGTCGAATATCACCATTTTTTTTTGGTACCACGTGTAAAGGACTGGCCCACGCACTCTTCGATGGCCTACAAATACCAAGCTCGGTCATTATCCTAAACTCTTCTTTTACTTTCGCATATCTATCGGGTGGCAGCGGTCTCGCCTTAGCGTACACTGGTGCACCCGTGGTCTCAATGTAATGTAATACTTTGTGTTTAGGCGGTTCACTGTAACATGTCGGTTTAGTTATATTTGGGTAACTACGCAGCAATTCATGCCAAGAATTACTAAAGTCTAACGTTTGAATCGCCGTTGAATTGTCACTAACTACTATCGAGGCTAACGAATTTAAATTAGTCACTAGGTCAATTAACTTACGCTTATTTAAATCAACAATAAGCTTATGAAACTTAAGAAAGTCGGCACCTAATATCGGTTGTTTGACATCCGCAACAATGAATGTCCATCGGAAAGGACGTCTCAACTTGAAATCTAGGGTCAACGTACGCGTACCATAAGTTTCAATTACTGTACCATTTGCCGCATAGAGTTTATAATTACTGTTAAATTTATCACACTGACTCTTTTTCACTGCAGTTTTCGGTATCACTGAAATATTCGCACCTGTGTCCACCAAGAAGTTGTAACCACTTTTACGGTCGATTACGCATAGGCGGTGATTCACGAAGTTGGTGTAGTCGTCCGCCGCCGACTGCACCGACTTTAGTTTTCCGTCTTACTCTTCTTTTCCCAATTGCATGGATCAATACACTTCGCAGCCTTCTTTCCATAGCGGAAGTGGTAAAAACATAACCAGTCCGGGTTATTACGGTTTCGGCCCTCTCTCGACTTGTTCCTTGCGCGCGACCTTGACTGTCCGAGATTCCGTCTATCCTCGCGATAATTCTGTCTACCTCGCCGGCTCAATTCCTGCACCTCCAGCGTCAGCTTCGCAATTTGCGCAGCTAAATCAGGCTGAAAAGTGGCGCTGGTACTGGCTACTTCAGCTACATCAAGTGGGCGAGTGGTCTCCATGATCTTGTCGGCCACTACTGCCAAACTGTCCAGATCTTTCACGTCAGTGACCGCTAACACTGCCCTCACCGACGATGGTAAATGTCCAGACCACATAATTTTCAACGTCTCGTCCGGAATTTTACTACGAGCCAAGTCTTTCATGCGTCTTAGTAACTGGGATGGTTTTTGACTGCCCAATTCCATCTCACCTAATAATTTTTGGAACTGACGCGCTTCACTTTCCTCGAACACTTGTAACAGCCTCTCTTTTAATGTTCCATATTTGTTTTCCGCTGGCGAGTCAAGTAGTAAGTCGCTGACCTGCTCGATCGCGTTCTTGCTTAACTTTGTGACTACTAAATTTTGTTTAGCTAGGTCACTCAGTTTTTGCGAGTATACTGTGGCTTCAAAATGCACAAACCATAAACGTGGTTTGTCCACCCAAAACTCTGGTATCCTTGAGGTCACCGTCACTGATGCCAACGCATCCTCACTCACGCTGCCCTCCGGCTTAATCGCCTGTGGTTGCGTAGGCGCGGGTATCGTGTGCCCTTGCATCATTTTAGTACACGAGTCACTGTGCAGCTTCACACTATTGTATATCCGAAAATCACTCTCACAAAAATTCACAGGGGTCACCAATGTTACTTATATGTTCTTATTACACTACTGCGTAGGCTGTGTGTATATATCTATATGTGTTCGTGTGAGGTATTTCGGGCCACTAAATAAAAGACGATATATACGCTACCTGAATATTATTATTTATTCAAGCGTGCGTCTACGGACCAAGCGTGACAATGACTGACTAACTGGCGTGGCTAACTGAGCTTATTGCTGAATAGGCAAATACATGTGTCCCTACAGGTTGAAGTTTTATAAAAAAGTTGTCGCATTATGCTATAAACATTAGAATAAATGACCAATAGTATTAATAAAATTACAGATAATTATATAGATAATAAAATTATATAAAACCAGTAGTTCCAAAGTTACACAATACAGCTTAAAAATAGAGCTAGTTTTAAGCTACCATAAACAAACCATAACAAACAGCATTGATAAAGTATAAGTATGAAGCTTTTTGCGCCACATAGTGACCTCTATTGGTCTAAAATGAAACTAAAATTATATAACGCCATCTGTTAGGCAATAGGCGAACTACGTATTGTATGTAATCACGTTTTCCACATTGTTCGTAATTTTAAATTAACTTACAATTTATGCCCCACCAAGGTTCTACATGATGCACGACCTTAACCGTTGTACAGCAAATTGGACAGTGCCTAACGTGCATATATAAAACAAACCTGGAACACGCTGTGGCAAAGGTAAAAACTAAATTATTGCTTTCCATACGTTATACTAGATGGCGCATAATTATACAATGCGAAATGTAAACGATGTGAAATTTTACCCTTCAAGTTCAAGGCCTATTATGTTATTTTATCAGTGACAAGTTCTCGCTCGCAGCTTCGTGCGCTTGAAATATGAAATATGTACCACCAAACTACACCAAACCATAAAAAGTTGTTAAAAAAAACATACTCTTTAACCAATCTATCAATTAGAAAAAAACAAATAATTGGTCAAGTGCGAGTCGGACTCGCGCACGAAGGGTTCCGTACCATTATCTATGCAACATAAGGCAACGTTATTAGTATCGAGCAAGAAACGGTAAAAAAATCATGTTTGTTGTATGGGAGCCCCCCTTAAATATTTATTTTATTTTATTTTTAGTATTTGTTGTTATAGCGGCAATAGAAATACATCATCTGTGAAAATTTCAACTGTCTAGCTATCACCGTTCTTGAGATACTGGGTACGGAACCCTAAAAATCATGTTTGTTGTATGGGAGCCCCCCTTAAATATTTATTTTATTTTATTTTTAGTATTTGTTGTTATAGCGGCAATAGAAATACATCATCTGTGAAAATTTCAACTCTCTAGCTATCACCGTTCTTGAGATACAGCCTGGTGACAGACGGACGGACGGACGGACGGACGGACGGACGGACGGACGGACGGACGGACAGCGAAGTCTCAGTAATAGGGTCCCGTTTTTACCCTTTGGGTACGGAACCCTAAAAACAGCATCTAAATTAGTTGCGTAGTTTTGAAGATCTAAGCTGGCATAGAGACATACATACAAAAATAACGACCTTTTTCCTAAGTTATTCTAAGTATATACGGGCAAAGAGAATATATATTACATATTAAAATACGTACACATTAAACGATTAATAATAAAAAAAAATCTTTACGGTATAAGCGAAAATGTCCCGAAAATCTGTTTAATAGGTTTTAAGTTTTAAGTATATTATTATACTATTTGGTTTTAAGTAAGTAGATACATCGCAAATAAACTAATATACAGACACGACAGGGGTACTTATAAATGTAATTGATAAAAAAACCATTATTATCCTAATTCAGTAATTGCTTTTTGAAGAAAATTGCAATAAAATATAACCTCACTAACAAAATTGTAATTTTGACAATGATATTGTAATTTTCAAATTTTTTTTGCCAATTAGTTTTGTCATAGTACCATTTACTGCAGTCTAGATAGTAATTGATCTGAATATAACCAGTTTTAAAGTAAATAACGTCCGCTGAGTAAAGATAACGGACAGTGGGTTTAGCCAATGGATTATGTACGTATAACAAGTTTGTTTAGGTCACATTATAGGTAAGTCAGTAGTATTAGTTTTATATATCAATCAAGTATTTTTTTTCTCAGCCGAATTATTTTCGTTTATTGACGCTATTAACAATAATCATTTTGTTTGACAATTATATATATCACACAAATGATTGTCCCATGCAGCAATTTGAACCCGTCACTTCGTGAACGACTGGGTGTTTGTTAAATGGACCACTCGACCACGAAGCCCGCCAGATTGATGAATTGATCCGATCTTGTTTGATTCGCAGTGACGTAATAGAGGTGGTACTGGGCGACCATCAATTCTGCTTATTATTAATACTATCTCGTGGTCTAGCCGTTCATGTAACGGACAGCCGTTCACGAGGTTGCGGGTTCGATTCCCGCACGACAATCATTTAAGTGATATTTATTTTATAACTATCTGTTGCCCGCGACTCCGTTCACGTGGAATTTAATAAATTTACCCGTTTTTGCAACATTTAACTACTGCTTCGCTTCTACTGTTTGTAGCGTGATGTTAAATAGCCTAAAGCCTTTCTCGGTAAATGCCCTATCTAACACTGAAAGAAAAAGCTTTATAATATTAAGTAATTGTCATACAAATGTTTGTATTGCGTCTGGGTGTTTACACGTATTATAGGTATCTATTTACAAAAAAAAGGATATATTAATATGTAGTACATCCGTTTCTGGTAGATACCCATCACACAAGCACAGAAATATAGCGTACTTTGAGACCAGAGGACGTAGTGTGAATTGTCCATAATATTAAAAAAAATATTAATTGATCCAATGAGTTATTCAATGAGTTGTACTTCTGTGTTATAACTTGTTATTGTATTGAATCTGACAGTACCGTTTGAAACAAGTGGGTATTGCACTGCTGACACAGTTACAATTACTGATCTTTGATACACAATACAATGTTTTTTTATTACTTAACTTAATCTTTGCAGCCTATCTTCTTTTCGCCCGTCGATCAAACAATGATTACCACAGCCATGCTAGATGGTAAGTTTACGTTAAAAATTGAGGACAAGTAACTTTAGCCTGGCTTAAGAGGGTACTGTACTCCTAATTTAGTATTTGCCTTAGGTATTGCTATCCCTATTCCCGAGCGCCGCGCTGAAAGGGACAAATATAGCTGAAGCAGACCTACAAATTCTTTGAAAATAAGACGTTTCGTAGTTCCCATTTTTCTTTGCGAAAGTTAAACCGATTTTGACTGTTTTACGCTATATTATAGATGAAGAGTATATCTATGCTTCTATCACTTTCTTTTTTGGTAAACCCTTACCAAATATGTGGGATAGATGCTGCAACTTTATCTAAAGATAACCGAAAAAAAACGGGATTTTCGGGATGGTCATATTTCTTTTAGTTATTATGTTTGGAAAAAAAGAAAGTGATAGAAGCATAGATATACTCTTCATCTATGATATAGCGTAAAACAATTAAAATCGGTTCTACTTTCGCGAAAAAAAGGGGACTACGATGCCCATATTTTTGTATGGAGCATAATTTGGTATCGTGCCCTCTTAATCATACTTCATAGAATAATGCCGATTCTTATGATGTTAGCCTGTATCATAGACACACATAGATACATTTTCACGCACACATAGATATGTGAGTGGCTTCAAGTCGAATGAGTGATGTAGCCATAGACTACATCTGGTAAATCTGTGGTGGTTACAAAGTATATTGCTTGCATTAAGGAGTAAGGAGACTATACTATTTCAGTTTCTTTATTTTCTCTGTGACAGATCTACTTTATCCATTCATTTATTTTTTGCCAACCGTATCTATCCGTTTCTACGAATTTGTTTTTAGGGTTCCGTACCCAAAGGGTAAAAACGGGACCCTATTACTGAGACTTCGCTGTCCGTCCGTCCGTCCGTCCGTCTGTCACCAGGCTGTATCTCAAGAACGGTGATAGCTAGACAGTTGAAATTTTCACAGATGATGTATTTCTATTGCCGCTATAACAACAAATACAAAAAATAAAATAAAATAAAGATTTAAGGGGGGCTCCCATACAACAAACATATTTTTTTTACCGTTTCTTGCTCGATACTAATAACGTTGCCTTATGTTGCATAGACAATGGTACGGAACCCTTCGTGCGCGAGTCCGACTCGCACTTGACCAATTTTTTATGGAAAAACAACGTTTGCTGGTTCAGCTAGTAATAAATAAAGATGATGCTTTGTTTATTACTAGCTGAACCGGCAAACGTTGTTTTTCCATAATGTCGGGGGTGGACCACCCTTAATATTTAGGGGTATGAATAATAGATGTTGTCCGATTCTCAGACCTAACGGTACACAAAATGTCACGAAAATCGGTCGAGTTATGTCGGAGGAGTATAATATTACAAACACCGTGAGAGGAGAATTTTATATATTAGATAAAACAAAGTCATTATTTTTCTATATACGACCTTATGTGCGCTTATGTCTTTAAAACTACGCAAAGGATTTTGATGCAATTTGTTTTAATAGACAGAGTGGTTCAAGAATAGGTATACAAAAATTTTAACCGCAACAAAATCCGTTCCGTGGTTTTGAAGATATAAGCTCACATAGGGACATACATACAGAAATAAAGACTTTGTTTGATAAAAAGTAAAGATGTACGGTCTTATTCATAATGACTTATCGGAGGTTTAATAGTTCGTTAAAATCGGTTCGCGCAAATTGTCAAAACTTGTTATTCATAATAGTCTTTTTACGCTAAAAGGTTTATTATCTCTCCGATAAAATCTCCGTTTAAACCTCCGATAAGTCATTATGAATAAGACCAATAGTGTTCTCTCAATTCCACGCGTAACAATTCACGCGCTACAGCAGCTAGTGATAATTTATCACGGAACCCGTCATACACGGATCGATTCGTAATTGGACGGCTTTAATACGGTAATATTGGCCTAGACATTTAGTAATCTACATTAGTCAGTATGAGTATCATATAAAATTTATTAGAAAACAGATAACTATTAATCTTGTCTTATCTTATCTTATCTAATATATAAAATTCACGTGTCACAGTGTTAGTTACCGTACTCCTCCGAAACGGCTCGACCGATTTTTATGAAATTTTACATGCACATTCAGTAGGTCTGAGAATCGGCCAACATCTATTTTTCAAACTTTTTTTTAGTATGGCAAAACAACGTTTGCCGGGACAGCTAGTCTAATATATAAAATTCACGTGTCACAGTGTTAGTTACCGTACTCCTCCGAAACGGCTCAACCGATTTTCATGAAATTTTGTGTACATATCCTCTAGGTCTGAGAATCGGCCAACATCTATTTTTCAAACCTTTTTTCTTTGGTATGGCAAAACTTCGTTTGCCGGGACAGCTAGTATAACTATAGAAAAAGCTACTGAATATTGGAGACCATACATTTTGAAAAAAAAACACTAACCTTACAGAATGATTTAGACGCGTACGTTTGTTTTAAATTTTAGCCTGACGTTTCGATGACTTTTTTTGTAGCCACATGGTCTAATGGGACTAACCTATTCGTGACAATTCAGTTGTTTTCATTTCTCATTATTTTTAAATTTCAAACAACGATCTCTGATCCCAGCACTGAATCATGTAGGCCCATATTTGCGAGGCATAAAATATTAACACTGCCCTCTCTATATGTTATGGAAATAGCACTATTTGTTAAAAGAAATCCCTATTTATTTCCAATACTATCAAACAGTGGAAGTCGACCCCGCCGTGATAACCATAGACTGTGCATTCATCCAGCTAAAACAGCTTTACTTCATAAAAGCGTCATGTGCAAGGCACCATTAATATTTAATAAGATTCCTAGCTTCGTAAAACAATTGCCTATAAATAAATTTAAAGAGATATTAAAAAAATTCTAATCGAAAGATGTTATTACAGTATTGACGAATTTCTAAACGACAAAGTAAAATGGATCCAAAAATTACATTTTTAATTTATTGCATTTTATGACTTAGCTTGAAAATATGTAATAATAATTATTTATGATTTTATTTTAAATGGACATAATATTAGATTAATTAATTTGTTTCACTACATATTATTGACAACTGTTATTTATTTATTATTTGTATTTGACTTGTTATTTTTGACATAACGTTATTTTAAATCATAATCTAAATGAAATTTGTAATTGAATGATGTATCTTCCCATTCAGATATTTGTACACCATTTCATGGTTAAACATGTTGTCTCTTTTATATACTTTAACATCTATGATAAATGCCTATGTATTATCATTGTAACCTACACATGTTTTTACAAATAAATATATCTTTATCTTATCTTATCTTTATCCAGATTAAATTATTATTGCCTATTATATTTTGACACTTTTAGTTGCTATTGTCATGTAATTTTTAGCTATAATATCTAAGCAAATTATTAGATTTTGTGAATGTGTGTGTGTGTATGTGACTGCACTTTTAAACAGTTTTTGGCAAAAGTTGCAAACCTAACCTAAAAGCTACGCCCATGAATTTTTGATTCTTGCGTTAGTCGTGTCAGCAACACGTCTGTATTTCCCCAACGTCAGCTTAAAGCGCAGAGTGAAAGTGTATGAGTCAGTCATTAGTACCTTATTTATATGTTACCTACATGGCGACGTCTCGACGTTAAAATATATATACATTTTTGTAGAAACCAGAATCATATGAATTTATATACATAATTCTGTGTATAATGTCCGTGTGGTGACGGACTAAGAATACAAGTGTCACCACCCCAGCTCCTCCCAAGGGTGCTGTGAAAGTCAGCTAAGGGATATTGCACACAGACCACATCCTCTGTGAGAGACGGAAAACTCGAAAATAAACCCTGTGCCAACACGCCCGGTCAGCGCGGCACAGTAGATCATAATATTCATAATCCCTCCAAATTGGAGGAGGCCCGTGCCCAATAGTCGGACGTAAATGGGCTAGAGAGGAGAGGAGGAGGTGTGTCTATGATACAGGCTATACGTAATATCACAGATAATATGAAACATTATCAGTCTATGAAGTACGATTTATCCGGGCTGAAGTTACGTGTCTTCATGATTGCAGGCGAATGCACTATATGTAATCTGTGTTTGTGTAAACTTTGTAAAGTTTTATGGTCTTATTCATAATGACTTATCGGAGGTTTAAAAGTTCGCTAATATCAGTTCGCGAAAATTGTCAAAACTTGTTATTCATAATAGTCTTTTTACGATAAAACGTTTATCTCTCTGATAAAATGTCCGTTTAAACCTCCGATAAGTCATTATGAATAAGACCATTGGTTACTCTTTGCAAAAAAATGAACTTTCTTTTAAATAAATCACATTTTATCGAAATGAAAGTGTTATATTTTCCTTAAACATTATAAAAACAACTTATTAAGATATGATACATACAATAAATACTGAGTCAGGATACATTACCGGGTCATTGCTCTACATATTTATAAACCTGTACAACTTATTTACTAACTAGCCGTTGCCCGCGACTTCGTACGAGACAAATTTAGAAAATAATTATTTTTTGGAACATTTTTCACTGATGCTCCGCTCCTATTCGTCGCAGTGTAATGTTATATAGCCTATAGCCTTTCTCTATAAATGAACTATCCAACACTGAAAGAATTTTTCTAATCGGACTAGTAGTTTTTGAGATTAGCGCGGGAGGGGATTATAAGGGAGTTTTCGGTGAATCTTCGTGACAACGCTCCTCTATTTTTATTGGACGAGCGCTGTCACGTGATCAATATTCACCGAAAATTCACTTCACTTTTTCTTACTGAATACCACTGCTGAACCAACTTTGAACTATAAGCTGACCCGGAAAACGTTGTTTTGCCATACTAAAAAAAAAAAGATTTGAAAAATAGATGTTGGCCGATTCTCAGACCTACTGAATATGCATGTAAAATTTCATAAAAATCGGTCAAGCTTACTAACACTGTGACACGTGAATTTTATATAAGATGTATTAACTGGAATGAAATTTAGCGGTTTAGCGTAAAAATATGACAAAGAGACAGACGAAGTTACTTTCGTATTTATTATATTATGGTAAGTTTAAAGATTTAATGAACCATTCCGTCGTAATTTCGCATAAGATCGGGTTATAAAGTTATGTTATAAATATAAATTTGGAAAGCCTTTTATCGTTTAAAAGATTCCAATGTTTATATTTATCACCAAACATAATTCCAATTTCAAAAATTCCGACACGAATTTAAAAAAAACTACCATAGAATCCATAGATTATAAATTTACACGTAACTTTTTTTCATTTAACATCCTCAATTTTGTACAGCTGTCGTTAGCTACACTTTCACTTCCTTACGACTAGGACCAACTAGGTCGACATACTGTGTCAGACAATTCTTGACGATGGTACCTTGAAATTGATTACATAGAAACGAATTAAGACGTCTTCGACATAGAATATAACAATAAAAAAAATATACAACTTTCGATTCGATTTTCAATTCCTTACGACATGTTCTCGATTTGTATATCGATTGGTTTAACTTTTTTTTTATTAGTGTGAAAATAATGCAATGTAATGGAAGTGACTAGTAGAATACGATTCAAAAATAATAGTACCAATACTAAATACAGTGGCGTGCACTCTATACAAGCTTATAAGCTCTGCTTTACTTGCCATTCACAGATATTTTAATAAAACGTTCGTATGTTTTAGATGACTTTATTCATTTATTTACTATTAATTATACAAAATATTATAACTTAAAAACGCCTACCTAATAATTCATAAATAGCACCAATATGTGCTTGCAAATTGTTTTTTGCCAGGCGTTTGGCGAAGGAATAATATTAGCGTAGCGAGCAAGCTCCACGCCGCCCGCCTGCCATGAGTTCATATGTGTGTAGAAATTTTGGTGTCCGTGCACAGTTCGCAAACGCACACAGGCTTGCATATTGAAGACGCCTTGTACTGCATGTCATGCGGCATGAGTTAGCGATCGGAAGTTTTCGCGAGTATTCGGCGTTCGTTCGTTACCTATTATAATCCGAATAAATAATATTTATATAGCAGAAATATTTTGGTTCGACGGAGGCCATTTTATTTTTTCATGTGGTTCATTGAACTGTTTAATATTGAGTTTCTTTAATTTAATAATTGTATGGATTTCCGTTTGTTGATTATAAAATGTTATTTGATTGTGAAATGTGTGTTGATAGTGTGTGTTTGTTAAAAATTAAAAATAACAAGTTCTCACAATTGTCGTTCGGTGAAAAAATTCAAATTGTGTCTATAGGTAGATGTATACCCGAGTTACAACTTAATCAACAAAAGGGTAACGTAACTAGATAATTTCATGTTAAAAGTTATGAAACGTATAACTGGCTATGTGGTTGTGTACACACGAATAAATTATTTTGTTTCCCTTGCATATTGTTTAGTAATTCTAGTACAGTGTGGACTGATTCGGGATATTCAGATTTAAATAATTTCCATTCCGCGACAAAGAATAAAATATAAAAAAATAGAAAGAAAGCTTAAAATTAAATACTTTTGGTAAATCTCGTATCGAAACGAGTATCAACAGTCAGTTACGATTAGATATACCGACATCTATGGACAAATTGCGTTATTTTTTGCGTCTATAAGTTGTGTAATAGATAGCTGATGAATTACTTCACAATCCATAATCACTAGATGGCAGTTTTTATCTTCAGTCCACTTTACGCTTTGTGTTTAGTAAACAAGTGGTTTTGAAGTTCCAGCGGATTGTCGTAAGTAGTTTAGTTTTATTTATGAGTTCATAGATTATTAATATTATTATACATCAAGATAAACTAGATGATTTGTGCTTTATAATTAAGTATACATATAGCATACATATCACAGTTTTAAGAGTAAAATCGAGTTATATTTTGAATTGTTATGTTTTCTCCTCTGTCCTCTTCTGTTCTCATTTTTAATACTTTAAAATAAATTTTCAGATCTTAAAAAATAGATAGATTTCATCTGTAGTCTTCTAGTAATTTTTCGTAGTATTTGTCTTCACTCTAGGTATTATAGATAAGAAGCTATAAAGGTTTTTTGTTACAACATGCGAGCGCGGTACCGATCGAATCAGCGCCACGCGTAGCTGGACGGACAACGGTATAGTAGGTATTAACTAAAAAATGAAAACAGCTATTGCTGTATCTTAAATGTTTCGCTATTTTTTTGCACACATTTATATTAATTAAAATCGTTAGTCTATAATAAACAGTTTTTATATAAAAAAAGTTCTGTTAACATTGCCGAATTGTGTTATAGACGCTATCAATTTTCATTTTTTAGTTAAGTTAAGTTTAGGTCTGCACATAGAATAGGCACCAATGTAACTCGAAAATTTCATGTTAAAAGTTATGAAACGTATGTACATACGTACATGTACGTATGTATGTACGTACGTAGTTATTGTTTAGTAATTCTAGTACAGTGTGGACTGATTCGGGATATTCAGATTTAAATTTGTTCTGTTGGCATGGTTTCCGACTTAGAGATCCGTCGCGTGGCTATGCTAAAAATCTATAAGAGTACTACCTACAGTATAAGAGCCTACCCTGCTTCAAATTTATGTGCACGCCACTGACTACATACACAACTAAACTAAACTTAACTAAAAAATGAAAACAACTATGGCGTATTTTCACTAATTGGCTATTTCGTTGTGCACATTTTTATTAATTAAATTCGTTAGTCTAATAATATAGAGATTTCTGAATAAAAAAGTTCTGAGAACATTCTGTTTCATTCATTCAATCAATTTAACTCCTTATATTATTTATGTAATCAGTTACAACACAAAACAATGTAAACAAACACGGAAACGATAAACAAATATAATATAATTATAAGCTATGACCGTTAAACAATTAAACCTCTTTTTGTGTCTCGGTACTGTCAATAAAAAAAATTGTTGTCTTTGGCAATCAACAAATTGACGACTTTGTATGCCTAGAATATGAAATCACTATAAATGGACATAGCCATTGGATGAAAGCGGCACCGAGAGACCTATGTCCAGCAGTAGACAGAGAAAGGCTAATCGATAGATGGATAGATATATGGACATAAAATATAGCTTCTAATGTAACGTTTTTGTAGCTTCACATTATGGTGAGTATAGACTACAACATTCTCTGGAGCATTTCTCTGTAAATCTAACGTTCTTACGAATGGTACAATACAGGCAAAAGCTCAGTTTCCAAAGCATTTCCATGTAATGTAACGTTCCTTCGAATGCTCGGCGTTAGTTACTGGTAAAGTGCGTAACAGCGAGTGTGCATTTACCAACATTTCGTTATACCTTCCGTTCATTCTTTTTTTAAATGTCGGACCTACAAGTTGCGTGTGCTGCGTTTATCTTGAAGAATTATATTAGAAGAACCCGCACTAGTGGCTCGACAAAATGTTACACCAATACGCTCGTTGGTTCGTAACAAAGAGGCGAGCGTGCTCAACGTTTAGTTCGTAAAAGGATAATACACTAGAACATATCATAGAGCGGCTCATTGTTCGGTTACAAGTAAATGTTGTAGTCTATACTCACCTTTAGGGAAAAACATTAAGAATCGCACCACTCTACTTTCGGGGATTATCCCATAAATACATACATACATATTTCGGAGATTATCCCATAACTTCACTTCTTTATTATTAATTTAAATAGATTATAGACGAAACATCTACTTGCTTCTACTGTTTTATGTTTGTTCTATTGTGCTATATATATACCAAACTAGTCTCTATAACACATGAAATATCTGGTTATACTTATTATTAAATATTATAAAACAAAGTTGCTATTTTTATATGTATGTCAGCTTATATCTTTAAAACTACGCAAAGGATTTGGATGCGGTTTTTTAAAATGATAGAGTGGTTTAAAAGGATGGCTTTTCATAAAATTCCATTCAGTAGTTTTTGCGTGAAAGAGTAACAAACATCCTCACAAACTTTCAAATTTATAACATTTGTAACAACATATATAAAATTTGGTCTTACTGATCCACATAACAGCTTTTTTAATTCAAAAAATTAAGTAATAGCTCACCTTGTGAATAATCCATATTTAAAATAACAGGTCCAGCTTTAACACAGCTCAAACATAATAACACTTGTATTAAAAACATAATAAATGTTACGTTCAAAGATATCACTCGTATATTGTTCGCCAATTGATATAAATAACACTTTTTATAACACATTTTGTCACTTTTCTCACTATAGTTATTAGATGGAGGGTTAAACGGCCATGTTATTGGTGGACCCATTTTGATGATGCTATGATTGTTGCATGACTTCTGTTATCAATCTGTAACAAAAAACAAATAAATTAAGTATAGTAAGAATATTTTTTTTTAGTTTACCGTGTGATGACGGATTCGGATGTCGGAATACAAGTGTCACTATCCCATTTTCTCCTCAGAGTGCTGTAAGGACCAGCTAAGGATTTTTGTACCACAAACATTCTCGGTGAGAGATGGAAAACTCGAAGACAAACCCTGTGCCAACACGTTTGGTTAGCGTGGCACAATAGACCATAATCTCTCCCCAAGTGGAGGTGATCCATGCCCAACTGTAGAATAGTAATGGGCCGGAGAGAAAAATAATTAGTCTGTGTGGTGACGGATTAAGAAAACTGTGTGAGAGAAGAAAAATAAAGGTTATTTATTTTATGTAAAGGAATACAAGTGACACTATCCCACTTTCTCCTATAAAAGCCAGCTAAGGGATACTGTACACAGATAATACTCTCTGTGAGAGCCGAAAACTTGAAAATAAATTTTACTGTTAAATTTTTTGTTTAATTTTTTATTTCTTTTTTATTTGTAACAAATCATGTTTGATTCGTTACAAATAAAAAGAAATAAAAAATTTACTTGATTATCGTCGTAATGTTGTTTCTATATTTTATAATATTTGTAAGCCTCGCTTACGGCTGAACATGCATAACTTTAACTGTTATCAACACCATTATTGTAAAAATACCATGATTCAACAAATAAAATTATCTTAACTTATCTTATCTTAAACCCTATCCCAATACGTTCGGTCAACGGCATTGTGAGCCGAAAAAAACCATTTTAGCCTTCATTGCTACTTAACATTGTCTTAAATTGAGGTCAAGTAGATCATTGTTTTTTATAAAGCAGTCAAAATACATTATTTTAGTTTTAGCGAAGGTAATTAAATTTGTGTACATATTTTAACGTTATAGTTACGCATGTAAAAGGTTAAACTTAGATGGCAATGCTTATTTTTAACTAAGCTATATTATTATCTAATATATAAAATTCACGTGTCACAGTGTTAGTTACCGTACTCCTCCGAAACGGCTTGACCGATTCTTCTCAAATTTTACATACATATTCAGTAGGTCTGAGAATCGGCCAACATCTATTTTTCAAACCTTTTTTTTTCTTCTTTTTTTTTAGTATGGCAAAGCTACGTTTGCCGGGTCAGCTAGTATGTATATATATTTATTTTATTAAATATTTTTTTTATACTGTTTTTTTCTACTTTTTGCTTTTTTATTTTCCTTATTTTGTAACTTTTCAGATTTGATTTTTAGATATGACATTCAAGGAACTATTTCTAAAATTTCTGTAGGCTAAAAGGTAGACGACCCTGGGAATGCAAAGGGGTGACACTACTATTGTTAATCCGCCACCACGAGGACAGTTAGTAATAAAAACTTCTTCTTCTTCCTGCCCTTATTCCAAGCTACTTGGGGTCGGCGCAGCACGTTTTTTCCTTCCATCCTCTCCTATCAGCCGTCATACTCTCATCCACTCCTTTTCTTTCATATTGTCTCTCACACAGTCCATCCATCTTTTCTTTAGTCTTCCTCTCCTGTTCCGGCCATCAACATTCATATTCATCATCATCACCTTTTGGCTTAAATGCCCTGCATCCTTCTTCATTACGTGCCCATACTAGGACAGACGGTTCCCTATCAACTTATCTATTACTGGCGCCACTTTCATGCTTCCTCTTATATACTCGTTTCATACTTTGTCCATTCTAGTAACTCCACTTAGTAATAAAAACTTATTACCAAGTTAATATAATACGGTAGTTGTAAAACAGAATAAATCAAGTTATAACTACAAACGATAAATGTAATTTCATATTTATTTACACATAAAAAAATATATGGTAATATATTTTATCGATGCAATGCAGGTTTAAGTATCCGATTGTAATTAAAACTGGTCGTACACGGTGTACCGTTTGCTTTTAAGATGACCATTCACTGTCATGCATGCTGTCCTTCGGGATGGACTATAGTTACATTTACACTAGATATAGACGTCAATGTAAGTGAATTAGATAGCGTTACTGATTCCACTTAATATTTTGCAATCACTCTACATTTAGTAAGTGCACTTTTATAGCAAACTTTGCTAAGGCAATTTGAAAAGATTTTGGAATAAACCTTCCAAATTGCGAAAAGATCGTTTTAAATATAAAAAAACTTAGTGTTAAGGTGAACGAAAATGCAGGGAAAAAGACTCATTACTATGATTATTCTATTATAAAAACTATGACTATTCGAACGTAAAACTAAAATGGGTACCGAAGTCAGGATTAATCTGGACTAAAGTATACATATAAGTGATCATCTGTTTTGCATTCCTTCCGTGAATGGTAGCCTTTAGCACAGATTGAATGTACTTACATATAAACTACTTAAACTTGTAAGAGGCAGGAAATGGCGCGAGTACAGTTACTGTTACCCTGGAGCCTGTGTGACCAGTTTTGCAGATGGAGATAATCCTATGGTTAAACAGTTATTGATTAAGAGCTTAAGAGTATTTAAGGGCCAGAGAAAAGTACCAAGGGGTCAGAAAATGGGTCACAGAAAAAATAAGTATTTAAGAATTACTTTCTCCCAACCCTACACTCCTAATTTAATGAATTGTGATGTAATGAAGTCCGTATGGTGACGGACTAAGAATACAAGTGTCACCACCCCATCTTCTCCCCGCCCAGGGTACTGTAAAAGCCAGCTAAGGGATATTTTATACGGATGACAAGGATGTCATCCGTATAAAATATCCCTTAGCTACAGAGTTAACAGAGGACTGTGAGAGACGGAAAAACTCGAAAGTAAACCCTGTGCCAACACGCCTAGTCAGCGCGGCACTGTAGACCATAATCTCTCCTAAAGTGGATCTGTGTAAAAAAGTTTGTTACACAGATAGCCCAGAGCCTAAGAAATAATCCGCATCAAGCCGCAGCATTAAGTCTGCCATTTTGCAAGAATTGTTTTTTGTGTGTGTGCAAAAAGCTGTAAAATAAATCAATAACATATTCTTTTCTATCTAAAAAAGTGAACTCTAAATTTCACGCGTATGAAGTCACGGACATCATCTAGTAATATCTATACTAAAAAAAGCAGAAGAGTGATTGCTTGTTTAGTTGTTGTTAGAGTTGGTGCTATTTTATAAAGCAGAAGAGTTTGTTTGTTTGAACGCGCTAATCTCAGGAATCACTGGACCGATTTGAAAAATTCTTTCAGTATTTTACAGTGTATTTATTGAGAAAGGTTATTATAGGCTATAAAACATCACACTGCAACAAATAGGAGCAAAGTATCAGTGAAAAATGTTTTTTCTACATTCAGCGCGTATGAAGTCACGGACATCAGTTAGTAATAATTACATATAAAACTATGTGAAAAACCATCCAGTTAATAAAATATCCCGTTGACAAGATGACACAGCTGTCAGTAATCTCAGACGCCAGTTAATTGGCCCCTCTCTCCCACTATACCTCCGTAACGGGACTATAAAGTTATTTTCCTAGCGGTCCTCTAGCTAACGTAGTTATAGTTCCTTAGATATTAATAGATGATACATATCTGTAGGTTTCTATTCTATATCTATACTTCTATATCCCTACTAATATTATAAATACGAAAGTAACCCTGTCTGTCTGTCTGTTACGCTTTCCCGCTTAAACCTTTGAACCGATTTTGATGAAATTTGGCGCAGACAATCCTTAGACCCTGAGAAAGGAAATAGGCTACCCTTTATTGCGAAAAAAAAACATTTCCTAATTCCACGCTGACGGAGTCGCGGGCAACGGCTAGTTAATATTATAAAGCTGAAGAGTTTGTTTGTATGACGCGCTAATATCGGGAACTGCTGGTCCAATTTGAAAAATTTTCAGTGTTAGAAAGTATATTTATTGATGAAGGCCACCAATAGCAGCAAAGCATTAGTGATAAGTGTTGCAAAAACGGGAAACATTGCATAAATTTCACGCGTTTGAAGTCGCGGATATCAGCTAGCTTACAATATTTTGGACGTGTATAATCCTGGTTCAAATTTGACATCTCTTCTTGCTATCCTTTTGTAACTAATTTCCGAATAATGATTTTTTAAATCTAAGCTATCTATGTGGTTTCGGATTAAGAATACAAGATTACAAGTGTCACCATCCCTTTTCCTATCCAAGGTGCTTTTCTTTTATAGTTGGGGTTGGCAAATGACTACACTTCAACTGATGTTAAGTGAGAATGCAATCCATATGCGAGGACGGCTGGTACATTGTTAGAGCACCAGCCGCCCCCACCTTGCTCGCCCATAAGATGCCTCTTCACGCCTCGCTTGAAAGACCCCATATCATAAGAAGAGGGAAAGACATGTGCAGGCAGCGTATTCCATTTCTTGGAGGTGTTACAAATAAATGAGTTCGCGATTTTTTTTGTTCGGGATGTTGTGGTATCCACAGTAAAACGATGGCATCTAAGGCCTGCACGCGTAGTACGGTTTATAAAGAGTGAAGGGGGAATGAGGGAAAACAACTCCTCAGAACACTCGCCATGGTAGAGTCTATAGAAAGCGCTGAGTGCCGCAATATCACGGCGCAGTTGTAAGGATTCCAAGTTACTGGAAATCTCAGGATCGTTGATAATGCGGATTGCACGTCGTTGCAGTCTATCCAGGGCATCGAGTAGGTACTGTGCGGAACCATCCCAGAGGTGCGAGCAATATTCAACGCATGGCCGGACCTGAGCTTTGTACAATAGGCATAGTTGTTGAGGCGTGAAAAAGCGCCGCACTCTGTTCATGATTCCGAGTTTCCGTGATGCTGTTTTGATCACAGTTTCGATGTGGTCCCTGGGATTTAGGTCACAACGAATCTCAATACCGAATAAGGTGATACTATTCTGAGGAGTCAGAAGAGTGTTGTGAAGAGATGGAAGAGGAAAGAAGGGCTATTTCTTCGTAGAAAACACGCACAACTGAGTTTTCTTGGCATTGAACTCAACCAGATTGTCAGCACCCCATTTGGATACGAGGTCTAAAACCTGGTTGAGTTCAGCAACAAGATTTTTACGTTTCTCCGCGGTTTTGACAGATCCAGCAGCAGCCTGCCCCAGGTACCCGGCGTGCACCGTACTATCATCCGTACGCCACAGCTATTATTTTGTTAGTAAATAATTATATTAGCACACTGCACGTGTAAAAGACATCAACGCGTTAGGTTTTCGCTAGGATGGGTTCGCTGAGATTATTAACTTTATATATTAAAAAAACTGCATCAACATCAATTGCGTAGTTTTAAAGATATAAACTCACAGGAACATAATATATACAAAAGTAACAACTTAATATTCCAAAGAATAATAAATGAGTATTTAAAAAATATGTTCAACCGAATTCATGTACCTTTGAAATTTGAGGGTATTCGTCGATTACTGAGGAGATAACCATCAGATCCTGACCTAGTGCTAACGGGAGCATACGGGAACCACCAGCTTTCAAATAAAAAAAGTTCCTTTTTTGATGTCGGTTCAAAACGAAAGCATCCTTACGAGTATTTTTTTTAAGTCGGTTAAAACATAGATTTATTTACGGAAACGATTATTCTAAGAAGTCGTTAAGATTTGTAAAGGAGGTTTTGAGCAATAAATGGATCCCATATATGTAAGTGGTTTTCGATGTTTCGCGTCAATGGTGAAAGTAAAAAGTTAAAAGATTGACTCGTATTACTTCTGTGCTTACCCCAATTTCTTTTTATGGAAATTTAATACTTTCCTGGTCCCAAATTAAGCGGAAACATCATGGTTGTTGGTAACAGATAATGATGCCAATTCTACTCTTAAAAACTAAACTAAACTAAAATGAAACCAGCTATGGTGTGTTTTGGTTTAATTCTTTAGTTTTCTTGGCCCTTCTTCTCCTTCTTCTCCAGCCCATTTACATCCCACTGTTGGGCACGGGCCTTCTCCACTTTGGGAGGGATTATGGTCTACTATGCCGCGCTGACCAGGCCTGTTGGCACAGGGTTTATTTTCGAGTTTTCCGTCTCTCACAGAAGACATTATCTGTGTGCAATATCCCTTAGCTGACTTCTACCTTGGGAGGAGATGGGGTGGTGACACTTGTATTCTTAATCCGTTACCACACGGAAAATTGGCCCGTAATCGAGCGGAATTTCTCTGCATCAAAATCTGAACTAAAATTGAACCAGTTATTGTATGTTTAACTATAGTTAGATAGATTTTTATTACCAGCCAATCGTTATTTAATCAAATATTATGGACTGGAAATCGAAGATAGGAAAGCTATCAGCGTATCCAGAATTTAGTGAATTTCCAGTTCAAGGCTGAAGCCAAAAAAATTAGTTTTTGAAGATTTTCAGAACCTGGAGTGCTTTTACTACTACCACGTCTAAAACATTATCCTATTTTATTTGCAGTTGAGTAAATAATCGCAGTTCCATAAGCTAATGTCCATTAAAACCCACATCAACTTTCACATACATTCTAATCTGCTAACGGTACCGCATATACATACCATTGAAACAACATATTATCAACCTTACGTATAACAAATTAAGAGTTACAAAACCATACTCATAACTTTGCACGTTTGCTGACAAACTAAAAATGTCTTTGGACAAAAGAAAAAATATCTTATGCTCAACGATTTAAGAGTGATTGTTTATGCATTTATATTTATGTTGTACTCACTGCTAAGCCTATGATTATAGTTTTTTTTCTAAGATTTATATCGTGGTTTTACTTGCCTGTATCATTACTGCCAAACTCTATGATGTTAAGCGTGATGATATGTAGCCTACATATTATAACTTATGAACTACTAACTGCTGTCCGTGACTTTAGCTTACCTTACATCCTTTCTATGGATAGGTAGTTTTGGCGTGTAAGATTGACAGACAGTCAGAGTATTTTCGTGTTTAGGAATAGAAATAAATAAAAAATCCGCTTCAATAAATAAAAATATTAATATTAAATATAATCTATCTATAATCTATACTAATATTATAAAGCTGAAGAGTTTGTTTGTTTGTTTGTTTGTTTGAACGCCCTAATCTCAGGAACCACTGGGCCGATTTGAAAAATTCTTTCAGTGTTGGATAGTAAAATTATCGAGGAAGGCTATAGACTATATAACATCACGCTACGATCAATAGGAGCGATGCAGAAGTGAAAAATGTTGCTAAAACGGGGAAAAATTGCTAAATTCCACGAGTACGAAGTCGCAGGCAACAGCTAGTATATAAATATTTTTTAGCTTAGTGAAATAAAGTTCATTCATTCATTCATTCATTCATAGCTCCATCTTCAGGTCAGCTTTATACTGCCATCAATAAAATGACTTGAAAGTAAAATAAAAATACATAATAAATAATCTATTATGTATTTTTGAATAAAAATCTTGTTTTTTGTAAATTGATTAAAAATACATCCATAAGTTTTAAATAAAACTACTTCTTACGGATTTTTTTATTGGTTTTAAATTTTAACCCTACGTTTCGGAGTCTTTGCAGTCACCATAATCACGGGTAAGAGTGAGCCGTAAGGTGTCCTCTAAGATCAATTGTTACAGGGTTTAACCACATTTGATTTTAATTTTACATTGACCATAAAGATAGACTGTACGATATCGTCACCTAGTGGAGATGATTAAAAATATATTTAAATCTATTATAGTCCTACATGAGTCATTATATAAATACAAATCAGATGACGAATATTATTCATACAAGATCGGTCATTGAACTAACCTAGAAAGATTATCATAATACTGTCTCTTTAGGTTGTCTTATTTATACACATACATATTTTAATCATACATACAATATAAGTAAGTACTACACACCTGATATCTTAGAGTATATTATTCTCTAATAAGTTTTACCTTTATGTAATTTTCTTCATCCTAATCATATTTATTATACATTCGACGGGCTTCGTGGTGGAGTGGTTTATGTAATGGACTGCCGATCACGAGGTCGTGGGTTCGATTCCCGGTTGGGACAATCATTTGTGTGATATCCATAAATGTCATACAAATGTTTGTACTGCGTCTGGGTGTTTTCTATGTATTATAAGTATGTATTTACAAAAGAAAAGTAGTATATTTAGTCTATCCGTATCTGGTTCCCATAATACAAGCATAGAAATATAGCTTACTTTGGGACCAGAGGACGTTGTGTGAAATGTCCTGAATATTTATTTATATATTTGTTATTAATATGAAAGTTTGTGAGTAATGGATGTGTGAATTGTCCAAAATGTGGATTTTTATGAAATTTTATATGCATATTCAGTAGGTCACAGAATTGGCTATATCTATTTTTCAAACTAAGTGATAAGGGGTATCCACCCTTGACATTTATATGCTTTCGCCGCCCTTCTCAGGCGGGCCGCCCCGGGCCATGGTCCTGTGACCCTAGGGTAAATACGCCTCTTTTCTCGCCTCTTTCCTCTCTTCTTCTTCCTTTCTCTTTGCCGGGTCACTTAGTAAGCTATATATTTTTTCATATAATTGTAACAAAAAATTGATAGTGTCAATAACACAATTAGGAATGTTAACAGAACTTTTATTAGAAAATCTGTATATTATAATTTATAAAAATACTAACTAAACTAAGACTAACAATTTTAATTTATAAAAATGTGCACAACGAAATTATTACCGCGTGGAATTTGGAAATTTTTTTTTCGCAATAAAAGGTAGCCTATGTTCTTTCTCAGGGTCTAAAGATTGTCTGTGCCAAATTTCATCAAAATCGGTTGAGTGGTTTAAACGGGAAAGCGTAACAGACAGACAGAGTTACTTTCGCATTTATAATATTAGTAGGGATTACACAAAATACGCCATATTTGTTTTCATTTTTCAGGTTAATTTACTTGTGCACGTAGAATTGGTACCGATAAATATTTCTTTCTTTCTTCTTTCGTTCTTTTATTTTGTTTTTATATGTGTGAGTGATTTCAAATTAATGTAAAAAGTGTACACATGTAAGAAATAGGCAACTGCTATTGTACCACGAAGGCTATAAAGAATATAAAGTATAATCTTCGCACGAGTATTTTGATCTCATATCAAAACAATGCATCCTTTATGTTGCACTCAAATTAAAAAATACCGACAGATATTTATTTTTTAATTACCGTTACGTTTTTATAGGGTTGCCAGCACTCAAATCTAGCTATAAGAATTCCGTTGAAGTAGAAATCAAAACCATTTTCAACAATAAATAGTTAAGAATAATAATAGCAATATTTGAGTATTAAAAAAAATGTTGAACCGACTTCATGTGCCTTTGAAATTTGAGGGTTTTCCTCGATTTCATAGAAGACACACATGCGACTACTCGAGAACCACCAATTTTCAAATAAAAAAAGAATAATTAAAATCTGTTATGAGAAAATCTGTTATCTGTTGGGTTATGAGGTAACAAATATTAAAAAAAGACATTCATACGAATTGAGAACCTCCTCCTTTTTTGAAGTCGGTTAAAAAAGATTCTTAATAAGCATCCAATATTGTAGGAAGCTAGTCCTCCATATGCATGCAGTGCCAAATTAAAAATACAAGTGTCCCCCTTTTCCTTCCCAGGATGCCGTAAAAGCTATGGAATAATTTACATAGATGACATCCTCTGTGAGAGATGGAAAACTCTAAAACAAACCCTATGCCAACACGTCTGGTCAGTTCACCGTAGACCATAATTCTTCCTAAATGAGAAGAAGTTCGTGCCTAACAGTGGAGAGTTAATGGCCTAGAGAGAGAGAGATAAAGAGATTTAACATGACGTCAGAAAGTTAACCAAACTCTATGCCTATACCAAGCTCAATCAGCTAACGATGTGTGCTGCAAAAGTGACTTGTAAGATTTAACTTGAACTTAAATCAGAAGATAAATAAAAGTTCTTAAAATATAACAAACACTTTAATAAAACAAAAACCTGACTGTAAAAAGTATTGCACTAAAAAGACCGTAACAAGATTGAGAAAAAAAAACAAAAAGAAACAAAGTAAGCCCTACTTCGGTTAAGTAGATAATATTATGGCTCATAATTTTAACTGAAGTGGACTCTACTTTGTAAAAGTTTATTTTTATGACCTGAAAGCCCAAGTTAATGACACACATTAAATTTAATACCAGGCATAATTGTAAATTAAGTATTAACTGAAAGAACATTATCTAATACCACCACGACTCCTTTATTTGAATAAAGCTACTTTTTACATATTTAGATGCGTATTAATATACGCATCTATATATGTATTAATAACTGATGACAGAGAAGACTTGAACCCACGAACTCAGACTACCGTTCCATCACTCTACCGACTGAGCTATCGGGGTCGTGCCTGAGGTAACCAATTTTTCAATAATGTTGCTTGATTGAATTTACATCGCATTAAACAATTCCTGCTAATAGTGACCGTACGACGCTGCAGCCCCCAAAAAGTTGGACTAATCAGATACCAGGGCAGCTGAATGCAGCTAGTGCCAGACCACGCGTTGTGGCGTTCAATGGGGGAGACCTATGTCCAGCAGTGGACGGAGAAAGGTTGATGGATGGATTACGGTGATCACCTCAAACACATCACATATAGACAACATATTCTTTATTTTACCCTTTCTAGTCGTCTATTACTTTGTTTACCTAGCTAATTAAGTTGCCATTGTTACTAGGTTCGAGTGGAAACCTGCGGGCGTATTATGAGCCTTTTAAAAATCATGCAAGTTCCAGGCAGGCCGTACACTGCCTGGCAAAATTACGTATTATGGCATATATAAAACTTTTAACTAATAATTTTTGTTAGTACTAAAACTTTTAGTTGTACCTTCTCTATTAAACATATTAATCTATGACTGGTTTAGCGAACTGACTGACTGGGATTTATGTTCATAATGCGAATTTGCGACGCAGTTCAATTCACGACGTAACCTGCCTGGAAATAAAAGCTCATAATAAGGCCGCTGGTGATCTGTATCACAGGTACTCGTAATATTTTACCTATCTCAGACACCAGCTATCCACGGCCGAAACTGTTTAATTGCTTTTTGTGAGATTCTGCTTTTCCTTATTTTTTTCCTTTCTTTTGTTATTCATAGCATAGTGTTTTATATTATATTGTGTTATGTAATATTCGGTTGTGGAAAGACAATAAAGATATATATTATTATATTATTATTATTATATTATCACTTTTTCCTCTATGATTTAATTTATAAGACATCACCAGTTTATGCTCGCGTTTATAGGTATTTTGCCAACCCTAAATAACAACAACACTATAATACCACAAAGAAATAATACAATTTCGAGCACATCACTATTGTGTGCAAATTATTTCTGTTTATTATGCATATACTATATTTAGCGAGTAACTATGTCCGGTTCGCACACCGAAAATATCGATACAGTTCGATTATTTTGAGAGTCATTCCTTTGTTTAGAAATTTAAGTTATTTTTTTTTTGTGTTAAGCAAAAGATAATGAGAAGATAAGGTGTCCAGTAGCCCGTAACATTACAATTTGAATGACTCAGTGTACGATTGAAATTTCAATGTTTTTGTTCTATGCTTATGTTACTTTCTTTTTAAGCTATTGCATAGCTTCTATCGCAGGCCTTGAGGGTGGAGACTAAAGGCACAAAATTCGAAATTTAAATTCCGTAACAAAGATAGCGTAACTAAAAAATACTACACACGGCGCTACGGCAGTAACGCCGTTTCACTGTTCGCGCTGGTGACTCGTGTCAGTTTTGGCGTTAGTTTTTATTTTATTGACATTTGATTGACAATCACTATTTTATCATAATTACCATAAACAATGGACAGATGTAAGCATCAGTAAATAAGGATTATGAATCTTATTTTAGTTTATGGTATTTAGATTCTTGCATAAATAAAATAAATAAATAATTATAATTGCATAAGTTGATAAAAAATACTATGCAATAGCTTTACCGCGGCAGTCCCCGAGTGCCACAAGTCTTTTTTTTTTAGAAATATTACGATCCAAAAATCCCGTGTTTTAGGTTTTCTTTAGTTGAACTTGCAGCGTCTATGACACAAATTTGGCAAGGTTTAACCAAAAAAGGAAATAATAGAAGCATAGAAAAACTCTCTTATAGAGATACTCACTTATTCATAACTAGAGCATAGATATACTCACTTATTCATAATGACTTATCGGAGGTTTAAAAGTTCGCTAAAAACGTTCGCGAAAATTGTCAAAACTTGTTATTCATAATAGTCTTAATTAATTTATTAATTTTGCAATTGACATTCTATCCTTTTACTAAATAAATTAAATTATGGTGGAAAAAGTGATTACCGCAAGCAGGACTTGAACCCACGACCTCGGAATACCGTTCCGTAGCTCTGCCAACTGAGCTTATTGCGGTCGTGCTTTCAGTAATCAAATTAGGCCACCATAATCGTCACTTGATTGAATTTGTAGGTAAAATCTGCCTCTACTATATTTGTCCCTTTCAGCGCGGCGCTTGGGAATAGGGATAGCAATACCTAATCCAATTACCTAAATTGGGTCTATAGTCCTCTCTGAACTGGAAGCGGGTAACAATTAGTACGTTATAAAGCTACAGTATCCAAAATTGTTTAGACAGGTGTAAGAAGTCGCAGGCAACAGGTGATGTTAAAAATAAAATGTAAAAACAGCTAATTCATATACTGTAATTAATTAAGTACCGTAATAATGAGGTAAAAATATGATGAAATTATTACGACTCATATTAATTATACAATTTGTTGAATGCGTGTGTGAATTTTAACGTAACTTTGTTTTATTTTATTGTATTTTTTTGTTAATTTTGTTAATTACATACTTTGTTATACACACAAATATTACTGAACGAATACACGTGTACCAACTAATTTGTATTTAACCATTAATTTAAGGTTAAATGTATTGTGGTTATCTTTACTTATTACTAGCTGACCCGGCAAACGTTGGCATACAAATATCAGGGGTGGACAACCCTTATCACATAGGGGTATGAAAAATAGACAGTAGCCGATTCTCAGACTTACTGAATATGCATATAAAATTTCATAAGAATCGGTCAAGTCGTTTCGGAATTTTATATATTAGATAAAATATAGTAAATATTTTTTGTATGTATGTCCCTATGTGAGCTTATATTATCTACAAAAGTACGCAACGGATTTTGATACGATTTTTTAATAGATAAATAATTAATAAATAATAAATATTCATGGACATTTCACACAACGTCCTCTGGTCCCAAGCTAAGCTTAGTATGCTTGTGTTATGAGTACCAGAATACGGATAGAATACATATACTACTTTTCTTTTCTAAATGCATACTTATAATAGTTATAATACATAGAAACACCCGGACGCAGTACAAACATTTGTATGACATTTTTAAACATTACACAAATGATTGTCCGAGGCGGGAATCGAACCTGCGACCTCCTGAACGGCAGTCCGTTATATGAACCATTCATAATGGTTCCAGAGGATGCCTTTTTTGTATAATTTATAGCTGACCCGGCAAACGTTGTTTTGCCATACAAATGTAAGGGGTAGACAAATAATTTGCAATAAAATAATATTGCGACTATAAATTTAAATGTAAGCTATCCTATCTTTCAAGTTGGGTCGAATTGCACACGGTGTGCAAATCAAATTTAAAATCGGTTCAGTAGTTTAGGAGTCCATCGCTGACAAACATCGTGACAGGAGATTTATATATATAAAGATTAAGGTTTTGTTTCTAAATTGCACGCGTACGAAGTTGCGGGCAAAAGTTAGTTAAACATATTGTAAAGCTAAAAAATTGTTTGTCTGAACGCACTAATCTCTGGTACAACTGGTACAATTTGAAATTTGATTTCCGATAGTACATTTATCCTTTTAGGCTATAAGCTATATAACATCACGCTACGACTAAAAGGAACGGAGCATCAGTGAAAAATATTGCAAAAACGGAAAAATTGAAGAATGAGCGGATGTCCTGGTATGTTATGAGACGAGAAGAAAGTAATGTCGTTAGGAGAGTTCTGAGTATAAATGTAGAAAGAAAAAAGTCTAGAGGAAGACCTAAAGAAAAGATAGATGGACTGTGTGAAAGAGGACATGAAAGAAAGAGGAGTTGACACAGACATGACGGCTAATAGAAGAGTATGGAAGAAAAAGACATGTTGCGCCGACCACAAATAGTGGGATAGGGCAGGAGGATGACGATGGGTAATATTCTCTGAACTCTCTCGGTAACAGCTGGTAGGCTATATTTTGTTCAATAAACGATGCATTAAAATTCCCAAGTGGTTATAAGTTGTTATGTTCTTTCTCGTTCCGTCTGTGCGTTAAACACACTATTCTTTTTTAAGTTGTGTCGGTTAAAATTATGGGTAATGACCTACAGTTACGCAAATACGCGTGTGTCTATTTTCACCTGCAATGTTGTAGTTGATGCGGGTACTGAAATATACAAAGTACAAAATAAAAAAGAGAAATCTAATTCTAGCTATTGGTACCAATTCTACATGCACAGCTGATCTTAACTTAACTAAAAAATGAAAATTGATAGTGTCAATATATCTATTATTTGCTATTTCAATGTACTCATGTATATTAATTTAAATCGTCAGTCTACAATAGTTACACAGTTTTTATAATAACAAAGTTTAGTTTGTAGTATTACCGAATTATGATTTTTTAATTAAGTCTAAAAGATATCGAACGTTAAATTGACTGTAGAACAAATTGTCAGGCTTCGCACATGCTTACGGTTACCACGATAGCACAGATTGCAGTGTAACAGGACGATATTACGAGGTTTTAGGTAAGCATCATCAGTTTGAAATTTTACGAAAAGTCATTTTTATGAAAATTAGGTCTGTAGGTGTAAAAATAGTTTATTTTAGTATATTAGTACAATTTTAGTATAATTTTCAGTCCATGAAATTATTTTTTTAAACAATTCTGTTTTTAAACGTCATAAAAATTTAAAGCTTTTAAAAATCGAACCTCTTCACTTTTTCTTTTTCAACAGTTTAAAACAAACCAAAAAATAATCAGTTACGAATATGTGGTGCTCTAAAATAGATTAAAAATATTCTTATTATTGTAAAGATAGTTTAATAATACAGTCGTGCTGCAAATATGTATGTCCTTTACATATTAACTTCTCACTTCTCAACGCAAGGAACTGTTCAATGTTAACGACCTTAAAACCTGCTTATCTTAGCTTATCTTCAAGAAAGTTAAATGAATTCTTGCAAGCAAACTAAAACTTGGCTGTTTAATTAATTATTGTTAGGAAAAATAGTTTGAATAACTTAGTATTTATCTATGGTCAGAAATTAAAGAAAAGATTATTTAAAAAGTGTTCTACAAATTACAAGTTATAGAGAGTGAACAAAATTTTGTATAATTTTAATTTATTTTATATGGTAGTTTATGTTATTAAATTAAATTATATACCTATATCTGTTTATTAATGTTAAATACCTAATTAGTTCATTGACTCTACGAAGTTGTTTCTGTTATTATAAAATTCTGTTCACAAAAATTTTTTTTTAAATTTGGAACGTGTCTGTACTTGAACGTTTTTATTGAGAGCTGTGTGATTGTAGAGTCTGTCAAGCGAGTCGAGTCCACAACCCTTTTACTGATTTCTTATAATGGCAATACTATGATCTGTCAAACAGATTGTCACAAATTCTGTTGAAACCTCGTAATAATCCGGTTTTTGTTGAGTTTTTTAATGTTATAATGCCGAAAACTATTAAAATTAGTGTCAGGAGCTTGTTGTTTACAATGATTAATAAATATAATCGTGTACAGAGTGAATCTGACGACGTGTTATCGCAAAAACGACGACTTTTGGATGAAATCGTTTCAACATCAGGTAGGTTGGCAACAACGTGTTGATACTTTTAGCACAATTGTCTAACTTTTTTTATTTTACTGTGATGTGATCACGATTTCCGTTTTGGTTTAGATCCAGACGTCGTGTTCATGACTTTGAAACTTACTGGAGCATCTTTAAGTGAAAACTACCATAAAGATTGTTGTCATTTTTTTCAGCCACCTTGGATGACTGTGACATTGTGACACTGATCATTGTGACCTGAACGCTATTGAACTCATATGGATTTTGGCTAAAAGAAAAATAGCCAGCAAAAATTTAGGGATTCCAGGTAATGAAATGGAGAACCTTATAAAAACATTCTGTTTTAATAGTGTCACAGCCAATGATTGGAAAAAGTGCAGCGATCACACTATTAGTGTCGAAAACAAATATAAAGTAAGAGACAGGATATCCGAAACTGAGTTGGAACCTTTCATCATTTCTGTGCGTAATGATGATACTGACAGTGATTTCTCATATGAAGGCATTGAATTTCTTGATTCTGATTTTAGTTCTGATTGTGACAAATAAATACTTACATTGAAATCCTTTTTTTTTATTTATTTCAAATATGTTTTTTTTTATTAAAAATTCAAGTATCAATAAGTTTTTAGCGTGTTATATCAGTGTTGACACCTGAAAGATTTTTGAATTTGCCGCCTTTTTCATGGGACTAGACTCGCTTGACAGACTCTAGTGATGCATTAAATCGATGCATAATAATGATTTTATTAAATGCTAATCATAACCCGGTTATAAAAAAGCAAACCCATTGATAAGTATTCAAATTACAAATTCACGTAACGAACGGAAAATAGAGCTGTCCTTTCACACTAAAAAGAAAGTCACGATATTATCGAGTTAGTAATAATAAAAAAGAATGTCAAAGTTTCTCGTTGTGGACAACGAAATCGGTCATCATGCGCGGGGTCGGATTCCGTACGGGACCGCGTTTCGTTCATTTCACTGACCTACATTCGACACAACGGAACGCGTCGAGACGTCAGCCTAACAAGATAACACCTCAATTTCTTTGTCCTTGAGAACCTTTTAAAAACACCTGATGCTAAGTATAGACAAGTTGTTTTTTTCTTTCGCTTCTGGCAGAATAGTAGTTATTATGCTTGTATCAATTTAAAAACTGGATAATTTAATTATAGTTCTAAATTTAAAATTGGAATTTAAAAAACACCACCTAACTTTTTAAATTGTATACTAGTAGAAGGTAAGAAAACTTGTTTGTGCTATTCGACGAGTAAAATAATAGAATTTGTAATATAAAAGGAGCATAAATAAAAGTTATGGAAAGCTAGCCAAGCTTTTCTTAGTTATAAACAAGTTGAATTTATTTCTCAAGTAGGGGCCGAGGTAGGAAGAGCAACAACCTATGATTGCAGGGCCGTTATTCCCGATCGTCTTGACCGCTCTCTGATAAGTATAAAAAACGGCAACTCTTTCAGCCATTACTTCTTAATGAGTACATTCTTTAAAAAAATAACGTTCGGTATTCGAATGCATTGCAAACCTAATTAATATTTTATATCGACTGCGAATAATGCGCCAAAATTATGCCTGTCAATTAAAAGGAGCTAAAGCAACGGTGTATTGAAATCAATTTTTATATTCACCTGTTTAATAGACACCAAGACGAACTCTCACAATCACAGCGAACTCATTATCCACGGCACTGAGGAGTTAACAGTTATTCGTACTAACAGCGATGATTAACCACTAGAAATACTTTTTAAAAACTCCTTATGATTAAAAAAATATATTATGAATAAAAAAAAAGTAATAGAATGAAGAATTAATTTAAAAATAGAACTTTAAAGTTTCGCGAACGCGCGCTTTTTATTGCTAACGTTTTTCCGATGAAGCGGCGGCGTTCACCGCGACAGCCTTGACCGCTACACGACTGCGGTCTTACTGAACAAAATTTCTTGGTGCAACCGTCGTATCTTCGTCGTCATGTAAACACCATTGGCAGAGGCTCTTACCCAAATACATTGGAGATTTCTAGGTTAAATAAAACTTGTATGTGAAAATAACAAACCTAACCTAACCACAGACAGATCAACAAGTTGACGTATTTGCATATATTTGCATTAAAAACCAATTAAATAGAATTTAATAGTATTTTTTTCATGCTTTTAAAAACCACTACTCTATATTTAAACGGAAATAAAGTGATTTATAAACAGATGCATTTCACATTTGAAATTAAAACTAATGGAGATTTTTTTCGTCCTTATGGCAACACAGCCTATATATAACTTTCATGTAGTTTCGCTCATTGGGTATTGATTCTGAAGAACTTTTATTACATTAATTAAATCTTAGTCACCGTCTTACTCATTCAGTCTTAGTCATCGAGGGAGATATGTGGGGCTAATTACCTATTACCACCATTCGATTCCCACTTACAACAATAGTTTGTGTGATGTTTAAAAACTAAGAAATATGCTTGTAAATCAATAATTATAAATCATTAATAATTATTGAAATTATAACAATAATTATAATAATTATTGATTTTAAACTTACGCGATTTGAACTCATAATTTGTTAATATTACCGGGACTATAATCACGTAAAACTATATAAAAATAATGAGTTGCATAATAATGAGTTGCATCGATCGTGGTGGTTATTAACGTGATTATAGTGCCGGTAATATTAACAAATTATAATCATTAATTATAAATCATATAAATTAATAATAATTATTGTCATCAATTCTTATTATTGTGCAAAATTTCAGATCAATCCGACTATTTGATCTGAAATACTGAAATAACGAAATCTTGAACGCCCACTTGGGTAAAAATCACTTTCAAAGATTTCGTTACGTGGATGCGTAAATTATTACAAAGATGGATTAGTTGACAAATCTCATGGTCTGGTGGTTGATGTAACGGATTGCTGTTCACGAAGTCGCGGGTTCGAATCCCGCACGGGATAATATGTGTTTATAATAGTCAGATTAGTCAGACAGATATTTGCACTGCCTCTTAGCCTATTATAAGTACTAGCTGTTGCCCGCGACTCCGTACGCGTAGAATTTAGAAAATTTCTCCGTTTTTCCAACATTTTTGTTTGTTAGTGTGATGTTATATAGCCTATAATGTTCCTCGATAAATGTACTATCCAACACTGAAAGAATTTTTCAATTCGATGACGCGCTTTGTAGTGGAGTGGTTCATGTAACGGACTGCCAGTCACGAAGTCGCGGGTTCGATTCCCGCTTAGGGCAATCATTTGTGCAGTATTCATAAAATTTAATGTCATACAAATGTTTGTAGGACGTCTGGATGTTTTCTATGTTTATTTATTTTTATTAGCGAACCAGCTTAGCGCATCTGATGAAATGTTGAAATAAGATAAAACAGGATGACTTGTACTATATATATACTTTTCTTTTGTAAATAAACAGCTGTCAAAGTTCATACATGGTAACAACTTCTTAAGTCCGGAATATCAATCAGGGTGTAGAGCGGCTCATAGCACAGTCTGAGCACTTCTCAAAGTAACTGGTGGTGACAGGCAGGTATTGAAAATATTTTGGTTACTGTCCTAGTGCTTATTGACTTCTCTAATGGCTTCAATGTAGTTAATCATTAAGGCTGCACACGCGACGGAAGCTTAAAAAATGGAGTAACTTCTCCCGTTTTCCCAACATTTCCCTTCACTACTCTGCTCCTATTGATTGTAGCGTGATGAAAAGTATACTATAACCTGCCCAGGAGTATGAAGAATAATTGTACCAAGTTTCGTTAAAATCCGTCGAGTAGTTTTTTTTTTCTATAAGGAACATACAGACGGACAGACAGACAGACAGACAAAAATTTTACTGATTGCATTTTTGGCATCAGTATCGATCACTAATCAACCCCTGATAGTTATTTTGAAAATATATTTCATGTACAGAATTGACCTCTCTACAGATTTATTATAAGTGTAGATTATGCTCAGACTAGATAAAATTAATAACAATATTTCAATTTTATAAATACAATATAACACTAACAAATTATAACAATATGAAGAATTAAAATTATTTAAAGGTAAAACTTACTTAATTTTATCATAAACTAATGTTTTTAAATATTAATATTGTTCGTTTCCATCCAACCCGTACTTTGCATGTTTCATTTAATAGATTATCAGTGTATTATTGATATTAAAATAATCTACTTAGTTCCAAAACTAAAAAACACGCTTGAAAATCCTGGATATCTTTTTAAATAATTGCATTGTCATCGGTCCTTGACATGTATGCAAAATTTCAAATCAATCCGACTATCGCAAGTTGGTTAATCGCGTTGAAAGATTTCGTTACATAGATTTATACATTGATAGATACATACCGAACTTATAAAAAGCGTGTTAATGACGGTCTCACCCCGTTTTCCAATGGCAGAGCATAATGCGACTCAGTGCCGCACAATGCCGCACAATGCTGACGCTTAAGAGGATGCCAAAATAGCTTCGTGCATTTTTCTACGTACGAAGTTTTCATTGTTTCTTTAGATTGAATGGCTAGAGCTCTAATTTTAAGTATATGTTTTTTCAATATATGATCTAGGATCGCATGAACTCAGAAACGCGATTGAAAAAAGTTTTCTCGATAGAAAATCTTGGCGAAACAACCTCTCAAATTTTTTATTTTTTTCTATTGTCGGTCTATTATCGCGTATTAACTAATGAAATAACTTTAAAAACATAGGTAACTATTATGTATAGAAACACGTGGATAAGAATTGAAATATATTTAGTAGATTTTGAGTAAATAGGAAAAGTATCCCTAATTCTTCATTTTCTGTGCCTACTGGCTGTGTTATTATGTACGTGTCGGCGATGATATACGATAATATTGATGAAGGCCCTTAACCTACTGTTTTTATATTCTTTTCAGAAAATATAGACTATTTTAAGCAACTAATTTCAATATTATTGAAATATTCAATATTCAGATTTTTTAAAAATTCTTGAAGATATTACTTTAAATGTTGTGACGTCATCGTTTTACGCAATCTGTGTATAGACTTTTCTTGATAGACTTAATACAGATTGCACTTTATCTTTTCAAAGTTGACAAGTTGATATAATAGACCAATTTCAATTCCACTTCAGAGTAGTATATCCCTAAAAACGCCTTAATATTTGAAGTCCTTCATTTCAAGGGCAAATAGAGATCATTTGCTTTTTTGGAAAAATAATCGTTAATATAGCAAATTTTCTGAAAAAAACTAATGATCAGATCATGATCAGAAACTCTATTTCCCGAAATGGTTTTCGAAATAAGAGTTTTAAAAAAATATGAACAATGCCCATTGGAACGTGAATTAGTTTTAAAATGCGCCAGCAGAGTGCGCTAAGTTCAGTGTTGAAAAAAAAAATTGTAAAATAAACATTGTATTCACAATATATGTGTGGAATATAAAAAAAGTCATTGTTTATACCTTCATCCATACTTATATGTATTTATTTTTTGACACAGCTTGAATTAACTTTGAATATTTCCAGAAAACTCCGACGAAAAGAAAGCCTTAAATTTTTTTTTAACAATAAATAAAATTACTAACGATAATAAATAAATATAATTTCAATCAATGCCAATTTAAAGAAAAAATACTTGTTAATTTTCTGTCGCTGAAGTTGGTATGGATTGCACGCATCACTTTTGAGAGTGCTCGATTGTGCAATGCGATGCTGTAATTGGAACATTTGGAACACTCAACATTGAGCATTGTGCCGCAGAATGCGCTATTGTGCGCTAAAAAATGTCCAATTTTTTTCATTTTTAAATACCTCATTGATTTCTACGCGTATCAAAAGGCGGGCAGTGTTCAAATTTGAAGTCGTTTCAAATCATCTTTTTTCACAATAAAAAGTACATAGCCTATATGGGGTTTAAAAACTCAGTCCTAGCCACAAAAGCATGGGCATAGCAAGAGGAGGGTGGTAAGGGTTCGACCTAAATACAACCAAGAATTATAAATCCTTAAATTACTTAAATACAAAACTCATGTAATGTATTTGTTTTATATTTAAATATGTATACATACATCTAACAAATCCTCATATGAGTCAGTTAATGAGTCAAGAATGCAACTTCTTCTTGTCAGTAATGATTGCCATTTTACCAGGTATTTGATAAAAACATACGTTTCCTAATTGCATTCCAAAATTTCTCAGAACACATTCTAAATAAGTAGGTGCCTAAACAAACGTGATGACGTCGTCGTTGCAACGTTCTTTCTAAGGGTTCCGAAACATAAAACAGGACCCTATTACTGAGATTTCATTGGTCGTCCGTCCGTTTGTCCATCTGTAGCCAGGCTGATCTCTGGGACGGTGATATACAATTTATGTAATTAGTTGATGCTACACCAACGAATAACTCGTACTTGACAGAGTGCGTCGGCGGAGTGCCGAGGTAACACACACAAACACTATACCGTCATTTTATTGATTGCTACGCACGCCCTGCCCAAAATCGCCTCGCGCACATAAGACACAATCGTGTCCGTACACAATGAGTATGATCACTGTTGTTGTACTTTTTCAGTGGAAGTCGCTTTTTAATGTCAACTTCTGTTGGATTGATGCTATAAGATATATCATACTATAGTATTCATAGACTTAGTATATTCTTGTATTATGACGTAGAACGCAACCATATTCTATGATTTCAATGAACGCATCTGTGCTGAGCTGTGTTGAACTTGTCAAAAAAATAACCTAAGGAAACAAAAATTACAAAATTTGAATAATGGTGCCATTAAAAACAAGAAGTTGAAGTTACAAGATTTGAAAGTTTGTCAGAACAGAACTAATTTTTTAAATATAAATTGAATATGAATTAATAGGTACTTCGTGTACATTGAAATATTATTAGTTTGCCGCTAAGTATTCCTACTTTGTAACGTAAGTAATCCTAATTATTATAGTAAAGAAAAAAATATTCTTAAGTTGAAAAACACAAGAAAATATTAAAGATATACGTACTTTTTAGATTTAAATTGTTTTTAGATTTCATTATCTGATATGTAGTACCTATATTTCATTTTTAAGATTTTTAGTCTTTAATTTGGGTGTATATTTTTGTTTTGTCTTTAATTATAACCTAAAATTCTAGGCCTATGCGTTTAGGTTAGAAAAGCTTGCATGCTTTGCAAAACATTGTTGATTTGATGACTATATAAATGCGTCGACACAGTACATAGATTGGCTGTAATTACTATTTGCCAGTCTACATTGTAATACAATCTCATTTTTATATTAAAAATAAATCATTGTCTCAGCCTCAATACACAGAAGTATCAAAAAAGATATGCCGAAAATAGCTTTTTAGGGTTCCGTACCCAGAGGGTAAAAACGGGACCCTATTACTGAGACTTTGCTGTCCGTCCGTCCGTCCGTCTGTCTGTCACCAGGCTGTATCTCAAGAACGGTGATAGCTAGAGAGTTGAAATTTTCATTTTATGATTACACATCCCTAACATCTGTGCCTAAAATCTAGATGTATAATCTACAATATAACATCTACAATCTTAAAAAAAAAAAAATCAGTGTCTTTGCCTATCCACAGGATGGACGTCGCATTAAAATCACCAGCATCGGCATTAAAGAAACGTATAAAGAAAAAGAAGGCAAAAAAAACAACATCAGAAACTAAAGACTTGAAAATAGCTCCAACAGAAACCGTACCCAAGCTGTCTCCAATACAAAATAAACCTAAAGCCAAAAAGCGTAGTCGTAAAACGACTAAAGAAGTAGTAGCAGTTGATTTAAATGATAAATATCCAATATTAAAAGATGAAGAATTGGTTCAAAAGTTTTTGAAAGTTCCATTCACTAATAATCAAAAAGGTTTGTATGTTAGTATATTTAAAGAAAGGTGTGTAACAGTTATTCAAACTTATAATAAACTATACCAAAAATCATGCAGTCTTACTCTGTGTCTAGTTCATCCCACTTTGGGAGGGAATATGGTTTCCTATTCCACTCTGACCAGGCGTGTTGGCACAGGGTTTATTTTCGATTTTTCAGTCCCTCACAGAGGATGTTATCTGTGTACATTATTCCTTAGATTTTACACCTGGTTTGTGATAAATATCACACAAATGATTGTCCTGTGCAGGAATCAAACCTCGTGAATGGCAGTCCGTCACATGAACCACTAGAGCATAAGGCCTGTCAATGGTGTAGAACTTTTTATGTGTGACTTGTACTTGACCATTTTATTATTAGTTTTTTTTCTAGTAATCACCTTTATGTGCTTCTTAATCATCTTCATTAATCTAATTATGTTTGCAGGTAGAATTCGTCAAGCAATAAAAGACTCGTTACAGGGTACGTCCAATTCAATAGTACCAGATATAGTGCACAGTAAAATTCAAGCTATCATCAAAAGTTCACCACATTTGAATGACGCTCAATTAAGACGTATCAGAATTCTGTATAATCTATTAAAAACAGCATTAAAAGGTGAAAAAATTGTTGATGAAACGCCAAAAGAATCGCCGAATGCTTCTCCGAATGTTAAAAAGAAGAAAATAGGTGCCAGTGATGGGGATAAACAAAATATAACAGAAAATGAAGGGTCAAAAACTAAAAAAGATCAACCTTTGCCAAAAGTGAAAGGTCCCAAACGATATGTGGTATTTTTAGGCAATTTACCACTTGATATTAATAATGAAAAGGTTTGTATGCATTATGCTATAAGTTATATTATCTTATAATTAAAATCTTTGTCGAACTACTATTCCAGTGCACTAACCACTGAGCTATCACAGTGTTTGTTGTAATCTGTTGATAGTACACAGACGATCCTCGTGATTGAGTGGTATAAGTAACGGACTGCTGATCAAGACCGATTTTAGCGAACTTTTAAGCCTCCGATAAGTCATTATGAATAAGACCAATAGCCTCTATAATAGAATGAGGCCATCCATCCTTTCTCTGTCGACATTTAGAGCAAGGCTTCCCCATAGAATCCTGCGCCGCTTCCAATCGCGACCTTAACGATATCGTTGCTTCACCTTGTCGTAGAATAAGATCAGAGAGCTTAAATATATAATTAATTTTGTTACTTTTTACAGATTTTAAACCATTTCTCGGAGATGAATGAGCATGTAAAAGATATAAGAATACCCAAAATTAAAGAGGGCAAGAAGAGTGCTATCGCTTATGTGGAACTTACCAATGAAGCTAGTTATGAGGTATGAGTTTAAACCAATTATTAAGGTTCCATAAGGGTGAAATGGGACCCCATTGAGTTGGTTTAAGTATCTGGTTATTTGTAATATGTATGTAAATAAAACATCGCGTTTGGTAACCGAGTTTATTGATAAGAGCTATGTAGCAACAATTAACTATGGTAACAATGTGACAGATACAGGTACAGTGGACTCTTGTTAATTCAAACCTGCGATAATTCGAACCTCTCTATAATTCAAAGTTATCACGAGTTCCCTCTTTATATTTTGAACTAAATCAATACATTTTTATGCACTTGGTAATTCGTACGAAAAAATCATTGATAAATAACAAAACCACGCGTTAATTCAAAGTCATTGGCCTCCTACACTCGACAATTCAAAGTCGCAGAGAGAAAGAGGCGGAATGATTACAGATAACAGAGTACATATAACATTATAACAGAGTATAACATACATATAACAGAGTTCTTTCAAAAGATTAATTAATTCACATTATAAATATTTATGTGCGTAAATGTATGGACACGAATGTACCTCTAAACTTTACGTCATTATTATAGAATATGTAGCAGTTAACAAATAATAATTGATCAACACTTAATAATTCAAAGTTTTATTTATTTTCTCTCACAAATTTCGAACCATTTGATATTTCAAACACTCGATAATTAACCATTTGATATTTCAAACAATCGTAATATTTCAAGCGTCCCTCGAGTTTCGAATTAACGAGAGTCGACTGTATTTCAATATACTTCTTAAGAACAAGAAGTTTAACAACTACCCACATGTTTGATATAATTATAACAATTTGAATGCAGCTATTTATATTTTTCGGTCTAGTAGGTACAGTATCGTAAGTGTCCGAGTTTACCTTGCTCTTTACTCAGGTTTTTTCTTATAATTTAGTTTTATATATTTTTGTTACAGTTTGCATTATCGAAGCATCATTCAATGATGGGCAGTAAAAGAATAAATGTTTTATACACAACGCAGAAAAATGGAAAAATATCCAAGGCACATGCTAAGGTATTGCAAGATTATAATTAAAACTATAGGCATAGCACAGGAGCGTTAAAAACTATGATCTATCTCTCCTCCCGCTAATTCCGAAATTGTGAAGATTCAGACATATTTTAAATTTGTCATTTTCGATTCAAATTTTCGAGTTATCGAGCTAAATTTCGCAGACTTCAAATAAAACAACGGATTACGGAGTTAGACCAGTAAATTTGTCTCAAATTTAACTATATTATTATTATTATTATTAATAATATTTAACAATATTAATTGGTACATGACAAATTAACAAATACACAAAGACCTTGGAATAAGGACGGTCAAAGACGAGATTAAAAACTTAATGACGCAATATAAGAAAAGACTAATCTATCATCCAAACAATTTGGCCAGTCGGCTAATGCAAAATAACTTTAAATTTATCAGACTTAAAAGAAAAACCCCTAGTGACTTCTAGGGATATAATATAAATGGGCAGGCAGTCACTGGACCACCGCCTCTAATGACTTTGAGCACATATTATCCATTTGCTGAATGTTAAAAGAACAGATCCCAAAGAAAAAAAAATTTTTATATTTAAAAATTAAAATTAATTTTTTTTTATTTAAACTAAAAATAAAACAAAGATAACATTTATAACAAATATATGCATCTATCAATATTATTATCATAAATTTGTAACCAATGGTTTTGTTTAAATAAATGAGTTGTCATAATATTTTCTAAAACTTGCGCGACTCATCTGTTTAAATAAAACTACTTTTTACGGATTTAGACGCGTATATTTGTTTTAAATTTTGGCCCGACGTTTCGGAGACTTTGCAGTCACCATGGTCACGGGTGAGACTGAGCTGTAATGTGTCTTCTACGATCAGTTATTATGTAATTAGTTTATATAATTATTATTGTTATGTAATTAGTTTAATAAAATCCAAAACACACTCGGTTTCAAAACAGCAAGACACCGTTAGCACATTTTGCAGACAACAAGACTTAAAATCCCCTTAACTTCACTTTAGACCGACAACATAAAGTTAATAATAAATAATTTTCTTTGACTCCACTTGAGTTTTCTTGCCAGATCTTTCTCAAGTGGGACGCGTTCCGATCTGGTGGTAGTATATTAGATAAAATAATAAAAACTAAATAATTAAAATAAATACTAATTTTCTATAAACTCAAATAAAATTAACAATTTCTTTTTAATATAAACTAATTTAAATCTTAAACCAATAATTCTTTTTTAAAAATTCTTGTTATTATGTAAATAATATTGTATTTAAGTATATAAACTTAGTTTTGCTTGCTATATTGTATACTACCTCTATAATAACCTCTATAATAATTAAAATTAAAACCTCTATAATAATTAAAACTGTCTGTGATAAAATTATGTATGTTTCTCCTTATATAATTTAAAAATTTCTTTATATTGTTACAATTTGTTAATGTATTTTAGAAACTAAAATAATGTTATTGATTTTATGTAGTCTGAGCACAATGTAATATGATATAGTTTATAGTAAAAGTCTATCTTTATGGTCAATGTAAAATTAAAATCGAATGTGGGTAAACCCTGTAATAACTGATCGTAGAAGACACATTACAGCTCAGTCTCACCCGTGACCATGGTGACTGCAAAGTCTCCGAAAAGTCGGGCCAAAATTTAAAACAAATATACGCGTCTAAATCCGTAAAAAGTAGTTTTATTTAAATGAGTTGTGTAAGTGTTAGCGAATGTTTTACGTACTTGTCTAATAACGGTGTCCAATAACAGTGCAAACATAATAAAATCACGGATTTTCGACATCCACTACTTAAGCGTTTTTTAAACTAAGAATGTGTTATTAAACTAAGTAATTTATTTAATTTCAGAGTAAATCGGCTAAACTTATAGCATTACAAAAGTCAGGAAAACTTGTCGGCAGTATACCGTTAGCGAAGAAACGAAGCCAGCGGCGGCTCAAAATGAAACAAGCACGAGCCAAGGAGAATGAATGATAACTGAAGCTAAAATTTGTCTTCACTTGAACAGGCGGAGCCAAAATCTGGCTTCACTTGAACAAATAAAGCCAACATCTGGCTTTACTTGAACAAATGAAGACAAAATCTGGCTTCACTTGAACAAATGAGCCCAAAATCTGGCTTTACTTGAACAAATGAAGCCAAAATCTGGCTTTACTTGAACAAATGAAGACAAAATCTGGCTTCACTTGAACATATGAAGATAAAATCTGGCTTCACTTGAACATATGAAGCCAAAATCTGGCTTCACTCACTTCACTTTCTTTCAATGAACAAAGCTCTTTGAAAATTCATACTCAATTGCAAATTAAAAACAATTATATAATGTACCCCATCATGTAACACAGCAAAATGTTATATTAATAAATATAAACACTATTTTTAATATACCTAGTTTTATTATTACTTGTTTAAACAAGATTCCTAAAAGACCTTATTGAAATTGCAGCCTTTATGAAGCAGGACCTAGGTTCAGTAAGAATATAATTCTCCATAGAAACGCAAGATTATTTCCACGCTTTTACTATCGTATTTGGAGCCCGTTTCTCCTTTTAGTACAGAACCCTAAACACCAGTATACAATAAAGGGGGCGCCCAATTCACAAACTTGATAATACCCTTAGAAGACACGATTATGACATTAACGGTATGGAACTTTTTGTGTGAGCGTGAAACTCGTAATGTTACCTATTATTTTAGGGTTTATAAACAGATCACATATTATTATGTGGGAGAAATTAAGGTCTACTGTGGCGCGCTGACCAGTCGTGTTGGTATAGGGTTTAATTCCGAGTTATCCGTGTGGTGACGAATTAAGTTTGCAAATTTCACCACCTCTTTTCTTTCTCAGGGTGCTGTAAAAAGCCAGCTAAGGGATATTGTACATAAATAACATTCTCTGTGAGAGACAGAATCGAAAAGAAACTTAATTAGACTAACTTTAAGTATATAGGATTTAGGTAAAAATAAAACGCTCAATACAGTATAGAAATACAGAATTATTTATTTATTAACAAGTTCACTTCATATGTATCATGTGAGCGACAGACCAGTTGGGAGTGACCTCAGTTACATCTTCAATATTGACCCCACTGGAGGTCACCACGCCCAGCTGGTAACGTTGGAACGCACGCGCGTCTCTGTAGTATAGCACTTCCATACATTTCCGTACTAAAGCCCTGGGAAAAGAAAATAACGAGTTAGTGCCACCTTGAAAAGTTTTCAGCATAGTTATAGGAACACTTAATGTAAAATAATTAGCTTAGAAAAAAAATAACAAAAAAAGCGCTTGAAGATCTTGGTCATTGATGTCATTGATCTGAAATTTTGCACGCCTATTAAATGTATACAAAATTTCAGATAAATCCAAAAATTCAAAATTGCGATTCATACGAAATATGTGTATATTCAGTTTGAGAATAGGATGTACACTATTTTTTTACACGCTTTTAGATGTTCAGTATGTATCTATCAATAAATTAATCTATGTAACGGAACGTTTGAACGCGATTTTCACCAACTTTCAGTAGTCGGATTGATTTGAAATATTTCACACATATGAAGGATCGATGACAATGCAATTATTTATAAATATATTAAGGATTTTCAAGCGTGTTTTTTAATTTTTGAACTAAGAAAATTTTTATATCCCTGATGGTCGAAATTAATTTTAATCAAAAAAAAATTATTTTTATGACTTGCAATTAAAAATATAACTGCCAAATCCAATTTACTGCTTTATCATTATTTTGTAGTAATTCCAAATTTAACACAAACAAAATTGTACGCAAGATGTATTATTTATCATAGCAAAGTTTGAACTAAAATGCACATAACTTACTTGGCAGATTCCTCATCAAGTACATCTTTATCAACAGCATCTCTTAACAATGGTGTTGCCATATAAGCACCCAGACCAGTTGCAATGCAAGGATCTTCATACGCTGTTCCTAACTTATCTACTGCACCTAGGAAAGGTTCACCATCCTGAGGACAATATAATTATCTAATATATAACGACGGATTATATTATATTAATATATAATATAATATATTTGACGGGCGTCGTGGTCTAGTGGTTCATGTAACGGACTGCCGATCAGGAGGTCTCGGGTTCGATTCCCGGTCAGGACAATACTTTGTGTGATGTTTATATTTGTCATACAAATGTTTGTACTGCGTCTGGGTGTTTATATGTATTATAAGTATGTATTTACAAAAGAAAAGTAGTATATGTATTCTATCCGTATTCTGGTACCCATAACACAAGCATATAAGCTTAGCTTGGGACCAGAGGACGCTGTGTGAAATGTCCATGAATATTTATTTATTTATCTTATATATAAAATTCACGTGTCACAGTGTTAGTTACCGTACTCCTCCGAAACGGCTTGACAGTTTTTTATGAAATTTTACATGCATATTCACTAGGTCTGAGAATCGGCCAACATCTATTTTTCAAACCTTTTTTTTTAGTATGGCAAAACAACGTTTGCCGGGTCAGCTAGTTTATTTATAAAATTCACGTGTCACAGTGTTAGTTACCGTACTCCTCCGAAACGGCTCGACCGATTCTTATGAAATTTTACATGCTTATTCAGTAGGTCTGAGAATCGGCCAACATGTATTTTTCAAACCTTTTTTTTTAGTATGGCAAAACAACGTTTGCCGGGTCAGCTAGTACTAATATATTATTCAAAATCTATATGTTGTATCACTCTTCCATGTGTAAACAGCTTATCTGGCTATAAATAAAATTTTGTACTAAGACAATACACATTATAGATTAACAAATAGGTTACTTTTAATCCTGGAAAAATGAGATGCTTAGTAAAAAAATTCAGGTCTATAGTGACGAACAACACTAGGGGACGATTGCACATTCTAACTGTAAATTTTTCATAAATAACAAATCAATTTTAAAACTCAATTAAATTACTTTATAAATATGATTTTTTTGTCTTCCTCCTCTGTCATTTTTCTTCCATACTTAGTAACACTGCATAAAAAGTCTACAAAAACTTGCTATAATTCAAAACAAGATAAAAAATTACCTGAATACCGGCTACAATATAGTTACTCCATAGAGGGTCCATCTTACAACGTTTGTTGTATAGCACGCGCGTCAACCAGCAGTACAGGGAGCGAGGCTTTAGATGAAGACCATCACCGATGCATTGTTCATCAATACTGAAACAAACAATATTTTGAAAAAACATGAATACTGCCGAGCATAGTACCTCCTACTTTAGTACGGGATCCATAGTACATTTTTTTCACTTGATTACTATCAAGCTGATTTTCCGTGAGTAGCTTTATTATGACGAGACACCCAATAATTTTCTATTCCAAAATCTCGATTGTGGTAGCTAACAGGGATAGCAAGGATAAAATATCGTACTATTACTGGAAGAAAGCAGTAAGTGATTTTTTTGAAATTTTTGACGCAAGTTCACTTACTTCTTTTTTTACGGGTAGTACGATATTTTATCTTTGCTATCTCTGTTAGCTACCTACCACAATCGAGATTTTGGAATAGAAAATTATTGGGCGTCACGTCATAGTAAAGCTACTCACGGAAAATCAGCTTGATAGTAATCAAGTGAAAAAAATGTACTACGGATTCCGTACTACTTTTTTTAAGTCGTTTAAAAAATACGAAAATCAACTTCATAACTTTGAAAAAGCTGTCGCGTGAGCAGATGCTCACGGAACTTAAGAAATTTCAGGAATTTCAGAGGACTTTAATCCCCAAAACTTAGAGGAATAAAGAAAAGGAGAAAATATAAAAAAAAATCCATGGCGTTTCTTGTCTGTTCTTCTCCATAGGATTCGCGTTTGGAACAGACACCTAGCTTCTGACTTTTTGACTTTGAATAAGAAAGTGAATAAATTTATTATAACTATCCTCCAATGTCCATGTGGTGACAGATTAAGAGTACAAGTGTCACCCCTGTCCCTGTCTCTTGGCTCTTCCCCAGGTGCTGTAAAAGCCAGCTAAGAAGTATTGTATACAGATAACATTTGTGAGAGATGGAAACCTCGAAAATAAACCCTGTGCAACAACCCCTGGTTAGGATGGCAATGTCCATAAACTCTCTTGAAGTGGAGAGGGCCAGTGTCAGCAGGACGTTAATGAGCTGGAGAGAGAATGAGATATAATGAGGCTTGTGCTTTACTAAGAAACTATTTAGTATAATTTTTATGAAATATACATACATTTTTTGTTCAATAATATCTTTCAAGTATTGATAATCAGCATAATCACCACCGTTACCGAGCAGGATCAGATCATTGACTTTCAATACTCTTGGACAATCTCTGAACCTGGCCAGAGAACCATAAGAGCCAAGTGTATCAGCCGCTATTACACAACCTTTATCAAACTTCACTCCAATTACTGTAGTTGTTGTCGTAATTGGGGTTGCAGAACTGAAAAAAAGAAAAGAAAAATCAATCATAATTCCCTTATTACTTGGGATCCTTTTTCTTCCAAAAGCAATGATTTATTGTTTTGATCTTGCGCGAAAGATCATTATGATGTTTTATTGGTGTAATTTAATGAGATTAAAACTTACTGTGCTTTAAAATCCTGTGTGGTGTGGCTGTTGGTTGTGAAATTGGTGTTGTTACCAGGAAAGTTATAAAAAGCCCCAGGAGCGGGCCCATTCTGCCAGAAAGGAGCCGGGTTCATGCTTTCACCCATAAATGCCATAATTTCTATTTAATAATTATTTATTTAATATTTTTAGACAATTTTTTAAAACAGAATACAATGACAAGCGGCAACGAATTTGACAGAAGACAAACGCGAATGACAAACAATTTTTGATTACGTTTCGGCTTACGTGCGTTAATTTATAGCAACCACACCGTAACTCGTGAAAATTAAGACAAGAAAAATTTAAAAATAACCTATTAGCCAAGTAAATCCAATGGCACGTTTCAAATTTTGTGGAAATATGGTTGTGAACATTTTACCAACGAAAATTTCAATTGATTGTTTTATAATTGAAAATGACATCAGGAAAAGAAACGCAATTTTACGTTCAGAAACCTAATAATGGAAGAAAGGATAAGAATTTCAATTTAACTATAAAATTTTGTCTATTTTATCTTACATCTACACAATTTTGCATCTTTTATATCCTTACGATGTAAATTTACCACTTATTAGAACATTTAAGAAAACATAATAATTATAATCCTTTTCGTAGAAAAGATAAACCTGAAGCTAGCTGCGTTTTAGATCATAACTTGTCACTTAATTTTCGAACGATTATACTGCTGTGATGTGTTGCTAAATTCAAGTTCTTTCTAATTCCTCTCAAAAAATTGACACAACAAAATGTCTAAAAGAGGTTCGTTAATTCTTAAAATATCTGTTTTAATCATGGTTTTTGTTGTTAGAATTTATTAGAAAACCTTTGCGATGCTAAACCCGCATCTTAAAACGTATAAACCCGTGTGTATTTTAGATATCACTTGAGTATTTTGTGACTAGTGTTGTGATAGAAATATTTGAAGTGTGTTTTTTTGTTATTAGGACGTGGTGGTTCCGCGGGAGCGAAGTTCCGCATCTCTCTGGGTCTCCCTGTGGGAGCCGTCATTAATTGCGCAGACAATACAGGTGATATATTTTGTTGTATTTCATTAACATAACCTCTAGATGCACGTTATGCTGAACACTGATGATGATGTTAATATAAGATGTTTGGTTGAAATATGATGATATCTTCCTTGGCTGTGTCTGAAGTTGTTCAGTATATCGTATTTAACTATATTTGTATTATTCCCTCTTAGAAACATATCCTGTGGTACAAATCTTGCTAATCAATTTCACAGAGCAATTTTAGTATGTAAAGAATCTAAGAAACTTGTCCTACAGATTTTACAAGGTTATCAAAACCTTAGTTTACTAGTTAATTATAGTTTATATGTATTTAATGAGGAAACTTCGCAATCTAAGATAACAAATACTGCAAAAATCTTAGTACATGGAGTTATATTGTGTTATAACTATTGATAACCAGGTAGGTATTCATTTTTAGTGCTCTGTACCAAAAGACCTAATGGCACCCTGTTACTGAGACTGGTGTCTGTCTGTCATCATGCTGCAAGCAAGCAAACAATAGTAACATGAAATAGCAGTTACCAAATAAATAATATCTATTTAAATCAATGTTTAATTAATTAAAATGTAAACATTTCAGGAGCCAAAAACCTGTATGTGATTGCCGTGCAGGGAATCAAGGGTCGCCTTAACAGGCTTCCCGCTGCAGGATCTGGAGACATGATTGTCGCTACAGTTAAGAAAGGAAAACCTGAACTAAGAAAAAAGGTAAATATATGTTTTGTTTTCAAAACTTTTTTACATTATTATGTATTGTATGGATAGGAAAGTTCTTGCCAAGATACTGTAAAAACTAGCTGAGGAATATTTATTATTTTCAAAGAAAATCTGAGAAATGGCAAACCCTTTTTATACTTTAAAACAAAACTTTGTACATAGGCCTCTCCTTTGTTTTGGTTTTTGGGGTAATAATGTACATATTGAATAATTACGTTAAAAACACGTCAGACTAAGATTTTAACACAATTTTTGAGAAAGTATTAGAGAAAATGTAATTTTCCATTGACAAATTGAAATAAGAGCAGGAAATTAAATTATGATTTTGAAGGAAGGGAAAGACAGCCATGTGAAATATTATATATTTATAGTATTATTTAGAGAAGAAATAAGCACTCCTTTTCTACAATTTTTATTATTAGTGTTTTTTTCAAATTAGATTTAATTAGTTAAACCAGATGTTGCCCGTGACTTTGTATCTGTAGATATTAGAAAATTATACCTGGTTTTACATCATTTTTCACTGATGGTCCGCTCCTATCCATCGCAGCCATGTTATTTAGCCTTCCTTGATAAACAAACTATCCAGCACAAAAAGATTTTATTAATTTGAACCAGTAGTTCCTGAGATTAGCGCATTCAAACAAACAAACTACAGCTTTAGAATATTAGTATAAATAATTATTTATGGGTTTGCAATGATGATATGCCAAAAGGTTTCGCTATATGTTTAAAACATGAATGTGTATATGTTGATATGCCTTGGCTGACTGAGCAACCCTTTATAGATTGACCTTTACTTATTATAAAACAAAGTCGTTATTTATGTATGTCCTTAAGATCTTATTGCTGTATTTTTTAGTAAATAAAGTGGTTCAAAAGGGAGGCTTATAAATATAATTTGTTTAGTTTTGATTTTTTGAATTTCATGTGTACATATTTGCAAACAATAAGATCAAACAAAAGAAAAATTATTATCTGTATGTTTGTAGTGCAATATATTTCTAACAATTTAAACAAACCTAAACAAATTTTATGGTTAAAACCACTATCTTATTTATGGAAATTAAGTTCCATACTTCTATCGAGATAAAAAAACTGAAAGACCTATTCCAGGAACTTACATTTTTTAAGTAAGAATTATGTTACTAATTTGAAGTTTTTCTTTTCTAGGTAATGCCGGCAGTGGTAATCAGACAACGAAAACCATTCAGAAGGCGGGACGGGGTGTTTATATACTTTGAAGATAATGCAGGCGTTATAGTGAACAACAAGGGTGAAATGAAGGGATCAGCTATCACAGGCCCCGTGGCTAAAGAGTGCGCTGATTTATGGCCCCGTATCGCGTCCAACGCTAGTTCTATTGCTTGAAGAAATATACGGTTAAGATAACTATTGTTTTATTTTATTAGAATATATGCTAAAAAATTAAAGCTCAATTTTAATTACACCATATGACAACTGAGCTATCTCCACGTTTTAATAAATTATGGTTATTTATTTTCGTGTGGTTCATCTCTAGATGTTATGAGCTTAAATTTCGCCATAATCGTCATTTGCAGCACCTATGGGAAGCAGTTTAAAAATTTTACACTCGGTGCTAAGATAGCCACAGGCATATAAAGGGAATAAGGCGCCTATTTACCCTATCATGTTAAGTATATTATACATACTCTTTGAGTATCAGGGTACTAGGATATGGGGTTCTATCACGTCTGAAGACTATCGGTTACCTAATGCAGTAGAATCTAAAAGACCCTTTAGGTGTATATGTCGAGTCGGTTGGTTAGAGGATACGGTTATGGCTGCTGGGTCACCACTTTAGGGTTATATGTCGTGTGTCGTCGGTTAGAGGAGAAAAATGAAATATGTCTGGACTTGAATGGCGTTTATTTGCGACTCTATATATTTGATAATAGCTTATATAGGTGACGAGAACAATCGTTTCTATATATTCCTAAAACTGCTGACACGCAGAGTGTTGCATACAATGAATCCATATATAATATCTTCTAATATATAAATTTCACGTGTCAGTGTTAGTTACCGTACTCCTCCGAAACGGCTTGACCGATTTTTATGAAATTTTACATGCACATTCAGTAGGTCTGAGAATCGGCAAACATCTATTTTTCAAACCTTTTTTTTTTATTTTTCTTAGTATGGCAAAATAACGTTTGCCGGGTCAGCTAGTATTTGTATATAATAAATTAGGCGGCGAGAACAACCGTCTTTATACATTCGTAGACCTGTTGACATACATCTACTTGCAAACAATGAATTCATACAATGTGTCCCTACAGTAGCCTCCCCCTTAAAAGAAATGCACTTTATATTACATTAAAACACAAAATAAAAATGACAATGCAGTGTATACTTATAATATAACCACATAATAAAACAAAAATTAAACTCTGACAGTATGTAAAATGTATATAAGGCAAAAATAATTAAAACAGTGTTTACTAAATACATACGCTGACAATTCATCGCAATAAATTCGTGCTAATTACCATATTAATATTTATGATATAGAAAAAAATTTAATCTAAGTCATTGAGTACATACATATTAAAGTTTTCTTTTACCTTGCTGATAGAGTTAGGTATTTAAAACTAATAAAGCATAATTAGTATAATACATTAACATAAAACATTTTAACAAACTAGTTACAATAATATACGATAAGCTAAAGTAAAAATCTTATCGCTCGTTTGACCAAACTCCCACTGCGCGTGGTACGACTTAAGGGCTTATCACAAGGTAATACATTCTTAGATTTCTTCATTATTATTTCAAAAGCGTCAGGCCAACCTGTTGCCCTATCTATCACCGTAAGACAGTACCTGTGACTACTAGCCGCTGTCGTAAGCGGTCCAACAATGTCAGCGTGGATATGTTCGTTAAACCGATCACACGCCTCAAATTGTCCTAGTCCCGACACTGTGTTTAATAACCTTCGAACTTTGGCATTGAAAGCAGGTCTTGGACCAATTCCTAACATCTACATTCATATTCGGCCAAAAGTGCTTGGACGCAACTAATTTTGTAGTTGCTCATATACCTGAGTGAGATAAATCATGTACCTACGGCGTGAAATGCCTTTTTCCTAAACTCCGTAGGTAGATAAGGCCTAACACTATTCGTAAAAAAAACTCACACGTAAGCTCATTAAAAGCATCCGGCAAAACATTACGCTTGAATCATCGTTAGTTCTTTGTCCGACCTTCCAGTCTTCAAATTTGAGTGTTGACGGACAATTATGGGTCTCGGTACGCGACAACATTATCGCTACCACTTAAGTGTTGAATATTTGTAGTAAATTATACGTACATATAAATATAAGTTAATTAGTTGAAGTCCCGTTTGCTGCGCACAAGTTATAATTCCACTTTTTATCGGTACGATTACACAAACTATTTTTATACACAGGAATCACTGATATGTTAGCCCCAGTGTCTATTAAAAATTGCTTACCTGTCTGTCTGTCGCAAACTATAAGGCGGTTGATTAGTGACAACGAGATTCAACTTGGCTTCGGCACAGACCCTCTGGTTTTCGATGACGGCTTCAAACTGGATGAACCGGAGTCGCGTTTGGTCCACCCAGAACTTCGGAATCCGTGAAGATACGGTTGTAGCTGCTAGGGCTTTGTCTTCTTCGTTGCTAATAGGACTGGCAACGAGCTGTTCAGGTTCCGCCATGTTGTTAATCAATTTCTTAATCCGGTATTAGTTTATAAAAAATAATAATCGTATCTAACACAACCAATCACGTCCGGTTCACCACTTTAGGTGTATATGTCGAGTCGGTTGGTTAGAGGATACGGTTATGGCTGCTGGGTCACCACTTTAGGGTTATATGTCGTGTGTCGTCGGTTATAGGATAAAAATGAAATACGTCCGGACTTGAATGGCGTTTATTTGCGACTCTATATATTTGATATAATAATAGCTTATATAGGTGACGAGAACAATCGTTTCTATATATTCCTAAAACTGCTGACACGCATAGTGTCGCATACAATGAATCCATACATAATATATTTGTATATAATAAATTAGGCGGCGAGAACAACCGTCTTTATACATTCGTAGACCTGTTGACATACATCTACTTGCAAACAATGAATTCATACAATGTGTCCCTACAACCCCAATAATTGCGGTAGGGCCAGTTTTGCTCAGTAAAGTAGAGAGACGAGCCCGTTTATTTGGAACTAGCTGTTGTTGTCCCGTGACTTCGTATTTTACATGAAGGAAAAAATAAAAACAACATTTAAAATATTAAATCTAATTTTATTCTATCGCCTCTTTTTATGTCCTTTAGTTGGTCCCTTAACAAAGCACCAATCAACGGAAATTGCTTGACCCAGTATATCAGCGCCATCTAGAGCTTCCCGAGCACTCTGAAACGGAAAAGTGTATTTAATTTTTCGAGATTTATTTGCCTACATAATTATTTATTATTACCTCTAGCCGCCTAAAGCTTAAAACATAAGTGATCAATACATTGTCATCACCCCTTTCCCTTCCCATGGTGCTGTAAGAGCCAGTTAAGGGATATTGTACACAGATAACATCCTCTGTGAAAGAAGGAAACCTCCAAAATAAACTGTGCCAATGCCCCTGGACAGCGCGGCACAGTAGATTGTAATCCCTTCCAAAGTGGAGAAGGCCCGTGCCCAACAGTGGAACGTTAATGGATTAGACAGGGGAGAGGGATACTTACATATTAATACTACTTACATATTTATAAAACTAAGTCGTTATTGTTGTTTATATGTCTCTATGTGAGCTTATATTTTGAAAACTACGCAACAGACTTTGATGCGGTTTTTTTAATAGATAGAATGGTTTAAAATGATGGCTTTTTTATTCAATTCGTTAGGCTTTGTTTACTAAATTTCAGCCGAACGAAGTTGAGGGCAGCAGCTAGTAAACTATAATCACGGCTAAAACTGCGGGTATTAGTTGTTTTTAATGTAACGCTAGGGTGGCAAACAAGCTTCCGTTCTGCCTGATGGTAAGCATAGTCTATGGACGCTTGCAACAGCAGGTGTCACTATTATTACTAAATATGTAAGTACTTACCGCCGCTTGCTTGTATGTCTCATATTCAACCAGGGCATAACCTTTTAGGAAACCAGTACGCCTGTCTAAATTCAGATGTATATTCTTGATCTCACCAAATTCTGAGAACTGGTTCTGTTGACAAAATAAAACTGTTAATATCACCATAATGTGTGACATTCACCATTCCCTAATTAGGATTCCTACCAAAGGTCAGGATCCTGATACCAAGACTACTGTCCGTCTGTCATCAGGCTGTACCGCTGGAACTATGATAGCTAGGGGGCTGAAAATTTCAGTTTATGTTCAGGTGATGATATAATAAATACTCATACTCATCATCATTATCCTTCTCTTATCCCGTTGTATGGGGGGTCGAGAATATGACAATAACAGTACGAACCCTTCGTGTGCGAGCCTTAGGTACTTCAAAGGTTTTTATATACCAATATGCATTTTGACACCAGACGATCTAATGTGAAATGAGAAAAGCTTTACTATTGGCGGCTTTAGAATCTAAAACATCCTCATACTAGTGTTTTTCACTCTTAGGGCATCAATGAGTTGATATCATAAGGCGACCCCCACTGAAAAAAGTACAAGAGCAATGCTCATACTCATTGCGTACGAACACTGTTGTCTCTTAATGTGCGCGAGGTGATTTTGGGCGGGGCGTGGATAGCGACCAATGAAATTAGTATTGTATGTAGTGTTTGCGTTACCTCGGCAATCCGCCGACATAGCAGTATATTTATTTATTTATTTTATTTATTTGTCAAAGAAAACGATTTCTGTTGGTTCTCACCACGTTCTCACGCAATCGCCCTTCGAATTGGTTTGACCAATTCATAGGAATTCCGAGTGTCTTTACTTATTAAAAAACAAAGTCGTTATTTTTGTATGTATGAAGCTAAAGCAGGTGTGGCCAACTTTTGTGCACATAAGATCTACTTTTTATTTTAAAATTAAGTCACGATCGACCTATTTCTTAGGTAAGAATAAAATTGTATATAAATGTCCCTCCATTTATGCAATGAGCTTTTATACCGCCGTGCACTCTTGTGAGTTCCAGCAACATACATGAATATTTATTTAATGGGTTAAAAAACTTTGTCTAGGGGAATGGAATTTACGAGTGCTCGACCGGTCGATCGCGATCGATTGTTGGACACTCCTATTCTAAAGCATGCAACAGATTTTAAAGTGGTATTTTTAATAGAGTGGTTCAAGAGGACGACATTTTTGTGTAATTTGTTAAGGTTTTCTTTATAAATTTCTAAGTTTGAGATTATGATGTTAACAAATTTTTATGCTCCAAATTAAAAAGTGGAGACCTGTTCAGGAAGTAAACAAGAGAAACTGCTAAACACAGTTAGTATTTTTATAATAGATATTATTTCGTGTGTTTTAATTACATACATTTCCACTTAAAACATAATATATTTGCGCAACATACAATGAAAACAAGCATTCACTGATGCATGAAAATTAATTAGATTTCTTTTGTGTAATCTTTACTTATTATAAAACAAACTCGTTATATTTGTAAATATGTCCCTATGTGAGCTTACCTATATGTTTAAAACTACGTAAGGGATTTCGATGCGATGTTGGGAATTAAACTGAACGATAAAATCCGAATCCGAAAACCAAGCTCAGTGGAGAGAGAGCTGGAGGAGGCCTATGCCAGGAGGCATGCCGAACTGAGAGACATAGTTTAAAAGAATTCATAGAAGCTAGTTAACAGTTCGGAATAAAAGGGGCTTATTATAAGGGATTTCGATGCGATTTTTTTCATAGATTGAGTGGTTCATTTTTGGTGCAACAAGTGTTTATATTCCTTCTAAAAGTGGAGGACACCCATGCCCAACAGTGGGACATTCATTGAAGAGATGTTACCTGTATGTCTTCTTCCTGTGCCTCCTCATGAACATTGCTAACAAATAGAATCCATCCTTCTACAGATCTCTGTGGTCCTGGCGTGTTACCATCGCCCTCTGGTGCTAAACTGTCGTATCTAAAAAGAAAAATACAAATAAAAACACAAATTCACAGCATAGTGTCTATCTCCATATCACTCAGCAGGCTTAAAACCACATAAATATCAATATATGTGTGTGTGTGTGTGTAAAATAATGTTCTATGTGTGTCTTTAATACACTCCACAGGTTAATTTGAACCATAGACAGGTCTTCTCTTCCTAATGTAATACTTGTATCATTGCTTGTAGTTTGCAAAAACTACACGTCACATGAATACCATATTTTATTAGTCCTGAAGTACAATTTAGAAGGGGTAAAGCAATGTGTCTTCAAGATTGACCGCTTATTTATGGTAAATCTGTGATTAAAGGTATTATGTTATAGAGACTTCTAAAAGCATAAATGGCCTATTTCTTACAGGTGTCACTATAATGTAGGCTTAGATGCCTACCATTAAATAAGATGCTGTAAGCCATGAAAAATATAGATACACAAGCTGACCCGGCAAAAGTTGTTACGCCATACTAAAAAAAATTTTAAAAATAGATGTTGGCCGATTCTCAGACCTACTGAATGTGCATGTAAAATTTCATAAAAATCGGTCAAGCCGTTTCGGAGGAGTACGGTAACTAACACTGTGACACGTGAATTTTATATATAAGATATCTGTTTAAGTTGGTCTGCTTGATGTGAGAGTAAGCTAAGTCATGAACTAAACAGAAAACCTGGGAGATATGGAAAATTATCAGGTAACAGACAGGTAACAGAAATGACCGATAACAATGCAATAATTCGATTAAATAAAGCGTGTTTTTTAGTTTTTTTAAACTATTATTATTTATTGTATTTGTCTCGCTAATCGCTCGAAAATTAGTAAACGATAACGACAAAATGATAGATAAATTATATTATAAAAATGTCTTGTTTTGCTGACCCTACCAAAGTTGTTCAAATTGACAACAATGACGTTCCAACATGACGCGGGGTCATTCCTATTCTCATTTGAACGGCATAGTACCATGATTGTCTATTATTGGAAGATTTTTCAAATAAATACAATTTGCCAATAGCAGGCAGCAGAAATTTAGGCAAAGGTCATACCTTCCACGATTCCCTCTTTCTGATGCAACGCCACTTCCAGCTTCGCTACCGAAACCTCTTCCTTTACGTTTTCGCGCCTTCTCCTTTAATCGTGCAATCCCCTCTAAAACACACAATTAACAAAATAAATAGCACGAAAAACTAAAAAGAGCATTAATTAGGAAATAATTAAGCGTAATACAAACGAAAGTTAAGTAGAACGCTAACCTATAAAATTGTTTTGGTTGGCTGAGTAATGTCGAAACTATTTCATGAAGTTTTTATAGCCAAGATTTAGGTATAAAACGTTTTTCACGCTAAAAAGCTATGAACTGCCGTTAGAAAGTAAGTGAAATTCATGAATTACAGTTAATTTGTTACTTACGTTCGCCGTCTTCATCAACTTCAAACTCCTCCGAGTTTTCAATATCTAACACATCAGCCATTTTTGTTCTTGTGATATATTATAGGACTTTTATTAAATCTATTTCTAATATCTAAGATTATCACACAAACATTAACACTAATAATTAATTAAAATCCCACGAATTTGCTCCACGACTACCTACTAGTACCTACTCGCTCGACTCGCCACAAACAATGACAACCAAATGAATGAATGATTGAGGAATGAAATTGAATGAATGAATTCAATAGGTGACCACAGAACACAGAATATACCACAGAATAACAATTGATGAGTAACAGGCAAACGAATTTGATTCGTTGGAATCATTTGTTTTTCAGAATTTTTTATACTAATATAGAATGCATGGCGAATTTGAAGAACCAATACAGGCCAAATATGTAATAAAACGCAAATGAAGCTTTGGCATATATTGCGAATGAGCGGCGAGCGCAACAAAAAATGAAGCTGTCAGACTCATTTTTAGCGTTATAAACATTTATTTATTTTGTTGCATGTTTTTGGATCAAATTTTTAGTAAATTTAAACATGAGTGCGTATGATAAGTGGGATATTGATGGAAAAAAAGAATTGACAGAACAGAATCCAAAGTCCTGCAATTGGACTCCAAAGTCAGATACTGACTCTGCTTCAGTACGATCTGTTTCACCGATTCGTAGAGAAACAATTCTTCGTGATTATATAGAGCTCATAGGTTCTAAATCAAATTTAAGTACAAAAGATAAGGAAGCTGAACCTCCGGAACGTCCATTTGACTTCTTTGACGACGAAGAATTTGCTTTTGGAATAAATTTGCTTAATAATAATGTGGCATGTGTTGGTGATAACATGACAAAACTCATACAAATGGGTAAAAACTCATAGAATATTGAATATATTTTTAAGCAACTATAAGACTGCCATTTAGAGGGATTCTTAAAATTGGTGATTTTTTCTTGCTCCATTGAAAAGAAAATATCTAAATTTTTAAACAGATCCACAGGGAAAATTATTTTACATTATGGATTAAGTAGGTATAATAACACAAAAAAAGTAAACCATGTAAGATAAAAGTTTATTAAATTTTTTTAAGAGGATACCAAAATTCTGCGTGCATTTTTCTACGTACGAAGTTTTCATTGTTTCTTTAGATTGAATGGCTAGAGCTCTAATTTTTAAGTATATGTTTTTTCAATATATAATCTAAGATCGCATAAACTCAGAAACGCGATTGAAAAAAGTTTTCTCGATAGAAAATCTTAGCGAAACAACCTCTTTCATATTTTATTTTTTTCATTTGTCGGTCTATTATCGCGTATTAACTAATGAAATAACTTTAAAAACATACGTAACTATTATATATAGAAACACGTAAATCAGAATTAAAGTATATTTAGTAGATTTTGAGTAAACAAAAGAATAGGCCTAATTCTTCATTTTCTATACCTACTAGCTGTGTTAATATGTACATGTCGACGATAATATTGATGTAGGCCCTTAAGCTATTGCATAGCTTCTATCGAGGGCCTTGAGCGCGGGGACCGAATCCAGAAATTCCGTAACGAAAAAAAACCTCACGCTCCCCACTCCGACGGGCACGGAGGTGTGGCTTGAAGGCCGTGCATTGTCTAACGTCGTTTCTTTTCGGCAATCTTCGACACGGTGTTTGTGTGCGTGCAACTAGCCGTATTGTACGACTCTACGAAGCTCGCACGAATCGAGACGAGCTGCTCCGAAATCGGACGAATACATAAGCAGCCGTTTATGAGAAAGTATATAGGTGTATAGGTATTTATGTATTTAAGAAAAAGAAATAATTGCATAAGTTGATACAAAATGCTACGCAATAGCTGTACCACGGCAGTCCCCGAGTGCCACACGTCTTTTTTTTATTTTAAGCATGTGAGCTCTATGCAAATTGCCAGCCTTTATATTATTAGCACAATAATTATTAGGTAGGTATTAGGCTTCTGACACAAAAAACGTAGAGCAACCTATAAAAGAATTAACCAAATGATCCTATGGATTTTTATAATTATTAGTATGTATTATACATGGTAAATGCTTTGTTTCACAAATGCAGAGCATAATGCAACTCAGTGCCTCACAATGCTGAACTATGCTGACGCTTAATTGGAACGTGAATTAGTTTCCAAATGCACCAGCAGTGTGCGCTAAGTTCAGTGTTAAAAAAAAATACTAAAATAAAATTGTATTTACATTATAAGTGTGGAATATAAAAAAAGTCATTATTTGTACCATACTTATATATTTTTTTAACACAGCTTGAATTACCTAACTTTGATTATTTCCAGAAAACTCCGACGAAACGAAAGCCTCAAAAAATTTTTTAACAATTAATAATATTACTAACGATAATAATATATAAATAAAATTTCAATCAATGCCAATTTAAAGAAAAAATACTTGTTAATTTTCTGTCGCTGAAGTTGGTATCGATTGCAAGCATCACTTTAACGAACTTTAATGCCGCACAATGCTGACGATTAATTGGAACGTGAATTAGTTTTAAAATGCGCCAGCAAAATGCGCTAAGTTCAGTGTTGAAAAAAAAAATTGTAAAATAAACATTGTATTCACATTATATGTGTGGAATATAAAAAAAGTCATTGTTTATACCTTCATCCATACTTATATTTATTTATTTTTTAACACAGCTTGAATTAACTTTGAATATTTCCAGAAAACTCCGACGAAAAGAAAGCCTTAAATTTTTTTTTAACAATAAATAATATTACTAACGATAATATATAAATAAAATTTCAATCAATGCCAATTTAAAGAAAAAACACTTGTTAATTTTCTGTCGCTGAAGTTGGTATGGATTGCACGCATCACTTTTGAGAGTGCTCGATTGTGCGATGCGGTGCTGTAATTGGAACACTCAACGTTGAGCATTGTGCCACATAATGCGCTATTGTGCGCTGATTGGAAAACGGGGATTGTCTTGTCTTACTACATCAACACTATGTGCATCCTAGTCTGTGTGTGCAACTACGTCACTAACTGTCAGCTGTCATGAAATGTCAAATCCGGCATTGTTATCGATTTTGTGAACGTAAAATTGTAAATTTTCAATCTTTAATTTCTGGTATTTCAGGATTTATTTCGTATATTTATATTTGATTGTTGTGTATCTCGTTAGTCAATATGCCTGAACTCCATTTAACAGAATCTATAATAACACAGCTTAATGGTGAGTTGTCGAACAGTGTTTGTTGTATAAATCAAGTTGTTACATAATTTATTTCCAGAATTTAGATTGTTTTGTTTGACCCAAATGTTTAATTTTAGCGACGACGTATTTTAAATAGTACCTACAACGGTATTACATCATTTAGTTTTCTCGGACGTGTTAGTAAGTTCCTTTGAGCAATGAAAATCAACCTGCAAGACCCGTTGGGTTTCGGTATAAAAACTTTTTATTTCCGGTTGTGATTTTGTGTGTCTAATACTTTTTTGTTTTAATATACAAATCTTAAAATTTATATGTATTTTTTTCATTGATTTTTGACAGTGTTTTTGTACATGGACACGCCGGGAACGTGCTGTGTTGCTCGCTGACAGGCGTGTACAGAACGAGAGTCCATAGATACTCGTAAACACGTAGACTCTCGCTACCTTATTGATTTGTCGGACGTAGTAGACGCTCAGTACCTAGACTACATGATGTTAGGCACTGTTAGGTTTGTGCAACGATGGTGTAGGGCGGCGCGAAGGATAGAGCCACGCGGCGTTAGACTCGGGCAGCACTAGGGCGGCGGCGTGGCGCTGAATTCGGGCAGCGCGATAGTTAGAGCGACGCGGCGCTGGACTCAGGCAGCGCTAGGGCGGCGCGACGGTAACCACGTGGTGAGGAGGGAGTCAATGAAACTTCGGGTGATTTCACTGGACTGGTTTATTGTAGAAATACATAGTTTATATAGTAGTTTCATTTATACACACATATGCAAAATACGTGACCGCGGAGAGTTACTAAAATAGAGCATAGAAGGAATTTGCTGATTATATTAATACGTGAGTTTATTCATAAACGGGAAGTTAGTTATTCAATATATATAACCTAGGGTGGACTTGTCCGTATGTATGTTCATACGTGAACATTCTGCCACTCTCCAGGCAGGGATTTCAACTCGTTTATCTTGAAGACCTCACAAAGCCGCTCGTTGCTTTGCTTATGTTGCTTGTCTAAGTGTAATGATAATATTTGTACACGTAATCAACAATGCAACTTCTGTAGTATTGCCTTTTCTTCACTGCTGCGGACTTTAATCCCACTTCCTCGGGATCTGCTTCCATAGCTTCCAGTAGTAATTGTACTCCTCTTTTGGTGTTATTATTGTAGCAATGGTATTTATCTGTCTCTTCCTTCAAGACTACATTCTGTTTATACCAGAGTACTTAGTAGAGACTTTTAGTGTGTGTAAACTTTGTTTGTAGATTCGATGTATAGGTTCGAAACTATCTCCAACAACCTCTTCTGTGATAGCTGGTTCCATTACCAATTGCTCTTCCTGGCATTCTTCCATCTGCACGTTTTCATTCGTAAGGCATTCTAATGGTTCTGTTGTAGGTTCTGATACTGGTTCCCGTAATGGTAATGGCGGGAAAGGATAATCATCGGTATCACTAGTTGGTGATACTGGTGGTAGCGGCGGAATGGCCGTTTCCTCAGTGACGTTGCAATCATCATACGTCACAGAATTGTTATATGTAATGTCGATAAGTTCTGACTGCACGCTTCTGTAAGGTTCATGCAGTGCCTGGATCTCTTCTTCTAAGTTTGAAGACTTTCTTCTGCCACTCTCCGGGGAAGGACTTCATTTCGTACAGCTTGGACACCCTGCGACTGCACGTTGTCCTGCCTCGCGATGTCTCGCCGTGGATGTGGTGTCATCAGCGTCATGGTCACACCGGGGCTGTTCCAGTGGTGGGCTCCCTTGGCAACGTCCCCCGCTGTTATTTTTCAATAATTTTAGTATTGAATACAAACGTTAATAGTCTGATTTATGAAGAATAAGTTGTATATACTTGTGTTAATATATTAGTAACCGTGTAAATTGTTAGTATTGTATTAGTGTATCATGTAATGTATACTTAGATATCTCATACAATAAGTAGGAGTGAGTTTTCATGCAATATTCATATATAAAGATGTATTAAGTAGATATAGTGTTATAAAGTGTAAATAATAATTTTCATTTCTTTATGGCCCGGGCCCAATCCTTCTTCTGTAAAATATTTTTCCCCAAGAAATATGTATTATAATGGGTTATTTCTGTATCACTTTATTAATGTTATTTTCAATCTCTGCATATTGTATTGCTCAGCTTCTTTATCTCGTATCCTTCATATACATATATATTTCTTTTTATATTTTCATCCTTCTTGTTAACAGTGGTCTAAAGTTGTCCAATTGTTATCCAACTCGAGTTATTGGTTTTGGTTAAATTTTCTTATTCTTTGTTTGGTATATTCTTAATAATTAATTATCATCATGTTGTTTCAGTTTACAGGTATTCAGTTTAGATGATGATATATTATATATACAAGAATATTGTGGTCCCTTTCACTGATTGTCAATAATGCAATTATGTAAGATGGTGCATTATCTTCACCACCCCGCACATAAAACTTCTTCCTCAGGATATCCTCTTCTTAATGTACAGGTATGCAATGCTCTTGTCTTGTGACAAAATACATACAGATGAAATTTCACTTCGTTTCCCTGTTATTACAGAGACTTTCTGTTTATAGCAGCATTGCGACATGTTCACTGATTATTATCATTCTGACCAGCTGGATTGTTTTGTTACAATTATGATATACGTATTGACTTCTCATTTTTGTCGATAGCTTCACAAGGTTTTGATAGAAGGTGTAAGCCGTAAAGCTCGATTTATTTATGCAATAAAACATTTTTGACGCAAGTTCACTGACGTCCCTTTTTTACGGGTAGTGCGATATGTGTTTGTGATTTGTATGTTTTCATTATTTCCTTTCTTCTTTACTTGATTGACTGGTTTCGTTGATTTCTTAATAAAAATATGATAACTCTGGAGGACTTTACATTATTGCATCAAATGTATTTTAGCAATGATCGCACTAAGCGTTATTTGAACTCTTGCCCGATTATTCCTTGGGTACTGGCATTAGAATTTTTTTTTTGTTGCATCGTATATTTAAGGAAGGCTGCTTTCCGTGCACGTTGTCAATGTTTCCACTACACTAGCTTCTTAAGCTTTGAACTGGTAAGACTTGCATAGCTTGATAGTATTTTTCCAGGCGACATGTTCATGTTTCTTATGTTCTGTACATTTAAATGGAGGACTTCTGGCACCGAGCGTCTTTAAATGTTTTTCAATGTTCTTAGACTTGGTTTGTTAGATGATTATATTTGAACTTCGATTTTCATAAAACTTTAATAAATGTCATTAGAGTGGCTTTATCGTTAAATGTGCCCGTTTTTGTCATCCGAACAATAATGTTTCAAATTCATCCCGTATTCCACATTAGTACACGCTTGGTGTCAATTTCATATTCTTGCTAGATCTAGCATCGTATAGATTTTTCGTTGATTTTCTGTTTTTCGTTGGACAGGTTTTTGTTTTGTGATATTGTTTGTATACAGTTCCGAGCGCTCGTAATTTTGATTATTTTACGTTTTTCTGTTATTTTAGTTTATTTGATAATGATAATAAGTATCTTTGGATGCAAATAGCGCACTACCGTGCGTTAAGGTGTCTTATAGAGGAGGCCTATGTCCAGCAGTGGACGGAAAAGGGGCTGATGGATGGCTAGATGGAGAATAAGTATGTTTTGTGTTCATTACATTGTACAATCATTTTTACAATTCTTGACAGGGAAATGTCTGGTAACTTTAGATCAACGTTATAAATGGCCATTAGAAGAGAAATACATACACAGATTGTCGACGTCGTATTGTCAGAGGTAGAAATATGCCTCTAGTTCAATTGTTCATTAAGTGGCATTGTAGAATTGTTAGTGATTTGTTTCTTACGTTCAATAGCAGTGTTAAATATGCTCCCTTTAATTTCATTATTATGTTCCTTTATAGTACACCGGGTACGTTTAATAGTTTTATCTTAAATCCTTTGTTATTGCGTTGCGTCATTATTAAGTTTCTATAAATGTGATTCCATGTTTTATACTTCCTTTGGTGCCAATAGCATATAGAAATAATTGCAAACGTATTTTAGTTTAAGGCACACGTACTATCTTCGGTATGTTATATTATCTGCGCAGATGTTTCTTCATTTTATCATTATTTACACGTAATTTCAGTCTTTATTGTGCCATTTTAGTAGTTAGCTGCGATAATCTCGCGGTCAGTTCTTGAATGATTTATATCTGAGTCTTTTCGTGCTGTACTGTAAACTCTCGTAACCCCTTGTCAATTTATTGCTATACACTTCTTCACAAATGTGATATATATTTTTTTGCTTAAAGACTGTACGTTTATATTTCCATAAGTATTTTTGTATGTCCTATATCGACATGATTGTGTGGTTAATAGATTTAGCCCATTTTCTTTAGATTGTATTTTTCCACAGATATTTTCATGGCTCTTATTGTAAGTTTGCTTCCAACCCTTGTTTGCTTATTGCTTTTTTCAATGTAGGTACTTGCTTCCTACAGCCGTTTTTCTTCCATAATGGAGGTCTTTGTATACAAATTCTTTTTCTTATAAGTTGTGTCATACAATTGTTTGTATGTCCCTTGGTTATGAGTCCAAATGCATTATAGTAGTATTTTAAATTGACCACCCCATTAGATAGTTTTCTTCAGAAATATGTTTACACATAAGTAACGACGTTGACGACTTCATTTCGATGTAAAAATTTTGATTGTATCATTTTCTCTCTATCTGATAGTGATAATATTTTCATGTATTGCTTTCATGAATGAGCCATGAAATTGTTTGCATAATCTAGGTATGGTAATAAAATATTGTTTTTTTACACGCTTTATATTAGCTTCACTTGTATGTTTGTTTATATGTTTGTTTGTATGTTTGTTTGTATGTTTGTAACCGACTCCTTTGGACGCTATTTTGACCCACTTTAAACGGTCAGATTCTATTCAAATTTTGCACAGCTGTCAAAGGCCGATGACAATGCAATAATTCGATTAAATAAAGCGTGTTTTTTAGTTTTTTTTTAACTATTTTTATATTTTTTTTATGTCTGCTGAGTTTCTTCTGGCTTCTTCAATATGTATTTAGGCGTTATATTCTTAGATGCAATTCCATAATCCTCGAATTGTATTTTCTTCCAATGTTTTCGAACACTTGTCTTAAAAATAGAAATAATCATTTGTGCAGTCTTCCTAGAGTAATTTGATTTTGCCTCCTTTTCCCATTTTCCATCCAAAAAAAACTTTAGAAGCCGCTGCCTGATAGAATAATAGTGGTATATTTTGACCCGCTGTTTAAGTCTTATATTAGCAGACGTATATTAATTGGTTTCATTTTTATTTTACGGCAGTAGTAATGTTCTGATTTTTCTAACAATTTTGGGTCATAAATTCGTATTCCGTAATTCCACAATTTTTTGGACCCCGTCCAAGCCTTGGTTGCCATCCTGGATAACTGACCTGATTATAAACTCCTCTGAACTTCTTGTATATTCTCGTTAATGCCTTAATTGCCATCTTCTTTTCTTCTGAATGATTAGTGATCAATATGGTAGAAACGTGCCAAATTTATTATGTTACGGACTATCTTCTAGACTGTTTGTCCTCAATTATCGCTTCATTATTAGTAACATGTGCCTGTATACATCATGATTTGTAGTGTCTGTTCATCTCACATGACGTTTTAGTTAAATTATACATTTCCTTTTCTTCTAATGCCCCGTGCCATTTTTACGTGTAATTCTCAGTCGTATGGATGTTGGTATGTGTATAAGTACGCATTTTGTGATTTCCCTTGTCATGTTATAATTTTCCATGTCCACACACAGTCATATGGTCGTAAGTACTTGATATCTGTTTAGTATCATTATTTAGGACACTCGTAATACGGTAACTGATAATGTCAATTTCTCTTCTGTTGTTAGTTGGATCAGGGCGAGCTACCCTCGTTAGTAAAGTGTTGTCTTAATTATGCCGCCAACGAAATAGGTATTGTTTTCATTAGTGTGAAATGCATATTTTCGAATTTGTTGCCCGAATATTGCTGATATTTGTATCCTCATAATGTGGTTAACTTGTTTTGCTTGTGTTCTAGGTGTTGATAAAATTGGTTGCAATGTGTGTCTTCGCGTCTTCTGGGTTGTTGCATGATTGCTTGAAATCCATGATAATATTAGTAAACTTTTGTATGTCTATTTGTAGGTCGTTTTGATTAATGTTTGTCTCGATTTGTAATGTCCCTCCATTTATCTTTGTTGAGTCATTTGTTGTATAGAATCCAGGTGATAGACTTTTGCATGGTGGATTTATATTCTGTGCTGCTAACCATTTACGTTAACGCTATTCTCATCGTTTGGTTGTACCGGTAAAGGTATCTTTGTGTATATTGATCGTGTGTAAGTGATCACGAACATCTTTTTAACGTTACTACTTTTGTTAATCCATCATTTCAAGTGTGTATTTCTTTCTTTTGCCAGTAGCCATTTGGCTAAGCGAATGTCTTCGTCCTTTATTATTATAATACTAAGGTACTCGTCTTTGAATTATCTTCTCTTGTTTTCCATCTATATCTATATTGTAGATGATGAATATAATCACTAGCCCAGCTTTCCCTTCTTAATTTTTTTTTTTTTTTTTTTTATGTAGGTTCTTAGTAGCAGGAGTTTCATTTCCAATTATGAAGTAACTTGGTTTCAGTACCGTATTATCATTAATGTCCTCACATTGTACACATAGTAGTCTTGAGTATAACCATGCTTTTGTCTGATGTAAGAATGTAGATATGCAATTCTTCACATGCAACTGTTTATGCGCCTATTACTCTGCGCAAATGACATTTTATTGAATTCACCCTATATATTTGTATTTTTTCGAAGTGCGGAGAGAATAGAGGTATAGTGCCCTTGTGTGCCCATGATGATTAGTGTTACCGTAATTCCAACGTGTTTGTGGCAATAACTTTTGTATGTGTGATACTCTGTTTACTCTCTTGCTTTGTGTTGTTAGATTATTTTCGTTTATATTCTGCATTGACCGCCAACGTGCGTATTTGTGCTGATATAGCAGTAACTCGTTTACACAAATACGTGTTGTTTTAATTGTTTCACTCAATTGATAAACAAATTTGTGACGTAACGTCTATTTGATTTTTATTTTTCTCATTTGACTTGAATTAGGACTTGACCCATGACTTGTTTAATCACTTTGAGTTTCTGATTCTGATTTATTTCGTTCCTTGCGTATTCCTCAATTTGTGTATTTCTAATTCTTGTTGAAATGGGATCCCATGTGACGATTTTAATCCATATTCCTTGCTTGTAATATTGTCATAATGCATATGCAGCTGCTTAAAATTGATAAGGTTTATAACAAAGGTACCATATTCATGAGGTGCTAATATTAATTTACCCCTTTTATTTTATTTATATAGCGCTTTTATATATGAACGTAAACACATCATGATGTCATAATTCCGTAGAGTACTAGTTATTTTGGCGAATTCGCATTTTTCTATGCTAATAGCAATATCTTTTCATTAATGAAGTTCAATTCATGTCAATGTCACGATCACGACCAGTGTGACATTCGAATGCATTCGTCAGTGACTTTCTTTGTGCGTATTCTTTTTGCGTAAGTCAGCAATTATTTTATTGAGCTCATTTTGCACTTGTAGACTAATTTCATTCTTGATTAACGTAATCTGTTTCATAAGTAGGTAGCTTCTTGGGCAGCAGATGTCTACGAGTTTCTGTTATTTCTTTTTAAAACTAATACGTATTATTCTGTTCCATTATTCTTTTCTTGTGATATTTTCTTGATATTTCTTCATTCCTCAATTTATGTCTTCTTGTATTTCCAATATCTCTTTTCCAGTGATGGTACTACTTGTAATTGGTAGATGTAAGACTAAACTTAGTTGCGCTCTCTTTTCCCGTTACGGTATAATACAATTACATACGACTTCTCGAGCATCGGGGCGACCCGCTTGTGGGAGACCGATGCCTGATTCGTTACCGCACGAAGGCAACTGAGTTATAAACAGCTTTCAACATATAACAGTACCAGTGAGTGTATAGGGCTCACCAGCCTGTGATTTAATAAGACACAAGTAGTAATAGAAAAGAGAAATGCTAGTTCTTACCTCGAAGGACCAAATGGACACGCCGGGAACGTGCTGTGTTGCTCGCTGACAGGCGTGTACAGAACGAGAGTCCATAGATACTCGTAAACACGTAGACTCTCGCTACCTTATTGATTTGTCGGACGTAGTAGACGCTCAGTACCTAGACTACATGATGTTAGGCACTGTTAGGTTTGTGCAACGATGGTGTAGGGCGGCGCGAAGGATAGAGCCACGCGGCGTTAGACTCGGGCAGCACTAGGGCGGCGGCGTGGCGCTGAATTCGGGCAGCGCGATAGTTAGAGCGACGCGGCGCTGGACTCAGGCAGCGCTAGGGCGGCGCGACGGTAACCACGTGGTGAGGAGGGAGTCAATGAAACTTCGGGTGATTTCACTGGACTGGTTTATTGTAGAAATACATAGTTTATATAGTAGTTTCATTTATACACACATATGCAAAATACGTGACCGCGGAGAGTTACTAAAATAGAGCATAGAAGGAATTTGCTGATTATATTAATACGTGAGTTTATTCATAAACGGGAAGTTAGTTATTCAATATATATAACCTAGGGTGGACTTGTCCGTATGTATGTTCATACGTGAACAGTACATAACCTCAAATGTTAGGTACATACTAAGTATTTTTTTTCTTCCAAAGACGCCATTAAACAAGAACAAGAAGTATTATGATTTCAAAAAAGAACTAAATATGTTTATTTACCATGCATGTTGTTGAGTTGCCTTTTTATAGATAATTAAAAATAAATCCATACAAGACTGGGAATTAGAAAAGTAACAGATTGTAATATATTTTTTGGTTAATCATGTTCCTATAAGATTAGTTTTCTCCTGTCATATATCAAACTAGCCTAAGTTATTCAAACCCTACCTTCTTCAACAACCACTCATTGATTAAAAATGTATAAGATTAGTAAAAAAAAATATAGAGACGAACATAGAATCCCTCCGTCTTTTTTGGAATTCCGTTAAAAAAAGGCGCTTTATAGGTTGTCGCGTTAAAGCGCTGCCAGGTGTCGGTGCAGCTCTATAAGTAATAGTAATCCAATCATTGTTTTAGCTATATAAAATGGTATTTTACATAACATATGCACTCTACACAAAAATAAAAAAATAAAATGAATAATATAGAACATGTAAGCAGCATAATATTAAGCAGTTTTACTGTATATAATTCAACTAGCTGCTGTCTGTAACTTTGTACAAGTGGAATCTTAAAACCAAACCAACTCGAAAAGACCATCTTCTTGAACGCTCTCATCATCCTCCTGCCCTTATCCCATTATTTGGGGTCGGCGCAACATGTCGTTTTCTTCCATAGTCTTCTATTAGCCGTCATGTCTGTGTCAAGCCCTTTTTCTTTCATGTCATCTTTCACACAGTCCAAAACACACATGACTGACTAATGTATTATCTTGAACGCTCTATCCATTAAAAACTGCATCAAAATCTGTTGCCTAGTTTTAAAGATGTAAGCTGATATAGGGAGACACATACAGAAATAATGACTTTGTTTTATAATAAGTTAAATAAATTAAACCCTATGGAGAAGAATGGATAAGAAATTTCACGGATTATTTCATTTATTTCTAATCCAATTTATTATACAAATGTGTATTGGTTGTCAAATTACATAACGTTTATTTTTATATATACTTAGCTCAAGAACCATGGCCAGACAATGTAAAACTGTTCCAGCCATACGAAGTGGAACAGATATTGCTGCCAGACAATGCTAGCTGTTTAGCTGTACAAGCATTTTTGAAGGTTAGTCTTTGTACAAAAATTTGTTTAAAGGTGAAGCTGACTGACTAATGTATTAACAAACCATGGGCATAGTCAAAAAGGTTTAGTTTTAACTAACAAGAATTTACATTATTTTTGATGGTTTTGTCATGTTTTTCTTATCCTCAATTACAGCTTCAAAATGAACTATTGGATATACTTCCTGTAACTAACCATGCAATAAATTCTTGATACAGATGCTAGAGAACTCAAAAGTTTGTGTACTTCAACTTTTTAGACTTCAGAAAAAAAAACAATAAAAGAAAGTAAATTAATTGAAATGATACGACTTTCACACCCTCTTTGCTCCCTTTAGACTTAATATAGATTTTTAAAAGAATATGTTTGTGTAGAATAAAATCTGGTGCTTAGAGAGATAAAATTACTGGCAAAAAACTACGATATACTTACAATGTTTTATTTTATAGATGTGCAATCTCCCCTTCGATGTAGAAATGCGTTGGAACGCAGAATTCATGTCGCCATCAGGCCGTGTGCCTTTTATCAAGTGCGGAGCCTTCGTTGTATCAGAGTTAGAGCCTATAGTGCAGTTTGCGGCCAACAAAGGTGTTTCACTCTGCGGAAAACTATCCACGGAAGAAAAGGCGGAGATGAGGGCGTATATGAGTCTTATTACTAATGTCCTGGTTAATGCTGAGGTATGCTTTATTATTGTAACTAATTATATTGTATTTCTGCGTGTACTTTTCCATTCCTTCGTTTCAGTTCACTATAGCTTAAGTCTCTTATAGACCGAAGTTTTCCAACGGTATAAAGACGCATGCCCTTCGAGACAAAATGTTCTAACGCCCCCTTTACAAGACGAAACTTATTAACGCCCTAACACACGTTCTAACACGCCCTTTACAGGACTAAGCGTTATAACGCCTCCTTTTATAAGACTAAAAGTTCTAACGCTACCTTTACAAGAGGAAACTTTCTGACACCACACTTCACAAGACGAAAGTTCTAACGCCCCTTTTACAAGAAGAAACGTTCTAACGCCCTCCTGTACAAGAAGAAACGTATTAACGCCCTCCTTTACGAGAAGAAATGTTCTAACACGCTCTTTACGACTAAGCGTTCTAACGCTCCTTTTATAAGAAGAAATTTACTAATCCTTCCTTTTATAAGACAAAGTTCTAACGCCCCTTTAACGTGATGTTTTGATACCTCTTTTAAAGACAAATATTTTTTTTTGTCTACAGTTGTACATATCGTGGGTGGACAACGACACATTTAATGCCGTAACCAAAGTCCGTAACTCGTCAGTATACCCATGGCCTTTGGGCTGGTTGCAAACAAGAGCCAAGAGGAATGCGGTCATTAAGAGACTGAAAGCTCTGCATTGGTATGATAAAACACTGGAACAGGTTTTGGCTGATGTGAGTAAAATGACATGTGTTCTTTTGTCATATGATGTTATTCATTTACAATTTTTTTTTTCAACAAATGGTTATAAATTAGATGGTATTAAATAATTAGAAATGTAAAAACCCCTTCTTTTGGTCTTTTTAATTTTGTTTCATTACTATTTTTCAGGTGGAACAATGCTGTAACTCTCTAAGTCAGCGTTTAGGAGAACGAGATTATTTCTTTGGCAATAGGTGAGTCGTAGTTTAATTTGCAAATTTTTAAAGTAATTTATTAATTTTGCAATTGACTTGCATTGTAGTGGAAAAAGGGATCATGTCCCGCTTGCGGTGATCACTTTTTCCAATGCAAATTTTTATCAGCTTTTCTTGTTATATGCTACACAAACTTGAAATGTGATTATAGATGACTCTGGATTTATTAAATTCTTGCACCCCTGTCTAAAAACGATGATAAGGGTGTAATTATAAAGTCACTTTATCTCGCTTATTACTGTGAGATAAAATCCGTTGCTAGAATCCTAAAAAAATTAACTAGGTTTTGAACCACATAAAGCATTAAATTGACTGTGCTCATTACACTTACGCTTATTAGCGTATTAGGCTCGCCTTAGTACATTCGGAGTATTCACGTCGTTGTCTAATATTAGTCTAAGTTATATGTAATTTAGCTGTTTAACACACGTCCGTTTAATTACGGGCGTAACTAGAAAAGGTCATTTCTTAATTTACAGTAAATTATCGTTTATTTTTTGATGAATTATTTAGTTAAAATTCGTTATTTTTTACGTCAAACATTTGCGGAATATTATATATCTACAAATTTTCCCGCCTTTTTCTCTGACCATAACTAATTTCCATATTCCTTTACCTTTTCCCTATAGTCCAACTCCGCTAGATGCTTGTCTATTTGGTCATATGCGTGCACTCCTATCTGCCCAAGGACCTAAAGCCGCATTAATGATCAAATCCATCACCAGCTCCTTGCTCCGACATTTTATTAGGATGGTCAATGTCACACAAATGTCAATGACAGTATGTTTGTTGTAATATTTTGACTAAAGCATTTTTGTAGATAAATCTGTTAAACTAGTATTGAATGAGCATTAACTTTCTTAATATACTACACTTAAGTAACTTTTAAGTAATGAATTTCGTATACGTAGAAAACGGCAGAGGTAGTGTAAATATTTGTGTACTTAATATTTCTCTTGAGTGGTAATCAAAACCACGATGCCAAGTGATGGCTCATTGACTAGTTCTAGTAGATGAATCCATTCAGTAGTTCCAGTTAAAAGTAACATATTATGTACACACTAAGAAAATGTATAAGTAAGTAGAATTTTGGTAGCCGTAACCCTAGGATACGAGCTTAGCTTGGCACGTAGTGTAAAATATCCAAGAAAAACAAAAAAACAATGCTATAGATTTTTAATCCATTATTATACCCTTGCTTTATTAACTACTTAAGCATATCTTATGTTTTGTCCTTACCCTGATCCGTAGCTTAATTTTTTCCTTAGCCGCAAGAGGAATACTTAATATACCAAGCGTTCCACGTGACAGTCCCTAAATATCCAGGCGATAAGACCAACATGTCTGAACGTAGTGCGAAGACTAAATCACGGCTCTGTATAAGAAATAGTCGTGATAGCGTCAATAGTCATGAAAAAGACGTTTTTGGTAATGGTTCCCTAATTACTATACAAGTTTGATAATAAAACTTATCCTTTATAGCTTTTAATAGTCCCAATATAAAAAAAAGTATATATATATATATGCTCATGTAGGACTTACGCCAAAGCCCTATGAAATCATGATTATGAATAAAGTAGGTACTTGTTCGCAGTCTATCATGTATAAGTTCATGTTCAACTAATTTTCAAACTTTAGAATTTGATTTATGTTCTTGGATGGTAAGCATAAATCAAAAGTGGCTGATTATGAACTGAAAAACTGATCCCGTAAGAGGTCTTTGCTGTACCTTGGGGTTGATTTGATTAACTTTGGCAATGTATATTGTTAGCCAATATAATAAAATAAATGTTAAAACAGGTTTCAAACCATTTGCCTCAAAACAAATATTAATAATGACATCCAAAGAAGGTAATATTACTCGTCAATCACCAAAAAGTGATGATCAAGAAGATCAAAGATTTATGCATGAAATATGTGACGATGTGTTAGACAAAGTGGAAGAGTTAACTAACGATACATTTATTGAAAAAATCGATTCTGATACAGAGAAATCGGACTTTGAAGTGATTGTTTATCCGACTCAAACTTACGATTCGAAAGTTAACGATTATCTTGATACTATAGAAGAAAATGATGTAAGTGATTCGGTATTTTCAATCGATGTAAATGAAAAATCGATTGATGATGATGTAAATGAAAAGCTTTTGGGTTTTGGAGGTTTATCGCAGTTTAAAGAGGAAGATGATCGCTCTCATGATAGTGATTCCAGGTATATTTATTTATACACTTGCATATTAAACTACCTGTAGGTCAGGTTCATTCGTTATTAAAACTTGTTTTACGGATCTATGAAAAGATATAGGAGAACGAGCGTAGACGTTATGGAGTTTGATTTGTTTTGTTTATGCTTTAGAAAACTGGTTTTAATATAATGTTTAGCTAAATACCTTTCCAGTTTCTTTTTAAATATAGACACTAAAATTAAAGTAGAGTATCCATAATTTTATAGTTTGGCAACTTTATTACAAGAAGAAATGTTCTAGCGCTCGCCCCTTTTCAAGAATAAAGTTCTTGCGCCCCTTTACAAGAAAAAATCCTTAACAAAAGGGGCGTTTTTAGATCAAATGATACAATAGTGAATTAATTACTGGTTCCCCAGGTCCCCCTTTTAGGGTACCGTGGAAAAAGAAAGGATCCCTTTTTCAGTGTCCGTCTGTCAATTCTTTTTGTTATTATGACTTGTAATAGTTCTTTTTACGACAGCAAAAAGAAATCGTATTCGCCATTAAATTTGACATTATCAAGCAGTGCTGATCAGTTGTCTATGGGATGCGAGTCTAACAAGTCTTCCGGTTCTACAGGTTGATTTAGTACTTTATTTTTATTAATTTTTAGGGTTCCTCACGTAGATTTAGTTTGGAAACTTTATAAAATCTCGTATGTGTCTGTCACGCCCATTTTCCGTGTAACTCTATGACAGAATTTGAAAATATTAAGTCCCATAACTCCAAAATCTGATAAAGTTCTTAAACACTTCTTTAAAAGGATCCGAAATTATATATATCTTGTAATTTTAGCGTAAAATAGATAAAGATTTATAATTAACTAACCCACTGTCAAAGAGGTATTCGCAGATTTAACAGGTAGTGGGTACATGTTTTATCGTGAAGACACGTAACTGTAGACATGGCTAAATCGTATTTCATAGTCTATTATCCTCTCAACTGGTACTTGACCTCGACCTTTATAATATGGTATTCTCAATTCAAGTGACATAATAGTTTTCGGGAACTACAAACGTCACTCTTACAAGCTACGAAACAAGTTTTTCATTGGGAATAGAAGACCTGTTTAGTTCACACACTGTCTGTGAAATCTGTGCAAATATCACTATCACTAAAGACTTTACAAAACCTCTTTGACTTTATGCTACGAATTTTTCTATTACTGACTTGTTACTAAGTCAAGTTTTAAATATATTTTATCTGTATCCACAGTTTCACAATCTACTCTGAAATTGCCAACAAATGAAATAAGTGTTGAAAGTTTATTAAAACATCTACGACAGAGGAATGCGTCTTACAATATCGCCGACATAGACTAGTTCTATAATTTTAGGTTTTTTTTTAAATATCCTACGTTCGAGATTTAAAATTCTAGTTCTATTTTTTTTTTCATTTATCGTTTTCGAAATTTAAAGTGTATTTTTTATTTTACTCAATTTTAATATCCAGTATTAATTTGTTTTTTTTCTTACAAAATAATAGTGCTATTATATTATTTGAGTTTTATAGTACATAATAATATGTAGGTAAAGCTCTATTTCCTCAATAAATGTTTTTGTAATTCCTGAGTTTTTAACTGTAGATACTCGTAGATATGTAGTTAAGATTTTTTGTATAAATAAACCACTTAACGGGTGAAAATGGGCTGGAGAGAAACAGAGAGAGAGAGAGACCTCTCCTTCCTAGAGTGCTGTAAAAGGCAGCTAAGTGATAGCGTACCTACACATGTAACATCCTCCATCCTGTGAGAGACTGGAAACTCGAAAATAAACCTTGTGCCAACATTCCAGGAGACCTCTCTCTCTCTACAGCCCATTGAACGTACCACTATTAGGCATGGGCCTCCTGTTTGGAAGGAATTATGGTCTTTGTTAAGATTGAGTGGTTTCTCTCACAGAGGATGCTGCCTGTCTAGATACAATATCCCTTAGCTGCCTTTTAGAGTACTCTAGGGGGGAAAAGGAGTATACTTATATTCTTAATACGTTACCAAATAGGATGTAAACAACGTTTTACGTATTTCTCCGTCACCACCACAAAGGTGATACGGATTACTGATTGATATCCATCGTCCTGTCGTACTCACTTATATCGGTATCTGCTTTCTTCCTCAATCTCTCCTCTCAGGAACAAACACACACTCGCGTGACGTAACACAGGTGCACCATATAAGGATAGAGTTCATAAAAATGTTCACGAGTAGTTTATATAAGAGATTGTAAGTCTCTTTGGGCGATTGCGGGTCACAACAAAGAAATTTCTTCCTGGCGGGTAAACTAGGTAGGGTAACATTCACAAGAAGCTTGTACGACTTCTGGCGGGAGATTCCTATGCGTTCAGAAGCGCGGCGGTTGCGATCGATATAATATGTAGTGTCTCGATCGATGTCAAAGGTGAACTACTACTACAATACCGTATATTGAAGGTGTTATATGTCTTTTTAAAGAAAACAAGAAGCTTATTAAGCTGTTAAACCAATATACACAATATCTTATTAGTTTCAATTTACTTTTTAGTGCAGAATTGGCGCTGTGTGGAGATCTATTATGAACCCATCTTAAACTGTAATAGTCAGCCAAGAAAATATTTAAGAGTCCTAAGATTTGAAACTAAGTATAAATCTTATACCAATACCTCAGGTCAGAGTGGTATAGTATAGTACAGGAGTGGCCAACAAGTCGATCGCGATCGACCGGTCGATCGCGCGACCAATTTTGGTCGATCACACGCAAGTTCCACGAGTAATGATCATGTACACAGCTCATGCTTCAAGTAGGGAGACGTTCAGCGTGACCACTTTTAGTAGTTTTCTACCATTTTCAAGAGTGCACGGCGGTATAAAAGCACATTGCATAAACGTCTCCCTTCTTACCTAAGAAATAGGTCGATCGCGACTCAATTTTAAAATAAAAAGTAGATCTTATGTGCACAAAAGTTGGCCACACCTGATATTATAGACCGACTCTTTCATCATCGTCTTCACCATAACATCATGCCTTTTTTCCATGAGGGTATGCAGAGACTATATAGTGCCATCTGCTGTGATCCAAACATACTGCCTTGGCTTCATCTACACTCATACATTTGGTCATACATGCCCGAGGATTGTAAGTCTTACGCACTTGACTCTTTTGAAGTATACCGCTGATGACATCAGAGTATACTTTTCACGGGCGTCCTCTCCCAGCGTTACCACCTGCCTCCGCCGTGTTGCCGTTATGCCTTTCGTTAATCGACTATCATCCATCCTCTACGTTTCGTAAGTAACATGTTTCAGCCCATGAATATTTTACACATACTCTTTTTTATCTGTTACAGCCCATCAGAACTGGATGCCCTGGTCTTCGGGCACGTATTTACAATTATAACTACCCGTCTCCCCTGCCGTAAGTTAGCTGAAGCAGTCAGTAAACATGAGTCTTTAGTGGCACTCGCCAAACGTGTTGATGAACATTACTTCAAAAGACCATAACGACAAATTTTCAAGGACATCTCTACAGTTTTCCATAGTCCTTGAAGTGAATCCCTGTTCCCTAATAGACTGTTATTAGTGTTAGTGTTTTTTTTTATTATTAGATTGAAGTGGATTGAAGTATCTAGGTAGTATCATAATTTTGTCTTAAATAATGTTGATAGGAGATTTTTATCTAGATACTAATATTATAAAGCTGAAGAGTTTGTTTATTTGAACACGTAAGTCTCCGAAACCGCTAGCCCGATAAAAAAAATTCTTTCAGTATTGAACAGTTAATTTATCGAGGAAGGCTATATTACATTAAATTGCGACCAATAGGAACAAGGAACAAAGCATCAGTGAAATATGTTACCAAAACGGGGAAGTTTTCTTAAAATCACGCTTACGAACACGCGAGCAACATCTGGAAGAAATTCAAATAACATTAGTGCTTACAATACATGAAATTATGTGTTAGTCCAAGTGAATTTCATATCGCGGCTGTAAATACTTTGGCAGTAGCGTATTTTGTCCAGGGCCTGTTTGATTTGGCGTCCTTTAAAGTAATGGAATATAAAAAGTGAAGGCTTGCGCCACCATGACCATAGACTTAGGATATAGATCTAGACGTAACACTCAGTACAACGAATCCGGCCTGCTACTTTTTTTAGTTGAACACATTAAGAAAAATAAATGACAAAGAGGCTATTTAGTAGCCTTTCTAACTCTTTCTTTTTGAGCTGGAGTAAAAGAGAAAGCAAGGCTACTATTTACTGCTTTACTTTTAAACCATAAAAGGGGCGGCCCTGCCTTGGAACAAATCTATGTTCCCGAGTTGTTACTCCCTATTTATAACCTTCTTGACCATGACTCTTGGGCAAATACGTAGCCAATAGTGAAACAAAGCGGCCCCCAACAAGGTGGACTGACGATATCTTCAAATGCGCCGGGGGCCGCTGTTTGCAGTTAGTAAGCAATAAACGAAGAAGGGCTGATGGATGAAGGGAAACTAGAACGCAAGCACAAAATATGAATCGTTTCTTTAAATTAAGTTTACTAAAGTAATTTATTAATTTTGCAATTGACATGCTATGCTTTTATTTAATAAATTGAATTATGGTGGAAAAAGTGATTACCGCAAGCGGGACTTGAACCCACGACCTCGGAATACCGTTCCGTAGCTCTTCCAACTGAGCTTATTGCGGTCGTGCTTTTCAGTAATCAATTAAGCCACCACATTTGTCACTCGATTGAGTTTATATATTTTTACGTACAACGCCATCTATCAAGATTGCTTTGCAACAATCTCGACCAACCACCTAGCATTCTTTACAGAATACAAATGGGTTGAAAATAATGACGCGACGTTCATTACTAAAGTAATTTATTAATTTTGCAATTGACATGCTGCAAAAAATATATATATATGTAAAATCAATCGAGTGACGAATGTGGTGGCTTAATTGATTAGTGAAAAGCACGACCGCAATAAGTTCAGTTGGAAGAGCTACGGAACGGTATTCCGAGGTCGTGGGTTCAAGTTCCGCTTGCGGTAATCACTTTCCACCATATTTCAATTTATTAAGTTTACTAAAGTTAACGGAATAGGAATAACGTAACAATATACTTATAGATTATTTTAACGTAGGTACTTATACTGCCCCGGTCCTATACAATCAAAGCGAACAAGTAGTGTGTACATAGATAGTTAAAAAAATAATTTTAAGAATGAATATATTATGTAAAAAGATCGAAGAATGATGGCTGGGTAATGTAAAAGATATGAAAGAGAGAGAAGTTAACATAGCTAAGACATCTACCAGAAGACTATGGAAGAATAATGATATGCGCGGGAAAATAATGATATTTCATGATATTTTAAAAATAACAATAAAAATAACGCTGTATTAAGAATATTATTAAGAAAACTAACTTAATTATTCCTCCAAATCGTGGAAATATAATTAGTTAATAGATTTTTGAAATTATTTTCGTTTTTAATAACTGTAAATGTGTGTGTAAATGATAGATGTTAAACTTTAGACTATTTTACTTAATTTAATTTGTGTAGTTCGATTATTAACGGTAGGTATCTTTTATGTTTTGCGGGACTACTACGAAAATTAATGAAATAAAACCGACAACAAGGAAAATATTATTTGAAATGTTTTAAAAATCTTAACAAAATGATTCTTAATATCAAGCGCCATTTTAAGTTATAAATAAAATCATTAATTAGAAATATTTAAAAAAAGAATACAAGAACACACGATAAAGTCGCTAAATATATTTTATCGATTTAATTTTAATTAGATTTTTATTGTCGCTGTTAACTATTGTCTTAATTTAAATTAGGAAATTTTAACTATTCAAATTAATTATAAGCCACACAAATTGGTAATGCGCCTGGCGGCCATGTTGGTGACGTCATAGTGACGTATAGATGACAACATTACATTTTGTTAGCTGTAATTTTTCTTTGCTGATGACGTCACAAGGGCGTTAATTTGACAAGGTTCCAGCGCATTATCAATTTGCGTGGCTTATACTATTTTAAGTTTATTTACGAGTATATTCTATCGACATAACAGTTTACGGGTAGGGCTGGATTTAAGTTGATTAGATAGGTCCCACAAATATTATCGAGTAGGTATCTCTTTCGTAACTTAATTAAAAATTGCATTATCTTAGGTACGTTTACCATCCATGTATTGATAACTTAGTTATCTTGTTATAGATATTCAAGTTGTGTAAGGATAACTTAGATAATTAGACTATAATGAAACCCAGAGCCTAACCTAATTCCAAGCAAATGAATAGTTTGTAAATATGTGTTAGATTATAAGATCCAATGTTTAACAGGCGACCATGAGCCAGCGGCCATTTTAGTTTACATATAAACTTGTAATTAATATCATCAGGAATAAGGCAAAATTAACTAACCAATAGGAAACACAATATGTTAATTTAATAGTTTATTGAAAAACAAATAAAGGAAAACAGTTTTTATTTGTCTGATAATAGAAAATGGCTTTTAAACATTATGGAATATATCTACAGAGAAAAATACCAAAACAATTAAAAGGTTTGCTAGAGATATTTTTAGATTATTGCTATATTTGAACCATAGACATACAAGACAGTGCGTCTACGGCTAAATCAATGAACGGGCTTGAGGTCAAAAAAATATTTATGTGTGCGTGAAGTACAACGTGAAGTTGCCTGGTTGCCTGGGGCAACATTATTGACGTCCGTCAAAACATGACTGTCATTAAATTAATAAATTGTGTTTTTATGTGAAAATGAATTATTTGAGTTAAAATTACTTGTGAAATCCTATGTTGTGGCATTTTTTATTATTCTGATACACTCGAACACCCAAAGACTGCGCATTTCGTTATTTTTATTTTTTTGTTCGTAGCAGCGTTCACACTACAAACTGACAATGGTGTCAATTAAATATGGTGTATTAAAACAGATCATGATTTTAAATACCATAATTGTATCAGTGTGTTCAAAAGTGACGTTTGAAGATTGCAAAAATTAATGTCATCACGGTATCTCACTTATATTAAAGTTCCATATCATTTTAGACCATGAATTCAAGTTAGCCCAGGCTAACTTGACTTGTCCTTAATTTTAAACGCCAACCCACCTTCTGGTACTTCTGTGATTTGAACCATCTATAGTCTCTGCCAACCCCCATCGGAAAAAAGCGATGACCGCCCTAATTAATTTGAGATTATTATTTAAAATGTATATAATAAATATATATTTTCTATAAAAATTTTTAGTTGTTAAAATTTGTGGTAGCGCTAACGAAAACAATAGTCACCATTTTTTGTAGATGTGTTATTTTTTTTATTCTTTTGTTGGCTCTGGTTATAAACCTTGGCCATTAGATGTGTAGATTGCGTATAGATCATGGTATAGATGGTGTTTATCAAAATTGTTACCAGCACGAATATAATGTCTACTAAATAGTAGAAACTGATGACTCCACCAATTGCTCTTTAGTTCTTTAGGCGAATATAACTAGGTACACAAAATTTTATTTTCAGCAACTAATTTTATTGTAAATAGATTTTAGAACAGTGAAAAATGTGTTATATCATTGAAATGAAATTAGAAAACTAGTTTTAAACTTAAAAAATGTTTGTTATGAAACTTCCGGAATCATTAGCTAATAGCATGTGAAGAATATCAGCTACTTAGATTTAGAACAGTAGTCGATAGCGCAAAAAATATTAAAATCATTATGTTCTTTAATTAATATTTCGATATTTTTGCTAGGTTGTTTTGGTGAGTACTTACATTAAACTAAGTATGAAATAAATAATAACATAAGACATTAATGTGTATAATAATAAATTTATTTCTTTTTCTTTCTTCTTGTCTATGATTAATTACTTTTTTGTTAACATATGGTGAAAATGGGAATAATATAATACATAAGCCACAGAATACCAGAAGCCAAGTCTGCTAATGAATGTTGAGACATTGATAGTTCAATGACACCTGCGAATTTTATCAAGTTTGGTAGTCCACTGTTATTTTTTTGTCAAATGATACAATTCAATTAAACTAACATTGTGACAACGTTGAATAGCAGACTTGAGCCCCAGATGTAGTGTCTACGGCTACATCACTCGGTCGGCTTGAAGCTACTGGTGCTCAAGTCTACTATTTTGGAACAATTGTCATACCGGCACGATACCGTTGCAATTGAAGTCAAATGTCCGTAGTCTGCTATATGCGAACGGTCGTTCAATGGTAATAGAATTGTCGGTCTCTTTTATCTATGCATTGAATTTTCGGTCTCTTATCTATGAATTGTGTTAGAATGGTATGTATGTTTTGCCGTTTTTAAAATGCGTTAGTCGAAGTGATTTTCGAAAAACTACTAATAAATTTAAACATTTAATCATTAGCATGATTAAAATATATCGTTTAGATATATTTGTACATACTATTTATTAGTATAAAAAGCAATGTGAAGTTTAGGAGATTAGTAAATTGCAATAAATTACAAAGAACAATTTCTAATATTTCTATCTATCTATTTTTTATTTATGGCAATCTGTCGACACAGGACAATTTAAAAATATTACTGTCAAATTCAAAATAGCAGACTACCGAAACATTTCAGTCATTGAATTGCAATTGGGTGTTTCTATGTATTATAAGTATGTATTTACAAAAAAAAAGTAGTTTATGTATTCTATCCGTATTCTGGTACCCATAACACAAGCATATAAGCTTAGCATGGGACCAGAGGACGTTGTGTGAAATGTCCATGAATATTTATTTATTTATTATTATATAATTGTGAAGAAATTGTGTACGAGACTAGCAATTTATGTCACTTTGACAATTGTAAGTCAATGATGAAGTCGTTATGATGACAAGACATTAATAGTAGACTACCAAAAACTTTACAATTGCACCGTAATGGTACAATTGTGACACCATTGAAATACCCGACTCAGGGCCCTGGTTGCTTTCCATTTAGTTAACACAGAGGGACTCAGCGTTACATTGTGAAACACTGCCAAACACTGTGTAAAAGTTTAAATGAAACAGCTAGTTGTCTCAAAATAACACTAGAGTGCATCAATATCGCAAAATTATGGGCGTTTTTTAGGGTTCCGTACCCAAAGGGTATAAACGGGACCCTATTACTGAGACTTCGCTGTCCGTCCGTCCGTCTGTCACCAGGCTGTATCTCAAGAACGGTGATAGCTAGAGAGTTGAAATTTTCACAGATGATGTATTTCTATTGCCGCTATAACAACAAATACTAAAAATAAAATAAAATAAATATTTAAGGGGGGCTCCCATACAACAAACATGATTTTTTTACCGTTTCTTGCTCGATACTAATAACGTTGCCTTATGTTGCATAGATAATGGTACGGAACCCTTCGTGCGCGAGTCCGACTCGCACTTGACCAATTTTTTACCTAAATGCAAGTTCCTTGACAGTCTTGGCTCAATAATTTATAAACATAACCTTCCAATGAGTTAAAGAACTTTGACAATTTGTGGGCAAATAAATAATTGTTTTGTAATAATACTACTTTTATTTAATAATTATTATTTGAACCAACTATAATTTTAAAGTAAGTAATGTTCAATAAATTAAATATAAGCATTAAGTAGCCAAACCAAATATGTTTACTCTCAAAACACCACTTTTTCGAGTGTCGAACAGTGTACGGCTGTGTTCAACAGTGTCGTTGATGGAAAGCGCTTTATCGAGCACTGCGTTACTTTTTGTATTAATTGGAAAACAACCACTTACATGTCTGTGTGCGTGAAAATGTATCTGTGTGTCTATGATACAGGCTATACGTCATATGAAACGTCATTATTCTATGAAGTACGATTTACCCAGACAAAATTTACTTGTCCTTAATTTAAAACGTCAACACGCCATCTGGTATATTTGTGACAAGCATATAAGTACACTACTTGTAGGTTGTAACTTGTATTAGCATTTTGTTGGATTCTGTTAAATATTTTATTGCTATTAAAATAAATTGTTGCCTATGAATTGGTTTTTTTTTAATCTTACCTACCCTACAATTTATAATTACCCTGAACTTATCCCATCAGTTCGGTTTCGATCTAGTCAGTGGCGGATTTGCAGTCTCGGTCGCCTTAAGCCCCAAGCAAATAGCCGCCCCTTTCTCAGCTTCCACCATATAGACTACATAATGAAATTACTTCATTGCCAACTTTGATATAGATTTAGAAATTTAGGAGAAAACTTCAGTTTTGTTACGCAAGAAAATTTTATTGTTGTAAATAAAAATCTTTTTGTAAATCACCGCCCCTAAATCTGGCCGCCCTAGGCCCGGGCCTTAGGGTAAATCCGCCACTGGGTCTAGTCGTTGTCTAACATGCTCTTCTGTTGTCGGCAGAAACTTAACCATGAAAACAGCAATATTTGTGAAATAAAACAAAACAAATTTTAATATTGTGATATAATAGTTTATTTTTTTCTTAACTTCCCTACTAGTACAAAGCGCGCAATTACAAGTACTAGTATAAAAGAAAAAAAAACACGTTTTATTTGACTCACTCAAAGATACTATTTAAATACAGTTATTCCTAAATTATTAAATAAACGTCCAACGAGCCAGTCTCAAAAAAAATTTCACAATTTTTCAATATTTATAATAATATTCATTATTCACACTTCAAAATTAAATCATCCATGCTCATGCTTATATCTACACACGGTAAGAGAAAAATATATTACAAAAAATTGCACATCATATTTTTCTCTTTGATTGCATTTACTTTTTTTAATGGCCAGGACTGACCTATAGAAAACTGGCACACATATTTTTTTCTTTTGGCAATTTTGTATGACAGCTTAAACATTTGATAGTTGAAGTTTTGTCTACTTATAGTTCAAGGTCAAGTGCCAGCTGAGAGGCTATTCAGATCCTGACTTTAAATTTTAAACTGGTGGGTATTGTCTAGAATCGTCTGGTCTGGTTAAGGATCATCTGACGAACGCTGTATGTGGAGAGGCCTAGTCCAACCGCTGCAAGTACCACAGCAGACCTGGACATCATTTTCTCACGATTCGCTGGCTGTAACAAAAATAAAAAATAGTTAATACATCTAATGAATTACTCTCGATTAGAAACTTATTTTGGTTCCTTTGGTCGACTCTTGGGTATTATCTTGAATGGTCCCATTAAGCCCACCGCTTTTACCGGAACTAGTGGTTCACTTATTTTTGTTTATGGATTATTGGGATCTTATGATCAAACAGCGTCAAATATTTAAATGGCGCTTTAGAAGAAGAAATTGCAGTAAAATAAATTTCAAATATGGAATTCTAAATTTAAAAACAACAATTCCATACATGTGTGCGTAAATCCGCCCATCTTGGTGTAAATAGAATACGTTAAACTGAAAACAAAATTGATACAAATAGTTTGCCAACGCACATTAAAGTCATGTGAATATAATCTATTTTTATAATATGGCAACTTGTTTTCAGTTAGCGTGCCAAATGGCGCTACATATGACGATTGTCACGGTTAGTTATCGAATATAATCGCTTCATTAACAACAATACAATTGCAACTAAACAAGCTATAATTAGCGCGCGAAAAACGTAGTATAAAATGGCGTCTCCAAAAATCATTGTTCTGAGCCCATTAACGTCTGCTGAACATGGGAGGGACTTATGCCGCGCTGAACAGACGTGTCTATAGAGTTTAAGTCTCAGTTTTCCTTCTATTACAGAAGTTTTCTGCTGGTAATGTCCCGTAGCTGGCTCTTACTAGGGTATTGGGCACTTTTAACTACTATCAAATAATTAGGTTCGGCTTTCAAATAGAGATACCTAATCATTATTGCCAATACTGCCAATAGAGATACTTTAATACAAACCTAGACCGCATACCTAAAACAATACATTTCATTGGACCCTGAGCTGAGATTTAATGTACTTGACAGGCATTGATCACCTAAGACCTAAAGCAAACAAAACTATGTTCTTTGCTTTGTATAAACAAATCAATAATTAGCGGGCTTATCTTATAAAACAATTAATTTACAAAGAAACGTCGTTTGTATGTGATAACAGTCAAGGCTGTTGAACAATGGCCGACAGCCAAAAATATCTTATGCGAAACAAAAATAAAGAGAGGTTAAATATTATTTTTATAATTGCGATGGCTTCAAATAAACATCTGGAAAAAGTATTTTGAAATGTGCTCCCAACTTATTGATGATATTAAAGGTCGATCGAAGACCCGACGAGTGCAATAGCCCAGTCTTATATTTCCATGTCAATTTCCATGCCAAGGTTGTCGTCAACAATCAAAATAGTTATGTTCGCCAATTCTACTTGTACCTCACTAAATCTGGAAGATATCGCAATATGCGATTTTACATGGTTTATTGTAACATTTGTAACTACATTAGATATGTTATTTATAGAGTGTAATAAAGTATAATTCTAAATAAAATCAAACTAAGACATGAATCGAAACATCCCCATAAATTTTCTGGCTATTTTCTTTTTCCGTAGCGGATTTGGCCTCTATACTATAGATCCCGCGCAAGACCATTGCAAAGTTCGATGGGGAAGGACAATGTCTAGGAGTGGACGGAAACCGGCTTATGGATGGATAGTATAGAGTAGAGCCAGAGAAAGGACACAGTATGCATAAACTAGTTTTTAAGCTCAAAAATAAAAATGGCGATTTAAGATCCCACAACAAGAGTCGCGGACCTCAGCTAGTAAGTAAAAAAAATAAGAAAGAATTTCACACAAAGCTATCAAATTTGCCTGTTCTGATGGAAAAGACAGAACGGAGAACAAAATCATCGAAAGGGAAAATATACTATGAATTGTACGACTCACACCTTATCAATCGCTCTATTACGAAGACTTCGAAACACCAACATTTTAATTACAACAAACACTTCCTTGACAACAGAGTTTTATGGTAGGTGTATAGAGACTGATAAATGAATTCCCTTTCAACCAACTCGAATTGTTATCTTATACCGCCAAATTCCAAGATAATGTTAGCAATTCTATTGTCATATCGAAACCTAACCTTTAAAATCAACATTGATAATGTCTATAACATAATTCGGTAATGTTAACAGAACTTTTTTATTTTGTGACTGTTTACAACTTACTAGGGCCGTCTTCTCCACTGGGCAGATGTCCCAAGCCCTTCCAATCTATTAGTGGTCCCTCTAATCCCTACATTTTCTTTTTTACTTTATTTTTTTCTATATATTAAAATGAGCTCAGGGCATCTAACAGGTAAAATACGGCCCTGCTTACAACTAACTAGGCCTGTAAATGAAAATACATCCTATTTATGGTTTCATTTTAGTCTGATTAAGTTTTTGACGCAACAGAATTGGTACCGCCATTATCAAACTAAAGATATATCATAATAAATCTAGTACATTCTTATTTCGATAATATTATATCACATAGTACATTGTACTTTCTTTATTATATAACTGAAGAATATTGAAATTAACATTCTAATCCATTCAAGATGTTCAGAGATCCGCTCATAAGTCCCGGTGTAAAATCTTTTTCGAGACTTATTTAACTTAAAAACTGGAAAAACCATCTCATCATTTTATCTTTACTTATCATACATTGAAGTCGTTATGTTTGTACGTATACCCCTATTTGAGTTTATATCTTCAACAAATCTAAGCTACGAATTTTGGTGCAGTTTTTTTTAATGATTAAAGGGTTGTCAAGAGAATGTCTTTCTTGCATAATTTATTAAGGTTTGGTTTTAAAATTCCACGCACACCAACTTGCGGGCAACAGTTAGTTTGATTATAAGATGTTAAAAAAAAAGAAATGATCAAATGTCAGATGAAAACGATGTAATTTCTACTACTTTCTATTGTAAAATGTATACTAATTTTATAAAGCTGAACAGTTTGTTCGTTTGTTTGTTTGAACGCGTTAATCTCAGGAACCACTGGTCTGATTTGCAAAATTCTTTCAGTGTTGGATAGTACGTTTATCGAGGAAGGCTATAGGCCATGTAACATCAAGCTGAGACGAATAGGAGCAAAGCATTAGTGAAAAGTTTATAAAATATACGCGTATGAACTTGTCGGCTAGTCTAGTCATAATATTTAAAGATAACCTACAGACTACGGATTCATTACGATAATGTTTAAAATTGGCGCCATGGCAGACAACAGTGCCTATGTTTGTTTGTTTACAATACTAAACTACGTATATACCAGTAAATAAAAAAATATTAATGGACTAATGCCTCGGTCTTAACAGCAAATTTTTTATCGTTATACTACAATTTTTTTAAATTATTTTGTAATTAAGCATGTTTCTAACATAAAATTGTGAGTGATTCCTGGTGGTTGTTTCAAAACGCGTTGAGAGGTCCAAAGGAAAGGGATTCTTTTCAGGAAACTTTTTTTACTATCTTTTTGCCTGAGTGCCCTGCATTTACTAGTGATATGCGGGACATCGATAACTCCTATCCATATCCGTTTATGTACGTGGGAGAAAAAAGACCCATATCGGTATCCGGAACATTATGGCGGATCTTGTGCTGATATTCATCTTATTAAATTATTTAATTCATAAATTACACATCACTAGTAGCTTTGCCCCTGATGCAACATGAAAAAGATTTTCACTACCTATCATCACATCACCACCGATTTCCGAGAGCACCACCACTTGCTATCAAAAAATAAGAATTATGGGGAAGGTAGAGGCCAACTCACGAAAATCGAGAAACATTGGGTAAAATTATTATTACTTGCGCACCGCAATAGCCCAGTCGGCATAGTGATGGAACGGTATTCGCTACTATACTGACGCTACTATAGCGGGGAGCTCAAGGCTTTGATATAAGTCGATTGTGGCAACAAATACCGATCTAATCCACGCTATTTTCAGTTCATCTGCACTAATTGTCAAGGACGGTTTGCAAAATAAAAATACGCAATAAACTTATATGATAATTAAATGAGGACTTGACACTATTATTCTTAATCTTTTATCAACATTTATTTAGCAGACATCATATTTAATGTCTAGACATACAAACAGCTAGCTTTTTGCCCGCGATCTCAGTCACTTAAACATAGCTTTTCAACCGGATGTTCTCTCGTTTCTAACGGAGTTATAACTTTCTTAAACTGCCATAACAACTGATTACCCAAACTCCTATCTTAGTGTGATTTCATTAGTGTGTAGGAACCAGCGTCTAAGCTTCCCGGTAGTGGAGATCACAAGAGATCAATCTAGTCGCCGTAACCCGCAGATTAATTAACCACAGATTACGAAATAATTCGGTATTTTTTTTTTTAAAGTTGAACCGATTTTATGTACTGTTGAAATTTGAGGGCTATCCTAGATCTTGACCTGGTGCCAAGTGCCTATAAAACCACACGGGAACCACCAGCTTTCATATAAAAAAGAATCATTAAAATCGCTTCGCCCTGGTTAAAGACTTTATGAGGTAACAAACAAAAAATGGAACATACAGACGGATTGAAAACCTCCTCCTTTTTTCAAATCGGTTAAAAACTACCAGGTTCCCATGCCTCAATAATGTCAGCTGTGTGATGATATTTCAGTCATTCAGCCAGCTTTCTCCGTAATAATTATAACAGAATTTATAGATAGATACATAGATACTAACTATCTCTTATATACTTGACAAGTTCGCAGTGAGGTTAAACATTATCACAAATAATAAACTATAGGAATAAATTGATACCAAGAAACTATAAAATACATTTAGGTACTATATTCTGAATACGCTTTATAAATTCGGTCATATCTATCTGTGACCAATAAGAGCGAAGCATCAGTGAAAAAGCTTACAAAAACGGGTAAAATTTTCCTAATTCCACGCGTACCTTTCGCTGACAACAGCTATGAAGTATATCACTTAGTACACAACTTTTAACGACAATAATAAATTTAAGTATAAATGAAAATATAAGGGGTATAAATTATTCTAAAAGGTTTTATTTTTAATTTATAAAACGTTACGTCAAAGATTAAGAATATTTATATGCACAAAGGAGAGTGCTAAATCAACTTAGGCATACAAGGCATTATCTTTTATGTAATGACATCACTAACGAACAATAGTTACGAAATTCTTTCTTTTATAAAGCATCTAGATTAAATTCCATCGATCGATCTCATTTTATCATGGATGCCAGTTATAATCTGAGAAACATGAATACATTGACTCTATACCTGTCTATAGTAATAAACGCATTATTAATAGATACGCTAGGTCAGTAAACTTTTGTGATAACTATTACAATATATACTTTAAAACTGAAAGCTGAAGACTAAAGCTGAGCTATCTATCTACACTAATATTATAGAGTATACTAGCTGTCCCGGCAAACGTTGTTTTGCCATACTAAAAAAAAAAGTTTGAAAAATAGATGTTGGCCGATTCTCAGACCTACTGAATATGTATGCAAAATTTGAGAAGAATCGGTCAAGCCGTTTCGGAGGAGTACGGTAACTATCACTGTGACACGTGAATTTTATATATTAGAAGATAGATTATTATTATGTATAATATTTAGAGTTTGTTTGTTTGTTTGAACGCGCTATTCTCAGGAACCACTGGGCCGATTTGGAAAAATCTTTCAGTGTTAGATAGGGCATTTATCGAGGAAGGCTTTAGGCTATATAACATCACGCTGCGACCAATACTAGTGACGCATTATTGAAAAATGTGACAAAGGGAGAAAACTTTCTAAATTCCAAGCGTACAAAGCCGCGGGCAACATAATATACAGATTCGAGGGAAACGTATTCTTCGCAGATCTGCCTCGGTTCTAAGCTCAAGCTTGTACAACGTGCTATGGCGGAAAGAAGAGCTCCGTAGTCTTCTGCAGGTGTATACCAACATATCCCGAAGGAAGTGGCAATGAGCAAGCCAAGACGCTTAAGGAATAAACAACCGCTGGAAAAATTGTTTTCAAGTGGCAACTAAATAGTGTAAGTCAACGATAGCACAGAGTTCTGCAGGATGCAAGTAGTGCAAAGCCAGGCGTTGCGTTGTGACTTTCAATGGGGGAGGCAAGCTGCTACATCTACTGATGGAGAAAGGCAAGAGACTGAAATCATCACCACCTAAATTGTTGTATTTTCAATAATTAGATCTCGACGCTTATTGATAGTGTAATTTCACCAATGTTCAGGCTTCAGTAGCTTCGGCTGTGTATTAATACCTCATCGTCAGTTATTTGTTCATTTGGTTAGCTTTATTCTATACTGTTGCCCGCGAAATTTGGAATTTTTTTTCGCTATGAAAGATTATCTGTGCCAAATTTCATCAAAATCGGTTGAGAGGTTTAAGCGGGAAAGCGTAACAGACAGACAGACAGTTAGACAGTTACAGTACAACAGAGTTACTTTCGCATTTATAATATTAGTAGGGATAATATGTATAAATAGAACAAATTTACGAGGAGGCTCGTCTTCTGAAATTGCCAACACAAAGCACTAATGACGGACGAACAGTTGCCAAGATATCACCTTGGCGTAGCAACAGTGTAGCTATTACGTATAACAAAATTAGATCATAACTACGTAGTTATAATGTCCTTGATAATGAAGCGTTAATTAGTTTAATATTTTGTGTCATTATTATATAATAAATATCACATTACTCATAAGACTCCTAACATAACGATACATATATTAAAATGATGGAAGTCTGGATGTTTGAAATTTAAACTTTGACCCATAAAAAAAAACCAAAAACTATGACCTGCGTCAACTATGACAACAAGGCACTTGGACAAGGACCTTAAGCTACCATGTAATTTAAGCCTACTTCGTTTCTTGGCTTCTTTTGAACTCATCCATCTAGTTATTGATGCACGATTTCTGAAAGACATCATTAATGACAGAGAGATTTTGTCATCTTCTGGCGTTCTTTTCGAATATCTGCTTACTATCATGAACTTTTCGTTGATAGTCTATTATCAATCTCCGCTACAATTTCCATAGGAAAATACCATACATAATTGGTTCCGAATTCCACGCGCATAAAACTAGAGTAAAACATTATTGGTTTTGGTTCAAGGGTTGGAAGGCGGATTGAATCATACAAATCTACCAGCCTAGCTGATTACATAGTCCATGTAAAACTTAGTACATACAAAGAACTTTTAATAAAATTGGTCAAGTGCGAGTCGGACTCGCGCACGAAGGGTTCCGTACCATTATCTATGCAACATAAGGCAACGTTATTAGTATCGAGCAAGAAACGGTAAAAAAATCATGTTTGTTGTATGGGAGCCCCCCTTAAATATTTATTTTATTTTATTTTTAGTATTTGTTGTTATAGCGGCAAAAGAAATACATCATCTGTGAAAATTTCAACTCTCTAGCTATCACCGTTCTTGAGATACAGCCTGGTGACAGACGGACGGACGGACGGACGGACGGACAGCGAAGTCTCAGTAATAGGGTCCCGTTTTTACCCTTTGGGTACGGAACCCTAAAAAGTAAATAAATCGACGTCAAATAGTCGACAATAGATCGCGTCGTCGCACATATGCGTCATGTCACTACATTTGTTCCTAGACATGTGACCAGTATATTGGACTAATATATTCTGTCTGCGTCAGTCCAACTACTTTAAAATAAGTGGGTCGATATTTTGAACGAGGAGTTTACTAAATTGAATAACTACCATGTGTCACTTATAAAATTATTTTCGTGATATGTTTTGAGATTTAATGCAATTCCATTTATGAGATGGCTGGAGCATCTATAGGCAGATTAAGAATATCGCAGGAGCAGCAAATACTACTGGACACTCGTCTCTAGGAGCCCTGTTCTCAGAAATTTCTTTATTCCTCGCCCAGATACAAGAGTAGAGGACTATCCGGCACTGGTTAGAACCGGCCGAGCGAATTCACATTCGAGACCAGAGGTAGACCTCTGGTCTCGATTGCAAATTCTTAAAAAATTATTTAAAGGTTTTTTTGAGATCTTTTATAATAATGCTGCTAATCTTTTTTGTTTAAACGTCATAAAATACAACGCAATACTCTATACCTCAAACATATTTCGATAGAATGTCTCAACGACCTTGGATGTGACCTTTTAGATCTTGAAGCGGTTACTGCAACATTTATATGTGATCAGTTCCTAATAGTGAATGCCTAATACTATAAAGCTAAAGAGTTTGTTTGTTTGTTGGAATGCGATAACCTAAGGACTTACTGATTTGAATTAAAAAGTTCCTTTTTGTGTTGGATAGTCCATTTATTGAGAAATCCATTTATATGACATCACGCTGCGTCCAATAGGAGCAAGAGGAGAGAGAGAGAGAGAGAGAGAGAGAGAGAGAGAGAGAGAGAGAGAGAGAGAGAGAGAGAAGAGAATAAAAAAGTTGCAAATACAGGGAATACGCGGGCAACAGTTAGTGACAGATATCTATCATTATTAATCCATAATCAATCTACTTCACTATAAAGGACCTATGTCCAGTCCTTATTGACATAAGAACTGTCCTGTTGGTTCAGGCAGTAAAAATTTATATTCAATATGCCTAGTTATTCAAAAGCTTCACAATTTTCGGTTAATTGAATTTCAAGATTGATGCCCAAGCGGGTCGACAGATTAGATAGTACTAAAATAGTCAGTCACTCTCCACGGGGCACATGCCCAAGGACTCGCGATTATAAGGGGCCTCTTAGACCCTGCTCCATTACAAAATGATAACCGAGAGTCTACTCATACAGGCTCTATGAGCTCTATCATCGTGAATTGCCCAAAGCCTCTTACACATAAGTATAAAATGGTTCTCCTTTAAATTCCGGAAAATTTCAGTGAACCCGCGTAAAAGTAACTAAACAATTTACTTATTACTTATGTTAAATTAACAAAGGCTCATAACTACATACATACAAGCGATGCTATAAATTATAAAGACATACGATAAGATACAATGTATGTGTCACCAGCATTATTTTATACTATCTTAGGTAAAACCTATTTATTAACATATCAACAAAATTATCGTAATATATTTTTTGGGGTTGGGGTAATGTGATCTACGGAAGTCATTGTACCTGATAGAAATGTTCCGATAACTGGTTTTGACTAAATATAGGTAGTACAGGTCAATCCCTGGCCACGATCGATAGGTATATGACTATATGTATGTATTTTAAAATTTATAATTTGGGTTTAGAGGGATAATCCATATATAATGAATATATCTATAATCAAACAGGTAAAAATAACCTAATTATCACGTTTTTCCTTCTAAATATGATATGGATTCTTAGTGTTAGGCACCTTGCAAGGCTGTAGCGGCTAGTTCATGTTCATCGCCCGCGCAATTGGATTGCACTCGCATTTAATATCCGGTTGAGTGTAATCATTTGCCCAATCCAAGGCAGAAAATAAAAAACCAAAATGGCAATATGCAAGTTAAAATGGCAATGCAACAAAATTGCTCAGTATGACAATGCGAAACAATTTAAAACCGGAACAGGTACGTTTAAACTCTCTACATTCAAGAGCAGGTAGTCATTTGTCAGTAGAAACTGTAGCCCTTAATCGTTTAACTCGACACGGAACACGCCTGGAAACACGTAGGGAATCACAACGTTACTACTTACAGATCACATGTGACAGCATAGCACGTGTAATAATGCCTGCAAGTTGACCTCGCTACATAGGTAGTATATACGCTTTATGCATCTCTGACACGGAATCACGACAAATGCCTCGTGATAAGTAATTGGAGATTATAATTGAAGTTCAACTCATGTAGGAAAAGACTAGGAATAGAAATATCGCCAGCTCGCCATCCCATATCCCTCCAGAGAGCTGCTTAAGGATAATGAACAGAGATAATATACTCTGTGAGATGCAGAATACTTGAAGCCACAGATTAGATCCAACTTCGAGAAAGAGGTCAACCGACGAATCCAACTCGGCTGGGCAGCTTAGGCATATCTTCTCGTCCAATATTCCGCAGTGCCTGAAGACGAAGGTCTATGACCAGTGTGTGGTACCAGCGATGACATACGGAACAGAGACGTGGTCTTTAAATGTCGGCCTCGTAAATAAGCTCAAGGTTGCACAGCGTGCTATGGAGAGGGCTATGCTCGGTATTTCCCTACGGGATAAAATCCGAAATACGGAGCTCTGTAGGAGAACTGGAGTGTCCGACATAGCCCGAAAGGTTAGCACGCTGAAGTGGCAATGGGCAGGCCACATCGCTCGTAGAACTGACGATCGTTGGGGAAGAAAAGTCCTAGAGTGGCGACCACGCACCAAACGACGCAGCGTTGGGCGGCCCCCGACAAGGTGGAGCGACGATATCGTCAAGGTCGCGGGGAGACATTGGATGCAGGCGGCACAGGACCGCGCGTTGTGGCGTTCTATGGGGGAGGCCTATGTCCAACAGCAGACTGATAGAGGCTGATGGTTGGATGGAATTAATGTACAATCGGCGGTCTTATCGCTTAACATGTGTAACGGGATGATGATGGCATATTCTCAATAATATGATACAGTTTAACCCTTACAAGAAAATCACAGATAAAGCACAAAAATCATTACAGTGGAGACCCGGTAATTCGGAATTCGGATTCTATAATCCGACAGTTTGACACTGCCCTGCAAAGTGTTTGTCGGACAATCGGGGTTTCACTGTATGTTGTAGAGTTTGTTTGTTTGAACGCGATAATGTCAAAAACAACTGGTCCGATTTGAAAAATTCTTTCAGTGTTGGGTAGTAAGTTAATCGAGGAAAGCAGGAGGATTATACATTATGCTGCGACCAAAAGAACCGAAGCATAAGTGAAAAATATTGCACAACAGGAAAAATTTTCTAAATTCCAAGATCGTCCCAGGGATCCTCCTGAGAAGGAAAATAGGCAGTACTTAAGTCTTTAGCTGGCTAATCTTTATCTTTTACTGCTGTAAAAGCCATGGAAATGGTTCATCCATGTGGTGACATCAAAATACATAATTTACATTCTATTTGGTGATGGATGGGAGATTTCTCTGTGGGAGAAAGAAAACTGGAAAATAAATAAATATAAATACAAATAAATCCAAGACTAATACACTTGGCCAGCAGAGCACAGATGACCATAAACCCTAGAATACTGTAGAATAAAATGCAATTGAAATTTTCTATGAAAAAAAGAAATACCATGATAATTTTAAATTATAAAAGGCAATTTCTGGACATTGTAGACAACAAATAATAATTTTGCCTTTTAGTATAGACCACACATTTAGACTACATTACGAAAAACATAACAAAATGAAAAAAATCTTTAGATGGTACAAAAATATAGAAGTTGTTTCGCTTACCTGCGAATACGTGAGCCTCAGGGCGTACTGGGTAATTTGTGTCGTTCTCATTATGTCCAAACCAGTATGTGTGCTGCAAAACAATAATAACACGATCAAATATACGAAAATCGAAATATTCAACACTTTATATAACCTCAACTTTTTAACATTCAGTATGGAAATGCTAAAATTTTAACACCAACGACATTAGTAAAAGCCGTTGCTCGAATCATAATTTTTTCTGTTATTGTTTAGAGGGTAAATAAGCAAAAAACTATTTAATTAAAAATTACGTACAAGCACCCGCAAACTTCCGCGAATGAAAGAAAAATCTGAAAAATGTAGATGTCAATGTCAGATCAGTATTGACAGTAACGAAAATGACAGTGACACTACTATGTTACCATATTGTAAATTTTAAAAACTACTAACGTTCCTCTTTAAAAAGAAATGTTGAGCATAATTAATTTCTTCTTACAAACGGCTGTTTTCAACAGTTGATCTTCGATTCTTGCTGTCAAAATCAACTTATCTATATATATTAATACGCTACTTTTGACAGTATTCTTTATCTAAAACTTGACAGGAGATAGAAATATCTAACTGATAATTATAAACAAGGATTATAATCTATACGTAATGGAAAATGCCTTAAATTGACTTTTACATATATTTTACTTTAATTATTAGCTGTGTCAACGCCATAATCTGTATAAAATAGTGGGTAACATTTTCATATATTGTCAGAGTAACATAATAGAGAATGGAACTGCTATGGTTTATAATCAGTCTACAAATTGTAGAAACCATCTTTTAGATGTTCATACATCAATCTGAAATTCTCTATCACACATAAAAGGTACCACTGCAGGTCTCCAACCAAATCTCCCTATAACCTGCGCCTTTCACCACCATAATAATGATGACCACACAAAACGTCACCTCCCAATCGTCACTCTTCACTTTCTTACAAATACACACTTTATAATTATACACGCGATTATGACCGGTATCAACTCCTTATCACTACTGTGACTGAGCAACTAGTCGGGCAGCGATTCGCCCTGTCTAACGTCTCAAACGATACTGACTGATAGGTCTGTGGCTGTCTCGTATTTATACTGACTGCGAGGTGGGGCAATGTGAAACACAAGGTGGGGAAAACACGTGTTAGGACTTGTCTACAATTCTTTACGTAAACAAATCATACGTTCGGATTTGTTTATTTTAATTGTCGCTCCGTCATATCCATTTGAGTTTCGCTTCTAGCCGCTAGTTTCACTGTTAGTCGTAGCGCGATGTTAGATCTTTCGTTAACCGATAATTTTCTTTGATAATTGGACAATCTAACACAAAAATATTTTTCTAATTAATAAATAAAAAATAAATAAATATTCATGGACATTTCACATAACGTCCTCTGGTCCCAAGCTAAGCTTATTATGCTTGTGTTATGGGTACCAGAATACGTATATAATACATAAACTACTTTTCTTTTGTAAATACATACTTATAATACATAGAAAACACCCACACGTAGTACAAACATTTGTATGACATTTATGAATATCACACAAATGATTATCCCAAGCGGGAATCGAACCCGCAAACTTGTGAACGGCAGTCCAGTACATGAACCACTACGCCACGAAGACCGTCAAATTTTAATTTACTTAAAGTTTTATTATAGGAATAGATATTTTGAGTTATTTCCACATGATTTTGTGATAAAATTTATCATATCAAAGAAAATGTTGATGCAATGAATACATTTTTCCACAAAAGGATTTAATAACAGGTAATGCACAATAATAGCAATTTTAATTTTGAATGGCACTTTTCTATGATATTAACGGATTAAATTTTCAAAATGCTGTTGTGACTAATGACTTTTTAATTATTTACTTACAGAATGAATGCATAAGATAAATCACATGTTTATTAATTTTTGCACCGGCTAACTAAATGGTACGTAAATAAATTACCAAATGGTACGTAAATAAACTACTAAATGGTACGTAAATAAACTACTAAATAATACGTAAATCTGACTTACGGCAACTAAATTACATAATGAAATGAATATTGCATAACCGATAGAGGACTTTTAAAGTACTTTTTAAATTTTTGGATAAATGTATGTTTATTAATTTTCGCACCGGCTAACTAAATGGTACGTAAATAAATTACTAAATGGTACGTAAATAAACTACTAAATGGTACGTAAATAAACTACTAAATGATACGTAAATCTGACCTATGGCAACTAAATTACATAATGAAATGAATATTGCATAACCGATAGAGGACTTGTAAAGTACTTTTTAAATTTTTGGATAAATGTATGATTTTAAACGTTTAATAACATTTTTGTTAGGTATCTATCTATGATATATAGAAAATTACATCAGTTCTAAATTCAATTTCACTGGATGGATTTTCTTTAAAACCAAGTAGTTTTTTTAGTCACATGTATCTGTTTCTTTATTATTCTAATAGAGGGCTCTGTTATGACTAAATTAGCATGGCGTGGCATGGCTATATTTTAAATAGGTGATTGAAAAAAGGGTTTTTATAATAGCTTGTTACAATATTTTATCCGTATTACTAAAACCAAAATACATAATTTCATATTTTTGGAGACAATTTTAAACAGTTATTCACCCTTAATTTTTCCACTAGATAGCGTTTTATTGTACAAGTACAGTAAATCGACACATTTGTTCTGTGAACACAAGTACCTAATCAAATAAACAATCTTTAATCTTCTTAATTTTTAGCAGATATCATTTAAATATTTGAAAACATACAGCAGCGTCAGCTGTCCCAGTGGAGCCATAGCATAGTCAAAATATCAAGAAACCGCTGAGTGCAAGCGGCACATGAACAGTATGAACACCCTATAATTTCCATTGCATTTTCACCTAGGGGTATGTGTGCCATCTGTATTCATTAGAATTTAAGAAGAAAATAATTTTTTTTTATTAAATAACTATTATTAGTAGGTAACTATTATAGTATCTTGTTTATGGATAATTATTAATTAGGTATTACATAGATGGATTAGTTGACGGTCTAGTGGTCATGTATCTGCCATTCACGAGGTCGAGGATTCGATTCCCGCAAGGGACAATAATTTGTGTGATATTTATAATTGTCATACATACGAGTATGATTGTACTGCGTTTTGGTGTTTTCTATATATTACTAGCTGACCCGACAAACGTTGTTTTGCCCTATAAATGTTAGAGGTGGACAACTCTCATCACTTAGGGATATGAATAATAGTATATAATAATAATAAGATGGTAGCCGATTCTCAGACTTACTGAATAGGCATAAAAAATTTCATAATAATCGGTCAAGCCGTTTCGGAGGAGTATGGGAACGAAAACTGTGACACGAGAATTTTATACATAACTAGCTGACCCGGCAAACGTTGTTTTGCCATACTAAAAAAAAAGGTTTGAAAAATAGATGTTGGCCGATTCTCAGACCTACTGAATATGCATGTAAAATTTCATAAAAATCGGTCAAGCCGTTTTGGAGGAGTACGGTAACTAGCACTGTGACACGTGAATTTTAAATAGGGGAAACTTGCCTAATTCGTACTTGTGCTTAAATCGTACCCTACCATTATCTCGAACCTAAACGCAACAGCAGCGACGCAAGTGACAGAAAAAGAAACTACTAGTCCGCCATCTTACTTCAACTGAGTGATAACGCTGTGTATCGTCTCTGTGCAAAAATAATCAAAAAGTAAGTTATTTCTACATAAAATGTATTTTTTTTGCTCGATTCATAAGCATATTGAGTGAGTGTTGTTGTGAGTTAATGAATTTTGCTTGTTAAGGATTATTCTATATGTATTTGCAAGCGTGTTCGTTATAGGTAGTAGCACCAACAACTTGTAAATTTTTTTAGCGGCAAATTTCAAATTGTTTTTTGTGATGCGCCTTATTCGTACCCAATGTTGATGCTTAATTCGTACTGGTACGAATTAGGAGTAATCATATTTTATATTTGTTTCAGGTTGTCATGGCCAAGAGGACATATAATTCTTGGTCCCAAGATGATATGGACAGAGCTCTTAGTGGCTATAGAAATGGAAATTTGAAATTCAATGAAGCTTGTCGAATATATAAAATACCTAAACCAACATTCCGGCGGCACTTAAAAGGTTTAAATGTACACCAAAGAATTGGGCGACCTAAAGATTTAAGCAAGGAGATGGAAGATGAGCTGGTTAGTCATATTTTACAGCTTGAATCTAGATTTTTTGGAATAACAATACGAGATTTACGCCACTTAGCTTTTCAATTGGCAGAAAAATATAATTTACCGCACCGATTTAATAAAGAAAAAAAACTTGCTGGCTGGAAATGGTATTATAAGTTCTTGAAAAATCATCCTGAGATATCTCTACGTACCCCAGAGGCTACATCTATGGCCCGTTGCAAAGGGTTTAACAAAAAATCTGTTATGGATTTTTTTGATATATACGAAGCTCTTCTTGATGAAGGACACTTTTCAGCCCATCAAATCTACAATGTCGATGAAACGGGTTTAAGCACTGTACATAAACCATCAAAAATTTTAGCCTTGAAGGGCAAACATCAAGTTGGGGCTGTTACCAGTGGCGAACGCGGTATGAATACTACATGTATTTGCTGCATGAATGCCGCTGGCGAATTTATTCCACCAATGCTAATTTATAAGCGCAAGAGAATGACAGATGATCTTAAGCGAGGAGGCCCACCTAATACAGTTTATAGTTGTTCAGAAAGTGGCTGGATTACTTCAGAGTTATTTTTGGAGTGGTTAAAGCATTTCATTAAATGTACGAAAGTAGAAAAGTCAAAACCAAATCAAGTTCTACTAATTTTGGATGGGCACTCAACGCATACCAAAAATATAGACGCTATCAATCTTGCACGAGATTACGGTATTGTTATGCTTTCTTTACCACCCCACACGACGCATAAACTGCAGCCACTCGATAGATCATTCTTCAAACCGCTGAAACAAAATTTCAATTCCGCTTGTACTTCATGGATGAGAAATCACCCAGACTCTGTCATTAAGCAATCAAACATATCAGAAATTTTGGGGACGGCATACCCACGTGCTGTTTGTATGGAGACGGCTATCCATGGATTTAAATCGTGTGGATTGTGGCCCTGCAATCGTTTGAAAATTAGAGATGACGAATATGTTGTCCTTGAGGAAGATCATGACGCACCACCTGATATTGCTCCAATAGCTAGAACTTCACAGATAATAACCGTGAAGCAGCATGCTCAAACACACCAAGTTGCTCTACCATCAGCCATTGAACAAAGCACGCCTTGGATTCAGGAGCAACAAACTCTTCCTCTTGCTTCAGTTAATGTTAACGAGAAGAAAACTTTATGTACAATTGAGGGTTCAGACGTCTCTTTGCAAATTCAAAAAGATTTGCAAAGCCAAAATGTAAAAGATAATCGTGGTGGCAAAGAAAATGTCAGCTCAGAAGTGATTCGAGCGGACATTCAGAGCATATCTCCTTTGTGTGGCCTTAGGCAGTCGAAACGAGTTGTTAAACAATCAACAACGACTCAGATTCTGACTAAAAGTCCCTACAAAAAAGAATTGGAAGATAAATTAGAGGAATCCAAAAAGAAAACAATGCGACAACTATTTAACAAACAAAAGACAAGTAAAAGAAACTATACTGGTGAAGATAAGAAAACTATAAAGAATAAAAAAAAGAAAGAAGATAACTGGTACTGTCATATGTGTAGAGAGAGTACTCAAGAAGATATGATTCAATGTACAGAGTGTGAAACCTGGATTCACGATCTATGTGCTGGTATTGATAAAAATACGTAAAATTATCTTTGTGATGAGTGCACAGAGTGCACATGAATTAAATTAGTTATAAGAAACTGAAATGTAAGATTGATCTGGAAGTACGATTTACGAATATTATAGTACGATTTAAGCCTAATGGTCCCAAATCGTACTTTTTTTACTTTTTTTAAAAACGTTGATTTGTGAGTAGTTAATATCGTTTGAGTTTAAATAAATATTTTTGTTAATTAGTGATAACATAAAGATTATATATCCAAAAATCAAAAGTTGTATTTTTTTTTAACATTCGAATTATTGACCTTTGTTCTTAACAGGTACGAATAAGGCAAGTTTCCCCTATTAGTTAATATATTATTAGTTAAGTATATAATAATATTTACAAAAGAAAAGTAGTTTATGTATTATATACGTATTCTGGTACCCATAACACAAGCATAATAAGCTTAGCTTGGGACCAGAGGACGTTATGTGAAATGTCCATGAATATATCATAGACGCAACGCGTATTTTTTTTTCTTCCCCTGTAATTGCAATCTGTCAATGGAGACATTCAGCAATTTTTAAATGGATGTTGCAGACTTGCGAGGCATATGTCCAGTGACACATACCCATAGTTTAAAAGTTAGAACGAGTATTTAATAATTTTTTTTTTTACTACATAATTCATGACATTATTTCATAGTTATTGCAGTTGAAACTCTCAACTATTAGTTATAGTTCTAATTAAATTGTGTGGTACATTGATCTGGATGCTGTGCTGTGCAAACACTCGGCAGTTTGCTTAGTTTATCTCAATAGATAAGGTTGTGATAAGAAATGAGGCCGTAGAGATACGGACTCTGTATAACTTTGAGTTTTTAGATGGGTAAAGTTAATTTATGTTGTCCGTGTGGTGACGGATTAAGAATACAAGTGTCACCACCCCATCTCCTCCCAAGGGTGCTGTAAAAGTCAGCTAAGGGATATTGCACACAGTTAACATCTTCTGTGAGAGACGGAAAACTCGAAAATAAACCCTGTGCCAACACGCCTGGTCAGCGCGGTACAGTAGGCCATAATCCCCCCCAAAGTTGAGGAGGCCCGTGCCCATGGTGTGAATGGGCTGGAGAAGAAGAAGAAAGTTAATTTATGTTTTCCGTCTAGTGACGGATCAGGAATACAATGTTATCAGTATCACCCTATTTCCTTAGCTATGAGGTAATTTAAAAAGAACATCTGTGAGCGACGAAACACTCGATACTAAAACTAAACCAACATCCCCGGGGGCCAAGTCTGCTAATTCTGCTATTACAATCATATTACAATGTTATTTTAATGGTCAGTCACTGACGACATTATGGCGTCATTATGACAAAAAAGTGATAGTAGACTACCAATTATTTATTTTTTTAATAAATATTTTGGACATTTCACAAAACGTGCTCTGGTCCCAAAGTAAGCTATATTTCTATGCTTGTGTTATGGGTACCAGATACGGATAATACATATACTACTTTTCTTTTAATTTTTTTGTAAATACATATATACCTATTTATAATACATAGAAACACCCAGACGCAGTACAAACATTTGTATGACAAATAAAAACATCACACAAATGAGTACCGAGCGGGAATCGAACCCGCGACCTCGTGAACAGCAGTCCGTTTATCATAATGACACCAAACTTGATTTTTTGTCACAGATGATGCCACTATGGCGCCATAATGGTGCCATTGAGCTGTCATTGTTACAAAATTGTCTTAGCAGATTTAGGGCCTTGGCCAGTGCAGTATAGTATAAGTATAGACCAAAAAAGTCTGCTCCCGAAGTGTGTAAACCCGTGCCCAGCATTGGTATGTTGACGATACATACAGTTTCCATAACTCGGCAAATCTTGTTTTGCATGTATACTAGTACCTACTAATACTAGCTGACCCGGCAAAAGGCGTTGTTTTGCCATACAATTGTTAGGGGTGGACAACCCTTATCACTTAGGGGTATGAAAAATAAATAGTAGCCGATTCTCAGACCTACTGAATATGCGTATAAAATTTCATAAGATTCGGTGAAGCCGTTTCGGAGGAGTAATCGAATGAACATTGTGACACGAGAATTTTATATTGTATATATGTTTTGCCATAAAAATGTTAATGGTGGACAACCCTTATCACTTAGGGGGATGAAAAATAGATGTTGTCCGATTCTCAGACTTAACGGATATGTATCTACACAAAATTTCTCGAAAATCGGTCGAGCCATTTCGGAGGAGTATAATTACAAAAGACCGTGACAGGAGAATTTTATATATTAGAAGATTAAAGCTGAAGAGTTTGTTGGTTTGAAGGCTCGAATCTCAGGAACCACTGGTTCAATTTAAAAAATTCTTTCGTATAAGTAAGGCTATGTAACATTATGGTGTAATTAATAGAAGCGAAGCGTAAGTAAAAACTGTTGCAAAAACGGGGAATCTAAATTCCACGCGTACGATGTCGCGGGCAACAGATAGTTTGCTTATATAAGAATAACTAAGTATGTATGTACATAATCATTTAAGCAAGAATACTACAATATTATGTTAAAGCATAAGTTCTTACACTTCACGATAATAGTTTAAAATTGAAAGTTCCTAGCATGTTTTCTAAACGCATGCGTCTACGCATTTCGTTAACTTATGAAAATAATGTAAAGCTGCATTTTAATGGTAATTTCTTTTGTTCAAAGTGTATTTGTCTTGAAGTTTTCTTCACTTACTTACTAAGAATTCTATGTTTTTAATATTACGTATGATTAATCCTGTCTATACTTATAATAAATCTGTAGAGAGGTCAATTCTGTACATGAAATATATTTTCAAAATAACTATCAGGGGGTGATTAGTGATCGATACTGATGCCAAAAATGCAATCAGAAAAATTTTTGTCTGTCTGTCTGTCTGTCTGTCTGTCCGTATGTATGTTCCTTATAGAAAAAAAAACTACTCGACGGATTTTAACGAAACTTGGTACAATTATTCTTCATATTCCTGGGCAGGTTATAGTATACTTTTCATCACGCTACAATCAATAGGAGCAGAGTAGTGAAGGGAAATGTTGGGAAAAGGTGCTCCATTTTTAAGCTACATAGCTCTAAGTTACATAGAAATCATGTATGACAGAAATATTCTCCATAAAATTGTATAAAAAATATCCCGCAACAGCATATATCTATATTTTATGGTTGACTCACAATAACACGTGTAACTTCTGATAGCTTAGCAGTTCGTTCATTCTGATTATATTTGTTTACTCTTACGTTTAATAATACTCTCACTCAAGCAGTAGTTAAAAATGTTGCAAAAACGGGGAAAATTTCCTAAATTTTACGCGGACGGAGTCGAGGGCAACAGCTAGTTAATATTAAAAATGTGAAAGTTTGTATGACATCCATTGTATCCATTGTATGACTACAGAATGGATTTTAATGAAACTTAACAATAATGTTTTAACTTTTATCCTGAAAGAATGCAATATTCCCGTAGGAGAATACAAAATGAAGAGATTTTTGTAATTTAAATATCCGTGGTGTGACAGATTAAGAATACAAGTGTCATAACCTCATTTCAGTAAGGGCTGTATGACCCACTGATGCTATTGGATATTATATACACAGATAATCCGCTGTGAAAGACGGGAAACTTGATAACAAACCCTATGCCAAAATTACAGCCAGACATTTGACAAGTGTCACCTTCCCTTTTCCTTTTCAGGGTGCTGTATAAGCCAGATAAGGGATATTTTACGCAGATAACAGCCATTGTTAGTGACGGAAAACTAGAAAATAAGCTCTGTGCCAATACAACGGCTATTCTTTTAAGGTTTGAGAAAATTCAAATAAGTAATACCATATTCTGCATTAATCTACGGTCTATTTGTTCGAAAAATCCCTTCTCGCTCTGAAAAAGACCAGGTAGAGACCGCTGTCTTCAAAGCCAATGTTTTGATGGTATCTTTACAGGCACGTCTTCTTTTTGTTTGTATTTGGTCTACTTTTATGGGATATGCTACTTTATTTTCTATTATACTACGCATAGGCGGCCTATAAGATTGTAGGTACTCATTAGTCCAACAGGCCGGGTATGCGAGTTAAAAAAATCTTGACATTAAACTCTGTGGTTTTATTTGGAGATTTCTATCTATTGCTTATGTCACTTGCATTGTTGACTAACTCTTACAGCAATAAAAGCGGTGTCCTATTTGTATATTTTGTCTCTAGTCATTACGGATAGTTGGTATAAGATAGTATCGCTTTTTCTCTATATATATTTTACACAATAGAGATGTTGACTCATGTAACAAATTCATGTAAAATTATGTTTTATAGATTGAAGAAAGTATTTAGATACTTAAAATATTGTTTTGAGAGTTTAATATCTTGTTAAAATTAAATAAAAATGAATTTAAATTGCATTATTTTGTACACATTATCACGTGACTGCAAACACCAATCGGGTGCAGTGACGTAGGTACCCTGAATAGCCAAGGATGTCGGAATTGAAATCTCGAATATATCGAGGAAAAGTATCGATATGTGGATATATCGGTCAAATTTTCAACTAAATTGTAACCAACTTAAGAAAAAGCTGGAAGTTCTCGAAACGCCGTAACCTTTTGTTTTTAATGTATGTTCCCCGATTTCTTGAACACCCTTAGACCAATATGGGAAATTCATAAATTTTCTGTCTATTTTATAATAATTTATTAGTGGAAATTGATTATATTTTACACAACGCCCTTGGTCCCAAATTAAGCTATACTTCCTTGCTTTTGTTATGGGTATATTATGTTCGAAAGTATATGTATACTTTTTTGAAGACAGATAAAGTAATTTAAAAATTGCAAATATTTTTAAAATACTGATTACTGATTATAAAAGAAGTTAGATCTATTATTTTATAAAAGAATACAATCTGAATTAATCGATAAAAACATCGATCTTTTTTCTAAGTGGACACCCCTACTATCAGGCCTCTGACGTCATCGCCGTCACTTGACAGCTTGGAGCGTTTTAGCAGGAATTTTTAAAATAATTAATATTTTCGTTTTTTTTATACTGAAAATATGTAGGTATTAAAAAAAAAATATTGTCATGGTGTTCAAGTATAAGCTATCTACAAAATAAAAGCAATACCAAAAAAAGTCAACATCCCTATTAAATGATATAAAACTAGTATTGTAGGTGTGATAACTGAAATCTATTAATGTTATTACGTAAACAAACGTACATAATATAAGTTTATGACAACGGAAACATTTAGATAAAGTTAAACGAGTAAATACCTAAGTAGGTACTTGTCTTCTAAAATAAAAATTCATAAGCCAGCTGATAAAATATATTTGTTTATTTTATTTAAATGTGTGAACACGCCCTATCGCAGTGTCCTAGCATCAGGTGTGACGTAACAGGTGCACTTGTATAAAACACACGACGTACAAGAAGCACCGCCATTTTCTTTTCGACACCAAGTGCGCTCTTTCATAAATCAGTTCAGTAACCATTTAATTTAACAATTATTACGAAATTACATCGTTTAGAAGTTAAAATCTAAATAATTACTACATATTTAACTGTAATTATTTAAATTGCACTTATGTAAATTTAAAAGTTATTTAAAAAGTTGTGATTTTAGAAGTGTCTTTTTATTTTTGAACGGTAAACTTGTATTATGATGACTAAGAATATTATTGCCGATAAAGTATTGCGATTGGATTGTTAAAGCGTTGTCAGATAGTAATTAAGTTTCGCGATTTGTGATTGGTCACATGATAGTATACAGGGGCGTTGTAGCGCTGGACCAGTTAATGAGATAAACATGTGATTCAAGATGGCGGTACAATTCAGAGGAAGCATGTCTTCGAAATTCAAATTTTGGTAAGATTCTTCGTTTAGTTTTTTTCTAAAATTAACAATTAAAAAAAATATAGTCGAGCTCGAGAAAGCTATAGGAAGCCAAAGAAAAGCTCATCTTACGTTATTATTTTGTTATACTTACTTAACTGCTGTTTTCTAGAGTATCACAGTCACATTTTCAGGCACTTAATTTTAATACATTTTGTACACTTTAATCGGACATAAAAGTTAGGGAAACCCTTAATTAAGATATAATTATGTTTAAGAAGTACTTACTACAGTAGAAATTATTTAGGTACTTGCAATATTCTGGAAGAGAATCGATGACCCCAGAATGTGACTAACGTTTAAACCACGAGACCTGTCTTGGCGAAAGTAGAAAATTGTCGTAGTTAAAGTTTCGAACGCGTTGGGATTCATATAAACATAATATTAATCAGACAGAAACTAGTAAAAGCTAAGAATATTAGTTTAAGTAGTTAAAAAGATATTTCAACACGCATTTTTTAGCTTCATGCGTGTCCATGTAACAGAATCTCTGACACGATACGGCAGATTAAAATACTAATATTACGACTTAGCAACGACCGATACAAAAAATTATTAGTACCTAGGCGTAGTTTAAAAACTAAAAAACACGCTTGAAAATCCTAAAGATAAGTCCGATAATTGCAAGAGAGGGGAAAATTACTTTTTAAGAATGTCTAGATATTTATTTATTTATTTATAATTCACAAAATCCACAGCTCTTAAATATTACACTTACAGCCAATTACGGATTTACATTTTATAAAACTTTTGCAGTAGTCAGATTGATATAAAATTAATAAATTTGAAAAATAACATAATATTACATATTTAACCAACAAATTGCTTATTAGCAATTTGTTGGTTAAATATTAAATAAAATAAAATAAATTTAAATAAAATTATAAAATATATCAACAGTAATATAAAAATGATATAAAAATTGGTTAACTATTAATAGGTCATCTATGTGCTGTTTCAAAAAATTTATGGTATTCCGCTAGGAAAAAATACATATTGAGTTCTTATTTTATAATTTTATTTTAAATTACAAATTCGGTGTAAAAAAACAAGCAAAATTATGTGTAAACTTCTAAAATGTCTAGGCTAATCATCCTTATCATTACAATTAAAACGTTTTCAAACAAACATTTGCTTAAAGAACAATTTTAATTCCATTTCGGGGTCACATTGTATGTGTAAATAAAATACGGTACCTATCTTAGATTACGAGTGCAGTAAACTTAGCGAGATAACAACTATAAGTATTAAGGAGACTATTCATTGTCCAATTTGCAGGCCGACTTATTGTTGTTACAATGCTTTTCCTTAGTGTAGGGTTAGACATCAAAAAAAGCCTAAATACGCCCTCTATTATAAAAATTAAGAGTACAGTACATATTCGACGCTTTATTTTCTTAAAACTCAATGCTAGTTGCGAACTGGGTGTCATAATTATTTAGGTGTGTGTGTTTGTGTGTGGTGTGAGGAAAAACAATATTTGTGTGGCTTGTTAGCATTAATGCTAGTCTAACTAATTACATACGACAATTACACATTGAAACTCAGTTTAAGAAAGACTAAACCCATGATCAGTCTTTCAGTAACTGGGTCGTAGTTGATTTCTACCATTAAAAATCAACTAATCTATTAAAGGTAAAAAAAACAACAACAAAACACCAACAAAATTTTGAAGAAAGAATTTCGTTGGTGTTTTTGACCCTTGACCTTTGATGAAAATGGCATTAAGATATGATTTATTATTAATTTACACTAAATAAATACGGAATTTACGCCTTTTTCGCTAAAAATCTAAAGCGCCCTTTAGACAGACGTTTACATCTTTTTGGGATATTGGATATAAATAATTAATAATCTCAGATACCACTGGTTCGATTTGAAAATTCATTCAGGGTTGGATAGTATATTTATCGAGGAAAATAAAAACATCACGCTGCGGCCAATAGGAGGGAGGCATCAGTAAATAACGTTGCAAATACCTGTAATATTTTTTAAATTTTACGCGTAGTCGCGGGCTAGTACTGTATATCCGTCTTGCAGCCCAGCCGTGAATGGTATCCTCTAACTATATAACACGATGCTATCATTAAGGATAGGTAACTATTTAGTTAGTTCATTTATGATACCACGGTTATTTGCTATTGTAGATAATAACTATGTTGTTTTATTTAACTTTTTACTACCGTTTGAGGGAATTGGCAAGTTTAAAAAGGTATTTTTCTATTTAACTACATTGACATCAATTCTACGTACACAACTAAACTTAACTAAAAATGTAAACAGCTATATTGTATTTTGATTAATGAAATACATATAGTTAGTTACACAGTTTTTTTTAAGTTTTATGTATGGTGGAAAAAGTGATTACCGCAAGCGGGACTTGAACCCACGACCTCGGAATACCGTTCCGTAGCTCTGCCAACTGAGCTTATTGCGGTCGTGCTTTTCAGTAATCAAATTAGGCCACCATATTCGTCACTCGATTGAGTTTATATATTTTTACGTACGTATTTTATTATGCAAGTTATGCGATATTTTAAAACACATTAGACGCTATAAATTTTAGGTTAGCTAAGCTGTTTTGGGTTAGAGTTTGTTTTAATTAAATCAAGGGCATAGCGTGCCTTGGTGGGGCCCCGTATAAAAGTTTATTTGGAGGCCCTTATGAAGGGTAAAAATATCTAACAAAAGAAAAAAGAGGGACCTTGGCTTGGGGACCCCGTATAATTGAAAAAAAAGGTTGTCTGGAAGAGAACGCATTTTGCGAAAAGACCGCCTATTGTACTTACCTTTAAATTCTAAAATTGTATAATATTATGTACCTACTGTCATATTGTTAAGATGTAGGTACAATAAAGAGTATTCTATTCTATTCTAATTGATACGGCAAATATACGGCGGTAGTTACGACCCTGAATTAAATATAATTCTAATCTAGACTAACTCTTCAGCTTTATAATATTAGTATGGATATATTTAATAGCATTAAATAATAAAGTCTCGATTAAAAATGGTTACGAAATAAACGCATGTACAGCAAAAAATTTTTATTAATATGACTATCGTATTTTTGAACTATACTCGTAATAAAAACTGTCCTATATATATGACATCGTCCGATAGAAAACCTTATCAAGATTACGACGTATCATTGATAGATTCGATATCGTCGTATCGTATAGTTGTCGATTGATAACATGTCAATAGTAGCAATATACTGTATTATGTCACTACTCCATTTTTTTTCATAAGCATTGTAAGATTCATGTAAGGGAATGACATCAGCAGACGAAAAGTTACTGAGGTACCTTAACATTCTCTAACACATGCGCGGCTCATTTTTAGGGTTTCGTACAAACCCTTATAGGATCACTCCGGTGTCTGTCTGTCCGTCTGTCAAACTTTTTTTACTCAGCAACGTCTGAAGGTATCAACTTGAAACTCATACCACATGTAGATCTATGCGGTCGTTTGCTGCAAAAAATACAATCAACCTTTTACCTCTACGCATTTAAAATATATAACCGAATTACGACCATTTTCAAGAATTTTTGACTTATGCTAGGGAATCAAAATTCACAGGATACTTCCCGTTGCCCTAGAGCCTTGAAATTTGGCATAGATCAAGTCTATATAGTGCTCATATAGGGAAAAATCCAAAAACTTGTAATTTGTCATCACATCACAAGAAAAAAGTGTTTATACTAATACCTACTTATGAAGTAGCTGATATGTAGGCGATTCCCTACATTTCAACTACAAAATTAAATTGGTGAGTTGTTTTGAGTTTAATTAAATGATTATTTGAATGCAGTTATTTATGATTATATGTCTAGTAGGTACGAAACCCTAAGTGTGCGAGTTTACCTCGCTCTTGACAGGTTTTTTTTTGATAAAACGTTTCTTAAAAGTTTCCAAAACGTCGGAATAATTTATTTTCACGAATATATAGAAAGGTTTTTAGAAGCATTAGTTTTAAGTTTTGTGCAAATGAGTAGTTAGTTATCAGTATGAAAGTAAGTAAAGCTACATTTTTCTTGAGTGTGATAAAGCTATACATATAATGCATCGTGAGCAAAAAATTAACACTTCTAAGGAGGCCATCAAGAATTACGACATTTTTTTTTCAAATAGAATACAATTATGTTTTTGTCCATTAATTACGTGAGGTGTTCTAGGGCTGGAGGGGGTCAAGCGAAATCTTTCCAAATCTCACTTATGGGCGAGGGGGGTCTTAGCAAATATCACGTAATTTTTTTTCTAGCAGAAATTTTTGTTTAATATTTATTATTTACTTTTATGATTGTGACTTTAAATTACGGTAATATTGATAAATATACTAGTCTTTGCTAGGCTTAAATAAAAATAATAGAGTAAGTTGTGTTTGTGTTTTTTTTTCTCAAAAATCCAACATGTTTACAGCCAAAACATAAATTTTGAAAAATCTCGCGTGAGGTTAAAGGGCGGGAGGGGGTTGAGGAAAATTTTACGAAATTATACCAAAGGGGAAGGGGGTCGCAAATTCTCAAAAATGCCTCACGTAATTAATGGATGTTTGAAAAAAGACTTAAGTCCTAGATCCAGAAAGCTTTTAAATATGGCCGTCAATAAGGCTATGTCTATACTACTCCTAATAAATACTATACTAAACTAAAAAAAAATAACTATAATAAAAACAACTATGGTGTAGGTATATTGATTAATAGGATAACACGTTGTACAAACATTTTATTAAACAAAATCGTTAGTCTATATTTTACAGATTTTATAATAAAAAAGTTCAGTTAAGAGGGTACCGTACTCCTACTTTAGGTATTTGCCTTAGGTATTGCCATCCCTATTCCCGAGCACCGTGCTGACAGGGACAAATATAGCTGAAGTAGATTTTACCTACAAATTCTTTGAAAAAAAAGACATTTCGTAGTCCCCTTTTTTCTTCGCGAAATTTAAACCGATTTTGATTATTTTTACGCTATATTTATTATAGATGAAGAGTAAATCTATGCTTGTATCACTTTCTTTTTTGGTAAAACGTTACCAAATGTGTGTGATATACGCTGCAACTTTACCTAAAGAAAACCAAAAAAATCGGGATTTTCGGATGGTCATATTTATTTTAGTTGTTATGTATAGAAAAAATGAAAGTAACAGAAGCATAGATATATACTCTTCATCTATAATATAGCGTAAAATCAATTAAAATCGGTTTACTTTCGCGAAGAAAAAAGGGAAGTACTTACGATACTCATATTTTTGTATGGAGCATAATTTGGTATCGTGCCCTCTTAACATTGCAGTTGAATTGTGTTTTTGACACAAGTTTTAATTTTTTAGGTTAACTTCCGTTGCGCCTGTATATTTGTGTGCATTTTGTTTTTTAAAATTGGAATACAAATAAAATCTTAATTTCTGGCAACACCAAGCCATATTTAGTTGCAACCAAAAGTTCTTACACATACCTATCTTCGAACATAAGTTTTTTTTCATAGCAAGAGTAGGCAAATGACTACACTTTAAGTTTACAAAACCAATTACTATACGCATGTAAATCACAGAATATGTTACAAAATAATATTGTTATACAAATCAGAGGTCGACACCATTTTAATATTACACAAATATTGCGCTAGAATTTATTATTTATTGTCTGTTTGTTCGTTGGCGAAACTATCGATTGTGTCCGATTCTATAAGATTGTGGTTTTAGAACAATGTTTAGACAATTTTTATTATGTTGTAAATTTTAAACTGTTTATAAATAAATTTCATATATGGTATAATAATAGATATAAATGAATTTTTAATATTTGAAAATGTTTAGTTAGTACTTTAACTTTTAGTTGTACTTTCTCCTTAAACATATTAATGTATGACTTGTTTAGCGAACTGACTGACTAATAAATTTGTTCATAATACGAATTTGCCAGACAGTTCAATTCACGGCGTAAACTGCCTGTAAATAAAAGCTCATAATACGGCCGCAGTACTTTCTTACTATAAACACTGTTTATTGTAGACAAACGATTATAATTATTATAAATGTACACAACAGGATACCCAAATAATCAAGAAATAGTAATAGTTGTTTTAATTTTTTTAATTAAGTGTAGTTGTGCACCTAGAATTGGTACCACTGAGCATGAAAGTAGACTAAGTACCTACTTAGATGCTTTAGAAATGTACTCTATTATATGAAGTATTTCTACTGTGACTTTGAAGTGTAGATGGAATGAAGTTATAAGAGAATGTTGTTATACAGAAAGCTTATATTTTTCTAAAAATCTTCTTCAAAAATATAATTCCTAATCCTTAACTTGCTGATGCTTTTATGCATCCTTTTGACCATGGATGAAGATGATCAAAGGGTATGTAGGACTCGCCCATACCGTAGGCATCGGAATAACCACTAAAAACCGACTACGACGTCTTACTTCCTGGTTATTATGGGGCAGCAGAGGATCTCCGTTCCGATCTCTCTCCAGCGACCCCGCGCAGGGCAACGTGGCCACTGTCTGGGGTACGGAAATTAGTTGGGCGTAACGGCGCCTCCTCCTCCCAGGTCTGCCTCGGCGGAGTGACTCAGTAAGCGTATTTGCCTCACGCTGCCTTTCCGCGGCCTCCTTCAATAGCATAACAGCTTCGCTGTAGTCAGCTACTGCGTGCCAGCCCCTGTCACTGTCTACCATCGCTTTGACGACTGTAGTCAGTGACAATCCTTAACTCCTGTAGTTTCGATTTACACGGTATTTTTTGTCATACATCAACCAATTTGCACGGAATATATTGAGTACGTCCGTGTGGTGACGGACTAAGAACACAAGTGTCACCAGTCACCACCCCATTTACTCCCCAGGGTGCTGTAAAAGCCAGCTAAAAAGCTGTAGAAGTCAGCTAATTTTATACAGATAACATCCTCTATGAGAGATGGAAAACCCGAAAGTATACCCTGTGCCAACACGCCCTGTCAGTGCGGCACAGTAGACCATAATCCCCCCTCAAAGAGGAGGAGGCCCGTGCCCAACAGTGGACGTAAATGGGTTGGAGAGGGAGAGATATTGAGTACGAGCCTTCTCCATTTCGAGTGGGTTTTTGGTCTTCTATACCGATCTGAAACATATTAGCATAGGGTTTAGTTTCACACTGAAATATAAGATTACTTAGTTAAGCTCTTTCATATTCTGCTTCTCAAAAACCAGCACTGGTATTCAGTAAGAAAAAGAGAAGTGAATTTTCGGTGAATCTTGATCACGTGACAGCGCTCCTCTATTTTTATTGGAGGAGCGCTGTCACGTGATCAAGATTCACCGAAAATTCACTCCACTTTTTCTTACTGAATACCAGTGCAGGCCTTATTCTTAAACGACATTCTTTAATAAAATGACTATTTATACAGTAACCGCCAACTGAATCATTTGTACTGTACAAATATTAACAAACAATTTCTATTTTAAACCGTATGTTTTAATTGTACGGTTTAAATTACATTTAGTTTATAAATCAGCTGTTTAAATATGAACCCGAATTGTAAAGTCAAACTCGAACATTGTTCTTATAAAATGTCGGTCTGTGTTAGTTAAGCTATACAATAGCATAGCTTCTATCGCAGGCCTTGAGCGTGGAGACTAAATGCACAAAATTCGAAATTTAAATTCCGTAACAAAGATAGCGTAACTAAAAAATACTACACACGGCGCTACTAGTAGTAGTGGCGCAGTAACGCCGTTTCGCTGTTCGCGCTGGTGACTCATGTCAGTTTTGGCGTTAGTTTTTATTTTATTGACATTTGATTGACAATCGCTATTTTATCATAATTACCATAAACAATGGACAGATGTAAGCATCAGTAAATAAGGATTATTAATCTTATTTTAGTTTATGGTATTTAGATTCTTGCATAAATAAAATAAATAAATAATTATAATTGCCTAAGTTGATAAAAAATACTATGCAATAGCTTTACCACGGGCACCACGGCAGTCCCCGAGTGACACACGTCTTTTTTTAAAGTATTTTTTTTTAGATGTCTCTTTATTTAAAAAAATATTAATTTCACTTGCATCTATGTGTTTAATAATATACTTCACTAGATCTACGTACTGCGTACGCGTGGAATTTTGAAGCTTCCCCGTTTTTGAAACATTTCTCACCGTAGCTTCGCTCCTATTCGTCGCAGCGAGATGTTATATAGCCTATAGCAGGCTATAGCCTTCCTCGAAATGAACTATCCAACACTGAAAGAATTTTTCAAATCGGTCTAGTGGTTTCTGAGATTAGCGTGTTCAAACAAACAAACAAACGCTTCAGCTTTATAATATTTGTATAGATAGGTAAGTAAATAAGTATAGATTCGACATTCAATAATCTATAGTCTCTTCCTCTCTCGTCGTCGTCTCGACGTCAGCCCAATAACGTTCCAATGTTGGTTTTCCACTTTGGGAGGGATTATGGTCTCCTGTGCCGCGCTGACCAGGCGTGTTAGCACAGGGCTTAGTTTCGAGTTATCTGTCTCTTATACAGGATGTTATCTGTGTACAATGTGTATACCTTAGCTGGCTTTTACAGCACCCTGGGGAGGAAAAGATATAATATATCTTTTAGTATATATGTATATCTATATATTCCTATGGCCTTATTCATAATGACTTATCGGAGGTTTAAAAGTTCGCTAAAATAGATTCGCGAAAATTGTCAAAACTTGTTATTCATAATAGTCTTTTTTACGATACAACGTTTATTATCTCTCCGATAAAATCTGTGTTAAAAACCTGCGATAAGTCATTATGAATAAGGTAGTTAATCTATATATACCTACTTAATAAAATAAAATAAAAAGTTTTATTAAATTCCATACAGACATGTCAATCTATAATTTCAAAATGTCAAACAGTTTATTGCTTAGGTCATTTAAAAAATATAGTTCCTTCAATGTATTCTGTCTCTCTTCTAGCAGTCTCCATGTATGGACCCCTCTCGGGTAAAAGCCTCCTCCAATGAATACCATTTGTCTTTATCTTGAGCTATTTCCAACCAGTTGATATACATATACTTACCCCGTCCTTAAGAGGGTACTGTACTCTTAATTCAGGTATTTGCCTTAGGTATTGCTATCCCTATTCCCGAGCACCTTGCTGAAAGGGACAAATATAGCTGAAACAGATTTTACCTACAAATTCTTTGAAAAAAGACGTTTCGTACTTCCATTTTTTTTCGCGAAAGTTAAACCGATTTTAATGTTTTTGCGTTATATTATAGATAAAGAGTATATCTATGCTTCTATTACTTTCTTTTGTGGTAAAACTTTACCAAATTTGTGTGATAGACGCTGCAACTTTATCTAAAGAAAACCGAAAAAAGTGGGTTTTTCGGATCGTCATATTTCTTTTAGTTATTATGTTTTGAAAAAAAAAGTGATAGAAGCATAGATATATTCTTTATCTGTAATATAACGCAAAAACTATTAAAATCGGTTTAACTTTCGCGAAGAAAAATCGGAAGTACGATACCCATACTTTTGTATGGAGCATAATTTATTTTCGACGGGCCTCGTGGTGTAGTGGTTCTGATAATGGACTGCCGATCAAGAGGTCGCGGGTTCGATTCCCGCTCGGGTCAATCATTTGTGTTCTTTTTCTAATTGTCATACAAATGTTTGTCCTGCGTCTGGGTGTTTCTATGTATTTTAAGTATGTATTTACAAAAAAAAAGTAGTAAATGTATTCTACCCGTATTCTGGTACCCATAACACAAGCATATGAGCTTAGCTTGGGACCAGAGGACGTTGTGTGAAATGTCCAAGAATATTTATGTATTTATTTTATAATTTGGTATCGTGCCGTCTTAATACGTGTGCAAAACTTCTGATCAACCCAACAACTGGAAATAATGAAAAAACTTTTCTAGCTTCTATTACATATACAGATAGTTTAAAGATATAAGCGAAGGAAGTTAAGGGCCTACATCAATATTATCGTATATCATCGCCGACACGTACATATTAACACAGCCATTAGGCACAGAAAATGAAGAATTAGGGATACTTTTCCTATTTACTCAAAATCTACTAAATATATTTTAATTCTGATTTACGTTTTTATATATATAATAGTTACTTATGTTTTTAAAGTTATTTCATTAGTTAATACGCGATAATAGACCGACAAATGAAAAAAATAAAAAATTTGAGAGGTTGTTTCGCTAAGATTTTCTATCGAGAAAACTTTTTTCAATCGCGTTTCTGAGTTTATGCGATCCTAGATCATATATTGAAAAAACATATACTTAAAAATTAGAGCTCTAGCCATTCAATCTAAAGAAACAATGAAAACTTCGTACATAGAAAAATGCACGAAGCTATTTTGGTATCCTCTTAATAAAAGCGTGTTAAAAATCAGAGATAGTGGTACCAATTCTACAGGACGTAACTAAACTAAACTTATATAAAAATAAATTTTGATAGTGTCGATAACACAATTCGGCAATGTTAACTTAACTTTCTTGTTATATTAACTGTTTATTGTAGACTAATATGGTCTTCTTTATAATGACTTATTGGAGGTTTAAACAATAAAATAATCGGAGAGATAATAAACATTTTAGAGTAAAAAGACTATTAGGTATGAATAACAATTTTTGACAATTTTAGCGAGCTGATTTTAGCGAACTTTTAAACCTCCGATAAGTCAATATGAATAAGACCACAATAGGTTTTTATTTATATAAATGTGCACAACAAAATAGCCTATTAATCAACAGCAATAGTTGATTTCATTTTTTAGTTAAGTTAGGTAAGTTTAGTTGTGCAGGTAGTATTGACACCATTATGGAAAACATGGATTCTTGTTGCAACAGTAGTAATTTTAACAACGGAATATCCCGACAGACAATGTAAAAGTTAATAAAATAGATAAGTAGTGTGCTTCCAGTCACAGTCACGACTTGTTTGATTACTGATAAGGACTGAAACAGTTTACTGTTTATTTGTGGTAAAACTCATACATATTGGCATTGTTCATATTTTTTTAAAACTCATAATTTTAAAACCATTTCGGGCAATAGTTTCTGATCATGATCCATTCGTTTTTTTCGGAAAATTTGCTATATTAACGATTATTTTTCCTAAAAAAGCAAATGATCTCTATTTGCCTTTGAAATGAAGGACTTAAAATATTAAGGCGTTCTTAGGGATATACTACTCTGTGGTGGAGTTGAAATTTTAAACTTGAAGGCTATCATTAAGTATTTTTTTTTAATCCAACATCGTGAATATTTCAATAATATTGAAATTAGTTGCTTAAAATAAATCAATATTTTCTAATAAAAATGTAAAAACAGCAGGTCAAAAATTATGAACAATCCCAATTGCAACTTCAACGCGGTCTAATATTTTATGGCTACTTTAACTATTCGCATTTCATAGAACTTCCTTTGGTTAAGTTAGCTTAGCCATATGACTATTCGCGAATTCTGGTAAGTGGTACTTAACTAAAATAAACTAAGGTACTATTGAAATTAATACCAGAATACGCACATATTACGGTACTTATATATTATTAAAATAAGGCTTCTTATTAATTTTATTATATTTAGGATTTGTACAAACCCTTATAGTCTCACTACGGTGTCCGTCTGTCTGTCTCTGCGTCCGTCAAACTTTTTTTACTCAGTAACGTCTGAAGGTATCAACTCGAAACTCATATAAACCTCCGTCCCATTGCCCTAGAGTTTAGAGACTAATGGTCTAATTCATAATGACTTATCGAAGGTATAAAAGTTCGCTAAAATCGGTTCGTAAAAATTGTCAAAACTTTTTATTCATAATAGTCTTTTTACGCTAAAACGTTTACTATCTCTCCGATAAAATCTCCGTTTAAACCTCCGATAAGTCATTATGAATCAGACCACTCAGACCATTAGAATATAGCATGGGCCAAGCCAAGTCTTTTGTTATCACATTACACGACAGAATTGTTTAAACTAATACTAACTTATGAAGTAGCTGAAATGTAGGCGATTCCCTTTTGCAACTACAAAGTTAAGTTGGTGAGTTGCTGCTTAGTTAACTGTTTATTTGTATTTAGTTATTTATGTTTTTCAGTCGAGTAGGTACGGAACCCTAAGTGTGCGAGTTTACCTCGCTCTTGACAGGTGATTTTATTTTAAAATGACTCAGTTATAATAAAATATCTATATTTCAAAGAGGTACCTACATTAGTATAATTTTCCTGCACACTGTAACGGTAAAAAAATAGAATAAGAGAAATTAAGAACTTACCCTGGCACGTCCGCAATAGCTCAGTCGGTAGAGCAACGGAACGGTATTCCGAGGTCGAGGGTTCAAGTTCTGCTTGCGGTTATACTATAATTTAATTTAGAGTTTCTATGTAATGTAATGAAGAAGTAATTCAAAGAAACCAGCATGCAAAAAAATAACATTTTTAGCAAATCTTCTTTCATGAAATTAAAAGAGGGGTAAAGGAATGTTACACAAATCTATTAGGCGTTTGATTGAATCCGCAGCCTGCATGCACACATCTATACTATAATTAGGCTACAATTATGTACTTTTGTAAATTTGTAATAGCTAAATGAGCAAAATTAAATTTTGGACTTCGCAAAGTATTAACTAACAAAATATGTTCAAAAATGGGTCACACAAAGTTACATAATAAATAACGTACCTATTCATTTTTAAACGAAGAACGTTCCGTCATATTTAAAAACGTTAGAAACAATACAAAATGCAAATGGCGGACAATATGGCGGACGTGTTCTATGAAAATTTAAATTACAATGAAAGAAATACCTATGCTTTTTAGTGTAAGACTACCGTTTAAAAATAAATTAGTTGGGTTTATTTTGTGTTTCAGTATTGTTTTAAGAAAGGAGGAATTCTTTAGCGTATGCAATGTTAGTCACTTTATTGTAGATTTTGGGTTATTGTGTAAAAAGCCTCTTTCGTTTCTAGATAAGTAATGTGTATAATGTGTTTTAGGAAAGCTATGTGAAAATTGTGTGAAGGGAATTTGTTATTTTTCCAGAAATTTAGTTCATATAGCGGCCAGACATTTATTAGGTATTCATTCTTAGATTATTACAAAAATAGGTAAGTACCTATGCCATCGTGTTTGCCTAACTTAACTCTAAAATATACTAACGGATTTTTAAATAATTTTTTCTCATAGACAATACGAAAGAATGAGTACTTACGTTAACATTCATTACTATATTTAATTTTCAATTTAAGTTTCGACAGGCAAGGCCCTAAGTACTTGAACATATTGGTTTCTACAACAAAAAAATCAATTTAAATATGAAACAAATTTGCTTATAAAAGACAATTTTAAAACATGCTTTTTCGAACGAATCTTGTCAATTATCGTAGCGTTTCTAAACGTGAGAAGTGAGCTCTCACGCTGAACTAATTTGATTGTCGACATTGCTCAAACTAATAGGGAACCGTTAGATAAATGGTAACTTTTTTACTGAATAGTTTTTTGAATGAATAGTTTTGTCATTGACATATTTTTTACAAATTTTATATCGATGTTAATTTCGAATATAAATACGAGTGAAGTAGCAACATTTCATAAATCTCGTGAATCTGTCTTATATACTTAAGTAGCTATAGAAAACAGAAGAGGTTTTTTAATACCCATAAGTAAATCATTTTATAAATTTCTCTGTTTGCTGTATTAATTACGAAGACCGATGTTAAGCTTTAACCACTTTAATTAGTAGTTAAAGCTACAACTATAACCACTAAAACTCATATATATAGCTTAATTGCTACGTAAATATACATAAGTTAGTACATAGTACGAGCTTCCTGATCTTGGGTTCGATTCCCGCACAGGACAAAAATGGACAATCAATCAATGTGATTTTAATAATAAATTGTTATACAAATGTTTGTACTGCGTCTGGGTTGTATTTACAAAAGAAAAGTAGTACCTACTCGTATTTGTATATCCGTATTCTGGTACACATAACACAAGCAAATAAGTTTAGCTTGAGACCAGAGGACGTTGCGTGAAATGTCCAAGAATTTTTATTCATTTATTTTATAGTTGTTTTTCGTTCTTATAATAATTATCCTGTTAAGGGCCTACATCAATATTATCGTATATCATCGCCGACACGTACATATTAACACTGCCAGTAGGCACAGAAAATGAAGAATTAGGGATACTTTTCCTATTTACTCAAAATCTACTAAATATATTTTAATTCTGATTTACGTGTTTCTATATATGATAGTTACTTATGTTTTTAAAGTTATTTCATTAGTTAATACGCGATAATAGACCGACAAATGAAAAAAATATAAAATTTGAGAGGTTGTTTCGCCAAGATTTTCTATCGAGAAAACTTTTTTCAATCGTGTTTCTGAGTTTATGCGATCCTAGATAATATATTGAAAAAACATATACTTAAAAATTAGAGCTCTAGCCATCAATCTAAAGAAACAATGAAAACTTCGTACACAGACAAATACACGAAGCTATTTTGGTATCCTCTTAAACTTCTATATTTTATCACTTTGACTTAGAAACAAATTGAAATATGAAACAAGCAAAGCTACATTATAGCGAACAATAGAATATTAATTATATTTTATAGCTCATGTATCTTATAGATCCATAGACTAATGTAGAGTTACTGTTTATGCATTACTTTTATTTTCAGTTTATAGATGTTCCACTATTACGTACTTAAAAAACCTAAATATATTTTAAATTATTGCTTTGTCATCGGTCCTTGATAATTATGTGTGCATTTCAGATTAATCCGACTACTGCAAGTAGGTGAAAATCGCGTTGAAAGATTCCGTTACATAGATACATTGATAGATACATACCGAACATATATCTAAGCATGTATAAATGGGGAATTTCATCTGTCATAACGGGCAATATTAGAGTCTAATGGTCTTATTCATAATTACTTATCGGAGGTATAAAAGTTTGCTAAAATCGGTTCGCGAAAATTGTTAAAACTTGTTATTCATAATAGTCTTTTTACTTTTACGCTTTTTACTTTTTGCTTTTACGAATCTCCGTTTAAACCTCCGATAAGTCATTATGAATAAGACCATAAACCATAAAGCATTTTGAAATTTTATGTAAAATTAATCCAAAAGATGAAATTCTCAAAATAAAATAGTTTTATTTAATTAAGTAAATCAATAACGCTTAGTTTGTATAAATACTAGCTGTAGCCCGCGACTTCGTACCTACCCGTGTAATTTCTACTTACTTGACACATATCGTCACATTCTGGACAATTCACACAATATGTTTATAAATTGTAGCCTATATGTCATTCTGATATATAAGCTACATTATTGTAAAGTTTCATTAAAATCCATTCAGTAGTTTTTGCGTGAAAGAGTGACAAACATCAACATCTAAACATTCATACACACAAACTTGCACGTTTAGAATATTATTAGGATAACATCTTTTTAATATTTTGTCATATTTATGTGGGAAGAATAGTTATGTTATTACAAAATAAAGTCTAAGAGCATTTGAAAATAGCAAATTATAATTTATAACAATAGTATAAGGGTTGTCAAGTATTGTTTTCGATTTTTTTAATAAAAGATTTAAATAATAATCTACTTAATTCAAAAACTAAAAAACACGCTTGAAACCTGAATATTTTTTAAATGATTGCAATGTCATCAATACTCAATTCTATGCTACCTACTTACAAAACGTTGATAGTTTATGTTGTTAGAGACATAAGTTTCTGTTGTCACAATCGTAGTAAACACAAGTAAACAATTATGATATTTTTACCTGATTCTATAAACAAAGCGTTTTTATGTGAAATCTGATTGTATATGAAAGGCATTCGTAGAAACACAATAATCTTGTTGAGTCTACTCATATACGGGTGAATTTCAACAAGACCGTATTTTTGTTTCATTTCGGTTAACTTTCTCATTATTAAGTTTAACAAAATTTAAACAGTATGTTAGTGTACTTCTTGGTATTGTTAATGTAAGTTATGAAGGCCCTCCAAATAACTTAATAAACTTAGGAGATATAACAACTTAAAACTTTTATGCCACCGAAATGAAACTCACGTCCACCGAAATGAAACTCAAATCCACGGAAATGAATAAATTAGCCACTGAAATGAAATAGCTAGTCCACTAAAATTAATAAGCCAGCCGGCGTATTATGAGCTTTTTAAAATCATTCAAGTTCCAGGCAGGCCGTAAACTGCGTGGCTAAATTAGGTATTATGGCAAAAATAAAACTTTTAGTTGAACATTTTTAGTTAGTACTTTAACTTTTAGTTGTACCTTCTCCTTAAACATATTAATGTATGACTGGTTTAGCGAACTGACTAACTAATAATTTGTTCATAATACGAATTTGCCAGACAGTTCAATTCACGGCGTAAACTGCCTGCAAATAAAAGCTCATAATACGCCAGCTGGCCATTTAAATAAATTGTTTTATGTCACGTTCGTATAATATTGATGATGTCTCAGAAATAAACTTGTACGTATAAAAGTTTAGTAATAGTATAAGAAGTAGAAGTAAATTAAATTAACAAAATTAAAATTATCTTTATTTCACAAAATACAATCACTTAAACAATTATTAGTACAAATTAACATAAAGTAGTTACAATGTAACATGTGTCCCATGATAACATTGGTCTTGCCCTTCAAACCCACATTAGGCTAGGCTTGTCTTGTGGGACCCGCATCCTACCTATATGTTACCTAAGTGCAACAAGTTCAGCAGTTAATCATATCTTACAAGTCTGTCAGAGCTGTAGGCGTGTATGCCTCACTACATTGTGTTTATTAGAGCGATCAAGCGCTAGTTAGACATAAAGATGTAACTTTAACAGGGATAGAAAATTATTAAACAATTCAAACCATAAGCCTGCATTACGACCTTGAGTAATTCTTCAGATTCTCTGTAGTTCAATTGAGAAAGCTATGAGTATAGTACGCGTTTTTTTTTTACGCTTATTATATTAGTTTATTTCCACGAAACGGCACGTGAGCAAGCACGACATAGAAACGCATTTCCGAAGAGTCTTCTTCGCCGACACCATGGTTTGTAAGCGCTGAAAATCTCTTCGGGGGAGCTTGCTTTAGCAGCTTGTTAGTTAGTAGCTTGTTAGTTAGTAGCTTGCAGTTTAGCCTTGTTGTTTTTAAATCGCAGCATTTTAGAATTTTGTTGAAAAGTAAGGGATGTAAGAATGTTCCAAATCGTTTAGCGAATGTGTTTTTCATTATTGGGATCGGTAACCTTAAAACTTGTGGGTTTTGAATATAGAATCCAGTCTTAAGCAGGTGTTTATGTATAATTAAGGCAAATTTTAATACAAACCATCGGCGCACGCTGAGTAATTCCGAATCTTTGTAAAACTAGTCCGTGGGATGACGAAAAAGTTTTTTAAACATTACTTTCAAGAGTGCACGTTGAGCTCTTTCAACTACGATCATAAGGGAGATTCCTTAACTGCCTCAGATGTCGATTGAGTAAGTGAAGAGAATTCTGTTGAACCAGAGGTTTAAAATTTCAATTTCTTCACGACGGTGTTGTTGATGCCGTCCACACCTGCTGAGTTCTATCTCGCTCTCATCAGTCAGAGTAAAAAACAAGAGAGTGTGATGGTAAATCGTTCGACCTAAACATTGTCGCCAAGGAGTCGACAGATACTTTTAGATGACTTTTTATTGCATCTGCCAGATTTTGTCCAATATGTGAGAAATAATTGTTGCAGAAACTCAGTGATTCCTCGACGCTTTTTTTATTAAAGTAAGTTCTGTGGAAGGTCTGTTAACACGATGCGTGTTGGTGATACTCTTTATGGTATCCCAGAGTTTTCTTACGCTGTGTTTGTGTTTCTCAAGCTCCTTTCGTTTAAAGTCATATTTTAGTTTTCTTATTAGTTGAGTGTAAAAGTTTCTGTACCGAGTGAAAATTATTTCATTGATTTCATTTTCGGGATTCTTATGTAATATTAGGTGTAGTTTATCTTTCACTTTTGAGTATTCGACTAAACCTGGCATCATCCAGGGTTTTTAAATGTGTGTAGATCTACTTTCGGCTGCAATGCAAGTATGTTCGTTTACAGCAGAAGTTATAATGGTTGTCAGCGTGTTGGCTGCTGTAGTAGCAAAGGAACTCGTGAGCAGTTCTGTCTAATCGATAACCTTAACTCTATCGCAAATCGCGGCATAGCCGAGCCTAGTTTTAGAGCGGTTACTGGAGTTGCGTTTGAAAGGTGTTTTAATTTCAGCTATTACAAAATCATGATCAGTAAAATCAGTACTAAAAGTAAACTAGGTACTAAACTTAGATAAGTTTGTTAAATATTAGGAATTTCTATAAAAAAGGGATAAAATAAAATATGGTATTAGGTATATATCCGATTTCTTATTGCAATGCAATATAACCGAGTCGCGGGATAAAGCTAGCCTATAATATTTATTAAACAAAGTTAAACTAACTATCTTCTTAGAAATACAATGACTAAGAAAATAATCCAAACGTAAAAATCTTGCCAAGATGAAACATTTGGTAACCGAATTATGATAACACACATCACCAAAATTAAACAAATTCACACCGAAGGTAAACAAATTCACACCGAAATGAAACAAATTCACACCGAAATGAAACATATTCACACCGAAAATGAAACAAATTCACACCGAAATTCATAGCACCCACCGAAATTAATTTTTTGTTCATTTTGGTGAGATTTTCTTCATTTCGGTTGACAGTTTAGTCCACCGAATCAACCGAAATGAAGACAAACCAAGCACAAAAATTAAGATTATAAGAAAAGTAATTATTACAGAATGTAATAAGTACTCTACAAATAAAAGTACGATAATTAGCGTTATCAACAAATACTTAAATAAATTCACTGCACTTTATTAGAAACGTTATCCCTCTACACAGAAATGAACAGAAATTTGCCGCATGTCACCGATATGATACATTTACGTATTTGGTGGGAACACGCAGGTACGTAGCGCACGTCTCCTTACACAAACACTTAGGTGGCACTGCTCCGCAGCTTTTAAGCGCGAGGAGGAGGAGCTAGTGTTATCCTAGGCAAAAATATGTTCGATTAACTTTTGGTCACCGAAATGAAAGGATTTTCTAGGACAAGTACATTTGTACTTACCAGCTATTAATCTACGTAGATAATTTGATAAAACTGGGTTGTGACAATGCTACCATTATCCATCAATGTAATAAAAATAGCCATATGCCTCAATAACAAATAGAATTCCTTGTACGAGGGAAAATTCATTGATAAGTGTGTCCAGGACAGCCACCGCGATGATGAAATTTGGCATTCAAAATTTATTTTAACTAAGTAGCTGCAATTATAATTAGAAAATACTTAATGCCTCATGTAGGTAATGACTTCCTCTATCTAAAAAAAAATATGAGAACTTTATAGTAAAGTTCCACACTACCGATTTCACTCACGCCGCAAAAAAAATGCTGTCGGGAAATTGACCCATACAATTAAACTATTACGTGTATAATTAAAAATACAAGTGTGGTCATAGTGATACTTCAACATGCTATTCTAGTAATTCTGAACAAGGAATTGGGATTATTCTTTTAAATTATTGCATTGTCATCGGTCCTTGTTAGGTGTGCAAAATTTCAGATCAATCCGTCTACTACAAGTGGCTGAAAATCGCTTTCAAAGATTCCGTTACACAGATTAATACATTGATAGATACATACCAAATTATAAAAGCGTGTTAAAAAATTGTGCAAAAAAAAATAAAAACCTTCTGTTGAATTAATTATTGGTCTTAGTTACTTTTGATGAAGCTTCATTGTTATAGCTACTTCATCTCTCTCTAGCCCATGGTCATCCCACTGTTAGGCAAGGGCCTCCTTCACGTTAGGAGGGATTATGGTCTGCTGTGCTGCGCTAGCCAGGGCGTGTTGGCACAGGGGTTATTTTCGAGTTTTCTGTCAGAGGATGTTATTTGTGTTTTTGCCTACGAAGATGCAGGCAACAGCTAGTATGTCAATACATAATAATATCTATAAAAATAGTGAACTAAATTGTTGTCACAATCAATTAAAGTTTATTTGCAATAAGTAGTTCAATTTTGAATAAATTTAAAAGCATCGTGACAACCCTAATGTACCGTTAAAATATTAACAAAACAACCGCAGTTGTCGGCGTGGTGAACTGATTAACATGTACGTGTTAAAATACTTGTCCCCCTCTATGTAAGGCCACGCGAAATTTTAACTATTTGTTACAACAATCTTACTCGGCTCACTTTGTGACAGGTTCAGATTTTCTACAATATTGTAAGTTAAAATTAATTATTTTTATAACGTTTATTTAATGTCTATAAATTATTATGACGGGCTTCGTGGTGGAGTTGTTTATGTAATGGACTGCCGATCACGAGGTCGCGGGTTCGATTCCCGCTTGGGTCAATCATTTGTGTGATATCCATAAATGTCATACAAATGTTTGTACTGCGTCTGGGTGTTTTCTATGTATTACAAAGAAAAGTAGTATATGTAGTATATCCGTATCTGGTACCCATAATACAAGCATAGAAATATAGCTTACTTTGGGACCAGAGGACGTTGTGTGAAATGTCCTGAATATTTATATATTTATTTATATTTATTTGTTTCAAAGTTTAGCGCGATGTTTTGAAGACTTTTCAGTGAGACTAAGCTGTAAAGAATCCTCTACGATCAGTTGTTACAGGGTTTATCCACATTTGATATTTACATTGACCATAACGATAGACTTTTACCATAAAGTACCAACAAGTTATAACATATATTTAAAAAGTTGTAACAACAGTAGTCTTTTTATTTTTGGACATTTCATACAACGCCCTCTAGCCCAAGCTAAGCAGATTTGCTTGTTCTGTGCGTGATTCGCATCCGGAACCTCGACAACGGCAGTCCGTTAAACGAGTAGTTCGTCTAGCTAGACTAAGAGTCGTGTTAACTAATCAATATAACTTAGTTCATTTCATGAGAGGCTGACATCATTCTTGAGTTAAGTTTTGCAACTAATTTAGGATTATATTTATTTATAACTTTAGAATTTACCAATAGTTTACCACTAATACCAACATGTTCAGGTTAGGCCTGATTAAAAAGCTAACTTCAATGTGACCAATCGCAATATTGATTTCTATTTTTTTGCAGATTACGCTGTGGTGTTTTTTATCATCATCATCATGATGATTCCCATGGGAATCAAATATTCCTACCTAAAAATAATAAAATAGACAAAGGTAAATTCGAACATATAATTTGAATCCATGCTTCTTATGTTTTAACGTCCATACGTATGTGGAAAAGAATCTAATTAAAATTAAGTGTATAATTTGCGATTTCACTCGTTTTAGGGTTACGTAGCAACCCTTATAGTCTCACTACGGTGTCCGTCTGTCAAACTTTTTCTACTCAGCAACGGCTGAAGGTGTCAACTTGAAACTCATACCAAATGTAGATCTATGCGGTCACTTGCTGCAAAAAATACAATCATCCTTTTACATTTAAAAGAAATACGACCATTTTTAAGAATTTTCGACTTATGCTAGTCTAGGGAATCAAAATTCACAGGTTACTTCCCGGTGCCTCAGAAATTTCGCATAGACCAAGCCTATATAGTGCTGATATAGGGAAAAATCAAAAACTTTTAATTTGTCATCACATCACAAGAAAAAAGTGTTTAAAATACTAATACCAACTTATGAAGTAGCTGAAATGTAGGCGATTACCTATATTGCAACTACAAAGTTAAGTTGGTGAGTTGCTTTAAGCTTATTAACTGTATATTTGTATTTAGTTATTTATGTTTTTCGGTCGAGTAGGTAAGGTTCATAAGTGTGCGAGTTTACCTCGCTCTTGACAGGTATTTTGAAGTTACTGTCCATTCCTTGGCTTCTAGCGTGATTATTACATGCTTTTATAATATCCACACTTATACCAGATGGTGGGATGACGTTTAATATTAAGGACAAGTAACTTTAGCCTGGCTAAATCGTACTTCATAGAATAATGACGTTTCATATGATGTATGGCCTGTATCATAGACACACATAGATACATTTTTACGCACACCTAGATATAAATAAATAAATATTCACGGACATTTTAATTCATTTCATATGTAAGTGGCTTCAAGCTGATAGAGTGATGTACCCATAGACACTCCGTTTGGTTTATCTGTAATAATATATATTCAGTAGTTTTACGTGAAAGAGCAGAAAACTTCTCTACCATTCTTACAAAATCTTTTGTAATATTAAGTAGGATAAATTTTAGAAGAAATAAGAAGTATAAAGAATATAAAAGAAGAGAGAAGCAAGCCTATAATCTGTTAATGAAGAGAGCTATCCGTCGACAGTATTGCGAGTAAACACTGTCATGGAGTTGCTCTCTTTATGAACGGATGACGGCCCAACATTGTACAGACAACAGAAAGAAAAAAGAAGAGAATAGAAGAAAGAAGACAACCAAAAGCGATAACATAAGCTTACTCATTCCTATCTCTGCTTATTATAAAATAATGTCGTTAATTAAGTAGTCCCTATGTGAGCTTAGATGTTTAAAACTACGCAACAGATTTTAACCCAGTTTTTATAATACAAAGTTCTTTACCGTGCCCGTCTTTAAGCAACCAAATTTAATCCAAGTTCGTTGTTTTTGTATGTATGTCCCTATGTGAGCTTATGTCTTTGAAACTGCGCAACGGATTTTTATGCGGCTTTTATAATAGATAGAGTGGTTCGAAAGGATGGCTTTTTGTATAATTTGTTTAGGTTTGAGTTTAAATTGGACGCGTACGTAGTTGCGGGCAACAGCTAGTTCACCTAATGTCATGTGATATGATGATGTACTAATGTTTGTAATCAAAAATCTTCTATAAGCTTATTCTTATAATTGTTTTTAGGGTTCCGTACCCAAAGGGTAAAAACGGAAACCCTATTACTGAGACTTCGCTGTCCGTCCGTCCGTCCGTCCGTCCGTCCGTCCGTCCGTCCGTCCGTCCGTCCGTCCGTCTGTCACCAGGCTGTATCTCAAGAACGGTGATAGCTAGAGAGTTGAAATTTTCACAGATGATGTATTTCTATTGCCGCTATAACAACAAATACTAAAAATAAAATAAAATAAATATTTAAGGGGGGCTCCCATACAAAAAACTGATTTTTTTTACCGTTTCTTGCTCGATACTATGTTGCATATATAATGGTACGGAACCCTTCGTGCGCGAGTCCCACTCGCACTTGACCAATTTTTTATTTGTATATTGTTGTGTAAATATGAGAATAAGTTTTTTTTTAGGTTTTATAGCCAAATGAACGAGCAAACCTCTATATATTATGTACCAAGACTCCGTTTACCTGCGTCTATTCATCCGTCTGTTACCAGGCTGTATCTTGAGAAACGTCATAGCTAGAGTGTTGTCGTGACATCGACTTTCATATCATTTAATTTTTAACCGACTTCAAAAAAGGAGGAGGTTCTCTATTTGTCTGTATGTTTATTTTTTTTAATGTTTGTTACCTCATAATTTTATTATTTGAAAGTATCTGATGGTTATCTCCTGAGATATCGAGGAAAACCCTCAAATTTCAAAGGCAAATGAAGTCGGAGGACCTATTTTTAAAAGTACTCAATTATTCATCAAAAACCTTGGCTATGTGTAAAATGATGTACTGTATTGTGTAAGTAAGTACATTTAACCTAAAATGTTATCTATAAAGATCCTACAACAAACTATGTACCATCTTGTATGCTCTCAGCATTCTCGTGTTATCAGTGATAAGCTGATAACAATGTGATCCAATGATTATGATAACAGGTTAACGGTAAATATCATGTTAATTAGGTTATGTGATACCGGCGTGAATTATTTAAAAATATCATTTAAAAAAATGTTAAATGGCGTTTGATATATACTGTCCGTGTGACGGAATAAGATTAATAATCTATACTTATAATAAATCTGTAGAGAGGTCAATTCTGTACATGAAATATATTTTCAAAATAACTATCAGGGGGTGATTAGTGATCGATACTGATACCAAAAATGCAATCAGTAAAATTTTTGTCTGTCTGTCTGTCTGTCTGTCTGTCCGTCTGTATGTTCCTTATAGAAACAAAAACTACTCGACGGATTTTAACAAAACTTGGTACAATTATTCTTCCTACTCCTGGGCAGGTTATAGTATACTTTTCATCACGCTACAATCAATAGGAGCAGAGTAGTGAAGGGAAATGTTGGGAAAAGGTGCTCCATTTTTTAAGCTTCCGTCGCGTGTGCAGCCTTAATGGTTAAAGTTACATATAAATCATGTATGACGGAAATATTCTACATAAAATTGTCTAAAAATATCCCGGAACAGCACATATCTATATTTTATGGTTGACTCACAATAACACGTGTAACTCCTGATAGCTTAGCAGTTCGTTCATTCTAATTATATTTGTTTACTCTTACGTTTATAATACTCTCACTCAAGCAGTAGTTAAAAATGTTGCAAAAACGGGGAAAATTTCCTAAATTCTACGCGGACGGAGTCGAGGGCAACAGCTAGTAATAAATCTAATATATAAAATTCACGTGTCACAGTGTTAGTTACCGTACTCCTCCAAAACGGCTTGACCGATTCTTCTCAAATTTTACATACATATTCAGTAGGTCTGAGAATCGGCCAACATCTATTTTTCAAACCTTTTTTTTTTTAGTTTGGCAAAACAACGTTTGCCGGGTCAGCTAGTAAATATATATAAAAATATCGTGTCACGTTGTTTGTCCGCGATGGACTCCTAAACTACTGAACCGATTTTAAATTTGATTTGCACACCGTGTGCAATTCGACCCAACTTGAAAGATAGGATATCTTACATTTAAATTTATAGTCGCAATATTTTTTTATTGCAAATTATTTGTCTACCCCTGACATTTGTATGGCAAAACAACGTTTGCCGGGTCAGTTAGTAAATAATAAATATTCATGGACACAGTCCTCCGGTCTCAAGCTAAGCTTATTTGCTTGTGTTATACGTACCAGAATATACTACATATACTACTTTTCTGTTTTAAATACATACATAAAATACATTAAAAGAATCACCACCCCGTTTCCTCCTCAGGATGCTTGTAAAAGGATCCAACTAGTGATAATTACCTCTAAAACTCGACACTAAACTCTATGCGTGGCATAGATAATGTGACCAGACGTCCTGTTTTAAACGGGACTGTCCCTTTTTACAACAACGAGTCCCGGTGTCCCCGAAACTACCTCTGGGACGCACAATTGTCCCGTTTTCAGAAACCGAACTCCATTAGAAAGAGTATTTTCCGTAATGAACAAATTATTGACGGCTGAGAAAACTCAGTTACAGGTATCAGTTTTAAAGGTAATGTTGATAATGAAGGTTAATTTAACAAAAACATGCCCAGAGTATCATTCCTATTTTAATCATCACCAGTATATAATTAAACCTAATATTTTATGACACTACTAGCTTTTTGTGATTATGTAACTTAAAAAGTGTTATTTTTTTCAATTAATTTTTGTTTAAATACCTATACACTGATGTCCCGTTTTGAGTAAAAGAAAAAATGGTCACATTAGGCATAGAGGACCATAAACCCTTCCAAGGTGGAAGAGGCCCGTGTCCAACAGTGGGATGTTAAGGGGCTGGGAGAAGGAGAAGAAGAAGCAGAAGGTGTACTATAATATATTATGTTATTGATATTGTGAGTACATAAGTTATTCTGAAACAATAGTTATTGTATATCGACGGGTATACGGGATATTGGTAGGTATAGTTCACGATATCACGGGTTCAATTCCCGGATAGGACAATTATTTATGTGACATTAATATTTCTGCAAATAAGCTTGTTTTTTGACACTACCTTCTTGTCTGTCTGACTATTAATCTATCCATGTATCTATTAATAAGGGGATAATTTACGAAAGTGGTCCGAATATTTTTTTTTACTCTTTGGAAGCTACTGTTTCCGTAAATAGCACAATAATTTGGTAGAAGCAAAATTAGTTAGCCTCGAACATAGGCGCCGAGTTGCTAGTCTCACAGTATTCTACAGACTACATTTCGGCGAGTGTTCTGAGGGGCTGCATGATCTAGTTCCCGCATCACCATTTCTATATCGTACAATTACTACATTGTCTGGTACAATCGGAACGTCTCCATCCGTAAGTTGTGGACGTACCACATGTCCGTACTAAACTTTTTGGGTCGTTATTCTTGCCACGAACTGCCAGGGACTGGAATAATTTACCTAGGTATGTCTGTGTACCCCGAGAGTTACAATGTAGACACGTTCAAAAAAAGGGTAAATAGGCTTCCTACATAATTGGTACGCTTTACCATCAAAGATTCCATTGTCACTTACCATCAGGTGGCATGGGATCAAGTGCCAACATGTTTTATGTAAAAAAAAAACTTAAAACTTTAGGCTTTAAAACAAAAATCTAAGTTGAGGCAGAGTTCACACCCACAATGTTACTAAGTATCAAAAATGATTTATAAATAGCCGTTATATAATTATGAGCGTTTTTACGTGTTATGATACATTTAGTGCCATCTATCGCTTTCTAGTGTAACTATAATTGAGTTCCAATAATTCCTTCTACGTTTGACTTCGTACTTACTTCATGCTTATACTTAAAACAACTCAGAAATGCTCTTAACAAGGTGAAACTGTGAAAACTGTAAATTAAGATTGTCAAACATTTAAACATTAATTAAAAGATAACACAGCATCATGTACCTCAATAATTAACATTTAAGATAAATTTGATGTCGGCACAAATATTTCACAATATTTGTCATATAAACACAGGACATATCATATATTTGCAATTGGCTCAAACCAAATTTGTATTTTAGAACGTTTGTGTTTTAAAACTACTTAATTTAATAAATAGAAGATTTTACTTCAATTTAGCACTTTTAGCTAATCATAAAATAAATCAAGTTATAGTGGAAAAAATGATCACCATGAGCGGTACTTAGACCCACGACTTTGTAATATTTCTTACTCTACTTCCAACTTAGCTACCATAGGATCATTTTTTAAGGTTTCGTACAAACCCTTATAGGATCACTCCGGTGTCTGTCTGTCTGTCTGTCAGTCTGTCAAACTTTTTTTGCTCAGCAACGGCTGAAGGTATCAACTTGAAACTCGTACGATATGTAGATCTATGCGGTCGTTAGCTGCAAAAAATACAATCAACCTTTTACCTCTACGCATTTAAAAGATATAACCCAATTACGACCATTTTCAAGAATTTTCGACTTATGCTAGGGAATCAAAATTCACAGGTTACTTCCCGTTGTCCTAGAGACTTGAAATTTGGCATAGACCAAGTCTTATATAGTGCTGATATGGGAAAAAATTCAAAAACTTGTAATTTGCTATCACATCACAAGAAAAAAGTGTTTATACTAATACCAGCTTATGAAGTAGCTGAAATGTAGGTGTCTACATTTGTCTACATTTCAACTACAAAATTAAGTTGGTGTGTTGTTTTGAGTTTCATTAACTGATTATTTGAATGCAGTTACTTATGTTTAGTAGGTACGAAACCCCAAGTGTGCAAGTTTACCTCGCTCTTGACAGGTTTTTTATTTTTACCATTTAGACATTTTTAGACATTTTTCCAGAACCTTTTTTCACTATAATTTGATTTAATAAGTAAAATCATAGCAAGACAAATTCAAAATTTTATAAATTCATAAATTAATTTAGCTATTATTTTTATGTTTATGCCTGTGTGTGTTCGATATCCTTCTATAGTTATATTATAATAATGTGGTGGCGAATTAAGTAAGTATACAACTGTCACGTGTCACCACTCCATTGCTTTTTCTTTTCTCTCTAATAGACCAAATATCGCCTGTGCCTTGTTCATATGCTGCATCATGCACAACAAGTGTAAGCATAAACATATGTAAGCATAAATACATGAAAGTTCAAATTACTATTAAAATTTCCTTTTACCTCACTTTTAATTCTCAAGTGGTACACAGATAGCATATCATTGGCAATAGATTATGATAAGCGTATTTCCTTTAGAATATTTATTTTTATATAACCTAGAAAGACTATTTATTTCGCATTGCTTATGTAGCTAAGGAAATAGAGAGCTAAATAGAGAGACTGCTTAAACTATTTCCCTTAGTAGTTTCCCTTAGTATATTTTAGTTGATCTAAAATACAAGTTAAATACACATTTCTATTATTTTTGGGGTCCATACCAGTACCAAAAGATAAACGGGACCCTGTTACTGAGACTCCATTGTCCTGTCCGTCCGTCTGTCACGAAGCTGCATCTGAAGAAAGTTGCTGGATAGTTAAAGTTTTCAAAGATACTGTTGATTTCAGTTGCCAGGATAATAACAAAATACTAAAAAATCTGAATACAATTAATATTTAAGGGGACTCCCATATACAAACATTGTTTGCGTATTTTGATGATATGCTTATGACGATGTGATTATTTCGGCATGATATTATATACATATAAGAAAGCGCGGCGGCCACAACACGCAAGACCGCGCGTTGTGGCGTTCTATGGGAGAAGCCTGTGTCCAGCAGTGGACGGAGAAACGCTGATGTATAGATGGATGAATATATTATGATGATATGGAATGGATGGTATGGAACCATGAATGTAGCTTGTCTTCGAGGGGCCAATGTGTATCAAAATGTATTAAAAGGCCCAAAGAAGGAAAACACCTACAAAAATACTTGCTTACATTCTTCAACGGCCCCACACGTCTGGGGGCCTATATGGAATTCTTCATGCCCAAGTCTCACTCGTACTTGGCTAAAATGGGACCCTACTAAGAGACTTCGCTGCCCATCCGTCTGTCACCTGGCTGTATCTCTAAAACGGTAATAGCTAGAGAGCTGAAAATTTCAGTTTGTCAGTATATCAGTTGATGCTACAGCAACAAAATACTCATCATCATCATTTTCCTGCTATTATCCCATTATTTAATGATATCGTTATTCAATGATATTAACGCTGCGGAACTCTGTGTGCGAATCCAACACATAGGTACTTGGCTTTTCTAATTCCGTCACTGCACCGACAAAAGAATTTACCGTCATGAAATCATTATTATTTATCAATAATTCGTCACAATTATCATAAAGATAGATAGATATATTGATAATTACAATAACAAGCGATATTTAGCCACAAAATCAGTGCATTTTGTTATAATATTTACAAAATGACGGACATAAAATATTGTGTGTTTTGTTTTATTATTTTAGTAATTAAATATACGCAAAGTAATAGTTTGTTATGCGAAAATGGATTCTGTGAGGTGAGTGAGTACTATAATTAAACGTTATATTTATTGTGTTTGGTTTTTATTGAATTAGGGTTATAAAATGCGTAATATAAGTTCTAAGAATTTAAAGATTTAATCATGGTAATTAAATACGTATTAAATTATGATAATACGAACTTCCTTTGTTGCTCTAAGACAATGTTTGTAGAGGTTATAGATTGTTATATTGTATCCTAACTGCAGGCCGCAACTTCGAACGCGTAGAATTGAAAAAAAAACCAAAAAATTAAATATACAAAAAAGCTTCATAAACAACTCTATCATATAAATAAACCATATATCAAAATCCATTACGTAGTTTAAAGAATATAAATATAAGCACACATAGGGACATACATACAAAAATAACGACGATATAGATTATGTTATAATATATATATATTTATCTGATTTTGGTGCGGTTTTTTTTAATAGATAATAGATAATATTAGATAAAGTGGTTCCAGAGGATTGCTTTTTTTGTGTAATTTGCTAAGATTTGGTTTCTAAATTCTACGTGTACGAAGTTGCGGGCAACAGCTTGTATGTAAAAATTTGTAAAATTGCAATTTTTTTGTAATAAATACTAACAAAAATCATAAATATAAAAAAAATATTTTAATTCATATTTTCTGAGCCATGCCGTAGCTGAGTTTGTTTTCACATGAAGTCAAGAGAAATACACCGTCAATTTTTCAGAATTTCCTATACGAGACAGGTTGTAGTACTACCTCTAACTTCTGTCGTATCAACAATGCAACACATTCAGGCTTGTCTCTACCATCACCAACTATGTGCAACTGCTGTGAATACTGCCTCCCATTTTATCGTAAGTATACTTAGTACACAATACCTACTGCATGGTACCTGGGCCCCAAGTCCGGTAAATGAATTGTGTCACAATATTAGCTCAATGGCACATTATAACCTCAAAAAATTAACAATAGACTATCAAACTTGATAAAATTCGCCACACTAAACAATCAGTTTGCATTTGTTGATTGCATAGTGGCGAATTTTGTCAAGTTTGGTGGTCTATTATTAATTTTTTTTTGTTACAAATGATACCATTCAATTGAATTTTCACTGAACTTTCACTGAACATTGAATAGCGGACTTGACCACCTGCTACTTACATGGTTCAAAAGAGGAAACGAAACAAAACCTTTTAAAAATATCCATAAGGATGTGCTCTGCTATATACTCCCTTCGCCGGCTCTTACACCACTTGGTGAGAAAATGAGGGAAGGAAAACTAGTCATAAAATCCTTTGCCAAGACGCCTGGTCAATAATCGTCAAGATGTGGAGGAGACCCGTGCTGCTGTTACGTCTAATCACAGAATAATATCTATATTCTGTGCGTCTAATGAGCCGATTTACTTGTATCAAAATTGGCACACAGATAAACTAGAGCCTGAGAAAGGATATTGGCTAGTTTTTGAGATAAAAGGAGAGGCTTACCCGTAAAGGAGAAAGGGGTAACGGTATGATAATGACGAAGAGGTATTACCAAATTTCACACGTACGACAGGCAATAGCTATGACGTTAAAATATAAAGAAAACCTTTATCAGTCTTGATTAGCTGGTGGTATCGCCATCTCTCGAATGACAATTCTGATTCCTTGTCTTGTAGAACAGCTTTCTAATCTTGCAAGTCGCTAATCAGCCGCTGCACAATATTTTTGTTAATACAATGATCATTTACTAACTTAAGTGTACTTCTTTTGTAAAAATGACGAGAGGGAAAATTTAATCGATGCGTACGCACACCGTACAGAAATCTTGAAGTAAAGTACCTACTTAGTAAACGTTTTAGTTTTTACAATGCAAGCGCACACGGTCTCTCTTTTTCTTAAAGTTAAGTGACAATTTTAGGTTTTTCTCATTAATACCTAAAATAAGTCTAACTTATACAAAGTAGATACGAAAGAGGGACATTAAATTAACTCTATGTACTATCTACTACTAACTAAATCATTTGTGACTAAACCATTACACCTCTTTCATTGATTTTTAAGCCCCTCTACCGTATCATAAATATACATAAGAAGATACACCAAATTTTCTTTTTCAGTAAAAGGAGCTCATTGTAGTGTCGGTGGTCCTGGCACAGGAACCACAATAGGAAGGTGTGGTGATGGACTCACTTGTGCACTAGATCCTGATGATGGAGAAACTAGGTGCTTAAGATGTAAGAGCTATTTAGATATTTCACAATTTTAGTGTTAATACATATTATATACATACATTCATACAAATCATAAACTACTTATAAACTAGGTACTTCTTTTTAACCGACTTTAAAAAGGGGGAGGTTCTCAATTTGTCTTCTTTTTATCTTTGTTACCTCATAACATAACTTTTAACTGGGCGAAGTGATTTTAATGATTCTTTTTTAGGGTTCCGTTTATATGAAAGCTGGTGGTTCTCATGTAGTCCCATTGGCACCAAATCAGGATCTGATGGTTATCTCTAGCGAAATCGAGGAAAACCCACAAATTTCAAAGGCACATGGAGTCGGTTCAATTTTTTTTTAAATATCTAATTATATACATCAATACGATATCGATATAATTTCCAGTACAATCTGATTGCCACAAATTACAAGATGACTACGATGAGAGAGAGAAAAGAGGACAGATAGGGGCGTTAGAACAGCGCCCCCTATGTGATGGCAAGGGTAGATTCGCACCAGTTAGCTGTGTTCCGGCTCATACGTATGTAATTATTCGTATTTTTCAGTTCTGTACCAAAAGTAATTTATTAATTTTGCAATGGACATGCTATGCTTTTACTTATAAATTAAATTATGGTGGAAAAAGTGATTCAATCGAGTGACGATTATGGTGGCCTAATTTGATTACTGAAAAGCACGACCGCAATAAGCTCATTTGGCAGAGCTACGGAACGTTATTCCGAGGTCGTGGGTTCATGTCCCACTTGCGGTAATCACTTTTTCCACCATAATTTAATTTATTCTGTACCAAAAGTTAAAACTGAGCCTTTACTGTCCGTCCGTCTATCTGTAGGTTCAGAGGCGTATTTTAAAAATTTGCGCTTCAGACCATTTGATTTGACGCCCCGGGCCAATTTAATTAGCCGCCCTATAAATTGATAGAGATAGAGTAAAATTTTAAACCTGAAGGTTTTCGCCGACCTTCTTGGGCTGGCCGCCCCAGGCTATGGCCCTAGGGTCTAAATAGTATATTAATCACAGAGGCTTAAAACCACTTGTATATCTATGTGTGCATGAAATACGTTCTATGTGTGTATATGATGCATGCTACAGGTTAATTTGAATCATAGACAATAGATTATATCCCTACTAATATTATAAAAAATTAAATCAAAATTCATTTATTGCAGGTATCATAGACCCATAAAAACAGTTGCCACATTATAACATATTATCACAATATTGTATGCTAAAAGAAATAAGATTAAAAGTATACAAATAAAAATGGTAAAAAACAAATTGTTATAGTCAACATTATATGAATTAAAACACTTATTAAATCAAATAAAATAAAATTTTAATTTCACAAATAAACTCAGATAAAAATAGTATTATTGTTAATATTATGAATTTGCAAAGCTTACATTATATTAAATGAAATAAAATTAAATTGATATCAATGAAAGAAAATATTAATAACAGCATGATACAGAAGATAAATAATTTATTATATTATTGGTCATTGTGATATTTGAACTGCTACTTCATTCGACACTGCGCTAGACATGTCTGTCACAGCAATGCCGCATGTAAGAGCAGTCAAGTCTGTCCGCTATCATAGCGAGTACTGTGTTGAAGCTGGCCCGCACTCTGCGCACCAGGGCCCTGAGTCGGGTATTTCAACGGTGTCACAACTGTACCATTATTGTACCATTATGGTGCAATTGTAAAGTTTTTGGTAGTCTACTATTATTGTCTCGTCATAACGACTTCATCATTGACTTACAATTGTCAAAGTGACATAAATTGCTAGTCTCGTACACAACTGCTTCACAATTGCAATTCAATGACTGAAATGTTTCGGTAGTCTGCTATTTCGAATTTGACAGTAATATTTTTAAATTGTCCTGTGTCGACAGATTGCCATAAATAAAAAATAGATAGATAGAATTATTAGAAATTGTTCTTTGTAATTTATTGCAATTTACTAATCTCCTAAACTTCACATTGCTTTTTATACTAATAAATAGTATGTACAAATATATCTAAACGAAGTCTAGCATGATTAAATGTTTAAATTTATTAGTAGTTTTTCGAAAATCACTTCAACTAACGCATTTTTTAAAAACGGCAACACATACATACCATTCTAACACAATTCATAGATAAAAGAGACCGAAAATTCAATGCATAGATAAAAGAGATCGACAATTCTATTACCATTGAACGACCGTTATGAACGCATATAGCAGACTACGGATATTTGACTTCAATTGCAACGGTATCGTGCCGGTATCGTGCCGGTATGACAATTGTTCCAAAATAGTAGACTTGAGCACCAGGGCCCTGAGTCGGGTATTTCAACGGTGTCACAACTGTACCATTATTGTACCATTATGGTGCAATAGTAAAATTTTTGGTAGTCTACTATTATTGTGTCGTCATAACGACTTCATCATTGTCTTACAATTGTCAAAGTGACATAAATTGCTAGTCTCGTACACAACTGCTTCACAATTGCAATTCAATGACTGAAATGTTTCGGTAGTCTGCTATTTTGAATTTGACAGTAATATTTTTAAATTGTCCTGTGTCGACAGATTGCCATAAATAAAAAATAGATAGATAGAAATATTAGAAATTGTTCTTTGTAATTTATTGCAATTTACTAATCTCCTAAACTTCACATTGCTTTTTATACTAATAAACAGTATGTACAAATATATCTAAACGAAGTCTAGCATGATTAAATGTTTAAATTTATTAGTAGTTTTTCGAAAATCACTTCAACTAACGCATTTTTTAAAAACGGATAGATAAAAGAGACCGAAAATTCAATGCATAGATAAAAGAGATCGACAATTCTATTACCATTGAAAGACCGTTATGACGGCATATAGCAGACTACGGATATTTGACTTCAATTGCAACGGTATCGTGCCGGTATTGTGCCGGTATGACAATTGTTCCAAAATAGTGGACTTGAGCACCAGGGATGCGCACCGCTTGCGCATTGTTGCATGGAAGCAATCGGTGCGCGCCGCGGCAAACATACCCGAGGCGCTGCAGAAACGGGGCAGCCTCAACACAGCTCGGAACGCGTTGTTGAATTGAACGCGGAGAGCGCTGTATGCACGCTGCGTATAGCGTATATTATAAATGCGAAAGTAACTCTGTCTGTCTATCTGTTACGCTTTCCCGCTTAAACCTCTCAACCGATTTTGATGAAATTTGGCACTGACAATCTTTAGACCCTGAGAAAGGACATAGGCTACCATTTATTGCGAAAAAAATATTTTTTTTTGAATCCACGCGGACTGAGTCGCGTGCAACAGCTAGTAGGTTATATTGCTTATAAAACTGACGTTTGTTGTTTGCAAAAACTACACGTCACATGACATGAATACCATATTTTATTAGACCCTGAAGTACGATTAAGCCAGACTAAAGTTGCGTATCTCCAAGATTGAATGTGTATGCGCTATCTGATAAATCTGTGTATACTGGTACCAATTCTACGTGCACAACTAAACTTAACTAAAAAATGAAAACAACTATAGCGTATTTTGATTAATTGGCTATTACGTTGTGCACATTTTTATTAATTAAAATCGTTAGTCTATAATATAAAGATTTTCTTATTAAACAGTTCAATTAACGTTGCAGAATTGTGTTATGGACTATGTCTATTTTCATTTTTTAATTAAGTTCAGTTGTGTATGTAGGATCGGTACCATTAGGTAGTGTATGTTAAATGCTGATTATCTTAATGTTTTAATTTTCAGATGTTTCTGTCAGTCAGAACAAGGAGAGAGATTATTTGGTGAAGCTCTATACTTGGGAACAAACACTTTACGGCACATGTCGTGTGGTTAGTATTTTTATCTACCGTTGAATGTGACTGCAAAACAAAACGTAAAAATTTAATATAGGTACCTAATTAAGATATATGTGAGAGATAAATAAATAAATATTCATGGACATTTCACACAACGTCCTTTGGTCCCGAGTTAAGCTTATTATGCTTGTGTTATGGGTACCAGAATACGGATACATAAACTACTTTTCTTTTGTAAATACATACTTATGATACATAGAAAACACCCAGACGTAGTAAAACTATTTATATGACATTTATGAATATCACATATGATTGTCCCAAGCGGGAATCAAACCCGCGACCTTGTGAACGGCAGTCCAGTACATGAACCACTACGCCACGAAGCCCGTGATGGATACAAAATAATTATTGAACAATGCTAAATGTGGGAAATTAAAATTCATTGACCTATGTTATAAAAATATTTTTTTAAGATACAGTCAAATTAGCTTAGATAGGAACCAGGGAATTTTGTAAGCATGCAATGTAATGAATAAATTTATTTATTTATCTCGTCAATATAGATTACGTAGAGTCGCTCGCTATCGACGAGATGTTGCAATGTAATGGCTTTTGTATAATACTAGCTGTCACCCGCAATTTCGCACGACTGGAATTTGAAATATACAAAAAAGTCTTTCTCTTAAACCATTCTATCTATTTAAAAAAGACTACATCAAAATCGATTGAGTTCTCTCTCTCTCTCCAGACCATTTACGTCTCACTGTTGGGCACGGGCCTCCTCCACTATAGGAGGGATTATGGTCTACTGTGCCGCGCTGACCAGGCGTATTGGCGCAGGGTTTATTTTCGAGATTTCCGTCTATCACAGAGGATGTTATCTGCGTGAAATATCCCTTAGTTGACTTTTACAGCACCCTTGGGAGGAGCTGGGGTGGTGACACTTGTATTCTTAATCCGTCACCACACGGAGAATCTTTTGAGTACCTAGTCTCGAAGAATTAAGCTCACATTGGGACTTTCAAAAATAACGACTTCGTCTTAAAATAAGTAAAGATATAGTTATTTATTATACTTCTTGCAGGATGTTCCCGTTTCCATGAGAAGATCAAACAGACAATAGCACCGGGAGTGCGAATTCCAGTAACCGGTCCACGTTGTACCTCAGATGGTAACTTCAACCCAGTTCAGTGTTTAGACAGAGTTTGTTACTGCGTGGATCCTTACACTGGGGTTATTGAAGAAGGTGTTGACAGCATTAACTTAGATGATGATCCAATCACGAAGTTGACTTGCTGTAAGTAAGAAATAATTGCTATGATAATTGATGAATATTCTTTACATGTTGTACCCAAATAGAGATAGGAGTTTATCTATTTGTGTGTTTTAAAAGTTTTTTATAGAAAGAATTAGTTTAAAAGCGATACTAATTATGAAACTGTGCCATTCTGGTTATTTTTGTAGCATAACTTAGCCCCATTCATGCAAATTTATCTTTATAAGGAAGAGAAGGAAGAGAATTGTTATAGAAATCTGTGTCGCAAACGCAATCGCGGTAGAAAAGAATAATGAATCGATTAAATCTTAAGCCAGGGCCGTTCACATTATCTTGTCTGGTCGGATTGCATTTTTAATATAAAAAGAATAGAACTAATTATGAATAGGCCAATGAAAGTTAGAGCATTGAGCATAGCCAAAATGTTTACAAGCTGCAAAAAAACGCCGATAGTTGTCGTTTTACTGTTTTCTTACTTAAATAAAAACTATATGCTGGCAATGCTGGTTACACCTATAAGCTAATCCATGACATTTTCGTAAATTTACAGATAATCCAAATTTAGATAATTTCCCGCAATACAGTGAGGGCAAGGCGCCTTACAACTACACGACACCTTGCTTTGAAGACTTGAAAGATAGGATCGCTCTTGTTGCAGAGAGTGAGAAAGATGGATATAATATAGACTTTGGTGGAGGTTATACTGAGTGTTACCCAGACGGGACGTATGGAAGGACCGCCCAGACAAGGACTGGAACGTAAGTTTATGAAATTGTGGTCTAGACTTCGACAATGAACTACTTAGTATAGTGAGTGTTCTCTTGACTCTCCTTCCTTTGAAAGAACTTGTTTTTGATCTCCTAGAAAGTAGTGATTTTTGTTACAGGATCAAACGAGGTAATTAGCAATAGCCCCTGCCCAGAGGCTGAGGATTTGGTTTTGAGATTTTCGTCTATCACAGAGCGTAATATTATATAATTGCGGTGCTGTTACTGACTCTTAGGAGGAGGTGGGGTGAAGACATTTGTAATCTTATCCGTCACCACACGAAAAAAATGGGTTGAATGAGATCGCGCTCCTGTAGTTTTCACTGGTCTTGAGTCTTAGAAAAAAAATATTGTTACCAAATTGTGCAATGTCTTAATAAAAATATTATTTTATTAGGAAAGTCTGCGTAGATGAGCATGGTCGTCAGATTCGTGACTATGAAGTGTCATCAGGGACAGATGCCTACAATAATATGGATTGTAGTAAGTACAGTATAAAAATTTATTCTCCATCTATGATATCAACTTGTCTCCATTCACATCTCGGATATAGGCTTGCCAAAGAATGTAACGGCACACACTTTGGGCACACAGTTCTATTAAAGGCACAAGAAGTCGATTCAATTTTTATAAAAAAAATCCCAATATTTGTTATAAAAAAAATTGCAAAATTGCATTTATTTGTACCTAGTGAGTTTCGAAAATATTGATTCTCGAAATGTTAAATAGACACTCTTGTAGTAGGTAAAGTCACGCGTTTTTATCCGTAACAATCGGCTTTGAATAAATCTCATCTCTATTTCGATGTTTGTGTACAGTAAGGGGTTTATCTATCTATTTATCTAAATGAGTCGCACAACCGTTAGAGAATATTTTTATTGGACATGCCACAACGTCCTCTGGTCCAAAGCTATGCCTATATGCTTGTGTTATGGGTACCAGAATACGGATAGAATACAATATACTAATTTTCTTTTGTAAATACATACTTATAATACATAGACAACACCCAGACTCAGTACAAATATTTATATGACATTTATAAATATCACGCAAATGAAGAAGTTGGAATATTTGTCACGATTCCTTTTTACCACAGCATTTTATTATTTCTTTTATTTCCAGAATGTGCAGTAACATCTCATATAATGGGTGCTTCAAATGAGAAGCCAGTATGTTGTAGAAACGGTAACTTTAGAAGGATACAATGTCGCCGCGGTATGTGTCGCTGTGTTGACTCTGATGGTAGACAAGTTGGTATAGAAGCAGTTAGTGTTAACATGCTGAGTTGTTTCACACCGGATTGGAAAATATGTTAAGTTATTTACGATAAAACTGTCATGGCGCCATCTGCTTTTTGAAGATAAAACGCTTGCCTAAGTGTTATTGGTACCAGTTCAATATTGCAAAACTAAACTAAAGTAATAAATCAATTTTGTTTATGTCGATAAAACAATAGTACCGATTGTACGTGCACAGTTAAACTTAACTAAAATGAATTTTGATAGTGTCAATAACATAATTCGGCAGTGCTAACAGAACTTTCTTATTTTAAAAACTCTGTATTAAAGACTAACGATTTCAAGTAATATAAATGTGTACAACGAAATAGCCAATTAATCTAAATATATTTACTAATATTTTTACCAAACTATTGGTATATATACCAATAGTTTGGTACCAAATAAATAAATAAATAAATATTCAGGACATTTCACACAACGTTCTCTGGTCCCAAATTAAGCTATATTTCTATGCTTGTATTATGGGTACCCGATACGGATAGACTACATAAACTACTTTTCTTTTGTAAATACATACTTATAATACATAGAAAACACCCAGACGTAGTACAAACATTTGTATGACATTTATGGATATCACACAAATGATTGTCCCAAGCGGGAATCGAACCCGCGACCTCTTGATCGGCAGTCCATTACATAAACCACTCCATCACGAAGCAAATTAGTTTTAATTATGTATTAGTATTTAAAATAATTTGTTATGTATTTCAAAGATTAGTCTTTGAACGACATACTTAACGTAAAAACTTAACTTACGTGTTTTTAGAAACACGCTTGAAAATTCGGAAAATCTTTTTTAATTATTTCATTGTCATCGATGATAATACCTATGTGTGCAAAATTTGAGATCAATCTGACTAGAGCAAGTAGTACCTACATTGAAATGTGTGTACCGAAAAAACATGTTAATAGGTAGAAAGAAAGAAAGAAAAATATTTATTATTTCCTATTGGGGGACACAAACATAGAAAAGACTTATAGTTAAATAAAAAATAAAGTTGATGTGCCCCATCCGTGGGAAACGATAGGACGTTACTCAGCTTAATGTTGTGGGTATTGTAATAAAAATTGTGTAATAAAAATTATGTGTGCATAAGTAGGTACGTCCGTAAGAACTGCTACTTCTCTAGCCTTCACGTTATTCAATATTTATAAGAGACAAGAGGTAATATCATCTGTGGCTGATGACTCATCAGCAAGTGTAAATAAATTGAAATTGAAATTGACGGGCCTCGTGGTGTAGTGGTTCTGGTAACGGACTGCCGATCAAGAGGTCGCGGGTTCGATTCCCGCTCGGGACAATCATTTGTGTGATTTTTCTAATTGTCATACAAATGTTTGTACTGCGTCTGGGTGTTTCTATATATTATAAGTATGTATTTACAAAAAAAAAAGTAGTATATGTATTCTATCCGTATTCTGGTACCCATAACACAAGCATATAAGCTTAGCTTGGGACCAGAGGACGTTGTGTGAAATGTCCATTAATATTTATAAATTTATTTATTATTTATTACTGTATAAAATAAAATAAATTGATTTAGTAAGTTTTTTATTTCTGTCTACTCTCTCCAGCCCATTTACGTCCCACTGTTGGGCACGGGCCTCCTCCACTTTGGAAGGGATTATGGTCTACTGTGCCGCACTGACCAGGCGTATTGGCACAGGGTTTACTTTCGAGGTTTCCGTCTCTCACAAAGGATATCATCATCTCACAAAGGATGTAAAATATTCCTTAGCTGGCTTTTACAGCACCCTGGGGAGGAGATGGGGTGGTGACACTCGTATTCTCAGTCCGTCACCACATGGACAGACCTTGTCTACACTTATTGTGAAATAAAGTCATTATTTCTGAATATTCCTGTATGAGCTTAATTAAATGTTCAAAACTACGCAGCGATTTTGTTATGGACTGCTAGACCCCCGTACAAAGTCATAGGCATTAGCTAGTTTAGGTAGGTACCTAAAATTTTAAGGTTTGGATGTTCAAGTTCTTATTGCCGTTATGTTTTATGTGTCACCACCCCATTTTGCGATTTTCCCAGTACAGTCATAAATACTGCCAATCACATAAAAATATCTTCTCTAGAAATGCCTATTTCTAGAGAAGATATTTTTAATAGCTTGATCACTATGAAATCATGTTATATGAATTTTATTTATATAAACATCGGCTGGTTGAATTTAAATTAATTTGAAGTTGAATTTAGTAAAAATCTACTGATTGAGAGCTGATCGATTTATGGAGCGCTGTTAAGAGCCCACTGGCTCTGCCACTGCATAATATTATGTTAAAATGAGGATTTCATTTCCAGGAGGGTTTTACGTTCTGCATTACAAAAAAATACAAAACTTAAAATGTGTTTTATTTAAATTTATTTGACTGGTAACACTGATAGTAACTTTCACAATCAAAAATGACATTCGTCCATTTTGCACATTTCTCATTAATTGAGTTGCCAACGTAATAAATTTTACCTTAAAATAGGTAGTAATACTTTTGCTCATTACTAAAATTAATTGTTTTATGTTAATATGTTTTATTAAAATTTATTTTATTAATTTTGAGGTTTACTCGGGTTCCGCACCAAAGAGTGAAACTTTTGTTTCACTTTTTACCCCTGCCTAACACTGAGACTTTGTTGTCCATCCTACTATCCATCCGTTCGTCCGCCCGTCCGTCCATCTGTCTGTTAAGGGCCTACATCAATATTATCGTATATCATCGCCGACACGTACATATTAACACAGCCAGTAGGCACAGAAAATGAAGAATTAGGGATACTTTTCCTATTTACTCAAAATCTACTAAATAAATTTTAATTCTGATTTACGTGTTTCTATATATAATAGTTACTTATGTTTTTAAAGTTATTTCATTAGTTAATACGCGATAATAGACCGACATATGAAAAAAATAAAAAATTAGAGAGGTTGTTTCGCTAAGATTTTCTATCGAGAAAACTTTTTTCAATCGCGTTTCTGAGTTTATGCGATCCTAGATCATATATTGAAAAAACATATACTTAAAAATTAGAGCTCTAGCCATTCAATCTAAAGAAACAATGAAAACTTCGTACGTAGAAAAATGCACGAAGCTATTTTGGTATCCTCTTAATCAGGTAGTACCTCAGGAAAAGTGAATGCAAAAACAACAAATACGGTAAGTACGAGTATATAAGGGGGCTTCCGTATGACAAAAGTTTTCAACGTTATTAAACGTTATTTAATGATACCCGGAGAGGACATGATTGTGATGCTATATTGTGACAAATTTATTCTGATAATCAGACTTTAGAATCTTTCGTGCGTTAATCTAACTCGCACTTGGTTTAGATTTCATTTGTGTAATATTGTCGTAAAAGATATAAAGAGAGAGCTATCTCTCCAAATCTAAATTATTCATGAATATGTTTATATATTTTATTTAACCTCTTCTTGTACTACCTCACATCTGTTGACCAAGAATGGTTCTAAAATAATACAAAAATAAATTCAACAGTCATTGCGGCCATAAACTTGTATCTGTTGGAGTCAGAGTGGAGAGCTGGATTATTTATTGGCAACACTTTTTAATAATGTTCACAAAATTTGTAAATAAAATTGTTATTTTATCTGTGGTCAATTTGAATTTGAAAGTAAATGTTTTTTCTTATTTATATTTGTTCTGAAGTTGCGGTTGTGAATTTGGTGCACAATAATCAATCGAAAATATTTGGTGATGAAGTGATTTATTGATAAAATAATATTGCCGAACAAACGATTATATTAATATTCAAGTTCAGGCGTCGGCATTATAGGTTATAGTACTTGAAAATACAGTCGTCATCAACCAACTATCGTTCGGTTATGCCAAACTTATTTTTAGCTACCTGCTGCGTTCGTAAAACAAGACTGTGCTAAGTGTTTTAGTTATTATTCAGTAAATTCTACTATTAATTGAAGTTTATAAAGCCGAGAACATGGGTCTCATTATAAGCAGATTTCGCGTAAGTATTTTACAAGCATTCGTTGATTTTTACATTAAATTTATAGAGAGCTATTTATTTCGATCGTTTATCTTTGGCGGCAATTCAAATCTTAGGCCCTGACCTGATGTTATAAATGCTTAATATCATTTGCTATAATTTCGCTTGAACTGTAATACCTACATTTCATTCAACAATGATTGTGAGTACTGAAAAGTATTTATTTTTATATAGCATATGTTTTTGCCAGCTCTGTACTTATACTGCATGTTAATAGATATTTTTTGGGCTTAACTTTTGATCCAAGAACAGCTATTTTGGATCTAGTTTTTTTTTTTGTAGGTAGCCTGTACCATAGTAAGTCCCCACGTAAAATATTACTGCTCTTCTTGCTGACGAGATAAAGTAAGTAAAAAACGCTTCGTGGTATTTTTTTTGCAGCTTTAAAACCTGCTAAAGTTGAGCTATGATACAAAATTGGGCTTATATTTTGAAAGTCCGTTACCCGAAGTTAGGTTGTTAGGTTTTTTTTTTATAACAACCCAAAAGCAATCTGTCCGTTACCCGAAGTTAGGTTAGGAAAACTTGGGGGGAGGGAGGGGTTTGCGCGGGTTTTCCCCCCCATAGGGGGTACCCACCTCCCCTCCCCCCCCTCCCCGCACCCCCCACCCCCCCAAAATAGCTGTTCTTGGATCAAAAGCGGAACCATTTTTTGTATACATTTAGATTTTTATGCCCCCAAATCAACATTACGATATAGTTCTTAAAGTGTTTTTAATTATGTTTGTGAAAAATAATCTAGGTTTTATCTTATTATATTTTAACTTTACATATCTAAATAGCATAGTCCGAAGCCAACATCATAGTGCTCTTCTTATTCCATTAATGTCCCAACTATCGTTGGTTTAGTTCAGTGTTTTTCTCTTCTCTCGCAGCATGTCTTCTGCTTGTATTCTCCTTTATTTGGCTCTCTTATAGCTCCCTACGAATTAAAATGCAGTGAATTCACTTAAACTTAAACCCGAGGAGGGTTGAAATTAGGTAAGTGGTTGGTTGTAAAAATCCAACGTATTGTAACATAGCAATGTGTTGCATCAACCTCAAATTAGGGGATAAGGGCATGAGAATGAATGATAATGATGATTTTATTCAAGTGTAAATAGTTAATGAACTTAAAAACCTGTTATCTGGTTATTGTTTGGTTACTATATTGTTCCTTGTTCATTTTCAATAGGCTATTGTCTAGATACATATAAAGTTGTTGTTCATTGTAGATCAGTTTGTTTACAATTTAGATGTATGCCATGTTATTATTTTTTATTACAGACTAATGGCCTTATTCATAATGACTTATCGGAGGTTTAAAAGTTCGCTAAAATCTGTTCGCGAAATTGTCAAAACTTGTTATTGATAATAGTCTTTTTACGATAAAACATTTATTATCTCCCCGATAAAATCTTCGTTTAAGCCTCTGATAAGTCATTATGAATAAGGCCATAATAAAATACTGAAATTATAAACATAATAAAGTCAAGGTACGAAGTAACAGGCAACAGGTAGTCAATAATAGTAAAGAAATATATAGTTCTATCTCTCTCTAGCCTATTAATGTCCCACTGTTGAACACCGGCCTCCTTCACTTTGGGAAGGATATGGTCTACTGTGCCGCACTGACCAAGACGTGTTGGCATAGGGTTTATATTCGAGTTTTCCATCTCACACAGAAGATGTTATCTGTGTACAATATCCCTTAGCTAGCTTTTACAGCACCCTAGGAATGATGAGGAGCGATGACACTTGTATTCTTAATTCATCACTACATGGAATTTTTCATCAAAGTCTAATAAAATACTCCTCCGTGTGGTGACGGATTAAGAATACAAATGTTAGCACCCCATCTCCTCCCAAGGGTGCTGTAATAGTCAGCTAAGGGATATTTTACACAGGTAACATCTTCTGTGAGAGACGGAAAACTCGAATATAAACCCTGTGCCAACACGCCTGGTCAGCGGGGCACAGTAGACCATCACCCCTCCCAAAGTGGAGGAGGCCCGCGCCCAACAGTGGGACATAAATGGGCTGGAGAAGAAAAATAAAATACTAAACTTAAAAAAAACAAAGTGTGAGTGAGTCACAGGCAATATCTAGTCAATTACAGTAAATAAATTGCTATTCCCTATCCCTAAAATCAATTGCTGTTCGTTAGTCTCGCTAAAACTCGAGAAAGGCTGAACCGATTTTGGTGATTTTGGTCTTGAAATATTCGTGAAAGTCCAGGGAAGGTTTAAAAGGTTTAAACAAAATATATAGGTAGGTATCTAAAATTCCACGCGTACGGAGTAGCGGGCATCAGCTAGTCTTATATATAAAAATCAATTGCTGTTCGTTAGTCTCGCTAAAACTCGAGAAAGGCTGGGCAGATTTTGGTGTGTTTGATCTTGAAATATTCGTGAAAGTCCAGGGAAGGTTTAAACGGTGACAAAACATTATGGAGATCTAAAATTTCACGCGTACGGAGTAGCGGGCATCAGCTAGTATATGATACAATCGTACTAAAGTCATTACAAAACTTAGGTATGTAGCTCCTCACAGACAATTTACATATTTATATAATGTAGCGTATTAATAAATTATGCATTGAAATATCGATTTCATTCTGTACAAGGTTCACTTTGAAAATAAACTTAGTTAACTATATTAACGCCTTTATGGGAAGGAAAATGTATCACTGCATGATGTAACTTGTTTTATTATATACTAGCAGTGCCTCTTTTGTGTGAAAGAGTAACAAACATCCATAAAAACATTCACATTTATAATATAATTAGGATTAGTATCACTCTGTGTATGCAAATTAGAATTCAGATTTTTTAAGATCATAAAAAAATAAATAAACCAAGTACGGACCAAGTAAGTTGGACTTGCACACAGAGGGTTCCAATCTGTTGTTATTATTATATACTAGCGGTTGCCCACGACTCATTACGCGTGGAATTCAGAAATTAAACAACAGAAGTTTACTATGACATTCGATAGATGGCGTTGTACCGTTTTTTAAATTGCGCTATAGTTTCGTTCGACACATTCACTCTTAAGCTCGTCAAAATTTCTATAGTGTCATCAACTCGTTTTCGCATTTAGTTATAAATTAGTAAAGATTTTTGCAAAATTTTGCTATTATGCTTCGCTCTACTTGGTTGCAGTGTGATATTATGTAACTTGAAAGTTTTTCTCGATAAATCGTCTATCCAACACAAAAAGAGTTTTTAATTAGAACCAATAGTTCCTGAGATAAGAGCGTTCAAAGAAACAAAATTCTGCTGTATAATATGACTAGCTGTTGCCAGCAACTTCGTACACGTGGAATAAATTACACAAAGAAGCCACCAAACCCTACTAAATTACACAAAAAGCCATCCTCTCGAACCACTCTGTCTATTATAAATAACCGCATCAAAATCCGTTGCGTAGTTTTGAAGATATAAGCTCACATAGGGACATGTATACATTACAAAATAACTTTGTTTTATAATAAGTAAGCATACTTTATACATTATTACGTACAAACAAACATACTGTCATTCCTTTTCCCCCTAGACGGAGGTAGAGACGAGCGTCAGCTACTACGATTTAATCATACTTCCTTAGCATATTTATTCGTACATATATGTATTATGATAAATTAATTACACATTAATAAGGTTGTTAACTTGAAATCGCAATTGATAAAACTCGCCCTTTGTACATTATTTTTTTACAGAGATTAATTTTATGTTTTTAATGCAATTATGTTTCTCTATACTAATAATAAAAAGCCGAAGAGTTGCGTGTGTTTGAACGCGCTAATCTCAGAAACTACTGGTTCCAACTAAAAAATTCTTTTCAGTGTTGGATAGTCCATTTATCGAGGAAGGGTTTAGGCTATATAAAATCACGCTGCGACTAAAAAGAACGTAGCATCAGTAAAAAATGTTGCGAAATCCGGAAAATTTTACTTAATTCTACGCGTATCTTCGTACGCGTAGAATGAAGATAAATTTTAACGCGGGCAATTGATGTAAAAAAAATAAAGAATTATCTGTCTTGTCGTGGCGTCTAGCAAGTACGTTTTGAATATATAACTAACAGGAATAGTTATAAATTCTGTTTTCTTTGTTAAATATACTGTCAACTCAGTGGTGCTGAGGAAACGCACACAAACAGTATAATGTAATTCTATTGGTCGCTACACATGTGGTGCATAAAAGTGATACACGCGCTAAGAGGCGACACTTCGTATACTGAGTATGATTATTGCTCTTGTGTCTTTTTCGGCGGGGTCGCCTAATTTTTCTTACTCCTATGTGATTATTGTTCTAAGCCATGTAAAGTTACCATCGCTTGGCCCCAATAAGTGCAACTATCGTTTAGTACGATTTGCTTCCCTGTCCCTAAATGTATAAAAAATATGTAGTGCTTAATCTGTTATTTAGTGGTTTAGTAGTTTAAACAAGTCAAGTACGATTTGGACTCGCACATGAGGGGTTCCATACCGTTTTCATAATAATATACCCTGACCGATCCCAAATAACTCGATAACGACAGGAGTATGATGATAATGAGTTTATATTATAGCATCAACTGATATAGTTACACAAACTGACATTTTCAGCTCGCTAGCTATCAGCTCCAGACCGCTCCAGAGATTATAGTCAGGTGGACGGATGGACGGACGGACACCGAAGTGTCAGTAACAGGTCCCGTTTTACCTTTTAGTATGAAACCCTAAAAATAGAGCGAAAAAATTGCCGAAACTAAATCTTGGCTAAATCCAGGCCTGCTCCTGATGTAGAAAAGGTCCATTGCCAATGTTATGAAACGAATTTTATAAAGAATTAATTATTTGAGAATGAAAAAATATATACCACTTTGTGTATCTAATTACGTTATGAATGTTAGTGGTTGGTACAAGGTAATGTCTTGGATCATATTACCTACAGTATACGCGGCCTTCATTTAGCCTTCAATTTTGCTTTCAAACAAAGGCTGAAAAAGTTTAGATATTGGGTTACTAATTCACCATTCATCTTTCTCCTGCCCTTGTCCCATTATTCAACCTAGTTAGCTAATTTGGCCGCGCATTCATCCGAATTTACTGGTACGGTGTGATACGGTGGAAAAGTTCATTTTACGCTCTGTAATCATCATCATCATAACATCACACCTTTTTCCCAGAGACTATAGAGCGCCATCTACTACGATCCAAATATAGTTACATGCCCGACGGTTGTAAGTGCTACGCACTTGACCCTTTTGAAGTATACCGATGATGACATCGGTGTATACGCTCTGTAAAAATTTTATAATTCGAGTTATAGGATATGAACTCCTTTAAAAGGAATCCATTGAATAATTGTTTACATTTGTTTCAAAGTATGTCGATAGCATTGAGAGTAGATCTATGATTCATATTGTGATCTCATGTTTATAATTACCTGTAATCCCTGGACGTACCTGGGACGTTAATGGGCTGAAGATATCAAGAGAGAATTAGTTTACTATATCACGTGGACCAGACGTGTTTATCTGTATAGGGTTTAGTTTCGATATTTTTGTAGACAGCAGTTTTGTGAAGAGATGGGTTGATGATATGTTTATTCCTACTACGTCATCCGCTTGACGGTTTTGGTGACTCTTTTTGACCTTTAATATCATTCTCGTGTTGCCTAGCTCGCTATTTAGCAATAAACATTACTTTCTCTTTATGTCTCAAGTATATTTTGAATATTATATAGCCACCGCGAAGACTGTTATATTACAGTAAATGATTGTATAATGACGTTTTGAAGAGTATATACGCTCGGTCGATAACCTCAAAGAGAAGTAACTAAACCATGACTGAAAATCGTCGGTGATTTTATTAGCTGCACCTGTGAAACTGTTAAGCTTGACTGTTAAGATAAACGTTACATAAATCTATTGTTTGACAATATAGAGAATATATAGTATAGGCTAGCTGTTGCTCGCGAATTCGTACGCGTGGAATTTAGGAAATTTACACCGTTTTTGGAACATTTTTTACTGATGCTTCGCTCCTATTAGTCGCAGCGTGATGTTATATAGCCTACAGCCTTCCTCGACAAACGTGCTATCCAACACAGACATTTCTCACATCGGAGCAGTGGTTGGTTCCTGATATTAGCGCGTTCAAACACAAACTTTTCAGCTTTATCATGTTGGTATAGATTTGTTAAGTTACGACTAATAACTTTATCTTCACGGCTATAATTCTTACAAATCAGTCTGATATCATGCTGATAGACCAACCAGAATCATATGGGCATTCAGCGCATAGGCGCTTATTTGTTTGTATACTTACGAGCTTTTCTATGTAGATAAGAAGACCAATTATCTGGACGTATGGAGAATGATATCCAATGGTATGGGTTAATATTTTGCATCCAATGCCTCGCGAGTTTGGTTGTAACCCAGATGCGAAAAGCAGTCTTGCTGGACTATACTCTTAGTACGCCGATTTTTCGCCTAACAGCCCCTAACGCTTGGATTGATTGTTGCCCACTTCCCCGATAAGTGTACTGTCTCCTTTCGAGGCAAGACAGTAGTAATCAATCACCGACTCCAGATCCTCGTTTTTCAGTAAAATATATAATAATTATCTATCCGGCCAGTAACTAATTGGAACGCAAAAATGCTCAAGAAATTTTATTCGATCTGATAATTCTTCATTGCAATCTACTGACACCCGTATTCACAAACGTTACTGTGAGGTCTCATAGTAGGCATGGACGCACAGGGGTACCAAAATCATTTCACAAACAATACTTAAGTGGTGAAGCGCTCTATGCGTTTGTTAAACTGAACGCATAGCTAAGTTTTGTCTATGAATATAAAGGCTCGATGAACGGAACGCACTGAAAAGTGTTACCCTTTGCACTTAAGTACTTATGTAAATATTGTTTGTGAATACGGGTGTAAATGTTGCGTGTACAATATTCGATATAAAGACGTCACAGTCATATGGACATGATGATAAATAATATTTAAATAGATAGGCTCACGGCCTTGATTGTATTTTTGAGTTTAATGCTACATCAAAAACGTTCACTTCTCTTGAAAGTTTCTTCCAATAACGAAATACTTCCGATATTATCAGAGCATATCGGTGACTTCATTATAATAAGATTATAGTATACTGCTGGTTAAATAATTATTAACAGATTAAGGACTGCATCTATGTTGCTAATTTACCCAGATTATTTAAGACGAGTCTTCCACTCGTGACTTTGTGCGCCTATACAAACTTGCAATCCTTTTTTCGTCCCTAAAATTAGGATTTAATTTCAATTTTTCCGTCTCAGACACTGATATTAACTGCTTAACACATCTATAGACAAGAAATGGGGTGGTGACACTTCTCTTTTAATCCGTTTTTGACCATATTTGAGAACTTGTCAACCACAAGTATAACCAAAAAAAAGAATTTGCTTGATTCTGAATAACATGCTCCCCTGGTTAACGTCGTTCGCCGTTCATGAAATGGACACCATAAGGGTCATTTAAGTGAATGTAATTTAGTCGTAAGTTACTGTCGCTAGTGTCACTCAGTATGTATACATAATACATACAACATAAATTACCTTAAAACTAACTCTTCATACTCGAAAGAGATTTGAATGTCGAGTGAAAGTAAAACTATTCTGACCAATCTTTTATTATCCACTAACAAAATTTCACTTGAAGATAATTTTGTACGGTTGAGTGACCATTACAACTGAATAGTGTACCATTTAAAAAGTAGTAAGGTTTTTTAAATCAGGAATGCATGTACGCACTTCGCCCGACCGGTTGCAGGGGCAACATTCAGGTTTCCTTTGGAACTCCCGGCTCATTGATGCGAGCCTACCCACCAAATGGTGTTCCAGCGGGTCATGGTATTGTGTTTGAGCCTGACCATGACCGCAGAGCTTAGAGTAAATCACTTTTCACGGATTTACACATTTATTGTATGCGAGCTATAAATAATTGACGGAATAATAGACGGGCCTCGTGGTGTAGTGGTTCTGGCAACGGACTGCCGATCAAGAGGTCGCGGGTTCGATTCCCGCTCGGGACAATCATTTGTGTGATTTTTCTAATTGTCATACAAATGTTTGTACCGCGTCTGGGTGTTTCTATATATTATAAGTATGTATTTACAAAAAAAAAGTAGTATATGTATTCTATCCGTATTCTGGTACCCATAACACAAGCATATAAGCTTAGCTTGGGACCAGAGGACGTTGTGTGAAATGTCCATTAATATTTATTATTATTATTATATATTAATTGTTGTATTTTGCTTGAACCTGATGACAGATTGGATTCCGTTTTGCCCATTGAGATACGGAACCATAAAAGACAGTATAAGGCAGTATAAACATATTACAATTAAAACTGTTGAGCCTTTTGAGCGGCAAGAAATAATAAACCCCTACGTATAAGTGTAATAATGAAAAAATCTTTATCTTCCACAGCGCAAGAAAACAACAGCAGAAATACTCGAACGCCTCGAAACAGATATAAAAAGTATAGAGAAAGATGGACAATATAAAGAGCAGAAACACAAACGTGTTATAGGTTATATGATGGCTTATTTTGTCGGTCTGTATGTGTTAGCCTTATTGTATTATTACTTCTACGTGGGTAGGAGTCAACAATGGATACATACAGTGTTACATGCATCGCCACTACTGGTATTACCTATATTGTAAGTATTATTTGTATATATTGAATCGAAAAAAGATTCCATAGCTTTCCATCAGCTTTTCTTCGTCCACTGCTGGACATAAACCTCCCCCATAGAACGCCACAAAAAGTGGGCACGGGACCGCGTTTTGTGGCGTTGAATCTAGCTGTTCTAGCAGATATGACCACGAAGGCTTCACCTTGTCGGAGGCCACGTTATCATCATATTATATTCATCATCTTGACGGGCCTCGTGCTGGAGTTGTTCATGTAACGGACTGCGCTTCACGAGGTCGCGGGTTCGATTCCCGCTCGGGACAATCATTTGTATGATCTTTATAATTGTCATACAAATGTTCGTACTGCGTCTGGGTGTTTCTATGTATTATAAGTACGTATTTACAAAAGAATAGTAGTATATGTAGTCTATTCGTATTCTGGTACCCATAACACAAGCATAGAAATACAGCTTACTTTGGGACCAGAGGACGTTGTGTGAAATGTCCATGAATCCTAATATGTATATATATTTCTTGTGTGCGTGTGTATGTGACTGAACTCCTCCTAAACGACTGGACCGATTTTGATGAAATTTGTTGTGTGTATTCTAGGGGGTTTGAGGATGGTTCAGATTCACAATTGGCTGGACCGATTTTGATGAAATTTTTTTACACTGAATTGTATGGCAAAACAACGTTTGCTGGGGCAGCTAGTATATATTTATATTTATCATCATCTTACAGCTTACAATAAAATATCCTACTAATATTATAAAGGCGAAAGTTTGTAAGTATGGATGTATGTATGGATGTTTGTTACTCTTTCACGTAAAAACTACTGAATGGATTTGAATGAAACTTTACCACAATATAGCTTATACATCAGAATAACACATAGGCTAGAAATTGGCTGGACCGATTTTGATGAAATTTTATTTTATACAGAATTGTATGGCAAAACAACGTTTGCCGGGGCAGCTAGTATTAAATAAACTAAAAATTGATTACCATCAGTGAGCTTTTCGACGTCTTTGTAATGTGTTTTAACGGCATCTATCGAGTGTACGACGCACTTCGGGCGATACATATTTCTTTGAACGGTATTTCAAATTTTTCATTTCTTACAAGAGATGTAATCTGCAATCAAGAAGATCTTACTTTGTGTAATCTGACTTCTAAGTCAGATGTAGCACCCAAAGCAGGATTTGAACTTGTTTTCAATAAACCCGTGCCCAACAGTGGGACATAAATGGGTTGGGAAAAGGGAACTAGCCATAACATTAATTGTATTTATCTTAATTTACAGAGTTATATTCCTAAGAAGTGCAATATCATGGTACTACAATTGGACATTAAACAAAAACAGACTCAAACTGAGCAAGATGAGAGAAGAAAAGAAAAAGATTTTAGAGGAAGTTATGAATACGGAAACTTATAAGGTTTGGCAAAAGTTTATAATATGATAATCGAAGTGTAATAAAAGCGATCTTCTATTCCAGATTCTCGGTTAAACATGGTCATGGAACTTGTGGTACAACCAGGCTCGTTTTCTCCAATGGGCTCATGGCCAGTGCCCCTAATTATTATTAGGTCTTAGTCTCCCAGTCTTTACTTACGAAATGATAACCGATAGTCTATTCATAGGTGTCCCATTATCCTAATATGGTCTATGGCGTCTTGGGTACAGTGGTTTATGTGTTCGATACCCCACAGGACAAATTTTTGCGTCGGGAATACTTTATCTCTAATCGACTTTAAAGAAAGGAGATTCTAAAAAACGTTATTAGGGTTCCAAACGTTTTTACCATGCTAAAAGGTAAATTGGGACGCCCTATATTAGGTACTTCGGATTTGTATGTCAGTTTTTAATTAGCTTGTATGATTTGTATAATTGTTGTTACTTCCTAACTTCGGTATTTAAAAACCAACATTGAAAATAATTTTCATGTTTAAATTCGCTAACAGTTATATAACATGACGGGCTTCGTGGTGGAGTGGTTTATGTAATGGACTGCCGATCACGAGGCCGCGGGTTCGATTCCCGCTTGGGACAATCATTTGTGTGATATCCATAAATGTCATACAAATGTTTGTACTGCGTCTGGGTGTTTTCTATGTATTATAAGTATGTATTTACAAAAGAAAAGTAGTATAAGTAGTCTATTCCTATCTGGTACCCATAATACAAGCATAGAAATATAGTTTACTTTGGGACCAGAGGGCGTTGTGTGAAATGTCCTGAATATTTATTTATTTATATAACATGTTTTTGAACTACCCACATATAAAAATATTATTTTTCAGGTAGCCAAAGAGATCTTAGACAAATATGGCAGCCCTGAAGAACAGTCGAAAGCCTTGAAACCTTTCGTGCCTACAACCAACGTGCCCGGTAATAACATTAACTCGACACCCTCAGGTAGTTTCCTTTGTAAATATATCCATTAGTTATTCATGCTGTTTTCACTGTTTTTTTAATACACGGTAATACAAGGTTGGGGATAGCTTTTATATTGTATCGATGTTAGTGGTTTTTTTTTCGGAGTTTATTCCACTTTTGTCTTAAATATTTTAGTTAAATGAGAATCATTTAATCACGTAAACACAATTTTTTAACGAAATTATGCTATTTGAGAAAAACCGGCTTAAGAAACTCAGCAGACCTCTTTTGCTTTTATAAGAAACTAAGGGGTGAGAAAATATTACTTTTTTCATATATGCGATGAGCACTTATTGGGCTATTTCGGCTATATATTGAAATTGGTGGAAGGTAGCATGTTTTTTCTAACAAAGTAGCATGCATCCCCACACCTTTGTTTATTTTCATTCTGAACACACATCCAAAAGAATTGGAGAAAAATAGACTTAATATACGAAAAGCGGATCATCTACGATGCCCGAGGTTTCACCTAATATGAAATGACAAAAATTGGTCAAGTGCGAGTCGGACTCGCGTACGAAGGGTTCCGTACCATTATCTATGCAACATAGTACGTTATTAGTATCGAGCAAGAAACGGTAAAAAAATCATGTTTGTTGTATGGGAGCCCCCCTTAAATATTTATTTTATTTTATTTTTAGTATTTTTTGTTATAGCGGCAATAGAAATACATCAATTGTGAAAATTTCAACTGTCTAGCTATCACCGTTCTTGAGATACAGCCTGGTGACAGACGGACGGACGGACAGCGAAGTCTCAGTAATAGGGCCCCGTTTTTACCCTTTGGGTACGGTACCCTAAAAAATAACATTGATAGGAAAAAAGAAAAATTGACTTCATATTTTAAATATATAGATTCCTAAAGTAATTTATTAATTTTGCAATTGACATGCTATGCTTTTATTTAATAAATCAAATTGTGGTGGAAAAAATTGATTAAAATATAAAACAAATTGACCAAAATACGATGTAAACTCAATCGAGTGACGATTGTGGTGGTCTAATTTGGTTACTGTTAGCACGACCGCAATAAGCTCAGTTGGCAGAGCTACGGAACGGTATTCCGAGGTCGTGGGTTCATGTCCCGCTTGCGGTGATCAATTTTTTCCACCACAATATGATTTATTAAATAGATTCCTTTCAACGAATATAAACGGAACTATATACCTATTCATATGAATTCTCTTTCTGTTTCAAGTCTGTTAGTAAGTAATCATTTTTTTTCCAGCGACTCCCGGCCAACTTCGCCAAAGACAGTTAGCCTTGACGTCCACACCTATTTCAAATAATAATAGAGAGTTGGTGCCTATTCTTAATAATACACCGACTGCTTTATATAGAGGACCTAGATTGAGGGTATGTGTAATTTTCGCTCCAGTCCATCAACGTCCCACTGTTGGGCACGGACCTCCTCCACTTTGGGAGAGATCATGGTCATACCGGTCAGAGTGGCACAGTAGTGCCACTCTGACCGGTATTGGCACAGGATTTATTCTTGAGGTTTCCGTCTCCCACAGAGCATGTTTTCTGTGTGTAATATACTTTAGCTGGCTTTTACAGCACCCTAGGAAAGAAAAGGGCTAGCGACATTTGTATTCTTAATCCGTCACCACACGGACAATATAGTAATATGTTTAATATTAAATACCATACTAAAGTTATTTATTAATTTTGCAATTGACTTATGCTTTACTTAATAAATTAAATTATGGTGGAAAAAGTGATTACTGCAAGCGTTGTACGTAAAAATACGATATAAACTCAATCGAGTGACAATTATGGTGGCCTAATTTGATTACTGAAAGCACGACCGCAATAAGCTCAGTTGGCAGAGCTACGGAACGGTATTCCGAGGTCGTGGTTTCAAGTCCCGCTTGCGGTAATCACTTTTTCCACCATAATTTAATTTATTAATTAAATACTTTTACAAAACTTAAAAAATTTTCTATCTAAATCTTAGATTCATTATTATACTAGCTGTTCAAAGCCCGCGACTTCGTACGCGTGAAATTTAGAAATCAATCCTTAACAAACAGAAGTTTACTCTTCTGCTCAATAGATGGCGTTGTACGTTTTTTAAATGGCGTTGTACGTTTTTTAAATGGCGTTATTGTTTCGTTCCACACATTATGGTAGGGGAGCCCACGATGCTAAATGGGGATTTACTCGAGCGTCATAGAGACCTATTGAGTTGCAAAGCTTAGATGATAAGAAGAAAAAAATGTTATGTGATTTTTCACTTTTATCGGTGGGGAAAGCGGCTATAGATTTTTAAATATGTAAAAAAAAACTGTTGCATGGACATCCTCGAGCGCGTCAGATATTGATAGCATCAATGCCCTACGTATTTTTAATAATGTACGTATGTTAATCTGATCGTTTGCATGATGCGGGTGGTTGTATTTAAGGGTTGAAAATGAAAAAAAAAAAAATTTTGTCGAGCGCGTCAGATTTTCTAAGGGAGTGTTAAGTGCACCAAAAAAAAGCTCTCATTCACTAATCTGACGATTTCGATGGGACGCAAACTCACGGGCAGTTTCATAATGTGCAAAAAAAATTCGCCATTTTGAAATACTCAAGCGCGTCAGATTAAGATATATATGGTTCATCTTTATGTTCTAAACGTACTGTCTCATAATCTGACGATTACCTAGAGGGATTCGCCTAATCTGACAAAAAAAAATTCGAAAAACGGTTCACCTTAAAGGCCATCCCTGCAACTTCCCGCTAATTCCATTCCTGGGCGCTTAAAATTGTACTTTGAACTATATTTTGAACTCAGCGGGTCATTCCCAGTCCTCCACACCCCGTCGTCCACAGTGTGGAGGTATGGGAATAGTGTGGACGAATGGGAATAAAAAGGGTGAGGAGGGAAAGGTGCCGTTTATTCCCAGTCCTCCACACTATAGTGCAGGAGCCGACACTAGAAAAAGTTAAATTTCAAAAAGATGAATTGGACTTCTAAATGTTTAATTAGGACTGTTTATGAGATATTAAGCCATCAAAATATATCGTAAAAAAAGTTGCAAAGTTATACTGTCGGCTTTTATATTGTTAGATTTACCAGCTGCTCTGGTGTCTAGCCAACGGGAGTCGCCGATAAGAGATAACAATAGATTTTAAGGACAATAGAGTCGTAAAATCTCATCTCCATTGAATCATAGCTAGACAAGAAGCACAATTAAAAAGCTCTTAGGAATATTTATGAGTATGTTGTAAAGATAAATCATACAAATTTTTAGACAAGTATAAAATATTATTTCTATTACAGCGTGATTTGAGAAAAATAAAATTGAAGCGACTATATTCAATACTAAAAGAAAGTTAGTAACTTCAACGTTTCCTTGTGTACCAAATACTTACACCTCAAAAGTAAATAGTTTGAAGAACGAAAACATTAACGAAAGTATTTACACTTTCAAATTATTGTCCATTATGTGATAAAACTATTCTGTGATACAAATTATCTTAGATCATAATATTTACTTTCTTTTTAATTGTTGTAAATTATAAATGATCACGCTGTAATAGAAATAATATTTTATACTTGTCTAAAAATTTGTATGATTTATCTTTACAACATACTCATAAATATTCCTAAGAGCTTTTTAATTGTGCTTCTTGTCTAGCTATGATTCAATGGAGATGAGATTTTACGACTCTATTGTCCTTAAAATCTATTGTTATATCTTATCGGCGACTCCGGTTGGCTAGACACAGAGCAGCTGGTAAATCTAACAATTTAAAAGCCGACAGTGTAACTTTGCAACTTTTTTTACGATATATTTTGATGGCTTAATATCTCATAAACAGTCCTAATTAAACATTTAGAAGTCCAACTCAAACAAACCCAAATGTAGGCATAACGCAGCTGCACGCATTTAACTTTATCGACGAATTTTTGTTATTTCGGCTTGCGGAAATTGTCAGATTATATATTTTTCATTATTCTTGAATTATTACCTTCAAAATAAAAAAAATTTAGCTACGCTCGAGAATGTCAAGATGACGTTTTTTTTTTACAACTTTGTTGCCCTCCCCTTTTTTTACGTCACTCAAATTGTCAGATTAGTGGAATATACACTTTTTAGGATGTAATTAACTCACCCTACCTTAATCTGACGCGCTCGAGAATTTCTGATGGTCAATTTTTTTTTACTAATCTGATCCTGTATCCTTCACGGGCGGCCTTATATATGGGTCTCATATTTTGTGGAGGTACTTAACCGGGTACAAGGTATCCTCCTGTATATTAATCTGACGCGCTTTAGTAAATCCCGAAATCCCCTCTTCGGCTCCCCTACTATTAACACTTAAGCTCGTCAAAATTATAATTGTGTTATCATCCGGATTTCACACTTATAAATTAGTAAGGATGTACAGTTTTAGACCACATCACATTTTAACCACATAGACAATTAAACTTAATAAACATTTTTATTTCAGTCAGATCAGTTGCCACGCCCATTATCAGATAAGAACCGTTCAGCGCTGGACAAAGTTGTGGACTACCTGCTTAAAGATGGACCAAGCAATCGCATGGCTCTTATATGTTCTGAATGCTTTTCACATAATGGTGAGAATTATATACATTACTATTAGTAATTTACGATTTTTTTTATAAATAAATATTCGCGGATATTTTACACAACGTCCTCTGGTCCCAAGCTAAGCTTATATGCTTGTGTTATGAGTAATATGGATATAGTACATTAACTACTTTTCTTTTTTAAATACATACTTATAAATATAATACACTAGCTGTTGCCCGCGACTTCGCACGCGTGAAATTTAGAAATCAATCCTTAACAAATATAAGTTTACTCTTCTGCTCAATAGATGGCGTTGTACGTTTTTTAAATCGCGCTAATATCGTAAACACCCACACTTTGTACAAATATTTGTATGGCAATTATATCACACAAATGATGGTCCCGTGCGGGAATCGAACCCTGGAACAGGTGAACGGCAGTCCGTTATATGAACCACTCTACCATGAGGCCACGTTGTGTGAAATATCCATATATTTATTTAAATATTTCAGGTATGGCGATGATAGAAGAATTCGAATATGTATCATATGTTTGTGCTTATTGTGGACGTATGAACCCAGCTCGTAAACAAAGACCAGCTGCGCCTTTGTTAGCAGCCAGCCCATTACCTGCTATACTTAATACATCACCTATAGGTAAGTAATTCATAATAAATAAATATTCATGGACACACATACACACAAATAATTAATTGTCCCGTGCGGAAATCGAACCCGCAACCTAGTTATTGGCAGGCATTCTGTTACATGAACTACTCGACCATAAGGCCCCTCAAATTTTAAAATATATGTCTCTCGTTTAGCCCATTATGAGGGCACGATAACAAACTATGCTCCATACAAAAATATGAGCATCGTAGTCCGCTGTTTTTTTTGTGGATATTGCCTCCAGAGTAACGAATTTTTCTCACAGTATCTAGCTCTTAATATATCTATACTTTTATTACTTTCCTTTTTGCAAACAATATTATTACAACATCAAAAAACCCCTTTTGTTCTGATCACTAGCCGACGCAAGGACAGTATTTGTTCTATTCCAATGGTTAGAAATTCTTTCTCTAAAAGATTTTTCTTCTACTTTGGGCCATTTCTTTATAACAGAATCAATATAAATGTTCATTATCATCTCACTTGTGCAAAAAGGCCGTTCAAAATTTTTTGCTAAATAAAACATTTGATAAAACTGAATCATTGATGCAGTGACCAGTATAAACACACACTCAACAATTTAAAAAACAGGCATTCTCGACACACACAGAGATACACACACAAACTAAACTAACAGCAAAATCATTTCACAAACAATACTTAAGTGGTGAAGCGCACTATGTGTTTGTTAAACTGAATGCATAGCAGTGGCGTGCACTCCATACAAGCTGATAGGCTCTGCTTTACTTGCCATTCACAGATATTTTAATAAAACGTTCGTATGATTTAGATGACTTTATTCATGTATTTACTATTAATTAAACAAAATATTATAACTTAAAAACGCCTACCTAATAATTCATAAATAGCACCAATATGTGCTTGCAAATTGTTTTTTGCCAGGCGTTTGGCGAAGGAATAATATTGGTCGGACGAACGCGTCGGACAAGCTCCACGCCGCTCGCCTGCCATGAGTTCATATGTGTGTAGAAATTTTGGTGTCCGTGCACAGTTCCCAAACGCACACAGGCTTACATATCCAAGACGATTTATACTGAAAATCCTGCCGTCTGCTTTCGCGATCGGATGTTATCGCGAGTATTCGGCAATGTTCGTTCGTTACTTATAACTCGGAAGTCTAATAAATCACGTATGCATTTTTGTTTAGTAAGGTTTTATTGGTGTGATTCATTGAACTGTTTAATATTGAGTTTCTTTAATTTAATAATTGTATGGATTTTCGTTTGTTGATTTTAAAATGTTATTTGATTGTGAAATGTGTGTTGATAGTGTGTGTTTGTTAAAAATTAAAAATAACAAGTTCTCACAATTGTCGTTCGGTGAAAAAATTCAAATTGTGTCTATAGGTAGATGTATACCCGAGTTACAACTTAATCAACAAAAGGGTAACGTAACTAGAAAATTTCATGTTAAAAGTTATGAAACGTATAACTGGCTATGTGGTTGTGTACACACGAATAAATTATTTTGTTTCCCTTGCATATTGTTTAGTAATTCTAGTACAGTGTGGACTGATTCGGGATATTCAGATTTAAATAATTTCCATTCCGCGACAAAGAATAAAATATAAAAAAATAGAAAGAAAGCTTAAAATTAAATACTTTTGGTAAATCTCGTATCGAAACGAGTATCAACAGTCAGTTACGATTAGATATACCGACATCTATGGACAAATTGCGTTATTTTTTGCGTCTATAAGTTGTGTAATAGATAGCTGATGAATTACTTCACAATCCATAATCACTAGATGGCAGTTTTTATCTTCAGTCCACTTTACGCTTTGTGTTTAGTAAACAAGTGGTTTTGAAGTTCCAGCGGATTGTCGTAAGTAGTTTAGTTTTATTTATGAGTTCATAGATTATTAATATTATTATACATCAAGATAAACTAGATGATTTGTGCTTTATAATTAAGTATACATATAGCATACATATCACAGTTTTAAGAGTAAAATCGAGTTATATTTTGAATTGTTATGTTTTCTCCTCTGTCCTCTTCTGTTCTCATTTTTAATACTTTAAAATAAATTTTCAGATCTTAAAAAATAGATAGATTTCATCTGTAGTCTTCTAGTAATTTTTCGTAGTATTTGTCTTCACTCTAGGTATTATAGATAAGAAGCTATAGAGGTTTTTTGTTACAACATGCGAGCGCGGTACCGATCGAATCAGCGCCACGCGTAGCTGGACGGACAACGGTATAATAGGTATTAACTAAAAAATGAAAACAGCTATTGCTGTATCTTAAATGTTTCGCTATTTTTTTGCACACATTTATATTAATTAAAATCGTTAGTCTATAATAAACAGTTTTTATATAAAAAAAGTTCTGTTAACATTGCCGAATTGTGTTATAGACGCTATCAATTTTCATTTTTTAGTTAAGTTAAGTTTAGGTCTGCACATAGAATAGGCACCAATGTAACTCGAAAATTTCATGTTAAGACGATACCAAAATAGCTTCGTGCATTTTTCTACGTACGAAGTTTTTATTGTTTCTTTAGATTGAATGGCTAGAGCTCTAATTTTTAAGTATATGTTTTTTCAATATATGATCTAGGATTGCATAAACTCAGAAACACGATTGAAAAAAGTTTTCTCGATAGAAAATCTTAGCGAAACAACCTCTCTAATTTTTTATTTTTTTCATTTGTCGGTCTATTATCGCATATTAACTAATGAAATAACTTTAAAAACATAAGTAACTATTATATATAGAAACACGTAAATCAGAATTAAAATATATTTACTAGATTTTGAGTAAATAGGAAAAGTATCCCTAATTCTTCATTTTCTGTGCCTACTGGCTGTGTTAATATGTACGTGTGTGTACATACATACATATACGTATGTATGTACGTACGTAGTTATTGTTTAGTAATTCTAGTACAGTGTGGACTGATTCGGGATATTCAGATTTAAATTTGTTCTGTTGGCATGGTTTCCGACTTAGAGATCCGTCGCGTGGCTATGCTAAAAATCTATAAGAGTACTACCTACAGTATAAGAGCCTACCCTGCTTCAAATATATGTGCACGCCACTGATGCATAGCTAAGTTTTGTCTATGAATATAAAGGCTCCATGAACGGAACGCACTGAGAAGTGTTACCCTTTGCACAGTGTTGATGCTTTACTTAAGTAAATATTGTTTGAGAATACGGGTATAAGTAGAACCACTTACACAAGAATTTGTGAAACATGGAGACTAGAAGAAAGGAGGAATATCTCAGTATATTAAAAAGTGTCCGCTGAAAGGCAGCAAATTAAGGTGGCGCCATAGTAGAAAGTGGAAGAATTTTAAAAAGAGCGCCACAAATTATTAGAAAGGAAAGAAAAACTTCCGCTTTGTTACAGCGCAGTTTTTTAAATTATTATATTATATAGACAAACATGACTATGAAATAAATTTATATTAATTATTATACGGTGTTTTTAAGTACCCCAAATATTTGTAAATAGCAAATAGAAAATAGTATTAAAGAATTACCGCAACAGTAGCACACTTCACTCTGCTTATAACGGCTACATTCATATCATTCATCTTGCTACACTAGCGCTATTTCGGTGAGTGTTATTTGCTGTTTACAAGTGGAAACTTTTTGGACTGATCCCCCATACAAGATATTCCTCCTTTCTTATAGTCTCCATGTTGTGAAAGCAAAAGAAATCAATACATACATGACAGATCTAATATAACTACTGACCACACTATTCTTGCACACAATAAAACAGAGCTGTTTTTAGGGTTCCGTACCCAAAGGGTAAAAACGGGACCCTATTACTGAGACTTCGCTGTCCGTCCGTCCGTCCGTCCGTCCGTCCGTCCGTCCGTCCGTTCGTCCGTCCGTCCGTCCGTCCGTCCGTCCGTCTGTCACCAGGCTGTATCTCAAGAACGGTGATAGCTAGAGAGTTGAAATTTTCACAGATGATGTATTTCTATTGCCGCTATAACAACAAATACTAAAAATAAAATAAAATAAATATTTAAGGGGGGCTCCCATACAACAAACATGATTTTTAGGGTTCCGTACCCAGTATCTCAAGAACGGTGTTAAAGGCCGAATGGTCTTTTTAAACTTGACCTTGTTGGGTATACTAATAAGGTTGTTCTCAAATAAAACCAATATTGTATACTGATCTAAAGCTGGTTATATTGACCAAAAATATTCTAATTTAAAAACAAATATTATGAAGTAAGCTATATCGACTTAATAAATGCATTGTGGCGCCATCTATTGGCGTTTAACGTAAACAGTTTACATAAATAAATAAAGCTTTGGCATAACATTATTGTTGCTCTTTGACATACCGCCCGCCAAGGACATTACTGAAGGAATGTCCTTCTTAAGCTATACTTAGATACACAAATAGAATCTAGAAATTAACACTAATTTCAATTTAACATCCTTGATCTAACATGAAATATAGAAACTAAATTTATAAGTTACAAATCCTTGTACATACCTTATAGATTAAATAATAAAAAATGAACTAAACTAAATACCAATGAAATTATAATAGACGTGACGTTATGTCAACAATGAAATATAAAAATAACAATTAATTGTCTTAAAAGGTAACATTTATAAAGGTGACAATGATACTTAAATCTAAATTACTCCATTAGCCCAAAAGAAACATTGTGTACTATGAACAGTACAATATTAACAGGAACATGCCTAATTTTAATGCGCTTCTATAGGTAAAACACATATCTTTGATGTTGGTCTTTTAATAGTAGATGACCTAGTACGTAATGTGACCACACGGGTAATATTGTCACTCCCAGGATGTTTTTCTACTACGCGAGCTAATAACCAACGACTAGGTGGTAAGTCATCTTCTTTTATTAAGACGACGTCTCCAATTTGCGGCTCTGGAATACGCTTAGCCCATTTGTACCGGTTCATAAGATTGGACATATATTCTTGTGACCAGCGTCTCCAAAAAGATTGTAGCATGCGTTGAAGGAGTTGCCAACGCGTCAAAGAATTTACATTTAAACTAACATAGTTCTCCTCAGGTACGCCTACCAGCGGCTCTCCGATTAAAAAATGCCCAGGTGTCAGCGGTAATGGTTCTTCTGGGTCCGCAAGCTTAAGAATGCTTATCGGCCGAGAATTCAAACAAGCTTCAACTTGAGAGAGAAGTGTTGCCATTTCCTCGTATGTTAATGTAGCCTCGCCAATGACCCGTTTTAAATGGAACTTTGTGGACTTTACGCCCGCCTCCCAAAGTCCTCCAAAATTGGGACTGTGAGGTGGGATGAAGTGCCATTCGGTACCGCTCGCTTCTAGGGTTTCAGCTAAAGACGACTGTAAAGAAGTCAATTGTTGCAGCTCACGAGAAGCCCCTACAAACGTCGTACCATTGTCACTCCATATTTGCGAACAGTGACCTCGCCGAGCCACGAATCGTCTAAAGGCCGCCAAGAACCCCTGCGTACTCATGTCTGAGACAACCTCCAAGTGAATGGCTCTAGTAGACATACATATGAATAGACATATGTAGCCTTTATATGATCGGTGTCCTCTACCTTTGGTCGTCCTGAGAAATATAGGTCCAGCGTAGTCGACTCCGCTATGTAAAAACGGTCGAGCTGGAGTGCAACGAACTGCAGGTAAAGAACCCATTAGTTGACACTGTGAACTTGCCCGTTGTCTGGCGCATGTCACACATCTGTGAACATGGCTTTTGACCAGATTTCTTACTCCGATAACCCAATATGCTGTCCTTAAATAGTTTGTCATTAACTGAGGGCCTCCATGTAGCGTCTTGCTATGGGCATCAGCTATAATAAGGTGAGTCAGATGGCCAGAGTTTGGTAGCACTATTGGATGCTTCGTCTGATCATCCAATTGTGCCTTCTCGATTCTACCTCTAACCCTTATTATACCCTTATCATCGAGGTAAGGACTGAGAGATTTCAATTTGCTTGACTTAGATTTTAGGTATCCCTTGTTTTGCAATTGTAAATATTCTTGTGTAAATAATTCTCTTTGTGTTATTTGTATACAAACCTCTAAAGCTTCTTGTAGTTCTAACTTTTGTAAATAATTCTTTCTTTCCTTTATTTTTGGGACTCTTATCAAGAACCTGCGGCAGTATGCAATTACGCGTATCAACCTTTGCAAAGAAGAAAAACGTTCGAATATTGCACATCGTGATTCTACCGTTGCAGTGTGGACCTTGATCGATTCTTCTAAATCCGTAGCTAACTCCTTTGGCCTGTTATAAATAATAGTTTTCTGTTTCAGAAATAATGGTCCCGCGAACCACACGGAATTGTCAATTAATCCACTGGGTAGTAGTCCCCTAGAAGCACAGTCTGCTGGGTTATCCTTCGTTGACACGTGAAACCACTGAGATGTTTTCATGGTGGTTAAGATTTCAGAGGTTCGGTTGCCAACAAACGTCTTCCACCTACTGGGATGACTATTTAACCAGGCTAAGACGACAGTTGAGTCCGTCCATGCCTTAATGTTATCCTTGGAAATGTTCAATATCTCAGCAGTCTCTGTCAATAGTTTCGACAGAAGTACTGCACCACATAACTCTAAACGTGGTATACTGATTTGCTTAACAGGAGCTACTCTGGTTTTTGCAACCAACAACTTGACATGAGCCTTGCCATCTACCTCGATCATCCTTAAATAAATTACGGCTGAGTACGCTGTTTTTGATGCATCACTGAACCCATGAAGCTCTAGGCTGTGATGCAGTTTTGTGCCAAGCCAGCGCGGTATCCGTACTTTGGTAAGAAGCTGCAGCTCTTTTCGGTAAGTACTCCATTCCTTTGTTAGATTAGTATTTAGCGAATCATCCCAACCTACCCCCGCGAGCCATAACCTTTGTATAAAGACCTTAGCCAAGACCACACTAGGCGCTAACCAGCCCAATGGGTCGAACAGTCGAGCTATGTCCGAAATAATTGTTCTTTTAGTTACAGGTGCAGTCGTCAACGGCGGGAGATTCACCGAGTACTGGAAGGTGTCATCGTTGCGGTTCCAGGTAAGTCCTAGAATTTTTATTGTATTATCTAGTTTTATTTCCATCGCTTCCTTTCCTCCTTCTCTGTTGTCCTGTATTTCCATATCCTTTGTTTGTCCTATATCTTCACTCCCTTCCATTAACCTAATCTTTTCCAATATCTCTTTATTATTACTGTTCCACTTCTGTAGCATGAATCCTCCTTTTTCCAATAATCCTTTCATTTGTCTACATATTTCCATACCTATATCTATTCTATCGCACCCTATCATTAAGTCATCCATATAGAAACCATTTAAGACTTTGTCAGCTGCGAGAGGATAATTTTCACCTTCGTCATATGCCACCTGATGTAACGTTCTCACTGCTTGATATGGAGCTGAAGCTGTTCCAAACGTTACTGTTATTAGTTCGTAATCCTTAATTTCTTCATCACGGCTATCGCGCCAAAGTATTCGCTGAAACATTGCGTCTTCTTCATCAATTTTAATTTGACGGTACATTTTAATTATGTCCGCCACAATTGCAATAGAATGTACTCTCCATTTTAAAACTGTATGTCTCAGATCAGCTTGTAATGTTGGACCAACCATCAGCGTATCGTTTAGTGACACTCCATTAGCGTTTTTCTGTGATGCATTAAACACAACACGAACCTTTGTTGTGCTCTTATCGTTCCTTAGAACGGCGTGATGCGGTAAGTAAACAGCTACATTCCCTTTACCATCATCTTCCTTCACCTGTCTCATATGTCCTAACTCTAGATATTCATGTATTACTTCAGTGTAATTTTTCTTTAACTCTCTGTCCTTTTCTAACCTCATTTCTAATGATTTGAATTGTCTTTCAGCTATGGCACGAGACTTTCCAGACTTGCAGGGAGGATCTTCATCACGAAAGGGTAATTTTACTACGTATCTACCACTGCAATCTCTTTTAGTAGTCTTAACGTAAAATTCTTCACATTTTTTCTCTTCAGCTGTAAGTATCTTTTTTGAACTGCTTCCCTCTTCGATTTCCCAAAACTTCTTTAATATGTCATCATCTTTCTCATCCATCAGCTGAACATGCATTGCTGTAACATGACACCTTAAAACATCTTGGCTTGCAGGAATAGCACCTGACAGAACCCACCCCAAAGTAGTGTTCTGTGCTATCAGTGTGCCAGTAGGACTCTTCACTAAGCCATCCTGAATCAGGCTACTATAAGCTTCAGCGCCCAACAGAACATTTATTTTATTGGGCGTGTCGAACTGCGGATCTGCAAAACATTCTTGTTGAATACCCAACCAATCAATAGTTTCTGAACTAACGCTTCGCTCCGGTAAGTACGAAGTTATATTACTTAACACGTAAGCATTAACTAGCAGGTTGAAATCTGGATCTAAACGTGACTTGATCGCTAGACGTACCATGTACTTCACCATGGTTGAACTATTACCACCCAGACCTGAAACATGTCCGTTTATCGGGATTCTTTTCAGGCCGAGGAATTGCACTGTGGCCTCTGTTATAAAGCAGGCCTGTGAACCTTGATCAAGTAAGGCTCTGACTAACTGAAACCGACCTGACCTGGACTCAGCTTTTATAAGTGCTGTTGCTAATAAAACCTGACCAGGTCGAAATGCTTTGTCAGTCGACAAACAAGATACAATGGGTTTGTTAGTAGCTTGTGCGCTAGAACCTTCATCATTGTTCTTTGGGATCATATTGGAAGAATCCGTTTCAATTTCCATATGCAGCAAGGAATGATGGCGCCTATTACAAACCTTGCAAGTAGTAGGCTTTCTGCAGTTGTAAACTGTATGATTGCTACCCAAGCAATTAAAACAAATAGGCCGTTTTGCAACAAATTCGCGCCTTTTTGCGCACTCTTGATTGGCGAATTTTTTGCAAAAACATAATTTATGTTTTTCTGAACAGAATTCACAACTCATTCCAGCTGACTTTGCTACCAACATACTTTTCGGTCTGATACCAAAAGAACCACTACTTGGCTGTTGTGCAGGCCTCTTAGTATCGACGAATTCTAATGCACGAAAACGACTTTCTATAAAATCTTTAAACTGCTGAAACGTTGGCAACTTATTCAACTCTGATGACGTTGAAATATGTAATTCCCATTGTTTACGGGTTTCCGAATCTAATTTGTAGGACACTATGTGAATGATTATTATATCCCATGTGCTCACATCTACGTCAAGAGTTTTAAGCGCGTTTAAACAGTCGGAAGTTGTATCTATGAGTTCTTTTAAGGATTTCGCGTTTTCTACAAACATACGTTTTTGACCAAATAATCTTTGTAGAATACAGTTACTCAGATATTTTTTGTTGTTGTACCTTTTCTCTAAAATTGACCAACATTGTTTGTAATTAGCCTCCGTTATTGGTGTGTGCCTTATCAATTGTTCGGCCTCACCTGTAAGATGACTTTTTAGATAATGTAATTTTTGTACATTATCTAACGTATCATTTTTATGAACTAAAGACATAAACAAATCGTGAAAAGTCGTCCATTCGGAATATATTCCTGAGAAAATGGGAATAGAAATCTTAGGCAATTTCAGGAGAGAATTTGACGACTCAGACTGAGAACTAGAAGTGTTGCTAGTCTGTTGCTGCTTTTGTGCTGGTTCATTAGATACACAGATTTTATTTAACGTAGACTTCATCAAACTTTTGTAAGTAATATATGTATCTTCCGTATAATCATAAATATCAACAACCTTTTGACCTACATCTTCAATCGCAAATTGCTGATATAATTTAGAATTAGTCTCAGAAAACAAATTCCAATCTTTCTCTAATAATTCCTGTTTCGTCTCTATATATTCTTTAGTCAACCTATCTTTAGAACACTTCTTAAAGTTTATCAATCCTTTGTTAATTACGCTTTGTAAATTTTTCAAAACATTAATACTGCCCTCCATGTTTTATAAATATTATACAAATCAGTTCAGCAATAAACACAATTACGTAAATTAAATTTAAGTTTAGGTAGTTAAGCGTAAACACAACAATAAATTTAATTAAAAATATAAGAGTTAATATCTTTAACTAATTAACTACACAAACTCAATGCAAAACAACAAAATGATGAAATTTTTCTAAGTCCTAAAAAATGTTTAAAATTTTACAAGTGTTTTAAACTTTTATAAAATTTAGTGGAAATTGGGCATGGATTCCCCGTACCTCCGTTTTTTTCGAAACTATTCTAAGTCCTTAATTAACATTCAAAATTATTCTAAGTTCTTAACTAACATGCAAAATATTCTAAGTTCCTGATGAATGATGGAAATTTTTCTAAGTTTGGTTCTTCACACAAATAAAGTTGAAAATTGCTTGACAAATCACTATGTAAATATTTAAATGTACTCACAATTGCACCTCACTCACTCTACTGCTATGGGATGACTTCCCACTGGTGATGTCCTCTGTTGGAATGGTTGAAATCGTCCCGCTGTCGCTGAGCTCGTCCGCCGCTTTCGGGCGGTATTGCTGCTGGAACTGCGGGGTCCGCGCACTTTCTGCAGCGATCCACTGCAGTGCTGCGGGGGGTACACTAGGCACCGCTTTGGCACTCAAAAAACGATCTCTTATCCGGCTCGAAGGACCAAATGTTAAAGGCCGAATGGTCTTTTTAAACTTGACCTTGTTGGGTATACTAATAAGGTTGTTCTCAAATAAAACCAATATTGTATACTGATCTAAAGCTGGTTATATTGACCAAAAATATTCTAATTTAAAAACAAATATTATGAAGTAAGCTATATCGACTTAATAAATGCATTGTGGCGCCATCTATTGGCGTTTAACGTAAACAGTTTACATAAATAAATAAAGCTTTGGCATAACATTATTGTTGCTCTTTGACAAACGGTGATAGCTAGACAGTTGAAATTTTCACAGATGATGTATTTCAATTGCTGCTATAACAACAAATACTAAAAATAAAATAAAATAAATATTTAAGGGGGGCTCCCATACAACAAACATGATTTTTAGGGTTCCGTACGCAGTATCTCAAGAACGGTGATAGCTAGACAGTTGAAATTTTCACAGATGATGATTTCTATTGCCGCTATAACAACAAATACTAAAAATAAAATAAAATAAATATTTAAGGGGGGCTCCCATACAACAAACATGATTTTTTTACCGTTTCTTGCTCGATACTAATAACGTTGCCTTATGTTGCATAGATAATGGTACGGAACCCTTCGTGCGCGAGTCCGACTCGCACTTGACCAATTTTTTTTACTACAGGCTATTATGTAGCCTATCTATATAGAGTAAAAAAAAATCATCGGTTTAATTTTCATGAAGAATATAGCGGACTACTAAACAATAGAGATGGGGTAGTGACACCTATATTCTTAATCCGTCATCATACAGACAACATTAGTATAGATAACTAGCTGTAAGAATACAAGTGTCACCACCCCATCTCCTCCCAAGGGTGTTGTAAAAGTCAGCTAAGGGATATTGCACACAGATAACTTCTTCTGTGAGAGACGGAAAACTCGAAAATAAATCCTGTGCCAATACGCCTGGTTAGCGCGGTACAGTAGACCATAATCCCTTCAAAGTGGAGGAGGCTCGTGCCCAACATTGGCATGTTAATGGGTTGGAGAAGAAGGAGAAGTGATGTTTTATAGCCTATACAACGTGTTTCAGAAAGGTGTAGTCATATTTAACCATCGTTACACATGGCCGGTGACTAGGCACTAGGCATGGATGAAATTACAAATACTAGTTATATTATGACTTTTATGTTTTCATACAATTTAATTAAATTTATTAAATTAATCGAACTTGTATAAACACAACACAATAAAGAAAGCCTTTCTAGATAAATGTACTATCCAATACTTTGACGGGCTTCGTGGTGTAGTGGTTTATATTGCGGACTGCCGATCACGAGGTCGCGGGTTCGATTCCCGCCTCGGACAATCATTTGTGTGATGTTTATAAATGTCATACAAATGTTTGTCCTGCGTCTGGGTGTTTCTATGTATTATAAGTATGTATTTACAAAAGAAAAGTAGTTTATGTATTCTATCCGTATTCTGGTACCCATAACACAAACATAATAAGCTTAGCTTGGGACCAGAGGACGTTGTGTGAAATGTCTGTAAAAAAAATACTGAAAGAATTTTTTAAATCGGTTCAAGATTTCTGAGATTAGTGTGTACAAACAAACAAACTCTTCAGCTTTATAATATTGAGTATAAGCCACGCAAATTGGTAATGCGCTGGAACCTTGTCAAATTAACGCCCTTGTGACGTCATCAGCAAAGAAAAAATACAGCTAACAAAATGTAATATTCTCATCTATACGTCACTATGACGTCACCAACATGGCCGCCAGGCGCATTACCAATTTGTGTGGCTTATATAGATTTGTATTATTTGTGACAGGTAGCGGTGACGATTCCTCTATAGCAAGTTCAGCTAGTGATAGCGAGGAAGATAAACCAATGGGTAATGGTACTGTACACCCTGGTTAGTATTATCATTTGATTTGTTTATTACTAGCTAAGCTATAACCCGCGACTTTAAACGCGTTGAATTCAGTAAAAAAATCTTTTATGAATTATACAAAAAAAGCCATCCTCTTGAACCACTATATCTAATAAACAAAACGCTTCGAAATTTGTGGCACAGTTTTGAAGAAATAAGCTCACATAGAGACATACAAAAATAACGACATTTTATAATAAGTAAAGATTTGATTTATTTTATACTAGCTATTGTCCGCATTTGGTTTGTGTGAAATTTAAAAACGTATGATATGTATAAACCACATATGCAACACACTCAATTAAAGCCCTCAAATATGGATAATTTTGGCCGTGTTTGCAATATTTTTACTGATGCTTCGCTCCTATTAGTCGCAGCGTGATGTTATACAGCCTAAAGCCTTCCTCGATAAATGTAAACGATTTTTTTAATTCAAATCAGGTGGTTCCTGAGATTAGCGTATTCAAACAAACAAACACTACACCTTTGTAATCTTATATATAAAATTCACGTGTCACAGTGTTAGTTACCGTACTCCTCCGAAACGGCTTGACCGATTTTTATGAAATTTTACATGCATATTCAGTAGGTCTGAGAATCGGCCAACAACTATTTTTCAAACCTTTTTTTTAGTATGGCAAAACAACGTTTGCCGGGACAGCTAGTATTTGTATAGATTTACTTTCTAAACAAAATTGGCTCTTGCAGTGGTTATACATTTGTGACCACGACTGTATCTACGTCTTGGTGACCGTGTCTGTACAATTTATGTATATTTATTTATTTTATTTTAGGCTCAGATAACGAATCGGATCGTCCCCCCTCACCAGAGGGCGTGCCGAAATCCGAAGAAGAAAAAAAAGAAGACTGAAACTATCAATTTTAGCTCTTATTATCATATTATAAGGCTCATTATCGAACAGTCAGTGTGGTATGTATATTGAAGCGATAATAATGGACTTTATATATAATGGGATAAAGTTTATTATTTATTGATATGGAATGTTGAAATGTTTCAAGGAATTTTAGGGGTTATCCATTGATTACGTGATAAAGAATTTCGTCTTGTATCTCGTTAAGTTGCATAACAAAATTGGTGGATATTTCACACTATGTCCTCTGATCTCAAACCAAGCATGTTTAAAAATCCCTGGCATATGTTTTATTTTTAAAATATTTTAATTTACACTTAGAATTATGAAAAGTCTTATTCCTAATGACCATGGATGTTTAAAAGTTCGCTAAAATCGGTTCGCAAAAATTGTCAAAACTTGTTATTCATAATAGTCTTTTTACGATAAAACGTTTATTTTCTCTCCGATACAATCTCCGTTTAAACTTCCGATAAGTCATTATGAATAAGACCGTTAGTGTTTTATTTACGTGGTATATGGATGACCCCAAACATAATAAATGTTCTAGTTAGAAGTCTCAGAATGCAGTCAAAACAGGGATATCATAAAAATATAACTTCAAATAATATAATTAGACATAATTACTTGTTCTTATTAATATAATGCAAGTATTAAGTGTTAAGTAAAAGATATTGGGACACATGTGGGCCTCTAGTGGAGTAACGGATTGCCGTTCACGAGGTTACAGTTTCAATCCCCGCATTCTATAAATATATTCATGGACATTTCACACAACGTCCTCTGGTCCCAAACTAAGCTTATAATACTTGTGTTATGGGTACCAGAATACGGATAGAATAGATATACTACTTTTTTTTTGTAAATACATAGTTATAATACATAGGAACACCCAGACGCAGTACAAACATTTGTATGACAATTAGAAAAACCACACAAATGATTGTCCCGAGCGGGAATCGAACCCGCGACCTCTTGATCGGCAGTCCGTTACATGAACCACTCAATCACGAGGCTCGTCGAGTATGTTTGGATCGTAGCAGATGGCGCTCTATAGTCTCTGCCTACCCCCATGGGAAAAAGGCGTGATGTTGTGATGATGATTTAGGATTTTCAAGCGTGTTCAAGTTTTAGAACTAAACAAATTATTTCAGATATAAGCTCATATAGGGAGATACATACAAAAATAACGACTTTGTTAAATAATAATGTGTGCCTACTAATCACTTAACGCTTACAATTAAATATTAATCAAATGTTTAACAGTTTTAAAATGACTACTATAATAATATTATTATTTATTATTGAGGGTTCGATTTCCCGCTCGGGACAATCATTTGTGTGATATCCATAAATGTCATACAAATGTTTGTACTGCGTCTGGGTGTTTACTATGTATTATAAGTATGTATTTACAAAAGAAAAAAAGTAGTTTTGTAGTATATCCGTATTCTGGTACACATAACACAAGCATATAAGCTGAGCTTGGGACCAGAGGACATTGTGTGAAATGACCATGAATATTTATTTATTTAATATGTAGTTTTGGACATATAAATAATATATTCATAAATAGGTATTCATTATATCTATACTCAATATTTAAAGCGGAAGAATTTGTTTGTTTGTTTAAACGCGCTAATCTCAGGAACCAGTGGTCCGATTTGAAAAATTCTCTCAGTGTTGGATAGTCCATTTAGCGAGGAAGGCTGCATCATGCATCAAACAACATCACGCTGCGACTAATAGGAGAGAAGCAGTAGTGAGAAATGTTACAATAACGGGGAACATTTTCTAAATTCTACGCGTACGATGTCGCGGGCAACAGCTAGTGACTACTATAAATATGTAGTTTTGGACATATAAAACTTTATTTTAAAATATGTATTCATAATATTAAATTATTTGAAAGATATCCCAGGTTTATTAAAAAACCAATTTATACGGATTTTGACGCGTATATTTGTTTTAAAGTTTAGCCCGATGTCAGTCACCATAGTGACGGCTAGAGTTGTAAGATGTCGTTTGTGCTTTTTCTTAGTTGACCACTAAAATAGATCGATAATTTGAAAATGGCCGCTGGTTCGAGTTATTATTAACAACTAATCATTGTTCGCGATTTCATACGCGTGAATTGTAATCACTATTCATAATGTACTAAAATAACTTTAAAACGGCAAAGTTGTATACTAATGGTCTTATTCATAATGACTTATCGGAGGTTTAAACGGAAATTTTATCGGAGAACCCACGACCTCGGAATACCGTTCCGTAGCTCTGCCAACTGAGCTTATTGCAGTCGTGCTAACAGTAACCAAATTAGAACCACCACAATCGTCACTCGATTGAGTTTACATCGTATTTTCGTATTTTGACGTACAACGCCATCTATCGAGAATGTTTTGCAGCAATCTCGACCAGCCACACAATTTGATTTATTAAGTAAAGGTATAGCAAGTCAATTGCAAAATTAATAAATTTAAAAAGCGAACTTTTAAACCTTCGATAATCATTATGAATAAGACCATATATTTACATCCCTTTTTTACCTCCTTAGGAGGTGAAATAGTACTACGCTTAATACAGTGAGAAAGTGACCCATTTCAATATACAAATAAAATATACTATCGGCTAAATCTTATATATAAAATTCACGTGTCACAGTGTTAGTTACCGTACTCCTCCGAAACGGCTTGACCGATTCTTCTCAAATTTTACATACATATTCAGTAGGTCTGAGAATCGGCCAACATCTATTTTTCTAACTTTTTTTTTTAGTATGGCAAAACAACGTTTGCCGGGACAGCTAGTATGTATATAAATTCGGCATGTACTTATACATAATAAAAGAAATTGACAAAATTAACAAATACAAATAACTGAACGAAAAATGAAATACATTGCTACCAATTCTATGTGCATAACTAAACTTAACTAAACTAAAAAAATTGGCAAAGTGCGAGTCGGACTCGCGCATTAAGGGTTTTGTACCATTATCTATGCAGCATAAGGCAACGTTATTAGTATCGAGCAAGAAACGGTAAAAAAATCATGTTTGTTGTATGGGAGCCCCCCTTAAATATTTATTTTATTTTATTTTTAGTATTTGTTGTTATAGCGGCAATAGAAATACATCATCTGTGAAAATTTCAACTGTCTAGCTATCACCGTTCTTGAGATACAGCCTGGTGACAGACGGACGGACGGACGGACAGCGAAGTCTCAGTAATAGGGTCCCGTTTTTACCCTTTGGGTACGGAGCCCTAAAAATGAAAGTTGATTGTATCAACATAACTAATATTTGCTATTTCGTTGTACATTTATCTTAATTAAATTAGTTAGTCTATATACACAGTTTTTGTAGTAAAAAACTTCTGTTAACATTGCCGAATTGTGTTATTAGCTATATTAATTTTAATCTTTTAGTAAAGGGCCTACATCAATATTATCGTCGACGTGTACCTATTAACACAGATTTTCTATCGAGAAAACTTTTTTCAATCGCGTTTCTGAGTTTATGCGATCCTAGATTATATATTGAGAAAGATGGAAGAAAAAGACATGTTGCGCCGACCCCAAATAATGGGATAAGGGCAGGAGGATGATGATGAATAATAATGTAAGCAAAAAGTTCTGTTAACACTGCCAAATTATGTTATTGACACTCAATTCTCATTTTTAGTTTAGTTGTGCACTTATCGGTACCATTCTGTCACAAAAAACTCTATTTTTCACTGGAGATATTGTAATAAAGAGAATTGTCCGCGCTTGTTTCTCAATTAACATTTTTGGCCATATTATTTAAAAGCTTAACAGTTTATTTTTGTTCAATAAAAAATATTTTTAGGCAACCTTTAACTATGTATATGTTTCTAATCCAATTTTTATTTATAAATACTATGTAACTATTGTTTTGAACACTAAAAACGCATACTATATATCTATGCTTGGTTTCTAGTCAAATTACTAACTTCATGTTAAAAATAAAACATGCATTTATTTGCCTTGATCATAAAATACTATTTTGTATGTTGGTAAAAGGTAAAAGATTGCACATACTGGATCACATGGAAGTAATAAAAATAATGTTATAATAGCTATTGCCCGCGACGTACGCGTAGAATTTTGAATATAAAAAACTTAACAAATTGTACAACAAACCCATCCTCTTGAACCACTCTATCTATTAAAAGAAACCGCATCAAAATCCGTTGCGACATACAATACAATACAACAATACAATGAAACGACTTTGTTTTATAGTAACGAAGATATGTAGTACCTACATATTAAAGTAGCCAAGGGATTTGTTGAACTACCCTCCGCCGTCTAAGTTCGCATTGGGCGTAGAATGCGCATAAAAGAGGTCTTAGACAAATATCTAGTCCTGTACGATTCAAATGACTACACAATTTTTATTGTACAAGACAATACCCTCTACTATATTCTTTTCAATGTTCAAATAAAAGGATGGCTACCAAACTAATTAATGGTTATATGAAAAAATAAAATAAAAAAATCTTTCGAAAAGAAATTGATATTAAATTGAAATATTTTTAATAACTGAATTTATTTCTTTTGATTTAACAACTATGACGTAACAATATGGCGTGGGTACATATTCGCGTGCTAATTTTGGATTTCGTTATAACTACCCACATATTCCTTAAACGATCGATTACCATATACTCTTTTTAGTATGTATAATCTTTTACTAATTACCCTGCATAATGTTATGCAATATTTCCATAATAAATACAATTAATATTTTATAATAGGTGAATTATAATACAAGTTTGAGAACCCTAGAACATTCCCAATAACAAATTTGGCGTTAAATTAATAATGTGTTAGTACTTACATATTAGATTTTATACTCTCTAATATAGTATACCTAGTGTAAAAACAAAAAAAAACTATTCATATACTAATTTATAATACAAATTTTGCACGCGATATATATTTATAATTAATATTAAGTTAGTATTGAAAATTGGAAATACAAGTTTTGTAAAATGTTTCAGATTTTAAATAACACAGGTTTTTTGTAAAGTAAACAAATGTCATGGACCTATAAAATAAAATGGAACTGTTCAATGTTCATATCTCTTTTAATATTTTTTCAACACTTGATATGTTTTGACTTTGAACAAAAGTTTTTGAACGAACATGCAAATTAAAATGTTCCGAATTTCGGTTCTCGGAAATCGGTTCTGAATTCGGTTTTGTGCTTGCCCTTTATTGTCATTTTATTGTAGGTCTATGAAATATTACAAATTTAGTTGGTAACATTAATATAGTATTTATTATGTCGCATATAACTTTGTTTTTAATATTTTATATTAATTTTCCTATTCTCGGCTTACCACAAGTTTGACAATATGAGTTCTGAACCAATTTTTTGGCTGGATTTTGACGAATATGTTATATTTTAGGATGAGGGTAGTTTTGTGAAGAATTCTCATAATACTGTAAATAATGTGAGTCAAGTGAATAGTGTTGTTGAATTTGTTATTTATTGCTTGTATCGTTTATTAGGTATTTTAAAACGGAACTAATATACAAGTACCCAGTTTAAGTTTGTTTTATTTAAGCACATGCATCCTTCTTCCTGTCATGTTCTATGCCAACTGGGCAATAATGGACGTCAGTATTGAGTTTCGCGGTTGTACGCAGCTGCTGCCCTCAGAGCGTCTTGCGATGTCGTCTGGACGCACTAAAACGTCACTTCTGCAGGAACGAACCAGCGTAATTTAAACACAACACAACGACGACACCGTTTATACACTATGATTATGAGCATTTTGATGGGCCTCGTGGTGTAGTGGTTCAAGTGACCGACTGCCGTTCACGAGGTCAAGGGTTCGATTCCCGATCGGAAATATTTATAATTGTCATACAAATATTTGTGCTATAAGCCACGCAAATTGGTAATGCACTGGAACCTTGTCAAATTAACGCCCCTTTGTGTGACGTCATCAGCAAAGAAAAAATACAGCTAACAAAATGTGATATTCTCATCTATACGTCACTATGACGTCACCAACATGGCCGCCAGGCGCATTACCAATTTGTGTGGCTTATACGTCTTGGTGTTTATTATGTATTTTATGTATGTATTTAAAAAGGAAAAGTAGTTTATGTATTTTCTCCGTATTATGGTACCCATAAAATAAGCTTAGCTTATGACTAGAGTACGTTGTGTGAAATGTCCATGAATATTTATTTATTTATTGCTCTTGTACTTTATAAAAGTCGCACCTATCTTAGATGTCAAAAAGATCTTTTGAAAGTTTTCGATATTGCCTTGGATGTTCAGAAGTAGGTATAAGCCACACAAATTGGTAATGCGCCTGGCGGCCATGTTTGATTTCCAGAAAACTCCGACGAAAAGAAAGCCTTAAAATTTTTTTTAACAATAAATAATATTACTAACGATAATATATAAATAAAATTTCAATCAATGCCAATTTAAAGAAAAAATACTTGTTAATTTTCTGTCGCTGAAGTTGGTATGGATTGCACGCATCACTTTTGAGAGTGCTCGATTGTGTGATGCGATGCTGTAATTGCAACACTCAACGTTGAGCATTGTGCTTGTGCCGCATAATGCGCTATTGTGCGCTGATTGGAAAACGGGGAGTAAGTTCTTGTAATAGGCACGCACGAAGTATAGATACAAGGAGTCCGAACGTAATGTTGAACGAATGGTCTCAATTTAAGGGACAGATTTTTGCCGGTAGAGTGCGCCATTTTTCAAGAAGTACTCGTTTGAACTATTGACACTTGTGGAAAAAAATATTCTGAGAAACGTGGATATAAATATAAGTTTTAGGAAATTTTTCGAGTGCTTTAAACCCAACAATACAGAGAAGGTCAAGAGATATTCTGATATTCTATACTAGCATCGGTACGTCCTGAATACTTGCGCAGCCAGTGGCAGAAAATAGAACTATGATCTGGGTTGATTATTGTGTACACGAAATATTATGGAAAAGCCTATACCGTTCGGACTCCTTGTATCTATACTTCGTGGTAATAGCTATGGTTTTTGACAAATCGTGATAGTGACATTAGTGACAATTTATATAAATATAACTGTCAAGTGTCAGTGTCAAAGTCAGTGTCAAATGACGATTGCGCGAGCGCTGGTGCTATTCTGATATCTTTATTTAATTTTTATCTTCTGGATTCCTCTATTGCGATAGTTTATCAACGAGAATTTGTAATTGCTGTATAATCTAATCGCCACGCCTCTTGCTTAATGAATAACACTTACATTAATAATAACGTCAGTGGCACTGCCCGGAATCTTAGAAGAAACCATAGACAACTATTTTGTGACAGCGGACGTCAGAGGAAATTTGAGGAAACTTAGGTTTTGAAAGGCGTCATGTCTGTCCATGACATTAATTTTAGTGTTGCCATTGTTCAGCACAGACTAATATGTTCTAAACTTTCTGTGATAGGTTTTAAGAGCACAGATTTGATCCATGATTCAAATTTGTAAGTACATATGCGGTGGCCACAAACCGGGAGACGAGGATTGATAGTAGCCTTGGAACCACCTCTGGTTCATAGGGCTCCTCCAAAGAACTAACCTCTCAAACTAAACTAAATTCATTCATCAAATTAAATTCTCCAAAAAATCTAATTATAAAAGGGGTGACGATTTTTGTCTTTGTTTCATGCATTGTGATGATTTATTTGGGGTCTTGGGATTGAAGGAGTGCAAACGGCGCAGGGTCTCGAAGTTCGGCGTTTTTTTAAGGAGCCCTATGTGATGTAGTGGAAGAATAAGAGCTTTTTATAGAACTTTTGTTTCTTTATTCTTTCTGTGACTGTCAACTTGTCACCTGTGTCGTCACATGGTTGTCACCATTGTATAATTTGCCCTTATTTTAATTAGCAATTTTTTACATCTTATTTGTTTTAATTATAATTTTAGTTATAAGTTGAATGTATCAGGAGTATATTCTGCGAGCATATCTTCTCTCATCAAAACTGCAATATTCCGTATATGTTTTATCATGAAGACGACATGCTGTATTCCTAAATGCAAAAGCAAGCGAAAGAATATGGCTCTGCACCAATTTCCGATTCGAGAAACAGTCACCAAGAAGTGTATTTAGAGTATTGACTCTGCTCTTTTGAAGGGCCTTTCGGAAGATCAAGTAAGATCGTCATATGTGTGTAACAAACACTTTGAACTACGATTTGTTACGACGCTGGCAATTCTCATATTCTACTATATTCTTAAAAGAGGAAATTGAGACTGACGCATTTGCTACTAGTTATGAATCTCAAGGCCCATCGGCTATGTAGGGTGTCAGTTAGTACCCGGGTTTTCTGCTTTAATTTAATTTATTAAGTCAGCTACAATAGGTAATTTTAAAGTTAACAATTTACTGTTGTAAATTCTGTTTCTGTTTCTGTTCGTATAGTCCGTATGTCCGTATAGTGAAGAATGCAAGTGTCGCCACCCCTTTTTGTTCCTAGGGTGCTGTAAAAGTTAGCTAAGGAATATTGTACACATATAACATCCTCTGTCAGAGACGAAAATTTATTGTACGTTATAAAAAATAAAATTGTTATTTTAAATAATCGTCCGCCATTTGTTAACACGAGGCATAAGTACAATCTTGTAATGCATGTAACTCGACTATGTTAATGATAATAAAATAAATCTTTGGAGTAAGTAGTTCTGGGGCAATACATATTGTTTAGTTTTTAAAAGTATATTGGCTTGCTTGGCTGACCTTGATAATAAGTGTACCTATATAATATTTATATTTATAAGTGTATTTTCGTAGATATGTTCATTCTGTTTTGTCATTTACAATAAAATAATTCGGTAACCACATAGTTGTAATTTTATTTTTGCATCTAAATAATTATCTATTGTGTAAAATATGTGGCTACATAGCTATAACATGTGGTCTAAGCATGTGGTTAATATCTAACATGGCTTAATTTTATTATTACGGCTGTACAGTACTCAGTTGAAAGAAGGTTGACAGTTGAGCAGTCAAATGACAATCAAATGACAGTCAAATGACAGTTGTCAGAATGCAAAATACCCCTCCTCTATATTTTACCCGTTCTTCTAAGTTTCCCTTCTGATACGTAGTATCTTCTATCTATTCTGTGGTCAGTGGACTTTCGCAATCGATACTGAGACGACGTACTAATTGTTGGAATTTATTATTTATTGTGAAATTCTGTGCTAACAAGTGCTAAATCACTGTTCTATATTCTAGACTTTTAACAGTTAGTGAACGCTTTTTGCCTTCGCCTCGGATTCAACAAGACTCCGTTGAAAAAAAATACGATTGTTTTTAATCTCCTGGTGTAACATGTCGGTGTTGAATAATTTCACCGTTTCTATAGCAAAAGGACTAAGGCGTAAGTTTTTTCTTAATCTTTTTAACCTTAAAATATTTACTTTTAGTCCGTATTAGGATGCCCAGAGGTTATAAAACAGATTTATGAAGATATTTTTTCCTACCGATTAGTGAATGCTTTTTTGCATCTTATCTTCTAACTAACTCTTCCTCTTCTGTGTGAGATTGAAAACTAAATCACCTACATCAAAACACCTAGTCGTTGTGATGTATTTAAATTTGTCATTTCTTGTTTAATCTGTTCCATAGGAAGCATAGAAAGACACTCAGCTTCTAAAAGTTATCTATAGGGAGCCTTTTAATATGTCTATATTATTATATCAAAAAATTAATTACTATTTATGAGTGTGGATGAAGCCAAGGAAGTATGCTTCGATCGTAGCAGATGGCGCTCTATAGTCTCTGCCTACCCCCATGGGAAAAAGGCGTGATGTTATGTTATGTTATGTTTTTCAAAATATACTTTATGCATACTAAAAGAACTGCAGGGCACAGCTAGTTTAAAATTAAAGCTGTTTAGACGTAACATATTTTTTTTGTATGTTTCCAATTAATAAACCTAAAACTACTGGATAAAATTAAAAAAAAAACATCTTAAAAATATTGTTTTCTAATACACTTCTCAATTAAATATGTCTGTGCCTAGCTTTAGGACATTTATTAGCTAAAAAGAATATATTGCAAAAAAGAATATATTTATAAAGCAATATATTGCATCATACATGACTATTAATATTACAATAATTAATAATCATATTGAAATACCTACCTATCATACTATTAAGATAAGTTCCAAGAGCTATAAAGTAGGTATGTAGGCACCTATTAAGTAATTAGATAATAATTTTATAAAAAGAGCAGCTTATCTATTATTTTAAATATTCAGCTCTTTCATTTTTGCTCTTTTTGCATTTAAGGGCCTACATCAATATAATCGTCGACATGTACATATTAACACAGCTAGTAGGTATAGAAAATGAAGAATTAGGGATATTTTTTTTGTTTACTCAAAATCTACTAAATATATTTTAATTCTGATTTACGTGTTTCTATATATAATAGTTACTTATGCTTTTAAAGTTATTTCATTAGTTAATACCCGATAATAGACAGACAAATGAAAAAAATAAAAAATTAGACAGGTTGTTTTGCTAAGATTTTCTATCGAGAAAACTTTTTCAATCGCGTTTCTGAGTTTATGCGTTCCTAGATTATATATTGAAAAAACATATACTTAAAAATTAGAGCTCTAGCCAGTCAATCTAAAGAAAAAATAAAAACTTCGTACGTAGAAAAATGCACGAAGCTATTTTGGTATCCTCTTAATTAACAATAACACAGTTGTGTAATGTAAACAATATTTTTTATAAAAAAAATCTGTATATTATAGATAGACTAACGATTTTAATGGCTACCAAATAAAAGTTTTTATGGCTACCTGTTTATATAACTTTTTATTTATTTATTTATTTATTATCACAATACAGCTATTATTACAGGTTAGCCCTAATGCAATAGTGTAGCCAAATACATTTGTTACATAATATATTAATTAAATTTAAGCAATATTTATAAAATATAACTACCACTATATTTTCTATCCTAAATGTCAATTTAAAACTGCATACGTTTGAAATTAAGATTGAAGACAAGCACTATATCTATGACTAATAACTAACTATAACATAATATAAACAATGCTATAATAATATTATGTTTGTGTTGTAAATGAAATAAATAAAAAAAAAATATTACGTAAAAGGGTATGATGAAATAGCCAATTAATCAAAATACACTAGTAGAATGGTTTTTTAATGTATGTTAGGTGACAACCCTATCTATAAATATAATGTATATAGGAAAATAACTGTAATAGTTGTTTTGATAAGTGGTTTGTTTATAAAGTTAATCTAACATCCTTGCTTGACCTTTCTTCAGTCTGCTGTCTCTCCTGGTGCAAATAACCTATAATAATAATAGGAACTTCTAAAAGCCACTTAAGGGATTTTGTACACATATAACATCCTCTATAAGAGACGAAAAACTCGAAAATAAATCCTGTGGCAACACACCCGGTCATCACAGCATTGTAGACCATAATCTCTCCCAAAGTGAGGAGTAGGTTAGTGCTCAACAGTGGAACGATAATGGGCTGGAGAGAGAGAGATAAGTATAGTTAGATTCTACAAGCTTAGAGTAATTTGAGTAAAGGGTATATCTATAAAGCTCACAAAACATCTAAATAATAAAACAATAATATAAAAGATGACAATGGTACCGATTCTAGGTGCACAACTAAACGTAACTAAAAATGAAAATTTACAACTAGTATCAATATCACAATTTGGCAATGTTAACAGAACTTTTTTGTTAGAAAATCTAACTAACGATTTTAATTAATAGAAATGTGCACAATGTAATAGCCAATTAATTAAAATATGCCATAGTTGCTTTTATTGTCATTGTAGACTATAATCTCTCCCAAAGCAATAGGAAGCCCAGCAATAGGAAGTAATAGGCTGGAGAGAGAATATAACGCCAAATAGCGTTAGGATATGATTTTTTCAATGGAGTAACTAATTATGATGTAATCTATAACAAAGTATATCGGTCATTGACTTGGCCACTCACCTACTTGGTGATATGCCAAATACGTGGATTGATGAACTGTTTGTGTATTTCATCATTACAAACTATTGTTAAGCAGTTGGTCTATTATACTTTCACCAGGCTAGTGGAAAAATTTATTAACTAACTATATAGGTAATAGCTGTTTATCGCGACTCTGTACGCAGGGAATTTAGAAAATTTTCCCTGTATTTTTTTTTGCAACATTTTTCACTTATTCTTCTCTCCTATTGGTCGCAGCGTAATGTTATATAGTCTATAGTAGCCTTCCTCGATAGATGTGCTATCTAACACAGATAGAATTTTTCAAATCGGACCATTAGCTCTGGAGATTAGCGCTTTCAAACAAACAAACTCGTCAGTTTTTTTATGTTAGTGTAGATTAATAGGAAATGTTTTATTTCGTATCGTTTTCGCAAAAATTAGTAAGTATTGTTCAACTTGAATTTGCGAATATTTGTTATTAGACCTTGAACAGTGCATTTAATTTAATAATAGTTAATATTTTTAATATTTTCAATATTCATCAGACACAATATTCCTACAGACCAATTGGCTAAAACTATGACATATTAGCTAGTAAGAAGATTATTAGGAAGGCCATATTAATAAAACCATGGCCTGCGGCGTCGTAAAATCAAAATTTTGTACAAAGTGTGTTGCTGTTTGGCATATTTGCAGTAATTAGTCTGGCAGAAAAAAGTTGATGAAAAGCATTCTGTAAAATGTTAGCATGGCTTTAACATATATTAATGAGTCGTCATCGATATCAGTCTATCGCAGTCTACTGCTGGATTTAGGCCAATCCCAATTCACGCCACAACACACCTTTACCAAGATGTACTCCTGTGGCATTAAATAGCAGCAAACCTTCTTGCAAAGGTCGTCCGTTCATCTAGTAGCCAGTATACTTGCCGAGTCGCAGTGTCCTCTCTAAAACTCGTCTGCTCCATCGGTCATAGGTTCTTCGATAGAGGTGGCTCTTTGACGGATCCAAATAGTTATCTAGTTATTTATGAACAATCGATTGTGGTTGGCACTGTAACTGCGTGAATTTGCGCTGGCCAGTTAGATTCCGATTGCCCATGATAGAGCCCGTGTGGTGGTGGATTAAAAATACAAGTTTCACCATCCCTGTTTCCCAAGGTCCTATAAAAGCCACCTAAGGGACATATCACACATCTGTGAGAGATGGAAACCTCGAAAATGAACCCTATGCTAACACGCCGGCCCGCCGGGTCAGCGCGGCGTTGTAGACCATAATACTTCCCAAAGTGGAGGAGGCCCGTGGAACGTAATTAATGGGCTGGAGAGAGAGAGAGAGAGAGGAATAATTCTACAGTCTTGTGGTCTTATTCATAATGACTTATCGGAGGGTTAAAAGGAGATTTTATCGGATAGATAATAAATGTTTTAGCGTAAAAAGACTATTATGAATAACAGTTTTTGTCCGTCCGTCCGTATGTCACCAGGCTGCATCTCAAGAACGGTGATAGCCAGACAGTTGAAATTTTCACAGATGATGTATTTCTATTGCCGCTATAACAACAAATACTAAAAATAAAATAAAATAAATATTTAAGGGGGGCTCCCATACAACAAACATGATGTTTTTACCGTTTCTTGCTCGATACTAATAACGTTGCCTTATGTTTCATAGATAATGGTACGGAACCCTTCGTGCGCGAGTCCGACTCGCACTTGACCAATTTTTTTTTTGATAACCTGTGACGTCGTAAGGAAATCAAAATTCGTCGTAAAATTCGCGGGTGTTCAATTAACGACTGATAATACAAAAGATAATTTTATTTCGATAAACAGTGCACTATGTGACGGCTAGGTGTGCAATTCTGTTGCTCTTTACAATGCAGTTAGTGTTTGATTTAGCCGATCTTTAGCTACTTAAAAAAGAATAATTTTATTAATCTTTGCAGAGCTTGAAGTGCCCACATCTATGTGCGTGAGCGTGATTACGTAAGATACACAAAATTAATTCTATTTTTAATTTGTTTTCTTGTAGTTACTCCCTTATCTTTGGAATTACCCGAGCAAGATTCTTTTATCATCCGTACTTCATTAAATGTTTGTACCTACGCATCAATTCTTATACCATATTCTTGTTGGGTACGGCTCTGCTATAGTCGGGAGGATATTTGATCTGCTATACCACGCCTAACGTAATCAATACCCATTCTATACTTTAAGATACCACTATGATGGCGTGTGATAACTAGTTAATATGTTTAATTTGAAGATTTTCACCTCTAACAGATGTCATCTGCTTAAATTATTTCTTAGTTAACCTTTGACTCCCCCCCCCCCCCCCGTAGAATTGTAAATGGTGACAATTGTATTCTTAATGCTCCCAGCCACATTACATGGGTTTTCTATAAACGCACATACGCGATCATAGCACCACGCGAAAAGCGTTTCCTGCACTGGGCTAATGCGTCTTTTATAGGCAATGGAATTGAGATAAATAGGCATCAGGTTTAAATTCGCTAATTATTCAGCTGTGAATTCGTTAACCTATTAAACGAGTAATTTACTTAGTATGTAGTATGTAGTATGACCTGTAAATCTTTATACCCAAAATCTGGTACCCATAACCTAATCATATTAAGCTTAATTTAAGACCAGAGAACGTCGTGAATATTTATTTATAGTTAACTCAGTACGCAGTAATTTGTCTTCATAGATAATACAAAACTTTCCTTTGCATTTATCGCAGTGATTCATTATAATATTACGTAACTATGTAAATAAACCAATTTAACTCAAGTGCATATATATTTTTAACTACAAATAAATTCATTGACCTCGTTTTGATTATGGACTCTATAGGGCTGAAACGTGTACAAAAATTATTATGTGTAAATAGTTTTTATCGTATTTGGAGATCTAAATTTCATACTAATCAGTCGCGCCATTTTGGAGGAGAATGGCGACTGTCAAAGTTACTTGCTAGATATTATTTATAATAACTAAAACGTATAGCTTTTTGAGGTTCAGTACCAAAGACTTGGTTTTCCTTTCATCAAAGCTGTTTTTCAAGAACAGTAATAGCTAAGCCAGTTGAAATTCTGTTACAGATGATGTATTTCTGTCGCCGCTTTAACAACTTTAAACCCAGAATACAATAAATACTCATCATAATCATTTAAGTATTTATTGTAATCCTACAAGAAACGTTTCCAGTTTTAATAATTTCATGCTTATCATCATCTTCATCATTGTCGTGCCCTTATCCCTTTTTTTTGGGGAACGCGCAACGAGTCTTTTTCTTGCATGCTTTTCTCTCAAAAGTAGTAATGACGTCGTATTTACTCTTCTTGTATTCGTTTTTTCTCCGGCCTTCCGCTACCTTTCATTCTCTCTCCGTTCATTCTCAGATCATTCCTCCTAACTTATCCTCCCATCTCTTTACATGACCATACCAAGGCAACTGCCATTTAGTACTTCCCATGTTATTATAATCTCGATGTAAGATAACTCTATTATTACGCACAACGTTTATTTTTATATACAAAAATGTCTATTTTGCGCAGCAAATCATGAACGATAAGATTTTCAATGTGGGTCATGTAACTTAGATAATGTCACAATATTTTACTTAGATATAACTATGGCTTATATTGTCATGTGGTTTGTAATATTTCATCACCTAAGATGAAATTTCCGTGGATAAGGTATCGGGTTTGATCCCTGTACAGGACAGTTTTTGTCATGAACACTGCTATTTGCGATGGCTGTTTGTACTGCATCTGGATCTTAAGTGTTGCTTATCTATTCTATGTAACTATGTATTTACAGAAAAAATCTGGTATTCATCGCAAATATTATGCTTAATTCGTGGCCAGATGACGAATAAAAAGTCCGAATGTTTAAAAAAACTGAACCTATAAACGTCCCACTGTTGGTCGTGCGTGGACATTATTCGTAGTGAAATTGTATTATTATATTAGTCTACTATACAACGTTGGCCATGCGTTTAGGGTTTAGTTTCTCAACCTGCAGTTGCCTGCGACTTCGTACGCGTGGAATTTAGTAAATTAACTTTCATTGATGCTTCGCTTCTATTGGTCGTAGCATGATTTTAACTATAGGTATAAATTTACTTTTAGCCTTCCTCGAATAATGTACTATACAACACTGAAAGAATTTTTCAACTCAGTGGTTCCTGAGAATAGCGCGTTCAAACAAACAAACTCTTCAGCTTTATAATATAGTTTCTAGATTTCCGTCTCGCATATCTATCTAGTTACCGCCTTTGATTGTACCGTAGCTAACTTTTACACCATCTATGTACTCATTGAAGTGGTGTCAAGTGTATACAGTGATAAACCTATTAGGCAACCCTATCTAAGTGTATGTAAATATAACAACTATGCGTTGATATATTTTTAATCTCTTTGTTTTATAATAACAGCCTAAAAATACGAGCAAAACATGATTAATCATATAAAAATAACATCGAAGGCTGCTGTTGACAAATACTCTGTGTAATGGTGGCCATTCACGGTTGTCTGACAGCTCAACCCTTTGTAAGTAACTTCAACTCATAGTTTGCGTTATGAAAACCTGGTAGGTCGTTTAAATGTAAGAAAATAAAAAAATATACTTAATAATAATAATAAATAATAAATATTCATGGACATTTCACACAACGTCCTCTGGTCCCAAGCTAAGCTTATAATATGCTTGTGTTATGGGTACCAGAATACGGATAGACTACATATACTACTTTTCTTTTGTAAATACAAACTTATATATAATACATAGAAACACCCAGACGCAGTACAAACATTTGTGTGACAATTAGAAAATTCACACAAATGATTGTCCCGAGCGGGAATCGAAAAATAAAAGAATATACACTAATTTGGGTTTCCTTATCATGTTGTTACGTTTGATAATTTAATTGAGTTAAACGTTACTTAAATTATTTATGTTTGCTAATTACCTACACGTTGACCTTGTGGTAGAAACGTGATGATAGATAAATATAGTCACCAGAGTATTGTGATAACGAATGCTACAGTCAATTTAATTTTAATATAAAAACTGGATACTTTGATAAAGATTAATGAATACAGAACTAAGAAAGAAACCTATACTATCTATATATTTGAACTGGGTTCGAGTTTGGTGCACTCTGGTGGAACTGGTCGACATGCTCCAACAATGCAATTTTTTATTAAGTTAGTTTTACCTAGTCCTGATAGCATTAATGGGCATCATTCTCACACCCCACAACCCCACAATAATGTTAATTAATATAGAAAAAAATTGGTCAAGTGCGAGTCGGACTCGCGTACGAAGGGTTCCGTACCATTATCTATGCAACATTAGGCAATGTTATTAGAATCGAGCAAGAAACGGTAAAAAAATCATGTTTGTTGTATGGGAGCCCCCCTTAAATATTTATTTTATTTTATTTTTAGTATTTGTTGTTATAGCGGTAATAGAAATACATCATCTGTGAAAATTTCAACTCTCTAGCTATCACCGTTCTTGAGATACAGCCTGGTGACAGACGGACGGACGGACGGACGGACAGCGAAGTCTCAGTAATAGGGTCCCGTTTTTACCCTTTGGGTACGGAACCCTAAAAAAGAAAGGAAAATTTGAAAAAAATATCCATGGAGTTTCTTGTCTGTTCTTCTCTATAGGATCCCCGTTTGGAACAGACACCTAGCTTCTGACGTTTCAAAAGAGCTTGTAAGACATGCAAATATTTTTTTTTTACTTCAAATATTTTTTTTTGACTTTGAATTAACAAGCTAATCTTAGAGCTTAGAGCTAATCTTCACTAAAATAAATAATCTTAAAACAAAAATAAAAAAATAAAAATGAATTATTTGAATAAATAAGCACTGGTCCGATTTAAAAAATTATTTTAGTTTTTATTGAACATTTATCGAGGAAGGCTAAGGCTATATATTATAACATCACGCTGCGACCAATAGGAGCGAAACATCAGTGAAAACGTTGCAAAAATGAGAAAAATTTCCAAAATTCAACGCGTATGAAGTCGCTTGCAACAGCTTCATAATTACACTTTGTTTCAGGTCTTCGACAGAAGCAGGAACTTCGAGATTTACCTTCTAACTTGTCCAGAAAGCGTGGCAGTACCACAGGTCATGACGATGTCAAGTTTAATATGGAGAAGTGTCTCATTGTGTCGAAGGTCACCAGATTAGAGTATGAGAGGTTAGTGGCTTTTAGATATTAACTTAATCAATTGTGTGCCTTATTCTGTTCAAAATGCAACTCCACCTAAACATATATTTTTTTCTTAATAAGAAAAAAAAAATTTTTAACATGGTTTTCTATGTAATAGCCAATTAATGAAAATACACATAGTTGGTTTTATTTAAGTTAAGTTTTTGTGGCATCAGAATTGTCTCCTTCACCTATCTGCAGTACACATATCAGCTATTGCGTTATTTTTGTATGTATATGAGCTTATATCTTCAAAACTACGCAACAGATTTTGATGCGGTTTTTTTTATAGATAGAGTGGTTTTTTGAATAATTTGTTAGGGTATGGTTTTTAAATACCACGCGTACGAAGTCGCGGGCAACAGCTAGTATTGTATAAGAGACCAAACGTATAGATTTGCCTTCTTTATTTCGTGATGTTCCGGAACGGTAGTTATACGTCTGTCAGTGGCGTAGCGTGCGTTTTGCGTATAAAAATTTATATGGGGGCCCTTATAAGGGTAAAGATTTTAATTTTTTCGCACGTTGGGGGCCCCGTATAATTGATGCGGCTGATATGGCGGAAGCTACGCCCTTGACGTCTGTGCAAACATAGAAGCTTAAAAGAAGCTTAAACTAATAATATGTAGGTCTTGTCCTATTTATCTACAATAATTATTGAGTAGTCTTAACATTGTACTTATGTTATCATAAATTACGTAAACAGTATTTCAACGCGTTGTTACACAATCAAAGATATATGGACGCAATTTTATCTATTAAATAATTTGGCCTAATAATTTATATTGCTGAGGAAATATGGGATGCATCGTATTTGAAATAAATTATTGTACTTATGTAGTCTATGTTTTAAGAGATTTTGTCCTCCGATTTAGGAGGTATTATGGTAAAAATATGCCGCGCTGACCTGGGATATTAGCACAGTTTAGGTTCATGTTTTCCGTCTCTCACAGAGGATGTTATCTGTATACAATATTCCATAGTTAACAGCACCTTGGGGACGGGATGGTGTGGTGACACTTGTGTTCTTAATCGGATCATGTCACCAATTGCCCGCGACTCCGTCCGCGTAGAATTTAGAAAATTTTCCTTGTTTTAGCAACATTTTTAACTACTATTTCGCTTCTGCTGGTTGTAGCGTGATGTTTTATAGTCTTGTTTTATAGTATGTTTTATAGTTTTTCTCGATAAATGCCCTATCTAAAACTGAAAGAATTTTTCAAATCGGCCCAGTGGTTCCTGAGATTAGCGTGTTCAAACAAACAAATAATAATTTAATAATATTAGTAAATAATTTATAATATTAGTATTATATTCAGGTTGCCTGGAAGAAATCGCTTTAAGCGATAAGGCCGCCCACTGTACTTGATTTTTTTAGCTAAGCTAATTTTAAGATATATGTACGGTGTACAATAAAGAATAAATAAATAAATATATTATTTCCCCGCTATTTTCGCATAAGCACGTCTTGTGGTTGCAAAACGGGAGGTAATCTATTCTAATATTATAAAGCCGAAAAAGTTTGTTTTGAACGTGCTAATCTCAGGAACCGCTAATCCTATTTGAAAAATCGTATTTGATAGCGCATTTATCGTGAATGGCTTTAGGCTACATAATATCACGCGGCAGCTATAGGAGCGATGCATCAGTGAAAAAAAAAAGTTGCAAAAATTGGATAATTTACTATATTCCAGGCGTACAACTAGTAATTGATATAAAAATATGCACAAAAAATTAGCCAATTGATCAAAATAGTTGTTTTCATTTAGTTAAGTTTAGGTATTCACGTAGAATTGAGGCCAATATTACAGAGTCAGCAATATTCGATTTATTAATCCTACAGTCAAAAGACACGTAGATGCACGTGCCAATTATCACCTGTGACCTTCGCAGTGATGATAATCTTTGAACCTATAACACCTAATAATACATGACAATGAACTCATCACTGTCCTTGAGTTATACTGTATGTTTTTACTATAATTAGTTTTTAAGGTTCCGTACTTAAAAGGTAAGGACCCTAGCTATTACTAAAGGCTCCGCTGTCTTTCTGTCACCATGCTGAGTCTATTGAATGGTGATAGCCAGAGGCGTATTTTGAAAATTGGCGCCCGCCCGGGACGGACACAAAAATTATTTGCGACACAATTTTTAAAATTGCCCTCGGGCGTCAAATTAAATGATTTGACGCCCTGGGCCAATTTTAATTGCCGCCCTATAAATTAATAGAGATAGAGAAAAATTTTAAACTTGAAGCCTTTGCCGCCCTTCTCAGGCTGGCCGCCCTGGGCTATGCCCCCTATGGCCCTAGGGTAAATACGCCTCTGGTGATAGCTATATAGTTGACATTTTAACAGATCATTTGTCGCGATTGCTACTATACATATATAACAACAAATACTAAAAATCAGAACAAAACAAATAATTTTTGTGTCCGTCCATACATCCATCCATCAACCTCAGTTTGTCCACTGCTAGATGTCTCCCCCATAGATCACCACAGCAATTTTTTGTGGTGATGATATGCTTATGTGATGGATTGGATGCAAGCGGCACAAGACCGCGCGTTGTGCCGTTCTATTGGGGAGGCATATGTCCAGCAGTGGACAAAGAGAGGCTGATGGATAGATATGCTTATTAGGATGTGATTATTCCAGCTTGACATGATGATGGATGTTTTCTGATGATAATGATACGGGACCTTTTTTGCGCGAGTCTAACGTTGAGCTTTTTATCACTTATAATTTGTAATTAATAAAATCCGTCTTTTTGTGTTTCGTAATGATCAAATAAAATTGGATTTTACAGACAAGCAAAAGTTATTATATCTTTACTTATTACAAAGCAAAGTCGTTATTTTTGTATGTATGTCCCTATGTCAGGTTATATCTGTAAACCGACCCAACGGATTTTAATGCAGTTTTTAGAATAGATAGAGTGGTTCCAGGGATTGGTTTATTCGTATAATTGATTAGGGTTTAGGGTTTGGCCTTTAAATTCCACGCGTACGCAGATGCGAGTAACAGCTATGCAATATAATAATTCAAGTCTAAATATAATAAGTAAGTCTTCATATTCATTTTTATAAATCCTTATCCTTACTAATTTTTAAATGCGAAAACGACGACGAGCTTGTGTTAATGTGTCGAACGAAACTATAGCGCGATTTAAAAACGGTACAACGGCATCTATCGATTGTCATAGTAAACTTCTGTGTTAAGGTTTAATTTCTTAATTTCACGCGTACGAAGTCGCGGGCAACAGCTAGTGTTTTATAAAAATTAAGTGTATGAAGTTCGTGTGCAACTGTAGATATGAGAATGGAGTGCAAAATGTTTATGTATTTCATAGATGGAATGTATTTGTAAGAGAGATGGCCTTGCAACGACCTACACTTACACCGAGCATGTTCTCCGTGTTAAAACTATCAGATTAAACTAGTTTAGTTATCATGAAGGGACGAAATATTGTCCGTGTGGTGACGGATTAAGAATACAAGTGTCACCACCGCATTTCCTTCCAAGGGTGCTGTAAAAGTCGGCTAACTGATATTGCACACAGATAATAACATCTTCTGTGAGAGACGGAAAACTAGAAAACAAACCCTGTGCTAGCACGCCTGGTGAGTGCGGCATAGTAGACCATAATCCCTCCCAAAGTGGAGGAGGCCCGTGCCCAACAGTGGGCGTAAATGAGCTGGAGAGAGTGAGAGTTTTGTAGCGTTTTTTTTTAACAAAACTACTACGTTTCCTTTTTGTAATATTATATCCATACATCTGCTCTTCTCCGGCCACTGCTGGACATAGGCCTCCCCCACAGAACGCCATAACGCACGGTGTTGTACTAACAAAACATAAATAAATAAATAAATAATAATTATTATAAATTATAACTGCATCCAGCGGCCCCCGGCGCGTTTGACGATATCGTCAGTTCACCTTGTTGGCGACGGTCCCACGCTGCGTCGTAATAATATTAGTATTGTTAAATTACTTTTTCCTAGCTTACAGTACGTCACAAAGAAAACTTATACATACTTTATAATAAGGAAGAAAATTCTTTATCTTTTGTAAATCAAGAATTTAATCAATATACTTCTTATTTGTTATCATAATAATAACAGAATAATATTTGCGTATGTCATTACGTAGTGGTAATGAAATTATTATTCATAATATTGCACTGATAACAGCCCCTGATAAGAGATAAACACGTGATCTGATTAGTTATAATAATAATAAGTCTGACGCCCATTTGTCGAGCCTCAGGGGGTAAATATACTTCCTATCTTTGTCTATTTATCTTTATATCGTCCGTCTGGTGATTGGTTACAATTGTCACCACTCCTTTTCCTCTCCTCCTTTTTCTTTCGTTGGCGTGGAATTAAGAAGCAAACCTTCATAAATTTTACAGAAAACCCATCCCCTTGAACCACTCTGTCTATAGAAACAAACTGCATCGAAATCCAATGCGTAGTTTTGAAGATTTAAGCATACATAGGGACATACATACCGAAATATCGACTTGTTTTATTATAAGTAAAAATTCTCTTTCTCTCGACTCTCTTTCCAGCCCATTTACGTCCCACTGTTGGGCACGGGCCTCCTCCACTTTGGAGGGATTATGGTCTACTGTGCCGCGCTGACCAGGCGCGTTGGCACAGGGTTTATTTAATATTTTCTAACACTTGCGCGACTCATCTGTTTAAATAAAACTACTTTTTACGGGTGAGACGGTCTCACCCGTGACCATGGTGACTGCAAAGTCTCCGAAACGTCGGGCCAAAATTTAAAACAAATATACGTGTCTTAATCCGTAAAAAGTAGTTTTATTTAAACAGGGTTTATTTTCGAGGTTTCGTCTCTCACAGAGGGTGTGTGCAATATCCTTTAGCTGACTTTTACAGCACCCTTGGGAGGAAAGGGGGTGGTGACACTTGTATTCTTAATCCGTCACCACACGGAGACTAAGTAAAGATATAATATTTCTAATTATTTATTGTCTAATATTTGTAATCGTGTAGTTTAATGTGCGATGTACAAATAGTTTCATACCGAGTACAGTGTTTTTCCGTTCTTGCTACGTAGAAAATTATCATGTGTCCTACATTACAATTGCACTTGATATTGGTGCCGATTCTGAGCGCACAACTAAACTTAACTAAAAAATTAAAACTGATAGCGTCATTATCACAATTCGGCAATGTTTACTGAAGTTTCTTATTATTAAAACTGTGTATTAAAGACTAACGATTTTAATTAATATAAATGTGTACAACGAAATAGCAAGTAATAACTATATTGACACTACCAATTTTCATTATTTAGTTAAGTTTAGTTGTGTACCTAGAATTGGCACCATTATTAACCAAAACTAATTGTTACATTCGGTCATGTAAATTATATCGTTATTTAATTAATCTTGAACTCGTTCTCACAATTACAATACAATTATACTAAACGTTGGGTGGGAAATTTTAAATAAATGTTATAGAATACGTAAGAAGTGGTTTTATTTAAGTTTCGTTGCAATGTTATTGTTAGAGAATGTTAAATTCGTAGTATAGTTTTAAGCAATTTTAAAAGAGGTATGTACCTATTTAATACGTGGAATCATGTTTTTATTAGCTACGTTCTTATCTATCTACTTGTTATAGTCGGATTGATATGAAAATTTGCATATACATATTTATTAAGCACTGATGACAATAATTTGAAAAAAAAATGTAGGATTTTCAAGCGTATATATTCTCCCACGGTTGGGCACGGGCCTCCTCCACTTTGGTAGGGATTATGGTCTACTGTGCCGCGCTGACCAGGCGTGTTGGCACAGGGTTTACTTTTGAGTTTCCCGTCACTCACAGAGGATGTTATCTGTGTGCAATATCCCTTAGCTGACTTTTACAGCACCCTTAAGAGGAGATGCGGTGGTGACACTTGTATTCTTAATACGACACCACACGGAAAGCGTAGCGTACACGCAGACTTATACGAGTATATACACGAACACAATTGAAAAATTTAACGCGATTTACAGCAATTTTTTTTATTTTTTGGGTTTTAAAGATCAGTATGGAATTTTTTATCAAAAATTTCCAAGACCAAAAAAAAATCTGGCGGCGAAAAAATAAAAATAAATATGCTAAACTATAGCAAATGACACTATCTTTTAGCAAATTTAATTTGGCAAACGATGTACCAAACACCCAGTATTACGAAGATATAATATTACAAAAATTTATGTGCTATAATCTTTCTTCTAATATATAAAATTCACGTGTCACAGTGTTAGTTACCGTACTCCTCCGAAACGGCTTGACCGATTCTTCTCAAATTTTACATACATATTCAGTAGGTCTGAGAATCGGCCAACATCTATTTTTCAAACCTTTTTTTTTAGTATGGCAAAACAACGTTTGCCGGGACAGCTAGTATTTATATATTTATATGTTAGTTAGTTAGTTAGCTATATAATTTATATGTTAGTTTAGTATCGTAAAAGACGTTACAAATTACACTGAAGTTTTATTTGCATATCATAGCGTAAAAGATAACACATATCTGTGTTGTAAAAGGTGTGCTCGTATATTCTGTTAATTTATGAGAATACTGGCTTTTTGCTCGCGTTTTTATTGTCTAAACTTTAATTTTCAAATAAAATATACTCTATATTTTATTTAAGCATTTTCTGAGATTGTACCTTATTGTTAGATAAAAATGACCGTACAATTACTTTCAGAGATTACTCCCTACATACATATAACAGTATACAACTACATACATATTATACTACTCTCCATGTGGTGACGGATTAAGAATACAGGTGTCACCACCCTATCTCCTCCCAAGTGTGCTGTAAAAGTCAGCTAAGGGATATTGCACGCAGATAACATCCTCTGTGAGAGACGGAAAACTCGAAAATAAACCCTGTGCCAACACGCCTGGTCAGCGCGGCACAGTAGACCATCATCCGTCCCAAAGTGGAAGAGGCCTGTGCCCAAGAGTGAGACGAACAGGGCTGGAGAGAGATACATATTACAAACTTTACCTATTTAATAATAGTATAGACTAGCTGTTGCCCGCGACTACGAATGCATAGAATTTTGAAATAAAAATTTTGCCCGATATTGCAACATTTTTCATTTATGCTTAGCTCCTATTAGTCACAGCGTGATGTTATATAACCTATACTTTGATGAATGTACTATCCACTACTGAAAGAATTTTAATCGGACCAGTGGTTCCTGAGATTAGCGCGTTCAAACAAACAAACTCTTCAGCTTAGAATATTAGTATAGAAGTATAGATTTTTTTTTTTTTTTGGACATTTCACACAACGTCCTCTGGTCCCAAGCATATGCTTGTGTTATGGATTATGGTTATAGATTGTTTATATCACGTTATAGATTAGTAAATATAATATCATGGTTATATAACGTAATATCATGGTTATAGATTAGTAAATATAGGTTTATTAAAACCTTCCTCTTACCCACTATAACTATAGAAAAACGCATCAAAATTTGCTGCATAGTTTTTTTAAGTTTAAGCTTACATACGGACATACATAGAAAGCTTATGTTTTTTATATTAATTTATTAATTTTTACAGGGTTGCAGTTCTTTTGCTTACATACTTTTTAACACGCTTATATTAGTTCGTATCGTATCTATCAATGTATTAATCTATGTAACGGAATATTTGAAAGTGATTTGCGCCCACTTGCAGTAGTCGGATTGATTTGAAATTTTGCACACACATTAAGACAAGGCAATAATTTAAAAAAGTCAAGATCTTTTTCAAGATCGTTTTAGAACTAAGAAAGTTATTTTTTCCATTATAATTAGATTTATGTTCTTTTCCAGACGTTGTCATGAGAATATTTCTGATGAGGAACTGGAGAAAATATTACGTACGCGAGGCTCGGACTATGACTCTATGGTTCATATACATCGACAACAGAAGGCTTTTGAGGAGAATGTGGCTAACACACTCAAGAATATGGGAGCTAAGGTGGAAATGGCTAGCAGGTAAATATAGTACATCCAATGATACCAGAAGAATATAAACAGACTGACATTGGTACCAATTCTAATTGCACAACTAAACTAAAAATGAAAATGGGTAGTGTTAATAACACAATTCGATATTAACTGAACTTTCTCATCCATACTAATATTATAAAGTTGAAGAGTTTGTTTGTTTATTTGAACGCGCTAATCTCAGGAACCACTGATCCGATTTGAGAAATTCTTTCAGTGTTGGATAGAACATTTATCGAGGAAGGCTTTAGGCTATAAAACATCACGCCACGACCAGTAGAAGCGAAGCAGCAGTGAAAAATGTTGCAATAACGGGGAAAATTTTCTATATACCACGTATAATCGTAGGGAACATCCAGTCAAAATACCACAATACTTGTTTTCATTTTGGTTAAGTTAGGTTAAGTTCCTCTGTGTGGTGACGGATTAAGAATACGAGTGTCACCACCCCATCTCCTCCCAAGGGTGCTGTAAAAGTCCGCTAAGGGATATTGCACACAGATAACATCCTCTGTGAGAGACGGAAATCTCGAAAATAAACCCTGTGCCAACACGCCCGGTCAGCACGGCACAGAAGACCATAATCCCTCCAAAGTGGAGGAGGCCCGTGCCCAACAGTGGGGCGTAAATGGGCTGGAGACAGGGAGAGAGGTTAAGTTCTAAAGTAAATTATTATGACGGGCTTCGTGATGGAGTGGTTTATGTAATGGACTGCCGATCACGAGGTCGCGGGTTCGATTCCCGGTTGGGACAATCATTTGTGTGATATCCATAAATGTCATACAAATGTTTGTACTGCGTCTGGGCGTTTACTATGTATTATAAGTATGTATTTACAAAAGAAAAGTAGTTTATGCATTATATCCGTACTCTGGTACGCATAACACAAGTATTTAAGCTTAGTTTGGGACCAGAGGACGTTGTGTAAAATGTCCGTGAATATTTATTTATTTATTTTGCAATTGACTTGCTACCACTTGCACTTGAACCCACGACGACAGTCCCAGAGCGACGGAACGGTATTCCGAGGTCGTGGGTTCAAGTCCCGCTTGCGGTGATCACTTTTTCTACTACAATTTAATTTAACTATTAGGTTAAGTTGTTTGACGCGTCAGAAAAGCTCTGTAGAGTTTCAATAAAATCTATTAAGCAGTTTTTGCGCCATAGTTCAAAAAAATTCCTTATATATACCGATTATCGGTTAGGGCGATAGAGATTGCGTTCGTATTACTGTGAAAGTTGTAAAAAAAACTATATTTATTTTTCAGATTAACATACAATGATGAACTTATAAAGTGGTGTGACGTTGTAGTACCATGCGGTGGAGATGGTACCTTCCTCCTAGCTGCTTCTAGAGTTAGAGATGTCAAGTAAGTTTATATAAACTTCCACTTGAAAATCCTAATTTTTTTTTTATTATTGCTTTGTCGTCTGTACTTATTATGTGTGCAAAATTTCAGATCAATCCGACTACTGTAAGTGGGTGAAAATCACTTTCAAAGATTGCATTACATAGATGAATACATTGATAGATACGATACGAAATAATATAAGCGTTTTAAAATGAATGTGAGACTAATAGTTTAAACTACAATAGTCACAACCCCACTTACTCTTCAGGATGCTGTATGAGCCATTTAAGGAATAGCAGCAGATAAATCCTTATCCAACATATTTGCTTAGCGTGGCATACTAGACCAAAAAACTTTCAGGGGTGAAAACGTCAGTGCCCAACTTTATTGGGTTTCAAAGGAGATTTTTAGCTAGTCCGTGTGTGGTGATATTAAAGTTAACAGCTTTTACTTAATAAATTAAATTATGGTGGAAAAAGTGACTGCCGCAAGCGGGACTTGAACCCATGACCTCGGAATACCGTTCCGAAGTTCTTTCCAATCTTGATAGATGGCGTTGTACGTAGAAATACGATATAAACTCAATCGAGTGACGATTGTGGTGGTAAATTTAAATGCTACAAGCACGATCGCAATAAGCTTAGTTGGAAGGAGCTTCGGACCGGTATTCCGAGGTCGTGGGTTCAAGTCCCGCTTGCGGCAGTCATTTTTTCCACCATAATTTATTTTATTGAGTAAAGAAAATTTAATTTAATTAAGTAAAAAAAAAAATTTAATTAAATATTCTAAAATGTATGCTATTGTTCACAGTAAACCAGTGATAGGTTTCAACAGTTCCCCACAGAAGTCTGTCGGTAGACTCTGCTTACCCACTTGGTGTTCTAATGACGTGAAGGGTGCGTTTAAGGCGCTTAAAGAGGTGAGTGAGTTTTATAACACGATCTTATTAGCACTGTATGCGCTTTTTTAGCTAAAAATGGATACTGTTCATAATGTATATCTGTTGATGCTATAACAACAAACATATTACTCGTACTATATTTATATCCACACTACCACATTGTCAGTGTGGTGACGGAGTAAGAATATAAATGTCATCACCCCTTTTCCTTCCTCAGGTGCTGTAAGAGCCATCTAAAGGATATATTACACAAATAACATCCTCTGTGAGAGATGGAAAACTCGAAACTAAACCCTGTGCCAACACGCCTGGTCAGCGCGTCACAGTAGACCATAATCCCTCCCAAAGTGGAGGAGGTCCGTGCCCAATAGTGTGACGTAAATGGGCTGGGAAGAGAGATAAAGGGTACCTACAGAACCCTCGAAGCCTACATCTGCTAATATTTTTTTTGTATGTAATATAGACTAAACTAAATTATAGACGAGCCTCGTGGTTGAGTGGTTTATGTAACGGACTGCCGTTCAAGGGGTTGCTGTTTCGATTCCCGCTCGTGACAATCATTTGTGTGATTTTTCTAATTGTCACACAAATGTTTGTACTGCGTCTGGGTGTTTCTATGTATTATAAGTATGTATTTACAGATGAAAAGTAGTATATGTATTCTATCCGTGTTCTGGTACACATAACACAAGCTTATAAGCTTAGCTTGGGACCAGAGGACGTTGTGTGAAATGTCCATGAATATTTATTTATTTATTATAGTGGAAAAAATGATAACCATGAGCGGGACTTGAACCCACGACCTCGGAATACCGTTCCGTTGCTCTCCCACCTGAGCTATCATGGTTCCCGCATATGTTTACCAAATCTTAGTTGTAATATTGTTATTTGTGTTGTCTCAGGGTAGATTTAATTGGATGCGTCGTTCTAGGATACGTACAACAATTACAAGTGAACCAAAGTTGTTAGATACAATCATACCTGTTGATCTACATGCGTTACACTTTTGCAGGTAATATATTATGTATTTTTAATGTTATACTTAATTAGCTGTTGTCCAAGACTTCTTACGCGTGAAGTTTACAAATTACCTCGTTTTTTCAACATTTTTCACTACTGCTACGCTCCTATTGGTCGCAGCGTGATGTTATATAGCCAAAAGCCTTCCTCGATAAATGGGCTATCCAATACAAAAATATTTTTTTAATTCTAACCAGTAGTTCCTGAGATTAGCGTGTCTGAAAAATATTGTAAAAACGGGAAAATTTTCTAAATTTCTAAATTGAAGTAGCAGGGAAATGCTAGTATAAATTGCTAGTACAAAATGCTAGTATAAAATGTTACATCATAATGTTAACGATGAACAAAGAAGTATAACTTCTTATGTGAATTCATAAAACATTCTTTTTTTTTTGATTAACTTTTTGTTATTTTTAGATATCCTCCAGTAACGCCTACTCACGAAGGTCAAGAATCGGAATCAAACCCGAGAAAAACTACAGACAGTCCGGCAAAAAAATCTTCACTCGCTACTAAAGTGTTGCCATATTTAGCATTAAATGAGGTATGATATAAATATTTATAACAATTATCGTAATTATCATCATAACATTACGCCTTTTCCCATGGGGGTAGGCAGAGACTATAGAGCGTCATCTGCTACGATCTAAACATACTTCCTTGGCTTCATTTACACTCATACATCAGGACATACATGTCATATATACATGGCTCTTAATATGTGTGTAAAGTTTCAGATCAATCCGACTACTGCAAGTGGTTAAAAATCACTTTCAAAGATTCCGTTAATACATTGATAGATACTTACTGAGCTAATAAAAACGTGTTGAAATTGTACATTTGGAAACCTTGTCGCATTTTTATATTTAATAACTTTAGTTATTATAAAATAAAGTTGTTATTTTTGTATGTATGTCCCTCTGTAAGCGTATATCTTCAAAACTACGCATCGGATTTTGATGCGGTTTTTTTAATAGAGTGGTTCAAGAGGATAGCTTTTTTTGTATATTTTGTTGAACTTTTGTATTGTATGACGAGCCTCGTGGTTGAGTGGTTCATGTTACGGAATGCCGATCACGAGGTCGCGGGTTCGATTCCCGCTCGGAACAATTATTTGTGTGATATTTACAATTCTCATACAAATGTTTGTACTGCGTCTGAGTGTTTCTATATATTATAAGTATGTATTTACACAAGAAAAGTACCTAGTATATCTATTATATCTGTTTGGTCCCAAGCTAAGCTTATTTCCTTGTGTTATGGGTACCAGAATACGCATGTTATATTTGGGGATTTGGGCCTAATAACTAAACGCGGGAAAAACCGTGGGAATTAGCTAGCTACTAATAATAGAACTATGTTATTGTTAAAGTAATTTATTGATTTTGCAATTGACATGCTATGCTATGGGACGGTATTCCGAGGTCGTGGGTTCAAGTCCCGCTTCTTTTTCCACCATCATTTAATTTATTATGTTATTGTTTTTAGGTATTCGTAGGAGAGAGTGTTACATCTCGCGTGTCTCTCCTCCGACTACAGATAGACAACGGAGCCTGGACACATACTAAGAGTTCAGGATTATGTGTCACCACAGGAACTGGCAGTACTTCTTGGCATTTTAGGTAAATTAATAGTGTCCGACCGAAAGTTCGGTTTCGGTTGGCCGAAAGTTTCGGCGGCAGTGCCGGTTTCTGCCAAATTTATTAAATTGGGACCCGAGGGTGTTGTATGTAACGTCCATGATTATTTATTTATTTACCTTATTTCAGTATAAACTGTCTTCGAACACATTCTGTACAACAATTAATGAAGATATTATCAAATGAGTGCGGAGTACAATTAGAGACATCTTTGGAGAAAGCCAGAGAGATTACTGAGAAATATAATCAGAAACTTATGTTCGCACCAGGTATGATATTTATTATTTGAGTAGCTGTTGTCTGCGATTTCGTACGCGTGAAATTTTAGAAATAAAACCTTAACTAACAGAAGTTTACCATATCACTCGATAGATGACGTTGTACAGTTTTTTTTAAATCGCGCTATGGTTTGGTTACGCACACGTACACTTAAGCTTGTCAAGATTTTTAGTTTTTAATTCCGATTTTCACATTTATAAATTAGTAAGGAATAGTAAGGATAACTAATTTCCCCGGTTTACCCGCGTTTATACTTATCTAAGGATTAAATGGTGACTTGTGACTAGTATATATATTCTTAATTGAATGCAAATCGCACAAGAACGCGCGTTGTGGCGTTCTATGGGTCTATGAGTCTATGTCCAACAGTGGACGGAGAGAGGCTGATGGATGGGTGGGTATTCTTAATTTATCACAAATTATATATTCATATTGCCATTCTTTATAAGGAACAATGCAAATAAAAACTAAAAAGAAAAGTAATCAAAAATCGGGTTTTTTTTCGCACTACAGAATCCTAATAATAAAACTATTCGACAGATTCCGAGCAGCTAGCGTATTCAGTTAGGGAGTACATAACATTTGAGGAATGGCCCACACCACGAGGACTCCGAGTCAGGGATAGGGCTAATTCTGTTACTGTTAAATCACATTGTACTGACGCTGGTAAGTAAAAATAGCTGTTATTATCCCATAATTTGTCATATTATGATTTAAGAATAAGGACCAATTTTAATGAACTTCTGAAAATTTCGATATGTGTCATCTACTATATAAAAATAAGTCGGGTTTTCCTTCCTGACGCTATAACCGCCAGAACGCACGGACCGATTTCCACGGTTTTGCATTCGTTGGAAAGGTCTCGGGCTCCGTGAGGTTTATAGTCTTTTATTTTTTTTTTGGTATGGCAAAACAACGTTTGCCGGGCCAGCTAGTTTTAATATAAAAAATTACATTAATAACGAAATTGACTGATAATTTTTTTAACAATATTTTACTTCTATTTCTGAATTTAGTAATTAATATTGACTACACAGCTTGTCTACTCTGTTTGTAATATTGACTACATAACTTCTGAAATACATATAACGATATTGACTTCATATTTCGTGACGGGACGGGCTTCGTGGTCTAGTGGTTTATGTAACAGACTGCCGATCAGGAGGTCTCGGGTTCGATTCCCGGTCAGGACAATGCTTTTTGTGATGTTTATATTTGTCATACAAATGTTTGTCCTGCGTCTGGGTGTTTATATGTATTATAAGTATGTATTTACAAAAGAAAAGTACTATATGTATTCTATCCGTATTCTGGTACCCATAACACAAGCATATAAGCTTAGTTTGGGACCAGATGACGCTGTGTGAAATGTCCATGAATATTTATTATTTATTATTATTATTATAAATTCTTTCCAGGTCTTGTTGTAGATGGTAGTGTCTCTTTCCCTTTCAACGATGGAACTGAAGCACATTTAGAAATACATCCAGAAGATGCTCTTATGACTGTACAAATGGAAGATACATTACCACTTTGAATACTACTATTTTGTAAACTTATAGATTATTTTAAAATTAAAATGACCTAACTCAAAAATCAAGCACACAATACTGGTTATAACTTAAGTTGGTTGTGTATATTTTTCGAGTTGTGTCACTTTACATTTAATCACGTGATAAGTGCAGCATTAATAATGTATTCCTAAAATGGTAGGATTGTTGAAAAATAAATGTTTTATTCTGATTGTCTAGTTCAATCGGTAAGATTTAAAAATATGATGGAATCCGTTTATTATGACTGTTTTTTTTTGGCCAACGGTTTTGTTGAACGTAACTATAGAGAGTTGTGCCCTTTGGTGATTTCTAAAACTGTATTACACATTCTATTGAGTGGAGAAAGCCTAACTTGTACTAAAATCTTTTTAAATCTTTTTCTATATTAAATCAAATACACATGTCATATTTATTAACCTATTAAAATTACTGTACTTAGGGCCTCTTTCACCATTCTCAAGTAAAGCGCCAAGTAGACTAATCGCTAGTTAAAGTCACCAGTAACTACACGTGCGACGTTCACGACGTTCGAGTAGCAGTAATCTTAAGAGGATACCAAAATAGCTTCGTGCATTTTTCTATGTACGAAGTTTTCATTGTTTCTTTAGATTGAATGGCTAGAGCTCTAATTTTTAAGTATATGTTTTTTCAATATATGATCTAGGATCGCGTGAACTCAGAAACGCGATTGAAAAAAGTTTTCTCGATAGAAAATCTTGGCGAAACAACCTCTAAAATTTTTTATTTTTTTCATTTGTCGGTCTTTTATCGCGTATTAACTAATGAAATAACTTTAAAAACATAAGTAACTATTATGTATAGAAACACGTGGATCAGAATTAAAATATATTTAGTAGATTTTGAGTAAATAGGAAAAGTATCCCTAATTCTTCATTTTCTGTGCCTACTGGCTGTGTTAATATGTACGTGTCGGCGATGATATACGATAATATTGATGTAGGCCCTTATGATTAAAAAATTGAAATTGACAGAAGATACTCGTAACTATTACTTGACAATTAACGCTAATCGATAAGTAACTAATCAACGCTTTACTTGAAGATGGTGAACGAGGCCCTTAGACTTCTTCTTACTATGACATAGATTTTATTTCTTTGCCAATTTTCTAAGAAACTGACTTTGCTATATTTTTAAAACTAACTGGGCCCCGCGGTGTTACCTGCATTAAAAAGGATAAAAAATCTGTGCGTTTTTTATTATCCCATGAGAACATTGAATTCTTTCAGGATAAAAAGTTTTTTATTCTGATGTGTAAATTACATTATTGTAAAGTTTCATTAAAATTCATTCAGTAGTTTTTGCGTGAAAGAGTAACAAACATCCAATTACAACATTACTACAATATAATAATATATAACTATTGATATTTTTTCCGTGCATCAGATGTTTTTTTAAGCTCATTGTTAGGGTGTTATGTTAGTTAAAAGTATTATACTAATAATAGCACAAAGTAGGTCTTGATTATTACTAGCTAAGGGAGGTGTATTTTCGATATAAAATAAAAAATGGATTTGATCAAAAATTCATATAGATTTTATGTAGCTATGTTTTCAAAAACCCTTTTCATTAGGCAATTGAATTATATTTATTATCATTTTAGTTGTATTAGCTCATTTAGATTTTAGGCATAAAGTGACATAACTCAAAAATGTTTTATAAGAAACCTGTGTGACGTTATGACTGCTTAAATTATAGTGTTTCATGATGTTTCGTCCTAATCAACGTTAACTATTGTTTAGGGTAAATAATATATATTTTGAGTTGTGTCAGTTATGTTCTAAATGTTATAGTATTTCACTCATTTAATTAATAATGACTGTGTGCTTGACTGACTGATGAAGTAAAACCCGATGAGTAGCTGGCTTTTTGTTAATGAAGAACATAAAATATATAATGTAATGTGTTCTGTGGACTGTATATCTATAGGTTGTTGGTTCATATCCGGCTCGAAGGACCATGTATAATATTTAGTACTTATTATTTCTATTGTAAATATAATAATTATTATCATTAAGACTGAATGCTTGTATAGATTTAAGCTTAGTTATTCAATGTTATTATTAAGAATATATTTTACAGAAATGCTTTCGTATCTATTTTCGTTTATGAAATAGGGATTCGTACACAAACTTGCAAACTTATCGTTGAAATATACAAACCTACCGTATAAACCACGTCACAGCATAAAGCAGTCTATCGTATCGCAGCATAAACCAACGCTGTATATCGCATTTCAGCATAAGCATCGCAGTAAATTAAGTCGCAATTTTCTACGCTATAAATTCTATGCGATTATTCGCAATTGTTCTGCGAGAAGTCTAAGTCTTGCTTATATCAAATAAAATAATCTATATCCTAAATCTATCTTGGTAAATTCTAAAATAGAAAATTGGTGTATTTTTTTTTACTAAAACTTCCACGAATTTATTGTACTGGCAATTTCATATTAATTTTTTTCGAACACTCTAAATTGTTTTTTTTTTATTATGTGTAAATGACCAATTATTGTTAGATATTAAGACATGTATCTCAATTTTTATACAAGAGAATTTTCGGTGAAATATACTAACCTACAGTTTTTTGGTCTTTTTTTCCTAAATTACTTATAATCAACCCATAGACTAGATTTCTGTAGTATTTAACTGGCTGTCTGTGAGAAGTGTCAATAAATATGTTTTAATATTTATTGACATTTCACAAAACGTCTTCTGGTTCCAAGCCAAACTTATTGTGTTATGGGTACCAGAATACACATAATATAACATAAACTATTTTCCTTGTGTAAATACATACTTATTATACGTACTAAACATCCAGACGCAGTACAAACATTTGTATAAAATTTTAAATATCACGTAACGGCAGTCATTGATGTTGTTTTTTTTGAGAATCGGTGGGTTTTCTTCATCTCAACACAAAAAACTCGAAACTAAGCCTTTTAAAGCATCGTTTTCTACTGTTACTTTCAAGTTCCTACTGATAAGATGGGTATTTTTATAAATAAAACAAAACAATTATCAAAGTCAGTATATTTGTTAAAAATATCGTACACTGTCTTACCGCTCGATATCGTTCCAGAACCCCATTGTATTAAACTAGTTATTACAATAATTAGTGAAAAATAAAAAAAGAATAACAATGGAGTAGTATGAAACAGATATCGATATAATTCGTTGTTACTTAAAGAATTTTGCGTTGTCCATTAAAATGATTCTTAAGATAAATGTAGTTGTGTTGACCCCATACCTATATTTCCAACGAACTCACAATGGAATTTAAAAGTCAAAATTACATAAGACTGGGATGGAACGCTTCCTGTCAAGCCAGTGCCATTGATGACGCGTTGCCCGCGATTTGTGTGTGTATATTTTTCTATTAGTACACTTTCTTTTTGAGGGTGAACGTACTTGGTTATATTTACCCCATACCATAGTCACGTTGACCCCATACCTATAGTCACAATGACCCCATGTTGTAATAGATATAATCACTTTAGCCTATGTATACTTTACTACATATGACTGGTATATATGTATTCTTTGCTCATATGTATTCCTTACAATACAAGGAATGTTATTCTAGAAACTTTGTTTAATGAACAACGCGGGTAGTACAATAAGCGAATGCAACAAAAAAGCCCAGATTAATAAAAAATAGCACCGTATGGACGGATCACTGGGGTAGTAAACTTAGAATTAACTTAAAAAATATGGCATCCATAATTATTTTCCAATGCATAATAAAAACTGCTCAAGAAAACTAGTTCCCACCACCATTTAGTGAAATAATAAAGGCCTGTTTTAACTAAGAATTAATGAGCTTCAAGCATATTAATTTAATGTAAAAGAAACGAAAAATATACAAAACATATTGCACGTATCTATTAACAAATTTAGTTAACCCCTATTTTAAAAAAAACTAATTTAGTTTGTTTTACAAAGTGGGGTCTTTTGGACTAAAATTTAGTCACACAGGCCTTTACATCAAACCCTCTACATAATGACCTATTTAGGTGTAGGTCATTTTAATCTATTTTTACGTAATGCAAGGCAACCATTAAAATATAAGTAATTCAAGTATCCTAATGTATCTATAGGACTATTAATATAATATTGAAAAAATAAACTAATGGAATTTATCACAAAAATGATTGCATTCCTTCAAAATGTGATTTTAAATCAAGTCTGAAATTCGATTTCAAATAAGTCACTCTTTTTCCGAGAAGAACAAAGTATGAACAAAGGAATAAAATTAATAAAAATAATAACATTTGTCTATGCATTTGTTACTGTCTATGGACAAATTAAATAAAATTTTTACAGCAGCAAATAACAAAAAATAATTTAGCTACATACCTTGGTTATTTCTGCTGGCATTATTTAGTATTTGATTTAAAATCTCATTCCTGCAATGTTTCTTCGATTGCAAATCATATTGCAACTAAAAATTGAAGCCATTTATTGCCAAGAGTTATAGCAAATTGTTTATATGATTGTAACTTAAATACTAAAAACTAAAATATGACTCAAAACTGGTGATGATCACATCACATTCCTTAATCACTTAGGTACTAATTAAATGAAAATTTCATTTTCTCTTAACAAATAAACGATATTTCTGAAATATATAATAATATAGAGATAACAAACACAGTTAAATATTATCTAATATGATATTTTACCTGATATTTTCGATGTTTATAAAAACCAATAAATTTTAATTCCAATACTAAATGGCACGAAGCATAGACAAACACACACTACAAAACAACTTCTTAATTATCACATTCTGTTTTCAAATTAAAATCGATTGTTCCAAACTCGAAATTTGAATATTTAGAAAATTTAAATTGGTAGGTAAATCAATTTCAAAATTCGAATTCGATGTTTATTTGGAACATGAAATAAATATTCGATGCTTTTGTTTTTCGATTTTTTATGTTGTGCATGCTATATGCGTGAAAAATGTACCAAATTAATAGATTTAACTAGTATGGGAGTATCCTGTGTTTGTATAAGGCCCGCTGTAGAGGGAGCTGCCTGTCCTCGAGTATGTTTTAGGGTTTCGTCTTCTAGCTAAGATGAAAGCGATGGCGGCAATCACGCAGATCATTAGAATTACACCCGCTATGCAAATGCCTATTGCGAAATTCCTCTGTGATATGCAGATTTCATCTTCTTTCTGTAAATTAGAAACAACAACAGAATTGTAACAGGGAATATTATATTATTGTTTCCTGCTTCGTTGAAATTTGTTTGTATTTTTAATAAGTTAGTCCTGAAACTAAAACAAAGATAATGTAACACCTCAGACTACATACACAAGTATAAATCACATAACTTAGATAAGACGTCTGAGATCACAGTCCGAGATCTTATAAATACGAATCAATGTATTGTATACGTTTACTTTAAACTTAATTAATATTTTGCTCGTTGTGTGAATTTATATGTTTATACATGCAGAAACATGTATAAACATATAAATGTAAGATGGCACTATATGTGGTGACAAAATCATCTTACGAGTATACTATGTAAGCAGATCATGTAGTGTAAATATCCAAGTCTGACAAAAGACAGTGTAACGTTTATGAGCTTTCAATTTTACCTTCTCACTGGTAACCTCGTCGTTGTCAGGTGAATCTGGTTCATTCACGTAAAGTCCTTTGAACACCTCCACGGTGGCTGGCGAGCCTTCATCATCACGACGTACTCGACGCTTGTGGGAACACGGCTCCTAGTAATATAAATAATCTGGTAAAATTTCATTATATGTGTGCGGTGATGAATTAGAAATGCAATCGTCACTATTCCATTTCCTCCCAAAGAGAAAAGAGACAAGAATCAAGGATATAAAGCAAATAACCTACTGTGAGAAAGGGAAAACTCGAAATATAATTCACTTGGGAGAAAAACTTTCCCGAAAATGCTAGGCTTATGTCCAACATGGATGATTATGGCTTAAGTATACGAAAATTTAGGTAGGTATCCTTATTAACGCGTAAAAGAAAAATTTTACAAAAATCGCGACCTTAACATTTCGAATCTTACAATTCGTCTACCTTTTTTTTAATAATTGACATTGCGCGATTTAAAAGTTCTATTAAATAAAAACGAGGCTTTTTAAAACTAGAATTAAAAGTCTTACACAATCAGTAGGATGTTTCAGATCGCAAAGTTTAACTTCACAAGTGTAGTAGACGCTGGCTGTGTATGGGAACTTGTGCGCTGGGAATGAGACGCGAGCGTTTTGCTTGTCGCTGGCGTACTGGAACATACCCATTATTTCACCGTCTAACGGGCACCTGAAAAATGTATAACACTTTTTTATCTATATCTTTGCATATTAGGTATATATAGCATATTAGGTAAAATTTTATCAGAAGAGAGTAACAGAATAACTTTAGTAGCTATATTAATACTTTTATATATTTTTTGTCAGTAGACATTTTGTACCGGACCACATTCATTCCAGGAAAAAAATAAGATCAAACGTGTCTAAAAACTTTGTACTTTTATATCTCTTGTGTTATAAATACAATAAGAAAATAATTTTGTGAGCGTGTCTTAGTCATGATAGCACACAAAACACAACTGAAGTTGGTGACGAAGTTTCTTCCACTACTCAGATATGACGTATGCGCAATCTTATCGCACGCGCAAACTTGCTAACCTACCCTATACATTACTAAGAGATCTTAGGCTCGTTATAACTGACTTAGTATTTGTGGTCATAGATTAAGAATAATAAGAGTCACAACCCTCTTTCCATTTCAGGGAACTGTAAGAGCCATCTAGAGGACAATATAAACAGAAAACATCTGTGAGAGAAAGTCTAGTCGAAACAAAACCTACGTCAACATGACTGTTCAGCCTAATATAGTGGACCAGAAAGTAAAAGAGGCTCCTGCCCAACAGTGCAAATTTAATGGACTGGGAAAAAGAAATAGATGCAATAGGTAGCACCCAGAGCAATTAACAAAGCAGCGTAAAACATTTACAAAGTGTAACACGTCAGCTTTCTAGGACTTTGGGATAAATTTAATCCCGTCATGTCTTGTCTTACCCATCATCAGCAATCAAGCTCTGCTCAGCCCATCCGAGCCCGTCCCTCACTGAACACTCCGACACCAGGATACCAAAGTGACGCTGCTTCTCCAACGAGACCACTAGACTCAGGGTGTCTCCGATACGAACATTAGACGCCTCCTATAATATTACAATTTAAATACGTATCATTGGAAGCATTTGTGTTATTCTTTGTGATATAAACATAAATATATTAATAGTCATATCGACAGAAATAATACCGATTGTTATATCGGTAGTGGTTTGGTCCCAAAGAGCTTCTCACAGAACCTCGAGAGGCTTGACGTCAATAGCAAGTCGGTGATGTTCCAGATGCAGAAAGCAGTCAAAAAAAATCTCCAATTAAATTATGTAGGTCATCGCAGTAAAGTAGAGAATTCTATTGCAGAATTAGTTCTGTCACTGGTAAATCTCTTAGTACCAGATGTTAGTAAAAAGGTAACAAAGATTATGTAAATATATTTACCTGTTTATCTTCAGGGTCTCCTTTGTATATTTTCATTGTCACCGATGGTAACAAGCCTGAGTCTTCATCGTATTCCTCGCTGGAATAAAACAAATAAATAAATTTAAATAACTAATAAATTTAACTATATAAAAATAAGTCGGGTTTTCCTTCCTGACGCTATAACTCCAGAACGCACGAACCGATTTCCACGGTTTTGCATTCGTTGGAAAGGTCTCGGGCTCCGTGAGGTTTATAGTTCATTTTATTAAAATTTTTTTTTTACCTTTTTTTGTTATGGTAAAACAACGTTTGCCGGGCCAGCTAGTAAATTTAAAAACTGTCCGTTTAGATGCGGATAAAATATACCTAAGTGTTATCGCTACATAGTCTTTGCAGAAGCTGAAGGAGCCAGGTAAAGGACTAAACGTAAAACATTGAATTTCTAAGTAAAGGAAACAATATGAACAAAAAACAACTGTGAGAACAGGATATTATTATAATTTAGAATTCAATTATGATCACATCAACCTTTATGAGGTTATTGCATGTGATTCTTTTATGTTGTCCGAATGTTGGGCACGAACCTCCTCCATTTTGGTAGAGTATTTGGTCTAATATGCCACGCTGATCAAGCGTGTTGCTGTAGGGCTTATTGAGAGATATCCTTCTCTCAGAGAGGACATTGATTTAATATTTAAAATTCCCGTGTCACAATGTTAATTACCATACTCCGAAACGGCTTAACCTATTTTTACGAAATTTTATATGCATATTCAGTAGGTCTAAGAATCGGCTATCTATTTTTCATACCCCTAAGTGATAAGGGTTGTCCACCCCTAACATATGGCTGACAAAACTACGTTTGCCGGGTCAATAATTTACTTAAATTTTAAACATTCGTATTAAAATTGCAATTATTAAGTACCTGGTAAAATCGTCGTCTAAGGAATTAGTAAGTCGATCAGCTCTAGGTCTGAGTAGATGGAAATGTGTCAAGTCTCGTCGTTTGTAAGTACATCTCACTTGATAACCACGACCCTGGCCCGTCACCAGCTTAAGATGAGGTTGTACTATGATAATATTGAAGTATTCAACTGTACCGTCCTCCTGAAATAAGAAAGATGTATGGTGATGAGTTGGATATAAAGATAAACACTTATACGGACTTGTTTTAAAAATCTTTCGTGTTTCTTACATTGGTTCTTCTTACTGGATTGCATCTTAAATTAGTTATCCTTAACTTAAATCTTAATTTAGTTATCGAGTGGTTTATGTAACAGACTGCCGTTCACGAGGTCGCGGGTTCGATTCCCGCTCGGAACAATCAATTGTAAAAAAAAAAAGTAAAATATTCTTTATTGCACACCATAATGATTTATAAAGCTTACATAACAGACATATCATAGGTACAAAGGGCGGTCTTATCGCGAGCTGCGATCTCTCCCAGACAACCATAAGATGGATTTGACCGAGGCAGAATAGGCGACTTTTGGTGTACTAAAAATAAGTGAATATACTATAGTAGCAGATATATACAAATACATATACATACATAACACTTACATAAATATATACTTATATACATATTTTGACATATACATACATACACAATACATACATATTATATAGATACATAGAATATTAATATGGAAGTATATCAATTGATCGGTGGGGACAAGTAGTGTTCCTTAACAAGTTTTTTGAATGTTGATATGGTCTGAGCGTTTCTTATCGTCAAAGGTAAGGCATTCCATAGCCGCGCCGCTTCTACTGTAAAAGATTTAGTAAAGAATCTAGTCGAATGCGTAACTACAGTCAATGTTAGGTTTTCCGATGATCTGAGGTCCCTCGTATGTGTGTCATGTAGAAACGTGAATCGTTTTTTGAGGTAGTCGGGAGTGTGTGGATTGAAAAGAATATTATAAAGAATTGTGTGATCTTTATAAATGTCATACAAATGTCTGTTCTGCGTCTGGGTATTTCTATATATTATAAGTATGTATTTACAAAAGAAAAGTAGTTTAATATGTAGTATATCCGTATTCTGGTACCCATAACACAAGCATATAAGCTTAGCTTGGGGCCAGAGGACGTTGTGTAAAAGTCCATAATTATTTAATTGAGCTTATATCTTCAAAATTACGCAACGGATTTTGTTGCGTTTTTTTTTATATACTGACGTATTAGCACAGTGTTTATTTTCGGGTTTCCGTCTCAAAGAGTATGTTATCTGTGTACAACATTCTTTAGCTGGCTTTTACAGCACCCTAGGAATGAAAAAGGGGGGCGACACTTGTATTTTTAATTCGTCACCACACGGATTTTTTTTTCATGTCATAAGAAAATAATTTGTTGTTGTTTTTCTTAATCATTTGCAAGGTTCAATTCTTATGCCAGACTATAAATCGATACGTAACTAACTAATACTGTACATTAATGATGTACCTACATTATTTTAAATACTTAGGTATGTGCATTGTTAGGTTCGTACACGTACGGGGGAAAAGCTTGTATAATTTATTTCCTTATTTACAAGACTCTAAAGTAAAAGAAAATATTTTTGAACAAATCTTCAAATTAAGGTTGATTTCGGCTATAACTAGTTTTAGGCGTTATCATATCGGCTAAACTTAGGTGTAGCCAAATCACAGTGGCTAAAGTTGATTGCATCGTACTTAAACAAGTGCTAGTTGCAAAACTAAATGTGGAATGCTACACTAATGTTAAATGTGTTACGTATTGTATTAAAATGTCCTACTGGGAGAAATGCCCTGAAGTCGCTTCTGGCTGTTTGAGGTTAAAGTTCTAACGTAACCTAAATGTTTCTTTTAATAATTGTAAAGTACCTAATCATCTATCAAATGTTAATATTATTAAGTGATCTAATATGTTTTGATCATTTGGCAACCACCCTTGGCTGCACCTAGTTTTAGCCGGATAAACCTAGGTCTAGTCGCATTTCGGGCTTTAGCCGTGACATATACACATGCCTTCGGCTTACAAACTACTTTATCGATGGTAGTATATGATGTAATATATCCGTATTCTGGTATCCTTATTACAAGTGTATAAGCTTGGCTTGAGACCAGAGGACATTGTGTGAAATGTCCATAAATATTTATTTATTATTATTACTAGCTGATGCCCGCTACTCCGTATGCGTGGAATTTTAGATCCCCATTATATTTTGTCACCGTTTAAACCTTTCCTAGATTTTCACGAATATTTCAAGACCAAAATCACATAAATCGGCCCAGCCGTTCTCGAGTTTTAGCGAGACTAACGAACAGCAATTGATTTTTATATATAAGAAGATTCCATTCCATTTATATGACTAAAGAAATGTATTTTTACAGGTGTTCCAGACAGGGGTCTACTCGTCACAGATAGTTGAACAATGAAAGGACGTGACGTCACTTCCTGTCACCGGTCGTGCGTCACGGAATTAGGAAGGAAATTGACTCGAACTATTTTAAAATAAGAACGCGCGACATGGTGCGTGGGACGATTCAAAATTTTAAATGTAAATATTTTCAGTGTCCCAAAAATAATTTGCTATTATTTATACAAAAAAAAACCAGGTCTTAAAGAACCTGGAGGAGGAAATGGTGACATTAGCATTTTTGATCCGAATGTATCTGGTATGTGCCATATTGGAAAGCCTTACCTAATAATTATTTAAACCAGTTTTAAGCAATCACGTTAAGTAAGGCGTCGTCAAGGTTAAATAAAGGTTACTTGTCCGTCGCATATTTAAAATATATTTACAAATTGATGTGCAAAATTTTTATAATTAGCTGTGTTTTCTAAAAATTTTACTCAGCGTGAATCCGTTCTTCCAGGAATATTTAAAAAAAGAATTTACAAAAGAGGTTCAGCTATTTTGTAAATATCTTAGTAACATAATTAGCGATTTATTTAGGTAAAATAGATTTATTTTAAGTGTATTTATTTAGTTACTAGCTACATAGAAAAATAAGATTGTTTTTCTAAGAAATGACTGGTTTCCTTAAAAGTTTTGTATAATCTTTACCTATTCTGTAGGTACCTATGTGAGCTTAAATTTTAAAAATTGCGCCACGGATTTTTTTTGCGATTTTTTTTAATAGACTGAATATTTCAAGAGGATGGCTTTTTTGTATGATTAGTAAAAATAGTAGTAAAGGTTTATTTATTTTCTAAATTTTACGCGTACGCATTTATGGACAATAGGTACATGAAAAATAAAGTTGATTGTCTAATTAATAATATAATGACTGTTTTTTTTACTTACGAGTTTCCTTACGAGTCTCGTATAAATAATTATAATACATAGACTTGTGGTATGTATATATAATTATAATATGTACTTTGTTTGTATATAATATCTTGAATGTCATCTATACTAGTATTATAAAGCTGCAGAGTTTGTTTGTTTGTTTAAACGCGCTAATATCAGGAACCTCTGGTCAGATTTGAAAAATTCTTTCAGTGTTGGATAGGCTATTTAACATCACGCTGTGACTAATAGGAGAGAAACAGTAGTGAAAAATGTTACAAAAACTGGGAAAATTTTCTAAATTCTACGCGCAAGAAGTAGCGGGCGACAGCTAGTGTATTAATGTGTGGGAAGTTTACTTATTAGTTCTTTGCATTGTTTGAGTTTTATTCACTATTCTGAATCGCTGAACTGTTATCCGTTAAATATAATGATTCGCCTACGAATTTCAACCATAATTAAGTTAAGTTAATAGATAATTGGAAAAATGTAGGATTCTAGAATACTCCTCTATATAAATTAACTAGCTGTTATCCGCAACTGCGTACGCGTGATATTAACAAAATTTTGCCGTGTTTGCAACATTTTTCACTGATGTTTCGATCCTATTGGTAGCAGCATGATGCTATATAGCTTTAAGCCTTTCTTAATAAATGTATGATTTAATAAAATTACTTTTTACAGATTTAGACGCATGTATTTGTTTTAAATTTTGGCCGGAGACGTTTCCGAGACTTTGCAGTCACCATGGTCACGGGTGAAACTGGCGGTGACTGCAAAGTCTCCGAAACGTCTCGGGCCAAAATTTAAAACAAATACACGCGTCTCAATCTGTAAAAATTAGTTTTATTTAAACAAATGAGTCGCGCAAATGTTAGAGAATAAAATGTATGATTCTTGATTATGTTGGATATTATATTTATCAAGGAAGAAACAACAATCAAACTCTTCAAATGGGCCTCTTCTTCATGGTGGCTCGCTGACCAGACGTGTTGGCACAGAGTTAATTTCCAAGTTTTCCGTCTCAAAAAGTATATTATCTGTGTGATTATTCCTTATTCTTACACACACGTATAATTTTTAGGTATAAAATAGGTTTATTCGCGAATAATAAAATCAATGTTAGTCATCATACTTTCATTACCAATAGGAAGTGACAATGTACAAAATATTATTTAATACAACGATAGTAGACACACATATAAATGTTAATAAATCACTCGATGCCAAGGTTGTGTGTGTAACAAAACAGCTTGTACATCGTTGAGGTAACATGAAGGCTTTACCGTAATTGTTAATCACGATATTCTGTTAAGGAAACTTAATTCATTATTGCAACATGATTTTCTTGCTCATCACATCATTGTTATACCATTACGCGGTTTTCCCATGGAGTAAGCAGAGACTATAAGGGTGGCCAAATTGGATTAGACTCAATATCTCCTGTTTGCCTGTGCGATCTATCAAAATGTGTGAATAGGTATTTTTTAAGAAAAATTTAAGTGATTTCATGTGCCTTTGAAATTTTAGGGGTTTCCTCGATTTCTTAGGAGATAACCATCAGATCCTGACCTGGTGCCAATGGGACTACACGGGAACCACCAATAAAAAAAAAACAATAATTAAAATCGCTTCGCCAATCAAAAGTTATGGGTAACAAACATAAAAATAAAAACAGCCGAATTGAGAACCTTCTTCTTTATTTAAAGTCGGTTAGAAATTAAATGAAAAATATCAAAAAAACTTTTAAACGAAGACTTGTCTTTAAAATGGATTAATTTATTTTAATGATAGACAGACAAATTCAAAAGATTACTGCTAGAATACTTCGTAGAATCAATGCCAATGCGTGCATACTTGCATAGCATGTTGTCTATTATTCATATCACATATTTCCTGATCGCGTAGGTTACATAATGTATAATGACTAAGCACTTAACAACTACGGATATTGAGTAAAGAAGTGTTAAGTTTATTATTTGTTTAACAGAACGAACGAGATGTAGGTGTTATTTGAAAGTTACATATCGGTATGAAACAATTTGGCAATTACTATGAAGCCTCGTGAGGTATTGGTATACATAGCGTTCTGCTGTACACAAGTCTTTTGCCTACTAGGCTTCAACATTTATATAATGATGTGGTGAAAGGAAAGTGGTGATTTTTGTATGTATGTCCCTATGAGAGCTTTTATCTTTAAAACTACGCATAGAATTTGATGTGTTTTTTTAAATTATAGAGTGGTCAAGAGGGTGTACTTTTTCTATAATTTGTTAGGGGGTTTTTAAATTCCACGCATACGAAGTTACGAGGAAAAGCTAGTGTTTTATAAGATACAGATTCTTAAAAGTAATACTTGCATTATCTTTGGACATGGTATTACATCCCCTGAGTGGTAGAGTGTACTGCAGGTCACCTTTCTTAGACACGTACTCTTTAAGACAGGTGGAATTGCTGCCCAGACCAGCTGGGTACACGATGCCGTTGAAATAGTTGTAACTGTGAAGTAAAAAGTCAAAATTAGCAATCAGAACTAAGTTTGATATGTCGTTTCTTAGGATATGTAAAGAGATACCTTCTAAACTATTTAGAAACAAATGCAGGAAAAAAGGAGTATAAAACGTCCCAAAAAATAAAATTAGGCTAAAAACATTTAGAATTAAAAAAATGTGAAGACTTATGGATACAATGAGGTGATGAAAAGTGTAGGATATCTTACACAGAGAATTATTGCGAATTTCCTTTTTTGTTTAACAGAGGAGTTAAAGCGTACATGCAGTAAGTTTATTGTGATTATGGTTGACCACTAGTACTTTGTCCATGTGGTGACGGATTAAGAATACAAATATCACCACTCCTTTTCCTTTCCAGGATTTGTTGCTGTAAAGGCCAGTTAAGGGATATTGTGATATAGGTAAGACGAGCCTCGTGGTCGAGTGGTTCATGTAACCGACTGCCGATCAAGTGGTCGCGGGTTCGTTTCCCGCTCGGGACAATCATTTGTGTGAGTTTACTAATTGTCATACAAATGTTTATTCTGCGTCTGGGTGTTTCTATGTATTATAAGTATGTATTTACAAAAGAAAAGTAGTATGTGTATTCTATCCGTATTCTGGTACCCATAACACAAGTATATAAGCTTAGCTTGGGACCAGAGGACGTTGTGTGAAATGTCCATGAATATTAAATTATATTATATTATTAAAATTAAATATTATTATTACTTTTTGCACAGTTTAAGAAACGTTACGCAAAATCGTAAAAACTATGTAAATGCAATGGGCATGTAATGGGTAGTCTTATCGCTATAAGCGATGACTTCCAGACGATCTTTGGATGGATCTCTTAATGAAAATGTGTTATTTATATAGACATAGATAAATCTTTACCTAGATGGAGTTCTAGCTAATCCCACAGTAACATGCATGCTGTCCTTCTCACACGACACCGTGATTGTATCAAGCGGTGCCACGGAGTTTGGCCATGCTGTCGTTTCTGCTTCTGTTATTGTGCCTACTGTCGTTGATAGTTCTGAAAATAAATTCTCAATTTAAAAACTATAATAAACAATTCTTTTCAATTAAATTATTGTACGCAATAAGTATGCAATTTCAGATTAATCCGACGATTTATTTGGAGGAGAGGAAAATCATGTTTAAAATTCTGTTATATACATACTATAATTATGTATTAAAGGATATACAGACACGAACAAAATTAATAAAAGTGTGTTAAAAAGAAACTGAATTTCACAAATATGAATAAGAAGTAAGTATTTGAGTAAATAATTTTAATATAGCCAATAATTAGCACTCTCGGAGACTGTAGCTTCTTTTTAGTGAAAAAGTTTTATGATCGGACCATTACTTTCAGAGATTACCCTTTACATACAAATGACAAACTTTACCTCTTTGTAATGTTAGTAATACTAACATTACAAAGAGATAAAGTTTTCATTACAAAGGGTCAACATAATGTGACATGTATACTAACTTAGTATACATGTCACATTATGTTGACCCACTTTTAACTAGACATTGATCGAACTTAAGACCTTGATACATAGACGTAATCATTGCGTCAGAACTAACAATCGCTAGTACCATGTACACATACAAAAGTTAATAAACACCTTTGGTCCTAATCTAAGCTTATTGCTTGTGTTATGGGTATTAGAATATGGATATTCGGATAACATAATTGTGATCAGATAGTTTTATGGCACGTAGATTGTTTTAAATTTCAGCCCGACGTTTCGTCTTGCAGTTACCATGGTCACAGGTGGCATTTAAATTCGGTCGGGCTAAAATTTAAAATTTTTTATTTTTTTTTAATATTTAGGACATTTCACACAACGTCCTCTGGTCCCAAAGTAAGCTATATTTCTATGCTTGTATTATGGGTACCAGATACGGATAGAATACATATACTACTTTTCTTTTGTAAATACGAGTACATAGTTATAATACATAGAAAACACCCAGACGCAGTACAAACATTTTATGACATTTATGGATATCACACAAATGATTGTCCCAAGCGGGAATCGAACCCGCGACCTCGTGATCGGCAGTCCATTACATAAACCACTCCACTACGAAGACCGTCCCGTCTCGTCGATTTTAAACTAATTATTATATGCGTCTAAATCCGTAAATCGTAATACCAAAGCTGTTAATATTTCACGTACATCTAATACAATATTATTTTATGTTCCGTTGTACTTTCTAGTTATATATATATACGTATTTATTACATATATAATTTGTAATGCTTTCTGAACATCTAAATTGTTGTGTACTATAACTCATACGTTATGTAGGCGTATTGTGTGAAAATAACAACACAGTTTTAATAGTACGTTCTTTTAATTTGTACAATAATTGGAGTTTGTTTTGATGTTTTTTGGGTACATTGTTAAATTAAAATCTTCGTAAATCATGAAAAAATACTCAGTGATATTTAAGTCAACTTCTACTAGTAAACTTCTATAAGAAGGTAAACAAAGTGAATGTTTTATACGCATCTGATCCCAAAATAAACCATATTTCTATGCTTGTGTTATGGGTGGGTTTTTTTTCTCTTCGCCTCCTGCGTCAGGCTATGGTGGTGTCTTGAGCTTTACCATGACCCAGCGAGGGGTGGCCCCTTTAATCGGGGCCCGACTCGACGGGGGGAGCGCTGGCTCCCCCTGTCGCGTTGCCGTGGCCGGCAGCCACATTTTTTGCGGTGGGTCTCTGAATACCGACCCCCGCTCGCGACCACCTCGTCGGAGGGGGCGCGCCCCATATAGTGCCATGGAGCGCACCACGCCGTCATAGAGGCGGCGACCTATTTGGCCAGGCCCCCTACAATTGGGGAGCAACCTTGCGAGCATTCCCGCACACCCCAGCAGTTTAGCGCGGAAATTTATAAATAAGTAACAGTACTTTTTAATAGACGACTAGTTTAAGATGTTAGTTCCGGCTGTCACAACTGACTGAAACTAAGTGGCGGTGCTAGACTAAATAAAGGCGTCGGCGACCGGCTTGACGAGAACTTTATCACTCAGTAAAAAATTAAAAGATATATTTAATAAATATATTATTGCTGATTATCTATTTCACGCTAGCAATATGTCTATTTATTTACACATTTCTGCCGTAGAACTGTTATTTCAGTCAACCATAGTGTGATGCAGAGATAAAAGTGTCAGCTGGTGTATCGGAATAACAAATAGGCTTTATAACACCACGATAAAAGCCAATGAGCAGGGCAGTAACTACATATAAAAACAGTTGCCAGTATTACATAAATACAATATGTTTGCTATTATATGTCTTTTTTGCTTTATCGATCTATAACAATGTATCTCATAGATTTAGGTATTCAAGGGTATAGCGGGACTTACTATGATACGAGGTTTCAGGCGGTCGCCGACGCCTTCTATCGCTACTGTGTGTAGGTGACAGACACGGTTCGCTGGTCGAATATAATAGACATACCTAATTAGATATCTCACGTTCAAATACACAATAATTAATTTATTTTTAGTTAAAATATACATTAAGGAAGATGATAATATAATACGGTAAATTAATTTTGGTAGTTTATTTTAAGCGGTATTTGAAGCCATCATTTTCGGAGAATTATTTATATTGGTTGAAGAAAACCTATAAAGTTTCTATGTAGAGAATTTTCTATAGAGAAACTAAGGTTATATAGTGTGGAAAAGATATGGTTCGTCAATAAAAAAAAATGAGATGCGGTTTTCTTCGTTAAATTTTAAAGCTTTTTATTTTGTTAAAGAATCGTTCTTAGAATCTTTATCTACAATTTTTTTGTGTACCTATATTTATTAATATATCAATCTATGTAATGGAGTCTTTAAAAGTAATTTTCATCCACTTGGAGTAGTCAGATTGATATATGTTTGCACACGCAAGTGTGTTTTTTTAGTTTTTGGGCTAAGGAAATTATTATATCCAAGGACATAAAGATCAAAACTCTTTATAATAAAAAAAACGAATACAATTTAGAATAATAAATACCTACCTACTTCCATAAATTTCTTTTTAACTCTTTATCTACCAAGCGTAAATATATCACATATCTAGCCAATATAAATACCAACATTACGAACAAAATTCAGGCATATTATTATTTAAAATCAGTTCGTTAAACCGTTCCTTTTTTGAAAAGTGTTGTTTAACAATACCTATTTTAAAAGTGACACCTATACTTATGTGTACAGTCGCGATGTCCGGTCAACTCCAGGTTGATGACCTTGTGACAGTTGTGGTCACGACTGTCTTCGTTCTTAGTATGAAAGATAATGTTCGAAGTTTAAACTTTATTTTGAACTTTATATTAATATTACTAACATGTAAATTAGGTAGGTTGTTATCCTCGTTTATCAGTAAGATATTTCTATCTCCTGTCAAATTTTCAATGAAGAACGCTGTCATCAGAAGCTTATTGATATGCGAGTAAGGACAAAAGTTTAGATTAGTCTGACTTTGACAGCAAGAGTCGAGAATAGATTAATGAAAATAGCTGTTAAAAGCTGTACATTTCATTAATACATAATGTATTACTCCAAAGTTCTAAGAAACAATTTCTTCAGTAAATATCACGCTTACAAACTAATACCTATACTAATATTATTAAAGCTGAAGAGTTTGTTTGTTTGGACGCACTAATCTCAGGAACTATTGGTTCGAAATGAAAAATTATTTTGGTGTTGGATAGTCCACTTATCGAGGCTATATTCCATATAACATCACGCTGCGATCAACAGCAGCAAAGAATCAGCGAAACTGTTATAAAAATTGGGATAATTGTCTAAATTCCAAGCGTATGGAGTCGCAGGCAAATGCTAGTAATAACAAATCAATTTCATACTATTTTTTACAAAAAAACGATTATTCTTTACAATTCTGTTAGCAAAAACCGACTCGATAAATGAACTGCAAAAAATGTTTGCTACACTTGTATAACCAGTTTTCTATAAAAAGATTTTAAAGCCTCTCAGATAGGTAAGTAAACATTCGTGCGATAATGGATTAAGAATTCAAATGTCACCACTCCATTTCCCCCCCAAAGTTCTGTAAGTAATAACTAAGGGATAATATAAGCAGACTAGCAGAGCTGTTGCCCGCGAATTCGTACGCGTGGTGTTAACAAATTTTTTTGGAACATTTTGAACATTTTTTACTGATGCTCCGCTTCTATTGGTCGCAGCGTACATGTTAAATAATCTTCCTTGGTAAATATACTATCCAACACTGAAAGAACTTTTCAATTAGGATTAGTCGTTTCTAAGATTATCGCGTTCAAACAAACAAACTCGTTAGCTTTATAATATTAGCATAGATAACATCGTTTAACGAAACCTAAACAAAAGCTTATACCAAGACCAGGTCAACAAGAAATAGTAGATAAAATACCCTCTCAAAGTGGAGGAAGTCCAAGGCCAACAGTGGGACGGCTAGAACGAGATTGTTCCCCTTTTCCTTCCCAGAGAGCTGTAAAAGCCAGCTAAGGGATATTGTACACATATAACATCCTCTGTGAGAGACAGAAAACTAGAAAATAAATGCTGTGCTAACACGCCTTATCAGCGGGGTACTGTAGACAATATTCCTCTCAAAGTAGGCGAGGTTCATGCTCAACAGTGGTGTATTAACGAGCTGGAGATGATGGAACATGAACTCACCTGTAGAAGAAGGTAATTGCTTGGAACGCGCGGTCGCAAGCATTGCTAATAGAAGTATCTGCCACATGGTTCAGTCTGGAACAAACAAACATATAAATTATATTCATATTCATAACTTATGTATATATAAGCTGAGCTTGGGATCAAAGATGTTGTGTGAAATGTCCATGAGTATTTGTTTATGTATGCCAGTTGATTTTTAACTTCACGCCTGGTCAGTGTTGCATCTCTTTCTGTCTATCTCCAGCCATGGCCAGCTCATGGCCCACTGTTGGACATTGGTTGATTACGGTCTACTATGACGCGCGAACCAGGCATGTTGTCAAAGAGTTTATTGTCGAGTTTTCAATCTCTCACAGAGGATGTTATCTGTGTATAATATCCTTTAGCTGGCTTTTACAGCTGCCTGGGAAGATGGTGTGGTGACAGTCGTATTCTTAATCCGTCACCACACGGACACAGCGCAGCATATTACACCGTGATCCCTTCTAAACTGGTGGAGGCCCGTGCCCAATCAATTTTCCTGTGAAGGTAGCCAGAGACTATAGACTATAAAATTGTGTAAATTACAAATACTTATACCACTATACTTATTTCAGAAAGATATAACCCAACTTATATAAATATAAGTTACATTGTGTAATAAGTAAAAGTATATGTATGAAACTAAAATAAAACGAATGGTTTGGCAATGAACTAGTGAAGTGAAGTGAGTGGTAAAGTAGTGAACCAATTCGTATGAAGATAGGCGTCAGAGAATACGTAAGAGAAGTAGGACGGTGATAGAAAGAGCTTATTACATTGTGACAATTCCATAGTTTATAAAAACTTCAGTCCGTGGTGCAGACATGTTGCGGCGTCTCCAAATAACGGGATAATAGTTATAGTTTCTTTTAAAAGCTCTTAATTATTGAAATGCCGAAAAATTGCCTGATATTTTGTATCATTTTGTCTAATTTTTCAGTTTGAGCCAGTAGTTTCTGACATTAGCGCGTTCAAACCAACAACCTTTCAGCTTTATAATATTCACAATAGACAATAGATTCATTGAAACAGCCTAATATAAATACTGTATCTATTAAGTCAAGTACTATCATCTTTAAACCCTTACAAGGAAAACCCACGGAGCACCAATTTTCAAATTGGGGCCGTGGTTCCAGAGATTATCGCGTTCAAACAAACGATCTCGTCAGTTTTATAATGTTAGTATAGAAGTATAGAAACAAATAGTACATTACGTGCCAAGGGAGGAAAGTAGGACATTTCAACCCGCGCGATATGACAAAAGCGTGGGTTGAAAAGTCCTGCTATCCTCCCGTGGCGTGTATACTATTTTTCATCATACCAGGACCGAAAGTTTAAACTTAATAGATATTATTAATAATATTCGAGATGATTAAATATTGAATTTTTTTTAGTGAGAAAAATAGTATTTATTATCGAACGCAAAAAACATTGAATATTGAATAGGAAATAACAATATGTACATAAAATAAGTAGTTAAAACAGTAAATGATACTTAATTAAATGATAAGTTAATGCCGCGTGTATAATAATATGGGTTTGAAATAAGAACTGCACGGTTACCATGGTAATGAGTTATTTCAAATAGATAACGGGAAGAAAATTAAAACAAAAATAGACTAAATTTTAAACTGTCACTAATTGTGACCAGTCTGAAATATGCAACTTTCTTCCCGCAAACAAAAGAAGAAATTCAAACTTTCGGCCTCGGAATGATGAAAATATACTTGATACTAAAACATTTATAGGCCGTATCGTATCTATCAGGGCGGTAGATACACACTGCTAATCGTATTCTTGACCAAACAAGTTGTATTTGATCGTAGCCGTTGTCCTTTCACTAGTAGTGACGTAGTTTATCTCTATGTTATCTACGTCCTATTGCATTGCGTTATATAATTATTGTTTGTTATAAATATCATGGTTGTTTTTGCTCTGCTATACCTACATGTAAATACAGGTTATGTGTTTTTATTATCACAGGTATATCCGTAATTAAAAGTCAAAAGGGACCCAATTACTCAGACTTCGCCTAATGGATAGAAAATAGCAAACAAATGTAATTTAAATCAATATGTTATGTATGACCTATTCTATTCTGTTCTGTTCTATTCTTCTTTAATGGCCCTCATTATAATTATGTTAAGTCAAATCACTTTCCGCCAATGTCTTGTGTAAACTCGTAACTAATGTATGACCAATTTTCAGCAAATAAAGGATTCATTTATTAGTTCGCTATCCATCCGTCCATTAGTCTACCTGTCACTACTCACTAGGCTGTAAGACTTGGAACCCTTCGTGCGCGAGTTCTACGCGTATTTGACCGTTGTTTTTAGGGTTTCGTACAAACCCTTAAAGTCTCACTACGGTGTCCGTCCGTCAAACTTTTTTTACTCAGCAACGGCTGAAGATATCAACTTGAAACTCATACCAAATGTCTATGCGGTCCCTTGCTGCAAAAAATACAACAAATATTTTAGATCTACGCATTCAGAAGATATAACCTCCTTTTTTTTGTAAGTCTAAACGTTATGTCTGATGCTTCATCTATATTTCTTCTCTTTTTCTTCATAGCCTTTTGCATACAATCCATTAATATTACCTTCATCCTATACTCCTCATTATTAAAAATGTCGTTCACTTAATTAAACCAGTTTTTTCATACCCATAGGATACTTAGTTTCGTAATCGAACTAGTTTGATCATATATGGAATAAATTCTAGCACACATAATAAGACCAATTCTGTTGTGTAAAAACTAAAGTTAACTTAAATGTAACCATGTAACGACTTAATAACTAAATAATTGGATAAAGAAAAAATTTATATAGGAAAGAGGTGTGGATTGCTATCACGTTAGGCACCGGCTTTTGGGAAGGATTGTGGTCTACTGTGTCGAGCTGACTAGGCGTGTTGGCACGAGATTGTCTCTCACAGAGGATGTCATGTATGTACTGTGGTTTTTACAGAACCCTGGGGAAGAAATGGGATGGTGACACTTGTATTCTTAATGCGTCACCGCACGGACAATACACGTATATGTATAATTAAAATCTTTATTTCTTAATTCACATAGTTTTATAAGCTTTTATTTGCTTTGCCCGCATCTATTTAACGGGATCTCTAAAAGTCGTTTTACCTTCATCTAAATGTCGAATATGATTTTTAGCACAGTTAAAAAAGAAACGATGACACTGGCATAATAATGCTAGGATTTTTCGAGACCAACTTGTATTACATGTTTTGGTTAATAAATTAATAAAAAAAATTACATTATCGAAATGTGTTAATTTATACTTTAGTTTAGTTTAGTTGCACAGTCAGAATTGTCACCATTGGCAATGTATATTTAATCCAGGTGTTATTATGTAGGTCGCACTTGTGAATATATCTCACTAATATTGCGACATGTGTTTGTTTATTGTGCTGATAGTAAACTAATATATATTAAGTATGTTTGTATGTCACTGATAGTACAGATGTGACATATATATATATTTCTCTACAGCTCGTTAACGTCCCACTGTTGGGCACAGGTTTCCGTCACTTTGGGAGGGATTGTAATCTACTATGCCGCGCTGACCAGGAGTGTTAGCATAGAGCTTATTTTCGAGTTATTCGTCACTTACAGAGGGTGTTATCTGTGTATAATATTCCTTAGCTAGTTCTTACAGCACCCTGGGGAAGAAATGGGATGGTGACACTTGTATTCTTAATCCGTCACCACATGGATTAGGACGGACGACAGGAAACTATATCTGTCAAAATCATAACTCTCCTATTCTTGTCTATATTAATATTACAAAGCTGAAGAGTTTGTTTGTTTGAATGCACTAATCTCAGAAACTACTGGTCTGGTTAGAAAAATTCTTTCAGTGTTGGATAGTACATTTATCATAAAAGGCTATAGACTATATGACGAGCCTCGTGGTCTAGTGGTTCATGTAATGGACTGCCGATCAAGAGGTCGCGGGTTCGATTCCGGCTCGGGACAATCATTTGTGTGATTTTTCTAATTGTCATACAAATGTTTGTACTGCGTCTGAAAAAGTAGTATATGTATTTTATTCGTATTCTGGTACCCATAACACAAGCATATAAGCTTAGCTTGGGACCAGAGGACGCTGTGTGAAATGTCCATGAATATATTTATATTTATTTATTTACATAACATTACGCTGCGACAAATAGGAGTGAATCAGTAGTGAAAAATGTAGCAAAAGCGCGGAAAATTTCTAAATCCCATGCGTACGAAGTCACCGGTAACAGCTAGTTAATATTATAAAGCTGAAGAGTTTGTTTGTTTGAACACACTAATCTCAAGAACTACTGGTCTAATTTGAAAGATTCTTTCAGTGTTGGATAGTACATTTACCATAAAAGGCTATAGACTAGGCTATATAACATCACGCTGCGATCAATAGAAGTGAAGCATCAGTGAAAAATGTTGCCAAAACGGGCAAAAATTCTTAAATTCCACGCGTACGAAGTCACGATTAACAGCTGGTAAGTAATAAAATAGAAAGTCTATTTACCCAAGTCTTACGGGAGCAGATGTTTAGAAGTGAGGACGTGACATATAATATTTCTAATCACATAACATTAATTCTCTACGGACCCTTCCTACTTCCTGCGAACAGGTGAACGTATTATGTTATTACCTGTTTTGAGTCATGACAGATGTTCGTTATTATGTCAATTTTAAGATAGAAACTCTGGGTGCCGGAGTATATTTTATTTTGTAATATCAATTTTTGATTCCCGCTTGGGACAATAATTTGTGTGATATTTATAATTGTCATATAAATGTTTGTACTGTGTCTGGGTGTTTCTATGTATTATTAGTATGTATTTACAAAAGAAAAGTAGTATAATATGTGTTCTATCCGTATGCTGGTACCCATAACACAAGCATATAAGCTTAGCGTGGGATCAGAGGACGTTGTGTAAAATGTCCATGAATATTTATTTATTTAATTAATTACTATCTAACTTTAGCCTAAATTAACACAAAACGCTAGAAAAAAAGCTACTGTCATCTCTACTCAAATATGCTATTGTAATAATAACTTATAACGTTGCTGAACAACGTGGCAATGCGGCCAATCTTTTGGGCATGTATACCCAATGACTGCGATGCGGACAATTTTTTGATCCTCCTTTTTTTACTCCTTTTGTTTTAGATTAAGTACTATAATTATTAAGTATATAATTGAAATATAATAAAATAAAATAAAAATCGTACTTGTGCATGCATGTTATCTCGTATATTTTTCTTTTACTATAAATTACTCACCTGCTACAACTTAATCTGCGTCGTCCTATGGTTGGCTTTTGGAAAATCCTTTAGGCATTAAGACCGCCTTTGCAATTGCAATACACGAAGTGTATAATAAATAATAAATAGATAATTGGATTAGTTTAAAAACTAAAAAACCCGCTTGAAATGCTGAATTTTTTGTTGCATTGCATTGTCATCGGTCCAATATATGTGCAAAATTTTAGATCAATCCGACTATAGCAAGTGATTTTGTTACATAGATTTCTGCATACGTACAAAGCTTTATTGGTACGTAAGAAGGTAATAAAAGCTTGTAAAAAATTTGAGCTTAGGCGATCGAAATCGCAGGCAAAAGCCTAGTAGATAATCATCTTGATATAAATGCAGTTCTCAAAACAGGTGACCCCGAGGCGTCGCATTTCAAAATGAAACCTTTTATCAAAAACTTGTTTCTACACTTTCTGTGTTTCTACATAAGTTTATGTAAGCTGGAAGTTTGCCAAAAGCTACACAGTAAATACCCATTTCATCCATTTCGCATTTTTGAAAGACAACGGGCGTTAAGCTTCGTTGATCTTTTTATTATGACGGACTGACTAACTAGCATCCTAAAATTTAGCGGGCTATTTTGTTTTACATTGTATATGAGCCTTAGGAAAGAAATATTAAAATTCAAAGTCTTCTATGTAAAGGTCCGTATGAGGATGGATTAAGTATATAGGTAAGTATCACCAGTATACCAATTTTCTCTACAGGATGATGTATGTGCTAAGGGATAATATCCTCTGTGAGAGATGGAAAATACAAGTCAGAGGTCCTTCTCCGCGTAATGTAACTAGAACAAATACCCTCCCAAAAAAGAGAAGGCCCGTGCGTAATAATGGGGCACATTAACGAGCTGATAAAAGAGGCTCATCTCAATATTATAGCGTGTGTTTGTTTGTTTGAACGCGCTAATCTCAGGAACTACTAGTCCATATTGAAAAATTCCTTCAAAAAAGGATTCTTTACAAAAGGATGGTGTAAAAGTCAGCTAAGGGATATTGCACACAGATAACATCCTCTGCGGGAGACAGAAAACTCGAAAATAAACCCTGTGCTAACACGCCTGGTCAGTGCGGCACAGTAGACCATAATCCATCCAAAGTGGAGGAGGCCTGTGCCCAACAGTGGGGCGTAAATGGGCTGGAGAGAAAGTCGTTAGACAAAGGGTAGCAAACCCTACATATTATATTGTTTAGTTAAACAGTGAGTGGTCAATTGCATAAAGCTTGTACAACTGTCTTGCACTTTCTCTGTAAATGTTCTGAGTAAGGCATGTAGTCTAGACCAATATCTACTATATAAAAATAAGTCGTGTTTTCCTTCCTGACGCTATAACTCCAGAACGCACGGACCTATTTCCACGGTTTTGCATTCGTTGGAAAGGTCTCGGGCTCTGTGAGGTTTATAGTTCCTTTTTTTTAATTTTTTTTTTACAATTTTTGTGGTATAGCAAAACAACGTTTGCCGGGCCAGCTAGTTTCTTATATTAAATTATTGTTTATATGCTTACGCTATTAGAACTCGCAAACTATGCACTTATAGAAATCTATATTAATATTATAGAGCTGAAGAGTTATTTTGTTTTAACGCGCTAATCTCACAAAAATATTTACTGATGCTTCGCGCCTATTGATTGCAACGTGATGGTATATAGTCTTAAAAGATACATAAAATGTGAAAACTTGTGTGTGCCTTTGAAATTTGAGGGTTTCCTCTCTATATCTCAGGTGATAACCATCAGATCCTGACGTGATGCCAATGGAACCACACGGGAACCACCAGCTTCCAAATAAAAAAAGAATCATTAAAATCGCTCTGCTCAGTTAAAAGTTATCCTTACTTATATATAAAAGTGAAAGTGAGTTTGTTTGTTTGTGTGTTCGTTTGTGACGCTTTCACGCAAAATCTACCGAATGGAATTGCACGAAAATTGGTATAGAGATAATTTATAGTCCTGAAAGTAACATAGGCTATATATACTCTGTACGAGATAATAAACGCAAATGTTTGTGAAATATGGTATAAAATAATAGTTCAGCCATATTGTTTATTTTACAGTTGTCATAGCAATACATGGAATCCGTCGACTTATGGTTATTTTTTTTTATTTGTCCGAGCAGGTTTTAATCTCAGACTGACACATGCGATTTACGCGGTAGCTCGGAATAGAAACTCCTTGTGTGGTACCTACTTAGTTCCAACTTTTTTTTTAAATTGAGGTGATTAAAGAAGTTGGAATAATTAAGTATTTATATTCTGTACTACGTCAATTTTTTTTTATTTTGGCGGAAGGAAAATTTACAGTATTGAATTAATATTTTTCTTACAATTTTAATAACAATCGAACTTAGTTTTTGTTTTGGTTTATTTCAATTGTAGTTGTCATTTTGATATCGTATTTAACTCTGATTTTAGTAGATATACGTAGTATTTTGTAACGATTGTTGATTGAGGTAAATTTTGCTATAGATTACAGAATTGATTTTAGTATCGATTAATTTCAGTTCAGAATTCAGTTTTTATTTTTGGTTTCTTTTCAAATTCGATTCGGCCACTAATGCGTGCGAAGCCGCGGGCAGTAGCTAGTAAGGTAATAAACGTAAAAAAGATTTCAGACAAATTCCTTCTTTATTTGAAGTCGTTCAAATATCAACTCAAATACGCATAATAATGCGTTTTATTTCGTTCGTTATTCTCAAAAACTCTAATAACTAATGACTCTAGTAACTATATAGGTATTTTCCTGTTATTTCCACATATAATTCTTTTAATCTTAAGAAAACATCGACCTCGGTAGAAACATACGTCAGATGTCACGCTCAGCCAACCTTAACACGTCGTTCCGGGTTCGAATACGTTCTATGTAATTTAATAAGACATAAAAACCCGCTAAGTATCGTGAACATATTATTATTGACCATTGTTTATGTTTTTTTGGAGATGATTTACATATATGTTGATAATTAGCCAGGCTAGCTGTTTCGATAATAAATGCTACTTAAAATTTGTGTGTAAACTTAACTTAACTAACCTAAACTACCTTTAAAGTTTCCTTCAAATTATAGAAGGCAATAACCAAGGAATACAGAAAAAAAAAGAACACAATGGTATATTTTCTGTTCAAAAAAAGTAAAGCAGGTTTTCCCAAAGGAATTAGATATCATCCCTAATTAACCTTTAAATTAGATCTCATAACAACATGTCTCTGAAAAAGGGTATTTTTTATTGGCATTACCATGCAGTAGTTGTGGCCTGATGCGCTAAAATAACATTCAGACGAATTCTATAAACCATTGTTTTGGCTTCTATTGCGCCAATAAAGACCACCTATCCATTTTCTTTTCAGTATCTTCAAAGTACACACAAAGACTCTTTAGATTTTTATGGTTATACTAGCTGACCAACGTTGTTTCGCCATTCAAATGTCAGGGGTGGACAACCCTTAACATTTAGGGGGATAAAAATAGATGTCCGATTCTCAGACCTAACGGATATGTTCACAACATTTCACGAAAATCGGTCGAGCCATTTCAGAGGAGTATAATTACAAACACCGTGACAGGAGAATTTTATATATGAGACTAGCTGTTGCCCGCGACTCCGTACGCGTAGAATTTAGAAAATTTCCCCGCGTTTTCAACATTTTTCACTGCTGCTTTGCTCCTATTGATCGCAGCGTGATGTTATATAGCCTAAAGCCTTAAAGCCCCTATAAATGGACTAACCAACAAAAAAATAATTTTTCAAATCGGACCTGTAGTTTCCGAGATTAGCGCGTTTAAACAGACAAACAAACAAACTCTTCCGTTTTATAATATTATTATAGAAGTATAGATTTGGTCATCCGAAATTCCCCTTAACACACTCATATTATCGTAGTACTTATCGTACATAAGTACTTAACAACTAAATGACATGGTTACTATCGATTATGGTTTAGCCTTTTATTTAACAACGACATAAACTTAAAACCAATAGATAATGTTGAAGGCTGACCTATTTTACATACAAAGTAATATTTACAATACGTTGATGGTGTAACAGATAATAATTTGTACGTGTTATAGTTTACAGTAGCAATAAGCTTACAAGGTTTCTTTTAATAAACTACTTACTTAGTTTAAAAACTTATAATTTGTTTAGTTTAGAAACTAAAAAAAAACGCTTGTCATCGGTCCTTAATATGTCTGCATAACTTTTGATCAATCCGACTAATGTAAGTGGTTAAAATCGTTTTCAAAGACTCCGTTATATAGATTTATGCATTGATAGATACGTAACGAGGTAATTAAAGATTGTTAAAGACATGGTTATATGTAAATTGATTCTAAAAATCTTATTCTTATATAATTAGTCTCGCTAAAACTCGCGAAAGGCTACGCCGATTTTGGTGATTTTGGTCTTAAAATGTTCGTGAAAGTCCTGGGAAGGTTTAAACGGTGACAAAATATTTAGAGTTCAAAAATTCCACGCGTACGAAGTAGCGGGCATCAGCTAGTCTTATATAGGAATCAAACAGTGTACGTTAGACTAGCTAAAACTTGAAAATGGCTGAACCAATTTGCCTATTTTTAGTCTTGCTATGTTCGTAGAAATCCAGGGAAGGTTTAAGCAGTGAGAACATATGAAAATAATTGCTTTTTATTATTGCCAAAATGGGGTTTTAATTCCACACGTACGAAGTAGCGGGCATTGGTTAGTATCATTTAAAAGATTTCAAACCATAAACAAGGATCTGAAGGGGACTGCGCCGTCAGTCTGTCATCACATGTCATCAGATTATATTTCATGAATAATTAAACTAAACAATTTTGGCCTAATTCATAATGACTTATCGGAGGCTTAAAAGTTTGTTAAAAGCGTAATCCATATTAGTTTTTTACGCTATAGCGTTCAATATCTATCCGATAAAGTGACATTATTTTCATTATTTTAAACAAGCTACGACCCTACTTATATACGCCCTTGATAAGCCTATATTGGTGAAAAACGTAGCAAAAAAACAACAAAACATTTCTGTTTAAAATCTAGCTCGATGTTTCGTTTACTTTCGGTCAGGAGTAGGACTTCGAACTGTAGTGTCCTTTGTAATTTTTACGGCATTGTTGCCAAGTTACAAAAAGTTATCTAGCAACAAAATACCAAAACTTCGGAATAGATATAAATTTAAATATACGCGTCTAAATCCGTAAGAGTTACTTTTTGCGCTTATTCTTGGCTAAAAGCAGATGAAGCCGCGTGTAAAGTTAAATGTTATCTAAATTACAATAAATGTTGCAACAAAGACGCATAATGTGACAATTAAAACTAGAACAAGAACACATTAAAATACATTGCGTGCAATCTTTGAGAGATATTAAGTCGTTTGAGAACAAAACGAGTGATAGATGTCTTAATAGACGTTTTGAAAACATGTGTGTGATAAAAGATTAGATTATTGTGATGTGAATAATAGTAATTAATTTGAACAATATTGTTTTGCGTTAAGTTAAATATGCAGCAAAAGTTTGTATCCGCCTCTTTGTCTCCTGTCCATTAAGAGGGTACTGTACTCCTCATTAGAAGCATAGATATACTCTTTATCTATAATATAACGCAAAAACTATTAAAATCGGTTTAACTTTCGCGAAGAAAAAACGGAAGTACGATACCCATACTTTTGTATGGAGCATAATTTGGTATCGTGCCGTCTTAACGTTCCACTATTGGGCACGGGCCTTCTCCACTTCGAGAGGTTTAAATATGACCATCCGAAAATCCCGTTTTTTTCGGTTTTCTTTACGTAAAGTTGCAGTGACTATCACACATATTTGGTAAGGTTTTACCAAAAAAGAAAGTGATAGAAGCATAGACATACTCTTCATTTATAATATAGCGTAAAAACAATCAAAATCGGTTTAACTTTCGCAAAGAAAAATGGGGAGTACGAAAGGTCTTTTTTTCAAAGAATTTGTAGGTAAAATCTGCTTCAGCTATATTTCTTCCTTTCAGCGCGGTGCTCGGGAATAGGTGACACTTGAGGGCCATCCAATCCGTTACCGACAGGCCGTAATACTTTCATATAATAATAAAACTCAAATATTTTTTTACATGGGAAATGCATTTACGCTTATAAGAGAGCCGGACCAGCGTCTAAACTCCATGGCGTACTTCTTCGCACTTACCAGGCCATGGTATAGCGCCTTGAACCTGACCATGAACTGGTGAGGGGCGGCCTTATTACTTGGGGCCTGACCCCAGTGGCGGATTTGCATTCTCGGCCGCACTAGGCCCCAAGCCATTAGCCGCCACTGTCTCAGCATCCACCATATAGACTACATAATGAAATTACTTCATTGCCAACTTTTATCTAAATAGATTTAGAAATTTAGAAGAAAAATTCAGTTTTATTTCGCTAGAATATTTTCTTTTGTTGTAAATAAGCAGTATTTTTTTAATCACCGCCTCTAAATTTGGCCGCCCTAGGCCTGGGCCTACCGTGCCTTAGGGTAAATCCGCCACTGCCTGCCTGACCCAATATTTAGATATATGCAAACGAAGCTATAAATAGCTAAACGGTGATATATCAGAGACGACATATTGTAGTATAACAATATGTCAACTATGTTATGCAATTTTACGTAACCATTAGTGTTGCGAGATGCGGGTGTTTATGTGATCTACTATGTTTAACTATCTATCTGTTTAACTAGAAACGCATTAGTGACCTTGTAACATATCTAATTTGACCCAATTACTATATTTTTACCGATTACAAACAAATAGCAGGTTCTATGTTTCATTGTGTTCAATATTTTTATGACAAAGTGCATTCATTTTCAAAATTATACTTATCTATGAAAAATAATATTTTTTTAATGTTATACGTATATCTTACAATTATATTTCTAGTACCAATGTAATCTAATGGTGTACAATAAAGTATAAATAAATAACTAAAGAATAATCAAAATTGGTTTGTTTGTTTATTTCCCTAGATATTCTTAACTATTATTATACGAAAGTAATTCTGGTAATATTAGACATAAAACAATTTGTTAGCATTGCAGTCAATGGGCAGCGTATCTTAAAGACTAGCCGGAATGCCACGTTGAATAGCATTACATATACGGATTGCTGAGGCCAGCCTTTTGGTCACGTGAAACTTCGACCAGTCTCTTCAAAATATCTTTGCAAAGAGACTCTGCACTCAGTCTCTATGATCCAAGCGTCTCGACCTAAGCTTGGCGAATCTTCGTATAAGTTCATTATTTTTATAGAAAAGCGTCATCTAGTGCACAGATATTTAGCGAAATGTAATAAGCCCTTGTAATATATGTATAGAACAATAAAAGTCAGGGCACGCAACACAAGCCAATGTCGTTTGTAATAAAAAACAAAATCGAAAAGCTGCATTCGTACCAGTATACCTTCTACACGTACAGCTGACAACAAAAGTGTTTAAAATGACATTTCAAAAATTAGCACACCCGGCGAATTTCACTTCGCCATCTTTTTTTTCATCATCATAATCATCATAACATCACGCCTTTTTCCCATGGGGGTAGGCAGAGACTATAGAGCACCATCATATTTTTTTCTTGAATGTTTTAGGTTTTTCTCTATAAGCACTAACCTTTTCGTGTCAATAATATAAATAAATACTTAAATATAGTAAATTAAATAAATATTCATGGACATTCTCACACCACGTCCTCTGGTCCCAATCTAAGTTTTTATGCTTGTGTTATGGGTACCAAAATACGGATAGAATACATAAACTATTTTTTTTTGTAAATACATACTTATAATATATAGAAAACACACCCGGACGCAGTACAAACATTTGTATGACAGTTATAAATATCCCGTGCGGGAATCGAACCCGCAACCTCGTGAACTGCAGTCTGTTACATGAACCACTAGACCACGATGATCGTCTATGATTATATAAGCCACGCAAATTGGTAATGCGCTGGAACCTTGTCAAATTAACGCCCTTGTGACGTCATCAGCAAAGAATTTGCTGTATTTTACAGCTAACAAAATGTAATATTCTCATCTATACGTCACTATGACGTCACCAACATGGCTGCCAGGCGCATTACCAATTTGTGTGGCTTATAACATATTATGTGAACACTTTTCTATAAGGCTGTACCAGTCTGGGCACCGGTTGCACAAGGTTGCCCAGGTTACGTCACTCGTTTTCGTCGACCGGTCGGCCGCTGCGCTTGCGCCGATCTCTTCATAAAGCTCCCTTTATTTACAACTATCAGAGTTTTTACTTTACTTCAAAAGGAATAATAGAACTGTTTATGATTTTTTATAAACTATCGCTACTGCACCATTTGTTGAGCTTTTTTGTCAAGTTATAAAAACTTGTAAAAGGTGATGAAAAGGAGTTTTCAAGTCAATGATTAATTAACATTAACTTGAAATAGATGTTTAAATTGTTATACGTTTTCTAAATAAACAAAATTGTGTGCTAAAGTTATTATTAAGTATATTCAGGGACATTTCATAGAACGATCTCTGGGTCTCAAGATAAGCTTATTTGTTTGTTATGGGTGCCAGAATTCGGCCAGATTCGTACCAGAATTCGGATATACCACACATAATTTTTTTTTGTTGTAACTACATACTAAACATAGATAGAAAACACCAGTGCAGGACAAATCTTTGCTTATTAAAATAAAAAAATATAAAAAAAGGTTTTTGAGGATGATTTTTTTTGTATAATTAGTTAGTTAGGTTTTTAAATTCCACGGTACGAATGCGGAACATCTAGCATACATACTTTTTATTTATTCAATAATAATTTCTTACACGCTTTTCTTTTTTTTTCTTACTACAGCGGGCTTCGTAGTCTAGTGTTTTATGTATAAGACTACCTTTCACGAGGTCGTGGGTTCGTTTCCCGCTCGGGACAATCATTTATGTGATATTAATTATAATTGTCATACAAACGTTTGTACTGCGCCTGGGTGTTTCTATATATGTATTTGTTTACAAATGTTGTATGTATTTACAAAACCAAAGTAGTTTATATCTTCTATCCGTATTCTGGTACCCATAACACAAGCATATGACTTAACTTGGGGCCAGAGGACGTTGTGTGAAATGTCCATGAATATTTACTATTATTTATTTTTACTTCCTTGGATTCATTTACATCTGGTCATACATGCAAATGACGTGTTTCTAACGGTATTTTTACTCAAGCTAAGGAGCTTATGAAGACTTGACCATTATCTTGCCTTCACGCATTAAAAAGCATTATACATGTAACTAATTTGCATATTATTATTAAATATACCATACTCATTTGTAATTAAATATTATAATTTGGTTTATGACGGTAAATTTATTATAATCTAACTTAAACTAGGGTTTAGGGTTTTGAGGCTATCTCTATCTTCAACATATTAACCTCCCACTGTTGAACATATATGGGCTTCTTCTACTATAAAAGAGATTATAGTTTACTGTGCTGCGTTGAGCAAGCGTGTTGGCATTAGGTTTATTTTCAAGTTTTTCCGCCACTCACAGAGAATGTTATTTGTTAATATTTGAGAATTGTAAAAAAAAAGTTCAACCAATTTCATGTGCCACTGAATTTTGAGGGTTTTGCTCGATTTCTCAGGAGTTAACCATCAAATCCTGACCTGGTGCCAATGGGACTACAAGGAAACCGCTAGCTTTCAAATAAAAAAAGAATCATTTAAATCGTTTCGCCCAGTTAAAAATTATGAGGTAACAAACATTAAAAAAAACATACAGACGAATTGAGACCCGCCTCCTTTATTTGAAGTCGTTTAAAAATATCGCTTAGCTGGCCTTTACAGTAACTAATCCTGGAAAGGAAAAGGGGTGATGAAAATTATATTCTTAACCCGTTACCGCACTGATAATTATAAGAACTAGTAGAAGTTGGCTATATCTCTCTCCCTCCCTCCAGCCCCTTTTACGTCCTATTGTTGGGCACGGGCTTCCTCCACTTTGGGAGGGATTATGGTCTACTGTGCTGCGCTGACCAGGCGTGTTGGCACAGGGTTTATTTTCGAGATATCCGTCTCTCAAAGAGGGTGTTATATGTGCGCATAAAAATTATTAGTATTTTATTTTATGCATTTTATTTATTTATTTTATGCATTTTATTTATTTATTTTATGCATTATAGGTATTTTATTTTATGCAATCCCTTAGCTGACTTTTACAGCACCCTTGGAAGGAGATGGGGTGGTGACACTTGTATTCTTAATCCGTCACCACACGGAGAGAAGTTGGCTATATACTATGTTAGAATTCAAGAGTAAAGATTCCAATAAACGCGAGCGAAATAGCGGGAGTTTGTTCTTACGCCCATAAAATAAAACATTATTAAAAAAAGCTACACAATACAGTTGAAATAAATAATATCGAGAGCTGCCTTAAACTATCTGGGCAGACATACGATATTATCAGTACACGATACCGTCTGACTGACTTACGAGCGGAACCTTATGTGTACCGTAAGTTTACGTATCAGATAAAACTTATTTTAACATACTTTAGTTCTATCTTATAGGGTTATTTTAAAAGAGGTATTAAAATGATTTTAAAATGATATATACGTATTGAAACGAAAATATTATTGATATCGCCTCAGCCGTTCGGGTGCTACACACGTGTCTAGTGTGTCTACGACAAACTTATAACACTCCTTTCATTCCATTGGGGTAAATAGAGAAGAAAACTATAATAATTTTCTTAACTCAATAACTAAAAAAACACGCAATTCTGAATATTTGTTTAAATTATTGCATTGCCATCGGTCCTCAATAAGTGTGCAAAATTTCAGATCAATCCGACTACTGCAAGTGCTTTTACAATGTATTAATCTATGTAACAAAGATTTTGTTACATAGATTAATACATTGATAAATACGTACCGAGCTAACAAAAACGTGTTAAAAAGTGTGTTGTCGGGCAGAAAAGATCAGATGTATGAGTGTGGATGAAGCCAAGTCAGTATGTTTAGATCATAGCGGATGGCGCTCTATAGTCCATGGGAAAAAGTAGCGATGGTATGATGATGATAATAAGATAATAGTGGAGACGAAATTGCAAGCAAAACTTAGTTAATAGTAATATATTGCCTAGCAATCTAAAAGAGCATTGGAAAAACCAGTTTTTTTATGACGTAAATGGTGCAAATACCGCAAAGGTGTGTTCAAAGTTTTCTTAGAATAACATAATGATGAAATGTTCTAAGAAGCCATTTTGTTAATCTCAATTATGTGGACCTGTAGTTAGTTTAGTTACTTTTAAATATTGGAGACTAGTGATAAATAACTAGATATGTTATGCAAAGCCACTTGCATAGTACTCGAAAGAACCACCCTTATGATGGTAAAAACACAAATTCTGCAGATAGAGTGTCTATGCATCATCACTCAAGCGGCTTGAAGCCGCTTACATATCTGGGTGCGTAAAATACTTATATGTGTGACTGTAGTACAGGCTATACGTCATATGAAACTTTGTTAATTTATGATTTATTCAATTTATATGATGTACGATTTAGTCAATTTAACATAAAATAATCATTTATTGGTTTCATAATTTGTACAATTGTTATTCTACAGTGTAACAAGATATATTAATTAAGTACAAAAAATATGTGATTTGGTTCTCTGCCTCTCAAACTAGGCTCGAGACTGTATTCTGAAAAGCAGAGTTGGAAGAGAATAGCGACTAAAACTGTTATAGTTATAGGTCGCAGCGTGATATCATACCTTATCATGCCTTTTGCCTTCCTCGATAAATGTACTATCTAACACTGAAAGAATTTTTCAAATCGGACCAGTGATTCCTGAGATTAGCGCGTTCAAACAAACAAACAAACAAACTCTTCAGCTTTATAATATCAGTATAGAATAAATTTTATTTATTGGTTTTATACATATATATTCCGTTATACAAGTATTACTTTTAACGATAACGATTATGTTTATTAAATAGTTATTTTATATTGTTATGTATTCAAATGGTTACATATTGATGTTCATAACTTTTTATAATAATTAAAACATCTGAATGAAATAATTGTCGTTTAAAACGGTGTGTATTTTATACAGTGACGGCGATAGAGTAAAGTTAGACGTCGATAAGATAGGTTTTGCGAGATCCCTATTGAAATGATAATTAGGCAGAAATTGTGACTCTATTATACTCTATAACAAGCAAACAAGTGAAAAAAAACATGTAAAATATCCAAAATTAAATCTTAGAAATGATATATTATAATTAGATTTTCCTAATTATAAAAAGGTGCATGGCCGTTGGTAGTCGCCGGTGTCGGCAGCGTATTGTACCTATGTGAAAATACCTGGTCAACTTGGAACACCCAGATGCAGTACAAACATTTGTATGACAATTATAAATATCACACAAATGATTGTCCCGAGCGGGAATAGAACCACGCGACCACGAGGCCCGTCAACACCTAATTGTAACACCTGAAACTCTGTACAAAAGATCTCAACAAATATGTGCCACATAGATAACCGATAAATAAGATCAAGTACATTATATAACATTTCATGTAACACAACATAAACTCGTTCATACGAGACATACTTTTTACAATACAATTTCTTAATATTCCCATACAACAATGGCGTTTCTTGGTGGCGTAAAACCATTTCTTGAATACAAAATTAACTTTAACATTCAATAACTTGTTTATTATTGAAAAATCAGCTTTAATATATACATAATAAAGTAGAGGTATGTTTTTATTAACAGATAAAAATGTTTGTTTTTCCTTACGTATGCGAAAATTGTCGACCTTGGCTGTAAAAAGTTGTGGTCTGGTATTGTAGGTGTTCGACGAGGTTGTTCCGTGAATGGTACGATGAATCAGATGTTAAATTAATAGTTTTAATAATTTATTTGACTAAAATAATATTTTATTTTATTTTATATCCACGAATAAAAACAAATATTACTTATTCATTGAAATGAAATACTCTCCCTGCATATGCGTATTCCTCTTCTTACAACAGTACCGATTCTACGTGCACTACTGAACATAACATAACTAAAAAATGGTTACCATTTCTCGATAAATGGACTAAACAAACAATACAATAAGAATATTTCAACTTCAACGTGTAGTTTCTGAGATCAATCAACCACGAACAACATCCACGGCGCTTATAGTGACCACTTAGACCTTAAAACTAAGCACTAAAATTATTTTATTTTTATGCAATGTTTAACCGACTTCAAAAAAAGGATGAGGTTCTCAATTCGTCTCTATGGTTTTTTTTTTATTTTTATGTTTGTTACCTCATAGCTTTTAAATGGGCAAAGATTGAAATGATTCTTTTTTAATTTGAAAGCTGGTGGTTCCCGCGTGGTTCCTGAGTTCCTTTCTCCTGAGAAATCGAGGAAAACCCTCAAATTTCATAGGCACAGTAAGTCAGTTATACTTTTTTTTTTAAACTCAATTATTTTACACTACTTATTAATTTCACATCAGTAATTTAATTAAGACTTAAATATAACAGTCTCTATTAAGAGTTTACTTAACAGTAAATATAGTAATACACAACACACAATTTGACAGAATGACAGATAAATATTACATAAGATGAGGCAAGCTGTATGAGGTCATTGAGGTCGACCTCTACGCTACCAGTTTATATTGACCTTTAGTCAATATTATGGTTCGAATATTATGTTTGTGAAAGAAACGAATAAGATGGACAAAAAAAGGTTTTGTTCAAATTCTGAGATGCACAGAAAAGTTGTACTGCGTCTGGGTGTTTTTTTTTTCAAATATAGCAGTTGATCTAGTAAACTTCGCACCATAAATAAAAGTTATTTGTATGTCTTTCTATAAAACAAATATATTTTTTAAATTATTATCTATACTAATATTATAACGCGAAAGAGTTTGTTTGTTTGTTTAAACGCGGTAATCTCAGGATCCGCTGGTCTGATTTGAAAAATTCTTTCAGTGTTGGATAGTACATTTATCGAGGAAGGCTATAGGCTATATAACATCACGCTGTAACGAATAGAAGCGAAGCATCAGTGTAAAATGTTGCAAGAAACGGAGAAAATAGTCACGCGCGCGAGCTTTAAATGAAAACGCTGCCTTATCCATGTGAGTTACAACAAAGTAATGTATAGAGAATTCCGCCGATGGACAGTCAGACGAACACTGTAGTGAGACTATAAGGGTTTGTACGAAGCCCTAAAAAGGTAAAACACTGAGATATCATTTACTAAAATGACATTGGGGCCATGTGTGTTACTTTTTTAGAATTGTGCAAAAAAAGAAAACCAAACGGACGATTTATTAATTAGCTGTAAAATGGCGTTATTGTTAGTTCATTTAATTTTTCGTTTCTAAATTCTACGCGTACGAAGTCGCGGGCACTGCTAGTGAATAATAAATTTAGAAACTTCCCTCATTTTTCGTTTTCGCAACATTTTTCACTGATGCTTCTCTCCTATTGGTTGCAACGTGATATAAAATAGCCTATATTTATAGCCTTCCTCGTTAAATGTACTATCCAAGATTTAAAGAATTTTTTAAATCAGATTACTCGTTCTTGAGATTAGCTCGTTCAAACAAACAAACTCTTCAGTTAATATTGGTATTAATTAGTGTTTATTCATATTAAGTAAAATTAAAATTTACAAAATGTACAATATTTGTGTGTGTTACATGTCTACTCTTTTAACATATTTGTTATTGTTTTTTTACTTTTTTGACGGGCTTCGTGGTCTAGTGGTTTATGTAATGGACTGCCGTTTACGAGGTCGCGGGTTCGATTCCCGCTTGGGACAATCATTTGTGAGATATCCATAAATGTCATACAAATGTTTGTACTGTGTCTGGGCGTTTTCTATATAATAAAAGTCTGTATTTACAAAAGAAAAGTAGTTTATGTAGTATATCCGTATTCTGGTACCCATAACACAAGCATATAAGCTTAGCTTAGGACCAGAGGACGTTGTGTCCATGTATATTTATATTTATTTTTTTATAAGAAGATATTCAATTATTATTACTGAATTCTGTTACTGACGCTTTCAATTTTCAATATTAAGTTTAGTAAGTTAAGTTATGTTTTACACGTTTAATATATAGCATTTTTCACCTATTATGTTGATACCGAAACTTAACTTCTTTTTTAGAAAAAGAAAACATATAGTTTTCTTTTTATTACACTTGATAAAATCGGAGAATTTGATCTTAAAACTGGAGACACAAACACTATCATCATTTTGTCACCATAAAAGGTCAACCCTGACTCACACTTAAGACCTCTATGTAAAGGTCACTTATATAATATTTAGCGTACATGTCACAGACTTCACGTTACAATGTAAAATAGTGTAAAGTTGTGTAAATTTTACATTTTAATTTGTAACAAACTTTGTTATTTATAGTTTACTTCCTATCTATGTGTAAATTGTTATGTTAGAGGTGTCAGTTTACTTATTCGTTTATTATCACGCCTACACATCCTTGAAGGTGTAGGCAGAGGTTTGTTGGTTTTTTATTTAGTGGTTCTCTGGTATTTGATGTTTGTCAACGGTTAGTTTGAATTGTAACTTCGAACTACTCAATGATAATATACTTTAACACTTTTGGAAAACATTTATTGAAATCAAACCATTTTTTTACGGACTTAGATTATTTGACGGACCTCAAGATCTAGTGGTTCATGTAACGGACTGCCGTTCACGAGGTCGTGGGTGCGATTCCCGCACGGGACAATTATTTATGGGATATTTATAATTGTCACACAAATATTTGTACTGCGTCTGGATGTATGACGACTATGTATTGTATGTATTGTATGTAATTACAAAAGAAGGACTTTACTTCAAATTACTGAATTATATGTTAATATACTATCAATATTTACGTTTTAGTTTGAGTTCTGTAAGCAGAATTGGCGCCATTATGGTCGCACATTGGCTGTAAAGATCACATCTCACAGACAGGTAGAGACATTACGTGAAGTTGACGTCATACAATGACATCATGTGACTGTAGGAGCGACCCACACGCGAATAATAATGTTGTGTGTATGTGTTGCATACATAATATATTTGTGTGTGATTGCAAATTGGAATAAATTCTGAAATCCACTATAAAAAGGATAGATGTGATCGTTTGTTTGTTTGAAATGGATATACTCCGAAACTACTGGACAGGTTTAAAAAATTCTTATATCGTCGGATGGTTACACTATACCCGGTGAACAAAAGCTTTACTTTATTAAATAGCTTAAAAAATAGTCCTAGCTTTAACTTTTATAAAAAAGAACTGGTTAATTATGAGTCAGACATGAACTCGAAGGGTTTCGTACCTACCCCAAATAACAGGATAAGAGCAGGGGAGTGATGATGATAACTAGGTATTTGTTGGTAGGATTAGGCTCAACCAGGTTTCGGATGACGAAGACTCAGCAATAAAATCCCGTTGTACCTTTTGGTATGGAACCCTGAGAATTAGGTAAAATCTAGATAACTATTTAATACCTAATCAAAATTGGGGTGAAATAAATAACTTCCGATTATTGCGGAAAAATAAAATCGATAGATTGCATATCGATTTATAGTATGATCGAATATTTATTTATGTATTTGCGAATATCCTTATTAGCTTATTACTAAAGCAGAAGGCACAAATATTTATAGACGACCTCCCGACGAGGACACAAACATACAAACAAATAGAACTTTAACATAACGGTGTAAAATATAAAATTGAAAAACACATTTTATAATTTAATTCAGTTTGTCTGTTTGTTTTGCAGAATCTTATAGCAGTTGTATTAAGGTTGATATTTGATAAATTGTCATAATTTTGTATAAATTATCAGATATTTATATTGTTTGCAATTATTATATAATCATGGCACTCGTTTTTGATTCATTAGAATTAATATTTTAGTTGAAAAACAGTATGTATACTTTCAAGAGTATTTTTTAGGTTTAAAACTTGTTAAATCCCGAATATTTTTTTCAAATTATTGCATTGCTATCGGTAACATGTGTGCGAATTTTTAAATCAATCGGACACAAGTAAAAAGTATCTAAGTAGGTATTGGAACGGTGAAAATTAATTTTAAACGAACTATCCAAAGCGTGTTAAAAACATTGCAAAACGGGGAAAATTATTAATTTTTGAGGGTTCCCGTTGCGTGGGCTCCGTTAGTAGTATATACAACGTTTATATGTATCATTTGTTTTCTAAATTCCACATATATCCTACAAAAAATTAATTGTAAAAATAATATTACGAGAATAATTATAAGTAAGTAACAATATTATAGAGAGCAAAGATTTGTTTGTATCCATTAGGTGCCGTAACTATCGGAGCGATTTACAAACTTCTGTTGTGATAAAGATAGGCTATTTTCTGGTTCCCTAATGATTGACCAAAAAATTATTGACAAATGATCATTTGACAAACAACGTTTCACCAAATGATCATTCGGCAAACGATACACTTGACAAAAGTATCATCTTACAAAAACTTACTTGGCAAAATCCATTAGCAAACATTACACTTGACAAATGTGTTAAGTATTCAAATGTCAATTGACCTTTTTGTCATTTCACCAAATGATATGTTTCGTAAATTAAGTTGTTTTAAATATATCATTATCATCATGAATTATTATTAAAGGGAGAAATGCCCTAAATTTGCTTCTGGCATTTGGGGTTAGTTCTAACCTAACCTAACCCAATCGAATAAAAGAGATATATATCTCCAAAGACGAACGGGTTAATAAGTAATTATTTTGCAAATAATGTAAAATGTCATTTTTTTCATTCTATCTATCTATATTTAATATAATCTATCAACAAATACTTATAATATTTTCTTTTTAGTAAAACCCAGAGCAGTGGCTTTGCAAAAAAATATGCAAAAGAAGGTTATTTTAACAAGAATACCAAATTTTTAGACCAATAGTAGATTTATCTGATAACTCAGTTGGCAAATGTTAGTTTTGTAAAGTAATCATTTATAAGTGTTGATCATTTGGCGAAATGAAACATTTGTAAAATGATCAGTAGTGATCAATAGGCGAATTCATTGTTTTGCCAAACGTTAATCAAGTGTAGTTTTGCCAAATGACTTTTGGTCAAACAATCGGACACCCTATTTTCTATAACTTAATATTCTTACTGTGATGACGTATTAACACCATTTCTTTCCCAGGGTGCGGTACAGGGTGAAACTAAGCAACGGATTTTGGTGCGATTTTTTTTTATAGAGGTTTTCGAGGATGGCTTTTTGGTATATTTTGTAATGTTTTAGTTTTTAAATCCCACAGCTATTATTCTTATAAACCTAATTTGGTTATACTAATAAAGTTATGCTAATAGTGAGATGATCTTCAGTAAGTGCATTGCACAAGTAACAGGTGCCCTTGTAACGTAATGGGCTGACCTCAGACCTTAATGGACAACGTTGAGTAATTATGAGGCTATGTGAAGAATTGCATCAACTATAATAACATGGAGTTGAATATTTATTTAATTTGTCATTATCATTATAGAAATGGCTTCTGTGAGGGATAATTACTTCTGGGAAATAATCTGTATAATGTTTATGTATAAAATGTACAAATAAAGATTTATATTATATCTATCTACGAGTATCTAGACTTTTCTCTTTATTGACTAACAGCCGTATTTACAAACGTTATTGTGAGGTCTCATAGTAGGCATGGACCATGGGGTAGCAAAATCATTTCACAAACAATACTTAAGTGGTGAAGCGCACTATGCGTTTGTTAAACTGAACGCATAGCTAAGTTTTGTCTATGAATACAAAGGCTCGATGAACGGAACGCACTGAAAAGTGTTACCCTTTGCACAGTGCATCAACACTTAAGTACTTACTTATATAAATATTGTTTGTGAATACGGGTGTTATTTTGTTATTTTTCAACTTTTAGCTTCCTCACGATTCGTGCCGTACGAGTATCTATATTACTAATATTTATAATTTATACTAGCTGACCCGGCAAACGTTGTTTTGCCATACCTACTAAAAAAAAAAGTTTGGAAAATAGATGTTAGCCGATTCTCAGACCTACTGAATATGTATGCAAAATTTGAGAAGAATCGGTCAAGCCGTTTCGGAGGAGTACGGTAACTAACACTGTGACACGTGAATTTTATATATTAGATATAACGTGTTTCAGAAAGGTGTAGTCATATTTGACCACCGTTACACATGGCCGGTGACTAGGCACTAGGCATAGATGAAATTACAAATACTAGTTATATTATGACTTTTATGTGTTCATAAAAGTTTAATTAATTTATTAAATTAATCGATCTTCTTTAAATACAACACTACTATGAGGTCATCTTTTATCGTAAGGTTCAATCGCATTCAATAAACCGTAAACATTTCATAATTGATGCGTTTCTGGTAGTTATTTAATAGTAGGCAATAAACAAAAAAAAACTTACCAACTGTATTTTTCTATGTGTAACTGTAATATTTATAATATTAAATGCCTAATCTAATGCAACTTTAAATTAAGACTACACCTTTCTGCAACACGTTGTATACTTAGAAGTTTATTAAAATCCTTGAACTATACAAAAATACCATTAAATTATATATTGTAATCATTAATCAATGACCGGAAATTGTTCATAGCCTCTAGCTGCACGATCACTATTTAATAGTCCATGCAACTTCCTGTGGCAATTAGATTATAAAAGTTATTTATTAAAATGGTAACTTTTGGATTACCCTTAAGAGGGTACTGTACTCCTAATTTAGGTATTTGCCTTAGGTACTGCTATCCCTATTCGGGAGCATCGTGCTGAAAGGGACAAATATAGCTAAAACAGATATTACCTTCAAATTCTTTGAAAAAAAAAAAAGACGTTTCATAGTCCCCTTTTTTCTTCGCGAAAGTTAAACTGATTTTAATTGTTTTTACGCTATAATATAGATGAAGAGTATATCTATGCTTGTATCACTTTATTTTTTGGTAAATCGTTACCAAATATGTGTGATAGACGCTGCAACTTTACCTAACGAAAACCGAATAATACGGGATTCTCGGATGGTCATATTTCTTTTAAATACTATGTATTGAAAAAAATAAAGTGATACAAGCATAGATATACTCTTCATCTATAATATAGCGTAGAAACAATTAAAATCGGTTTAACTTTCGCGAAGAAAAAAGGGAAGTACGATATCCATATTTTTGTATGGAGCATAATTTGGTATCGTGCCCTCTTAAGTGTGTTTTCAATAACAAATCTTAGATTAGGAAAAGGAATCCACGTTTCTTAAGTAAGCTATTTTGCTGCTGTCGTTCTTATTTATCTATTAATCTATGTAAGTATTTATCTATGTAAGGGAATCTTTGGAGGTGATTTTGAACCACTTGCAGTAGTCAGATTATTTAGTTAAGATGATTAGGTCACTACACTGAAAATTAATTTAAGAAATATTGTGTTAATAATGATCATCATCATGAAATCACGCCTTTTTCCTAAGGTGGTGCGCAGAGACTATAGGGAGCCATCTGTAGCGATCCGAATATACTTCCTTGGCTTCACTTACATTCATAAATATGTATAATATAAAGTTAAAACACATATTACTGTGTCCTAGCAGGGTTCATGTTTGGTACTATAAATATTGGATACATTAAAAAAAATTCCATTGTAACCATCGCGTTAAGAATATTCAAGTGCGACTGGAGACTACAGCTAGCTTAATTATATCTCAAACTTGACACACTATTTTATACTTTCTGAATAAATTCAGTCTTCGTTGAGCAATATTTTAAGTGGAATTAACCTCTCTACATGGCGAGGTGATTGGGTAAACTTGCATCTCCGTAAAAAGAATAGTCGCCATTTTGAAATGACAGTAAAATCATTAAAATTTTCTTTTATGGATTGATTGCTACATATCTATATTAGTATTGCATGAGTTATAATTAATTTACAATATTTGGGCGATTAGTGGCTTAAGGTTAGGAGAGAATTAAATAAAAAGAAAAGAGCGGGTCTCTCTCTCTCTCTCTCTCTCTGTCTTTCTCCAGCGTATTTAAGTCCCACTGTTGGGCACGTGCCTCTTCGACTTTAAAATGGGTGGTTTACTGAGCTGCGCTTACTAGGCGTGGTGGCATAAGGCTTATATTCAAGTTTCACGTCTCTCACAGGGGACCTGTGTAAAATATCCTTTCACCGGTATAAAATATCCTTCAACTGGCCTTTGCAGCAACCAACCCTGGGAAGGAAAAGAGGTGGTGACACTTGTATTCTTAATCCGTCACCACACGGACAATGAAATATCTGGCAAGAGTTAAAATACGAGTAAGTACACAGTATTGTGTAAACTAACGGAGTCTCTATGTACCATTTACGTATTTTTTTCACAATTTATCTAATTTAAAAACTAAATGTTAGCAACCTTACACGGAAAGCGTTTCAAGCCTACACTGTTCTTATGTAAGTTAGCGGATGCGTGGTCCCTTTAAGTTAATTAAAATATTAGCAACTTTGATAAATATAATATTTTATAACACTTGCGCGACTCATTTGTTTAAATAAAACTACTTTTTACAGATTTAGACGATCACAGTGACTGCAAAGTCTCTGTAACGGCGGGCCAAAATTTAAAACAAATATGAAAAATGTTTAAAGTAGCTTAATTTAAACTTTGATAAATTTATGTAATAATCAACAGACAAGCACAATAATAGGATATTTTTAAAGAAAAGGTTGAACCGCCTTCATGTATTGTGTCTTTGAAATTTGAGGATTTTTCTTAGGAGATCTTGACAAATATGTTAAATAACTATAATCATCACCTTTAGCTACAGTCGTGGACACCCACGAATACACATACAGACTAAACTAGTATATAAAACTATATATATAACACCTTGCTAGATTACATTCGCAACATTTTGTATCATTTTATTATGTTAATAGTTTTAATTAAGATTCCGAACTATAAAGAAACGCCTTTTGCATTAATTTGCAATCCCACCTGTGACCATGGTGACTGCAAAGTCCCCGAAACGTCGGGCCAAAATTTAAAACAAATATACGCGTCTAAATCCGTAAAAAGTAGTTTTATTTAAATAAATGTGAAAGTTTGTGAGTATGGATGTTTAGATGTTTGTTACTCTTTCACGCAAAAACTACTGAATGGATTTCAATGAAACTAACACACTTACAAAAATGTAGCTTATACATCAGAATAACACGTAGACTACAATTTATAACGATATTGTGTGAAAGAGTCTATATTATTTTCTAACACTTGCGCGACTCATTTGTTTAAATAAAACTACTTTTTGCCATGGTCACGGGTGAGACTCTCAACGGGTCTCACCCGTGGCCATGGTGACTGCAAAGCCTCCGAAACGTCTGGCCAAAATTTAAAAAGTAGAGTTTATATTCTTACCGCGGAAACTGAAATCCACTCTCACGAAGTAGCGGGCGGCTGCTAGTAGATTAATACATAGATAGATGCATACCGAGCTAATAAAAAGCGTGCGCGCGTGTTAAAAAGGCTGTAAAGCTCCTACCTAAACGCTAACGCGCTGATTATTTAGTAGTTCTGGCTATAAAACTATAATAAACAATTTTTATAAAGACTTCCTGAATAATTTAAAACGTATAAAGTAAAATTAAATTAACATAAACTCTTTTCTTGTTATTAAAATAACTCCAAAGCTTTATTAAAATTTTCTAAAGTTAATTTATTGTTGTTTGGCTCTTGTACCTTACATAGATATTGTAAGTTATTTATAGTATAGAAAATAATCATTGGTTGTGGTTAACACATTTGATTTACTAGTAATAATTATATAGAAAAGATAATAAAGTATATCGGTACCAATTCAACATGCAAAACTAAAAATGATAACAAACATTTTATATTTTTTTAATCGACTTCAAAAAAAAGCAGTAGGTACTCAACTCGTCAGTATGGTTATCTCCTGAGAAATCGAGGAAACCCCTCAAATTTCAAAGATAAGTCGAGAAATGAACATTTTTCTTTCTTTCTTTCTTTCAAAGGCAAATGAAGTTGGTTAAACTTTTTTTTTAAATACGTAAGTATTATTGCACAGACAGTGTACATTTGTGTTAATTAAAATCGTTAATCTATATATAATAGACAGTTTGTATAATAAAAAATATCAGTTTACATTGTCGAATTGTGTTAATTTTCATTTGTTAGTTAAGATTAGTTGTGGACGTAGAATTTGTAGCATTGCCGTTTTAAATAAGTATTGCACTTCAATTTATCATTTAAGAGGGCACGATACCAAATTATGCTCCATACAAAAATATGGGTATCGTACTTCCGTTTTTTCTTCGCGAAAGTTAAACCGATTTTAATTGTTTCTACGCTATATCATAGATGAAGAGTATATCTATGCTTCTGTCACTTTCTTTTTTTTTATACATAATAACTAAAAGAAATAAGACCATCCGAAAATCCCGTTTTTTTTTCGATTTTCTTTAGGTAAAGTTGCAGCGTCTATCACACATATTTATAATTTTTTTTTTCAATATAAGTATAAATATTTATAAACATAACAGGCAAAAATGTACAAAGCTAATAAAAAAGAAGAGAAAACAAATAAAATGAAATAAATAAATTACGCGTCAAAGTATTCCTCCGCATCGTCCTCTACTGGCAAAGTGCCCAGAACACTGGCAGCATTGCCACGTTGGATGGCAATGCTTATGCGTTGCGCAAAATAATGGCCAGCGCTCTGGTCACCGGAGGCGTCGACTAGCCGTTTCGATAGTTCATTGTAAAATGAGCGAGTCGTCGGACCCCACGGTCCGAGCGTTTAGACCCCAAATGGCTCAAATAAGTAATCTCCGACAAGATTACTGTATTTGCGCCGCTTGAGGATCTCCGCAGATGCAGCAGTAGCGCCAGCAGAACCCGCTGTACTAGGAACATGGGATGGCGCAAGGGTGTCGACGCAGGTAGCGTCCCACACCAAAGGCCTACCCATCTTCCATGGCAGTAAAGACATACCGTCTGGCCTCTTGCCATTGTCGCGTACCAAGCCATTAGGTTCGAGTACGGCTGGTACTCCGGCGGTAATGAGAGCACGACGGATGATGTTGTTGATAACTGCATGTCGGGGTTTGCGGCCCGCACTTCTGCTGCATGACAGGCGTGGTGACGTGGTGTCCGAGGCTGTCGATGGCCTCTCCGCAGTGACAACGATGCGGAGAAACACATGGAGCACCCAAACGAAGGCACGCAGCGATGCGGAACGTTGTGTCGTCCAACATAGTAACAAATACATATTTGGTAATTTAAATACATATACACATATTTGGTAACGTTTTACCAAAAAGTGATACAGGCATAGATATACTCTTCATCTATAATATAGCGTAAAAGAAAAAAGGGGAGTACGAAACGTCTTTTTTTCAAAGAATTTGTAGGTAAAATCTGTTTCAGCTATATTTGTACCTTTCAGCACGGTGCTCGGGAATAGGGATAGCAATACCTAAGACAAATACCTAAATTAGGAGTACAGTACCCTCTTAACCGTCCTACTTTAGCGCTGTAATAAATATTGATTTGTGAATTTAAAATAGACTATAATTGTATAACTTTTACGCATATAATTATGTTCATTAATATACCTATCTATGATCAGTGCTATCTTAAGAGTAAATAATGAGAACAGATCCCTAGGAGAACGGTTGGCGTGTCTGTGTTACTTATTTTTTTTCTTTTTTTTATTCATGGATATTTCACACAACGTCCTCTGGTCCCAGCTTTTAAGCTTACATATGTTATGGGTACCAGAATACGAATAGGATATATAAACTACTGTTCTTTGTAAATATACTTATAATACATAGAAAACACGCAGACGCAATACAAACGTATGTATGATAATTATATAAACATCGCATTAATGATTGTCCTGAGCGGGAATCTAAGCCGAGACCTCATGAACGGCGGTCCGTTTTTTTAACCACTAGACCACGAAGCCCATGGTGCATTAGTGTACAAGTACATAAATAAATAAAAGGGCACATAGATAGAATAAGTCCTTATATTCAATACCAAAGATAGACAGGTAAAAAAAGCAAGAAACAGCATGTATGCAACGAGTAAGCAATGCTTAAGTAATTGTGTGAGAGACGAAACATTAGGTATAATGCAATTTAAAGAAACCATTCACGTTCATGCCTACGGCCAGTACTGTGAAGAGTGGCACTCGCACTTATGGGCGGCTTTACTTGTAATGAAGAGTGAACATTTCACATGAACATTCCCAAAAAAAATTGTGGGCCAAATTGTTGCAGTCAATTGTTGCATTGTCTGTATTCAGACCATGCTCGAGGTTGTTAGGTTATTGATTGGCAATAGCTTATCAGCTAACAATGTCTTTGAAAGAGAATAGTAGGGACTTTGTAATTGCTACAATTCTACATTTAATTCACTTTATAAGCAAAATGTAACTTGCATCTTCTATCTACACAAAGATATAGATTAAATAATCAATTGCCATTCATTTGTATCGCATAAACTTGTCATTTAGCTAAATGTTTTGAAATGCTTGTAATATTTCAATAAAGACGTAAATGGTAAGAAAATATGAAAAAAAACCTACAATTTTATTTTCCATATAAACTGTTAGCAAGTGAAACTATAAAACGAGACCTGCAAGATATAAAAGCGGCAATCTGTCTAGCAGTGAGTGCTGCCGTGAATTGTAACTTTTGCATTATATAAATTACATCAAAAGCATAGTTCTCTCACAGTTATGATGTACATACCAAAATACATTGTATACTCCTTCTATGTTTTATGAATGCAATATTTTACTGTAATTATAACTTATGAAGCACACGTAAAAATTCAGATTAATCCGACGTGTTTGAGATGAAAAGTTTTAGGTGTTGGTGTAGGTGTTTAAAGCTTCTGTTACATAGCTAGATAATAAATATTAATAGATACATAAGAAAGCGTGTTAAAAATAAATAAATAGCTAATAAATAAATATTCACAGACATTCACACAACGTCCTCTGGTCCCAAGCTAAGCTTATATGCTTGTGTTATAGGTACCAGAATACTTACACTACTGTTCTTTTGTAAATACATACTTATAATACATAGAAACATCCAGAAATATCTTTATATTAGCTATATTTATGATCCTCGAGTGACGACCACGTACCGGACAACGTAGCGTGGGGCGGCCCCCTACACGGTGGACTGATGAAATCGTTAATTATGCCGGGAGCAGATGTACTAGATGACTGCGCGTTGTGGCGTTCTATGGGAGAGGCTTATGTCCAGTTGTGGACGGAGAAAGGCTGATAGATAGATGGATCTACATCTATTCTCTAAAGAGGTAACAAGGAAGGTAGGAAGCTACAGTCTCCGAGACTGTTATCTATACTTCTATATTGATATTATAAAGCTTAAGAATTCGTTTATTTGAACGTGCTAATCGCAAGAACCACTCGAAGTCGCGGGCAACAGCTTAGTTATTATATACAGGTAGTTGTTACAAAACATCTGCCCTCTAGCAAGTGTAAGAAGTCATGCTGAACGATATGTTAACATACAAGTACGTCACCCGGCGTTGCTTCGTCAAGCGTGAGACAAGTCAAGGTTTCCACCGAGCGCCCACGATACTATGACGTCACCCGGATCTAACAATGTGTCTATATATTGAGAATTATCGGCTAAACTACAGTCACTGGATGGCTTTTATGAAACACTAGTCTTTGTTGAATTTGCACATCTGGAATTTCGAACCACTGCATATAGAAACGCGTGAAATTTAAAAAGATCTCGATATTACAAAACTTTTCACTGATGCTTCCATCCTATTAAACGCAGCGTGATGTCATATAGCCAATAATCTCCTTCGTTAATAAATAGGACCAGTAGTTCCTGAGAATAGTGCGTTCAAACAAACTAACTCTTTAGTTTTAGAATATTAGTATAGATTAGATACCCATACTTTAATATTTAACGTGAATATCTGTTTAACCAATTTGTCTGGAAACAAACAAATCAATTAGTTTTAACCTTAGTTTTTGTTAACAAATTTGGTTACGCACGTCTTACAAAGGTTATGTACTATTATACATTATTATATGTTTGTATAATTGATTTATTTTTTATACGGATGAGTTATAATTCATTCATTTTTAGGGTTCCGTACCCAAAGGGTAAAAACGGGACCCTATTACTGAGACTTCGCTGTCCGTCCGTCCGTCCGTCCGTCCGTCCGTCCGTCTGTCTGTCACCAAACTGTATCTCAAGAACGGTGATAGCTAGAGAGTTGAAATTTTCACAGATGATGTATTTCTATTGCCGCTATAACAACAAATACTAAAAATAAAATAAAATAAATATTTAAGGGGGGCTCCCATACAAGAAACATGATTTTTTTTCCGTTTCTTGCTCGATACTAATAACGTTGCCTTATGTTGCATAGATAATGGTACGGAACCCTTCGTGCGCGAGTCCGACTCGCACTTGACCAATTTTTATTAGTCGTAACGTATATGTACCTAGTTGGTAATAATAATTGTAAAAATATGGTATTTGTGTGAAATGTAGTTTTCACAAACTACATAATTCAGTATTTTTAAAAAATTGGTCAAGTGCGAGCAAGTGGTACCAATGGGACCACACGGGAACCCCCAGCTTAAAGAATCATTACAATTGCTTCGCCCAGTTAAAAGTTATGAGGTAACAAACAAAAAAAAAATTATAAATAAATAAATCTTATATATAAAAATCAATTGCTGTTCGTTAGTCTCGCTAAAACTCGAGAACGGCTGGGCCGATTTTGATGATTTTGGTCTTGAAATATTCGTGAAAGTCCAGGGAAGGTTTAAACGGTGATAAAATATATAGGCATCTAAAATTCCACGCGTACGGAGTAGCGGGCATCAGCTAGTAATAAATAAATATTCATGGACATTTCACACAACGTCCTCTGGTCCCAAGCTAAGCTTATATGCTTGTGTTATGGGTACCAGAATACGTATAGAATACATATACTACTTTTTTTTGTAAATACATACTTATAATACATAGATACACCCAGACGCAGTAAAAACATTTGTATGACAATTAGAAAATTCACACAAATGATTGTCCCGAGCGTGAATCGAACTCGCGATCTCTTGATCGGCAGTCCGTTATATGAACTCGGCTCGTCAAATAAAATAAATCGTATCATATCGTAAATATACAGACGAATTGATAAGCTCCTCTTTTACAAGAAATATAACAAGTATTCTTTTGGGAAGAACCATTGACATTACAACATTAGATTAACCTGTGTATCATAGAAACACAGAGAACGTATTTCACGCACGCATATATTTGTAAGTGGCTTCAAGCTGACTGAGTGATGTAACCATAGACACACCATCTGGTATATCTTTGCACTGCAATATATCTTTAACGACAGTAATACTATGAATGCATCGCTCCTTAAAACCGGTTATTCCTGTAGAACTTTCAAGTACAACTTGTGAGGACCTCGCTGAGGGCAATGTATTACTAAACGAGTACTTCAGTATAACTATGAACATTTAAACATACATTGTGTGTCAAATATTGATTCTATTTTTGAACAAGCCTGCGACGTAGAGTCTACCTAGGACGGCTATTCATCCAGGGTTCCCAAAATGTTTGTCACAACTCTGCCATTATTTATCATATTTATGTATATTATCATGTATATATTTATGTATGTTCAGTTATATTCTTGTATGTGTATGTGTATTTAATCATATTCATACTCATGTTACTTATAATCTTTGTGTATGTTTAATTCTAATTTTATATCTAAAGAATTTATTCAACTTCTTGACTTCTATGGACTCTCTTTCGTTTCTGATATTTTCTTTCTACCGGGAATAATTTTTTGTTTATTTACACACCTGCCTGGCAGAAAATGCCTTAGGCATTAAGTCCGCCTATGCCTAATTGTATGTGCATGAAGTGTAAAAATTTTTTTTTTTTACTACTAGTTGTGACTAGTGACTAGTTTAGTCATAATCAGATAGGTTCATAATTGTTACACATTAATTTAACTTGAGCCCCAGTGGGTCTAGTCAATACATAGTCAGATATTATAGTCTTTTGTCAATGTCAAGAATGTTGCACTTTTTGAGGCGTGGTATTAGGGTATTTCGTTATAAGAGGGCTTTTGCAAGGGCATTCTCATGTTTTTGTAGCCTTTCCTTATATTTTGTTAGCCTTTCCTTATATTTTGTGCAGTGAGCTTTGGCTACCTCTTTAATGGTGGGTATTTGCGACTATACCAAAGTGCATTGCAGATGGCTCTGATAACTTTATTTTGAAATCTCTGCAGTATTTCCAGGTTGAAATTGGAAGCAGAGCCCCACAGTGTAAAAATAAATTTAATAAATAAATTTCACCTAGTTTAAGAAAAAAGTCCAGAAACTTTAACCATTGCTTTTGCATGTAACTATGGAGCTTTGGTATTCTAACGGCCATTTTCAATATTTTTATATATCCTCGATTCTTGCAGTTAAAGTCAAATTATTCTTAACTTTTGTTCTTTGTTGCATATCAATAAGTACAGTATTATACTGTCATCAGAATGACAGTATTCTCTATTGAAAATTGGACAGCAGATAGAAATATCTTACTGATAAACGAAGATAATAATCTATCCGTAATCACAGATTAATTGATAAGTATAGCTATCAATTTTCATAGTATTTTCATAGAATTAGGGTAGAAACTCATAATTCAGTAATTACAACTGTGTGCGTGATCTGTCAGTCAGTCAGTCAGTCTCCTACTTTATATAAAGAAGATTGGAACTCAATAAATTCGATTGCTGCTTGTCCAAACAACATCATGACTGGTTACGCCCAGAGGTCCAATATTAGAAATTACGCAATCGCTATTGGAATGTGTATTTGATAAACGTTCTCCTTTTACTCTACAATATAGATAATAAGATATTTTTATCTAAATACCATAAATAATAAATATTGATAAATAAAAAAAACACATAATTTATGAATTATGAAAGACATAATAATAAACATAAAGTGAGTGTGTATGTTTGTTTCTGTGTGTATGTATATGGGTGTGTATTTTTGTAAGTGTGTGTGTGTATTTGTGAAAGTGTGTTTATTTGTGTGTGTGTGTGTGTGTGCGAGTGTGTATGTACGTACATAAGAAGTTAAAATTCAAATAAAATTTGTTATTATAGCGGCAACAGTACTGGCAACTCGTCTGTGAAAATGTCAACCGTCTTGCTATTGCCGTTCATGAGATACGGCCTGGTAATAGGCGGATGGATCAACAGAGCAATCTCAATAATAGGGTCCTATTTTGGTAAGAAAACCGTTCACAGTTCCTGTCCATCCGACTGTTGAGATGAATGTGCGATTCAAAACGAATGGACAAAATAAAGAATAATTAACTATGTTATATAGAGAGTCTAAGATAATGGTTGTGGCAAAAAATAATGACTATCCTGGTACGATAATGTAATGAGACGAGAGAACAATAATGTGCTCTCGTCTCTTTACATTGGTACCAATTCTAAGTGCACAACAAAACTTAACTAAAAAATGAAAATTGATAGCGTCAATAACACTAACGATTTTAGTTAATATAAATGTGTACAACAAAATGACTAAATATTTAAGATACAGCAATAGCTGTTTCCATTTTTTAGTTAAGTTAAGTTTAGTTCTGCACATAGGATAGACACCATTATCGTACCAGGATGGTCATTATATTTCGATACTCGTCTCATTATCATTAAATAATAACGTGAGGAGTGTTCTGTGAATGAAGGTGGTAGGAATTATGAAGCTAAAAGAAGACCAAATAAAATATGGTTGTGTGAAAGAAGACATGAAAGAGAAGAGTTAACACAGATATGACTTTTGACAAAAGGATATAGAAGAAATAGACATGTTGCTACCGCAAATAATGTGACAAGGTCAGGATAATGATGATGAGATACTACGCTTAATTTGATAAAACTAACATTTCTCAATTATGATTTCATCAAATTGTGTATTGTCTAAATACAATGGATCGTACCACAAGTATTGCTACAATTGTAGTGTAATGAATGAGATAAATTTTAATGTAATAAGTAAAAGAATTACATTAATATTCAACTAGCCAGGTGCGTAATACGTTATTTAACATATTATTACAATATTGTACCCGGCTAGTAATGAGTACGTTTACCCTAATTGACACATACCATTCATTCGTTCATTCAATACTCAACAAAACAATTTTAAAGGGCTATTTTTCTCACAACTGATTACCATCGTCCTCTTACATCAGTCAAGAGAAAAAAAAACGTTGATAGGCAAAAAACTTGATCCGTCAAGCCATATTTAAATTGACCTCAGCACCGAAGGTTTTTAAGCCCACGTTTATGATTAAACAGATGTTTCGCAAATCAATAAAACCTTACCTTAATATGTAATCCCACACAAAAACCAAGGAGGTGACAACCTCATAAAAAAAAACAATTAAGAAAAAATAACACAAAACACACGTTCTTGTGAAACAAACACTAACACATTCCACTTTTAAAAATTAAAAATAAATTCACATTATAAAATTATTTAGCATACATACACGAGTAATTAAATTCTAAATTTCAAATGAGTTTTTTTATATTTTGTTTTTTAATTCGTGTTCGATATTTAAATTGTTCGTTGGGTCTCGCATCGCGGCCGCGCGTTTTTGTCTCGGTTGGAAGACTGAGGTGCGCGGGCGCATACGGCCTTAACCGAAAGGTTTTACATTCAGTAGGCGACTTTAAACTTAATCACCAATGGAGGATATCTTAGGTGGGTTGAAGAATAGGACACAAGAATAATTAACTGGTCCTTACAAAGAATTGTCACTTCATATTTGGTTTGTATCCTTTTGTTAACACATGCTTCCAAAAACTATTTTTTTAGTCTGTAACATGTATCGTTTGCTATGCATAGAGGTGTTCGTTTGTAAAACAAACTCGGAGGTAAATATAGTAAGTCCCTAAAATATGAGACAAGTGCGAACATTGCGAAAAAAACAGTTGTACTTGAGTTTCTTACTTCTTTTAGAATACAAAAATATTCAAAACGTCTTCTGTCACTTCCGCAACGTCTTTGCCAATTATAAATTCATTTTTGAAACAAAATTCTGTAATTTTATGAAGTAAAAGTATTTCATACATTTTAATAACTTAGAATGTTAAATAAATTTCAGTTGCTATGTTTTGTTGTGCTAATTATTATAAAATATCTAAAACAATTTTAAATGCATGTCGTCACGCCTTTTTCAGTTTAGGCAGAGAATACAGGTCGCCATCTTGTACGGGAATCGAATTTAGGACCTAGGCAAAGTAGGCAGTCTGTATCGCTTAGACTCGTGGATTCTTATGTATCCAATAAGCTAAATAATTGCTTATAAACGTAAAATATTTCAACCTTTAAAAAGAACTCTATTAAAATGAATATACCTCGCGAATCGCCAAAGCGTATCTTTAAATTAAAAAAAATGATATTTTTTTTAATACCGTGAACAAACGTGTTTGCTTTTATGCCAGTGTCTTCGAAGTTTTATTGCCAGTATCTCTATCCTTATCTGTTTTCAAAGGAAAAATGTTGCTTTCTTTTTTTAGCGATCAGCGACTCCTTTGTGTGTTTATAAATGACCTTTGATGACCTGTAATATAATTTAAAATCAATAGCACTTATCACGGTATTTTCTAGTTATTTTTGCTAACTTTTGTCCGTGGCTTTACAGGCCTAAATTTCGATTCATATTATCATTCTCTCATTCTCTCATTCTCTCGGATCTCGTCCTTTTTTTTAGAGTCAGCACTACGTGTCTTTTTTTTCTTACTCTTCTGTCTTACATCATATCTGTTTTTATTCGTCGCTCTTTTTTTTACGGATATTTCACACAACGTCGTCTGGTCCCAAGCTAGGCTCTTATGCTTGTGTTATGGGTACCAGAATACGGATATACTACATATACTACTTTTCTTTAGTAAATATGTACATACTTATAATACATAGAAACATTCGTCATATTTTTATGCTCTTATATTATATTTTATCGCTATCGCTATTATATTTTATCGCTACCCGTCTTTTCTTCGGTCTTTTACATTTTAATCCCTTTCACATTAACTCTCTCCCTCTCTCTCTCCAGCCCATTTACGTCCCACTGTTGGGCACGGGCCTCCTCCACTTTGGGAGGGATTATGGTCTACTGTGCCGCGCTGACCAGGCGTGTTGGCACAGGGTTTACTTTCGAGCGTTCCGTCTCTCACGGAGGATGTCATCTGTGTAAAATATCCCTTAGCTGGCTTTTACAGCACCCTGGGGAGGAGATGGGGTGGTGAGATTTGTATTATTAGTCCGTCACCACACGGACATATTATCACATTAACTGTTTATAATTGTATAGATTCTTTCTTCTTTTTTCTTTCTTCTTTAGCACCTTCCTATAGGTGCTGATAGCTGTACCATCTACTTAGTTCAAAAGTAAATCTAAGCCAATAAGATATACTCACATATAACGACTGGTACACAGATTCAAAATATCATCAAAATTTACGTTTAGAAGAAATTTTTTGACAGTATTTAAAAAAAAAATCAAGTTAAGAGGATACCAAAATAGCTTCGTGCATTTTTCTACGTACGAAGTTTTCATTGTTTCTTTAGATTGAATGGCTAGAGCTCTAATTTTTAAGTATATGTTTTTTCAATATATGATCTAGGATCGCATAAACTCAGAAACGCGATTGAAAAAAGTTTTCTCGATAGAAAATCTTAGCGAAACAACCTCTCTCATTTTTTATTTTTTTTATTTGTCGGTCTATTATCGCGTATTAACTAATGAAATAACTTTAAAAACATAAGTAACTATTATATATAGAAACACGTAAATCAGAATTAAAATATATTTAGTAGATATTGAGTAAACAAAAAAATATCCCTAATTCTTCATTTTCTATACCTACTAGCTGTGTTAATATGTACATGTCGACGATAATATTGATGTAGGCCCTTAAGAGGATACCAAAATAGCTTCGTGCATTTTTCTATGTACGAAGTTTTCATTGTTTCTTTAGATTGAATGGCTAGAGCTCTAATTTTTAAGTATATGTTTTTTCAATATATGATCTAGGATCGCATGAACTCAGAAACGCGATTGAAAAAAGTTTTCTCGATAGAAAATCTTGGCGAAACAACCTCTCAAATTTTTTATTTTTTTCATTTGTCGGTCTATTATCGCGTATTAACTAATGAAATAACTTTAAAAACATAGGTAACTATTATGTATAGAAACACGTGGATCAGAATTAAAATATATTTAGTAGATTTTGAGTAAATAGGAAAAGTATCCCTAATTCTTCATTTTCTGTGCCTATTGGCTGTGTTAATATATCGTGTATCGGCGATGATATACGATAATATTGATGTAAGCCCTTAAATTTTTTAAATATCGCATATATTATACAGCTTTATTAATGTTTTGAATATGTGGCGTAATTTTATACTTAATTAAACCAGTTTAGATGTAAATTTGCATAGCAAATAGCGAAAAATCCATTTGAAAAATATATATAATAAAATTGGTTTTGATATTGTTTATATAACCTGTTTCTTAGTTATATATTTTAAACAACATATTGCCCGCAATGTCATACGCGTGGAATTTAGAAACAAAATCTTAACAAATTATACAAAAAAGCCATCCTCTTGAAACATTCTATCATTTTAAAAAAGGTAAAAGATTTATATAAATAAATATTCATGAACATTTCACGCAACGTCCTCTGGTCCCAAACATAAGCTTATATGCTTGTGTTGTGTTGTGTTATGGGTACCAGAATACGGATAGAATACATGTCATATACTACTTTTCTTTTGTAAATGCATACTTATCATACATAGAAACAGATGATACAATTAATATGACGATAATTTCGGTACGGAACCCATTGCATGGGATTCCAACTCGTACTTGGCCGGTTTATTACTTTACAATCGCCAAAGTTCACTTTATGGTCTATTGTAAAATATTATTCAATTCTATGGCTAATCTAAAACAAATATTATCTTCTTTGTATATTTATTAACTCTAATCTCTTAAACTAACACCCTGTCACTGAACAAACATTGAGATTAAGATTGTAAATATGATTCTTTCTCTCAAATAAAATCTTTTTTTTATAAATGATCATCCAATTTCGAAAACGTAGATGGTATTAAATTTATTAGTTTTTAACCGTCTTCAAAGAAAAGAGGCGGTTCTCAATTCGTCTGTATGTTTATTTTTTATGTTTGTTACCTCATAACTTTTAACTGGGTGAAGCGATTTTAATGATTCTTTTTTTATTTGAAAGTTGGTGGTTCTCGTGTGGTTGCCATTGGCACCAGGGCGGGATGTGATGCTTACCTCTTAAGAAATTGAGAAAAACCCTCAAATTTCAAAGGCAGGTTGTTTTCTTTGTTTTGTGTATGATACTAATTATTTCGAAAAACCTTGGGCTGATTTAGAACATTCTTTTTCTGTTCCCAAAAGTTATACTTACTTTTTGAATTAGAAAAATAGTTAAATAAAATTAATAAATAAATATTCATGGACATTTCAAGTTATTCTCATGTTTTACTTATCGTGATGTACTTATAGTTTTAGGGCCGTAAAGATGGCTATTAGACATTCTCTTCCTCTTCAGCCCATTATTGTCCCACTACTGCCAATACTGGGCACGGCCCTCCTCACTTTTGGCCTCTGTTGGCTATTATTAATACCCCTATATTGGCAAGATAAGGAACAATAACCTTAGCTGGCTCTAGAAAAGAAATGAGCTGGTGACACTCGTATTCTTAATCTGTCACCACACGGACCATATTACGACTATAAGATATACTCACATATAATTATGTTAATCATTTTTTGTGAAACGTAAGTATATTTTGACGGGCTTCGTGACGTAGTGGTTCATGTACTGGACTGCCGTTCATAAGGTCGCGGGTTCGATTCCCGCTTGGGACAATCATTTGTGTGATATTCATAAATGTCATACAAATGTTTGTACTACGTCTGGGTGTTTTCTATGTATTATAAGTATGTATTTACAAAAGAAAAGTAGTTTATGTATTATATCCGTATTCTGGTACCCATAACACAAGCATATAAGCTTAGCTTGGGACCAGAGGACGTTGTATGAAATGTTCATGAATATTTATTATTATTATTTATTATTATTCTTTATTTAAACTCATTATAAAATTACATTTTTAAATATAAAATTACAAAATAAAACTGCAAACTTAAACTTATTATTTATTATTATTATTTTTGTGGTCGAACAAAAGATATCAACGCGTACGATTTGTTTTGATGTTTTGTTATTAAAGTAATTTCTTTTTTAATCTGAATGTTTAGGTCTTTAGAACGGTTTAATTTATGCGTATCTAAAGGTCTTTGGTCCCAAAGAAAGTATATTTTTAGGATCCATCCATACATCAACCTTTCTCGGTCCACTACTGGACATAGGCGTCCCCCATAGAATGCAACAACGCGCTATCTTGCGCTATCTGCATCCAGTGGCTCCTTGCACATCTGACGATATCGTCAGTCCACCTTGTTAGTGGCCGCCTCACGCTGCGTCGTCCGGTATGTGGTCGCTACTCGAGGACCTTTCTTCCCCAACGGTCGTCGGATAGTCCAGCGAGGTGGCCTGCTCATTTGCCAAATTCGTGTTAAATACATGAAAATGTGTCAAATTATTTCAAGGTATCAGAATTGGAAAATCTATACTTATAATAAATCTGTAGAGAGGTCAATTCTGTACATGAAATATATTTTTAAAATAACTATCAGGGGGTGATTAGTGATCGATACTGATGCCAAAAATGCAATCAGTAAAATTTTTGTCTGTCTGTCTGTCCGTCTGTATGTTCCTTATAGAAACAAAAACTACTCGACGGATTTTAACGAAACTTGGTACAATTATTCTTCATACTCCTGGACAGGTTATAGTATACTTTTCATCACGCTACAATCAATAGGAGCAGAGTAGTGAAGGGAAATGTTGGGAAAACGGGAGAAGTTACTCCATTTTTTAAGCTTCCGTCGCGCGTGCAGCCTTAATGGTTAAAGTTACATAGAAATCATGTATGACGGAAATATTCTACATAAAATTGTCTAAAAAATATCCTGGAACAGCATATATCTATATTTTATGGTTGACTCACAATAACACGTGTAACTCCTGATAGCTTAGCAGTTCGGAGCATTACGATTATATTTGTTTACTCTTACGTTTATAATAATCTCACTCAAGCAGTAGTTAAAAATGTTGCAAAAATTGGTCAAGTGCGAGTGGGACTCGCGCACGAAGGGTTCCGTACCATTATCTATGCAACATAAGGCAACTTTATTAGTATCGAGCAAGAAACTGTAAAAAAATCAGTTTTTTGTATGGGAGCCCCCCTTAAATATTTATTTTATTTTATTTTTAGTATTTGTTGTTATAGCGGCAATAGAAATACATCATCTGTGAAAATTTCAACTCTCTAGCTATCACCGTTCTTGAGATACAGCCTGGTGACAGACGGACGGACGGACGGACGGACGGACGGACGGACGGACAGCGAAGTCTCAGTAATAGGGTTTCCGTTTTTACCCTTTGGGTACGGAACCCTAAAAACGGGGAAAACTTCCTAAATTTTACGCGGACGGAGTCAAGGGCAACAGCTAGTATAGAATAAAATATAAAGATCTTAACTATTGTTCCGCAAAAATCAATACATAAATGGCACGACAAAAAGTATTTAATTGCCCCTAAGGATCAGTAAGAAAGGTTAAAATTCGGGTAGCAATATTATAGCGGTAATTTAGATGCAAATGATGAGCTAATGGTCGCCTAGTGACAATGAAGTCTTAAAAGAATAAGTGACAAAGATTTTAGGAACAAAGCTTCCTAAATATATGCGACACCCTTTAACTTTTTACCAAAATGTTAAACAGAAAATATTAATTTTAAGAATATTTATGTTAAACAAAGCTATACATTAAACTAGCTAATTCCTGCGGTTTCAACCGTGGGTTATGAACTGATTCTATGCTTTTCACGTGATGTTATTACGATTTCTTCTAATATATAAAATTTCCATGTCTCAATGTTAGTTACCGTACTCCTCCAAAACGGCTTTACCGATTTTTACCAAATTTTATATGCGTATTCAGTAGGTCTGAGAATCAGCTACTATCTATTTTTCATACCCCTTAAGTGGTAAATGTCCCCCCCTGGCATTTGTATGGCAAAACAACGTTTGCCGGGTCAGCTAGTATAAACTAATATTATAAAGCTAAAGAGTTTGTTTGTTTGTTTAAACGCGCTAATCTCAGGAACTACCGGCTTGAATTGAAACATTATTTTTTGTGTTTTATAGTCCATTTATCGAGGAAGGCTATAGACGATATAACATCACGCTGCGACCAATAGAAGCGAAGCATTAGTAATAAATGTTGCTCGGCCATACTAAACGGCCATACTATTCTAAATACCATATTTTTCAGCATTATAAAATATTAAATTACGGTGGAAAAAGTGATTACCGCAAGCGGGACTCGAACTCACGACCTCGGAATACCGTTCCGTAGCTCTGCCAACTGAGCTTATTGCGGTCGTGCTTTTCAGTAATCAATTAGGCCACCGTAATAGTCACTCGATTGAGTTTATATCGTATTTCTATGTGCAATTTAATAATATTAATTATTTTTTTAATTAAAAGCATAGTAAGTATGTCAATTACAAAATTAATAAATTACTTTATTACATACAAACATTTGTATTCTGTATATCGTGATGATAATTAAGTTCATAAAAAAAGGAGCGGAAGTAAAAATATACTAAAATAAAAATGTATATAACCACTTAACCAAACCGTGACCGTAACAAACTATAAGCAGAAGTAACACTTACACCGTTTAAATTTACAAAAAATAAAATTATTGTTATATTTTTTATTGTACACACACAAAGTAAAACAAAATTACAGATACAAAAGAAATATAACGTACAAAGGCGACCTTAATTCAATAGTGAATTTTCTTCCAGTGAACCGCAATGATGGAGAAAATTGAGGTATATGGGCATATGGAGTGCACAACAAAATCTTATTACTACTTTAAAAACTAAAATTCCTCCATATACACAATAAATACATATACCATATACAAAACATATTACATACTAATACTTTCCTATAATATACTGTATACACATACATAAATATAATAAATAAATATAAATATTCATGGACATTTCACACAACGTCCTCTGATCCCAAGCTAAGCTTATTATGCTTGTGTTATGGGTACCAGAATGATGTTTGTGTTATAATATTACAATAGTGACAAGAAATGTTTCTCATCAATAAATTATGTCTGAATAGTGACGAAAAAAGAAACAGGCCGAGTAGATACGTATTAGACTCATGCCTAATACCGTCATAATCAGGTCGTCTAGTCGTATCATCAAGTTAAACAAAAAATTATTGATGTGTGAGAGTTATATATAAGTACTTTTTTTTCGGTTTTTAGTATATATTGTTAAAGCATTAACAGATATACATAGTAATTGTAAAAATTACAATTGCCTAGCGGACACTTATCATGAGATATAGCCTGGTGACAGACGGACGGATTTGTGGACGGGTGTACAAACGTAAAGTCTCTGTAATAGAGTTCCTAGAACTTTGAAAACAATTTAGCAATAATATAAAATAAAAAATTTATACGTACAAGAAAATATGAACGTTAAATATATCATAAAATTAACAGCATTAGAAGATACATAGACGATTTGTCTGTGAAGTGACGGATTAAGAACACAAGTGCCATCGCCCCTTTTCCTTCCCAGGATGCTGTAGAAGCTTAGAATATTAGAATATTGTACTCAGATATCAACCGCTGTGAGAGACGTAAAACGTAAACAACCGATCTGGTCACGGGGTACAGTAGACCATAATCCGTATAGGAGGGCCGTGTCCAACAGTGGGGCCGTAATGGGTTAGATAGAGGGAGAGGGAGACATCTCTACAGAATTACAGTAAACTTGTATTTTCAAAGCTACGAGCCATATACACGCAAAGAATGACAGATGGCGCTAGCAGGTTACAGTGCCATCTAGTTGCTGTCTGATAGAAAGATTGATACTGCAATATTACTTAGCAGTAACTAAACAAAATTATAGATGGCACTAGAAGTAATAGACCAAGATCATAAATGTGAAAACCTTTACAGCTATGAAAGGATGAAGGGATGAAGTCATGATAAAATAGTCTTTATACATATTAACGTTGCAAAAATATCGCTACTTTGTCCTGCCGGCCATCTCTCTGATAACAAATAGTTATTATCATAGAAAATACTCCTAAAATTTATTTTAACTATTAATCAGATTCTTTACGCCAACTGTTGTTTTTTTTTTTGAACATTTCAAAGGTGCTTAAATATTTTTAACACTGATAGATACGTACTGCGGGGAGTATGTATCTATCAGTGTATTAATCTATGTAACGAAATCGTTGAAAGTAATTTTCATCTTTCGGATTGATCCATTCACAAATGTTAAGGACCGATGATAAAGCTATAATTTAAAATAATATTTAGGATTTTCAAGCGTGTTTTTTAGAACTAAGGAAATTATTAAAATTTTACTTTAAATTGGTACCAGGGGCCCAAGTCTGCTATTACAATGTTGTCACAATGATAGTTCAATGACACCATTATGGCACCATTATGGCGCCATAATGGTGTCATTTGTGACATAAAATTAACAGTAGACTACCAAACTTGATAAAATTTGCTATTATGCAATCAACAAATGCAATAACTGATTGCTTAATGGCGAATTTTATCAAGTCTGGTAGTTATTGGTAATTTTTTGTCACAAATGATGCCATTATGGCGCCATATGGTGTCATTGAACTGTGATTGTGACAATATTGAATAGCAGACTTGGGCCACAGTTCTACGCACTAAACGAAACTTAACTAAAACAATGCAAAATGATAATGTCAATAACACAATTTGGCAATGTTAACTGATTTTGACTAATGGTTTTATTTAATAAAAATATGCACAACGAAATAGACAATTAATCAAAATACGCCATAGTTGTTTTAATTATTTAGTCAAGTTTAGTTTAGTTGTGGACGTAGAATAGGTACCATTGTATTTGTAAAGAAAACAGCACTAGTTTTATTTTTAATCTAAGGGTTTTTAGTACTTTTGAATTTACGTAAAATAAAATAAAATGGCAGGTCAAAACTACTAGAATAGCAATCGCATGTTACGTGCTGTGGTTACGTGTTACGATAGCAGTAAAAGTACGGCTCACTCAGTATCTGTTTATGTACTGTATTAACAATCATCTTATCAGTAATTACAATATCTTTGCAAACAACGATCGTGTTCGCAGATATATAAATCCACATTTTCATGAAAAAATCATGTTAAAAAATCCTAATTATGTATACGGAGCAAGAAATTTACAAGTGCCAGCAAACATGAATTTCGGTGATTATTTTCTTGAAGTAATGTGGAAGAATCGAGATAAAATAGCTATGGTAAGTGTTTATGTAAAAGTTATGCGTTTGAAATAGAGTTTGCGAGTGTTTTTTTTGTTGTTAATTATTATCTCATAAATACAAAGTAATTAAATCTATTCTTATCCTTACTCCTTACTAATTTATTATAAATGCGAAATCCTGATGATGACACAATAAAAATTTTGACGAGTTTAAGTGTTAATGTGTGTAACAAAACTATAGCGCGATTTAAAAACGGTACAACGCCATCTATCGAGAGTTATAGTAAACTTCTGTTTGTTAAGGTTTGATTTCTAAATTTCACGCGTACGAAGTCGCGGGCAACAGCTAGTAATTTTATAAAGCTGAAGAGTTTGTTTGGTTATAGACTTTGAACGCGTTAATCTCAGGAACTACTGGTTAGAAATAAAAAGATATCCATTTATCGAAGAAGGCTTTAGGCTATTTAACATCACACTGAGATCAATGTGAGGAAAACATTAGTGAAATATGTTGCAAAAACGGGGAAAATTATATTATATGTTGCGTTCGCTGCTTTAGTGGTTTATATTAATAATACGTATCATTATTCCGTGTGGTGACGGATTAAGAATACAAGTGTCACCATCCCATCTCTTCCCAAGGGTGCTGTAAAAGCCAGCTAAGGGATATTGCACACAGATAACATCCGCTGTGAGAGACGGAAAACTCGAAAATAAATCCTGTGCCAACACGCTTGGTCAGCGCGGCACAGTAGACCATAATCCCTCCCAAAGTGGAGGAGGCCCGTGCCCAACAGTGGGACGTAAATGGGCTGGAGAAAGAAAAGAGAAAAAGTATTATTTCCAACCATTTGTTTTCTAAATTCCACGCGTAAGAAGTCGCGGGTGATATCTAGTAGTTTTATATGTATAGCTTCATGGAGAAGGAAGTGATGAACACAGAAAGTAATTACATTGGTACCAATTCTAAGTGCAAAACTAAACTTAACTTAACTAAAAAATTAAAACAACTATGGCGTATTTTAATTAATCGGATATTTCATTGTGGATATTTTTATTAATTAGTTTAGTTTCGTTTATTTATTGCGTTCCATAATGTATACAATCATTGCTTAAATTAAATATTTAAAATAAAATTAAGGACCCTGTCGGGCACATTAATTAAAATCGTTAGTATAGATTAAAACAATTTTCAAATAAAAAAATTCTGATAACATTGCCGAATTGTGTTACTGAAACCATCAATTTTCATGTTTTAGTTTAGTTAAGTTTAGTTGTGCATATAGAATTGGTACCAATACGATTTTTAGCTAACACATAAGCTGTATAATTGTATAAATATTGTATAACGTAATTCTTAAACCCAAGGAGCGGGCTAGTAATTAAAAACGCAAGTGAAACCGTGAGTGCTTGTTAGTAAGAAATGATGGCATTTATAAATTATTCAGTACAATGGTATCAATCATATATACTAAAAATTAATTTGACTGAATTTTTCATTTGGCTATTTTATTGTGCACATTTTATTTATTAAAATCGTTAGTCTATAATATAAATAAATAAAAAAATTAGATAGATTAACTCTTTATTATACACATTTACAAGAAACAGCAAACAGAAATTAAGCTTAAAACTAGGTACAAATGGCGGCCTTATCACATAAAGTGATCTCTTCCAGGCAACCCTGGGATGGAAAGAAAAGTTAGGGACTAAAATAAAGTGGGGCTGCAGTGTACCAGTAGATTAATGTAAAGGGAGAAAATAATAACAATAATAATGTTATTACAATAATAAAATAAATAATTAAATATTACTTAAAATATACTATACATAAACTACTTATATACCGTTAATATCATAATTATACATACATAAACAAGTACACATATACATAACTAAAAATGGCTTAATATTTATTTACTGTAACACAAACCAAAATTAAGGTTAGATAATAGGTATAATAATAGTTAAGAACTGATAGATACCTAAGTAATGATCTTTCACAAGTTTTTTAAATGATTTGCTTTGCTTTTAGCTTGTTTCATAGATAGTGGTAATTCGTTCCATAATTGGACAGCTTGCACTGAGAAAGATTTGGACATAAAATTAGTAGAGTGTTTGGTTGATATACAGATATTCTAATAAAAAAGTTCTGTTATTATTGCCTAATTGTGTTATTGACACAATCAATTTTCATTTTTTAGTTAAGTTTAGTTTTGCATGTAGAATTCGTAACAATTTCTACTTCAATGTTTGTTAGATAATAAAGGTATTATTTTAACAAGATAACATACATGAGCAGTAAACAACATAAGTTTATTGGATTGTAAAATGCTATAAATTTCGTGAGTGCATTGTCAGTATGTGAATATTTGCTTTTCATTTTCTTTGCATTTCACGTTTCTGTTAACTAATTTAATTAATAATTTTTACACAACTGTATTAAAATGACTAGCGTTTACCCGCGAATTCACATGCGTGGAATTTAAAACTTTTCCTGTTATTCCAACATTTGTCAATAATGCTTCGCTCCTATTAGTCGCAGCGTGGTGTTATATAGCTTATAGCTTTCTTCGATATAAATGTAATATCCATTATTGAAAATTTTTTCTAATCGAGCCAGTGGTTCTTGAGATTAGCGCGTTCAAACAAACAAACTCTTCAGCTCTATAATATTGGTACAGACTTTTCAGTTTCAGAATTATCAGCCGCTTAGACGCTGATTTTCATAACTTTATGCAACTTTAAGTTAATAATAAAAAGTTTGATAACAGATAGATAGACACTGAAATGATTCTAAAAGGTAAAATTTTCAAAATTCCACATGTACAAAATCGCAGGCAACAACTAGTAATATAATGATTATACGTACGTTTAAATACAAAACAGATGACTTGGTTTTATTTAACTAAGTACTTCAATGTTTTACATGATATATACATAATTCTGTATTTATCTAACTACAAACCGATTCCGTATGCGTGGAATTTAGGAAATTTTCCCCATTTTTGAATTATATTTTACTGCTGCTTCGCCCCTATTGGTCGCAGTGTGATGTTATATAGCCTATAGCTTTTTTCAATAAATGTGCTATACGAAACTGAAGGAATTTTTCAAATCAGATCAGTGGTTCCTGAGATTAGCACGTTCAAACAAACAAACTCTTCAGCTTTATAATGTTAAGTATACATTCGTTCGTCATATTGCGTAGAGCAATTATTTAGATAAAATATTATAAGTGATAATTGTTTTTATAAGAGTGATAACAAAAACGTTGATAAGATATAGAATAGTAAATAGTTGTATGTTGATATTAGAGTCCAAAGTAAAGTAACACGAGTCTAAGTTCTAATCTTCCATCTTTCTAAGTTAATTGATTGACACGTGCAGTTCACGTAATCTTTAAACTTTGTACATAATAATATAGTTTTAAACTAATATTTTACTAATATTATAAATAGTAAACATTGTATTTTTGTATATTTGTAGCGAATAAACTCAAAAATTACAGAACGGATTTTAATAATTCTTTCAACATTGGAATGCTACATTAGCTTTGCATAAAATGGGTGATATTTAATAAAAAGTGCTTTAAAAAGACGGGACAGACTGCTACTTATAATATACAGACGTGGTGTTAAACTAAATATGGGCGTCGGCAAAACTAATTATGCCAAGCCCCAAGAAGTATAGCGTAGTATGTAATTCATTCAAATAAAGGATACATTTATTCATTCATTCTATGGTTTTGTCATGTAGAGAGGATTAATAATAGACGATTAACGAAAGGTAAATTTACATTACGGAGGTAACGGACTGAATTTAATCTTATCAGTGACGTACTTTTAAAGGGTCAGGTGTGTGGGATTTACAACAGTTATGCATGTTTATCTAAATGTACGCCAGACAGTGGATGTAAACCCCTGGACTATTCCAGGGGTTCCCAAACTTATTTTGTCTACTGTCCAATTAGAGAATAAATAATATTTTGCATTCCAATTTTTCACCCACTTGCAAAGCACTATAACCTTCTTACCGCTCCCCTTTAAGTATATAGCACCCACAAGGATCATTGTTGCGCACTTTGGGAAAGGCTATTTAACCATGTTTGGATCGTAGCAGATTGCACTCTACAGACTGTCTGCTTCTATGGAAAAAAGACGTAAGTAACTGTATCATACTGAACATTCGGAAATGGTACTCTATAGTCTCTGCCTACCCCCACGGGGGAAAAGACGTGATAGAATGATGATGATGTATCATACTGTTGGTGTATTAGAACCTTCAGAGTTTTGCATCTTAACTGGCTTAATCAAAATAATAATTTTAAAAAATACAGGGTGTCTCTACATTCCAGATCGATGGCTCAACAGATGAGCGATTCACATACGCGGATATAATACAGCAATCAATGAATTTTGCTGTCTCCCTCACTCGTATGGGTGTGAGAAAGGGAGACACGATAGGCTTGATGTCTGAGAATAGACTGGAGTTCTGGGGAGCTGTGATAGGAGCGACATGCGCTGGTGCTACAATAACTACATTTAATACTAGTTATATTAAAGGTATGTATCAATAAACCACCCAGGATTGTCTCCGGGGTTGGGGGTTTACTTCTTTTGTTCTTTGTATTTGTATTTTCCTCCTTATTGGAAATAGCATCAAATATTGAGATATTGTTTACGAAAATGACCGTACCTACCTTTTAAATTACATTCACACTTATAAATTACATATGCCTCGTTCTATGAGAATAGATCAGGCCGAACCTATAGAACTATAGAACTCGGCGGGCCTCGTATGTATGTATGTATGTATTCATGTAACGGACTGCCGTTCGCGAGGGCATGGGTTCGGTTCCTGCACAGGACAATCATTTGTGTGATATTGTTTATAAATAGAAAAGAAAGAGACATTTTCTACATAACATAGAGGTTATTGCTGTCAACGTTGTTGCAAAAATATTCATCGTTTATTTTCATTTGCTTTTTTATTTTCAGACGAACTAACCCACGTTGTAAACATATCAAAACCCAGATATATAATATGTTCACCAATGACATATAAAACTCACGGTAAAATGTTAAAATTACTACCATTTGTTAAGAAAATTATATTATTTGGTGATGAAACAGAACCTGAGGTTGTTATGTTCAACGATTTGACTTTTGAGAGAAATAATAAAGTGAAAAATGTGAAATATGAGGAGTTTCATTCAGTGGAAGTCACAGGACAAACTGATGTATTATTTATTGTATATTCGTCTGGTACTACAGGGTTACCTAAAGGAGTTATGTTGACACATTTAAATGTTATATGCGCTTGCTCTTTGTAAGTTTGTTTTATTCTTACTTATTTTTATTTACGACTCGTATAGGCAAAGCGGAAAACGTTACTGCCACAAGTGGAACTTAAGATCTATGGTATTCCATAGATCTTAAGTTCCATAGATCATTACCGAACTATTCTATTGTAGACATTTTATTGATCTTGCTTTCGATATTTACCTATGTGATTCGGGTTCACGCCATCTAACGACATAATTGACGCACTATGAACAAATCTTAGTTTTTTCTGACGATAGTTTTATGAGGATTCAGAATACAAATATTTTCATTTCTTCACCCAGTGCCGGATTAACTAGTAGTAGAGTAGACTACCAAATTTGATAAACTTCCGCAATTATGGCACCATTATGGTGTCATAATGACACCATACTTGATTTTTTGTCACAGATGATGCCACTATGGCGTCATAATGGTGCCATTGAGCTGTCATTGTGACAACATTGCATTAGCAGACTTGGAGCCCTGCCATCTCACTAATATCCTAGTATTTTCTTTTTACTTCGCTGATTTTCTAATTAATTAATTATTCTCTATATTTATTTATAGACCACCAGCACACAACCCAAAAGCGATGGTACTAACTATAAGTCCTTGGTATCATGTAATGGGTTTAGTTGGAACCCTGACTGGGTTAGCGACTGGCAGGACCGGAGTTTTCCTAGCCAAGTTTGATCTAGATCTGTTTCTGAAGACTATTGAGAAGTATAAGGTAGGATATTTGAGCTATGTATTATGTATGTACTAGCTGTTGCCCGTGACTTCGTACGCGTGAAATCTAGAAATCAATCCTTATCAAACAGAAGTTTACTCTTATGCTCAATAGATGGCGTTGTACGTTTTTTAAATCGCGCTATGATTTCGTTCCACACATTAACACTTATGCTCGTCAAAATTATTATTGTGTTATCATTCGAATTCGGAACTTAATAATTAGCAATAGTAAGGATTGTTGAACCAATATCTTGACCGCGTCTATCTGTCAATCTGTTTGCAAAGAACTCAAAAACTGTATGATGAACTTTCTTGTAGTTTTTGACTTTTTGCTTTTTATTCACGTTTATTTAGAGCAAAGAGCAATATAAGAGGAAGGTTGTAAATTATAATTTTGCTAAATCTTACTTATTAAAAAACAAAGACGTGTAAATGAAAATATGCAACGGTTTTTGATGCGGTTTTTTTGTAATAGATAGGGTGTTTCAAGAAGATGGCTTTTTTATACAATTTGTTAAAGTTTGGTTTTTAAATTCCACGCATACGAAGTTGTGGCCAACAGCTAATATGTATATATTTATGGAGTTTCTTGTCTGTTCATCTCCATAGGATTTGCTTTTGGAACAGACGCTTAGCTTCTGAATTTTTAAAAGAGCTCCTTTAAAAAGTCATCTTGCCTGTTTAAAATAATAAAAAATGAGTTTAAGTTTGTACTAATAAGTTATTAAAAAATATTAAACAAACTTGAGAATTATCATTTGTTACAGATAGCACAACTGACAGTGGTGCCACCTATAATGGTAGCACTCAGTAAATATCCGAGTAAATATGATTTCAGTTCTGTAAAAATAATATATTCAGGTGCAGCTCCTTTACATAAAGATACTGAAGATGCTGTCAAGAAGAGGTAAGGATTTATTTTTAGTAGATACTTTGTATATTAGTGTCTTGGTGTACAATAAAGAGTATAGGTACTTTAGTAGACTAACTTATCATCCATGTGGTAACGAATTAAGAATACAAGTGTCACCACCCCATTTCTTCCCCAGGGTGACAACTAAGGGATATTACAAGCAGTTAACATCGACTGTGAGACACGGAAATCTCGAAAATAAACCCTATCCCAACACGCCTGGTCAGCGCGGCACAGTAGACCACTATCCCTCCCAAAGTGGAGGAGGCCCGTGCCTAACAGTGGGACGTAAATGGGCTAGAGAGAGTGAAGAGAGGAGATTGTCTTATCGTAAATGCCTGCTTATAGTAGACCAATTATGTATTTAGGTAATTCATTGAAAAAATAATCTCTAAAAAAAAATATAACTTTTTTTAAAAATGGTAAAATAATAATTACTTCTATTAAAACAATTATTTGCGTAGTCAATAACTAAAGAAATACGATTCGAACTTCTTAATATTTTTGTCTGCAAAATTTTACATTAATCCGTCTACTACAAGTGGGTGAAAATCGATTTCCAAGATTCCGATATTAATACATTGATAGATACGTAGATAAATAAAAAAACGTGATAATAATAAAAAGATTGAATTTGTGATTTCCAGGTTTCCAAATATTGAGGCGGTGTTCCAAGGTTATGGAGCCACTGAGTTAACTTTAGCTGCAACCCGATGTGTCTACAATGACGTGGCTCAACTAAAACCCGGTAGTGTTGGCAAGATTGTACATAATACTGTGATAAAGGTGAGGGAATCAATATAATAATTATTATTTAACTAACACATTTTTAATACAATGTTCGTATACATAAATCTTAGTTTATATGTAACCGAAATCTTTGAAAGTAATTTCAGTAATCTCCCACCTTCTTTAGTTAAATTCATTTGAAATTTTTTCAAACTTATGACGTTTTTATGAAGGATCATCATATTTATTTCGTTCATATTATTTTTATGAAAGATCTATGACAATGCAAGAAAACCAGGGCTTTTATCGCGTCGATTAAATGATATTTTTAAAACAAAATCAGCTCACGTTGCGTGGCGCATGGCTCTAGCAATTTAATGGGACCTGTAAAAAACTATTTTTCAGGTGGCGGACTTAGATACCCGTAAACCTCTTGGTCCAAATAAACCCGGAGAAATTTGTGTCAAAGGTGAAATGCTCATGAAAGGATATCTAGGCAAAGACAACAGCGAAGACTTTGATGATGAAGGATTCTATAAAACTGGTGATATAGGATATTATGATGATGATGGTTCGTTCTATATTGTTGATAGATTGAAGGAACTTATTAAATACAAAGGATATCAGGTACTTAATAATATTTAAATAATTATTTATGTTTCTTGTCTAAAACCAAACGCCGAAATATTTTTTATAAATGCGTGCGTCTCCGTGCTCTTGTAATTTTAAATCACTACTTAAAGACTAATGGTCTTATTCATAATGACTTATCGGAGGTTTAAAAATTCGCTAAACTCGATTCGCGAAAATTGTGAAAACTTGTTATTCATAATAGTCTTTTTACGCTAAAACGTTTATTATCTCTTCGATAAAATCTCCGTTTAAACCTCCGATAAATCATTATGAATAAGACCATAAATGTCGAGGCTATAGCACTGACTGCAGTCTCGTAGACTTACATTATTCTATACATACCTATATATTACAAATTTTTCTTCTTTATAACTTGTATAGATAATCTCCGTTTTGTACTAGCATTATAATAATATGTATAATGAATGATACAGGTGCCACCAGCCGAGTTAGAAGCAGTATTACTAAAGAACCCAAGTATCAAAGATGTAGCAGTGATTGGTGTTGAAGATCAAATATCTGGTGAAGTACCACTTGCTTTTGTGGTCACACAACCTGGACAACATATTACTGAACAACAAGTTAAAGATTATATTGCTGAAAGGGTGAGATACCGCTCGTGTTTATACTTACTGTGAGCAATAAACATTCGCGATTGAAATATTAATATTTCATTAAGGGCCTACATCAATATTATCGTATATGATCGCGGACACGTACATATTAACACAGCCAGTAGGCACAGAAAATGAAGAATTAGGGATACTTTTCCTATTTACTCAAAATCTACTAAATATATTTTAATTCTGATTTACGTGTTTCTATATATAAAAGTTACTTATGTTTTTAAAGTTATTTCACTAGTTAATACGCGATAATAGACCGACAAATGAAAAAAATTAGAGAGGTTGTTTCGCTAAGATTTTCTATCGAGAAAACTTTATCAATCGCGTTTCTGAGTTTATGCGATCCTAGATCATATATTGAAAAAACATATACTTAAAAATTAGAGCTGTAGCCATTCAATCTAAAGAAACAATGAAAACTTCGTACGTAGAAAAATGCACGAAGCTATTTTGGTATCCTCTTAATACAATATTCTTTTTTTTCTGTACCTACTGCTAGGATGGCTGTATAAATTTTTCAAGCTTACATATTTGATTCTTTTTTAATTTAGACTTATTAATTTTGTAGTGCTTATATTATATTTTTAATATTGCCAGTTATCAAACCCGAAACACTTGCGAGGTGGAGTACGCTTCATAGCACAAATACCAAAGTCAGTAAGTGGCAAGATTCTGAGAAGAGAATTGAAGAATATGATAAAACTACATAAAAGTCATTTATAATAAAATTATTAATACGTATTATTTGTTTTATTTTTCTAATTTATACAGACAAGTAACTGTTTCCCACAGTTTTATTTGTGTACTTACATATGACTTAATACGGGTATGGAAAAAAGTTAAGTCATCTATCACTAGGATCTTACACTATAAGCGAAACGCCTGATTTTTATTATGAGCAAGAATTTTAAGAAAACGTTTGGGTGTAAACATTTTATATATATTTCTCTTCAACCCATTATCCGATATAGACCCGCTGTTGGGCACAGGCCTCCTCCACTTTATGGGGAATTATGGTCTACTGTACCGCACTGACCAGGCGTGTTGGCTATGTTACTCTCGTGTTTCGGTCTCTCACAGAGGTTGTTATCTGTGTATAATATGAATATCGTTCAGCTGGCTCTGTCAGCAATCTGCGGAGGAAATGGGGTGGTGACATTTGTATTCTTAATACCTACCTGTTGGCAAGTCAATTAATTTAATAAAGTTAATAAATAAAAGTAAAAATATATGTGTAGTCATCAGTCTGAAAACATAAACATAAAAATAAAACACATTTTTGTACAAAAATATTTTATTAACGTAAAAAAATATATTAAATAAAGACAATAGTCTGAAATAAATAACTCCTAAATTGTATTAAATAATAAATCGTTTGGTTTTTCACCAAAATATTACGATTTTCATTAAAACTTATTTTATTTTACTTAATAATTTAATAGAGAAATACTTAATGGCGAAATAAATAGCTGTAAATTCACGTATTGGCGCCAAAATCTAAAAAAACATCAATATTGCGTTTTTTTTATTTTTAAACCACAGATTAAATAAAAAAATCAATTTTTTCTATGTTCTTTTAGTTTTTTAAATGCAATAATTGTTTTTTCTTACTCCCAGGGCTCGACCCACTTGACCATTGGCCAGCTCAAAAAATATGAACAATAATTTTACAGACCTTTATTTAGTTTGCAATTAATGAATATCGGTTTTTTATGACGATTGTGGAAATATAATAAAAATTATCGTTTCTGTTATTTCTTTTTTTTTTGAGATTTTCGATCCTAAATAGCCATTTTTTGTATTTAGAAAATTCTCATTCAGCCATTTTGTTTTTCAAATAATCTTATATTTTTTAAATAATAAAGACTACAGGCACAGATCATAACAAAAGTCCTATTTACATAACACTATAAACTAATTATCCATAACTTTATCTATCCAAGGCACAAATTTTTGTATATTTGTGTAGACACCGGGTAAATGTTCACGTCCGCATCCTATACCCCAAGAGACAAGACCTATTAGGGTGCTTCGCCCTTCCATTTTCATTGTAAGTGGGCCTCCACTATCACCTTGACAGGAATCTCGACCTCCCTGTAAATAAAAATGTATTAATATTAGTGTCTTTAAAATAAGTGCGGCAACTCTAACATAACTCTTGCATAACTTTTGGATCTCTTTCAATGTCATACAATATAATAATTATACAAATTCAAAACTAAGAGAAGAAATAGGTACATAAGTTATGTTGGCGCAAATAAATAGGCACATGAATTGTGTTAGCGCTAGTAAATAGGCACATGAATTGTGTTAACGCTAAGGAATAGGCAAATAAGTTGTGATGGCGCAAATAAGTAGGCACATGAATTTCTGTTGCCGCTAATAAATAGGCACCTTAATTGTGTTGGCGTTTATAAATAGGCACATGAATTGTGTTGGCGCTAATAAATAGGCACATGAATTGCGTTAGCGCAAATAATAGGCACATGAAGCGCCAACACGCGCTTTTAAATAGGCACCTGAATTGTGTTGGCGTTTATAAATAAGCACATGAGTCATGTATGCGCTAATAAATTGACACATGAATTGTGTTGGGGCAAAATATATGTAATAATAAATTCATATATATATAAAAAAATAATGTATGGTGTATCATAATTAAGTAGGTTTATAAAGTATTTTATGTTCACAACGGCTGTAACTATTTTGATGAAACTTAATATGTTTTAAAATAAGAAATTTAAAGATAAATACTAAAAAATACGTATTTTAATCAGTTATTTAATATATTTACCTCTTTATATCCAGCACATAAGAACACATCATGTATTGTCTCTCTTCTACCGGCCGCTCTGAACCAACGTTGGCAACGTTCGTTTGGTATTACTTCAACATCTACCTCCTAAAATGAGTAAAAACAACATTGAAAGACTTCTTCTCACTCTCTTTCTCTCCAGCTCATTATCGTACCACTGTTGGGCACGAGCCAGCTTAGATTGTGCCGTGCTAAACATTCGATTCCCGCTCGGAACAATCATTTGTGTGATGTCATACAAATATTTGTTCTGCGTTTGGCTGTTTCTCTGTATTATAAGTATGTATTTACAAAAGAAAAGTGGTATATGTAGTATATCCGTATTCTGATACCCATAACACAAGCACATAAGCTTAGCTTGGGACTAGAGGACGTTGTGTGAAATGTCCGTATAATAAAAAATAAAAAACAGGCGTGTTGGCACTGGGTTTATTTTCGAGATTTCCGTCTCTCACAGAATATGTTATCGGTGTATTACTGTTAACTGACTTTCATAGCACCCTGGGAAGGAAATGCGGCGGTGACACTTATTTTCTTAATCCATTACCACACGGTCATAAAAATATATTCAGTAGATTTTGCGTGAAAGAGCAGCAAAGAATTTACTTACCTGTAACACAGATGGTACAGTACTTTGTCCATGCCTCGTCCGTCCCCATCCAGCGACCGTCGCCATTTTACCAGCTAGCTTGATCTGTTTCTCCGGTAAACATACCTGTCAAAATATTAAAAAATATCAATTAAAGTCTATCCCGTTTTGTGATTGTTTTATTTTTTATGAAAATTATTCGTCTAATCGTGTCTAATTGTGTCTTCATGTGTCTAAATCGACTTAAGGGCCTACATCAATATTATCGTATATCATCGCCGACACGTACATATTAACACAGCCAGTAGGCACAGAAAATGAAGAATTAGGGATACTTTTCCTATTTACTCAAAATCTACTAAATATATTTTTATTCTGATTTACGTGTTTCTATATATAATAGTTACTTATGTTTTTAAAGTTATTTCATTAGTTAATACGCGATAATAGACCGACAAATGAAAAACATAAAAAATTAGAGAGGTTGTTTCGCTAAGATTTTCTATCGAGAAAACTTTTTTCAATCGCGTTTCTGAGTTTATGCGATCCTAGATCATATATTGAAAAAACATATACTTAAAAATTAGAGCTCTAGCCATTCAATCTAAAGAAACAATGAAAACTTCGTACGTAGAAAAATGCACGAAGCTATTTTGGTATCCTCTTAAGAGAGCCGATATGCTAACTCATGAGAGCGTGTAGAAGAGTGGTTCTATCCTGCGTAACCCCACTTCCCTTTGCAACTCACCTGATTATAGTCTAGGTCGACTGATTGCAGGTATATAAAAAAAAGTGTCTAAATGTGTCTACATGTGTCTAAATGTTAATATATTATAAAAGTTATTATATTTTAAATTGAAAATGTTTTGTAATAAATAAATAAATGTGTCTAAATGTGTATAAATGTTAATATATTATAAAAGTTATTATATTTTACATTATAAATGTTTTATAATAAATAAATAAATGTGTCTGATTGTGTATAATTGTGTCTACATGTGTCTAAATGTATCTAAATGGACATAATATAATAACTTACCGGTAATATATGTTGTTTAAACACCACTCCTCTATCCAACTGTACTAAAGCCACATCATTCCTGAAGTCAGTCGGTTCATATGATGGATGTACTTCCTTCCTCTGAACCGCATACTCCTCGTGGGAGTATCTCTCACCAGCGTCTCGGACATCCCATTCACCTAAACGGACGCGAAGTTGATTGTTTGGGGTACTGAAATATGTATATATATAAATAAATAATAAATATTCACGGACATTTCACACAACGTCCTCTAGTCCCAAGCTAACCTTATATACTTGTGTCATGGGTACCAGTATACGGATATACTACATATACTACTTTTCTTTTCTAAATACATACTTATAATACATAGAAACATCCAGACGCAGAACAAACATTTCTATGACATTTACAAACATCACACAAATGATTGTCCCGTGCGGGAATCGAACCCGCGACCACGTGAACGGCAGACCGTTACATGAATCACTAGACAACGAAGCCTGTCGAAATATTAATGGACATTACACCCAACGTCCTTTGGTACCAACCTAAGCTTATATGCTTGTGTTATGTGTACTAGAATACGATATCTATCGAGGCACGGTCCTCCTTCACTTTGGGAGGGATTATGGTCTACTGTGCCGCGCTAACCAGGTGTGTTGTACAGAGTTTAGTTTGAGTTTTCCGTCTCTCACTATAGACGTTAACTGCTTATATATTGTTCTTTAGCTGAATCTTACAGCACCCTGGGAAAGAAATGGGGTGGTGACACTTGTATTTCTAATCCGTCATCACACGGACCAAATACTGAATCTTAACTTATTATAAAATAGAATCATTGGTATTCTATAAACACAACTGAAATTAACTAAAAACATGAAAAGAAAGAAGAAGGAATTAATTCAGATATGACGTGTAATAGAAAACTATGGAAGAAAAAGACATGATACACCGATTACTAATAATGGGATAAGTGTTGAATAACGATGACAGTAGAATTTAGCATTTTATTTGAATTTTCTGAAACCCTAGTATAAAACCTCCTCCTTCTTATATTTTTCTGGTTTTTAATGAACGAAATTATTGACAGAAATTCCTCGTCAATTATAATCTAATATGTGAAAGTACTAAGTACGAAGTAAGATCATGGTAAAAATATTTCATACAATTAATTAAATTTAATGATTTGCAGTTTTAAGAACATAAGTAAAGAAGTCGGCTAAATAAAACAGTAATGAGTACTACAAAAAATAATAGCAGAATTTATGGATTAGAAGGTTTAGACTCAAAAAGAAATCGAGTTTTTTCAAATACGTTTTTAACCGATATCGAACAAAAAAGTGGAAGTTAATGCATTGAGAATTTTACTTTCTCATTGATATTTTTATACACGCTTTTAAGATTTTACGTATAAAAGTTATAGTTCTTTTATTAGGGAAAAATGGTTAAAGTATTTTCTTTCGCTATCACATAAAAGCGACTCCCAAAAGTCAATTACAAACGTAGAATATCGCGAGGAATAATATTTTTACAAAAACATTTTCGTCCCAATGTAAGGTTAGGCCACAAATCAAGCTTTTTTTGGAACCAGGAGACAAAATAGGATAACTTGAAGGATAACATTCATAACATTCGAACAAGCGTACGGCCCACCTGATGGGAATCGTTTACCGTATCCTATAAACAAAGACATAGTATCAGTTATCTTTTAGTACACAAATAAAGCTTATTATGAGATCAGGACATAAAACTAAACTGTACTTACGTAGCAACACAATGAGCAGCAGTGATAACCCATCTATCTGAGATTAAGGCACCACCACAAGCCAGTTTCTTGCTCAAAAACCCTGACTTTATAAGTGCAGCTTGCCATGGATGGGAACCGAACCCAGTAGAATGACCACCTACGATACGATTTGAACGCGTAAAATGTTCACCACAACCTGAAAATACAGAAAAAAATAATAAAAAATCTACAATTTATTTAATAATATTTTAGAACCGTTTTTGTAGAATCTATTTTATAAATATTATAAATAAATCTATATAAATGAAAGTAAAATTGTCGAAATGTATGTAACTTTTCGACAATTTTTTGCACATAACTTCTATACAAATTTTGCCAAATTGGATTATTTATTTATTGTTGAGTTCCTTGTTAGTACAAGATTTGTACGGAAAAATAGATAAAAAGCTTTATGTACTAAAAATATACTGGTTTATGTTATAAATATATTCTTAATTGATTTGCAGTGGTTCTTAATTATTATGACAACTCAAATAAAGCACATTGAGTACTATAAATGGGATTTGAACCCACTACCTTTGTAACGTGTTACGTATCTAGTGATCTTTTTGTAGAAGAATGTATAATATACCGAATTAATGTAATTTTATTAAATTTTGAATTACATCACAATATTTTCAAAACACTTTTTTTCTCATTTTAATTGGCTATTACTTATTAAAAAGTAAAATTTATTTATCATTTTTACTTTCTTACTAACGCAGTGGAAAATCTAATTAAAAGAATATTATATGGTATCACTAATGATGATCATAAATAATAAATTGTATAAATATTTATGTTACGTAAAATACCTAACAATTAGATATATATAAACAAATTTACACATAGTTACATATACATACATTGAAATACATATAAACATAAAAGGTATTACATACAAACAACAAAACAAGCAAACACATAACAATTAAATACAAAAAGCTAACATAGTCCTTTTGCCAACAAAGTGACTTTGTCATAATAAAATTTTGGTAAAATAATCTTTATTTTAGATGATTAAAAGTCATTTTAGAGTGTTATATTTTTACAAAGTCACTCTGGTAATTTTAGTAATAAAAGTCACTTTGTACATGCAAAGTGATTTTGGTGCATGATGATTATGGAAATGCAGTGCTGGTAAAAAGCGAGAAAAGATAGATAGACTGACAAAACTCGAGAATTTTTGAAACGATTGAAATACTTTTACAAATTACTTAATTTGTATAAAAAAATGTTAAGTTAAGGTCGGCTACTTAAAATATTTAAATACCTTTTAAGTATTTTTATATTGTTAATAGATTATGTAATCACAGACAAAACTATTAAGTTAAATACAAAGTGACAAACAAAATTAGTTACAATATTCCTGAAATCATTAAATTTATTTATCTTAGTCAAATAGTTCGTTACTTAGTATGAAAAGTTTTGTTTAGAACGTTACGGTAATAGAATAAAAATAATAAAAACTAAAAGTATACCTGTTTTGTAAATAGATATTAAATAATATAATTCGTAAAACAAAAAAATAATAAAGCTAAAAAACTATTTTCTATATTTCACATAAAAAGTAAAAAGTAAGCACAAAAATCCCAGAGTTTCATCTCAAAAAAAAATTATTAAAGCCTAGTTTTGTATATCTCACCAGGAAAACTAGGTCTCGAAGGTTTATGACTCGTTTGTATTTGCACATAATCATCATCACCCGGTTTGTTTCCTTCAGGATAAGCCGGTTTATAGTAATCATCCGGTTTTTTCGTCGTAACTTCATGATATGAAGGTTTCACGTGATAAAAATGGTTATAATTCCATCCGGGACGGTTCAAATCTTGTTCAGGTATTATATCCGGTTTGTGATAAGGCTTTGTATTCGTGTAGATAATGATTGGGTCTTCAAATTGGTGATTTTGATAATCATAGTTCTCGTGTGGGAATGTTCCGATCAACTCAATAAGGTCACCTGTTTTGGAATAGGTGTATTTTTAATGTTTTTTGTCGTGTATTAAGTTTAGTAAAAAAATGTTTATTGGGTATTTTAAAGCATAATTACAAGCTAGAGGGAGAAAGATATTGGTACCGATTCTACGTGCACAAATTAACTAAATAATTGGCTTAGTTCAAAAACTAAAAAACACGCTTGAAAATTTTGAATACCTTTTTCATCAATCCAATTTTTTTAATCAATTTTTAGGGTTCCGTATTTTAATCAATCCGACTATTGCAAGTGGGTGAAATCGCGATGTAAGATTCCGTTACATAGATTAATACATTGATAGATACATACCGAACTTATAAAAGCGTATTAAAAATGAAAACTAATAGTGTGAATAATACAATTTGGAAATGTTAGCTGAACTATTTTATTAGTAAACTAGCTGTTGCCCTGCGACTCCTTACGCGTCGAACTAAGATTTTTTTTCCGTTTTCGCAACATTTTTCACTATTGCCTCGCTTATATTGGTCACAGCGTGATGTTATATAGCCTATAGCCTTCCCCTATAAATGGACTAACCAATAAAAATAGAATTTTTCAAATCGAACCAGTAGTTTCTGAGATTATGGCGTTCAAACAAACAAACTCTTCAGCTTTATATACCAGCGATTTAAATGAATATAAAATTGTGCACAACGAAATAGCCAATTAATTAAAATACACCATAGTTGTTTTCATTTTTTAGTTAAGTTTAGTTTAAGTGCATGTAGAATTGATACCATTTAGTATCGTGGCGTAGCGTAGTGGTTGTATTTGTGTAGCTGTTCTGCTGTCAATTCCAACACAGAACAATAATTTGTGTGAAGATATTTGTACTGTGTGTAAGTATGTATTTACAAAGTTTTAGATAGACGCAGCGTGGGGCGGCCGCCAACAAGGTGGACCGACGATATCGTCAAATACGCCGGGGGCTGCTGGATACAGTTAGCGCAGGACCGCGCGTTGTGGCGTTCTATGGGGGAGGCCTATTTCCAGCAGTGGACTGAGAAAGCTTGATGGATGGACATAAACAAGTATAATTCAACGAATTTGTAACGTCTTCCTTATTTTTGGTCCCAGTAATAAGTTCCCATTTTACCTTTTAGTATGGAACCCTTAAAATCTCTCTCTCTCTCCAGCCCATTCACTGTTGGGCACGGGCCTCCTCCACTTTGGGAGGGATTATGGTCTACTGTGCCGCGCTGACCAGGCGTGTTGGCACAGGGTTTATTTTGTCCGTCTCTCACAGAGCATTTTATCTGTGTACAATATCCCTTAGCTGACTTTTACAGCACTCAAGGGAGGAGATGGGGTGGTGACACTTGTATTCTTAATCCATCAGCACATGGAAAGATTCCTCCACTCATAAAATAAAAGAGAATGCCTAAGGCATTAAGTCCGCCTGTATACTACTTTTTGTGTATATAAAGTTAAATAAATAAATAACCACCAAAAAATAAACGGAAGCTATTACCCATATAGCTCGGCTTTTTACTTATATTTAATACAAATAGCGCTTTCCTAAAGCAAACTCAAGCCTTCTATTATAACTTAAAACCTTTAGCTTTTAACTTAGAAATGTTGCTGGTGAGAATTATAGTGAAAGTCACTCATTGGACCGTTAACATAATGGCATGGAACAGTGTAAGTAAAATAATTAGGTGTATACAGGGTGTCCCAGAACTCAACGTCAAGCCGAAACGGGGTGACAGGATAGATCATAACCATCACGAGAAAAATCAGAAAAAAAATCTATCCCATGCAGTTTGAAAATTATGGGCATTTTAAGAAAAACCTAGAAATTTGGTCTAACTGTACCATTTTTCGGTTATTGTGGTTAATTTTTATTATTTTTGGTCATTTAAACTTTGGAACCGTAACCCTAAATAACATCTCGAGAATCACAGTCTAAAATAATGACACAATTACCCCAAGTTTCCTAGAATTTAGACTATTTGTTAAACTATGAATTTAAAATTTTCAAACTTTGTCGACTTTGAAACACCCTCCTTTAAAAAAAATGTACTAGAGTGCCTTGGCAAGTGCCATTAAGAGTTGGCGCATTTAATCAGGATTGTAAAATGGTACAATACTTGTAAGTTTCGTACTAAAAAAAACGAGTAAAAAATAAAAACCTCAAGTAACCCGATTTTTGCTAACCCATTTTACTCAGGAAAAATGTTTTTTATTCGCACAAGCCCTTGGTAGGTTCTTTATTTTACGGCAAAATGATGAGAGAGATGGATAGTGGACATGTTTGCCATGAGCGAGCGAGACAGATAGTGACGCCACGCAGTGAGACGGAGATGCATCGTTTAAACGAGTGCGAATGAAACAGATACAGACGCCATACCAAGCAAATAGCTACGCTGCCAGTCTGACACCAGTTAGTACATTTCGCTCATTCGTCTACTGCGCACCTTTCCGTATTCGCTTGTGTTAATTTAGTACTGACAACTTTGGCTTTTCTTTTTGGACTTGGATTTTTGTGAATTGGACTTGTTGATTACATACCGGCAACTTTGGCTTCTCTCTTTTGGAATTGGACTTTTGTGTTGACATCCTTCTCATCACTATGCCTACGCGCTACACTTCACAAGAATATGCGAACATGCATCTCATTTATGGGGAATGCAGATGCAACGCAAGTGCCGCCGCTAGACTTTATCGTGAAAGATATCCAAATTTAGAGCGCTATCCGGATCACCGCGTGTTTGTTAATGTGCACCATTCACTCACAGAGGACGGCCATTTCCCGAATCAAATACGGGCTGGAGGTAGACCTCGCTTTCCTTACGAAGAAGAAGTGTTGGAAGAGGTCGCAGATGACCCAAGTATTTCCGTTCGTGGAATTGAAGAAAGAACGGGAATACCCAAAAGCACAGCACATCGTATTTTACAAAGAGCTGAAATGCATCCATTTCACGTACAACGAGTTCAAAGTCTTCTCCCTCGAGATTATCCTGAAAGGATTTCATTTTGTAGAACAATGCTACAGAGGCATAATGAAAATCCCCAATTCATCCAAAAAATTCTCTGGTCAGATGAATCTACATTTAAAAAAGATGGCTACATAAACTTACACAATTTTCATGAGTGGCATGTGGAGAATCCACATTTAATGCGAGAAGACCGATCCCAATATCGCTTTAAAGTTAACCTGTGGACAGGAATTTTAAACGGCAAAATAGTTGGGCCTTTTGAGCTGCCTGAGAATTTGAATGGCACGAATTACCTAAATTTTTTACGAGAAAATTTACCAAGTTTGTTAGAGGACGTACCACTAACAGATCGTTGCCACATGTGGTATCAACAAGATGGCTGCCCAGCGCATTACGCAGTGCAAGTAAGAGATTTCCTTGACCAAGAATATCCGGGAAGGTGGATTGGACGTTCAGGCACTATCTCGTGGCCAGCCCGTTCCCCAGATTTAAATCCCCTGGATTTTTTTTATTGGGGCGTTCTCAAAGAAAAAGTTTATTCTAAGCCCATTGAGAGCGTAGCCGAGCTGCGTGAACGAATTTCTCAAGCTGCTGAGGACATCAACTCTCGAGGATATGCCCGGCTAATAAGTAGATCTTTTTTAAGAAGATGTAGGGCGTGTGTTGAAGCTGATGGTAAACAATTTGAACATTTGTTTTAATAAAAAATGTTATTTTCAAATCTGACTTTTATTCCAATAAACCTAAACAAAACAAGGTCAACATTTTTCATTATTTTATTAGTATTTTGTTGCTTTGGTAAAAGTGGCGTCACTATCTGTCTCGCTCGCTCATGGCAAACATGTCCACTATCCATATCTCTCATCATTTTACCGTAAAATAAAGAACCTACCAAGGGCTTGTGCGAATAAAAAACATTTTAACTGAGTAAAATGGGTTAGCAAAAATCGGGTTACTTGAGGTTTTTATTTTTTACTCGTTTTTTTTAGTACGAAACTTACAAGTATTGTACCATTTTACAATCCTGATTAAATGCGCCAACTCTTAATGGCACTTGCCAAGGCACTCTAGTACATTTTTTTTAAAGGAGGGTGTTTCAAAGTCGACAAAGTTTGAAAATTTTAAATTCATAGTTTAACAAATAGTCTAAATTCTAGGAAACTTGGGGTAATTGTGTCATTATTTTAGACTGTGATTCTCGAGATGTTATTTAGGGTTACGGTTCCAAAGTTTAAATGACCAAAAATAATAAAAATTAACCACAATAACCGAAAAATGGTACAGTTAGACCAAATTTCTAGGTTTTTCTTAAAATGCCCATAATTTTCAAACTGCATGGGATAGATTTTTTTTCTGATTTTTCTCGTGATGGTTATGATCTATCCTGTCACCCCGTTTCGGCTTGACGTTGAGTTCTGGGACACCCTGTATAACAAGCAGTGTATCGTTTATGTAAGTGCAAGTCGATTGTTAAGAGGGTACTGTACTCCTCATTTAGGTATTTGCTGCAAAAAAATAGCCAATCAATCAAAATACACTATAGTTGTTTTCATTTATGAGTTAAGTTCAGTTGTGTATGTAGAATTGGTACCATTACATACAATAAACAGATTTTCAGTTCAGTTAACATTGCCGAATTATATTATTGACACTATCAGTTTTCATTTTTAGTTACGTTCACGTAGAATCGGTAGCAATATCTTAAATGAAAATGACACAGATGTATCTCAGCAAGCTGTAGCTTGGTGACAAACAGATGGACGGACAGTAAAATTTCAGTATTAGAGTCCTGTTTTACTTTTTGATACGGAAGCTCAAATATATTAAGGATACGTAGTGAAAGATGTACTACAAAAACAAATCTGACCAATATGGCTTTGCTCATAAAATTTTCACAGGCATCGTGTGTATGTAATATATAAAATTCTTGAAGCTAACAAAAGCGTGTTAAACAGGTTTAGACATCTTGATTTCCTATAATATTTTAGCTAATTTCTACGACAAATTTCTATTCAGAAACCAGTTCCAGGTTTTATACTGTAAGCAGCTAATATTTCCCGCGTTCGGTACGTGACCGCTATGCACCTTACAGTTACACAATTTGAATACATAATCAATCAATAAAATTTCGTGAAAGTGTATTACGAAATACGTACATGCGTTTTCGTATGCATGTACAACTGAAGATATGAATAGCTAATAATTATCTTGTGCTTCCAAGTAATCAGTGCAGAAACTTGTTGGGTACTTGGTACAAAGTGGTAGGTAATAGCGATTTTATTTATAAAGCGGTTTTTCACAGATTTCTTTTTAAAGAAAGCATAAAAATAAAATTATTTTTTGTTCGGATGTGTGCAAAATTAAAGAGACGCAGTAAAATAGAAGCAGGTAGTTTCGTTATTTTTATGAAGAGTGGGGACTCATAGAAATACAGGTTCGTGGTTACATTGTAAGCATAATTGAATAAACAGAAAATTACAATATACATTAGACATCAACGCGCATTTGTTGCGTTTGCAGTGTTACTGTTTTAACATTTTTATAAAATGTTATTTATTTAATTGTATATGAATATGGTTTACAATTAAGAATTCTATTTTATACTTTGTGTATCAAATATTATTTCATTTTTTTCTAAGTATTTCTATGAAGTCTTCAGTCTTAAAAAATAAAGTAAATAAGTTTAACCATTTATCACCGAAACGTTAGGTAGAACTCTACATAGGGGAATATGATGAAGTTAAGATTACAAGAATACACTATAAGCCAGTTGTATAAGCCCATGTATCGTGATATTCTTATTAATTATATGCGTGATATTCTTATATACATTCTTATATATTCATAGGCCTGTATCCAGCAGTGAATCAAAATAACTGACATTTTGGCTCTAATCAGTGTGTTTCAGTGGACTAGGTAATTTGTGGACCAGGTTAAGAATAAAAGTTTTGAAATCCGCTATCGCTACCGTTTATGTTTTAAACTACACAAGAGAGAGTGTATGATGTGTTGTTATTTCGTAACAAGTTGTCACGTCTTACTCCTAACCTTGGAAAGTTCGCTAAGGAGACACTTTCGTGATGTGAAGGATGACTTGGTTATTCTTAGTTTTACACATGGCGTTACTTTTTGATACATACTTTTGTAACTATTTGTAACACATTATGTGCAAAAAAATAACTTTGTGAAATGGACATAGATGTCCTCTAAAACCCTCAGGTGTATGATACAACCGACGTGCATGTATGATCAGATGTATGAGCATAAATGGAGTCTAGAGAGTAGGTTTAGAACGAAATAGATGGTTCTTTATGGTATTTATTTACTTCCACTATAAGACATAGCATGAATCAGAAATTTCGAGGATAGATTGTGACGCAGTGATTAATTTAGTTTTTTATTTTCATGATGCAAAGGAGGTTATAACAATAGTACAATAATCTATCCTAAAATTATAAAGCAAAAAAAAATGTTTGTTTGAACGTGCTAATCTCAGGAACAAATAATCAGATTTTTTTTACATGGACATTTCACACAACGTCCTCTGGTGCCAAGCTAAGCTTATTATGCTTGTGTTATGGGTACCAGAATACGGATAGAATACACAAACTACTTTTCTTTTGTAAATACATACTTATAATACATAGTAAACACCCATTTAGAAAATTCTTTCAGTGTTGGATAGTACATTTATAGAGGTAGGCTATAGGCTATATAATATCACGCTGCGGCCAACAGGAGCAAAGCATCATTAAAAAATTATGTATAAACGGAGAATATTTTCTAATTTCCACGCGTACGAAGTCGCGGGCAATAGCTAGTTTTGTAATAAAGTTATTATGATTATTATGGTGACAAACAAACAAACGGCTTGCTTATTGGTAAGCAGTAACCGTAGACTAAAGACGTTTGCAACACCAGAGGTATCATTCGCACGTTGGTAACCCTTTAGAAACATTTGACGCCCTTTTTGAAGAACCTCATACTGTAATCCTTTAGAAAAACCACGGCAAGTAGTTTATTCCATAACCTGATATTTTACCAAGCACCAGTGTGAACCACTTTAATTTTAGAGACAAATATTAACAATACACAAATAATAAAATATCACATATTATTTACTAAAAACATTCATTAATTTACAAAGACATTTATGGTCTTATTCATAATGACTTATCGGAGGTTTAAAGGTTCGCTAAAATAGGTTCGCGAAAATTGTCAAAACTTGTTATTCATAACATAATAGTCTTTTTACGCTAAAACGTTTACTATCTCTCCGATAAAACCTCCGATAAGTCATTATGAATAAGACCGTTATCGCGTTAGTGTGTAAGTTTTTACAAGCTTGCGTAACTGAAAAATCTGTAAGAGATCCGTAGAGTATTTTGGTCAAAAATAGCTTGCGTAGAAAGCTTTTCGAAATTATATTTTTATAGATATTGGTATACTTTTTTAGTTCCAACTCCGACAGTCACCACCTTGGAAAAATGCTGTCTTTTCGAACTTATTTTATGAAGAAAATATGTAGTATAAAATAATATAAAAAAAATTAAGAACAAAAATCTCTCCCTCTCTCCAGCCCATTTACGTCCCACTGTTAGGCACGTCCCTCCACTTTGAGAGTTATTATAGTCTACTATGCCGCGCTGACCAGGCGTGTTGGGATTTTCGAGTTTTCCGTCTCTCACAGAGGATCACATCTGTGTGCAATCTATATATAAATATCTTATAGCTGACTTTTACACACCATTGGGAAGAGATGGGGTGGTGACACTTGTATTCTTAATAAATATTATTCTTATATATTATATAATACTAGCTGACCCGGCAAACGTTGTTTTGCCATAGTAAAAAAAAAGGTTTGAAAAATAGATGTTGGCCGATTCTCAGACCTACTGAATATGCATGTAAAATTTCATAAAAATCGGTCAAGCCGTTTCGGAGGAGTACCTATGGTAACTAACACTGTGACACGTGAATTTTATATATAAGATATTAAATAATTTCTTATATATTCTTAATCCTTTACCACACGAAAAAAACATACAAAAATGTCTACTATACAGTTAAAATATGAACAGTAAAGATTATCGAACAGTAAATAATTAAATAAATGAAATAAATATGTGAGGTAAATTCGACATAATAATACCAATATCTAAGGAAATATCGAAATGCTTTCCATGTAAATTCAAACTATGATTAAATCAATAAAGAAAATACGTTTTTACAAGAAAAATAAGTTATAAGTTATTTCTTGTTAGTCTTTTAAGTTACTTACTGGCATTATGTACGACCGGTGCTATCTCTGAAGGTCTTTCAGTAGTATCTCGGCTTACGCAGCAAGCCCATATCATTCCACCGGAACAGAGATCCAGGGGTTTACCTCCACCCAGTACACATGATATGCTTAGGCCACATGGGTAACGAGAACCACGGTGCCGACAAGTTTGGGGTATCACTGGAAAGAAAGAAAAAAATTGTTTAATTTAAAATATTTAATAAAAAAATATGTTTGACTGGTTTTTTAAGTTGTATATGTGTGAGTGAATGAATGAAAATACAAAATTCTTGTGTCACAATGTTCGTTCCCATACCCCTCCGAAACGTCTTGACCGATTCTTATGAAATTTTTTATGCATATTCAGTCTGAGAATCTGCTTCTATGTATTTTTCAAACCTCTATGTGATAAGGGTTGTCCACCCCTGACATTTGTATGGCAAAACAACGTTTGTCGGGGCGGCTAATTATTATCTATTATCATCGGTCCTTATTGTATGCACAATTTCATATTTATTCGACTATTGCAAATGGGTGAAAAATCTCTTCTAAGATTCTGTTACCTATATTAATAATATATAGACGTAATGTGTATAACAATGTCTTAAAAATAATTTTGTTTGATTAGTAACTAGTGACACACTTCGGTTTTACGTATACCACATAAGTATTTTGTCATAATTCTCTCCAGCCCATTTACGTCCCACTGTTGGGCACGGGCCTCCTCCACTTTGGGAGGGATTAAGGTCTACTGTGCCGCGCTGACCAGGCGTGTTTGCACAGGGTTTATTTTCGAGTTTTCCGTCTCTCACAGAGGATGTTTTCTGTGTAAAATATCCCTTAGCTGACTTTTATAGCACCATTGGGAGGAAATAGGGTGGTGGCACCTATATTCTTAATCCGTCACCACACGGAGAGCATGGCATAATTAAGAGCTTATTCTAATGTAAGTAGATGTGTGAAGAGTAGAGAACAGAAGAATAGGGTCATTTCTATTTAGTTTGCCGTCGAATAGCTTAATTAAGAGGGGACTACAGCCCCAATTTAGGTATTTTTATCTATTCCTACAACAGCCAAACATCCCATATTTTTCCATGGAGCATAGGTTGGTGTCGTGACCTCATAATACCCTCGTAATGATTGTAACTGTTATTGGAAACAAAATATTTTGAAATAGCCCTTTAGACAGTGAGTTTAACTGACAGACTCTATTTTTGGAAAACTCCACGACCAATGCTAGAAGAAAATGGGATAAGGCAAAATATTTCGTTTCTCTTCACTTTGTTAAGTTACAGCCTTGTATTACGGGTGGGCGTTTTTGAAAATGTGTCTAGACACGTCATCTATTATAATATTTATCAGACTAACTACAACTACGATATTGGGTAGGTACGGGTTTTCCATTACATTTTTTTTTAAGATAAATATTCAGGACATTTCATACAACGTCCTCTGGTCCCAAAGTAAGCTATATTTCTATGCTTGTATTATGGGTACCAGATACGAATATACTAAGGGTACATATACTACTTTTCTTTCGTAAATACATACTTATAATACATAGAAAACACCCAGACGCAGTACAAACGCTTGTATGACATTTATGGATATCACACAAATGATTGTCCCAAGCGGGAATCGAACCCGCGACCTTGTGATCGGCAGTCCATTACATAAACCACTCCACCAAGAAGCCCACGAAGAATTATGTAATGATAAGTGAATTTTTCTAATCCAGTTATGTTATTGTTAAGATAACTGTAAAATGATGATGATATTATGATGACCTAAAGAAACAGACCAAGCAAAAAAAAACAATATGTGCTAAATAACAAAACAAATTAAACTAATTTATTAATTTTGCAATTGACTTGCTAAGCTTTTACTTAATAAATTAAACTATATTGGAAAAACTGATCACTGCAAGCGGGACTTGAACTCACGACCTCGGAATACCGTTCCGTCGCTCTACTGACTGAGCTATTGCGGCCGTGCCAACAGTAACCAATATTTATAATTTGATTAAGTGGCTGGTCGGGAATGTGCAAAACAGTCTCGATAGATGGCGTTGCACATCAAAATGCGATGTAGACTCATTCGAGTGACATTGCAGTGGATAAATTGATTACTGTTGGCACGGCCGCAACAGCTCAGTCGGTAGAGCGACGGAACGGTATTCTGAGGTCGTGGGTTCAAGTCCCGCTTGCGGTGATCACTTTTTCCAATATAATTTAATTTATTAAATCAAATTATACTTCATATAGATGCCGCCTGCAACTTCGTACCCACGTGTGTTACATTAAATGTACACTTAACCTTAACAAATAATACAAAAAGTCTATACCCTTGAATCACTCTATCATTTAAAAAGCCGCATCAAAACCCGTTGCGTAGTTTTAAAGATATAAGCTCAAATAGGGATATACATACAAAAATAACGACTTTGTTTTATAATAAGTAAAGTCATATGTATGTCGTAAGTATATATGTCCCTAATTGAACTTATATCTTCAAAAGTAAGCAACGGATTTCTATGGTGTTTTTTTTAATATGTAGAGTGGTTCAAGAGGATAGCTTTGTTGTATAATTTGATAAGGTTTTGTTTCTACATTCCACGCTTACAAAGTTACAGGCAACAGTATTTTTTATATTTTTTTATGTATAAAACATGTTGGCACTTTCCTATGCCACCAGGGGGCTAAGTCTGCTAATTCTGCTATTACAATCATATTACAATGTTGTTATAATGGTCAGTAACTGACCTCATTATGGATAGTAAACACCCAGACGCAGCACAAACATTTGTATGACAATTATAAATATCACACAAATGATTGTCCCGAGCGGGAATCGAACCCGCAACCTCGTGATCGGCAGTCCGTTACATGAACCACTCAACCACGAGGCTCGTATGACACCAAACTTGATTTTTGGTCACAATGGCGCAATTATGGTGCCATAGTGGCATCACTATGGTACCATAATGGCGCCATTGAACTGTCATTGTGACAACATTGTATTAGCAGACTTGGGGCCCTGATGGTAAGCGACAATGGAATCTTTGATGGTAAAGCGTACCAACGTAGCCAACAACCAGCGTAGTTAGTTAAAGTATAAAAGAAAAAAATAACTATAACATCATAAACAACTTAAATCTGTACGTTTGCACGCAACGAGACAGTAAAAGCGTCAAGATAGTGAAACTGTTAGATCGTTAACCTTACGTATTGATCTATAGATCTTTCGCGTGATCTATACTAAATAATCAAGTTATACAACATATTATCTTTGTATAAATTTGATTACAATAAAAATAATGGATTTTGATGAGCAAATATATGTTTTTTAGACAATAAAGTTATTAGTTATCCTTTTCTCTTACATGCAAAAACTATTTTTTACCACCCTTGCTCGTAAAGCTGATGTAATTCCACCGGTTTTAAATATGTAAAGCGGGTCATAAAAAACGCGTGTGTTACCAAAGCAAATAGTTAAGTTATAGTCCATACAAATTTCATAACAGTATTATTTGCCATTTCAAATATGGAACTGATCGCCGCCGCACGCCTCGAGCAGCGTGCTGTTGCTATTCAAATTTCGAACTAATCGCCGCGCGGGGCCGCGGGGCCAGTCAGTAGGCAGCGCTAGCGCGCTGTTAAAATGGCGTAAAGGCAACAGTGTGCATTCACAGATTAAGTTAATTTAAAATAGAAATAAAACAGTTTATTCGGTAATATAAAAAATTGGCTGCATGCTCTAGCGTCTTTGCCAACATTTTCACGCAGTCACGGCAGAAAATAATCCTCGCGCCATTTTTCTCAAATTTTCTTTTCTTTGTACTTGTATTGTGAATGTTTTTTTTTCTGTTTCCTCGCAAATGTGTTAAAAAACGTCGTACGATATACGTGCGTATTGGTTATAACATGCTCGGCAACTAGCAACCATCTTAACGCACTAATATCGTAATGTACTATCTACTACCTGGTGGTTGAGTGGTTCATGTTACGGACTGCCGATCAAGAGATCGCGGGTTCGATTCCCGCTCGGAACAATCTCCTCCTCCACCTCCTCCAGCCCATTAACGTCCCACTGCTGGGCACGGGCCTCCTCCACTTTGGGGGGACTATGGTCTACTGTGCCGCGCTGACCAGGCGTGTTGGCACAGGGTTTATTTTCGAGTTTTCCATCTCTCACAGAGGATGTTATCTGTGTACAATATCCCTTAGCTGACTTTTACAGCACCCTGGGGAGGAAATGGGGTGGTGACACTTGTATTCTGAATCCGTCACCACATGGACGTGACGGACGGACGGAACAATCATTTGTGTGATTTTTCTAATTGTCATACAAATGTTTGTACTGCGTCTGGGTGTTTCTATGTATTATAAGTATGTATTTACAAAAAAAAAGTAGTATATTTGTATTCTATCCGTATTCTGGTACCCATAACACAAGTATATAAGCTTAACTTGGGACCAGAGCACGTTGTAAAAATGTCCGTGAATATTAATTATTTATTTATATTACATTATATATCGACACGTCGGGTTAACGTGGCATAAGTAAACCAAATTCCTTCTTAAAATGGAGAAAGCTCATGCCCAATTGTGGGACGATAATGAATTAAAAAGAACGCAACATTTTAATGTAGATTATCAAAGATTTTAAGCTTTATGTCGCTTGTCACGGTCACTTAATTCAAAACGTAAGTTTAGCTTGCAATATCTAGCGGTTCTGCTCGGAAATTACGTTACTACATTAAATTACTCATTTCCTTTTTAATATTACACATCATCGTCAACAATGGCACGGACTCTACGTGCACAACTAAACTTAACTTAACTAAAACATGAAAATTGATGATGTCAATAATATAATTCGGCAATGTAAGCAGAACTTTTTCACTAGAAAATCTGAATATAATTAGACTAATATAATTATTTAAATTATGTAAAAAAATAGCCAATTAATGAAAATAGAACATAGAACATAAACACAAGTATGACATTTATAAATTTCCCTAGCTTGATTGCTAGCTATGATTGTCCCTAGCGGGAATTAAACCCGTGACCTCGAGAACGGTAGTCCGTTACATGAACCATTTGACCACGAAGCCTGTTAATTACCTATGCGTAAAAAGTGTCTAAATCCTTAATTGCATAAAATCTAATTAGGTAAGTGTTCAAATAAAATCTTGTAAAATAATTTGACAATTTCATTTAATTTAAATTATTCACAGACTAATTTTCACGTTTAGATTAATTTACGGCAGGGCATTTCAAGTAAGACTTTAAAAAAAATCTTTTCCTGTGCCCATAAAGGAGGGTTTGTTTCGCTTTGGATTTGCCAACATCAATTTCCGTAATTTAAAAATAAAGAAAAAGCTGGTACTTACTTTTACCCAATAAATCCATAATAGAATCATCTTCCTGTGACGAACCATACGAGCTGTGATAAGAACCCTTCCTTCTAGCTAATGCACCTAACATTAAAATATCTTTTTCTTGACCATTAGATGGCCGCCTTCTATCCGATGGCAAATCATTTTCTTTTGTATCCAAACTATCTTGTAAGGTTAAAACATCATTATCATTACACGTAACAAAGTTTAAACTGTTCAATAAAGTGACGAAAAATAAAAAAGTCATAGACAACATAATATGATCACTGCCGCGCGTTCTTCTTCGAATTTTGAAATTTTTCTTTTTAATTTCACACGACGAGCCATCGAGTCCGTTTTCATTTACACTTTTACACATTTCACTGTTTCCTATTACACATTTTTTTCACTTTTTATATGTTTTTAATGTAATTTTAATACCATGAGACGTCTTAACTCGGGAAGTAGGGTTTCGGAAGTAAACTGTGAACACTTCGCGCTTCGTTCCTTTTCACTTTTCGTTAGGGTTCCACAAGTATGTTACATTTTAGCGATATTTCTCATCAATTTCAGTTATGCAATTAATATTTTGGTTGCGTTGTATTATGTATTTATCGTGAGAAATCTGTAAAGTAATTGCTTAACATAAAAATATATTTTATCTTTCATTAATCTTGAGGAAATAGGCATCATTTATATGCAGAACCATTTAATTTTAATGTTTTATTACATTAAAACAAACAATAGTAGACCACTCAATGTTTTAGCATGTCGGTGGTGTGCGTGACGTAATTATTATATCTAAAGAGTTTATAGTGAAATTTTAACATTTCGATGCGTCAATTTATTAAATTAGATAATAAGCTCTAAATTTTCTAACAGCTTTCACACGTTAACGATTTCGTGATAGAAAGGTACAATAATTGGACAAAGACATGATAATATTGTATTTAAAGTTTATATATTACTAATATTTATTCTTGGGACAATCATTTGTGTGATATTCATAAATGTTATACAAATGATTGTACTGCGTCTGGGTGTTTAGTTTACTATGTATCATAAGTATGTATTTACAAAAGAAAAGTAGTTTCTGTATTATATCCGTATTCTGGTACCCATAACACAAGCATATAAGCTTAGCTTGGGACCAGAGGACGTTGTGTGAAATGTCCATAAATATTTATTATTTATTTATATATATATTTCAGTACACCAAACAATCAATTTCGCGTCCGTTTAGGTCCGAGACGCTGGTGAGAGATACTCCCACGAGGAGTATGTGGTTCAGAGGAAGGAAGTACATCCATCATATGAACCGACTGTATTTAAAACTATTCTTAGTCCACTTCTTAGAATAAAAATTAAAAAAAAATTCTAACTTTAAAAATAGAATAAATGGATTGTTTTTTCAAAATTTACTTTTTAAATATGTTTTCGACAGTGCAAATACATTTAAATACAATACTTTAATTAAAATCTCCCTTTTATAATGAAATATAATGATATGATATTCGAAAGGAACTGTGGTTACATATGGTTATCGTTAGTAACTTTTCGTTTCTGTACAGTTATACGTATTTCCGGCTATTCTTATTAAATTTCTCATGTGTATTTGACGTTTCGTAAGTAACAGGACCATGCAATTACAGTAAACTATAGTTGTTCTAATTCACAGTTAGTTAATTTTTCATAGAAACGTACGTTTTGAGTAAGAAAGAAAGGAAGTTTATATTCTACCCCTCATGGGGACGCAACAGTAGTATTAGTAGGTATATGGGTAACTGACCGTGTGGTGACGGATTAAGAAAACTCTGTGTCACCGATGGCCGACCCTCTTCCTTTCTAGGGTGTCGTAAAAGCTTGCTAAGAGATATTGTACACAGATAACATCCAATTGAGAAAATAAACCCAGTGGCAGCGTGCCTGGTCACGGGGCACAGTAGACCATAATCCCTCTTAAAGTGGAAGAGGCCTGTGTCCAATAATAGAATCTTAAAGGGCCGGAGTGAAAGAGATATCAGTAAATATGACGATTAACACCTGGTCTGGTTTAGCATTATTTTAATAACTAAAATTGTGCTACAAACAGTTCTTTTGGGGTTTAACCAATAGCTATGATATATCAAATTTAAATGTCATGCTGACGTGAAAATGCTTGAAGCCAATAAAATCAGCTAATTCTTACGATGACCAGTATTTTAGAAACCAGGCTTATATGTGTGAGCCCACTACTATACTGGCGTAACAGACTGTGATTAGCCGCAACTCTTCTTTTTTAGGAGAGCCATTGAAAATAAGCGGCACAGAACCGTTTGTTATAACGTTTTATTGAAATAGGATTAAATTCAACCGTAGTGGTGAAAAACATCGATTTATGAATAAAAATACAGAAATTAATATGTTTTTTTTGCAAAAAATCTTACATTTCTATATATGTATAGTTAAGTAATAAAAGGCTTATAAATGTTATACAAGTATCAAGATTGTTTAGTCACACTTGAACACTTATAAGACGCCGACTTTCGCTTGTAGCTTTCCAAAACACGTCTTTAAATAAGCGAAAAACATCTTAACAACCAGATCGATTTAAATATATATTTTATAACATTGTTTATAATGTTTAAATTTCACTGACCACTGTCCGTTTGTGCCAAATCCCACTGATTGATTTAGAATAAAAGTTAGTAGGAAAATTGTACTTTTAAGATCATACGCAAGGTTGAGTTTTGTTTGTTTGTTTGTTAAGGATGTAATTTGTGTAACAAGTCTGCTTTCTTTGCTAATGACATCTGTTAAGGTTAATTTCGTGGTATTATCTATGGTTAATTCATTTTTGATAGGGCTCTTATATTGTTAGAAATACGTGGGAATAAGGCAAGTTACTGAAACGATTAGGTGAAGTAATTAAATTTGTTTTTGTATTGGCAAAGTGTTTTCTTGGCGCTATAATTAAATTGCATGCGTTTAATTCGAGTATTATCTCTCTCTCTCTCTCTCTCTCCAGCCTGTTAACGTCCCACTGCTGAGAGCAGGCCACTCATTTTTCGAAGGGATTGTGGTCTACTATGCCACGATTACCAGGCGTGTTGCCATAGGGGTTTTCCAGTTTTGCGCCTGTTACAGAGTACAGTCTGTGTACATAATCACTTAATTGTCCCACAACACCCTGGGGAGGAAGGTGGTGACACTTGTATTCTTAATCCGTCACCACACACAGGGGGAGGATTTAGATATCTTAATCTTAATCAATATTTAATTTATACATCTAAAAACATCTTTTCCCGCCATAATTTTTATTTTCTTTTTTTAAGTTTTCAGATACAAAAGCCAGCGTTTATTATTCCGTGGGTTATGGTTATGATTCTTAGAGATGATTTCCTAAAAAAAACCTATAATGAGTATAAGCAACTAGGTATTACATTTTGAAAAATTGGTATCGATTCAACGTGCACAACTAAGTTTGACGAAAAAATTAAACTCGATTGTAACAGTAACACAATTCGTCAATATTAAGGGCCTACATCAATATTATCGTATATCATCGCCGACACGTACATATTAACACAACCAGTAGGCACAGAAAATGAAGAATTAGGGATACTTTTCCTATTTACTCAAAATCTACTAAATATATTTTAATTCTGATTTACGTGTTTCTATATATAATAGTTACTTATGTTTTTAAAGTTATTTCATTAGTTAATACGCGATAATAGACCGACAAATGAAAAAAATAAAAAATTTTAGAGGTTGTTTCGCCAAGATTTTCTATCGAGAAAACTTTTTTCAATCGCGTTTCTGAGTTTATGCGATCCTAGATTATATATTGAAAAAACATATACTTAAAAATTAGAGCTCTAGCCATTCAATCTAAAGAAACAATGAAAACTTCGTGCGTAGAAAAATGCACGAAGCTATTTTGGTATCCTCTTAACTGAACTTTCTTATTATAAAAACTGTGTATTATAGACTAACATTTTTAATTAATCTATATATCGGAGAAAAGCATCGTAGACATCACCTGTAATTACAGTCAGAGCAGTCATCTATCTAAAGACCCTGTAATACTGGTCAAACTCACTACGTTAAGGGCCTACATCAATATTATCGTCGACATGTACATATTAACACAGCTAGTAGGGATAGAAAATGAAGAATTAGGGCTATTTTTTTTGTTTACTCAAAATCTACTAAATATATTTTAATTCTGATTTACGTTTTTCTATACATAATAGTTACTTATGTTTTTAAAGTTATTTCATTAGTTAATACGCGATAATAGACCGACAAATGAAAAAAATAAAAAATGAGAGAGGTTGTTTCGCTAAGATTTTCTATCGAGAAAACTTTTTTCAATCGCGTTTCTGAGTTTATGCGATCCTAGATCATATATTGAAAAAACATATACTTAAAAATTAGAGCTCTAGCCATTCAATCTAAAGAAACAATGAAAACTTCGTACGTAGAAAAATGCACGAAGAATTTTGGTATCCTCTTAACAATTGGAAAAATCACACAAATAATTATCCCGAGCAAGGCATTTATTAGTTTAGTTGTACACTTAGAATTGGTACCATTGGCATGAAATTCGACATTAGATATGTATAAGCTACGGCCGTGCTAGATTCATTAGTATATATAATCGTTAGTCCGATAGTTACTAGTTCAATTGAAGCTAAAAAGTATTACATACTACACTACTACGCGTACTACACTTCGTGTGTGTGGAATTTAAAAAACAAACCTTAACAAATTATACAAAAAAAAAACATCCTCTTGAACTAGACTATCTATTGAAGAAAATCGCATCAAAATCCGTTGCAAAGTTTTGAAGATATAAGCTCACATAGGGACATACATACAAAAATAACAACTTTGTTTTATATTAAGTAAAGATGCAATTTCAATTACTATGTAATACGTTCCATTCTACGTAAGAAATGTTAATAAGTAATTACATTATCTCGCACGCTATCTTACGTTAGTTAAAAGGTAATTGGATTCAACACACGTTACTAACATGCTGTAAATAAAATTATACGAAAAGAATCCATTATAGTCGTGTTTTTAAATTTCTGCTTGTATTAAAATTAATTAAATGTTTTGTCACAAGTATTTACGTAATTAACGAGCTTTTATTAGCTCGGGACGTATCTATGAACGTATCTATGTAACGAAACCCAAAAAAATTTAATATTTGTGAATAAAAAACTAAGTAGTAAATAATGATAAAATAATGCACACAAATAATATAGGCATACCGCCTATATTATTTGTGTGCATTATTTTCAAGTTCTTAAAGTTACAAAATCTTACATCATATCGTTCATCATTCTCCTGCCCTCATCCCATTAATTAGGACGGCGCAAAGTGTGTTTTACGATCAAAGTCTTCTATCAGCCGTCATATCTATGACAAACTCCTCAATATAAATTCCATAAGCTATTCTCACACAAAATCTAGCGATAAAATTAAAATAAAGAAAAAAGCCTCGACGTTTCACGCTATAAATTGTAAAAAAAAAACGAGAAAATGTTATAGAAATCGAGAGTGAATCGGAACGCACAACTTGACAGCTCATCTTTTCCCGCCAATTTTCACTTTCATTGCAAATGGCGCGGAGCTCGTCTAGAATTAACAATGAGCACATTATAATTATGTTTACATTGATTACCGAACCATTAAACAACGAGGAAACGTTTGGAAATGTAATTATTTTTAGTAATCACTCAATCGCTTTCTGATTGAGTGTAATAAATTTAATTGAAATGTTTATACAACTAAAAATTTTTAATGAATAATTGTTGTGGAATTTCTGTAAAACCATAACATTTGTATTGTTGCCTTGTTGATCTTAGATTCGTTATATTCATTAAGACGATACCAAAATAGCTTCGTGCATTTTTCTATGTACGAAGTTTTCATTGTTTCTTTAGATTGAATGGCTAGAGCTCTAATTTTTAAGTATATGTTTTTTCAATATATGATCTAGGATCGCATCAACTCAGAAACGCGATTGAAAAAAGTTTTCTCGATAGAAAATCTTGGCAAAACAACCTCTCAAATTTTTTATTTTTTTCATTTGTCGGTCTATTATCGCGTATTAACTAATGAAATAACTTTAAAAACATAAGTAACTATCATATATAGAAACACGTAAATCAGAATTAAAATATATTTAGTAGATTTTGAGTAAATAGGAAAAGTATCCCTAATTCTTCATTTTCTGTGCCTACTGGCTGTTTTAATATGTACGTGTCGGCGATGATATACGATAATATTGATGTAGGCCCTTAACTAATCAAATATAATATCATGTTTCTCTTTAGACAAATAAACATTTAAACGTTATATTATTGTTGATATCAATAACCTTAATCTATATATTACTAGCTGTCTCGGCAAACGTGGTTTTGCCATACTAAAAAAAAAAGTTTAGAAAAATAGATGTTGGCCGATTCTCAGACCTACTGAATACGCATGTAAAATTTCATAAAAATCGGTCAAGCCGTTTCGGAGGAGTACGGTAACTAACACTGTGACACGTGAATTTTATATATAAGAAGATATTAATAAGTCATCTTGTCAATCAATATAAGACATTGGTGCCTATTCTATCTGCAGAACTAAACTTAACTTAACTAAAAAATGAAAACAGCTATTGCTGTATCTTAAATGATTGGCTATTTTTTTTGCACACATTTATATTAATTAAAATCGTTAGTCTATAATAAACAGTTTTTATATTAAAAAAGTTCTGTTAACATTGCCGAATTGTGTTATTGACGCTATCAATTTTCATTTGTTAGTTAAGTTTAGTTCTGCACATAGAAAAGGCACCATTAACACCATTAGGTACACTATTCAGAACAAAAAAAAACATAGTGCTTTAAATCTAGGACATATTAAGTTAAGAAATAAATCTAAGTAGAGTTGAAAAAAAAGTATAGTTTGTATCTAGTTTGTGTAAAAAAATCTTATTTTTTTTACTGTTTCTGTTACTGTTACTGTAATCTACGTCATTTAAAGCAAACCAAGTACTTTTTTCTACAAAGAAGGTGTTTCAGAATTTCTATCGATTAGCTTTTCTGCTTAGTATTTAAATATCTCTTTAATACAACAGCTACGAGAATTAATACAATAGTGATCATGTGCATTATAAATAACAACGTCGTCACTATACATTTTAAACAATTAAGGTTAACTTTTTAAATTGGGAGCATGTTGTCATGACATCTTTGTGTGAAACAGAACGTAAAGACATAGAGGTATTACATGAAAGCGCGAGCATTATAATGTCGTAACCGTTGCCTCGGTGTTTTGTAAAAAAAAAACTTTGAAATTTGCAAATAGAATATACAAAATGGCGACCGGATAAGAAGTTAAGAACTTATTGTTTGCGATGAAGAAGTTGTAAGGTTAGATTTTGTAAGCTTAATGGGTTATTGTGTGCAAGATAGCAACTATGGGTAAAGGTATTGCAATCCATGACAGTGGCGACATAGGTATACATACGAGTATGTCACCGACGTATGTCCTGAAAATGGGTGTTGTTAACTTTAGCTAAGGCATGATGTAAGAGGATAGATAAAACCAATTACAAAAATACTATCACGCCATTTTCCTGGATTCCTAGATAGAGACTGTAGAGCGTAATCTGCCAAAATCTGAAATCTAATTAAATTATGTTCAATAGAACTATTTTTTTCTCAACTAAAGATAGATATATTTTTAGTATTAAAGATGAGACAGAAAACACATGATTTTGGTCTCTGGGTGCAGTAAGGTATAGTCTAATAGTCTTATTCATAATGACTTATCAGAGGTTTAAACGGAGATTTTATCGCAGAGATAATAAATGTTTTAGCGTATGACAATTTTCGCGAACCGATTTTAGCGAACTTTTAAACCTCCGATAAGTAATTATGAATAAGACCGTAAGAAAATAACGTCGGCGATTTTTTTACTAGGTAATTTATAGATATGTAAAACGGTCGGGATGTGCGTGTCATAAATGGACCAGATATATTCCCGAAGTAGAGGAAGGCCATGCCTAACCGTTAACCGTCCGTGTGATGACGGATTAAAAGCACAAGTGTCAGTACCCCATTTCCTCCCCAGGGTACTGTTAGAGCCAGTTAAGGAATATTGCACACACAAATAACATCCACTGTGAGTGACGGAAATCTCGAAAATAAACCGTATGCCAACATACCTGGTCCGCGCGGCATAGAAGACCATAATACCTCCCAAAGTGAAGGAGACACGTGCCTAACTGTGGGATGTTAATGGGCTGGAGAGAGAGAGAGAGAGAGAGATATGTTTAACCGAAGATGACAAGCTAGTGAGATGGACTCACCTATTCACTCCTCACTAATTCCGATGATAAGAATATTAATACGTAATAAATACGTACATAATAGCTAAAAATCTGACTGTCTGTGTATTTCTATGGGTGTTTCTATGTATTATAAGCATGTATTTACAAAAAAAAAGTAGTATATGTATTCTATCCGTATTCTGGTACCCACATATAAGCTTAGCTTGGGGCCAGAGGACGCTGTGTGAAATGTCCGTGAATATTTATTTATTTATTTGTCTTGTTTGAATTTAACCTGATCCACCCTTTATGGGGATGTCGTTGTGTTATAATAAAATATGATGCTGTATAAAAATAATTTGTAGAGATGAGTATGTATACTATTAAGTAAGTATTTAGTAATTTGAATAATCTACGAATTTATAAAATATTCAAAACTAAAAAACGCAGTTAAAATTTCTTATTAGTAATTAAAAATTAGTTTCTAATTATTTGACAATTTATATCTATTTTAAAAACTATAGTTCTTGCTAATTATTCGTTGTATTTCGCACACGCACACCACATTTTCAATTAAAACTAAAACATGAGTAGTATAATACAATTAAAATTAACTTACCTAATAAAATAAAAACAAATTAATTATGTAATTGAAAACAAAGCTATTTTATTGTCACTTAAATTTAAATATCTAACGCATTATGAGTGTAGGTACTCGTACCTACTCTATTTTGTTTTTTTAGAACAATATTTAAATATAGTTTTTTTTTTTCATAGACAAGCTATGATTTTTTTATTTGTTATTTTTATGTAAATATTAACACGTGCTATAGTTTTTAGCATCTTCGCGACACTGTTAGTTCTCACGACTATACGTCGCGTCAACATACTTGCGTGGGGTATTAAACCTTCCACTTTCATATGTAATATGAATATCTATGTAAATATAATTTCTTATTTAAATTTTTATAGGCTAATGTCACGTCTACGCGATATGTATTAGTCTGTGTTATCTAATCAGACATAACACTAATTGTGCGTTAATATTTTGTAGGATTACTTCTTGTTTACCTACCATTAAGTTTTTATTTGCAAAGTAATATTTTTTCTGAAAAATCTTTTGTTTTATTTTTAATGCAAGGTTTATGACAAATTTTGAAGCATAATATTTTCTAACACTTGCGCGACTCATCTGTTTAAATAAAACTACTTTTTACGGATTTAGACGCGTATATTTGTTTTAAATTTTGGCCCGACGTTTCGGAGACTTTGCAGTCACCATGGTCACGGGTGAGACTGAACAAATATACGCGTCTAAATCCGTAAAAAAGTAGTTTTATTTAAATTTTGAAGCCTTTACATTCATATGTACCTATTTTCATTTAGACATAAAAAGAGAAATCATGCAAACCTAGGCTTCTACTGTAGTATGTTCTAAGAATAGATACGCTGAAGTAGATATAAAGCATAGTCTCTTACTGATCGAATAATTTAATTAAATATATAGTTAATTCTTAAAATTTATGCCATCTGAATAACATGTCTGTATGTAAAGATCTTTTTTTAAATTAATATTTTGAATATATTATGTATAATATGTAATTTTTAGCACAAAGTATTGCAATTAAGATAGAATTGATAAGATATTTCTATTTTATATATATTAATATTTTTACAAGTTTAATTAAGTAATTATTGAATAATATGATATACTTCTTTAAATTAGATGCGTAAAATATTATCTAATTAAACGCAATTTTGAACACTTCTTTCCTTTTACTTTCATTTTATTACTTCACATTTATGAATATTTCAAACTATAAAATTTGTCACAATTAAATCACCCTACGATATTTAAAACAGAAAGTAAGTTGCTGAGTTGAATAACAATATATTACTTGTATTATAATTTCTTAAAAGTCATTAAAATCAAATAAATATTCATGGCGTATCATTATAAACTTTTCTACGATAAAATTTCATTATATCACCCAACATAAGCCCAAGTTACACAACAAGTGAAACTGGTCACAAACAACACGAGGAAAAAACAATAATAATTAAAAAATAAAAAGTATCCGTTTAAAAACAAATAAAATGTTGAGTACTGCATCGAGAGAGCGGCAAGAGTACGTTGAAAGTGTCTGTGGCCAGTTTTACTCTTTTATTTTTTTTATTTTCAGCACCCAACGATAGAGGTTGTCAAACAAGATTTTAAAGTAGGTCATATTCTGTATTTGATTAGACTAAGCTGATTGGTTATTTGATTAAGCAGTTACTATGTTATTAGTTCGTGAAATTAACTGTTTTAAGTAACTAACTACAAGCGCCACTACATCGCCGTAGTTCTTCGTAGTTTCTCTATATACTCTAGCACTATACTCTAGCAGCTTTTCCTAAAGTGGTTGATAACGTCCCCTTACGGGAGCTCCTGGCCTCAAAGGGAAAAATAAGTTTGGGAACCCCTGCTCTACAGTTTATGCTCGCTGCAGATGTAATTGAAAATGATATAAAAGATATGAATGATAAGAAAGGCATGACTGTATGTATGTTATATACGTGAGCTGCGTACTGTGCGCATTAGCAAATTTTTATGAAAATCTATATCTATAATGTTTATTTGTGTACCTTAATGATAAGCATAATGTTAAAACAACTTTTGTGAAATCTCTCAGATTATATCTCTTTGTTCGGCGTGCCTGTTGGCATAGGCCTCCTCCTGCTGGAAAGTGGGCTGGGACGATCCGTCGCCGGCAGACGGGCAGCGGATACGCATCTACGCGCGTCTCTTGCCGCCCTAGTCGGGCCCGCGGGTTGTCGGATCGGGAACGTTAGTCTGACTATCCGCAATAGAGCCCACCGCGTAGAGGTGACGACCCAGTGTGCCCGGACGTCACCCGTTAGAGGATACTCTCGGAGCAGCTGCTGGGTGGGCAACTGATGGCGGAATCACCGCAGTACCAGCCGGCATATTATGAGCTTTTTAAAAGTTCCAGGCAGGCCGTGAACTGCATGGCAAAATTAGGTATTATGGCAAAAATAAAACTTATAGTTGAAAATTTTTAGTTAGTACTTTAACTTTTAGTTGTATCTTCTCCTTAAACATATTAATGTATGACTGGTTTAGCGAACTGACTGACTAATTAAAATAATTTGTTCATAATACGAATTTGTCAGACAGTTCAATTCACGGCGTAAACTGCCTATGAATAAAAGCTCATAATACGGCCGCTGCACCCAATCTACAGCTGAGTTAGGCACACGGCGGTGGTTTTAGTGGGTGAGGGCCCCACACTACCCTTCTGTTATCTCCAAACAGTGGGGTGTGCGGTCAAGCATTTCCCCCGACTCAAACAAAAAAAAGGCCTCCTCCAGCTCTCGTCATTAAGCTTGGTCATCTGAAACTTTAGTCTAGTATGATCCCAAGGTTAGCTCGATATTGTCATAAGCATCATAAAAGTACAACAAATAATAACACAAACTTTCGCATTTATATGTAGAGTTTAAATTCTCTAGACGGATTTAAGGTTATCGTTCGAAGGCATCACCCATCATAGTTAATATTTATTATCAAGAACTATTTATCTAAAATGAGAGCTGACTCACATTAATGTCAGGTTTGCTTAGAAATTGAATCGTCTTCATACAGAGTAATGCTATAGTAGAAAGGAATTAATTTAATAATAAGAAGTAAGCACACCACGCGTGCCAATCAAAAAGAAAAAATAAATTAGGTGAGTTTGAGTATTAGAACGAAATTTAAAAAAAATATTCACGCCTAAATTCGTAGAAAGTAGTTTTATTTTAATTATCGAACTGTTATTTATTAACTTTATTCCTTCCTGAAGTTTGTAGCCACGAAAATGTCTAACAACAACCTAAGTCAGTTTTAGGTTTTCAAATAAAATATCTACAGAAACAAATTAGTACGATCTTAAATATATTTTTTTCGAAATCAGAACTTTCTTTTTATTTTGTTTAAAAATGAATAAATAAAGAAATAGTTAACTTATACTTGTCTATGGAAATAAACCAGCCAGTCTTCTGCGTGCTCAGTGATAGTAAAATACCTTTTAAGGAAACAGAGTATGGCTGTAAAGTAAATACCTTTGCCTACAGCAAGGAAAGTGCTAATCTTTAACATCTTATCGTTATGCACGTTGTTCTAGTACAGTGATATAAATCTTAAGTAGTGAAATCTGCTTTTTATGGTTATTTTATTACGATAAATATAAATGGCGTGATATGATGTGAATTATTTATATAAAGTTAGATTATTCTTTCGTGTGTGAAGTTATAGAGTCGACCCCTACTTAAAACTGTCAATTTTAAACCATAGCTTTATTTGATAAAACTGCCAATTTTTATATGCGTATATATTTAGTTTTTTAAATTAACCTCTACGTTTGGGTGACTTCAAAAATAAATTTCAAAACGGACTAAACATTATTAATTGTAAAATCAACAATAAATCATTGTTATTTGGACATAACATCCGACTTGAGCCTTTTTCTTAGAAATAAACTGAAAGAAGGAATTGGACTATCCCAGGAACTGAATCCCAGTACCCAATGTCCATGCTAAATCATATTACTATATATACCAAAGCTATGGAGTTGTTTGTTTGTTTGAACGCGCTAATCCCAGGAACCACTCTTTCCATTTAAAAAAATTCTTTCAATGTTGGATAGCCCATCTATCGAGGAGAGCTTTAGGCTATTTAACATCACGCTGCGACCAATAGGAACGAAGCAGTAGTGAAAAATGTTGCAAAAACGGGGAAAAATTCCTAAATTTATCGCGTACGAATTTGCGGGAAACAGCTAACTAAAATATAACACGTACATTTCTACCAAATCACAGAGTAACTTCGATCATAAATCGATTTGAAATTCTTGAACTTTGAAACTGTTACAAAATTATAATGATAGTTCCCGAATATATTATGATAACGACAAAATGGCGGTTCACACAATAATTTATGTAATAAAATCATATATTATGTAATGTTTTACATAATATATGTGAAGGTTGCACAGAGAAAGCGCAGGCTTTGTCTTTAAAACGAGACTTGGTTAAATAAGGCTGTATACATAATGTTGCTTTTAAACTAACAGACTATTTCTCTGTTTTTATTCAGTGCATTGCATTGGATGCAAACGGCACAAGACCGCGAGTTGTGGCGTTCTATGGAGGAGGCCTATGTCCAACAGTGGACGTAGAGAGGCTGATGGATAAATGGATGGATTCAGTGGCGGCGCTTGACAAAATTTGGGCGTCGGCCAGATTGCGAACCACTATTTTACAGCAAAGTGGGCCTCAAATAGGCTGAAATTAACAAAACTTGTACAATATCTAAAATACTTCGTAAAAAATTCCAGGAAATTATAAAATGAATAACATGTTGTATACTTTCCGACTCAATAAACTAAATAAATCAATTGATAGAGTCCATTTTTAAACTTTTTGTACTCATTTAGTATTGTTTTATTTAAATGAAAATCATAGAAAAAATGTACAATAGTTATTAAATATTATGGCTAAAATATAAACCAGAATTCCATTGTTCTTAGGTTAAAATTAACCGTTAAGAGGATAGCAAAATAGCTTCGTGCATTTTTCTATGTACGAAGTTTTCATTGTTTCTTTACATTGAATGGCTAGAACTCTAATTTTCAAGTATATGTTTTTTCAATATATGATCTAGGATCGCATAAACTCAGAAACGCGATTGAGAAAAGTTTTCTCGATAGAAAATCTTAGCGAAACAACCTCTCAAATTTTTTATTTCTTTCATTTGTCGGTTTATTATTGCGTATTAACTAATGAAATAACTTTAAAAACATAAGGAACCATTATATATAGGAACACGTGAATCAGAATTAAAATATATTTAGTAGATTTTGAGTAAACAAAAAAAATATCCCTAATTCTTCATTTTCTGTGCCTACTGGCTGTGTTAATATGTACGTGTCGGCGATGATATACGATAATATTGATGTAGGCCCTTAAATATACCAAGATATCGGCAAATACTCAACTCCCGCTCTAGCCCATAAACGTCCCACTGGTGGGCACGGGCCTCCTCCACTTTGGAAGGGATTATGGTTGACTGTGCTGCGCTGGCCAGGCATGTTGCCACAGGGTTTAGTTTCAGGTTTTCCGTCTCACAGTATACCTTAACTGTATAAGTATTATAATATACCTTACTAGGTATATAAGTATTACTATTGTCCCTTAGCTAACTCTTAAAGCACCCTGGGAAAGAAATGGGGTTGTGACACTTGTATACTGAACCCGTCACCACACGGACATTAATAAATAAAAGCGCACATAAATTTATAATGATTAAAAAAAAGACGTGTGGCAATCGGGGACTGTAGCGGTAAAGCTATTGCATAGCATTTTTTATCAACTTATGCATTTATAATTATTTATTTATTTTATTTATGCAAGAATCTAAATACCATAAACTAAAATAAGATTAATAATCCTTATTTACTGATGCTTACATCTGTTTATGGTAATTATGATAAAATAGCGATTGTCAATCAAATGTCAATAAAATAAAATAAACATTATTTTAGATTAATAAAATCTAAAATATATTTCCCTAATTTTTACTTGAAAATGGCAAAAGTAAAACCGACGCCAAAAAAAAAAAAAAAAAAATTTGAGGAAGGCGCTTACCCTTGGTCTCAATAGGATGAAATAAATTGCGGGGCGAAGAGGGGATTACGCATGCGCAGTAGCGCCGATAATGTAAGGCTTTTTCATTACGCTATTTTCGTTACGGAATTTCTAGATTAGGTCTCCACGCTCAAGGCCCGCGATAAAAGCTATGCAATAGCTAAAAATTATATCATAAGCTTAAAAAAAGTCTTATCATACAAAATAACCATTATAAATACACCTTTACTGTATAGTATGAACCGGATGCGACTTTCACTGCTAACAGATTACACAACATTACTAAATAACACGTTTTGCTACCAAACTAAGCTGTTAATATGTGTTATTTATGTTATTTATGTATGTTATTAATTAGGTATTCAACATGTAGGACGCCCTTCAATCTTTTATAAAGAAGGTGACCTTTAAAGGGCTATTGTTTATTATACTTCTTTGGGCTATTAATGTGCTAAAACTAAGAATACGTTAAATGCGTACGTATGTAACTATACAATATAGCTAAATAACACTATAAAACAAAGTCGTTATATTTGTATAAATAAATAAATATTCATGGACATTTCACACAGCGTCCTCTGGTCCCAAGCTAAGCTTATATGCTTGTGTTATGGGTACCAGAATACGGATAGAATACATATATTACTTTTTTGTAAATACATACTTTTATTACATAGAAACACCCAGACGCAGTACAAACATTTTTATGTTTTTTTGTTACTTGTGTATTTTTTTGTATGTATGTCCCTATGTGGGCTTATATCTTTAAAATCATACAACGGATTTTGATGCTGTTTTTTTAACGATAGAGTGGTTCAAGAAGATGGCTTTATTGTATCATTTGTTAATGTTTGGTTTTTAAATTCCACTCGTACGAAGCTGCCGACAATGATTAGTATATAATATATGATAGTCAAATCGATGCATCGAACTTTACAACAGTAATACAACAAGATTTGGTATTGTCATATATGAGCAATGCTCATACTCATAGTGTACGAACAGTAGTTTCTTAGTCTGTGTTTACGTTTATGTGTAGGTGTGTGATAAATTACGTTAGTGTTTGTGAGCTTTTATATGGTATCGTGGCGTTCTATAGGTGAGGCCAGTGTCCAGATGTGGATGTAAAAATGCCGTTAGAAGGATGGATAGATGGATGTGTTCGGTACTTCGGCACCCAATCGACCTGGTAGTATAATTTTTAAAGAAAGCAACGTGCGTAACTACCACAATAAGCTTTAAATATAATTAGTTCTATGTGTGTTGTGCTTACAATACAGAGCAATTATGAGTTGTGTAAATTAGTCTATAGATGGCGTCGTATTACGTCGTTATCTCGCCATCTATACAATACCATAGACACAGATCAACATAACTAGAAAAAAAAACAACAAAATTAACTCTTGCTTATGTGAGAACATAGGCGTAGGTTCTATTTCAAAATAATATTCCCTAATTTGTGTATTTTTAGTCTTTATATTTTCCCTTCCAAACAGGCTTCGTAATCAAATGGTTCATGTATCGGACTGCCGTTCAAAAGGTTGCGGGCCACGGGTTCGATCCCTGCATGGTACTAAGCATTTGTGTGAGAGGTATTTATATTTGCCACATAAATATTTTTATTGCGTCTGTTTCTGTCTAATATAAATAAAGGATTAGATTGCAAGTTCGTACGCGTTGAGGTTAAGAACATTTTCTCCGTTTTTGTTACATTTTTTACTGACGCTTCACTCGAACTGGTTGCAGTGTGACATAGCCTAAGCCCTTATTTTATAAATGGACTATCCAATACAAAAAGAATTTTTTAATTCGGACGAATACTTTCTGAGATTAGCGCATTCAAACAAACAAACTCTTCAGCTTTATATTATCAGTATAGATTATTTTGGTCTGGTTCTAAGCTATATTCTTTCTATTTTTATAATTTACTAGCTGTCCCGGCAAACGTTGTTTTGCCATACAATTGTGTGTAAAAATCAACAACAAAAAATTTCATCAAAATCGGTCCAGCCGTTTAGGAGGAGTTCAATTACAAACACACGTACAGAAGATTTATATATATAAAGACTAGCAGTTGCTTGTGACTTCGTGAGGGTGGAAATTTGAAAAAATTGAATTTTTTTTATTTTTAAATTGAAAATAAAACTTGAATTTTTTTTATCAAACTTAAATAATCATAAAAAAATACAAAAACTAAAAAAATAAACTTAAAAAAATTACAAAACTGAAAAATAATGTATGAAACTCAAAAAAAAAACAATGTACAAAACTCAAAAAGCAAAACATTTTCCAAATTAAAAAAAAAAATGTGTGAACCTGAAAAAAAAATACAATGTACCCATATAACTACGAAATAAACATTTCATTTTTCATTAAATTTTTAATTTTGAAAATTGAAATTTTTTCTTCGCTGCTATTAGTCGCAACATAATTATGTCCACTTTATTCTGTCAAGTCCTCAATAACAAATTTTAAATTGATAGTAGGTAGTTTTTTTTTATGGCTAGACGCTATTTACCCATTGCCACTGACAAAAACGGGGAAACTACAAAAAGGAAAATACGAAAAAGAACTATAATGGAAATTTGGGTTAGGAATTAGAATGGAACACAGTAGGTTATTTGGGATCACAGTCGGAAAGAGTTTTCTTATGTTACTGAGGTGATAACTAAACGTTAAGCTTAGTGTTGTCACATTGATATTAAGTGTAGGTAACTGACTTTCGTTTGCGAGGTTAGGGGTTTGACTTCAATCGCACTAGCCAGTGGTGTGCACTAATATTTATATTGCATCTAAGCGTATTAAATCAGTAATCTGGAACACTTTTCACAAGTGTTAAGCTTAATTTGGGCGTTAAATAAGTTTTAATTAAGGAATAAATACTTACATCCCAATTCGTCGAAAAACTTCGGTTTCTGACCAACATCAAACTTTAGTTCGTCTTTCTCCGATTGCGTCACAGGCATCTCAAATTGTGTCACTTTATCACTCAATTTCTTTATAACTATGTCACTACTAACTAAATTCTGTAACTGTGATTTAGGTACACTCGCTGTTTTATATTTTAAATTCTTTAATAAACCATCATTATCCAAAATAGTTATATCTTCATAATTATTCACGACATCAGAATTAGCACCGGCATTTTTTAAAATGTCATTACTATATTTACTTTCTTTTAAAAGCTTTGTAAACACGGTTTTTAGTCTATTATTAATTAAGTTTTTCGTATCAAATAAATTTTCATTCACTACATCTGAATATTCAGAACTATCACAGATAACTTTGCATAAGAAATGCGTAAAAAATATCACTCTTGACAATGACATTATTGTGCGTAAAAAAAATTTATTTTGAACATGGAATTCACACTCTTATATTAATAAGACCACTATTATAAATATAATATTTTGAATTAGGAACGCAATTTTAATAATGATGTTTTGAAATAAGGACACTGTTTGAATAATAATTAATGACACTTTTTTTGAATAATATGAGAGGTTATTCAGGTTATTATAATTGAAAGTTATTTGTTGAGCGACCGCCGCGGCCGCTAGCCGAAAGAGGCGAATGACGGTTAAACCCAAAATACAAGATCGTTGAAAAGTTTACGTAACTATTTATTATGTTGTTATGTATTTTAGTTAAATGGTATGAATTGTGTAAGATATTACTTGTTTGCTATATACGTTTTTAACAACGGTACGACCGACCTGAATAATAACCTTTCTTTGCTTCACTTTCAGCGTATAAGCGTCCATTTATTGAACACCAATTTGGTCTACTGTAAAAGAAAATTTGGTCAATAAGTCTATAACTGAATTAGGTGTGCTAGTATAAGTATGATTTAATTGCGAGATTTCCGTGTCTCGCATGTGTTATCGGTGTAGAAGATCAACGTCGACACTAGAGCGCCTTTTGAGAGGAAATGGGGAGACGACACGTGATTCAATCTCTCACCACACTAGCCAAAATGATGATATACAAGCATGATGGTGTGTATAATCTATACTAGCATTACAAATGCGAAAATAATTCTACCTATTTGTTGGTCTTTCGCACCAAAACTACTAAATCCTGAGGAAGGATATATTAGTCTACTTTTTAATGCGCAGAAGAGTGATTCGAAATTTAACTCATTCAAAGCCGCGGCATACAGGTAGTATGTTTAAAAAATGTAGAAAGTGTCTAGAAATGAAAACTCTAATTATTTAACGTATTTTTACATAATAGGTATTTTATTCGCTTTCATGGTTACCTACTGTTCATATAAGGCTTGTACCATACCATGTTTATATTAAACTCTCTCCAGCCCTTTAAGTTTTTGCCACCGTTGCGCACGCATTTCTTCAGTGTGGCTGTGGTCTAATAAGCCACGGTAACTAGGCTAGGCGTTATTAGTCTCTATACTTATTCCATTTTCTTAAAATTCTTGCTCATAATAAAAATCAGGCGTTCCTCTTATAAAGTAATTTATTAATTTTGCATTTGACATGCTATGCTTTTACTTAATAAATCAAATTATGGTGGAAAAAGTCCCGCTTGCGGTAATCACTTTTTCCACCATAATTTGATTTATTACGTTCCTCTTATAGTTTAAGATCCCAATGCCAGATGATTTTACTTTTTATTTGTACAACTAATGTGGCGAACAATACACACGCTGCTCGCCTACAAAGTCAAAACTTATTATTCATAATATTCTTTTTACGCTAAAACGTTTATTATCTCTCCGATAAAATCTCCGTTTAAACCTCCAATAAGTCATTATGAATAAGGCCATTAGTGTGTAGCGATTTTGGGCGAGGTGTACGTAGCGACGTGGTAGCGACCAATAAAATCAATACTTATATTATTTATAAAGCTGAAGAGTTTGTTTGAATGCGCTAATCTCAGGAACTACCTACGGGTTCGAATTGAAAAATTCTTTCAGTGTTGGATAGTACAATTATCGAGGAAGGGCTATAAGCATGCTGCCAACAATAGGAGCGGAGAATTAGTGAAAAATGTTGAAAAAACGGGAAACATTTTCTAAATTCCACGCGTTACATAGGTTGCTTTCCAATTAATACAAAAAGTGACGCAGTGTAACGCAGTGCTCGATAAAGCGCTTTCCATCAACGACACTGTTGAACACAGCCGTACACTGTTCGACACTCGAAAAAGTGGTGTTTGACAGATGCTTAGCAAGAATTACCAACAAATAAGAGAAGAATTCTTTTCTCTACTTATGAGTTTTAATTATTTAGATTGGTAGATTCGATTCGATTTACGGTAGATTCTAGTAGTATTATTTGAGATTATTAAATTGAGCTTGTCTGTTACTGCTAATTAAAATTTCATAAAAATGTTCAAATGTAAATATTGCACTATTGAAGTGAGACCTGGCGAAACATGGTTGCTTTATAAATAAAAGTGAGATATTCATAGATGATGATAACAATTTCTTCTACGACGGTGATAATAAGTTTTTTGTGTGCACTCTAGTGTTATTTTGAGACAACTAGCTGTTTCATTTAAACTTTTACACAGTGTTTCACAATGTAACGCAGAATCCCTCTGTGTTAACTAAATGGAAAGCAACCATAGGCACCCCGCCGACGTGTCAGTATCAAAGTCAGTATATTTCGTCATAGAAAACATCGCAACAGGCCGCTCCTGTTGCTGCAATACTCTAAGGTACATAAACAAGTACTGGGTGAGAAGTAGGTAGGTATTGTTAGTAGTAACAGTTCTATCGTAACACTCCATATTATTATGCAATTGCAATAGGTATTTATTAACGCGCTTTTGTCAGCTTCGAACGTATCTATGTATGTATTTTCTTTTGGTCTTATTCATAATGACTTATCGTAGGTTTAAAAGTTCGCTAAAATAGGTTCGCGAAAATTGTCAAAACTTGTTATTCTTATTAGTCTTTACGCTAAAACGTTTATTACCTCTCCAATAAAATCTCCGTTTAAACCTCCGATAAGTCATTACAAATAAGGCCGTTTGTTTACCTGTACTTATTTTTAAACAAACTTGAGTTTGTTGTATGTCCATATGTGAGCTTAAATCTACAAAACTACGCAACGGATTTTGATGCGGTTTGTTTTATCAGATAGCCACTCTATCTGATAAAACAAACGGCATTCAAGAGGATAGCTTTTTTGTATAATTTGTTAAGGTTTTATAAATATTCATGGACTTATAAGGGATCTTCTGGTTCTAAACTAAGCTTATTTAAATATAACTACTTTTTACGGATTTAGACGCGTATATTTGTTTTATATTTTGGCCCGACGTCTCGACGAGTCTCACCCGTGACCATGGTGACTGCAGTCTCCGAAACGTCGGGCCAAAATTTAAAACAAATATACGCGTCTAAATCCGTAAAAAGTAGTTTTATTTAAACAGATGAGTCGCGCAAGTGTTAGAAAATACTAAGATTATTTGTTTTTAATGAGGCTATATATCTGGGGTATTATGTAAATAATAAATAAAACACATAATACATAATAATGTTTATATTTAATTAATTACACGTTTATTATATAGAATACAATCACGCGAGATAGCTGTAGGTGTCCTTCTCTCCTTCTGTACGCTCCAAGTATTCCTTCTCAATTAAAATATCGATACATTTCTGTTAACAAAACAAATAATATTAATAAACGCGCAACGTTCTCTGGTCCTAAACCAAGCCTCAAAGTTGTGATAGCACGCCGATTTCTTCAGTTGTTTGGATCGTAGCAGATGGCGCTCTATAGTATCCGCCTACCCCCATGGGAAAAGATTTCTCGAGTTTAAAGTATTTAAGTTTTGCAATCCGTGTGTTGTGACGGATCAAAAATAATAATAAATATTTATGGACATTTCACACAACGTCCTCTGGTTCCAAGCTAAGCTTATATGCTTGTGTATGGGTACCTTTTGTAAATATATACTTATAATACATAGAAACACCCAGACGCAATACAAACATTTGTATGACATTTAGAAAAATCACACAAATGATTGTCCCGAGCGGGAATCGAACCGGCGACCTTGTGAAAGGCAGTCCGCTACCAGAATCACTAGACCACGTGGATTGTCATCATTTATAACATATACAACATTAATACACACATAATGTCCTCTGGTTCTAAACTAAGCTTTTTCCTCTCTCCTCTCCAGCCCATTTACGTCCCACTGTTGGGCACGGGCCTCCTCCACTTTGGGAGGGATTATGGTCCACCACGCTGACCAGGCGTGTTAGCAGTAGGCTTATTTTCGAGTTTTCCGTCTCTCACAGAGGATGTTATCTTTGTACAATATCCCTCAGCTGACTTTTACAGCACCCTTGGGAGGAGATGGGATGGTGACACTTGTATTCTTAATCCGTCACCACACGGAGAATATAAATACGTATTTGGATATAATAACCTTGATAACAGGAACTCTTGGTTTAAACCTGGAGGAGAGTTGGTTCAATACTTCAACAACTAAATGTTGATGTTTCAATGTCTTACGGGTCTTCATTATTCGCACTATAGCCGCCTGAAAGGAGAAAAAAAAAAATACATTTTATAAAAAAATAAAAGTAAAATACGATTTGGACACACACACGAAAGATGCAATTTGACGTATTTATAATAATCGGATAAGGGCAGGAGAATGATAATGATGAGTATTTGTTGCAGTAGCTGGTATACAAAAACTGCGAAATTTTCGACTCTCCAGCTATTACCGTCCCAGTGATACAGCCTCGTGACAGACGGACGGACAGCGAAGACGCAAAGTCGCAGTAATAGGGTTTCCTGTTTTTGTAAATCCTATACATATACATAATCCTATATATCCTATAAAAATATTGCAAATACATAGAAATTATTTTTAAACAGACCTTTCACTAGAAACTATAGTGTAAAAAACTTTGGTTTACTAGAAAATACCGAAAAATCTAATATTCCCAGTATATTTTAAATAAATAAATAAATATTCTTGGACATTTCACACAACGTCCTCTCGTCCCAAGCTAAGCTTATATGCTTGTGTTATGGGTACCAGAATACGGATACGATACATATACTACTTATTTATGTAAAATATTTTTTTTGTTATGTAAAAACACCCAGACGCAGTACAAACATTTGTATGACAATTAAAGAAATCACACAAATGATTGTCCCGAGCGGGAATCGAACTCGCGACCTCTTGATTGGCAGTCCGTTACATGAACCACTCAACAACAAGGCCCAAGTATTAAGTTAGTTGTGTAATTAACATAGTCAAAATCTGAACAAAATACACTGCAGTTCTCAAACTCATACCATTTGCTTGTTCATTCATACAAACAAACATAAATACATCATTACCTGTATAAGCATTTTCCTATCCTCCTCAATATGTTTGTGTGTTGCTTCCTGCTCTACCTTCAACTCAGTCTTCAGCGGGATGTTTATGTTTACGCGTAACTTTTTGCTATACAAAACAAATAAAAATAAATATTAAAACATATAATATGTAGAAACATATATAAACAAGCCTACAATAGAAACAAAGTCTTAATAAATTATACAAATAAACAATCCTCTTGAAACACACTACCATTAAAAAAAACCGCATCAAGATCTGTTGCGTAGTTTTGAAGATATAAGCTCACATAGGGACATACATACAAAAATAACAACTTTGTTTCATAATTAGTATACATAACACATAGGCTATATAAAAATAAATAATAATAAATATTCATGGACATTGCACAGAACGTCCGCTGGTCCCAAGCTAAGCTTATATACTTGTGTTATGGGTACCAGAATACGGATATAATACATATACTTCTTTTCTTTTGTAAATACATACTTATAATACATAGAAACAACCAGATGCAGTACAAACATTTGTATGACAATTATAAACATCGCACAAATGAATGTCCGGAGCGGGAATCGAACCCGCGCCCTCGTGATCGGTACTTTGTTAAATGAACCACTCAATTACGAGGCTTGTCATATATCATCACGCTGAAAGACAAGGAGCGGTGCTGTAAGAATGAAAGTAGTAATAATAATATGATACTAACTTCTTATATCCTAGATAGAGGTCGATAACAGATGATTCAGACAGTTCAGACTCGTCATCTTGGCACACCAAAAGCTTCGCCTTCAGAAGTATTTGTAGTACCTACACAAATAAACAATAAATAGAAACAAAATCATATAATTCTATATATTAAAAAGTTGATGAAAATTTTTACTTTTCGAATGTTTCGAACACATAAAACCTGCCATCAAGAGTCCTATAATATAATCATATTATTTTATGTTGTACATTAGACCAATATCCTTCCAAATTGGAGAAACCCTGGGAATATCCCAGGGTTTTCTCCAATTTATTTTATTTGATAATGGGTTGGAGACATGGAAGACAAGCGATTTTAATAATTCAGGTCGGTTGGGTTATTTATCAAAGTTAAGAAAGAAAGAATATAAGTTTATTTGTGAGGATACATTACATAAGTTGTTAAGAACATAAGAATAGCATATAAATAAGTATTAAAAAAATATGTTCAACAGATTTCATGTGCCTTTGAAATTTGAGGGTTTTCCTAGATTTCTCAGAAGATAACCAACAGATCCTGACCTGGTACCAATGGGACCAAACGGGCACCACCAGTTTTCAAATAAAAAAAAGAATTATCAAAATCGCTTCGCCCAGTTAAGTTATGAGGTAACAAACATAAAAAAAAACATACAGACAAATTGAAAACCGTCTCCTCTTAATAAACTAAATTATAGTGGAAAAATTTATAAACATGAGCGGGAACTTGAACCCACGACCTCGGAATACCGTTTGTTTTAAGTCAATTGCAAAAAAATTAATGAAATAACCACTTTCTCTTTTTGAAGTCGATTAAAAACATTAGATCAATGTATCCATCACAAAACGGTCTCAGCTCAGCATATTCCGCTTAGTGACGTTACAGTAAAAGTTTGTACAGCAGGCGTATTATGAGCTTTATAAAAATCATGCAAGTTCCAGGCAGGCTGAACACTGCCTGGCTAAATTACGTATTATGGCAGATATGTATTACATTTTTTATTGAATTTTTTTTTGTTATTACTTAAGCTTTTAGATGTACCTGTATATGACCGGTTTAGTGAACTGACTGGCTGGGAGTTATGTTCATAATAAGAATTTGCCAAGCAATTCAATTCCCGACGTAACTTGCCTGGAAATAGAAGGTCGTAATACGGCCGCAGTACTATAACAAGTGTAAACGCTTAATTTGTGACTAGATGATGGTTACCTGTACGAGAAAGTCTCCTTTGATCCCTGTATGTTGTTCCAACTGTCTAACAGTCCAAGATATGTTGTCGTTGTACTGAAGTAGTACCGCCATTTGAAAAGTACTCGCTTGTAACGTGTATCTGTAACAAACAAACAAACATAATGTCATTAGTATTGTGTATAACATACAATCATATATTAATACACACATTTTTTTTTATTCTTTAACTTCGTATGGGTGAAATTTAAAATCCAAACTTTAATAAATTATACAAAAAAGCCATATTCTTGAACCATTCCATCTATTAAAAAAACTGCATTAAAATCTTTAATTTGTTTAAGACCACATAGGGACATACATACAAAAATAACGACTTTGTTAATAATAGAGAAAGATAGTTTGTCTGTCTGTGACTCTGCTTCTCAAAACTCCATTTCATACTTCCAGCCATTATGGTGGGTCTTTTACTGTTCGTGCAATTCGTTTGTGGAATTCTCTACCACATTCAATACGAGCCAGCACATCTCTTCATATCTTCAAAAGGAGAGTTAAGAACTATTTCTTGTCATTGCTATAAGTTGATATTATATTTATGTATTGTGTATGTAGTTTATTTATAGTAACTTTATTTATTAAATATATATTTTATTAGGTAATCGTGTGTAAATATTAGTGTTTATGTATTGTTATATTAGAAATAAGTAAAATTGTAACAATTTAATTAGTAAGTATTTGCGATAACTTTGTTTTTGTTTATTGTTGTGCATTACGTGCCCATCTTCCACAAATTACGTAACAATAAGGTTTGCTGGAAGAAAATTCCATAGTGAATTAAGCTCGCCTGTGTACATTAGATTTAAATTTCAAACTCTGTAAATATATTTTATATGTACAATAAAGAATAAGAATAAGAATAGTTTTTCATCTGTGTGAAGAGGGTTTAAGAATACAAATATCACCACCCTATTCGCTTCCGAGAGTTCTGTGTAATAGGCATGAGACAGATATATCAAAACAAAACTGAAATCGGATTGCAGTCAGAAATCGTATCGCATCGATATTCAAATATGAGAAAACGCATTAACAATACCACGATAACGCAAACAATCTAATCCGAACGAAATTAAACCGTAAGTAGTTTTGCTATCCAAACTGCAAACGAAATCTATCTAAAGTTTAAATTTTCGATAGTTTTGATATTTATTCGTTCTCTATCACTCTTAGTTAGAATAAGAGAGAGCGAATTTGATTTCCTTTTTTTTCTAACTTAGTGATCCGTCGAAAGGGCAAAAGAGATGACGCGAATCGTCGTGAAGCAAGGGAATCGTTATGGATTTTGAATTGTTGACGGTTTTATGAATTGCACATTGAAAACTAAACACGAGCCGACAGGGTCTAATTCAGATTGCAACTATTTGATGTTTATTTTGAAAAAAATGAGTTGTAACTACGCTCCGATATTCTGTTCAAAATCTGAAATCGGATTTGTATCGGTTTGTGAAAAAATCCGAAAACGCCCATGCCTACTGTGTAAGCCATCTAACAGATATTGAAGACAGATATCATCCTCTGTGAGATACAGATGGACAGACGGACAGTCAAGACTCAGTACATAATAGGATTCCGTTTTACCTTTTGGAATGGAACACTAAAAACAGTGACAAATCTTGTATTACAGTTTTTTTACGGTCTTCCTCTCTCCAGCCATTAACCTCCCACTGTTGGGCACGGGCCTCTTCCACTTTCTGAGGGATTATGATCTACTGTGCTGCGCTGACCAGGCGTATTAGCACAGGGTTTATTTTCCAGTTTTCCATCTCTCACAGAGGATTTCATTTGTGTACAATATCTTTTAGCTGACTTTTACAGCACCCTGGAAAGGAAAAGAGGGGGGCTAACATATTTTGTAGTTTAGGGGGATCTCTTTACCTATATAATATTAAAGTGTATTAATACCTGTTTTTGAAACAATTAGTGACGAGCTCCCCCTTACTCATGTTGTACAGCCAGTTGAGCTTCCTACCAGAGTGCTGCGACGAGTAGAATGTTGTGAACCTATGCACCGACCGCTCCAACTAGAAAAACAAAATGTAATGTTAAAACTACTTGGTACTATTCTAAATTAAAAAACTGATTATCATTGTAATTATTCAAATGTATTTAATTTATGTTACTCCGACTACTGCAAAAGTTTAATAAATGTAAATAGATATGTAAAATTCTCCGAAACAGCTTGACCGATTCTTATGAAATTTTATATGCATATTCAGTAGATCTAAGAATCGGCTACTATCTATTTTTCATACCCCTAAGTTATAAGGGTTGTCCACCCTTGACATATGGTAAAACAACGTTTGCTGGGTCAGCTAGTAAATTATATATCCGTAATTGGTTGTAAGTTTAATGTGGTAATGGATGAAAATTTGTGTGATATTTAAGAACTGTGGATTTTGTGAAGGAATAAATAAATAAAATAATAAAACAGAGAAGATTGATATAACCATTGCTCAAATAGGCACACTCTCTCTGTCTCCAGCCCATTTACGTCCCACTGTTGGGCATAGGCCTCCTCCACTTTAGAGGGATTATGGTCTACTGTGCCGCGCTGACCAGGCGTGTTGGCACAGGGTTTATTGTCGAGTTTTCCGTCTCTCACAGAGGATGTTATCTGTGTGCAATATCGCTTAGCTGACTTTTACAGAACCCTTGGGAGGAGATGGAGTGGTGACGCTTGTATCCTTAATCCATCACCACACGAAGAGGGCAAATAGGCACACTAAAGTTTTAAAAATAATTATGTAATACTTACTTCTGTGGGTAGTTGGAAGGAGGATGACTGTTGGAACGGCCATGAGCCGGATGACAACACTTGTATACTGAAGTCAATGTGTAGAGGTTGCTCAGAACTGTTCGACATGTGCTTGCGGAAGTTCTCGTTCAGATCTTTTGATACACCTATATCCTGTAAACATACGAAATTTAAATAAATATCACAAAATAATTATAAACATATCACATACACAACGTCCTCTGTTCCCTAGCTAAGCTTATATGATTTTGTTATGGGTACCAGAGTATGGATGTACTGTGAGAGTGTGTTTTTATCACAGATTTAAATAAAATTGGGTACTAAGATAGCTTATATTGTGGATTATCACATAGACTGTTTTATATCCGAGAAGAAAGATTTTTGCCACAAGATGTTTTTGTCTAATAGGATGTTATATTGTCTAATAAAAATGATTTTTTTAAAAGAATGCTACTTTGTTTAATAAAGATATTAGTGTACTTAACCAGGATGTTATTTCGTCTAATAAAGATGTTTTTGTCTAAAAAGGATGTTATTTGTCTAAGGACGTTTTTTGTCTAACAACCATGTTATTTGTCTACGGACATTCTTTGTCTAACAAGGAAGTTATTTGTCTAAAAAGAGTAGAGACACAAACCTGGAACATTCTCTGCAGTTTGCTTGTATATTCGAAGCCGCACGCCTGCTTCAGTTTTGAGATCATTGATGCCTGAGAACAAAATATAATATTTTATATATATTAAATGATTTGTAGATTTATTCCTCCACACTTGTACCACTCAATCTTATTCTTACGGATTTTCTTCAACTATTTGTGCGACTTAATTAACTTTTTTAAAGATTTAAACGCGTATTTTGTTTCAAATCTAGACCAACGTTTCGGAGACTAGGTAGCATGGTCACGGGTAGGATTGGGCTGTAAGTGTAATGAGGTGAAGTCTCTGAAACATCAGGTTAAATTTTACATAAGTTTATGAAAATTGATATTAGACGGACGAGTTCCGGTAAAATGACTGGGTCTATAGATATTATTAGTAGAGCGGTAAATTTTGTAATAATTGTATAGGGCGGTAATTAAGTAATGTAGTGGTTCACATTCAATTTCCTCACGCACAGTTTTCACATCCAGATTTTTGTGTATATCTTACACAAAAATCTGGATGTGAAAACTGTGCGTGAGGAAATTGAATGTCACAAAATGAGCTACAAAAAGAGACTCGCTAATCATCCTAATAAATTAGCTGTCCAGTTACTACAAGTCAACAACAGAACACGCTTGTGCAAAAAAGTGTTATACTCCAACCTCGATGATAAAGAAAACTAAATAAAGGAGAAGATGTCTTCCATGATGATTCTACCTTTACTGTAATTTGACCCATAACAAATTTGTTTATAGTAAAAAAAACTGAACGCAGATGGCAAGAGAGGAAAAAAAAGCAATATGTATTGATTCGAAATTTTATTCGTCAACTGGCGTCGCGGACAACACGGATGCAAGCAGCTTAAGACCACGCGTTATAGCGTTCTATGGTGAGATCTTTTCCAATAGAGGACAGACTATCTGTGGTATTCCTACTTGACACTTATCATCACATTTTGGACACTTCACACAATATCTTTATAAATTGTATCCTATATGTTATATATATAAGCTACATTATTGTAAAGTTTCATTAAAATCCACTCAGTAGTTATTGCGTGAAAGAGTAACAAACATCCAAACATCTACACACAAACTTTCACATTTTATTATATTAGTGGGATAATACCTCGGCATCGTCGCTAGCAGACATATGTTGTACCAATCGTTTTGCCAACATTTTGCTGTAAAACTTCTGGAATACATCCTTGTCCTCGATATATTTAAATACAACCATCTGAAAATAATAACATACATATATTTAATATATTTTGAGAAAATTGTGAGAGAAAAAGGCAATTTATCTTTTGACAAACTGTTTAGAAGTATAAGGAAGATATTGATACATCGAAGTTCTTGCACATGTCAACCAAATTTACCACAGCAATGTTTCTCAGTTGAGTTATACATTTAAACGATGCTGCACAACGCCCTCTATCGAGCAGTTTGGACAACTCGTTGGATAACTTCTTTAGATCACAACTAGATCGAAGTAATGACTGGCCATACATTTATACAGTAATTTATTAATTTATTGAATTGATTTCAAAATTTTGTATTCAGAATGTTGTCAGTTCAATGATCGTTAATAGATATTATTTCTTGCTTTCTTTTATATACGTGTTAGTACTTACAACTTGGTTAAGCGTGTCCTCAAGTTCAGCCTCTTCAGGGTTTTTGCTGGATTTCTTCAGCAGCAGGTCACAATACTTGGCAAGAAGTTCCGGTGATTTAGAAGAGGAGTTGGCAGCTTTTGTTACCGCATTACCTATAATATACAAGGCAATCAAAAAACGAAAAAGAATAAAAAAAAAATTAAAAAAACTACTAAAAATAAAAAATAAACAAAGCTAATTATAAAAAAAAAATTCTTATGTACTAAATTAATAAATAAATACTTGTGGACATTTCACACAACATTCTCTGATCTCAAGCTAAGCTTATATAACTCGTGTTATGTGTACTAGAATACGTTATATGTATACTACATAAATTGCTTTTCTTTTGTAAATACAAACTTATAATACATAGTATACACTCAGACGCAGTATGAAGTACTGTACGGGAATCGAACCTGCAACGTAATGAACGGCAGTCCGTTATATGAACTACTGTAACAAGAGGCCATGCCAGTGACTAGGACCAGTGACAGGTCATACACTTTAAGAGGGTTTGTCGTGTATCATACACGACAAACCCTCTTAAAGTGTATGAGACTGTGTCCAACATTGGACATTAATGGGTTTTAATTGAGATCAATGGGTTTTTATTGACATTAATGGGTTTTAATTGACATTAATGGGTTTTAATTGACATTAATGGGTTTTAATTGACATTAATGGGTTTTAATTGACATTAATGGGTTTTAATTGACATTAATGGGTTTTAATTGACATTAATGGGTTTTAATTGAACAGGCAATGTTACTTACTGTTAATAAATCTACCACAAGCCCTATCCAATGCTGCAACAAATCCTGATTCATTGTTGAATGCGATCAGTACTAATGCATTGTACTTCTTGTGTACCTCCAATATCGTTGATACATATACTTTTGGATCCTGTAATAAACAAAGTTATATATTAATACTAGCTGACCCGGCAAACCTTGTTTTTCCAAAGGCGTATTTACCCTAGGGTCATAGGGGCCATGGCCCGCGGCCGCCAGAGCTTGAGGCGGCGAAAGCCTTTTAGTTTAAAATTTTGGTCTATCTCTATTAATTTATAGGGCAGCTAATAAAATTGGCCCGGGGCGTCAAATCAAATGGCCGGGGCGTCAAATCAAATGGCCCAGGGCGCTAATTTTCAAAATAAACCTCTGTGTTTTGCCATATAAATGTTAGTGGAGGACAACCCTTATCCCTTAGGGGTATGAAAAATAGATAGATGCCGATTCTTAGACCTGCTGAATATGCATATAAAATTTCATAAGAATCGGTCAAGCCGTTTCGGAGGAGTATGGCAACTAACACTGTGACACGAGAATTTTATTATATACTAGCTAACCCGGCAAACGTTGTTTTGCCATACAAATGTCAGGGGTAGACAAATAATTTGCAATAAAATAATATTGCGACTATAAATTTAAATGTAAGCTATCCTATCTTTCAAGTTGGGTCGAATTGCACACGGTGTGCAAATCAAATTTAAAATCGGTTCGGTAGTTTAGGAGTCCATCGCGGACAAACAACGTGACACGTAATTTTTATATATAAAGATTTCTCTACAACTTTATTATAACTATTTATTGTATCGATTAGATTAAGCGCGACTTTTACAAATGTAAAAGTTTTTGCCATATTTTTTGCATCGCTCCTATTAGTTAAAGCGTAATGATAAATAGCCTATATAAATAGCCCTCCTACATAAAAGTACTATCGAACACAAAAAAAAATCCAATTCTAATCAGTAGATCCTGAGATTACCATGTTCAAACAAACAAACAAATAAATAAATATTTATGGACACTACACGCAACGTCCTCTAGTCCCAAAATAAGCTATATTTCTATGCTTGTGTTATGGGTACCAGAATACGGATATACTACTTTTCTTTTGTATATACATACTTAGGATACATAGAAACACCCAGACGCAGTACAAATATTCATTCACTCACACCCAGACAAGCACAAACAAATTCTTTAGTTTTATATTATTAGTATAGAATACTTACAGTGTGAGCACTCTCGCCACATTTATCAATAGCCTGTAGTCCCTGTGCTTGTATATGATGCTCCAATAAACGTCGAAGTTCAACCAAACCGTCGGGTATACGCGCCACCAGAGTATACATACGTCCCAAGTCCACGTTCTTATCACCGTCCAATAGTTTCTGGGGACAAAACAACAAATCATTATATTTTCTACATTATTGACTAGCTGTTGCCCGCGAAAATTTTCTCCGTTTTTGCAACATTTTTCACTACTGCTTTGCTTCTACTGGTCGTAGCGTGATGTTATATAGCCTAAAGCCTTCCTCGATAAATGCCCTATCTAACACTGAAAGAATTTTTCAAATCGGCCCAGTGGTTCCTGAGATTAGTGCGTTCAAAAAAAACAAACAAACAAACAGTTTGTTTGTTTGTTAGATAATAATAGATATTCATGGACATATCACACAACGTCCTCTGGTCCCAAGCTAAGCTTATATATGTTTGTGTTATTAACACGCTTATATATTCGGTATATATCTATCAATGTATTAATCTATGTAATGGAATCTTTATGTGATTTTCACTTACTTGCAATAGTCTTATTGATCTGAAATTTTGCACATATATCAAGGACCGATGACAATGTAATAATTTAAAAAAATATTCAGGATTTTCAAGCGTGTTTTTTAGTTATTGAACTAAGATGATTTTATACTAGTTTACGAATATACTACATAAACTACTTTTCTTTTGTAAATACATCCTTATAATACATAGAAACACCCAGACACAGTACAAACATTTTTGTATAAAATAAATAAACATCACAAAAATATTTTTATGGTGTGGTATTCGAACCGGCGACCTCGTAAATGACAGTCCATTACATGAACCACTAGACCAGGAAGTCCGTCGTACTAATTTAACCATAATTTTTAATTAATTTGATCCAATTTATCTAATAACACAAGTTTAGAGAGTTCCACCCGTTTAGAAGATATCATAAAAAGATTAACAAAAACATATGCGTAAAATAGCCTTTGTTTACAGCCGGTTAAAAATTAAACTCACCTGGAACTCAGCATGGAATATTTCCAGATGTTTCTCAATTAGAACTCTGTCACATGTCTTAGCGAGACGTTCCATTGTAGTCTCATGGAGGTACACTTGTACACGACGCTGTTCTTCTTGGAGACGCTGTTCCGCCTACAAAACAAACAGACAACAAATACAAATTAAATTAAATAAACTCCCTATACTAAGGTTGTTAAAACAAAAGTTATGAGAGTACAAAACAGTAGGAGTAAGAGTACGAACCCCCAAAGAGTTGTTATTTTTGTACATATTATGTCCCTGTGTGAGCCTTAATCTTCAAAACTACGCAACAGATTTTAATGCGGTTTATGTCAATAGATTTTTTTATACATTAAGAAATATAAATATTTATGGACATTTCACACAACGTCCTCTGGTCTCAAGCTAAGTTTAAATATGCTTGTGTTATGGGTACCAGAATACGGATATAATACATATACTATTTTTCTTTTGTGAATACATATTTATTATACATAACAAACACCCATAGATAGTGTGTTTGTAAGAGGATAGTTTGACTAAGGATTGTTTTTTAAATTTCACGTGTACGAAGTTGCAGACAGTCAAGTATACACCCCCCACCTCGCAGGGCCTGGGGCAGGGATCGTCTTTGAGTCTTGGCAAAAGGCCACATTATACTCTAGTCGGGATACCTGTAAGGGGGCCATCTTTGCTAGGTCATGGTAAGGCTAGAGGCACCACCATAGCCCGGTAAGGATGAAGGCGGAAAAGATAAAAAAAAAGTTATCTAGAATAATCTCACCTTAATCATATACTCAGTGACGGGGTTATTTCTCAAGAAGTCAGTACTCTCTCTGGTGTAGAATCTCTCTGTGTCTTCTAAGAACACAGCCTCGAACGTGTCCTTGTATATAACAAGGTTTTGTCCACGAGCACTTGTGTCATCTTCATTAAGTCCGAGAGCCACATAGCAGTTGATCACCTAAGGAAAATAAATAAAATAGATATATAATAATAATAAAAGAAATATTTTTTGTTGCAAAGCATCCGTTAAATAAAATAAACAAACAACTTTATAAGTAATAAAATAGAAATATAAAGATAATCCCGAAGATTAGCTTTTTTCTGGTTATTCTTGACAACTGTGCAAAATTTTAGTTAAACCTGACGTATTTCAAGTATAGAAGTCGGCCAGCAAAACGTTTAACGATTACGTTACATAGATACAAACGAAAAAAATAAAATTGGTCAAGTGCGAGTCGGACTCGCGCACGAAGGGTTCCGTACCATTATCTATGCAACATAAGGCAACGTTATTAGTATCGAGCAAGAAACGTTAAAAAAATCATGTTTGTTGTATGGGAATATTTATTATATTTTATTTTTAGTATTTGTTGTTATAGCGGCAATAGAAATACATCATCTGTGAAAATTTCAACTGTCTAGCTATCACCGTTCTTGAGATACAGCCTGGTGACAGACGGACGGACGGACGGACGGACGGACAGCGAAGTCTCAGTAATAGGGTCCCGTTTTTACCCTTTGGGTACGGAACCCTAACAAGATCGTAAAAATGTTAAATACAAATAAAACTTTTGGATTTTCCGTATTCAATATCTAAATAATCTACTTAGTTTAAAAACTAAAAACACGCTTAAATATCCTGAATATTTTTTAAATGATTACATTGTCATCAATACTCAATTCTATGCTACCTACTTACAAAACGTTGATAGTTTATGTTGTCAGAGACATAAGTTTCTGTTGTCACATGTTGTCACAATCGTAGTAAACACAAGTAAACAATTATGATATTTATACCTGATTCTATAATCAAAGCGTTTTAAAAATTATCTGATTGTATATGAAAGGCATACGTAGAAACACAATCTTGGTGAGTCTACTCATATACAATTAAACTATTACGTGTATAATTAAAAATACAAGTGTGGTCATAGTGACACTTCAACATGCTATTCTAGTAATTCTGATCAAGGAATTCGGATTATTATTTTAAATTATTGCATTGTATCGGTCCTTGTTAGGTGTGCAAAATTTCAGGTCAATCTGTCTACTGCAAGTGGCTGAAAATCTCTTTCAAAGATTCCGTTACACAGATTAATACATTGATAGATACATACCAAACTTATAAAAGCGTGTTAAAAATAACAGTGGCAGGATAAAGTTGAAACAACTAATATTTAAACGTGCTTTTTAGGGTTCCGTACCCAAAGGGTAAAAACGGGACCCTATTACTGAGACTTCGCTGTCCGTCCGTCCGTCCGTCCGTCCGTCCGTCTGTCACCAGGCTGTATCTCAAGAACGGTGATAGCTAGAGAGTTGAAATTTTCACAGATGATGTATTTCTATTGCCGCTATAACAACAAATACTAAAAATAAAATAAAATAAATATTTAAGGGGGGCTCCCATACAACAAACATGATTTTTAGGGTTCCGTACCCAGTATCTCAAGAACGGTGATAGCTAGACAGTTGAAATTTTCACAGATGATGTATTTCTATTGCCGCTATAACAACAAATACTAAAAATAAAATAAAATAAATATTTAAGGGGGGCTCCCATACAACAAACATGATTTTTAGGGTTCCGTACCCAGTATCTCAAGAACGGTGATAGCTAGACAGTTGAAATTTTCACAGATGATGTATTTCTATTGCCGCTATAACAACAAATACTAAAAATGAAATAAAATAAATATTTAAGGGGGGCTCCCATACAACAAACATGATTTTTTTACCGTTTCTTGCTCGATACTAATAACGTTGCCTTATGTTGCATAGATAATGGTACGGAACCCTTCGTGCGCGAGTCCGACTCGCACTTGACCAATTATTTCATTTTGAAAGTCACATTTTAGAGGGACAAATCACAAAATCTAACTTTTGAAACAAATAAAAACGCAACTCACCCCGGAAACAAGCCTAGTATTAATAGTTTCTCCATTACGTTCTCTTTCAATCAACTTCAGTACAGCATTGGTAACTTGCTTGTTAAGTCTTTGGAAGAGATTATCTCTCCATGTCACTAGAGCCAGTTGATAGATCTCGTAGATACCCTGAGATAAATACTAAAATATAACAAATATCAATAAACAATAACAATCAAATTTTAATTAAATTCTATGTCGAGTAAATTAGAATTTTAAGGCAAGGTAATTAGAATTTTAGAGCGTGTAAATTTGAATTTTAGAGCAGATAAATTACAATTTTTAGGAGGGTAAATTCAAAATTTGAATTGAGTACTTTAATAAAAATTTTAGGGATGCGAATATTTATTTTTGAGGCATATAAATTCGAATGCCTGTTAATTAGAATATTAGGATGTTATTTGTAATTTTTAATCATGATTTTTAGAGTGGTTAAATTAGAATTTTACGCCGAGTAAACTGTTATCTTAGGGTGGGTAAATATATATTATTTTAAAGTTTAATATTTACTTTCCTATTAGTAGGTTATATACGTACGAAACTAATAATAACAGTATTATATTACTATACTGATTCCCCTTACCTTCCTCCCCTCCTCGCACTCACGTTTCACCCAATGCCTGTTCAAGTAGGAGCAGACACCGTTCAATACTCTGGAAGAGAACTGGTATTCCTCCCATTGTTTAGTGTAAAACGCTAAAACATCTTCGCCCATTAGTTCAGCGCCATTCTGTAAATAATATACAAGATTTTATAAACACTATCTCCCAAGTCTGAAGTTTTTATTAACAAACACACAGGATATTTATTAGTTGATCTTTTTTTCTAGGTAGGTATCCCCAACTTGCTTTTAAAGAACCCTGGAAGTGGTGACACTTATATTCTGAATCCATCACCATACGGATGAAACGGATTACCAGTCAATTAAAGGCGGAGTAAAATTCTTTATCAACCCTAGACATAAAAGTGACTTTCCATTCATCCATCAGCCTCATTCCGACCACTGTTGAACTGCGTCCCAAATAAAACGCCACAACGCACGGTCTTGTACCCCTTGCATCCAATAACTCTCCGCGAACTTAACGATGTCGTCGCTCCACCTTGTCGAGGGTCATCCTACTCTTGTGTCGTAGATTTGACTAAAAATGGCCTTACCTGAAGCAAATTGATGAGGTATACTCGTAGGAACTCCTTCAGTCTCTTGTACAACTCAAGACCGACTAGTTGCGCACCGCCGGGGACCTGACCACACTGCGAAAAGAAAAATTTTACGTTATTGACTTAATTTGCTTCATATTCGATAGACGATTGACGAAAGACATATACCGCGGAGTTAGGCTGGTCCTTACGGACGACGTACGGACCCGTCCGCATTACTTTAAAACCCTCGTTAAGCTTAATACCTACAGATTGGTCTATACGGAGCGATCCGTACCGACGTTCCGCGTGACACTAAAACCGGCCTTAAGTAGAAACGCTGGGAGAGGACGCTTGAGAAAAATATACTCCAGTGTCATCGCTGGTATACTTCAAAGGGTCAAATGCGTAGCACTTAAAACAGTTAAAACCGTCGGGCATGTTTGACCAGATGTATGAGTGTGGATGATGCCAAAGAAGTGTGAATCGTAGCATATGACGATCTTAAGCCTCTGCCTACCCCCATGGAAAAAGGCGTGATGTTATGACGATGATGATGATGAGCGTTTGCAAGGTCAGCTAGCTACAAAAATAAAAAACTATTAGTATTCTCACCTGTTTCTTCCCTAAGGGGTTGGCCCTGTTAATTTGGGGGCCAGTAAATCTTGCATTATTGGTGCTGGAACTCTGATGATGTACCGACGTACAATAGTTGTATACATGACTGTATATAAATTCAGGATATCATTGATTTAGCAGTACAATAAAATAAATAGTCTAAATTCCATAAACAAGTCGTTACAGACTGCAAGACAAGCATCACTCTGTTAAAATAAATAAATTAATGACTAGATAAAGATAACTAACAAACTAATAACTAACATAATTAAATACCTACTAACATTGCTATGTCTGTAAAAGGCCTAAGTCTAAAGCACTTGAAATATATTGTACCATCATGTAACACACTTGGTAAGCAATAAATACATATTTGAATTTGAATTATAGCTTAGAAAAATGTAGTGTTATTAGACAAATTCATAAATTATATTTGCGTTCGCAAATGAACGCCTTCATTTGTAGGTGGCTTATCCTAGTTTGGGAGAAAAAACAAGTGCTTTCTTTAGTTTTTCTTGCAAAATATTGAAAACATCTTAATTTTTATTGGTTTTCGTGTAATAAATTCAAACACATAACTTTTCTTGAAATTTACAACAAAATGTCGATATTTATTTTAAATGAATATAAAATAGATAACCATGAAATACACACATATAATTGTAGGACACAACTCAAATAATTAGCATAGACAGTGACCTAGGACGATTTATAGCATCAACGCGTTACCACCCACCAGCCAATAGGTATAGCCGACTTTAGTACTAATTCACCCGACGTTTGACATTGACATTATTAGTATTGTAGGACGTAAAATATTAGTATTTTAAAAAATAACACGTTTCTATATAATTTGCTAGCTTCTGCCCGCAACTTCGTATGCGTGGAATGTAGAAAACAAGCCAGACAAATTATATATATGTATATAAAATCTTGAACCTTGTTTGTTTAAAACGAATAAGCTCCGAAATTACTGGACCGGTATAAAAAATTCTTCGACTTTGGAAAAAGTTTGGAAATGAAATCGAAACAAATAAATTAGGTGTAATATTCAGTTTAATTTTTGATCTACTCTTGTGTTACTCTAAAATGGTCTATTTTTGATTTCACATTTCTTATTTTATCATGTACGTATAAATAAATCAAAGTTAGACACATATTTACGATATTAATAATTAATATTGCACACGTTCTAAGATAACGATATATAGTTTATTGCTCATATATCGATAAGATTTAATCGATATTGCCATCCGAATGTTTGGTAAACAAAAGTGTGATGTTTTAATCGTTCTAAATATTAGCGTCCGTCTGGCAGTGTCTGGCGACGGATCAAAATACAAGTTTTATTACCCCATTACCTCCCAAGGGTGCCGTAACAGACAACAACGCAAAAGCAACATCCCCTGTAACTAAACCCTATGCCAACACGCCTGGTCAGCGCGACATAGTACAAAACCCAACCGAAAAGGAGGTCTGAGCCCAAAATGGGAAGATAACTAGGAAAGGAAATATTAGCGTTTCTATAGAGAATGCTTTGTATTAACTTTAACCAGGCTCACGACTGCATTCGCCTGAGGTCTAATTTTCATAATACTAGCTGTAGACCGCGACATCAAACGCGTAGAATTTAGAAAAAAAAAACCGTTTTAGCGACATTTTTAACTGATGCTTCACTCCTATTGGTCGCAGCGTAATAAGCATAAAACCTTCCTCGATAAATGTACTATCCAACACTGAAAGAATGTTTCAAAACAAACCAGTAGTTCCTGAGATTAGCGCCTTAAAACAAGCAAACTCTTCAGCTTTATAATATTAGTATAGGTATGGCCTTATTCATAATGACTTATCGGAGGTTTAAACGGAGATTTTATCGGAGAGATAATAAACGTTTTATCGTAAAAAGACTATTATGAATAACAAGGTTTGACAATTTTCGCGAACTTTTAAACCTCCGATAAGTCATTATGAATAAGGCCACTAGTCTTTAAGAAACAGTATAGTAAAAACTTTCTGTTTACTCGGGCTGAAGTTTGTAAATGTTATACGAAACACGCAGGTAAAACCGCAAGCATTAGGTAGTTATGACCAACTTTGTACAATTACCAAACCAGTCCCCATGACTATACTAGGTCAGTATAACGTGGGAATACACGACGAATAACACTAAAAAACGGTCAAGTACGAGTTGAACTAGCACACGAAGCGTTCCTTATCGTTATTTTCAAAATATATTCGTCATATTTAAGACCCCAAATAAACATGACATTTTCAGCTCTCTAGCTATCACCGTTCCAGATATACAGCCTGGTGACAGAGTGACGAACGAACGGACAGAGAAATCTCAGTAATAGAGCCCCGTTTTACCTTTTGGTACGGAACCTTAATGAATATAGTTATATGTTAATAATCACCTTGTATGCAATACATTCACAATATTCACATCATTGTTTGTATACAAAGTTGAATGCAAATGTGTACGTTTGAACCTTTGTGACGTAACAGATTAATATTTAGTACAAGTTTGTTACGCTAACGTTATGGTAGTCATGGTATAACAAGACCAGATATCCCCAATCCATGATTCATAGCAGATTGATGTCAACTGATTCGCCAATGAGACACTATTATTGTGACTGACCAGTTCAGTCATTGGTCAGTTTGATGACAACAATCAGCTATGTCATGAGTTGGGCATACCTGCCATAATATACCATGATGATAGTAATGTCATGACAGAAAATTGGGGAATGAGCGGTTCTGTTAGGGTCAGGTAATGAAATGAAAGTAATTTGGAAACAAGACCTAACTGACTACCGACTCCAAATAACATAAAATAACGGAATCTTAAAAAAGATAAATAAAAGCAGAAGAACGACGATGTTGTATGTATTTGTTGTAGTAGCATCAACTGATATAACTACACAAACTGAAATTTTCAGCTCTTTAACTTTCATCCCTCATGAAATTTTCATTCCCTCTGGTAAGGTGGTAGCTACAGAGCTGAAAAGCGCCCGTCTGTCAGTCAACAGGCAGTATCTCTATACAGCCTGTTGACTGAGAGCGAAGTCTCGGTAATAGGGTTCTGTTGGTACAGATTTATTTAATTCGAAAAAAAACCAAAACTGGGTTCTCATTCTTTCTCCATCCAGAGAAAAGACTGATGGATTATTTGAGGAACTGGCCGCGATGATATAATAGTTATTATTGTTATTATCAAAGGATACGTATATAAATGTATGTATCTTTGTTTGGGCATTTGTACCCTCTTGTACACTTGCTCGATGCCTTCCTGTAGGTCGCCCCATATCTGAAACAAATATAAACAATATTTTACTGTCATATCTTCAATTTAAAAACTGGTGTATAAATGGTTTTATTTTTTGTAGCATACGCAATCCTAAAAAGGTGGAACATACGATGGCAGACTCAGGCGCGGGCTATGAAATAACACATTTTCATTGGTCACGTTGGTCATAGCAAAATCACACGCCGAGTTCTCATACATTACCTATGCGAAGATATTGCATATCGCCTTGCGGGCGGAATCTATAAGTTACGATCTGTGGTTTAAACACATCCTAAAATCTAGGGCTGCCATACGTCCGGATTTCTAATAGTTTTAAGCACTACTGGGTGACGTTCGGTAGAGATTTGTAGTCTGGGCAATATCGCGAAACTTCTGTAGCACATTGAGATCCATAAAAAAAAAATTTTTTCTTAAATTACGTCGTTAATTTTTCTCGCAAAATCTTTTTTAGGGATTTCCGGGGTAAAAAACATTTTTGCCCCAAACTTTTGGGATTTTTACCGTATTTTTAACAGTGAATTTAGGTGATGGCAACCCTACTCAAACGCATCAAGCCCGCGCATCAACTATGACGAAACAAAAGTTATACATCCGACCGACTTTCACTTACATATACAAACCAAAACAATCCATATATCATAAGCAATAAGATACAAATAACTGGGTTATTTTTAAACCTGTATTTGGCTATTCGCCAATATATTGCGATTTGTACAATAAAAATACAAGCTTATGAATTAGATTTTTTATATTATTGGTGTGTGTTTTGATACTGAATTTTGTATTTCAGGTCGTGTGTTCGATAACCATTTAGTTATACATGGTAAATGAGTAATTCTAACGTACCACTGTTGGATAATGGTCTCCATTTCAGGAGGGTTAGTACAGTTATGGTCTACTAATTTTTTCTTGTGATGTGATAACAAATTGCAATATTTTGAAAATTTTCCTATATCAGCACTATATAGGCTTAGTCCATGCTAAACTTTAAGTCTCTAGGGCAATGAGAACCTTATAGGTTTTGATTCCCTAGCGTAAGTCGAATATGCTCAAAAATGGCCTTAATTCGATTAAATCTTCTGAGTGCGCAAATCTAGAAGATTGGTTGTATTTTTTGCAACAAGGGACCGCATAGATCTACATATCGTATGTGTTTCAAGTTGATACCTTCAGCCGTTGCTGAATAAAAATTTGACAGACAGATGGACACCATAGTGAGAGTAAAACGGTTTCTTGTTTGTACGAAACCCTAAAAAGTAACACAAGCATAAAACCTTAGTATTTTAGGTAAGTATAGTTTAGATTACTTTAGATCGTAGCTTGTAGCAGATGACTATGGTCTTTGCCTACCTCTATAGAAAAATGGCGTATATGCATGTTCGCATCGAACTAAATAACTTTTCATATTGTTACTCAAACTCAGGACTCTCATGTAATGAGTCAAATTAACAACTGCACTACGGAAGCAATTATCGTGGAAAGCTAGTGCTGCGGTAATCGGAAGTAACAAGTTAGTTTCACTTTAAAGTAATTCTATCTATTTAGATACAAAAAGATATCTTTATTTTGAAAACATTTTATTAGCCTCGTTCGTATCTATGTATCTATCAATCGTTAACCGAGCGCCGCGCTGAAAGGGACAAATATAGTTGAAGCAGATTTTTAATCTAAATAATTATTTAAGCGAATGGGTCCCGCAACTGTTAGAGAAGCTTATTCCATGCATAATGTTTATGTTTTGTCTGCGTACTATGAATTTATTTATAAAATACGTAGTTATTACAGAAGAAACACAAGATTAGAATAGTTTTAACCCACTTTAGAGCAGTAAAGAATTAACAGTTAGATTTTATAGACAAAAACATACTTTCCAGTTAAGTTTTACTACTGTATTCATGTAACATGTCAATATGTAAATGTAAATGAAGTTAAGGAAGTATGGGATCGTAGCAAATAGTGCTCTATGTATAGTCTCTGCCTGCCCCCAATGGGGAAAAAGGCGTGATATATGTTGTATTTTGATTATTTAATTATTATCCAATGTTATTTGACCAATGCGGCATTTGTGAGTCTTGAACTCACTTTGAGATTTATTTTTTGTGTACAAGCGGTGTTTGCCAATAAGTAATTGTTGCATGTTCATTTGTTTTGTTTTTTAATGTAATTTTTACTTTATCTAATGTTAACAATTGTTGGTGAACCTAAATACATAAATAAATATTATGGTGATGATAAAAATTGTGTTTTTATATTAACTACTTATTGAAAGAAATTGACGGCTATTTTGAAAAAAAAGAAACTTTATTTTTACGTAGATACAAAACAAAACCATGGCAGTAGTATACATTGATACATTGTATATTAATAAAACAGACAAACGCAGTGCAGCCATCATGTTCAAATAACTACATAATTATAAATATATTCTCTTTAGCGGAGACCCGAATCCGCGATCTCGTGAACGACAATCTATATTAATTATTACAAAGCTGAAGACTTTGTTTGTTTGAACGCGCTAATCTCAGAAACGGCCGATCAGAATTGAAAAATTCTTTCAGTGTTGGATAGTACATTTATCGAGGAGGGCTATAGGCTATATAAAATCACGCTGCGACTAATAGGAGCGAAGCATCGCTGAAAAATGTTGCAAAAACGGGGATATTTTTCTAAATACCACGTGTACGGAGTGGCGGTCCACAGCTAGTTAAATATAAAACAGACAAACGCAGCTCAGTGCAACCATCACGTCCAAATACCTAACATATATTTTTCTCTTTAGCGTAAATTCGAATCCGTGAATTCGTAAACAACAATCGTTTGAGACTACCACTGCAACACGCGGCCCATCAAATAATTTTACAAATTAATATTTAACTTTACAATTAACAAATGCAACACTTAATTATTTGATTACTGTTTATAATTATGCAAGTTTTAGAAAGTAAAAATAAATAAATATTTAAGAAATTATACATATATGTACTTATAATAAGATTAAAGCAAAAGAAAATAAAAGAAATCAACAGGCATAAATAAAAAATTGGTCAAGTGCGACTCGGACTCGCGCACGAAGGGTTCCGTACCATTATCTATGCAACATAAGGCAACGTTATTAGTATCGAGCAAGAAACGGTAAAAAATCATGTTTGTTGTATGGGAGCCCCCCTTAAATATTTATTTTATTTTATTTTTAGTATTTGTTGTTATAGCGGCAATAGAAATACATCATCTGTAATAATTTCAACTGTCTAGCTATCACCGTTCTTGAGATACAGCCTGGTGACGGACGGACGGACGGACGGACGGACGGACGGACGTACGGACAGCGAAGTCTCAGTAATAGGGTCCCGTTTTTACCCTTTGGGTACGGAACCCTAAAAACACATTTCATATATACATAATATAAATCACACACGTCGTCTGGGCGAGAATCAATAATGTAGCTTAATATTTAAACTTAAATGTTGCAACTGATTACGTGTAGTTAACTACAAATTTTATAGATATTCGTTAAAATAAATAAGCAATAAGCCGAATAAATAAGATAATTATACATATAATATCCTAATTTTATTAAGAGTACCGAGGAAGCAACATCGTAGTTACATAAAATTCGATTACACTACCAATAAATCAAAAGAGCTCTGCTTGGTTTCTTTCGAGGTTTCTTCTCAACAGATTACATGTCTTAAACCCATCAAGGACAAAAATTGAACATATCATAATTATGAGCATAATCATAATAGAGCGTACATATCATAATAGAGCGGTAATCGACACCACAACTTCCACGGAAGTGCACTACCAAGTACCAACTCCACCACAAAATACTGTAAAAAACGTGCCGTTATCCAATTGTTTTGACAAAACGTAGCGAAAAGATGGAATTTACAAAAGCAACCTAGATTTTAAACTCTCCAAAAAGTGCTGTTATGTTAAATCTAGGTAAATTCAGGTAGGTGACCTTTCGCTTCCGGCAATAGATATTTATGTGAAGTCTAGCTAGCGTTAAATGTTATCCGTGTTGTGACGGATTAACGACCGTTTTCAATATCTTTATTATTTTACAACTAGTTCTTGTTGTTTGGTGACGATTTAAGAATACACCATACCTTTTCCTTTCCAAGGTGCTGTAAAAGCCAGCTAAGGAATATTGTACACAGATAACATACTCTGATAGAACCATTAAAATAAACCCCGTGCCTGACGGGTGGTCAGCGCAGCTCTGTATGACATAATTTCTCCCGAAATGGAGAAGTCCCATGCCAAACAGTGGGACATCAACTCTTAGAATGCCGCCTTTTACTTCCTGGTACGTCTTATTTTACTTTTCTCTAAATTAAAACCCAATTTTTTCGGTAATTATTTATTTATTCAAATTAACAGATCCACGGTAATGTTTTGAATAACCTAGTTATTTTAACAATGGTAAAATACATGTTAGTTTTCATCATTGTTATGCAAGCAATGGTTTAAGAAAATAGTAGCATATTTTATTTAAGTGGGTTATGAGACTAATTATCTGCTGATTTTGATATTTATATAACTGGTAATATTAACATCTGCCACACATGTATCAGATATAACTGTTGCCTGCGACTTCGTACGCGTGGAATTTAGAAAATTTTCCCAGCTTTTGCAACATTTTTCACTGCTGCTTCGCTCCTATTTATCGCAGCGTGATGTTATATGCCCTATAGCCTTCCTCAATAAGTGTACTATTCAACACTGAAGGAATTATTCCAATCGGACCAGAGGTTCCTGAGATTAGCGTGTTCAAACAAACAAACTCTTCGCCTTTATAATATTAGGATAGATACAAGTATAAATGAAGCCAAAAAAGATACATACTATAGAAGGTACGTATCTATGGGCGCCCTTGCATTGTTACGGCCATTTTTATTAATCAATCTACGATTACGGATAGATTGTTATCCTAGTTTATCAGCAAAAAATTAGTTGATATGTTTGAAAAAATAATAATAAGACGAGTAAGTGTTTGGATCGTAGCAGATGGCGCTCTATAGTCTCTGCCTACCCCCATGGGAAAAAGGCGTGATGTTGTGATGATGATGATGAAGAAGACGAGTAAGTGTAATGAACGCTATAAAGACGGATAAAAAATAAGTGGTACACCTTGAAAATGAACTTCGCATATTGACGTTTGCATACAGGAAGTCAATCAACCAGCATTTATTTTATTGATAGGACGACAGACCTTAATTAAGTGTTTGGATTCACTACCATACACTTAAATAAATAAATATTCATGGACATTTCACACAACGTCCTCTGGTCCTAAACTAAGCTTTTATGCTTGTGTTTTGGGTACCAGAATACGGATAGAATACATAAACTATTTTTCTTTTGTAAATACATACAATAACAACATCCAGACGCAGTACAAACAATTGTATGATTTTTTGAATATCACACAAATGATTGTCCCGTGCGGGAATCGTACCCACGACCTCGTGAGTCGCAGTCCGTTATATGAACCACTACACCACGAAGCTCGTCAACGTCAACTTAAATTATTAAAGGCATTGTGATTGAAGTCGCGGCTTCGATTCCAAGTCAGAATTATTGACTAGTTCAGTCAGTTTATTTGTTATTATTGACAGCTTTCTGGTAACTATTTGGTATTGTAATATTCTCTAACACTTACGCAACTCATTTGTTTAAATTAAACTACGTTTTACGGATTTAGACGGGTGTATTTGTTTTAAATTTTAGCCCGACGTTTCGGAGACTTTGCAATCACCATGGTCACGGGTGAGACTGAGCTGTAATGTGTCTTCTACGATCAGTTATTACAGGGTTTACCCAAATCTGGTATTAAACGAGATTGTAAAAAAAAAATTGCTAGAATGGATATAAGATTGTAAAATAAATATGTTTACCTGATCAAAATCCTTCTGTCTGAGCGGCATTTGTGTTCTCACATGACTACTTGAACCAACCGAGCTCATCTTTCCAACAGCATACAAACTTCACAACACACAAATATTATGCACATAAACAACTCATATAATAAATTGTAACTATTAAAATAATAATTATACTAATCACGAGATCACAGTAGGCACAAATAAAAACTGTTTACATAATTTGTTTGATTAATACTAGTCTAGACACCCAGCTGCGTGTTGATTGCGTCAATTCTGGAACAAAAGAAAATGTGGTTGGTACAAAAAACATACTTTATCCAATAAGGCATTTAGAAAGAAAGAAAGAAAGAATCATTTATTTGTTACAACATGTGTACAATATGATGTAGATACAAGAAAATTGGTTCAATATGTTCTGTCTAATTATAGACGTACAATTTAAAATAATAACTATGAATAATAAGTACGTATTTACAGAAGAAAAGTAGTTTATGTCTAGCTGTTGCCCGCGAATTCGTCGCGACATTTTTCACTGACGCTTAGCTCCGATTGGTAGTGTGATGTTATCTAGCCTATAGCCCAGGAGTGGCAAAAGATGGCCACACCTGCTATAGCCTACTTAAAAATGTATTATTCAACACTGAAAGAATTTTTCAACTCGAACCAGTGGTTCCTGAGATTAGTGCTTTCGAACAAACAAGCAAACTCTTCAGCTTCATGATATTAGTACAGATTAGCATAGATTGTCCAAATCATAACATCATATTGCACAAAAACGTCAATAAAAACTTTACCTTCAAATAAAACAACTGTTTATGAGATTTAGGCTATATTTATTTGGAAATTAAGTCCGAAATTTCATAGATATTTCACTATTTCATGTAATTTTTCGATGTTTATCTCCTACCACAATCATGGAAGGGCCTTTACCTTATTAAGAACCGCACTGTTGTATACAGTTATAACTGAGAAAGTAATATCAAAATAAACAATGAATCATTGCCATTAATCGGCTAATGATTAAGATTCATTGACCATGGAGATCAACAACCTTGAATTGTCTATGGCCTTACTGTAACCATTCACTAACTCATAATTCAAAGCAGAATTACATACAAAATTAGATAAAAGAATCCAAGTATGTGTTCGATATGTGCACAAAGGCTTCCTAATATTTACTTATTATAAAACAAAGTCGTATGTATGTCCCTATGTGAGTTTATATATCTTTAAAACTGCACAACGGATTTTGATGCAATTTGATTAATAGATAGAGTGGATAGAGATATTTTGTATAATTTACTAGTTTGATTTTCAAATCCCTCGCATATGCATTTGCGGGCAACCATTAGATCATCATATGGCATCACTAGCTGTGGCCCGCAACTCCGTACACATGGACTTCGTAGCTTAACATTAACAAATTATACAAAAGAGTTATTGTTTTAGCAGCATCAACCAGGTCTAAGAAATATAAATCAATATTTAATTCATATCTTAAAGATGTGTTTATCATGATGTGGCCAGGTTATGAAACCCTCCATTCGCAAATTCCAACTCGTACTTGGCCAGTTTTTTTAGCAGCTTATCAGGCTATGTTACGCTTAGTATCACTGCAACCAGATTGATCTACTATGACCAAAATGGCCAGATTTTACATCTTTATGTACATAATCTCAAAGTAAGAGCAAGATAGTTTAAACAAAAATGAAAAAACTACAAAGAATATTAAGAAACAAATGCAAAGTGACTTTCTAATGTTTACATGACCAATACTGAAATAAGAGTTTATTTAATTTTACTATCACTTTAGTTAAAACTGTAATATAGTCAAGTCATTGACATTAGATAAACACAGACAAGTAATCTTTAACATTAATAACTCCCTCTCCCTCTGTCTCCAGGCCATATTGTGCATGTAAATGGAAAAAAATAAGTTTTATCATTTGGACTGCCTGGAGGAATACTAATACAAATAGACAAAGGGAAACCGATACCCACAATTAGCCAAAAAAACTTATAAAACTCCACAGACTACAAAACTTTATAAAAAAAAAATAGACAAAAATAAAATTAAGTTAATAAAAATCAGGAAGACTTTATATACCTACATAAACAAAACATAAATACAAGGATAATGTTATTAGAAAACACAAAAAGCAAGCCTGTTATGAAATATCAAAAAAGAAATACTAATACAAGCCAGTAACTGAAAATAGGGCAGCAAATTTCAGGCTAGCAAGATTTCTATTGCAAAAGTAGGTATATAATAAAATTATGAAATTTGGTTTTCATTAGCATATGGAAACCGATGAGAATATGAGCACAGATACAATCAAAACATTATACAACAAACACATAACACAACTGGCATGATAATCATGTCAATGCTTACAATCAGGTCTAAAATAAAAAAAAAACCCTAACTTTTTTAAATGACCAATGAACTGGAACCTCGAAATAAAAAATAATTACATGACCACTTTCTAACAGATAAAATTATAACGGGATTTTTTGTGGCTTCACAACAGTATGCATGTAAGCAATGTTAGTCATACAGAAATCAATGAAAAAGTAAAAGTTCAGTACTACATGACAAAGGAATCGAGATTTTGCAACTTAAACAAGGGCAGACGAAAACATGTTTTAATTAACATTTGACGGGTAGATTGTTACGACTTACCTGCATAGTTTCACAGATCTATTTCATGGCACTGTATTTAAACTAATACGCTCAAAAAACTAACGATTTATAGAAAATAAATTTGGTAAATGACGACTGATTTCGTATTTTGTCAGTACACAGGTAAGTAGTACACATACCTTGACAATAACTTGACAGACATTTAGTAAATTACTATTCTACGCATTCAGATTCAATCGTTAACCAATAGAAGTGAATAAAAATGATGTCCTTCTAAATTTGATTGGACTATACTTACGTAGAAAATCGTTTTCACGCTGTCATCGACCACATTTCACTAGTAATTAAAACAGACTGATGTAATGCACTGTAATTCACAACAATATCACAATATGAATATCTAAGCTAAGTTCACTACGGGAAACAACAATCCCCGTGTAAACTAAGCATTTCTTTGATGCGTTGATTAAAAAGAAACAACAAGAAGGAAGAGGCAACAAAACCGTGGTTTATTTTTAATTTTGCTACCTACAGCCGGTAGGTGGCGTGGCGAGCGAGTATTTTACATAGACTAGACCATGGTTTATTCCATAGATAAGTGTCAGAGAATTTCGCCTTACCGTTCACTATAAAAAAATAAAATTATTAATCTATTGACATAAATAAATTGAACACAACATAAATTGATTCACAGAGAAGCCAGGCAAGTGCGTAGCACTTACAACCGTCGGGCATTTATGACGAGATGTATGAGTGTGGATGATCTCTGACTAATTTATAGTAATCTGTGGTGGATGAAGCCAAGAAAGTATGTATTGTTTGGATCGTAGCAGACGGCGCTCTAGTCTCTGCCTACCCCCATGGGAAAAAGGCGTGATGTTATGGTGATGATGATGATGAAGAGAAGCCAGAATACAATAAACATTTTAAGGTGCTCCCATACAACAAGAATTTTCAGCGTCATTTCATGATGTCGCATGATGTCACAATACATGTTTATGACAATATGACGAAGAATCGGACGAATATATACACAGATTATTAAGTTGTTGAATATGTGTAATAATAATTGCATGGAAACCTTCATGTGTGAGTTCAACTTTTACTTTCTAACTTTAGTGCCCTATGAATAGTCTGCCGACCAGATAGTGAATGTGTGAGTGAAATATGGTGAAATAACTCTATATTCCATGATGATTCCGTTATACTGATGGTTTTCCAATTACAGCACAAGAGCGCATTATGCGGCATAACGCTCAACGTTGAGTGTTCCAACTACAGCAACGCTTCGCACAATCGAGCACTCTCAAAAGTGATGCGTATGCGTGCAATCAATACCAAATTCAGCGACAGAAAATTAACAAGTGGTTTTTCTTCAAGTTGGCATTGATTGAAATTTTATTTATATGTATAATATTATAGTTAGTAAAAAAATTTTAAGGCATTCGTTTCGTCGAAGTTTTCTGGAAATAATCAAAGTTAATTCAAGCTGTGTTAAAAAAAAAATATAATTATGGATGAAGGTACAAACAATGCCTTTTTTTATATTCCACACTTATAATGTGAATACACTTTTATTTTAGTGTTTTTTTTTCAACACTGGACTTAGCGCACTCTGCTGGTGCATTTGAAAACTAATTCACGTTCCAATTAAGCGTCAGCATATTTCAGCATTGTGCGGCACTGAGTCGCTTTATTCTCTGCAATTGGAAAACTAGCACTAGTTCCAACTAGTTCTATGTTCCATGGAACATAGAACTAGTATTCGAACTGTAATCTGTGGTGTTAGAGTTTTGAGTTTTTGTTATGTTTTTGATGAATTTTTGTTAGTGAATTATTTTTATTTATTAGTCTGCGAAAAACAAAACTTTTGAAGATCTCTGTTTATTTTTTAATTAATTTTATTTTCATTGATATAAATATTGTAATATTCAGTGTAAAATACTTAGCACAAAGATCTTCTATTCTTGTAATATTTAAAAAGTGATAACTATGTGTTATGTTATTATAACTGGTAGAAGTTTAGCATGGCTCCTGCTAAGTTTAGTTGCTTTTATGTTAATTTTAACTGGTATTATGACACCGAAATGGCTTATGGGCCAACCTGTTGTGCTAAATGATAATAATATCACGAGTTTTTATGTACCAACTGTCGGGATTTATAACAGGTAAGAATAAAATTAGGTAATATTTATCATCATAAAATCACGCCTATTTCCCGTGGCGGTAGGCAGAGGCTATAGAGCGCTAACAGTTACGATCCAAACATTCCTTGGCTTCAATTACATCTTATGTAGTAGTAATCACTAGTCTCGTTCACTTTTTGAACTAATCTTTTGTCTGGTACTTCGTCTTCCTAAATGCAATTTTTCCTATATCTACAAAAACGAACATTTTCGTAGCTAATATGAATACAGCTTAATTTGAGACCTGGTGAGGTTGTGTGAAATGTCAATAAAGTTTGATTTATTTGTACAAAAGTTCCTCTATGATTATATTTTTCTCATGAAAGCTTCGCACAATCGAGCACTCTCAAAAGTGATGCGTATGCGTGCAATCAATACCAAATTCAGCGACAGAAAATTAACAAGTGGTTTTTCTTCAAGTTGGCATTGATTGAAATTTTATTTATATGTATAATATTATAGTTAGTAAAAAAATTTTAAGGCTTTCGTTTCGTCGAAGTTTTCTGGAAATAATCAAAGTTAATTCAAGCTGTGTTAAAAAAAAAATATAATTATGGATGAAGGTACAAACAATGACTTTTTTTATATTCCACACTTATAATGTGAATACACTTTTATTTTAGTGTTTTTTTTTCAACACTGGACTTAGCGCACTCTGCTGGTGCATTTGAAAACTAATTCACGTTCCAATTAAGCGTCAGCATATTTCAGCATTGTGCGGCACTGAGTCGCTTTATTCTCTGCAATTGGAAAACTAGCACTAGTTCCAACTAGTTCTATGTTCCATGGAACATAGAACTAGTATTCGAACTGTAATCTGTGGTGTTAGAGTTTTGAGTTTTTGTTATGTTTTTGATGAATTTTTGTTAGTGAATTATTTTTATTTATTAGTCTGCGAAAAACAAAACTTTTGAAGATCTCTGTTTATTTTTTAATTAATTTTATTTTCATTGATATAAATATTGTAATATTCAGTGTAAAATACTTAGCACAAAGATCTTCTATTCTTGTAATATTTAAAAAGTGATAACTATGTGTTATGTTATTATAACTGGTAGAAGTTTAGCATGGCTCCTGCTAAGTTTAGTTGCTTTTATGTTAATTTTAACTGGTATTATGACACCGAAATGGCTTATGGGCCAACCTGTTGTGCTAAATGATAATAATATCACGAGTTTTTATGTACCAACTGTCGGGATTTATAACAGGTAAGAATAAAATTAGGTAATATTTATCATCATAAAATCACGCCTATTTCCCGTGGCGGTAGGCAGAGGCTATAGAGCGCTAACAGTTACGATCCAAACATTCCTTGGCTTCAATTACATCTTATGTAGTAGTAATCACTAGTCTCGTTCACTTTTTGAACTAATCTTTTGTCTGGTACTTCGTCTTCCTAAATGCAATTTTTCCTATATCTACAAAAACGAACATTTTCGTAGCTAATATGAATACAGCTTAATTTGAGACCTGGTGAGGTTGTGTGAAATGTCAATAAAGTTTGATTTATTTGTACAAAAGTTCCTCTATGATTATATTTTTCTCATGAAAGCCTTTTTTTTTTAAACACTACAAAATTCTATAGTCTATATGAGAATGGCGTGATCGTATGATGATGATAATCTTTAGTCGGTCGTGTTGACTTATTCACTTTTCTAAAAGTTGTAATTTCTAAATATTCCGGGACTCATTCATAAACCTATATTTCTTTCAGATGTATTCGTATGAGAGATGATCATAATAACTGTGCATCATTCTCTTTTTATGGTCTTGCTACAGATTCTACTGTGTACCCTATTCCTTGGAAGGCGGCCATGTTCTTCTTGTCGTTATGTAAGTATTATTTAGGTTAGCTTGGCTGACGGACGTAAAGAATACAAATGTCAACTTCATGACCGCGGTGTTGTAGAATTGACAGAAGAAACCCTTTTACATGACTCCTTCGCATATATACCTAAGAAAGGTTAATACAAGGCAAGAGGCCTGGTGGTGGGTCATGAAATCAGCCACAGCCCACTGCATTCATCTTCAGTCATGTTAATGTTGTGCTAAATCCAAATAGTAAACTAAAACATATATTTAATTCTTATTTTATTTTGCGCCATCTACAGCGCATAAATTAAACTAGAGTTTTAGTTATTGTACAATAGATGGCGGTAAAATGAAATTGCTGAAGTGGATGAAATCTAATTTAAAATAATTACGTTTTGTATTCATAATATAATGAAATTTTGTAAAACAAATATACGCGTCTAAATCTGTAAAAAGTAGTTTTATTTAAACAAATGAGTCATGCAAGTGTTATATAATAGAATGAAATTTTCAATGTACTTATATTCTATCAGTAAAGTGTTGTCGGTTCGCCAGTTATTTGTCCTGCGAACTACACAGCGCATGCATCTTGAGGTGACGTATAACCCTGACACTGAACTTAAACATAGATCTGATCGTGTTTGTGATCCTGTTCGTCACCGTACCTCTCTGGCTGGCCGACAATACTACTGCCTAGCCCCGATATTGTACAATAGGATTAATCGAATTTTAAAAATATACAACATGCCTGCTAGTAAACTTAAAAGAACATTAACTAAATGGTTATTAGATCTTGATTACAATGAAACAGAGGTTCTTATAAGTCATCAACGCTAAGACTTGTTGTTATGAAATCACACACACACACACACACACATACACATATATTTAATTTGTAACTTGCATGCTATATTCACTAGATAATAAAATTTTAAATTACACTTAGAATCAAATTAGTTACGATAATTAAAAATAAATACAATACTTTGTAGTACAATTTGTGTAAAGTGGAAGGCGTTGGCATCTGTGATACAATTATCATAATTAGTACAGATGCTAATGTTCGTATTATATCAGTTACTATTGTAAAATTTTTGCTCAATAAAGTTATGTTATGTTAATGTCATTCTACATTTGACTGTCGTTTTTGTGTTTTTCGACATTTTATTTCACTGAATTTTTTACTGTATAATATTTCAGGCGCGGCAATACAATTCGCGACAGTGATAGCTGGTGTGATGGCTTGTTGTGTGCAATCCGTGTTTAAGAAGAGTGTTATATCTTTAGCTGGGGCTACACAAGCTCTAGGAGGTAAGCACAGAAACATTAAACCGATTTAACTTATTTTTATACTAGGTGTTGTGCGCAACTTTGTACGCATGGAATGTAAAAACCATCCATCAGCCTCTCTCCGTCCACTGTTGGACATAGGCCTCCCCCATAGAACGCCACAACGCGCAGTCCTGTGCCGCCTACATCCAATGTGTCACCGCGACCTTCACGATATAAAAAATGATACGATGTAAAAACTAAACCTTACTAAATAATACAATAAAGCCTTCCACTTGGACCATTCTATCTATTAAAAACACCCTATCGAAATCTGTTGCGTAGTTTCGAAGATATAATATATGCTCACATAGGGACATACATGATACAAAAATAACGATTTTATTTTATAACTAGCTGTTGCCCTCGACTCCGTCCGCGTAGAATTTAGGAAATTTTCCCCGTGTTGCAACATTTTTAACTAATGCTTGAGTGAGAATATTATAAACGTAAGAGTAAACAAATATAATCAGAATGAACGAACTGCTAAGCTATCAGGAGTTACACGTGTTATTGTGAGTCAACCATAAAATATAGATATGTGCTGTTTCGGGATATTTTTTAGACAATTTTATGTAGAATATTTCCGTCATACATGATTTCTATGTAACTTTAACCATTAAGGCTGCACACCCGACGGAAGCTTAAAAAATGGAGCACCTTTTCCCGTTTACCCAACATTTCCCTTCACTACTCTGCTCCTATTGATTGTAGCGTGATGAAAAGTATACTATAACCTGCCCAGGAGTATGAAGAATAATTGTACCAAGTTTCGTTAAAATCCGTCGAGTAGTTTTTGTTTCTATAAGGAACATACAGACGGACAGACAGACAGACAGACAAAAATTTTACTGAATGCATTTTTGGCATCAGTATCGATCACTAATCACCCCCTGATAGTTATTTTGAAAATATATTTCATGTACAGAATTGACCTCTCTACAGATTTATTATAAGTATAGATAGATATAGATAAATAAGTAAAGATTTGTCTATTATATGTAGGTACATGCATTTGTGTATATGTATCCTAACTCTGTCCTGTTAATAACAAATGCAATTAAAAAATATATTCATGAATATAATAATATGTAGTTCACTGGTCCCAAGCTCAGCTGAGTTGCTGTTGTTATGAGTACCAGAATAAACATATATGTACTATATTTTTTTGTTGTTGTGAATTACTTACTTACACATAGAAAATATTAATACAAAAAATTGTCCCATGCTGGAATTGTTGCTGCAACCTCCTATACTGCAGTTTATTGCCAGACCATTAGACCTGTGGAGTGTTTTGCAGTGAATGCACATAATTATACTGAATAATTGAATAGTTAGTTTCCAAAAATCCTTGCTTCCCATGAGGCTGGCATGCGCCACCCAGGGTGACTCCAAGCCTCAAAAATAGAATAGAAAAAAAAGACGTGTGTCACTCGGGGACTGCCGCGGTAAAGCTATTGCATAGTATTTTTTATCAACTTATGCAATTATTACTATTTATTTATTTTATTTATATGCAAGAATCTAAATACCATAAACTAAAATAAGATAATCCTTATTTACTGATGCTTACATCTGTCCATTGTTTATGGTAATTATTATAAAATAGCGATTGTCAATCAAATGTCAATAAAATAAAAACTAACGCCAAAACTGACATGAGTCACCAGCGCGAACAGCGAAACGGCGTTACTGCGCAGTAACGCCGTGTGTAGTATTTTTGTTACGGAATTTAAATTTCGAATTTTGTGCATTTAGTCTCCACGCTCAAGGCCCGCGATAGAAGCTATGCAATAGCTTAAAAATCCTTGCTTGTTGCTCATCTACTGTATTATTCACACTTTTGTGTTTATAACTTTAGTAGTTTTGACTGCATTAATATGCTGTTAGTTATTCCCAGAAAATGTAATAATTATGAATTTATATTATTTCTTTCAGGTCTTTTTGGTGTATTCGGACTTTTATTGTACCCATGGGGTTGGGGTGCTCCGCGTGTTAAAAGACTTTGTGGTGAAAATGCTGAGCCTTACATACCAGGAGATTGTTCTATTGGTGAGATTTTAGAAAAACTTTAAAATTTTAAGTATCTTATTACGGTTCCGAACCAAAATGTAAGATGGAACCCTATTACTGAGACTTTCCTGTCTCTACTTCCGTGCTTCTTACACCAGGCTGTAGCTCTGAAACGAAGGAACTTGGTTCAAGATATTGGTGCCAATTCTGCTTGGACAACTAAACTTAACTAAAAAACAACAAACAACTATGGTGTATTTTCATTAATTGGCTATTTCGTTGTGCACATTTTTATTAATTAAAATCTTTAGTCTATAATATACAGATTTTCTAATAAGAAAGTTCTGTTAACATTGCCGAATTGTGTTATTGACACAATCAATGTTCATTTTTTAGTTAAGTTTAGTTGTGTACGTAGAATCGGTACCATTATTTATGCAATTTCTTTAGAATTTGACGGGCCTCGTGGTGGAGTGGTTTATAAAACGGACTGCTGATCATGAGGTCTCGGGTTCGATTCCCGGTCAGGACAATCATTTGTGTGATGTTTTTAATTGTCATACAAATGTTTGTACTGCGTCTGGGTGTTTACTATGTATTATAAGTATGAATTTACAAAAGAAAAGTAGTTTATGTATTATATCCGTACCCATAACACAAGCATAATAAGCTTAGCTTGGGACCAGAGGACGTTGTGTAAAATGTATGAATATTTATTTATTTATTTAATTTGTAAAAGAATTGCAAGTTAAATAAAACCTTGTTATAAATTTGTTTTTTTTTTAAGGTTGGGCCCTATTTGTGACAGCAACAGGTATTGCACAAATATTCCTAGCAAGTGCTTTATCTAAGACAGCGGATAAAGCAGCCAATTCCGATAAAGTACAATTTCAAATGGATGAAGGAAAGCAATTGATTTGCTTAGCCTAAAATGGCCTAAATGAACACTAGTAAAAAAAACGTCAAACATTATACTGACCTAACTCAAAAATCCTAGCACTAAACGTAGCCATTTATCGAAAGATTTCTCTTGTTAAACTCAGTTTTGTGTTAGTACTTTTATTTCTGAGATAAGTCAGTGTCATTTTAAACGTGGGTAATATAGAATTTGCACGACTTATTCAAGAAACCACTATTTAATTATTTATTTAAATACATAAATTGACTTTGTACGGATTTAGACGCGTATATTTTGGTTTTAAATGTTTTAAACCCGCCATTTTGGAAATTTAATTCACCATATTGGGCTAGATTTAAAACTTCAGGCGTCTGAATCAGTATAAAGAAGTTTTAATCAAATAAGAGAATGTAGACTCGCGCCATCTATTGAGAAGTGCACGATATAATTTGATATAATAATAGACAGCGTGAATAAAATAATGTAATATGCAATCACGCCATCTGTCGTGGAGTGCACGTCATACGTTGATGTGCGATAGATGGCGTAGATCTAACATAAATGTCGAAAGTAAGATATGACATTTATATTGATTAAGGCTGGTTTACACTTTGATTAGTGTGAGTGCAGGTGATTAGTGCGAGTACAGGTGTGTAGTGCGAGGAGTGTCCAATTCACTGCCAGTAATTTTCTTAGCCTCTTGCGCATATGTAGACAGTCAGTGAGTTTCTTATTTTAGTATAAACTTCTTTACTTCCAAACCCTGGTATGTTCATAGCTTCACTTATACGTACAAGGGCCGTATCTCGGGCTCCCTTAATTTTGTACCTAGGGGCTTTACAGTTGTAAAGGCATTCATGTTTTATATACTCCTGCACAAATTTATAAGGAAGTTGTGTCTTCGGTCCACTTTACCATTTTGTACAACAACAAGCGTCCGACGCTACACACTAAACGCTAAACACTCTTGTCCAGGCGTGTTTAGTGGCAGGCACGCTGAGAGTGAGGGGGAAGGGAGGGTGCGCGGGACGTGGCTACTCGCAGTCCACTCGCAAAAAAATAGAACACGCTTCTATTCACTTTACTACACAGTCAACTAATCACTTGCACTAATCAAAGTGTAAACCAGCCTTTAGTAGGTACAAGTACAATCTATAATAGCTTAAGTTTAGAGTTTCTTGACCATATCAGACTGGCCTCCTGGTCTAGTGGTTCAGGTAACGGACGGCCGTTCACGAGGTCGCGAGTTCTATTCCTGCACGGTACAATTATTTGTGTGATTTTTCTAAATGTCATACAAATGTTTGTACAGCGTCTGGGTGTTTTCTATGTATTATAAGTATGTATTTACAAAAGAAAAGTAGTTTATTGTATTTTATCCGTATTCTGGTACACAAGCATATAAGCTTAGCTTGGGACCAGAAGACGTTGTGTAAAATGTCCATTAATATTTTTATACAGCATATTTTTTAATTTGTAACTATTTTTCTAAGTTTATAAGTGGTATTATACCACTTATACTATTTGACTGACTTGTTCCACAAATATTTTTTTAATTTAGCTAAATAAGTACTATTTGACTGAATCTCATGTTGTGACAATGGTATCAATTCTACGTGCACAACTAAACTTAACTAAAATTAATCTACTTAATTCAAAAACTAAAAAGGGGCCGTTCAAGTATTACGTAAGCACTATGTGGGGGCGGGGGGTCTATGTATTGCTTATTTTGGATGACATGGGGGGTAGGGGAGTCTAGGTGATGATTACGTCATCGGTAGTAAAATTACTTTTTTACACGAATGGCAACCCTCACATTGTCTTTGCTTGAAAACGAAACGCATTTTCGGGGATTCCCGCAAATAATGCATATGTTGGAACACACCCTCGCCGTATGCACGGCCTGGGACGCCCAGCGCGCTGAACTCATCAACGTGCTGGGTCAGGACTTGTCGCTCTCGGTCGTCGTCTCATCCATGGCCGAGAGCGAACAGTGTTGGGCCGCCGTCGCCTCCTTTGCTCGGGAGGTAATGGCGGCAAAGAGGGAGGCCCTGCGGGAGTGCAAACGCTCTGGTAGCACCTTGCCCCCCCGCAGGGCCCCGGGCAGGGGCCGTCGGCGCACAGTGGCTGGCCGGCCCCCCCGACGAGGTGGTCGCGCGCGGCGGGTCTGTGTTCAGAGACCCGCCGCGGCAAATGTGGCTGCTGGCCGCGCGACGGGGGGACCTAGTGCTTCCCCTGTTGGGTCGGGCCCCGATTAGCGGGGCCACCCCTCGCTGGGTCATGGTAAAGCTCAAAAAGAAAAAAAAAAAAAAAATTATGCATATGTTTAGGCACTCGCTTTAGAACCGAGTAGGGGAATTACCGCGCGCTATTCACTTGACAAAATTTTCTCTGTCAGTGTTTTTTCTTTTTTTTTAAATCATATTTATAATATTTAAAAAACAATACATTAATAGAAAAATATTTACGTAAGCTTAGGGGGAGGGGGTAAGAGCTTTGCTTACTTTTGCTTACAAGGGGATATTGTAATAACTGTAATAAATCTGCTTACGTAATACTTGAACGGCCCCAAAACGCGCTGGAAAATCCTGAATACTTTATTAAATTATTGTATTGTCATCGGTCCTTGATATTTGTGCAAAATTTCAAATCAATCCGTCTTACATAGATTAATACATTGATAGATACATACTGAACTTATACATATAAGCGTGTTAATTTAAATTGATAGTTTCAATATATCTATTACTTGCTAGTTTGTTGTACTCGTTTATATTAATTAAAGTCATTATTCTATAATACACAGATTTTCTAACAAGAAAGTTCAGTAAACACTCCTAAATTGTGCTATTGACACAATCAATTTTCATTTTTTAGTTTAGTTGTGCATGTAGAATCGGTACAATTAATTAATAAAATGATATTAACTTTTTTTTTACAAATGCGGCTAATATTTGTTCCATTTTTTCACGGAATAAACAATCTTGATCTATATTTTTGTAATCTCGCTTTTATATGTACCTAATTTAATTTACAAGTGTGTTCAGTTATTATTGACTTAAATGAAAATTTGTAAAAAATGTCATATAAATGTGAAGGGTGAACAACCCTTATCAGTTATTACTCAGGTATATGAAAAATAGATAGTAGCCTATTCTCAGACCTACTAAATATGCATGCATTTCATAAAAATGGGTCAATCCATTTCGGAGGAGTATGGTAACTAACACTGTGACACGAGAATTTTATAATATATATTAGATATACTTTTTATTTTTTTTTCGTGGTGAATGCATTTTCGCAATTCGCCTTTCCTGTTGCGGGGGCAACCGGGACTCCCGGCCTATTGCTGCCGGACTACCCACTAAACCCCACGGTGTTCCTCCTCGCCCTCAGCGGGGCCATGATAGCCATATATTTATATTGTCACAAGCTGATGTCCGCCTCTCCGTACGCGTAAAATTTTAGATCCCCATATATTTTGTCACCGTTTAAACCTTCGCTAGACTTTCACGAATATTTCAAGACGAAAATCACCAAAAGCGGCCCAGCCTTTCTCGAGTTTTAACGAGGCTAACGAATTGATTTATACATATAAGATTATTTGAGTGGAAATTATAGTAAAATAAAAATTCTGATGCCATAATAGAAAATTAGATAAAAAACAGTATTATCTTTTTAATTGCTTGACTTTTTGGGGTTGTCTTCATTATTTCTTGAATTTTGATTCATTAAATATTATTTTTAAGTATTATTATTAAGTGTGTATTTATGACTTATTATTTGTATGTTGGTACACGGTTTCTCAAACTTTTTAGTAAATATTTAAGATATTTTTGGATAAGATTTACATACTCCCAAGGCGTGTTGGCACTGGGTTTAGATTCGAATTTTCCGTTTCTCACAGAGGATGTTAAGTATCTGTGAATAATATCCCTTAGCTGGCTTTTACAGCACCATGGGAATGAAATAGGGTAGTGTCACACGTGTTCTTAATATGTCACATCTTTTATAACATAAATAGCTTCAATTACTTAAACTCTATGGGGATCTATAGAATAGAATAACAGGATCTATGGGGTCAATATTTATAGTTTGAGAAACACTGTATTTAGGAAGTAAGTAATACCTACAAACTGACTAATGTAATTATACTATAGAATATAAGAATTATAATATTTTTACAAAAATGATATACATTTATACAATATTGTCTATATTTTATACAAATTATATACACTTTGAATATGCATTTTGTGTTTCATTTTCCTACCAGCTGTTGCCCGCGATGTTTCTGCAACATTTTTCACTGATGCTTCGCTCCTATTAGCCGCAGCGTGATGTTATATAGCCTATAGCATTCTTCGACAAATGTACCTGCTATCCAACACAAATTTTTTTGAATCGGGCCAGTAGTTCCTGAGATTAGCGCGTTCAAACGAACAAACTCTTCGGCTTTATAATATTAGTATAGACTAGCTGTGCCCCACGGTGTTACCCGCGGTAAAAAGGGAAAAAAATCTGTTCGTTTTTATCATCCCACGGGAATCTTGCATTCTTTCGGGATAAAAAGTAGCCTGTAACTTATTCTGATGTATTACATTATTGTAAAGTTTTGTTAATATTCATTCAGTAGTCTTTGCAAAAGAGTAACAAACATCCTCACAAACATTCACATTTATATATTTTGATTAGGTACTATAAATTACAAGCTGACCCGGCAAACGTGGTTTTGCCATACAAATGTTGTGGACAACCCTTATCACTTAGTGGTATGAAAAATAGATAGTAGCCGATTCTCAGACCTGCATGCATATAAAATTTCATAAGAATCGGACAATCGGTCGTTTCGGAGGAGTATGGGAATGAACATTGTGACACGAGAATTTTATATACCTACTAGCTGACCCGGCAAACGTTGAATTTCCAAACTAAAAAAAAGCAGGTTTGAAAAATTTTGGCCGATTCTCAGACCTACTGAATACGCATGTAAAATTTCATAAAAATCGGTTAAGCCGTTTCGGAGAAGTAGGGTAACTAACACTGTGACACGTGAATTTTATATATATACCACGAAGTATAGATACAAGGAGTCCGAACGTAATGTTGAACGAATGGTCTCAATTTAAGGGACAGATTTTTTGCCGGTAGAGCGCGCCATTTTTCAAGAAGTACTCGTTTGAACTATTGACACCTGTGGAAAAAAATATTCTGAGAAACGTGGAGTTAAATATAAGTTTTAGGAAATTTTTGGAAATTTTTCGAGTGCTTTAAACCCAACAATACAGAGAAGGTCAAGAGATATTTTGATATTCTATAATAGCATCGGTACGTCCTGAATACTTGCGCAGCCAGTGGCAGAAAATAGAACTATGATCTTGGTTTATTATTGTGTACACGAAATATTATGGAAAAGCCTATACCGTTCAGACTCCTTGTATCTATACTTCGTGATATATACTTACTAGCTGTCCCGGCAAACGTTGTTTTGCCATATGAAAAAAAAAGGTTTGAAAAATAGATGTTGGCCGATTCTCAGACCTACTGAATATGCATGTAAAATTTCATAAAAATTGGTCTAGCCGTTCCGAAGGAGTACAGTAACTAACACTGTGACACGTAAATTTTATATATAAGAAAGATGATGATTAGTTATTTAGTTTAAAAGTTAGTAATACAAAAAACAAAAGTATAAAATAATATATTGACCCACATAGTTGTGTTAAGAAACAAAATGGTGTATTTGGGTCTATCAATCAAGTAATTCAACATTTTTGTGAGCAATTTACAAATTCTCTTGCATTGTTAGTGGTATAAAGTTATGGTGTGACTGCGAGCGGTTTTTAGTTAGGTATAGACTTACGCGCGTGCTTTTCTTAATTTGCGTCTGTGTAGAGCAAAAAATACATTAACACAAGAAAATAAATATTTATGGACATTTCACACAACCTCTGATCCAAAGCTAATCTTATATGCTTGTGTTATGGGTACCAGAATACGGATATACTATATAAACTACTTACGTAAATACATACATAGAAAACACCCAGCCGCAGTATAAACATTTATATGACAATTATATTATCACACAAATGATTGTACCGAGCAGGAATCGAACCCGCGATCTCGTGAACGGCAGTCCGTTACATAAACCACTCCAACCACGAGGCTCGTCATAGGCATGGGTGTGGCCCTGGCCAAGTAATAGGTAGTTTCTGAGAGAGTTGTCTATTTAGGGTATCGTATACAAAGGTGTTTCAAACTTCTGCTCTCATTCCTCCATTCATGGCGGGAATCTTCGGTCCTCTCGCAATACGGCTTCCTGCTTGCGCGTAGATTTTACCCTGGTATAGGTATTCCTCTCCAAACCGAGGCAATTCTAGTCTGAAACACATTAAGATTAAATAGTTACTATCACACGTCAGTTTGTATTGGCGGTTTATAAGAGATTATAATATTAGTATAGACTATCTCAGGCTTTATGGATTGTTGGTACAAAAAGTGGTTTTATTTAAACAAATGAGTCGTGTAAGTGTTAAAGAATATTATCTGTTACATAGAATAAATAATACATTAAAAATAAACCGAATAAAGATTAGATACAATTTTTCACAATATTTAAACCTCGCTAGAAGTCGCACCAAACGCTAACTAACAAGCTAACCTAACCTCATTTCTTTCCTTATTTCTATGACTATAGGGTTAAAAATAACATACTGAAATAAAACTCGAAAACTACTACATAACATGAATCAATCAGCTCACACTCAGTCATTACGGTAAGACAGACATACCCTCAGGGTATAGGGTTCGATCCTGTGCTGGGCATCAATCAAAACTCCTCTATTTTCACAATCGTGATTTACAAATCCTTTTTTTTGCTTTCGCAGCCGAATACCGAAGTTTCCTTAAATATTAGCTATACCTGCGGGTTTTTTTCGTATACGTGATTTGTCGTGATTTGGACACATCTCAGGATTGAGTAAGGCAGGTAAGAGGTTCGATTCCAATATTTAGGTTTATTTAAGAGATTTGGTACATTGATGATTGATGATGATTTGATGTACCTAGTCTATTTTAAATTTGTTAAAGTTTGGTTTCTAAAATCGACGAGTACGAAGTCGCGGGCAGCAGCTAATTCTAAATATGTATAGCATATCTATCTACTACCTTACCCATGTTTTTCAGGGATCAGGTATTTCAGGAATCAAGTAAATTGCAATTAGCTGGCTGTTAAACAAAAAAGAAAAACACATTCTATGCAAATAAAAAAAAGAAACACATAATTCAAAAAAAGAACTTTAAAATTATGACTTGCGTTCAAATATGGAAGGCGTGGGGTCGTGACGCGCTGAAGGCGAACTCTTCTCTGATTGGTCGATGGTAAGTGCACAGTTCGAAATAAAAATTATTTTGAGGTGTGTATCGTGGCGAAGTTAAACAGGGTTTAGTTATTAGCATATTTGTTATACGGCAATATTAAGATCTCATAATACCTACTCCTTGATATCCTTACAACAATACAACTTACGATGACTTAACGTCTTTTGGTCACGAGCCAAGCTGTCTCACTTTCATTCAATTAATTGTCCTGTGTGAGAATCGAACATAAAGCCTCGTAAAAGACAGTTCGTTACATGAACCACTGCACCGCGAGGCAAAAACTTAAATCTTGAAACGAGTGATTTAAGTTAATACTGCTTACTTCGCTTGCCTAAAAAATATATTAATTATACTCTCTAATTTCTTGCCTACCAGTTTATTCGCCGATAGGTTCACAAATTTTCATTATTCAAGGCTGAATCATGTTAAACCTTAATTAACAATTTGGTTAAAACAAGGAGAATACATTCCCTTTGATTTTTAACTCAAGTCCTAAGTATTCCTTGATTTCCATAACAACACAATAAAAAGTTTTTTACACTTATCTTAACCTCATTGTTCGTGTGGTGACGGATTAAGAATACAAGTGTCACCACCCCATGTCTTTCCTAGGGTGCTGTAAGAGCCAGCTAAAGGACAACATAAGCAGTTAATGTCTACTGTGAGAGAAAACTCGAAATTAAACCTTGTGCTAACACGCCTGGTCAGCGCGGTACAGTAGGCCATAGTCCCCCCCAAAGTGGAGGAGGCCTCTGCCCAGCAGTGGGTCGTTAATGGGCTGGAGAGAGAGAGAGAGAGTTCGTGTGGTGATGGATTAAGAATACGTGTACCAACGCCCCATTTCCTCATAAGGGGACTATAAAAGCTAGCTAAGCGATATTAGAAACAAATGTGAAATCATTTGTGTGATTTTTCTAATTGTCATACAAATGTTTGTACTGCGTCTGGGTGTTTCTATGTATTATAAGTATGTATTTACAAAAAAAAAGTAGTATATGTATTCTATCCGTATTCTGGTACCCATAACACAAGCATATAAGCTTAACTTGGGACCAGAGGACGTTGTGCGAAATGTCCATGAATATTTATTTTTTTATTTTAGATAACATTTTTTATGAGATATGGAAAACTCCAAAGATTTTTATAAAACTGGATTTTCTTGTAATTAATGACCTAAAATATGTTTCATATATCATAAGTCAACAGATACAGACAGGACTAAATGTAGATTGTGGTATTTTATTATATTATCTCGATGTTACGATGTATTCCTAAAATAACTAACAATTTTATTCTGGTTTCATATGGTTTGTTCTGACCATGTAGGGTGACTATGTATTTACAAGATTTTTGTTTTTTACTTTTAATGTATGTATAATATACCTACTAATATTATTAAGCTGACGAGTTTGTTTGTTTGAACGCGCTAATCTCAGGAACCACTCGGCAGATTTGAAAAATTCTTTCAGTGTTAGATAGGGCATTTATCGAGGAAGGCTTTAAGCTATATAACATCGCGCTACGACCAGTAGAAGCAAAGCGAAGCAGTAGTGAAAAATGTTGCAAACGCGGGGAAAATGTTCTAAATTCCACGCGGACAGAGTCGCGGGCAACAGCTAGTCTCTAATAATCCGTGTGGTGACGGATTAAGAAAATCAGTGCACCACTCTATTTCCTTCCTACAGCAGAAGAAGGAAAGGAAAAGAAGCAAAAGAAAACGTTTGATCAGCACGCCATAATAGATCAAGATCCCTGGAGGCGACCCGTGCCCAACAGTAGGTCGTTAAGGGACTAGGAATGGAAAAGAAAAGGAGAATAGAACATATGAAACTCGTAGAAAATACCTAAGCGTAGATACGTAGATGGCTAGGTAGAGTCAATGTCAATGTCAATGACGGGCCTCGGGGTTGAGTGGCTCATGTAACGGACTGCCGATCAAGAGGTCGCGGGTTCGATTCCTGCACGGGACAATCATTTGTGTGATTTTCCTAATTGTCATATACATGTTTATACTGCGTCTGGGTATTTCTATGTATTAAAAGTATGTATTTACAAAAGAAAAGTAGTATATGTAGTATATCCGTATTCTGGTACCCATAGCACAAGCGTATCAGCTTAGCTTGGGACTAGAGGACGCTGTGTGAAATGTCCGTGAATATTGAATATATAATGTTCTATTGTGTAAACAGATATCTTTATTACTTATTATAAAACAGTCGTTATTATTGTATGTATGTCCCTATGTGAGTTTATATCTTCAAAACTACGCAACGGATTTTGATACGGTTGTTGAGGTTCGAGAGGATGGCTTTTTTGTACAATTTGTTAAGGTTTTATAAATTCCACACGTTCGAAGTGGTTTGCAACAGCAAGTTTAATATTTCTATTTTGCAAACAGATTGTCCTTATAATAATTTACAAATGTTACACACCCTATATCGTGGTACATACGTCCGTGAGAACGGCTTGGGAATCAAACCCCCCCTATAATCAACCAATCGGAGTACTGCAATTAGCCGGACAGACAGACAGAATTGTACATATACATGTATTTATGTAATACATTTCTGATTTATTGATAGGTATTTAATATGTACGCTTGTCAAATATACCAATGTTTTTTAAGTTAATAAGTTATGCTGCTTTGACATGTTAGGGCAAAATATGAGAGTATATTTTGACGGTGCGCGTGGCGTACACAATGGTACCCATTCTACGTGCACAACACACATACAATATAATAAAAATGTGCACAGTGTTTGTAAATTCATTTTTAGGGTTCCGTACCCAAAGGGTAAAAACGGGACCCTATTACTGAGACTTCGCTGTCCGTCCGTCAGTCCGTCCGTCCGTCTGTCACCAGGCTGTATCTCAAGAACGGTGATAGCTAGAGAGTTGGAATTTTCACAGATGATGTATTTCTGTTGCCGCTATAACAACAAATACTAAAAATAAAATAAAATAAATATTTAAGGGGGGCTCCCATACAACAAACATGATTTTTTTACCGTTTCTTGCTCGATACTAATAACGTTGCCTTATGTTGCATAGATAATGGTACGGAACCCTTCGTGCGCGAGTCCGACTCGCAATTGACCAATTTTTTAGTTAAGTTTGATTGTGCAAGTTTAATTGGTACCACTGTCCGAAACCGACCTCTGAATTTAGTCACGGTTTGGTCCCAAAGAGCCTCTCACATCACCTCGAGAGGCTCGGCGACAACAATAAGTCGGTGATGGCCCAGATGCAGAAAGTAGTCTTGCTAGACAATGCCCGTATAGTCTGTCGGTTTCTCTCCCATTAGGTTCCACTCCTCCGGCCCACTGCTGCCAACCTCGTCGCAGTGCGTCCTGCCGCCTTTCAAGGCGAGGCAGTGTTGTATACAGCTGCAGTTTAGAAGACACTTTATTTGGTTTCGTTCTAGTTCAGTTTAGTTTTTCGACGAAGATATTTTCATAAGTCTGGCTGTAAAAAAAGTAAAAGTAGAGAAAAAAAAGTAAAAGCATAGTCTAGACAATTCTGATTTATTAAAAAAAAATAATGACAGGAAAATCTTTTTAAATTACAACCTACATACGCTAATTTAAAACCATAAAGTAAAGGAAACGATACAATGAATAAATTATGAGGTAATAATGCCTTTTTTAAGTCGTCAACTAAGTAGTTTGATTTTATTAAATTACAACTTCAGTAGGTAACTAACCTATTTTGTGTCAGCCATTTTGTTTTTTTTTAAGGCAGTTGGTATTTCCCTTGTTAATAAATTAACGTTCTACTTATGTTCCTTTCGATTTTTAGGGTTCAGTTCTCAAATGACAAAACGGGATTCCATTGATTAAGACTTCGCTGTTCTTCCGTCCGTCCATCATGCTGTATCTCATCTCGTGAATCGTAATAGCTAGACAGTTTTTACATAGATGATGTCTTTCTGTTGTTATAACAATAAATAAGTAATACGTTTTCAGTACCTCACATAAAATGTTAAGACTATAGTTAACTAGCTGTTCCCGCAACTTCGTACGCGTGGAATTTAGAAACAAAAGCTTAACAAGTTATACAAAAAAAAACCATTCTCTTGAACCATTTTATCATTTATAGAAATACGCATCTAAATCCGTTGGGTAGTTTTAATGTATAAGCTTACTTGTGGATTCAAAAATAACGACTTCTTTTAATAAGTAAAGATAATGATTATGACATGGAGATAAATATCCATCCATCCATCCATCAGCCTCTCTCCGTCCACTGTTACACATAGAACGCCACAACGCGCGGTCCTGTGGCGCCTGCATTCAATGATGGATGGATGGATCCATGGAGATAAATATACTATGATGTTAATGTTTTAGAACCCTTCGTGCATGAGGTCAATTGTACTTAGCCAGTTTTAGTTAAAACTTAGGTACTTTGTCCTTTGTATGCAATGGTGCATAATATATTGGTTTTCTTTTCGTTTAACCATTGGTCTATAAAATACCTAGGAGGGCTGAGACGATCTATAATTACAATTGTTCGTTTCGTTTGCAATATCTTTACTAATATTATATAGCTGAAGAGCTTGTTTGTTTGTTTAAAAGCGCTCAAGAACCACAGGACCCATTTGAAAAATTCTTTTAGTGTTGGGTAGTACATTTATCGTGGAAGGCTATAGGCTATAACATCACGCTGCGGCCAATAGGAGCGAAAGTAAACAATTTTGCAAAAGCTGGGATAAGTATCCATATGCTTAGTTAGCTGTTTGTGTATCATTGTTTACTATATTCCATACGTACGAAGTCGCGGGCAAAAGCTAGCTATAAATATCACACAAATGATTATCGCGTGTGGGAATCGAACGGCATTCTGTTACATAAACCACTACACCACGAGGCTTGAATAAATAGAAGTAGGTACGTATCTACATAAAAAACTAGTACCAACACATTTAACAAAAAGAACTAAGGAATTTTCTAAAAATCATAAAAAATAAGATTGATACAATCCAATTTGAAAACAAAACTACTACAAAGCATTTTAGGATGGATGGATGAAATAAAAACAATATATTTATGTTGAAATGTGCACTTAATTGGGGCTAATTCGGGCCTTGAGGGCAGTTATTACATGCCGGGAACAGAACCTAGAACGATGCGTCATAATTTAAATTGTAAGTGCAATTTGATTTATAACAATGGTCATATAAAATGCGAGGATTTTAACCTACTACAGAATAAAAGATGTGTTATTACATTAACTTTATGGTAAGGTTAGCAATTATCTAATTATACGATAAATAAAAAGGCAAAAATCAAGGATATTTTGGGCAAATGTTATTTTTTACGCGGACATTTCTAAAAAGTTATTGCTATGACTATAGTATAAACAGCTATTTTTTTATTCTTTTACCTTGACAGCAGTGTACCTCCGGGTTTTTAACCGGACACTCAAACTTCTCTCGGACGGTAATCGGAGGCTCTTGAAATCGGAAAAGTAATTGATAAGTTTTGGTTTGGGAGAGGGAGGTATTTTATTTCAGTTTCAGGGAAGGTTTATGATAATAGTGGGGTTTATATTTTTATTCATTTGTAGGGACAGTATTCTTTGTACTATATTTACTGTATACTGTATTACTTGTTATATACTGATTTCATTGTTTGCAAGTAGACGTATGTCAACAGGTCTACGAATGCATAAAGACAGTTGTTCTCGCGGCCTAAGTTAATATATACAAATATATTATGTATGGATTCATTGTATGTAACGCTAAGCGTGTCAGCAGTTTTAGGAATAATATATAGAAACGATTGTTCTCGTTACCTATATAAGCTATTACTATATCAAATATATTGATCCGCAAATAAACGCCATTCAAGTCTGGACGTATTTCATTTTTATCCTCTAACCGACGACACACGACACATATACATCTAAACATTTTCGAGGGCACGAAGCCGAAAGTTGTGAAAAACCAAGATTTCATATTATTTCTGATTTTGTACATTTTTGTCTCTAAAAAAACACAACTAAACATTGGGAATCTTTTCCCAAACTAAATCCTACGAATCTATCATATTTTGCTCTACGGGGCACAAACTGCACTTATCTACTTATTACAAGTCAAAGTATCTCGAATCTAATACCCTTCTAAGAGCGATGGAGGAATGCGGAGTTGTGGAACCACTTAACCACTGGTTTCGCGATTATCTTACATCGCGCTCGAACCGAGTAAAGGTGTGCAACACGCTGAGTGAGCGAGTGGATGTACAGTACGGCGTGCCCCAGGGCTCGGGATGTGCGCCCATCAGCTACCTTATACACGTGAATAGTTTATGCAATGTGTTGGAGCACAGCTCGGCGTACATGTTCGCTGACGATTTGTGTGCGCTGTGTGCTGGTACAGACATGCGTGAAACCTGCACCCTCCTCCAACAAGATATAGACAAGGTGGTCCAGTGGTCCCACGACAACGGTATCATACTTAACTCAGAAAAAACTAAACTACTTATTATTCACTCTCCATATTTACAAGTGCCAGTAGAACAGCTAATCTATACCCACGAATTTTCATGTCTTCATAATGATAGACAAAACTGTCAGTGTAAACCCATAGAAAGGGTAGGCAGTGTCACATATCTTGGTGTCAAAATTGACGAGGACTTTTCATGGTATCAACATATTAATTATATTTGTTCGAAGCTTAGAATATTGCTAGGTAAATTTTATCACTTAAAATTCAAAGTGCCGATAGGTACTTTAAAATGTTTATATATGACACTGGTTGACCCAATTATTTCCTATGCTTTGGATTGTTATGGCCTAACCTTTAAAACATATTTAAATGAAATAGAAACAATTCAAATTAGGTTTCTTAAACTTCTTGTAAACAAAAAAACTAAGAAACAATGTAAAAATGATTATACTAAGCTATTTAAAATATGTAAAATTTTACCCGTCTCTTTGAAACATAAATACTTGCTGGCTGTACATAACCATGGTAATCAGGAACTTAACCTCACATGTATATCTAACAAATATAACACCCGCTCAGTCACAACTGGCAGGTTTGAAGTACCTAAAATAACCAACTACTACGGTGACAGATCTTTGAGAAAGCGCTTGCCTTATCTCCTAAATAGCTTACCTGAGAATATCAGAAATGAGGATAATGCAGGGGCTTTCAAAAGGAAAATATTTAAGTATTACCTGAACAAATGTTAAAATTACAAGTTTATTATAAAGCTATATCTGTACGGAGACTAGACCCCACAGTCAAACCGATCACACGGTTTTGTGGGGCTATGTTTTAACTATAAGCAAATGACATTGTATAATAATAAAAAAAAAAAAAAAAAAAAAAAAAAAAAAAAAAAAAAAAAAAAGTTACATCTTGTAGGTTTTCACATTAATATACACACAATTTGATTCGATCTTAAACCCATTTTAAGTGCGATGTGTTAAATTAAAAGTGTTTTTATACGATTTGTTTTAGAAACAATAGACAATTGTTTTTGTTAGAATGCTGTTATTGATAAGAGGAGCGGAGAGCGAGTAAAAATAACAAAACGCAAAAAAGCTGACTTTACTAGCTGACCCGACAAACGTTGTTTTGCCATACTAAAAAAAAGGTTTGAAAAATAGATGTTGGCCTATTCTCAGACCTTCTGAATATGCATGTAAAATTTTATAAAAATCGATCAAGTCGTTTAGGAGTACGGTAACTAACACTGTGACACGTGAATTTTATATATAAGAAGACTAGCTGACCAGGCAAACGTTGTTTTGACACACTAAAAAAAAGGTTTGAAAAATAGATGTTGTCCGATTCTTAGACCTACTGAATATAGCATGTAAAATTTTATAAAAATCGTTCAAGCCGTTTCGGAGGAGTACGGTAACTAACACTGTGATACGTGAATTTTATATATAAGATAATATAGTCGTCATACGTCGACCCAGAATAACGCACCTATTTGTTTTAGTAGCATGAACTGGTATACATAAACATAGAAATTTTTTTAGCTTCTATGTTATCGCCGTTCCAGAGATACAGCCTGGTGATAGAGGACAGCGAAGTCTCAGTAATAGGGTCCCGTTTAATAGGGAACCATAATAGGGAATAGGGTTTTGATACGGAACCCTAAAACTAACATGACGTAATTTTTAAATACTGTATACAAAGAACAAAATGTATTGCACTTTAATGTCCCGCTGTTGGGAACTCGCCTTCTCCACTTCGGCAAGCCATTTAGCCTATTTACCTACTTAGCCACGCTAACTAGGCGTGCCAAGTCAGCGCAGGGTTACATTACAAGGTATACGTCTCTTAAAAAAGATTTTCCTTGAATATTGGAAGATCTTAAATTGATTTTCTGTAACGCTGTGGGAAAACATTTACTCTTATTATTTTTCATTATACTCCACAAAAAAAAACAATAAAGATAAAACGCTTATAGCCCCGCTTCTAATATGCTCTTACCTTAATCATAAAGTTATAATCTTGATAAGTATCTCTGTTTAATTCATTGTTTTATTAATGTTTTTAGCAACCTTTTTGTATTTGCGGAAGTTTTGTTGTATATTATAAATTATTAAATCAAAGATAGCGAAAAAAACATTACGCGATGCCTGTTCTTACAGGCATCGCGTAATGTTTTTTTAGCTATATATAGAGTTTTTAGCTATTTGATAAGAGATGGCGCTAATTGTTATTTGATATGGAATTAAAATTGATGTTTTAAATTTTCCTTTATATTTGATGGTTATATCATTAATATATTTTATACTTTTCTTGTTCTATTTTTCACTTGTTGTGCCCGTCACATAACCTCTTAGGTATATTCTGAAAATCAACGCTGCAACACCTTTGACTAAAGTGTGCGCAGCTTATGCTGAGAATGGACCTAGTTTTGGCCCTCTGCATCATTATTTTGTCAGTAGGTATGTTATATATTTTTATTTTATTTATCTTTATAAAATGTTGTAGAGTGTAGGTAAGTTCTTTCTTTCTTACATGTTATCTGTTTTTTTGTTTTCTCTGTTTAATTATTGTCTTACAGTTTATCAGGTAGGTATCCATTTATCTATCTGAGCAATGTGTCGGTTTGTACCACAATAAGTCGTTTTACTAATCTGTACTAATAATATAAAGCTGAAGAGTCTGTTTGATTGTTTGTCTAAACGCGCTAATCTCCACTGGAACCACTGCGCAGGTCCGATTTTAAAAATTCTTTCAGTGTGGATTAGTACATTTATCGAGGAAGGCTATAGGCTATATAACATCACGCTGCGACTAATAGGGGCGAAGCATCAATAAAAAATACTATTAAAACAGGAAAGTTTTTCTTAACTCCATGCATAAGAAGTCGCAAGCAAAAACTAGATATTTTAAAATGTATTCAACATAAAAACTAAAAAGGTTGTAGCAGAAGCATCTTTAGATATCAATGAGGGTGAAACCTATATGATTTTTTTATTCTTAATGATATAAAAGTATGAAATTCTGTCAGTCTGTTAATCCTTCACGCTAAATTTACACAGCTAATTTGATGAATATGTACACAGACAAGGTACAAAGGCAGCCTTAATGCCTAGGACATTATTTTCCAGTTAACCTTCGGTACTTTAGAGCTTAAGAAAGAACAAATACCACACAGAAGACTGCGCCATGTGGAAAATAATCGCGAATCAAATACAAGTACAAAACCTATATACAAATATGTATGTATGTACGTTTGTATAAAACAAAAAGACTTAAAACCCATCTTGTAGCAATACAAATAAAAGAAAGGCAGTCGTGCGTCCGCGGCGCGCATAATTATGTTACAACACGCAACAAATGCACGCAACCAAATACATACAGCGTGAACTAATATATAAAATTCTCGTGTCACAGTGTTAGTTAACATACTCCTCCGAAACGGCTTGACCGATTTTTATGAAATTTTATATGCATATTCAATAAGTTTGAGAATCGGCTTCAATCTATTTTTCATACCCCTAAGTGATAAGGGTTGTCCACCACTAACATTTATATGGCAAAACAACGATTGCCGGGTTAGCTAGTCTTATATATAAAATTCTCGTGTCACAATGTTCGTTCCCATTCTCCTCCGAAACGGCTTGACCGATTTTTATGAAATTTTATATGCATATTCAGTAAGTTTGAGAATCGGCTACTATCTATTTTTCATATCCCTAGGTGATACGATAAGGGTTGTCCACCCCTAACATATATCAATAAAACTTTTGCCGGGTCAGCTAGTAGGTTATATAAATAAAAATTACTGTCTCTGAAGTGTCATCACCCCTTTGCCTTTCCAGGGTGATGTAAAAGCCAGCTAAGGAATATCGTACACGGCTAACATACTCTGTGAAAAACAGAAAATCTGAAAATAAACTGTGTGAAAAAAATAGCTTTTTCTCTCTCTCTCTCTCTCTCTCTCTCTCTTTCTTTCTCCAGCCCATTACCTTTCCACTGCAGGGCACGGGCCTCCTCCACTTAGGGAGGTATTATGGTCTACTTTGCCACCATGTTGGCAGTGTTGGCACAGGGTGAAAAAATAAGTTTGAAACAACCTGTATCTAAGACCTGTGAACACACATACCACTGTTATTATATACGTAGGCTATGTTTTTGGAAGGACGTTAGTAAATATGTGGCATTGAACAACACAAAACTACTTATATTAAAACTTAAGATAAAAACATTTTAACATCATGTGACCGATTTATAACTATTTTCAATAATAATAATCAATATACGAATAGAGATAGATTGTCATCCTCTTTTATCAGTAAAATGTTTCTATCTCCTGTTTAATTTTCAATAGAATATGCTGTAATCAGTAGGTTTTTGATATGCAAGTAAGGGCAAAAGTTTAGATTAGGCTGATTTTGACAGCAATTTAAATTAAATTGCAATAAAAATATATATTTTATTGTTGCGTATAAATGTGGAAGGAAAAATGTCTAGAGGAAGACCAAAGAAAAGATGTATGTATTGTGTGAACGAGGACATGAAAGAAAGAGGAGTTTGTTTAAACGTGCTAATCTCAGGAACCACTGGGCCGATTTGAAAAAAATTTTCGGTGTTGGATAGGGCATTTATCGAGGAAGGCTTCAAGCTATATAACATCACGCTACGATCAGTAGAAGCGAAGCAGTAGTGAAAAATGTTGCAAAAACGGGGAAAATTTTCTAAATTCCACGCAGACGGAGTCGCGGGCAACAGCTAGTGAAAAATAAACCCTGTGCCAACATGCCTAATATTAGGTGTAATTTATGTTTATAATCATGACCAATGTTGTACGCCTAAATGGCAGGACATAGTGAAATCTGTTTTATTTTTTACGGATCTCAACATCTTAAATACCTACCAATTTGTACACAATAAAAATGCTTTGTCTTTGACGCGTCTGGTCAGCGTGATTAAGTAGATTAAATACCCTACTAAAGTAGAGGAATCCTGTGCCCAATAGTGGGACACTAAGAAGCTGGGAAGCGAAGAGATAGATGTAAGTTTTATTTCATCAATTTAAGGATATACAGCACACTATAATACTGCGCTCTCAGCATCCAACCGTTGAACTCTATTATTGCATAAAACTCTGAATATTTTCTCTAACGCGTCTAGAGAAGTAAAATTTCATAAATATATTTTCAGCAACGAAGAAAATCTTTTGAACTTATCTTTACATAGGTACTAATTCTATCTGCACAATTAAACTTAGACAGACAACAAAAAATGATAGTTATTAACACAATCAATTTTCGATATTTAGTTTCGACACAATCCGGCAATGTTAACTGAACTTTCTCATTATAAAAACTCTGTATAGACTAACGAATATAAATGTGTTTAACGAAATAGCCCTAACTTAATCAAAAATTTCATTTTGATTAAGTTAGGTTAAAATTAAACCATTTTTACGGATTTAGACGCATATATTTGTTGTAAGTATATTTTTGCCCGACGTTTCGGTGACTTTTCATTGTCACGGGTGGTCGCGAAACATCGGACAAAAATTTTGAACAAATATACGCGTCTAAATCCTTCAAAAGTGGTTTTATTTGAATAAATATATCACACAAGTGTTTAAATATTAATTTAGGTTAAATTGTTGACACGCCACAATAATTATTATTAGCCTTATTAGCTAGATAATAATGCTTTTAAAATATCCTAAGCTGTGGCTTGCAAAGCTTCCTAAAAAATATATTTCTAACAACGTAGAAAATCCTATACATTTCATCAAATCTTAACATTGACAGTTAAATTAAAACCCATAGATACATTTGTTGCGACGCTAACTGCTGTTAAGAGACGCCATGTTCTGTAATGAGCCACATTTGCCACATTTAACCGGTAATTACCGGTTAACTCTAGACATAAACCGGATCGCACTTATTATATGAGAATTATAGATAGAAGTTTCTTTTACTGGTTTTATGTAACTATAAAATTATACGCATTGAAATTCACATTTAGCTTTTTTATTTAAACAAAAAATTTTTTGCTATAAAACGTAATACATACACACAAACAATCTATTTAAATAATCTACTTAGTTCTAAAACTAAAAAAACACACAAATTTTTATTATTATTGCATTGTCAACGGTAGGTAGGTAGGTACTTAATATGTATACAAAATTTCAGATCGATTCGACTACTGTAAGTTGGTGAAAATCACTTTCAAAGATTCTGTTACATAGATTAATACATTGATAGAAACGTACCGAATTAATATATAAGCGTGTTAAAAAAATAAACCTATTCCCTCTTAGTATAACAAACAAGTTGTTGCCCGCAAATTCGTACGCGTGGAATTTAGAAAAAAAAAATCCGATTTATGCAACATTTTTCACTTATGTTTCGTTCCTATTGATCGCAACGTAATTGTGGTCGCAACTACGTAGCCGTTGAATTAAAAAATCCTACGCTAAATATTATCTCCTCGTGAACCTATCTGTTAAAAAACCGCATCAAAATCCGTTATGTAGTTTTGAAGATATAAGCTCACATACTAAAAGGATATTTGTTATCAGATATTTTTTATTTGAGTTGTATATTAAAAAATTAAAAACAATATTCACAGTAAATATGACACGCTAACCCACATGTGGAGATAAAACAAAAACTTATTAACTGCCAAAAAACTAGTGTATTATCGCGATCGATGGATCAATAGTTTAATTACAACGCACAGCCCATTATTGTGTGTAATAATATGTTACATGGTAGATTTGGTAGATTTATTGGTAACCCTGATTGATCTGTGATGGATTAGTAAAACGGCATAGAGTCGAATTGTTACTAAAAAATTTTGGAACAACAATCAAACTTGCGATAAGACCGCTTATTGTACTTCTTTATACTTATTATAAAAAAGTCGTTATTTTTGTGTGAGCTTATATCTTTACTACGCAACGGGTTTTGATGCGGTTTTTAATACATAGAATGGTTTAACAGGATGATTTTTTTTGTATAATTTGTTAATGTTTACTTTCGATATTCCAGGCGTACGAAGTCGTAGGCAACAGGTATAAGTTTAAAAATCTAAAATTGTTTAATATTAAGTTTCTAATCAGGAATTATAATTTTTCATGAAAATGAAAAAATATTCTTTGCCTACTTTTGTAGCTGTTTTTTTTCTTTTCGCCATAGGTGCAAATAGGTACACACACAAACTTGGTATCGTACCTACTTAAGGTAAAAGATGTCGAAGTAGATAAGCATAGTTTTAAATTTACTAATACATTACTTGTAATATACTCTATAAAAATACAGTTTTTACATAACACTTTTTCTTTTACAATTTTTTTTACAATTTCTTTTACAATACTTTTTCTAACACTTGCGCGATTTATCCATTTTTCCATCCGGATTTAATAGGTAGTACGCGTCTAAATCTGTAAAAAGTAGTTTAATTTGAATACAGTTTTTGCTATTAAAAAGCTTGCTTCTAGATCATGTGACCTGTACCTACTCATACATTTGAGCGGTAAAAAAATGTAGTAGCGTCGACTCCTTGGTTTTTCCGATAAGAATTTTAATTGATGCACCGTTTCCATAACTTTTATTTTGGACATATTAATATTGTGCATAATCGGACGATCTGACTTTGTGATTTAGTGCCTCAAGGGACTTTTGATCCTTCCAAATTTAAAGTTGATGTGACAGCTAAGGTATAAGGATTATTCTTTTTTAAAATCTGTTTTAAAAATAATAGATTAACACAATTTAAAAAAAGAACGCCTTCTTCTGAGTAGTACAAAAATTAAGTAATATATTTAATATATAAAAATATTTTTAAATTAATTTACTCATCAGCGAATTGGGACTATTTTTCCTATATTGCTTTGGTATCGATCAGTCAGCTGCCTACTTTATACCAATACTAGCTCTTGCCTGCGGTTTCATTCGCGTTTTTAATTATTGCACCCTCCTTTCCTAAGTATAAACTAAACTTTAAGAAAAATGCCATCCTCTTGAACAACCCTATCTATTAAAAAAAACTGCTTTAAAATTCGTTGCGTAGTTTTGAAGATATTAGATGACATAGGAACATACAAAAACCTGTCAAGAGCGAGGCAAACACGCACACTTAGGGTTTCGTACATACTAGACATATAAACATAAGTAACTTCATTCAAATAATCAGTTAATTATACTCAAAACAACTCACCAACTTAATTTTGTAGTTGAAATATAGGGAATCACCTACATTTCAGCTACTTCATAAGTTGGTATTAGTATAAACACTTTTTTCTTGTGATGTGATGTCAAATTATAAGTTTTTGGATTTTTCCCTATATCAGCACTATATAGGCTTGGTCTATGCTAAATTTCAAAGCTCTAGGGCAACGGAAAGTAACCTGTGAATTTTGATTCCCTAGCAAAAGTCGAAAATTCTTAAAAATGGTCGTAATTCGGTTATATCTTTTAAATGCGTAGAGGTAATAGGTTGATTGTATTTTTTGTAGCAAGGGACCGCATAGATCTACATATCGTATGAGTTTCATGTTGATACCTTCATCCATTGCTAAGTAAAAAAAGTTTGACAGACGGACAGACAGACAGACGGACACCAGAGTGAGACTATAAGGGTTTGTACGAAACCCTAAAAATAACGACTTGGTTTTGTAATAAGTAAAGAAGATTCGTAGCTATACCCAGATATCTACGAGTATATGCATAACATATATTATGATCACAAGAATCACAACTATGTTAAATGCAAATATTTTAAGTTTCGTGTTTAGTATGTTAGGATGAAGATAAATACCTAAAATTACAGGAAGTTCTTAAAGAACTATTTAGTTTTGTATTTCAACGAACGAAAAAGATTTGTTGTAAAAATAGATTAAATAAAAAAATGGCTCTAAGCAGATCGTCGATGGTATATTTTTTGTTAAAAAAATAACGTACACAAAATGGCTGCGGGCTGTCGGCAGACTATGTAGGGATAGCATACAACATACAACTATAAAAGAATTTAAACAATATTTTGTTTATTATTTGACTTCTTATATATGACAAATACGAAAGTTTGTGAATATAAGGTGTATTGTAAAGATAGATATTCTTTATTCTTTCATGCAAAAACTACCTACTCAAGGGTCCCTGGTCGGGTCATGGTAATACCCGAGTGACTACCATGGCCCGGCTAAGGGTGAGGAGGAACCATGATTTTGTGAAGTTATATGACGTGGTGTTGTTGCTTAAATTTGGCTTCACTACCAACAAGTATTTACTAAGTTCTTCTATTCAGTCCATTTACACATTTTCCTACTATTGATAGAGCTCCTTCACTTCGAGAGAAAAACCTACAGTTTCTTGTGAGGGTACTTGTTACCGAGATTTTGAAACAATTTTATCATAAACTCAATTTTTTTTCTGTCTCTACCGGTCCAGTACTGAATGTTGTCGGTAAGTTATTTTCTTTAAGTCAAAATTATAATAATTTTCCAAATTTGTAATTACTGTTGCTACCGTATACATAAATAATATATTTTAGCGATTTTTAAAGTATCAGTGCCCCCAATAATTATTAAATAACTGTAGTTTAATTTAATTATGAGTATAAATAACATGAATTACTTTTAAAAGTGATGACAGATTGATGTATTTGCTATTTACGGTGTAGGTACTATAGCCAAAATGGCGTTACCGTAGTCACTTACAAACTGATTCAAACACATTACTTACGCAGGTTTTTGGTTAAATAAAATTACATTTTGATAAAGATGTTACAAATACGACGCTGAAGCATTCATTACACATTTCTTTTTCTTTAATTAATTTTAATGTTCTTTATCTAATTCTCAAACAATTAAAAAAATACAAATTTGTTATATGCGTTCTGGTCTTAGGCATAATAGCATTTGCCAGTGCCTAGTTTTTTTTAAATATTACAAAAAAAATCCTCGATAACATGGCGCAGGATATCTCTTTCCCGCCAATAAATCGTTTGAAAAATCCATGTTTCTAATTTCTTGAGCAGTCAAAAAAAGCTTAAGAAATATGGTATGGTGAATAAAATTCATAATTATACGTTATAACGTACATTTATCGAATTAATCTATCGGTTATGTACGAAAGGTATTAAATTGGGGCCTCTCATGGCTTCCGACGGTGGTTTTTTAATTTTTTTTTTATTGTAGAGATTTTTGTAGCTTGATATCACGTATGGAGCCATGGTATTTGGGAAGGAACATTACACAATCCTTGCCTTGAGCATAATGTTGACATGAAATAGACTTAGGAGGAACCTGTCGAAAGAAACTGCCGGTATATATTTTTTTTAAATCTGCTTCTCGATTTTTTTACGTTTAAGTGCTGTTTTAATTTTTTTTAATAAATGTAGTTTGTAGTTTATGCCTTCTGTGCGTCTTAGATTCTGTCCTTTTTAAGACAAATATTTTTTAAATATTTAGGGTAGGGTGGTGTAACTTTGCGCGTGCGATAAGATTGCGCATACGTCATTTCTGGGTAGTGGAAGAAACATCGTCACTAACTTCAGTTGTGTTTTGTGTGCTATCATGACTAAGACACGCTTACGAAAATATTTTCTAATTGTATTTATAACACAAGAGATATGAAACTACAAAGTTTTTAGGCACGTTTGATCTTATTTTTTCATGGAAAGTAAGTACTACTGTACACAGTGTGTAAGTACAATTAGTAATTTACCCACAATTTCTCGCGGTAGATTTATTGAATTTTTGAATTTAAACTGAGTAGATGGCATATTATTTAGGAGATAGCAATGACATGGCAATTTTTCAAGAAGCACTGAATAAAAAGAGATGTGTAAGATTGCGCGCGCAATCTTACACATCTCTTTTTTTTTAGTTGATTACATAAGGTAGTTTTAAAATATTCATCTTAATTTTTATAGTTTTATGGGCATTTAAGTATGCACTATGTAATTAGTTTTTTTATGTATACACTATGTAGTTAGTTGTAATTGACGGGCTTCGTGGTGGAGTGGTTTATGTAATGGACTGCCGATCACGAGGTCTCGGGTTCGATTCCCGGTCAGGACAATCATTTGTGTGATATCCATAATGTCATACAAATGTTTGTACTGCGTATTTACTATGTATTATAAGTATGTATTTACAAAAGAAAAGTAGTTTATGTATTATATCCGTATTCTGGTACCCATAACACAAGCATATAAGCTTAGCTTGGGACCAGAGGACGTTGTGTGAAATGACCATGAATATTTATTTAATTCCATGAATATTTAATATTTAAATATTTAGTTAATGGTTTGAAGCGAAATGCTTATTTTATAATGTCCAGGAGAGAAAGAAATCAGGTCGCTAGGTTGATTGTGGCGAAGCTAAAAGAGCCCGTCTCTGGGGATGGCGACTATGATTGAATTTTTTACAACTACATCGTGCTACAAGTTTAGGCAGATATGATACAGCAGTGTCGAGAGTAGGAAAAAGATTTTTGCTGTTGGTTTTAGAGCATGAGGAGAAATATATAAGAAGTCAATTGTAGAAGATTGGATAGCATGCAACACATGTACGGAGTGATGAGCAAGAAACGGGTTCAGACTATAATGAGCCCTTTTATATGTGATTTGTGTGAATAATTTAGTTGCGCAATTTTATCGACCTTCATGCGCAATCTTACACACTAGGGTGTATAAAATTGCGCATTTCCCGATTTGTGATTTTTGTTTATTTCCTAAAAAGATAGCATAGTTTTTGTTAAAATAATAATTTTAACAAAAACTATTCAGATTAATCATTTATAAATCATACATTGACATTCTGGCTATAGATTACTATAATAATAGTAATCTATAGCCAGAATGTCAATGTATGATTTATAAATGATTAATCTGAAACAAGACGGATATTTTTTAATTTATGAAGCGTTGATTTCAAACTGCGTGGTCTTACACCACCCTACCCTACTGCTATATTTGGTTATATTACGTGTTTTGCTCGATACAATAATTTGTGTGCTTAACACAAATGGTACTAGGTCCGAGTGTTTTCTGTGTTCTAAGTAGGTATAATATTTTTGAAAGTAACGAAGTCTATTGTATTGTATTTTAATAAAAGTCTGGTACCTATATACCAGCAGAAAAATCTGTAAAAAATGATCAAGAAAATATTTTTGTAGAAGTGATCACCCAAAGTTACAATGTTGCCATCATTCATAAAAATAATCAAAAGATCTTACTTTTTATAAAAAATATTATGTTGCAAAATATTTAAAATCTTTGCAAATTTTGTTTTATTTAAAATTATGCTGTAAAATTAAGTAATAAAGATATCTTTTTATTCAATTAGGTACCTACTCTCATTTCCTGATAACGTTACTTTAAAAACTGGAATATCAAGGCTGAATTACTTCTCTATCTCTTCAACCCATTGACGACCCACTGCTGGGCACGTGTCTCCTCCAAATTTGTTTGTTTAAACGCGCTAATCTCAGGAACTATTGGTTCAAATTTTAAAAATTCTTCTTGTTTTGGAGGAATGCTTATAGGCTATATAACATTACGCTGCGACCAATAGAAACAAAGCCATAATGAAAAACGTTTTAAATAATCTACTTGTTTAAAAACTAAAAAACATTGTCATCGGTCCTGGTGTGCAAAATTTAAGATCAATCCGACTACTGCAAGTGTGTGAAAATCACTTTCAAAAATTCCGTTACATAGATTAATACATTGATAGATACATACTGAATATATAAAAGCGTGTTAAAAACGGAGAAAGTTTTCTAAACTCCATGCGTAGGTACAAAGTCGCGGGCCATAGCTTTTTAGATAAATGCGTGTTTAAGATGGAGTTTTTAACGATTTAAATAAAAAATATAGTACCCGTTGACATTCAAACCTTTAGTTAAAAATGAATTATTATATATGAATATCGATGAGTGATATGATACTTCGATAAATGCATTGCCTGAGGCGAGAAGCGAACCTGCGTCCTTGTGTTACCACTCAATAACAAAAATTAGTCATAATAAAACCAGTCAAGTTTGAGTCAGTTATAGGGATATAGATAACGTGTCTAAAGCAATTAGGTACTTGCTTTAAAAACTAAACACACACTCAAAATTATTACCTGCTTTTGAAATTCTACTTCTATATGTTGTTACTAATACAATATTTTATGAAAAACTAGCTGAATGGCTTTAGAAATTTTCTCCGTTTTTGCAACATTTTTTACTGCTTTGCTGTTATCGGTCGCAGCGTCAAATTATATAGCTGAAGAGTTCGTTTGCTTGTTTGTTTGAACGCGCTAATCTCAAGAACCGCTGATCCGATTTGAAAATTTCTTTCAGTGTTGAAATGAATGTGAAAAATGTTGCAAAAAACGGGGAAAGTTTTCTAAACTCAACAAAAACAACGTCGCGGGCAATAAGCTAGTCATTATATAAAGAAAAAACTAGAATCTAAGGTTTATTTCGCCTGGTCAGCTACATGTAGATACTTTTATGAGATAAAACACAGTCAAAAGGTATCAAAGTCGTGCTAAGAATTAAATTCAAAATGTTTAACCAAACATAACGAGTACCTAACCTTGGATATCCGAACAATTATTGCACATAACAACAAAATTGAAAAACAAAGAACATTTCGGTTGGTTCCCAAAGTTATCTTGTGCAGCATCTAATCACGGTAGCCGGTAATAAACCGGTGCGGTGTTCCCCGAAACTGTGCGTAATTATACTGAAGCAAGCCGCAGGCAAGGTATGCTGTTTATCATTGTGTCCGACACAAATTTGACTATAGGTTTCGACTCTTCGTAGGTTATAGCGCCTGCTGTACATGCAGTGAGTCCTTACCATTCCACAAACGTGTCGACACGATAGGATTTGAACAAAACATCATTGGCACACGTAAGGTAGCAAGTTAGTCTATATCTTTTACTTATTCATTGCCAAAACGTGCTAGGAATAAGCATAATAACTGATTTTTTGTTCTTTAAATAGAGATTTTCGTAACTGCAGCACATAAATTATAGGTTTTTAAATTATGATATCACTTTCATTGTGATTTCTATTCAATATTTAGTTGTACCCACATACTCTAACCAAAACCTAATTAACACTTAAGTTTCTTAATTATGATAATATGTACAGATAAACCAGACCATTTAGAATCATTATGAAGTGAGGTGAGTAATAAGATTTTGTGTCGTACATATTGGAAAGCAGCGTCATCTCAAAACTCCTGGACTTACATGGAAGAAAACACCCACGCCCCCTAGCCTCAACTTTAACTATACTTTAATGATTATATTTCTGTTTACTACAATTATTTACATCTTATGACTAACTGCAGCTATCATTTCGAATTAAATATAGGTTTTGATTCCTCATAGACTTAAGAAAAAAAACCGAAAAGAATATTTTTAAATTCTAGATTCAGTTAATGAGAATACAAATTTCTTGGCTAGAAATTAAAATGAGTCTTTATTTCCTTTTGACGCATTAGAAAAAATTAAAACCTACATTTCAAAGAGGCACAAACCGAAATCCCTAACACTGATGTTAATACTCTGAAGTAGGCAACAAACGTAGCATATTGCGAAAGATAAATAAAGGAGTAAAACTTTTTTTATACATAAGTTCTATGTCTATATGAATAAAAGAGTGTTAATTTAGATTTTTTTTTATTCCATGTGAATGAAGTCCTGGGCAATAACTAAATGTACATACTACTTATATTATTTTGAGACTGAATCAAATCTCTCACTCCTCTCACTCCAGCCCATTTACGTCCCACTGTTGGGCACGGGCCTCCTCCAGTTTGGGAGGGATTATGGTCTACTGTGCCGCGCTGACTAGGCATATTGGCATAGGGTTTATTTTCGAGTTTTCCGTCTCTCACAGAGGATGTTATCTGTGTGCAATATCCCTTAGCTGACTTTTACAGCACGCTTGGGAGGAGATGGGATGGTGACACTTGTATTCTTAATCCGTCACCACACGGACAACACGGACATCGAATTAAATCTACAATTTCATGATTAACTAGAATTTGATTAGTAGTACTTAAGGGTTCTATTATGGGCTTTTTAAGTGCACCTATCATTTAGTACGTACCTTCATTCAAACTGTATACATAGTAGTACATATTATAACAAACTGAACTAGTATTTGGGACATAATTATACTTTGATTTTTAGAGTTTCGTACAATGCACTGTAGGGACCCTATAAAGGATTATAACTGTTCCTATTCGTCTGCTTGTGAAACTATTTTACACCGTAAAACGTAAAACAATTGCAAAAATTAAAACATAATTATGTACGTTGATTTATGTACCTATGATTCTGATTATATTAAAGATGATAAAGCTTGGAAGTAGGTTGCTCTGGAGCTTGTAATGTTTTATTAGTATTGTAAGAATAACTGATATTTAATAAAAAAAAAATAATTGAATTAAAAGCTCTGCTGAGTTTCTTAAGCCGGTGCTTCTCAGCAGATTGCGTCCTGAACCGGTGGTAGGGAAAAAAATTGGAACTATCATAAGCACATAAGTCATAAGTCACATAAGTCTACAAAAAAATATGTCTACTTGATTCAATGATTTTTCATTTCATTTCATATGTCCTTATTGCAAATTAAAAATTTAACCTTTTAAGTCAAAGCAATCTGGATATATGATCAAAATATGACCATAATTTGAGCGTTTCTAACAAGTGGCAGGAAACTAAAACCTACAACTTAAAATTTGGCATAAAGTAAATCTCAATAATGCCATGATAAAATGCTTATTGCAAATAAAAAATTTAACCTTTTAAGTCAAAGCAATCTGAATATATCATCAAAATTTGACCATAATTTGAGCGTTTCTAACAAGTGGCAGGAAACTAAAACCTACAACTTATAATGGGATAAGGGCAGGAGGATGATGAATACGGATATACTTCATATACTACTTTTTTTTAGTAAATACATATTTAAATACATAGAAAACACCCAGATGAAGTACAAACATTTGTATGACAATTATAAATATCACACAAATTATTGTCTCGAGCGGGAACCGAACCCGCGACCTCGTGAACGGCAGTCCATTTCATGAACCAATTCGACCACAAGGCCAATTTTTAAAAGACTAATAAACTGATAAAGCTTACAGCCGATAATTGTTTTATTCTACGAAAAAGCTACGGAACTCGAAACCTGTTAGTCTAACTTATTCTTGACGATCTTTTTAAATAAAGGGCCAAATACTTACCTATACTTACTTACTTACCTACTTTGACAAATTATATAGTTAGTATGTTTAAGGGAGCTATATTATTTGAATCAAACTGCATTTTATAACAGGGTGAAGTTTTATTGGTTTGTATGATATATACATTGCCCTACACCTATATCTAAAGGTTTATACTTATATATATTGTCCATGTGGTAGGTAATGGATTTTGAATACAAGTGTCACCACCCCTTTTCCTTCCCAGAGGCTTTAAAGGCTAGCTAAAGGATATTTTTCACAGATAACTGAGATAACATCATCCGTGAGAGTCGAAAAGCTCGAAAACAAACTGTGCCAACACGCCTGGTCAGCGCGGCAGAATCGACCATCAGTTCTATCAAAGTAGAGAAGGCCCGTGTAATAAACAGGCTTGAAAATCCTGAATATTATTTTTATATTAATTATTATTGCATTGTCATCGGTCCTTAAAAAGTGCACAAAATTATTGCGAGTAGGCGAAAATCACTTTGATAAATTCCGTTACATAGGGTGGCACTTTTCGCCATTTTAGCAACATTTTTCACTGATGCTTCGCTCCTATTGCTCGCAACGTGATGTTATATAGCCTTCCTCGATAACTGTAGGTACCTACTACCAAACAGTAAAAGATTTTTTTTTATCGGGCCAACGATTGCTTAGGTTAACGGGTTCAAACAAACAAACTCTTCAACTTTATAGTATTAATACGGTCTTATTCATAATGACTTATCGGAGGTTTAGCAGTTCGCTAAAATAGGTTCGCGAAAATTGTCAAAACTTGTTATTCATAATAGTCTTTTTACGCTAAAACGTTTATTATCTCTCCGATAAAATCTCCGTTTAAACCTCCGATAAGTCATTATGAATAAGGCCATAATATGTATAGATTAGTAGGGTTACAAGATTTTAATAAATTAATGTAATTACTATTACAGCTGTTAACATTATTAATGTTTGTTTGTTAATAGTAAAATTAAAACTTAATGGCAATCAACTTTACTACATTTTAACGTTATTATACAGCAAATATATTTGGATCACCAACCATGTTTAGGGTTCCGAACTAAGAGGTTTGCTGTCCGTGCTATCTCGGCTGTCCAAAACCCAAACATAGCAAGAGCAATTTTTTTAGAAATTCGTTTTCTTAAACAAATTTTTCTCAATTTTTTTACTGCGTCTAATGCAAAAACAACTGTATTTCTATCTTAAATATAATAAAAGATATAAACATGTATAAACCTAGCAACTAGCACTTCATACTTGTTGATTACAAAATGAAAGAGCTTCTCCTGAAAAATTTACTGAAATGTACTTGCTAGGTTTTGGTTTTGGACAGCCGTTCTGTCACCAGGCTATATCTCTGGCACGGCGATAGCTAGAGAGCTGAAAATTTCACAATTTATTTTTATCAGTTGATGCTATAACAATAAAACATTTATGGGGTCGAATTTTATGACAATATTGGTTCGGAACTCTTCGATTGCGAATCCAACTAGCACTTGATTAGTTTTTATAATAATTATCTCACGTGTAAAGTAAAAGATTACGAGTTTCGATTTAAATATACGCTTTAAGAGTCTAGGTAGCGAAAATAAGTCTTTACATTTAAAATATTCTTAAAAATCTCCTACGTAGCTTCAAAACCGTAACTACATTATTTAAATCTATAATAAACACAACAAATATCACTTTTATAATAAGTTACCGGCGTTAGTTATTAAAAAAATCATTCGTTTTTCATCGACAATTAAGAAAATTAAATAGCCACCTAGGTAATAATATGTTAACTGATTTCAATTAATAATATACTTTATAAGTAGGTACATAACATAATAATATACATTTTTACTATTAAAGATTAATTTAAATCCATTTAGCCAATTTCACGTGATATTATAGGAAACAAGTGGATATTAATCCAACTTTAATATAACGTTTGAAAATTAAGAGGATACCAAAATAGTTTTGTGCATTTTTCTACGTACGAAGTTTTCATTGCTTCTTTAGATTGAATGGCTAGAGCTCTAATTTTTAAGTATATGTTTTTTCAATATATGATCTAGGATCGCATAAACTCAGAAACGCGATTGAAAAAAGTTTTCTCGATAAAAAATCTTAGCGAAACAACCTCTCTCATTTTTTATTTTTTTCATTTGTCGGTCTATTATCGCGTATTAACTAATGAAATAACTTTAAAAACATAAGTAACTATTATATATAGAAACACGTAAATCAGAATTAAAATATATTTACTAGATTTTGAGTAAACAAAAAAAATATCCCTAATTCTTCATTTTCTATAACTACTAGCTGTGTTAATATGTACATGTCGACGATTAGTATTGCTACTCTACAACAGATGGCGCCACCAGCTCTGGCATAATATTTCAAACATGACACTGAACGATTTTAATTGCATCAAAGCTGCATAATAAATTAAGCGAGCCGACATTTTATAATTCGTGATGTTTTTGTCGCGTTAAAACGTCTAAAGATTTTGTATTGAGTTATTATCACAAATTGGCCTATTATAGCCTATGATTGAAGCCTTGAAGTATTAATATACGTGAAGTTTACTTATAAATCGTTTATTTACAATGGTGATGTTACAATGCATACTTAGTTATTTGTTTTGTATTGAGAAAAATAAGTTATTTGTTATACGGAAAAATACATGAACTATCACCATCTGAATCGTAAGGAAATTTCTACTATTTAAATACTTTCTTTAACAGATTTAATGTATTTTTGCTTAAACTAGTACTTCTTCTTCTTCTTCTTTATTTTATTTTATTTGTTTCCTTTTATATTTTCGTTTTGAACATATTTGCCTAATTTAAGTTTTTTTAAACCTTTGTACATTATATTTTTTTATTAAATATATAAATAACTTCTTAAGTAGGCAAATACAAAACTAGTTTTACTACGCTGGAAAACCAAAATAAAGTTGACGATCTTCTCGTTTAAACAAATTTCGGTTGCTGGACATCCTAATCTCGCATGGAAGGGCGTTCCAGAAAAGAAGAGACTGAATGATGAAGGAGGAATGAGCAAGGTTAGAGCTATGCTAAGGGCACGAGAGAAGAAGCTCATTAGAAGAACGAAAATTTTGAAGACCAGTTTCAGAGCGTTTTTGGAAGTAGCAAATCAAATTTAATAGACAGGCGCATCAGGTGTATTTAGAACCTTATCAATAAAGCATTCACACAACATGTAAACTGCATCGCTGTCGAATACGCAGCCAACTCAACTGCAGACGAAATCGGAATACATGGTCATATTTACGGAGATTGAAAATGAATCGAATGCAATTATTGAAAAGTCGGTCAAGTTTGTTGAGCAAATCAACATTCAGGTCGATATAGCACACATTACCATAGTCGATTAAAGGGAAAACTAGGGTCTGTTGTTGTGTTTTAGCGACGGCTTTATTTTTTACTAAATAATTTTGCGTCATTAGTTAATTATTGATTTTTATGTGAACAGTTGTAAAATTTGTATAATTTAACAGTCTTGTTTTGAACTAACAGATTATTTACCTAACACTAACGGCCATTTTTAATAATCGATCTAAGATTAAGGATAGATTGTGATCCTCGATTCTCAGTAAAATGTTTTTGTCAAATTTTCAATAGATAATGCTTTCATCAGTAGCTTATTGATATGCAAGTAAGAACAAAAGTTTAGATTAGTCTGACTTTGAAAGCAAAAAACGAGGATAGAAAAATTGGTCAAGTGCGAGTCGGACTCGGGCACGAAGGGTTCCGTACCATTATCTATGCAACATAAGGCAACGTTATTAGTATCGAGCAAGAAACGGTAAAAAAATCATGTTTGTTGTATTGGAGCCCCCCTTAAATATTTATTTTATTTTATTTTTAGTATTTGTTGTTATAGCGGCAATAGAAATACATCATCTGTGAAAATTTCAACTCTCTAGCTATCACCGTTCTTGAGATACAGCCTGGTGACAGACGGACGGACGGACGGACAGCGAAGTCTCAGTAATAGGGTCCCGTTTTTACCCTTTGGGTACGGAACCCTAATAAAAAAGACCTAGTTTAAATTGGACTGACTGCCTGTACCTACTAAACTGCAGTAAGTACAGCTACTATATTTATTTATATCTCTCTCTCCAGCTCATTAACGTCCTCCTGCACTGGGAGGGATTATGTTCTACTGTGCCGCGATGACCAAGTGTGTTAACACAGGTTTCATTTTCGAGGTCACCGTCTTTCACAGATCTGTATACAATATTCCATAACTAGCTTTTACAACACACTGGGAACGAAAAGGGGTGGTAACACTTGTATTCTTAATGTGTCACCACACGAAGAGTTCCAGCCTCTACGCAAGTAAAATTGTAGCACTGCTGGTTGTTTATTTATTTATTTATAATTACAATCTTTCCCATACTTAGCGGAGAATTACACTTAGCCATTCCGTGGCGTATGGGGAATGGAATATAAAAATACCAATTAATTATAAAACAAATCTAGTGCTTGAATGGACTAGGCTCTTAGGTGTACTTTTTGTTATACACATCAAAAGAGACTTACGCCGATCGAAAGACGCGCTTTAAACTTGTAGAGTATGGAACTGCAGACGGTAAATTAGGTAGAAGTTACTTTTTTACGCTAGGAGAAGACGTCTAAGAAATAGATCACCAGTAAAGTCCTTAAAAGCGTTAGATGCGTTCATCTATATCTATAATAATTATAATACAGCTGAAAATTTCGTTTGTTTGTTTGCGCTAATCTCAGGAACTACTAAATCGTCTTGAAAAATTCTTTTTGTTATTGAATAGTTTATTTGTTGGGAATGGCTATAGGCTTTATAACATCACGCTATGACCAATAGGAGCAAAGTATCAGTGAAAAATGTTGCAAAAAAAGAGGAAAATTATCGACATTGTTCTGTACGAAGTCACGGGCAACGGGTAGTTTTCTATTTAATTGAAGCCTAGGTATATACCTAAACTCGAATTCAAATTCAAAAGTTCATTCTTAGATATCTGTTTTTATTCTAATCTATGATCATCACTTCCCAGATATGCAAGCGTGGTTGCGCCGACGCAAGTTTTTCTCCTCCCATCCTCTCACACATAGCCCTATCCCTCTCACACCAAACGTACCGCTCACTGAGGTTTTTGCCCGCAGCCGTGCACGCAGTTTTTCACGTCCACCTTTCGAAGTTTTAAAATCATTGAGTGACTACGATCGAAAATTCGATTTGCGCGCTGTCTTAGTATTATTTTTATCCAATATCAAGAAGCAAATAATTCTGTTTATAAGACTATTATTATTATTTTATGAGATCACTTTATGTGATTATGCCGCCATTTATAATTTTATACCCAGTCTTAAACTTTATTTTTGTTTCCTGATCTTTTTAGTACTGAAACTATTATCCGAGGGAGTGTCCTGGAGGCCTGAAACACAGGGTTTTCCTAGTTTAGGCTCCAGTCCACATCTAGTTCAATAAAATTTGTAAATTGTAACATGTAAATGCTTGTGGTGGAAAATAAATACTTTTAAGCTTTAGCTTCTATCGCGGGCCTTGAGCGTGGAGACTAAATGCACAAAATTTGAAATTTAATTTCTGTAACAAAGATAGCGTAACTAAAAAATACTACATACGCTGTTTGGCTGTTCTTTTCTACTTTTTACTTTTACTTTACTTTTCCGTTTTTTTGCTATAGAGTCTTTCTTTAAACATAATATGTTACATTAAATAACTCTTTTAAGATGGGTCTATAATAAATAATAATAGACAAATAATATCCGTCTATAATTATAGACTTATCTTTTCCTGGCGTAAATGCCCCACTATGGGGCTTGTGGTTTGGTACTACTGTTTAAGAAATCTATGAGTAATTCACTAAGCTTAGCACATACCCCCACTGCAGAGTATTAGACTAGCTTAGAAGATATACAATTACAAATTTCAGATGACTTACAAAAGAAGGTTAGATATCTAAGCCCATAGCTAATGGTACTAATAAATATTATAACTAATATAATACTAATAAATATTAAATATTGGTAATAATAAATTTCCACAACTAAACTAAACATAAAATTACTTTTTACGGATTTAGACGCGTATATTTGTTTCAAATTTTGGTCTGACGTTTCGGAGACTTTGCAGTCACCATGGTCACGGGTGAGACAAAGTCTCCGAAACGTCGGGCCAAAATTTGAAACAAATATACGCGTCTAAATCCGTAAAAAGTAGTTTTATTTAAACTATGGCGTAATTTTAATAAATTGGCTATTTCACGGTGTACATACTAATTAAAATCATTAGTCTGTAATACCTCTCCTTTCCAGCCCATTTATGTCCCACTGTTGGGCACGGGCCTCCTTCACTTTGGAGGGATTATGGTCTACTGCACATTCTATTTTAATTTTTTAGTTAAGTAAAGTTTAGTTGTGGGCGTAGAATTGGTACTATTACCTACAAAGAGTATATACTATATTTCCGGTCGACTTGACTCCCCTGAATGATGACGTCATGGCACGTGACGTCACACGCTCGGCTACCCCCTTTGACCGGCTGATTAGACCTTATTGTACGTATTGACTGACCGATATACTTTTCTGATTCTACCAAGTTATAATATATACCAATTTTTGAAAGTTTTACTTCTTTTGGCCTATTAAGGAAAAATGTAGAGTAAATTTTTAAACCGAGTCCTAAAACTATAAAGTTACTAAGTCATCCACACTATGAAGTTAGTTTTAAACGCAGATAAATGCGAATTTTAAACGAATTATGTAAAGTATACAGACTCATACACTTTTTTTTATTAAAATGCACATGTGTTTTGCTTACGTTATAAAAAATATTTTTTTGCGGATTATATTGTGCTTCTATCGCATTTGATTGAAGTTTATTACATTTTAAAAAAATATTGAAAATTTGAAATACCTATCTTTGTTTCCAATGGTGAAAATTTTTGTTTGAATCGGTCTATTAATTTGAGAGCGTATACAATACAAACAAATAATAAACAAATCCTTTTTGTAACATTGGTCTACATATAGACAAGTAATCTGACCCGGTTTTGCTCAACTTATAAATAAATAAATAAATATTCATGGACATTTCACACAACGTCCTCTGGTCCCAAGCTAAGCTTATATGCTTGTGTTATGGGTACCAGAATACGGATAGAATACATATACTACTTTTTTTTTTGTAAATACATACTTATAATACATAGAAACACCCAGACTCAGTACAAACATTTGTATGACAATTAGAAAAATCACACAAATGATTGTCCCGAGCGGGAATTGAACCCGCGACCTCTTGATCGGCAGTCCGTTACCAGAACCACTACACCACGAGGCTCGCCATACTTATGTTTAATAAATGTAATTTTTATTGAATTTTTGCAACATTTTTTCCAGTGTTCTTTGTGCTTATAAATTAAAGATTTTAGTATGATGTTATTCACCCCCAAAGACTTAATAATACACCCCACTAATTATGTTAACTCTCTATTCACTTGTAACATCAACCCCCATGGATTATTCCATATCGTTTGATGGGAAACGTATGGGATATAAGTGTGAATTGATTTAACACTTATTGTGTCAATGTGATTTTTGTCCCATGGGTTTTGCATGGACTTCTGATATAGTTAAATTTCTGACAATCATTTGTGTGATATTCATAAATGTCATAGAAATGTTTGTTCTACGTCTGAGTGTTTTATATGTATTATAAGTATGTATTTACAAAAAGAAAAGTAGTTTATGTATTATATCCGTATTGAATATTTTTTTTTTAGTTAGTCCCTGGTGTAGGGGTTGATTCCCTCTCAGAATAATTAATTACGCATTGGTTAGTAAATTTATACTTAATATTAAAAAGCTGAAGAGTTTAATTTTCTTTGAACGCGCTAATCTTAGGAAAAACTAGGTCGAATTTTTATAAATAAATAAATAAATATTCATGGACATTTCACACAACGTCCTCTGGTCTCAAGCTAAGCTTATTATGTTTGTGTTATGGGTACCAGAATACGGATATAATACATAAACTACTTTTCTTTTGTAAATACATACTTATAATACATAGGAACACCCAGACGCAGTACAAACATTTGTATGACAATTTAGAAAAATCACACAAATGATTGTCCCGAGCGGGAATCGAACCCGCCACCTCTTGATCGGCAGTCCGTTACATGAACCACTCAACACCGAGGCTCGTAAATATTCGTTCTGAATTTTTTTTTTGTGTTGGATAGTCCATTTAACGAGAAAGGCATAGTATAGAGCAGAACCAGACTGTAATATAACTCAAGATGTCTACCACAGCCTTAGGGAGTACCGGAGTATGGCAGGAACGAAGCTGAAAGACGCGACTTGATGTTAGAGGTTACGATATCGCCAAATGTACCTACCTAATAGCATTTTCGGCAACCCAGACTCTGATCAAGCAAAATTGCTATACAAGATGAAAGAAAGAAAGACAGGTTTTTAATATCAGTTTGTGAACCTATATATTATGTGCAATAGTCAATCCGGCTTAACCCGTATCACTTTTGGACTGAATAAAGATTATAGACCTATATGTTTTTTTAAATGAAATAAAAATTATGCGTGACAAAACTACTTAGATATAATCTACTGACTGTTGGCAGAACAACGTTTAGATACGTTAGTTTAACTATAAACTAATATGAGTGCTACAATACCTATTGTAATTCAATGTTCAGTGATCACATAAAGTAATAAAGGCACGCGCCCACAGCGGGGAGTTCTATCACAATATTGTGTTAGATGTGGGAGCACACCCTAATTCTATAATCGTCTCTTTTGTGCACTGTGCATTTATGAAATAAAAATTGGATATGGCAATTAAATAAAGTTGCAAAAACTGAGATTTTCTCTGCGTAAGTTCAGACTGACAGACTGACAGATATTCGATAAATGTTTTGTTCGAAACCATATTATAATTACTTAACTGTCAATATTTCGCGGTATATAAATAAACTAGCTGTTGCTCGCAACTTCGTATGCGTGGAATTGAAAAACTAAAACCTTAACAAATTATCTTTTTAAAAAACTACATCAAAATACGTTGTGTAGTTTTGAAGATATAGGTAAGTCTACTTATGGACATACATACAAAAATAACGACTTTGTTTTATAATAAGTAAAGATAAACAAAAAGCTATGGTTCGGAATGTGCAAGCTTAAAATTTGATTTTATATGCGGCCTCCATTAAAATCAACATTGACGTGGTTTGCTAATTGTAATAAGCTTATTTGCACGTATCAGTGCGCGGCGTGGGACACACTGTTATAAAATATACGCTAATTTGTTTACAGAGGGGACATAATATTGTTAAAATGTATTAATGTTATTTTAACAAAGTGTTACGTAAGATGGCGCGACAGCAAACTATTTATTTATTTCTCTCACAAACATTTACATACAAAATATAAAGTAACAATTGCCAGAGATTCATTTTGTGCGAGACTGGTATCTGTTGTAGGTAGACCTGTGTTACAGATTACCAGGCTCTCACCCCTTATATAATTTCATTGTACATACATTCAACAGAGTAACAAAAGAGAAGAGTGTAAACATTCATATCAGTTAGTAAGGTTATCAAATATGGACATAGGTGCCGATTTTGAGCGCACAACTAAACTTAACTAAAAAATTAAAACTGATAGCGTCATTATCTCAATTCGGCAATGTTTACTGAAGTTTCTTATTATTAAAACTGTGTATTATAGACTAACCATTTTAATTAATATAAATGTGTACAACGAAATTGCATGTAATAGCTATATTGACACTACCAATTTTAATTTTTTAGTTAAGTCAAGTTTAGTTGTGTACCTAGAATTGGTACCATAGTCTGTTTTCTTCGTTGATATTGCCTCTAGACTAGAGCAATGGTTTTTTTTTCACAGTATTCAGGTCTTATCTATCTATGCTTCTATTAATTTCTTTTTTCTAAACATAATAACTAAAAGAAACTTGACCATTAAAAAAAACTGTTTTTACGGTTGTCTTTAGCTGAACTTCCAGCGTCTATCTATCATACAAATTTTGTAAAGTTATTCCAAAAAAGAAAGTAATCATCATAAAAGATTTTATAGATAAAATCTGGCTGAACTATACTCTTGTCCCTTTCGACGCGGCGCTCGAGAATAGGGATAGTAATACGTAACACAAATACCTAAACAAACATACTCTTCAGCTTTATAAAGTTACTAGCTGTCCCGGCAAACGTTGTTTTGCCATACTAAAAAAAAGGTTTGAAAAATAGATGTTGGCCGATTCTCAGACCTATAGAATATGCATGTAAAATTTCATAAAAATCGGTCAAGCCGTTTCAGAGGAGTACGCTAACTAACACTGTGACACGTAAATTTTATATATAAGATAAGTACCTAGCCTAAATGACAGTAACAAATAAATCATTCACTAAATAGAATAATCACATGTAATCTGTCCAATTATTATTTTAACAAATCACTCTAATTACATCATTGTAGAACGACCCGTTAGTACAACAATTACGAAATCTAATTGGCTTATTCAAATTTAGAATTCTACGTCGCGACTTCTGATTGGTGACGCGTGGCATGTCTGTTTTACAATGACCGATAATTTACTATGAAACTAATATGCTACCAATATAACTAGACCTCTATAGCTATATTATATAGCAAAATAGGGGAGTTCTATTAAAACTGGTTAGTCACTTATTAAGAAGCTATTGTACTACCAATTTACGCAGACCTTTGTTGCAATACATTTTAGTAGGATTAAGTAGATCTATAACAGTGGTTGTGATACTAATAAGTTTTATTAGTAAACTAACAGTTATTTATAATAAGTGGCCATTTTACTTATTATCTAATTATAAAGACGACACATTGATACTAATTCTACATGCACAAATAAACTTAACTAAACTAAAAAAATTAAAGTAATAGTCTCAAGAACACAATTTTATTCGGCAATAATAACTGAACTTTTTTATTATAGAAACTGTATTATAAACTAAAGATTTCAATTAATATACTTGTTTACAATTAAATACCGAATTAATCAAATTACACCATTGTTGTTTCTATTATTTAGTTTAGTTAAGTTTAGTTGGGCATGTAGAATTGGTATCAATGTAGTTAAAATTTTAATTTACTGCACTTAATATGTCTTTTCTTACGATGGGACATGTAGTTAGCTAAATCACAACTTAAAATTTATATATTCTGTCGTTTCGAATGGAACTATCTGTATGATAACGATTTAATAGTAATTAGAATCAGTTTTAAATAATATCGTTGCTTTAGTTACATTCATTTCAAAGGTTTTTTTTTCAAGTATTCTAAATCCGTCATCATACCATTTCATACATTGATATACAAACTTACATAATATTAACCCATCCATTCGTCAGCCTTTCTTCGTCTTCACTGTTGAACATAGGTCTCGCCTATAGAACGCCACAATCCGTATTCTTGTGCCGCTTGTACTTAAAATGAAGTAACCTAAATAAATAATCTCCGTGTGGTGACAGATTAAGAATTCAAGTGTCACCACCCCATCTCCTCTCAAGGGTAAGCTGTAAAAGTCAGCTAAGGGATTTTGCACACAGACAACATCTTCTGTGAGAGACGGAAAACTCAAAAATAAACCCTGTGCCAACACGCCTGGTTAGCGCGGCACAGTAGACCATAATCCCTCCCAAACTGGAGGAGGGCCGTGCCCAACAGTGGGACGTAAATGGGCTGGAGAAGAAGATAAGAACCTAAATAAACATAGCTAATTTTACCTTTATTTTTTGTTCATAAAGTCAACACATGTTATCGATTTATACCTTTTCTGCGAAATGTCACAGTTGGGGGTTGAAAAATATGTAAAACATGCCAATAAAAATTAAAAGGTACTTTGAAAATAAAGTATATAACATAAGGATAATTTAAATATATAAAGGTAGACACTACACACATAGAATGGTAGATAATGATCGCTAATTTACTTTCTGATCGAACATACTGCAAAATTTATTTAACACTGTTTCCATTGAATAACGGGAGATTTCGCGGATAATGGTGTCATGATCGTAGCATGAGGTCGCGGGAGTAGTGCGTACCTATTGCAGTAAATAACATTTAATAATGTTTAAAGTAACCATATAATAGTCATGAAATAAAAATAAGTTATAATTGATTTCATTTCAGTTCATTTGAGTTTAGTCTTATCTTCTTTAGGCGTTACAGTATTGGTATCATTGACCTATTACTTCATTGATAGATAGAAATATTCATACAAGGGCAATAGCAGACCGAAAAAGGATGTATGTATTGTGTAAATGTGGATAAGTATTAATAGGTATGAGTTCAAAGATGATATTTGACAGAAAGGAATGAAAGGAACAAACTTGTTACGCTGTCCCTAAGTTATTAGGGAAAAGGGCAGAGGCAGTTTACATGTTACGTACGTATGTTAGTTGAACGGTGCCAGCATTCCGGCCAGTAAAAATTTATGCTCGGAGCATTTTATTATAGAAAAAATGGTAGGTACCTACATATATTTTTAACACGCTTATATTACTTCGAAACGTATCTATCAATGTATTAATCTATGTTACGAAATCTTTGAAAGTGATTTTCACCCAATTACAGTAGTCCGATTGTCTTACAATTCTGCACACATATTAAGCACCGATGACAATGCAATAATTAAAAAAAATATTTAGTATCTTCAAGCGTGTTTTAAGCTATTGCATAGCTTTTATCGCGGGCCTTGAGCGTGGAGACTAAATTTTTAAATTTTTTTTTTTAATATTCATGGACATTTCACACAACGTCCTCTGGTCCCAAGCTAAGCTTATATGCTTGTGTTATGGGTACCAGAATACGGATAGAATACATAAACTACTTTTTTTTGTAAATACATACTTATAATACATAGGAACACCCAGACGCAGTACAAAGATTTGTATGACAATTAGAAAAATCACACAAATGATTGTCCCGAGCGGGAATCGAACCCGCGACCTCTTGATCGGCAGTCCGTTACCAGAACCACTACACCACGAGGCCCGTCACAAATGCACAAAATTCGAAATGCACAAAATTCGAAATTTAAATTCCGTAAAAAAGATAGCGTAACTAAAAAATAGTACACACGTAAGTAACGCCGTTTCGCTGTTCGCGCTGGTGACTCATGTCAGTTTTGTCGTTAGTTTTTATTTTATTGACATTTGATTGACAATCGCTATTTTATCATAATTACCATAAACAATGGACAGATGTAAGCATCAGTAAATAAGGATTATCTTATTTTAGTTTATGGTATTTAGATTCTTGCATAAATAAAATAAATAAATAATTATAATTGCATAAGTCGATAAAAAATACTACGCAATAGCTTCACCGCGGCAGTCCCCGAGTGACACACGTTTTTTTTAGGTATAGAACTAAGTGGATTTTTATAGTAACACGACGGACGCGTATTTCAAGCCGTGTCGTGTCAATCTCGTACATCAATGGCAACAGTTCTCGACAAAGAACCTTCATACAATAAATTATTTTCAAAGAAAACCTACAATTTTTTATTGAAAAATTAACCGATAATACGTCCCTTTGTCTAAGTACCTATTATTTACTGTGATTTTGTCCCTATTCGTAATTACTAAGGGCTACATGTAATTCCTTTTTGTTATTTTTTAAATATCCTTAGTTACTGTTTCATAGGCCTCATGGCCGCTGCGGCTTATGTCGTTCACGAGGTTGAGGGATCAATTTCCACAAAGGATAACTCTATACTAATATTATAAAGCTGAACAGATTATTTGTTTGAACGCGCTAATCTAAGCAACCGCTCTGGTCTGATTTCAAAAATTCTCTCAGTGTTGGATAGTACACTTATTGAGGAAGATTATAGGCTATATAACATAACGATACGCTACTGATAGAAGCTTATATAGTTTGTACTGCGTCTGATTGTGTTCTATATATTGTAATACATAAGTATTTAAAACAAAAACGTAGAATATTAATGATAACACACGCATTTAGCTTAGTTTAAGACTAGAGAATAAAGTGTGAAATGTCCATGTAGTCTTCAGAGTGGAAATTGAAAATACACCCTTGTACTTTGAATACAGCATAAATTGAAATTATTCGACGGGCCTCGTGTTGTAGTGGTTCTGGTAACGGACTGCCGATCAAGAGGTCGCGGGTTCGATTCCCGCTCGGGACAATCATTTGTGTGATTTTTCTAATTGTCATACAAATCTTTGTACTGCGTCTGGGTGTTCCTATGTATTATAAGTATGTGTTTACAAAAAAAAAAGTAGTATATGTATTCTATCCGTATTCTGGTACCCATAACACAAGCATATAAGCTTAGCTTGGGACCAGAGGACGTTGTGTGAAATGTACATGAATATTTATATATTTATATTTATTAAAATAAAAAGTACATACGCCCCCGGGTGGGCTCGAACCACCAACCTTTCGGTTAACAGCCGAACGCGCTAGCCGATTGCGACACGGAGGCTATGATGACAATAAACAAATGCTTAATGTAGTGCAAAAGTGCTTATTGTATTTATGTACAACTACCACTTGACTATGCCCTTGTTAAGGACCTTTTCCGCCCTATTGTTTTGTCATACTTGCTAATAAACTACCAATTTTTCTGGCCTTACTGTTTTACGACCATTTTCAATAATCAATCTAAGATTACTATAGGTTGCTATCCTCGTTGATCAGTATTTCTATCTCCTGTCAAATTTTCAATAGATAATGCTGTCATCAGTAGCTTATTGATATGCAAGTAAGAACAAAAGTCTAGATTAGTCCGACTTGGAAAGCAAGAAACGAGGAGAGATAAAAAATTGGTCAAGTGCGAGTTGGACTCGCGCACGAAGGGTTCCGTACCATTATCTATGCAACATAAGGCACGTTATTAATAAATGAGCAAAAAACACACACAATACTTAATTAATCACGTTTGTTGTATGAGAGCAAGAAACGGTAAAAAAATCATGTTTGTTGTATGGGAGCCCCCCTTAATTATTTATTTTATTTTATTTTTAGTATTTGTTGTTATAGCGGCAATAGAAATACATCATCTGTGAAAATTTCAACTCTCTAGCTATCACCGTTCTTGAGATACAGCCTGGTGACAGACGGACGGACGGACAGCGAAGTCTTAGTAATAGGGTCCCGTTTTTACCCTTTGGGTACGGAACCCTAAAAAGACCTATCGTCGTTCTACCTTGTCGGAGGCTGACCTACACTGCGTAGTTCGATACGTGGTTGACCCTCGAGAACATTCCTTCCTCAACAGTTGTCACAGTTCATCGGGCGATGTGCCTGCTTTACTATTCGCAGGTAAACTAGAGTTAGTTAAAGCCACATGAGCAGCGTTCTATTGAATTACGTCCAGCAGTGTGTGGAGAAGGGCTGATGAAATATGAAAAAATTTTAATTGAAAAACGTTAGCATTTTTCTAAAACCCAAAGAAGCCTGTATTAAATCAAGCTTACTTTTGTATACGAAATTTTGTTACCTGTGATTATTTTGTTTTGTTCGTGTGGTGACGGATTAAGAATACAAGTGTCACCACCCCTTTTCCTTCCTAGAGGGCTGTAAGAGCCAGCTTATAACATCCTTTGGGAGAGGCCGAAAACTCGAAAATGAGAACTGTGCCAACACGCTCGGTCAGCACGGCATAGTAGAACTTAAACGCTTACAAAATGAAGGAGCCCAACAGGCGGACGATAATGGTCTGGAGAGAGAAAGAGACTAAAATAAATATTCAACAATAAAATATCAAACCAAGTCATCAAACTTACTATCATTAAGAATTTGATTATTCGGAACCGACAACGAACAAAAACAATCGGAAAGTCACTCGTAAAAAACCGGAAAGATGCACAAACAAGACCCCGAATCGTAATTACGGTTTTAAAATATAAAAAAACTATGTCTCGTCGAATTATAGTTCCAAATTATACACTAGTGTACATCAGGGATTATAATTTTTGGTGTTTGCGAGTTTCCAGACGATCTTTCGGCGGGTGTTGTCATTTTTGAACGTAACAAAAAATGGCGGGACGGCGCCATTTTTTTTTTCAATTAAATTTCATTAGAATCGTTTTGTTTGTGTTTTGAAATATAATTCATGCTTTATGACAAAGAAGTGATAAAGTTAATGATATGAAACAAGTATTTTATCATCATCATCATAACATCACGCCTTTTTCCCATGGGGGTAGGCAGTGACTATAGAGCGCCATCTGCTACGATCCAAACATACTCGTACTTATAAGTATTTTAATTATTAAATAACTTACTATATAAATCAATGATCATAATAAATATTGTTTAAACAGTATAAGCTCCACTGCGCGTTGATTTTGTAATTTATAGATTTTATATAAATTATTAATTTTGTCATAGGTCTTCGATATGTGTGCAAAATTTTACATTGGTTCAATTCCCGCTCGGGACAATCATTTGTGTGATTTTTCTAATTCTCATACAAATGTTTGTACTGCGTCTGGGTGTTTCTATGTATTATAAGTATGTATTTACAAAAGAAAAGTAGTTTAAATGTAGTCTATCCGTATTCAGGTTCCCATAATACAAGCATAGAAATATAGCTTACTTTGGGACCAGAGGACGTTGTGTGAAATGTCCATAAATTTTTTTTTTAAATCCAATGTATTGAAACGGGAGAAAATAACGTCTATATTATTTTAGGTAGAAGGAAGGGTAGACACTAAGGAAGCTAATAATTAAGCGTGTGATATCCAATTATCTGAGATGACACTTTCACCTTTAGTTTTGTTAATTTTGAAAATATTACATGTTGCATGCACATGCAGAATAAAAACATCATGAATGCTTCTAAGAAATTGCTGAATATCATCATAGCCTCCGTGGCGCAATTGGCTAGCGCGTTCGGCTGTTAACCGAAAGGTTGGTGGTTCGAGCCCACCCGGGGGCGATTACATTTTTATATTAGTTCATAATCTTTCTAATAGTGGCGAAGGACCAGAGAAATATACAGTTTTTCTTACATACGTCTGTGGAGCTTATATTTGGTATAGGTCAGTGTTTCTCAATTAGTACGCGTACCCCCAGGGATATGTGAAGTTGCATCAAGGGGTACACAGGCTTGAGGTCTTTTTTGAAGTGGTACACAGTAAAAACTAATTGAGGACCACTGATATAGGTGATATCGGAAACTGGTGAAACTAAATAAAAGCTTCTAAGAAAAACTAACTGTCCGTGTGGTGACGGATTAAGAATACAAGTGTCACCATCCCATCTGCTCCCAAGGGTGCTGCAAAAGTCAGCTAAGGGATATTGCACACACATAACATACTCTGTGAGAGACGGAAAACTCGAAACTAAACCCTGTGCCAACACGTCTGATCAGCGCGGCATAGTAGACCATAATCCCTCCAAAGTGGAGGAGGCCCGTGCCCAACAGTGGGACGTAAATGGGCTGGAGGAGGAAGAAAAACTAAAAGACCGGTCAAGTATGAGCTGGACTCCCTGACTAAGGGTTTCGTAGCGTTATTATCATGATATATTCATAAAATAAAAATAAATGTTCTATTTATCTAATTTGGGACCAGAGTTATGATAACTCTGGTCCCAAATGACGGGATAAAGGCAGGAGAATGATAACTATAAGTATTTGTTGTTTTAGCATCAACTTAATACATAAACTGTGAAATTGTCTCTCTATAGCTCTATAGCTGTCACCGTTCCAGAGATACAGCCTTGGGACAGACGGAGGGACAGCGAAGTCTCAGAAAGGTCCCGTTTTATCTTTTGGTACGGAAACCTAAAACACATTGAAAATTCCTGAAAATTTAAAAAAAATATCACGTTGTAATCAGTCCTTAATATGTGTGCAAAATTTAAAATCAATACTACTGCAAGTGGGTGAAAATCATTTTCAAAGATTCCGTAACAAAGATTTATATACCTAAAAAGGACGGTTTTTATGGAATGTCAAATTATATATTTGCTTTAAATGGAGGTTATTGCGGTCATTGCACTAGACAGATGAACAAAATTATATATTATATTATATACATCTTTATATAAGAAGTTGTACCTACCTTTATATACCTACCCATAGTTGTAAGAAAGAGATAGTTATATACAAAGGTTGGATGGGGGAACGAGTTAGATATATAAATAGGGTCTTTCCTTATTTTGTTGCAGTAAGTTAAGCGGAACAATTGTAGTTTTGTTTACTGAAATAATATAATATACCGACATACTAGCTGTTGCCTGTAACTTCGTACGCGTGGAATTTAAAAACTGAATCCTAACAAATTATAATAGGTAACACATGTAAACCACGAAAAAAGATCCATGGAGTTTTTTGTCTATTCTTTGTCTTAAAACAGACACCTAGCTTCTTACCTTTTAAAAGAGCATGTTTATCTTGCCCATTTGAAATAAAAATATTTGACTTTGACTTGACTTTGACATCCTCTTCAAATATTCTATCTATTAAAACAAACCGCATCTAAATCCGTTGCGTAGTTTGAAAGATATAAGCTCACATAGGGACATACATACTAAAATAACGACTTTGTTTTATTTTAAGTAAGGATAAAGATAGCAGAATGTCCATGTGATGACGGATTAAGATATACAACTGTCACCACCCCATCTCCTCCCAAGGGTGCTGTAAAACTCAGCTAAGAGATATTGTACACAGATAAGTAGAATATATGTAGGTATGATGTATCTATACTGTATATTATGTTAATGTGTACATGTATTTATATATATACAAATATTTAAGTATGTGTATGTATGTATGTATGTATATATGTTTATGTATATATTTGTGTGTATGTTGGTATGTATGTATGTCTATATTGTAATCATGGTATTTTACGCACTAATTTTCTAATTCCTCATTGCACCTACCTTGAAGTTTTCTGCACCACCCTAGGTTAGCTGGTAGAGAATGCTTTTAGCATTAAGCACGCCTATGTACATTTTTTTGTGCAAAAGATTTTAAATAAATAAATAAATAACATCCGCGAGAGACGGAAACCTCGTAAATGAACCCTATGACAACACGCTTGGGGACATGTTCTCACAATCATCAGTCACTGATTGTATAATAATGGCGAATTTTATCAACTTTGGTAGTCTACTCATAATTTTTGTTATAAATGACGCCATTATGGCGTCATAATGGCGTCAGTGACTGATCATTGAGACAACATTGAAATAGCAGACTTAGGCCTATGGTGAGCACACACTTGATCACAACTAACTATATATTTATGCTTACATAATAATTTATTTTAAAATATATATTTAGTAAAATCATAGCAAGTCAATTGCAAAAATGTATACATTAATTTATTTTGATTTATGAAAAGTAATATAATTATATAACCTACTTTATGACTCTTACGAGAGAACCCTAAGATCATCAGAAACTCTCGTCTTAAGAGCACCTGAACATACCACAACCGTCTACCATAAATCCTTCACTGCTATTGCTACAAGATTGTGGAATGAGTTACCTCAGGACATAAGACATTCTAAAAGTATAGCTAGTTTTAAATCTAAGGTGAAGGAACACTATCTACAGCTTTAGCCTTCTTTATACTCTTATGATTCCGTACATTGCGCATTCTTATTGTTATGTACTTATATCTTATCACTTTTGTCTTATATTTATGAGTTTATCTATGTAGTTACTGTATGTATATGTATTGTGTATGTATTGTATATGTATTGTATGTGTATGTAGATTTATTTATTCGTATTTTAGTATCTGTTTATCACAAATTTAATAAATAGTTTAAGTACGCTATCAACCGCCAAAATGTTTACTGCTAGTTCATCCAAAGGTTGACTGGAAGACATCGCTTTTAGCGATAAGACCGCCCATTGTGCCTACAATGCTTGATGTCTAGTTTTAAGTTTAATGTTTGTAAATCTTTGTGGTGTACAATAACGCATATTCATTCATTCATTCATACTACTACAAATATTATAAAGCAAAAGAGTTTGTTTGTTTCAATGCGCTAAATTCAGAAGAATAAAACCACTGGTCCGATTTGAAAAATTCTTTCAGTATTATATAGTACATTTATCAAGGAAGGCTATAGGATATATAACATTACGCTGCGACCAATAGGAGCGAAGCAATAGCGAAAAATTTTGCTAAATGGGGAAATTTTTTCTAAATTACGCGTACGATTTCGTGGTACGTAGTCAACAACTACCTAGTAATATTATAACTATTAATATTTAACACAAATGAGCCTCAACAAAGCTCAGCTTTTTGCCAATAAATATTAAATTAGCCAGCGATATTTGTAAAATTTAAAATATTTTTTTAATAATAAAACATGACGCCCTATACAGGTGAATACCCTTAGGTCCCCACTGGCATCAGAAAGCTGTTTAAATACTATTCATTACTCGTAATTGTATAACGACAGTTGGTGTAATTAACTATTATATGAAGTGAGCTTTGGTCTGACCATGAGCGTTTTATAAAGCGGGATTTTAGCGCGATTTTATCATCGTTTCCACCTCTATATGTATTAATGTACGTGAAGGAATCTTTAAAAGTGATTTTCAACCACTTATAATGTTCGAAATGATCTGAAAATTTTGTACACATAGGTATTAAGGTTCTTTGGTAATGTATTAATATAAATAAATACGATACTATAATTAAATAATTCAATAAACTAGTAGCCATGTGACCCAGTAATTTGGTTGAACAATACAATAAAATAAAATCTAAAACAAAATTTATAAAATTGCCAATTTTTAAAACTCCGGGAAGACATTCCGCTTAAAATTACCAAATTACCGTAGTAATGAGCACCTGCTGAATGCGAGTTGTACATAATTGCTTAGTCTATCCATGCATCAGCCTTTCTCCGTTCACTTCTGGATATAGGCCTTCCCCATAGAACGCCACAACGCGCGATCCTACCTGCATCCATCCTAACTGCATAACTGCTTAATAATCTTTAGCAAATACTCAAATCCAGCAGCAAATGACAGTTTTAGTTTTCTTTTGTACACCATTTAGTGTTACAATGTCTTCGCAAAGAAAGACATGCATTCTATATTTAAATTTACATAAGCTTATTTATCCGCTAATCGCTATCACTGTCACCCAAAAAACCGCAATAACACAAAATAAAAAAGTAAAATAAAAGAATATTAAAAACAATGCACAAGTAACGAAGTCGGTACAATGCATTTCGAAGTACAATTGTTCTTCGTAGTACAATAAAACCCGGGTTGGACTACAATAGAACCCGGTTGGGGGACAATAATACAGTGGGGTTGTAAAGCACTCTTTACTAGTACTCTACAAATTGCGAACAAGTGTCGATATTGAAGTGTGCACTTGTCGATTTGATTCTTATGTGGATTTGATTTGAAATTTATCAATAGAACGACATCTAAGTGATGTTTGAGTGGTTTATCATTATTTCAAAAGGTTTGGTGTATCTAAAAGTCATGTCATGAGTGCAGAATTCCATTTAATATATCTCTAATATATAAAATTATCGTGTCACAGTGTTAGTTACCGTACTCCACCGAAACGGCTTGACCGATTTTTATGAAATTTTACATGCATATTCAGTAGGTCTAAGAATCGAACAACATCTATTTTTCAAACAACTGACATTTGTATGGCATAACAAAGTTTGCCGTGTCACCTAGTCTCTAATATATAAAATTCTCGTGTCACAATGTTCGTTCCTATACTCCTCCGAAACGGTTTGACGATTCTTAAGAAATTGTTTATACATATTCAGTGCGTCTGAGAATCGGCTACTATATATTTTTTCATAACCCTAAGTGATAAGGGTTGTCCATCCCTGACATTTTTGTGGCAAAACAACGATTGCTGGGCCAGCTAGTTATTTATAATTATTTAGCACAACAATGGACTTACTGGTATAAGAATTATCTATCAGTCAACCTAGGTTAATGCAAAGATATTTGAAGTAGGTGTCATTTTCTTTCTTTTTCCAGCTCATTTACGACCCACTTTTGGGCACGAACCTCCTCCACTTTGGGAGGGATTATGGTCTACGGTGCCGCGCTGACCTGCACAGGGTTTATTTTCGAGATTTCCGTCTGTCACAGAGGATGTTATCTGTGTGCAATATCCCATAGCTGACTTTTACAGCACACTTGGGAGTAGATAGGGCGGTGATACTTGTATTCTTAATCCGTCACCACGAGATGTCATTACTTACTTTTAAATAAAACACAATAATAATGAAGATACATAAAAATTAGAGCTAAATAAAATGCTTAAATATGTAGTAAAATACGTAATATTGTAGATAATAATATTATAGATATATGGGAACGAACATCTGGGTGTTTACTATATATTATAAGTATATTTAAACAAAAGAAAAGTACTTATGTATTTTATCCGTATTCTGGTACCCATAACACAAGCATATAAGCTTAAATTGGGATTCGAGGACGTTGTGTCAAATGTCCATGCATAGTTATTAGTTCATTTATTTTTCACTGATGCTTTGCTCTTATTAGTCGCAGCGTGATGTTATATAGCCTCAAGCCTTCACTTGTACCAAAATCTAAAACTGAAATCTTTTCAAATCGGACCAACGCGAACGCAGCGGTTTCTGAGTTTAGTGTGTTCAAACAAACAAACTCTTACTCTTCAGCTTTATAATATTCCTACAGATTTTCTTCGTAAATTATTTTTTCCAATCGTTCTTAGAATCATTATCTATCGTAGTTATGAAGTCATAGATCAAAGGTCATATAGGTAGCTATAATAACTTGATATCGTGCAAGTAATAACTTAATAAGGAAATTCATTTATTTAGAAGAAACTAGCTGTTGCCCGCAACTCCGTCTGCATGAAATTTGGAAAACTTTTCATCCCTTTTTTTCGCAATAAAAGGAAACCTATGTCCTTTCTCCTCTCAGGGTCTAAAGATTGTCCGTACCAAATTTCATCAAAATCGGTTGAGAGGTTTAAGCGGGAAAGCGTAACAGACAGACAGAGTTACTTTCGCATTTATATTATTAGTAGAGATTATATACCATCAAAAATCTCGTTTTTTTTCGGTTTTCTTTAGATGAAGTGGCAGCGTCTATCAGAAAAATTTGGTAAGGTTTTACCAAAAAAGAATGTGATAGAAGCATAGATATATATATATGATATTTTATTACATGACGTATATAAAAAAAAAATTCAAGTCGGTTTAACTTCCGCGAGAAAAAGGGAACCACAACATGTCTTTTTTCCAAATTATTAGTGTAGATAAGTTCTGCCACAACTGTATTTGTCCCTTTCAGCGTGTCGCTCGGGAATAGGGATAGCAATATCTAAGGAAAATACCTGAATTAGGACTGTAGATCCGTCTTAATCTCTGGTCCGCGGGCTATTGGTGGTCCCTGAAGTAATTCCAAGGGGTCTACGAAACCATTGTCCTAATAAACAATTGAGTGATAACAATTCGAAGAATGTTATACTCAGAACCAACTAGGTGGTACCTGGCTTGGCAGAAAATTGGTGAAATAGTTGATCATAATATAAAGGTTTAAAACCACGGCCCTTGATGATAAAGAACTTATAAAAACTTCTAACCCAAGACTTCCAAAAATAAGTGAAACTAATATCAACCTAAATATTATTAAGTACATAATTCCAATCCAATTTTATTCCAATCCAGTTGCTGCTATGCCATGGCCTACATTTTAAAACACTCTTAATATTTTTACAATATTTCTTTTATTGACATTTATTATTTACGACACGATTGCGTGCCGATTCTTATTTATAATATCTACAAAGTTAATTTACTATCAACCAATATGGCGATATTGTTCAAGCGGTGACGGATTAAGAATACAAGTGTCATCATTTTCTTTCCAAGGAGCTGTAAGAGCCAGGGACTATATTTGAAGAAATTTTTTTGTGTGAGCAACGGAAAACTGGAAACTAAACGTTATAGGTATTTACATGCCAGGTTAGTGCGATATAGTAGAGCACCCGAAGTAGAAAAAGTCCGTCCTAAACCGTGGTACGTTGATGGGTTGAAAAGAGAAGAAGAAGAATACGGTTAATTAATATTGATGAGAAGGTTCTTCAGTTCAAGTACTGATAATAATTTTGCATCAGTTTTACTCTTTTTAACACGCTTTTTTGGAGTACGTTTGGAGTACCTTACAGTGTTTTAATGTGTATAATGGAATCTTTGAAAGTAATTTTCACCCATTTGCAGTAGTCGGATTTATCTGAATTTTTGTATACTTCACATGGCCTGATCTCACTGCAACATTAAAAAACGATTAGACATTTTCTCTTCTTACTTTATATTCCAAAGCTCTCTCTAACAATTCAAATGTCACGTTACGTTACGTTTATATACTGGAAAAATCGTACGATTTATTTCAAAAATAGAACGATGGGTCTTCAAAAATCGTAACATATAAAAATCGTAATTGTTTCAGCCTTGCTCAGTAAAACGAAAGCTTTTAGTGACATTAACGCGTTCGATATTCGTGTGAAGTATTTTCTTTTATGACAGACAGTTGAATTAAGTCAAATAATATTGTTGTACATATTTTATAAGGACTAATACATTAGATTATAGCTTTTCTATGGAATTATAATTTTCCCTATAATATGTTTCCTAAAGTCCCTATGTGAGCTTATATCTTCAGAACTACGCAACGGATTTTTATGTGGTTTTTGTAATAGATAGAGAGGTTCTAAAGGATGGCTTTTTTGTATTATTTGTTAAAGTTTGATAGATATTTTCCTATAATTTGATTAAAAACTAGTTGATGCCTGTATGTATTTTTTTCAAAAGTCTGACTACTCCTTCTCTCCCGTCCATAAACGTCCCATTGTTAGGCACGGGGCTCCTCCACTTTTGGAGGAGAACCATGCTTGGTGGCATAGGGTTTATCTTCGAGATTTTTCCATCTCTCACAGGGGATGATGTTACTATTAGTGTAATATCTTTTAATTTGAAAGACGAACCTCGTGGTTGAGTGGTTTATGTAACGGACTACTGATCAAGAGACAATTATTTGTGTGATTTTTCCAATTGTCATACAAATGTTTGTACTGCGTCTGGGTGTTTCTATGTATTATAAGTTAGTATTTACAAAAGAAAAGTAGTATATGTATTCTATCCGTATTCTGGTACCCATAACACAAGCATATAAGCTTAGCTTGGGATTAGAGGACGCTGTGTGAAATGTCTATTAATATTTATTTATTTATTTGCTTTTGCAGCGCCCTGGTGACCCTTGGAATGAAATGGGAAGATGACACCTGTGTTCTTAATCCGTCATCGCATGAACATAGGTATATATGCTTGTAACAGACATATTTATGCTAGTGCTTTTGGTTTGGAACAAAAAAAAATTACAACAAAATCTTCGGGACATACAAATACTTATAAATTTGAAAATTTGTGAGTATCGAGGTTCGGATGTTTATTACTCTTTTACGCAAAAGCTACTGAATAGATTTTGAAAATAATGTAGCATAAACTTCAGAATAAAATATATGCTACTTTTTATCTCGACAGAATGCACGGTTCCTATTGGATAAGAAGCACCTAAAAGTACTTTTTACTGCCTGATTTTTTATCCTTTTTACCGCGAGTAACACTGCGGGGCACTGCTAGTTAAAGAAACACGCGTCTAAATCTATAAAAATTCACGCAAGTCTTAAGAATATTATAACAGTTGTATTTCACACAATTTCCCTTGTTTGAAACAAAAAAGGTAAAATATATTTACCCTAGTAGGTGGGTTGGTAGGAGGGTGCGTTGCTATGGCAACCCTCGGGTGGGGCGTGGGTAAATGAAGTGCAAAGTGGGGTAAAATACACGAATAGGGGAATGTTGAAGGTATATTTTCTTTATGTTTTACTATCGAATTTGTTTTTGTATGTTTTTTACTTCCATAGATATGTTCAAACTAGCTGTTACCCGCGATTTTGTTTGCGTGAAATTTAATAACCAATATACAAGAACAAACCAAGAAAATGTGTTTGCATCGTAGCAGATGGCGCTCTATAGTCTCTGCCTACTCCCAAGGGAAAAAGGCGTGATGTTAATTTAATGATGATGATAAAAGAAACTCTTGAACCATTCTATTAAAAAAAAAACCACATCAAAATCCGTTGTGTAGTTTTGAAGATATAAACTCACATAGGTAATACATACAAAAATAACGACTTTGTTTTATAATAAGTAAAGATTTATATATAAGGTGGCGACGGATTAAAAGAATACAAGTGTCACCACCCCATCAGCTCCCAAGGGTGCTGTAAAAGTCAGCTAAGGGATATATCACACAGATGATATCTTCTGTGAGAGTCAGAAAACTCGAAAATAAACCCTGTGCCAACAACACGCCTGGTCAGCGCGGCACAGTAGGCACCTCCCAAAGTGGAGGAGGCCCGTGCCCAACAGTGGGACGTAAATGGGCTGGAGAAGAAGAAGAAAGTTTTATATTATAAACGTAAAAGTTTGTAATGTGTGATGAATGTAAGGATGTTTGCCGCAAAAACTACTGAATGAGGCTATATTTGTTATCGGTGACATAAGATGTTGATGATTGTGTGAAGATGTTGATGTTGTGTGATATTATTATCATATCATAGAATTTGAAAGGCCTCGTAATCTAGTGGTGTATATAACGCGATAACGGACTGCCATTCACGAGGACTCGGGTTTGATTCCCGCTTGGGACAGCCATTATTTTGTGCGATGTTTATAAATTGTAACACAAATGTTTGTACTGCGTCTGGATGTTTCTATGTATTATAAGTATGTATTTACAAAAGAAAAGTAGTTTATGTATTATATCCGTATTCTGGTACTCGTAACACAAGCGTATAAGCTTAGCTTGGGACCAGAGGACGTTGTGTGAAATATCCATGAATATTAATATATTTATATGTTTAATTAGGATATATGTATACTCATATATATATAAGTAGATTATTTTTAATTAAGTTAGATGTAAGTTGTATAAATCAGATGTACCAATCAGAAATTATTCATGGGTGGGCAGCAGGATATCTGAGATTCATTTTACACAATTTTTTTTTTTATGTTTTGATAAGAGGGCACGATATTATGCTCCATACAAAAATATGGGTATCGTACTTCCCTTTTTTCTTCGCGAAAGTTAAACCGATTTTAAATGTTTCTACGCTATATTATAGATGAAAAGTATATCTATGCTTCTGTCACTTTCTTTTTTCAAAACATAATAACTTAAACAAATATGACCATCCGAAAATCCCGATTTTTTCGGTTTTCTTTAGGTAAAGTTGCAGCGTCTATCACACATTTTTGGTAACGATTTACCAAAAAAAAAGTGATACAAGCATAGATATACTCTTCATCTATATTATAAAAACAATTAAAATCGATTTAACTTTCGCGAAGAAAAAAGGGAAGTACGAAACGTCTTTTTTTCAAAGAATTTGTAGGAAAAATCTGTTTCAGCTATATTTGTCCCTTTCATCACGGTGCTCGGGAATAGGGATAGCAATACCTAAGGCAAATACGTAAATTAGGAGTAAAGTACCCTCTTAAGTTTATTTTGTGCACGTACAATTGTTATCATTAACTATGTTTTGCTCTCTACGTTTTGTCTAAGAAATTATAGAATAGAATAGAATACACTTTATTGTACACCATAAATTACATGTCACTTAACTAATGTTACAATAGAGCATGTATAATAAATAGGCGGTCTTATCGCATATTGCGATCTCTTCCAGACAACATTTAGATAGACTCAGTTTATTTGGAAAGGGGTAATTATGTAGACCATTACGCGAATTATCCTAAGCATATTGTATTCACTATTCCTGTATGTAAAATTATTAAATCTTATATATAAAATTCACGTGTCACAGTGTTAGCTACCGTACTCCTCCGAAACGGCTTGACCTATTCTTATGAAATTTTAAATGCATATTTAGCCTGAATAATTCAGTAGGTCTGATAATCGGACAACATCTATTTTTCAAACAACTGACATTTGTATGGCAAAACAACGTTTGCCGGGTCAGCTAGTCTTTATATATATAAATCTCCTTTCACGATGTTTGTCCGCGATGGATTCCTAAACTACTTAACCGATTTTAAATTAAATTGGCACACCGTGAGCAGTCTGGTCCAACATTAGAGATAGGATAGCTTAGATCTTTAATTATAGTCGCAATTTTATTTTATTGCAAATTATTTGTCTACCCCTGACATTTGTATGGCAAAACAACGTTTGCCGGGTCAGCTAGTATAATATAAAATTCTCGTGTCACAATGTTCGTTACCATCACAAAAATCAAGATTTTTAGTCCGTGGTTACCATACTCATCCGAAACGCCTTGACAGATTCTTATGATATTTTTTATGCCTATTCAGTAAGTCTGAAGTAAGTCTGAATCGGCTACTATATATTTTTCATACCATATGACATTGATTTATATGGCAAAACAATGTTTAGTAAATAAATAAAAATATAGGTTCGTTAATTTATAAAATTTTGCAATTGGCTTACAAGAGAATATAATTAGTGGGACTTGAACCCACGACCTAGGAATACCGTTCCATTGCTCTTCCAACTTAGCTACCATGGGACTAGCACTTAATAACAAAATTTTCCACTACCACGGGTTAAAGTCCTGTTCATGATGATCATTTTTTCCACTATAATTCAATTTATTATAAAAAAAAATTAACTCTTAAGATAGTTACCTATAGGTACCTACTACATGTTTATAACCTATGTCTTAGTCAGGATATGCATTATAAGTATGTAATCACACACATTCATAATGTATAAAGCTGAATAAATAATTCCATGCATGCACGGAATAATTGCACGCATGTTACATTAATGAATACATACATTAAATGCATTTACATGTTTTTTTCATACATTCTTATTACAATTGTTTATTATGTAAATGTAGTTTTAAGTGCCTATCTAGAGTAATCTATAGCTAGCTGCTAGCTGTTTCCCGCAACGTCGTTCGCGTAGATATTAGAAACAAAATCTTAATAAATAATACAAACAAGACATTCACTTGAACTACTCTATTATTAAAAAGAAACGCAGTAAAATCCGTTTTTTTTTCCTCCTCTTTGCCCTATCGGGCCATGATAGTGCCTTGAGCTTTACCATGACCCGGCAAGGGGTGGTCCCGTTAATCGGGGCCCATCCTGATGAGGGGAGCATTTGTCCCCCCTGTCGCGTTTGCTGCGGCGGGTCTCTGGAAGCCAACCCGCCGCGCGCGACCACCTTCCCGAGGAGGGCCACCGGCCACTGCGCGCAGACGACCCCGGACAGTAAAATCCGTTGCGTTTTTATCAAGATTTAAGCTCACATAGAGACATACATACATACAATAATAACGACCTTTGTCTTTAACGAGTACTAAAGAAAATAAAATATGTAGTCCGTGCGGTGACAGATTAATTGGATTTAAGTGTCACCACCCTTTTTTCTTCTCAGAGTACTGTAATGCCTGCTAAGGGATATTGTACACAGATAACATCCTCTGTGAGAGAAAACTAGAAAATAAACCTTGGTTTTCTTAAGGACAAGGCGAAGAAAATTTTAAAGCAATCATTAGTGCCGTTTTCGAGACCAATAAAGAAAATATAACATTTTTTTAAAGAAAATTGGTTTAAGCAGCAATCTTAGTACTTAATGTAGGTATGCTTCCAGCTTACTTCTGGCGTGTCTACGAAGGAAGAAGTAGAGAAAAGGTTTACAACCTACGGTAGGATTTTAATTAATTGAACAAAATATTTTTAGTATTTTGCTATTTGGCGTTGAAAATTAAACACAATGACATATTTCGTAATTAAAATGTGGGTTTTATTTTTTTTAAATGATTTTGATGACTGAAAACTCAATTCCAAATTAGAATAATAAAATTTGTATTCATAAATCGAATTCAAATTTGTTTTCATTTTTAAAAATAATATTTTACGTCGAGCATTTATTATTTAAAACTCAAATTTACTATTCGAAATATGAATATGCTTTACCTTTTTACACGCTTTATATTAGCTTCACTTGTATGTTTGTTTGTATGTTTGTTTGTATGTTTGTTTGTATGTTTGTTTGTATGTTTGTAACCGACTCCTTTGGACGCTATTTTGACCCACTTTAAACGGTCAGATTCTATTCAAATTTTGCACACCTGTCAAAGACCGATGACAATGCAATAATTCGATTAAATAAAGCGCGTTTTTTAGTTTTTTTTAAAACTATTATTATTTAAAAATGTCCTCTCAGTAAACCCTTTAAAGCTCGTAATATTTTCATAACAAAAAGTTTCTTTTAATCAGCTATCATATTTTATCTACCTGTCTCTTTCATACAAATTGAAGAAGCTTATGTTAAAAAGTGAAAGAAACATCAAAGTTGTTACTACTCTAAGCATCTCATAATGATATGCAATACGACCCTCTTTACTAATCTATGTTTGTCCCCCTTATGGGTTTGCTGTAAGTGTGAAAGAGATAGACTTATAAAATTGTGTTCCGTTTCAAAATTACATTATGAAGTAGCGACAAACGTCCATTTTACATAGAGCTTTCGATTCCCCACTGCATTTTAGAAAACCTGTAGTTTTATAGCGATTATAGGGGAAGGGAGGTCAGAATTTTCTGGTTGTATATTTTTCATGGCGTCTGAAGTGACAAATGGTGAGGAAATAAATTTTATTTATAGTTTTAGTTGACAGCGAGTTGTAAATGAAGTTTTAATGGTGTTTGTGTTTGTTTGTCGACGTATTAGTACATTATGTGATTTATATAAACTTGGATTGGGGTAGTGTGTACCTATTTCGTTAATGGATAGCATTCTGAGTTTACCTACCTATTACTGGTTAACGCTATACAAATAATTAAATATAGAGTAAACACCTCTATGGTCTGGCCGTATAGAAATGCGCCTTTGCATAAAATTGCTTCGTCTTAACTTTTATTCCTTACTAGCTGTTGCCCTCGACTCCGTCCGCGTAAAATTTAGGAAATTTTCCACGTTTTACAACATTTTTAACTACTGCTTGAGTGAGAGTATTATAAACGTAAGAATTAACAAATATAATCAGAATGCTCCGAATTGCTAAGCTATCATTGTGAGTCAACCATAAAATATAGATATATGCTGTTGCGGGATATTTTTTAGACAATTTTATGTAGAATATTTCCGTCATACATGATTTCTATGTAACTTTAACCATCAAGGCTGCACACGCGACGGAAGCTTAAAAAATGAAGTAACTTCTCCCGTGTCCCCAACATTTCCCTTCACTACTCTGCTCCTATTGATTGTAGCGTGATGAAAAGTATACTATAACCTGCCCAGGAGTATGAAGAATAATTGTACCAAGTTTCGTTAAAATCCGTCGAGTAGTTTTTGTTTCTATAAGGAACATACAGACAGACAGACAGACAGACAAACAAAAATTTTACTGATTGCATTTTTGGCATCAGTATCGATTACTAATCACCCCCTGATAGTTATTTTGAAAATATATTTCATGTACAGAATTGACCTCTCTACAGATTTATTATAAGTATAGATTACTTTCTACTAGGTTCATCAGTTTTATAAATCTGTCACTATCCCATACATTGACTGAACATAAAAAGCACACTTGAAAATTCGGAATAATTTTTTCCGACATTAGTACCAATTCTACGTGCACAATTAAACTCAACTTGACTAAAAAATTAAAATTGACAGTGTCATTAATTATGTCTATATATACTTGCTAGTTCTTTGTACACATTCCTATATTTGTACTGCGTCTGGGTGTTTCTATGTATTATAAGTATGTATTTACAAAAAGAAAAGTAGTATATGTAGTATATCCGTATTCTGGTACCCATAACACAAGCATATAAGCTTAGTTTGGGACCAGAGGACGTTGTGTGAAATGTCCATGAATATTTATTTTATTTATTTAAATAATTTAAAATCGTTAGTCTATATTACACACTTTTATTAATAAGAAAGTTCAGTTAACATAGCCTAATGCTATTGACAATATCAATTTTCACTTTTTAGTTAAGTTTAGTTGTGCACTTAGAATCGGTACCATTGTCATCTGTCTTTAATATGTGTGCAAAATTTCGGATCAATCCGACAACTGCAAGTGGGTGAAAATCACTTTCAAAGATTCCGTTACATAGATTAATACATTGATAGATAGAAAGCTAATAAAAGCGCGATCATAATTAATAATAACAAAATGTTAATCTGTAGTACTTAGTTTTGAAAATAATCTGCCACTCCCTGTTAAAAAAAACCATTTTTTTACGTAAGACCTTTGTAATTGAGTTTTGTACCAACATTTTAGTCTCTACATTATCTCTATAGGTATATTCACTACATACTAGAACCTTTTTGGACGATTTTATCAAGCAAATAACCAGTACCTAAATTCTCAAAATGCCTCAAATACAAATGGGTATCAATGTAAATTTCAAAATGGCGTGTAGGTAGTGCATGCTGCACGATAATTATGTTATACTTACTTTAGATTTAGAACTAAACTTTCAAACACAGTTTAATAGAGCAGTTTTAAATTGACAAGTTTAAATTATTTTTACTCGAAAGCTGTTAATTAATTGGAAATTTAATTTTAAGCTAATAGATTCTAGGTAAATGGCTATTTTACATCTAAAAGCAGACTCAATCCTTAAAACGATACATCTCATACAATAGGTCTTCAATGCCTCCTTGTAAACACGTCTTACCCCCACCGCGTCTCACGAGCGAATGACCACGCACAATACAATTTGATTTCACGACTACCCTCTTCTCACAAACGATTTAACATGCCTACAATAAGCAAATTGGTTCTTTTGTGTGGGGAAATTTGAGATAATTTTCTAGTTCAAACTAGTGGAAAGATTACTTGTTAACTCTATTGTTATTTTAACTAGCATTTTGTGTTCTTTTACCTTTTATCATTTGGTTACTTCATGGGGAAGACTTTAAGGTCAGGGGTCGATTAATAATAATTATCTTTAGTATTATTTGGTACCAATTAATTATGCCTACACAATGAGGCTTTGCTATAGATAACATCTATCTATTTGTCAGTCTCTATTAGGTATTGGGCATAGCCATAGATTTTGGTAGAGTTTAGTCATCTCATCTTCTTACATTCTATTAACATCCACTCCTTTACTTTGGGAGGATTCTTAGTCCATTGAACCGCTCTGACAAAACGTGTTATCGCAGTTAGGTTATAGTTTAAAAGTTTCTGTCTTCCAGGATTATCTGCATAAGGTAGGTATCCCTAGCACAACGGGGAGGGAAACGGGATGAGGAGACTAATAATGTTATTGCACACAGATATTGCATTCTTAGTATAGTCGCAACTTAAGATACCTAATATATACTTAAATCTCCAAAAAAATAGAATTACAAAGAGATCAAACATTAAACGATACAAAATTATACAAAACCATTTGATCCGTGTCTATGATCTATTTTTAATGATGGCCGCCAGGGACGCCATTACGTTCCAATTTGAAATTCAAATTTCGAAGCAGCGCAGGCGCCGCGCGTCTGTCGCGACTGCGGTTTTAAAAAAATACAGTCATTTCTGTTTCCGGGTTTTGTAAATAGAGGTGTGCTGTGTTTAGGGGTGGTCACAACCCTTGTATATGTTGTCAAATATAATTATTATTGTTACATAATCAATCGATTTTACTCCGAATGATTTTGAATGGAGTACCTAATGCTATGAAGTGTTTTCATTTGTTATATTTTTTCTAAGTATTTCGTATCTTAGCATGTTATATTAAGAATCTCGTTATACAATCTGACAGATTACTGTGAAGTTAAGTAGATAAATATATCTACAGTGTTTTTCGGTGATAATTTCAGTTTTCATGTGGGTTTCTGTCATTGACAAGAATGTTGTAGAGTGAGCTATATATTTCAGGGTGTCGATTTCAGATAGTACCTACTCAGTTCGTCTCTGTTACGTCAAAATTTACTCTCATCATAGTGTCCGTTTGGTAACCGATAAAGAATACAAGCGTTACCCCTACATTTTCTCCCAGGGAAAACTACATAGTATGTATGGTTTGTTAGCGCCGCCGAAATCCCTCCCGAAGTGAAGGAGACCTGTGCCCAACAGTGGGACAGTAACAAGCTGGGAAAATAAGATATTTCCCTAACACGCCAAAAGAAGTATAACATAAGAAACATAAAGATATAAACACATTATTAAAGTTAAAAGCAAAACATGCATAATCCCGACTGACCATATTAACATAATTAATATTTCGACGCCATTAAACCGGCCATCTTGTTTAAATATTCATGAGCCGAAAACTATTTCCTGTGATTACAGAGCTATCTATGGTTATTTGAAAAATAAATAATAATAAATATATACTAATAACATTAGATGAAAACATGCGCTTTTTAAAATAAAAAGGTCTCACGATATCAAAATGGTAGCTTGTGACAAACATGGTCTTTAGCTGTAGCTTGAATAAAAAACAATACAATTGTTTCTTACGAGGTTACATCTTAAATTCTGACCGTATTTCTGTGTGGTGTCTTTTTCAATAACAAAATAATGTATTGAAATTATTTTTACCTATTTTATCATGGAATCCATTCATCCATTAGCATTTATGGAGTCTGCTGCTCCACCAAAGCTCGCAATTCGTTTTTTCTTCTGCCACTTGCGTTCAACGGCTTCCTGCGATCTTGATCAAGCATATTTCATACCTAGCTCAATAGGTAGGTATTGAACACTGTTTCTTGAAGGAATATTTGCCAGATCTGCCGTCAGAAAAATGTTTGTAATATTGACATAATTTTTAATAATCTTTGGCATTTTCCACAATGTTACCTAAGCCTGACCACAACATTTTCATTGGAAAGAAACAGCAAACTTAACGCAGCGATGTTCCGATTTTAAATTTTAACTGCACGGAATTTATCACAACTTTTACAAACTTGTTTTTTTTAAATTAGGTTTGATCACTACAGAATAAATCTTCACTTGTCACAGAAAAAAAAAGAAGAAAAATCTCAGTTCAACAAATGCTTCCAATTTCAAATTACCCGCGCACAACACACGTAAAAGGGTTAAGTACAAAAATCTAATAATAACTTTTTCTTGTTTTAGTTTGTTTTGTATTTTCTTTTTAATATAATTTTCACGAGTCTGTCTGTCCCCTTCGCGGGTTTCTGTTGTAATGATACGACACTACACGATGTGCGGTTTTCTACCTAATTATAATGGTGTACAATTTGAGCGAGCAAAGAGCATCAATTTGAGGTCAATAACAATTTTGTGACGCTCATTTTATGTAATACGAGTGTAATAGCCTGAATTATATTTTACATTTTTATTAAGGATTCTATACAATATGTTTAGAGTTTTTTGGATATGCAAATCAGGGTAAAACTTCTATGTACAGTTTTACACGTCACATTTTATTTTGAAATTGTATTCGAAATTTATAGCTGAATTTTGAAATTAAAAACAAACGTAATTTCATATAGGTATAGGTACAAGTTTGGCTGAATGACGCATTATGACCTTTGCCAAAATACATTAGAAAAAAAATGCTGTCATAAAATTATTAAATTCCCGCTTATTTTGCCGTAACCTATATTCAAAATCAAATTGTTTTTACGATCGGGACAGATGGGTATCGAGCTTATTATAATACTAATCCGTAATTAGGCTACAGGACTAGATTTAAGACGAAAATCTTTATATTAACATAATGATCAGTTATTGGTATAATGTAGAGTAGACTGTTGATCAGAGACAACATAAGGTGTTTGGTTTTTTAAAGGTTGTAGTCTGTGGTTTTAATTCCATGTTAACTATAAGTACTATAAGGTAGATAAAATTACTTTTTTTGTGCAACATTGTCGCATTTTGTTTCTTTTCATGTCTATCCGCAAGTTGGCTAATTATGTAAGTATTTTAAATCCAAAGTAAATGACAAATACATGACTAAAACTAAATGTAAATAAAAGTCATGTTACCAAGTGTAAAAAAATGGCGGCAACGTCACAAAATCGAAATTTTGTATTTTTGAGTAATTTGTAAGTCGTTGTAAAATGTTATGACATTTTATTTTGCATTCTCTTAATACTAGCGAAAGCTTTTCGTCATTCTTTTAATGACTATCTTCTAAATAAATAAATTATTATTAGGTATACGATACATAGGTAAATATATTTGATACTTTTATCAGTTTTAGCAAACGCATCATAGCCTCCGTGGCGCAATTGGCTAGCGCGTTCGGCTGTTAACCGAAAGGTTGGTGGTTCGAGCCCACCCGGGGGCGTATATATTTTTTATAATATTTTTTCATAAACAAATTTGTTGTGCCACTACCATGCATTTTCCGTTTTCCTGAATCCATTGGTGCCACATTTTATTTTTTCACAAATTGTATCAGTGTATCATCTATCTCGTCATCAAAATCATCTTCATAATACTATTTCGTCATTAAAAGCATCCCATGTCTTTTTCTTATAAACCAAGAAATAGAAATATAATAATTTTACGTGCACAAATAACTTAGCCTACATAAAAAATTGGTCAAGTGCGAGTTGCACTCGCGCACGAAGGGTTCCGTACCATTATCTATGCAACATAAGGCAACGTTATTAGTATCGAGCAAGAAACGGTAAAAAAATCATGTTTGTTGTATGGGAGCCCCCCTTATGTATTTATTTTATTTTATTTTTAGTATTTGTTGTTATAGCGGCAATAGAAATACATCATCTGTGAAAATTTCAACTCTCTAGCTATCACCGTTCTTGAGATACAGCCTGGTGACAGACGGACGGACGGACGGACGGACAGCGAAGTCTCAGTAATAGAGTCCCGTTTTTACCCTTTGGGTACGGAACCCTAAAAAGAAAACTGATTGTGTCAATAACACAATTCGACAACGTTAACAAAACTTTTTTTTTTGAAAATCTTTGTATAGATTAGACGATTTTAATTAATAAAAATGTGCACAACGAAATAGCCAATTTATCAAAATACACCATAGTTGTTTTCAACTTTTAGTTAAGTTTAGATGGGCACGTGGAATTTGTACCAATATCTAATAAAAAAATATAGTGTTTTAGTCTCACCCGCGACCATGGCAACTGCAAAGTCTCTAAAACGTTGGGCCAAAATTTAAAAACTTTATAAGTGGTTTTATTAAAAAAAAAGACGTGTGGCACTCGGGGACTGCCGCGGTAAAGCTATTGCATAGTATTTTTTATCAACTTATGCAATTATAATTATTTATTTATTTTATTTATGCAAGAATCTAAATATGTACTACAAACTAAAATAAGATTAATAATCCTTATTTACTGATCTTACATCTGTACATTGTTTATGGTAATTATGATAAAATGGCGATTGTCAATCAAATGTCAATAAAATAAACATTATTTCACGTTATTAAAATCTAAAATACGCTGTTATCTGAACATTTAGGATATATGTTCTCGATTCAAAATCCTTATTTTAATACGCTGTTTAATTGAGGAAGGCGCTTACCCTTGGTATCAACAGGATGAAATAAATTGCGGAGCGAAGAGGGGATTACGCATGCGCAGTTGCGTCGATAATATAAGGTTTTTCATTACATTATTTTCGTTACGGAATTTCTGGATTCAGTCTCCACGCTCAAGGCCCACGATAGAAGCTATGCAATAGCTTAAAAAAGTACCTAAGTTTAAAGTCAAAACAAATACTGCAGTCTCTGTGTGTTACCTACTCTATGTTAAATTACATTAACTTAATGAATGCTTGTTTATATAATAAAGTGCAACATTAGTATTAAACTTTACATAATGTCTGTCTGTATTTCATTACATGATAATGTTTACGCTTATAGTATTATACTAGCCTTTTGCCCGCGATTTCACCTAAATGAGCACACATTTTCATAGCTCCTTTTAAAATAGTTTAAAAACAACCAAACACGCTGGAAAATCCTGGATATTCTTTTAAAATTATTGTATTGTTATCATCCGTCCTTTAGAGTGTACGACAGCAAGCCTTACTCCATACAAAAATATGGACAACTTAATCCTCTGTTTTCTCCGTGTATATTGCTTCCAGAGCAACGAATTTTTCTCACAGTATCTAGGTCTTAAATATCTATGCTAATATATATTATTTTCTTCAAAACATGATAACTTAAAGAAATATGGGCGAAAAACCTGTTTTTTACGGTTGTTTTATGATGTAATTGCAACGTCAAGACTGCCACCACCCCTATTCTGCCCTAAGATGCTGTAGATGGATATATACAAGATATAAAACTCTAGTGTCGCAGTGTTAGTTGCCATAACTCTCCGAAATGGTTCGATCGATTTTCATAAGATTTATATTCATTATGTCTGAGGCTACAATCTATTTTTTATACCCCTAAGTAATAAGGGTAGTAGGTATACCCCTGACATTTGTATGGCAAAATAACATTTGCCGGGTCAGTTAGTAGATAAATAAAATCCTCTGTAAGATAAAAAAAACTCGAAACTAAACCCTGTACAAAACACGCAGGAAATATGGTGGTGACACTAAACTTGTATTCTTAATCCCTCACTTCACTGACAAAATATATTTTAAAGTAGTATTAAAGATGCCCGATATTCTATAAATCATTTAAAGAAATATCAAAATTTAATTCGAGCAAAACCATAGGTATAGACTAGGTCTATATCACAAAATTAATAATATTCCTTAACTCCATAAGTATAAAATATACTACATATATTTTATATTATGTATATTAAAAATCATGTATTTCGGTCATGTTGTCCGAATTTAATAGCATTTAATGTACCTCATTATGTTTTAGAATTTTCAACATTAAGTATGTAGATCAGTGGTTGCGATAATTTATCACTTGATATTAAATATCGCTTGCTCGCGCTCCAGCCTATTACCGTCCCACTGTTGAGCACCGTCGTCCTCCACATCAGGAGGGTTTGTGGTTTACTGTGCCGCGCTGACCAGGTGTGTTGGTTTAGAGTTTTCCGTCTCTCACAGCATATTATGCTCATGTTATCTTGTAGTAATATTCCATAGCTGACACCCTGGGAAGAAATGGGTTGGTGACACTTGTATTCTTAATCCGTCATCACACGAAGATTAAATATCTTATAGATATAAAAATGTTATAAAGGAGCAGAAATTGATGGTGTTAAAAATTAGATTCTTGCAATGTTGCTGCTGCATAGCAATCGGAATCAACAGCTGTTCTCTTAGAATTAAAATGATTTATGGTGACTACATTTTAAGACTTCTTGAAATATCTTAGAACTTCTTGCGGGTCACCTCATGCTGCGTCATCTCTTCCTTTTCCTGCAATAGAACTATTTAAAGACAAGTATTTAAAAAAAAATTCTCACAACTCTCTTTGGCCATATACCTACTAAGTTTAACGCTTCTGACATTTGTGATACTTTACTTACGTTCCACCTTTATAATACATAGAAAATACCGAGACGTTGTACAAATACCCGCGCTATCTTAATCTTAAATTATTATGAAACAAAGTCGTTATTATTGTATGTTATGTCCCTATGTGAGCTTATATCTTCAAAACTACCCAACGGATTTTGATGCGGTATTTTTTAAAAGATAGAGTGGTTCAATAGGATGGCTTTTTTGTATAATTTGTTAAGGTTTGATATTAAAGTCCATGCGTAAGAAGTTGCGAGTATTAGTTGGTAAAATATAGAAATAACGTAATAGCATTTCAGGACACTGTTTTTTCGACGAAGAGATGTCAGATACGGTAGTTGCCTACGCTGATTTTAACACGTAAAAAAACACCGATCATAGCTTTCCATAGCACTCTTATAGTATATCTATAAGTATAGAAGCTACATAATAAATGTTGTATATTAATAATTTCGTTAAATTATGTGTTACAAAGTTATTGTATGGGAAAATATCGAATGTTATAGTGTACATCAATTTTCACAGAATTATAATTTAACCCTATGTTATGTTGTTTTATTTTATTGATTACTAGCTGTTGCCCCCAACTTCGTTCGCGTGGAATTTAAAAATTAAACTGAAATATACGAAAAACATAAACCACACTATTAAAAAAAACCGCATCACAAATCCGTTGCGTAGTTTTGAAGATATAAGCTCACATAGGGACATACATACAAATATAACGACTTTATTTAATAATAAGTAAGTAAGGATAATTTAGCGGTTATTCTCTGATTAAAAAAATAAACTAAATATTATTTTTATAATCTTTATCTACATGTTAGCCAATCCGGTACTAAATTTAGGACTTATAATATTTACATACAAGACAAAACAAGATACCTTATTAAAGAAAGAGGACATGAAAGAAAGAGGAGTCGACACAGACATGACGGCTAATAGAAGACTGTGGAACAAAAAGACATGTTGCCCCGACCCCAAATAATGGGAAAAGGGCAGGAGGATGATGAAACACTCTTAAAGGTAAGTAGGTTGCATAAATTTCTGACTTAAAAAATATAAGCAGCATTCAGGCCTTGAGAAAAAAATTCGCAAAATTTCACTTGAAGTATTTAATTAAAATATTAGACTAGCGATTGAAATCACGTTCAAAGATTCCGTAAAATAGATTAAAATTATAGCTTGGTTAATAAATACATAAAATATAGATAAATGAAGTTATTAAAAGTTTGTGTAAAAGATATTACCTAACCAATAAAAGAAGTTATGTATACTAAACAATTAAAAAAAAAGACTAAATTCCATGCTAGGTAATAAATAGGTTTCACAAGAAAAATCTTAGTTATTATTTCAAAACTCTTTTGTCGGACTGGATTATTCGCATATTTTTACACATTAACAGATTTTTTTATTATTCAAATTTCATAGCAAGATATGTATTTCATTATCTTCAACTACCTAAACCATAATCAGATAAGAACCACAATTATCGATAAATTAACGCCATCTGTTATCGAATAGCGTTTGTAACTACACTAGCGCTCGTCATGCCATGGTGGGTTTTAACACTGCAGTGTTTCTACATAATTGGAACAATTTGCTTATTAAATTAGATTTATTTGTTACACATATGTAATGTTTATTTAAATGGTACTTAATATGGCCTATTAAACTATGTAATAGTAAATTACTCGGTTATTCTATTAACATCATTATAATGTCGGCAAATATGTTTTATGTCTTGCATTGTAATTAGTAAATAAAATTATACCTAAATTATTCTTCTTGTGATTAGATTAAGGGCCTACATCAATATTATCGTATATCATCGCCGACACGTACATATTAACACAGCCAGTAGGCACAGAAAATGAAGAATTAGGGATATTTTTTTTGTTTACTCAAAATCTACTAAATATATTTTAATTCTGATTCACGTGTTCCTATATATAATAGTTACTTATGTTTTTAAAGTTATTTCATTAGTTAATACGCAATAATAAACCGACAAATGAAAAAAATAAAAAAATTGAGAGGTTGTTTCGCTAAGATTTTCTATCGAGAAAACTTTTCTCAATCGCGTTTCTGAGTTTATGCGATCCTAGATCATATATTGAAAAAACATATACTTGAAAATTAGAGTTCTAGCCATTCAATCTAAAGAAACAATGAAAACTTCGTACATAGAAAAATGCACGAAGCTATTTTGCTATCCTCTTAAACTATAAAATTTTACTTTTTTATTGTTATTGTATTTGCTATTTATTTATTTGCGATGTTTTTATTTACTACTAGCTGTGCTCCGCGGTATTTCCCGCGGTTTATGGGATAAAAAATCGTTTTTATTATCCCACGGGAACAATGCATTCTTTCAGGATAAAAAGTCGCCTATATGATATTCTGGTATATAGGCTACATTATTGTAGTTTCATGAAAATCCATTCAGTAGTTTTTGCGTGAAAGAGTAACAAACATCCAAACATCCATACTCACAAACTTTCACATTTATATTATTTAGGATGGGTAACTAAGTAGATACTTAATATTTTGTAATACTTCCGCGATTCATTTGCTTAAATAAAACCACTTTTTATGGATTCAGACGCGTGTATTTGTTTTAAATTTTAGCCCGAAGTTTCGGACCATTGTGACTGCAAAGTCTCCGAAACGACGGGCTAAAATTTGAAACATATACACGCGTCTGAATCCGTAAAAAGTGGTTTTATTTAAGTATACTTATTTACATGTCACTAAACCTAAATGACAACACATCTGGTGAAATTGGTATAATAATTAGACCAAATACCGACCTAAAGTGAAGGAATTCTCAACAGTGAGACGATAATGGGCTGTGTAGAAGAAACTAAGCCTAAAACAATTTCAGGAACTATCAAGAATGATTCAGTTTTTCAATTAATGTCCGGACGGAAATAATTTTTTTTTGTTTCTTAAACTTAGAAACAAAAAAAAATTATTTCCGTCCGGACATTAATTGAAAAACTTTTTTTTGTTTCTAAGTTTAAGTGATCTTTTAAAATTATTTTAGATTTTTTTTAAATAATACTAATACATTGGGATAAGGTTAGTGCTTAACTAGTTGTTGCCAATACCTCCGTTTTAATTAACTTCGGTCACAATAAATTTTCTCGTATAGTTTGATGTGTATGAAATTAATATCTCTATCATCTTCTTTACGTGTTATAATAAAAAGTCGTTATTTTTGTATGTATGTCCCTATGTGAGCTAAATCTTTAAAACTACACAACGCATTTTGAAACCTGTTTTCAAATGATAAAGTGGTTCAAAAGGTAAAAAAAGGTTAATAAAGTTAAAAGGTTAAAAGTTAAGAAAAAGTTAAAAGTTAAGTTTAAAGGTTCTTTTGTACTTAGTTACTAAGCTTCACGCGTACAAACTTGAGGGCTAGTTAAGTAAATAAAATAGTAAAATAAATAATTCTCGCTTGATGGGGTTAGAAATATACAGAAGGACAAAAAATCTAAGAATCTCGATTTTGACACTTTTATTAGTCTTTGATTTTCTTCAATTATCTATACGACTCGCCGACTTATTTAAACTTAACTAAAAGGAAACGAACTATGATGTATTTTGATTACTATTGTCTCTCTCTCTCCAGCCTATTAACGTCCCACTGTTGGGCACGGGCCATCTCCACTTTGGAGGGATTAAGGTCTGGTCTGCCGCACTGACCAGGTGTGTTGGCACAGGGTTTATTTTCGAGTTTTTCGTCTCTCACAGAATATGTTATCTGTGTGCTATATCGCTTATCTAGCTTTTACACTTGTTTGTATTGTTATGTCTTGTATAATTATGTTAAAAACTACGAATCCGCTTTATATATTTTTTGGATTCAGTGTCAAAAGATCCATCGGGATTTATGCACAATTTTAAGCTTAGAATCTTGTTAAAATACCTACAAACCTCATCAAATTATACAAAATACCTCTTGACCAATCTATCTCTTAAAAAATCACCATGACAATCCGTTGCGTAGTTTTTATATAATCTCACATAGGGAGATGTGAGATTATATCTTCAAAACTACAAAAATAACGACTTTGTTTTAAGTAAGGATTTTGTTTTCTTTTTAAAGATAGTATTCAAGTATTGATTTATTAAATTATTAAAATACACATTATATTTTTTTATAAATATTCACGGACATTTCACACAACTTCCTCTGGCTGTCCCCAAGCTAAGTTTATATGGTTGTGTTATGGGTACCAGAATACGGATATACTACATATACTACTTTTCTTTTGTAAATACATACTTATAATACATAGAAACAACCAGACGCAGTACAAACATTTGTATGACAATTATAAATATCACACAAATGATTGTCCCGAGCGGGAATCGAACCCGCGACCTTTTGAACGGCAGTCCACTACGTGAACCACTCCACCACGAGGATATTTTAAAGGACACCTACGCACATACCCAAGTTGCGTTGACGTCAGGCAGGCGGCCAGTCATAAAAATCAGCCAAATCCGACGTCATGTTGCACCGACTCCGAATAAGGGCTGGTGAATGGATGATGGCACAATATTTGACATTTCGTAAGAGTACCCCTAAAACCTCTCTTGGCTATCCATGATACATGAGATGAGCTCGGTATATTATAAAATATATTTTGTTTTTAAATTAATCATGATCATCATCATCAAAAATGTTTTATTTTTTTAGTTTTCCTGAATGTGAACAATTACAATAAAATGTTTCCAAATTACTAAATAAGATAGAATATATCATTATTATTTGGCTATAATATTTATTATTTCAAATCGCGTTTAGCGTATAGAAATATTATTAGTTTATTACCGCTATTACTAACTAGATGGCGTTAGTTACACTTAAAGTATCGATTTGTTGAGATACTTTGATTGATTTCTTTATTACACTTTTTGTTTGTATTTATTCGATACGTATAATATTATTGTATATAAATATGCTATTAGATATTATTATGGTTATTATGTTATATAAATTAATTTCATTATAATTATTCTTACTGATTTTGTTGGCACTTAGTTTTTATATGATGCTGGTATGAAACACCGATATTCATATTATTGAATCCATTACCCATGTTATTTTAATTCAGTTTTAGACTATCCGTGTGGTTACTGATTGAGAATACGATTTTCACCACCCCTTTTAATCCCCAGAGTGCTGTAACCAGCTAAGGTATAATATATGACTAGCTGACCCGGCAATCGTTGTTTTGCCATTTGCTGGCCGATTCTCAGACCTACTGAATATGCATAAAAAATTTCATAAGAATCGGTCAAGCCGTTTCGGAGGAGTATGGGAACGAACATTGTGACACGAGAATTTTATGTATTAGATTAAGAGGATACCAAAATAGCTTCGTGCATTTTTCTATGTACGAAGTTTTCATTGTTTCTTTAGATTGAATGGCTAGAGCTCTAATTTTTAAGTATATGTTTTTTCAATATATGATCTAGGATCGCATCAACTCAGAAACGCGATTGAAAAAAGTTTTCTCGATAGAAAATCTTGGCGAAACAACCTCTCAAATTTTTTATTTTTTTCATTTGTCGGTCTATTATCGCGTATTAACTAATGAAATAACTTTTAAAACATAAGTAACTATTATATATAGAAACACGTAAATCAGAATTAAAATATATTTGGTAGATTTTGAGTAAATAGGAAAAGTATCCCTAATTCTTCATTTTCTGTGCCTACTGGCTGTGTTAAGGGCCTACATCAATATTATCAAATATCATCGCCGACACGTACATATTAACACAGCCAGTAGGCACAGAAAATGAAGAATTAGGGATACTTTTCCTATTTACTCAAAATCTACTAAATATATTTTAATTCTGATTTACGTGTTTCTATATATAATAGTTACTTATGTTTTTAAAGTTATTTCATTAGTTAATACGCGATGATAGACCGACAAATGAAAAAATAAAAAATTTGAGAGGTTGTTTCGCCAAGATTTTCTATCGAGAAAACTTTTTTCAATCGCGTTTCTGAGTTGATGCGATCCTAGATCATATATTGAAAAAACATATACTTAAAAATTAGAGCTCTAGCCATTCAATCTAAAGAAACAATGAAAACTTCGTACATAGAAAAATGCACGAAGCTATTTTGGTATCGTCTTAATATGTACGTGTCGGCGATGATATGCGATAATATTGATGTAGGCCCTTAATGTTAAGTGCATGCAGTTTAGACAAATTGAGGCAAATCTCATGTCTACTACTATTGTATTTGGTGCTAAAGTCCTCCGAAACAGCATGACCGATTTTAATGAAATTTTATGCTTATATTTATCTGAATATAAGATGTAAACTAGTGATTGTTTATACCAGTATATGAGTTGTCCTAGCCAGAATGATACGCAAGTGAAACTGCGGGGGACAGCTAGTATCTACACAAAAAACAAATGTGACGATTTGTAAACTTCTTTTTAAGATTTCAATTTTATTTTGGATTTTTGTTGTGTATTTTTTTTTTCTTTTTGATTAATCGTAATTGTGTATTTACTTAAGTGGATATAAATGTCATTTTCTATACTATCTATCCAAAAACAAAGATTCATCAAAATAAGTATTTCATCTTGTGACCACCAAAAATCCCACAGCATCCTAATACACAGAAATTGATTCTAATTGAAGCTTCCTTTAATCCACTGGCGTACACCAAACTAAACTTTATCATATAGAAAACAAAACTATATTTCGAGTAACTTTAGCAAACATCACTTATGTCTTTCTTAGAATTAAAAGGTAATAAATATTGGCAAGTGAATTTCAACTCATTACCTTGGGTTATAGGTCGTTATTTGTTTGTTTGTACTATTGACCTTATAAACAGGAAAAAGGGTGCGAATGTTTTTAAATTGAAAACATAAGAAGATTGAAGATGTTGTCAGAGTAACGTTTGAACTTATAGTGCAGCGATTATATGAACAGACTGACATTCACAGGTTCGATTTCCGCACAGGACAATAATAAATAAATACCGTTAGATCTTTAGATCTAGGTTATAAACTTATAACACAGAAAGCAATGAGTAATCTTGAATATTATCTTTCCGGTGACGCTTTTATAAAATAGCTTATCAAATTTTCTGCACGCCTTTTTTCGTTATGGCGGCGGGGGAAATGTCTATCCAAAATTTTGTACACGCCACGCCATGCGCCATGTTAACTTGCCTATACAAAAGCGTTGCTATATATAATTTCATTTTGTAATCCCCATTTTTACAAGATTTCATTTCATAACATGTTTAAAAAAAGACTCTCTCACTAAAGATTGCCCAAACATGCTCAATTGTAAGCCGCTTACAGTCTATGATAATTAGACAGCGCAGGAAACATGATAATTAGTATGCCGAGTTTAATTCAATTAATTTGATACAGGATTTGAACCCACGACCTCTTAATTGTCAAGCGTCAACTACAATAGGATTATTAAATAGGATGATATCTTCTTACTGAACCTACCTATACTTATATCTAATATAATAAAGCTAAAGAGTTTGTTTGTCTGTTTGATTGCGATAATCTCAGGAATTTTTCATATTGATTTGAAAAATTCTTTCAGTGTTAGTTTTACAGTGTTAGATATGTGAGATAGTACATTTATCGAGGAAGGGTATAAGCTAAATAACATCAAGCTGCGACCAATAGAAGCAAAGCATTAGTGAAAAATGTTGCGAATACATGAAAATTTTCTAAAAACCTTCATATTGATATTATGAACTTAATAGAGAGAGATACTATTATAGAACGACCTAAACTTCTAGATGACCACAGGATAGCTTTCTCTCTCTCTTTCCAGCCCATTTACGTCCCACTGTTGGGCACGGGCCTCCTCCTCTTTGGGAGGGATTATGATCTACTATGCCGTGCTTACCAGGGGTGTTGGCATATGGCTTAGTTAGTTTGTTTTTTTGTTTGCACGGGGTACTCTCAGAAACTAATGGTCTGATTTGAAAAATTCTTTCAGTGTTGGATAGTCCATTTATCGAGAAATGCTATAGGCTATTTAACATCACGCTGCGACAAATAGGAGCGAAGCATTAGTGCAAAGCGTTGCAAAAACAAGGAAAATTTTTTTATCTCCACACGCACCAATTTGCGGGCAATGAATAGTATGTTATATAGCTGTTGCCCGCAAATCGTACCCGTGGAATTTTGTAACATTTTTCACTACTGCCTCGCTCCTATTGGTCGTAGCGTGACGTTGTATAGCCTATAGCCTTCCTCAATTAATGTACTGTTTAACACTGAAAGAATTTTCTAAATCGGGCCCGTGGTTCCTGAGATTAGCGTGTTCAAACAAACAAACAAACTCTTCAGCTTTATAATATTAGTATAGAAACCGTACGTATCGCACACTGGGGAGGAAAAGGAAATGGGGCAGTGACACTTGTATCTTAATCTGTCTACTACGCGAAACCAGATCTTCCTTACTAATTTATAAATGCCAAAAACCGGATGATGTTACAGTAGTAATTTTGACGAGTTTAAGTCTTAATGTGTGGAACGAAACGATAGCGCGATTTAAAAAACGTACAACGCCATCTATTGAGCAGAAGAGTAAACTTCTGTTTGTTAAGGATTGATTTCTAAATTTCACGCGTACGAAGTCGCGGGCAACAGATAGTTACTTATAAAACTAAGTCGTCATTTTTGTTTGTCCCTGTTAAGGTTTTTTTAAAGTGATAGACTATAAAAGTGTGGTTTAAATGTATATTTCTTAATAATTTGTTAATATTACCGGGACTATAATCAAGTTTATAACTGTTAAAAAGGCACAATACCTCTGCTCCCGACGTTTCGACCGAGTTGCATCGATCGTGGTCACGGGTCGACTGGAGTTCCGCTAGCGACGTCTTCGTCGACGCTTTCGCGAACTACCCTCTCCTGGTCTTGCACATCTACTCGTAAATGTTCACTATAGTCTGTACTTTGACACACAACACTAACCACATCACTCTTCTTATGGCTAGTACTGTCCTGATAACGGATGCATTTATTGATGACAGGCCCCCATGTCGGGAGTAGAGGTATTGTGCTTTTTTATCAGTTATTAACGTGGTCCCGGTAATATTAACAAATTATGAGTTCAAATCGCTTATGTTTAAAATCAATATTTCTTAATGTTTGATTTCTAAATTGCACACGTACTAAGTTGGTGGGCAACACCTAGTATTATTTTAGTATGCACATCGATTTAATAAATCCCAAAAATATAGAATTTTTAAGATTTGATGAAAGCTCTATTCAACCCTCTTATGGTACAATAATAGGCCATACTTATCAACAACAATAAATATAATTTGCAGAGATTATGACGGGTTGACATTGTTATTATGATGTTTATAAATAACCCTATTATGTGCTATGGGGGTAACTTGTACCCTTATATAAAGTATCCCTACAATTTTGTTCAGAAAAAAATTTTGATGACAATATTAGTTTTGGATCTATGGTATCTATAGTGTATCATGGTATCTATAGTGTATCATGGTATAACTACATAGTCCATGTGGTAACGGATTAAAAATACAAGTAATCTCTAATATATAAAATTTCCATGTCACAATGTTAGTTACCGTACTCCTCCGAAACGGCTTGACCGATTCTTATGAAATTTTATATGAATATTCAGTAGGTCTAAGAATCGGCTACTATCTATTTTTCATCCCCCTAAATGTTAAGGGTGGTACCCCTGACATTTGTATGGCAAAACAACGTTAGCCGGGACAGCTGGTAATAATATACACGGACATTTTACACAACGTACTCTAGCTCGTAATATGTGTACCAGAATACGGATAGACTACATATACTACTTTTCTTTTTGTAAATACATACTTATAATACATAGTAAACACCCAGACACAGAACAAACATTTGTATGGCATTTTTAAATATCACACAAATAATTGTCCCGACTGGGAATCGAACCCAGGACCTCGTGAACGGCAGTCCGTTACATGAACCACTAGACCAAACCCGCCAGTCGCAAGTATTATTACATTTTTTAAGATAACCAAAGTCATTACTCGTCACATGCGATTCCAACTTCTCTTTCTTCCTTTCCAGCCTATTATTGTCCCACAGCTGGGCACAAGTCTACTCTACTTCGAGATTGTTGTTACTATGCTACACTTTTTGGCATAAGCTTTAATTTTGCTTTTCGTCTTTCACAGTTGATATTTACTTCATAATATAACCCCCAACTGGCTCTTAAAGGATCCTGGGGATGAAATGGGGAGATGACATATTTAATCTGTCACCACAAGGCTGAACATTGCTTACTAATAAAAATATAATGAATATAAAATGCATACAGAATCATTATAATAAAGGTGATGACACATGTACCTGGCCACTTCGCTAAGACCAGAAGCACAATGACACAGTGGGGTGCCAGCTTATCGATGTTGCTAATGTGCGCAGCGGGCGACGTGTGAAACATACTTTATTGTATAGTCTAATTCATAAGAGGTAGCGACAGCGGGCTTACGTATAGAACAAAAGTTTATTCTTTTTAAACGGCTTTAATTTTTAACTATAGTCATTTATTAATTTTTACAAATGACTTACTATACTTTTATTTAATAAAGTAAATTATAGTGAAAAATGCCACCATAAGACCCTGTACATGATAACCAAATCTTCAACAATTCTCGATGCGAGATCAAATCATTTTCAGAATAGTTTAGTGATAACGTACTGTTACTTATTGTAATTATGATAAAACAAAGTCGTTATTTTCGTATGTATTTATTTATATTTATTTATTGGTAATAATTATCACAAGTCATAGATACAGGAATAAGGTCACATAATGTGTCAATTTTAATGATATACATAATACAATTCTACATTTGTTAAATTATAAAAATTATATTATTTTGGTAAATTTATTATTTTCTATCAACGTAATATTAGTACAATACCTGCCTACGTCAAGTAAAAAGTAGTTTCATAAAATCTTGGTTTATGTCATATGTTTCCATAACTAAAAGCTATATTTTCAGTCTTTTTTACAAAATCATGATAAAAGCCGCATTCCTGACGTCTACCGGCAGCCGATTATAAACTGAACGACCTACGAATGATTTTTTTAGTTTGTGTGGGACAGCGTGTAATCTTTGTTTCTGTCTAGTGTTATAGCTATGTGTGTCTTTTAGTCTAACATATTTATCGAGGTGTACGTTCCTATGTGAGCTTATATCTTTAAAACTACGCAAAGTAATTTGATGCGGTTTTTTTAATACATAGAGTGGTTCAAGAGAATGGCTTATTTGTATGATTTGCTAAGGTTTGGTTACAAAACTCCACGTAGACGAAGTTGCCAGCAGTAGCTAGTACTTACTAAAATAATTTTGACGAAAAATTACTACCTAATTTCATAGTACGCTTGTATCAAAAATTACAAATAAAAAACCAATCCTCTTACAATAATACTTAGTAGTACACAATAGACATCATCACGCTACTCAATAGTACACAGCAGTATACCGTTAAAAATATAATAAAGTAAAAAGAACAACAATAAGTTTAATGTGATTTAAGTTATAAGAGGTAGCGGGAGCGGGTTTAATACATGACAATAATAACAAATATACGGGATGGATGACGGAAATTAACCCTGTGTCAACACGCCTGATAAGCACCGCACTGTAGACCATAATCACTCCTAAAGTGGTGAAGACCTGTGCACAGCAGTGGTACGTTAAAGAGCTGGAGAGAGAGATGATAATAATTAAAACCCTTTAAAGAAAACATTACAATATAAAAGCTAGCAAAAGAACTATAAAGACAGAAGACACGAAATTTAAAATGGCAAACGCATGACTCATCTTTTTAACTGTTGTTGGTTAAATTACAATGGGGTTCGATTCTCTACCAACCTAAGTGTACAATAACGGTATTATAAAGGTAATGCTACACTAGTTTTCCTCAAACATTGTATTAAATAAGGGTGTGGTCAGCGACTCAAAAAATCTTTTATTAACTCCCATTGAAAAGGTACTAGGGTTCGAATATGCGATAAAAGGGAATGTTTTTGTGATGTTTATAGTACACATATTTTGGTGTTAAGCGTATTGTGATAAAGTTTAGAAAATAATATATTTTGGTTTGTCAAATATTCATAAATTTGTCTTCAAGGCAAATTAATATAGAGCAAGAAATTTTTGAAGTTTTAAGTTTTGGCACATTTTAGGTAAAAATGATAAAGTGAATATTATTTTTCTCTTTTTTATTAGGTTATGCCAAATATTGTTTATTAAGAAAGAAAGAAAAATATTTATTATTTCCCATTGGGGGACACAAACATAGATATGACTTATAGTCAAAGAAAAAAATGTAGATGATATGTCCCATCTATGGGAAACAATAGAAAATGGGGACCATAAAAAATATACTTTAATATTCTAATACTTATAATATTAAATCATCAGCAGGTACCCATTGGTATTTAAAACTTAATCAACTTTTTGTATTTACAATGATACTGAACGAAAATTATTCATGAAAAACATTCCTATATTATTCCCAGTAGATTATTAAATGTATGTATATTATGTGTTTTTGCACAATTAATCAACGTGATGAAGTTAGTTGTAAATTTACAAGGCCCTCACTTGCACATTCTGAAGTTAGTTACAAACATAGTATAACGATAAACAAAGAAGTACAAATTCTTAAGCGCGTGCGACACTTGGTTTTCTTCAATTATGATGATGATGGAATCCTTATTTCATCAGAGCCTTATAAAAAGTATTTATGTGGTTATTCCGTAAGATTCAACAACTCAATCGATGGTCCTTAAGTAAAGTATCGTAATTGAAACGTTACTTTTCAAGAGAGCGATTTAAGAGGATACCAAAATAGCTTCGTGCATTTTTCTACTTACGAAGTTTTCATTGTTTCTTTAGATTGAATGGCTAGAGCTCTAATTTTTAAGTATATGTTTTTTCAATATATGATCTAGGATCGCATCAACTCAGAAACGCGATTGAAAAAAGTTTTCTCCATAGAAAATCTTAGCGAAACTACCTCTCTCATTTTTTTCATTTGTCGGTCTATTATCGCGTATTAACTAATGATATAACTTTAAAAACATAAGTAACTATTATATGTAGAAACATGTAAATCAGAATTTAAATATATTTAGTAGATTTTGAGTAAACAAAAAAAATATCCCTAATTCTTCATTTTCTATACCTACTAGCCGTGTTAATATGTACATGTCGACGATAATATTGATGTAGGCCCTTAACCTTAACTTTAGATGCTGTACTTCGAAAATACTGTTGAGTTTCGATATAATACGTCTGTAAAACACGTCTGCAGTGACTTTTTCAAAATTTTGTATACGCTATCATAAACTTACGTCTAACGATAGTTTAAAACAGTACTTAATAATAAAATAAAAAAATTGGTCAAGTGCGAGTCGGACTCGCACGAAGGGTTCCGCACCATTATCTATGCAACATAAGGCAACGTTATTAGTATCGAGCAAGAAACGGTAAAAAAATCATGTTTGTTGTATGGGAGCACCCCTTAAATATTTATTTTATTTTATTTTTAGTATTTGTTGTTATAGCGGCAATAGAAATACATCATCTGTGAAAATTTCAACTGTCTAGCTATCACCGTTCTTGAGATACAGCCTGGTGACAGACGGACGGACGGACAGCGAAGTCTCAGTAATAGGGTCCCGTTTTTACCCTTTGGGTACGGAACCCTAAAAATGCAACTTTGTAAATTCGATACTTTACCTAGGGACCATCGCAATGTTTTACCAGCTTAGATCAGTTTCCGTTCTATCACATAAGCCTACACAGATGGTGTTTTGGAAGCTCAAAATCCCTCAAAATGCCAAAAATAGTACCTAAATCACTAAATTTGACTCAATTTCTTTCAGATGTCTCAATCTCTCCCTGGAATGAAGCAAAGACTACGGAGAATACCTTTTCTACAATAATTTAATTTAAAAGGGAGAAACTAAACTGAGAATTGAACACCAGATCAAGTCCTCCGCCGTTTGCATTCAACGGCTCTATATGACTATTTTACATTTGAAATAACTTCCTCTGGTCCCAAACTATGCTTATATGCATAAATTATGGTACCAGAATACGGATATACTACATACTACTATTTTTATTTTGTAAAGACATAATTATAATACATAGAAACACCCAGACACAGTACAAATATTTGCATGACATTTATGAATTTCATACTCATGAATGTCCTGTGCGGAATTGAACCTGTGACCTCATGTACGGCAGTCCGTTACATGAACCACTCGACCACGAATTACAATAACCGTAAACTTTTTAATCTCTAAGTAATGTCACACCAATATCCGAAATAAGAGTATATCCGGATTCCATTGTGTTCTTTTTAAAATGGGATAAAATAGGCGTGACCGAACAAAAAAACCATACTTACATAAAAGTATATTTCTTGATTTTGATTACTGCATTAGACAAACAATTTGTACTTTTGTTTTATCTTTACTTACTATGAAACAAAGTCGTTATTTTTAATTAACACCCTTATTATTAGTTCGGTATTTATCTATCATGTATGTATTTACAGTAGTCGGATTGATCTGAAATTTTGCACACATATTAAGTACCGATGACAATGCAATAATAAAAAAAAAACAGGATTTACAAGCGTGTTTTATAGTTTTTGAACCAAGGAGATTATTGTAAAAGTCTGCTAAGGGATATTGCACACAGATAACAACTTCTGCCAGAGAAGGAAAACTCGAAAAGAAACCTTGTGCCAACACGCCTGGCACAGGAGACCATAATCCCTTCCAAACTGGAGGAGGCCCGTGCCCAACAGTGGGACGTAAATGTGCTGGTGAAAAAGATTATTGTTTAAAAGTCCCTATGTGAGCTTATATTATACTTTACTACACACTGCACTACCTACCTGACGGATCTTAATGCGGCTTTTTTAATAGATGGAGTGGTTCTAGAGGATGACTTTTTCTATAATTTGTTTAGGTTTATGGTCTTATTCATAATGACTTATCGGTATATAAGTTCACTAAAATCGGTTCGCGAAAATTGTCAAAACTTGTTATTTATGATAGTTTTTTTACGCTAAAACGTTTATTATCTCTCCGATAAAATCTTCGTATAAACTTCCGATAATTATGAATAAGACCGTTAGTGTTTACTTTCCCCGCGTACTAAGTTGTGGATGACAGGTATTTGGTACTAAGACAAAATTGGATTGGGTTTGATTTCCGGGTACAGAATAACTAATTGTTATAGGAACAGATAGGACATCACCTTGTCTTTATTGGGATCAAGGCGCATTACAACGAGGTTGATTCACACAATGTCCTCTAGTCCCAAGCTAAGCTTTTTTACCACCAAATGGTGGATTAAATTGTGGACGTCAGAAATCATTTATTTATTTTATTTTGTAAATAAATAAAAAAGAACATTTGTCCTGTGCAAAAATCAATTCTCAGTCGTCACGAAAGGCAGTGCTTTAGACGACCATTTCACCTAGAGGCCATAAATCAGCTGTTTAATTACAATATTTATTTTACAATGAATAAAACAGCTATATAATTATGACTGTATTGTCGACGCGTGTCACTACTGCCGTGTACGCTATGTTTAAGTCGTAATGTTATGGTATAAGGTTTCATATAGGGATCTTAATTTTATTGTATAACTTTTATAGTACCAAAAATTTGTTTAAAAAATTGGGCACGTGCCGTTTTTACGGTTCTGTTTGTAGCAGCTTCTATATTATAGGTAAATAAATATCTAAGTATTTTTAAAAAAAAGTTTAACCAACTTCATGGCCTTTTAAATTTAAGGGTTTTGCTCGATATTTCAGAGATTATCAGATCCTCACCTGGTGCCGATGACACCACACGGGAACCATCAGCTTTCAAATATAAAAAATTGGTCAAGTGCGAGTCGGACTCGCGCACGAAGGGTTCCGTACCATTATCTATGCAACATAAGGCAACGTTATTAGTATCGAGCAAGAAACGGTAAAAAAATCATGTTTGTTGTATGGGAGCCCCCCTTAAATATTTATTTTATTTTATTTTTAGTATTTGCTGTTATAGCGGCAATAGAAATACATCATCTGTGAAAATTTCAACTGTCTAGCTATCACCGTTCTTGAGATACTGGATACGGAACCGTAAAAATCATGTTTGTTGTATGGGAGCCCCCCTTAAATATTTATTTTATTTTATTTTTAGTATTTGTTGTTATAGCGGCAATAGAAATACATCATCTGTGAAAATTTCAACTGTCTAGCTATCACCGTTCTTGAGATACTGGGTACGGAACCGTAAAAATCATGTTTGTTGTATGGGAGCCCCCCTTAAATATTTATTTTATTTTATTTTTAGTATTTGTTGTTATAGCGGCAATAGAAATACATCATCTGTGAAAATTTCAACTCTCTAGCTATCACCGTTCTTGAGATACAGCCTGGTGACAGACGGACGGACGGACGGACGGACGGACGGACGGACGGACGGACGGACGGACGGACGGACGGACGGACGGACGGACGGACAGCGAAGTCTCAGTAATAGGGTCCCGTTTTTACCCTTTGGGTACGGAACCCTAAAAAGAACTAATAAAATCGCATCATACATATTATATATTGACTGGCCTCGTGGTGTAGTGGTTCTGGTAACGTACTGCCGACAAGAGGTCGCGGGTTCGATTCCCGAACCATTTGTGTGATTTTTCTAATTGTCATACAAATGTTTGTACTGCGTCTGGGTGTTTCTATGTATTATAAGTATGTATTTACAAAAAAAAAGTAGTATATGTATTCTATCCGTATTCTGGTACGCATAACACAAGCATAATTATAAGCTTAGCTTGGGACCAGAGGACGTTGTGTGAAATGTCCATGAATATTTATTTATTTATGTATTTATTTATACAATATGATACAGCTTGGAGACAAACAGAAGGTCTCAGTAAACAAGTTCCGTTTTATCTTTTGAAATGGACAAAAAAGCACGATAATAATTTTTAACAATACATAGGTAGTACTAATAAGTTTTAGATTGGACACGCGTTCACAGCGGGCACGCTGCGAACTCTATTAATATAATTATAACATCACGCTACCCTTAACACTGGGGGTTGAACGCTAACCAGTGTATTTTGATTAATTATAATTTTATTATATTAGCAATCAGCTTTTTCTTGTGGTGACAGATTAAAAAAAACAAGTGTCACCACCCCATCTCCTCTCAAGGGTGCTGTAAAAGTTAGATAAGGGATATTGCACAAAGATAACATCCTCTGTGAGAGACAGAAAACTCGAGAATAAACTCTGTGCCAACACGCCTGGTCAGCACGGCACAATAGAGCATATTTACTCCCAAAGTGGAGGAGGCCCGTGCCCAGCAGTGGGACAAAAATGGCTGGAGAAGTAGAAGTAAATAAATGTTGTTAAAACGGGGAAGATTTACTAAATGCCACCCGTATGAAGTCGCCGACAATAGCTAGTCTTATACCAGTGGGTATAAGTATAAAGTTATCCATATATGGTCTTATTCATAATGACTTATCGGAGGTTTAAATGGAGATTTTATCGGAGAGATAATAAACGTTTTATCGTAGAAAGACTATTATGAATTACAAGTTTTGACAATTTTCGCGAACCAATTTTAGCAAATTTTTAAACCTCCGATAAGTTATTATGAATAAGACCATTAGTAATAACAATAAATTTTTACAGTGGTGTAAATATCAAGTTAACTTTAAAACCAGTTGTAATAAAAATCGCCGACAATCTTCACAAATGAAATAGCGGCTTATGTGACACTGTCTTTAAGTTTTGTAGGTTTTCATTCTTCAAAAATTCGTTTAGTTTAAAAACTGAAACGCGCTTGAAAGTCGTGGATCCTTACTAATATTACTAAGCTGAAGAGTTTGTTTATGGAAACGTGTTAATCTCAGAAGCTGCTGGTTTGAATTGAAAAATTATTTTTGTGTTAGATAGTACATTTATCGAGGAAGACTACAGACTATAACTATAAGGTTATGTATATCTGTGTGTAGCGATTCAAAATTCTAGGTGAACGAAGACATGAAAAACAACTAGTTTAGAATATAAAAGATTTATTTTGCGCACTTCTTAGCGTATAGTGAGTGAAGTTAAAAGTTAACTTTACAAGTATAGAGGTATTGCCGCGCGAAGAACGCTTTGATCCAACCGCCAAGCTGTTTATCTGAGCTCTTTTTATACAAAAATAACTCCTTTCTTGTCGACCACAGTCTCAGAGGGACAAATATGTCTTTACTTTTTCTCTTATAAATAGGGTTGTCTATGAAGTAGTTGGTACAAAAGTTATGACAGTTTTTATTAAAAAACGCAAAGCGTTACGTAAAATTTTATAATGTTTTTTGTCATTGGTACCGATTCTAGTGTGTGTGTAAACTTAACTTAAATAAAAAATAAAATTGATAGTGTCATTAACACTAAATTTCGGCAATGTTAACAGAACTTTTTTTATTAGAAAATCTGTATAGACTAACAATTAGAAGATTTTAATTAATAAAAATATGCTCAACGAAATAGCCAATTAATCAAAATACGCTATAGCTGTTTTCATTTTTTTTAGTTAAGTTTTGTCGTGCACTTAGAAATAGTACCTAACTAACTATATTGTTACCCACAGCTCATACGTGACTTCTCCAGCATAAGTCCTTACAAGTGAAATTATGGAGGTTTGATATTATAATCTAAAATGTATATTTTTCGTATACTCTTGTTTACTTCTCTCTCTCTCCAAGCCACTCACGTCCCACTACTGGGCACGGGCCTCCTCCACTTTGGGAGGGATTATGGTCTACTGTGCCGCGCTGACCAGGCGTCTTGGCACAGGGTTTATTTTCGAGATTTCCGTCTCTCACAGAGAATGTTATCTGTGTAGAATATCCCTTAGCTGGCTTTTACAGTACCCTGGGGAGAAAATGGGGTGGTGACACTTGTATTCTTAATCCGTCACCACGCGGAGAACTAGTTTGCTTAATTATATTTAATCGTAAATAACTGACAATAATAGTAATGCATTAACTATATAACACGACTAGCTGCCCCGGCAAACGTTGTTTTGCCATACAATTCTGTATAAAATAAAATTTCATCAAAATCGGACCAGCCAATTTGTAGCCTATGTGTTATTCTGATGTATAAGCTATATTGTGGTAAAGTTTCATTCAAATTCATTCAGTAGTTTTTACGTGAAAGAGTAACAAACATCCATACATACATCCATACTTACAAACTTTCGCCTTTATAATAGTAGTAGGATATAATGTAGAATATTAGATAAGATAGCCACTGACAAGATATTTCACACTGTTACTCCAAAGAACTGTCGATATAATGACACTTATTTTTCCTCTAAACAAAATATCTTTAAAAATCGAATGTTTTATTTTATTATTTCACGTAATGGTGGCAGCCCTGACGGTAAGAATTCCTTCTGTGCTATTGTTTTTGACGTACCAGATCTTTGACGCGTGGTTCATTGGTAGCCCTTTAGGGTTCACTAGTTCTTGTTAAAGATAAATCAGGTTCTTTAAGTATATAAACATACTAGCTATAGCCCGCGAATTCGTACCCGTGGTATTCCTACTTACTTGACACTTATCGTCATATTTAGGACAATTCACACAATATCTTTATAAATTGTAGCCTATATGTTGTTTCGTTGTATAAGCTAGATTATTGTAAAGTTTTATTAAAATCCATTCAGTAGTTTTTGCGTGAAAGAGTAATAAACATCCAAACATTCATATTCACAAACTTTCACATTCATAATTTTCTTTTCTCTTTCTCCACTTTGGAAGATATTTTGGTCTATCATACCGTGCTGATTAGGCCTGGGGTTTTATATCAAGTTTTCCGTCTCACAGACGATGTTATCTGCTTATAATATCAAGAAATGGGGTGGTGACGCTTGTATTCTTAATCCGTCACCACACAGATGATGATCCAGCTAAAGAAGATTTTTCTTTAGGAACTTTGTCTTTGATAAACAAGAAGGCTTGCAATGAGTCATCAAGTATCAATTTAACTTGATTTGAATTCGTAATTTTTAAGTTTCAAGGCGAATATAAACCTTTGTACCTCAAAGCTTAATAAAATACAAATTTATCGTTGCATATACACCAGGTTTCATAGCCAGATGTGTATTAAAAAGTTCTTCATTTAAAAAAGTACCTATTGTAACAAAACCTTTATACCCAAACAAAGGAGTTTATTATTTTATAAAAGGGGTTCCGTGGGCGTAACGCTTCCGTTTTATTCTGTAATAGTTTTTTGGGGTTGGCAACACTGAGTTTTTTTGTTCTTTTTTCTGTATTTTAAATATGACACTTTATAGAGAAGGCGTTATTCGCATTTCAAATTTAGAATTGTTAAGTTAAAAACGTTAAAAATATGTGATTTTATTTATTTAATAATTTTTGTGCCAAACTTTAATTTTATCTTTTCTTTCACAAAATAAAATAAAAAGAACAGAAATTGTATACGTCACTAATAAATTTTATTTTTAGGGCCTTACCAAGTAAACGTCATAAGGACAATTCTCTTCGCTTGCATCTTAACGGCCGTATTCATTATTGTATTTATACTTGATTCTTGTTATCATAGTAAAGTCAGACCAATATAAACTTTTGTCCTTACTTGCATATAAATAAGCTACTGATGTTTGCGTTCTCTATTGAAAATTTGACAGGAGATAGAAATACTTTACTGATTAACAAGAATATCTCATGTCCTTGTGGTGACAGACTAAGAAAGAATACAAGTATCACCACCCCCATCTCGTACCCATACAAGGTGCTGTAAAAGCCAGCTAATGGATATTTTATACAGATGACATCCTATGTGAGAGACGTAAAACTCGAAAGTAAACCCTGTGCCGTAAGTGGAAAAGGCCGGTGTCCAACAGTGGGCAAGGATAATAATCTATCCGCAATAGTAGATTGATTATTGAAAATGTCCGTTAGTCTTAGTCTAGTCCGTTATTAAGTCTTGTCACTACTTAATTAAAGTCTTTTTAACACTTATTCATCCATTATCATTATTTATTAAATATAGGCCTCAAATAATTAAATTAACACTTGTAAATTACAAGTTATACTAGTTAATATAATTTGTTCGTCAGATGTCACTATGTGTCACTTTTTTGACATTGACAGTTGATACAACACCGTGCAGCGTGTAATTGTCACTTTCAGTTGTAAAATATTATTGACGGGCCTCGTGGTGTAGTGGTTCTGGTAACGGACTACCGATCAAGAGGTCGCGGGTTCGATTCCCGCTCGGGACAATCATTTGTGTGATTTTTCTAATTATCATACAAATGTTTGTACTGCGTCTGGGTGTTCCTATGTATTATAAGTATGTATTTACAAAAAAAAAAGTAGTATATGTATTATATCCGTATTCTGGTACCCATAACACAAGCATATAAGCTTAGCTTGGGACCAGAGGACGTTGTGTGAAATGTCCATGAATATTTATTTATTTATTTATTATATTATTAATTGGGAGTTTAATCTTTAGATAGACTACTGGAAATATTCAAGTATAGCGTGGGCTGGCTGTTTTTTTGATAGTCATATTGCCTCTAGACCAACGAATTTCGCTCACAATGGTAACGATTCTACGTGCACAACTAAACTTAACTAAAAAATGAAAATTGATAGTGTTAGTAACACAATTCGGAAATGTTAACTGATCTTTTTTATTAGGTAATCTGTATATTATAAACTAACGGTTATAATTAGTAAAAATGTGCACAACGAAATAGCCAATTAATCTAAATACCAATTATATAACCAATAGTTATATTACCAATAGTTATATTTTTAATTATATTACCAATAGTTTGCAATTAACATGCTAAGCTTTTACTTAATAAATTAAATTATGGTGATATAAACTCAATCGAGTGACGATTATGGTGGCCTAATTTGATTACTGAAAGCACGACCGCAATAAGCTCAGTTGGCAGAGCTACGGAACGGTATTCTGAGGTCATGGGTTCAAGTCCGGCTTGCGGTAATCACTTTTTCCACCATAATTTAATTTATTACACCAATCGTTGTTTTCATTTTTTAGTTAAGTTTAGTTGTGCACGTAGAATTGGTACCATAATCTAGTTATATTTTTAGACAATTTATGTACAATATCCTTTAGCTGGATTTTACAGCATCCTAGAAAAGAAAAGTGGTGGTGACACTTGTATTCTCAACTAGCTGTTGGCAGCGACAGCGTACGCGCGGAACTTAAAAATTCCCGTCTTTGTAAAATTTTTCGCTGGTGCTCCGCCTCTATTGGTCGTAATGTGATGTTACATAGCCTTACTAAATAAATGTACTATCCAACACAGAAAGAATTTTTCAAATCGGACCACTGGTTCCTGATAATATTTGTATAGATTTGTCACTCTATATCTTAATAATACACTGCAGCCCCACTTTATTTTAGTCCCTAACTTTTCTTTTCATCGCATGGTTGCCTGGAAGAGATCACTTTATGTGATAAGGCCGCCATTTATACCTAATCTTAAGCCTAATTTCTTTATTCTTATTCTTGTAAATGCGTACAATAAAGAGTTAATCTATCTAATAATGGCATAAGCTTAACTTCGTTCTGTGATCAGAGAACTAATAATAAGTATGTATTTATAAATTTTCTTTTATAAATATATACTTATTATACATAGTAAACGTTGTTATCTTTAGTTTCTATGTATATCTTGTCTTTTCCTTCCAAGTTGTAAATAAAACTATTTTTCTTTCTTTTTCTTTTTTCTTTCTTTCTAAACACCCAGACGCAGAACAAACATTTGTATGACATTTATAAACATCAGACAGATGAATGTCTGAGGCGGGAAATGAACCCGCGACCTCGTGAACGGCAGTCTGTTATATGAACCACTAGACCACGAAGCCCGTCGAATAATACTTACAAATTTTGCTATACATGTACCTACTTACGGTTTTTTTTTAATTTGCTGCTTTTGGTCCACATCTCGTTTTGATATAGGGCTAACGCAACTGGCTTATAAGTAGGATTTTTTTTTTAATCAACAAATGCAATAAGTGCTTAGGTACAGGCATATAGTGACAAAAACTCAAATATCCTTTGTAGTCCGCCGCTGTTACAAAAAGTGGCAACAACCAAGCCATCTGCACGGACGATTCAATAAAGGTACGAATAATTGGCTGGCAATCGCTATTTTAATTACAACCGCCATGTTTTTAGCGATAACTTTTAAAAACATTATAGAATCGTGTTGAAATGTGGGTCGAAATATACGTACCAGTATTAGTTCGAGTATATATAGTTCTAACCTCCGGCTCCGTGTGGTGACGAATTAAGAATACAAGTATCACCACCCCATCTCCTCCAAAGGGTGCAAAAGTCAGCTTAGGGATATTGTACACAGATAGCATCTCCTGTAAGAGACGGAAAACTTGAAAGGAAACCCTGTGCCAACACACCTGTACACATGACACAGTACATGGCACAGTAGGCCAAAATCCCTCCGCAAGGTGCGTGCTCAACAGTGGGACGTAAATTTATAAAAATATTCAGGATTTTTAAGCGTGTTTTCTAGTTTTTGAACTAAGAAAATTTTTTTTTCATTACTCCGTCCTTATCCATAGAAAGAAATTGTATTATGTTCCTCCTATCCTAAAGCATTTATAACTTGTGGTGATGACATATAGATTCTTAATCCGACATCACACGAACTTACATATTGCAGCAGGCAGATAATAAAAGTCTTAACATTCCAACTTAATTAAATGATAATCTGAAAGATGTTTAGCTGTAATTAGTTAAATATTATCGAACGAAACAACCATTATAGAATTAAAGTTAACATATTTATAAACTGTAAAATTTATATAAAATATAATTAAGAGGATACCAAAATTCTTCGTGCATTTTTCTACGTACGAAGTTTTCATTGTTTCTTTAGATTGAATGGCTAGAGCTCTAATTTTTAAGTATATGTTTTTCAATCTAGGATCGCATAAACTCAGAAACGCGATTGAAAAAAGTTTTCTCGATAGGAAATCTTAGCGAAACAACCTCTCTCATTTTTTATTTTTTCATTTGTCGGTCTATTATCGCGTATTAACTAATGAAATAACTTTAAAAACATAAGTAATTATTATATATAGAAACACGTAAATCAGAATTAAAATATATTTAGTAGATTTTGAGTAAACAAAAAAATAGCTCTAATTCTTCATTTTCTATACCTACTAAATAGCTGTGTTAATATGTAGGTACATGTCGACGATAATATTGATGTAGGCCCTTAACGTAATATTATTAATTATTATTTATTTATTATTTTTGTTCGATAAAATAAGAATTTACAGACTAAAATTTTAAAAGTGAAGAATTAATTACGTTTGAGCAGTGGCAGATTTGCAGTTTCAGCCGCCCTAGGCCCCAAGCAAATAGCCGCCCCTTTCTCAGCTTCCACCATATAGACTACATAATGAAATTACTTCATTGCCAACTTTTATTTAAATAGATTTAGAAATTTATTAGTAAACTTCAGTTTTGTTACGCAAGAAAATTTTATTTTGCTGTAAATAAGAAGCTTTTTTGTAAATCACCGCCCCTAAATCTGGCCGCCCTAGGGCCGGGTCTACCGGGCCTTAGGATAAATCCGCTACTGCGTTTGAGGCTAAAATATTTTCAATTTTGTTTTGTTTTTATTTTCTGTAGAAGAAATGAAGTTATAAGAGAACGTTGCGGTCTGAAAGAGGATGTAGTGACTAAGGTGGAGAAAAGTATGCTTAGGTAGTTTGGTCAAGTGGAGAGGATGGATGAGAGACGCTTAATGAAAGGCATATACACGGCGAAAGTAAGTGGAAATGCTGGGAGAGGACGCCCGAGAAAAATATGCTCCGATGTCATCGCCGGGATACTCCAAAAGGGGCAAGTGCGTAGCACTTACAACCGTCGGGCATGTATGACCAGATGTATGAGTGTGGATGAAGCCAAGGAAGTATGCTTCGATCGTAGCAGATGGCGCTCTATAGTCTCTGCCTACCCCCATGGGAAAAGGCGTGATGTTATGATGATGATGATGATGATTTCTGTAGATTTTTTCATGTACGTAAGTTTTGATTTGGGTTTAAATAATGTAATGTGTTTTCTGTCAAATAGATTAGTTTACTTATAAATAAATAACAATTGTCTACCTACTCTAATACTTACTGTCACGATTTTTCTCGTGGAGGTAAGCAGAGACTATAAATAATCGTAAACGAGCCTCCTTCACTTCATGAGGATTCTGGTCCACATATTCTACGCTGACCATATATTTGCAAACGATTTCAATTCTGAGAGTTCATTCTCTCACAAAAGATGTTTTTATTACTTAATTTTTCCTATGGCTGACTCTTACAGCTCCCTGGGAGAGAAATGCGGTGATGAGACTGGTATTATTAAACCGTCACCACTTTGGCGGCTTTTGTCACTAGACACTTTATTCTATTTCATATCGGCACCTTTTTGTCATTCGTTTTTTTTTACAGTATACATGTGCAATTCTATTAAAAAAATTATGACAATAAATAAAAATGGGTGGTTAATTTTGAAATAAAATACAAAAATATAATATTTTTCTCTTTTTATTTGACAAAAGAAATTAATTCAGTTTTTTTCTTATTTCCGTTCCTTATATAATACATTGTAATTATAAAGTAATTATCCTATCTATATTTATATGTATAGTTTATTTGTCTATATATTACAAAAAGTATTTACAAAAATCGTAACATCCCGTAAAGACCCATTTTAGAAATAAAAACTCCTAATAAAGTTTATTCAATTATAAGTTACAGTTAAATTGAATAAAACTTTCATTTAAAATGAATAAACTTTAATATTTAAATAAAGAAAGAAATTGCAGCTCATAAAAATATAATTACCTATATATTATTATTAAATCATTTAAAAAGTTTACTTTTGCATTCAGAACACACTTTTGCACAATATTAATGTAATAAATAAAAGATATTTATTCGGATTTATTAGGTAGTTTAATAAAAACTTAAAATTAATTATCACAACAGAATGATTTGTGCTCACGTTTGAATAAATCTAAATAAATAAAAAAAATGAATTAAAGCTTATTTTTACGATTTTATATTGAAATAACTTTAAAATCTATAATTTTTACTATGCTTTCTGATTATACAACGTGTTCCAGAAAGGTGTAGTCATATTTTAAGGTTGCATTGGATAAGCCTTAAATATTATAAATATTACAGTTACACATAGAAAAATACAGTTGGTAGGTTTTTTGTTGTTTATAACCTACTATTAAAAAACTACCAGGAGCGCATCAATTATGAGATGTTTACGGTTTATTGAATGCGATTGAACCTTACGATAAAAGATGACCTTATAGGTAGTGTTGTAATTAAACAAGATCTATTAATTTCATAAATTAATTAAATTTGTATAAACACATAAAAGTCATATATCAGTCAATGTAACTAGTATTTGCAATTTCATCCATGCCTAGTGCCTAGTCACCGGCCAAGTGTAACGACGGTCAAATATGACTACACCTTTCTGAAAAACGTTGTATAGAACCTTTTGTTTTTATCATAATATTTCTGGAAATCGTTTTGAATCGGGTTCTGCTTAATAATGTAGATCTATTTCTATCTATTTAGATTAGATTAATATCTAACGCGTAGTAAAATAAGCACCAGATTTTACAGTAGGTACCAAATAAAATTAAAAAAGAAAGAAAGTGCTGAATAAATAATTTATTTATTCATTAACAGTTTGAAATAACTAAATGAATTCATAATAACCCAGTCATATTACGGTTACAAATATTCAAAATAAAATATTATACTTAATTTTTTGATGAATAATTTTCATGTACGGGATGGTTATAAAGAAAAATAATAAAATTCATACTCATTCATACACCATACGATTTCTTCTTATTCCACACAATAATAAACTAATCAGAAATGTTTATTTTAGGACGTAAATCTTCTGATTGCTTGTTATTTTGTGGCATTACATATTTTGACATTACATTTATATATAAATTTATAGTTTGTGTGACTAAATAATTCATTTAATATTGAATTGGGATACCTAATTATTGGTAACTTAATTCTCTCAAAATTAAAATAATAAATTGATTTTGTTTTTCGATAAAAAGTTTAATTCTGATATACCAGATTCTTCTTAAATACCTATTATTTTAATTTAGAATTTTTTTACGCAATTACTTGAGAAATTGGAAAGTGTTAAATCTAACACCACAATTTCGTAAAAATAATTTTAATCAAATACAATGAGGTAATGTATCAATAGGCAAATTTAATCCACTACGTTAAAACGCTCAAACTTTGGCCTTTCTTTTACCTTTTTTCAAAAAGGATTTATAAAAGATTTTTTTAATAAAAGTCACTTAATTCAAACGGTGCAAGACTAAACGTTGTCTAGTTCTTTGAAGGCTTATTTATGTCCAGTAGTGGATGAAAAAAAGGCTGATGGACAAAATACAGATAAATCACAACTTACTTTAATTGGTGCAATGAATTTATATCAAATAATTATTTGGCCACAACAAACTATTTCCATTAATATAATTATATTATAATACAGTAACCATTATGAACATTTATTACCTATTTTTATTTAATCATAAAAATTTACAATGATTTTTTATTATAACTATTAAATAATTCTGCTTAAAAATTAAAAATTGGTTGTGCCGATGCTTTTGGCGCCAAATATGACGCCATCTTGTGATGGCCACTGTTCCGTGTTCCGCCATTTTTATAGTGAATTTACATTTACAATTCATTTATCTCATAGTTTTTGCGATGGCTGTTAAACCGCTGGCCATACCCTGTTGACAAAATTAAAACCATTTAGACCAATCATTAACATAATAATAACAAGTTATTTGACATGCCACAGCTTGTGATCTCACTTGTGTGAAAAGTCTGTATGACAATAAAATCTATGAATTTTACACAAGAACTATATATTCTGCAATTGTGACAGTCAACTTATACGGGAACTTTGAGAATTGAGAACCTCTTTCTTTTTTTGAAGACGGTTAAAAATAAAATCTAGAACTGCAGTATGCAATCAGTCTCACTCTCGACAATGTTAAAATACTAAATAAATGACAATGTTAAATAAATATTAATTCAAAACTTACGTAAGTAATCCCGGGTTGGTGTCTGTCTGATACCAGGAGTACTGCGGCATGTAGGGTGGGTGCGGCTGTGGAGCACCTTGATGATGGAGAGTATGCGCGTGCGCGCCTTTCATATCCCAAGGTCCGGGAGGCGCACCCTGAGGAATTAGTTGCACGTTAGTGGGGAATCAGAGGTCTTAATAACTACCAAATTGATAGAACTAATAATAACGAGCTTAGATTAAAAAAAACTAAAAAAAGAACGAGTTAGAAACTTCTGGATATTTTCTGAAATGATTATATTGTCATCGTACTATGATACATACCTAAAAATTTCAGATCAATCCGACTACAATCAGTAGGCGAAAATCACTTTAAAAAAATTCATTGCTTAGGATAATACATAGATAGATAGAAACGAAGCTACAAATACAAAGTATACAACAAAGTATACTACAAATAAAAATAGATGGAAGTATCGGAATTAACTGCCTTAGTTTTAGGTTAGGATTTAGGGGTGCTTACTTTGTCGAAATAAAACAAACTCATTTTTGACTTTTGTCTAAAGTTTAGATAAAAGTGGTTGACCAAAATAGTTTTTAATAGAATACGAATAATATGGAAACTACTAGTTTAGCCAGCAACTGTTTGGCAGAGACAGAATTTAGAAGCAGAAAAAACTTCACGAAATTATCAAAATCATATGCAACAAAAAAAATAGAATTATGATAGTTGATTTTTGAAGTGTTAATATTGATTTAACTACCTATTAGGTACTAGAAAATTAGAAAATTCCATTTCATCCATTTTTTACATTCAAAGACATCTTAGGTATAATCATCATTCTATTTATTTTAATTTCATTATCTTTAACAAACTAGTTGATATTTTCAAAATATTGTCAGGGTTACATAGTTTAACAAAGCAATAGGGATAAAGTTTTTTTTTTACTATAACGATTCAGCGTTATCATTGATTTCTCTCAAAGTGAATTACTAAAATTGACAAATCAAATATTCATATACCGTAAACAAAAGTACCAATAAGTAAAAGTTGGTCGAAAAAAAACTAATCATTTGAAAACGTTAGGCGCGGTCACCACACCCACATACGGCTATTATCTAATCACTTTTGTATAAAAACTATTCAAGTAAGAGATGGACTCGCTCACAAAAGGTTCCGTATTATTATTATCATATTATATTCGCCACATTCTTTTTCTTCCTGCCCTCATCTTAAAGTTATAATCATCACATTCCCGACCGAATATAACGAGATATTATGATGATGAGTAGGTATTTGTTGCTATAGCATCAACCGGGCCCCAGGCTTACAATGGTATTTAGGTATTACAATGTTAAATTCGCAAACTTGATAAAATTCGCCATTATGCAATCAGTGATCAATCATTGTGACAACATTGCAATAGCAGACTTGGGCCCCTGATATACATAAACTGTGAAAAAAAACAGTTCTCTAGAAAGCTAGTCGTCGCTAGTTCGTCACCAAGCTGTATCCTTGGAACGGTGAAAGCACCGTTCCAAGGATACAGCTTAGTGACGAACGGAGGACGGTCGGATGGAAGGCCGGACAGCGAATTCTCAGTAATATGGGTATGGAACTTTACGTTTTACCTATTGGTACTGAACTCTAAAACTATATGTGTTTTTTTTATAATTTTTAACACGCAACTATGTAAACATGTTTTTCTAACTTTCTATGGACGCCCCGAAATGCTAATCACAGATGTGGTTTTCCTATTTTAATCGATATTTATTGTATGTCTTGATGAAATATCATAAATATTAAATTAAACTTGAAATGAAAAATCTAAACGGTATACATACCGAAAATATAATAATATTATTTTGATTTTACATTGGTACTATTTATTTTTAATTTAACTTTAAATGTAAAGTATATGTAATTCAAAGTTACTTTGTAAGTTTAAATGTAACTGCATTTATGATTGAATTAAGTTAAATAAAATCTGTTTGTTTCATTATTCAGAGGTTTAAAAAAATATTTTAAAGACATTTGATAAATCTTAAATAAAAGCTAAGGGATTAAAAAAAGTTAAATTAAAATTTTAACATTATTGCATAAAATCTCAGTAAATTTTAATAAAAAGATTGCAATTTTTTCTGTATAAATTTATTATAAAGGTATTTGTGTAATTTATAAATTATGATTATTAATCGAAAAGGGAATCAAACTAACGGCCTTACCTTGAGCATCCAAGGCATCGGTCGGCCCCTGACTCCCTCCGCGCCTGGTGAGCCCTCTATGTCATCGGATTGAGGTGCGAAATAACCCTCCTATAGAAAAATAATTTCCCCTTAGTATTAAGTACAGAACTAAGTATTTAATGTGAACTTAAAAGACTTTATATTTTAAATACGGAATGCAATATTTTTAATTACAAAATATTTAAAATAAACGAATAACTTATTTAGTGAGAAAAACGTATTTACATTTTCCAATTAGGTTTTTGAATTTAGAACACATAGACACAAACACCGAACACATACACATTATTATGTTTACATAATTATTTAGGATGCATTGTTGTTTTAAACTTTGAATACATTAATTTACTTTTTAATTGTAAACATTATTTTGTTAAATGTGTTTTTATTTACTTTTATTGTAATTTATACTCGTATTTCTTCTCTCGTTTTGTTCAAAATACTTTTATTCACTTTAAACATCATTCATTTATTGTTTGAATGCAATAATTAGAAAACTATTGAGGTTTGTATGTTGGTACTTACATAGCCCACTCTTGGGTCCCATGACTGCTGGTGTGGTGGCTTTACATCACAAGAGCTGCCATCTGGCGACCTGCCTGCCGTCGGCTAGAACAATAAAAAAGAAATAAAATATATTTATTTATTTCAATGTCTATAAAATGTACAATAAAGAGTTTATCTATCTAATGTTGGACATTGGTCGTATCCACTTCGGGAGGGATTTCAATCTACTATACAACGGTAAGCAGTCTAGTTTTATTTTATGCTTTCCATCTCTCATAAAAGGTGTCATTTATTTAAAATCTCTCTTAGTTGGTTTTTACAGCACCCTTGAGAAGAAATGGGGTGGTGACAGTTGTATGCCTTATCTGTCGTCAGAGACCCATAATCACGAACGTCCACTACTGGATATAACCCTTCTCCTATAAAACGCTGTTAAATTGTTAAGATAGTTTAAAAAAAAACTGTCTTACATATCCGACCTTTACATCCCAGGAAGCTGGTGGTGGTTGTTTTACATCCCACGGTGTACCAGTAGGAGACAGTCCTGGACTTAGTTCTGACACTGGTGTGGAGCTGGGTGTAGGAGAATGTGCCTGAGCCTGTCCTCCTCCCTGGTAAGCTGAGGGGGAATGTTGGGAACCACTGGAACTGCCTCCACCTCCACCTGTTGGAAAAAAAAGTTATTTTTTATTGCACACCTCAAAACAAAGGTCTGTAATACACTTGTGCGAATCATTCAATCAAATACAACTACATTTTATGGATCTCCAAAAGGTTGGGTTAAAATTTAACACAAATATACGCCTCCAAAATCTTTAAAAGTGGTTTTATTCAAAAGTTTGTAAGTTTGTTTTTTTGTCTCTCTCTCTCTCTCTCTCTCTCTTTCTCGATCCAGCCTTTTTACGTCCTACTGTTGGGCACGGGCCTCCTTCATTTTGAGAGGGGTTACTATGGGGTCTACTATGCCTCGCTGATCAGGCATGTTGGCATAGGGTTTATCGTGGAGTTTTCCATCTTTTTTTTCAGACAAATTTGTTTTACCTAATGATTCTTTAGACTCTAAACAACACGAGATAAAAATTTAAAATTTTGATCTTGTGTTGTTTAGAGTGATTAGTGATTTAGAGTGATGTTTATATCTATAAACAACAGGAACTAAGAAACAATTAATACGTGTTTTTTTGTAAATCAGCATAAAAATAACATTTGAAATATTAAATTGTCTAAGAAACATCAATCATTGGAATAATAGAGATAATAAAATGCAAATAAAATACAATTTAGATACAACATTTTAAATTTAAACAATAATTGTTTGCTTTTTTTTTGTTCATTTCTTGTTTTTATATAAATGTTAATAAATTGATAGATTTAGTAAAAAAATAATGTGAAAGAAAAAAGAGTGACCACAGATATGACGTTTAATAGAAGATAAAGATGAAGATAAATATGGTAGAGTAGCTGTTGTCCGCGACTTCGTACGCGTGTAAATATGAAATCAAACCTTAACAAACATAAGTTAACTACTCCGGTCGGTAGATGGCGTTGTAAGTTTTAAAAATCGCGCTATGGTTTTGTTCCACACATTAACACTTAAGCTCGTCAATATTTTTACTAGGTCATCGGCTTTTCACATTTATAAATTAGTACGGATAAGAATTGTCCGCGATTCGTACGCATGGAATTTAGAAAATTTCTGTCTTCTGCAACAGTTTTCACTGATGCTATTTGCTATATTGATACTCCTATTTAGCGATGGGTTATAACAGCAGAAAAGTGACATCTGTTATTCCTGTTACTGTTATACGCAGAAAACAGGTGTCAATACCTGTTATTAAATAACAGGCTGTTATATTTAGATAGAAGCAGCTTCCGGCTGCGTCTTCGAATTTCGACCACAAGTTTCCAAGTCGAATGAATAAAATGAAATGGAACCTAGAAAATAAAAACTAAAAAGAGCTGAAATTAATCCTACATTTTCATTTTATCTCAATAAATAAAAACAGGTCTTTCTATTTATTAATTTAATAATAACATACATACAACCTTTAAATTAGTCACTGATGACTTATAAGACAATTTTACAAATGTTGCAGGTTGCATAACTCTCACCTATGTCCACAAAATAGTCCCAAGCAGCACTTACTTTTTTACTCGACATGTTGCCGATATAACTAAACAAAACTTGTACCTATATTTTATAATTGTATGTATATTATTAAATCATTTCATTACATTTAAACTTTATTGGAACTAAACCTTTTATTAAGTTCACAAACTCAAAACTTTTTTTATTTATTTTTTACTGAAATTACAGCAAACAACTGTATTTTTGTTTAGTTTTTATAGGGAGAAATTAAAAAAAATTGTAATAATTCAAGTATCAATTCAAATTCGCCTTTATCATCCATTGTTAAAGTTACATTTGCTTGTAATATAAAATTTGATTAACAGAAACAAAAACGTTCTAAATCGCGCATTTTTCGTCTAGAAATTAAAGTTTAAAATATTGAATTGTTATAATTTTATATAAAACTAGCTGACCCGGCAAACGTTGTTTTGCCATACTAAAAAAAAAGGTTTGAAAAATAGATGTTGGCCGATTCTCAGACCTACTGAATATACATGTCAAATTTCATAAAAATCGGTCAAGCCGTTTCGGAGGAGTACGGTAACTAACACTGTGACACGTGAATTTTATATATTAGATTTATTAATTGATCCTTTTTTTATTATCAATTTTCTGTTCGAATTACAAGAAAATTCCGTTCTGGCAACTCATGTTAATCTACTCTATATATATACTCTATATAACTTGCATCTCGTTTTAGCACGTGCCAATGCAATAAGCGTGAACGAGACAGAGTAAATAACAGATAAAACGACCAAGTTTGAAAGTTACTTATAAAGAAGGATTTATTCTTGATAAGCGACCAACTATATTTCTTGCATTGGCGGGCTGTTCCTGATAACACATTACACGACCAAAGATGGATGTATCATATGTAGAATGATTTCTTCTTGAAAAACTACCAACTATATTTTTCGGATAATAATGAACTGTGAAAAAAGAACAGCTGTTCTTTTTTCACAGTTCATGCAGAGCTGTTCTCAGCTGTTTTTTTAATAATTTGTATGGACGGTTGAATGGTATTGCCTGTTATTTTTGATCACAGTGATTTCTTAATTGCAGCAACAGCTAGTATCTGGTATCTTTAATTCACAGTGAAATCTACCTGTTACGATAAATACGCCTCACTCCTACTCCTATTAGTCGGAGAGTCGCAGCGTGATGTTATATAGCCTATAGCCTTCTTCGATAAATGTACTATCCAACACTGAAAGAATTTTTCAAATACCGAGCCGACGGTTCCTGAGATTAGCGCGTTCAAACAAACAAACTATTCAGCTTTATTATATTAGTATAGATATCTCTAAATTTTGATATGTTATAAATTAATGGAGTTCACATAACGTCCTCTGGTCCAAAACTAAGCTTATATGCTTGTGTTATGAAAAAATAAATAAGAAAATCATTCTTACCATGTAATAATTGGTTGTTGTTAGGTGGACTAGATGGCGCTAATCCCAGGCTAGGTGGTGGAGCTCCCACTTGTGCTGCTTTCATCATCTTCTTGTATTTACTACGCCTATTTTGGAACCAGATCTTCACCTGTACAAACAAAAAGACAAAACAAATTAGTAGGTATAAACAAAGAGGCATACAGCGGAGCTCGTGGTTAAGTGGTTCATGTACCTATTGGAATGCCGTTCACGAAATTACAGGATCGATTAACAGGACAACCATTTGTGTCATATCTATAATTGTCATACAAATGTTTGTAAAAGGGCATTTTCTATGTATTATAAAGTATTACCAAAAGAAAAGTAGTTTATGTATTCTATCCGTATTCTGTTACCCATAACATAAGCTAATAAGCTTAGCTTATGACAGAAATATCCAACGATATTTAAAAAAATATTATAGGTGTTATAATTTATAAACGGTGTGAATGTACATAGGTATTTTTATACAATGATGTTCATTATATTTTTATTTATTTCCATAATATGTTAATTTCATTGATTTGTGTATTTATATGTGAAGGCAATTAATTCATTAACATATTATATTCGTAAACGCCCACGTCCAAATATATTATATCGTATACCTATGGGTATTATAAATATCTGTACAATATAAATAATTATGATTTATTCATTTGAAATGCTTTCGAAGTGTTGGCTTTGTGTTGGTTTGTCGTAACTTGTAATTGAAATTTTCTGGTTCGAATTCCGAGTCAAGTTCAAGTAAGAAATCATTGTTACTTTTTTTTTAGTTAATGTAATAGTTTAGTAAGTGCCTATGAAAAAATATATAAACTCATTCGAGTGACAAATGTGGTAGTTAATTTGAGATGTTGCAGGCACGACCGCAATAAGCTCAGTTGGAAGAGCTTCGGAACGGTATACCGAGGTCGTGGGTTCAAGTCCCGCTTGCGGCAATTCACTTTTTCCACCTTAATTTGATTTATTAAGTAAAAAGCATAGCATGTCAATTACAAAATTAATAAATTACTTTAGAAATGCGTATCCATTAAAAAAGAAACAACTTTTTACGGATTTTGATGCATATTTTTTTTAGTTTAAAACGGTTTATTTCAGTATGCAAGGTATAAAAGAAAATGGTATCTTCTTCTTTTTCCTGCCCTCATCTCAAACTATTTGGGGTAGGCACAACACGTTTTTTCCTAATATTCTCTTGTTCGAATATCGAAAATAAATCCATTTTCATCATTCCATCCAATACATGCGTCGAAATCGCGTGTATTTATTTTAAATTTTAGCCCGACATTTCGGAGACTTTAGAATCATCATGGTTATGGATGAGCCTGAGCCGTAAAGCAAGTTTTAGCCCGAGGTTTCGGAGACTATGCAGCCACCATGGTCACGGGTAGCTTTAAACATTTTCTTTCCAGCCTTTCCGATCAGCCGCCATATTCTCACCGTTTGTTAATATAAAATGGGATAGCTTTATGGAGAAGCTCTATTTACAAAAAGATCAAAAAAAAAAGATCTCCGAAACACGCCGTAATACGGAATTATTCTTAAATATGCAACTTATAGAAATACCTAACATAAACTTACATAATTATTATATATAGCAACACTATACAGGGGTAGCGTGAATAAGGGCGGAGCTTCGGGGTTGCCAGCCGTTACTGTACCGTTAATATTAGGGTGGGGAATGTCTCGATAAAAATCGATGATTTTAATTCGGTATAAATAATTTGTTAAGTTCAAAAACTAAAAAACGTTTCTTAATTTGGGTGGGTGAAAATCACTTTCAAAGATTTTGTTACATAGATTTATACTTGGATGGATACGAACCGAACTGATAAAAGCGTGTTTATAATATGGCGTTGTTGGGATGACTAAAAGTAGAGTCCGTTGAAGTTTGCTAAGTCTAGATAATTTGGTATCATTAAAATACATAAATAAAATAATAAATACATAAGTTAAAGATACATAGTAATATGTTTAAATCGTGAGACAGCTAAAGGCCAAGTTTGTAGCAAAGATATTAAATAAAGGATAACTAAAATTAGTTATCCTTTATTTAATATCTATTATAGTGTTTAATAAAGGGAATATAAATATATTCCCTTTATTTTATAATCTAATTTTGGTTATGGTCAATTTGGAATCAGATGATGTTCTTTAACTGTTAGAAACTCTGAAAAGTGCGTCTGTGCTTATGTACGGGCATAAAAATATATAAGTACTTCTTTGTTTGTTCTTTGCATTTGTTATAAACTTCAAAGTGATGATATACTCACGAATCTACTTTTGAAACTAAGTTTGCTCTCATTGGTTTATAAAGCAGCAGTAAACATTTTTCCTTAACACGGCATAAAAAGTTTAACTTAAAAATTGTGAGAATGCAATGATCAATGCATATTTACTATATCGTGTGCAAATAGGCGTAGTAAAGACAATTTATTTACTGACTAATGTATACCCATATTTTACGACCAGCGATGTTTATCTTACACGCGCATAGAAAGTGCACTTCTTAGTTTTTCATATACCTCATATAATTTATCATTGCACAACGCAATCATCATAAATGTCAATGTTATTGAATGATAACGGATTTAATGATTCTAATTAATAAGAACTATAAAAAACAATATCAGATTATTGTTTAGTTATCGAGATAATCATTGTTATAAAAAGATAAAAGTCTAGAGAAAGACCTAAGAAAATATGTATGAACTGTATGAACGAAGACATGAAAGAAAGAGGAGTCACAGACATGACTGCTGATACAACACTATGGAAGAAAAAGACATGTTGCGCCGAACCCAAATAATGGGATAAGGGCAGGAGAATGATGGTGATGTTATAAAAGGATTACTATTTCCTATGCATCATGAGGTAAATGTTACCACATGTATTGAGTTACTATAAATTTCGCCGGATTGGGTATAAAATCCTTTTGTTTTTATTATAAAAATGTAGAGAATCAATGGAAAAGGAAGACCAAAGAATTTATGGGTGAATTATGTTAAAAAGATATAACAGTATAATTTATTTTCAAATACCAAAAAACACGTTTTAAAATCCTGAATATTTTCTAAATTATTGCATTGCTATCCATTTCCATAAAGATATTAACGACTAAGTATTACACATTTTTGATAAAACTTTTTTAACTTATCGATATATTTCAAAGTAACTCATATACATCCCTAAACCACCCACCCCTCGATTAGCTGGGTCACAGAGCACGATATAAGTTAACCCCGCTGTTGCACTCGTGCCTAACTTATTGTATTAGTATTGGAATTCAGAGGTTATAGGTCATAGCAGTTTGTTTTACGTGATATTTTAAGTGAATTCGACTGCAGTAAATGGGAACTTTGATTATGTTGCAGATTTATTAAGACTTTTATATAATAGTAACGTTTCTGACACCCGGGTTTGTTTAACGTGCTTATTTAACTGTATCGCACATGCTAAACGTAGATGTATCCATTACTTTCTCTCCAACTCACTAACATTCCACTGTTGGTCGTGAGCCTCCTTTACTTTCAGAAGGAGTATTGTATACTATGAAGTGCTGACCAGACGTATTGGCATAGGGTTTGTATTCTCTGTGAACGATATCCTTTAGCTGGCTTTTCCAACACACTTGAGAGGACATAACGTGATACCAGGGGGAGGGGACTAAGAAGTGATTGAAACTCTAAGCGCATTACTCTAAAGGTGTAGGCCAGTAATCTTTGCTATTCTTGTTATGTGATTATCGGCCTATGTGTGAACCCTAAAAAGATAACGATGGATTCCGTGCATTCTAGTTTCAAACACTACAAAAGCTGGGAGTATAGTATTATAAAACGCATTTGGATTAACATTTTACCGCTTAAAAATTACTTCTACTAGTATTAACATTTCGAAAATCGTGTAAATTTTCAACAATTTTACTATCCTTACTAATATAAAAGTGCGAAATCCGGATGATGACATAGTAATAATTTTGACGAGCATAAATGTTAATATGTGGAACGAAACGATAGCGTGATTTAAAAAACGTACAAAGCCATCTATTGAGCAGAAGAGTAAACTTATGTTTGTTAAGGATTGATTTCTAAATTTTACGCATATGAAGTCGCGGGCAACAGCTAGTACATAATATTTTCTAACACTTGCGCGACTCATTTGTTTAAATAAAACTACTTTTTACGGATTTAGACGCGTATATTCAGTCTCACCCGTGACCATGGTGACTGCAAAGTCTCCGAAAAGTCGGGCCAAAATTTTAAAACAAATTTACGCGTCTAAATCTGTAAATCTTAATTTTACTAGAAATATTATGTATTTTAACATATTTTATCACAGTCATAGATTAAGTAGTATATAGACTAATTGTTCATAAAAACTGATCTTACTATGTAATATAACAGATAAGCATGAGTGATTCAGGAATTAGAGTGGATAATAAGTACTAATGTGTTACATTGTAAGCTGATTGTTTGTAAATACTAGACTATTAGTATTGAAGAAAGTTATAACTTGAATTTGTAGCAGTTTAACAACATAGACCAATTTCGTGAGTTAATATCTATTGTTGAGATATTTTTTGTAGATGTTATATCTCTTTGTTTTTTTTTTTCTCATTACAAAATAATGAGAATTTTGATATCTTTTTATGAAGTATTTAAAGTTTGTAAAGCTGTATTTTTCAGGCTATGCCTTCAAACTTATTACCGTAAATGGCTATGAATTTTGTTTTATGCTATATTGGTTTATTAATTTCAAGTATATGCTGTTTTATTAGGTATAATACTAGCTGCTGCCCGCGCTTTCGTACGCGTAGAATTTAGAAACAAAACCTTAACAACTGATACAAAAAACCATCCTCTTTAACCATTTCATCATTTTTAAGAAACCGCATCAAAATCCCTTCCGTAATTTAAACGATATAAGCCCACATATGAACATACATACAAAACTATCGACTTTGTTTTTTATTATGTAAAGATAATTAAAAATAGAAACTTTAAAAATATTGTTACTTTGTTCAATTCCCTTAAGGCCCCTACACACCTTACGATTTATCGAACGAAAAGTCGGCCGACAAAACTGTGCAGTTCAATTTGGGTATTCTTTTTTTAAAAAATGTATGACAAATCGCTGCAAATCGAATCGTTCGTCAAATGTGCGTTGTTTAGCGCGCACTAAATTATCGTACGATAAAACTGTGCGATCTCTTGATCTTCGATTTTTCGTTCGTTTGTAGAACATTTGCTGCGAATTATCGTTCGTCGAAGGAAGATACAATTTTTATTTCTTAAAATCGTTTCGATTTTCTGACCGCTTGATCGACGGTCCTCGTGATCTAGTGGTTCATGTATTCTACTACTGCGGCCGTTCAAAAGGTCAAGGGGTTCGATTCCTGTGCGGGACAGCCAATTCATTTTTGTTTTTATTTGTTACACAAATACTATAATAATAAATATAGGTACTGCGTCTGGGTATTTTTAACCAACTTCAAAAAAAGAGGAGATTTTCAAATCTTTCGTATGTTTTCTTTTTTATTTATGTTTGTTACCTCATAACTTTTAACTGGGCAAAGCGATTATAATGATTCTTTTTTTACAAATCTGCTGATTCCCGTGTAGTCCCATTGGCACCAGGTAGGGATCTGATGGTTATGTCCTGAGAAATTGGGTCGTCTCAAGGGCCTGCAAGGGACCTGGGGGTGCCGGTCGAATTTAGTTTATTTCGGCGGATGACTCGATGACGAGTTTGGCGGTCTCAGCGTCCATTCTATGGATAGGGGGTTTAGGAGCGGCAGGCGCCACGGTTGGAGCGGCGGGTGCCTGTTTCGCAGCGAGCGCGCACACGATGCACACGGCGGGCGGTGCGGACTGCTCAGTGGGCGCCGTTACTGGCGGTGCGGCTTGTTTGGGCGCCTTCTGGCGGGAGGGTGCGGACTCGATTTTCGCTGCGGCGGCATTTTCTTCTTCTCTTCCTTTTAGGGGAGGCTGCATTGGCGCCAGCTGCGTTTGCCGCCGCCACCAATGAGTTGGGCGCACTGTCTACCGTAGCGACAAAGGTCACCACTACGGGTTTGGCTACTGATGTAGTTGTCGTGCGCGACACCGTTCCCGCCCGTTTGTTTCTTGCTTCCGTCACAGAGTACTTTATTATATTCCGTGCGAAACACGCAGCAATGACGTGACGCTGTTGGCGGTGTGTTCGCCGCCGCACGGCTGTCCAAAACCCAAACCTAGCAAGTTACAATTTTTTAACAGATTCTTTTTCATTTTGTAATCAACAAGTATGAAGTGCTGGTTGCTAGGTTTATACATGCTTGTATCTGTGATTCTATGTAAGATAGAAAAAGAAATACAGTTGTTTTTGAATTAGACGCAGTAAGAAAATTGGGAAATATTTGGTTTAGGAAAAAGAATTAAAAAAACGTGACATGCTAGGTTTTGGTTTTAGACAGCCGCGCAGTGTCAAGGATGTTGTTGTGATTGATGTTTTATAATCAAACTAGATGGCGCCCCGGCAACCCTCGGTGCCACACGAAAAGTTGTAAAAAAGGTTATAAATAATGCCATCTACCGCAAAAATGCATTACTATTTGAACGCTTGAAGAATATTACTTGGTACCGTATGAAATACTACACTAGAAAAACAACAGATGTCAGACTCAGTACCAGACTACCAGCTGTTTAGAGTTGGTCATATTTCACAAATGTTTACAACAACGTATCACATGGCGCCACTCAGCCTGGTGTAACCGCCAATAACAGTTCCGTAAACTATTCTAATAACTATCTATCTACTATCTACCCATATCACAGGCATATTTATAAGCTTAGCTTGGGACCTGAGGACAATGTGTGAAATGTACATAAAATTTCTATTAAGTATATGCATCATGCAGTTTATGTACTTATGTGATACTAAACAAATATTTTGTCAAGGTTATACGTAAATGCGTCAAACGAAATAATAGCGTGATGTAGCGAGACGGCACAACGCCATCTATCGAGTCGGATAAAAACTTCTTGTGACATTTGTTTATTTAATAATATAATTTATCGTCTGTACTGTTGACGACATGCTACTTGCACGAGCTTGTGAGGAGAACTGACGACCGCGGTCGTCCATAAAAATCGTTCGATAAAACTGCGCAGTTTTTTCGTTATGGTTTATCGTAACGTGTGTAGGCGGCATTAGTCGACTCTTACAGTACCTACCTTGTGGAGAAAATGGCGTGGTGACACTTGATTATTTAATGTATAATCTATCTCTAAACAGAACTTAAATTTATTTACAGTAAATACTAAAATAATGTGTCCTATCAATACAAGGCATCGAGGTCATGACTTAGCTTAAAATGTATAAAAAGTGACGTCACCTTTTCCCATTATTAAAAGTTACCTTCAAATATAATCGAAAATAATTTTATTACAAAATCAACACATTCACTACAAAAATGTGGAAATAACCAAGGTTTTAGAGAAAAAAAATACAATTGTCGATACAACACTAGAGACAAATCATTTGAATTGCTGGAGCGCGGATAATTGCTTTCAACAAAAGACTTTTGTATGAATTTTTGTCAAATAAATGTATGAAATGTATGTGAAAGGATATGACATTGGTATATACATGTAATTGCTTGTTGCTATACCAACATTTTTGTTTGTAAAATACAATTCATTTTTGTCTCTTGTTGATATAAATCTTTAATATTTCAGAGATATTTATTTTATTGACACTGATTGAATGAACACCTACAAAAATACTGCCAACTAATTTATCAAGATTTAGGATTAGCTAATTTATCAAGCGTATTTATTAGTATAAAATAAGTTCATATGAACTTAATACACTTGTGCGTATTAGAGGTAAAAATATTGCTCTATTTTTAGAATTTTTTTTATTAATTGAAAAGATTTTTTTATTTTTAAATAAGTAATTTTTAGAACGTAGTAATGCTTACAAAATATTTTTTAGGGATACATAACGCTTTAGAGAAAAATTTAAAGACCAATAAAAATAAGCTTTACTTATCCGTATCTCCTCAATCCATTTAAAAATAACTTTAAGATTTCGAACAATTCTAATTACAAATTAATGTCAAATACAAATTTCGAATGAGCTCATCGATATTCAAATCTATGAAGCCCGCCCCTATCCGTAATCTGTCATGTAAACTGTCATTGTTAAAAAAAAAGAAAAAAAAGTCAAACAAAATGGCGGACGACATATGTGACCACAATTCCGATATGTATTTACTGGCTATATCGGTCACGCAGGTTTTAATGTATTGTATTCGGGAAATTGCGGTCCGGGTAACTTCTGGATATGGCAAAAATATATTTCGTTTTAAAATAAAATATTTATTACTATACCTACCGGTAAATATGTAACTGACTTTGTCTTTGGTCACTAAATAAATAGCACAGAATAAAATAACAGCTTTTAAGACAAATCATCGACATCACCTTGCAATGATTTTTGATAAAAAAGAAACAAATAAATAAAATAATAATAAGTGCCAAATCTGGCAAATGCAAAGGGAAACCAACAAGGGAATATTTAATAGACGAAGGAAAATAAAAAGAAAAGTCGCAAATATCTTTCTATTTGTATGAATAACGGATTTGAGGTAGGCGGTTAAAAAAAGAACATTTAAACTCATAAACTCTTATAAGAATTTGTTTTTCAATCCTTTTTCTATTTAATAACAATAATTAGTTTTACACTAGGGGTTATATGGCATAGATAAGTGCAATTATTATAATAAGTACTTGTAAGATCTGAGATAACATCTAGCTGTGTCATTACTGGCTGTTTTAATGATTTCTGAACAAGAGAGATAAAAAATTGAACACAGAACACGAGAAATATCGACGCCAAAAACAACAACAAAAAAAAAGAGTATTCTATTTTTGAAATTTTTATTAAGTCACACAATAAATAACTTATTCGAGTAAAAGAGTGTTAAAAAGCATTTAATATTTAATTACAAAGCCAAAAACAACTTTTTCTAAACTTATAAAATTTTGTTTTGACGGCTAGGTATTCATTCAAAATAATATTACTATTGCAGTACCTATGACCGTTTTAACCACTCAAGACGTTGTATAGTTCATATCATTATTAACAGATGGCGTTAGTAGTACTATTATTTTAGAACTATACATTTTGCAAGCCGATTCTATATCCGAGTGCATAATAAAAAAAAGAAAACCATTCGTCTCTTTCCCATCGGTTTCGTCAGTAAGGATGGCGGTATGTACCACAGTTGGCATGCACGCATCGCGGCGGAATCAAAGACGTAGTCGACATACTTCGCATTGCGTAGACTTGGTTCCATCTCGAATACAACTATTCCACCACTTCAATGGACAGGTTTATGTTTGATGTCGGCGTTATGTCGCATCTGTACTTAGCTTGGAGCATTAAACAATAGGAGTTGGAATTGTCAAGAGATCTCCTCTGAAATGTGTAAAAGTATAATCCAGAATTGGCCTAAAGAGGCCAGAATTGAAGTAACATTGTGTGTTGGTGTGTCTACGCGAAGTGCCTACTACTGTGTCTACTATAGTCTGCGTGAAGTATGCTTGTGGTGAAGGCCACGCCTGTGATCTATATTTATAAAAAATTGTTTACATTTTATTATCAGACCTTCTGAATTTAAACGCAAAATTTCATAAAAAACGGACAAGCCGTTTTGGAGCAAAATGTCATCAAACATTGTGACACAACAATTTTATTTTTGCTGCTTTGTGTTACACAGAATCAAACCTAAGAAATACACAAGAATTAATAACTGTAGGTACACTCTTTACGACATAAAATTAAATGCAATATGTTTATTTCTAATTAAATTAAATAAGTTTAATTTTACTTTACAAAGGAAATCGAACTATATTTAATAGAATGCCTTTTTAGGAGTTAACTGATATTTTCTTACTTGATTGGAGTAGACTATATAAGGAATACCTGTGGGTGTATACCAGATTATATTTATAATGGCTATTATCATTTGTACAATGTGCCAAATATGGCACAATGTACTAAATATGGCACAATAATTTGGATTTTATTGCTTTTTTGATTGTATTTTATCATTACAGCCGGACAGAGTTCAATCTTCACATAATATTGGTTTTTAGCGGTCGATATAAAAAAGTACTCTTAGGGGATCACACACACACACACATACACACACATTCACACATACACACACATCCACACATACACACACATCCACACATACACACACATCCACACATACACACACATCCACACATACACACTCACACACTTTGTATAAAGATCCTATAAGGGTTTGTACGAAACCCTAAAAAAGAAGATCACTTCGGTACGCGTCTATTGGTATTGGTCTATTACTGTTAATTAAGTTATTAATTTAGTTCTCTCCATGTGATGACGGTTTACGAATTAACACTTCACTTCCCAGGGTGCTGTAAAAGCCAGCTAAGTGATATTGTACACAGATAACATCCTCTAGGAGAGACGTAATTAAACTTTGTACCAACACGACTGGACAGCGTGGTAAAGTAGACCATAATCCCTCCCAAAGTAAAGAAAGCCCGTGCCCAACAGTGAGCTGATAATAGGCTGCAGATAAAAGTTATTATAATCCATTGCGCTCTATAATCTATGCCTAACCTAATAGGATAAACGCGTTAATAAATATTATGTTTTGTAAAAGAAGCCAGAAACGTTTTGATATAATAATATACAGGAGTTTTTTTATTAAATTTAGCACATTATTATTTATCAGTAATATAAACAGCTTCTAATGTGGAAATAAATCAAATTAAAAAACAATAAAACTCAATAATATTTTCATAATGTGAGAACAGAACATACATCATTTTGAGCGATGGAACATCCATCATTGTATCAAAGAGCATCTCAATCACAGCTGACTAAATGACAAATATAAATAATTAATCGATTTTATATCAATGCATTATAAGGCCTTGCATAATGCGGTCCAAATGAAAAAAGTGGTAGCCCGCTCGTTCGCACAGAACAGTGAAATATCTGGAGAAGACTTTAATAAATTTTTTTTTGTAATAAGATGATTAAGGTTAAGTTTTACTAAGTTAGGATTTATAAGCTAGAAAAACATGTAAGTATTATGTTAAAAACATGCCAAAAAATGGGATTATTAAATTAATATATTTAAAATTGAATAACGATAATATAAAAAGAAATGTATTTTGATGGCTGGCCCAGTCACGTTAACATAAATATTAATTTACATTATATGTCTTGTAGTTTTGTAAATAATGCACATTAATCTATAGTCTACACTAATATTATAAAGAAGAGTTTGTTTGTTTGTTTGTTTGTTTGAACGCGCTAATCTCAAGAACAACTGGGCCGTTTTGAAAAAAATTTTCAGTGTTAGATATGCCCATATATCGAGGAAGGCTTTAGGCTATATAATATCACGCTACGACCAGTAGAAGCGAAGCAGTAGTGAAAAATGTTGCAAAAATGGGGAAAATTTTATAAATTCCACGCGAACGGAGTCGCGGGCAACAGCTAGTTATATATATAAAAATTATAATAATAGGTAGATGTTTTTAAATAACGACTTCTATGAATGCTAACTAAAACAAGCACACATCTTTGTATTAAACTACTTTTGTTAATGTATATAGATTAGTACCTAAAAAGTTATGAACTGATACAGAAGATATACATAATCGCTTCATTTATCACAGATAATTAATATTTATGAACTAATAAACTTATGTAGAACTATATTTTTAATAGTTAATGGAGCGACAAATTACTACTTAACATGAACAAGAGCATTTATTATAGAAAAAATAAAAATTATACGTCCTTATGCGATTAAAACAACATTGTATTGCCTATCGATATTCGACGAGTCGTCCGTGTGGTGACGGATAAAGAATACAAGTGTCACCACCCCTTTTTTCCCCAGGGTGCTGTTAAAGCCATCTAAGGAATATTGTACACAGATAACATCCTCTGTAAGAGAGGGAGTACTCGAAAATAAACGCCTGGTCAGCGCGGCATAGTAGACCATGATCCCTTTCAAAGTGGAAGAGGCCCATCCTCAGCAGTGGGATGGCCTGGATGCATATAGCGCAAGACCGCGTATTGTGGCGTTTTATGGTGGAAGTCAATGTTCAGCAATGGATGCACAAAAGCTAATAGACATTTTGCGGGGCTGGAGAAACTGACGCTGTTATCACTCAGTTATCGACAAATTATGATTTCATTAATATTATAAATAATATCCATTTAACATTTTAAAAGTTATTTTTTATTATCTCGACATACACAATAATTGACAACGACACAAACGTCTTCTATATCATTATTTTAAATTACAATCAAATCGTCTTCATGGAATAATCTCCATAGACAATAATAGTCCCCACATCCAGATGGATGATGCGACAGACCATGTGGTGCAATGACTAGTGTTACAGACAGATATTTATTTGGTTCGATTCTTGCATAGGATAAATATTTTAATGAAATTCATACGTTTTTCAAAGTTAAACTGTCATTAGCATGTTTTAAAGACATGTTATATAAATTAATAAATTTTCATGGAATTTTCACACAACGTCCTCTAGTCCAAAGCTAAGCTTGTATATTTCTGTTATGGGTACCAGAATACGGATAGAATACATAAACTACTTTTACAACACACTAGCTATCGCCCGCAACTTCGTACGGATGGATTTAAGAAACGGATTTTAGAAAAAAAAAGCTATCCTTTTGAACCACTCTAGCCATTAAAAATCGCATCAAAATTCGTGACGTAGTTTGGTAGATATAAGCTCACATATAGACACATACAAAAACAACGGCTTTGTTTTATAATAAGTAAAGAAGATACTTATAATATAATATTTTCTAACATTTGCGCGACTCGTTCGTTTAAATAAAACTACTTTTTACGGATTTAGACGCGTATACTTGTTTTAAATTTTGGCCCGACGTTTCAGAAACTTTGCAGTCACCATGGTCACGGGTGAGACTGATCTGTAATGTGTCTTCTACTTCTACGGGTTTACCTACATTCGTCAAGCCAAAATTTAAAACAAATATACGGGTCTAAATCCGTAAAATGTAGTTATACATATAATACTTAGAAAACACCTATAACTATCTGAAGTTCTATAAAATAGAGGCTAAATACAAGATATCTTAACTGTAACGGCTTAAGTTATGATTTTTTTGTGGTTTAATTTGACAAAAAAATCTTACTTATACTAATTATATACTTATGAATACTAATATCATATTTATGAGTTTAATGAACTTACTATACTTCAATTAAGTATTTATATAGAATTATAATACTCAAATGTTACAAAACATTGTGAGTTACAAGAATATTCTGAAATTTTGCACACATAAAGGATCGATGGCAATCCATAATTATCATCACCATAACATCACGCCTTGCTCCTATAGGATAGGCAGAGACTAAAGAGTTGTTTTTTTTTTAATTTTTGTACTTAGACATTTATAATTTATTCATAATTCATAATCCTAAATCTTAATGACAAAGGAATCACTCAGTATGAAAGTTAAACCGCAGGTCATAGTTAGTACGTTTCATAAAGAAGCAGTTTACAGCTTTAGCCAATAAATAAATATTCCTATGTATATAAAAATAAAGTTGATATCAGAAAATATATTAAAACAGGTGTTAATAATGTCAACACCCTTCTCATTAAAGTTGTAATGGAATAAATTAGTGATGCTCAATGTATTTTACATATCGATATAAGGATGTTTTATGCAGTATATGATAAGTCATTTTAATAAAAGCTATAGAATATTTGATACATACTTTTTTTAGTTGTTATGACTTTATTTATATAATAATAATAATAATAATAATAATAAAGCCTTTTATTTCCTTAAAACATATTACACAAAAAATTAATAATTGAAACTTGAATATAACACTTTTTTTCTTTAAGGACCTCATAAAAGAGTTAAGGCCTCCTTCTCTCCAAACGATTTCATTTACATCAGCCATTTGACCTTTCTTTTCAAAATATGTATGTAATTGTAGAATATGAGGTTCTCATTTCTGCTTGTTTGATTTAGTAACATGCATAATTCATCTCTGTTAGGCTGATATAAAGATAAAAATAAGTTCCTAAGTTTTTCCATTGTGAGTATTTAATGTTAATTCTTTAACTTTTCCTCTGTAAATAAATTCTTTAATTTTTCTTTTCCTTTCATACACATAAAGTAATTAATTATTTCTTTCATTTTACATTACATTTCATTTATTTTTTTGTTTTCTGTTGTAGAATTGCAAAATGTTGTAAATAAATTCAATTTTTTTTTTCTCTTCTTTTGCAAAGTTGAAACAAATTATTCTTTTTATTTTTCTGTTGCTATTCTATTGCTTAAATTTTTCTGTTGTAAAATTCTTTATAAATCCCTGTAATTATTTCATTCTAAATAAATCCTTATAATCTTTTTTATATGTATAGTTCTATTCATTTTTATTTCTTTTTATAACCTTTTTATTTTTATTCCCATTTTTATTTCTGTATATTACTTGAATAAGTATTGAAGAATCTTTGTATGTGTATAGTAATTAGATACAGTAGGTGGAGAGAAGGGTTGTGGTCTGAGACCCCCGCGGTGACCAGCCGTATTGGGGGGCTGAGGAGGGAGCCGCTCTTTCTTGTTATTTGCTGCATTTGATAAGCTTTGGTTAGATAAGTGTAAGGAAAATGTTTGAAATTTGAACTATGTTTATAATAATATAAACATTTATCAAACATGAAATTTCTTTTTCATATTTTTTATACCATTGGCTTTAACCACACACGATTCCATCTGATTCTTCTTATGTGTATTTTTAGAGAAAAGTAAATCATGGGTTAATACTAGATCTTTTTCTGGAGAGCTTGTTAAATTTCCCTTTTGCCGGTCTGGTTTTACTTGATTTTTTGTTTGCTCATTGTCTGATATTACTACCATTTTGTTGTACTTTATATAAGCCTTGTTTCCTTTCTCCCTTTCTTGTTGGACCTGTATATTAAGTTTCTTTCTTTCTTCTATAATTTCAGGAGGAAAATCTTCCCTGATGTAATAGGAAGTATTTAGTAATAATTTCTTGTTATGAAGAATTTCCAACTTTTTTGCCATTGTAGTTAAAGTTACTATTATAGGTCTTATCTTCTCTGATCTTTTTCCAAGGCGTGTAACATATTCTATGTCTGCTTGTACGCACTTTAGTTCCATTTGTGAATTTATTTTTTCTATTATTTTATTCTGTAAGTTCAAATAGCTTTTTTCTCCTTCTTCTACTCCAAAAAATACTAGATTTTTTCTCCTTGCATTTTTTTCGAGTTGTTGAATTCTTTCTTTCTGTTGTTCCGTAATTTTTTCTAAATGTTTTTGTCTAGACTCTAATAATAAAAATTTTTCATCGATGTTTTTATTTATGCTTTTTGTAATACTTTCTTTCATTTCGTTTAACTCTGCTGATTGTTTTTCGAACCTTGCTTGCAATGATATGAGTAATTCGGTAATTTGTTCCATTTTGTATAGAATTTTTATTTTTTATTTTTAATAACTTGATAAGAAAATTGCCTTCTTACGGTTTGTTTCATGAACTATGTGACAGTGCAATAAGATGTATTGGTAGTTCCAATCGATTTTTTATAAAGGTTCATCTATGTATTATGCACTTCATGTAAGTTGTACTAGATGTCGCTGTTAGACTATACCGACCTATTTGACACCGTTAAACACATTTTTTCTTTTAGATTTTGCAAAGTTTTAGTGTTTATCACATATCACATACACAACGGCCAAGCTAACTAACCACTATTTGTTATTATTGTTTTAATGTGTATTGTAATCTTCACTCATTTAAAGTTTTGGTTGCTATATTGCAATCTGATTTTATAACTTTTTTATTTTCACTATTTGGAACAATAACACAGGACTATGTTTAGAAATTTATTTATAACTATAATTGTCTTTATACTAATATTATTTAACTATAATTAGCACTTTTTATAAAGACTTTTTATTTTTAAAACGTAAACAATCACAGAGACGATGTCGATAGTTGCGATTCAACGCCTACCCTATAATATAACACTTTATTGTGGAGTTATTTGACGTGTAGTTGTTATTTTAATGATTCTTGCATCTTTTGTTACAAATAAGTTCAAGGTAAAGGCAAGAATCTTGTTAAAGTAAGACAAGAAGTAAGACCGTACATTTAAAAGTAGTAATAATATGAGACTAAAGTGAAAATTCTGTTGCACAATATACTAAAGTTAACTAAAATAAAGCCGTTATTATCATAACATCACGCCGTTTTCCCATGGGGGTAGTCAGAGATTATAGAGCGCTTTCTGTTCACGGTCCAAGTCAAAATAAAACCATATTTAAACCAAAAATCACTCGACGAACCTTGCCAAAATGCCAATCATACTTTTTTCTTTTTTGTCTTTTGTGTTTTACATTCTAAAACTATTGTAAGTTAAAATTAGGAACAATACAGACTCTACACGTTTCCTAAGTTTTTGTAAAAAAATTCATCGCGTCGGCAATACGTTGCGGTCGCATGAGCCTACCGTTTTACGCGGGAAAAACATTGGCATTCTACTTAGAAATAAAAAAAATCTATACGCTTACAGCTTTTGATAGTACATTTGTCACTCAATTACTACGAAACGGCAGAACCGGTATTGTTAATGTCGAAATTTATTTATTGTACTTTGGTTTAAGATTTAGTTTCAGTAGGTTTGAGAATTTGTTACATTCAATATTTTAGTCATTATGTAAGGGACATATCCATCTTTCATAGATGCTATAAAAGAAAAATACTTTTATTATCTTATTAGAAAAACGGCAAATAAAAAGGAGGCGTACCAAAATGCTTGGTCTCTATGGTAAAGTAGAGAAAACAAAAGATTTTTTAATATACATATTTGTACTGTGAAAAGTATATTTGATGGCCATATATAGTTTAATATTTATTAATTACCTAAAAAATGGAGTAAGTGGTTCTAAAATACTGCACACCTATAGACCACGCTCGCACTCTCAGGCCATTAACGGCCGTCTGTTGGGCACGAGCCTCCTTAACTTTGGATGGAAAATCTTGTAATTCTCATATAAACTGCAAATATTTTAAAATAAGCGCAAGAAAATCAAAATATAACCATATAAGTATACCATTAGATTTAACATTGAACATTGACAAATAAATTAACATAACTAACTACTCTATCTTGCCAACTCAGTGATACATTCATTGCTAATCGATTCACGGTATATCGATGTCGATACATTTTTTCTGCATTTACACTTCACTGTGGTTATGTGATAATGAATTTATGACATTTTTATGCAATAATATTTTGTATTTGCGCAGTTTTCTTACGTTTTCGTTGATTAAAGGTTTAATAGTTGCATGTATTGCTTTTTTTAATGGATAATATGGAACTGATTATATTACAGACCAATAAATCTGTGTATTGACGGACAAGAAATAAATCTGTTGTGTTATCGTTTCTTTCTATTTATGGCCTTGCAGGTGATTAAGAGATTAATTTACACATTTACACGAAAGGAAAACTAATATCAATATTATTATAAAGCATGTCTTTCATAAAATGGCTTTTCCAATATACTTTTCCTTGACACTCACCTGTTAAGAAACGAGTTTAGTTTTAATATAAAACGCAGTTTGGTATTGATTTTTTTATAATAATATATATTTAATTTCCATTGAATAATACAGACATTTAAACGAGTTTTTACAATCAAATACACTTAATGAATTGTAGAACTTAGTTAGTTAGACAGTTTCCAACTCTTAAACTAAGCATAGTTTGTATTAAAACAAGAAAGTCAAGATAGTTTTCGTTTCTAATAATCCTACAGTTAAAAGCGCTTGTAAGGTAGATTTACACGCTTTTGTTCCTTTTAAATACCTTTTTTTTTTAATTTCCAAAGAAAATTTTTAAGCGTATTTAATAGTATGCTATGTTGAAAAGCCTTAGAAAGTGCTAAGTAAGGAACTCGTACATCACAATACGAAACTTTTTGCTTTCAATTCTTTCTCAAACATTGTTAAGCATTTAAAAAATTAAAACTCTCATCGAAAAACCAAATGCGTTGCAAGGTCTCGCCTGTCAAAAAAGAGCTAAAACAACTTTTTGTCACAGTGAAAGCTTGTCGAGAAGCCGCGAAATGTCTTTATCGACGCCGACGCGGTTTTATTGCGAAGTGGAGCGATGTATCGATGTTTTTTATCGATATATTGTGAATGAATGGTGGCCTTCACTAATGTTTATTATTTTTAATTTTATTTTAGTCCATTACTCAATGTTGGCCACGGGCCTCCTTAAAATGACACTATTTATGTAAAATTTTCTCTGAAATGTCTGGATAGGTTTAGAATAAAATATATATTAATACGTGAATAATATTACTTATCTTGTCCTACGATTTCCCTTCAAATAATTTTAATACAATGGTCCAATTTCAAAGCAAAATCAAAGACACATGTTCGATATTATCTCGCGTTACTATAGCAACGCCCTTGGGGTTGTCAAAATGTCGTTAAACAAACCAATTACAATTAGCGCTCGTATTATATTCGTAGCAACCCTTGTTATTAACAAATTGGCCTACGTTTTGACTTAATCAGCTATTTATTGTTGATTTTTGTTACTCTTATGGATGAAGGGGTCCATAGAATAATATTGATTGAGGTATTTATTAAAATTAAGTCGTTTTGATTAAAAATAATAGTGGTTTGATGTGAATTGTTATCGTGTTGTGACGGATTAAGAATACAAATCTCACCACCCCTTTATCCTTTTTGGGTGCTGTAAAAGCCAACTAAGATATATTGTACACAGATAACCTCCTCTATGAAAGACGGAAAACTCAAAACTTAACCCTATGCTGACGTGTCTGGTCATCGCGGAATTGGCCCTTGCCCAACAGTGAGACGTTAATAGGGCCAATTAAAATAGAATGCTGGTACCATAATATTTTGCCGTGGTGGTGTATAATAAATAAATAATAAATATTCATGGACATTTCACACAACGTCCTCTGGTCCCAAGCTAAGCTTATTATGCTTGTGTTATGGGTACCAGAATGCGGATATAATACATAAACTACTTTTCTTTTGTAAATACATACTTATAATATATAGAAAACACTCAGACGTAGTACAAACATTTGTATGACATTTATAGATATCACACAAATGATTGACCTGACCGGGAATCGAACCCGAGACCTCGTGATCGGCAGTCCATTACATAAACCACTCCACCACGAAGCCCGTCATATGTATCTTTAGTAAAAGAAATATAGACACACTAGCGGTTGCCTGTAATCTCATACGCATGGAATTAAAAACCGAACTTTAACAAATTATGCAAAAAAAACATCTACTTTACCACTTTATCTATACAAAAACGGGATCTAAATCCGTTGCGTAGTTTTGAAGATATAAGCTCACATAGGGACATACATACAAAAATAACGACTATTTTATAATTATCTGTTGCCCGCGACAATTTAGATTTTTTTCCCGTTTTTGCAACATTTTTCGCTACTGCCTCGCTCCTATTGGTCGTAGCGTGACGTTATAGAGCCTCAATAAATGTACTATTCAACACTGAAAGAATTTTCCAAATCGGGCCCGTGGTTCCTAAGATAAGCGCGTTCAAACAAACAAACTCTTCAGCTTTATGATACTCGTATTTATATTATATTATTATTATATATTATATTTTATAATAAGTGAAGATAATACTATCTAGTTAACCTAATTATTATCTCAAAAGTTATACCAATCATGAATTAACCCTACACGATCTGGTTACAAAATAATGGGCAACACAACCCTTAAAAGATATTTGAGTCTAATAACATCACAATTTATTTGATTGTGGGATGTTTTGTATTTTGAATTAAAACAATCTGTTTATTTTATGATATGTTTGTATTATGGTGGGGGAATCAAAGCTATTCTTAATGCTGCACCATGAGTCTATCTCTAATTTTATGTCTAAGCGTAGGCAAATGACGGTATTGTATTCCAATTGTCGGACAGCTAATACAGTGTGAAAACACTAGCCGCCCTATCTATATAATACATCTATATATTAATGTATAGCTTTTGAAGCTAGCTGTCTATCTTTTCTGTATCCATGTTTTGAAAAAAGGCTGTACTCTTATACTACTCGTATTTCTTGGCAGAATAACGTTTCCCGTGTCAGGGAGTTTTTACTATTTAAAAAGTTACAACCAAGCACGAAACAAAATGCAATGACAGCTCAAACAATATAAAAATCACATCAATCTTAACACGAAAACGCATATAATTGTACATAAGAAAATTGTAATCTTTTTTCGCATTGTTTATTGCGAAACTATTTTTTGATAGTAACTTGAAAGAAACGCCAGAACATTTACATGTTTATGTCTTTGTATTAAGATGCTTTATTTAAATTTTCGTGAAAAAGTTACTTAGAATTTGGTGGTAACATGAAAGATTGGACAGGCAAGTTCAGAAAAAGCTATATAAAACCAAATTATAGTGGAAAAAGTGATAACCATGAGTGGGATATATTTTATATACATATTAAAACTAGCTGTCCCGGCAAACGTACTTTTTTCGTCCTGTGAGAGATGGAAATCTTGAAATTAAACCCTGTGTCAACATGTCTAGCGATCAGGTAGACTAAATACCCTCTCCAAGTGGAGGAGGCCGTACCCAGTTGTAGTATATTAATGAACTGAGTAAAAGAAATTCTATAAGTAATTTATCTACCATAAAGTTAAAATACTTATAGAATTATTTTACTCAGTATCAGTGTCTGTTTAAGAACTAGAGAACTTGGCTCTACTTTTTCACATTTACGTGTTGAGCCGGATTTCTTTTTACTATTTTTCTTCGCATTGTTTCTAAGAGACACGCAAGTCAGCAATTGTGGTTTTTCTTGAAGGCGGAAGTCACCATATAATTATTTTCAAATTAGTAGCAATTGTATGTTTTCGGATGTCTGCGTCGTGAGAAAACTACGGGGACAATATTTTTTTTTGTTATGTCAATCTAATATGTGATTTGTTTTTAAGTGTGTACTTTAAAAAAGCGTGTGAATTTTTATGAACAATTCGTATTTTGAGGTATCTGAATTGGGCTTACCGCTGCCGTGCGTTTTTTTTTGCTTCGGGTATAGCGAAGAATATTTATAACTAAATTCAAAAATGTTAACTTGTTTTATTATTTCTGTTGTATCTATGTAGGTCCTATTGTCCGTGTGGTGACGGATTAAGAATACAAATGTCACTAACTCTTTTCTTTCCCAGGGTGCTGCAAAAGCCAGACAAGGGATATTGTACCTACATAGATAACATCCTCTGTGTGAAGCGAAAAACTCGTAAATAAATCTTGTGCCAACACACCTGGTCAGCACAGCACAGTAGACCAAAGTGTAGGAGGAAGTGCTCAACAGTGAAATTTGCATGGGGTGGAGAGAGAGATACTTTTAACGCCCTCTCCTCAATCAGAATGCATGAATCTGACTTGTACAAACCGAACATTGAAATAAAACCGAAATAAACATTCTCTAACACTCGCCCGACTTATTTATATAAAAAAAAACACTTATTACGGGTTTCTAAGTCTCCAAAACGTCCGGCTGCACAAAATATATACGTAAAAAGTAGTTTTATCGAAATAGATTTAGTTTTCCAAAAAGTAAGTACCTACTAAGAAAATTCCGATAAACTTATCTGTATCTTTTGTAGAATTTTTCTACTAAAAACTATAATAAAACAACATAAATCAACTGATATTCTAACTCCAATAGAAAGTCACCATTACTTTCTCCGCACCCATCTATTTCTATGATGCGACAACGCCCCATAACCATACAATATAATCACTGGAGCGAAGGTACTGATTTATATCAAATCTAGATAATTTTCTAGAAAGATTAAAACGCAGAATTTAAGAAACTGGCAGTCTGTATGAACTACCATGATGAGCAATATATAATTATTTTTACTTATAAAATAAACAACGTTTTCTGTATAAAATAAATTAAATAATCATAAACATTTCACACAACGTCCTCTGGTCTCAAGCTAAGCTTATATGCTTGTGTCTCAGTAAACAAGTCCCGTTTTATCTTTTGAAATGGACAAAAAAAGCACAATAATAATTTTTAACAATACATAGTACTAATAAGTTTTAGATTGGACACGCGTTCACAGCGGGCACGCTGCGAACTCTATTAATATAATTATAACATCACGCTACCCTTAACACTGGGGGTTGAACGCTAACTAGTGTATTTTGATTATTTATGATTTTATTATATTAGCAATCAGCTGTAAGTAGCGGTATTTTAACCCGCTTTTATTAACTTAGTTCGTATCTATTTATGCTTTAATGTAGTAAGTAAGTGTATTCAAGGATTAAAAATAAATAAATATTCTTGGACATTTTACACAATGCTTGTGTTATGGGTACCAGAATACGGATATAATACATAAACTACTTTTCTTTTGTAAATACATAATTATAATTATTTTATTTGAATTAATTTAAATTTAACTAACAAATTGCTTATTATTATGTTATTTTTTAAATTTATTAATTTTATATCAATCTGACTACTGCAAAAGTTTAATAAATAAATTGTAAATCCGTAATTGGCTGTAAGTGTAATGTTGAATAATGGTTTTCAAATTATGTAATATTTTTTTTTTTGATATTTAAGAGCTGTGGATTTTGTGAATTATAAATAAATAAATAATACATAGAAACACCCAGACATAGTACAAACATTTGTATGACAATTATAAAATAATATCACACAAATGATTGTATCGAGCGGGAATCAAACCCGCGACCTTCTGAACGGCAGTCCGTTACATGAACCACTAGACCACAAGGTTCTTCCAAATATTTTTCTTTCTTTCTTTCATCATCATAATCAACACAGAATAATTAGTTAGAGCTTCTGGTTCTGTATCGAACGGATACCTTTATCACAACGAATTGAGCAGCTCTCGTTAAAACAAGGCTAAACTAATATTTCTTATATAAACCTTAGAGCCATGAAGTATTTTACATAATGGTAAAGTCACGGCTTCTTCTACAATCATATAACATCAATCATATTCATAATAAGCGTAGCTAGATACAATCTGGAACATGACCTTGTACTTAGAAATGTATATTAGTACCTTTTGTGGTTATATTAAGTGATTTTAATGGACTTTGTAGTGAAGATATAAGGTAAATTCTGTTCATAAAGTTGTGGGTTCGATACCTAAATAAAACTCGGAGCAACATAATAAAATGTAGTATAGGCTTCCCATATACTCGTATATCATCGCAACAGGTCTATAAATCTATGAATAGGAGACTAAAAAGATAATATTTTATTATATTGGATGTCTTACAGTAAATGACTTGACTATTACCTCACCGGCCGAACAGTTTTCGACTGTCATGTATATCTTAAGGTTTCCCTAATGATTCACTAAAAAACCATTGACAAATGGTCATTCGACAAACAACGTTTTACCAAATGATCATTTGGCAAACGATACATTTGATAAAAGTATCATCTTACAAAAACTTACTAAGCAAATTATCCATTAGCATGTGTTAAGTATTCAAATGTCCTATTGGGAGAAATGCCCTAAACTCGCTTCTGGCTGGCTTTGGAGGTTAAAGTTCTTACCTAACCGAACCTAAATATTCGTTTTGTAAAGTAGGTAATCATATTTTATCAAATGCAAATAAGTGATGACTATTTGGAAAAGTGAAACATTTGTAAAATGATCAGTAGTAAAATGATCAATAGGCGAATCCGTCGTTTTGCCAAACGTTGTTTGTCGAGTGTAATTTTGCCAAATGACTTTTGGTCAAACAGCCAGACCCCATTATCTTAAATCTTTCTATAACTCTGCTATGGACTTGTTTACTAGATAACAAAATTCGCAAGATTGAAAAGTGTTTTAAAAGCCTTATTTAGCCATAGACACTTTGATCTGATAAATCTCTGGTCAAATTGATTTAAACTTATGACAAAACTAAGTTTGCTTATTTAACTTAAATCAAAGGAGTGGGGCAATAAGTATAAACCAGTAGAATCACAATTTAGGTAGTATTTATACGAGTAAAAGTCTTGAAGCAAAATTACTTAACAAAAATATATCAACAGTTAATAATATACAGTTAAAAAAAAAGTATTTAAAACTATAAATCTAGATATAAATAATTAATTAAGTTTTTAACGAGAAGGCTATTTTGTATGTTATATATAAAAATAGCACTTTATCTTTTAATAATAGCTTAATTAGCAACAATTACGCACGTTAAAAAGTATACATTATAAAATATATATTACCAGCGACTCCGTACGCGAGGAGTTTAGAATTTTTTCCCGTTATTGCAACATTTTTCACTATTGCTTCGCTCCTATAGGTCACAGCGTAATGTAATATAGCCTATAGCCTTTGCCTATAAATGTACTACACATTACTAAAAGAATTGTTCAAATCGGACCAGTGGTTCCTGAGATTAGCGCGATCAAACAAACATACTCTCCAGCTTTATTATATTACTAGCTGTTGCCCGCGACTCCGTACGCGTGGAATTTTGGAAAGTTTCATGAAAGTCTATCCATACATCCAACATTAACCAAATATCCAAACATTAGAGTAGGCATGGATAGAAGACCGAGGAAACGTTCGCGTTGCCCAGCCAACAGTTTAAGTATTTTATATTGTCGCGCGTAATTCTTTTTTCGTCATAACTCCAAAGATATTCATTTAAATTGCATGCTGTAAAAAGCAGTTATAATCTATATTAATTGCGTAAGCTAACTATGCTGTTTAATTTGATAAAAAATATTACTATGTACACATAAATAGCTTTTGAAAACACCCTATTGAATTTAATAATTTTTTTGACATTATTATGGGTACAGCGGGTTTCCCTTAAAAGATAGATATATGCCCTCGCGGACTTTTTTGAAGAACTATAGGTAACAAACAATTCCTCCATACATTATTTTGTTGTACCTCACCTATGTGAGGTACAACAAAATGCCTTATCTATATAAGGCAACGTTTTCATTTATAGCTCGCTCGCGTCCGAATTTCTCGGCAAATTTAATCATATCTCTTCCAATATACAGCAAACCCCAATAAATTATACAAAAAAGCCATCGTCTTGAACCATTCTATCTATTAAAAAAAACCGCATCAAAATCCGTTGCGTATTTTTGAAGATATAAGCTCACATAGGGACATACATACAAAAATTACGACTTTGTTTTATAAGAAGTAAAGATAAAGAAGTATAGATTAATATTCTTGTGAAATATTATATTTTAAGAGCGTATTTTTAATTTATGAACGGCAGATAATATTATATTAGTGGCGATAGATATGAATATACAGTCAAAAAATAAAATTTGTTAATGCTAGATAATTTTTTGAAGTTTTTTGATAAGATTATAAACTAATTAACAACTTACTTAGTTGAAAATAAACTTGAAAATCATAATTTTTAATAATCTTTTTGTTTTAAATAATTCCGTCTTTTTAACATACTTTATAAGAAAAATATCGGTTTCTTGACAACTGTGAAAAATTGTAGATTAATTCTATATATTAGAAATGATTCGATTTCGACAAATTAAAACATTCCGTTAAATGTATGACATAGACAAGGAAGCTTATAAAAGTGTGTTTATCATAAAAATCGGATATCTAATATATAAAATTCACGTGTCACAGTGTTAGTTACCGTACTCCTCCGAAACGGCTTGACCGATTCTTCTCAAATTTTGCATACATATTCAGTAGGTCTGAGAATCGGCCAACATCTATTTTTCAACCTTTTTTTTAGTATCGCAAAACAACGTTTGCCGGGTCAGCTAGTAATAAATAAATATTCATGGACATTTCACACAACGTCCTCTGGTCCAAAGCTAAGCTTATATGCTTGTGTTATGGGTACCAGAATATGCAGTAAATATATTAATGTAGTGTGACAGGGCGTTAGTTTAAAATATACAATAAAATGGATAAAAAGAATGGACTACAGGATTCACTTGCACACACCTTGCACAGTATAATAAATAAAAAAATATAATGACAGTTTTTGTTGCTATAATGACAGTATTCGTTGTCTCTGGTACCAATAGATTTTCTGTTTCTGAACGTTCACGAACACTATAATTTTACAAGGCTAAATAAAACGGAGGAAAGCAAAATTGTGATTATAGTTTACGAGTCATTTGCAACACGTTTTACACGTTCTCAATGCTAACGATGAAATTTCACAAAATATACATATTCTTAGCTTGTCTTATTAATACTATTCCAACCAGTTTCCCCGATTGACTCGTACGCAGGAAGCAAGCGAGATACATATCTAAGATTTTCTCCAATTTGCATTTACTCAAGAAAGTTTTTTTGTAAATAAAACGCAAATTACTTCAAGCTGAACATGCTCTCACTTTAAGAAAAAAAAAACAATTTTAGAACGAGCAATCAAACTTCAAACACACCTGACAACCAATTTTAAATTTATTTCGAATTCCAAATTCAAAAATTGATTTCCCGCCATCATTGCGTCACGTTACAACCTTTGTGTAAACTGCGTATGCTATAAAGAGGCGTAATATAAATGTAGTAGGGTTTTATATTGCTTGAAGTGGTATAATTGTCACTGAAAAGTACTACTTGCGGTATTTTTGCCTCACGTAGCATGGTCTCGGGCTGAGATCTGTCATTATTCTGATAACACTGTCTGTCTACGTGCGGGAACTGTCCGTCGCGGCAGTGATGTGACAACGTCGTAACTTGCGGTCATCGATATCGATTTAATTTTATAGTTTTGATTTTATATTATTTACTGTTTTCGAAGCACTTGCTACATTAACTTTACTATATGAAATTCATACAATGCGTTAAGCCTATGTAAGATAGAAATCGAAAGTCAGGCTTAAAAAGCCAATTAATGGAAAGTGAAAACTAATTTTATATTAATAGGTCACATATTCTTTTCTATTATATTTTCATATTTACGGACATTTCATGTAACGTCTTTTGATTCCAAGCTTAGCTAATATACTTGTGTTATGTGTACCAGAATACGGATATACTTCATAAGCTACTTTTCTTTTGTAAATACATACTTATGATACATAGGAATACCAGACGCAGAAATATTGCATAAATGATTGGCCTGTGTGGAAATCAAACTCGAGACCTCTGGAACAGCAGTCCGTTTACACGAAGCCTGTCGAGTATAAAATGATAACAGTTTTCTAAAATGCATAAAGTAGGTTTTTTTTCTATTGGACCTTCTTCACACTAAGGCTTAACAGGCTTATCACGGGTATTCCACTCTAGTAATAGATGAAAACTACAGAGTGCCATGAACTACGATCAAAACACCTTTTCTGTGTCATACATTAATCAAATAAAATATTGACATTAATCGATACTTGGTAAATCCCATCACTAATATACAAAGCTATACTTATGTAGGTATGTTTGTAAACATATAATTACTTGGTAGGTCGATGCATATCAACGAGTTATTAGTGTGTGTACCTTTGTATGTGTTAGTCACTTGTACACTGTAAATATACAACATTTAATAGGGCTGTCGATTGTTATAAAACTTAAGTGCTCAATCATTGTGGTGACGGATTAAGAGTATATTTATCACCACCCCATTTCTTCCCTAGGGTGCTGGTGCCATAACATCTTCTGTGAAAGAAGGAAAACTCGAAACTAAACACTATACCAACACGTCTGTATAGCGTAATTAAAGCAGATACATTCTCAAAGTAGAGGAGGCTGCGCACCACTAGACTGAAGGTGTACCCAGTTTCATTATTTTAATTCATTACAAAAATAAAAAGTTCTTTTTATTTCATAAAATTAAATCATTCCAAATTCAAATCTATATGCAATGAAAATTAATAAAGATTTTATTTTTTTGTTTATCGATATAAATCAAGAACTTTTCTATAATAATTAATCAAACCCTATTTATGTCAATTACAATTCTATATTCAAAAAATAATACACAAGTTTTTTTTTATTTATTTGGATTTGTAACGTTTTAATTAAGTAAATAAATTATTAGAGAACTTTTTGCTAACGATTTAATATATTCAACCCTATGTACACACACACACTTGTTACAATGTATTTTTGAGTGTGTGTGAGTTAAGAACTAGTTTTCTTATGCAAGTACTTACATGAGTGATTGTATGCCAGCGACCACACTTGTTGTTATTAATTTATTTATTGTTTTTTATTTTATTTATGATGTGTAAATAAGTCATAATATTTGGAAGGAACGCTCTAACAGATTAGCGAATGGTCAATGGTAATCTTATGTAGAGGTAGTCTGCACGAGGTAGATTCGGTCTCTATTAACATTCTACTGCCCTTGTCCCATTTTGTGCGGTCGTTGTAATATGTCTGCATGTTGCAGTGGATTTTGCCTAATTTTTACTTGCGACCGCTTGCCTAATGCGGCCGGCCGTCTGTCACTAGGCTATAATAAAATATCTCTGTAACGGTGAGAGCTAGTGAACATTTCACAGTATATATCAGTTGATAATGCTGTAAAAATAAAATATTAAATTAAATATTCATGAACATTTCACACAACGTCCTCTGGTCCCAAGCTAAGCTTATTATGCTTGTGTTATGGGTTCCAGAATACGGATATACTACATATACTGCTTTTCTTTTGTAAATACATACTTATAATACATAGAAACACCCAGACGCAGTACAAATATTTGTATGACAAATACATATAAATATCACACAAATGATTGTCCCGTGCGGGAATCGAATCCGAGACCTCATGAACGGCAGTCCGTTACATGAACCACTAGACCACGAAGGCAGTCATAATAAATACTCATCATCATCATTCTCTTGCCCTCATCTCCATTTGGTGTCGATATGACGAATATAATAATGTTAATATAGTTACGGAACTCCTCGTGTGCAAGTTCGACTCGTACTTGACCGTTTTTTTTAAATACTGACATTTTATCACAAAATAGAAACATAAATCTTAACTCATTAACTAGAGGCATTTTCGAAATCCGTTTTAAACAAATCTGTATAAATTATTCACATATTATTTACATTATACAGTTAATACCGTTACACACTTTTGTAATATTTTCAGTTAAATTATTATTATGATCTTAAAAACTGTTTAATTTTGTTGCAGTTATTCATTATGTAATTGCTTAAATTTTCGCTTATAATTTCGTATTTTTAGGGTTTCGTACAAACCCTTATAGGATCACTCCGGTGTCTGTCTGTCTGTCTGTCCGTCTGTTAAACTTTTATTACTCAGCAACGGCTGAAGGTATCAACTTGAAACTCATACGATATGTAGATCTATGCGGTCCCTTGCTGCAAAAAATACAATCAACCTTTCAACTCTACACATTTAAAAGATATAACGACCATTTCTAAGAATTTTTCGACTTATAATAGGGAATCAAAATTCACAGGTTACTTCCCGTTGCCCTAGAGCCTTGAAATTTGTCATAGATCAAGTCTATATAGTGCTGATATAGGGAAAAATCCAAAAACTTATAATTTGTCATCACATCACAAGTAAAAAAGTGTTTATACTAATACCAACTTATGAAGTAGCTGAAATGTAGGTGATTCCCTATATTTCAACTACAAAATTAAGTTGGCGACTTATGTTTATATGTCTAGTATGTACGAAACCCTAAGTGTGCGAGTTTACCTTGCTCTTGACAGGTTTTTTATTTGTACTCTCTCACCCATTAACGTCCTACTGTTGGGCATGGGCCTCTACCACTTTGGGAGGGATTATGGTCTACTGTGCCGCGCTGTGTGGCGTGTTGGCACAGGGTTTTAGTTCGAGGTTTCCGTCTCTAACAGAGGATGTTATCTGTGTGCAATATCCTTTAGCTGGCTTTTACAGCACCCTAGGAAGGAAACGGGGTGGTGACACATATATTCTTAGTCCGTCACCACACGGACAGACAGTTTATACTACAAGGTACTAATTGTTGCCGCGGCTTCGTAAGCCTGAAATTTCGGATCAAAAATATATCAAGAGTGCTATATGCTATGTATCATATCTATGTGAAAAAATGAAACCACTAGGTGGTAACAGATTAAGAATACAAGTGTCACCAACCCATTTTCTTTCCAAGGTGCTGTAAAAGCCAGCTAAGGGATATTGACGAACCTCGTGGTTGAGTGGTTTATGTAACAGACTGCAGATCAAGAGGTCGCGGGTTCGATTCCCGCTCGGGACAATCATTTGTGTGATTTTTCTAATTGTCATACAAATGTTTGTACTGCGTCTGGGTGTTTCTATGTATTATAAGTATGTATTTACAAAAGAAAAGTAGTACTTATATGTATTTTATCCGTATTCTGGTACCCATAACACAAGCATAATAAGCTTAGCTTGGGACCAGAGGACGTTGTGTGAAATGTCCATGAATATTTATTTATTTATTTGTTGTACAAAGATAACATACTCTGTGATAGACGAAATACTCGGAAATAAGTTCTATGCCGATACATCACGTCCACGTGGCATAGTAGACACAGACACCTAAAGTTGAAGAGGCCCGTGCCTAAACAGTGGGACGTTAAGAGGGCACGACACTAAACTATACGCCACACAAAAATATAAGCATCGTAGTCTGCTGTTTTCCTCGTGGATATTAACTAAATTAGGACTGTAGTCCCTTAATAAGCTGGAGAGAGAGAGAGAGAGAGAGAGAAAGAGAGAAAAAGATAAGGTAACGCAAGAATACAAGAGCCACCACCCAATATCCTCCCTAGGCTGTTAGAGAGCAGAGCTAAGCTGTAGAGAAAAACAGATAGGTAGAGATCCGGACTTAGAAGTCCTCTACCTATCTGTTTTTCTACCTATCTATACATGTTTATTTATCTATGTTTATTTTAATCCCTGTATCATTTAGATAGATAGATAGATAACTCTTTATTTGCACAAACACCAATTTTACACAGAATTTAAGCTTAGCTTGGAACCAGAGAACGTTGTGTGGAATGTCCGTCAGTATTGCACAAAGGGCGGCCTTATTAGTAATGTGATTTCTTCCAGACAATCGTTAAATGGATAGAATCTTGAATAGACATCGCGGTGGTTGTTGGTGTATTCTATGACTCTATGTCATATATATTTACATCGTTTTCAGTATTATTAAGCTGTTATTTTATACCGTGTTTTATTTTAAATATGCAAAGCTTTATTATATGTAAGTATGGTAAAAAAACAGAATAATAATGTGATAAAAACAGGATAAGAATATCATAATTCAATATAATTTATGCAGTAAATTTGCAATAAAAAGCATATTTCGTGTTGATTTTTATCATTTAAATTGCATATTAAAATATGTAGTGATAAGTATTTTCTAACGGGCTATGTTTTTTTATCTGTTAAATATAAAGGCTTGGGATATTTCAGGTTTACATTGGTTTTTAATAGCTGTTCTCAGCAACTCTGTACGAGTGTAATTTAGAAAATCAACCCTAACAAGTTATACAAAAAAGCCATACTCTTGAACCACTCTAGGTACTACAAAAACAAAAAAGCCGTATCAAATTCAAAAAGTGTTAGTTTAATCGAATAGTCCTTTGGATTGGTGAATTACTATACAACTATGTATAATATTATTGAAAAAAAAAAGGAAAAGAAATGAAAAAAATAAATATCCATGGGGTTTCTTGTCTGTTCTTCTCCATAGGATTCGCGTTTGGAACAGACGCCTAGTTTCTGACGATTCAAAAGAGCTTGTAAAACATGCCAACTTGAAATAAAAAAAATTTGACTTTGAATTTCACTAGACTTAATCCACAAGGAAATAAAAAAAAAAATTATGTCACATAGAGTATAGAAAATTTTCCCTGTTTTTGCAACATGTTTTACTAATACTTCGCTCCTATTGGTCGCAGCGTGATGTTATATAGCATACAGCCTGCCACGATAAATAAATAGACTATCCAACACAAAAATAATTTTTCAATTCCAATGAGTAGTGACTGAGATTAGTGCGTTCAAACAAACAAACTTCAGCTTTGTAATATTAGTATAGAAAATGTAATAAATAAATAAATATTCATAGACATTTCACACAAAATCCTCTGGTCCCAAGATAAGCAAGAAGAAAGAAAGAAAGATATTGCCACAGTACTAAACTATACAATATTAAACATTAGTTAAGTACTTAATTTAAAAAATTGAAAAAAAAAACAAAAAATTATATAAATAATAAATAAATATTCATGGACATTTCACACAACGTCCTCTGGTCCCAAGCTAAGCTTATATGCTTGTGTTATGGGTACCAGAATACGGATATAATACATATACTTCTTTTCTTTTGTAAATACATACTTATAATACATAGAAAACACCCAGACGCAGTACAAACATTTGTATGAAATTTATGGATATCACATAAATGATTGTCCCAAGCGGGAATCGAACCTGAAACATTGAATTATAAACATATACAGTAAGTAAGTGTTGGTACAGCAGCCATGCCCATTTCAGCTTATGTCAAATCCAAAGGACTTGACGCTGGTTTTTAAATGGGCCCCCTTCCTGATGTGATAAGCTTAATTTTATTTATTTATTTATTTATTCAACACATACAAATTAACAGTAAACAATAAGTACAATTAGAGACAATATTATGATTGTGTTATGGGTACCAGTATACGGATATACTAGATATACCTATTTTTTTTTTGTAAATACATACTTATCATGCATAGTAAACACCCAGACGCAGTACAAACATTTTTATGACAGATAAGCTCTAAACTTTATTAGTAGTATCAGTAATAAAATTGTAGGTATATATAATTTAGAACAAATAAGAGCCCGAAATAGTCTTTTATCTATGCAATTATTAACTTTCCGAGATAAATAGACGATAACTAAACAGTACAAAAATCTAACAATACATATATTATACACACCGTTGATTATGTTTAAAATTGCACTAAATATACAAAAACACTGACATTTAAACAATTAGGCATTTTATATTGTAAACAGTGATTACAATCAACTGTTAATAATAGTTATTATAACTGTTATAAATAGCAGATTAGTTTAAATAATGAACAGTTTTAATAACAGTTGATAAATCTTTGCGGACATCTTTGTAGACATTGTGTTTTCTAGTAATTGAATTTATTGTTAATTTTAGAGATCCACATTCAATATAACATCTAAATTATAAGCGTTAAAACTGTGTACTTAGCTTTACTTCTTCATTAATCGCTACGGAAGTATGTTTGGATCGTGGCGATCGATTGTCCTCTATAGTCTCTGCCTACACCCATGGGAATAAGTCGGTATAATGATGGTGATGATGATCTTCGCGATATCAGAAAACAATGCAAATTTACTGCCATTTTTTATCGTTATATATTATACATTTTATTTAGGCGACATCTGCTAGGGTATCAAAACCTACAGGTTACTTCTTAATATGCTAGACTTAAAACTTAATTACGAGCAATTCTATTTAGTGCTAATATAGAGAAAACTTTAAAGACTCCTAATTCATTATCAAAACATAGTAAAAAATAGTTTTTAATAATACAAACTTATTTATCCTCCTAAATTGTATACGGATATTTTAATTACAAAATTAAGTTTGCGCTACAGTTTGAGCTTAGTTTAATTTACTCGTTTATATTTTTTTATTATTCCTTCTTGTAGGTACGGAATCCTTACTGAATTAGTCTTATCTGCTCTTGATAGAACTTTGTTAGTTACCTATTTAAATAAAATTAATTATTGTTATAATTGCCTTCACTAAGTATTTGGCACTTCTATAAATTTTATTAGTGTAATCCCACTCAAAGTGCAGGAGACCGGTGTCCGAAAGTGGGACGTAATGGGCTGGAGACAATGTAAGTTTCGTATGGAAATTAAATAAAAGTGAAAAATGGAAATTAAATTAGTTTTGCTATCCAAATCTATTATCAACTTTATTGCTTAGTAAAAATGTACCTGACAAAATGTTTGTTTGCGCTAATCTCAAGAACTACTTGTTCGTTCGTTTATCCATTTACCAAGGAACGTATTTAGCTACACTATGTCTATTAAATAAATTAAATTCATAAAATATGTCACACCGGTACAATTATATTGTACATTATATACACTTTTCTGCTTAAAATATTACAAATTTAATTAATTTAATAAATTAACATAATAAACATATTAATTAATATTCAAAGTTTGACTAGATATTATTTAATTTTATATATTTATATTAAAATTGCAATTGTATTCTGCACTAAAGTTTATTGTTGCAATAAAATTTTATATTACTTAAATAAATAGGTAGGTGCTTTATGTTATAAATATAACTACATAGTTGTTTTGTTTCCCACAACTTCGTACGCGTGTAATTTAAGAGGATACCAAAATAGCTTCGTGCATTTTTCTATGTACGAAGTTTTCATTGTTTCTTTAGATTGAATGGCTAGAGCTCTAATTTTTAAGTATATGTTTTTTCAATATATGATCTAGGATCGCATGAACTCAGAAACGCGATTGAAAAAAGTTTTCTCGATAGAAAATCTTGGCAAAACAACCTCTCTAATTTTTTATTTTTTTCATTTGTCGGTCTATTATCGCGTATTAACTAATGAAATAACTTTAAAAACATAGGTAACTATTATGTATAGAAACACGTGGATCAGAATTAAAATATATTTAGTAGATTTTGAGTAAATAGGAAAAGTATCCCTAATTCTTCATTTTCTGTGCCTACTGGCTGTGTTAATATGTACGTGTCGGCGATGATATACGATAATATTGATGTAGGCCCTTAAAAACGAAAACTTAATCCTTACTTATTTATATATATTTTTTTCTATGTATTATAAGTAGGTATGTATTTACAAAAGAAAAGTAGTATGTACTTATGTAGTCTATCCGTATCTGTAGTCTATCCGTATCTCGGCCGTTGTATCAGGCATGGCCGAGAGCGAACGGTGCTGGGCTGCCGTCACCTCATATGCTCACGAGGTGATGGCGGCTAAGAGAAAAGCCCTGCGGGAGCGCGAGCGTGCCGGAGACACGTTGCCTCCCCGCAGGGCCCCAACTCGGGGCCGCCGGCGGGCGAATGCTGGCGCCCTTGGCAAAAGACGAGTCCGAGCTCGGCGGGCTGCTGCTGTGCCGACTGTGGCACACGTGATGGGGGGACCTAACGCTCCCCCCACTGCGTTGAGCCCCTCGTAATGGGGCTACCCCTTGCCGGTTCATGGTCAGGCTCAGGGCACACACCATGGCCCGGTTAGGGTGAGGAGAAAATCCAAAAAAAATAAAATAACATAGGGACATACATACAAAAATAACGACTTTGTTTTATATTAAGCAAATATGTAAAAAATATTAGTGTCACCGAAAACAGAAGAAGAATAAGTTTAGTAACCATTATTTATCGACTTCAAAAGAAGAAGATTGTCAATTCGTTTTTTTTTGTATGAATACCTTATTTCTTTCTCTAAAAGCTAGAATAAGCTAGAATATTCAATACCTAACAACATCTATTTACATAATATAAAACAAAGCCGTTATTTTTATATGTATGTCCCAATGTGAGCTTATATCTTGGAAAAAACGCAATGGATTTTAATGCGGTTTTTTTGTAATTATAGTAGTTCAAGAGAATGGCTTTTTTGTACAATTTATTAGTAGCCTGTATCATAGACATACTGTACATTTTCACGCACACATAGATTTGTAAGTGGCTTTAAGCCGATTGACTGATGAAGCCATTGACACTACATCTGGGGACCAAGTCTGATATTCAATATTGTCACAATGATTGTTCAATGAGTCGGAGTCAGACTATTCTTTATTTTTGACACAACCATGACACCATAATGGCATCATATGTGACAAAAAATTAACAGTAGACTACCAAACTTGATAAAATTCGCCATTATGCAATATCAATTATTGCATTTGTTGATTGCATAATAGTATTTACCCCCTGGTAAATCTATTTCTCTAGCAATGTTGTATTATACCAATGTCGGACAGAGGTCTGTAATGCTTTAAGATGTTAAATGGTAGAAACGCGCAGTGACCTCCGAAAGGCGCGCGCACCCACCTCGCTTCGTGGACGTTCCGCGCGCTGACTTTGTAATTGATGTGCATAAACACAACTATACTGTATACAGAGTGTTCACTATTATATTTATATAAATAGTTTGCTGGAAGAAAATTCAATAGTGAATTAAACTCGCCTGTGTACATTACATTAACTTGTACATAAAATGTGCACAAAGGCGAGCTTAACTCATATTGAGTTTTCTACCAGCAAACCCTCGAGTGTATGGAGAAATGGTATATTATAGGATAAATAGGTGTACAACAAGAAAGTACCAATAAAACAAGATCAATAAAATACATCCATAGACTAAATAAATAAACTTACACAAATACAGATATATACATATTTACACAAATAAAATATATAAAATAAATAATATTATAATATATAATAATAGTAAGCATACAAATAATGCTCTTATTCATAATGACTTATCGGAGGTTTAAAAATTCGCTAAAATTGGTTCGTGAAAATTGTCAAAACTTGTTATTCATAATGGTCTTTTTACGCTAAAACGTTTATTATCTCTCCGATAAAATCTCCGCTTAAACCTCCGATAAGTCATTATGAATAAGACCATAATAAATAATTTTAGTTGCTCGTTAAAAAATGTTTGAATCGCTACCATATTACGACAGGCCTCGTGGTAGAGTGGTTCATGAAATTGCCGTTCACGAATCGCAGGTTTAATTCCCGCACGAGGCATAATATTTATTTATTTTATTGATTTATTATATCTCTATTTTCTAAATGGGAACAAGTTAATACGGTATGAAAAAAACTGACAACAACTCGGTATTGAGCTTGTGTTCCGCATTTCTGTAAAATTTGAATCATCATCAATTTGACGGGCCACGTGGTGTAGTGGTTCATATAACGGACTACCGATCATGAGGTCTCGGGTTCGATTCCCGGTCAGGACAATCATTTGTGTGATGTTTTTAATTGTCATACAAATGTTTGTACTGCGTCTGGGTGTTTACTATGTATTATAAGTATGTATTTACAAAAGAAAAGTAGTTTATGTATTATATCCGTATTCTGGTATCCATAACACAAGCATATAAGCTTAGCTTGGGACCAGAGGACGTTGTGTGAAATGTCCATGAATATTTATTTATCTATTTATCTTTAATTAATAACAATAATAGAAATACTTATAGGTATTATAACACAAAACTTAAGTCATCGAATGCAATTTTATTTCATCTGTTTTGCATTTGCACTAATGCCCGGTTTGTTACATAGGTACATTGCTACAGAGATACGTGAGTCTTTACTATAATCAATATGATATTACCATGCTATTGCTTATTATTAGTGATATTATAAATAGAAAAGGCTTAAATTATTATAAATATTAATAAATTTCAAAATTTTTAACTAAAAATAACAAACTCTACGTTAAAAACTGTTTAAAATGTTAAAAAAGCACAGATCACAATTCAAACTGCCTATAAATAAAAAAAAATATTAGAAAGCACACAAACGTAATTAATCAATCATCAACGGGTTCACGAACATCCTATATTTACACACACATGCCAAACGTATAGATATAACCACACACATAGCAACACCGACGCGTGCGCAACGGCGCGTAAATAAATTTTGTACGGACAAAACTGTTATTTTAAAATAATAATTGATGTGCATTCTCATTGTCCATAGCAATTGTCAATGGTCATGTTTTTTTTCTTTTGTAGTAGAGTCATTATTTCTCTAGCACTAAATATAGGGGCTAAGGTAATCTTCCTGTTCTGCCAAGGTTATTTTTTTTTATTGTGACTTTATTGCAAAAATACTTGTTTTACAAAAGTTTTGACCCTTGTAATTACAATATCTTACAAACTTTACGTGAATTTTATTATTGCAGAAATTTAATATTCTCCCACAATATCATAGAGTAATAACTAAAACTAGTTATAAATCAGCGTTATTATGTAGACGCCATCACCTTGACACCTCTCGCTCGCTGATTGTGTGCGTGTGAATATGCAACCATAGATAGTGATTTATTACATTTTTTTTTCTTGTTCTTAATTTGAATTATAACCTACAAAATCTAGACATAAGCCAGACCTCGTAACCTAGTCTATGATTTAACCAAGTTTTATAACACATGTGTAACTTTGAACAGTTAGTTTTTTGTAAAATACACACATTTGCTAGGAGCAAATGTCTCTAATAAAATACTCAGTTAAGGAAAAAAAAAATCTTTTTGCAAATTTTTGTCAGTTTTTGAGGACCGTGTACATTTTTTCTTTAATGCAAAACCTCTATTTTTTTCCTACTTAATATTCACCATAGTTTTACAAAATCGTTATAATAATTATAAAAAAAAAGAAAAAATACCGCAACAATTGGTCAACCGGTAGTTTCGTGACAACATAGGGCTGCACACGATGGGGCGGTCATTAAATACCCATAATTTAAATGAGAGTCAGTTCGACTCCCGATCGACATATGTTGGCAATCGACAGCCTGTTCTTGTAAAAATACGCAATAAACCATAAAGTTTGAAAATTTTAGAGGAGGAAAAAGATTAAATGCAGGAGATACGTGACAATAGTGAGAAGTCACTGGACTAAAAAATAAAAATTACGTTTTAAAAATTTAAAAATTAAAATACATAAAAATTATAAATATTGCTAGGCAGCATTTTGTTTGAAGTTACGTTTTACTTCTAACGCTAACTCAGGCGCCTTAATAATAACTTTATCAAAATCTGTCCTAAAAAAGTTAAAATCCGGCAATAATCGCATTACAGAAAAAATATACCTACTTGATACGTTATTTTGATTACAAAGATCATGATTATGACGTCAAGGAGGCCAGATGTTGGTAATTAAAAAACGGAAAATGAATAGCTAAGTAGTTTTATAACTCATTCATAACTCCTTATTCATATCAAAGTTTTTATTTACGCAGAAATATAAAGTCATAAAAAGGTGATGGTCACACGTTTCGGTCAAGTTTCAGTTTTATTTTAACAAATGACAAGTGAGAAATAATGGCCTATTGTCACATATCTGCATTTACATAATTATGGCTGTATGAATTTGTCCGTGCTATAAAGAAAATATAATATAATAATACTCTATGCTTTGCAATTTGCGCGTAGAGCAGTTGTTGCATATTTCTGTTCAAAAAAAAGAATCGATTTGACATTTGGAGTGCACTAAACTTGTTGTTTTATTTGATGTTGTGTTTTAACTTGTATTTATTCTAATTGATTCTGTATAACAACATCGTAACTATGATAATTTATTAATGAATATTCTTTTTATTAATTTGTATGCGTTTTAATTACTTTTTAGTCGTAAAATTAGTACAATTACATCATTTTAATGCTTCTTCTGTATGATCATGACAAAGTTTTCTAGAGCGATTCTGGCATTTTTGAAGTTCTATTTCTTTTACCGCCTGAAAAGCTATGACAGTATTTTTTTTTCTTTGCCGCTGTTATGTTGTGCATTCGGTGGGTTGCTGCCAGGCCTATATAATAGTTTTTTATCATCTTAAAGTGACAAAGGCAGAATAACGCAAAGGATAACCAAATAGGTAGAACCTCTTAGGTGTGTAAATACACATATATATTTTTATTTGCTACAACTGTTATAAATAATAACATAATAGATACAACTAGAGATTTTTCATGAAGACTATTACTATCACTCCATTTTAATGATGGCGCGTTCTTTTTATGGCGCATTTTGCCTATTTCATTACTTAAGAAAGATATTCTATATTATCTAAATAATATTTAAATTATTCTTTTATTATGTAGAAAAGACGAGATGGCCTTATTGGTTGAAGTTTGTATAAAAATTCGTTTGACAGTCAATTATTAGCAGATTAGTTAAAAATAAAAAAAATGTTCTAAAATTCTTTTTGATACACCCAAGGAATCAAAAAGGAAGGTAGTAGTTTGTATAAAAGTTCATAATTTATAAATATTGGTACCTATATCGCGGATAAAGTTGGGATAAAAGGCTAGTCCTATAACATTGAATGTGCAACTGCTGGATTAAAGATCTTAATAGCTCTAAGGGATTAACAAATCTAATTCAGAAAAATAATACTGGCATGTCTAATATGTTCCTAAGTCTACACATATTAATTGTAAATGTTATTAGTCCGCAAGGTGTGAATCGACTCAACTCGAGAATGGCAAAATACAACACTTGTATGTCTTTACAAAAAAAAAACAAAAAGATTATTCTTAATTTGAAAACACAAAAAGGTTTATTCATTTCCTTTATTGGCTAATTCCTTTTACGTTGCCAGTCGTAAAAATTGCTTCGTGCAATACTTTTGTCTCAAATCTACATGTTCTGTGGTTTTTGTGCAATTGTCATGGTCTAGTAAGACATGTATCTGTTTAGTTCGTGTGCTGAATAAACGGTCATTTTTTTTGTTGTAAATAATGTTAAGAATTTAATTTTAAGCATACTTGGGTTATTAAGACTTTGATTAATAATATAACAGTTATATCCGCGTTATTTAGTGAAAATAAAAAATGATAACACCGTAATCTGCGCTTTGGAGGTTTTATCACAAAGGCATCTAATTTAAAAAGGCTGGTATTAAACACAAAGACTGTGTGAATATGGAAGAGTTAGAGTTAACATAGATATGAAGTCTGACAGAAGACTAAGGAAGAAAGAGTCTACCCCAAATAATGCGACGAGGGCAGGAAAATAACGATGTATTAAATTAAGTTTCACAGATTATGTTTCCAACGCGTAAACATTTACATTCATAATAGCTGTGCTCCGCAGTTTTATCTGCGTAAACTGCAAAATAGCCCCTCCTTATGACCTAGTCGTATACAAAATAAATGTGGACCGATTCTCAGACCTATCCGATACTCACACAAAATTTCATGAAAATCGGTCAAGCCTTTTCGGAGGACACTTGACCGCGGAACGAGCGATTTATTTTGCGGTGTATTTTATCTATAAGACATTTTGTCATTAGTCAACTTTATTTTTTATTTAACAAATTTTGTTTTTATTCTGTATTCACACTAATCGTCCGTGTTTTTCGCTATGAATTCTTTATATAATTTTATATTTTTCTCATTCAATATGGTGTCTTTACGGACGACACGCACGGTAATGATACTATCTTTACAGTGACTGACATGGCCTTAGGCGCATCCGTACTGGTCTCAAAATTGTTTATTATTTTTTAATAACTTAGATAATACGTTACCTTTTGTTTCTAGTAAAGGACAAGGCACTTAGTAAATTCCAGAAACAATGAAAAGTTCACAAGACTGTCATATCGCATAGAGTAATCTACAGACTACAGTTTATAAAAAAAATGTGTTAATGCCCTTAAATGTAAATAAAATATGTTGTTAATTACGTGTACTTAATTTAATTACTATTTTCTTTATGCTATTTCATGATCGTAAGCATTAATTTTATTACTGGCTGTAAATAAAAATTCCCGCCAATAGTTTGCAATACCTGTTTTATTCTTTTCTTCCCGTCATTCCAGAACATACCTGCAACAAATTAAAAAAAAATTAATACAGGTCATAGATAAAATATCAATTTTTGGCGCCGAAACAAACGCTAGCCGCCATAAATTCTAGTCCAATAAAAAAGCAATTTAAAATACATTCAAATTTCGAAGTTGACCAGTTATGTGTGATCTGCAAGTTGGTTGATTACGTTTCGTTTTTGTTCGAATTTAGAGGGAAGTAAGAGGTTTTGGTTTTCTGGTTAGTTTCCGTGGTTACTCACGCGAGCGTGACGTCATTGTTCGGTAACCACGCTTGATGCACAGCGTTATAACTTCACTAGAGATTATCGGCCGCAATGTTACTGTTTGTGCAGACTAAATATTTCTTATTGTCAATAAAATACCAAGATTTGTATCCTTACGCCACATAGATAGACATAAACATGACCGTTTTTCTACGAAATTTTATGTGTTTCTATACTCAGGAGGTCTTATAATAACTTCAAAACTATTAGAATATCCAATACTAGAAACGGTTTTATTTTTAATAATTTTACACACAAACTAAACTTACAGGTATAGTTAAATTAGAGCAGTATTCCCGCAAGAAAAAAAAAATACGTTATTTTTATAAAGTGTAAAATTAATACCTATTTTTTATTACAATCATGAAGTGCAAGAATAATGTCATTGTCATCATTTATGCAGACAAATGACATAGCGTGCACCTTAAAGTATTTTTTATTTATTAATTTAATCGTATCCAATAACTCTACATTCTTATTTTAAATATTAATTTATACAATGTGATAATATGACAGGCATATTACATTATGCCTAATCAAAACATACGTACGTAAATTAAAAAAAAACATCTACAGTTAATTCAAAACTATGTAGCACGCAATCCAAAAACTTTAAGTCTTGACTACACTTGACGTTTCCGGTTAAAAAAAAACTGACGTGTAACAAGTTTCTTAATACGGTATTTGAAATTATGAAACATCTTTATATGTTTAAAATAAAGTTCAAAATTGATTGTTAAATGATAGTTGTAATTTTGTAGTATGAATTCGTCATAAAAGGCGTCTTTTTGATTTGGGTGCTGTTATTTTTATTTCACGCACAAAAAACAACATGAATTCCGCTGTTAGGTTAGATTGTAAGAAACAGTAGTTTTTATGAAAAAAAAACTAACAACAGCAGGCAATACAAAGTTTTATTGCAATGCAAATTTTTAAATCGTAATTCTAATTCAAAATCTGTGTTGATTTTCGAATTAATTAATAAAAAAACCTTTTCAAATTCAAGTTATAAATAATTTTGTCGTGTTTCTTTTTTATAAAGAACTTTAATAAATGACTAAAAATGTTCAATTTCTAGAAATTAATAACTTCATATGATAAAAATGTATCTTAATTTCTCGCAGATGTTTAAAATTTAAAAATAAAATTAAAAATTATTTAAAAAAAATGTAGGTATGTAACGTATTTGTCGTTGAATTTAGAACGCTGCATGATGTTTTGTTTTACCATAGAGCTTATAGTACGAATGGATTGAGTAGCACTAAGTATACGTGTTAAAAATATTATTATTAAAATAATTTTTACGAGTTTATCCACTGTTGGGCAGGGAACTCCCCCACTTAAGAAGGGTTTGCAGGACCATAATGGTCATCTATGCCACGCAGACCAGGCATTTTGGCATAAGATTTATTTTCTTCACAGAGGATGATGTGTGTGTGTGTGTGATAAATGGTTTTTACAGCACCCTGGGGAACAAAAGGTATGATGACACTTGTATTCTTATTCCGTCACCACACGGAAAACTTGTAGAGATATTAAACTCATAAAAGCATTATTTACAAAATGTTGCACTAAGAAAAACTCGCTGCCATTTCGACTGTATCGGTTTTGCTATCTTTATTTGGTTTGTAGCTATTTATACCCTTCACGGAAAAATTGGTTGTTGGGGTGTACCATTTGTTTGTAGAACGCGCTCTAGTTTTACTTAATATTTAATAACTCTATGGCATATGACCAACGGAACTTGGTTCGTTCCATTCGTTCTTTTTTTAAATAAATGAATGATTGATAGATCGTTTGATGTCTTTTTTGTGCATTCGTCATTAGTAGTTAATTAGTTGTGAACTTGATCATTTGTTGGCGCGTACTATGCGATAAAGGAGCTAAGCAAATATGGATGTGGTGGTTTTCTTTTTTACTAGTTTTTCCCCATGACTTTGTTTACGAGGAAAGTAATGAAAAGCGCATTTGTATACTTATGTATACAAGTTTTTTTTAATTACTCTTTTTTTAGCAAGCCCAAAAAAGTATAACTTTAGGAATTATATAGATGTAAAATAAACTATCATTCCTACATTTATACTGCATTTAGATGAAAGTGGGCATTCTTTTCAGAGACGGAAAACTAGAAAATAAATCCTGTGCCAACGCGCCTGGTCTTACCACAGTTCCTGGTTTGACCAAATTATGCTCCATACAAAAATATGGGTATCGTACTTTCCTTTTTTCTTCGTGAAAGTTAAACCGATTTTGATTCTTTTTACGCTATAATATAGATGAAGAGTATATTTATGCTTGTATCATTTTCTTTTTTGGTAAAACGTTACCAAATATGTGTGATAGTCGCTGCATCTTTATCTAAAGAAAACCGAAAAAATGGTCATATTTCTTTTAGTTATTATGTATTGAAAAAAAGAAAGACAGAAGCATAGATATACTCTTCATCTATAATATACCGTAGAAACAATTAAAATCGGTTTAACTTTCGCGAAGAAAAAAGGAAAATACGATACCTATAATTTTGTATGGAGCATAATTTGGTATCGTGCCCTCTTATTGGGCTGGAGAGTAAGAGAGAGAGTGAGGGAGAGTCTTCATTTAGTAAAATGAATTAACACCTAAAACTATTTTAGTATGCGCATAAAATTATGCAAATCCTAGCTACCAGGTGAAACAATTTGTAAAATATTATTTTATATACAGGGTGTCCCAGAACTCAACGTCAAGCCGAAACGGGGTGACAGGATAGATCATAACCATCACGAGAAAAATCAGAAAAAAAATCTATCCCATGCAGTTTGGAAATTATGGGCATTTTAAGAAAAACCTAGAAATTTGGTCTAACTGTACCATTTTTCGGTTATTGTGGTTAATTTTTATTATTTTTGGTCATTTAAACTTTGGAACCGTAACCCTAAATAACATCTCGAGAATCACAGTCTAAAATAATGACACAATTACCCCAAGTTTCCTAGAATTTAGACTATTTGTTAAACTATGAATTTAAAATTTTCAAACTTTGTCGACTTTGAAACACCCTCCTTTAAAAAAAATGTACTAGAGTGCCTTGGCAAGTGCCATTAAGAGTTGGCGCATTTAATCAGGATTGTAAAATGGTACAATACTTGTAAGTTTCGTACTAAAAAAAACGAGTAAAAAATAAAAACCTCAAGTAACCCGATTTTTGCTAACCCATTTTACTCAGTTAAAATGTTTTTTATTCGCACAAGCCCTTGGTAGGTTCTTTATTTTACGGTAAAATGATGAGAGATATGGATAGTGGACATGTTTGCCATGAGCGAGCGAGACAGATAGTGACGCCACTTTTACCAAAGCAACAAAATACTAATAAAATAATGAAAAATGTTGACCTTGTTTTGTTTAGGTTTATTGGAATAAAAGTCAGATTTGAAAATAACATTTTTTATTAAAACAAATGTTCAAATTGTTTACCATCAGCTTCAACACACGCCCTACATCTTCTTAAAAAAGATCTACTTATTAGCCGGGCATATCCTCGAGAGTTGATGTCCTCAGCAGCTTGAGAAATTCGTTCACGCAGCTCGGCTACGCTCTCAATGGGCTTAGAATAAACTTTTTCTTTGAGAACGCCCCAATAAAAAAAATCCAGGGGATTTAAATCTGGGGAACGGGCTGGCCACGAGATAGTGCCTGAACGTCCAATCCACCTTCCCGGATATTCTTGGTCAAGGAAATCTCTTACTTGCACTGCGTAATGCGCTGGGCAGCCATCTTGTTGATACCACATGTGGCAACGATCTGTTAGTGGTACGTCCTCTAACAAACTTGGTAAATTTTCTCGTAAAAAATTTAGGTAATTCGTGCCATTCAAATTCTCAGGCAGCTCAAAAGGCCCAACTATTTTGCCGTTTAAAATTCCTGTCCACAGGTTAACTTTAAAGCGATATTGGGATCGGTCTTCTCGCATTAAATGTGGATTCTCCACATGCCACTCATGAAAATTGTGTAAGTTTATGTAGCCATCTTTTTTAAATGTAGATTCATCTGACCAGAGAATTTTTTGGATGAATTGGGGATTTTCATTATGCCTCTGTAGCATTGTTCTACAAAATGAAATCCTTTCAGGATAATCTCGAGGGAGAAGACTTTGAACTCGTTGTACGTGAAATGGATGCATTTCAGCTCTTTGTAAAATACGATGTGCTGTGCTTTTGGGTATTCCCGTTCTTTCTTCAATTCCACGAACGGAAATACTTGGGTCATCTGCGACCTCTTCCAACACTTCTTCTTCGTAAGGAAAGCGAGGTCTACCTCCAGCCCGTATTTGATTCGGGAAATGGCCGTCCTCTGTGAGTGAATGGTGCACATTAACAAACACGCGGTGATCCGGATAGCGCTCTAAATTTGGATATCTTTCACGATAAAGTCTAGCGGCGGCACTTGCGTTGCATCTGCATTCCCCATAAATGAGATGCATGTTCGCATATTCTTGTGAAGTGTAGCGCGTAGGCATAGTGATGAGAAGGATGTCAACACAAAAGTCCAATTCCAAAAGAGAGAAGCCAAAGTTGCCGGTATGTAATCAACAAGTCCAATTCACAAAAATCCAAGTCCAAAAAGAAAAGCCAAAGTTGTCAGTACTAAATTAACACAAGCGAATACGGAAAGGTGCGCAGTAGACGAATGAGCGAAATGTACTAACTGGTGTCAGACTGGCAGCGTAGCTATTTGCTTGGTATGGCGTCTGTATCTGTTTCATTCGCACTCGTTTAAACGATGCATCTCCGTCTCACTGCGTGGCGTCACTATCTGTCTCGCTCGCTCATGGCAAACATGTCCACTATCCATCTCTCTCATCATTTTGCCGTAAAATAAAGAACCTACCAAGGGCTTGTGCGAATAAAAAACATTTTTCCTGAGTAAAATGGGTTAGCAAAAATCGGGTTACTTGAGGTTTTTATTTTTTACTCGTTTTTTTTAGTACGAAACTTACAAGTATTGTACCATTTTACAATCCTGATTAAATGCGCCAACTCTTAATGGCACTTGCCAAGGCACTCTAGTACATTTTTTTTAAAGGAGGGTGTTTCAAAGTCGACAAAGTTTGAAAATTTTAAATTCATAGTTTAACAAATAGTCTAAATTCTAGGAAACTTGGGGTAATTGTGTCATTATTTTAGACTGTGATTCTCGAGATGTTATTTAGGGTTACGGTTCCAAAGTTTAAATGACCAAAAATAATAAAAATTAACCACAATAACCGAAAAATGGTACAGTTAGACCAAATTTCTAGGTTTTTCTTAAAATGCCCATAATTTTCAAACTGCATGGGATAGATTTTTTTTCTGATTTTTCTCGTGATGGTTATGATCTATCCTGTCACCCCGTTTCGGCTTGACGTTGAGTTCTGGGACACCCTGTATAAGATTCAACAGTTATAAACGAAATATTCATAGCAATAACCATTAAGTCGAGCACTGTGAAACTAATTTCATTTTAGTGTTTAAATAAATGGTAACAGAAATTTAAATAGTGTTTAATCTTAAGATTCATGTTTGTATTTAACATTATGTTAAAATAAATGAAATTAATTCGCAGAAAACTGGATAATATAATATAATTAAAACTAAGTATATTATAAATATTATTATAATTAATAATACAAAAGTTTTGTTAGTGTTTACTGCTGCTTGCGTTGAAAGATTTACAGATATTTAACACGATTTTAATAACTTAGTTTGTATCTATGTAATGGGATCTGTAAATATGCCATTGAATATGTCCGATTATCATCATCATCATAAAATCACCCTTTTTTCCCATGGGGGTAGGCAGAGACTATAGAGCGCCATCTGCTACAATCCAAACATACTTCCTTGGCTTCATCCACACTCATACATCTGATCATACATGCCCGATGGTTGAAAGTGCTACGCACTTGCCCACACGCCCTTTTGGAGTATATTTTTCTCCGGCGTCCTCGCCCAGCATTTCCACTTACCTCTGCTGTGTATCTGACTTTAGTTAAGTGTCTCTCATCCATCCTCTCCACATGACCACACCACCTAAGCATACTTTTCTCCACCTTAGTCACTACATCCTCTTGCAGACCGCAACGTTCTCTTATAACTTCATTTCTTAATCTATCTTTCAAAGTCACACCACACATACGTTCTCAAAGAGCGCATCTCTACAGCATTTATTCTACTATGTCGGATTAATCTGACATTTTGCACACTTATCAAGGAATAATGAATATACAATAATTTAAAAAGAATATCGGTGTTTTACTATCAAATTATGATTAAACTTGTCTTTAGTCGTTTAATAAACCAAATTATAGTGGACAAAATGATAACTATGAGCGGGACTTGAACCCACAACCTCAGAATACCGTTCCGTCGCTATACCGACTGAGCTATCACGGTTCCTGAACAGGTTTACCAAATCTTTTCTTTATTTTTAGTCCTTAAACTAATAAGATATTTATTATATTCTTAACTAGCTTTTGCCCGCAACATTGTACGCGTGGTATTTAAAAATCAAACCTTAACATGTTACACAAAAAAAGCCATCCCCTGGACCATTATTTTAAAAAAGACCGCATCAAAATCCGTTGCGTAGTTTTAAAGATATACGCTTAAGTAGCGACATACATACTCGTACATAATAATAAAACTACTTTGTTTTATAAAAAGTAAAGAACTTACATGATGTGACATAATAATATAGTTTTGTATTTATATTCGTTAGATTTACGAAAAAAAATATAAATATGGCGGTCCTTATCAAGGTAATGGCCATCAACTTTTATTTTTTTTATTGCAATGTCATTTTTTGAATCGTTTCCTTACGCAGTTCTTTGAAATCGGAATTACTTTGTATTAAAAAGGTTATTTAGGTTTAAACTCTCGAACTTTCACTTTGAGATTGAACAAATTAAATTTTGTATCCATTTTATATACATTTAAACCTTACATACTTATAGATATCTAGCTGTTGCCTGCGACTTCTGACGACTTAGAATTACTACTTATAAACATAATATAGGCTTGGCAGGCGGAATGACGATCGCAGTAGGTTTTGTGTTACTCAGGAAAAAGCTGCTGCCCATTCTCCTGGCGCATCGGACGATGCAGCGTGGGGTGACACTGACGATATCGCCACCAGATGCAGTTAGCGCAGGACCGCACGTCATGGCGTTCTATAGAAGAAGCCTGTGTCCACCAGTAGACTGAGAAAGGCTAATAGATAGATGGATGACATATTACAACTTAAACTTTTTAATTATAGAATCCATTGAAATGTTGTAGGAACTATGTCAGTAGAAGGAAATGGTTCGTAAACAAGTACAAATTAAAAACACAAATAGATCTTTTGTGGGATCACAAAATGTCTTATTTGAAGCGTATTATTTATCTAAAAACATAATACATACAATATTTGCATTTTTTTAAAACATTACAACTATATAGATTACACATGAATGTTAATACACAACTCAGGCTGTTTATAATCAAGACAAAAGGTATTAACTAAATTAGTTAATTTAAAAAAAAAGTAATAAATCTAATAGAACAGTCTTAATCACATCAACAGAAACCGCATCCATAATTATACAGATTCATGTACACGTCAAAGCAGGTGTCTAGTACGTATTTTGATTTATAGCAACACCAAAACAAATCGATCTCACTAATTGGATCGACTAACTTTAGTCGAGTATTGCACAACACTAATTGTAACTTTTATTACGTTCGAAAATTGATTAAGACGTTTAAAAAATACGTTATCCCTTTGACGGCTGGTTATAATTAACTTTTTAATGTAGTATTTTTATTTTCTTTTTTAATTTTCGGCCTGTTTTAAGTTAACTAAAATGAAAGAAGTTTAATATCACCTGCTTTATGAATGGGTTAATGTGAGAATTTAGAGAATTATTTCCGTATTTGATAAGCTGAAAGATGGCCAGTTAGTAAATCTGTTGTTTAATTTAGTGTTGCCACACAAAGTTAAGTGTTAAGTTTAGACTTTTCCTTCTAATAGTATTGTTGTAATCATTACTATCTAACCATCACGCTATAATCTTGACAGTATCCATTATTAGTGCAGGCAAAACCGTATGTTTTGGATAGTATGTACAATAATTTATTGCACTTGCACCACATTACGTAAGGTTAAAACAGGTTAACATTTAAATACCTGACATTTATTAAAAATCCTCAATAACTCCAATAAAAACTTATACTTAATGATTTCATTAATAAGGACATAGTCTGTTTCGATTTTAATCAGTCGTCCTTTAATGGTTGCGGGTTCGATTACTCCACGGTACAATTATTTGTATCATCTATCCATCCATTATCCTTTTGTTGGAAATTGGCCTGTCCTATAGAACTCCACAACGCGCGGTCCTGTTACGCTTGCATCCAATGGATGCAAAAATTTGTGTAATACTTATACATATATGAGTTGGCTATACTGGAGGAGGCCCGTGCCCAACAGTGGGACGTAAATGGGCTGGAGAAGAAGAAGAGAAAAGTTGGCTATATCTGGAAAAGAAGCGATGAGCGATGCAGCAGACAAGTTCTACAGTGGAGACCGCGACTTGGCAAGTTCAAGGCAGGAAAGGTTACCGGTTGGGACTGGATACGGAAAGTGGAAGACCATGTGCTGCGCAGCAAATTGGGAGAAGCCTAAATCCTGCAGAGGACTGCAATAGCGCGCCTTGTTATGTCTTTTGCATCCAGCGTCTTCTTACAATCTTTATACAAGTCTAACAAACTAACCATAGTACATTCCTAACTAGATAACCTGTCGTCTTGAGCAAGGCATCCGGTAACCAATAAAGCCAATAACTGAACCAGTATATAAAGAACTATGACCTATTTCTATCCCTCTCCTTTATCGTCCTATTATTGTGAAGTGTAGAGGAGGCAGGAGGTCTTAATATATTGGTGAATGTTAACAGAACAAATGTCACTTGAGCGTATTAAGCGGTAATGGGAACTTCCTACTTATGTCCACTATGCCACTGATTTGTTAGTTTTGGACTTGGACTTTTGATTTTTTGGATGCTGTATTTAATAATTATAAGGTAATATAAAGAGTAGGCAGATAGCATAACATAGACAATTAATAAAAATGAATTTTTGACGAGTTTTTTTTTTTACATAATACATGTTGGCACTTGATCCCATGCCCCCTGATGGCAAGCGACAATGGAATCTTTGATGGTAAAGCGTACCAACTATGTAGGAAGCCTATTTACCCTTTTTTTGAACGTAACTACATTGTAACTCTCGGGGAACACAGACATCGGTAATTTATTCCAGTCCCTGGCAGTTCGTGGCAAGAATGACGATCCAAAAAGTTTAGTACGAACAGGTGGTATGTGGTGGAACCGTTCCGATTGTCTGGTAGTGCGATGTAAAAATGGTGATGCGGGAACTAGATCATGCAGCCCCTCAGAACACTCTCCGAAATGTAGTCTGTAGAATACTGTGAGACTAGCAACTCGGCGCCTATGTTCGAGGCTAACTAATTTTGCTTCTACCAGTTTTGGATCGTTGATTATCCTTTTTGTACGACGCTCTATTGAATCCAAGAGTGTGAGGTGGCATTTGGCAGCACAAAGTAAGCAGTGAAGTAAGAGTTTGATTGGCGCACGAAAAGCTCGTCAGCCTCATGCGTGGCAATAACTCCATCATAAACAGCATTTCGTGTATACAGACATATAGGAGATAGATAGAAGGTAGATTTACGGCTATTTTAACCTACTTCAAAAAAGGAAGAGGTTCTCAATAAGACGGTATGTGCTTTTTTATGTTTTTTACCTCATAACTTTTAACTGGGCGAAACGATTTTAATTACTTATTTTTTATTTGAAAGCCGGTGGTTTCCGTAAGGTCCCATTGGCACCAGGTCAGGATCCGATGGTTATCTCCTGAGAAATGGAGTAAAACCCCCACATTTCAAAAACACATGAAGTCTGTTGAACTTTTTAAAAGTATACTCATTTGGCATTGTTCATATTTTTTTAAAACTCTTAATTCGAAAATCATTTCGGGGAATAGAGTTTCTGATCATGCATGATCCATAAGTTTTTTTCCGGAAAATTTACTATATTAACGATTATTATTCCAAAAAAGTAAATGATCTATATTTGCCCTTAAAATGAAGGACTTAAATATTAAGGCGTTCTTAGGGATATAATACTCTGTGGTGGAGTTGAAATTGGTCTATTATATCAATTTGGCAACTTTGAAAGGATGTATTGCAATCTGTCTTAAGTCTTGATAGACTTAAGACAGATTGCAATACATCCTTTCAAAGTTGAAATGAAAAGGCAAAATGAAAAGGCAATACACAGATTGCGTACAACGATGACGCCACAACAATTAAAATAATATCTCTAAGTGTTTTTTTTTAATTCTATATAGTATATATTTCAATAATATTGAAATTAGTTGCTTAAAAATGCTATATTTAAAAAAAAATACATAAGCAGTAGGTAAAAAATTATGAACAATCCCAATTGTCAATAATGAATCTAAGATAAATAAATAAATAAATAAATATTCATAGACATTTTACACAACGTCCTCTGGTCCCAAGCTAAGCTTATTATGCTTGTGTTATGGGTGCCAGAATACGGATATAATACATAAACTACTTTTCTTTTGTAAATACATACTTATAATACATAGTAAACACCCAGACACAGTACAAACATTTGTATGACAATTAAAAACATCACGCAAATGATTGCCCTGACCGGGAATCGAACCCGAGACCTCATGATCGGCAGTCCGTTATATAAACAACTCCACCACGAGGCCCGTCAGATCACGGACATAATTGTTATCAGTAACATATCCGAACCATAGTTTAGATTAGTTTGACTTTGAAAGCAAGCATCAAGGATAGAAAAAATATAACTAGCAAATATTTATAAGAAAAAATATGACTTATAAGGAAACTCGTCAGAAAACACGTGATATTGATTGCAAGAAATAATCTTACACAGATAGGTATATAAGATACTATTGTTTTTCACATCCGTGTGATGATGGACTAAGAATGCAAGAGTCACCACTCCATTTCCTCACCTAGGAATACCATTTATTTCAGTATATGCCGCTAATGCCGTACTTATGTTGTGGTGCCGGAAGTTAGTGCAAAGTTTTAACTAAGTGAAATTGCGGGGCTTTTGATAATAAATATTATTGAAACGAAGTTCCTTAGGGCAGGCTTAGAGGAGATAGGGATTTTGCTGCGCGACCGAACTGAAAAAAATGTGATAATAAAACCGTAAGAAAAAGTCCGTGGAAGAAAACCGTTAAATTAGACGTGCGCAGGCGCTACAGTCGTATACACAAGCGAGTAGTGTATAATACCTTTCTCTTTCTTTCTTTTTTTGCACTTCAACTTCTTGCAACTTCGTTCCTACCTGGTGTCCCACGACACCACATCTTTTTATTTCCATAACTTTTTTAAAAGCCCTTTATTACTCCAATCGTTGTTAGATAAAATATAACATAGACATGAACATCAGTATTTTTTTTTAATTCCACCGGCTTCATGTGCCCTTGAAATTTGAGAGTTTTCCTCGATTTCTTAGGAGATAACTAGCAGATTCTGACCTGATGCCAATGGGACCACACGGGAAAGACCAGCTTTCAAATAAAAAATAATCATTAAAATTACTTCGCACAGTTAAAAGTCATTAGGTAACAAACATAAAAAAAATATACGGACAAATTAGTAGTTGAAGTCAGTTAAAAATATATAGACACGAGTACATAAGCAGTTTATGCACATGATTATGCGAAGAACAGTTAAACTTCTCGCAGTTCAGATAAAAATGTCTCTATCTGACTCTATCTCTACATAAGTGTCTAGTTTCAAATTAGATGAGTTTATAAACATTCTAATAATATTAATTAATGTTTTATTTATATACTTTATTGTATAACATGTGAAATGACGCCATTTTTAATTGATTTTCAACTGTATTACGTTTTCACTTTTTGCGCTTGCGTCGGCAATTGACCGTGCTGCTTACATCTTCTCAAGGTGAATTTTTTATCATTATTTTGTTGCAATGTGCTCAATTTATGATTAAATACTTAAGCTTTTGGGATATTCCAGTGATTTATTAACAGAATTGAAAATGTAGAGTTATGTTATAACTTTTAAACACAAATTTTATGAGTGACTAACTGTTGCTAGCGATTCTGTACTCGTGGAATCTAGAAAATAAAAAAAACTTAACATAATATACAAAAAAGCCATCTTTTTGATCCATCCCTCTATTCTATGGGGTAAGCAAGGACTATAAAGTATAACCTGCTTGGTTTCATTTAGAATATTTACTTATTTGGATTATACATTGCCTTGCCTTGCATTGCCTTGCCTTGCCATTGACCAATGTAATAGTGTATCCTCGATAAGTGCGTAAGATTTAATATTAACCCGTCGTTTAGAATGAAGATATATTCAAAGATTCCGTTAAATAAATACAAACCTCTTTAATTGTTACGAAACCAAGTCGTTACTTCTGTATGTACCTATGTCCCTATGTGAGCTTCTCTCCAGCCCACTTAGATCCCACTGTTGGGTACGGGCCTCCTCCACTTTACTCGGCACAGTAGACCATAATCCCTCTCGGATTATGGTCTAATGTGCCGTGCTGACCAGGCGTGTTGGCTCAGGGCTTATCTTCGAGTTTTCCGTCTCTCATGTTATGTTGCCTATGTGCCCCTTAGCTGACTTTTACAGCACCCATGGGACGAGATGGGGTGGTGATACTTGTATTCTTAATCCGTCACCACACGGAGAGCTGAGCTGTGAGCTGATATCTTTTAAAATACGCAACGGATTAAGATGCGGTTTTTAATACATAGACTTGTTCAAGAGGATGTTCACTTTTAGTATAAGGTTTGGTGTACATTAGAGGGAAGGTGGAGGTTCAATAACCATAAACGCAAGTAAAACTGCCGGCTAAAATAGTTAGTATAATATATATTTTATAATGTATAAAGGTAAGCAGTGAATGCGTCAAATAAAGTACAGCTCTACAGCTAGGCATGTCTGCATCAATGAAGAGGGCGGGTGTTCTGACCCCGATATTATACAACGAGTATACTCGATAACAAACTTATTAAGCAAACATTTATTTACTTATAACTCTATTTTATAGATTAACGTCTTATTCATAATGACTTATCGGAGGTTTAAAAGTTCACCAAAATCGGTCACCGAAAATTGTCAAAACTTGTTATTCATAATAGTCTTTTTACGCTAAAACGTTTATCTCTCCGATAAAATCTCCGTTTAAACCTCCGATAACTCATTATGAATAAGACCATTAGACGCGTTTATTTGTTTTAAAGGGCGTTTTAGAGATTTTTTAGTCACCGTCGTGGTAAATAAAATACAAAACAAACAAAACAAAAAGCTTTTTATTCTAATAAAACACAGGCCATTATAATTAACAATTACTATTGCCAAACTGAAATCCAGTTTGTTATGCGTCTGGGAGTCCAAACACTCTAGAAATATCAAAAATACTAGTAAAATTTCATAATGTTGCCGCAATTCCTACATATTTAGTGCTTTTCTATCTTTCTAGTGAGATATACCACGCCTGGTCAGCGTGTTTTGTCCGTGGAGAATGCAAAACGATAATAAATCCTGGCTACTCCTAAAGGCTCCTGAAGTTCAGCCCAATCGGTAACCATGAATAAAATTATGTCTTGCAAGATTGCAGAAATCAAGACAGTTGAATCTAAGAAAGCTAGTAATAATTGCAACATACCTTTTTCTTTATATCTGTACATGAAACATTCTTGTTAAACAAGCCTTCATAATATACCTTTTACCTTTAACATTATTTTGCCAAGTTTTTGTCAATGTCAATTAAAAAGTCAGTAGCACAGTAACAGGTATTGCCTACTTAAAATAAAAGTACCACTTTCACTTTTTGAAATAACATTTAAAAAATATATGATTGTATTGATAATGTCAAAGTATATTTCAATAATCATCATTGCCCTGTCCTGATAATTATGGTGCAAAAATAATGGTAGGTACCAATTTGACGTGCGCAACTAAACTTAACTAAAAAATGAAAACATTTGTGGCGTATTTTGATTAATTGGCCATTTCATTGTGCACATTTTTATTAATTGAAATCGTTAGTCTGTAATATACAGATTTTTTTATCCATAACACAAGCATGGAAATGTAGCCTTAATTAGGACCTCTAAAACGATGTGTCTAAAAATCTTTATCTTAACTTATTAAGAAACAAAGTCGTTATTTTTGTATGTATGTCCCTATGTGAGTTTAAATTTTGAAAACCACGCGAGATTTTTTAATACCTACATAGAATGGTTCAAGAGGATGGATTTTGGTATATTTTTGTTAGGATTTGTTTTCATGTGTACGTTGTTGCGGGTTATAACTAGTATACAAGATTTTAAACACTTTTATAGGTATCTAAATCTGTTACACGAATCTCTCCACCTGCATATTGGAAAGATCGCGAAAAATATTAAGTAATTTTCAAGTTTCTCGCGAACATACAGACAAACAGATAGGCAGATACGGAAATATATAAAAGACTTTGTTTCACAATATATTTTATAGTGATTTGTAAGAAGTTTAATAAGGAAACTGAGTCATACAACAAAATGACGTCACTATGTTGTAATTAATCATTATGTTATTGAAATCATGTTTATTAAGCTTGTATACATACATATAAATATTTATAATACTTGACCATGGATTGTTATAGTTTTTATTTAATTTAAAATCCAGAAAAAAAACTTTACAGTGATTGGGACACGCTATCTATTAATCGGTCATCGCCGCGCAGTAGTGCTAATGTGGCTGTCGGTCACGGCAACGCGACAGGGGGACCTAATGCTCCCCCAGTCGGGTCGGGCCCCGATTAACGGGGCCATCCCTCTTTTTTTTTTTTTTCTCTTTATTTTTAATGGGGGCTTATGATTATAACATAATATGTCAGCCCCATCATAACTTAAACTAATGTATCTACAAACTTAAACCTATGTACATAAATAATAAGAATCAACTATAAAATATCAATAATCACATATGAAAAACAAAAACAAAATATTATTTGTGTCAAAATCAACAACGTTGTTTTTGATAAAGCTCATACAGTAGCTTTGCTTCCTCAGATGTAGGAGGCCATCCCTCGCCGGGTCATGGTAAAGCTCAAGGCACCATCACGGGCCGGCAGGGTAGAAAGCGATTAAAAAAAAGCTATTTTTAAAACCAAAATACACGACCGTCTGTCACAAGGCTGTTACTCTAGAATGATGATAGCTAGAGAGCTGAAATTTTTACATTGTGTGCATCAGTTTAAAAGCTATAATACCCCTTATTATAGCTTCGTGGTCTAGTGGTTCACGAGGTCGCGGATTCGATTCCCTACATAAAACATAGAAATATAGCTTACTTTGTGACTAGAAGATGTTGTGTGAAATGTCCAAAATATTTATTTATTTATTTATTAATCTATACTCATCATTATCCCGACCTTATCCCATTATTACTACTAGTTGTTATAGATGCAAGTAAAATAAAATATCGTTTGCGAAAGCTTCTACTGAGCCATCGCGGTTCTTTAGACAAATTCTCAGTAATATGGTCCTATTTTACCCTTGAAGGAACTCTAAAAACGATGGCAATAGGGTGGTGACATGGTTATTCGGAACACCACAATAAAACATTCCATAGCTGATGGTAGACTTCACACATTGTTGAGAAAACCTCTGAGGCGTAGAAATTTCACCGGCATGTTGCCTTCACCGTTAAACAAATGATCTAGACACGCGGTAGTGCAATCATCGTAGTTCAAAAATATAATAAGTAAACATTCAATAAAATAAAATACAATACTATTTTATTTAAAACTTAGAGCAATGCTATAAAAATAAAGGCTACTTTTGGAAACAAGAATTGTTATAAGTTTTAAAAGAAAAAGAGTATGTAATCTTTACTTGACTTTTTGAAACAAGATATACGTGTAGTGCTTATTGGCAACACAAAGTCGTTATTTTTGTCTATATGAGCTTAAATATTCTCCGTGTGGTGACGGATTAAGAATACAAGTGTCACCACCCCATCTCCTCCCAAGGGTGCTGTAGAAGTCAGCTAAGGGATAAGGTACACAGATAATATCTTTTGTGAGAGACGGAAAACTCGAAAATAAACCCTGTGCCAACACGCCTGGTCAGCGTGGCACAGTAGACCATAATCCCTTCCAAAGTGGAGGAGGCCTGTGCCCAACAGTGGGACGTAAATAGGCTGGAGAAGAAGAAGAGCTTAAAACTTTAAAACTACACAACGGATTTTATAGTTGTGCGGTTTGGTTAAAATCACAGGCAACAGTTAGATTTTATATTTGTATTTACTTAGTTCAAATAATGACAACAAAGGTTGATCTTTTTGAAATTATGATATAAATTTTATTTGTTCCTTTGTTTTAAGAAAGCACCTCTCCAGTGATCGGGCTGGGTAAACTTTGGAATTAAGAATCATATAAAATTTTCTAATAAATGAGATCATTGAGGGATTCTGATGAAAGATGACAAAGAAGAGAAAATGAATGAATGGAATCTAGGTACGTGGAAAGCTAAGTATTGTTGCAGAACTTTGCCTTATTTTTTACATTTAAGTTTTTATAGGTTATGTTGCAGGTACAATATGAAAGGTAAATTAATGGACCAGTAATAAATGACACTGAATGTATGAATGGAAGTAAGAAGTGCTATAAATGTCACGTTACTTAAGGTTGCTGAAAAGGAAAGTTATGTGTTTGTATATCTACACTAATATTATAAAGCTGAAGAGTTTATTTGTTTGAACTCGCTTAACTCAGGAACCGCTGGTCCGGTTTGAAAAATTCTATCGTGTTGGATAGTAAATTTGTCGAGGAAGGCTATAGGCTATATAACATCACGCTGCGATTAATAGGAGCGAAGCATGAGTGTCCCTTCGTGACGGATTAAGAATACAAGTGTCACCACCCCATCTCCTCCCAAGGGTGCTGTAAAAGTCAGCTGAGGGATATTGCACACAGATAACATCTTCTGTGAGAGATGGAAAACTCGAAAAGAAACCCTGTGTCAACACGCCTGGTTAGCGCGGCACAGTAGACTATAATCCCTCCCAAAGTAGAGGAGGCCCGTGCCCAACAGTGGGACGTAAATGGGCTGGAGAAGAAGAGAAGAAGCATCAGTGATAAATAATACTAACTGTTACACACCACTTCGTACGCGTAGAATTTAAAACCAAACCTTAACATATTATGCAAAAATCACCATTGAACTAAATTATATAGAAATTTATTTAAAAAAAACCGCGTTAAAATCTGTAGCGTAGTTATAAAGATATATATATATAGCTCACATAGGGACATACATACAAAAATAAAAATTGTGTTTTATATTAAGTAAAGATTCTCTGATCCTAAACGAAGATCTTTTCCATACTAAAAGGTATTTTTATTATTCTCCAGCTACTATCCCGGGAACTATACGAATATATTTTGATGATGACGGTAAAGAACCCTACGTGTGCGACTCGTACTTGACCGGTGTTTTTTAGGGTTCCGTATTTTTAATTTTCCCCCTCTTGCAGTAGTCGGATTGATTTGATTCCGTTTTCCTTTATAGGTACATTCTTATTATGTATGGAGTGCCGCGGGCCGCTGGATCCAGATAGCGTAAGACCGCGCGTTGTGGCGTTCTATGGTTACGGGATATGTCCAGCAGTGGACGGAGAAAGGTTGATGGATGGCTGGAGATGTAGAGTGGAGATGTGCGCATAATTTATTTGTAATTAATTAATTTTATTTCTACACACATAATATTACTCAAACAAATTTGTTTAATAAAACAATCGTCTTCACCCGACGTTTCGAATAAAATACTTTTTAATACAATGAAGAGATTTTAATAAATATAGCGACCACACCCAACGTTTGTAAGGACGACTCTATGTTACACCGAAACGTAACGAAATCATTACAATTATTTGTGTAACCGTATTTTAGTACCTATAGCACAAGCAAATAGGCTTAGAATGGGACCAGAGGACGTTGGGTGAAATGTCTGTAAATAAGAAAAAACAAAAATTTTGCTGTAAATTATATTAGATACAAGATAAAATACTTCTTTTTCTTTCTTTTCTTTCGAAAATTAACGTTGTGCCAGCACATTTAATTTGCATTGTACAGTAGACAAAATACTCTCTCAAAGTGGAGGAGGCTCGTGTTCAACAGTGGACTGAGAAATATATCATAACATGGCTGAAATGCTGGAAGAGGACCTACAAGAAACACATCGCAAATAATAATACATCGAAAATACGTACTTATAATACATAGAAATACCCAGACACAGTATAAACCTTTGTATGATAGCTAAAAATGTCACACAAATAATTGCGGGAATCGAACCCGCGAGCTCGTAAACGGCAGTCCGTTACATGAACCACTATACAACGAAGCCTGTCAAAAATGAATAAATGAAGCCAATGAAGAATAATATTTGATTTAAAACATTCGCTACGGTGTAACAGAATTTAAAATGGGTGTGAATGTATTTGTAAGTACCATACACTATATGAAAATTAATAAATTATATTGAAACCGCCTTTACCAAGAAGTGATCCTTACAAATCATAAAACAAAGTTATTTGATGCGTCTATCTGTCTGCTTGCGAGAACCTTAAGAACCAGTCAAGTACGAAATAAACTCGTACGAAATCGCAGGCAATAGTTAGTAGATTTCTAATTTTATTTTGCACTAACTGTTGCCCGAGACTCAGTGCGTGCGAAAATTAGAAATGTTTACCCGTTTTTGCAACATTTTTCACCAATGCTTCGCTCCTATCAGTCGCATCGTGATGTTATTTAGCCTATGGCCTTCCTCGATAAATGTACTATCCAACACTGAAATAATTTTTCAAATAGGACTAGTGGTTCCTGAGATTGGCGCGTTCAAACAAACTCTTCAGTTTTATAATCTATCTTATATATAAAATTCACGTGTCACAGTGTTAGTTACCGTACTTCTCCGAAACGGCTTGACCGATTTTTATGAAATTTTACATGCGTATTCAGTAGGTCTGAGAATCGGCCAACATCTATTATTCAAACCTTTTTTTTAGTATGGCAAAACAACGTTTGCCGGGTCATCTAGTCTAATATATAAAATTCACGTGTTACAGTGTTAGTTACCGTACTCCTCCGAAACGGCTTGACCGATTCTTCTCAAATTTTACATACATATTCAGTAGGTCTGAGAATCGGCCAACATCTATTTTTCAAACTTTTTTTTTTAGTATGGCAAAACAACGTTTGCCGGGACAGCTAGTAGTTCATAAAAATACGTTAATCTCAATTTTCAGTAATAAAATAGTCTACATAATTAAGGTACCTATTAAAAAAACTTATTACAAAGCAAAAAGGATAATATTTTTTATCAATAAAAGGATATTTCTACATATAAAGTACTAGGAGAACATACAAGAAAAGAAGTTACAACAAATACTTGGAAATCAAGAAAACGGCAATTGAATGAAACGCAACGCAAACGTTCTGTGTTCAAACACTGTGTTTCATTTTCATAAAATTGAATAAAGAAATAAACACTGTGTTTGCTGGTTGGAAAACGGATTGTAAGTAAACGTTGATTGCCTTGAAGTAGCGCCTGAATGTCTTTCTCTTTCTTTCATGTGTTGTTATTTTATTGCTATCTCTGTCTACGTGTTACGCAAAAGGCGATTTTAAATAAAGAATGTTAGAACTTGTATTGATGAATTCTAAATTGGAATTTAAAATTTGCAATTAGTAATAAAAATCTAACATAAAAATGGCGCCAACAAAAATAATTTTACGCAAAATTTATTTAATTACGATAAAATTATTGAACATTTTAGCGTACAACACAAACCAACCAAATATACATTTTACAATATTTACTGACTTTGATTGATCTTCATATGATCCCAAACTAAGCTTATTTTTCTGATCAGTGTAAGATTACCTATAAAGATAGCGCGATAATTACATTTTCAATAACTCTAAAAATAAACAAATCAATGTTTACTTGACCCAGGTATAGAACTTAAGATATCATAACCACTTACATCAATCATAATCATTACTAATAAATTACAAATATCATTAATAACATCAACTAAATCATCCAATTTATATTGCCGCCAAAATCTATAAACAATATGGCGGACGTTACACTAATTGCTTATTTTAAAATTAAACATTTAACAATCTTTAAATCTAACACACTTTAGTTATAATTATAACACACATTTATTAAGTTCATTTAAATAATAATAAATGTAGACTTGTCTAGTTAAAAATTCAATGTATAAAGATAATAATCTACAAGAGTTGCCGACTTGAATCTCATACATTGTTCAAGTAATTTAAATACAGGGAAAAACCGTAATTTTTACGTAACAAGACTGGGTAAGTAGGTAATAAAGAACTAATCATTGATAACCGACTTCAAATAGTAAAGATATGTGGTTAAATTGAGGAAATTTAAAAAAAAGTTCAACCGATTTGATGTGCCTCTGAAATTTGCAGGTTTTCCCCGATTGCTCAGGATATAACTATCAGATCTTGACCTGGTTCCAATGGGATCACACGGGAACCACCAACTTTCAAATAAAAAAAGAATCATTATTAAAATCACTTCGCCTAGTTAAATGTTATGAGGTACCTAACAAACATAAACAAAAAAATTAAAAAAAAAACATCAAGACGGATTGAGAAACTCCACCTTTTTTGGAAGTCTGTAAATTAAGGTGTATCGGAAATTTCGAATATTCGAAATATATTTTACTTTTAAATTGTTTTTCCATTAATCTATCAATTTTTCCTTTTTCTTTATTCAATGCGTTTTATTCCTTGTAAGTTAGATTCTCCTAAAAAAATCTTTAAATTTGGGCATATGAATATAATATTTGCCCATATCCTTCTAACTCTAGTTTTAGGGATTTTGTACCAGAAAGAAACCTTAGAAAGATTTAGGTGTCTGTCTGTCTGTGTTTAGTTATAAACAATGCCAATTAGTGCTCTAATTACTCCTGTTGTTACCAGGAGCGCAGCATTCTTAGGCACTTCAATCGTGAACCTAACTTCAATATTAATGCTTGTTCTATATCGCATCAAGCCACCTCTTAAGTTTTCTTCTACCCTGGTACTTTTAAATCATAAAGTCTAGAATATAATAAACACTATAGTATTTTTTAAATTATGTATAATTTATGTGTATTTAAACAGTGTAATTACAGGAAATGCATTACTACTAATACATTTTATAAAATATAATAATAATAAGAATAAAGTTTTGTTTATGTCACTATTTTTAATTATGAATAATTAACACACTAAAATATATTTATATGTTATCGGCTAACACTCACTTTTATAGGATTGATGATGTCGACCCAGGTTTCGAGCATATCCGATGCTCATCATAAGGACGAGCGCATCGACGACATCATCGATCCTATAAAAGTGAGTGTTAGCCGGTAACATATAAATATTTTTAAGATGACTCAAACTCACGAAAATTTCAATACACTTAAATATGTTTAATATTATTAGAAAATTAAAAAAAATTTTTTCTTTACAAAAATTCTAATACACTTAATACAGTCTCTTTCAAGATTATGGTAGCCTGGTCCTACCTACCTGGTCTAACCTACTCAAAGTCACAGAATCAATAGACATTAATAGTAGATTGTACACCAAGGGGATAAAGCACTGTATTATGTCACGGGCGCGATATTGAATCCTGATCGTAACGAAGGACTCCAGATTTAACTCCCGAGCGTAGCGAGGGGGTTTTGAGTTGATTCCCGGAACGGAACGGTATTCCGAGGTCGTGATTCAAGTCCCACTTGCGGCACATTCACTTTTTCCACCATAATTTGATTTATTAAAAAAAAAAAAGATTATATATTTTCCTTTTCATAGACAAGATATACATTACTGAATTGATGAGAGACATAGAGTGAGAGAGAGAGAGAGATGTCAGGCTTTATTTATCAGTGTATCATCCTTACTAATTTATAAATGTGAAAGCGAGATGATGACACCATAAAAATATTAGCGAGCCTATGTGTTAATGTGTGTAACTAAAACATATCGCGATTTAAAAAAGTTGTACAACGCCATCTATCGAGTAAAGTAGTAAGCTTCTGTTTGTTAAGGTTTTATTTCTTAGTTTTACGCGTACGAAGTCGCGGGCAACAGCTAGTTACAGAATAAAAAACAAAGTCGTCATTTTTGTATGTATATCCCTATGTGAGCTTATATCTTCAAAACTACGCACTGGATTTTAATGCTTTTTATAGATTACATAGACTAGTTCAGGAGGGTGGCTTTTTTATAAATTGGTAAGGTTAGTTTTCTAAATTGCACGTGTACAAAGTTGTGGCGAACAGCGAGTTATTTTATAAAATACTATTCTAAAACATTATAGGTATAAGTAAATAAGACGCTATAATTACAGGAAATGCAACTATTATACATACAATATATATTAATAATGTATACTAGCAAAGTCACTCTTTTATGTACAGTCAGCAAAAATATATGCATTGTTTTGTAATTTTTAAGCTATTGCATAGCTTCTATCGCGGGCCTTGAGCGTGGAGACCGAATCCACAAAATTCGAAATTTAATTTCCATAGGTAACGGAAATAGCGTAAAAAACCTTACATATCGGCGCTATCGCGCATGCGTAGCATGTGCAGTAACGCCGTTTCACTGTTCGCGCTGATGACTCATGTCAGTTTTGGTGTGAGTTTTTATTTTATTGACATTTGATTGACAATCGCTATTTTATCTTAATTACCATAAACAATGGACGAATGTAAGCATCAGTAAATAAGGATTATTAATCTTATTTTAGTTTATGGTATTTAGGTTCTTGCATAAATAAAATAAATAAATAATTATAATTGCATAAGTTGATAAAAAATACTATGCAATAGCTTTACCGCGGCAGTCCCCGAGTGACACACGTCTTTTATTTATATATTTTCTTAATAGAAAATAAAGTCATTATTTTATATGCATGTCTCTATGTGAGCTTATATCTTAAAAACTGCGCAACGGGGTTTGAAATAGTTTTTTAAAAGAGGTGAGGTTTAAGAGGAAGGTTTATTTTTGGGTTTGGTTTCTAAATTTCCCGCGTACAAAGACACAGGCAACAGCTAGTTATGAATAAAATTACGAATTGATCACAGTGTAAATATTGATAGTTTCAATAACATAATTCGGAAATGTTAATTCAAGTTTAATATTATATAAAACGGTGTAATGTGGAATAACGATTATAAGTATTGTTACGAACACACAAAACACAAAGGAGCTAGCGCCATCTAGCAGCAACTAGTAAAACCAATTAAAGAACCGAACAGAGTGAAACCCCTATTAGATAGAAACCCGTATAATGACTATCAGAACCAGAAAAAAACCACAATGGGTAACAAGAGGTATAAAAACCTGTAGTAAAAAATCTCGACAGCTTCTATGGAAATACCGCTTAAATCCGAGTGATAATAATAAAACTAAATGGAAACATTACTCTAATATATACAAAAAAATCATGAAACTTACACAACGGGCTATTAATAATTATAAAATAAAAACATCCATAAATAAAGCAAAAACCACATGGGGTATAATAAATAGCTCAAAGTTAAGCTTACCAACTGAGTGTATTACATCAATATTAGATGCAAATACACATATAACTAATCCTAGAGAGATAGCCAATTCTTTTAATAAATATTTTATAGATAAAGTTGTACCTATCCCTGAAGCAGAAATGCCTACAACACATACTATGCGATCCAACTTTTGTCAATCAATGTTTATGGCACCTTGTCTACCGGAAGATATAGTGAACATAATAAAGTCTCTTAAAAATACTTCTAGTGTAGGACATGATGGTATATGCACAAAGGTGGTTAAGTACGTAGCTGACGTTATTGCTTGCCCCCTTAGCAACATCATAAATACGTGTATTAGTACAGGCATCTACCCCGATAACCTAAAATACACAGTGGTTAAGCCGTTGTTCAAAAAAGGTAGCACTCAACTCATGAGCTGCTACAGACCTATTGCGCTGTTATCTATATTTTCGAAAATTTTTGAAAAATATTTATTTTCACAGATCTATACATACTTTGAAAAACAAAACATCCTAACTGAAAATCAAAAAGGGTTCAGAAAAAATAAAACCATTAACATGGCCATTTTTGACTTCATTAAACACGTAATAGGTAATTTAGATTCAAGACACCCCGTCTGCTCTATATTCTGTGACATGACCCAGGCCTTCGATTATGTCAAACATTCTCTTTTGCTAAATAAGTTATGGGCCTATGGTATCAGGGGCAATATATTAAATCTTATAGAGAACTACTTAAAAAATAGGAAACAGTATGTAGAAATTAAGAATATTAACATAACAACAAAAAAAGAGATAATATATAAATCTGACATACGTACGACCAAATATGGCGTCCCGCAGGGAAGTGTTCTCGGGCCGTTGCTTTTTATTATATATATTAACGATTTACCAACAGTTACCAAGTACCCAATAACACTTTTCGCTGATGATAGCACAGTTACTGTAAGCGGCAGAAATGTGAATGGTTTTGAAAATGATATAAATGCGACAATTGGTTCTATTATTGACTGGCTAAATAAAAATAATCTAAGAATTAATTTAGACAAAACTAACCTGATGTTCTTTAGTCAAAGGTTAACTACCCCTAATTTAGCTATAAAATACAAAGATACTATTATCAATAAAGTGGACAGCGCAAAGTTCTTAGGGCTGATTGTTGACAAGAAGTTAGACTGGAAAGCGCACACTGAAAAATTAAATAAAACAATAAATTCTTTAGCGTATGCTTTAAGGAAACTCGCACAGATTGTTAGTACGGATGCTCTTCTTACGGCATACCATGGTCTTGTAGAATCTGCTTTACGATATGGAATCATTTTCTGGGGAAATTCTACCAATAGAGAAATGATATTTAAATTACAAAAAAGATGTATACGATGTATGTTTAACCTAAAAAGTACGGATACTTGTACGATTCATTTTAAAAGAAATAAAATACTTACTTTGCCCGCCCTATATATATATGAAGTGGCAATATTTGTTAAAACAAACCCTAATCTCTTTGAGAAGTTTTCAGACACGGCGCGCCGTAATCGCCGTTATAATGATAGACTATGTATGCCTAAACGTAACACAGCTCTACTACATAAAAGCGTTTTCTGTATGGCTCCAGTTATTTATAATAGATTACCTGATTACATTAAGAAACAGCAAAACAACAGACTATTTAAGCGTCACTTAAAAGAATTTTTAATAAAGAAGTGCTACTACAACATTGCCGAGTTTTTAGATGATCGCAACATCTGACTATTTGTTTGTTGGGTTCTGTTTTAGTTCAATTATTAATAATTAAATAATTTATTGTGACAAATCAATTTATTTAATAGTTATTTATAACTTTAACAATTTGATTGCTATTTTATACATTTTTATTTATAAATTTTACATTTTACCACATTTTATAGATTTTATCAATCAATTTTACACTTTACTAAACTTTATACCAATTTATACATTTTAATAATCAATTTTACATTTTACTAAAAAATTCATTTTTATTTAAATTGATTTGAAATTATTGACTGTTTATTATGTACTATTTTGACATTACATGTTATTCATTAGCTGTTAATTCGTTTGACAATTCTAATTTATTGTTACGAATCAATTAGATAGGTTAGTCGTTAAGAAAAAGAAATTGTGTAAGCCAACCGGCAGATTTTGGAGAACTTATTTAATATTGTATTTATTATTACATCTTTTGTACCCAATTTCACACAAATATAGATTATGATTATGATTATGATTATTATATAATTTTTGTCAACATTATCACATTATCACAGATACTAGATGGCGTTAGAGGAACTACCGTACATGCGCGAATCTTCTAGAAACATTCATTCCGGGCGATCACGTTCGCGCACAGTCGGAAACATTCTGGAATGGTCTGGAACTCGTCTCGGCGCATATAAATAGCGGCAGGGAGGCGAGCCCGGGCAGTTCAGTTCGAGCTACGATAAAGGCGACTTCGAGAGCGAAAACAAGTGATCAAGAGTGATACCAGTGAAACCTACAACTTGGCTACGATCTAGGACATTGTTAGTGCTTAGTGTTTGGACCTAGTGCTTAGTGTTTGGACCTAGTGCTTAGTGTGTAACTAGTGCTAGTGAATAAAGTCTTCTAAAAGAGTCAGCAGGTCTTTCTCTCCAAATCCTTCGAACCCTAACACGTAACAACTGGTGTCGGAAGTGAGATTTGGAGATGCCATTGACTCCGAGAGAGGACTTCGAGGGCGTCAGGACAAGGGCACAACGAGCTGCGGAGGCCACGCCCGCTGTGGACCAAGCCCCGCCCACTGGCCCCACCTACCAGGCCCCGCCCACCGACCACGCCCCTCTAGACCCGCCCACTGGCCACGCCCACCATGCCACGCCCACCGACCACGCCCATCGGGCTCCGCCCACCCAGGCCCAGGCTCCGCCTACTCAGACTCAAGCCCTGCCCACTGGCTCCGCCCACCTTGCCACGCCCACCACACCGGCCACGCCCACTAGACAAGCTCCGCCCACTGGATCCGCCCACCTTGCCACGCCCACTAGACAAGCCACGCCCACCAGCGGCAGCGTAGCGTCAGTAGCACTTCAATTAGGAAGTTTAATTGAACTGATAGAGATGCAAAGGGCTGAAATTCGGTCAATGAAAGAGTCACAAGAACGCAAGCTCGGCGCTTTGCAAGAGTCACAAGAACGCAAGCTTGGCGCTTTGCAAGAGTCACAAGAACGCAAGCTCGGCGCTTTGCAAGAGTCACAAGAACGCAAGTTCGAGTCACAAGAACGCAAGCTCGGCGCTTTGCAAGAGTCACAAGAACGCAAGCTCGGCGCTTTGCAAGAGTCACAAGAAAAAGTGATTTGTGCTATAAATGATGTTAGTAACACGGTGATTAAGCTTCGAAAAGATGTCGACGTAGTGGAAGAACGAGTTACCGGGTTAGGATTGGATGTCGAAAATGTGAAAACCGGCCTCATTGAACTACAGAAGAAAGTAGTGCGCCTTGAAACCACGGGAGTTGCGATCTCTAGTGGAACTATCGGAGTGGCACAAGGACCAAGAGTGAAAGTTCCGCCATACGACGGCACTACTTCCTGGAACGCTTATCGTCAGCAATTCCAGACGGTTGCTACTGCCAACGGATGGACGGAAGAACAATGCTTGACCGCGCTCACTGTTGCGCTCAGAGGGCAAGCTTTGTCGGTCCTGGAAGCACTGCCACATACAGGAAATGGGTTCCAAGACCTGATGGAGGCACTTGAATCCAGATACGGGGAGCGACACCTGGAGCACGTGTTCCGTGCCCAACTGCGTGACAGAGTCCAACGCTCAGGAGAAGGACTACAACAATGGGCGTTGGAAATTGAAAAACTCGTCAGAAAGGCACACCCAGGAGCCGACACCAAGATGGTAGACACGAATATTGTTCAAGCATTTGTCGACGGAATCAAAGACCTGGAGGTCAGAACTGCAGTGAGGCTTCGTCACCATACCTCGCTAAAAGAAGCATTGGCGCATGCTTTGGAGGTCGAGGCTGTTCGTTATGACATACGGCATACCCATAAGATCCGCGAGGTCTCTGAGGAAGTCAAGGAGGTTAAGGCCCCTACGAAGAAAAGTTCTGGAGCCATGTGCTACAAGTGCGGCGAGAGGGGCCATCTTCAGCTCAACTGCCCGCAGAAGGAAACCCAGATGGAAAGGATGAAAAGGATCGAGGAACAAATAGAGGTTCTGAAGAAGCAGGGGGCTTTGTCCCTTGCCCGGGATCAGGGAAACGAATAAAAGCCAGGACTAAGGGGCGAGTGCTGGCTGACACGGAGGGAGCCCCGATAACTGTTATCTCTCAGGCATGCAGCGGAAATAGTCTTGCGATTCAGGGGACTATTAACGGGACGGATTGCAAAATGACTCTGGACACAGGAGCCTCTAGAACAATAGTGAACCCAAGTCTGGTAAAAACCGCAACGGGACACAAGAGGAGAATTAACTGTCGGCTTCTTACTGCCTCCGGTCAGCCAATACCCGTCCTTGGAGAAACGTCAGTTACGATGTATGTAGGGGGGTCCTCATACTCTCATAACGTAATCGTGGCTGAGATTGTGGATGATTGCATCTTGGGTTTGGATTTCATGAAGAAACACAACTGCAGAATTAATGTCGCTGAAGGAGTTTTCAAGTGTGGTGAAGAAGAAATCTTCATTCTTGGAGGCGCCTGCGGGAAAGTCACATGTGTAAAGAAGGTCATCATACCTGGACGAGCGGAAGCTCAGGTACTGGTGGAACTGCCGCCAGCTGGAAAGAAAAAGTCAAACAGATGCGTGTTGATCGAAGACACACCTACCAAGACATCGTCACAAAAACTGATGACGGCGAGAACCCTTGTTAGTGGAAGCAGTAACGCTGTGGTCAGGGTTTTGAATCTTGGTGATCGCGAGATCTGCTTGAACAAAGGTGACGTCATCGGAAAGTGCGAGGAAGTTGTCTGGATGAAAAAGTGTAGTTCGATGACAGGCGCAGACTCAGCAAACAGCAATAACTACGGTTTAGTGACTAAGCTACTCGATGACTGTAAGAGTAATCTGACTTATTCGCAGAGCATGAAAGCTAAGAAGTTTTTGCAGCGCTACGCGAATATCTTCTCCAGTCAAGAAGGGGACCTTGGAAGAACGTCGATGGTTCAGCACAGGATAGATACCGGAAGCGAGAGACCAATTCGTCAACGAGCAAGACGGGTACCAATTGCAAAGGAAAAAGAAGTTGAAGGCCTTTTGGAGGACATGAGAAGGAATAAGATTATTGAACCGTCTACAAGTCCGTGGTGCTCACCTGTTGTATTGGTGAAGAAAAAAGATGGTAGCACGAGATTTTGTGTGGACTATAGGCGTCTCAATGATGTCACTAAGAAGGACAGTTACCCGTTACCTCGAATCGACGACACTTTAGATACCCTGAGTGGCATGAAATGGTTCTCGACCCTAGACCTGAAATCTGGCTACTGGCAGGTGGAAATTCATCCAAAAGACAAGGAGAAGACAGCTTTCTCGACCGGTAAAGGTTTATGGCAATTTAACGTCATGCCCTTCGGATTGTGCAACGCACCTGCCACCTTTGAGCGACTCATGGAGTGTGTACTGGCAGGCTTAGTTGGAGAGGCTTGCTTAGTCTACTTGGATGACGTCATCATTGTCGGCCGCGACTTCGAGGACCATTTGCGAAACTTGGAGCGAGTTTTCGCCAAAATAGAGGGAGCCAAATTAAAGTTGAACCCGGAAAAGTGTCGTTTATTCAGGAGCAAGGTCAACTATCTCGGCCATATTATCTCTAGTGATGGAATCCAAACAGACCCGGAGAAACTGGAAGCAGTTCAAAAATGGCCTACCCCTAAGGACAAAACCGAAGTGCGGGCATTCCTCGGCCTATGCTCATACTACAGGCGTTTTGTTAAGGGATTCGCAGAGATAGCCAAGCCATTACATCGGCTGACAGAAGATAAACGACAATTTAGTTGGGATGGGACTTGTGAAGATTCTTTTCAGAAACTGAAGAAACATCTGTGTGAAACGCCAATTCTGGGGTATCCACAAACTGAAGGTCAGTTTATAGTTGACACGGATGCAAGCAACACGGCCATTGGAGGGGTATTATCTCAAAAACAGGGTGAAAGAGAAGTTGTTATTGCATATTTCAGCAAATCTTTATCCAAGCCAGAGAGAAACTACTGTGTGACAAGACGAGAACTCTTGGCTGTTGTAAAGACGCTACAACATTTCAACAAATATCTCATCGGCAGACAGTTTTTACTACGAACTGACCACGCAGCCTTGAAGTGGCTACTGCAATTCAAGAACCCAGAAGGTCAAGTAGCTCGATGGATTGAACAGCTCCAGGAGTACGACTTCAAGACGGAACACCGCAGCGGAAAGACACATGGGAATGCCGACGCACTCTCACGAAGGCCGTGTTCGGAGGACTGCAAACATTGTGTTAAGCAGGAATGCAATGAAGTAACATTAAAGCTAACGAGAACGAATCCTTTGAGTCTCTGGGAGAATGATGCTATGAGGGAGGCTCAAGAAAAAGATGACGACCTTCGGCACATCATCACATGGAAGAAACGGGGTGACGTAAAACCAATATGGAGTGAGGTTGCACCCACTGGCGCTGTCACTAAGGCGTACTGGGCGCAATGGGACAGTCTGATACTCCAAAACGGAATACTCTACCGGAAATGGGAGAAGACTAACGGCAGAGAGTTCCATCTTCAGATAATTGTCCCAAGAACGAGAGTACCAGATGTTCTCCATGAAATACATGATGGCGTATCAGGAGGTCATCTAGGTGTCAAGAGGACGTTAACAAAAGTGCGAGAACGATTCTACTGGTTGCATTGTCGAGATGATGTACAGGATTGGTGCCGCAAATGTACTACTTGCGCTGCTGTAAAAGGACCACAGACCAGGAGCCGTGGGAACCTGCGGTTGTATAACGTCGGTGCACCGTGGGAACGAATTGCAGTTGACGTAGCTGGGCCATTTCCTGTAACGGATTCAGGAAACAAGTATTTTATGGTCGTCATTGACTACTTCACCAAATGGCCCGAAGTCTTCGCCATACCAAACCAAGAAGCCACAACAGTCGCTTCCAAGTTAGTCGAAGAAGTTATATGTCGCTTTGGTGTGCCTCTGGAAATCCATTCTGATCAGGGCAGGAACTTCGAATCGCAGGTGTTCCAGGAAGTGTGCAGAATTTTGGGCATGCATAAGACGAGGACCACCGCGTACCATCCGCAGTCTGATGGAATGGTTGAGAGATTTAACCAGACCCTTGAGAGGCATTTGGCGAAATTGGTAAATGACAAACAAAAGGATTGGGACAAGTATATATCACTCTTCCTTCTGTCTTACCGAACCGCCGAGCATGAGAGCATAAAAGCTACCCCGGCGTATGTCAATTTCGGTAGAGAACTACGAATACCAGTAGACCTATTGACAGGAGGGTCACCGGAGGGACCAAAGACTGTACAAGACTATGTCTGCGATTTAAGGGAGAAGATGCGCTATATACACGCCTTGGTTCGGGAAAATGGGTTACAGTCAAGTGAGAACATGAAAACCAGATACGACCGGAAATCGAACACGAACGGCTTCAAGGAAGGGACACTGGTGTGGCTACATAACCCAACTCGCCGGAAAGGGAAATCTCCAAAGTTGCAGAGCAAGTGGGACGGTCCATACAAAGTGGTTACCCGATTGAATGATGTGACCTATAGGATTCAAAAGCAACCAAGAGGGACATTCAAAGTGGTACACATAGACCGTCTGGCGCTTTACCATGGTAGTAACAACGATGCTCGGGACGAGCATCTCTAAGAGGGGAGTAGTGTTACGAACACACAAAACACAAAGGAGCTAGCGCCATCTAGCAGCAACTAGTAAAACCAATTAAAGAACCGAACAGAGTGAAACCCCTATTAGATACTAGATGGCGTTAGAGGAACTACCGTACATGCGCGAATCTTCTAGAAACATTCATTCCGGGCGATCACGTTCGCGCACAGTCGGAAACATTCTGGAATGGTCTGGAACTCGTCTCGGCGCATATAAATAGCGGCAGGGAGGCGAGCCCGGGCAGTTCAGTTCGAGCTACGATAAAGGCGACTTCGAGAGCGAAAACAAGTGATCAAGAGTGATACCAGTGAAACCTACAACTTGGCTACGATCTAGGACATTGTTAGTGCTTAGTGTTTGGACCTAGTGCTTAGTGTTTGGACCTAGTGCTTAGTGTGTAACTAGTGCTAGTGAATAAAGTCTTCTAAAAGAGTCAGCAGGTCTTTCTCTCCAAATCCTTCGAACCCTAACACGTAACAGTATTATTAATTCGTACGCAATATTTACTTCTACAAAATTTAAAACCCCAATAAATTATACAAAAAAAAAAAACATCTTGAAATACTCCATCTATTAAAAAAAAACCACATCAAAATGCGTTGCGTATTTTTTTAAGATATATTATTATGTAAGCTCAATTAGGGACATGCATGCAAAAATAACAACTTTTTTTATAATAAATAAAGATACAACGAAACAACCTTTAAATCAAAACACACCAAACCTAGTTTCGTTTTAGTTAGGTTTAGACACATCAGAATCAGTATCAATGATTCTGCTATCGTTACTTTTGTTATTTCTTGCTATAATGAATGCATTTAGATTGACTAAGATGTAATCTGAGTCACTCCATGATAAAACCATAAAATATTAGATGCAATTTAATATACCTAGTTTATAATATATACCTAGGTATTAACATCCTGCCCTGATCTTAGCATTTAAGCGTCCTAGGTAACTAGGTATCTAATATCATTGAGATTAATCCTTGAATGACGTCACTTTTATGTCGTAATTATCTGGTACAGTGACGGATTAAGAATAAAAGTGTCATGACTTCATTTTGATCCTTATAATGCTGTAAATACCGATTAAAAACTATATTAATATAATAAATATTCATAAACATTACACATAACGTCCTCTGGTCTCAAGCTAAGCTTATATGCTTTTGGTAAGGGTACCAGAATACGGATAGAAATAGATTAAATGTAGAAAAGTAAAAAGGGAAAAGTAAAAAATTGGTCAAGTGCGAGTCGGACTCGCGCACGAAGGGTTCCGTACCATTATCTATGCAACATAAGGCAACGTTATTAGTATCGAGCAAGAAACGGTAAAAAAATCATGTTTGTTGTATGGGAGCCCCCCTTAAATATTTATTTTATTTTATTTTTAGTATTTGTTGTTATAGCGGCAATAGAAATACATCATCTGTGAAAATTTCAACTGTCTAGCTATCACCGTTCTTGAGATACAGCCTGGTGACAGACGGACGGACGGACCGACAGCGAAGTCTCAATAATAGGGTCCCGTTTTTACCCTTTGGGTACGGAACCCTAAAAAAGGGCTTTTGTTTAATAAAAATATTACCATTTAAATTTCCCTGTTTATGCAACATTTTTGAATAATGCTTCGCTCCTATGAAATAAGCATTAGCGCGTTCAAACAAACTCCTCAGCTTTATTATATTAATATAAATATAATAAAAATTAAAAGTTACAGAGGTCATCGTGATAACTAAATTAAAAGACTTATAAAGATTATAAACGTTTTAAATTTATTAACTTTTTCATCACATATACAGACACAATGCGAATATTAATATTTTTATTTAAATTAAATCCGGTTATATTTTGATAAAAACTGTTGTTATTTTGGTGCCGTTTTGCTTACAAGTTTACGAATTACTTCCCGCGACTTCGATCACGAGGAATTTGGAAATATTATGTTAAAAATCGCATTAAAATCCGTTGCAACGCTTTTAAAAAATTAACATCAACCGAGATAAACCAAAAACGATTTGGTTTTATAATAAGTAGGTACAGATTGCAATGATTGGTGATGGATTAAGAATAAGTGTCACCACCCCATTTCCTTTCCAGGGTGTGCGGGCTCTCTTTCTCTTACGCTACTGTTACGCACGGGTCTCTTCCACTTTGGAAAGGATTATGGTCTACTATGCTGCGCTGACGAGGCGTGTTGCCACAGAGTTTATTTTCAAGGTTTCCATCTGTTACAGAGGATGTTATCTGTATACAATATCCCTTAGCTGGCTTGTACAGCACCCTGGGGAGGAAACCACCATACACAGACAATCTTTAAAGACATCATCATCATCTTCCTGCCCTTATCCCATGATTTGGGATCGGCGCAACATGTCTTTTTCTTTCATAGTCTTCTACCAGCCGTCATGTCTGTGTTAAGTCCTCTTTCTTTCCTGTCCTTGTTCACACAGTCCATCCATCTTTTCTTAGGTCTTCCTCTAGACATTTTGCCTTCCACAATTATACGCAGAACTCCCCTAACGATGTTACTTTCCAAAGACATCTTCTAAAAAATATTTACTAAAAAAAATTTTAAACAATGTTTTTGCAAAATATGTATTTAAACAATAATAAATCATATTAAAATTCTGGACCGGAAATGTTTAAACAAAAATTGTTCCGGCCGATGGATATCACGGTATACACTTAAAGTAACACATACTTTTATTATACTATACCTACCTATATCATTAGGAGATCAGAAAAGCTTAAGAGGTTAAATATAAAACCGGCTAAATATGAGTTTTACTCGCGCATGGAAGGGTCCGTACTATCTAATATATAAAATTCTCGTGTCACAATGTTCGTTCCCATACTCCTCCGAAAAGTCTTGACTAATTCCTTTGAAATTTTTTATGCATATTCAGTAAGTCTGAGACTCAGCTACTATCTGTTTTTCAAACATCTAAGCGATAAGGGTTGTCCACCCCTAACAATTATATGACAAAACGTTTGCTGGATCAGCTAGTTATTATATGTCCCCGTTCTTGCAACACTTTTTACTGATGCTACGCAGTACGCTCCTATTAGTCGTAGAGTGATGTTATATAGCCTATAGCCTTCCTCGATAAATGTACTATCCAACTTCAAAAGAATTTTTCAAATCAGAACAGTAATTCCTAATTAAAAAATTTCCTAAATTCCAGATTAGCGCGTTCAAACAAACAAACTCATAAGCTTTATAATTTTAGTATAGAATATAACTATAGGTATAAGATGAAAAAGTACGTTAAAATAATATAAACGATTCAAGCTAAGCCACGGCATATAAGATGTTAATACTAACACTGTTGGTACTTCAACAGGTATTTATGAATATTATTTATGTATGTTCGCATATTTCACATAACAATCATACTGCATAAAATAACATAACATAAAAATACATATTTATGATTCATGAGTTTTTACATGTGGGTTGTAAATTGCAAATAAATAGTAATAATGATATTGTCAAGAATTCAAGTGTCACCACCCATTTTCCTTCCCAAAGTGCTGTAAAAGCCATGTTATGAATATTATACACAGATAACATCCTCTGCGAGAGATGGAATACTTGAAAATAAGCCCAGTGCCCAGTGAGTAGCAGGTATTTTTGCAAATCTCGGTCTAAATCAAATTGAGTAAAATAGTATGCTAAGTACTTAATTTAGAAAAAAAAATAGGTTCTAAGGACTAGAAAATTTCTGAACATAATTAGATTATGTATAGAATAAAAATTATAAATATAGTTTAGACAACCTTATGTAATAAATAAAATACAAAATGTTTGTCATTACACAAAAACATAAAAATTGGTCAAGTGCGAGTCGGACTCGCGCACGAAGGGTTCCGTACCATTATCTATGCAACATAAGGCAACGTTATTAGTATCGAGCAAGAAACGGTAAAAAAATCATGTTTGTTGTATGGGAGCCCCCCTTAAATATTAATTTTATTTTATTTTTAGTATTTGTTGTTATAGCGGCAATAGAAATACATCATCTGTGAAAATTTCAACTGTCTAGCTATCACCGTTCTTGAGATACTGGGCACGGAACCCTAAAAATCATGTTTGTTGTATGGGAGCCCCCCTTAAATATTTATTTTATTTTATTTTTAGTATTTGTTGTTATAGAGGCAATAGAAATACATCATCTGTGAAAATTTCAACTGTCTAGCTATCACCGTTCTTGAGATACTGGGCACGGAACCCTAAAAATCATGTTTGTTGTATGGGAGCCCCCCTTAAATATTTATTTTATTTTATTTTTAGTATTTGTTGTTATAGCGGCAATAGAAATACATCATCTGTGAAAATTTCAACTGTCTAGCTATCACCGTTCTTGAGATACTGGGAACGGAACCCTAAAAATCATGTTTGTTGTATGGGAGCCCCCCTTAAATATTTATTTTATTTTATTTTTAGTATTTGTTGTTATAGCGGCAAAAGAAATACATCATCTGTGAAAATTTCAACTCTCTAGCTATCACCGTTCTTGAGATACAGCCTGGTGACAGACGGACGGACGGACGGACGGACGGACGGACGGACGGACGGACGGACGGACTGACGGACGGACGGACGGACGGACGGACGGACAGCGAAGTCTCAGTAATAGGGTCCCGTTTTTACCCTTTGGGTACGGAACCCTAAAAAAGTTTAATTTATTTAAATAAAATTAAAATAAAGAACAAAATACTCGTTACGGTTACTAGGATACAATAAAATGAAAGAGTTTGTATCAACAAAAACAAACAACTCAATAAAGACTCTATGTTTTTAATGATAGAGTGTCATTCTAATTAAAGTAGATGTTAATGATTACATCTCCATGTACAGTTATGGCAACATGTTTTCCAATAAAAATGTTAATAAAACAAGTAAGTTTTTGCACACACTGCGATCTTTACTGCATCGAACGAAAATTTTGAATTTATTGCGCGCCGCATTCTTTTTTCAAAGGTGATATCTAGAGCTGGCCACATTTACATTGCATTTTATCGTATTTTATCGATTTAAAAAGAATTTACGAATAGCGCATTATTAGCTTTTTCATTGTTTCCCACGAAATTTTATTATAGGTACTCGTAATATGCAAAATATATAATTAACATGGTATTATGAGTAATAGATTTTTTTTTAATAAATAGTGTAACATGTAAAAGTTTTTTTTTGCTTCTATTACAATATTGAGGTTTCTCTTTGCTAAACAATAAATTTCTAAATTTACATTTAAAAAAATGTGTTTATTATATAGGTAGTACTTGACAGTCTTTCATGCCTAGTTCAAAAAGAAGTATAACTTTAAAAATATTTAGTTTATGTACCTAGTTATTTATTTAGTTTAATTTCATGCTTTAATTATCTGTGTAAGAAAAGATGGAGGGACTATGTGAAAAAGGACATGAAAGAAAGAGGAGTTGACACAGATATGACGGCTCATATATGACTAGGGAAGAAAAAGACATGTTGCGCCGACCATAAAGAATTATCTGTGTAGTAGTTAGAATACTAGTGTCATCACCCCATTTCTTCAAAGGCATAAAAAAAACAAAAGACAAAAACCAGATAAGGGATATTTTTATTCAAAAACATCTTATGAGAATGACGGAAAACTTAAAACTGAAACCCTATGCCAACAAGAGCAGAGCCAACACCCTCCGAAAGTGCCCGTGCCCAACACTGGGACATAATTGGCTTGAGACGTGTACTTTACCTTAATTACTTCAAATAAATTATAACTCTGCCTACCCAATGTCCATCAAAAATACATCAAATATACAGTGTTTTCCCTTGGCACCGGCGCAGCAAGTTTTTGTTAGTCTTTCCTACTACCACCTACTAAACCACTCAGCGAAACGAACACAGTGAGTATACTATTGCAAAACTTAGGATATTTCAAAGTATTTCCATCAAGTGTCGAAAATGTATGTATTTTTTAAGACTAACTATTCCAGTCACGAATATTTCAGCTGATATTTTATTTCAATACTCTTTTCGTGTAAATGGTATCAATTCTGCGTGCGAAAATTGACAAAACTTGTTATTCATAATAGTCTTTTTACGATAAAACGTTCATTATCTCTCCGATAAAATCTTCGTTTAAACCTCCGATAAGTTATTATGAATAAGACCATAAATGAAAACAACCTTTTGGCTATTTTGTTGGGCAAGTTTATATTAGAGAATTATTAAATGTTGAATTATAAAAGTACCTATCCTAAGGTTGTCTGTAAGAGATCACAACTTGTGATAAGACCGCCTATTGTACCTAGCTTATGTACTGTTTGTTATAATTCATTGTAATGTTTTACTGGCGTACAATAAAGAGTATTTATTCATTCATTCATTCATACCTACGAAAATCTTTATGAGCGAGTTCAACTTGTTCCTGGCTGGTTTTTATTACACAGACTAGCTGTTTCCGGCGACTTTGTACGCGTGGAATTAAAAAAATGCTTCGCTACTATTAGTTGCAGCGTAATGTTATATAGCCTAAAGCCTTCCTCAATAAATGTACTATCCAACACTCAAAGAATTTTTCAAATCGGAGCAGCGGTTCTTGAGATAAATGCGTTCAAACAAACTCTTCAGCTTTATAATCCTACTAATATTATAAATGTGAATGTTTGTGAGTATGGATGGTAGGATGTTTGTTCCTCTTTCACGTATAAACTACTGAATGGATTTTAATGAAACTTTGTCAAAATGCGACGATAAGTGTCAAGTAAGTAGAAAGATATCGACGATCTGCGAACTATTCTGACGTGCTCTGCCAAAACCGTTACACATTTATGTAATGTATGATATAATGGAAATGTTTATCTTAGAATATTCTTACCGTGGAAAACCGAAATCCACGCGGACGAAGTATTTTTTAGTATATAAAATGTCTATGATATGTGAAATGTCTCAGGACAAATCCTATAAAATTACCAATTCATGGTGTTCCTACTGCGTTTGTCCGTACATTACAATACAATGGTAGACACTCACACGTCCTTGGCAGATGTTATCTGTTTATCATTCATCAAAACAAGCCTTATAACGCAGTTGGTGGCGACCTTGTTATGAGTTTGATTCCTGTTCACGACATTAGTTGCAATTCTATATGCACAACTAAACTAGACTCAATGAATCGAGCTAAATTGGTACCGATTCTACGTGCACAACTAAACTTAACTAAAAAATGAAAATTGATAGTGTAACACAATTCAGCAATGTTAACACAACTTTTTTTATTAAAAAATCTGTATATTATAGACTAAAGATTTTAATTTATCCTTACTAATTTATGAGTGTGAAATCCGGATGACGACAATAATAATTTTGACGAGCATAAGTGTTAATGTGTGGAACGAAACGATAGCGCGATTTAAAAAACGTACAACGCCATTTATTGAGCAGAAGAGTAAACTTCTGTTTATTAAGGATTGATTTCTAAATTTTACACGTACGAAGTCGCGGGCAATAGCTATTAATTAATAAATGAAAATGTACACAACGAAATAGCATATTAAAATACGCCATACTTGTTTTCATTTTTTGTTAAATTCCCAGAACGATGTCAAGATGTCAAGTTAGCCCCGTAACAACTGATTCTAGAGGACGCCTTTGTTCCATCCGTGACCATGGTGACTGCAAAGTCTTCATAACAACGGGTTATAATTTAAAACGTGTTAGAGATTAATAATGTTATGATATAAAATTTTCATATTTCTTAAAACCAAGGTAACTTAGTATATATTTTATACAAATGTCGACTTAGTTTATAACCTAAAACTGTCCACGTCAAGTTATAGAGGTGATTATATACGGGATATTGCATCTCTATCGATGTTTGATCTATGGCGCAGTTCTATTGAGACTCTGTGGTTAATACCTGTTGCCTTTGTCCATGAAGGTATAGATAAAAAAATGGAGTCCAGACTCTGAATACCTACTTGAAGCAAAAATGATGTATGGCTATCTCGCTCACTGTGGTCAAACCCTTTCTTTCTAAGTAGGGTAACCTTTATTGTATTTCTTCCAGGACAAAACTTCAAGTAGTTGTGTTCCATATAGTGTCAACAAAATGTTCACTTCTAAGACCTAGCCCGTATAGATTTTATATGTCGAGATACTTTATGTACTGTGCGTAAAAAAAATACTCAAAAAACAAACTGTTTGTTATCGCGTGAAAGTTTGGATAATTCTAGTTTTTTAACAGTAACTGGAGGTTCGGTTGTTAAATTTATTATTCTTTTTACATTTTTAAACACGTAAAATTTCCTAGTTCGTATGTACGATGTACCTATAGAATATTGGTGGGAAATAGATAATTACTAGAACAAAGGTGTAGTTCCTACGGCAATACGAAATTAATGAATGATTGTGAGATCTGCTTGAGATAAAATAATAATAATTTACCTTTATTTCAGACCTAAATACATGTTACAAAGATACAGAAAAATGATTCCAACGAATTGAGAACCTCCTTTTTTGAAGCCGGTTAAAAATAACAAGGTGTTAGTAATTTCTTAGTAAACAAAACAAGTTACACAATAAAATCTATTTGGCATACCTAAGTGGAAACATAACTTTTTGTGTAGGTAGCGTAAAAACGAAAAAGGGTTATTGTACTCATATTTTTAAACATGTACTGTTATTAAGGGACCAACCATGAAATCGCAAAAGATATATGTTTCATTAATTTTGCAGATTAATTAAACATTATGAATACATACTGGACAATAGTTTTTCCTAGATTTCTGGGTTAGCCAATGTATTTCTATTTATTAATGTCAGTTAAAGGGCAAATTCGGTCAATAATACTTCTGAAAAAAAAAATACGTTACGTTGATTAAAATTAGTTTGTCGGAAAATCTGTAGTTAATAGTCATTTTAACTGACAATATGAATGTGGTTAAAAGTGGCTGACGGAAGAACGGAGAATCAGTCAAAATCAATTTTTACGTATATTTCTGTCTACAGCGTTTAAAGGAACCTATCATGAATGGCATGACGGGAGCTAAAAACCTAACCCACCCTTGTCGGGTTGCCCTTGGCTCCCTGTGCCTTGTGTTCCACTACTTGGCGCTAGGCAAGTCAGTTAAAATTACATTTAAACAGCTATATTGGGTAAAATTAGTTTTGAATAATTTCAGTCAAAAGTACTACTGTCGAGAGCTTACAGTCTATTGAGTGGTTATAAGTTTTGACTGTGACATATATCATAGGGGGCTATAATAGGAACGATAATAAAGTTACAAAAAAAGGGCAAAAAAGAAACAACAGCACTTTCCAAATTGAAATCATTTAATAACTTTTCTTTTATACATGACTAAATATTATTGTTTTGTGTAATTTCTGTCTCTTACCACGTAAATCACTAAGTATATTTTCTGTATGACTCTTTAAGTGTTAAAAAATGAATTTGCAATTTTCTTAATTAATACGCTTTCATGCAAATCATTGCAATAAATTGAGTCCGTGATGGGATGCTTAAACATTTCTTGCAACAGAGGAGTAAAATGTTGTGATACAACATTAATTAATTTGTTTTCTATATTGTTTTCTCTGAGTTGGCCCATCAGGAAGGATTACTTTCATAAATGCCAGAGCTAGGATTTGGTACACCCAGAGTAGCTACTTGCCCCATAGACTCTTCCTGTAATGAACTGTCTATCTGAAAATTATAATATATTTTACAAAATATAGCCTTTTGCCATATATTCGAACTACTACATTTCTGAAACATAATAATAATGTAAGGCTCTCATTAGGCAGTCGGATCGGGGGGGGGGGCTGGTTCAGAAAGCAGCAATTATCTCTGGAGCCTTGAGCGCCGGTAGTTTGGAAAATGTTCCTGATACTGGTGGGGTATTTTTTTTCATACTAGTTTTTATATTCCTTATAAATTCAAATATTTAACATTGTATAACATGTGAGACAATTAAAGGAGTTTGTAAATAGATATTTGAAATTTTACCTTGCAAGGTGATACTGCTTCTTGATTTGTAATTATAGTAGGAACTGCTGTTTGTTTTAAAAAATCCTTGCACTTTCATAAAATTTCATTTTCAATGGTACAATGGATAACCATAATTTCCTCTGGGTACTATTTTTAGGAAATCTAAAAAAATAATATTGCAGGTAAGTATATTAATGTTGTAAATAATGTGAAATAAAAATTAAATGACTAAGCAAACATGTATAATTTAGTTCAGGTCCCACAGAAAGTCCTAGATATGTCCTCAGTATGGTCACACCATTTCAAAATTACTTCTTGTAAACAAGAAAGATAAAATTGCACTAAGTCCATGAAATTCAATGTAAGACTATTAGATCTTTACATCGTTATCAGTATAGTTAGTTAGAAGTATGCTGAAAACATTGTTTAATCATTTTATGAAGAATTTAATTGAAAATACAAAGAAATATGTTTGCAGTTATTCAATGCCAGAAATCACGATCTAAACACTTACGCGTGAAATTGTATATCACCTCCTGGACACCACGTACTACCGCAACCACGCACTACACAAGTTTGCACCATTTCTTTAATTATAAAAATAATTAGAGTCGAAAATTTGATACGAAGCTGTGAACCGTAAAGTAAACAACCGACATATTGGCACAATTTTGTCGACAACTTGACATATGGTGACCAATGTTGCCAAATTACGAAATCCTTAGGAAATGGGGAAAATAATTCACTGATTCGTCAACCATGAAAAGCATCCGTGATCTACTATTTTATTAGTTTTAATTTCATTCATCGTATTTCAACTAGTTATTTATAGTTACGATTAAACACTATCAAATGACAGTGTTTAACTTGTGATTTGATATGTGTGGTGACTCTTTTTAAGAATTTACTAGGAGATTTTAATAAGGAGATAGCAGTACTAAGGCCACACTAAAAAGAGAGGTCAGACCACAGAGAGTGAGATAGAGATACGTAGGTATTTGCCTCAAACCGATGTTCCAAGTATGGCCTCCTTTTTTTTATCTATACCTTCATGCCTTTGTCCAATAATTATTGAAAAAAAAAGAAATTAAAAAAGTTTTTTGTTGGTAATCTATGGTGGTTCTGGATTTAAAATTAGATGCCAGCCTACAGTTTAGAGAAAAAATATTTTTTGAATTCAAAATTCAAATTTTCTTTTATATTTAATGTAATGTTCTTTTTGTAACCACTGACTACAGTTAGACAATAATAAATAAAATAAAATTTAAAAAACTATTATTCAATGGTTGATTGTTGAAAATATAACAGTTTGCTTTTAATATTATTATACATTTTGAAAAGTATATTATTTTATTACTTGGTCAAATTTATTTATTAGCGTATGACTTTTTATATTTATTATTAGTGTTATGTTATGTTTCCAAAATTGAAACATTTGAAAGAATAAAATATAATTATGTAAAATTAATAACTGATTAATTTCATAACTGATTAGTGTTGCAATATTTAAATCAAATTAAAAACATTTAACTCACAAAATATGCCACAAATTATCTAACATTTGCAATAAACGTTGTATTTTAAATTTCGGTGTCTTTGATCATAAAAACAATTATAATGCAAACACGTGAATCATAACACAAATCCTAAAATATAAAACTACATTAAAAATACGAGGCGTGCAAAATTGATTGCTAAAATAACAAATCAAGCAAAACCAAACATAATATCGAACGAAATTTTTCAGCAAACTAGAAAAAAATATTAAAAACAAAAAAAAATCCGTTGATTGAACAGCCATTTAAAAAAAAAAGATAACGGAAAACACCGGCACTAATCGCGAGTGACCTCAAATGTAAAAAAAAAAGAAAAAGCAAGTTCTATCGAACAATTATAACCTTTTCACGCTGATGGATGATAGTAATCGATTTTATGATCAATCCTTATTTTACTACAGACCATAGATTATAAAAAAAAACATGTTTCGTTGGTTTGTAATCAGAGAATGGTTCACTTCGATTTATTTGCTAGATAGGTAGATTTTTAATTGGGAAAAAGTAGTTTTAAAGGCGGCTAAATATCATCTATAAAGTAAGACATTAAGACAGTAAAGTTGAAACTTTACTGTCTTAATTATAAGTGAAATAACTATGACGTCATATGTTTAGCAAAAACTGTCATCCCAATCATGAAAATACTTGCCATGATTATAATTTTCACTTATGTAACAATAATAAAAGTTGTAAAATGTAGTTTGGTTATTATTGAAGTTTTAGTTCTCGTGGAGTATTAAGGAAAACTATTAGATTATTTTATGATTTCCATGCACACCGTCACAAGAAACCGACACCCAGAAATTAGATAGTCAAGATTTTAGATTTTTCTGTTAATAAACCATAGAAGTTAAACTTCTTACGTGTATACATAGATACACAGACACATGTTTTTATACTTAATGGTTCAAACCCAACCTCCCACGTCCAAAATACAAATGAAAATACAACTACTAATTTAAAGGATAAAATGAGTAGTTACGAAATAGTTCCAACTAGATTAGCTACAAGAGGAACAAACCTCCACTGACATCCTGCCGAACTTGTTCTCATGACTCATTTTCAACATTTATTTTGCATTAAGTACCTCGTATAGAAGTTATAACGGTATTCTAGTAAGAAACAAGGTACCTAGTATTTATACTAAGTACAGTATTTAAAATAAGAACACGCAATAACTGAAAATAAGTGTCAAAATTGATAGTTAGTCTGTGTTTAAATTATGTGTATTAGGCTGTGGAAATTTTTGTTGTAATTAATAAAAAGTTAGGTATAGAAAGCGTTACTATTATTATGGCCTGTAGTTATGGACCTATATTCTTTTTAAATTTTAATTAGGCCTTGAAAATCCACACATACATATTGTATTTAGTTTTCGCTAGAGATTGTAGAAAAATCGATCTAGAATTTATCGATTTATTCGCGATTAAAAATAAATTGACAAAACATCTGACGTTATTTATTTGAAATTATAAATCGGGCTTTCTGCTTTTTTTTTAATCAAGCTTAAATATTAAGCAGGTATCGATTTTCTGTTTTAAATTTATAGATTCGGCAATACGTTGTTAGCAAGATTTTATTCATTCAAAGAAAATACATTCAAGTGTTGCCACTATAATTAAAAAGTTGTTGAAAGTTCTAAATTCAAATAATCAAATGAGACCAATTAAGACTGTGTAAGGTTTATAGAGAAATTTCTGGAACGTAAATTCTGACAACAATTAGTTCAAAAGTGTAACTTTTTAATTGTAACATGAATTTTTATAATACTAGGAAACAAAGAAATATGGGAATTGTAGAACTATGTCATTATTCATTTTGTTTTTCGTTTTGGGACGCAGGCGATGTAGCACAGCACAGATTTAGAAGTGCGGGGCAGGCAAGAGAGACATAGGCCTCGAGCGTATACTGAGAGAGACAGAGCGGGGCTCAGAGCACAGCAGACAGTCTCAGCATACGCTTAGCCTCAAACTGCTAAACGCAGGATTAGGCAGATTAGTTTTTTTTATAACTTTATCTTTATCTGTATTTAGTGCGTTTGGTTCTGTTCTTATTACGTAATTGGAGTAAGATGTTAAGTATCAGGTAAGTACTCGTATAAGGATTTATCAAGAAATGTTACTCTATTATGCAAAATATTTTACACACACCCTATTGTTGATTAGCTGACTTTTGCATTTGCAACGAAATGTGTGGTCGTTCATTTCATTGTATTCCAACTTATTTTAATTGCAATTCCTAATTTGAATTTTATACTCAAAAATTTTCTGAAATAAAAACAGTTCACGATTTCTTTTTCAATTCTAATTTTTCTTTTTGAGACCGGCGTATGGTTTTCAAGATTTCTTTTTCATAAATTGTCTATGTTTTATGTTCCGAATTTGTGTAAGTTATTCCGTACATAGATGTTTATGCGAACACATAGTTTTCAATGCAATCAACTATTTCGTAATACTGATTGACTTATCGATTAATAAAAGATAGGATGTAATAACTGTATCGATAATGATGCGATCAAAGAACACCGCTGTTTTACACAACACTACTAATAATAAAATGAGAATAGCTGTCTGTATACTGTGTCTGTATGAAGCCAAAGAAATATATTTAGATCTTAGCAGATGGAGCTCTTTAGTCTCGGACTATTCACGTGGAAAAGGTTGGAAAATTTTGATTATTTGTTTATTTCGTCGTGCACATTTTTTTTTTATCTATTTACAAAGCTGAAGAGTTTGTTTGTTTATTTGTTTGAACGCGCTAATCTCAGGAACCACTAGGCCGATTTAAAAATTCTTTCAGTGTTTGATAGGGCATGCACAACAAAACTTAACAAAAAAAATGAAATATGATAGTGTCAATAACACACATCGACAATGTTAACAGAACTCTTTTATTAGAAAATCTCCATAATATTGACTAACGATTCTTAATAATATAAATGTGCACAACAAGATACATTTCACACAACGTCCTCTGGTCCCAAGCTAACCTTATATGCTTGTGTTATGGGTACCAGAATACGGATAGAATACATATATTACTTTTACATATTTGTAAATACATACTTATAATACATAGAAACACCCGTTGTTTTTAGTTGTTAGTTGTTTGCATTGTTTAGTTAAGTTTAGTTGTATACGTAGAATTAGCACGATTATCTGACAAATCTATGATCACTACATACTTCCTTGGCTTCACTAACAACGATACATGCATACATGTCATTGTTTGTAAATTATAAATTAATATTAATCGCAACCAGGAGTATTAACTTGTATTAGGCTATAATATATTAATATACTGCGGCGCCACCTGCCGGCGGCTCGTTAACTTGGCTACCGAACCGACTGGATTTTGTACTGTCATAGCCAAAAGTAGTTCTCATTTTTTTTTGAAAATTTTCATGGGGTATTTTGTGTTACTAACTTCTGTGCTCAAAGGTGGTGGATTTGATCTCCAGACAGAATATTTATTTCTATGAAATATTGCAGAATATCGCAATTGTCTTATTATCTTTTAAGTTTAATTGATTGATTGATTGACTTGGTTTCTTTCAAGTTTCGTCTAATTTACTCAACTAACAAAAGTTATTATTGTTTATGTACAAAAAAAAACAATACGCTAAAAATTCATAATCTGTTAATATTTATTATTATTTATTAACGATTATGCTAAGTTTGGGACTTAAGAATGTGGTGAGAAATGCCTTTGAATAATAAGATACAAATAGTTAAAGAGATTCTATAAAAGAAAACCGTTTGTAATCTAAGTAGAAAATCACTTTTCCTCGCAAGTGTACTCATGTTTGCATAAACTCGCCCTGTGGCGTCACTCGTTTGTTTCAACTAGACACCCGTCTGTTACAATAATCTTATAATTGCCATTAGCATATTTTAAATTTTGATATTGTGTTGATATTAAATGAAATAAATCTTGGGTTAATTGCTAAATAAATCAAGGACACTATTACCTACTCTATGATTTTTTTTAGAAACAAATGAGGAAATAAAATCAAGTGGTTCTTTTTTCTAAAATTGTCTATGTCTACAACACTGCCGCCATGTTTCTATTTTCTTTTTCGGCACGGGCATACTTCGTTCAGCCTGACAAGACATTCTATTTACAAAATACATAACGTCTATCTCTAAGAACCCGCCAAGTCACTATCTCAAATGTTAAGAACGATGACTTACGAATTTCGAACACGCCTCTGATTGGCTGTCAAAGTCGCACCGACGACCAATAGCTGCTCGTCAAATGTCATGACTGTGCGGTTTAAGAACAATTGTTCAAAAAAAGAACATGCTTCCGTTAAAGTGGCAATGCTTCTGTTTTTTTATCTATTGAGGTCTTTGACGTTCGAAAGGTGATGCCTTTTGTGTTCGATATTCGAACGAAAGGAGGTAGCAGTAGTATTACGTAGTTGCAATTAAACATTGTTATTTATTTCATTATTAATATATTTCAAAATACGAGCACTATTAAACAAATTTCAACAGTATAAAATAAAACGTAGACCATAATGAATTATCCATATCTATATACATAATATATGTAGGTATACTCGTATTGATAAAAATCCTTGTGGCTATTTTGCATCTCTTACTATAAAACGAAATTCAGAAGGAACAGACAATTTCATTACCGCTCGAACATCGTAGGAACAATTATTCCCTATTTGTGACTAAAAGAATTAATAAATTTAGTTTTTATTACAAGCTGACATTACTACTTAAAAAAATAGGCCAATAAAAAGGACGAACTATAAAATTAATTGGAAAATCGTTTAGCAATTGTCAACAATTGAAAACAATGAGGCCAATGTGTTTTAATTGCTTTTAAATAAAGTTACTGGTTGCTAAAAAACGCTTTGAAATACTTAGAATTTTAAAAAAGGAATTTTATTCCGAAAGACTGCTTATGTAGTCATATTTTTTTTATTTACGTTCGGGCCTACAGCGTAAAAACTAACAGTACTGGCTGTATGAGTATGACGCAGTCAACATGTTTTTTTTCTGTACCAATGTAAGCCTGGCAACAGCAAAAATAACTTTTTATATCAGGAAATCTGAAGCGTAACAAAAACGGTACATCAATAGAAACTCAAATAATTATTAAAAAAAGAAAAAGAATAAAAGAAATAGCTACAATGCAATATAGTTTGTACATTCGTCACAGGTTTCTACCGAATTAACTTATACCATCAATCATCATTTTGTTTGACGCGCTGTGATCAAATGAGTTTTTTTACCGCCTGTCATGACAGTACGAATGGGTTTCTGAACGTTGCGTCATTTTGATTGTGTTTACTTATTTCAATATTTTTTCGTGTTTAAAGTTTTCGCTATCTTTGCATTTTATACTAAGCTAAATTTGAAAAACTGTGGCCTTAATATCGAGAAATGTTAAGGCAATCTTAACATTTCTCGATATTTTTAAATATAGAAGCAGTTGTTAATTCCATAATCACTCTATAGACTGTTATTATAGATGGATCTATCTTCACGTGCAAGCCTACTTCTACAATCGCCATTTGCTTTTATTTCGTTTAAAAGAAAATGATTCCAAATTAAAAAAAAAGTAAAAGAAAAGAATTTCAATTTAGAATTATACTCTTACTCAAATATCATGGTCTAAAAGAATAGTGCTGTGACGCGAAACAAGCCAAACGAAATAGTCGATTAGTACGTTTAATTACAATTAAAATTAAAAAATTGCCGTAGCCGATTCTGTTCAGATATTGTGTGAATCGATGATACGCAGATTATTGTAATACTTTACGCATCGAACAGTTCATTGGGTAAAATATTGTGTAATATTTTGTTGTCCCACATAGTAAGTTTTCGTAATGTGGCCAAGACCTACCTTTGGTTTTTTGTTTCTTAAAATTGCTGATTTATACTTGTAAGGATGGCATGTTCTTAAGAAATTTATAATTTAGTGTACCTACGCTATCTGATCCAACTTTTGTGATTTTTTTCATGCATTTTTTTCTACCGAAATTGGTCCAACTGTTTTCTTTATACAACTAGCTGAGCCATGTAGCCTTATCTATCACCTCTCTCTCTCTCTCTCTATTAACGTCCAAATGTTGGGCAAGGACTCCCTCCGCTTAGGAGGCATCATGGTCTACTAGGCCTTGCTGGCCAGGGTGTTTCATTTCGAGTTTACTAACTTTGGTCTTATCTGCATTACAAATTTCAAATTTCTTAATTTTTTGTTTAAACCTATGCATGTTTTATGTTCATTAATATTTATCTACGATCATTTAAACTTTTTAAATATTGTGTATTAGATCTAAGCGTATAGATAAAGCTATGGAATTTGTTTTATATTATGTACATATTTTTTGCTTCATAGTACAGTATATTAAAAAAAAAATTAAGAGCAAACAGCTATAATATCCTGTTTTCTATAACAATATAAAATCTAATTACTTATAGTTTAAGAACATTTATAATTTATTGCCTGCTAATAAAATCCGATAACAACCCTAATACCGTCTTTACTAACCGCTAAATTTGAAAAAAGAATTGCATTCGCTCTACTTCGATCAATCATAAAAAAAGGTTTTCTTTTTTATCATTCGTTAACACAATGCAATCGATAAAAAATGGCTGACCTTACAATATTCCCTTTGCATAACGGCAATTAAAAATGTTGTTTCATAATAATTTTATAGTTCCTCAGGCGATTGTAGAAGTCTGCAATATTATCATATTATGGTTTATTAAACTGGATTATGACTATTTTATATTTAAATAGGATTATTGGATATTTTTTTCGTATTATTACCAAGTTACATGCCCCATAAATGTAAAATAATAATTAAGCCATACGCCATACCCCAAATAACGGAATAAGAGCAGGATAATTATAACGAGTATTTGTTGTTGTTGCATCAACTGATATTCATAAACTGTAAAACTTCCAGTCCTCTCAGATACGAGTAGTTTTTTTTGTGTAATTTTAGCTTTACAAATTGTAGAAGCTTAGCCGAAAAATCTAACTTAAGTAGCCATTTCAAAAATCAAATTTTGAGTACGTTTCTTTGCAACTAATTGCAAAGAGTCGTTTTAGCCTAGTTCTACCCGTGACCATGGTGACTGAAGTCTCCGAAACATTAGGATTGATTTACGCTAAAATAAACGCGGCAAAATCAAAAAGCAGATCAACTTAGCGTCTACTCCATAGTGCTTGGTTGCTATAAGCTTATTCGCCACCTTAGTGGTACAAAAAAATACTTGCCTAGTTTTAATACTAATATTACAAAGCTGAAGAATTTGCCTGTTTGTTTGAACGCGATAATCTGAGGAACCATTAATCCGAATTGAAAAATGTTTTCAATGTTAGATAGAACATTTCACATTCGAGGAAGGTTTTAAGCTATATAATGGTGCCAATTCTACTTGCACAACTAAACTTAACTAAAAAATAAAAATGAATGCTGTCAATAACACAATCTGGCAACGTTAACTAAACTCTCTTCTTGTAAAAACTGTGTATTATAAACCTACGATTTTAATTAATATAAATATGTACAATGAAATAGCAAATCAATCGACATACACCGTAGTTGCTTTCATTTTGTAGTTAAGTTTAGTTGTTGCACGTAGAATTGGCACCAAAATCACGCTGCGATTAATAGGAGTGAAGCAGCAGTGAAAAATATTGCAAAAACGGGAAAATAATTCTAAATTCTACGCGTAAGAAGTAAAAGGCAACAGTTAGTTTTTAATACCCAGTATTCACGATTGCAGTACCGGAATTCACTTTTAATTACTACTAATCTAGCTGGAATGAGAACTATTATCATAATTTTATTACAACTAACGCTATAAAATGCTTTTTTATAAACAAAACAAAAATGATAAGTTTTATAGACTAAGTTTTATGAGATTTCGGTTACAATCATTGAACTTATTACATTAATAAATAAGATTAAAATACCCGGTAAAAGCATAAGCTTCATAAAAGAGCTGGCAATGTTCAAACGGTCTCTATGACCGTTTGAAGAGTCGAAGAGACGAGTCTCACCCGTGACCATGGTGACTGCAAAGTCTCCGAAACGTCGGGCCAAAATTTAAAACAAATATACGCGTCTAAATCCGTAAAAAGTAGTTTTATTTAAACAGATGAGTCGCGCAAGTGTTAGAAAATAAAATGCAATTGTGTATTTTCTATCATTATTAATGGACATAATTTTTTTTAAAGTAATAAATCCATATTGCATTGTATTGCAGGTTGTACAGTAATAGTATCCTGAACTAAAAAGTCCTCCAAACCGAAGTTTTCGAACAAAGCTATGTCTTCTGGGTTAAAATCTGAAATATATAAACTACATAAAGACCCAGTGTTCTTCACATAGAACATAATATATTCTAGAACCCCAAAGTTCGTTTTTCGAACAAATTTATTGATGACCTCTTTCTTATGAAGTCGATTAAATATTGTAATGAATCTACTGTGACAGTAATGATACGACGCCCTTAGTGTGCCAGTACAACAGTAACTCGTACTTGACCGGTTTCTCTATTAATTAAATAAATAAATAAATATTCATGGACGGTCCACACAACGTCCTCTAGTCCCAAGCTAAGCTTATATGCTTGTGTTATGGGTAATTAATTACCTCAATCCAAGAACTGAACTTGGCTTTCTTATGAAAAACATCAAACTTATAAAACAATAGCGCATAAGCAGCACCTCTAGACAAATGCAATGATTTATTACCAATGACAAAAAAATATACTTTAAAAAGCCTCTATTACAACAAGATATGGTTACAAATCGCTTGATAAATTTTTGAAGTAGATAATTAAGGCCTAAGTAATGCTTGGATTAGATTGTTTCGTTTTTGTTATAAAGACCGGAATAGTATGGAGTTCGATTCCGTCTTTTTTGTGTTAATGTGGAATCGAAGAATTATAGGGATGTGATGTTTCGATTAAATTCGACGTTTTCTATCGATGTTATTATTCGCGTTAAAAGCAGAAAATATCGCGTTGGTAGTAAGCAATTTACATGCTTTATTTGATTTTAAAAATATGTTTTAATTATTTATTTATTACGTATTTAGTGCATCTGTGACTTAATTTGTCTGATAAAAGACCTATCAAGTTCAAATGTTATGCATCCATCCATCAACCTTTCTCCGCCCACTACTGGACATATCCCCTATAAAATGCCACAACGCGCAGTCCTGCGCTAACTGCATCCAGTAGCCCCCGGTATATTTGACGATATCGTCGGTCCACCTTGTTGATAGCCGGTGCGTAGTAGTCACTCCGTCCGACCTTCCATCCCCAACGGTCATCACACCTTTCAAATGATAGCGGCTATTTGTTTTTTCTAATTTAATAAAAAATAGTGAGCAATTATGACGTTACTCATTTATTGTCTTACGCCAACTTGTAATTTATTTCTGCATTTTTAAAAGCAAAACGTTTTCCGTGTTAGCTTATTTTGATTTAATAATAAATTCCATCGCTCTTAATTCAAATTTTTTAAATAAATCGATAATATAATCGTTAAGGCCACATCTCTATTTCAACGCGGGTTCATCAAAGTGCGGTGCACAGACAATAACTGAGAAATATTAAATTTTAATAAAATTAACTTGGACCACACTTTTTATACCGTTAAGTTGGTATTATGAATATCTACAGAGGGTTTACGAGTTATTTTTAATTAAAGTGTGGATGTAAAAAATAAGAGACTCTACTCTATATTTTCAATGCTGGCTGTGTGTAATTGTGCCTGTGCCTATTTTGCCGCCAATGTACCATTTGACATGTTGTTTGTTTTTTTATCTAATTGCCACGACGATAACCTTTTTACAACAAGACAGATTTAAATATTATACGTAAAATCTTTTGAGAAGAATCTTATTTTGAGAGCGGAAAGAGTTGTGTAAAAGAAAAAATCATAAATAAATAAAGTCAAGTCTGATTATGATGCACTCTACATTGCACCGCGCCGCCATTATTCATTCCATACGGTGACACATGACGAATCAATTTCCGAACGAAGCCAATCGCTATATGGTTTCGGATCGTACCTACCTATACGTTTGTCTATGGAAGAGCTTTTTTTTAATAATGATAGGCGCGAGTTTTGATTGCGAGATCCGGTAATGCTTGATGTTAATGATATTATTGGAATATCATATTTATGTTGGCGGTTCTTTTTAAGTAATATAAGATTTATTTCGATTGAAAATATCTTCCGTTCGTAAAAAGTTAGAAAAGTAATAATTTCTCATTAAACAGAAACGTAACTTACTGTTGAAATAAAATGTAGAGCACTTAAGAAGCAAAAAGAACATTATTTTGCTTTATTCGTAAACTATTCACAAAGAAATTACTAGTTAGAAGCAGCAGTGCGTTATCTGTGACAGATATTTAAAAAAAAACCTCCTTGTCTTTTAATTACACGTTACAGACGGTTGAGGTTAGCGTGATAAATAGCTAAACAAAATCTTATTGTATAAGTCGTAAGGCCTTATTTTAGATGTGTTGTGATTTAGAGATAAAAAAATGTGGTGAATGTACACACTGGCGGTTAATTATTGGGTGTGTGACATAATTACTATACACTGATAGTGGGGTCTTTTTTACTTTTAAATTTTATAAAAAATAAAAATGTCTATGTCATATTTAATACCCAGTAATGAAAATTGACAATACAACATTTTTAAAGTACTACCAATCGAATTCAGTAATTTCAAATTTGAATGTGGTATTTTAGTGACATTCTTTATTTGAATTTAAGAATGATTCTTAATTTGAATTAATATGACAGCCAGGTAACAGATGAGGCTAATGCTCACGCTGGAAATGCAAAAGACGGTTGTGTCAAATTATTGCTGAACAATTAACATTAGAAGATATTTAAAAACATGAAAATTACTTACCTGTGTCTGTGTAAGACCAAGGCTTGCGGCTAACTCGGCTCTCTCAGGGAGTGCCAAATATTGCGTCCTCTGAAACCTCCTATTTAGTTGTTGTAACTGAAGACTGGAGTATATCGTTCGAGGTTTCCTCATTTTCTTGCCTTTGCCATTTACACGAAGACCAGGGTCGTCTGATAGACCACATTTTTCTGTTGAAAATGAAAACAATCCTTAAATTAAGAAATAATTAAAGATACGTAGTAACATACCCTAGCAAAGAATGCGCTAACGTAATCTATAGGGTTATAACCACTAAACCAACATACAGTACCGCTGGTTTTATTTTCGTTTACTTTAGTTTCGGTGCAATAGAGTTGGCGCCAATGAATATGCGAACTATAGCTAGAAGTATTTTTCTATCGCTTCGCAAGCGCGTTAATCATCAGCGTCGGTACATTTCAATATGGGAAAGCCGTTTAATTCCTTCAATATAAAATATGAGCGCAATAAAAATCAATCAAGAAAAGCCATGGCGCCGAAATGGATTTAATTAATTATTCTTACGTCTCAGACTAGTTTCTTCACGCTTGTTATAAATTGAGAAGAGTAAAAACAAGTTGATTTAAGGGGAATAAAAAAAAATCTATTTACAGTTAGATTTAAAAGAAACTTGACGGGGATGTTACATAGGTGTAGACTGTACACTGTAGGATGTTACCTAAAGTGTCCAGTAAAGGGCAAGGAATATTTTAAACCTACAACAATTTTCACCTGTCTTAAATGAAAGAAAATGGGACAGATATGAAATATGTATATATCAATAACAGGTCATTGCAGATCACCTTAATGCCAGTGCCTATATCGAATAAAAAACAATATTTAAAAAAAAGTTGTCTATGCTTCAACAAGCTAAAAATTCGTTTCGAATATCAAATCGCGCGAAACGCGTTCTGATACACACCCTCTATAAATCAACACACATGAACGTCGCACATAAATCTACAATATAAATATTCAACACGATACTGGCTGAAGCATGGCCATCCATTTTGTAAAATATATATGAAAGGCATGGGCTACTTGATAATAGTCAGTGGTAAGTTGTAATTACTGGTTTCGTATCGCAACATCGGATCGGACCAACACCCCGCTTTTTGGTAAGCGTGCTGTATCTGTAGGTACTAGTGGTGCGAATAAATCGATATTATAATGTTTAGTCGATTTATCATAAAACAGTTTTAGTTAGGTTATTTCATTTAATTTTTCAATTAGGACATACTATTAATTATAATATCTATAGGGATTTGGAATGTTAATGGTCAAATACACTTAGCATAATTATTTTTCAGTTTACAACACATAAAGGGTTTTAATTTCTAGGCAACAAGATGTCTTTAATGTCCATATTTACAAATACTTGACATTCACCTGTTATTACCAAAATCAAGTGGGTAAACTAGAGCACCTAGAGTGCAGTTTTTAAGGTCATAGGTTATAAATTGGACTTGTCATTAAAACCTAATATAATATTAATAAAAACAACGCATTTTCTTAACGAATATTAATATCGAAATAACTTTTTTGTTTGGTATGTATGAACACGCAGCGAGGAGAATTTTTGAATTTGGAATAGTACGCGGCTCTTTTGGTGAGCTTTTTAAAAATCGAACGCCGACTATGCCGATATTGTTTTTTATTTTCTGGTTTAGATGCGGCCTTGATTATTATGGATTTGATAAAGTTTTGTGGTATGAAATTTAACTACAAACTTACAATAAAATAATACTGAATCGGGTCTGGTTTGGCTTATATGCAACATTACTCGTGAAGCATTTTAGCCTTGATTTAAATGGAGCAGTGTGGAGTGACATGACTAATCTTCCCCACACAATCCTGATTTGACTACCATAAACAATAAAGTAAGCTCTACGTAGTCATAAGCAACTAAATTAAAACATATTCCATAATCTCTATCATAACAATTTCTCTTTTGGCAATACTCAAATCGAGTTGTCCAAATCAAATATCATCAAAAGATAGAAATAAAATATTTTTTAAAAATATTTAAAGGCAAATTTTCAAACCAGCGCCTATAAAGGATATTTTTAAATCTCGAACCCTCGTATTTCAGATTGTAGATATGCAAACTATTTGCACAACGAGCCTTCATATATCAAAGGCGTGATATTAATACCAACATAACGCAAATAATCCTACGTGCTTTAGTACGTTATTAACGTTTTATATTCGGAAATTCAGTCGTTATACGCTTACATAATATTTAATATAATAATAATAAATTCTTTATTTCTCAAAATACAAGATTTTTAGTAGTACAGTACAGCTGTTTACAAAAACTGTTTGTGAATATTACAAATTTTTTTTCATAAGTACAGAGATGCGAGTGCAAAGTGCCTGTGTTTAGGATACAGTCCCTGACCCTGCACTAGGCACATATTGAATACATATTGTGTAAGCAGTAGGTACTATTAATACATATTATACATTGTAGATAGGTATTTTTGTAACGCATATCAATTATATAAGATCATGCAGCATGCAGTGAAGAACAAAGGTGTGTGTAATAGTTTGAGTTTGTGTGTGTGTGTGTGTGTGTGTGTGGGTGAATGTGTGTGAGTGTGTGTGAATGTGATTGTTGATAAAATTGAAGATTATGACAGGTTAACATTTCTATAATTATTGTTCTACAGAATTTTGGTTAATATTTTACAATAAGGTGAGTATTACTATTAAGTTATGATGGCCAAAAGATTTTCAGTCTCTTCATACGATTTATTTATTAAGAATTTGTCTATAGTTTGTTTACACTCGCGTTGAGATAGGTGATAGATAGGTATAGTTTTATTTATTTTATTATACAGATACGGCCCCAAAAAGTATAAGAATCGCTTAGTAAATGAAAAATTAACTTTAGGTACGGAGCAAATAATATCCTTACGACGGCGACGCGTCGCCGTCGTTTGGACATAGGTTGATAAGGGGTGTTTCTATGTTGCTGCAATAGAGCGTGGGAGATATATAACTGTCTAATATTCAATACATATTCAATACATTTATTATAGAGCTCTGTAGTGGGAAAGAGTATTGGACGAAAAGTGGAGATTTTTAAGATGGCCCTATGGGCAACTTCTAGTGGTTTCAATGAAGTTTTGTGTGTGCCGCCCCAGCAGGATATGCAGTAAGTCAGGATAGACTGGCATAAGGCTTGATAAATACGACGTATCAAGAATTGATTTGCTGCTTGACGTAACAGCTTAAAAACAAATATTAACTTTCTTATTCTAGAGGTTAATTGCTCGATATGAGCTTTGAAATCCAGAGTGCTGTCCAACATGATGCCAAGATATTTAATAGTATTAACGGAAGTAATAGCGGGACAGTTACATGGTATATTTGATAGATTTATGGTCTTTAAACGAAACTATGTATAATGAATACCGGTCTGCAGATTTTAGTACAGCACCGGGGTGTTTTCAATAGCGTAAGACCGCTCGTTGTTGCGATCTTTGGAGAAGATCTATGACTGGTTATTTAACTAGCGGTTTACTCGCGTAGAATATTGAAACTTTTCCCAGTTTTTGTAACGTTTTACACTGATGCTTAGCACCTATTGGTAGCAGCATGATGTTATATAGCCTATAGCCTTCTTCGATTAATGCACTGTTCAACACTGAAAGAATTTTCCAAAACGGACCAGTAGTTCTTGAGATTAGTGTGTTGAAACAAACGAACTCTTCAGCCTTATAATATGAGTATAGATTTAGTAAAATAATCAACTAAGCGAGAATCGAACCCAGAACCTCATCCGCTAAGCTTATAATGACAATACTTTTAAGTAATGGCGTTTAATTGTCTATCATTCTATACAGAAACTGATTCCCATGGCACCATGGATGCATGTATGTATGGCGGCCCATACATACAGACAAAACAATGCCGAGCCTCGGGCATAGACACACCCTCCAGCCACTAGTGATGTGAATACGATCTGTCGATGTGTAGTGATGTAGTTATATTTGTTACTGGCAACATTGTAATCGCTTTTATTCGAATAGAAATATAGATATTTGTATGTCTGTATGGTATATACTAAGATTATGCAACACACACCCTGCAAACATATAAAATATAAGTCTTATTATAAAGTCTTTATCCGTTAATCCTTTCCGAAAAAGTATCCTTTTTGCGTCTGCAACAGGACATAAGCCTCCCTTATAATCTGTTACTACGTTTTACCCTTTAAGGCTTAAACTTACGTCACATAATATAATACAATATTTTAAAATATCAAAATAGAGCCACACACAATCCGTACTGTCTACTCCGCCCACAACCCGCCTACCGAAAAACCGACCATAAAAATGTATAAGAGAAAAAACAATAAAACCCTTTAGTCTTAAATAAAAAAGAAAATAAAAACAGACGAGTGGGCGATAACAGTTGAAACGTCAATGTTCCGGTAAAGTACGGTCTTTTAAAAAGAAAATGTGCAACACAAAAACTATTGAAATTAAAAGTTAGAAGAAGAGAAAGAAAAAGAATTAAGAACTTTAAATGACACTTTGAGATGATTTACTTAATTTCTTAAGTTCTTTTCATTTAGTTTTTTACTTTGAGTTCTTCTTCTTCATCTTTTTTGAATATGGCAACATTGGCAACCCACAGGTGCTCAAGTCCACTATTTTGGAACAATTGTCATACCGGCACAATACCGGCACGATACCGTTGCAATTGAAGTCAAATATCCGTAGTCTGCTATATGCCGTCATAACGGTCTTTCAATGGTAATAGAATTGTCGATCTCTTTTATCTATGCATTGAATTTTCGGTCTCTTTTATCTATGGATTGTGTTAGAATGGTATGTATGTGTTGCCGTTTTTAAAAAATGCGTTAGTTGAAGTGATTTTCGAAAAACTACTAATAAATTTAAACATTTAATCATGCTAGACTTCGTTTAAATATATTTGTACATACTATTTATTAGTATAAAAAGCAATGTGAAGTTTAGGAGATTAGTAAATTGCAATAAATTACAAAGAACAATTTCTAATATTTCTATCTATCTATTTTTTATTTATGGCAATCTGTCGACACAGGACAATTTAAAAATATTACTGTCAAATTCAAAATAGCAGACTACCGAAACATTTCAGTCATTGAATTGCAATTGTGAAGCAGTTGTGTACGAGACTAGCAATTTATGTCACTTTGACAATTGTAAGACAATGATGAAGTCGTTATGACGACACATTAATAGTAGACTACCAAAAACTTTACTATTGCACCATAATGGTACAATAATGGTACAGTTGTGACACCGTTGAAATACCCGACTCAGGGCCCTGTTTCTTGCGAGAGCAATTCTTGCCAGAGTCGAGTTTTGTACTTTGAGTTCATTTACTGTTATAAAAAAAACAAAACATAATAATATTGTCTATGGTTTCACTGGCGGTAAAATAAAACTAAACTCTTCCAAGTTTGAAATTAGAACTCGTGGCGTCGAATTTCAGATTGCACCAGACTTCCAAGTTTAAAATTAGAACATGACCTCAAAATTTCATATTAATATAGGTACTTATTGCCAAAATATTTTTACAAAGTTTAACTGTTAATCTTACATTAAGAATTAATAAATATTATATTCATGGATCGCAAACTTAAGCATAAATAATAGTATTTCTATAGGTCTGTGTACGTGTAATAAATTTAAATTTATTTTGTCTTAATGATTTTTAAGTTACGAAAAATTTCTTCCGTTCAAAAGTTCGGACTGTCAATCAGAACTTGAATAATATTTTGATGTTGGCTGGATCTAAGTATAACTGCTGTCCTAAGTAAATAATAAGCAATATATTTTTTCAATAAAAAAGAGACTAATTTTGCAACTTAAGTATGTTTTTACTAGTTAAAAGACACTAGTCATTTATAAAAGGGTTTTTTTTATTAAACTTTGTTTAACCTAAGTCACACATTATTCATCCGCGCGTCGTAACTTCGAGAAAGCGAAAACGCCTTATTCATAAAAAAAACTTAACACTCTTCCCTCCTTAGCTTTTTATAATGAAACGGACTATGGGAATCAAATTATTAACTTTTAATTATCTTGAACGGCTCTTTATTAACTTATAAAATAATATTGTAAGACAAAAATAATTATAAACACAGAAATTTATAAAGAAACCATGAAATTATACAATAAGCAATAATTTCTAACACACATTTGTTTTTCTAACAGCCAACATCAAAAAAATAATAGCAATGATAAATATAAAAAAAAATCAGTACAAAAATTTTTAAAATTAGAACTTCACTAACAAAAATTCTTAATTTAAACTAACGAGGGAGTGCAATGCTTTGTGTCGGGTTTTTAAAACATTAGGCAAGGGAGTGTCCAACATTCAGCCTCAGGTATTTTGTCCTAACCAAAGCGGTTCTATATTTCGGGATATTTATGACGAAAAACATGAATTTATTTAATGTTTTACTTATTAAGTAACTTATTTATACATTGCTATTTAATACCTATGAATAAAATTAAGCAACTTTTTAATCAAATTTAAAAAATAATTTGCAAAATACATTCTGAAGCATATAATAAAATCTTATTAATATACAATAAATTAAATGGTTAATTTAAGAAAAATAACACTAAATAAAATCCAATATGGCTCTATTTATGTATTCGCTAATGAAGCACTAACATAATCTATGTATACACAACTTGTCATAATTATTAATATTCACACATCAATAAAAATTAAGTATTTGATGTTTGCACGCCATTTCTGTAGAAATACTGCATTGCATAGTAAATGTATGCATAACATCACGGTTTATGCATATTTAAGCGCAATAGATATTAAAAATATATATTTAATGCGTATTATAAGCATATTGCAATGTTATAAATAAATCGATTAATGCGTATTTGAGACGCATTTTAAAGATGTTTTTGGATTAAGAAAGTGTTGCTCAATATCTATTAATTCTATTTGACGGGCCTCGTGGTGTAGTGGTTCTGGTAACGGACTGCCGATCAAGAGGTCGCGGGTTCGATTCCCGCTCGGGACAATTATTTGTGTGATTTTTCCAATTGTCATACAAATGTTTGAACTGCGTCTGGGTGTTTCTATGTATTATAAGTATGTATTTACAAAAAAAAATAGTATATGTATTCTATCCGTATTCTGGTACCCATAACACAAGCATATAAGCTTAGCTTGGGACCAGAGGACGTTGTGTGAAATGTCCATGAATATTTATTTATTACTTATTTATCTGAAAAACTTATTGTTCATAGCAATATTGTAAACGCAAAAGTAACCGTCAGTCTGCTGCTTATTAGCGATAAAACTACTGAACTGGTTTAAATTAAATTTATTGTACACATATCAGGCTAAAAAGGGCGATAAAGAAAAATGTGATTGGAATAAAATTACAGAATGTTTTTTTTTAACTGAATATAAGGCCTTGTTGTTTTCTTTCCCGTCTCTATCTAGAGAGTTGCCAACGTTAATGCATTGCCAAATAACTATTACAGGACCATAGACAAAATAATTCGTTACTCAAACAGAAACAAAATCGGAAAAAGACGGACGGTGTTGGAGTAATACGTTTTGTTTTACGTAGCGTTATATCAAATAAAAAGCCGGTTAAAAATAATACGTTACAGCTTTTCTTTTCGATAATACAACCACGTGCTTAGCCTAAAGCGAAGTTAAAATTCCTTAAAAAACTTAACAAAAATGGCGTCCAAACTAACAATTAAAAACTATTCAATGTATTATTATAGACGTCAAGCTAGCGGCGATCTGGCAGTTGTTTGATGGAAGGTTCCGGGTTTGACTCCGCGTTGTGTGTATTTTAATAATAATAGTGACGCAGATGTAGGTAGTTTATAATAATAGTTATCTAATAATAAAAATAAAGTTAAAAGTAATATAGTCAAGTGCGTATCTTCCGTTGTGCATGTATAACGTGACCATTTTTTCTCTGACTCAAAACGGGACATCGGTTTGTAAGTAGGTACATACTTACATAGTAACACTTTTTAAGTTATTTATTCACAAAAAGCTAGTAGTGTCATAATATAATATTAGGTTTAATTATATACCTATCAGAAGAACAAATTTGTTTTAATATATACTCTGGGCATGTTTTTTTTAATATTAACCTTCGTTATCAACATTGCCTTTAAAACTGATACCTGTCACTGAGTTTTCTCAGACATCCACAATTTGTTCATTACGGAAAATACTCTTTCTACTGAGTTCGGTTTCCGAAAACGGGACAATTTTGTGAGCGGTTTGCACCAACTCGATCAATCGATCACTTAGTGTTCTTTACAGAACACAATTGGACCGAAATAATGACTGTACATGTATTTCTACATTAATTTATGAATTTTTGCAATTGACTTGCTATGCTTTTACTAAATAAACTAAATTATAGTGGAAAAAATGATAACCATGAGCGGGACTTGAACCCACGACCTCGGAATACCGTACCGGTCCAATTGTGTTCTGTAAAGAACACTAAGTGATCGATTGATCGAGTTGGTGCAAACCGCTCAATAGATGGCGTTGTACACAAAACATCGCACGATGTTTAACTCACATTGAGAAGGTTGTAGTGGAAGATTTGGTAAACATATGCGGGAACCATGATAGCTCAGATGGGAGAGCAACGGAACGGTATTCCGAGGTCGTGGGTTCAAGTCCCGCTCATGGTTATCCTGAACATTAAATTACATTCTTTATTTAAAACTACTACATTGATTTATTGTAACAGATTCTAACAAAAATTATATTAAGCTTCACATAAAATTTTAAAAACAAGTCAAATTATAATTAAAAACTAAAGATTTCATAAATCCTCTTTTGTATTATTAAATTTATGTAAATAAATTAAAAATGTAAATAATATATCTAATATATAAAATTCACGTGTCACAGTGTTAGTTACCGTACTCCTCCGAAACGGCTTGACCGATTTTTATGAAATTTTGTGTACATATCCGTTAGGTCTGAGAATCGGACAACATCTATTTTTCAACCCCCCCCCCCCCCCCTGACTTCTGTATGGCAAAACAACGTTTGCCGGGTCAGCTAGTATTTTATAAAAAATTATCATTAAATTACACAACATTATTTTAATAAAATAATGATCATTTTAAGTAATTACGTTTGACTTATTAGTAGATTTTTCCGTCATGGCTTTTCCCATAAGGATTTGGATTACCTAACTGGAAATGATAAGTATGTGTTGTCATAGTATCAAGATATACATAAACTGTGAAACTTTCACCTCTCTAGCTATCACCGTTCCAGAAATAAAGCATGATAAATAAATAAATAAATATTCATGGACATTTTACACAACGTTCTCTCGCACGTGTTATGGGTACCAGAATACGGATAGAATACATATAATACTTTTCTTTTGTAAATACATAGGTACTTATAATACATAGAAAACACACAATTAGAAAAATCACAAAAATGATTGTCCCGAGCGGGAATCGAACCCGCGACCTCTTGATCGGCAGTCCGTTACGTGAACCACTCAACCACGAGGCTCGTCAGAGGGCATGATGGCAGTCAGGACGGACAAGTCTCAGTAATGGCGCGAAAAGTATAAAAAATATTAAATTAAATAGAGTATTTTTCATAGCATACTAAGTGGGTGTATTTTCAATGTGAATTGTATTTTGTGTGCGTGTTATTTTTTTTTTGACGTTTTCTTTTGATCGTCATCCAAAACCGTTTGTCTTACTATACAGTTTAAGAGTTCTGTAGAATATGGGTTTAGTTATGTTGCCGTAACACACATTTTTAAGTTTAATGTTATCAGTCAAAATTTAATCTTTTTAGGCAAATTAGGCATTTTAAGGTGAGAAAAAAAAATTGAACTTGCGACACTGCTATCATTACTAAGTAGATACAATTAGTATTTGTTTTTGAATCTCTCAGAATACTCAGAACCCACTAGATGTCACTGTTTTTCAAATTACGATTTTCATATGGTGGCGGATTTAGAATACAAGTATCACCACACCTTTTCTGTCGTGAGTAAAAGCCTACTAAGGAATACTGTACACAGATAACATCCTCTGTGAGACGGGAAAACTCGAAAATAAACCGTATGCCAACATGTCTGAACTACGCAGCATAGTAGGCCATAATGCCTTCCAAAATGGAGGAATCCCATGCCCAAAAGTGGGACGTGAATGGGCTGAAGAGAGAGAGAGAGATGTATGTAATATGTTACTAGAAAAAAGCTGAGTTTTTGGAGGCTCGCTTCTACTTTCATTTATTATTTTTTCCTAGTTTTTAAGAAAGTTTACGACAAAACTGCTCAGAGTGTAAGATGCAGCTTGATTTGCTTGCCTTAACAAAATATAACCTACGTAAACTTACATAACTGCCCTAAGATTATCTTCGCACTTCTATTTGAAACCATGCAGCTATAAAAATAAACAAATGACACGTAAATTGCATCAAACTTGCAAAATAATAACAATTTATGACTTAACCTACAAGTTTTAAATATAAAACTGCTTGTTCATGTGATTTATTTGACACATAACTAGTAGGTAACAATGCAGGTGTTAGATTTTGCACATCTACATTTTGTTCCGAAAGAAAGTGATCAATTTATATATTTGTCTTAGACATTATTTCTCCTCCGTGTGGTGACGGATTAAGAATACAAGTATTACCTCCCCGTCTTCTCCCAAAGGTGCTAAGGGATATTGCACACAGATCTGTGAGAGACGGAAATGTCGAAAATAAACCCTGTGCCAACATGCCTGGTCAGCGCGGCACAATAGACCTTAATCGTGAGGCCCGTGCTCAACAGTGGGGCGTGAATTGGCTGGAGAGGAGAGGAGGAGAGGAGATATTTTTTGTGATAACAGAGGGGTAATTTTTAACTTACAATAATAGTTTTAGGAGGCAATAGTTAATTTAGTGTAAAAAGCCAGTCAAGTGTGAGTTGGACTTGGACACGAAGCATTCCGTATCGTTGTTATCATAACCCATAACCCCCCCATAACCCCAAATAATGAGATAAGGCTAGGAGAATGATGATGAGTATTTGGTGTTGCAACATTAACCGATAGCACAAACAGTAAAATTTTCAGCTCCCTAGCTATCTTCGCTTCCGAGATAAAGCCTAGAAACAGACGTACGGATGCGGGATGGTTAAGAAGTGTAAATAGTAGGATCCCGTTTTTCTTTTTCCTTTTGGTACGGAATCCTAACTTGCTTATGGTCTTTTCTTATTATAAAACAAAAGTTTTATCTATGAGCTTAAATCTTTAAAACTACACTACAAGCTATTTCAGATTCAGTTTTAGTTTTCATTTATACAGTATTTTTAATAGATTGAGTGGTTCAAAAACATATAATATAAAAATATGGTTTATATTATGTATAATTTGCTAACGTTTGGTATTTTTTTCCATTCCAAGTAACAGTTAGTATTTTGTAAGTTCAGGAAATATAATTATGGTCTTGGATACCTACTTTCGGAACAGAGTTTATACTTCAGTGGTATTATTCGTTTTATGCTTAAGCAAAGATATTGTAATCTGTTTTAAAAGTGTTGTAATATATTCAGATGTCATAAGAAATACGTTACAATATTTATAGAAGCTATAAATATTGGAATTATGTAGTCTAAGTGTTAAAATATTGAGTTTAAAAAAGGACATATAATTTTATCCTGTACTAGCTGAAGCCTGCAACTTCGTACGCGTTGAAATTAGAAAATTTTCCCCGTTTTAGCAACATACTTCGCCCACCATCTGGTTTAACTCTGTTTGTCTTTATTTTTAACACGCTTATATAAGTTCAGTATCTATCTATCAATGTATTAATCTATGTAACGGAATCTTTGAAAGTGATTTTAGCCCACTTGCAGTAGACGGATTGATCTGAAATTTTGCACATAATATATCAAGGACCGATGACAATGCAATAATTTAAAAAAAATATTCAGGATTTTCAAGCGTGTTTTTCAGTTTTTGAACTAAGTAGATTAATACTCATAGATGTGGTCATAAATGCACAACAGTTGTAAGTACTACCTACACACTGATAAGATTAGAAAATGATTTTCAGGCCGCCATGACCTTTTGTTAATCGTCTACCATCATCTATTCCCTCAAACTAACCAAACCACCTAAGCATACTCTTTTCTACTTTTATAACTTCATCTACTTTCATAGCATCTTTTAATTATTAGCTTCTTTTTCCATCCCATGATTTCCTGGAAGAGATCACTTTATGTGATAATGCGGCCATTTGTACCTAGTCTTAAAATTCTTGTCTTTATTTCAATGTCTGCAAAGTGTACAATAAAGAGTTCATCTTTCTACCTATCTATCTATTTTTTCTCATGCCTTCATTACATTGTATATATTTTAATAATTTCTAAACTTACAAAATAAAATCAAATAGAGCAACTTTCATATCAGTCGATGGATGGGTGTGTCTGACCGAACGTTCGGCTAAGCGCTTTTTAACATGACTGTACTTTTACTTTTTTATTTTCGTTCCTTTTTTGAAATTCAAATATTTTTAAAGTTTAGAAAGTAATATGAAAGGTTTTGTGGTGTTTAGATATTGTGATAAACTATAGTTAAATAAATTTAAAAAAAAACACTTTTTTTTAATTAACCACGTTTTTAACTTGATAACCATTTTATCGCTTGAAGTTTTGGATATTTGTCTGCCGTTACGGTCACAACAACATCAATATTCTCTCACCACCCTATTCTCACCACCCTATTCTCATCACCCTACGTCCAACGACTGGGGACAGGTCGCCTCCAGTTTATGAAGTGTGATTTAGCTAGGCTAAAATTACGTGTATTTAAGATTGAATGTCAATATACTATTTGATTTATCTGTGGTAATATGTATCTAAAAATATATATACTAATAATATAAAGCTGAAGAGTTTGTTTGTTTGAACGCGCTAATCTCAGGAACTACTGGTCCGTTTTGAAAAATTATTTCAGTGTTAGATAGTACATTTATCGAGGAATGCTATAGGCTATATAGTATTATGCTGCGACCAAAATGAGCAACGCATAAATGAAAAAGATTGCAAAAACGAGCAATTTTTTTAAACTCCATGCATACGTAGTCGCGGGAAACGGCTACCTAGTTACAAATATACATACTTAATACAAATTAGACATTAACTATTAATAATTTTATTCTATGACATTAATTTAACAATTAATATTATAAACAAATAACATAACCATAATCATGTCCCCTTAGAAGTATCAAGATTTATAGCCGTAGTATACTTTACATTATATTCGACATTACTGACATTGCAACAGAGTTCAAATTTGTATGAACATTTATAAACATAATGTATTAATTTAAATGCGACGTTATTGTTATTTCATTAGAGTTTTAAATAGAGTGTAGAGTGATTAAAAGTGTCCATTTTGTTTAAACCTATAAATTTTGATATTAGTACAAGTAAATTTAATTAGAATTTTAGTCTCGGCTGTTTGTGAGTCCCACTGTTGGGCACGGGTCCCCTTCACTTTTGGAGGGTTTTTAGTCCGCTAAACCATGGCTAAACCATGGTCACCAAGCGTGTTGGCATAGGGTTTATTTTCAAGTTCTATCTTTCATAGAAGATACTGGTAGGTACTGAAACTATGTACACAACTAGACCGAACTAAAAATGAATACAACTATGGATATAACTTATGATTAATTGGCTGTTTCGTTGTGGACATTTTTATTAATTAAAATCGTTAGTCTATAATATACAGATTTTCTAATAAAAGAGTTCTGTTAACATTTCCGAATTGTGTTATTGATACTATCAATTTACATTTTAGTTAAGTTTAGTTATGCACGTGGAATTGGTACAATTGCCAACTATAAAATACTACCCACCACATTTTTCATAGCGCACGTTATAATGGTCAACAATTAGGTCGCGAGATGAAAATTTATTGTCTCGTTAATTTTCCAATTTGTCACAATAAATTAATTATAATTCTAGTTTGTATTGGCCGCCATTTTAAATTATAGATTACATACGTTTATGTGAAATGAATAAAGCAATATACCTACTAATATTATAAATACGAAAGTAACTCTGTCTGTCTGTTACGCTTTCCCGCTTAAACCTCTCAACAGATTTTGATGAAATTTGGCACAGACAATCTTTAGACCCTGAGAAAGGCAGGCGAAAAAAATAATTTTCCAAATTCCACGCGGATGGAGTCGCGGGCAACAGCTGGTTTTAAATAAATGCAATTTTTACATTTTAGCTCGACGTTTCGGAGAAGTTTTATTTAAACGAATGAGTAGCGCAAGTAATTAGAAAATACAATATTTTTGTATGGACTAATTTAGGGTTAGCACGCTAAAGTGGCAATGGGCAGGCCACATCGCTCGTAAGATCGTTGGGGAAGAAAAGTCCTAGAGAAGCGATCGCAAACCGGACGACGCAGCGTTTGCGTCCAACGACAAGGTGTCGCGGGCATGCATTGGACGCAGACTGCACAAAACCACGCGTTGTTGCGTTCTATGCGGGAGGCCTATGTTCAGCAGTGGACGGAGAGAGCAAGTATCTTAAAAACTTACTTTCATATATTTTCACTAACGCGTCTAAAGAAGTACAACTTGTTTATGAACATCCTGTACATAAGTTGATCAAATTTTAGTAAATCCTTGATACAAGGAAGGGATTTAGAAATCTCTTTGTATTTGGAAACCTAACCGCTTATACATATGCCGGAAAACCTTCGATAGGGTTGACACGTAACAAAAATATAACATTACTTTTATCAAATGATTTAAAAAATATTCTTAGGACTTTACCTACGCAATGTCCTCTGGTCCCAAACTAAGCGTATCGTTTGTTCTATATGTACATCACTAGGTGTTGCCTGAAACTTCGTACGCGTGCAATTTCGAAACCAAACCTTAACAAATTATACAAAAAGCCATCCTCTTGAACCACTCTACCTATTAAAAAAAACTGCATCAAATTACATAGCGTAGTTATGAAGATGTAAGCTAACATAGGGACATACATACAGATATAACGACTTTGTTTATTTAATATATAAAATTCACGTGTCCCAGTGTTAGTTATCGTACTCCTCCGAAACGGCTTGACCAATTTTTATGAAATTTTACATGCATATTCAGTAGGTTAGAGAATCGGCCAACATCTATTTTTCAAACATTTTTTTTTAGTATGGCAAAACAACGTTTGCCGGGACCGCTAGTAATAACTAAAGATTAGTTATAAAGGTTTTTTTTCGATAGACATATCGACATAAACTTTATACAAATAGAAAAGATGTTCTTAGGGATTTTGACGTGTATATTTGTTAAAAGTTTAGAGATATCTCAGAGATTTTTTACTCGCCATGGTCATGGGTGAGACTAAGCTATAAGGTGTTCTCTGTAATCAGTTGTTATGAAGTTTTATTTGCATAAATAAGTCACGTTAATGTTAGAAAGTATTTAATACAATATATTTTATAATATTCCTTAGACGCTTTGTCTAAATTAAAATATAAATATAATACAAATTTCGCCTCTTGTGCATAATGCCGTCATATTTTTAGTTTTAGATTTATATCTAAAACCTATTTGTAGGTTTCAGACATAAAATGCAGCTATGTTAGCAAAAATATACAAATAAACACATTTTATTGATATTATTAGATGAGTTACAACGAATAATAGTATAATTTAGATAGTGACATCCTTAATTCATATTGTATTCGCAAGGAAAACGTGTGTCGGAACACATCAATTTAACCTACAGTTTCCTTTGCACAATATTTAAACACTAAAAAAAGTTAAAGGTTTTTTCTACATTGTCTGTGGTTGCGTGTATTTTTTTTTAAACGGACGCTATTCTCGAAAGTGAAACCGATACTGATATTAGTTTTTGAACGTTCCAAATTTAAATAATTATGCGAATGCAATTTTGGTTTTTAAACTGCGATTTCCGTGTGCATAATTTTATTTGACCTTTTGAATATGAGTTAATTAAATGGCTTCTATTTGGTGAAACACAGCTGTGTTCACTCTTCTTTTTTCTCTCTTTGTCCATACTAAAGGGACGGCTTCACTTTGGATTTGCCAGCCTCAAAGTCAGTATCACTTTTCTTTCTTTCATATTTTGTTTCACACAATCAATCCATATTTTCTTTAGTCTTTCTTGATAAAATACATTTCTTATTGTCTCACTTAGAGTTAATAAATCTTAAAAACCATCACGTAATTAATGTATGACCTCTTAGCATAGACTCGCAGCGTAAATGCGTGTTTAATTACTTATTTAGCAAATCGCAATAATTATACGCACGCGATACATTGCAATTATGTTAGTATATATGTTAGGATTATCATATCATTTAGCTAATGATATGTTTAGTTTTTGATAGTATCATATTATATTAAAGACTAGCTGTTCCCCGTAGCTTCACTTGCATGGTTACTAGAGAGATTTTTATGAATTAAGAGTAGGTATACAATTTAGTTTAAATCCTAATTATAAGCATGCCTACTGAATATGCACGCAAAAAATTCATAACAATTTAGTTGTTTGGCAAACACCATGACGTGAGAATTGTGTAAAGAAGGAAATATCAAATTAAAGGAAGGTTTAAATCGGAGGTTTTATCGGAGAGATAATAAACGGTTTAGCGTAAAAAGACTATTAAAAAGAACAATTTTTGACAATTTTCGCGAACCCATTTACTCCGATAAGTCATTATGAATAAGACCGTAAGTTTTGATACCAATTCTAAGCATACAACTAAACTAAACTTAACTAAAAATTAATTTTGAAAGTTTCGATAAATCAATTCGACAACGTTAACTAATCTTTGTTGTTATAAAAACTGTTTATACTAGACTAATTAATATAAACGTGAACAACAAAATGGCCAATTAGTTTGAATACACCAAAAGTTGGTTTCATTGTTTTAGTTATGTTTTAAGGCACGTAGAACTGCCACATTGAAATTCTCACTCTCTTTATAAATAAAAAGTCTAATCGTTTACCTACTCCAAATATACCCACGCCTTATGGCAATAAAAAAAAATAAAAGAAGAAAAAATGTATTTGACAGCCCTAATTACGTATAAATTGTCCCTCTACCTGGACTTTATTAAATATTAACTGTACTACGAGTGCCACAATTACCTGTGTTTTGACGTGTAATGCTTTACTTGGATTTATAGCCAACGATTATGTTCTTTTTTTAATTTGATTGTGGCATAAACTGAATATCAGTGCCTTATGAAATGGATTTTTTTTTTAAACTGTACGGAGTGCGAAAACTTTATGAATATTTTTTTATTAAAATTGTGTATAGTAGCTATCTATAGTCATACAACATTCTTGGCCAAAAATGTTGATAAAATATTCGGTAATGATTTTGTATTAAAACATATTTAGAGCTTATAATAATCCTAATTTTGTAGCAATTAATTTATCACTGCTTTGTTATATTTAATTTTTATTTTTAATTTTAAGTTAAAATTTTTTTTAATTTAATTTAAGAATGCGAGTGAAATACAAACACAAAATTTAAAAAGTTCTAAAAAGCGCGCTCTACAAAACAGTCGTGATCGTATCGTCATCTATAAAGAAACCGAACGTTGCCAGTAAGTCTTCATAAAATATTAAAAACCAGAGACAATTTTCTTTTACTTCGTCGTTGGAGGTTTTATTCAGGAAAAACTTTTTAAATTCATAGTTTGACACCTCTAATACGATGATTCGGTATAATATGGTGATCAAAACTCTATAAGTTCGATAATTTAGGGTTATAACACTCTTTCATAACCAAATTATCTGTTATTTGTATAAATAAGTAGATAAAAATGTCTTATTTTTAGTGAAAAGGTGTTAGGAAAATTGTTTCAAAATTATATAGGCTAACGAATTTTACTTAAGAATATTTTTGTATGCCATTTGCTTTCTATGATATTTTTTTAGTTAGGAATTTAATTCAAAGGCCAACTTTAACGTAGATAATGTTTTTAGATATTTCATAATGTTTACATTAGGACAATAACCAAAAAATATTTTAAAAGGGAAATATTTAATGTTTTTTAAAAATATAATAAAAGAAAGATCACTTACCATCTTTTGGCGGACTTGCACACTGCGGCGCATAAGACCCCAAATGGTACCCATACGTATTTTGGTGCATAGGAGGAAAAGGATACCCTAACGACCTAGGACTTGGAAACCCAGAAGCCTCATGAGGGTTCTGTTGTCCACCAGGGCTGCCAAAATGATGGGGGTGCTGATAACCCCCTTTAAAAGGACCATAACCGTGTTGTTGTAATTCTATAAAAGCTGATTTTGATGAGACATTAGTTGGGGTCGAGTTTGCTGAGTTGGAGATGTCATGGGGTGTCTGTGTACCACCTAAATGGTGGTGTTGGTGGTCTATTGAGTCTTGGGTGGTTAGGGCCGGTTGGGGTGTGGAAGGGCCCCCCCCGTCCGAAGACTGGGGAGGCCCAAATGGATCTGTGAAACTCAGGGTGCTGGGTTTATTGTTGGGGGATTGAATTCGTGTAATTTTGAGGGATTGTATGGTCTTCTTGGGTAGTCTGCCGCTGAGTAGGCCTGAAACAAAAAGACTAATTTATATTTACTGCCTCGCAAACGTTCACAATTTTTTTTATTATTTGTAATAACTTGAACAATATCTGCTGCTTAGCAGGAACAGCACGACACGAATAACCCTGATATAATTTATTAACACTTTGTGTTTCTTGCAAAATTTAATGAATCTAGATTCTGTTAGCCTTCCTCTGTCCACTGCTGAACATAGGCTTCCCCCATAGTACTCCACAACGCGTGGTTGTGCGCTATCTGCGTCCAGTTCCCGACACATTTGGCGATATCGTCAGTCCACCTTGTTGGTGGCTGTCCCACGCTGCGTCGCCAGGTATGTGGTCGCCACTCGATTCTAGGATAAAGTAAATTATCCTTAGTTATCCTAGAATCGAGAATTATGCGCATGTCATAGAAAAATGACTGTCATCATAACATCACACCTTTTTCCCATGGGGACAGGCAGAGACTATAGAGCGCCATCTAATACGATCCAAACATACTTCCTTGGCTTCATCCACGCTCATACATCTGGTCATACATGCCCGACGGTAGTAGGTAGTATTAGGCCTTGACCCTTTTGAAGTATACCTGTGATGACATCAGAGTATACTTTTTTCAGGCGTTTCCACTTACCTCCGCCGTGTATATGCCTTTCGTTAATCGACTATCATCCATTCTCTTCACATGACCAAACTACCTAAGCATACTTTTCTCCACCTTAGTCACTACATCCTCTTTCTGACTCTGTTCTCTTACGACTTTATTTCTTATTCTATTTTTCATGGTCACACCACCATGACTATTTTAGTTTAATGAGTTTTTGTTTCATAAGGGTTTAAAGAGGTTTTTTTATCCGTTATGCAGCTGATACAGAAACAATGTCATTCCAATGCAACATAAACTATTGTCAAATTAAAATCGTTTCCCTTTCATGTCCACTTATTGGTTCAATTGAGCGTATCGTTTAAATTGTTTTAAAGAAAACCTACAACTTTTGAACTCTGCTGACCCCGTGGGAGTAAGAGGATTTAACGTATGTTGTTTTTTGTTTGTTTGTAAATTTCTTATATTTAGCCAAAGTTAATAGATTTTTTTAAATATATGGTATAGTAGAATTTAATTTGAAAAATCATTAAGTGCAAACCCGAAAATTCGGAAATATCATCTAGTCGGATTACTAATGGTAAAAAATCTTGGAAATACGTATCATCTATTAATAGATTTTTAAGATTATTAAAATAGGATTCTCTCATACTTCAGTGACACAGTTTCGTTACTTATTTAAAGAATACTATATTTTTCATTTTAGAGCATTAGATTGATTCTTTTAGGTGTAATTATTTATATTTCCTTTTTCATCTGATGTTGAGATCTTTAGACATTTTTGACCTTCGTATGACATAGACTATAGACAATAGCTTTATCTTAATACTACGACAATATGGTCTAAGAAAAAAAAAGAGCCTTTTTATCTTCTTTTTATATTAAGACACAGTGCATAATTCCAAAGCCAAATAATTTTATCGTATTTTTTTAATTTTACACCTACTCAAGCCACTTTTATCCTGTTCGTATAACGTTCTATTTAAAAAAAATAAAAAAGTTATATTAGACGATAGATCTCTCCACTACTCGAACTAACAACGTAAGTATAAAACAAATGGTTCAATGAAAAAACCCTTTTCGGCAAGCCTTGTGTTAATTACTGCTAGGGTTGTCAAATATTAATTTATTAATTTAATTTAGTAATTTAGCCTTTACAATACGTTAGTATGTTTATTTACTAAAATACTAAAGAGACTACTTATCAAATAGGCACTGTTCGTTAAAATGCTATTAATAAGAGATATACTAGATAGTGTATTGGCGCTAAATTTTGAAGTCAAGTAACTTTACCCTGACTAAATCGTACTTCATAAAATAATGACATTTCATATGACGAAATAGCCTTTATCATAAACACACATAGAACGTATTTCACTCACACATGGATATGTAAGTGACTTCAAGCCGACTGAGTGACGTAGCCATAGACATGATAAATCTGGTAAATATGTGCATAAAGGCATATCTAAAGTAAAAAATTATGTATTATTTTTTCTTCGACTGGTTCATTACTAATTAAAATTCCTGAAATTTGTATATTTAATCGTTTAAAGAATAATTTTTGTAAGAACTACTTTTAAACTTAAATGTTTTTGTGTGCCATCCCTAATTTAAAATCTACTTATCCTTTCTTTCCCGCCATTTCTTATCTATGTCTGTCTCTCTCTATGGTCAATAGATGGCGGGCGCCGTCAAAGGTCGGGTCAACCGATCCGTTTTTGTATTATGTTAGCGTTGATTGGATCTTATAATAATGTTTAACCACAACTAATTGATGTAAATTTTTATTGAAAAATATTATGAGAGTGTAAGAAATCAATTTGTATGATATGTGATGAAGTACTACTTCGTTTTGTTTTTTTTTATTTGTCTATGATACAGACTTAGTCATAGAGGTAGTATAGAGGCTTGTGATGTTCTTTTTTTGAATTTTCATAAAGATCCTTTGCCAGTCCATTTGGAGAACAAAAATATTGTGTGCTATTCGGACATTTGCATGACCATTTAGCGGAAGTATTTGGTCTTCCTATAGCTTACTGACCAGAAGTACTGCAATAAGGTATTTTATTCTTCCAAAGATTATTATTTTTACCAATATTCTAAAGCTGAAGAGTTTGATTGTTTGAACACGATATTCTCAATAATTACTGGTCCGATTTGAAAAATTCTTTTAATATTAAATAGTACATTTATTGAGGAGGACTATAGGCTATATAACATCACGCTGTGACAAATAGGATCAAAGCGTCACAGAAAAATGTTGCAAAAACGCGGAAAGTTTTCGAAATTCCACTCATATGAAGATTCTGATGCAGGCAGCAGCTAGTCTGCTTATGATTGTATTATTTCTTAGCAAATTCTAACAAATTATAACTAGGTAGATTACCTACCTAGTTATAATTGATAACACCTGCTTTCAGTAACTACACAACAAATAATTAGCATTATAAAACGCAGTTGTGGCTTGAGCATAAAAAACATACAACAATCTTCAATGAAACTACCGCTACAATAAAAAAAAACATTTTCCTTATCTACGATTTTTAATATTTACATAAATGTATCTAATTAACTAAACAAGGAACCGCTGTTTTAATAAAAAGCTCATCGATCTATCTATCAATCCAATCGTGGATATTCCTAGACGCACTAAGATACATATCTAGAGACTCATAAAAGCACCCATTCAAGGCAGGCCCGCAAAACTATTCTTAAAATACAGGTAGTCTACCTGTATTTTAAGAATAGTTTTGCCAAATTCATGGAAATTATAAAGAAATTAAAACGAAAATATTATTCATTCAAAACTTTCTTTCTTCTTTTCTTTCATTCCGTAAAAGGTAACTTTTATGACTAAGATATAGGTACCTACGAAAAATAGTCTACACCTTACTGGCTACCCCTTCTTAAAGCCCGGTTGTAAAGCCATTTACAAATTGTCGTTGTAAGATTTTTATCCAACACAAGCAAATATCGAAGTCACTTTATTTCTTATATATAAAAATCAAGTGCTGTTCGTTAGTTTCGCTAAAACTCGAGAAAGGCTGGGCTGATTTTGGTGATTTTAGTCTTAAAATATTAGTGAAAGTCCAGGGAAGGTTTAAACGGGGACAAAATATACAGAGACCTAAAATTTCACGCGTATGGAGTAGCGGACAACAGCAATTTGTTTATAATAGACAAAGAAAACATCATTATCGTCATACCAATACGTGTTTTTCCGATGTGAGCACACAGAAACAGCTATATCTGGCTTAAGGCAAAAACCCGCCTTAATATTCATTAATACAATGTCATATCAGCCTAAATTTGCCCATCAACCTTTATTTTGTTGCATATTTTTTCATATCGCCATATAAGTACTACACTGTTGTCTTACACTGTCTAAAATGGATTCCACATAGGACAGTGAATAGTCTTCTTTACACAATGCACGTATACCCAGTGATCCATGACATAAATGCATGGGAACCCATATAAAAAACTCCATAAATTAAGTACCCCATAAAACAGTATCCAAGCAAGTATTCATTAATGTTACGCTTCAATTAATATTAAAGTTTTACTAAAATAATTAACGAATGTCCGTGTGGTGACGGATTAAGAATACAAGTGTCACCACACTTTTCCTCTCCAGGGTGCTGTAAAAACCAGCTGAGGAATATTGTACGCAAATAAAATCCTCTGTGAGAGATAAAAAGCTTGAAAATAAACAATGTACAAATACTCCTGGTCAGCGCGGCACAGTAGACCATGATGATAAATTTGTTACTAAGCTAAAAAATTATGTAGCTCATGTCCACATCTTTATGTGCGTGAAATTTAGAACAAACCCTGATAAATCAATACTTAATATTATAAATAAATAAATAAATATTCATGAACATTTCACACAACGTTCTCTGGTTCACAAGCTAAGCTTGTATGCTTGTGTTATGGGTACCAGAATACGGATATAATACACATATTACTTATCTTTTGTAAATACATGCTTATAAATTTAATACATCGAAACACCCAGACGCAGAACAAACATTTGTATGACAATTATAAATATCACACAAATTATTGTCCCGAGCGGGAATCGAACCCGCGACCTCGTGATCGGTAGTCCGTTACATGAACCACTCAACCACGAAGCCCGTCGAAGCTGCATAAAGCTGAAGAGTTTGTTTGTTTAAACGCGCTTATCTCAGGAACAACTGTCCGATTAGAAAAATTTTTGCAGTGTTGGATAGTGCATACAAGGAGCGAAGTAACAGTTAAAAAATTTTGCAAAAACGTTGATTTTTTTATAAATTCTACGCATACGAAGTCGCGGGCAACAGCTATAATATAATATTTACAGTCATTAAAATCGTGGGCCTAAAATATAATGTTTTTATACTAAGAAAGTTAGACGGGCTTCGTGGTCTAGTGGTTTACATAACGGACTGCCGTTCATGAGGTCTCAGGTTCGATTCCCGGTCAGGACAATCATTTGTGTGATATTTTTAATTGTCATGCAAATGTTTGTACAGCGTATGGGTGTTTAATATGTATTATAAGTATGTATTTACAAAAGAAAAGTAGTTTATGTATTATATCCGTATTCTGGTACTTACCTATAACACAAGCATATAAGCTTAGCTTGGGACCAGAGGACGTTGTGTGAAATGTCCATGAATATTTATTTATTTATAAAGTTCGGTTAACATTGACGAATTGTGTTATTAATACAATCACTTTTTATTTTTTAGTTAAGTTTAGTTATTAGCGTAGAATCGGAACCATTAAGAGGATACCAAAATAGCTTCGTGCATTTTTCTACGTACGAAATTTTCATTGTTTCTTTAGATTGAATGGCTAGAGCTCTAATTTTTAAGTATATGTTTTTTCAATATATGATCTAGGATCGCATGAACTCAGAAACGCGATTGAAAAAAGTTTTCTTGATAGAAAATCTTAGCGAAACAACCTCTCTAATTTTTTATTTTTTTCATTTGTCGGTCTATTACCGCGTATTATCTAATGAAATAACTGTAAAAACATAAGTTACTATTATATATAGAAACACGTAAATCAGAATTAAAATATATTTAGTAGATTTTGAGTAAGCAAAAAAAATATCCCTAATTCTTCATTTTCTATATCTACTAGCTGTGTTAATATGTACATGTCGACGATAATATTGATGTAGGCCCTTAACCCTTTTCTCTTAACTCATTAAATCGGTCTAGGTCAGATATGGCGCCAAGTTTTTACTAAAACGTAACAAAACATTTCATCATTCACAGTTGATTGGTAATGATGGATATGTAATTATGCACATTTATTACATACTTGAGATATAAAACAATGTATGACAGACATACGAACACGGAAGCAATCGTATAAGGGTTTTTTAGTCTCAATATATTATGTAAACGTAATTTTAAGGGAAATGCAGTGCGACCCCAACACAAGTATTATTAATAACTTAATGGGGTGGTCCTAGATACTTATTTCATTGTAGTCTCTTGAGACGAAATAAAGATTTTTTCTTTTTAGGGTTTCGTACAAATCCTTATAGGATCACTCCGGTGTCTGTCTGTCTGTCTGTCCGTCTGTCAAACTTTTTTTACTCAGCAACGTCTGAAGGTATCAACTTGAAACTCATACGATATGTAGATCTATGCGGTCCCTTGCTGCAAAAATACATTCAACCTTTCACCTCTACGCATTTAAAAGATATAACCGAATTACGACCATTTTTAAGAATTTTTCGACTTATGCTAGGTAATCAAAATTCACAGGTTGCCCTAGAGCCTTGAAATTTGGCATAGATGAAGTCTATATAGTGCTGATATAGGAAAAAATCCAAAAACTTATAATTTGTCATCACATCACAAGTAAAAAAGTGTTTATACTAATACCAACTTATGAAGTAGCTGAAATGTAGGCGATTCCCTATATTTCAACTACAAAATTAAGTTGGTGAGTTGTTTTGAGTTTAATTAAATGATTATTTGAATGCAGTTACTTATGTTTATATGTCTAGTATGTATGAAACCCTAAGTGTGCGAGTTTACCTCGCTCTTGACAGGTTTTTTTTTTCAAGGGTTGAACCCTTTAGAGTTATTTATTTATTTAATGCTATAGTAATAAATAGTCATTATTATTCTTCTTCTGCCCTTATTTCATTATTAGGGTCCTGTTATCTTTGGAACGATGATAGCTAGAGAGCTGAAAATTTCAGTTTATGTGCGTCAGTTTTTTTTTAATCTAAAATTGAAAAGGGTTTACTTAGATCGACTATGCCACCCCTGTAGGTTCACAAACTGATATTAATTACCTAGTCAGACAATAGATTAGTGCCACCATTCAAACCCTTATCCAATATTTTGTATAGGAATTTCGCTTGGTCAGAGTCTGGCTTGGCGAAAACGCTATTACATTCACATGTGCGTCCGTTGGAGCTACAATAATAAATCCTCATTATAAACACTGTCTTGGCCTTATCCCATTATTTGTGGTCCAGTAATCTCTGGAACGATGATAGCTAGAGAGTTGAAAATTTCGAAGTTTGTGTAATAGTATTTTCGAACACTTGCGCGACTCATTTGTTTAAATAAAACCACTTTTTACGGATCCAGACGCGTGTACTTTGTTTTAAATTTTAGCCCGACGTTTCGGAGACTTTGCAGTCACCATGTTCACGGGTGAGACTGAGTTGTAAAGTGTCCTCTACGATCAGTTATTACGGGGCTTACCCACATCACTTATTAACATTTGTGTATATAGTATAATTGATCCAATTGCAACAAATACTCACCATTATCATTCTACGTTATTTGGTATTAATTATTTGGTGTTATTTGGGGTATGATAAATGTTAATCCTTCGGGTCAACTTCGTACTTGAGTGATTGTTTAATAATCACGCCAATAATTACTCAATTTGTTCGTACAAAAGTATTTAACTAAAAAACTCAAGTACACATCTTCCTATCTAAATGTTTGACAAACAATAATAAAAACATAGTTAGATTGCATGTTACTAATTAAGAAAAACAATAAAAAGTTATGAATCGCGTGCCGACACTGGGACCACGATTGTAATACAATTCGACACGGCACAAACATAACCGCTATACGCTCAAACGTACAGATATTTTATTTCTAAGACAAAAATTTTTAGATAATTATTATTCGTATATGCGTGACAAATGTAGTATATCTTTAGTAAAAAAAGCCTAAGTTTCAATATTTAACCGACTACAAAGATTTTTGCATTACCTCTTCAGCTTTCATTGAATAAAATTTTTTGTCGCAATAAGCATTTTATATGTAGGTATCTGATTAATAAAAAATGTTGTACAAGAAAGAGTAATAATGCGTATTTTTCTCAATATATTTATGACACGCATGGCGCGTGTCATAAATATATTGAGAAAAATTCGCTTTGATAGAGATTTTTGGGCTACTATACCTAAATGAATAAATAAATATCATGGACATTTCACACAACGTCCTCTGGTCCCAAGCTAAGCTTATATGTTTGTGTTATGGGTACCAGAAAACGGATTGAATACATAAACTACTTTTCTTTTGTAAATACATACTTATAATAAATAGAAAACACCCAGATGAGGTACAAACTATCGAGGCATAGTATGACATAACTATCCCTCGATAACCAGGCGTGTTGACATAGGGTTTACAGTTTTCCGTTTCTAATAGTTGATATTGGTACCAGTTCTACATGCACAACTGAATTTATCCAAACTAAAAAATCAAAACAACTATTAGTGTATGTTGATTGACACCCTCAAAATTCAAATTTAGTTAGGTTATGTTTGTTAAATTGTTGTCCTAAGTTTAGTATTGTAAACTGCATAAAATATAACTATATAAGATCTCAGAAAATGAATACATAGATTAATAGATAAAAATGAAACTAAAAAAAGCGTTTTAAAAACAATGTAATAAGGGATTGTTTCTCATATTAAGGTAACAAAAGTTCGAAAAGGGATACCTATCTATCTTCTAAAAAAGCCTTCTATATCCTCACCAACAAATTATTATCATAACATTTTGTTTATCGAGTTTGTTATAAGTTATGTGTATTTATAAAATCCAATTAAATTCTGTTAAATTATAACATGAGTAGGAAATTATCGGTAATTTGAAATAGTTACTTCTCAATACCGACTACTTGTAATTTATCGTCGCAATCAATTTGTCTTCCAGGAACTTAGTTAAAGTCAAAATTTGATGAGCACGCAATCAGTCAACCCGGAATTTGATTAAACAAAATTTATTAAAAATCAATTCAGCATTTCAACAGCGTTCCGCACTTCTTTATCTATCATAAACTAGCTGTTGCCCGCGACTCTTTCCGCGTGGAGTTTAGAAAATTATCCCCGTTTTTGCAACATTTTTCACTAGAGCTTCGTTTCTACATCACGCTACGTGATGTTATATAGCCTAAAGCCTTCCTAGATAAATCTAACACTGAAAGAATTTTTCAAATCGGCCCTGTGGTTCCTGAGATTTCCTCAGCTTTATAATATTAGTATAGATAAAGCTAGTATTTTTGTATGTATGTCTATGTGAGCTTATATCTTTAAAACTACGCAATGGATTTTAGTACAGTTTTTTCAATAGGTAGAATGGTTCAAGAGGATGGCTTTTTTAACACGCTTGTATTAGTTCCGTATGTATCTATCATCAATGTATTAATCTATGTAACGAAATCTTTGAAAGTGATTTTCACCCGCTTATAGTAGTCGGATCGATCTGTAATTTTGCATACACATTAAGTACCGAAGACAATGCAATAATTGAGAAAAAATTTCAGGATTTTCAAGCGAGTTTTTTAGTTAACTAAGTAGATTATTATATAATTGATTTAGGTTTGTTTTATAGATTCTATGAGTACGACGTTGGTGGCAACTGCTAGTATAATTTAAAACAGGACGCTATTGTTGAGAGTTCGCTATATGTCTTTTACAAGGTTTTACACAGATTATGTATTTCTGTTGCCGATATAACAACAAATACTAAAATCGATAAAGTACGAGTTAAACTCATACGGGTTTCGTATCGTACTATATAATAACTAGCTGACCCGGCAAACGTTGTTTTGCCATATAAATGTCAGGGGGGGAACACTTACCACTTATTAAAAATAGATAGTAGCCAATTCTCAGACCTAATGAATACGCATATAAAATTTGGTAAAAATCGGTAAAGACGTTTCGGAGGAGTACAGTAACTAACATTGTGACATGGAAATTTTTCCTATATGTATATTAGAAGATTATCGAATATCGATATCAACAAATTACGGGATAAAGATTAAATTATGATGGTAAGTATTTGTTGTTATACCATCAACTGATATACATAAACTATGAAAATCACAGGTCCCTAGCTATCATCACCATTTTAAATATACATGGACTTATTCATAATAACTTATCGGAGGTTTAAAAGTTCGCTAAAATCGGTTCGAGAAAATGGTCAAAATTTGTTATTCATAATAGTCTTTATACTATAAAACGTTTATTATCTCTCCGATAAAATCTCCATTTAGCGCTCTGATAAGTCATTATGAATAAGACCAACAGTTTGGTGACAGACCGATGGACATAGAAGTCTCAGTAACAGGGTCTAATTTTACCTTTTACCGTCTTATAAAAACCAAAAAATATAATTGGGTACCTATTAATTTGTGATATGCTTACAAAAATTGTACAGAATCTTTCCTGCACGAGTATGATTCGTACTTGGTTGGTTGTATTAGGCATTTGGATAAAGACAATATAAGCTTCAAGGCAAATTGCTCGCCACAGTCAAAGTCAAATGGAACACGATTGAAATTATTATTTTACGTCTTTAATATGAATTTGTCACGATTATTTTGTTGTTTTATATGTTCGTTGCATACGGAGAGTAATTATTTTTGTTTCCCTCCTATTTGCTTGCTACAGTCTTTATTAACCGACTTCAAAATAAGGAGGAGGTTCTCAATTCGCCTGTGTTTTTAAATTTTTTTTTTATATTTGTCACCTCATAACTTTTATCTGGGCGAAGCGATTTTAATGATTCTTTTTTTATTTGAAAGCTGGTGGTTCCCGTATAGTCCCATTGGCACCAGGTCAGGATCTGATGGTTATCTCCTGAGAAATCGAGGAAAACCCTCAAATTTCGAAGGCACTTGAAGTCGGTTGGACTTTTTTTTAAATACTCAATTATTTTATTTATTTATTCATTTCAATCTTTTATACAATAACTGTACAAAGGCGGATTTAATGCCTGGGGGATTATCTACCAGTCAACCTTAGGGGTGTAGAGAAGTTCTGTAGGTGTATTTAAAGGTCAACAACTTACATAAGAAAAAAAACCTAATAAAATAACTATAACATATCATATTATACTTGTTAATTACATCTTTACGATGTTGGTAGTGGACTAACACTCCTTCTTCGATTTTCTAGCTCCATACTGTCTCATTATTGGATACAGGCCTTCTCCACTCGGCAGAGTATTTCAGGGGCGTCTATTAGTAGGCCCTGGGCACATTAGAACTAATGCCTCGCTATGTCCTATGAAATTATGTGGAACAATATGGTAAAGGTCCTGTACATGTGTCCAGTATAGTGCTGAAGACGGACCAGCTTATTGTCTACTATGGCGCACTGACCAGAAGTGTAACCAGTTTAGTTTTAAGTTTTCCGTGTCTCATAGTTGATTTTAGTTGCTTAAAGCAGGCTTAGCTAGTTTTTAAAGCATCCTATTAAGTTTGATTAACCGTTGTATTAGCCATACCGGCGGATGTGTCAACTTTCTAAGAATGTTTTGTAGGATGCGACAGGAAGAGAAACGGAATGTATGATGCAATTAGGCAGAAATCTTTATAGTTTTAGTCTAGAAACTGCAAAGATGGTTACACTTTGTAGTTAATAGGGATTCCAATTTTTTTGTAAAGCTAAAACCTGGTCGCCCGACGATCTGATGACTGTTGGGGACGGCAGGTCCTCGAGTGGCGACCACGCACCGGACGACGCAGCGTGGGGAGGCCAACAAAAAGGTGGACTGACGTTATCGTAAAATATGCCGGGGGCCGCTGGATGTAGTTAGCCCAGGACCGCGCGTTGTATGAGGGAGGCCTGTGTCCAGCAGTGAACTAGGAAAGGTTTATGGATGGATGGAAAACGTGGTATTCTATACCAGTAGGTATTTATGTGTGTCTCGCTGCTTTAAGCTAATTAATAATTGAACCTAATAATAAAACAGGTCTTCTCTTCCCATTGACATTCCTGTTTTATAGATTGTAAAAGTAACGTTTGCAGTTTGCGGAAACTACTGTGTCACATGAATTAAGTATAACATACTTTAATAGACCATGAACTACCTACGATTTGGTCAGGCTAAAGTTTTGTCTTCAAAATTTAACGTATATCCATTATCTGCTAAATCTGTGGTTCTCTACTATAGTTCGTTAGTTAACATAGTTTTCATGATCAAATAATTAAGAAATAAAAACAAAATAATATGTAAACCTTTATAAATAATCTGACGAATAAATAAAAGCAACAAAATGTTAATAAGTAATAAATCTAATGTTAATTCACTCCAACAAATCATAAATATAGTCGCGTGTCAAAGCCGCCATTTTAAGTCTTAACCCCATTGACAGCCGAGCGTAATGGCCGCCACAATAGAAAGGGCGCGAATAATAGCTATTGTTGTTTATTAATCTGTGGACGTCATAGTGGCGACAAAAAATATACTACATAGTTAACTTTTTATGACACTTTTTGTATACGTATATATTTATTTCCAAGATTTATTTACAAAAAAATACAAAATTAAAAGAGTGAGAGAAGTACCAAACGAAATATATTTTATTTTGTCCATGTAGTGACGTATTTAGAAGTTAATACATGTGAAAATACTATCAACTAGCTGTACCTACAGTGTTATCCGCTGTAAAAAGAAAAAGAAAAAAACGGCGATAAACAGTTATTCTTAACGTTAACATTCGTATATTTTTTTTTTTATTTGACAAACATATTACTCTAATTACAGGAGTCAGTATGGGATGGTGATACTTGTATTCTCAATCTCTCTCCACACGGATAGTTAAGATCCATATAGATCAATCTTCTTTCAAATTGACCACGTGTTGAAAAATGATGATGTCTAGAGTATCCCAGTCTTACAGACTAAGTGTTAAAAAACAGAAACATGTAAATACTAAGTAGGATAACTTAATCCATCAGTCTAAAATAGAATTAAAACTGTCTAAATTAATAGTCGCTTTGATTAGATTTTCATTTGATCTCTATTCACAAAACTAATGAAACCATGGACGCCAAAAGGGTATAACGAATAACACTTTTCCTAATATAGAAGGCAATGTTTAAATTAAAATTGATATATCGCAGACTAAATAAACATGTCGTGATATTTCAGGATGTTTTCTTGTTAATAAACTAGTTTGTCTAGACTCCAGACTCAATCTAGATGGATGTTAGGATATTAATATTAGTTAGGTCGCTATAAATAACAATTATGACGGTGGAGTATTTTTTCATAACTGGGATCACCAGATATGGGTATAGTCTATGGCTACATCACTCAGTCGGGTTGCAGCCTCTTACATATCTATGTGTGCGTGAAAATGTATCTATGTGTGTCTATGATACAGGCTATACGTCATATTAAACGACATTATTCTATGAAGTACGATTTAGACAAGCTAAAGTTACTTGTCCTCAATTTTAAACGGTAAACCATTTGGTATCTGTATTTGAACCATGCTCTTCTCTTCCCAATAGATTACTTGTTTTATTGCTTGTAATAGTAACGTTTATAGTTTTCTAAACAACTTGTCACATAAATACCATATTTTAGTACCTGAAGTACGATTTGCCAGGCTATAGTTACGTGTCATCAAGATTTAACGCGTATTGACTGGTAGCAGAGGCGTATTTACCCTAAGGCCATAGAGGCCATGGCCGGGGCGGCTGCCTGAAAAAGGCGGCGAAAGCCTTCGAGTAAAAAATTTTGCTCTGTCTCTATTAATTTATAGGGCGGCTAATTAAATTGACCCGGGGCGTCAAATTAAATGACCCAGGATGCTGATTTTCAAAATACACCTCGTGACTGGTAGGTAAATCTGTGCTTACTTATATCTATTTATGCTATCGTCTAAAAATGCTAATAAATTAAGAATAGTATTGGCAACTATCAACATTTATGTAAATTAAAAAACAAATACATACGTAACAATTTGTCTGATACGATTATAAAGTACATACTATTGCATTTGTAATTATTTTCCCGCCAAGGGTGTAGCCATAGATAACAGACTTGTGTTACAACTTAATTGAATTAAAAAGTTAACTCAATTAGTTTATGGTATGATATTTTTAATAAAGCAGATACAAGAGACGTGCATTGTTTTGTGAAAAAGTTGTTATTATGATTAATATTTTAAATATTTTTAGCTCTACTTTCTTCTGTAGCCAAAATGATTGATGATTTTGTTGATGATTTTGGTGTTTTGGGCTAAAGCTAGGGCTTTACAAAGACTTAGATCTAAAATTAAATATTGGTTTTACTCGTCTGAAAAAACTCTAACGTAAACGCTAACTCTCTCTGTCTCTCACTCTTAACCTTCGATTAAAAAGTGATTACTGTAATCACACGATAATTGTACAGTATTATACAATACTCTATATGACAGATTTAATATATGTATAGTAGGTACGCGTTCATTGTTGAAGACACATTGGCTAAATCGTACTTCATAAACTAATAATGTTTCCTTATCCATTAGCCTGTATCATAGACACAAGCCGGGTGAGTGATGTAGCCATATCCACTCTATCTGCTAAATCTGTGCTCTACATGTATAATAGTTTACAAAAATATTATTTGATTGCCGAAATTAAGGACTTAAAAATATTGCTTACTTGTAAACAAACATCTGAAGGAATAATTCGACGTAAAAAATACAAAATTACTTTACAATGCAATAGAAACAATAATTCCGTTCATAGCTTTTTTGACATTTAAATGCAGGTGTTACAAGTGACATACACGGTTGTGTTAATCCTGCCGCCATTTTGTTTTGCATGTTTTTTTTAGTTTATATTGTGTAGCGTAGCTTTCATTTAAAAACCATTTATGTGATAATCTCGTATTGAATATTGTATAATAGATTGTATTACTGAATTTAAAAGCTTGTTAAAGCTTTTTACATTTATAAAAATTCATGTTTATTACTCAATTGAATTTTATTTTTTAAAACAAATTTTTCTTGCATTGTAGGGTAATTAGATTTTTATTAAAATTTTGCAGGTGCTTTTTTTTAAATGTAAGTTTGTAAAGTAAAAAGGTTATAACATGGAATACAAAATACTTATCTAATACAAAGTGTTTTTTAACTCGATGTAAATTTTTCAGCCTGGTTGTCAGTTAGTTATAACTAGACCGAGTTTTTCACGAAGGGCTTAGTGATCTGATATCCATATCGCGCTGACAGTCAGTTCTCATTTATCAGTTCTCATTTATCAAAACAAAACTTTCAAAAATCATTTTATTACTAATTCCAATCGTAACTATCCCTTTCCGTGAGTTTAACAGCAGCTATCTTTTCAATCATAAAGGAAAAAGATCTAAACAAAAGAAAGAAAAGATTCGCTATCGTAGTTTTCCAAGTAGCCACTAGATAGCGTGATCAAGATTTGCGTGAGATAGCAGCTAGGGTATAGAAACTACATCCATAATGTGATTTCATGTAGATTTAAAACATAGAATTGGATTTAAATTATTATAATTGCGGCCAACTTATTGTTTGACAGAAAGGGTGGTGACTAGGTTTTCCCAAAGGCTGTATTTCAAGCTTTGATCTTAAAATTTCATCAGCCATTTTATATAACTATCTGTAGCTCGCGGTTTAGTACGCGTGGAATTTAGAACATTTCCCCCTTTTTTTGGAACCTTTTTCACTGATGCTTCGCTCCTATTAGTCGTAGCGTGATGTTATGATGCCTAAAACCTTCCTCGATAAATGTACTATCTAAGATTGACAGGATCTACGTTACATAGAGTAACTGATAAAGTCATAGATACATAGATACGAATGAAGTTAATAAAAGCGTGTTAAAAAGAGTTATCTGCGTATCTCGTTATAAATAATTATACCATTATTATTTGTATTTAAAATAGCATCACTTAAGTCTAAACTAAATCCATGTTTGGGCAAAAATTTTAATTGCAAATTAAGCTGAAGCGTGTCTTATACATAGATTAAATGATTCTACTAAGTTCATCGTGATTTTATATTATTTCCTACATAATATTTTATATATAATAACATTTATTTTCGACATTTAAGTGCCATAATAAAATTACTAATTATTATTATTATTAATAAAATTACTAAATTATTAATAGTAATTTAATTCATAAATTTTATACAGAATTCATTGTTAGATTACATTTTATTCATATTAGAAGTAATAAAGTATAATTGGTCCAAAACGGATACACATAAAACTACCGTCGCACGACATTGCGATATTTGTGTCTATAGCTTTAGATCTTTTCTTAAGTACTTATACTTAAGAAAAGATTTAGTGACTGATGTAGAAAATAGTATGCCTAGGTAGTTTGCTTACATACCTACTTATGCCATCATACTTAGACTAAAAATAATACTCCTCAAGGACTAAAAAATTGCCCGTGCGAATACAAGTGCCATCACCCCTTTTCCTTCCGTGGGTGCTGTGAAAGCCTGCTATGGAACACAGGGTAAAAGATAGCACAGCAAGGTACACAGATAGCATCCTCTGCGAGAGTCAACACGACTGGTCAGCGCGGCACAGTAGATCATAATTCCTCCCAAAGTGGAGCAGGCCCGAGCCCAGCGGTAACTAAATACCTACTAATAACGACTATAATGCTCTGTAGTCTATAGTAAGTCCTATCTATAAAATAAACTCGCTATGCTTTAATAGTTACACCTTTTGCGTCGCGACTTTAAATTTATGTGTGGCATTACTTAATAATTTAAATTTAGTAAATAACAACAAGCAATAAAACCGAATAAACACTAAATTGTTTGATATTAATTTACATTTTAATTTAAATATTTAGGAAATTATCATTAGTAAGTTAATAGATTGGTGTTTTGAGTAAGACTAATATTTAAATGAAAAAACAAAGCGTATTATATTGTCTATGCCTCTATCTCTCTATGCCGCTATCTCTCTATGCCTCTATCTCTCTATGCCTCTATCTCTCTATGCCTCTATCTCTCTATGCCTCTATCTCTCTATGCCTCTATCTCTCTATGCCTCTATCTCTCTATGCCTCTATCTCTCTATGTCTCTATCTCTCTTCCTCCAGCCCATTATCGCCTACTGTTGGGCACGGGCATCCTCTACTTTAGAAGTGATTAAGTGATTAGGCCGCGCTGGCCAGGCGTGTTGTCATATTACAGAGTTTTCCGTCTCTCACTGAGGATTACATTGAAAAACACAGGTATTAAACGCGTTTAAATTTTTAGTATAGGTGTTAAACACCTACCTTTTTCTCACTGAGGATGTTATCTATGTACAATATTACTTAGCTGGCTTTTACAGGACTGTGGGGAGAAAATGGGGTGGTGACACTTGTATTCTTAATCCGACACCCAGCTAGTTAACACCTACACAGAGAAATAGACATTTCTAGAGCTAAGCTGTAATGATATTACATGCAGATAAAAACGTCAATTAAGAAACTCCAGCTACCCCATCATTTTATAAAATTCAGTTAATAATTAGAAAATAAATAGCAAATGAGTTAGCAACCTGTTAAAGTCCATAATAAGAACACGTTTAACATTTGCTCTAGCGACATACATATCATTTGTCAAAGCCGCCATTTTGTCTTATTAGCCTTATAAAGAAAGCACGGGTGATTAGATAGGGCGAGGCGTCATTTGCTAGGGATGGGAAAAAAATATAATTATATTTAATAATCTATAGTAATTTATAAAGCTGAAGAGTTTGTTTGTTTGTTTGAACGCGCTAATCTCAGGAACCACTGGTCAAATTTAAAAAATTCTTTCAGCGTTGGACAGTAAATTTATCGAGGAAGGCTATAAGGCTATAATAACATCACGCTGTGACTAATAGGAGCGAAGCAGTGGTGAAAAATGTGACAAAAACGGGGAAATTTTCCAACAACAGCAACAGCAACAGCTAGTTTAATTAATAAATTGAGACGGATGTATTTGTTTTAAATTTTAGCCGAACGACGTTTCAGCTCACCTGTGATGACTGGTGACTGCAAAGTCTCCGAAACGTCAAATAGACGCCTCTAAATCCGTAAAAAGTGGGTTTTATTTGGGCAAATGGGTGGGTACAAAGTAAAGTACATTAAGTATAGCTATTGCCCGCAACTTGGTAGATACGCGTGGAATTTAGAAACCAAACATTGAAGAATCTATACTAATATTATAAAGCTGAAGAGTTTGTTTGTTTGTTTGAACGCGCTAATCTCAGGAACTACTGGTCCGATTTGAAAAATTCTTTCAGTGTTGGATAGTACATTTATCGAGTAAGGCTATATATATAACATCATGCTGCTAATAATAGGAGCGAAGCAGTAGCGAAAATTGTTGGCGACAGCTAGTTATACAATAAAAGTTATCCTCTTGAACCACTATCTATCAGGAAAAACCGCATCAAAATCCGTTGCGTAGTGGTAAAGATTTAAGCTTACATAGGGACATACATAGAAAAATAACGACTTTGTTTTATAATAAGTAACGAAATAGGATATAAATATTTAAGTAATCTTTGCATAACAACGTAACACAAAAATGTCAATATGATTAATAGCTTACAAGTGTAAATACAAAACAAACATTAGCTGAAAATGAGGCTTCTTCGAGATAACAAAACATCGATAAGGAAGCAATCGACTAAATCAATAATACAATACCGATTCACTGACATTTATCGTCACTAATGACTATCGACTGTCACTTGATGTCTCTTTTGACAGTTCGTATTGACATATCAATGACATTAACACCATTTAAGTAGCATAGAGAACATGTTTTTTTTTATTGATGAAAAGGTAAGTTAGGGTTGAACAAGCCCTGTTTTTTTAATGTCTTATTAGTTTTCCTTGCCTTAATACAAGAGTTTATGGAATTATAAATTAACAATTAAGTAAGTAGTTATCATACGAATAGTTATAGAAGAACAAAACCTAGTCTTAAAGATTCTACAAATCGAGGTAAAAGCTTGTAAGTCTTAGCTGTTTCTAGAATGACTCCCCGAATTAGATGAGGGGATGCCAGAATGCCCGTGCCCATTAATGGACTAAGAAGATCCTTTTTACAGCCTTCAAATATAATTTTAGTATTTAATGTTCTGTCGTGGCTTAAAAATTGTGTCGAAACAACTAAAATAATTGGTCAAGTGCGAGTCGGACTCGCGCACGAAGGGTTCCGTACCATTATCTATGCAACATAAGGCAACGTTATTAGTATCGAGCAAGAAACGGTAAAAAAATCATGTTTGTTGTATGGGAGCCCCCCTTAAATATTTATTTTATTTTATTTTTAGTATTTGTTGTTATAGCGGCAATAGAAATACATCATCTGTGAAAATTTCAACTGTCTAGCTATCACCGTTCTTGAGATACTGGGTGCGGAACCCTAAAAATCATGTTTGTTGTATGGGAGCCCCCCTTAAATATTTATTTTATTTTATTTTTAGTATTTGTTGTTATAGCGGCAATAGAAATACATCATCTGTGAAAATTTCAACTCTCTAGCTATCACCGTTCTTGAGATACAGCCTGGTGACAGACGGACGGACGGACGGACGGACGGACAGCGAAGTCTCAGTAATAGGGTCCCGTTTTTAGCCTTTGGGTACGGAACCCTAATAATGGATTATTTTAAGAAAACAAGATCCTTCCTATTTTTGGGTCTAATAAATAGTGTTTTACAGAATATATAGCAAATGAAAATATGTATTTTTTTTTTAAATTGTTGGTGTTTTTGTTAATATTTTTTAATTTTTTTATATTTTTTTTGGATTTTTCTTTGTGATGTATGTTTTTGTCATTGGTTTTAGTGTCCCCACGAATAAATTCTTTATTTCTTACGTCTGATTTTAGACATTCAAAACTCCCTAAAGCTAAGTAATTGTCATAAAATACCACATTTAACTAAATAACATTGGTCAATGTAAAATTAAATTGAATATGAGTAAACCCTGCAATAACGGATCGTAAAAGACACATTACAGCTCAGTCTCACCCGTGACCATGGTGACTGCAAAGTCTCCGAAACGTCGGGCCAAATTTTAAAACAAATATACGCGTCTAAATCCGTAAAAAGTAGTTTTATTTAAACAAATGAGTCGCGCAAGTGTTACAAAATATTAAATAAGGGCTGGCAAATCCAAGAAGCCAATCCTCTTGTATAGACGTTAGAAGTAAAAAAAAAACTAAATAAAGTGATAGTTTTTAACAAAACGATAATAATAGAAATTGTAAACGACATTTAGTTATTATAATCGTTGTGTTGTGAACTAAAACAACTATTATAAAGTAAGGGTTAACTGTAAGTTGACCGGCTCTGTGCGCTAAATTAATAATTACTGTTATTGATTTGGAACACGGAAGGATTAAAATCGAATTTTAACTACATATTTTGTGTAGTATATCTATTTGTATATTCATTGTAGGAACGAAGTTCCTTATCGCGCGTTACGAAAGGGGGCTAAACGGGAAAAATTAAGACCAAAAGTTGTAACGACACTTTTTAGCTATATATGTACCTAGTTGTAATCCGTGCTGCGTGCGCGCGTTTCTCTTTCTGTCTGTCTCTCTCCCTTTCTCTCTCTCTCTCTTAACATGAATAAAATAATAATATATTATTTTTTATGAATTGTTGAGTATCTATTATATAATTATTTATTATATAAAATTTTATTACAATTCCTTTACTAATCGGGTGTTCCTTGACACCTCTCATGTTTTTTGTAGGTACTATTGTGAGTGAGATTGCAGGTTCAATTTCCAGTTGTAAAAAAATCTAATAAAATATTACAATTTGCTTAGTTCAAAAACTAATAAACACGCTTGAAAATTTCGGGATATTATTTTTTAATGTTTCATTACCATCGGTCCATAATATGCGTACAAAATTTTATATCAACCAAGATACATACATCCGATACGTCCGTTACATTTAATTCATTATTTAATTCATTTTAATTCATAAAATGTAATAATAATAATAATATGTCCGTTACATAAATGTAACGGACATATTATTATTATTATTACATTTTTATAAATCGATATACGATAGATACGTACCCTACTTAAAAAGCGTGTTAAAAAACTACGTATGCACGAAAGAATTTAACTTCTTTGTTTATATAATTAACGTTACGTATAGTATCGGTTATATGCCAGTTTGCGGAGGGAATTGCTGTCAATTGGCAACATTCCCAGAAGACTAAAATTACTACATTGTATGAAAAGGCTACTTCATTCATGTGTTATATATACACTTATAAACATATCAAAGTAGAATGAGAAATCGAACTCCACTGCTATTCACACATTTTCTTCTACAACCAAATCGCCTAAGAATTAGATCATGATAATGGTTATTGGCTGAAAAAAAATATTCCTAATTCATAATGAAATCGTGAAAAAATGGCAGAATTTGAAATTTCGAGTACAAAATTAAAAATAAAAACAAATTCGTAATTCAAATGAAAATATAAAGATGAAAAATAAAACAAATTTTTAAAATCCGCACACAAAATTATGTTCCACGTAAGTGCGTACTGAGTTTGCGACTTGCGTGCTGAGTCATTTAAAATTTCCATATTTTAATGTTACTTGAAGATTCACAAAAAGGTTTTTAACAAACCTAACGGATATTTAAACCTTAGGTAGTATAAGAATATGCGTGAATTTTTTATTAAACCTCAATATTCGTTTAAAAAAACCGGTGTTTCTATAATTGCTGCCATCAAAACTACATGCGATTATACGTTAACATTCGGTTTTTTGTTTCTAATTGTAGTTTATTTACGTATTTCTTAATGAATATAAAGATTTATACATTCTTTTGTCTGTACAATCGGTGACACCTATGCTTAACAACTTTAAGTGTGATTTCAATGGGCACCACTCTTAACTTTTCTTACTAAGTATCTACTGTCCAGACTGTCCTAAAGTTTATAAGTATACCTAGATGTAGGCACAGAAATACCAGTTGGTGTGTTGACGTTTAAAATTGAGGACAAGTAATTTTAGCCTAGCTAAATCGTACTTCATAGAATAATGACGTATAGTCTGTATCATAGACACACATAGATATATTTTCACGCACACATAGATATGTAAGTGGCTTCAAGCCGACCGAGTGATGTAGCTATAGAAAATACATCTGGTAAATGTGTGAATGTAGGTATGTTTGTTACCATTTGAAGCAAAACTACACATTGTATTTTAGTGAAATTTTGCTGACATAAAGCCTTTAGATCAATGCTATCATGCTAAAAAGCCACTCAGTAAAGAGCAAGATAGTAATTATGAATTTACGGACAAAAGACATAGGCTATATACCTACCGTCACGCTAGAATCCAAGTAATGGGGCAGAAACTAATCACGGAAGTAAAAAATCTCCAAATAATAAATAAATATTCACGGACATTACACACAACGTCCTCTGGTCCCAAGCTAAGCTTATATGCTTGTGTTATGGGTACCAGAATACGGATAGAATACATATACTACCTTTCTTTTGTAAATACATACTTATAATACATAGAAACACCCAGACGCAGTACAATCATTTGTATGACAATTATAAATATCACACAAAATAATGTCCCGTGCGGGAATCGAACTCGCGACCTCGGGATCGGCAGTCCACATGAACCACTCAACCACGAAGCTTGTCCAATTGATTAAGTTAACAAAATTTTTTGCTTTTCTATTTCCAATTGAGTATAAAATAAACACAGAGAATTTAACGTATAGATCCATAAACCTATATAAAGTTAATTAAGGACAACTGGTCTAATACACAAACTAGAATGGTATTAGGTATGTTAGTGCTTAAGAATGTGCTTTTAAATATTACTAAGTAAGATTGATTTAATCATTACATTTATTTATTGCAATACAAACTAATTACTCACTAACAATACTTTAGCAGTGACATAAATAAAAATCTTTACTTATTATAAAACAAAGTCGTAATTTTTGTATGTGAGGTTATATCATCAAAACGACGCAACAGATTTTAATGCGGTTTCTTTCAAATGATATAGTGGCTTAAGAAGATGTTTTTTTTTACGTGGGGAATGCATTTACGCACTTTGTGTGGGACTCTCGGGTCAGAATCGGACCCGAACTACCCACTAAACCCCACGGTATTCCTCCTCGCTCCTTGGCCGGGCCATGGTAGTCACTCAGATATTACCATGACCCGACCAGGGATGGTTTAAGAGGATGGCTTTTTTATATAATTTGTTAAGATTTGGTGTAGATTTGGTGATAAAGAGCTTTAAAACTAAAAACGCGAATGAAATCGCGGGCGTTACAATAACCCTTAGGTGAGCTCTAACAATACCCTGAGAAAGAAGAGGGGTGGTGACACCTGTATTCTTAATTCATCACCACACGAACGACCAGTTAGTTAAGTGTTATTTTAAGTAAGTTCATTAGTTTTTATATAATGTTGAAGATAAAGTAATTAAATATTTTTTGTGCACCATTTTTATAACTAACGGTTAGTTTAATAATTAGAGCGTTACGCAAAGATAATAATAATTATTATTTTGTTTTTTTTTGTAAAGGATTTTGAAATAATTAAACAATTTCTTATTTGATAATATTTACCTGAAAATGGAGTCAAAATAAAACATTGACGAGCCTCGTGATTGAGTGGTTTATGTAACGGACTGCCGATCAAGAGGTCGCGGGTTCGATTCCCGCTCGGGACATTCATTTGTGTGATTTTTCTAATTGTCATACAAATGTTTGTACTGCGTCTGGGTGTTTCTATGTATTATAAGTATGTATTTACAAAAGAAAAGTAGTATAATATGTATTCTATCCGTATTCTGGTACCCATAACACAAGCATATAAGCTTAGCTTGGGACCAGAGGACATTGTGTAAAATGTTCATGATTTTTTTTTATTGGTTCTAATTCTACGTGCAGAACTAAACTTAACTTAATGACATGAATAAATGATGACTGATAGTTTCAATAATACATTCAATAACACAATTCGACTATGGTACCTAACTGAACTTTTATGGCATATTGTACACATCCTCTTTGAGAGACGGAAAACTCGAAAATAAACCCGGTGCCAACACGCCTGGTCAGTGCGGTACAATCTATATATACTAATATCATAAAGCTGAAGAATTTGTTCTTCTCCATGTGGTGACGGATTAAGAATACAAGTGTCACCACCCCATCTCCTCCCAAGGGTGCTGTAAAAATCGGCTGAGGGATATTGGATTAAATGGACTGGAGAGAAAGAAGAATTTGTTTGTTTCAACGTGCTAATCTCAGGAACCATTGGTCCGATTTGAAAAACTCTTTCAGTGTTGGATAGTCGTGATGTCAGAATATGTACATATTTGATGAAATTTTAGTTTTTCTATAAAATAGATAGAAATGATTTTGTCATATTTGTATTTTTAATCCCTGACAAGCCAGATGGGTAAGAAGCAGCTAACAGATATTTATGCATTAAAATTCATTGTAAAAACAACCAACCTTGTGCCCAATACTGTAACGGTCCTGATTAACTCTAAATTTTCTCATAGAGGTAGTACTTGAGTTAAAGGAACCAAAATATATAAAACAGTGGTCTACACTCTATATCATCGTATCTATGTTTGCGCATCTTTGTGTGTTATTACATCAATAACATCGCATATTTGTAGATAATGTTATTAATTTGTGTTAATAATAATAATTATTTTGTGTTAATAGGTGTTTCTATGTATTATAAGTAATATGTATTTACAAAAGAAAAGTAGTATATGTATTCTATCCGTATTCTGGTACCCATAACACAATGAAATGTCCATGAATATTTATTTATTAATATTATTATTTATGAAATTTCCTAATTCTATTATGGGTGATTTTTAAAATTTCTTAAAAACTATTACCTAACGTTTGCTAGACGTTGATTATTATAGATTATTTGACTAAATTGTAATTTTTTTTTCTATTTGAAATATTTTTTTAGGCGGATAATCTCGATTGATGCTTCTGCTAAAATTTATCTCCCTCCGAATACACAAATACCTACATGTTTTTGAAAATAAATAAATAAATATTCACGGACATTTCACACAACGTCCTCTGGTCCCAAGCTAAGCTTATTATGCTTGTGTTATGGGTACCAGAATACGAATAGAATACATATACTACTTTTCTGTTGTAAATACATACTTATAATACATAGAAACACCCAGACGTAGTACAAACATTTGTATGACATTTATGGATATCACACAAATGATTGTCCCAAGCGGGAATCGAACCCGCGACCTTGTGAACGGCAGTCCATTACATGAACCACTACGTCACGAAGCCCGACATTATACAAAAGCTTATACAAAATATATTAATTAATTAAATAATTCTTATTAAAATAGTTAACTCTATTAATCCTCATAATAGGCCTAAATAACTACTGCATCTTAATTATTAATTAATACTATAAGTTATGAAATAAGTAAGATTCTTTTAAGATTTCTAAATTTGAAATAAATTACTGGCCACATAAGTGTCAGATGTTATTTTTTTTCTTTATGGTCATTCCAATTTTTTTTTAAGTTTTAGTGGTAAAGGAATAGACGATAAACAAGTATCTACCTAAACAGTTTTTATTAACTCTAATATCTATAGTTATAGAATAAATGAAATAAATATCTATGTACTTACGGTTTTTGAAGTTATTTAGTTGATAAACACAGCATCACTTTTCACAATTTTTTTTAAACTACACAGAAGTCACACAATTCTATTGTAGTTTTTATTTTCAAAACACTGACTTGTCTTTGCCCGGCACTGGTCCTTCGCAAATCGAATTTCAAAATTATGTTGATTGATCGATTTCGTTTTCTTTTTAATTTACCTAGAGTTTATTTTTCTTTTTAGAATTTGACAACTAAATTAGTTAGTTATTAGATACACTGGAGTGGTGAATTGTAGCAATTAATTTTATTATTGACAGCAATTAGAAAGAAAAGGACAGAATGATAATTGCTGATCAATTAGCGATCCGTGCATTACGATTTAGCAATTATGGAGCACATGGCATCATTTTCCAATTTCATGTGCAGTTTCGTTTTCGCGGTCTATGTCACCGATGTCATTTTTGATCACAACACGTTCCGTATAGTCATTTCGTAGTTAAATCGTAACAGTAGGTATCACAACCTATCACCGAACACAAAACACGAATGATAATAGTCATCAAGTTTCTAAAAAACCGAATCGTCACTGGTTTAAAAAAAACAACTCACGAACGCACACAAGCACAAAACTCTGTCCAATTAAAGATAATGTTTGTGGATATTTTAATAGCGTACCCCTCCGAAGAAATCCGACACAACCAACTCCCGTTGAATTTAAGCACTTAATGATCGGTTGGGGGAAATTGTGCGAGAAACGAACAGCCCAGCGTCGTGTTATCTCTTTCTAATTAGTACAATAAGTCCTCACTTGTATGAAGGAATGGCGCCACTGTAGTTTTGTGGGCGTGGTTTATTTTGAGGCGTTGATTTAAAAAGGAGGAGCTGTTTTCTGATTGGTTAGGGTTTGTAATGCGATTTTTTTCGTTTGTACGTGCACTGTGCTTGGGTTGGCACTGTAAGATCGATAGCCGGCGCCAGGATTACTATTATATGTTTTTTATAGATATTTTTGACGGTACTCTGTGCTTTGGTAACCTGTTCTGGAGACCACGCCCAGTATACCCATGGATATGTGCAGACAGAAAGGTTGTGGCTATCAATCCAGACTTAAGCCGTAAATTCTTTTTAGTGCGTATTTTTTTTTGGCAAAAGTGAGTGTATGTGTTACCGCGGGCTTTAAAAAGCGACCTGTTAGTTGAGTGTCATTGAAAGGTTTTTTTTCTACACTTATTTATTTCACTGTATTCTGATTGTTAAGTTGTTTGATTATTCTATTAGGCACGTCGGTACTTCCTGCTTTAATAAACTTTTCGATTTTTTCTCAATTCTAGATTGTTTTTTTATATTCTGCAATAAATTAATTAAATCCATAGTTATCTACTGGTAGGTATAGTACCTACCTAGGTACTTGATTATTATACCTTTATACTTAGGTATCTACCATACTCACAATTGTATATTTAGCTTCATATCGTTAATAATTTTCAAAAATTATTCTCTTCTCCTAAACCAAGTACGAGACTTGTAGGTAAGTACCTAGGTAAGGGGTGAATATAAAACAACAAAAACAGAATTCGACTTAACTGATTCGAATTCGATTAAATAGTTCGACTTCTGTATATGATATCGTAGGTTCAATTTTAACCATTATTAGATTTGTTTTAAAAACATTTGTACTGCGTCTGAAGGTTTTATGTTGGTTTTATTAAGATTCTATTTTACTTTTATTTTATATCAAACCAAAAATACTAAGTATAAGTATGTAGAAATATATTATGTAATCTGGTACCCATATAACATGCATTGTGTTTAGATTGGGACTAGATGCCATTGTATCGATTGTCTACAGTAATTACTTACCTAAAGACTTATTAATAAAATATTTCTTAAATTATTAAATAGCGACATAAGTGCTTATTGCATGAAGTGAAACCAAAGAATTTAAAAAATAATCTTTAGTAGGCTTTCATTACTGACCTACATTTCGTATCTTTCTGCTATTAGAACCATTTGTCCGTATGGTGACAACTTAACAATACAAGTATCACCAACACATTTCCTTCCCAAAGTGCTTACAGCACAGAGACACCTAAAAAATAATACATATAAAGCAGTTAAATTTTTCTAATAAGTTGATTTGGACGACTCTTAACTAAGCCTTATGCGAACACTAGCTGTTGCCCGCGACTCCATCCGCGTGGAATTTGGAAAATATTTTTCGCTATAAAAGGTAGCCTATGTCCTTTCTCAGGGTCTAAAGATTGTCTGTGCCTTTCATCAAAATCGGTTGAGAGGTTTAAGCGGGAAAGCGTAACAGACAGACAGAGTTACTTTCGTATTTATAATATTAGTAGGGATGCTTGTTCAGCGTGGTATGGTAGATCAAATAGAAAGAAAGTTTTTATTATCATTAAGTAAAAAAAAAACAAATTAGTGCAAGAAATAAAACTAAATAAGTCAATTTAATAAATTAATATATAATGTTTTTTTAATAATAAATTAATGTAGAAATATCCATACATCCATCCATAATCCATAACTATCCATAACTAAAAATCACAATAGAAAAAATAAATTAAATACCATAATAGATCAACATTAATTTAATAATTGATTTTACATATTAAATACCTTCCGAAAGTGGAAGTCGCGCGTGCCCAACAGTGGAAGTTCAGTCCAAATATTATTGATACACAGAATAAAAAGTGAAATAAGTAATATTTTCTAACACTTGCGCGACTCATCTGTTTAAATAAAACTACTTTTTACGGATATAGACGCGTATATTTGTTTTAAATTTTGGCCCGACGTTTCGGAGACTTTGCAGTCACCATGGTCACGGGTGAGACGGGGTACAGAAGTCTCCGAAACGTCGGGCCAAAATTTAAAACAAATATACGCGTCTAAATCCGTAAAAAGTAGTTTTATTGAAGTGTAATGAGTGTTTAATGATTGAAATAATAAAGGTGTTTTAAGAATAATAAGTGTTTAATGATTAAAACAGGACCTCTACTCTCCAACCCATTAACGTCCCACAGTTGGGCACGGGCTTCAATTTGGTAGGGATTATGGTCTACTATTCCACCCTGACCAGATTTGTTGGCGTAGCTTTGTTTTTTGAGTTTTCTGTCACTCACAGAGGTTGTTACCTGTGTACAGTGTGATTGGCTTTTCTAGCACCCTGGGAAGGAAATGAGTTGCTATACTTTTACATAATAAACTAAATTATAGTGGGGAAAATGATCACCATGAGCGTTCCCTTCGTATTCCGAGGCCGTGGGTTCCAGTGGGAAAAGGTGGATAGAATATCTTAATAAGAATATGAAAGAAAAATAGATTGAACACAAATATGACGTCTGACAGAAGGTTATGGAAGGAAAATACAAGTTTCGCCGACTCTAAGTATTAAGATAAAGGCAGGATAATAAAGATGAACATGTTATGATGAAATGTCCTTGCATCACATCGCGATATTAAATCCACATATTTAAATAATGGCATGTCCATTTATGTATAAGAATTGTTTTCCGTTTAAAAATGACAATAGATTGCGTTGTTACGAGTAACAATAATCTCTGTGTTCTGCCGGATGTGTTTTACGTCATTGCAAATTGAGTGTTTGAAAAAAACAAGTTTTTTTTTTAAATAGAATGGTTATTTTTTTTGTTGTTTATAGTGAACTGTCTCTTGTTTCTTATCAGAACTTTATGCCTAATGTCTATTCTTCTCATAAACATTTAATTATGGAAGTGGCTATTTGAAGTTCAAATGTAGAAGCACATAATAAAGGGACTCATTACTCTATCGACGCTAGGTAGAGGGTTCTAGTGGTAAAACAAAAGCCAGTCCATAATAAACAGAAAAATAAATAAATAATGATTGTATTTACAAGATATTCGTTTTTTAAACACTGTTTTTGTAAATAATCGTATTTTTGTAAAAATTCGAACGGAAAACGTTCTTTTTGTGGTGGATAATCCATTTATCGGCTATAAGCTATATAACATCACGCTGCGACCAATCGGAGCGAAGCATCAGTGAAAGATGTTGCAAAAACTGAGAATTTTTTCTACATTCCATCCGTACGAAGTCGCAGACAACAGCTAGTATGATATAATTTTAATTCAGTTGATACCGAACCCTCGCGGTCTGAGTGTGGCGAACTTTATTTTTATATTTTCTTCAAGACTCTGAAAATAAATATAGGTATATGAATACCTTACTACGCCTTGACTGACATAATACTAAAGTTGATTGAACGATGTCGTAAAATAATGGCGCCAATTCTGCTTGCCCATCTGAACTAATCTAAAACGAAAACTGAACTTTCGAAAATGACAAAATATGATTTTAATTAATATAAATGATCAATAATAATTCAATTATTCTGGTCGACGTTTCACGTGACCAAAAGGCTGGCATGCATTTAGCAATTCGTATAAGCATTGCTATATAAAGAGGGAATGCGGACAGTCTTTTGGGCACGTTTCCCAATGCCTGCAATGCGGATGAATTTTTTATACCTAATTTTAAGCCCCCTTTTTTTTCTTGTTTTATTTTAAGTGTGTAATTATGTTAAAATAAGGTTACTTATTTAAATAAAATTGGTCAAGTGCGAGTCGGACTCGCGCACGAAGAGTTCCGTACCATTATCTATGCAACTTAAGGCAACGTTATTAGTATCGAGCAAGAAACGGTAAAATCATGTTTGTTGTATGGGAGCCCCCCTTAAATATTTATTTTATTTTATTTTTAGTATTTGTTGTTATAGCGGCAATAGAAATACATCATCTGTGAAAATTTCAACTCTCTAGCTATCACCGTTCTTGAGATACAGCCTGGTGACAGACGGACGGACGGACGGACGGACAGCGAAGTCTCAGTAATAGGGCCCCGTTTTTACCCTTTGGGTACGGAACCCTAAAAAAGTAAAATAAATATAATTTAAATTTAAAATAGGCAAATATGTACAAAGCTAATAAAAAAGAAGAGAAAACAAATAAAATGAAATATATGTAAATAAATTACGCGTCAAAGTATTCCTCCGCATCGTCCTCAACTGGCAAAGTGCCCAGAACACTGGCAGCATTGCCACGTTGGATGGCAATGCTAATTCGTTGCGCAAAATAATGGCCAGCGCAATGTTATAATTAATTATACCAAAATAAATGAGTAGGTTTATTATAATAGATAGCCACTAATCCAAAATTAACCATAGTTGTAATAAATTCCATCGACCATAATTGTAGTGATGGATTAAGGACATAAGTGTCACCACCACATTTCCTTCATGAGGTGCTATAGAAGACAGCTAACAAACATCATAAATAGATACACATAATATTCTGTGAGAGGCGAAAGACTCATAACTAAACAATATGCAAACACGCCTTATATAAACGCCGTGGCATAGAAGATAAAATACATAGAAGACCAAAGACCAAATACATAAAAGACCATGGCATGGAAAACCAAAGTGTAACAGGCCGGTGTCCAACACTGAGAAATTTATGTCATAGAATTAAAGGAAGAAGTAGAAGTGATTTAATTTTAGTCAAGTTCAGTTTAGTTCTTGACGCATCAGAATTGGAGCCAGTGTCTATCGTATCTACTAAATACTTAATTTACTCAATTATGTCACAGTTTATTTACAAAGTTGTTGCAATAAACTGTCAAATGAACTTGTAAAGACAATAATTTAACGTGCGAATACTTTTTTTATTTTTTTTCTTACTTTGTTGTAAATTTTATTCAGCCAAATGTCATTTTTTATATAGTTTTGTACAGGGGAAAATGGGACTTTATTACCTACTAAGACTTCGCCATCCGTCCGTCCTATCACGAGGCTATATCTTCTAAACCAAAGATATACCAGATGGTGGGTTGACGTTTAAAATTGAGGACAAGTAACTTCAGCCTGACTAAATCATACTGACGTTTCATATGACCTAAAGCCTGTATCATAGACACACATAGATACATTTTCACGCACACATAGATATGTAAGTGGATTCCAGCCGGGAATGTATGCTGAGGGATGTAGCCATGGATAATACATCAGGTAAATCTGTGTTATGAACGATGATAGCTAGAGAGTTAAAATTATTTACACGGGTTATAACTTCTTGCCGTGGTTTTCCCACTGGACTATAATAGCATGGGGCCCCACGGCAACGTATGGTACCTCTGGTGTGGTGTTACAAACATCCACAGGCTATGTTTATCACTTACCATTAGGCGAGCAGTATCCTAGTCTGTCATCCTTCTGGAAGAAAAAGAAATCTATGCCACTTCAGGACTGTATTTGATCTACTAACTACTATGCCTCGCTGACCAGGCGTGTTGACGTAGCGTAAGGCTTAGCTTCGTATATATTTCGTCTCTTACAGAGGATGTGATCTGCTTACAGTAGCCCTTAGCTGGCTTTTACAGCACCTACAGTATGAAATGCTGTGGTGTCATTTGCATTCTTAATTCGTCACTACACGGACTACTTAAGAGGGTACTGTACTCTTAATTTAGGTATTTGCCTTAGGTAATTGCTCTCCCTGTTCCCGAGCGCCGCGCTGAAAGGGACAAATATAGCCAAAGCAGATCTTACCTACAAATTCTTTGAAAAAAAGACGTTTCGTTGTCTCCTTTTTTCTTCGCGAAAGATAAACCGATTTTCACTGTTTTTACGCTGTATTATAGATGAAGACTATATCTATGATTCTATCACTTTCTTTTTTGGTGAAACCTTACCAAATATGTGTGATAGACGCTGCAACTGCTGCTATCTAAAGAAAACCGAAAAAATTGGTCAAGTGCGAGTGGGAAACGCGCACGAAGGGTTCCGTACCATTATCTATGCAACATAAGGTAACGTTATTAGTATCGAGCAAGAAACGGTAAAAAAAAATTAGTTTTTTGTATGGGAGCCCCCCTTAAATATTTATTTTATTTTATTTTTAGTATTTGTTGTTATAGCGGCAATAGAAATACATCATCTGTAAAAATTTCAACTGTCTAGCTATCACCGTTCTTGAGATACAGCCTGGTGACAGACGGACGGACGGACGGACAGCGAAGTCTCAGTAATAGGGTTTCCGTTTTTACCCTTTGGGTACGGAACCCTAAAAACGGGATTTTCGGATGGTTATAATTCATAGATATACTCTTCATCTATAATATAGAGTAAAAACAATTAAAATCGGTTTAACTTTCGCAAAGAAAAAAGGGGACTACGATGCCCATATTTTTGTATATTTTGGTATCGTGCCCTCTTAATCTATGCTTCTATAATATTATAATAATCAAAACAACCGGAACTATTCACATATTTATTTATTATGCAATTTCCTTCAATAAAATCCACTGACTAACGATAAAAGTCACACTTTATTTACTATATAATTACATTAAGTTGTTTCATATTATTTTTTATAAACTAAACGCCATTGGAACTCATTAAATACTAATAAGATACAAAACTGAAGTCATAATAAAATAATGTCGGATTGTAAAATGGCGGACGGCTTTAAGCGCATTTATTGTACAATAAAATCATTCGAAATTTAAATTTCGTTTCCTAGAAATTTGTAATAAGAACGTGGAACGTGGTATTTTTTAAATTTATTGTTTATTTATTTTACTCAGAAAGAGTTTAGTTTTGTTTTGATTATTTTTTTTTCGGTACTCTTTTATTTTACTACTAAGTATAGAGAATATAGCTTTGCTACTTGCCAATAGGTACACACTTATCTATTTTAAGATTTCAAAAAACTACTTAGTATTTCATTGAGACCTATTCTGAGGCATTAAAAACTTTGAAACCAACTATTGTAAATTTTGATTCAATGGCTATTTTGTAGTATATATATTATTAAAAACCGTCATTCTATTTTACACAGATTTTGTAACAAAATGTTCATAAAATACGCCATAGGTTGTTTTTATTTTTTAGTTAAATCTATTTGTGCACGTGGTATTGGTAGGTACCAATAGTAAATACCAATGTCAATTTGAGATTATGTAGACTGCTTATCTTTAGGGGTTTGTACCCAAAGACTAACCAACGGACCTCATAACTACCATTCGTCCGTTTATAAGTTAAATAATTCTTATTTGTAAAAAAACAAACCATAATCACCGAATACTGCAGAAATTTTTGTGTTGTTACAAAACAACAAATAATTAAATGGTCACCGTAACTCCACAGATCTTTAAAATCAATATCTACTAGGTAATTGTTATCTAAATAATTTTTTTTTTTTGGCTAATAAATAAATTTAAATAGCCACTAAACAAGCTACTAAGTAGGTTTTAATCAGTTATGGAATCTTAACAAAACCTTATCAAGTAGGTACTTTACCACAAAGCAAAGCCATAAATACACGGGATGCCACAAAAGGAACTTCACGCCTCATAAAAATAAAAGGGACTAACAAAAAGATCACTAACAAACAATAAAATGTCAAAAAGTATAAATAATGAATAAAAAAAAAGATAGCCGTAAAGTTGAACAAAACTTAATAAACTACCGTGTTAAAAGAGATCGTTATTAGTGATTTCCGAACGATATTAATAAAGAATTTTTTTTTAGTTTTTGCACAACACTGGAATGGAAAAGAAAAAACATTTGCCCTTACACCAAGTTATTAAGATTTAATTTTACTACTAACGCCATCTATTTAAGTTGGAACATAACATTTTTTGTACCATGTTGACATCACTTTATCTTATATCTTTAAATGAGCAATTCTTGTATATATATATATATATAATTGGAATCTCGGAATCGGCTCCAACGATTTTCATAAAATTTTGTATATAGGGGGTTTCGGGGGCGATAAATCGATCTAGCTAGGAATCATTTTTAGAAAATGTCATTTTATTGCTTTTTTTTACGAGCGAAGCTCGGTCACCCAGATATTTTTTCAGACTTTTAAAAGATTACAAAAATCATTTACATGAGAAACAAGTTTAACAATAAAATAAATATAGATAAAATACTAGGCAATTTATAATATGGTACTAAAATAATATAGGTATTTACATTACTCCAATATCAGCTACCAGTGGCGGTTTTAGTCGAATAAAAACATAAAGAAACATTAATACCATTTTCATTCCTGTTAGCAGTTCCCAATATAAAAATTACTGAATACTATTAACACGCTTAAATAAGTTTGGTATGTATCTATCAATGTATAAATCTGTGTAACGGAATCTTTGAAAGTGATTTTAACCCACTTGCAGTAGTTGGATTGATGTAAAATTTGCACATAATATATCAAGGACCGATGAAAATGCAAAAATAAAAAAATATTTAGGATTTTCAAGCGTGTTTTTTAGTTTTTGAACTAAGTAGATTACATTTAGTATAAATATACCAACATATTAGACTTACGAAAGGTGAGCTGACGATATCGTCAGATATGCCGGAATCGTAGCGTAGGACTGTGCGTTTTGATGTTCTATGGGGGAGGCCTATGTCCAGCAGTGGACGGAGAAAGGTTGATGGATGAATGGAAATAAACTACCTACGTAACAATAGTCTAGATAATACCAACACAATCATTTTAAATCATGCTGATTATACCACAGATATCTCTTTATTTATAAAGAACCACATCTTTACAATATTATACCAACGCGTGGTATTTTTTTTTACTCGTTTTTGTAACATTTTTCACTAATACTTCACTCCTATTAGTTAAAGCGTGATGTTTTATTTATTATTTATTTATTTATATATTCTTTATTGTAGGTACACCTTAAAAAACTAGTCACAAAAAATATCCTAAGACTAAGAAAAATACAATGAGCGGCCTTATCGCTAAGAGCGATCTCTACCAGGCAACCTTTGGATGGAGATGTTTATAGGAAATAGCAGTAGTTGTAGGTGCACAAAAACAGTTTATCTTATAAATTGTTATTTAGCCTAGGTCTTTCCCGATAAATGTGCTATCCAACACTGATTTTTCAAATCTGACAAGTGGTTCCTAAGATTAGCGCGTTAAAACAAACAAACTCTTTAGTTTTATAATATCAGTATGATAAGGAATAAAAATTCCTATTAGTGCTCATAACAGTTGATTAGATTGAATTATCTATTTCTTCCCCATGGTGCTAGGTATAAGAGACAGCTAAGGGATATTACTACAGATAACTGTGAGAATTAGCTCTATATTTTAGCGCCATGCGCCAACCGCCGATAACCGAAAATATCCGAACAAACCCGAACTCTGTCGGCATCTTTGTTTAAAATCGTACATCAATTTTACGACCAAAATGACAATCAGAATAATGTCGGTCCTTTGCCAATTTTTTTTCTCTTCATAATAGGGTCTTATTCATCTATTGTGGCAGGGAGGTCTAATACCTTTGCCATTTTTTTTTCTTTTTCAACACAGGTGAAATGAAAAGGGGTTGCCATTTTATAACAGTGTTATTGGTATTTTACATTGTTATTTGTGCTAATGTTGTGATTTTAATATCTCTATGGTTCCTTTGTTGTAATAATTAACAAATAATGTTGGTTTTTAAATAAAGAATTGCGTAGTTATGTTGAGTTTTATTTGTTAAGGCCTTAACAATGAATATTGTACCGTACATTCCGCTGAAAAGCATAGTAAGCAAGTACCAACTAGCTCGCCACCAGTTAATGGTTACCGAGGGTTTATAATTGTTAACAGGTAAATCTGTGGTCGTTATAAACAGGTAGGTATCATACCTGCCGAACGTATTATACCTAACGGAATAATAACATAGCAAATAAACTAATCTGTACTTGGTCCACAAAAACTATCGATATTATTCTAAATAGTTGTATCGGTAAATAGTTAGTTTGTTCTCAAACAGAACCAGATGATCTCTCTCTCTCTCTCTCTCTCTCGTCAATTTACGTCCCACTGTTGGGCACGGGCCTCCTCCACTTTGGGAGGGATTTGATCTACTGATCTACTACTTTGATCTACTACTTTGATCTACTGTGCTGCGCTGACCAGGCGTGTTGGCACAGGGTTTATTTTCGAGTTTTCCGCCTCTCACAGCGGATGTTATCTGTGTGCAATATCCCTCAGCTGGCTTTTACAGCACCCTTGGGAAGAGATGCGGTCACCGTCACCACACGGAGAATTCCATCCAATTCACCACACAGATGATCTCATGAGGCATCAATAGAATTCTAATTTTTTTTAATATTCAAGGACATTTCATACAATTAACTAACAAGCTAAACTTATATACTTGTGTTATGGGTACCAGAATATGGATAGAATACGTAAACTACTTTTTATTTGTAAATACATACTTATAATACATAGAATATAGAAAATACCCAGACGTAGAACAAACTTCACAGGTATACTTCAAAAGCGTCAAGTGCGTAGCACTTTCAGCCGTCGGGCATGTATGACAAGATGTATGAGTGTGGATGAAGCCAAGGAAGTATGTTTGGATCGTAGCAGATGGCACTCTATAGTCTCTGCCTACCTCCATGTGAAAAAGGCGTGATGTTATGTTATACAGTACAAACATTTGTATGACAATTATAAACATCGCACAAATGATTGTCCCAAGCCGCAATCAAATCCGAGACCTCGTGAACAGCAGTTTGTTATAACCACTAGATTACGAGGCCCGTTAGTTGTCACATACACACACACACAGTCTTCTAGCACAAAACCCGTATAGTTCGTCCGTTTCTCTTTCACTAGGTTCCACCACTCCGGCCGACTCCTCCCAACTTCATCAAAGTGCGTCTTCCAATACCGAGAGGTGAGGTAAGATTATAAACATGACTGTGTACCTGCGCTGGCTACTTACAGAATATACCTACTACTTTCTTTCTAGTCCATTAACCTCCCACTGTTGGGCACGGGCCTCCTACACTCTGGGAAGGATTATTATCTCCTGTGCCACGCTGAATAGGCGTGTTTGCATAGGGTTTATTTTCAAGTTTTTCTTGTCTAACAGAGGATGTTAACCATGTACAATATTCTTTAGCTGGCTTTAACAGCACCCTGGGAAGGTAAAGGGATGGTGACACTTGTATTCTTAATCCGTCACAAGTTTTTTTACTACATACCTACCTTTAGGGCAAAACAAAGATAGGCGTTTTCCATAGAAACAGAAAACTCACAAAATAAATCCTATAACAACGGGTCTGATAAAACCAACTAAAGTTCGGACGAAAAACTAGTATGTAGATAAATATGTACCTAGATACGTTTTAACACACTTATATTAGTTCGAAACGTATCTATCAATGTTTTAATCTATTTAATGGAATTTCACACGTATTAAATATCAATGACAGTGCAATAATTGAAAAAAATAATCAGGATTTTCAAGCGTGTGTTTTAGTTTTTGAATTAAGTATCTCTCTCTCTCTCCAGCCCTTTCACGTCCCACTGTTGGGCACGGGCCTCCTCCACTTTGGGAGGGATTACGGTCTACTGTGCCGCGCTGACCAGCGGCCGTATTATGAGCTTTTATTTACAGGCAGTTTACGCCGTGAATTGAACTGTCTGGCAAATTCGTATTATGAACAAAATTATTAGTCAGTCAGTTCGCTAAACCAGTCATACATTAATATGTTTAAGGAAAGGTACAACTAAAAGTTAAAGTACTAACTAAAAATTTTCAACTAAATGTTTTATTTTTGCCATAATACCTAATTTAGCCATGCAGTTTACGGCCTGCCTGGAACTTGAATACTTTTAAAAAGCTCATAATACGCCGGCAGGCGTGTTGGCACAGGGTTTATTTTAGAGTTTTCCGTCTCTCACTGAGGATGTTATCGGAGTGCAATATCCCTTAGCTGACACTTGTATTCCTAATCTGTCACCACACGGACAAATAGAATTTGAATTAAGTAACCCTAGGTAACTAAGATTATTTTTATAATAGCTACATGCTCACATACTACCAGTATTTATTAGCAAAATAACCCATGACATTAATCGCAAGGACACTGCTAAATCTTCACACAATCATGCAAATGGCGGTCATATTTACTCCTATTTATATTACCCACAGATAATATAAACAGTGAACACGCTATCAATTTGTTAGAATTATGTACAATCAGACGCATTATGTCATTATTTGATTTAATATGGACAAATAGGACCACTTAAATGCAGTTATTGCTACTTTCAATGGTGAAGGACGAAGCATTTATCGTCACCTTTACCATTTCCTGCATGTGGACTGTCGTTTGATATTGAAAATAGTATGGAAATATAAGAACTTATAGTTCCAAACACGGATTCACCAGATGTATAGTCTATGGCTATATCAATCAGTCAGCTTGAAGTCACTTACATATCTATGTGTGCGTGAAAAGGTATCTATGTGTGTCTATACAGGCGAAGTACGATGTAGCTAGGCTAAAGTTACTTGTCTTAAATTTTAAATGTTAACCTGCCATCTGGTATATCTGTCTGTGGTTTCTAAGTAAAGAAGAGAGTAGATTTTGAAATTTCTATAAGCGTGATAGAGGAAAATGTTCAAAATAAATTTTGAATAAGAAGCATTGTGTTCCTTCTGTTTGACGTTTACAAGAGAGTAAAATATTTATGATTAAACTTATAAATTTAGGTCTGGTAGCAAAAATATATGTCCATACGTCCAAAGGAACAATCAAATAAACAATAAAACGTGAAACGCAATTTACTTCGGCACATTTCAAACTACAAACAAAACACATTTGTGCTATTCCAATAAACAGATTTCACTCTTAACTCCTTGTCATAAGTAGCAAATAAGATTTTCTAAATTGTTTAATTTGATTGTTAAAGTTATAAAAACATCGAATCTCTACTAACAAGGTGATTTTTAATTATTTAAAATTTCGTGTTAATTTAACTTTTTTTTCTGGCTGATCGCGCGGTGCCTTTGCGCGGTCTTTTCTTTGTTTTTTTTTTACTTTTGTATAATCTGTAAAATGGCATGTTAGCGCCGTTTTAGTCGAGTTGATCTTTTTTAAATTATCATCGATATTAAATCTTACGTTTCCGCTGATGTTTGCTTATTTTTTTTTTTGACCACCCAAGATAATGTCATTCAATTTTATTGTATTCGTTAAGGCTGTTACATTTGACATTTATTAATCGACTAACAAATATATTAGCACAATATTAACCAGCTTCTTAATGTTATTCCTGCCCTTATCCCATATGCTTTAGGATCTACGCTTGTTCTACGAATCATTTTTCTTCTAAATTAGCTTTCATAACTTTTAATAAGCCATTTAATTGTTATTACTTGATTCTTTGCAAATGTAATTTTAGATGTAAGTTGTCCTTGTAAAATAAAATAAAATCATTCTTTGTTTTTAGGGTTCCGTACCCAAAGGGTAAAAACGGGACCCTATTACTGAGACTTCGCTGTCCGTCCGTCCGTCCGTCCGTCCGTCTGCCACCAGGCTGTATCTCAAGAACGGTGATAACTAGAGAGTTGAAATTTTCACGGATGATGTATTTCTATTGCCGCTATAACAACAAATACTAAAAATTAAATAAAATAAATATTTAAGGGGGGCTCCCATACAACAAACATGAATTTTTTACCGTTTCTTGCTCTCATACAACAAACGTGATTAATTAAGTGTGTGTTGTTTGCTCATTTATTAATAACGTGCCTTATGTTGCATAGATAATGGTACGGAACCCTTCGTGCGCGAGTCCGACTCGCACTTGACCAATTTTTTACTATTATATTAGCATCTTACTATGTTTTCTTTGGTTTTGCTATCCTTCTCTTGATATTAAAATGTCATTTACTACAAAAGTATTTCCACTAAGGATTCCCGTAGAGTAGGTACTAAATGTTATGAAGTACTTATGAGTGAAGTTCGTTGGTTCTTAAAAAGAGTTCCAGTATAGACACTGAGTATCTATAGATTTACGAAAACCACTATTTAGGCGTATGAAAGTGCGGGCATAATTTATTTAAATTTTATACACAAAATAGTAAAACAGAAATTGCATCTCTGTTATCTCTTGCAAAAGACATACAAATTATAACAAAAGCCTAGTAATTCGTAAATAATTTCTGAAAAAGCCATCAAAATCTATTTAACAACCATAAATCATAAAATTCACAAAATTAAAATAAGTAAAATATTTTGACAGATCAGCAATAAAGATATTACTACTATTTCCGTCAGTACGCCATGACACGACAACTTTTTTTAAATGCATTAGTCAATGATTATGCACTTTAATATGACATGTTGCTACTTCATTTTAGCAAGACAGCTCCTAAAAGGAATCCCTTTTTCATCACTTAACAAAATAATTCGTTAAAATTTTTGATAAATCAAAGTTAAATATTTTTTTTAAACTGGCAGATGCCCAATACTTCGTATGCCTGAAATTTTATATCATTACTTAAAGAAATATTATATCTATAGCTTCCCGCTAACTTTAGCTTCCTATTAATGTAAAAAAATATGATCTGATTACTACTTTTGGAGATTGTTGCCTACATAATATCTACGTAACAAAAACTTACCTCTTTATTAAATACCTAAACATAACTAAACTTCAATAAAGATATATTTAACACATTTTCTATAATAAGATAGTTTATCAAACATAACTGAACTGTGAGACAAATAATTTAAATTAATTTTCAAACAAATAATGCAAACAGAATTGGCACTACTATGCCTTCACAGGTCACGTGGGCATAATGATTCAAAAAAAGCATCACGTATTCCACCACGATAAAGATGATATTAAAAAAATAATATAACAAAACAAAGTATTCTAAATTCAAAATTAACCAACCGTGAACTGTCAAACTTGCGAATTTTTTTCATAGCATTGTTCGCGCGCTTTCTAATGTGAAAGAAATGGACCATGTTACCTGTGTCCCCGACAAAGAAATGATGGATGTGCATAATTTCATCTAAATAATACAGTACCGTACTCTTATATTAGTCTATGATTTACTGGATGTTAGTTTTTTATGTTTTAGTGCGAATTTGTAAGAAAATCGCGGGTGGCTGGCATGGTTGTTTGTCGAAAGTCTAGAGCACTTTTGTTCTTAGTTAATTAAAGAAGAGATTTATCAGATTTACCAGATGTAGTCTACGGTTAGATAACTCAGTCGGCTTAACATATCGATGTGTGTGTGTGAAAATATATCTATGTGTGTCTCTGATACAGGCTATACATCATATGAAACGTTATTATTCTATGAAGTACGATTTAGCCAGGCCAAAGTTACTAGTCCTCAATTTTTAACGTTAACCCGCCATATGTTATGTCTGCGGAGGTTGGTAGGTGGATTTTCCTATGAATAAAAACTGATCTTACTCGAACTGCGAGAAGGCTATTTATAAATTATCTCATATCTATTATGATTTTGAAATATGTGTTCTGTTTTGGTCAGCTCGTAGTTACTAAAATCTAGCCATAGATTGATACAAAACGTAAGATCAACTATAATGTGGAATACAAACAAAGATTGACTTATTAGTTTCTCTTAAAATCTGGATTGATTACAAAGGATAACCATCAAACAGTAGCCGATTCTAACAATACCATTGTATTTTAAATAAACCCTATACATAATCATTCAACCCCAAAACGGACAAGAGGTTATCGAGTCGTGTGATCCGATTAGATTCGATTACAATAAGGTTTACACTTGAATTAGTAGGTTTAGTAGGATAAAATATGCCGTTGTATAAAGAAAATATTGATGGGTAAGTAATAAAAATTGACATCTATATTAGGTAAGCAAAATGTCAAATTTTATATTATTTGGAGAAAGCTTCCATACATTAATAAGGCAAACAACACAAATATATATAGATACTAGCTGTCCCGGCAAACGTTGTTTTGCCATACCAAAAAAAAAGGTTTGAAAAATAGATGTTGGCCGATTCTCAGACCTACTGAATATACATGTAAAATTTGTTAAAGATCGGTCAAGCCGTTTCGGAGGAGTACGGTAACTAACACTGTGACACGTGAATTTTATATATAAGATACTAGCTGACCCGGCAAACGTTGTTTTGCCATACAAAAAAAAGAACCAAAAAGGTTTGAAAAATAGATGTTGGCCGATTCTCAGACCTACTGAATATGTATGTAAAATTTGAGAAGAATCGGTCAAGCCGTTTCGGAGGAGTACGGTAACTAACACTGTGACACGTGAATTTTATATATTAGAAATAGAGAAGTTAATCTTCTTTAATAAATAAATAAATAAATATTCATGGACATTTCACACAACGTCCTCTGGTCCCAAGCTAAGCTTATATGCTTGTGTTATGGGTACCAGAATACGGATAGAATACATATACTACTTTTTTTTTGTAAATACATACTTATAATACATAGAAACACCCAGACGCAGTACAAACATTCGTATGACAATTAGAAAAATCACACAAATGATTGTCCCGAGCGGGAATCGAACCCGCGACCTCTTGATCGGCAGTCCGTTACATGAACCACTACACCACGAGGCCCGTCATAAAAAAAAAAAAAAAAAAAAAAAAAAGTCTTTCGTCGGACATTCTATTTCCGTGTCTGATACATCAAAGCATTTGTTTTCACAAATTTACTCCAATTATTTATGACTTACTCATTCTATTACGTCTTTATTACGAAAGCTTTCTTCGTAACTCCTCAGGATATTCGATGTTTGCAGGGCCTAATTTTAGTGGCGAGTTAACGTAGCCTCTCACTACAAGATAGTAGTAGTATACCTAAGCCACGCAAATTGATAATGCGCTGGAACCTTGCCAAATTAACGCCCTTTTGACGTCATCAGCAAAGAAAAATTACAGCTAACAAAATGTAATGTTGTCATCTATACGTCACTATGACGTCACCAACATGGCCGCCAGGCGCATTACCAATTTGTGTGGCTTTATACATATAGTGATAGGAAAAAAAAAGCAGTGTGTTAAGAATGATGAACTTACCTAAGTAAGGTAGGTATCATGATTATTAACGTGGCTGTTTGGAAGTTGCCCAAAGCTCCATTCTTTTTTGTTTCCCGCCATTCTTCTTGACGTGTCAGCGAGCACCTATTTACCTATTTAAAAACAACTATTTATATATCTTACCCTTGAAATACATAAAAAATACATACATATTTGTGATCGCGTGTCTCTGTTGGCGGTTAGAGAATAATTGTATATAATCTCAATGTATCGGGCATAATATGATTTGCCTGTGCCGCGCATAATGACAGACCGGCGTAGCACGCATGCGCGGTGCACACAACGCCATCTTGTCGACGAATTTTCACGTGTTACTTGCAAAATAAAAAGTGGTAATTATTTAAATTTGTACTTGACTAATGTGTACTAAACTTCACTAATATAGTTAAGGGCCTACATCAATATCATCGCCGACACGTACATATTAACACAGCCAGTAGGCACAGAAAATGAAGAATTAGGGATACTTTTCCAATTTATAATTCCGGCTAGAATGGAACGACATTAATAGCTGTCTAGTAATAATATTTATAACTAAGTACCATGTAGATTATAATAAAAGTAGGTACCTAATAAAACTTTTTTGTATTTTTTTTTTGTAGAGCATTATTTTACGTCATTGCAAAAGAAAAAAAAGTCACATCAAACGAAATTGAATTATGGTTTGCGTTATTTTATTGCAAAGTTCCTATATTATATTCCCTTAAGTTTCATCTTCAGATCTGCTGTAGGTATATCATCATAATATTGTATTGTCACGCCATATACAGAGGTAGGGGCGAAAGTTCAGTTTAGTTATAAATTAAAGAAGTGTGTCAGAACTAACAAGATTTGATTATAGGCCAACAACGTGACAGTTTATATTTGAAGCTAATTATAAGCTTTAAAATAGAATACTTAGTAAATTCCCGTTGCAGACGTCTATCTAAATGCTGCAGTAACCGCTTGCCATCAGGCGGTCCGCTTATTCGCCACTTTAGTGGTTTATAAAAAAAACTAACATTTTTGACAAGGCCTCGTAGTCTGGCGGTTGATGTAATAAATTGCCGTACACAAGATCACGGGTTCGATTCGCGAACAATTAATTATTTGTGTGATATTATAGATATTTATCACGCAAAAAGGCACTTTGTACTGCGTCTGCGTGTTTTCGATCTAATAAGTAAATATTTACAAAAATAATAAGACATATACTATCCGTATTCCGGCAGCGGTAACACAAGCAAAAAGCTTAGCTGAGGACCAGAGGCCGTTGCGTGAAATGTCAATAATTATTAAAAAATAAAATTAAACTTATCTTAAAATTTCCGTGTGTGTGTTCCGACTCTCGTCAAAGATGTAAAAACAATCGCGTTTCCTCCTTCAGACGTGATTGAAGTTGTCTATTTGGGTACTAGGAGCAAAAAAATATTACCTTACTTATTATTTGAAGTAAAACTAAATACCGATTTTTAAAAAAATGTGTCTTGCTAAGACTCAAGAATGGCTTTAAAAATTACTTAAATAGGTTGTACTTTAAGATAATAATAATAATAATACTTTATACTGCTTAAGATTCATATTTGGCTTACGTAAATACGATCACGTCTCGCAATTCAGAAAACAACTCAAGTGGCTATCAATACGCCATCGCCGGAATGCTCATATACTCCATCTTCTTTATAACATTCTATTTAATCCCTCATACCCTCCCTATCTTAGGTCACGCTTCGAGTACTTAGATGCTACCATAGACAGAAGTGTTAGGTCATCGTATAGGCTGAGGCTGAAGATGTCACAGCATTCCACATCGTTCTTTCACAAGTCGTTTGCGATCACAGCTACGCAATTGTGGAATGCTTTGCCCTTAGCTATTCTTCAGGCTAAGAATTTAAAATCGTTTAAGTTATTACTAAAGGAACATTATCTGGAGTTATCTACGTAATTCTACATACTTTTCTGTAAAGATTTTAATTAAGTAACTGTATGTACTGTTTATAAGATATTTATTATTTTTATTATAGCACCTAGTAAATTTATCTATTATGTAATTGTGTGTATGTGTATTTAAAAAGTATATGTGTATGTTTATTGTTAGTATATTATGTAGTTTAGGTATATTAGGTATAAATGTGCACCTACAATTTCCACTTACTTCTTCATAATGTCCATGCTCAGGTTGCCTGGAAGAAATCGCTTTAAGCGATAAGGCCGCCTATTGTACTTGTTTTTTTAGTATAAGTTAATTTTAAGATATATGTATGGTGTACAGTAAAGAATAAAATAAATAAATAAATAATAAATAAATAACAACAGGCTTCGTGGTCTAGTAGTTTATATAACGAATGGCCGTTCACGAGGTCACTGGTTCGATTCCAGCATAGGACAATCAATTGTGTGATGTTTATAAACATCATACAAATATTATTTTTTTTTATTTATTTATTCATGGTATAAAATATATTACATTATATAACAATACATTACAGCAACAGAAACTATAAATGTTTATGTGTCGCTGTCTTCACTCACAAACATTTTCTTTTTTTTTTGTTTTAGGGCGGTAAAAACATCTAAGAATCGATTTACATTTGTCTGGGTTAGTTACAATTTTTGTTACAATATCGTCCTGTAGATCGTTTAATATAGTGGGCACCATACATTGCCATGTGCGTTTGCCGTATACATTATTATATGTAGGTATTACATACTTCGGTAGGTAAGTAAGACTACGGAGTTGTGGCGGTCGATGCCGCTCTTTTAGTAAAGTAATCTTATCAACCTCCTCACACAGGACAAACATTTTAATTTTACTAAAGACATCAATCACACAACAATGTTTAAACAGTTTTTCATATTTATTACGATATTTATTTTTAACAGAAGAGGAAACAATGCTTTTAAGTACATAATCTTAATTGTAAGTTGTATATTTCTGTTATGTGTGATTTATATGTTCTATCATAGCTGCTGAGTCCGTAGCTTATTACTGAAATGTTCTGCGTCTGGGTGTTTCTATGTATTATAAGCACGTATTAACAAAACAAACGTAGTATATGTAGTATATCCGTATTCTGGTATCCATAACACAAGAATATGAGCTTAGCTGGAGACCAGAGGACGTTTTGTGAAATGTCCATGAATATTTATTTAGTTTATTTTATTATAATTTTCTTCTGCTAACGTTACTTAAGTTGGTCGGCGTCGCTGCTTTCAACCAAACTCTATCTGTCTCACTCACACTTCACTCGTCTCTATCTCACTAAATGGCACTAGACTCTCACTTTTGAAGTCTAAAGGTGGAAAATAAGAAATTACTTTTTAAAATATACGTTTATATTTTTCACACACTTAACGCCCTCTATTCCCAAATTCTGCTTGTGGTATTAGTTAGGCTTTTTAAGCAACAACTTTTTTGGTACATGCTTGCCTAGGAGCTTTAATATGTAAGTATCGTAATTCTATGATGCCTACTTAATGTATCGTCGGTATAATGGAAGAACTAAATAACTCAAAATTTCAAGTTTCGAGATAATCGGGATTTACACTTTTTTCGCACACTTTTCACATTATTAAGAAATGGCGAACAAATACGTAAATTTTTATATGCTTTAGGCATGCCTGCTGTCGATTATCATGCATAATCAAACTAATTTCTTTTATTAACAAATAAAAATTAAAAATTAACTTCATAATGTTTGTCCTTTTGAACGCGCTAAAATTTCAATGTTGGATAGTACATTTATCGAGGAAGGTTATAGGCTATATAGCATCACACTGCGACCAATAGGAGCGACCCATCAGTGAAACATATTGCAAAAACGTGGAAAGTTTTCTAAATTCTACGCGAAGGTACTGCATTTGCAGTTTGCCCGCAACTATGTATTACTTATACCTATACTACTATTACTTATACTACAGTAATACATAGAAATTAACGAGACGCAGTACAAATATTTATGTGACAATTACAAATAACAAACAATAATAAATAAATAAATATTCAGGACATTTCACACAACGTCCTCTGGTCCCAAAGTAAGCTATATTTCTATGCTTGTATTATGGGTACCAGATACGGAATAATACTGATCATCCTGTGCGCGGATCAAACTGCGAGCTTGCCACTAGACCCCAAGTCCCGTTAAGTTCAATGTACAATCACAACTAATAACAAATAAAATTTAATGAGAACTAAATAAAGAAGTATAACAATATAATCATGATACAGTTCAAATATTGCCGCAGTATTTCTCAGTAACACTTTATGACTCAGAGGCCGACGTTTGATTCCCGGAAGATGCTTAATCGGTCTACACCTTGAGGTCAATTGGCGGTAAAAAAGTACGAAGTTTTTAGTTTGTGGTTGGTCATTTTATATGGTTTTGCAGTTCGATTCTGTATGATATTTATGTGTTAACTTTTCACTTCTTTTACTGTATTTGACTCTTTTTAGGACAATGGTACCGATTCTAAGTGCACAACTAAACTTTACTAAAAAATAATAACAACTATGACAGCTTTTTATAATAGAAAAGTTCGGTAAACATTACCGAATTGTGTTATTGCCACTATCAATTTTAATTGTTTCTCTCTCTCTCTCCAGCCCATTAACGTCCCACTGTTGGGCACGGGCCTCCTCCATTTTCGGAGGGATTTTGGTCTACTGAGCCGCGCTGACCAGGCGTGTTGGCACAGGGTTTATTTTCGAGTTTTCCGTTTCTCACAGATGATGTTATCTGTGTGCAATATCCCTTAGCTGACTTTTACAGCATCCTTGGGAGGAGATGGGGTGGTGACACTTTTATTCTTAGTCCGTCACCACACGGACAGTTAGTTAAGTTTAATTGTGCAATTATAATTGGTACCATTGCAGATGGCATAGAAATGTGTCTTTCTCAGTTGTCCTTTCCCTGCATTTCTCCTTACCTCTGTAGCAGATGGTGCTCTATAGTCTCTGCCTACCTCCATGGGAAGAAGACATGACGGTATAATGAAGAAATCATTTCAGTTCTTTACGAAAATTACAGGAACGAATATAAAGTTAAAATGCATAGTTATTGTTTAGTTGCCTGCCCGTAAAATGTATTTTTAAGCATTGAGTCAAATAGAAAACTGAAGACCGTTGGGGAAGGAAGGTCCTAGAGGACCAGGTACCGGGCGTCAACGGCGACGTAGCTTAAGGCGACCCCGTTGAAGGTAGAGGGACGATAACGTCAAGGTCGCGGGGAGTAATTGAATACAAACGACGCAAGACCGGGTGTTGTGTCATTTACAAGAGTTTAGACCTACCAGACCAGTTCTTACGTCCAGGAATAAACAGAAAAAGGCTGATGAATTAACAAAATATCAATTATTATTAGTTCTCTTACGAAATGTAGTCGTGGCTCCTTTATTCTAAAGCTGTAACCACGCATACAACGGTAGAATCGTTCAGTCATATTATAACTAACTCAATATAAGAGAGGATAATTATATAAAAAATGACATTAAGACACATTTACAGGTCACTGTGTTGAGTTGTGATGACTGGCATATGCGCAGGCGCCGCACACTGCTGACCAATGTGAATGATTCACATTAATATTCAAAACATATTTATGATCGCTCAAAAATCAGCTGAGACTGAGACTAAACTAAGACTAAGACTAGATAAGTATTAATGATTTGATTTTTTTACGAAAAAGGAATAAAAAAGGGATATTAACTCTTACATCGTTTTTGTATGCACAGCACGCTGAGTGTCTGTTACCCTCACTAGGCTAAAAAAAATCATGTGTTTACACGTCATAAACTACTAAATGTATATATAGTATATTGTGTATATGGTATATATGTATTAATACTAAGTATGTTTATATTATCTGTGTATATAAGTAGATATTATACTTATTTATTTTAATTAGTAATTTAAAAAAAAAACTATTTTCTATTTTCACCTTTCAGTGATAAAGTAACACCTGTCCCATATTATCTCTGCACCACTGATGGTTGGCTGGTAGAGAATGCCATTGGCATTAAGCCCGCCATTGTATGTAATAAATGACTGGGAGAGAATGCCTTAGGCATAAATCCGCCTGTTTACAGCTTCTGTATATATAAAGATTAAAATAAATAAATCAATCAATAGTACAGAAACTAAAACCTGGATTAGATGAAGAAGGCAGTATTGCTGTATGTTTTATGTGTTGTATGATAATTACTCTTCCTTTTATGCTTACAGTGGCGTGAAAAATGTCTGTCCACTTGCTCCTCGTCCAATATAACTCCGTTTTGTCGTGTCCGTTCCTCGTTTGGAGAATCGCCAGAGATACTATAGTGGGTCCAGCAGTTAGTGGCTGCTCTAAGAGCACCTCTGGGTGACTTCCGGGCATACTGTGATGTCGTGTCCGGTGTCACCCCTACACTGTAGGCTTACTTTAATAGTTTTTGCTCATCTCTCCGAAGTGCATGCTGTTATATTTAGAGACAAAGTGATTTCCTTTGAAAAAAATTAGCAACTATGTATATTGATTGGCTTAGCGCGGCTAAAAAAATAAGAAATTCTTTGGACTTCAAAAAAATATTTGTTCAAGACTGGGTAGCAATAAATATGCAATAAAGTGTACAATAACTGACTTAACAGATATTTTTCTAACGATCAAAATGAAACCTTAACACGTGGTTATAAAATCCAAACCAAAGAAATAAGTACAAAATATAATATTAATTAGTGATTTCTGTTAACATGATAATCTTAGCTACCTGTGCGGTTATTTTTAAGAATAATATTCATAATGGATATTAGAGGCTAAGTGATGACAGCGTTTTAATGTGAAGTATCTTAATTTTGAACTTACCAATACATTTTAATCTACAAATATAGTTTTAATAAAATTCCAACACGCGTGGTTAGCGTGGCATTGTAGACCATAACCCCTCCCAAAGTGGAGGAGGCCCGTGCCCAACAGTGGGACGGAAAGGGCTGGAGGTAAATAAAGAGGTTAATTTATTATACGTAATATGAATATATATTATGGTCTACTCCGAGTCACTAACACTTGCGCGACTCATTTGTTGAAATAAAACTACTTTTTACGTATTTAGACGCGTGTCAAATACGCACGTCTAAATCCGTAAAAAGTAGTTTTAGCCCGACGTTTCGGAGACGTTGCAGTCATTATTATGTATAATAGTTATCATATTTATATAAGAGGTAATCTACGAAAGTAATATACAGATCATCAAATTCTTCCTAAGCTATAGCTATAGGTAGTCTCCGAGGGAACAGTTAATATATAATAAACTTGGTGGTTTTCTGTGTGGGAATACAAATGTTAGCACTCCATTTCTTCCCCAGTTTGCTGTGAAAGACAGCTATAAGATATTGTTCACAGATACTTAACATCCTCTGTCAGAGACGGAAATCTCGAAACTAACCCTATGCCAACACGCCTGGTCAGCACGGCATAGTAGACCATCTCTCTCTCTCTTCAGCCCATTTACGTCCTGGCTGGGTACGGGCATCCTCCACTTTGAGAGGGATTATGGTCTACTGAACAGGCGTGTTGGCACAGGGTTTATTTTCAAGTTTTCCGTCTCTCACAGAGGATGTTTTCTGTGTAAAATAGCCCTTAGCTGACTTGGGCTACAACACCCTTGGGAGGAGATGGGGTGGTGACACCTGTATTCTTAATCCGTCACCACACGGAGAAGTAGACCATAATCCCTCCCAAATCGAAGGAGGCTCGTGCCTAACATTGGGACGTTTATAGGCTGGAGAGAGAAAGAGAGAGAGAGAGAAAGAAATACTTGCTTAAAACTTTACCTTTTGTTAATAGTATAGGTCATAGCTTTATAACACATTGGTGCTAATTCTACGTGCAAAACTAAACTTAACTAAATAATGATTAGGTAAATGAACTACCTATTGAATTTGATTAAGTGGCTATTTTATTGTGCATATTTATATTAATTGAAATCTTTAGTCTATAATAAACAGTTTTTATATCGATAAATTTTGTTAACATTGCCGTAATTGTGTTATTTACACTATCAACATTCCTTTTTTAGTTATGCTAAGTTGTGCACCAATGTTAAAAGTTAAGTTATACTACAGTTTATTATATTATATTTATATAAGATATATTTGATTTAACCTTGACTGTATAATATTCACAATAAATCATGTTGTTATGTTTACCAAGTCATTGTATTTACTGCTTTACGAATGATTGATGGCTAGTCGAGTATCCATGTGGAGGGGCAAGGAGGTCACATTATTATTACCTGCTCATATATCAAGTAAATTGATTAGTATTCATAAGTTTTATAGTGTTTATAAAATAATAATAAATATTCATGGACATTACACACAACGTCCTCTGGTAGCTAAGCTTATATGCTTGTGTTATGGGTACCAGAATACGGATATAATACATAAAATTACTTTTCTTTTGTAAATACATACTTATAATAGATAGTAAACACCCCGACGCAGGACAAACATTTGTATGACAATTAGAACACGTCATCATCATATTCCACACAGATGATTGTTCCGTGCAGGAATCGAACCCGTGACCTTGTGATCGGCATTCCGTTTCATGAACCACTAGACCACGAGGCCTGTTAATACGTTTATAAGTTAAGTTAATAAGTTTGATTGTGTTTATAAGTTTTATAGTTGGTATCTAAATAAAGAGAAAAACAACAAAAAAGAAAAGAGTTGACAATAATTTATTATATTATATTATATTTGAAATTTTGAATCTTTTTATTGACCTGATTTATGAATTGTTAATTAAGATATTTATGACAATCAATAAAATTTGTGTAAATTGAATTTAATTTATTTAAATGTAATAATTGTAATTGATCTTCTTTATAGAATTAAAGGCTGTAATAATAATAATCTGTATGTAAATACCATTGCCTGCAACTACGGATGCAATTAAAGAAACAAACCTTAACAAATTACTTATTAGTTTATTAGTTAGAAATCTATCTAGCTAGAAAATTTTACCCATTTTTGCAACATTTTTCACTGATACTTCGCTTCTATTAGTCGCAGCGTGATCTTATATAGCTCATAGCCTTCCTCGATAAATGCAATATCCAACACAAAAATAGGTTTTCAATTGGAACCAGTGGTATCTAAGATTAGCGCGTTGAAACAAACAAACAAACTGTTCTGCTTTATAATATTAAGTATAGATAAATAAGCGTTCAAAACAATATATCAAGATCTGTTGTTTTAAAGATTTAAGCTCACTTAAGAACATACAAAAAATGAACTTGGATAAGTAGGGTGGCCTAAGAGGAAAGCTTAAGGAACGATGGAGGCCTAAAGGAAGGCCTAAGAAACGATAGACTTAAAGAAGAAATAAAAGAGGAAGAAGAGTAAACTGTACGCCATACTCCGGGCTTGGGGGCAGGGACAAATTCCTATAAATAAATTTTCTTTGGGCCTTTTAACACATTTTGAAACGGCTCTTCTGAGGCAAGCTACTACATACACTACGCACGTAGGAATCAAAACTTCATTCCCTAAATTCCATTTGTTCCCTTTAGTCCAATCTCCATTGTAGTTATCGAACTATGTATGTTCTATTCTAATCTCATTAAAATAGTGTTTCAACACAGAACATCGGTAAGTCATTCACTGTCCGAATCAAAATGATTTATTTTACTCTAACTCTACTACTAAAAAAAAAACAAAACGAGTTTAGAACGGAAGAGGCTAAGATTAATTACTTTTTAATTCGCCATTTTAGTTGCATCAGTCTTTGCGCGGGAACGCGTCAGTATTTTTTTAAGGCCATGACCCTTGCTTTCATACAGGCTTACAGCCAATGATTTTGTTTGACTGCCTCTTTGGACAATGGCTAAGACAAACACTAGTCTCATGACAAACATGAGACCAGTATTTGTCTTAGCCATTGTCATATGTATTAAAAATTTTATTACAGTTCTCGTCCAAAATTATGGTATTAATGTTATTCTAATCTTTGATAGCGAGATTATTTTTTTTATAACATCGTCAATTTTATATGTCCTAATGTGAGCTTATATAATATTCAAAACTACGCAACGGATTTTGATGCGGTTTTTTTTAATACTAAAATAGTGGTTCAAGAGGATAACGTTTTTGTATAATTTGATTTAATTTCCAAATTCAAAGCGACAATATTGCGGGCAACAGCAGTCTCTGTATAATCAAAATTTTAGAAAACACCAGTATTAATTTTGCAAATATATACATATTTCTTTAATAGCAATTATTTTACTCTATAAACATTATTATGATTATATTTATAACTTGTTTAGACAAATTAATAAACTGAGTAAATCTTTACACTTGAATTATTATAAGAATTACGTTACGGCATTTTAACTTAGTGACATGCATTTATAATTAGATTACGTAGTTACGGACTTAATAATCTACCATGGAATCCGTTAAATCGATAAATTCTAATCATATTTGACATAAACAGAGTATAAAGTCATCATACATGACATAAAATGAGAATACACGCAAACAGTAAAGCGTTACACACGAGCGACTTTTTGTAGACGCCATATTGGAAATGAAAAACTTTCTGTTGAATCCAATTTCAGTTATTATATTTTTACATGGTAAACACTCAGACGCAGTTCAAATATTTGTATGACATTAACACAAATGATCGTCCCATGCGAGAATCGAACATTAGTTTAACATTACCATAGATCCAAGTAATTTATCCATGACATTACATATCCCATGCAAGAATCGAACATTAATAATGTTATATCGGTATGATTCTTAGCGAGCTATCTACTGAAATCTAAAACATTTTAATTAAATTTTCTTTATATTGCTTTATTATTTAGGTATTTTCGAAATTACATACCTATTTATTACATTAAATAAATATGTGACGGTAATAAATTACAAAATTAACATTCTATTCTATAGTATTAAAATCGCTTGCAACTAAAAGTTGCGAGTCTGTATACAGAGCTAGCGCTACAAAAATGTATTTTACGATGTTCTTATTGACACATTGTTATCACACAATCGTTGCGACGGATCGATCAAATAAAATTAATTAGATTTTTTTTCTCTGTCTCCCATTGTCCATTGTTTGGCGGGAACGCCATTTTTCTTTAGCTAATTATGGCAGCAATTAAAAGCAGGAAATGTCTTTGCTTTTCATTTCGATGGTGGTAAAAATAATAATTTGTTTTTTAAAATGTTAATAAAAGTATCTATGTACAAGTATTTGTTAGCTTGTTTTTTTTTCTACAGAATTTTTGGAAGTATTGTTAATTAGGCTGACTAGGCGTATATTGAGTGACTTAGACTGAAGATTTCCAACCTTGTGATGGTTGTCTCTTAGCTTACTCGTAGTGCACCCACTAGCCTAGGAAATGGAATGTTTACATGTGCTTTCTAAGTCACAAGACAGGCAGACAAGTTAACGTCAAAGTTATGTGTTATTTTTTGTCATCGTCATAATGACAAAAAATAACACATAACTTTACACAACTATAATTTTCGCGACTAATACGAAAGCCGTCGCCAAAATTAACCAAAATTAGTTTAAAACACCTAATTAAATTATCGGAACTTTACTTTTACCGCGCCAACGCCTTTGCCGCGGGGCGTCCCGAAAAAAAAGAATAAAAAAATAAAAAGTCAAAAGTGGAATGGTTTGGCGCCACTGACACTCGGGCTTTGTGGCTGACCACGCCCACGGCGCCGACCATAGACTGCCAGAGTTTAGTAAAAATAGTTCATAGTGCATTAGAGAATTCATTAAACCATCAAAGCCATAAAAATCTTATAAAAGACAGCTGCCCCTTCTATTCTGCTGGATAGGTTCCAGCAGATTTTATACTAACCACGTTATCAGGTCATAACCTTGGCATTCTTTTCAAAGCTTTACAATAGAAATGAGAAGGGTAAAAGAATAATCTCGCTAAAATGGGCAGGCCACACTGCTCAACGAAATGCCAATGTAGTAAAGATAATGATCTCTGCGACTCTGGGAGCCGCAGTATACACGCGAATCGAACCCTGCACATAAGTAATAAGTTTCTGGATGGAGTAAAGTTATTAGCCCTTTATGGTAGATACGTCCAATAATTAAATACTTTCTATAATCAATGGCGGGAGAAATCGAAAGCAATCTCATCTAGGCTTTTAGTTAGGCCAAATATTAGACTTTGTATGTTACTTATTTAAAATCATTTCCTGGGATGACCAAAAAAGGGGGCGAAAACTGTAAGATCTAAATACGCCCTTGGCTTCTGTAAATAAAGCTTAGACTAAAACTGCTTAGCTGGTTATACATGCATGACGGTTGAAAGTGAATACTCGTATGTTGATGAGATCAGATCAGGTAGGTATGTCTTTCTTGAACGTTTTCTCGCAGCACTTCCACTTACCTCCGCATATTGCAAGCATATTTTTCAATAATCGTCTAATAATACACTTATAACATTTATTTTTGCTTCTCTGCCTACCCAGTCTAAGACACACAATCATAATGATAATATAAAACCTATTAAAAATAAGTAGGTACAGTGGCGCCACGTATCTCGCTCTACGTATGCCGGGGGTTAAATTGTTGGTGGCTGGATTCTGGATGACTAAAAAACATAAAATTATTAGTTTGGATACTGGTCTTTTGGTAGTCTTAAGATTTCAAAGGCCGGTTAGACAAGGTCAATACACTTATAACATTTATTTTTGCTTCTCTGCCTACCCAGTCTAAGACACACAATCATAATGATAATACAAAACCTAAAATATTAAAAATAAGTAGGTACAGTGGCGCCACCTACTTCTAATATCATCCCTAAGGCACCGGCGCGTGCTTTGACTAACCTTTTTTATTTTATAAAACAGCTTATAATTGTAGCCATTAGACCGCTCTACGTATGCCGGGGGTTAAATTGTTGGTGGCTGGATACTGGATGACTAAAAAACATAAAATTATTAGTTTGGATACTGGTCTTTTGGTAGTCTTAAGATTTCAAAGGCCGGTTAGACAAGGTCAAGTATAGTAAAAAAATTTGCTAAGCATATTATTTCCAATTTCAAGCCTGCGCCCTTCCGCTTCTTAACAAATGGAAGATTTCAATGCGACATATTAAAATCTATTTCAACAAGAGCTGCCATCAGATGTATTTAAATAGAAGATTAAAGTTATATTCATTTAGAAGCTACGCTGGTTACGACAAGACAAAAAACCGGTGAATTACGAGTTAAACTCGCACACGAAGGATTACGTACCTACCGTAATATTTATTCGTTATATAACGACATTTATCTAAGCAGGGGAATAGTGATGATAAGTATTTGTTGTTATAGCATCAATATACATTCACAAACTGAAACTTTCAGGTCTATTACTATTACCGTTTCGGAGATGCAGCGATCGACGAACGGACAGCGAAGTCTTACTAACTAATAGATACATAGATAGTCTTTCCAATAGGTCTTACTAATTAAAATAATAGATAATGTTATTTTCCAATTTTAATCTCCTGTGGATCACGTTAATATTATTTGCATTATTTTCGCTTAGTTTTAACGATAATGGGCTGGCCGAAATGAAAAATGAAAACTAATAAAAATATCTGAAACAATCACCACACAGATTAAACTTCTAAAAATTTTAAATTAAACTTTATTTTTCTTTAGAACTTTCTTTAATTTCTCTTTACCTTCGTCTATTTGATAGCACTTTGTGTTACCGACGTCACAGGTAAGTTTGAATGATTTTTTTTTCAAAAGCGCTTCCCGCCGATAAGCCGCGCACGCGAGCGCTCGGCGCCATCTTTTATTTTTTATAAACCGCAGTTGCGTTCGGGAACATAGGCCCTGGGCGAAAAACAGTCACTCAAAAGTCACGCGTTTGTAAAATAAAGAAAAAAAAAACATAGAAAAGGTTCTTGAATGATACAGTTTTTCGGTAAATTAGAGATTTGGAAGGAATAGTTTTTTAAGAAATTGCGTGCTCGACGTTTAGTAATGATACGTCTGCGCTCGGTTATTTTTGATTTTGCTCCAAATCGCGGTTTTAGTCTTTTTTTTGGGTTTACTTATGAGGGTACTGTACTCCTCATTTAGGTATTTGCCTTATGTATTGCTATCCCTATTTCCGAGCGCCGCGCTGAAAGGGACAAATATAGATGACGCGGATTTTACCTACAAATTCTTTGAAAAAAGACGTTTCGTACTTCCGTTTTTTTTCGCGAAAGTTAAACCGATTTTAATAGTTTTTGCGTTATATTATAGATAAAGAGCATATCTATGCTCCTATCGCTTTCTTTTGTGGTAAAACTTTACCGAATTTGTATGATAGACGCTGCAACTTTATCTAAAGAAAACCGAAAAAAGTGGGTTTTTCGGATCGTCATATTTCTTTTAGTTATTATGTTTAAAAAAAAAGAAAGTGATAAAAGCATAGATATACTCTTTATCTATAATATAACGCAAAAACTATTAAAATCGGTTTAACTTTCGCGAAAAAAGAAAAAACGGAAGTACGATACCCATACTTTTGTATGGAGCATAATTTGGTATCGTCCCGTCTTAATTTTCTTGATTCATAAATATGGAACAAATTTATAAAACGCTTGTAGATAGTTGTAAGCTCGCTAATAACACTAACATAGTTGTGTAAGCCGATGCGATACCCCCCATGATCATGAAAAAATATACATCATAACTTGGTAAATTATACAGGCTGATAAGAATAGGTACCAACTCGGAATAAGTGCAAATATTAGAATCTACTTGTTGCTGGGGTACGCGTAGTAGAAATTTCAATGTGGGAATGGTTTTTCCGTTTTCCTGGTAAAAATAGATACCTACTAGGTTTACCTAGGGTTTGTTCATCGAAGTATCTTTCTTATTTCAGACCTCAGCTATGTTGAAAATACCTAATAGGTTCTTATTCATTGAACTAAAACCGACGCGTCAGTTTAGCCGCAGCCGGTAGCTTTAATGTCAGTTATGTATTATAGACTAAACAAAAGAAATCTATACTATCTTACTAATATTATAAAGCTGAAGAGTTTGTTTGTTTGTTTAAATGCGCTAATCTCAGGAACCTCTGGTCCGATTTGAAAAATTCTTTTAATTTTGGACAGTTCGTTTAGCGAGGAAGGCTTTAGGCTATATAATATCACACTGCGACTAATAGGAGAGAAGCAGTAGTGAAAAATGTTACAAAAACGGGGAACATTTTCTAAATTCTACGCGTACGAAGTCGGGGCAACAGCTAGTCCGTAATAAAGTAGAAGAATTTTTTTCTCATCGAATTATGATTGACGCTTTTAAATAATAAACCCGTCGAAACGAATATAATGTGATACTTTAACAATTAATTGAACTGCATAAATTTTTTTATATAGCTTAACGCCTAATAAATTTATGATAGCACTGATTCAATTTAACGCCTACTGTATAATAATAGCAAAAAATATAGTTAACAGATGCCAATAGTTTGTTTACATTAAAATATGCATTTGATTGCCTTAAATTCATCATTCGTGCTTGTTTAATTTCCATAGATTCGTTTTTGTGCGTGCATCACCAACATCCACAAAACCACGATACTTCGTGCACAAAACAAACGTGATATCAAAAAATTATAAACATTTTTTAATACCTATTTCAGATTATTTTTATTATTTGGGAGCGGCAGTATTTCAAATTGTATGTCTTGTTTCTTTGAATGAGAGTCTCTAACGAGTTAAGTGATTTTGCAAACCTTTGATTTGATACCATACATTAAAGAACACCATACAGAGTGTAATTGCAATCTGTGGTGCTGATTTCACAATGATAAAAATTTAAGGATGTCAGTTTGACATGAGTTTGACAATGACAGCCAGTAGCAGGAAAGTCAGAACATTAGTATTAAAGCGTAGCCCTTAGTAGCGCCATCTCAATTTTATTTTACAGAATAGTTATCGCATTGTTTCATATTATTTCCACTAGATGGCGATAAAATACAATTATACTAATTAATAAATAATAAATAAACTTTATTTAAACTTCAACAAGCAAATTACAAAAGAAAATACAAAGAATTGACTTGTCAGAAATATAACAAAAAAGTAAATCTTCTGCCTCCCAAACTAGAATAATCTGTATTATGGGAGGCAGTGACCAGACAGTACGGCGTTGACATCAGCAATCGTAAGTAATTATAACAATTTATTTGTGTTAGTTATATACTTATAGTTAAGGTTAGTAATAAACTATGACTGTGTGTGTGTAATCCGAGTGAGCGTGTGTGTGAGAGTGAGTGTGTTTGTCAAGAAAGATTGATACCTTTTTATTATTTAAGTTAAGGTTATGGATACATTAAACAATGGTTAATTATTCATGCCTGTTTGCAATAATAATTCTGTTTCTGTGTAGTCTTTTGTTAATAACCAGGTTTTTACTACCTGTTTTAACTCATATTTAGTGAGTGATACTATTTTCAAAATGATGTCTATTTTATTATATAAGAAGGTACTGAGGTATTTATATTGTCTAGATGCAGATTTGGTTTTAGGTTCATCGAAGGGAAACGGCTTTGTTCTTCGGCGTTGTATTGGAGCTGATGCAGGGACCCTTACATTTCTATGGCAGCGTAGAATGGCATGCAGAATAAACAGCTGCCTCACCGTAAGAACTTTGGATTCTTCGTACAGTCTTGTCGTCGGGTATCTGAATGGTTTACGCAACATTACTTTAAGTACCGCCCTCTGTGCACGCTCCAATTTCAGCATAGCGGTTTTATCAGTTCCTCCCCAGACGGGAATGCAGTAGGTTACCACAGAGGTACAGAGAGCGTTATATACCATCGATAGAATGTCCTGTTCAGCCGCAGAGCGAAGCTTTTTCATAATATAAATGAGTTTACGCACTCTGGAACAGACGTTTCCCAAGTGAGCGTGCCAATTTAAGTTAGTATCTATGGTGACACCTAGGTACCTAAGTTCAGTTGCTCTCGTTAGGTTTGAGCAGGAGCAGTTGTTTAGATCATTACAAGTATGGGCAGTTATCGAGTAGTCATATCCTGGATTGTTGGGGTTGCTGAATGAGAAGGTGATGAATTTAGTTTTATCCAGATTTAGCGTAAGTAAATTTGAATTTAACCACTGCATGACTAAACTTAGGGCATATTCAGCGTGAGCTTTCACTTCTGTCCAGCTTTCGCCTTTTACTATCAAAGCAGTGTCGTCGGCGTAGGAAAAGATCTTGCAGTGTGGAATTTGCAGTTGACATAGTTCATTCACATAAATTTTGAACAATGTAGGACCGAGCACGCTACCCTGAGGGACGCCGTAGGGAGGCAGATTGTACGTGCTACTGACGAGACCATCAACAGAGACCCTCTGAGTGCGATTCATGAGATAACTTTTTAGCAAGTCTAGGCTTTTGTCCCGGATTCCTACATTTTCTAGGGCCCTCAAAAGGATGGGATGGGAGACAGTATCAAAGGCTTTCCTGAGATCCAGGAAAACCCCAACACATTTCTTTTTAGAGTGTAAATTTTCTACTATGGCAGTAGTCAGGCTGGTGACTGCATCCTCAGTAGATTTTGACGAGCGGAACCCAAACTGATTCTGGGCAATTAAATTAAATTTTTCAAGAAAACCATTGAGTCTGTTGTTAACTATTTTCTCTAGTACCTTAGACACAGTAGGTAAGATAGATATAGGTCTGTAGTTGTTAACTTCATTAGTAGGACCGCATTTGTGAATTGGATGGACTAAAGCTGATTTGAAAGCTGTAGGAAATACTCCAGTCGATATAGCCAGATTACAGATATGCCGAATGGCGGTGGACAAGTAATCAGCGCAGGTTTTCAGGACTTTTGTAGAAATACCATCTGATCCAACAGCACAATTATCTTTTAGGTCATTAATGATATTTTTAATTTCGTCATCGTCGGTATCCAACAGAACAAGCGAATTAGGCAGTGAACGACTACTTGGCAGGGTTTGGGTTTGTAGATATTGATTACCACAAGATTGTATTTTACCAGCAAGAAGCACAGCAACATCGGCAAAGTGTTTATTAATGGTATTTACGGACTCTAAGGGATCGTTATGTTTCAGAAGGTTAGTGGCCATTGAAGTCTTGGTCGGGGAATCTGTTATCTTTTTTATTGCATCCCAAGTGGCTTTTGGATTGTGTTTTGCCTTTGTAAGTTCATTCCTTTCATATTCTATTTTAATTTTATGTAATAATTTATTACAAAAATTTCTGTACCGCTTGTAGGTTTTTGTAAGAACAAAGTTATCTGGTAATTGCTTGGATTTTTTGTGTAAATTATCCCTATGCATGATACATCTTAGGAGACCAGGAGTAATCCACGGTTTGAGTATTTTGTTTTTATTTGATAGTTTAACTTTAGTGGTATATTTATTGGTAGCATTAATTAACATTTCTATCAATAAATTAGTGGCTAGGTTAACATCGTTACTTTTCATAATTTCAGTAAGATCAAATCTTTTAACTTCAGAGACAATTGCTGGTATGTTTGTTTTAATTTTATGTTATTTAGACACCTTTTCATTTCACCGATCTCCAGGCATGCAACAACCGGCAGGTGATCCGTTATATTGCTATCTAATTTAATTATAGTTGTTAGAACATTAGTTTTTAATAATATATGATCCAAGCAACTATTTATACGCGTAGGGGTATCAAAAGCAGGCATCAGACCATGGGAACTTAGTAAGTCTAAATACTCATCTTTGTCACCACCCAAGTTATTAGGAGAAATATCTATGTTAATATCTCCCGCAATAATCACATTCTTATGCGCTTTGAGAGATAACAGAATCTGGTTCAAGTCCCTGTGAAAAATATCTAAGTTTTTGTAACTAGGAGAGCGATAAATGCCTAGGATGCTGATTTTATTATCAATGTTTATTAACAAACAGTTGGCCTCGCAAAATAGTGGTTCAGAGGTTTGATGACTAAGATCTTTCCGAACAAAAACTACCACACCATCGTTCTGATTGCCATATTTCGTAGTATTGTATGTTATAAATCCATCCAAGATAGGTAATTGTGATACTTTGCTGAGCCAACATTCTGACAGCACAATGACATCATATTGCAACTCAGTGGACCTCAACATTACTAGGAACTCATCTAGATTTTTTCTTATACTTCTAATGTTTTGGTGAACAATTCTTAACATTTTACTATTGGGTTCAATACAACTAGAGACAGCAGATGGGGTACATGAAAGGACTTTAGCAACCGAATAAGAGTCTACTTGGGCAACTATACTATTATTATCCATTTATATCAGGAAGCAAATACAAAATATTACCGAAAAAATTATAAAATATTTTGGAAATTAGACTACGATAGAAAAATGTCTGAAGGCAAACGGAATACTTAGGCATATAAAGCAATTGGTACCATTGTAAAAAAATAACAGAATGTAATTGGAGTGATGAAGATAGACCGAAAAACGTATGTATGAAAAAATATTGAAGTTTGGTTATGTAATATAATAATATGTGTGATACATGTAAGTGCGATAGTGTTTGGTGTTTCAGTAGTATGCTGAATTCTACAAATCCAAAATTACAACTTAGAGGTATAATATAAAAAAAATAATATATATATTTAAAAACTAATATAGTACAAAGCAGAAGTAAATTAATAATGTTAAGGTACAACAAAAAATCAACATCCTTTCGAAAGTTTAGTAAGACAAGCCTCTGAAGAAATACGAAAAAGTTCTCCGCCGGGTTCCCTCCTTAGGTAGACTCTCCCATTGATGCTCCAACAGTATTTGAATCCATTCTTGATAGCGAATTGTTTAGCGAGAAAGAATAACTTTTTCAGACTAGGGGACATATATTCTGCAACATATATAGGCTCAGTTTTATCTGTAGTACCAAGCAACCTAGTATTTAACTTCTCAAGTGGTGGTTTGTTCTTGTTAAATGACTTGACCGAGGCCAGATACTGACTCTTTTTATGCACCGAAACAAATTCTGCAACCAAAGGTTTAGGTCCCTGTCCGTTCCCTTTGGTAGGTAAACGATAGGTATCACGTAAATCTCCTGGTTTTAATTCAAAACCTAGTACTTTACCAATGTTACAGACAGCTTCTACAAGATCATTAGGCGACTCATTGTTTTTATATGGTAAATTCCTAATTTCAAGAGTGGAGGGCCGAGTAGCGATACTAACATCCTTTATCTTATTTTCCAGTAGATCTATGTATTCTCTATCCTTGTCTCTTTGTTTCTCTAATTTTTCTATACGGGTTTTCATTTCCTCAAACAGATGGTTACAAAACTCCATTCCCTTTTGTATTTCTATATTTGAGTTTTTAATTTCTGTATTCTGCGACTTTAGGTCTTTTATTTCCTTCATTACTGTTCGCAGCATCTCTTTAAATTCATCATAATCGGTCTTGGGAGAATCAAAACATTCAGGCCTATGTCTTTTACTACGCCCAGTGACACTGATCAAGTCAGAATCTTTTGCAGAAGAATTAGAAGACAAGTCCGGCTCAGAGCTTGTTTTAACCATGGCTGTGGTTTTCTCTTTTAGTTCTAAGTGCGCCATTTTAGGCATGATAAAAGTTAAGAAAATTGATAAGTTTACAGTATTACTCACTATTGTAAGTCACTCAAGAATGTTGAGACAGCAAGTCACAACTAAACAAGCGAAGAGAAGAAGTGCGCCGAACTCGTTGTACGGAGTTGTACTTCCAGTACTACAAATAAGGTGCTAATTCTGTGACCGCAACGTGTACGGCAGCGGCAGTGACACTTGTAACTCGCAAAAATGCGGGTATCAAACACTGATTATTTAAAAGTTATTTATATTTAGTTTTTATTTGTAACACTGTATTTGTTAATCACTATTTTATCAACTAAACAGGTAATGTGTGGTACTACTTAAACAACGTGCCGACACAAATTAATCGATTAAACCAAAGAATACTGCCTTAATTGAACAAAAGCAAATTTAAACTCAGTGGTAAACAGCAACACAGTGGTCTGTACCGCGCGCACAGCTGATTGAATGAATTAATTGATTAACTTTTATAATTACTTGATAATTCAATTAGTATAATTAACAATTATACTAATTGATTTATCAACAACTAATCTACAATTATAATGCTTATTGGACTACATAAATGTAATGTTTACGATTTTAATGCACTGAATAAATTCTTCTTGATACTGACAAGAAGTTAAAAATATAGTTTTCTATTTTACTAGTCATCATCATCTACAATATCGGTACCTAGTTAAGGGATAACTGTATATATACCGACAGTGATTTTAAAGGAGATGACTAAATAAAGTATGGACGACTGCCCCAGCAATGTACAAACATGGCACCTAGCAGTATATAACACACTACACAATATTAGTATTTTATACAAAAAAAGTTCCAGGTACTTTTTATAACTTTGCAATCCTGAAAATAAAATGGATTAACTCCTACGTCAATAGGTACAAAACCTTCAAGCAAATGTTATTGCAATGAACTTTTACGTAGGCGTTTGAATGTATCTGCTATAAATAATAGTGATAATTGTATTTTTATTTTAATAAATAAATAAATATTCACGGACATTTCACACAACGTCCTCTGGTCCCAAGCTAAGCTTATTATGATTGCGTTATGGGTACCAGAATACGGATAGAATACATCTACTTTTATTTTGTAAATACATACTTATAATACATAGAAAACACCCAGACGCACTACAAACACTTGTATGACATTTATGGATATCACACAAATGATTGTCCAAAGCGGGATTGAACCCGCGACCTCGTGATTGGTAGTCCATTACATAAACTATATACTATAACTATATTGAACCAATCTACCTACTAGTGATAACCTGATCATAATCTGTTTGTTGATAGATCCGTACAGACAAACACACAGGGGAACTTAATTAATATGTGGTGATTAATAAATCATACTTGCCTGATAACAACCAAGTTCAAGTCATGAACAAACCCAATAACACTGCCCAACCCGAGTATCAGACCCAGGACCTCGTGCTCTGTGATAAAGGTGTTGAAATAAAGGAAAATAAAAATGCTATTTCTTTACTTATTTATTCATACAGCCAGTCTAACAAGAACATTATCCAAAAATGAAGCCGGAGCTGATATTGTGTTAATTAGGTAGGTTTAATTCCGGTTCTGGTATAGGTCTAGGTGCTGGTTCAGGTCCGGCTTGTGGTTCAGGTGCAGCTCCAGGCAGATTTACCCGATTTTGATCTTGGTTTATCTACCTTTGATGTCTCATCTAACAGGGATGACATTCATTATTCATAGCCTAAAAAGTGAATTTAAGGTCATCATTATACTGAAATATATAAGGAGATCTAAATGTCCACTTACATTAGGTGGTATAGGGTGTTTCTATGTATTATAAGTATGTATTTACAAAAAAAAAGTAATATATGTATTCTATCCGTATTCTGGTACCCATAACACAAGCATATAAGCTTAGCTTGGGACCAAAGGATGTTGTGTGAAATGTCCCTGAATATTTAATATTATTATTTATTACACTACAGCAAGCAAAAGATTAAACAATGTAGGAATTAAATACAAACATATAATAAACAAACAAAAATATTGCAAAGAATAGCAGCCAATCTTATAGAAATCAGCCTAAGTGTCCAGAGGAACAACTTAAGCGCCTACATCAATATTATCGTATATCATCGCCGACACGTACATATTAACACAGCCAGTAGGCATAGAAAATGAAGAATTAGGGATACTTTTCCTATTTACTCAAAATCTACTAAATATATTTTAATTCTGATTTACGTGTTTCTATACATAATAGTTACCTATGTTTTTAAAGTTATTCCATTAGTTAATACGCGATAATAGACCGACAAATGAAAAAAATAAAAAAATTGAGAGGTTGTTTCGCCAAGATTTTCTATCGAGAAAACTTTTTTCAATCGCGTTTCTGAGTTTATGCGATCCTAGATCATATATTGAAAAAACATATACTTAAAAATTAGAGCTCTAGCCATTCAATCTAAAGAAACAATGAAAACTTCGTACATAGAAAAATGCACGAAGCTATTTTGGTATCCTCTTAAGACTTAAGAACTTGTTTTTATTACCCAAGTGATTCTATAAACACCTAGGTATACAATTGTATTCTATCTTTCTACACTCTCAAATCATTCTGATCGGATGTTAGCTCAATATGACATTCAGAGAGAGGTTAGAGACAGCTCTGACTATTTATAGGCCGAGAAACTTGATCTCTAAAGAGGAAGTTGAACCATACTACCGGGTGGCCATGTATTATGTTATGAAAGGACTCACTGTGTTTGAAAACGATTTTATTTACCTGATGAAAAGCTTGATGTGACATTGGCAAATTCTGCAACATAGGGTCGTTTCTTTCCACTACATGGCATCGTATACTTCTCACAGAACGACCACATATTATGCACACCATTGTATAGCCAAATAAACGAACATCAGTTGAAAAACTTTTGTTCTATGTTTCTTATATTTATTAGTTCTAGAATGATTCTAACTGGATATACTTACGGTAGGTGGTAGGGAAGAGGTGATATGCCGCCGCAGTCTTTGCGTGGCAAAACCGCAGTTTATGCATTGCATGATGAATTGATTGCAGTTCAAGTCCATGTCGAGTAGCGAGAGTTCAATAGGTAGGCCAGCACACACAATTACTCCAAAAATAATAAAACAAAAGTCAACGAAAAGCAAACGACGTCTGACAGTCTGACGTGACGTTTAGGGATGGCGATTACTTATTATACTACGGCCGTTCAGAGAATGCGTTCCTGACACCTATCAGGGCCCTGAGTCGGGTATTTCAACGGTGTCACAACTGTACCATTATTGTACTATTATGGTGCAATAGTAAAGTTTTTGGTAGTCTACTATTAATGTGTCGTCATAACGACTTCATCATTGTCTTACAATTGTCAAAGTGACATAAATTGCTAGTCTCGTACACAACTGCTTCACAATTGCAATTCAATGACTGAAATGAAATGTTTCAGTAGTCTACTATTTTGAATTTGACAGTAATATTTTTAAATTGTCCTGTGTCGACAGATTGCCATAAATAAAAAATAGATAGATAGAAATATTAGAAATTGTTCTTTGTAATTTATTGCACTTTACTACTCTCCTAAACTTCACATTGCTTTTTATACTAATAAATAGTATGTACAAATATATTTAAACGAAGTCTAGCATGATTAAATGTTTAAATTTATTAGTAGTTTTTCGAAAATCACTTCAACTAACGCATTTTTTAAAAACGGCAACACATACATACCATTCTAACACAATCCATAGATAAAAGAGACCGAAAATTCAATGCATAGATAAAAGAGATCGACAATTCTATTACCATTGAAAGACCGTTATGACGGCATATAGCAGACTACGGATATTTGACTTCAATTGCAACGGTATCGTGCCGGTATTGTGCCGGTATGACAATTGTTCCAAAATAGTGGACTTGAGCACCAGTTAGTCACGACTAGTGATGGGCACAACATAACACTGAGTTCGTTACCGTTCCTCCTAAATGAACCGCCACGTTATTTTTAAGATTATTTTCGTTTTAAATTGGCGGAATCATTTAAAATTTATATTTTAGTTATTCAAGTGGAAACCAAAAAAGGGTAATATTAATATAATAAAATTGTTTTATTTATTCTTTGTTACAAAGTTACAATCTGTATTTCTATTCCATAAACTACATGAAAGAAAGAAAGAAGAAAGAAAGAAAGTTTTAATTTTCCAACAGCGTTTCAATATACAGGGTGTGGCGTAATTAATGGATAAGCCTGTGCCTGTGGATAAGCCTCCTACTGCGCTATACGAATATGTATATTTTTAATTAATCCTATGTATGGTCTTGAAAAAAATGGCATAAGTCATGTTTTTCATAAAATGACTACTTTCACTAACCAATTATGCTACTGTTGCCACAATTTTCAAAAATTTTGCATTCTGTTTTTTTTATAAAACAGCTTAAGAGGTGAGCTATTGAAAGCAATAAAGAATTCCCTATTCGTAATACAAATTTTGGGAAAAAATACATGAGATATCAAAAAAGTGTTATTGATTATTCAATTTGTTGACTTTGTACATCGTCTAGCTTAAAAAATCTTTATGGGAGTTGATTTGCCCAATATCTTAAAAACATGCTTGTTTTATGCAGTTTCCGAAATGGTATAATACTTATTACATTTCACGAGGTTTTAAAAAAAAACGACAGTTGTAAAAAAATACCCTAATTTTCTTTAACAGAATTATTAATTTATCTTAAACATGTCTTTGTAAACAGTTTGAATGGACCCTTTTTTGTGTGCTCCGGAGCAGGTAGTCATTCACAATGGACCCTTTTTTGGGTGCTCGGGAGCAGGTAGTCATCCACCATGAATAGGGTAAGCAGATAACGACTCTAAGTCAACTACTTGTGGTTGTTTATCGCACGGCAAATCCAGACGGTTAGTCTTATCATAAGACAGAGACAAAGCATTTTGATGTCAGGTAAATAACAGTTGTGCGACAGAGATAGATTTTTATTATTCTCACAAACAACAAAACAGCTTTTGAACTTGTTTAACAAAGTTAGTGCTCTTTTGACTATCGTCTCTTGCGCACATATCGTTTGCTCTATCGTGTTTGTTATTGTGACGTGAATTTGGCTTATGTACTACGGACTCTGTTTTTGCTATACGAATTGGACAATTGTGATATTATCGACGACTTCTACATATCCCTGGACTACTGATCATGCCGCGTCATACGTAAACTCCTCAAGAGTATGCAAATATGCATCTTATTTACGGCCTGTGTAACTGCAATGCAAATGAAGCTGCACGCGAATATCGTCGAAGATACCCCGATTTGCGACACCCAGACTACCGGGTGTTTACACGTGTGCACATCGCTTTTAGCGAAGGGCGAATGCCTGGTACCGGTGTTGGTGGTGCTTCGGAAGGCAGACCTCGACGACATCGTGATGACGAAGTTCTAGAAGCTGTGCGTGCTAATCCAGAGTTATCAATTCGTGAGTTAAGTAGAGGAACCGGTGTAGATACGCGTACTGTGGGCAGAATTCTGCACAGGCATGAGCTTCACCCGTATCACTATCAAAGGGTGCAAACACTAATGACACGAGACTATGAGCCTAGAGTCCAATTTTGTCGCGTCATGTTGCGAAAAATACGCGAAGATTCGGCGTTTTTTGACAAAATACTGTGGAGCGATGAGTCATCATGTAAAAGAAATGGCTACGTCAACATGCACAATCTTCATAGTTGGCAGGCAACCAATCCGAGAAACATAAGGCAAGACCGAGCTCAAGTCCAGTTTAAAGTGAACCTTTGGACAGGAATTTTAAATGGACAAATAGTTGGGCCCGTCGAACTATCCGAGACACTAACAGGTCCCAATTATTTAAATTTTCTGCAAAATACGTTGCCGGAACTATTACAAAGTTTAAATGTGCCAGAAAACTACTGGTTACAAAATGATGGTTGTCCCGCTCACTACGCACGAATTGTACGGAACTACCTCAATGATGAGTACAATGAGAGGTGGATAGGTCGTTTGGGTCCCATTTTGTGGCCACCAAGGTCCCCTGATTTGAACCCTCTAGACTTTTTTTACTGGGGGTGTTTAAAAGAAAAAGTGTATAAAAAAGAAATAGCATCCCTGGAACAACTAAAGGCCCTGATTTTTGAAGCCGCTGATGAAATCAAGAGCTCCGGCTTTATCCGACGCCTAAAGCGGTCATTTATCCGTCGATGCAGGGCCTGCATAGCCGCAGGTGGCCGCCATTTCGAACATTTTTTGTAAAATAAAATTTATGTAGTGTTTGCATCTTTAGAATAAAAAAAATAAAATAAGTTGTTATTTTTTTTCAACGACTAACATTCCCACTGGTAAACTCAGACAGATAAGTTAAAATACCACTGACAGTTTGTTTAAGTTAACAGTATTAATTTGATTAATTAAATCACAATAAGAACATTTTTTTACGAGTGTCATTTGGTTCTTTAATATCACATCAAACTTAATAAGTATTATAATAAGTATTATACCATTTCGGAAACTGCATAAAACAAGCATGTTTTTAAGATATTGGGCAAATCAACTCCCATAAAGATTTTTTAAGCTAGACGATGTACAAAGTCAACAAATTGAATAATCAATAACCCTTTTTTGATATTTCATGCATAATTTTCAAAAAATTTGTATTACGAATAGGGAATTCTTTATTGCTTGCAATAATTCAACTCTTAAGCTGTATTATAAAAAAAACAGAAAGCAAAACTTTTGAAAATTGTGGCAACAGTAGCAGAATTGGTTAGTGAAAGTAGTCATTTTATGAAAAACATGACTTATGCCATTTTTTTCAAGACCATACATAGGATTAATTAAAAATATACATATTCGTATAGCGCAGTAGGAGGCTTATCCACAGGCACAGGCTTATCCATTAATTACGCCACACCCTGTATAAATAATTCACAAAACAAAAAAATAAGTGAAACAAAATTTGTAATTAAAAAAAGCTTGTACATATATAATAGCTTGCTGGAAAAAATGGAACGCTGCTCAGCTATTGTTGTGAGATGGAAACGTGACCATCACACAACGCTGATTTTCAGCAGCGTCCATATGTTACTCTGTCATCTGTCGGACCGTCGTCGGACGACAACAGAAGGATGATATAAATTATTTTGTAAAAAAAAATAACTACATACACAAAACAAAACACACAATATACGATACACTGAAAACAAAACCAAGTGTAATTAAAAACCTTATTTATACATTGAATTGAATGTGCGTACAGAATATTAATCAGACTCCGATTCGCTTGAGGAGGTGGTGTCTTCATCATCATCTTCGCCTACATGTATAATTATATTATTATCAATAACAGAATCAATCCTGATATCTCCGTCAAAATGTTCCACAATCAGGTTTTTAGTCTTCTCAACAACCTTTGCCCAGTCATCTCTTGTGACTTCCCCGCAGGCTTCTTTTAATAGGGTCATCATCTTTTTCGTGCTGAATGGCGGGGAAGTATTGTGGCGGGCGGCGTAACCTTTTATTTGAGCCCAGATTAGCTCAATCGCGTTATATTGGCAATGATACGGTGGAATTCTTAGAACGCAATGACCGTACTACAGAGCCAGTTCATCGATTTCGTATCGCACATTTGCCGCTTTATTTTCTTTAACTAATTTAATTAGCTCTGCTTTTAGCATCTGCATATTTGTGTCAATGCCTTTGCTTGTAACCAAGCCACCATTTCTTCTTTTTTATTAGCTTGAGTAGGTGGTTTCTGTATTTGAACCGAGTGATAGGAGGCATTATCCATGAATATTACGGAAGGCTCTGGTAGGCTGGGCAAAAGCACGTTCTGGAACCACTCTTTAAATGTAGTGGCATTCATTTCCTCGTGGTAGTCATTTGTGGATTTTGATTGAAATGCCAGTAACGCGTTCTCCACAAAGCCGTATTTTGCAGAACCTGCGTGGCATATTATCAGACGGGCCCCCTTACCCATTGGTACTTTCGACGTCGACGCTTGTGTATCATCCGTCCAAGAACGGAAAACCGTGTGATTGGCGTTTAGCCATGTCTCGTCAAAGAACACAACATTATCCCAGTTATCAATTTTTTTTGCTTCTCTCAAAAAACTTATCAGTTTTAAAATTATGTCGTATCGTTCTAATAAAATTTTTCTTTTGTCTGTTTTTTATACGAAAAACAATATCTTTTAAGATTTTGGTTGAAGCAGTTTTACCAAACCAAACCAGTGCCAAAAGCTTCTTATAATAAAAGTAACCATATATATGATTTCTGATTGCATCGGCGTCAAAGGTGTCAATATCTGTCACGGGTTTAGTTCTACGTTTCTTCTTCGGAGTACGTAAAATATTATCTTCCGTGCCAGTAGAGCCGAACTTTTCTCTAATAATATTTGTTATCGTTCGTTTGCTAACCCCAAGCGCCTGAGAGACGCGTTCTTGTACTTGTTCGACAGGTACTAGGGGTCCGCTATTTTGCCGCTCCCGCTCAAAGTAATCTTGCAGCTTGATGATTTACTCACGGGCTCCACTTTTCAATGTTTCTCCACGTTTAGGCATTATTATGCACCAAAAGTAAAAAGAACGCAATACAAAACACAATCGAAGTCCGATTTAGCGCCGATGTCAGTTTGTAAAGCAGAAACAGTCCATTAAACGAAAGCCGGGTAATCAAATAAAAACAGATCAAAAACACTTGAAGAACGTGGTCTATGCGCAGGAAACGACAACAGACGACTGTTTTAGCGTCACAAAATGGCGGCCCATAACGCCATTTGGGGTTACCATTTTCAACCTAAATATAAAAATGCTACTTTCTTTCGCGCGTTCGGTTTGGTCGTAGTTTTATTTTTATATTTAATAAAAGTTATATTATAGTCCATTATTTTCAAATTCTTAAAAAGAAAAACAAAACGTATTATTTTATAAAGTAAAACTGTATAAGAACAGATTACGATACTATTATTGCCTGTTATTGCTAGCACAGCACTACAAATATAAAGCGCTGACATAACCTTGTAATAGCGCAGTATAGATTTAGGAAAATATTGTGTACCAAGTTATTTGACACTCAGTTTGGCACAAAATTATAACATTCATTGATTATTGACATAATAATGTTGTTTTAATGCTCATCAATCGTTAAAACGGTAAACAACCAGCAAAAATATTTTTATCGTAACTATAATGCCATTAATACGTAATGCAACGTCAGTTCAATCGCGACGTGTCAGGAACGCATTCTCTGAACGGCCGTAGTATAAAAAATCGATTTTTAAATCGTTTCGAATAGTAACCCGATGCAATAATTTCTAAAAAAATCATTAATTTTTTAAAATCTGTGTTTATAATTATTTTTATAGCAATATTAAAGTATCAGGTATGAAATAAGACATTTATTTTCTATATATTTGGAACAATAAAAAGATCTACTTTAATCGATTTCAGTGATCGATATTTATCGATGTTTATTCGCCATCGATAATGTCGAGCATCCCTAGTCTATATGATTGACTCTAACATGTCGGACAATAAAAAGCAAATAAGATACTTTTTTTATGTTCAAAAGTTCACGAAAGTTCTAGCAATTTAAAAAATACTAAATAATTCATCAATAAACTTTAAATATTACGAGATATTGTAAGATTCCTGTACATGCTTGGGGCAGTAATTTAGTCATCGCCATTATATTTTTTCCAGGTTATGGAACAACGAAATTAGAGGGCACTTTTATGTTAACAATAAAAATGTGGAAGATGCTTTCCAATTTAGTACAGTAATAGTATTCTATGACAGCGAGTGAACAACAAAAGAAGAGGCAGTGAAGTGAAGTGAAGTGAACCACTGTGAACAACAAACTCCGGCGAACCGCCGTGATTATTGCAAAAATTGTAAATAAAAATTACTTTTTATCTCTTCAGATAAACAATGGCTGGCCGTAATATCTTGAAATTGGGTGCCCTCGAAGCTCAAAAAACCGCATTCTTACTATGTGACATACAAGAAACGTTTAGACCGCACGTAAAACATTTTGGCGAAGTGGTAAAAGTTGCGAACAAAATGGTAATTATTTTAATTTTATTACGTAATACTGTTGCTATCAAGTTTGATCCTCATATAGCTGATAAGGTGTTCGATAACTTACCTGTCAATTGGCAATATAAATGAAAAATAGAAAACTCGAAACGAAACCCTCATTCATTGGTTTATCAATTTTTCTGATGTGACTTGCTATGCTTATATTATTATTACTCAATAAAACAGAACTCGGAACTGTATTTCAAGGTTGCGGGTTCAAGTCCCGCTCATGGTGATTATTTTTTCCATTCAAATCTAGTTTAATAAGTCAATGAGAAAAAAATGCTTAAAACACTCTAAGTTTATAAAAGGACTGTAAACATGTAGTTATTATAAAAGAACAATCAAAGATCTTTTTTAAGTTTCCAAAAAGCATTTTTTTTTATCCAGATGGTTGCAGCAAAACACTTCAAAATCCCCGTATACATATCGGAACAATATCCTAAAGGTCTTGGTCATACTACGAAGGATATCAAAACTGATGATGCAGCTCTTGTCTATGAGAAGACCAGTTTCTCCATGTACACTCCAGAATTGAAAGCACAGTTGGCTAAAGATGTACCAGAATTGAGTTCCATTGTGCTGTTTGGCATCGAGGTATTGAATATACATTATTGTTGAAGTGGCAATTATAGGCCACATCATTTGTAACAAGTGGCTATATATATACAGGCCACACCATTTGTAACAAGTGGCTATATACAGGCCACAACATTAAAGGAAGTGGCAATATACAGGCCACATAATTTAAAAAACTGGCAAAATACAGGTCACATCATTAGTAAATACAGGTTGCATGTTCAATTTCCATATCTTGGTCTCCAGCCCATTAGTGTCCCATTGTTGGGCGCTGGCCACCTCCACCCTAGGAGGGGATGTGGTCTACTCTGCACAGACCAGGTGTGTTGGCACAGAGTTTATTTTCGAGTTGTCCCTCTCACAGTGGATGTTATCTATTTACAATATCCCTTAGCTGATTTTTGCAACACCCTGGGAATGGAAACTTGTATTCTTAATCCTACTAAATGTAGTGTCTGTATCTAAAGTTATTCTCCAAGCTTACAGTAAAAAAATCTTCCTTTACTTATTATAGTTAAAATAAAGTGATCCTATTATATCTTCAAAAATATGTACCGGATTTTGATACAGTTTTTTTCAGTAGATAGAATGATTCGAGAGGATGGCTTTTTTGCAAGATTTATTAGGGTTTGTTTACTAACTTCCACCCGCACGAGTTGCGGGCAACAGCTAGTTTTTTAATATATTAAAATCATCTTGCTTCTCTCCTGTTCTAAAATTCTTACTTTATTTAGAATAATGTTCTTGGATAATTTAGAAGTTCTACGAATTAAAACCAATTATTAATTAACAACAAAATAACATTTCTAGGCACATGTATGCATAGAACAAACAGTAATAGACCTGCTAAAAGAAGATATTGTAGTACATTTGCTTGCTGATGGTGTGTCATCCAGGTCTTTGATGGATAGGGGACTTGCATTACAGGTTTGTAATTATTTTTGCATTTTACATTGTATTTATGTATATTACTTTGTATTTAGTATTTCCATTTCTTTATTATTTTCACCATGCCTATCGGTTTCTCCGACTCTGATATGACCTTGTATGTGTGTATGCGTCATCTATAATAATATTCTAAAGCTGTTTGTTTGAACACGCTAATCTCAGAAACCAATGGTCCGATTTAAAAAATATTCATTGTTGGGTAGTCCATTCATTGAGGAAGGCTTTAGCAGCAAAGCGTCATTGAAAAATATTGCAAAACTGGAGAAAATTTTCTAAATTCCACGCTTTTAAAGTCGCGGGTAACAGCTGTTACGTTCATAAAATGATGCATATACATAATGTGAAAAAGATTCTTTCTCGATTCTTCATAATACAGCCTGAGATTGTTGTGGAAAGTTTTTGGAGCAGACCATAACTTTCAGAGATTAATCCTCACAAACAAACTTATTTAATATCTAACAATACCTGATACAATATTATTTTAATTACAGCGCATGCAATCTCTAAGCTGTTTCATAACAACATCAGAAAGTGTGCTGTTTAAACTATTGAAGGATAAGAACCACCCTGTATTTAAAGATATATCTAAACTTAACAAAATACCTACAATTGATACATTAGGTTTTGATCCTAGTCATAAAAATACACCTACCGCAAAATTGTAGAAAAAAAATTACTAAAACTATATCATAATGGTTTTTGTGCTATGGCAATAAGTACTTAAAAAGTGCGATTTTTTATATTTTGCTTTTCATAATTCATTTTACATTCACATCATTCATACAACATCAAGTAAATGGTCAACAATGCCATGCTAACCAGGCGAGTTGGCATAGGGTTTAGTTTCGAATTTTCCGTCTTTTACAGAGAATGTTATCTGCTTGTGATGTCCCTTAACTGGTTCTTACAGCAGCTTGTCCTTCAACACACCAAATTCGCAAAACATTCATATATGTTTTAATTCACACTTGTAATATAAAACTTGTATAGATATAATAAAACTATCAAAATACAAGCCCCGCGCGTTGATATTGCGATTGGCGGCCATCTTGGTGACGTCATAGTGACGTATAGATGAGAACATTACATTTTGTTATCTGTAATTTTTTGCTATGGATGACGCCACGCAGCTGTTATTGTGACAAGGTTCCATCGCAATATCAACGCGCGGGGCTTGTATGTATAGGTATCGGCACGAATCTTGAGCGCTGGTCTTTACCTGCGCAGAAGTGAATTATTGGGTCTATTTGGAGGTAGGAGGTGAAGCGCGGGAGCGGTTGAATCAAATCATCGTATGTGATTGGCCTGCTGCGCGTCGCATCATATCTGCCACTCGTGATTCGTTCTCTGTGCTAGATACACTTTCCTTTCGACTACGAGTACACTTCAGGACAATTAAATTTGATACATACAAAATTTTGAACTGAAGCTTTTAAAATTAAAATTTTTATATTTGTTTGTTTTTATTGACGGGACTCGTGGCGTAACGGCTATGTAGCCCACTTACGATCGCGACGTCACGGGTTCGATTCCCGCACAGGACAATTATTTGTGTGATGAACATTAATATTTATACTGCGTCTGGGTGTATACTTATAATAGATAGGAATCTATTATAAGTATATATTTACAAAAAAGGTAGTATATGTATTATATCCGTAATCTGGTATCCATATCACAAGTATCATTACGCTTAGTTTGGAACCAGCGGACGTTGTGTGAAATGTCTGTAAATATTTATTTACTCTTAATTAGAAACAATTATTATCCCTAAAATGATATAAATAATAGACAAAAACACAATTATTTTAATTTAATTTAATTACCGCTTACGTACTCTACGTAGTCAATCATCAACATGTATTATGTAAAAAAAAAAAATTTGGGTATATAATTATACTAAAGTAAACCATGCCCATTTTTTGCAATGAAGTATACGATGCGCAAAGCGATCGATGCGCAAAGCGATCCCCCACTCTACCACCGAGCGCTCTAGATTCGTGCCGGGACCTATACCTACTTAATTTTTTTTACAATTGTGTAATTTTTGCAATAAAAATCTATTTTTTTCAAAAATTTGTTTTTTTTCTATTTCAGCGGTTACAAAACATCGGTTGTTTTGTGAGTACTGCTGAAAATGTGCTGTTTAAACTACTGAAAGACAAGAACCATCCGGCATTTAAACCTATATCTAAACTTAATATGACACCAACCCCTGATGAATTTGGTGCTAGCAAATTGTTAAGTGATCAGTTGTAAATTTGGGTAATATTTGTATTTTGTTGTTTGAAAATACAAGTAACAAAAATTTCAGCGCTTAATTGTAAATTGTATTTTGTTTCTTTTGAAAAATATAAGTATATTTTAAATTAAATAAGAATTCTAATAGTTATCAAAAAGTAATTAAATCTTGGGTAGTAAGCAAGGTAACAAGCCTTGCTTACTACCCAAGATTTAATTACTATTTTATAACAGCTATTTAAAGATGCAATTAAATCTCAGATAATTGGTAACCAAAATTATTAAAAGATTAAATCTCTTAATTACAAAATACAAACTTCGATCTATGAGATCTTGTATTTCAACCAATAAATAATCATTTGGAGTCGATAAAAAAGGATTATTGCATTTCAAGATATATGAAAATTTTATTTTAAAATAATTGTAATGAGATTTAGTATATCCGTCTCGTCACTTAATATATCGCTACTTAAATACAAAACCACCACATTTCAAAATAGGCAAATTATACAGGAGGAGCATTTTAAAAAAATATTTCGATGATATATTGGTTTTTGTTTAATTAATGCATAGTACGTAGATGCTTTTGGTATCAAAAGTTGCGTAATTAAATAGCCCAAATTTTCACAAAACTATCATAACAAATTATAATTAAAGGATTCTATAAAATATGCTTATAAGTTAGTTTAGTATTTAAACCTTGACTTCGATAACACTAAAATGTTAAAAAGTAAACAACAATAATTAAGAAAATAAAGAGTTTATTTTTGTTTTTTAATCTTACAAAACATCTATTAAAGTAAAAAATTGCACATAACTACTCACTATGTTTTTATTTAACACAGTGAACTTACTTTCTTTTCATGAGATCAAACAATTAATACTTAAATTAACATTAGGTTCCCTATACTATTATACTTCACCTTCGTGTAGTTGAGTGATAAATTAAAACAAAATATAACTTCTAAGATTAACAAAACAAACAAAAATATTTAAAACAATTGGGCTAAATACCTATGTATATATTTAGCTAAAAGCTATGACACACAACAGTTCTCAAAATTTAGGATTTTTTAATTAATTTTACATTTTTTTTTTACTAAAACCTTCTTCACAATACCTAGCGAATAAGTAAACAACATTTAAAAACTTGACTTTAACATTCTTAGGCACATAATCAACAATATATCAGACTTATGGAGACAAAATATTACTTAATAACTTTTTGGTATTGAATTAGGTTACCTACCTTAAAATTACGTTTGAAAAACTGAGATACGTAACATCATCTTATAATAGAATAACAGTTTTAAAAAGGCACCTATGGCGTAAGACACTTACTTTCAAAGCACAGTGCTCTTAAAAAAAGCTTTTTTTTTACTTTTTCTTAAAACTATATTGAGCTTAAAGCTCGTAAAGACATAAAAACTTATATTAATCTAAAACAGTCTTAATCACAATAAATATGTACTTCAAAGATTCGCATAAAAGGGTTCATAATATTTTGGAATGACATTCTTTTCAATAAGCTTTAAAATGCCTTGCTTCTTTGCTTCAGGCACTGATAGTTTTTCAGTGTACAGGTTTTTTAGAGTCAAATCGTTATCAGGAACCTTCGATTTAGTGCGACGTTTTCTCAATGTAGTTACAGACCTAAACTCTTCCTCTTCGTAGGATGTTTTAAAAGTAAATACACCATTGCTTAATTTATCTACCTTCAAAATCTTTATATCGGTCCATTTGAATTTATTGCCATTGTCATCAATGTTGTAGTTTCCTTGACACAGAGGTTTAATGTCAAAAAAATTCTCATGAGTCAGTTCTTTGACAGCATAAGGTGTTCCAGTTTTTTTTGCTGTTTTAATGAGAGTAATGTACTGGTCTGGAACGTAAATTGGAGATGATTTCAATGCTCTTGTAATGTTACGTTGGATGACAGAATGGACACTGTCCCCTTCATTCTGGGTGTGGCCTTTTACTAAAAACTTATGTGTTATACTCTTGATGTTAGGCAATACCTGAGTCGCATATTGGTACATTGCTAGCATGTATTTATTTTTTTGTTGGCCACAGCAATTATCACTATAAAAAGTGACATCACAGGGCATGGTGGCATTATTATTCAATTTTGTTAGATACATAAAAACACAAGAGCCAATTTCATTAATACCTCGGGCTCCTTCTCCTTCATGCCATACATAACAAGTTGTGTCTTTTGTACCAAGTTCGGTTATTGTAAAATTAAGTAGATTTAATTTAGATGTGTAATAGAAATTAGACACATCACCCCGTGGACAAGGCATCACAGCTTGAAGATCGTACACAGCTACTACGTAAGAGTTACTCACAAGCTCTTTGTCTTTATCCTTCTCAGCTCTAGCGAGAGTTTTTTGCTTTAAATGTTCATCGTATATACCCTGTAGTAACGATTTATCTTCAGCGTTTTGGTAGGCCATGCAGTCTTCGCATTGGTCCTTCTTGGGTTGCCAAAATGATAAATTAAAGTCGTGCATAAAAATGTTGTAGTATACTTGATATGAAACGTTTGGCGCACCCTCAGATTTACATTTGTCTACGTAATGCCGATGTAGTGCTGCAACTGTAAGTCCACCCTCAATATATTCTCGAGTCGATCGCGCTCTACAGTAGTAGTGACTCTCTATGCGAGGTATAGAGTTAATGTGTGCTTTGACACCATCGGTTAGCTCTGAGTCCAGTGTCTTATGGTTGTCATGTTTGCCCCTGTTATCTGTAAGGTGTACACCAGTTTCAGATTGCTTCTTAATAACGGTTCTTATAAAGGTGTCAGAGATTGCAAGAGTATTCATGAAGAATAATTTACACACCCGAGTCTTTTCATAATTTCGAGTTAGATAAAACGCGCGATTGTAATTTTTCCGACTGGTACCTTCACGAAGGTATCTATATTTTGGTTCGACCGTTTTCATGTGATCGTGAACGAACTGTCGTTGGATTTCTAAATTACCACTCTCCCAGAACTTATCAAAGATAAGTTTTCTTTCTTCAAACGTAAACTCTGTAGAACATTTTGATTTACATTTACTGGAACAAACAGGGCCCATTTTTTTGGCATCATAAATTTTTTTAGACTTGGACATAGAAGTATAGGACAAACCCTTGTTTTTTAATAGCTTACTTTGGTTTCGTTTCCATAAGAGCGGTTCTGCTTTTCTTTTACGAGACCTTTTGCGTGATTCAACATCACCACAAGGAGACTGCTTGCCGACGCTAGATGGTTGCTCACCGACGCTAAATGGTTGCTCGCCAACACTAGAAGGTTGCTCGTCAACGCTAGGTGGCTGATTATCAACTCCAGGTGATGAGTTAATATTAAATAACTCCTGATTTTCCACAGCTGATAGCGTCTTGAAGATCGGATGACATTGCTTGTAGTTGCCTATCATCGAAATCTGGCTGGACTTAGCGGTTTTCAGAAAATGGATCTTCATAGGTGGGATCTTTGACACTATCGTCAGACGAGAAATCTTTTGTACTATCCGTAGAAGGGGAGTTAGCACTATCTGAGTCAGTTTCTTGGATGACTAAAGATGGTTTATTGATAATTCTGTTTTTTGGTGGCGTCATTTCAATTTCTTCGTTTTCTTCATCAGAGTTCAAAATATCTAAAGAAAACTGACTATCCGGTATAGAATTAGAGTCATCATCATCAAATTGTATAGCACTTGAATTTATTTCACTTGGTGCTATTATTGATAAAGATTGTGCTTCTTCTTGAGAGTCATTCATAGGTTTTACCATGTTCAAAATACGGTGCGTTCTTGATGTCATTCTAAAAATAAATATAATACAAGTTATTAAAGAGCTCGAGTAAAGTATTCAATGGGTTTTAATATTTAATTTGTTTAAAATATAACTTTACGCCATAAAACTACAATATTGAAACGAAATATTACTATTAAATTATAAATAATATCTAATACGACATGAAATTCAAATTCAAATATAAAGTATTTCGAAATATGGTGCTTTAGAATATAAAAAAAAAGAATAATTATAATTTACTTATGCAAAACTAACTTAATTCAAAATGTGGTAGTATTTTATATAAAATTAAGAATTAGAAGTTAGTTTAAAATTAAATTTTAAACTAACTTCTTTTGAAATATTGTACTATTGCTCATAAAAATATAGGAAACTTACGTGAATGTTATCTGCAATACGAAAGTATTTTTAAATGTGGTACTTTTTATCACATAATTTCACTTAACCTTAAGCGGTAATTTGGAATGTGGTAGGTTTTCACAAAAAATACGTGTGCTCTCGCCGAATGGATGTTCGCAACTGACAATGCTGTACTTTTGCACGGAACTTAGCCACAGAATCGATATAAAACAAAAGTGACGTTCGTGTGTTTATGGTTGTTTTTGACCGTAAAATGACGGGTGTTTAAGTGAAACTTTATAGTATAGGAGTTTAAGATTCATTTTATGCAAAAAAAGTGATTTGAAATTTTTTGGAATGTGTGATTTTTGTATTTAAGGAGCGATATGTTGTATTATCATAGTTATAGATGAAATATATTTATAGATATATACATTTTTTTTCCTTTTCGCCTCCTGCCCTGCCAGGCCATGATGGTGCCTTGAGCTTTACCATGACCCGGCGAGGGATGGCCTCGCGTTAATCGGGGCCCGACCCGACCGGGGGAGCATTAGGTCCCCCTGTCGCGTTGTCGTGACCGACAGCCGCGGCGGGTCTCGGAGTACCGACCCTAGGTGCGCGACCACCTCGTCGGGGGGGCCGCGGCCGGCTATTGCGCGGCGACGATCCCTATAGATATAATAATATGTTTAATAAAATTGTTATATTGTTGACAGCACAGTTTTATTTAGAATGATTATGATTAGTAAAAAAAACCTTGCTAAAAAAAACTTTGCTTGGTCAGCGTATTATGTCAGACCATTATAATCTCCCTCTCTCTCTCCCCAGTCTATTAATGTCCCCACCATGCATAAGATACAAGCCTGAGGACAGACGGACGGGTCTCAATAATAGGATTTTATTTTTCATTTATTTTATACTTTCTAAAGAGTGTTTTTCTGATGTCCATCGGGCCGATCTTCTCTACTGGGCACGTGCCCTGAGTCTCACAATTATTGGGGCCCCATATTCCCCACTTCATCATAATAGTATAAACTTAATTTAGCCGTCATTATCTTATTGTTTCTGAGACTCTAGTTAGTAAAAAAGGACCTGAAGTCCATAGCAATATCATTGACTTGTGTGAGGATAAGTTACATTCTTCACGTCCCGGATCTTGGTCTATAATATATTATAGATATAAAAAAATGGAAACTACACCACATTAGGATGTGAAGGTCAGGATAACCATTAATCTAAAATAGAAATCCAATAAATAATAGTTTATTCATTCAAGATATATTATTTTTTTAAATGTCCCAGCAAGTTTTACACAGTATTCACATATTTGTACAGATAAACAAATATTGTACAATTACACTAAACGTTATGTAAATTGCCAACTTAAATTTAAATACATTTTATAAATACTTATTTTACTTTAACAGCGACCATTTCAATTGCTCCTTCGCTGATTGCAACACCTGAAATGGGAAAATACTAACCTATAGAATTAATAACATATTATGTAGATACATTATTTGGAAAAGAAAAGATTAAATTTCTTAATTAAAGTAATACTAAAAATAGATTATGTTGTACTTTTGTATGTTTTTAACGAACATTATTGGGCATTATAAAAAAAAACTTATTGAGACTGCCTCGGTAGTATACTATTTGATTATTTAGATACATAATATTATTATGTGAAAACCATGTGTGTGCTTTGGAAATTTGAGGGTTTTCCTCTATTTCATAGGAGATAACTATTAGATCCAAACCTGGTGTCGATGGGACCACACGAGAATAATCAGCTTTCAAATAAAAAAGAATCATTAAAATCGCTTCGCCTAGTTAAAAGTTATGAGGTAACAAAGATAAAAACTATTGAACGAATCCTTTCACCATAAGAATGCTACACCATCGCTGTGTAAAATAGACTGGGGGCATGCTAGTTATTCCCTTGAGACTAAGATCTGGACACATTCTGTCTAACAAATTCTTACACGTGGTAAGAAGGAAGACCAAAGAAAAGATGGATATGTGAGAAGAAAAAGGGAGTTGATGAGAATACGACTGCTGACAAGAGAGACTGGAAGAAAAGAACGTGCTTCGCCGACCCCAAATAATTTGGGATAATAGCGGGAAAAAGAAGGTAAGAAGGTGGACGTCGACACTTTGTGAAGTGTCATGAAGTGGATGACGTAGTACATATGATTGATCCTAGATAAAGTTGTTTGGATCGTAGTAGATCGCGTTATAGTCCCAGCCTACCCCTGAAGGAAAAATGCTTAACGGTATGATGATGATAAGTGACAGTAAGATTTTTCAAATATATATTAGATACCTATACATAGCGCCCTAAAAATGAAGGTAAAAGCTAGATTTATCAAAAATAATCTAAGCTAACATATATATAAAATCAGCTACAAACCGTAATAATACAGAAATATGCAAAAAATATCACTTAAATGAAAACTTGACTCAAGCGATAGCAAAAAAGGGTTTTGGAAATAAAAATAAATGTTAGTAAATAAAATTTAATTAAGCATTAAATATCTACAATATTAACGACGTATTACGTATAATAACCTATATATGGATTTACATATATATCCCCAGGGTTTCCTTACATATTCATTATGTTCTGTAGTATCTGAAAGTTTCATAAAATAAAAAGATTTTAATTAAAAAATGTAAAGCAAAAAGTAAAATAAAAATCAGCTATCATAAATCACTGTATTTATTTCCGAGTTATTCATAAATAGCCCTTTAATTTGATACACTGAATTATATCGATAAATTCGAAAAATCATAAAAATTATGAAAAACATGGGCTCATGCAAAATATCCTTGTTCTTCCCGTTAACCATTTCTAGGTGATGCAAACGTTATGTAAAAAGAGTACTTACTATAAAATACTTGGAAAATAACTAACGGGATAAAATAGCAGGAATGTGCAACCAAGAATAGTAGGTACACCTATGCACAAACCCTGTTCGATACGTTTTATAGAGGTAATAAATAAGTAATGTACACCGGCTCTGGGATCTTACACTATTTGGGAGTCCCAGGTGTCTAACTGTAGAGTATTCATGGCTAGCTAGTAAGCTATTTTATTTATTCCACAGATAATATAATCATGTTTACAAAAATGATTGCTATTTATATAGTCTATTCCAACACCCCAACATTTAAAAGGCAAAGTGAAAAAAAAAAAGTGCAAAAAAGGCTAAAGTTGTAATAATAATATGTGCAAAGAAATAAAACCCACAAAAAGTTAGTGTAAATGTATAATAAACATAATTACATGGAATATTAACCAAACAAACAGTACCCCATACACACTTGTTCACAAAAATCAACAAAAAAAAACATTACATGACATCACAATGACATGTCATGTTAAAAAGAAAAAAAAACAAGCTCACATTCCTAGACTAAAACAAAACTTTTTTTACCATAGCAAAAGATAAAAAATAGATAAATTAAAAACTGAAAAAAAGCATTTCACAGAATATATTAGGGAGTAAAGTGAAAAGATTATTTTTAAAAGATTTTTGGAATCGATCTGTCAGTAAGTTAGCTATATCTTTATATATTTAAGTATAATAATTGAAATAAACTTATAGAACTTTTCCGATTAGGTCCTAAGTAAAAAAAAAACTCTTTGAAATCAAAAATGGAATTGTACTACTCAATTAAAAAAAAACTCTTGGACTTTCTATGCTATAATCTTGTTAATATTTTCATATTGATAACCTCCAAACACATCTGGACCGTCATGATTCATAAGCATAAAATACTATAAGAACACAATAATTAAATTATTATTAATATTATTATTTTTTTCTAAAATGTCTTTTTGTGGTATTGCATAAATATATTTATAAAACGCTTCCAAAAGTACATAATTACAATGTTAAACAGTTAATATACAAACTGGAATGTATAATAAATAGAGATTATATTTTCTAACACTTGCGCGACTCATTCGTTTAAATAAAACTACTTTATATGGATAAAATTGTCTGACACTATTTTACTTTGACATTTTATTTTAAAATTAACGTGTTCTTCAGATAGGTGGAATCTTAATGCATGGAATGTAAGAATCGATTGATTTGTGGTTTAGTAAGGCTCCGCTCAAAAAAAAATCTTTATAGAATTTTTAAGACAATTTTTGACATAAATTTTTAAATTGTTTATTTATTTATTTCTAAATAACTCAACTACTAAAATAATGTATTACTCAATATAATAATATAAAATTAACCTATGTTTTTATTTTCCAAATAATACAAGCAGAACAGATTCGAATAACTTGTGACGTCATTAGATCTTTGACCTATTTTTGGCACAGATAGAAAATCTAATAGTAATAATATATGTAGTATTTTTGCAAAATAAATATTGATTTTTGATTTAATCAAAGAGAAAGATTATTATCCACCATTACCTAAAACTAATAAACCATATAATATAATAATCATAAAATAAACCATACCATTATCTAAAACTATGGCCACACTATACTACATATTTTTAATGTTGCTAAACACTCTAGCAGTGTTTCCCAACAAACATTTTATTGGCTTTGCCTTAAATTTAAAGAAAATACGTAATTTAAGAAAAACACTATTAAAAAATCTTTTTAAATATAACGTCATGTTAAGACCATTTCTAGATTGCCCTGCTTAATTATTTAGTGCTATGTTGGACGTGAACCCTACGTTGGGAAACACTGCTCTATAGTACACAGATCATCTCCAATACGTTCCGTCCGTGAAACGACGAACGCACACCGAACGTACAGACTATTCTGCCATAGGTAATGTATGAGTTGGTGCATACATCATGTCATTACTTAAGATTTTGTGAATATTAAAACCTTTTGTAAATAATTTCTAATAATAAAACCATTAAAGTGGTGCTTAAATAAGTACCCTGCAACGGGCGCTTTTCTCTGTCGGTAGCGTTCTATTCGTTAAAAAGTAAAGCTTGAAAAACTGGTATAGGTCAACCTATTGCAGGTGATCTGTGTCTATTATGTACAATATTACCAAAACATTTTATTAACATGTTCCATTACCTGTGCGACGGTTTGTTCTCCGAGTGGCACATCTTCAGTTCGGAGAGCTGCACGACCAACTATTGATGTTGGGTCCGAATCAAGGATAACACTGGAATTTATATAAAATGAATATTAATAATTTATTTAGTTCAAAAACTAAAAAAACATGCTTGAAAGACCTAAATATTATGTAACACAACTCATTAATTCAAATTAAACCAATTTTTTCGGATTTAGACGCGTTATTATTAATAGGCGCGATTTGTTAAAATTTTAGCTAGACGTATTGGAGATTTCGCATTCACTGTGGTCACGTCAGGCTAAAATTTTTAAAACAAATACATAATATATGCATTTTAATCCCAAAAAAGTGATTTTATTTGTCCTGAATATTATTTTAAATTTTTGTAATGTATACTGACCCGCCATCACAGATCTCATCAAAAGCCAACATGACAGCATCCAAGTTATCAAACAAAACTCGTCGTTCAACATTTCTTCTTAACAATATACTGACAGACTCATATAATGCGTTCAACACTGATTGCAGGATAAGCTGAAAAATAGTTATATAAATATTATCATTAAGTTTTTTCTCATCAGTCTGTTAAAATCAAGACACGGGCCTCCTCCACTTGAGGAGAGATTATGGTCTAATATGCCGCACTGACCAGGCATATTGTGTTTTTAATCTATATACAATTGACGGGCTTCATGGTGGAGTGGTTTATGTAATGGACTGCCGATCACGAGGTCGCGGGTTCGATTCCCGCTTGGGACAATCATTTGTGTGATATCCATAAATGTCATACAAATGTTTGTACTGCGTCCGGGTGTTTTCTATGTATTATAAGTATGTATTTACAAAAGAAAAGTAGTATATGTAGTCTATCCGAATCTGGTACCCATAATACTGGCATAGAAATATAGCTTACTTTGGGACCAGAGGACGTTGTGTGAAATGTCCTGATATTTATTTATTTAATGTCTCTAAGCTGACTATTCCAGCACATTATGAAGGAAAAGAGATAATGTGACACTTGTATTCTTAAGCCAACCACACAAACTTAATTAATCTATCGTCTATCCCTATCCAGCACATTAACATTCCACTACTGGGCACGAGCCTCCTCCACTTTGGGAAGGGTTTTGGTCTACTGCGATGCGCTGACCAGGCATATTGGCACAGGGTTTAGTTTTGCACATTTCACACAACGTCCTCTGGTCCCAAGCTAAGCTTATATGCTTGTGTTATGGGTACCAGAATAAGGATAGAATACATATACAACTTTTCTTTTGTAAATAAAAACTTATAATACATAGAAACATCCAGACGCAGTACAAACATTTGTATTACAATTGAAAAAATCACACAAATAATTGCCCCGAGCGGGAATCGAACCCGCAACATCTTGATCGGCAGTCCGTTACATAAACCACGAGGCTCGTCATATATTGTTCCTTAGATGGCTCTTACAGCACCCCGGGCAAGAAATGGGGTAGTGACACTTGTATTCTTAAACCATCACCACATGAATGTCTAAATACTAAAAAGGCACATGTCCCTCAAAAATTTAAAGGAGTAATTTTACAGGAAATATAAAAAACCATTTTTTTTCTAAATCATTCACCACTAAGCTTTGGTTTTAATATATGTTATAGAGTATATAGGAAGCAATAAATTCCACTATAGAAATCAACATAATATCTCTGTACATTTTAAGAAACAGCTTCAGAAAATCATGGACATGTGACCTTTTAATAATTAATCATGGTATTAGATGGACATGTGCCCCTATAACACCAAATAGTAGATTAGTATTATTTTAAAGTAAGAAAATATTGTAAAAAAAACACAAAAATAGATACAAAATATAATTTTTTTAAATTTTCGCTGAACACGCTCAATCATTAAGCTATATTTAGACTCGTGCGGGTCCCAGATAATAGAATTACACTCTAAAATACTACGTACGAACGAAAAATAAAGTATAATAATAGTATTTCGATCTTGAAATGAAGTTGATTGTGTAATTACAAAACATAGTAATTTGAAGCTTTTTTTACAAATGTTTGTTATGTGTGTATTAAATGTTAGACCCGGGTCCAGCAGCATCCCTAAGTCCCTTATCTCAGTAACTCTCTCCAGCGGAACACTAGATATGCTGTAGCTGTGAACATACGGGACGCGACATCGAGTAAATGTTGTAACTTTGCATTTAGATACATTAAACTCTAATTGGTTACTAGCTGCCCACGCCACTACACTGTCGATGTTGACCGCTGGAGAGCGTCACGGTGGTCTCTGTGACCAATACCCAAAAACAACTTCATATCGTCAGCAAACATCAGACACTGGACCGAGCTGACAACACCAGGCAAATTATTGACCATAATTAAAAATTGCGTCGGACCTAAAACACTACCTTGACTCACACCAGAGCGAGTGTCATATTGGTCAGACTGATAATTACCTAGTTGAACATACTGTGCACGATTTGCGAAATAACTAGCAAATAGTTTCAAAAGGTTAGGCGTGAATCCGATTTCAGCAAATTTTCGTAATAGCACATCATTGTGGACCCGGTCGAATGCTTTTTTGAAATCAAGATACACCGCGTCCACTTGTCTCTGACGATCTAATTCAGCAATAGTATAGTCTACAAAATTAACTAAATTCGTAGTAGTGGACTTACCTACCCTAAACCCATGTTGGCACTCGCTCAGATGTTGTTTGGCTTCATCCAAACAACATCTTCATTCAGAAATAATTGTTAAAAGGGCACATGTTCTTGGACAAGTGCCGTTATAGTATTTATTCGTTTTTTGACATTCCCGTCATGACTTATTAAAAGCACGGGTATGCGCTGTTTTGTCAGAAAACGGTGTAAATAGATGTTGCCAAGGTATAAAAACAAAAAAAACATTTTGGGGAAAAAAGGTGACAAGTGCCCTTTTAGTATTTAGACATTCACATGGACTTACTTAATATCAATGTATAGATGTGTATATTTACCTCGTTTTCATGAGAACTGCCCATTACATAGAAGAAGAGATCCACATTACTTTTGTATACACAGGTTAGACCTTCCAACATTATGATCTCAGCATTTGCTCTGAAATTGACAAAATACACATTTTAACATCCTTTTTAAGTTATATTAGTATTAGGCTAGTGCAGCAGTGGTATTCAGTAAGAAAAAGTGAAGTGAATTTTCGGTGAATCTTGATCACGTGACAGCGCTCCTCCAATAAAAATAGAGGAGCGTTGTCACGTGATCAAGATTCACCGAAAATTCACTTCACTTTTTCTTACTGAATACCACTGCAGATAGCTTTAAAAATAATAAAAAGTGAAAAAAAATAATAGTAGGATGAAACCCATTAGAAAAAGAGGAGAGTATTATAAAAATGAAAGGAAAAATAATTTACGGGCGATCTGAGGTCGGGAAGGGGTTTTAAGGGTAAAAAATGTTTTTTCTCGATTTCCGGCAAAACTAATAGTCCTATCGAAAAAAGTCAAAACGCAAAGTTGTAGGTGATAAAAAGATCTAAAACTTTTTTACTCACACTTTATTCACATAACCTCAAAATTTATGTGAAAAATTCAAAAAACCAAGTATTTGGTTTTTTATTTTTACACGCTTTATATTAGCTTCACTTGTATGTTTGTTTGTATGTTTGTTTGTATGTTTGTAACCGACTCCTTTGGACGCTATTTTGACCCACTTTAAACGGTCAGATTCTATTCAAATTTTGCATACCTGTCAAAGACCGATGACAATGCAATAATTCGATTAAATAAAGCGTGTTTTTTAGTTTTTTTAAACTATTATTATTTTTCTTTTACATAAATGTTTTTTCACTTACGAAATTTGGTGAAAACTTACCTTTTTATGTCCTTAATACGCTGTAATTTATTTGATTAGAAATATTTATATTTTCACCTATTTTGAATTAATATCGAAAAAGCACCCTAATCTTCAATCGAAAATTCACCTGTCAAAATATCAGCTTTTTTCAAAAAGTTGGTACGCTTCCTGTTCGTTGCAATCTCTACTTTCTGATGGTAAAAAAAAATATGTTACTATAGAAAATCTTTTCAGAAAATGCACGAAAATATCATTCAATTTTAATCTTAAGGTTATATGGTATGTTAAGCATACTATTTTTTAAAGAAAATATTACTACTTTTATGATTGATTTGATTGATACAGATAAAAATAGAGACCAATCAATCAACTCAAACTTAAAAATAGTAATATTTTCACATAAATTTTGAGGTTATGTGAATAAAGTGTGAATACAAAAGTTTAAGATCTTTTTATTACCTACAAACAACTTTGCCTTTTGACTTTTTTCGATAGGACTATTAGTTGCCGGAAATCGAGAAAAAACATTTTTTACCCTTAAAAACCCCCCTCCATCCCCTTCCCGACCTCAGATCGCCCGTAAATTATTTTTCCTTTCATTTTTATAATACTCTCCTCTTTTTCTAATGGGTTTCATCCTACTATTTTTTTTTTTTTTAATTATCGGCACTGGTCTATATAGATTAGGGGTTCCCAAACTTATTTTGTTTACTGTCTGATTTGTAAACAAATTATTTTTTGCACCTTATCAAAAGCTACTATAACCTTGTTGTTTTCTGGGTCTCTTACCACCATCTTTAAGTTCTCCAGCATCCACAATGTTATGTATGTTATTCTACAGCATGTTATCTCCCATTTTGTAAGTCTGGTATAGATGTACATACCTGTGAGTTTTATTAAACAGATTCTTCTCAAAAGCCTTTTGTTCCTTAGCTGTAGGCAATATATTTTTGTCATAATATTTAGCAAGTATTCTGTTCCCATCATTGTCCAAGATACACATGCCTTTTACAATATACAGAGTTGGTTCCTGGAAATATTAAGTTTGTAGGATGAAATGCAAGTAAAAACTAATAGTAAATTCGCTAGTACCTATGTTTTTTTTTAAATCTTGGACATCTCTTTCCACACAGCTTGTCTATAGTCATGAAAACAAAAGCACAAAAGTTGTCTTTTTTTGCTTAAATTAGCTGGCTCTTACAGCTCAATAAGAAGGAAATAGGTATTCCTAATTCATCATCACACGTACGAACATAAATGCTCGAAAAAATGCAGTTTAAATGTAGGTAATAAACAACAATATTTGTGATGATTTGTAAATTCAAAGTTCATCTGATGAAATATGTGACATTGTTATTGTTATTTGTTTATACAAATGTAATTTAAGTATGCCAACTTACGAATAGTGCTCCCTCCATTGTCGTGTGTACCATTTTATGAGAAATTTACGAATATGTTTGCTTTATTGGAGTAAAAACACGAAATAACCTGCAAGTAATAGCCGCCAGTGACGTGTCACTTCTGACAACGTCATAAATGACAGTTGTCAGTTTTGACGTTGATGATAAAGAAGTCCAGCCATAAAGTGCCATAGAGTTTTGTGCAACACCGACGCACTATACATTTTTTCGTGGATTGTCTACTCCACAATATTTAAGTGGAACATTTTAGTGGTCTAAGAAAACGTATGCGCTGTTATGTAGAGAAAATATTATACACGTAAAGCCTTGCTATGCTTTTGTTTGTTGTTTTTGAAGGACATATTGCGTTTTCGTGAGGCTGTAGATCATCATTAATTTCAGCTCTCTATATCTTCTTGCGTTACGTATGCAAGGTTTTGGATTTGCCTGGCTTAGACGAAATTTTAGAAATAAATAATTTTGTTCTTCGTTTTTTCATAGTCGTATATTTGCTGCACAATTTATTTTAGTTGTGGGCTAAATATGCTTGCATAAACAGACGGAAATCGAATTGGTTCTTAGCTTAATAATTATACTAGACACAGCATGAATATGTTGACGCAGCTGTTTCGTATTTTGAAATAAACAGTAGTTTTGAAAGTCTGACCAGTGAGGCAGTGCCGTATGCGTACCTACTCGGCCCGTGGTAGCTGCAGTTGGAAAACATACTTGTTTTTGGGTCAATTTGTTTTCCGAATCCCACAACTCAAACACATACAGTAAATTTGTTTCTAGGGTAGGTATTAAAAGTTTGCTTCACGTTTGTAAATATCTAAGTACATACGAAACTATGTGTCATAACATCATCCGAGCGTTCATGCGACCGGGAGTCGCATCCTCAGCTGTCGCTTCGGAGCCTGGGGTTCACTTTCCTGCTTCTTTTACTCCACTTTGCTCAGTCGTCGGCATTTTTGACTGTGAGACCATTAGCACGCATATCATCTTTGGTGACCTCATGCCAGCGCTACGGAGCTAATTGTCTATTTTTAGTTATTAGGTTTATAAGGGTATAACCACAGGGTATAGCTATTTATGTTTCGGTACTACGAATTAAAATTTTACGTTTTTGCCATTTATGCCTTTAACGTCCACAATAATAATTATGTGAAGCTATTATAGCATGTTCATTTTATTTATGAGAATAAAATCTTTCTGTTTGCAGTAGGTTAAAAATCTTACAAAGTAGCAAGCAAATAATAAGGAAAAAATCTAAAACATTTCATGTAAAATCTTGTTTTAGCATGATTAAATTAAGACGAAGGCTCTTTGCTTCATTAATTTCGTATTTAATAAACAACTGTTTTACATTTTCAGGCCGCATTTTGTGTTACTGTTTCTTTTTCAACAAAATAAGGTAAAATATGCTTTCTTATAAAAAATATTCGTAATTTATTCACTTAGGTACATTATTTGGATAAAAAATCAAATGACCAATAATTTGCTTAGTTCAAAAACTAAAAAACACGCTTGATAATACTAAATATTTTTTTCAGTTATTGCATTGTCTACTACAGTTACTAATTGGTTAGGAACCGATTCCTAACCAATTAGTAGAATATTCTGAGGAGTACCCCCAATTACGCCCAAAAGGGACTCTTGCCAAATTTGGTAAGGGCCCCGCGCTGACTTAATTCGGCACTTCTTATCTAATAACTAGCGCTGGTCTCTAGTCTCACCCGTGACCATGGTGACTGCAAAGTCTCCGAAACGTCGGGCCAAAATTTAAAACAAATTATACGCGTCTAAATCCGTAAAAAGTAGTTTTATTTAAACAGAGTGCAAGTGTTAGAAAATATTAAACTAGCGCTGGCTTACATTATTAAACCAATAAGAGTGGAAACACGCTCTTTTCTTTGTGAAAATGTATTGTGGCACACAAGCACTAACGTAAGTTTATTGGTTGCTACACACGCCCCGCGAAAAATCAACCCACACTAAGATAAGCCGGTGTCGACACACAATTAGTATGACCATGCAATACTCATTGCTCACGTACCTTTTTCAGCTGGAGCCGCCAACTAATGCCAACTCCGTGCTGTCAGAGGCCTATTCACAGGACCATAGGGGCCATGGCCCGGGGCGACCAGTCTGAGAAGGGCGGCGAAAGCCATCAAGTTTAAAATTTTGCTCTATGTCTATTAATTTATAGGATGACTAATTAAATTGGCCCGGGGCGGCCTGGGGCTTCAAATGAAATGGCCCGGGAAGCTTATTTTCAAAATACGCTGTAAACGTGCTGGTTGTAGCTGGTGGTAGCTACAGTCCTGCCATATATCAAAATTATTATTTACTGTGCCCACGACTTCGTCCGCGTGGATTGATTTTATTTTCGATCGATCAATAATTTTTTTGATACTTTTTGTAGCTGCTAGATGGCGTTGCAAGTAACCAAATTGAGACATTTAGTATAATGAAAATATTTCTTGATTGAGTAACCCGATTGCGATGAAACAAAGACTAAGTGATACCTTGAGTTGTGTGCAATCTTTACGTATAACATTTTTATTTATAAGTGTTGTACATTTTACGTGATGCGATAATTGGTTTCTCTTGTTTGTCCTTTAACCAACAAATTATTTTTTTTGAAAATATATTCTATGGTCAAACATTTTTTTTTCCTCAGATTTATTAAATGTATAGGAAAGCGAAGCTGCATTTCTTACTCCGACGGATAAGTACATTAATGATCTCCTGTCTGTCGTATTTCACTTCTGTAATTGATGCTAAAACGTCCATAACAAGCCAAAAATATTATTTCTAACTATAATGATCTTAGTAAACGATTTAGAGGTATTAAAATGACTAAAACTTAACATCCAGTATAAATTGAGCTACTTTTTAAATAATAATGTATTTAGTTATAGCTCTGGATGTGTTGGTAGACTATTTTGGGCGGACATTCATAAATTTTAGACGACAGTGTGCGACTAAATCATTTTAACGCCAAAACTGAGTATAGATGATGCTTCGATCGGATTAATATGGCACGACAAGAGCACGACAGCGATACGATAAATAAATAAATATGGACGTTTCACACAACGCCCTCTAGTCTGAAATTTAGTTTAGTGTTTACGTTATTTTATTTATTTGTATATTTATGATTAACTAAAACAGACAAAGTAATTATAAATTGTATCTACAAATGGCAATCCGTATAATGAGGGACTACGAACACAATGTAACCACTCTATTTCTTCCCCAGAGCCAGCAAAGGGAATAAATTTAAGCAAAACAACTTCTGTGCGAGAAAGAAATCTGAATATAGGATATATTATATACGGAATATCTGATAGGTCAATCATAATAATTCTCGCACACGTTAACTAAACCTTTCGCTACCTACAATGTTACTCAAATGAGTTAAACATCGCAACGATGTTTACACGCCATCTATCGGGCAGTTGTACAAATGTACAACTCGATCGATCTCAATAACAAGTGAATTGCAAAAATTAATAATTACTGTATATATTCCTTCTTTAGCGGCAAGGAAAGTGATAATTCATTCCACAATAGGATATTAAAATCTTAAAAGTAATTTTCACAAATATTTAACAGATCATCAATCAATTTTACAAAGCCGATTCTATTACGACCAAAATGTTAAATATTTTCAAGCGAATATTTTAAAAGAAAAATGTTTTTCTAATGAAGTGAGATTAATCTAATATATAAAATTCACGTGTCACAGTGTTAGTTACCGTACTCCTCCGAAACGGCTTGACCGATTCTTCTCAAATTTTGCATACATATTCAGTAGGTCTGAGAATCGGCCAACATCTATTTTTCAAACTTTTTTTTTTAGTATGGCAAAACAACGTTTGCTGGGTCAGCTAGTACTTATATAAAATTCACGTGTCACAGTGTTAGTTACCGCACTCCTCCGAAACGGCTTCACCGATTTTTATGAAATTTTACATGCGCATTCAGTAGGTCTGAGAATCGGCCAACATCTATTTTTCAAAACTTTTTTTTTAGTATGGCAAAACAACGTTTGCTGGGTCAGCTAGTACTTATATAAAATTCACGTGTCACAGTGTTAGTTACCGCACTCCTCCGAAACGGCTTCACCGATTTTTATGAAATTTTACATGCGCCGGGTTAACATCGACCTTCATAGTATGACCTTAAGGACAATCAGATCAGACCTAGGTACCTATACCTACTATATATGCTTCTATACTAATATTATGAAACTGAAGAATTTGTTTGCTTGCTTGAACGTGCTAATCTCAGAAACTACTGGTTCGAATTCAAAAAAATCTTTTAATGTTGGATACCTAGTTCATTTATCGAGAAAAGCTATAGGCTATATAACATCACACTGCGACCAATAGGAGCGAAGCACGGACGCGACGAATCCTGATGCGGATTTTTATTGGATAGAGTAGAGTTCCAGGAGATGGCTTTTTTGTGTAATTTATTCAAGTTTAGTGAATATTGGGGAACGGGAGGCTTAATAAATATAAACATATAAGCGCGGATAAAATCACGGGCATTAGTTAGTTACAAATATGCTGCGGTTAAAAAAATGCATTTCTTGGGTGAATAACGTTTCTTAAGTCAGCTATCTATTCTCTACTATATAAAATTATAAAGCTGAAGAGTTTGTTTGTTTGTTTGTTTAAACGCGCTAATCTCAGGAACCTCTGCTCTGATTTGAAAAATTCTTTCAGTTTTGGATAGTCTATTTATCGAGGAAGGCTATGTAACATCACGCTGCGATTAATAGGAGAGAAGCAGTAGTGAAAAATGTCACAAAAACGGGGAACATTTTCTAAATTCTACGAGAACCAAGTCGCGGGCAGCAGCTAGTTCAAATAATAAATGACAATTAAAACCTAATGTTAGCTGAAGCCAGTAATAAACAAAATACATCTGTGGTTACGAATAAAATGCACATACAACCATGTATTTTTTTGGCAGAATAACGTTTTCTAGGTCAGCGATTTAATTAATAAATGACAACTAAAATCTAATGGTAGCTGAAGCCAGTATATTAAAATCGTGCACACTAAAAGTCGATAGGCTAACTGACATCGAGTGAACTCGGTTGACAGACGGCTGTTACAGGCCACGTCACTACAGCTAAATCTATTTATAGGCAGACTTTATGTATATACCTACATAATAATAATATATCTGTGGCATACTAATGTGGTATTAGCAAATATATTACTGAAATATACAGATCCACAGCTATAGGTACCAATTCTATATGAACAACTAAACATAACTAAAAAAGTCAATAACACAATTCGGCATTGTTAACAGAACTTTTCTTAGATTTTTCTAATCTGTATATTAAATACTAACGATTTTAATTAATAAAAATGTGCACAACGAAATAGCCAATTAATCAAAATACGCCATAAAATTGTTTTCATTTTTTTGTTAAGTTTAGTTGTACACGTAGAATTGGTACCATAAAGAGATAAAGTCAAGCTGTGTTTGAAAATAAAACCCGGTCAAGTACGAGTTGGACTCGCACACGAAGGGTTCCGTTATTATCTTACATAATAAAATGACGTGGTAAGGGCAGGAGGATGATGATGAGTATTTGTTGTTGTAGCACCAACTGACAGGCACGAACTGCGAAATTTTTAGCTCTCTAGCTATCACTGTTTCAAAGATGGTAACAGATGGAAGAACGAATGTCCAATGAAGGGTACCTTTTTACTTTTTGCTATAAAACGCTAAAAAATGTACCGACAGAGGCAGGATAAGTTTTCCATCTCTGACAGAAACCCTTTATCTGTTTACAATGTCCTTTACGTCCCTTTTACAGCACCCTGTGGAGGGAATGAGGTTGTGACATTTGTATTCTTAGCCCGTCACACGAAATGCGGTTAACTGATCTCAAATATGAAATAACAGCAGGACGATTTTTCAAATTTAGCGAAATTTTATAACATTTGTCATTAGAGTCTAAAACTCTAAAACATGAGCAGACATCTTGGAACTAGACTAAGAACATGAAAATTCTCGCGGCCCACATTAACACATTGAAAGGAATGTTAACTATTATGATTTAAACAATAGAAGCTATTAATTATAACTCTATGGTAAATGTAATTGAAGCGCCGCAGCCGCACTCTCTGTCGGTGTTAAACAATGTTCTAATGGATGTGTGTTACACCGAACTGTAATTATCGCTTCATTTAATTTGTTATTATTACCTGTTTGGGAGGACAACTGTATTTAAGGAAATACAAAAGTATTTTTATTTAATTGGAAGGAACTAGTTCTAATCAATACCTACCGTAAATTTTTGGGAAGAAGAAGAAGCAGGTACGATTAATAAGTATTTTTTTTAAAAAGTTCTACCGACTTCATTTGCCTTCGAAATTTGAGGGTTTCCTCGATTTGTCAGGAGATAACCATCAGATCCTGACCTGGTGCCAATGGACCACACAAGAACCACCAGCTTTCAAGTAAAAAAAGGATCATTTAAATCGCTTCGTCCAGTTAAAAGATATGAGGTAACAAACATAAAAATAAACATACAGACATTTTGAGTACCTCCTCCTTTTTTGAGGTTGGTTAAAAAGTGCATAAAATGTATAGTCTGAATCTAATAGCCTGAAGTATCAATACTTCTTCTTATATCGTTAGTTAACTAACCCAATTATGAACGTAAACTACCACTAAAAATAATAATACGTCGAAAGCGTAATAATTGACAATTATGATTTTTTTGCAGAAATCTCTGTTAATCCATCGGAAATTCTCCTAAATGCATATCCTATACACGGTAAACTAATTCCGGAAAAATATAAATTGCTTTTCCTTGGAGAACTTTTTTGCCCTTAATGTCATTTCAATGCAATTTTTTGTTAACGCTGCACCATTCTTCGCAGTGCAAAATTATTATTTAGATCCGTATTCATTTTTAGCAAGCACGTATTACAAAACGGTGTAAATGACATCCACTTGATTGTACTGGGAGACCATACCTGTGTCATTAATAGCATCTCGGTATCTGACTGTGTAACATAATTGATCTACGTTGTAACGTGCTCATCACGTAACAATAACACTATTCTATAAATTTCATACGTTCTGTCACTTGTGAATGCAGGCGGTGTTTCAAAGTGATGGCTATTCTAAAGCTAAAATACGGTATATAACTAGGTAGTTGTATAACAGTTTGATTTCGTATAAAAAGAAACTCATATAGACTCTAGTGTTTCGGCATTGAAGTTTCGTGCGAAAGAGATTTAAAAAGTTTATTTTTTACAAAAATTTATAAATTAATATATAATAATATTACAAAAAAACAAATAAAAAAAAATACTGAAGAATTTGTTTCTTTGTTTGTTGGAACGAGCTAATTTCAGAAACCAAAAGTACGATTTGAAAAATTCTTTCAGTGTTGGATAGCACATTTATCGAGGAAGCCTATAGGCTATATAACATTACGCTGCGTCCGACAAGGGTGAAGCAGTAGTGAAAAATGTTGCAAAAATGGGAAAGTTTTCTAAATTCCACACGTACGGAGTTGTGGGCAACAGCTAGTGTTGAAATACACGTACCGTCATTATTTCAGTCCATTTGTGTTCTGTTAAGAACACTAAACAATCGATTGATCGAGTTGCAGCAAACCGCTCGATAGATAACGTTGTACAAAAACATCGATGCGATGTTTAACTCACATTGAGAAAAATTGTAATGAAAGATTTGGTAAACATGTGTAGGAACCATATTAGCTCTGTCAGTAGACTGATGGAACGGTATTTCGAGGTTACCGGTCACTATAGCTTGGTTTATTTAGTAAAAAGCATAGCAAGTCAATTGCAAAAATTTATAAATTAATGAAGAATGAACTACTTACAAAAACTTATGTTTTTGAAGGTAGGTAAGCTAGTTGTTCTAGCTAGATTAAGAGCAAAAGCGTATATACTCTAGGGCCATAGGGGCCTTGGCCAGGGGGAAAGCTTGCAAGGGGCAGCGCAAACCTTCACTTTTAATATTTTATTATTTTGCCATTAACATAAAGGGCGCCAAATCAGTCGGCCTTTGGCGCTAGTTTTCAAAACACGCCACTACTTAAAATCTTATAGTTATTATCTTTTTTAGTGCTAATAATCAGATGAGACCTATATTTTATGAAAGCTTATCGAACTCTCTACATACCTACTTATTCTGACTTGGATATCGAAAGTGAAAAAGAAAAGTGTTCTTCAGCACTGTGAAAGTCGATGTTAAGCTTACTAACAACACATTACATAAAACTATCCGAATATTTATGAAATATAGCAAGTGGAATGTAACGTAGATATGCGAGTGGCGTTACAAATCGGTTATCTTACAATGGGCCAGTAATTGTGGGTATATCGGTCGATTTCACACCTCCACCATTAAAAACGACAAAAGCTGATTGGAGATGTACAGTTATTAACAATATTGTTATTGTTGACGGGCCTCGTAGTGTAGTGGTTCTGGTAACGGACTGCCGATCAAGAGGTCGCGGGTTCGATTCCCGCTCGGGACAATCATTTGTGTGATTTTTCTAATTGTCATACAAATGTTTGTACTGCGTCTGGGTGTTTCTATGTATTATAAGTATGTATTTACAAAAAAAAAAGTAGTATATGTATTCTATCCGTATTCTAGTACCCATAACACAAGCATATAAGCTTAGCTTGGGACCAGAGGACGTTGTGTGAAATGTCCATGAATATTTGAATTTTCATTTATTGAAATATTTATTTAAATTTATATTTTTACTCTCTCCAGCCGATTACAGTCCCAGTACTGGGCACGGGCCTCCTCCACTTTGGAAGGGGTTTCGGTCTACTGTGCTTTGTGCTGTTGCTTTTATAGCACCCTGGAAGGAAAAGGGGTGGTGACGCTTGTATTCTGAATCCGGTGACGAATTCAGAATACAAGCGTTAATGGACAACACGGACAATAATTTTAAGAAATGAAGGCTAACAGACACAGATCTCATGAGTATTTTTTTTACAGATTACATATGTTTATTTGCCTTGATGCTGAATTTTGTGAGCAGTGGCGATATCGGTAAGCGGATACCAGGTATTTTGACAACATATTTTTTATAAAAGCAACCATGTTAGCCGAAATCAATAATTCTAACACGTCCAAAACGCCGAAAATTATCGTCATTTAAACAATAACCTTAACAACGATAGAGCCACAATTTGACCTCTTGCTCAGCTCCGTCATTATTTATTCTTCTGGCACATTTAAAAATCGATATTGATAAGAACATAGATCATGAATTACCTACTAGCTGTTTGCCCACAACTTTTGTACGCGTGGAAATGAGAAAATTTTTCCCGTTTTGAAACATTTTTCAATAACGGTTCGCCCCTATTGGTCTCAGCGTAATGTTATATAGCCTATAGGCTTCCTCGATAAATGTACTATCCAATGCTGAAATAATTTTTCAAATCGGACTAGCGGTTCTTGATATTAGCGCGTTCAAACAAATAAACAAACAAACTCTTCAGCTTATTATTATTAGTATAGATTTACTTTTAACATAGGTATTATTTTAATTTAATTGTGTACTACAAAGAGTACAATAAATCTTATATATAAAATTTACGTGTCACAGTGTTAGTTACCGTACTCCTCCTATTTTTCATAACTTTTTTTTTGTATGGCAAAACAACGTTTGCCGGGTCAGCTAGTAATTATTATATAAAATGTAACACTTTTCTTCACAACTATCCAAAGGGCTATAAACCGTCACGGCTTATTCATAGACAGTTTAGTTAACAAAAATATTAATCATTCGTTACAACCATTAACCGATAGTTAAACTATAGTTAACATTGTAAGCGTATTCACCAATCATCCTTGTTATAAAAAATATTTAGTTCCCATATAAACTTATAAGGAACTAGCTGTGTCTGGCAGTTTCACGCGAGTACTTGATTGCTGACTAGGTTCCGCCTAGCAAGATGGGTTAAAAACAAAGTTTTAATCATCTTTTCCTACTGAATAATTTCATAAGAATCGGACATTTCGGAATCTATCATTGCTATATAGACACAGACAGAATTAAAATGTAGACATTTTCAATTGACGAGCCTCGCGGTCGAGTGGTTCATGTAGCGACTGCCGATCAAGAGGTCACGGGTTCGATTCCCGCTCGGGACAATCATTTGTGTGAATTTTCTAATTGTCATACAAATGTTTGTACTGCGTCTGGGTGTTTCTATATATTATATGTATGTATTTACAAAAGAAAAGTAGCATATGTATTCTATCCGTATTCTGGTACCCATAACACAAGCATAAAGCTTAGCTAAAGCTTAGCATAAAAAAGCATAAAGCTTAGCATAAAGCTTAGCATAAAGCTAAGCTTAGCTTGGGACCAGAGGACGTGGTGTGAAATGTCCATGAATATTTATTTAGTTTTTTTTTATATTCAATAATAATTGAGTATTTAAAAAAAATTCAACTGACTTCATGTGTCTTTGAAATTTGAGGGCTTTCCTCGACTTCTCAGGAGATAACCATCATATTCTGACCTGGTGCCACTGGGACCACACGGGAACCACCAATTTCAAATAAAAAAATAATCATTAAAATCGCTTCGCCGCTTTTTTTAAATTTATTTAGGAACGTCAACATTACATGCACCAATAGATTTTAAAGGTTTTATAAATAAATATTTAAGGACATAGCGCTGTAACATTTACAGACAACCACAACATTTGAACATATTAAATAGTCAGTATTAAATAAAAAGTAAAATCACAAAGCAATTACATAAAAATAAAAATAAATTACAGTTAATTATATTATTTATCGTTTAACAATGTTGCCTGTTGCCCGCGACTTCGTCTACGTGAAAAGAAATCAAACCTTAACAATCAGAAGTTTACTGTACCACTCGATAGATGGCGCTGTACGTACATTTTTAAATCGCACTATGGTTTGGTTACACACATTAACACTTAATCTCGTAAAATTTTTTGGGTATTATTTCGCTTTTCGCATTTATATATTAGTAAGATTGAAAATGTCAATAAAACAATTCTAGGCGAAACTGTGCTAATATGCGACAGTTAAATATTGAAAGTTATGAGGTAAATAAACAAAAACAAAAAAATTGGTCAAGTGCGAGTCGGACTCGCGCACGAAGGGTTCCGTACCATTATCTATGCAACATAAGGCAACGTTATTAGTATCGAGCAAGAAACGGTAAAAAAATCATGTTTGTTGTATGGGAGCCCCCCTTAAATATTTATTTTATTTTATTTTTAGTATTTGTTGTTATAGCGGCAATAGAAATACATCATCTGTGAAAATTTCAACTGTCTAGCTATCACCGTTCTTGAGATACTGGGTACGGAACCCTAAAAATCATGTTTGTTGTATGGGAGCCCCCCTTAAATATTTATTTTATTTTATTTTTAGTATTTGTTGTTATAGCGGCAATAGAAATACATCATCTGTGAAAATTTCAACTCTCTAGCTATCACCGTTCTTGAGATACAGCCTGGTGACAGACGGACGGACGGACGGACGGACGGACGGACGGACGGACGGACGGACAGCGAAGTCTCAGTATTAGGGTTCCGTACCCAAAGGGTAAAAACGGGACCCTATTACTGAGACTTCGCTGTCCGTCCGTCCGTCCGTCCGTCCGTCCGTCCGTCCGTCCGTCCGTCCGTCCGTCCGTCCGTCCGTCCGTCCGTCCGTCCGTATGTCACCAGGCTGTATCTCAAGAACGGTGATAGCTAGAGAGTTGAAATTTTCACAGATGATGTATTTCTATTGCCGCTATAACAACAAATACTAAAAATAAAATAAAATAAATATTTAAGGGGGGCTCCCATACAACAAACATGATTTTTAGGGTTCTGTACCCAGTATCTCAAGAACGGTGATAGCTAGACAGTTGAAATTTTCACAGATGATGTATTTCTATTGCCGCTATAACAACAAATACTAAAAATAAAATAAAATAAATATTTAAGGGGGGCTCCCATACAACAAACATGATTTTTAGGGTTCCGTACCCAGTATCTCAAGAACGGTGATAGCTAGACAGTTGAAATTTTCACAGATGATGTATTTCTATTGCCGCTATAACAACAAATACTAAAAATAAAATAAAATAAATATTTAAGGGGGGCTCCCATACAACAAACATGATTTTTTTACCGTTTCTTGCTCGATACTAATAACGTTGCCTTATGTTGCATAGATAATGGTACGGAACCCTTCGTGCGCGAGTCCGACTCGCACTTGACCAATTATTACCCTTTGGGTACGGAACCCTAAAAAGCATACAGACGAATTGAAAACCTCCTCCTATTTTTGAAGTCGGTTAAAAACTGTCTGTCCTGTGTGGTTTAATGCTCTAAGGCCGTAAAACAATTATTTTTATTCATAGTTGTGTTGATGAACTGTGTATAAAACGTCTGGTTTATTAATTAACAGGTTCGATATCCGGATCAGTAATTAAGTTTAGTTCACGCTTTTTTATGATATTCTTCTTTTTAGGGTTCCGTACCCAAAGGGTAAAAACGGGACCCTATTACTGAGACTTCGCTGTCCGTCCGTCCGTCCGTCCGTCCGTCCGTCCGTCCGTCTGTCACCAGGCTGTATCTCAAGAACGGTGACAGCTAGAGAGTTGAAATTTTCACAGATGATGTATTTCTATTGCCGCTATAACAACAAATACTAAAAATAAAATAAAATAAATATTTAAGGGGGGCTCCCATACAACAAACATGATTTTTAGGGTTCCGTACCCAGTATCTCAAGAACGGTGATAGCTAGACAGTTGAAATTTTCACAGATGATGTATTTCTATTGCCGCTATAACAACAAATACTAAAAATAAAATAAAATAAATATTTAAGGGGGGCTCCCATACAACAAACATGATTTTTAGGGTTCCGTACGCAGTATCTCAAGAACGGTGATAGCTAGACAGTTGAAATTTTCACAGATGATGTATTTCTATTGCCGCTATAACAACACATACTAAAAATAAAATAAAATAAATATTTAAGAGGGGCTCCCATACAACAAACATGATTTTTTTACCGTTTCTTGCTCGATACTAATAACGTTGCCTTTTATTGCATAGATAATGGTACGGAACCCTTCGTGCGCGAGTCCGACTCGCACTTGACCAATTATTATGTTTGTTTTTTTATGTAAAATGGGGAGATTTCATATTTCTTCTTAACTTGTTATTTAAGGTCCTATTTTTTCCTAAAAATTGGAGTCATAATTGGGTATGTATGTAGGTATATGATACAAATATACACTGGGGTTGACATGTCCATATGGTTAAAAACCCCTTACTCTAGTTTGTAAGTTAGATTTTTTTTTAAATAGGTAGGGCAATAATTTTTGCAAAAGGCAACTTGTAAATCATTGCAAATTTAAGACTTCTGTCTATGCACAGAACCACAAGAAGCACCAACTGTAAATAAAGAAGTCAATAAAACTGTTCAACTATTCCCAGTGTCGTCATAGCATTGTGATATATTGAGAACCTCCGTCTTCTAAGAAGTTGGTTAAAAAGTGAGTTAAATTCAGTCCAGCTGCTTGACAGTGCTAATGGTGCTAATTCTATATGCTACTATACTAAACTTAACTAAAAAATAAAAACAACTATCGATGTATTTAGATTAATTGGCTATTTTTTGTGCACATTTATATTTATTAAAATCTTTAGTCTGTAAAAAATATTATTTTTATCAAGAAAGTTCAATTAACATGACCGGTGTTATCGGCACTTTCAAAATTCGTTTTTTGGTTAAGTTTAGTTTAGTTGTACGCGTAGAATTGGAACCATTATGCCATATCCATACACTGTTTTATGTTTGAGAATATATTTAACATTTTCTTAAAGAAAGAGTCATTACATCATAATACAACGCTATCATTACAGTGTCTGACAGTAAGATGTAGCCATAGAGTTAGTATATACAGATGTAGCATATATGTATACCTTCATCATAAATAGGCAGCGCGTTAGCAAATGCAGAGGGGATCGGACTATTGGACTACCAAATACGGCAATGAGAATATGGCAAATCAGACTGGTCTACTAAGACCAGATTTGCCATATTCTTGTCTACAGTTTTTACCAATACTGTTACCGAGAGGGGAGAGCAAGGAGGTAGTTTCGATTCCCTACCATATAGAAACACAATTTTGCTGAAATATTCTAAATTAAACGAATAATAATATCAGCTATTGTATATTTTGTGTGAATTGCTTGTATGCATTTTTTCTTTGACGTTAATTATATATGAAACACATTTCTGACAGCTTATAATGCGTCCTTTATTTGTCTGATTAACAAAATATAAAGTTTACACACTTCCATAAAAAAAGGAATTGAAATATGTTGGTCTCGTTTGGGTATTTACTTATATATAAAAGATATACTTATTATATACCCACAGTTTTGTCATACCCATAGGTTAGTGTTCCTTCTCTTTCTTTCTCATGCTCCATCTATATTATTATAAATCCATGGTAAAAACACGTTATCACCTTTTTATACAATTGATTTGTATGTTCTCTGTTTCATAAAGAAATAAATGCGTCTGTAGTATTAATATAACAATATAACAGACATTATCTAATACAATATATAGTTGGATTGATTGTGCAGGTCGTGTGAATGGGAGGTCAGCTTCAGAATATAAAGATACCATTCACTGGTCGAACTTTTTAAAAGCTTATAGCTTTTATAATGGAATTTTTGAAAAATTAATTGCCGACAAACAGAGGTACTGACACCAAAGATATCCCATGATCTTTTCCATCCGTAAACCCTAAAAAATTTATGAACTAACGTCTAGCTAGATCATTTCTTTATCTTTATCTCTCTCTCCAGTCCATTAACGTTCCAATGTTGGCCACGGGCCTCCTCCACTTTGGGAGGGATTATGGTCTACTGTTCAGCGCTGACCAGGCGTGTTGGCGTAGGGTTTACTATCGAGTCTTCCGTTTCTCACAGAGGATGTCATGTAAAATATCCCTAAGCTGGCTTTTACAGCACCCTTGGGAGGAGATGAGGTGGTGACACTTATATTATTTATTAGTCCATCACCACACGGACTTTATCTTTATCTACTTAAGTTTAATTACTTATTATAAAACAACTAGCTGACCCGGCAAACGTTGTTTTGCCATACAAATGTTAAGGTAGAAAAATAATTTGCAATAAAATAATATTGCGACTATAAATTGAAATTCCAGCTATCCTATCTTTCAAGTTGGGTCAAATTGCACATAGTGTGCCAATTTAATTTAAAATCGGTTAAGTAGTTTAGGAATCCATCGCGGACAAACATCGTGACAGGAGATTTATATACTCGTATATAAAGATTTTTGTATTTATGTCCTTAAGTGAGCTTAAATCTTCAAAACTACGCAACGGATTTTGATGCGGATTATTTAATAGATAGAGTGTTTAAAGAGGATATTTTTTTTTGTGTTGTGGCTACTTTGATAATTGGTAGTCTGGGATTTGGATAACATGTCATGTAGTTTATACACCTAGGTCACAAGAGGGTGAGGTTTCATCCAGTAGGTACCTAGGTACCTAAGTTTGTGAACGAGTGAAATTGCAGGGTATAACTCGTAATAAAATAAAAATCGTATAATGAATGGTATACTTCAAAACTTTTACAGTTGCGTACAAAGAATGGTGTTATACAAAAGCTTAGAAGTGTTAAAAGATGGACGGTATTATGCAGTTGAATAAAAAGACTGATTGCGTGTTTTGATCGGTGCCACTATGTGGATAACAGAATGTAAAAGGGAGGCAGTAATAACAATAATTTGATTATATCAAAATAAAAAAAATACTATTAAAAATCGTGACTATCTTTTTAAATTGCTACTGCATTGTCATTTCGTTTGGTCGTTAATAAGTGTGTAAGATTTCATTACCATCCGACTATTACTAGAGTGTTCAAATCACTTTTTAGATACCTATACATAAATTTTTAGATGCATAGAGACAAGCTAATATAAAAGCGTATTGATTAGAAACCAATGTTTCCCTAGCACGTTATTACGGCCCCCCACCGACCAGGCAATATATTTTAAAGTCAAAGTCATTTTCTGTTTATTTCAAGTTTGCATGTTTTACAAATTTATTTTTAACAAGCCAAGATTGTTATAAGTTAGTCGTCTATTCCAAACACGAATCCTATGGAGAAGAACAGATAAGAAACGCCATGGATTTTGTGTGTCCTCCATGTGCTTGACGAAGAAAGCACGAGCGAGTACCCCTGTTAGCTTGTTGCACAAAGATGCCAGTCAACATGGTACAGAAGAATCCTTCTCCCGTTACATTAGGGGTTCTGTTAGCAGTTCTGTCCTGAGAGACCATGTTTCTTCTTTACCTTTAATTATTATAAAACAAAGTCGTTATTTTTGTATATTTATATTTCTCTATGTGAGCTTTTATATCTTCCAAATTACGCAACGGATTTTGATGGGATTTTGTTAATACATAGAGTGGTATAAGCCACGCAAATTGGTAATGCGCTGGAACCTTGTCAAATTAACGCCCTTGTGACGTCATCAGCAAAGAAAAAATACAGCTAACAAAATGTAATATTCTCATCCAAACGTCACTATGACGTCACCAACATGGCCGCCAGGCGCATTACCAATTTGTGTGGCTTATACAAGAGGATGCTTTTTTTTTGTATAATTTACCACGCGTTGCGGGCAACAGCTAGTCTCTATAAAAATTTTGTTCACTTTAACATAACACCATCCAACACAGTCAACAAAGCAAGGTGTGTATGACGTAATTACCTTAATAGTTGACCTTTTATGACTATCCTCATGTTTTAGTGACGGTTGTCTACTCTGTGACATTGACGTTTTGTTATTTATTACCTACTCTGTGACCACCATCTATGTAATATGCATGAAGGTATAGATAAAAATGGAGTGCAGACTCTGAATACCTACTTGAAGCAAAAATGATGTATGGCTATCTCGCTCACTGTGGTCAAACCCTTTCTTTCTAAGTAGGGTAACCTTTATTGTATTTCTTCCAGGACAAAACTTCAAGTAGGTGTGTTCCATATAGTGTCAACAAAATGTTCACTTCTAAGACCTAGTCCGTATAGATTTTATATTTCGAGATACTTTATGTACTGTGCGTAAAAAAATACTCAAAAAACAAACTGTTTGTTATCGCGTGAAAGTTTGGATAATTCTAGTTTTTTAACAGTAACTGGAGGTTCGGTTGTTAAATTTATTATTCTTTTTACATTTTTAAACACGTAAAATTTCCTAGTTTGTATGTACGATGTACCTATAGAATATTGGTGGGAAATAGATAATTACTAGAACAAAGGTGTAGTTCCTACGGCAATACGAAATTAATGAATGATTGTGAGATCTGCTTGAGATAAAATAATAATAATTTACCTTTATTTCAGACCTAAATACAGGTTACAAAGATACAGAAAAATGATTCCAACGAATTGAGAACCTCCTTTTTTGAAGCCGGTTAAAAATAACAAGGTGTTAGTAATTTCTTAGTAAACAAAACAAGTTACACAATAAAATCTATTTGGCATACCTAAGTGGAAACATAACTTTTTGTGTAGGTAGCGTAAAAACGAAAAAGGGTTATTGTACTCATATTTTTAAACATGTACTGTTATTAAGGGACCAACCATGAAATCGCAAAAGATATATGTTTCATTAATTTTGCAGATTAATTAAACATTATGAATACATACTGGACAATAGTTTTTCCTAGATTTCTGGGTTAGCCAATGTATTTCTATTTATTAATGTCAGTTAAAGGGCAAATTCGGTCAATAATACTTCTGAAAAAAAAAAAATACGTTACGTTGATTAAAATTAGTTTGTCGGAAAATCTGTAGTTAATAGTCATTTTAACTGACAATATGAATGTGGTTAAAAGTGGCTGACGGAAGAACGGAGAATCAGTCAAAATCAATTTTTACGTATATTTCTGTCTACAGCGTTTAAAGGAACCTATCATGAATGGCATGACGGGAGCTAAAAACCTAACCCACCCTTGTCGGGTTTCCCTTGGCTCCCTGTGCCTTGTGTTCCACTACTTGGCGCTAGGCAAGTCAGTTAAAATTACATTTAAACAGCTATATTGGGTAAAATTAGTTTTGAATAATTTCAGTCAAAAGTACTACTGTCGAGAGCTTACAGTCTATTGAGTGGTTATAAGTTTTGACTGTGACATACGAGTATATCATAGGGGGCTATAATAGGAACGATAATAAAGTTACAAAAAAAGGGCAAAAAAGAAACAACAGCACTTTCCAAATTAAAATCATTTAATAACTTTTCTTTTATACATGACTAAATATTATTGTTTTGTGTAATTTCTGTCTCTTACCACGTAAAGCACTAAGTATATTTTCTGTATGACTCTTTAAGTGTTAAAAAATGAATTTGCAATTTTCTTAATTAATACGCTTTCATGCAAATCATTGCAATAAATTGAGTCCGTGATGGGATGCTTAAACATTTCTTGCAACAGAGGAGTAAAATGTTGTGATACAACATTAATTAATTTGTTTTCTATATTGTTTTCTCTGAGTTGGCCCATCAGGAAGGATTACTTTCATAAATGCCAGAGCTAGGATTTGGTACACCCAGAGTAGCTACTTGCCCCATAGACTCTTCCTGTAATGAACTGTCTATCTGAAAATTATAATATATTTTACAAAATATAGCCTTTTGCCATATATTCGAACTACTACATTTCTGAAACATAATAATAATGTAAGGCTCTCATTAGGCAGTGGGATCGGGGGGGGGGGGGGCTGGTTCAGAAAGCAGCAATTATCTCTGGAGCCTTGAGCGCCGGTAGTTTGGAAAATGTTCCTGATACTGGTGGGGTATTTTTTTTCATACTAGTTTTTATATTCCTTATAAATTCAAATATTTAACATTGTATAACATGTGAGACAATTAAAGGAGTTTGTAAATAGATACTTGAAATTTTACCTTGCAAGGTGATACTGCTTCTTGATTTGTAATTATAGTAGGAACTGCTGTTTGTTTTAAAAAATCCTTGCACTTTCATAAAATTTCATTTTCAATGGTACAATGGATAACCATAATTTCCTCTGGGTACTATTTTTAGGAAATCTAAAAAAATAATATTGTAGGTAAGTATATTAATGTTGTAAATAATGTGAAATAAAAATTAAATGACTAAGCAAACATGTATAATTTAGTTCAGGTCCCACAGAAAGTCCTAGATATGTCCTCAGTATGGTCACACTATTTCAAAATTACTTCTTGTAAACAAGAAAAATAAAATTGCACTAAGTCCATGAAATTCAATGTAAGACTATTAGATCTTTACATCGTTATCAGTATAGTTAGTTAGAAGTATGCTGAAAACATTGTTTAATCATTTTATGAAGTATTTAATTGAAAATACAAAGAAATATGTTTGCAGTTATTCAATGCCAGAAATCACGATCTAAACACTTACGCGTGAAATTGTATATCACCTCCTGGACACCACGTACTACCGCAACCACGCACTACACAAGTTTGCACCATTTCTTTAATTATAAAAATAATTAGAGTCGAAAATTTGAAACGAAGCTGTGAACCGTAAAGTAAACAACCGACATATTGGCACAATTTTGTCGACAACTTGACATATGGTGACCAATGTTGCCAAATTACGAAATCCTTAGGAAATGGGGAAAATAATTCACTGATTCGTCAACCATGAAAAGCATCCGTGATCTACTATTTTATTATTTTTAATTTCATTCATCGTATTTCAACTAGTTATTTATAGTTACGATTAAACACTATCAAATGACAGTGTTTAACTTGTGATTTGATATGTGTGGTGACTCTTTTTAAGAATTTACTAGGAGATTTTAATAAGGAGATAGCAGTACTAAGGCCACACTAAAAAGAGAGGTCAGACCACAGAGAGTGAGATAGAGATACGTAGGTATTTGCCTCAAACCGATGTTCCAAGTATGGCCTCCTTTTTTTTATCTATACCTTCATGGTAATATGGATAGCTTACTGCTTAGTATCTTCTATCTATTCTGTGATCTATTCTGTGGATACAGGATAGCTTGAAGAAGATATTAAACTAGGTACCTTTTTCGAAGTTTTAATGTCTTTTAGCGCGTTGTAGATGCTACAACTACGGAATGTATGACCTGGTGTACATATTTTCATACTAAATAATTATGTGGCTTGCCTGGTGGTAGATATAGGTGGTAGTTGATCATCGCAGCATATGGACGTTTGCAAGACAAGAGCTCACGCGTTACCAACCCTGTAAGAAACTTTTATCGGACTTTTTAAAGAACCCTATAACAAATTCCTGTCGGAACACCGATTAAAAACGAAACGGTATAAATCAAGTTGAAGGTACCAACTCTTCACGCACAACAAAACTAAACCTAACTAAAACTACTTTTAACGGATTTAGACGCGTATATTTGTTTTAAATTTTGACGTATATTTGTAATATGATATAGTTTATAGTAAAAGTCTATCTTTATGGTCAATGTAAAATTAAAATCGAATGTGGGTAAACCCTGTAAGTGTTAGAAAATATTAAACCTAATTATAAAATAATTTATTATAGTGTCGATAACACAATTCGGCAACGGTAACTGAACTTTTTTGTTACGGAAACTGTTTATTAAAGACTAAAGAATTTGTAATGTACACAGGAAAATAGCGAAATAAATGAAATACAACTATAGTTGTTTTCATTTTTTTAGTTAAGTTTAGTTATATTATATAGAATTGGTACCAAAGGTTAATTATGTTTAGATCGTAGTCAAATAGTATCTGATGGTATCTGCATACTAATAGGGGAAAAGCGTGACTCTGTTTATGTATTGATTGAATCATTTTAACATCTTTAGACCAATCTTGACAAGCGCAAACATGTCTGAAACCCAATAATAACATAGTTCAATATAATAAGGTAAAGTAATACCGATAGGGCATCAAACGATGAAGTTTGACGTGGACAGGAAGTTTGCGTCGGCCATCTTGTCTCGACATCGGAAGTAGCCATTTTGTAGCATCACCGATTGATTGTAGACATAGCAATTGTTCAGATATGACAGTTGCAATTAAATTGATATACTATATGGTGATAATTATGTGGGGCGAGTAGTGTAAAGTTTTAACGTTCACGAGGTCGCGTGTTCGATCCTCCGCATAGGACATTGTGATGACCACATCTAATTGTGTCGCGTCAAAGTATTTTCTATATACCTGTTTTGTATAGGTACTACATTAGTAGGTACCTATTTATAAATAAAAAAGGTCTCTGTGTTAATTTCTTTAGCGAGATAAGGTGCCAGTTTTAATGGGGGGCTGACGAGTGCCCTAAGAATTAATGTACCTATCCCAATTATTAAAATGAACATCATTTTCAACACGCTTCAACACGCAAAGAAATGTTCAAAACCAATTTTGACAAGCCAAAGTTAAGTGTTAGACCAATCTTGACAAGCGCAAACATGTCTGAAACCCAATAATAACATAGTTCAATATAATAAGGTAAAGTAATACCGATAGGGCATCAAACGATGAAGTTTGACGTGGACAGGAAGTTTGCGTCGGCCATCTTGTCTCGACATCGGAAGTAGCCATTTTGTAGCATCACCGATTGATTGTAGACATAGCAATTGTTCAGATATGACAGTTGCAATTAAATTGATATACTATATGGTGATAATTATGTGGGGCGAGTAGTGTAAAGTTTTAACGTTCACGAGGTCGCGTGTTCGATCCTCCGCATAGGACATTGTGATGACCACATCTAATTGTGTCGCGTCAAAGTATTTTCTATATACCTGTTTTGTATAGGTACTACATTAGTAGGTACCTATTTATAAATAAAAAAGGTCTCTGTGTTAATTTCTTTAGCGAGATAAGGTGCCAGTTTTAATGGGGGGCTGACGAGTGCCCTAAGAATTAATGTACCTATCCCAATTATTTAAATGAACATCATTTTCAACACGCTTCAACACGCAAAGAAATGTTCTAAACTCGTCGCAGTTGTATTTAGTTTTAAAGCTACGCAAATTATCTTTATCTTTCCTTGTTATAAAACAAAGTCCTTATTTTAGTATGTATGTGAGCTTATATCTTCAAAACTACGCAACGGATTTTGATGCAGTTTCTTCTAATATATAGAGTGGTTCAAGAGAATGGTTTTTTTGTACAACTTGTTAAGTTTTTGTGTACATTTGATTATAAATCCGTCTTCTCTTCTCGATTCTTAACTCTGTGGTATAAGCGTTGTCCATCGGAAGCGGGCGTGGTGTAATATTGCACCTCGTTTGTTTGTACGTTTTTGTGCCGACATCTCTGCAACCGTACTACACATCAAAGTGAAATATTTTACCGTGGTTAATTGATTTGTTTCTACTGATTTGTGTTCTGTGTAAAGTATAATTGTGTTAATTAGCACATGTTTAACTATTGGTTGTTAGTGTCGTGACAGACAGAAGTAACATCTCCTCACTTCGTAAGCGGAATTAGTTGCTTAACTAAAAAATGAAAATTGATAGTGTTAATAACACAATTTGGCAATGTTAACAGAATTTTTTATTAAAATATCTGTATATTATAGACTAACGATTTTAAAAAAATGTGCACAATGAAATAGCCAATTAATCAAAATACGCCATAGTTGTTTTAAATTTTTAGTTAAGTTAAGTTTAGTGACGAGCCTCGTGGTTGAGTGGTTTATGTAACGGACTGCCGATCAAGAGGTCGCGGGTTCGATTCCCGCTCGGTACAATCATTTGTGTGATTTTTCTAATTGTCATACAAATGTTTGTACTGCGTCTGGGTGTTTCTATGTATTATAAGTATGTATTTACAAAAGAAAAGTAGTATATGTATTCTACCCGTATTCTGGTACCCATAACACAAGCATAATAAGCTTAGCTTGGGACGAGAGGACGTTTTGTGAAATGTCCATGAATATTTATTTATTTTATTTATTATTATTTAGTTGTGCACGTAGAATTGGCACCAATGGTAACCAAATTTTCCACTACAGTATTTCTGAACATCATCTTAACTTTTTAACCGACTTAAAAAAACGAGGAAGTTCTCAATTGGACTGTCGGTAAACAATTTTTTTTATGTTTGTTACCTCATAACAGTCATAACTTTTAACATGGTGAAGCGATTTTAATGATATTTTTTATTCGAAAGTTGGTGGTTCCCGTTTCGTCCCATTGGCACAAGGACAGGATCTGATGGTTATCTCCTGAGAAATCGAGGAAAACCCTCAAATTTCAAAGGCACATAAAGTCGGTTGAAGTGTTTTCTAAATATCTTCAATTATTCCGGTATTATTTGATTTATTAAGTAAAACCATAGCAAGTCAAGTGCAAAAAATGATACATATATCATTATTGTACTGTTTGTGTAACGTAGTCTAATGATACTAAATTCCTCACGTACAGTTGCGATCTACCACTAGTTCTATTATTAAAAATAATATTAAAATTAGACAACATTAATACATTTACCTGTCAAATTCTCAATCGAATGCAATACATTTTAGAATATTTCGCATACTTAAGCCACCATTTTTGTTTCTATTCAAGATGGCGGTGTTTTTTTTTAAAGTTAAGTGAGATATAGCCGTTGACTAAGGACAAGGGGCATACGTTATGCTAATGTTTAAAATATTTCACTCTAATAGATCCCTGGTACGATTAAACTGTGCCAACTGGTTTGGGTTTGTGTTCATTGTGTTACGGGAAATATGACGGCTGATCACAGATGTGTATGAAGTATTAGTTAGTACGAGTAGTTAAAAACTTAGGTACCTATGTTTAATAGTCTACGTTATAAGGCTATTGCTGACGACATCGTACGCATAAAATAAAAAAAAATCCCGTTATTATGACATTTTTACTGATGCTTAGCTCACTATTAGTTGCAGCGTGATATTTTATAGCCTATAACCTTGTAATGTATCTGCGATCAAACAAGGAAATAATTTTTTTTATCAGATTAGTTGTTTCTGAGATTAGCGCGTTCAAGCAAACAAACTGTTCAGCTTTATAATGTTACGTGCTAGGGTTCGAAGGATTTGGAGAGAAAGACCTGCTGACTCTTTTGAAGACTTTATTCACTAGCACTAGTTACACACTAAGCACTAGGTCCAAACACTAAGCACTAGGTCCAAACACTAAGCACTAGGTCCAAACACTAAGCACTAACAATGTCCTAGATCGTAGCCAAGTTGTAGGTTTCACTGGTATCACTCTTGATCACTTGTTTTCGCTCTCGAAGTCGCCTTTATCGTAGCTCGAACTGAACTGAACTGCCCGGACTCGCCTCCCTGCCGCTATTTATATGCGCCGAGACGAGTTCCAGACCATTCCAGAATGTTCCCGACTGTGCGCGAACGTGATCGCCCGGAACGAATGTTTCTGGAAAGTTCATAGTTCCTCTAACGCCATCTAGTATCTAATAGGGGTTTCACTCTGTTCGGTTATTTAATTGGTTTTACTAGTTGCTGCTAGATGGCGCCAGCTCCTTTGTTTTGTGTGTTCGTAACACTACTCCCCTCTTAGAGATGCTCGTCCCGAGCATCGTTGTTACTACCATGGTAACGCGCCAGACGGTCTATGTGTACCACTTTGAATGTCCCTCTTGGTTGCTTTTGAATCCTATAGGTCACATCATTCAATCGGGTAACCACTTTGTATGGACCGTCCCACTTGCTCTGCAACTTTGGAGATTTCCCTTTCCGGCGAGTTGGGTTATGCAGCCACACCAGTGACCCTTCCTCGAAGCCGCTCGTGTTCGATTTCCGGTCGTATCTGATTTTCATGTTCTCACTTGACTGTAACCCATTTTCCCGAACCAAGGCGTGTATATAGCGCATCTTTTCCCTTAAATCGCAGACATAGTCTTGCACAGTCTTTGGTCCCTCCGGTGACCCTCCTGTCAATAGGTCTACTGGTATTCGTAGTTCTCTACCGAAATTGACATACGCCGGGGTAGCTTTTATGCTCTCATGCTCGGCGGTTCGGTAAGACAGAAGGAAGAGTGGTATATACTTGTCCCAATCCTTTTGTTTGTCATCTACCAATTTCGCCAAATGCCTCTCAAGGGTCTGGTTAAATCTCTCAACCATTCCATCAGACTGCGGATGGTACGCGGTGGTCCTCGTCTTATGCATGCCCAAAATTCTGCACACTTCCTGAAACACCTGCGATTCGAAGTTCCTGCCCTGATCAGAATGGATTTCCAGAGGCACACCAAAACGACATATCACTTCTTCGACTAACTTGGAAGCGACTGTTGTGGCTTCTTGGTTTGGTATGGCGAACACTTCGGGCCATTTGGTGAAGTAGTCAATGACGACCATAAAATACTTGTTTCCCGAATTCGTTACAGGAAATGGCCCAGCTACGTCAACTGCGATTCGTTCCCACGGTGCGCCGACGTTATACAACCGCAGGTTCCCACGGCTCCTGGTCTGTGGTCCTTTCACAGCAGCGCAAGTAGTACATTTGCGGCACCAATCCTGTACATCATCTCGACAATGCAACCAGTAGAATCGTTCTCGCACTTTTGTTAACGTCCTCTTGACACCTAGATGACCTCCTGATACGCCATCATGTATTTCACGGAGAACATCTGGTACTCTCGTTCTTGGGACAATTATCTGAAGATGGAACTCTCTGCCGTTAGTCTTCTCCCATTTCCGGTAGAGTATTCCGTTTTGGAGTATCAGACTGTCCCATTGCGCCCAGTACGTCTTAGTGACAGCGCCAGTGGGTGCAACCTCACTCCATATTGGTTTTACGTCACCCCGTTTCTTCCATGTGATGATGTGCCGAAGGTCGTCATCTTTTTCTTGAGCCTCCCTCATAGCATCATTCTCCCAGAGACTCAAAGGATCTGTTCTCGTTAGCTTTAATGCTACCTCATTGCATTCCTGTTTAACACAATGTTTGCAGTCCTCCGAACACGGCCTTCGTGAGAGTGCGTCGGCATTCCCATGTGTCTTTCCGCTGCGGTGTTCCGTCTTGAAGTCATACTCCTGGAGCTGTTCAATCCATCGAGCTACTTGACCTTCTGGGTTCTTGAATTGCAGTAGCCACTTCAAGGCTGCGTGGTCAGTTCGTAGTAAAAACTGTCTGCCAATGAGATATTTGTTGAAATGTTGTAGCGTCTTTACAACAGCCAAGAGTTCCCGTCTTGTCACACAGTAGTTTCTCTCTGGCTTGGATAAAGATTTGCTGAAATATGCAATAACAACTTCTCTTTCACCCTGTTTTTGAGATAACACCCCTCCAATGGCCGTGTTGCTTGCATCCGTGTCAACTATAAACTGACCTTCAGTTTGTGGATACCCCAGGATTGGTGTTTCACACAGATGTTTCTTTAGTTTCTGAAAAGAATCTTCACAAGTCTCATCCCAACTAAACTTCTGACACCAGTTGTTACGTGCTAGGGTTCGAAGGATTTGGAGAGAAAGACCTGCTGACTCTTTTGAAGACTTTATTCACTAGCACTAGTTACACACTAAGCACTAGGTCCAAACACTAAGCACTAACAATGTCCTAGATCGTAGCCAAGTTGTAGGTTTCACTGGTATCACTCTTGATCACTTGTTTTCGCTCTCGAAGTCGCCTTTATCGTAGCTCGAACTGAACTGAACTGCCCGGACTCGCCTCCCTGCCGCTATTTATATGCGCCGAGACGAGTTCCAGACCATTCCAGAATGTTCCCGACTGTGCGCGAACGTGATCGCCCGGAACGAATGTTTCTGGAAAGTTCATAGTTCCTCTAACGCCATCTAGTATCTAATAGGGGTTTCACTCTGTTCGGTTATTTAATTGGTTTTACTAGTTGCTGCTAGATGGCGCCAGCTCCTTTGTTTTGTGTGTTCGTAACAATAATATTGGTATAGGTTTTAGCGTGTTTTTATTTTTAATAAATTAAATAAAACAGAAGAACGTATTCCACATGGGTTACTAACTTTTTCCTTTAAACACTATATTAATTATTAAATTATAGCAGAAAAAATAATGATCACAGGTGAGACTTCAGCCCACAACCTCAGATAATTACTTATTCTGCTTTAATAATATAATAATACTAGCTGACCTGGCAAACGTTGTTATGACACACAAAAAAAAAAGTTTGAAAAATAGATGTTGGCCGATTCTCAGACCTACTGAATATGCATGTAAAATTTCATAAAAATCAGTCAAGCCGTTTCGGAGGAGTACGGTAACTAACACTGTGACACGTGAATTTTATATATAAGACTAGCTGACCCGGCAAACGTTGTTTTGCCATACTAAAAAAAAAGCTTGAATAATAGATCTTGGCCGATACTCAGACCTACTGAAGACACATGTAAAATTTCATAAAAATTGGTCAAGCCGTTTCGGAGGAGTGCGGTAACTAACACTGTGACACGTGAATTTTATATATTAGATATGTTGGAGTGACATAGATGAGGATGGAATTGCTATGTTTTAAAATCAGTCTACAAATTGTAGACACTGTCTTTAAGATGTTCATACATCAATCTGACATTCTCTTTCACACATAAAAGGTTCCACAGCAGGTCTCCAACCAAATCCCCTATAACCTGCGCCTCTACCACCATGATAATGATGTTCACACAAAACATCACCTCTCAATCGTCACTTTACACTTTCTCACAAATACACACTTTATAATTATACACTCGCGATTATGACCGGAATAAACTCTTTATCACTAACTATAAATAGATAAATAGCAACGAGCAGCGTAACTGCCTCGATTGCCCACCGTGCGGCGGTATTTATAGTGCCGGCGCACGTGCATGTCATTCGGTCGTACCTGCACGTGTTTGTAAGTTTTTAGGTTAAGTATTGAATTTACAATGACGTTATTTTTACATCGTAATAAACCCTAAAGTAATCAACTTGGTGGTTTATAAATTAATATTGGAACAATGAAATGGTTTAACTTAATTATTCTAGGTTCTCTAGACTAATTGTTGTGGTTGCGCCGACACGGCCATTCTGACAGGCGGTGCGCGCTCTGCACCTGGCTGCGATGTGATGTGTGTTATCTGAAATTAAGAGTTTTCTCTGAGATCGGTATCTGTAAGCAACCCATGTTGCTCATTTTGAAAGGGTTATTGTTAGGACAGTACACAAAGACATTTCCAATGTACTGACTTATTCATTTAGTATCTGTGGTGTGTACGTGTCCACTCATGGCTCCACAAGGCGTCCCAACGGTATCTCATGGTTCACATGTGGATGCGTCAAGGATCCGTGGTTAGCTCAAGGGTAACACATGGTATAGCTCAGAGGTACCACTCTCCAGATATTTTGTTCTCGTAGATTATTATTACAGAGATGTAATTGTGTACTGATATCGGGGTAATATAATAGTAAATGGAATGAAATGAATGAAGCCTCATTGCTTCTTGTAGATTGTTATAGATTCTCGTAGACCTGAAAGAAGAGAAATAACTCCTTTTGAGTAGTACATCTGTAGGCAACTTATGTTGCTCATTTTGAAAGGGTTATTGTTAGGACAGTACACAAAGACATCTCCAATGTACTGACTTATTCATTTAGTATCTGTGGTGTGTACGTGTCCACTCATGGCTCCACAAGGCGTCCCAACGGTATCTCATGGTTCACATGTGGATGCATCAAGGATCCGTGGTTAGCTCAAGGGTAACACATGGTTTAGCTCAGAGGTACCACTTATTATTATTATTATTGATTATTATTACAGAGATGTAATTGTGAGGTTAATAAGTATAGTAAGGTTATTAGGTTCTCAGAGATTATAACGAAAGGATTTCGAAGGTTCTCGTAGAGTTCTCGGAGGTTCTCGTAGCTTTTCGTTGGATCTCGTCGATTCTCGGAGAGTGAGGAAGGTCGATGCTGGGGTCTGGGCCTTATCATTATGACCGTGGCCCCAGAGGCTCTAAAGATCAATAGGATAAGAAAAAGCTAATATGAGCAGATAAAATGTAACGCTTATATCCTCAGAAGACTCAGGAGCGCATCAAAACTATTTGATTCGTGATTTTGATTGTTAAGAACCCTTAACATCCATTATTAAAATTATTAGCTTAAGAATTTCTTGTATTGCTTTTTTTTATTACTTTAATATCTTCGATAAAATTGCTATCACTAGAAGTTGTCAACACTGACTTCATTATTTGTATAGAGGTAAAAATATTAATCACACACCGGAAATCACTGTCTATTAGTTCCTTATTTGATTTAAGAACTGTTTTTTTTTTTTTAATACTGATCGTAGATTTTAAAGAAATGGATTATGCGGATTTGTTATGAAATCGTGGACTGTAAATTTTAATCAATCTATTCCAATTTCTTTCAAAAAGAAAAATGTTTAAGGTTGAAGCGATTTTTAACTTGTTCCAAACATATTGATTTAATTGCTTATTACTAATCGACTCGACTCGTATTCGAACGATGTCATGATGACAAAATTAAAGTAAATCAAAAGGTTATCTATAAGGATTGAAAACTGCACTATATTTTTAAATTGATGAAATCTGGTGCACTATATTCTAGTTACGGTAACGTCTTCGTTATCAAAATGAAGTTCTCAACTTGGTTTATCATTTTACGATGTGTGTGTAATTGTCGAATACAAAATCCATCGATTTCATCACAATTGTTAACTTTTCTACCAAGTCAAAATTAATGACGGTAGTTCAACAAAATCATATTATTATAAAGTTCATTTCGGTAGTGTAGCAACCGGTAGTGAAAACGTTGATTACAAACGAAGCGCATCTAAGCGATAAAATTACGTGGTGTTATTGTGAAACTTTTCAGTTTTTAAAAGATAACTAGAGAACATTGTTTTTTTTTTTTATAATGAGTGTACTGAATATGTGGTGATCTATCAATTAAGTGTTTTGTGATAAATTTTAAACAAATTGAGTAGTTTTATGGAAAGAGATAAGTGAAGTGAAAAAGCATTGTGAATACGTTTTAATTTACGCAGTTATAACATGGGGTAAGTACTTGTGGCTTTTTTTTATCAATCTTACTTTGAAGATAATCAAAGCAATATAAAAAGTGTCTATTAAATCTGTGTATTGCGCAATTTTACAATAAAGTTAGCTTTGTTACTTGACGTTTTATTTTCTTATTGCAAAGATGAACTAGGCATATGAAATGTCATAACAATATGAAATTTTATGTCGAATTTTGGTATTTTTATTGCACCACAGCTTATTATTGCAAATGACTTTTGTTTTTATCTTTCTCTCTTTTTTTTTTTAATTAATAGAAGAATGATACTGCTTACCGAGTATGATGACGTGGTTCCATAGCTACAAGTTGCTGCTTTAAATATCACCTTTGCTCACTATGACGACTATTTGAAAGTAATAAATTTTACTCACTTGTGGAGACACGTTTTTAACTACTTTTAATTATTGATAGGAACGGGGTTATGCGCATATCCTACTATTTATTATTACGACGACAAAATTGCACGATATCTTTACTTTTGATTTTAACGATTTAAACGTTTTACACTTATTGAGTTAGTCGTAGGGGCCGCCTCTCGGGTTTTTTATCCCACACTTCTGATGTTGGAGTAACATAGATGAGGATGGAATGGCCATGTTTTAAAATCAGTCTACAAATTGTAGACACTGTCTTTAAGATGTTCATACATCAATCTGACATTCTCTTTCACACATAAAAGGTTCCACAGCAGGTCTCCAACCAAATCCCCTATAACCTGCGCCTCTACCACCATGATAATGATGTTCACACAAAACATCACCTCTCAATCGTCACTTTACACTTTCTCACAAATACTCACTTTATAATTATACACTCGCGATTATGACCGGAATAAACTCTTTATCACTAACTATAAATAGATAAATAGCAACGAGCAGCGTAACGATTCCCAAGAAAGGTCCGTACTGTACGGCGGCTCGAGTGTAACTGCCTCGATTGCCCACCGTGCGGCGGTATTTATAGTGCCGGCGCACGTGCATGTCATTCGGTCGTACCTGCACGTGTTTGTAAGTTTTTAGGTTAAGTATTGAATTTACAATGACGTTATTTTTACATCGTAATAAACCCTAAAGTAATCAACTTGGTGGTTTATAAATTAATATTGGAACAATGAAATGGTTTAACTTAATTATTCTAGGTTCTCTAGACTAATTGTTGTGGTTGCGCCGACAGATATAATAACAAAAAGTATAGTAAGTCATTGCAAAATTAATAAATTACTGATAAAAATATATTTTAAACCATTTCGTAATTTTTACTGTAGTTGTTATTTTAAAGTACTGCTCCAAGTATAATTAATCAGCTATTGCCGATGACTTGGTACATGTGGAATTTAGAGTAGGTACCTACACATAGACCCTATTTGCATCAAAAAGTAATCTGCTCTCTCAAGCATTAGAGTTTGATAATCTATAAACCAAATTTTAAATTTAGTCCTGTAGTTTTGGCGTGAAGAGACTGACAAGCCGTTCGAAACTTTCACTTACACATTGAGTGTCACTTTTCTGTCTTTTTTACGTGTGATTCCCGTATAACAATGTAACCGCACCCAGAACAAACGTTCACCATGTTAATATTTCCCGCTGTCGCCGCGTACTGATGACATTATTTAAACTGTACACACTGCCTACTTATATCTGTAAGGTTTGTCTATATGTCTGTTTGAATACCAGTTAATTATATACCTTGCCGCAATGTTAAGTGATTTAGTCACAACTTATTTATTTGTTTATAGAAAGACCTCAATTACAATCTTAGTATTAGAGGAAAAGCTATATACATGACTAGACAATTACAGGACCTCACGGGAATAAGACTAAGAGTTATGTCAATCTAGATTTCTATACCTACCTACTTAATATTATAAAGCTGAAGAGTTTGTTTGTTTGAACGCGATAATCTCAAGAACCACAGGTCCTATTTGGAAAATTCTTTCAGTGTTGGTTAGTACATTTATCAAAGATGGCTTTAGGCTATATAACATCACGCTGCGACCAATAGCGAAAAATATAAAACTGAGAAAATTTTCAAAAATTCACAGCCAGTATAAATATACCTACATCGTGATTTAGACTACAGATATAGGCAAAAATAGTTTTCTGCTCACCCACTTGTAAGTAGGCGAGTTGATCTAAAATTTTGCACCTATATTAAGGTCCAATAACAAAGCAAAAATTTAGAAAATAATTAGGATTTTAAACCTGTTTCTTAGTTTTTGAACTAATGAAATTATTAATTACTAACCAAAGTAAACTAAATAAATAGAGGTTGATGGAAATTTCACACAATGTCATAACCAAGCTTAAAAAGTTTTCTTATTTGGCTATCACCTAATCCAATTAGCCAAAAAAATACTGTTTCAATATTTACGACGCATGCTTTCCATACATCAATAGATGGTATTTGCCATCTTGAGCTATAAAAAGCCAGCGGGACTTGAAACTACTATTCACGGTAGATCTGCTAGAAGGACTACCGCTTATATTTATAAAACTAGCGGGCCACTTTGGTTTAGCAACAAAATCTTGTATAGATGGCGTTCCACAGAAGCCTAGTCACTTCTAGTAAATATTTCCAAAGAAAAGGAGTCATTCCCAATTAGCCACTCTATAAAGTGCGATTACGTCTACACTTCTATACTAATATTATAAACTGAAGAGTTTGTCTGTTTGAACGTGCTAATCTCAAGAACCACAGGTCCAATTTGAAAAATTCTTTCTTTGTTGGAAATCACATTTATCGAGAAAAGCTATATAACATCACGATGCGACTAATAGAAGCGAATCATCGGTGAAAAATGTTGCAAAAACGAGAAAATTCCCTAAATTCCTCGCATACGAAGTTGCGGGTAGCAGCTAGTCTATGATATGACGAGCCTCGTGGTTAAGTGGTTTATGTAACAGACTGCCGATCAAGAGGTCACGGGTTCGATTCCCGCTCGGGACAATCATTTGTGTGATTTTTCTAATTGTCATACAAATATTTGTACTGCGTCTGGGTGTTTCTATGTATTATGAGTAGGTATTTACAAAAGAAAAGTAGTATTATGTATTCTATCTTTATTCTGGTACCCATAACACAAGCATATAAGCTTAGCTTGGTACTAGAGGACGTTGTGTGAAATGTCCATGAATATTTATTTATTACTAGCTGTCCCGGCAAACGTTGTTTTGCCATACTAAAAAAAAAGTTTGAAAAATAGATGTTGGCCGATTCTCAGACCTACTGAATATGTATGCAAAATTTGAGAAGAATCGGTCAAACCGTTTCGGAGGAGTACGGTAACTAACACTGTGACACGTGAATTTTATATATTAGATTATTTATTTATACTAGTCTAATTTATTAACCAATAGGTACAGCCCGCTCCTAAGCTCGTTGTGCAACTTTCAGCTTGTAGATCAGCTCTATTACAAGTGTCATTACTGGTAGGACGCACTGGTTGTAGTCTTTCGTCTTCAGGCACTGCGGTTACAGCGTAGGAAAAACCCGACGTGTTAAACTATCGTAAACCAATAAAGCGGCCTACATTGCAGGACAGTGAATGGTCTACGTTAAGATCAATCTACTTGTTATTTAAGAAGACCATATTACAACCTATACCAGTATTACAGATTAATAACTAGTTTTACAAACATTTATCCATATTTTCTAATAAAAACATATTTTTTCTAACAAAATTGTTACGTAAAATATTATACAGGTTGTTTAATTTTTTTTGATACACTATTCGTTCTCGGGCCTTTTATTAAGCATTATTTGTATGCTTGTAATATGGGTAACAGATTACGGAGTTATTCAATGTACCTATATATAGTAGGTATTTCTTATTAAATTAAATTACCTTATTATTCTTAATTCTTAATAACAAGCTTAGCTTGGGACCAGAGGACGCTGTGTGAAATGTCCATGAATATTTATTTATTATTTATTATTAAACCCATGACCTCGGAATACCGCTCCGTCGCTCTACCGACTGAACAGGCCGTGCCAACTGTAACCAATTTCTCCACTACAATGTTACTCGAATGAGTCTACATCGCATTTTGATATACTTGTGTGTACAAGATGGGTCTAAGTCCCGCTTGTAGTGATCGCTTTTTTCATTATAATTTAATTTATTAAGTCATAGTTTTTAAAGGTTAGTTTTGAAATAAAGTTCAATTAGAAATAGTGGTATAATAAATAAAAAAAATATTAAGTAAAAGCATAGCAAGTCAACTGCAAAATTAATAAATTACTTTAGGTATTTCATTTAACCGACTTCGAAAAAAAGGAGAAGGTTATAATTATGTTAGGCTATAATATTTGTAAATACACATTGTATAGTAATCAAAAGAACAAGAGTAAGCCGAGTAAGCAAATAAAGGCGCCAATTCTTCTAGCTAATTGAACTTAACTAAAACATAAATTGACAGCCTTAACAACACAATTAAGTTTAGTTAATCTTGTTATATGTATAATGATTTCAATACAATTACAATAACTGCGCAAGTACTACATTAACTACGTTTCAGTTATTAAACTAAAATTTAATAATACATATAGTTACACATACATGGGACAATCATTTGTGTGATCTTTATAAATGTCATACAAATGTCTGTTCTGCGTCTGGGTGTTTCTATGTATTATAAGTATGTATTTACAAAAGAAAAGTAGTATATGTATTCTATCCGTATTCTGGTACCCATAACACAAGCATATAACCTTAGCTTGAGACCAGAGGACGTTGTGTGAAGTGTCCATGTAAAAAAAGAAAAAAAAAAGTTGATTTCATTTTAGAAATACTATATTACCGGCTAACACTCACAGTTTTGGGATCGAAGATGTCGACCCAGGTTTCAAGCATATCCGATGCTCATCTTCAGGATGAGTGCGCAGCGACGTCTGCGACCTTCCAGCGTGCACTGCAGATTCCATTTTAGTTATGTTTAGTTAATTTTCTGATACAATAGAATAAGAGACTATCATCATCATCATAAAACCACGCCTTTTTCCCATGGGGGTAAGCAGAGACTATAGAACGCCATCTGCTACGATCTAAACATAGGTAGGTACTTCCTTGTCTTCATCCACACTCATGCATCTAGTCATACATGTCCGACGGTTGTATGTGGAGACATTGATGTTGTATGTTGTAATTGAAGACTATTTGAAGCTTTTTTTTTATTTTAGTTTTAATTTATTTTGTACTTTTATTATAAAAAACATAAAAAGTGAAATAAAATCCAGAAACAGCCTGTATATCTAATACAAATAAATTGTAATATAATTTATTATAAATATTAATCTTACTTTACTAATGCGACAACATTAACACAGGTTTATATTTAGTTAACATTTTATTATAAATTGTTAAGCATTTTTGTTATCGTGTTCTTAGGAAATGTAAGCTGACATAACTACTTACTCATTATTATACAGGTGATTTGTACATTTTTCTTGACTAGTATAACAACGTGGTTTTATTCGGGTGTACTGGACTCCTGTTTGCCTTTTACTTGATTATTATTTTATACTAGTTGTGCCGCGGGTAACGCCCCAGGAGTTACCCGCGGTAAAAAGGGTAAAAAATCTGTTCGTTTTTTATTTTCCTATTCTTTGCATTCTTTCGGGTTAAAAAGTAGCCTAAAATTTATTCTGATGTATATGCTACATTATAGTGAAGTTTTATTAAAATCCATTCAGTAGTTTTTGCGTGAAAGAGTAACAAACATCCAAACCCCCTTACAAACTTTCACATTTACGGTCTTTCGTTAGAAAATATTATTTACGGTCTTGTTCATAATGACTTATCGCAGGTTTAAAAGTTTACTCGCGAAAATTTTCAAAACTTGTTATTCATTATAGTCTTTTTACGCTAAAACGTTTGTTATTTCTCCGATAAAATCTGCGTTTATACCTCCGATAAGTCATTATGAATAAGAGCATTATAATATTAGTAAGATAAACCCGGTCTAGTAAGAGTTGGTCAACACGAAGGGTTCTGTACCCGTTATTATCAAAACTTATTCGTCATACTGCGCCCAAATAACCACAAATAACTGGATTAGGGCAGAAGAATCAACTGATATACACACTGGGAAATTTTCAGCTCTATATGTTAGCTATCTCTGTTCCAAAGATACAACCGTTGCTGAGCCTGGTGACACACGGACGGTAGATAGTAAAATCTCAGTAATAGGGTCCCGTCTTACGTATTGGTAGGAAACCCTAAAAATGATATTTTAGCGCAGTACAAATGAACAATAAAAAATACAATCTTTATCTTCACTTATTAGAGAACAGAGTCGTTATTTTTGTATGTACCTATGTGAGCTTACATCTTCAAAACTGATCAACGGATTTTAATGCGGTTTCTTTATAGATAGAGTGGTTCAATAGAATGTTTTTTTTTTATGTACTCCATACGAGTGGAATTTTAGATCCCCATATATTTTGTACAGTTTAAACCTTCCCTGGACTTTCACGAATATTTCAAGATCAAAATCACCAAAATCGTCCCAGCCATTCTCGAGTTTTAGCGAGACTAACGAACAGCAATTGATTGTTATATATAAGACTAGCTGATGCCCGCTACTCCGTACGCGTGGATTTTTAGGAACCGTTTAAACCTTCCCTAAACTTTCATGAATATTTCAAGACCAAAATCACCAAAATCGGACCAGCGGTTCTCGAGTTTAAGCGAGACTAACGAACAGCAATTGATTTTTATATATAAGATTTGTTAAAGTTTGGTTTTTAAATTCCAAGTCTACTAAGTTGCACACACAACAGCTAGTTCGTAAACAAAAGCTGAACTTTTAGAAACACTGTTCCTTAGAGAGAAACTAAGTAATTACTAATATATGTGTCAAAGTTAGTCGATCAATCATAATAGATGACTCACACAATAAGTTTATATGACTTGTGAGGGCTAGATACGGTAAAGTTACGGTCAAAAAGCTTAACGTGTATTAAGAATTCTTTTTATTCCAGCTCTTATCTCAAATTTTTTCGTCGGAGTAGGTTTCTTTTTTCTTAGCTCCAGGGGCGAATTTAGAAAATTAGCGCCCTGGCCATTTGATTTGACACCCTGGGCCAATTGACTTAGCCGCCCTATAAATTAATAGAGATAGGACTAAATTTTTAACTTGAAGGCTTTCGCCACCTTCTCGGGCTGGCCACCCTGGGCCACGACCCCTATGGTCTTAAGGTAAATTTCTTATCAGCTGTTACATTCTTATCAATTTCTTTTTGCGTCATCATCGCTAACAGAATATAGGCAGGGAAATGTTAAATATTTGTTGTTATATTAACAAATGATAGGTATTCTTATCCTCTCCAGCCCACACACGTCCCACTGTTGGGCACGGGCCTCCTCCAATTTGGAGGGATTATGGTCTTCTGTGCCGCGCTGACCAGGCGTGTTGGCACAGGGTTTATTTTCGGTTTTCCGTCTCTCACAGAGGATGTTATCTGTGTGCAATATCCCTTAGCTGACTTTTACAGCACCCTTGGGAGGAGATGGGGTAGTGACACTTGTATTCTTAAGGGCCTACATCAATATTATCGTCGACATGTACATATTAACACAGCTAGTAGGTATAGAAAATGAAGAATTAGGGATATTTTTTTTATTTACCTACTCAAAATCTACTAAATATATTTTAATTCTGATTTACGTGTTTCTATATATAATAGTTACTTATGTTTTTAAAGTTATTTCATTAGTTAATACGCAATAATAGACCGACAAATGAAAAAAATAAAAAATGAGAGAGGTTGTTTCGCTAAGATTTTCTATCGAGATAACTTTTTTCAATCGCGTTTCTGAGTTTATGCGATCCTAGATCATATACTGAAATAACATGTACTTAAAAATTAGAGCTCTAGCCATTCAATCTAAAGAAACAATGAAAACTTCGTACGTAGAAAAATGCACGAAGCTATTTTGGTATCCTCTAAATCCGTCACCACACGGAGGAATGATAGGTATACTACTGTATAATTTTCAGTTCTCTAGCCGTTGCCGTAGAGAGTTAGATACTGATAGGACCTGGTGACAGACGAACTGACAGACGGAAAGAGAAGTCTCAGTAGTAGAGGCCACTTTTACCTTCTGGTAAAAAACCGTGATGTTTAAATACGTAGGTTCTTACAATAACATATGCAACAATATTAACAACAATATTATAATACATTATATTTATATCAGTTCATTGGTAACAAAATAGTTTTTATATAAATAATGAATATACCAAAGAGATCCCGCTGTGTAAATATCGTTGGTGTTTAGGGTAAAAGCACCTGTTACTGTCGTCGCTAAGTTTGCAAAAATATGACTTGAAAATTTTGCTTTACAATTTATCCACGAACATGGTCAAATATTATTGGTATTGTTCTGTTGTTACGTTACGCTGTTAACTCTAATATTTAATAAATATTCACTAACATTCTACACAACGTCATCTAATTGCAAGTTACCTACGCTTATCACTAAACTTGTTTTATGAATAGTTATATGGATATACCTATGTACTACTTTTTTGCAAATACATTTGCAGTATCTACATAGATAGAAAACACTCAGATACAGTGTTAATTGTCCAGGGTGTCAGTTAATTCGTCAACTGCGTTATCCAGGCGTTTATGTAATGAGTTTTCCAATCTGTAAGTCGAATCCTAACAGTATTTTTAGAGTAAATATTGTCATGATATGTATGTAGGTATTTATATAAAGGTAGATATAATTTATTATTAAATTTCAAATTCATAAGTATTGAAACGTTAAAGAATTTCGTTTCAATCCTTGTAAAGTGAAAAGTGACAAAGAAAATACTAGACCAATAACTGTAACTTTTACCCTAAACCGCAATTTTTTGCTTCAATCGATAAGTGATTCATCACAATTTAACTAGTTATTTAAATCATCGACAACTAATAATTTATTAACCAAATAGTTCTTAGTAGGTCCTGATGATCTATTTTTTGTTTTTTTAAAACGATTAAATTTTTTTCCGTACTCGATAGCTGAATAGCTGTTATCACCGTTCATAAAACACAACCTCATGATAGAAAGACGAACAGATGGATAGACAGGCGGACTGCTGAGTCTTAATAGGAGTCTTCTTTGTTACGGAATTTGAAAAATGACGAATTACCACTCCTCTTTTTAACATCCACACAAAAGAAAGTAAGTAAGAAAAAGAATAGAAAAAACATGACCGACACAAAAGATGCAATAATACTCGTAAGTTACAGTTAAAATTTTTTAGCTCTCTCTTCCATAATAACACCTCACTGTTGGACACGGGCCTCCTCCACTTCCAGAGGTGAGTACTATGCCGCGCTATTATTAGGATAATTTTTTTTTACAACTGTGGACATTCCACACAACGTCCTCTGGTCCCAAGTTAAGGTTATATGCTTGTGTTATGGGTACCAGAATACAGATAATATAATACTTTTCTTTTGTAAATACATACTTATAATACATAGAAACACCCAGACGCAGTACAAACATTTGCATGACAATTAGAAAAATCACACAAATAAATGTCCCGAGCGGGAATCGAACCGGCGACTTCTCGATCGGCAGTCCGTTACATGAACCACTCAACCACGAGGCTTGTCGATTACTACTAAATATGTATATAAAAATATTATCTGTTTGTGTCTACTCTCGCTGGATTTACAGCACTCTGGGAAGGAAAAAGGGTGGTGACACTAAAGGGTGGCGGTATTATTTTTTTTGTTTTCCCTCTGCCTTGCCCTGCCGGTCCATGATGGTGCCTTGAGCTTTACCAAATGTTTTAGGTAGGTACTTATTGAAATTCTTCATGTTCCGGTAACTGTACAATATTTCCTTTTAACATCCATGATTCATTTAAATCAATATATTTATAACTAAGTCAATCATAAATCAATTAATTTCAAATGTTATAACATCTGAAGCAATAAGTTAATTCAGAATAATTCTAAGAATTCCTATTAATATTTTGTTTGAAGTATGCCTATAAGTATTACTAAAGATTATGGTATTTCCGTTTGTATATAATTAAAAATTATAAATAAAGAGACAGTTGTATCATGCCAGCTTTCTAAATTGTTAGTTAACAATCTTTTTTCATTTTATTGCAGTAGTTAAAAAGCGCCGTCGCAGACCTTGCAGTTTCACCATCCTACGACAGGGGTCAACAGGACATCTGTCTACGCTAAACGCGGTCCCTCCAAAGTAGGAAAAGAGCGAATTTGATGCAGTCCAGAGAGCACTAGGCGCACGGCTTCCAATCTCCAGAGACGTATCCCAAAGACAAATGAAACGATGAGCCCAATTTTGGGGTTTCCTGTCGTGGCCTTCTGATTACGAGGCACCGGATTCTATACCCGGACGAGTTAGTTATTTGCACCCGTTGTAACCACCTACCCATGGTAATTTAAGTATTACCTTTAGCTTGGGCATTTGGGAATTTTCGCTATCAACGTCCATGAGTTACAGACTGAAGGAACATTGGTGACAGACTGAAGGACCCATATACAGCAAAGTCTTAGTAATGGGGTCCAGTTCCATAATCTAGTATGGAATCTTTAATCAACTTTTACTTAAGGGTATAAAAGAAAGTGTGAAAGTTTGTGTCAAATATCTTTCTGTGAAAATTGATGTTTTAGCGAATAAAGTTAAATAATAAAATTATTTTATCCACTTAAATTATTATTTAGTTCTTGTAAGTAAGTAGTATAATAAGTCAGTAACCTAGCGCTAAGAAAAGAGGAATGTATTGTCTCTTGGAACACAGGTATATACCTAGTCTGGGAGGCAAAGACTTGATTGATTGATGTACCTAACAATTGTATAAGAATTAATAAATGAATAAATGAAAAGTCGCGGGCCAAAGACTAGCGTTTTAGTTATTATAACTGTACCTAATCAAGTTATTCTTATTTATTTATAATTAGGTCCAAATATTAGTTTTTATCTATAATGTGTATCATATTCTCTAAACATCATTCAAAATTGTTTAAAACATCGATACATAAAAATATTATTATATTATAGATTTTAAAATCTTTATTTAAAGATATTTCCTGCTGATAATATCGTATTAAATATCACATTACAATATTAATCATATCATATCATATTTCTTATAGATATTTAACATATTTTGGCCAACATATACACTCGTAAATCCAGCCTTAAGTCCGTGATGAAAATTGTTATGTATTATGAAATTTTAATATAGATTCCTCTCTTTCTAGCCCATTAACGTCCCACTGTTGGGTATGAGCCTATCCTATCAACTGTTGGCCTACTATGCCATGCTGACGTGTTTATTTTAGTGTTATTCTTCTCTTACAGATGTTATTTGCTTATGATATCTCTTGCAGCTTGAAGGAAATACGGTGGCGACACTTGTATTGCACGCGGATAGAATTTTAATGTGTTTGTCGCATATTTATGTAATTGTATCTATCGAACGTAATCTGCACTGGTATTCAGTAAGAAAAAGTGAAGTGAATTTTCGGTGAATCTTGATCACGTGACAACGCTTCTCCAATAAAAATAGAGGAGCGCTGTCACGTGATCTAGATTCATCGAAAATTCACTTCACTTTTTCTTACTAAATACCACTGCTGCTGTCATTTCATCAATTTGAATCACTCTTTATTCAGTGCGTTAATCAACAATTTAAGTAATCTACGTAGAAAAAATAATGTTGTCTCTGTCTGTCTCCAGCCCATTAACGTCCAAATGTTGAGCACGGGTCACATTCTCTTTGGGAGGGTTTATGGTCTACTGTGCCGCGCTGACCAAGCATGTTAGCACAGGGTTTATTATCGAGATTTCCATCTCTCACAGAAAATGTTGTGTGTACATCCTTTAGATGACTTTCACAGCACCTTATGGAACAATAAATAAAATATGGAAGAATATGTATTCTTAATCCGTCAGCACACGGTGATGAAAATATAATAGAGATTGGAATGCAATTTACTATCGAACAAATACAATAAAAACGTTCTCTGTTCTTTAAACTTTCTAAGTTTAACAATAGATAAAAGTCGATTAAGAACAAATTAACCAATATTAAGAGTCGAACATCACATTGTACCTGTCATCGATAGATTAAATCGATAAAACGTATCGATATAATATCGATAGATCATCGTTATAAGCAACAATAATTGCTATTGTTGAATTTGAGTGGTCTTAAGATTTGATTGCGTGCCTATAAAAAGTTTAGACGTGACATGCTGTTCTTTTAACACTAGACATAATATCCACGGTTTCAGCCACGTCTTTAACAACCGCCCTGCTAAGCTTTTAACATAAAGATTTATTATAGTAACATTTGAGTTATATCAATGTATTAAATACAACTGTGAAGTTTCGCTAAAATCTATTCAGTAGTTTTTGCATGAAAAAGCAACAGACGTACATACAACCATATTTACATTCTTTGAAACTTTTGTAATTATAATATCAGTCGGATAGAAGGATACATAACCATCCCGCCTTTTTACTATAAGGGCAGGCAGAGATTATAGAACGTCATTTGCTGCGATCAAAACATTGGCTTCATAATAAATTCTTAAACTTCTGGTCGTTCATGCACGATGCATGTAAGGGCTTTGCATTTGTCCATTTGAAGGACATCGCATTCTCTACGAAGGATATGTGTCTTTGTTGTTTTTTGTTTTTAAGGTGTTTTCAGACCTTTGACCTCTCATAAAATGGTTTGTTGTAAATTGAACACGTAGTGACCTTAACACAATATTTTCTATCTGTTCTGTCTAAATATTATATGGCATGTTGGCCGTATTGAGAGAAATGACTCAGCATCTATGATTAGGCTGTTTGCAATCTGGACACCGTAGATTGTTTAATTCTGGATATGAATTCACGTTTAGCGCTTTTTGCTATCAATCTTCTCCGATCTGCTCCAAGTAATTGCCATAATTCGAAATCCATAGACCTCTTACAAAAAAGTTTAATAATATAATCAACACCGCAACTCGTAATGTTTTTTTTGCATTAGCTACCCGCTGCTTTTGTCGCCTAAACTAAAATTTCTACTCAAGAAGACCGTAGATCCCTATTAGTGAAAAAAGTTTTGTGATCGGACCATTACTGTATGAGATTAACCAAGATCGTCAGGCAGGGGGCTAGTCGTAAAAGCAGCCAACAAGTTCAACATGACCAAATCGTAATCATATTATAATGTATTTTAATAGACTATTTCGTTATGCACATTTACAATAATTAAAATTGTTTTTCTATATTACACAGCTTTTATAATAAGAAAGTTCAGTTAACATTGCCGAATTGTGTTATTGATTTTATCAATTTTCATTTTTAGTTAAGTTAGTTGTGCACGTAGAATCCGTACATAACAACATACGTAACATTACCCCTGTATAATATTAGTCAGTACAATAATAAATCAAATTATGGTGGAAAAAGTGAATGTGCCGCAAATGGGACTTGAACCCACGACCTCGGAATACCGTTCCATTCACTTTTCCACCATAATTTGATTTATTAAGTAAAAGGCATAGCATGTCAAATGCAAAAATTAATAAATTAATAGTCAGTACAATGTTCATTAAAATGTTCTTTATTCTTCCTTTCTTGGTAAACATTTACAAAATATGACCACAATAAAACTTAACAAGCATTCCGCTATTTTAAATCTTATCCAGTGATGATCATATCTAAGAGTCTGTCGGCGGTGTTGGAGCAGTAACAAAGCAATGTTGCAATGAGCACAGATATTTAGTGTAATTGTTGTCTACAACATGACAGACAAACTTACAATGTGGGGAATTACGTGGAAAATATTTGTATAGTTTTTAGTTTCCCATGATAGGTACATAAGCTCTGGAAGAGGCCTTCTGAGTAATACCGAGATAATCGAATCTCTTATGTGATGTCTTCATTTATATTATACTAGCTATTGCCAGCGCCTTCGTACGCGAAGTATTTAGAAAATTTTCCCCTTTTATTGCAGCATTTTTCATTGTTGCTTTGCTCCTATTGGTCGCAGCGTGATGTTGTATGGCCTCTAGCTTTCCTTGATAAACGTACTATGTAGCACTGATAGAATTTTTCGCATTGGACCAGTAGTTCCCGAAATTAGCTCGTTCAAACAAACAAACAAACAAACTCTTCAGCTTTATAACATTAGTATAGATAATGGTAACAATTCTACGTACACAACTTAACTAAAAATGTAAACAACTATGGCGTATTTCTACATTAATTTATTAATTTTTGCAATTAACTTGCTATGCTTTTACTAAATAAACTAAATTATAGTGGAAAAAATGATAACCATGAGCGGGATTTGAACCCACGACCTCGGAATACCGTTCCGTTGCTCTCCCATATGTTTACCAAATCTTTCGGTCCAATTGTGTTCTTTAAAGAACACTAAGTGATCGATTGATCGAGTTGGTGCAAACCGCTCAATAGATGGCGTTGTACACAAAAACATCACACGATGTTTAACTCACATAGAAGGTTGTAGCTCAGATGGGAGAGCAACGGAACGGAATTTCGAGGTCATGGGTTCAAGTACCGCTCATGGTTATCATTTTTTCCACTATAATTTAGTTTATTAACTATGACGTATTTTGATTATTTGGCTATTTTGTTGTGCATATTTTATTAATTAAAATATTTAGTCTATAATATACAGATCTTTATATATATAAATCTTCTGTACGTGTGTTTGTAATTGAACTCCTCCTGAACGGCTGGACCGATTTTGATGAAATTTTTTGTTGTTGATTTTTACACAGAATTGTATGGCAAAATAACGTTTGCTGGGACAGCAAGTTTCCTAATAAAAAAGTTTAGATAACATTGCTGAATTGTGTTAATGATCAATATTCATTTTTTAGTTAAGTTTAGATTAGTGGTGCACGTAGAATTGTTACCATTGTCTTTATAAGAAATTGCAGTTAGAAGTGTCGTGAAACTAAATCGCGTATTTAATTTTTAGGGTTTCATACCAAAAAATAAGTAAATACACAAAATAAGTAACTCTTTCATAGGACATGGTATACGTTTTTATAACAAACTCCCTAATGATGTAATTAAATATCTCAGTTTAAAAATTTGTAAAATCTAAGCTATGTAAAAAGGCGTATTATAAAATTTCAGACTATGTTAATGACAATAAAGCTTGGGAGTAAATTGTTCCAGAGCAACACATATTATTATAATTGTAATTTATAAAAATTGTAAGAACCATTGTAATGATTATTTAAAAAACAGACTAATATGACAAAAGATAACGATATCTGCTGAGTTTCTTACGTCGGTTCTTTTCAGCGGATTGAAAGTCCTGAACGGGTGGTAGGGAAAAAGATTTTTGGACATATTATAGGAGCTTATTTTTTTTTTTAATTTTTGCCTGCGTGAATAAATGCTTTTTGATTTGATTTTGATTAGAAAATATAAAAGAGGACCCTGTTACTGAGACTTCTGTGTCCGTCCATCTAGGCTGTATCTCTGGGATGGTGAAGAGCTGAAAATTTCAAAGATTGTGTACATGAGTTGATGCTACAACAACAAGTGATTATCATCATCACTTTCTTGCTCGTATCCCGTTAATTGATGATATTTCTGGTCGGTATGACGATTATGATATCAATATTATTTGGGGATTTTGTGACTTTAAGCCCTCTTTGTCATCATAATTGATAACATCACGCCTTTTTCCAACGGAGGTAGATGGAGACTATTGAACGCCATATGCTACAGCTTCTTTTAATTTTGAAAATTGTTTTTTAAATTATCTTCCGTCCATTTAAGCACGAAATGTATGGATTTGTCGTACATTTTTTGACTTTTTTGCACAAAAACCCATCCGAAACCAAATAAACTAACGTGAAACATATAATACCCCTCTTTTTCTGTCACTGGTTAATAATATATGTATAACGTCTATTTGATATACAACCTAACTATGTCGTATTTAACAAACTAACACTAAAATGGAGACAATTTATTTTATTAATGTCTATAAAATTCTTAAAAGTCAGATTTTTAACATGAAACAAACTACTAACTATTAAAAATGCATAAATTTTAAAATTAACATTTTAAAATGTAAATTAACCGCTATTTCTAGTAATTAAGTTAAAGAGAATTATTATTGTCGTTTTATTTAAAAGTAACGCCGTTGGTACCGATTCTACGTGCGTAAGTTAAGCTTAGTTAGCTTAACTAAAAAATTTATACAACTATGGCGTATTTTGATTAATTGGCTATTTCGTCGTGCACATTTTCATTAATTAAAATCGTAAGTCTATAGTTAGCCTCGTGGTTGCGGGTTCGATTCCCGCTCGGGACAATCATTTGTGTGATTTTTCTAATTGTCATACAAATGTTTGTACTGCGTCTGGGTGTTTCTATGTATTATAAGTATGTATTTACAAAAGAAAAGTAGTATATTATGTATTCTATCCGTATTCTGGTACCCATAACACAAGCATATAAGCTTAGCTTGGGACCAGAGGACGTTGTGTGAAATGTTCATGAATATTCATAATATACAGATTTTCTAATGCAAAAGTTTAGTTTAGTTGTGCACGTAGAATTGGTACCACTACTGAACACATTTTGTTTAGTAAATCCTGGGCATGCTAATGAGGGGTTCATTCTTAGTAACTCAAGCTACTTCGCGAACTCAAGGTAATTTATTAAGATTATTACCTTACGTTTGCAAAGTAACGAGTTTGATTCCCGCGTACCTACAGGAAATTTTTATTTGCTGGAGAAAATGTAGCTATAGATATGTACTGCCTTTCCATGTATTCCGAGTTTGTATTTTACAAACAAACATTGATAATTAATGTCTGTGTCCATAGTCCATTCTCTGCTCCCAACTTGTGTATTAGGCTTAGTTTACGATCAGAGAACGTTACAAGAAATATGCATGTATATATAAAAATAGACTCAAAGATATGGAGACTGTAGACTATAATATGTATAGTCTATAGTCTTCATATTTTTGAGTCTATTTTTTATGTTTGTTTCGAACAATTATAATAATGCGTTCTGAGTAACCTCTCTTTTATAAATCACAGGCATTTCAATTTTTGTTTATTGTTAAAGATAGCTTGATACTTAAAAAGAAGCTATAAATATTTTATAGCTCAACTCAATTTCAATCAAATAAAACTAAAGGAAGGATATAAAACACGGATTTAAAGGTTTTATGTCTGGTGGTGGCGATGCCTGGTTTTATTGATTATATTGTCGGCCAATGAAAGCTTTCACCACCCCATTTTTTACCATTCATGCTGTTAGTTCTTCTTCTTCTTTTCAATTCTTCAATGTTCTGTTGAATACGGACCTCCTCTACTTTTGGAGAGTCTTCTATGCCACTAATGTTGTCAAAGGGTTTAGTTTTGAGTTTTTCGTCGCTCACACAATATGTTATTTATTAGCTGGCTTTTCCCATAAGATATATATAGGTTGTATTCCTGTCTGTACCACATTGTCAGCTGTCAATTACCTTAGGGCAATTTACAAGAGTATCTTCTGAAAATGAACGAAATCTCCGAAGATAACCATATCTAGGTGTCTATCCAAACATTGCTATATCTGTGGGTATTGTTATACAATATAAGTGTATGGAGATTCTAGATCCCCGATATCAGATAAGTAGGTACAGTAAAATTCCCAGACAAATGTCTGGGAATTTTACTGTACCTACTTATCTACTTACCTACTCTACTACTTATCTACTACCTACAAATATATGATATCACAAATATACCAGATTTAGTGTCTATGACAACATCACTCAGTCGGCTTGAGGCCACTTACAAATCTATGTGTGCTTGAAAATGTATCTATGTGTGTCTATGATACAGGCTATATGAAACGTCATTATTCTATGAAGTACGATTTATCCCGGCTAAAGTTACTTGTCCTCAATTTTAAACATTAAACCCTCCATCTGATATGTCTGTGTATGAAACATGTTATTTTCTCCAGACACTTCTGAAAAAAAACTTGATTTTTTAAGTAAATCCCTTGCCGGACTGCTCTGAAACTAGGATAAATCTAAGGAAACCTAGACAGATGGCAGACTTAGAGAACCCTAGATCTAGAAGTAGACTGAGAGAAAAGCTGATAAATATACTACGTTTCAATATGAGATTCATTTGCATTCGTTTATATTAATACCGGCTAAAGAAAATTGTACTTTCCGCAAATAAGAAGGAATGTCTATGAAAAATCATGAGGGTAGACAAAGCTCTAGTGAAACCAGATCACGTCGGTATAACAAACACGTAACTACGTCAATTAAGTCTTATGTAAATTTAACCTCAGGTACGATCAATAAGTTACGTTCACTTAATTACTTAAAATCACACCTGTTTCTTTACAGAGTAGACAGAGAGAATACCAGGGTTCTACTGCTATTTATGTGTTTCTCTTCCTCAGCACTTATTATCTCCAAGCTTCGCCCGGTACATGCTGCAGGGCTTGGAGATTTTTCCTTCTCAGCTCATGAAAGTCCCAATGACACGGGCCTCCTCCACTCCAGGAGTGGTTTTTATGCCGTGCTGACTAGACGTGTTAATTTTTGAGATTTCCTTCTCATGCGGTTTTGTTAATTATTTAAAAATATCCCATAGCTGACTTTTACAACACCCTGGGGAAGAAATGGGTAACATGTTAGTACAGGTCCTCAATAATTCAGATAAACAGATTTTAAGACTGAGAATTTCTGTTTTTTTTTCTTCGAAATTGTTGCCAACCCCTGAGCTATATAAATCGACATATTAGTTACATATGGTGCGATCTCAGCGTTCGTTTAAAAGCAATGATTTTTGTTAATATTGTAGTCCAGTCAAATTACGGCTGAGAATGGGAAAAATAATCACTAAAATACCTAGTTTGGGAATTATGAAGGATCGATCGGGGGGTGTATTCTGAGCTTATATTCCAATTTGAGGGAATCTAGGGAGGTCAGCTCAAGGTCATTTCGATGAAAACGCGTTTAATTCGATATCTCGAGAACGGTTAGTGTTAGGCAAAAAATTGTAGAGACCTTTTCTCTTTTAAATTAAATTTACTAACTTTTTTATCCGAAACTTTTTTTTTATCATCAATATTTTTCAATTTATTGCTTCTGATAGGCAAAAATTTTACTTTTTTTCCTCCCTTTTTTTATTTTTCGCCATTTTCTCCCCAACCGTTAAATTTTATTAAATTTTACCCGAATATGAAAGTGTTGCACTTTTAATTATGAACAACTTTATATGTAAACTTTTTTCTGTAATGCCAATACCTTCGGAGTTATATATTACTTTACCGAGCGAAATCCGTGCCACTGTCGCAATATCATCGACACCAGTGGGTATTTAGTATTTGAAAGAAATATTAAAGTATTCCATGATCATTTATTAGCCAACTTACCTGTAACAAAAGGTGAATCGATTGAACTATTAAAAAATTGAACTTCATTTAAATATTAAATATTGTAATAATGAAATATCATTTAATTAAATAAAATAACAATTTGACGAACCTTGTGGTTGAGTGGTTTATGTAACGGACTGCTGATCAAGAGGTTGCGGGTTCGATTCCCGCTCGGGACAATCATTTGTGTGATTTTTCTAATTGTCATACAAATGTTTGTACTGCGTCTTCTATATATTTTCTTCTTCTATATATTGCGTGTTTCTATATATTATAAGTATGTATTTACAAAAGAAAAGTAGTATATGTATTCTATCCGTATTCTGGTACCCATAACACAAGCATATAAGCTTAGCTAGGGACCAGAGGACGTTGTGTGTAATGTCCGTGAATATTTATTATATTTATTATTTATTTATTTAAATATTGTACTTTTTCAATTTGGGTATTTTTTATTTTATTCAATGGGATAATAATGTGAATAAGTATTAGAAAAAGAAGTAAACGAATAATTGAAACTGTTTCACACATTTATTGATAAAAAAATAGGTCATAAAATTGGTAAAATTAAGTACGCGAGGTCGATGGAAGTGAATCGTCAATATTAAAGGCCCACACTAATGCACGCGACAGTGTGTCTGTGAATACGCGTCGCGACAGTGGCACGGATTTCGCTCGGTAAAGAACTCCGAAGGTATTGGCATTACAGAAAAACGTTTACATATAAAGTTGTTCATAATTAAAAGAGCAACACTTTCATATTCGGGTAAAATTTAATAAAATTGAACGGTTGGGGAGAACATGGCGAAAAATAAAAAAGGGAGGAAAAAAAGTAAAATTTTTGCCTTTCGGAAGCAATAAATTGAAAAATATTGATGATGAAAAAAAAGTTTCAGATAAAATAGTTAGTAAATTTAATTTAGAAGAGAAAAGGTCTCTACAATTTTTTGCCTAACACTAACCGTTCTCGAGATATCGAATTAAACGCATTTTCATCGAAATGACCTTGAGCTGACCTCCCTAGATTCCCTCAAATTGGAATATAAGCTCAGAATACACCCCCCGATCGATCCTTCATAATTCCCAAACTAGGTATTTTAGTGATTATTTCTTTCGGTAATTTGACTGGACTATTGATGAAATTTTGCAAGTAATAGTCAGGTGTGCACCATAGCCGAGTATTCCCGAAATAGGCGCGCCCGGCGACGTCTGTTGCCTTAGTAACGATATCGATTAGCATTTTAGTGAGGGGATACAGTCGAGTATTCATTTTCTGTTATCTATAATAATATTACAAAGCCGAAAAGTTTGTTTGTTGGTTTGGACGCGCTAATCTAAGGAACTATTGATCCGATTTGATAAATTCTTTCAGTTTAATATAGTACATTTGTTAAGGAAGGGACGGCGACTAACAGCAGCGAAGTATCTGTGAAAAATATTGCTAAAGCGGGGAAATTTTTTTACATTCCATGTGTACGATGTGGCTGGCAACAAGTATTTATGTATATCAATGATTTTTAAAATGCTATGCTATTCAAATAATTTTAATTGCCATAAAAGGACTTTCACCACTGCGAAGTCGCACCGTGTAACTAGTCTCATAAAAATATAATACTAGCTTTGTAAACTGAAAGTATGCGTACAATTTTATTTTACTTTGTAGATAAGGCTTTAATATAAAATGAAGTTTGAAATTTTTTAAATGAAAAATTACAAATTGCCATTTTCAAACAATTTACTTTCACACGCATGATGTTGTGGCTAAAAGCTAGTTATACATTTATAATCTTTTTAAATTCATCTCGATTAAATATTAAACGTATATATCTATTGGCATAAAACGACTTGTGTCGATATTTAAATATGAAATGTTATCGATAAAATTTTATTCAAATCTTTCCCATCCCTAAGCAGCTCATTGCTATATTTTGATAATTAAACATACGAATCGTACTTGGATAAACTTTTGCGTTTAACATTTTGAATTATTTGCTTGTAAGAATTATGATGCAAAGCAAGGTATATATCTTCTAATATATAAAATTCCCGAGTCACAGTGTTAGTTACCGTACTCCTCCAAAACGGCTCGACCGATTTTCCTGAAATTTTGTGTACATATCCTCTAGGTCTGAGAATCGGCCAACATCTATTTTTCAAACTTTTTTTTTTGGTATGGCAAAACAACGTTTGCCGGGTCAGCTAGTAATTATATAAATTTCCTTAGATATTCTGTAATAATATTATTATATTGCAAATATGATCTACCTACACCGTACATCTGTGGCTACACGTAATGTTTAAGTGGTGACGGATTAAGAATACAAGTGTCACTACCTTTTCTTCCCCAGGGTGCTGTAAAAGTCAGCTAAGTAATATTGTACACAGATAACATCCTCTGTAAGACTAAAAACTTGAATATAAACCCAGTCACACACGCCCGTTCAGCGCGGCACAGAGTAGACCATAATCTCTCCCAAACAGGAGGAGGCTTTTGCCCAACAGTGGGATGTTAATGGGCTGGGGTATGTGTGTGTGAGAGAGAGAGAGATCTTATTTGTTGTCAACTGGCATTATGCTGAGCTGAGGCCGTTATAATAATACCGCATCTAAATCCGTTGCGTAGTTTTGAAGATATAAGCTCACATAGGGACATACATACAAAAATAACAACCTTGTTGTGTGATTATTCTTCCAATAAATTTATTTTTCTTTCTTTCTTTCAATTATCATCACTTTATTTCTTTCCAGAAAGACAGAAGTAGGAGCCACAGCGGACCTTCTCCCATTGTATCTTTTGGTACGAAACTTTAAAAAATTATTTTATTATGATAAATATATAAAGATTTTCTGAAAAACTTCCTTAAAAGTAACAAGGAGTAAGTAATAACATTGCCTTTTGTACTCATCCCCAATATTATTACAACTAAGTAAGTGTAATGGCCTACATCCCTCCATATCATACGTATGTACCCATGTTTACTTTCATTGCACTTTGCACTCAAAACGTACTTATGACTGGGTTGCCATCACTCTTAATAAAATTTACTACACTAAAAATACTGATTTATTTTTCGCAAAGAACGCGTGTCGAAAATATATAGAATAGAGATAATACTTTTATCGTAATTAGTTATTTCATTATTTCGTCTTTTCGAAATTTCTATACTAAGTATGATTTGGCAAAGCACAACGAGATAAGAGCAAACAATTTATTGGGCAGTTCCCTATCAGTCAGCGGAGTCATTCTTGTATTTAAGTGGCCCAGAAATAAGTACAGTTATATTCTTTGCGACGAAAAACACAAAAAATTATGCTATTTTATTATAAAGACACACAAAAAGAGAGAGACAAGCAAAATATGGTGGCAAATAACATTTCAAAGATCAATTAAAATTATTCTCAGCAGTATCTCCAAACAATGTAATTAAAATTTTCATATTATAAACAAACTAAAAACTTCGAGTTTATCATAAAAGTTATTGTAGAAGTTAAACGGAATTTAGGTAAATATTACCCTAAGATCTGGGTAAATATTTTTGGTTGGTAAGCTCGTTTTTGCTATGTTATTAAAGCAAATAGGCTAAGAATTATTAAGTAACTATGTTTGGATATTTTAGGGGTAGCTTTCTTTAGAAATAAAGCATTTTGAGTAGATATTAGTCTGCTACTGTAGAAGATATACAGGAATACAGCTAAAAGTATTTTTAAGCATGATGTCATTGCAATAATAGAAAGAAAAATAAATCAAATAAGACAAAACTCTTCTTCTTTCCTGCTCTATCATCAGATCAGCTCCAAGTCAAGTTTAGTTCAGTTGGAAATCGAGAAGTGTCTCAAAAGTTAGCTTTGATTTCAGACAATCATCATTAAAGAAAAAAATATAATTAAAAAAAGTTCTAAAATAAATAAAATATTCATAGGCATTTCACACAACGTCGTCTGGTCCCAAGCTAATCTTATATGCTTCTGTTATGGCTACCAGAATACGGATATGCTACGTAAACTACTTTTCTTACACTTTATTTACATACTTATCTAAACAAACAAAACAAACAAACAAAACAAAAAGATTTTTATTCACTTAATACATGCATGTAGCAAATAATTAATTACTACTATTCTTATATATAAAATTCACGTGTCACAGTGTTAGTTACCGTACTCCTCTGAAACGGCTTGACCGATTTTTATGAAATTTTGCATACATATTCAGTAGGTCTGAGAATCGGCCAACATCTATTTTTCAAATCCCCCACCCTCCCTGACATTTGCATGGCAAAACAACGTTTGCCGGGTCAGCTAGTAATACATAAAACACAATTCAACGATAAGCGGGCACCAGAAGTTAGACCTACTCATGACTACCCAAGAAAAAATTTAAAAAAAAATATATCGTAATTTATTTTAGAGATATCAAAAAAAGTATTAAAACCTTTGAAAATTGACACCCCCCTATGTATTTTAACTATAATTACCAGAATTTTCCAAATATTTCAGATTTTTTTGTTGTATCGGTAACCGTATTAGTACTGTTGTCTACCACAATATTTAAAATGCCCACAGTACATAAAGTTTTTACGGAATAAGCAATCAAATTTGATATTTTCCCTAAAATTTTGAAAGTTTTTTACCTTCAGTTCATTTTCACTCAGCGTAGTTTAAAAAAATTGTACCGACACTACTATGGCAAGTATTTTTAAAAGTTTATGCAACTAAAGACGATTCTGAAATGGTATAATACTTTAGAAAAACTCGCCGTATAATTTCCTTATATCTATCTCTATCTCTTTCTAACTTGTATAGTTAATTGCCCACGCACACGAGCCATGCAATTCGAAGAATTGGCAACAAAATACCAATTCTGGACTCAGTAAACGTTAATAGATATTATCAAAAACAACAATTTATAAATTTCGTGCCTGTTTAAAAATTGTTCACAACTTTTTTTTATGGCAACGTTTTCTAAAGTATTATACCATTTCAGAATCGTCTTTAGTTGCGTCAACTTTTAAAAATACTTGCCATAGTAGTGTCAGTACAATTTTTTTTAACTACGCTGAGTGAAAATGACCTGAGAGTAAAATACTTTCAAAATTTTAGGGAAAATATCAACTTTGATTGCTTATTGCGTAAAAACTTTCGTAGTAGTAGTCATGAGTAGGTCTAACTTCTGGTGCCCGCTTATCGTTGAATTTTGGGACATCTTGTATAAGGGGCAAATGGAGCCGACTTGTTCAGTTGCAATAACTTATTTAAATACTTACTGTATTTGTTCATTATTCTTACTAGTTTATTTTACAGTTTTACGTTTAGTACCTTTAAATTAAATATTTTCAATTTAATGCGGGCAATTTTTAGTCCTTAATTCCATAGACATTATTTATATCAATTCAGTTACAGCTTACTCTCACGGTCGCTAAAATTATTCAAATATTCTGTGAAACGTAGAGAAATACTTTGAGTACAGAGATACATATAAAGGAGAGTTTACACTTCTCTAGGTAGATGTGGTTTGAGTAGAAATGTAACGAGTTGATCGCATTAAATATCGTATTAGGCCATATTTTCTGTTTACAATAGATACAGAATCTTGATACTTTTTACACGCTTTATATTAGCTTCACTTGTATGTTTGTTTGTATGTATGTTTGTTTGTATGTTTGTAACCGACTCCTTTGGACGCTATTTTGACCCACTTTAAACGGTCAGATTCTATTCAAATTTTGCACACCTGTCTAAGACCGATGACAATACAATAATTCGATTAAATAAAGCGTGTTTTTTAGTTTTTTTAAACTATTTTTAATTATTAGCTATATGTTACAGTATATTTAGCAAAAATTTTCAAATTGATTCCCTAAAGTTTTGACGACAAAGAAATGTCTAGCTAAATAAAATTACAATAATATAAGCCCACAATAAAAACTGCTTAAGAGGATACCAAAATAGCTTCGTGCATTTTTCTATGTACGAAGTTTTCATTCTTTCTTTAGATTGAATGGCTAGAGCTCTAATATTTAAGTATATGTTTTTTCAATATATGATCTAGGATCGCATAAACTCAGAAACGCGATTGAAAAAAGTTTTCTGGATAGAAAATCTTAGCGAAACAACCTCTCTAATATTTTATTTTTTTCATTTGTCGGTCTATTATCGCGTATTAACTAATGAAATAACTTTCAAAACATAAGTAACTATTATATATAGAAACACGTAAATCAGAATTAAAATATATTTAGTAGATTTTGAGTAAATAGGAAAAGTATCCCTAATTCTTCATTTTCTGTGCCTACTGGCTGTGTTAATATGTACGTGTCGGCGATGATATACGATAATATTGATGTAGGCCCTTAACTACCTATATTGTAGACGAAATAGAATTAATTTTATAATAGTTTTTTTGACACAGAACTTTACTTATTATTGATTTAAAAACTTACGCGATTTGACTGATAATTTGTTAATATTACCGGGATTATAATCACGTCATACGATTAATATATTTCATTATAATATTAATTCAACACAGTAGTTATTTTTGTATGTCACACATGTATTAAACACAGTGTCAGTTCACACACGATTTGTACTTGGCCGGAATTTTCACCGACTTCAAAAAAGGAGGAGGTTCTCAATTAGTCTGTATATTTTTTTTAGTAGATAAAGTGGTTTAAGAGGGGGTTTATAATGTAGATATTATTATTTGTGGTCTGGTTTCCGAATACCACACGTACAAAGTCTCGAGCAGAATCTAGTAGAAGTACCTACAAAGTAAAGTGTATAAGGTCCACATAAAATATAAATAATGCAGTCTATACATTGAAAACGTTCCGGCTGTACATCATTCTGTCTAACAAATCAGTCACGAACAGTTTTGATGCAAGGATTAAACTCCATGATCTATACTTCGTGGGTTTTCCTTGTAAGGGTATTCTTTTAAAGGTGTTAGTACTGACATAATAGAAACGATGTTTATATTAGGTTGTTTCAACGATTAAAAAATCAAAATCTCTTTCTTTTGAAATACATATCTTTTTTAAATAATATGAAAATAAATAACTGAATTTGCTAGAGAACAGCAGCTACACCCATTTAGTTAATTATTTTTAACACGCTTATATAAGTTCGGTATGTATCTATGTACCTAACGGAAGCTTTGAAAGTGATTTTAACCCACTTGCAGTAGTCGGATTGATCTGAAATTTTGCACATATATCAAGGACCAATGACAATGCAATTATTAAAAAAAATATTCAGGTTTTCCAAGCGTGTTTTTTAGTTTTTGAACTAAGTAGATTATTTATAACATTCCTTGACGTAAATGGATGTAAGTAATACTGAGGGGCACTTTGTCTGTTTAGTTGTTTTATGTGATTTCCGAATTACCTGGACCCATATACCTTACTCTCATTTTAAAGGGTAAGTTCTGTAAAAAAAATTGAAATGTTATGCGGCGGGTAGTCTTTTAAACTGACCTAACTTTTATGCAGACGAAGTCGCAGGATACAATTACTTTTTGAGTAGGAATGGATGATAAGATGATGATAACAAATAAAACTAAAAATAACTTTAAATATATTAGCATTCCCACAAAGTGTTACCATCATTAAAATTCAATATAAAGCCCCTAGATACTGAGACACAACTCTTTAGGTCACGAACCTCTCCCTATAAGGTTTGTAACCCACTAAAATGGTAAAACGACATCGTTAGCCAGAAAATGTAAGTTTTATACAGTAAAATAAGGATACAAAAAATATAAGACGCAAATGTATGGATCTTTTACATACAAAACGTGTATGTTAATTTTGACAGACGTGTGCACTCGACGAGAGACGGACGGAGACTGATTTGAATTTTTAAATTTCGAACGCTTGCTCTGTTTGCGCAAGCGCATTGAATGGTGAATACTTAGTTAGGGTGAACATGTATCTCTGTCTTGAGCGGGATTTTTGAATAATTTATTATTAATGTATTCTAGTGGGAATCTATATATCGTGCAGATGTTCATTTCTCTTTTTATAACACATGTATAAAGGGGTTCTATATATTAACAAATTGGAAGATGCAGTACTAAAAGGCATTTTTTAGCAATACAGGTTTAATAAGTACTAAAACTGACGTAAGTACTAAAACTAAGTACTGAAACGGCATACAGAAAAATTATGTAAGCTATATTCTAACGTATTTATAGTTAATCATCATATTAGGCTTATAAAACCAACTATTGTCATCATTCTCCGATTATTTTTTATGTAAGACACTTTTGACGAATTGACATATTATGTTAATTATGAAACTAAAAGTCTATCGATATTACATTTTCTTTTGATATTGATGATTGAAAATGACTGTTTGTTTTCCTGAATAATAAATAAGTTTTTAAGTTTAAGTCTACCGTATAGCCACCCTACTAAATGTCCATAGCAGCATATCTTAGACTTAACAATCTATGGATCATGTCGTATTAGTCTACATTTTGCAGGCATATCGCCTTCGTAGACCTGTGTTTGCTCACACATACACATTGTTAGACTTATTTGACATTTATTAGACTAAAAAGTCAACAAAATGTTAGAAAAATAGATGCTTTGATAGCAAATAGAAAAGTGCCAACGTAGTTGTAAAACATTACAACGCATTTCATTTTTTAAACAAATATTCATGGACATTTCACACAACGTCCTCAGGTCCCAAGCTAAGCTTATTATGCTTGTGTTATGGGTACCAGAATATGGATAGAATACTTATACTACTTTTCTTTTGTAAATACATACTTAAAATACATAGAAACACCCAGACGCAGTACAAACATTTGTATGACAATTATAAATATCACACTTATTAATCAACGTTAGTTTAGCATTATTCAACGATAGTTTAAAAAAATGTGTAGGTATACAGCTAAACTTAAATAAAAAACTAAAATTAATAGTGTCAATAACACAATTCGGCGATGATAACTTAACTTTCTTATCGTTAGTCTAAAATACACAGTTTTTTTTAACGAGAATGTTCTTTTTAGAAAAGGAACTGCTGTTCTTGATGAGAAGGAACTTTCTTATTGTAAAAACTGTGTAAGTATTATATGTATATTGACGATTTTAATTAATTACTGTAAATGTGTACAAGAAGTATAGTACACGTCACGTAAAAAGAACGCTGGAAGAAAGTGGTGGGGGCGTCTTTGCGCATGGGTACACTCTCGCACGAAAGTTATTTTATTTTTGAACTAGGCTTTCGCTGGCGAGTCGTGTCTTGGTACCTACAAATTTTTTATTCTTATTAGTTAATATATGACATAGAAAAATATATTAGATAAAATATCAATAAAATGAATTAAAAATATGTGTGAATTATGTATTAAAAAATGTTTACGAGAAATAAAATTAAAGTAATATTGAAACTACTTCCATTAAATCATGATGTTAGTGTCTGTTATTGGTTTTATATTGTTTTTTTGCCGGGAGTTCGGAAAACTAAGAAATTCCGAATCTTTTGAACTCTTTACTATTCGTCTCACTGTCGACTCGGAACATTTTGTTGCCTCTGCGATCCGTTTCATACATTGTTTCAAATAAATTAACTGCATTATTATTCGCTACCCTCTTCATAAAACGCTATATAAATCATCTTTCTAACTTTTCTCTCTATCAATAATTTTCGGCGATATTTAATTTTTCCATATATCGATGTATCGATATAAAATTTCAAGTATGAAAATCGATATTTTTTTTCAGATCGAAAACATTTTTAAGTATTTTTTTTATACTTATTTTTTTTATAACTAATTACTTGATATGTTTTATTAATTTTTTGGTTGACTCTTGATTTGATGCTTTTTAACTTGATACTTATGGTGGTTTTTAAGTTGGCCACTCTGTCTGTCAATTTTTCAACCTTAGATTTTAACTGTCCGTCTGTTGACCGACTTCTATAATATAAGCTCAACGCTTGGCGATATGGACTAAGATCATCTAGGCCCATAATTTACAGTGATTTTGATGACGTGCTATTGACAATGTAATCATCTCGAATGTAATACGGAATACGCATCGTAACAGATCGCACTCTTTAGACTCTGCCTACCTCCATGGGAAAATGGTGTGTCTGATGATGATGATGAAATAAGGAACTAGGTATATACGAAACCCTTTGTGTATGATTCCTACTCGCACTTGGCTAGTAAAAATATCTTTTTAATAATAATAAAACATCTTTTCTAATTTAGATATTTTTATTAATATCGATATATCGATACACCGATATTTTTTTCGTGACCGACATCCATAGTACCCGCACACCCCCCGGGCCCTACCTCGTGTCACCAAATAGACCGATAAATCGCCAATGCGCAGCTTGACAGCCAGCGTTCTTTTTACATGACACGACCAATGTCAATTAATTAAAAATACACCACACCTAGTTATTCTAACTTTAGTTAATTTACGTTAAAGTATTTCATGCATTGAACTCACCAAGTGTGTCAGAACGAAACAAACTTTCAACGAAACTTTCAACCCAGATATTTTTTCAACTAAAAGTCAGTGTATCTCTAGTCAGCACTTGTCTAGAAGATATTCTTATCCTTTGTATTGTATAGTATATCTGAGATCAGTTCAAGTCTTAAGCAGGTTCATACATATCGAAATAGAAATCTAAAACTGTGAATATACCTGTAGTAACAGATGGAGGCATAGTTCGATTTTGGTAGCAATTCTCCGTGCACAACTAAACTTAATTTAACTAAAAAATGAAAATAACTATAAATAATATATAAATAAATATTAACGGACATTTTATAATGCGTCCTCTGCAGGCGTATTATGAGCTTTTTAAAAATCATGCAAGTTCCAGGCAGGTCATACACTGCCTAGCTAAATTACGTACTATGGCAGATATAACACTTTTACTTAAAAATTTATAATTAGTACTTAAACTTCTAGTTGTACCTTCTCTTAAAACATATTAATCTATGACTAGTTTAGCGAACTGACTGGCTGGGAGCTATGTTCATAATACGAATTTGCCAGGCAGTTTAATTCACGATTTATCCTGCCTGGAAATAACAGCTCATAATACGGCCGCTGGCCCCAAGCTAAGCTTGCCATTTGTGTTTTGGGTATCGGAGACTGTAACTATGTAGGTATACCTTATTTAAAAAAAATTTCGAAGGTACACACTTTAAACAGTGCTCAAATAAATCACAGAGACGCATTACAAATATTTATGAGTATCTACACCTACTAATATTATAAAGCTGAAGAGTTTGTTTGTTTGTTTCAACGCGCTAATCTCAGGAACTACTGGTTCGAATTGAAAAATTATTTTTGTGTTGGATAGTTTATTAATCGAGGAAGGCTATAGGCTATATATAACATCACGCTGCGACCAATAGGAGCAAAGCAGTAGTGAAAAATGTTGCAAAACCGTTCTAAATTTCACGTGTACGGAGTCCCGGGCAGCAGCTTTAACAAATACAAATATTACTCAAATCAGTCCTGTGTCGGAATCAAACCCGCGACCTTGTGAGCGGCAGTCGTTTACATTACCACTGCACAAGGCTGTGAATAACAACTGTTGTTAAATGCATACTTACTTTCAACAGGTATGCCGTCACTTAACGTCGGGTAGCTATTATAGAGTCTAACGTTTTACGTAAACAATGCGTCCTTTTGTAAAGGTGTGCATATAATGTAGATTTTAAAACAAAGATAAAATAACTTAAAAAAAAAAATTCGGTCAAGTAAGAGTTAGCACTCGTGTCCATGGTGAATAAAAGTTCATAAGTGTTGGGTTAAATTTGAGAGTCGTACAAGTCATAGAAAATATTTCTTATTGACAGGATTCCCGCTCAAGACAAACATTTGTGTGATATTTATAATTGTCATACAAATGTTTGTACTGCGTCTGGGTGTTTACTATGTATTATAAGTATGTATTTACAAAAGAAAAGTAATACATATATGACAATATATGTATTCTATCCGTATTCTGGTACCCATAACACAAGCATATAAGCTTAGTTTGGGACCAGAGGACGTTGTGTGAAATGTCAATGAATATTAACTTATATTTATTTATTTATGTATTATATTATTTTAAAACGCACGGTTTAAAATCGCCTTTGCTCAAAACGACGTCCCCTACTAATGTTTTCAACAAACTCATGTCGTTGTCTCTTTAGCGCGTCGTGAGAGCATCTCACTCATCTCACGCGCTAACGAACGATATATTTAGTTAATGTTCTGTTATGGCACTCGCCTATCTTGTTACTAATATATTATGATATTTCTCACTACATATTATAAAAACTAGGCTTATGCCTGCGACTACACATGCAAACGATTTTATTAAAAAAAATCTGCGAAATTTTCATACATTCTTCAACCGTAACTTTTACGCCCAGTATTGTATTTCAGACGTGTTTATTTGTAAATCTAGCTTGACATTTTTGAAACTTCCAACTTCCTCGTACTACAAAAAATATTAAAAAAAATAAAAAATTTAGCGCAATCGTTTTATTTGTTTTCGAGATTTGCTCTTAGCAACACATTCAGCGAAAATTCCTTGAATAGAAGAAGACTAGCAGTTGTTGAAAACTTCGTACGTGTGATATTTATAAAATAAACCCTAAACAATCTATACGAAATATCTTTCTCATAAACATAATATCTATTCCAATATTATAAAGCTGAACAGTTTGTTTGTTTGAACGCGCTAAACTTAGGAACCACTGGACCGATTTGTTGTTAGATAGTACATGTTAAATAGTACGTGACGTCACTAAGCCGCCCAGCGGAAGACCAGCGCTGGTTCTAACCAGCATTATGCTGAGCTGTGGCCGTTTAGTGATGGAGCAATACACTTAAATTTTTTATTATTATTTCTGCATGTAGTTATTTTTAATATGTTTTTTTTCTGTTAATATATTAATATTTTTTAATTTTTTTTACTGTTTCTGTGTGTGTTTTGTTCTTTTTGTCTTATCGCTAATAAATTTCTTTTCTTTCTTTCTTTCTTACATTTATAGAGGCAGCCTTTAAGCTATATAACATCACGCTTCGACCAATAAGAGCGTAGCATTAGTGCAAAATGTCGCCTAGCCTAGAAAGTTTTCTAAAATCTACGCGAACGAAGTCGCGGGAATCAGTTAGTTTATCTATAAAATAACCATATCAAGATCCGTAGCGTAGTGTGAAAGATTTAAACTCAGATAGGAGCATACAGAAAACACGACTTTGTTTAATAGTAAGTAAAGATGTAGTTAAGTTTGTCTATTAAAAAGTAGATAGATATAGATAGGTAACTCTTTATTTGCACAAACACCAATTTTACACAGAATTAAAAAAAAAATACAGTCTTAAAAGCTATTGTACAAAGGGCAGCCTTATCACTAATGTGATTTCTTCCAGGCAACCGTATAATGGATAGAATCTAGAACAGACATCGCGGTGGCTGTTGGTGTATTCAACGTCATATATATTTAATTGAATATAAGAATAAATGCATACCTAAATTTAAACAATAAACATACATATACATAAGCAATAAACATACACATACATAAATACACTAATAAGTAAAAACTACTACAGAATATAATATACATACACTATAAAAAATACTAAGATTTAAAACACTATTATAACGATAGATAATAATTTGATAGTTTTAGCTTAAAATTAGAAAGAGACTGTGCCTGTCTAATTGTATTTTTCTTTTGTAAAGTACCTATATTGAACCAATTTTTAGGCAGAAGATTTTTGACCTAATCAGCCACTATACTACTAAAATTTTTCAGGTATTGAAACAAAGTCAGTGTAACAAAATTAGTTTGATATAAAACTAATTTTGCAAGTGACAGTATAATGACTTCAAATTATACGTTACTTCATTACTTAAGTATTTTGTAAGGCAAGGTCCTACTGGTGGCGGTGAAAATTACCTTATCTCGACCATTACAGCCTCATGGTTTGGTTGCTAGGTTAATATTAATCCACTACAATATTTCAACTGGTGGTATGGTAGGAGAATTTTTAAGCATTGTTTTATGAAATTACTTATTACTAAAGTTAGTCAGTATTAATTAAAACCTTAAATATTTTCCTTAGTGGAAAAACTAAAAGAACACGCTAGAAAATCTTGAATATTCTATTAAACCATCGCATCGTCATCGGTCTCTATACATGTACGAAATTAAATCAATCAATCAATCAATCAATATGAATAATATATAATAATAATAATATAATAAGATATAATAATAATAAAAAATATAAAAAACAAATATGTAAAAGCTTGTACAAATCAATAACATAATATATAAGAAAGAAAGGGGCTCACAAGAAAGTCAATTATCGAACATTATGTATAATTTCAATTGACAATTGTAATGTAAGTAAAAGAGATAAAATAAAACCACATAATAATAATAATAGTGTAAATTTATTAGACTAAATAAGTAACATTACTTTTGGGCATATTATTTTATTGATATTTTATTTAATGTTAACAATCACTTACCATTATGCATCCAAATTAATATGTAGATTTGTTTGTAAAGACTGTTGTTATCCTTAATAAATAAATAAATAAATAAATAATATCAATCTGACTACTACAAGGGGGTGAAAATCACTTTCAAAAATTCCGCATAGATTAATACATTGATAAATATGTACTGAACTAATAAAAGCGTTAATTAATGATTTTTAATCCTGTAGAAAATATATTTTGCATGTTATTCATGTCCTGAAAACATTTTGAAAATTAATATTCAGAGAAATGACGTAAAATCTGTGAAATAAATAAATGCCTAAAATGCTTTAAAAAATTCATAAAGATTACGGCCATAAGACAAATTGCTTCTATAATTTTTTTTTTGGAACGAATTCCCTTACGGCAGGCTTGGAGGAGATAGGGTTTTGGTTAGACGTGCGCAGGCGCGACAGTCGTACACACAAGCGAGTAGTGTACTTTCTCTTTCTTTCTTTTTTTGAAAATTGTGTCGATTCTACATTAGCCGAAGGAACTTTTCTAATGAATCGCTAACAGTGACACCACGTCTACATCAAAGTATGTTCTTTGATAGCGAGCCAAAATTATGTACGATATTACTTTATACGAAATTATTATTTTATTATGAAAATGTACGCTTTTGAGTAATTCACTTGGTTATTATTATCACATTAGAATGTAATGTGCTGTAATAAGACGTTTAAGACTCTTTATATAGAGTTTTGACAGAAAGCAATTTGATGACAAAAGATTTTCCTGGTTGCCTCTAAAATTATTAACGAAATTTTAGAAATTTTGATACTTTTTTTACATAATAAATTAAATTATGGTGGAAAAAGTGATTACCGCAAGCGGGACTTGAACCCACGACCTCGGAATACCGTTCCGTAGCTCCGCCAACTGAGCTTATTGCGGTCGTTCTTTCAGTAATCAAATTAGGCCACCATAATCGTAACTCGATTCAGTTTATGACGTATTTTTACGTACACATACATTTTACATACACATACATTTTACACATACACGTACATTTTTCCACCATGATTTAATTTATTAAGTAAATGCATAGCATGTCAATTGCAAAATAAATAAATTACTTTTTTTTACTTTTAAGCAGTACAAAAGTTATGTGTTCTATAGCTAAGTGCACTGCGCGTTCCTAAAAAGCGATAAAAGTAACTTTTATGAAATACGAAGCAAGGATGAGTCAAATAAATAAATATTCAATATCATTCAACATTATTAGGCATTTTATTTTTTAAACAAATATTCATGGGCATTTCACACAATGTCCTCTGGTCCCAAGTTTAGCTTATAAGTATACCTACTTGTGTCATGCTTACCAGAATACGGATAGAACACGTAATACTACTTTTCTGTTGTAAATACATACTTATGATACCTACATAGAAACATTTGTATGAAAATTATAAATATCACACATTGTCCCAAACGAGAATCGTACCCGCGACATTATAATCTATCTATACTAATATTATAAAGCGAAAGAGTTTGTTTGTTTGTTTGTTTGTTTGAACGCACTAATCTCAGGAACCACTGGGCCGATTAGAAAAATTCTTTCAATGTTAGATAGGGCATTTATCGAGGAAGGCTTTAGGCTTTAACATCACGCTACGACCAGTAGAAGCGAAGCAGTATTGAAAAATGTTGCAGAATTTTCTAAATTGCGGATGGAGTCGCGGGCAACGGCTAGTAAATAAATAAATTGATATGAGTATTTACTTGAAGGTTATTATAATAAATAATTTGATTTTTACCTCAATTTCTGCATAAGAATATTCTTTAGATAGATAGATAGATAACTCTTTATTTGCACAAACACCAATTTTACACAGAATTTGAAAAGAAAATACAGTCTTAAAAGCTATTGTACAAAGGGCGGGCTTATCACTAATGTGATATAATAAACAGGCAACCGTATAATGGATAGAATCTAGAATCGACATCGCGGTGGTTGTTGGTGTCATTATATATTAAATTGAATATATGAATAAATACAAGCTTAGACATAAAATTTCGAATATCAAACATCATAATGTATTAAAACCTTTCAGAAAACATTTCCGTACCTCTAACGAGGATAAAAAACTGTTTTATGTGCAGATATCATTTACGTATTTTCTTTGTTGTTTTTCTCAAGCAAAAATCTTGAAAATAACCTCCAAACTATGTCAAAATGTCGTTGTTATTCTAATTTAGGGATCAAAACAAACCCCCAGCGTTAAGTAGAAGGGTTAATCTACCCTTTGAACATAAAGTAGATAAACCCGAACCGTTCAAGTATATTATTATTTATTACGACTTGGAAGGTTTTTGAAAAATATTGTTTTTTATCAATAGATATTTTTGGAGAAGTTTTTTTTATTTCTCCTTTCAGCTCGTTAACGTGTTAGAGCCAGTCTACACAGCGTTGCGTTAGCGCTGTGTGGACGTAGAGCTGTCAACCATAATTATTAACACGCTCATTTATGTTCAGTACGTATCTATCAATGTATTAATCTATGTAACGGAATCTTTGAAAGTGATTTTAGCCCTCATGCAGTAGTCGGACTGATCTGAAAGGGCATAGCCAACTTTGGGCCATCTGTAAACACCACTTTAGCAAAAAAAGATATATTACATTAATCTAATATATAAAATTCACGTGTCACAGTGTTAGTTACCGTACTCCTCCGAAACGGCTTGACCGATTCTTATGAAATTTTACATGCATATTCAGTAGGTCTGAGAATCGGCCAACATCTATTTTTTTAGTATGGCAAAACAACGTTTGCCGGGTCAGCTAGTTTTGTTATATAATCATAATTTTAAGTATATTTAAACACCCACCATTGAAACAATTTACGTTACGTATAAAAAAAGTATTTTTGTTTGAAAATCCTCACAAATGTCGTGTAGCAAAATTTTGCACATATATCAAGGACCGAGCATAATGCAATAATTTAAAAAATTATTCAACATTTTCAAGTGTCTTATTTAGTTTTTGAACTAAGTATATTATTTTATAGCGTTTACATGACGCACTGCGATGTAGCGTCGGAACATAAACTTGACGCTGCGAAAGCGCAGTGCTCGTGTTTCTAGCTAAGATTTAAATATTATGGCAACATGGATCGGCCTTCTCTCTTACTTTCTCTAATGGTGGAGAAAAGAGAAATTTTAATAAAAGTTTGTTGTTTGTTTGTATGAATGTAATTTTAGAAATTCAAAATATGTAGGTAAATTAAGTTTCATCAAAAGGTAGGTTTTAATTAATATTATGATTAATAATATTATTTTAAATTCCAAGGAAGCCTTACAGCTAGGATCATAATTATCATAGGAATTTTCATTGTCTATTTATTAAATGCTACCCTTTGTAGACATTAAGAAAAGAAAACCTTATAATATTATTTTAATTAAATGACAAGGTATATACCTATACAATAACTAGCTGTTGCCCGCAATTCCGTACGTGTGGAAATTAGAAACTAAAGCTAAACCCTAATAGGGTACTGTACTCCTAATTTAGGTATTTGCCTTAGGTATTGCTATCCCTATTCCCGAGCACCGTGCTGAGAGGGACAAATATAGCTGAAACAGATTTTACCTACAAATTCTTTGAAAAAAAGACGTTTCGTAGTCCCCTTTTTTCTTCGCGAAAGTTAAATCGATTTTAATTGTTTTTATGCTATATTATAGATGAAGAGTATATTTGCTGCTGCAACTTTACCTAAAGAAAACCGAAAAAATCGGGATTTTCGGATGGTCATATTTCGTTTAGTTATTATGTATAGAAAAAAAGAAAGTGACAGAAGCATAGATATACTCTTCATCTATAATATAGCGTAGAAACAATTAAAATCGGTTTCAATTTCGCGAAGAAAAAAGGGAAGTACGATACTTTGGTATCGTGCCCTCTTAAACGTCTTTTTATTTTTCTTTATTTATTTGGGACTTGGAACTTAAACGTCTTAAAACCTAAAACCCTTAATATGTCTTTTCAGGCTTTTTAAAAAGCTTCTGATGAGCATTACTTGCTGAAAATAAAGAATTCATTTGCAGAATATCGGAGTCGCAAATATACGAGATGTAGTGTCATCACTTAGTCGGCTTAAAGCCATTTACATATCTATGTGTGCGTGAAAATGTATCTATGTGTGTCTATGATACAGGCTATCCGTCATAGGAAACGTCATTATTCTATCAAGTAGGATTTAGCCAGGCTATAGTTACTTGTCTTCAATTTTAAATGTCAACCCACCTTCTGATATGTCTGTAATCGGAGTCATATTTATGAGCGATATCACAACCGTTGCCAAGCAACGGTCCTGTTATGTCTACATAGCTGGATTATTGGTAGGACCACAGGGTGGGACTCCGTGGAACACATTAATCTACTTCTTATATTAGGTACTTAGGTATGTATTTTAGATAGAATTGTCCTCAGTTTTAAGGCCTAACGCGCCTGTTAGCACTAATTTGTTGGACCTGTCCACCGCCATGAGCTTGGTTTTGGATATATTTATGGCAAGTCCATTTCCTCACTTATCCGCTCCATTCGGTCCAGTAGTGCTACCATTTCCGACTCACTAGATTAAAATTTAGATATAAGTTTTTATTATTTTGTGTTACATTTTGAAGTCATAACAAATATTACTGTCATTTTAATCTTTAATTTTCATCAAAAGACAATTCTGTAGCACTAACACTCACCTAACACTATGCTACTTATATGACCAATGAAGACAAGAAACTACACATTTTTTTTTATTGAATTTTGTTCTTAGGCTGAAGTCACAGCGAAAAGGCAGTACTTAAGTAAATAAATAATATCAAAAATATCTCACCAAGTAATATCGTATATTGTGAAACATTTTAATTTGCCCCATTGTAAGAAGCTTAACGTACTTATATACATTAATATATAATAATATGGCGCTATAAGGTAAGCAGGCTTAATGAGGACAGGTAAATGACACGGGGAGATGTAGAGTTGTGTTCTTATTAGTACTTGTTGAGTACATGCTTTTTAGATATTAAATTCCAATTATATAAAATGTTCATAGACCTTTTACACAATCCAACTACGTCGAATTACGCTTATTTATTATGTTATCACGTCTACATTATGGATATAAAACACTGGTACCAATTCTACGTGCTCAACTAAACTTAATTTACGTAAAAAATGAAAACAACTATTGGTGTATTTATATAAAATAAATAATAAATAATTTACGTAAAAATAAAGAATACAAGTGTCACCACCCCATCTCCTCCTAAGTGTGCTGTAAAAGTCAGCTAAAGGATATTGCGCATAGATAACATCTTTAGCGCGGCACAGTAGACCGTAAGCCCTCCCAAAGTGGAGGAGGCCCGTGCCCAACAGTGGGGCGTAAATGGGCAAATGGGCTGGAGAAGAAGAAGTAGAAACTAAATAATAAAGAATCTTTTTATCACAAAGTTCAATTAACTTTGCCGGATCGTGTTATCGACACTTTCAGTTTTTTTTAGTCTATTTTAGTTGTGCGCGTAGAATCGACACCATTGTTAACGAATTTAACATAATTATGTATGTACCTACTTATAAAAGATAGAAAGCACCAAGATCGTGCTGTATTTTTATGTTTATATGTATGAAAAGTAAACTGATTAATAACTAGATATTAACATTAGACTGGAGAATAAGCTTAGTTATAAAATTACCTAATGACAACGTGATACAATACATGTTAAAAATGTTGCAAAATGCTAAGACATATCTTAGCACCGACCTGGGTACCATTCGTCGATGGATTCCATTAATCGCACGAATCCGGGGCAGATTGCTAGTTATTATTAAAAAGCTTTAAAAGGTAGGCTTAAAGCTTAAGGCTTTTTGTTTTTCGTCTTAAAAAGTAGCCTATGTCCTTTCTCAATGTCTAAAGATTGTCTTGACTGATTGAAAATCGGTTGAGAGGTTTTAGCGGGAAAGCGTAACAGACAGACAGAGTTACTTTCGCATTTATAATATTAGTAGGGATTTATTTAAAGTAAGCATTTTTAAACTCGCATAACTTTGTATACACTTTTCAGACAGGGATGTAATCACAAGACCAGTAAAGATCATATCGTTTCATCCCTAGAATCCCCCTCTTCCGTATTGATTTTGCTTGTAAGAGATTTATTTATGAGTGGCTGGGACTCCGTCTGTAGGTATAGGGGGTTTGATATCGGGTGGTACACTTACCAAAGTAATACATTCATATAATTTTGATGTTGGCTTTATTTCATTATAGTATTTAATAGCCGTTTGATATACGTATGTCCTATTTTTTTATTTTATAATAGATCGAATATTATCTATTAAAGATATATTTACTTTTATATTCTTAACTTTATATAATCAAAATATAGTAATTAAATATCACTTTTCATTTCTTCTTAGAAAAAAAATCAATTTCTTTCCTTTTTATTTATCTATGAATAGATAAATAATATATTATAATATGCTGATTTTAATAGCTTTATTTTCAAAAATACAATTTGTCATTTTTCAAGGCTTTCTTTCCTTACTTTACGGACAATTTTTTGAAAATTCACCCTTACTGTTCGTCTGCTATGTAAAATAAACAAATATCAATTTTCAGTTCAAATTGTGGCCACTAAGCATACTGTTCTTCTGATGGCAAGCGGTGACGGTAACATATTAACTTCTGCAACACCAGGGGTATAACACCCGCGTCGCCGACCCTTCAGAATTTTTTTTAACTCCTTATTTGAAGACCTTATTTGGGGCCTCTTCATGCTGTAATCCAATTAGGAAACCTCGGCAGGAAGTTTATTCTACAACTTCTCTCTCTTTCCAGCCTATTAGCGGTTTACTGTTCGGCACAGGCTTCTTCCATTTTGGGAGGGATTATGGTCCGTTATGCCCCGCTGGCAAAGGGTTTATTTTCGAGAATTCCGTCTCTAACAGAAGATGTTATCTCTGACTTTTACAGCATCCCGGGGAAGAAAATGTACATATAACCATCAATTACGAGAATTATCCCAAAATATTCCAAGTTATCCAAAGGTTATTGGACCTATTTGTAAACCAAAGTCTGGACGTTAGTCTAACTATGCAAAATGTAAGTTTGTTTTATTACAATTAAGCGAACGTCCGCTATTTACAAACAGAATACTGCCTACTATGGTGAATAAGTTACTTGATTTTAGTAAAACTACTTGGTAAAATTCATTTGCTGACTAAGCAAAAATGCTATTGAGGAAGCCTGTGGGACTTTAACGACGAAAAAGAGCGTGATATCGTCCGTAGCGTCGCGGGTTCGATTCAAGCATGTGTTTACCATAGTAAAGCAGTTTATGTAGTATATCTGTGTTCTGGTAACCATTACACAAGCATATAAGCTTAGTTTGGGGCCAGATAACGTTGTGTAAAATGTCCTTATATATTAATTTATTTATGTAATGGTTTAAAATATCTTTCTATGATACATTGGTATATTAAAAAGCTTTTCCCCATCAACCTACTTTTAAACATATTTTCTGGTATATTTTATTCTCTAAGGGATCTGTTACCATGGTAACGGTATCTTGGCTTTCTTCCTGACTGATCGGAATACCTCTAGCGCCTACTAAGGTAACCATAGATGATGTTTTTTTATTATTTAGAGAGGCAATGTTAAATCTTTACTTATTATTAAACAAAGTAGTTGATATTGTATGACCCTATATGAGACTATATCTTCAAAACTACGTAACGGATTTTGATTCGGTTTTTTTTATTGATATAATCCCAAGCTAAGCTTATATGCTTGTGTTATGGGTACCAGGTATAATGGTTCATAATTGTTTTTTTTTTGTTTAAATCTGTTTTAAGTTTGGTTACGAAATTCCACGCGTACGAAGTTGAGGACGACAGCTAGTGTCAAATACGAGTAAGAATAAGACCAAAAGTTGCTTTGTTTCTGAAGAAATTGTTTTTCATCAAAATCATACCGTCTTGCCTTTTCTCCCGTGGGGATATTCACACACACATAGGTATGTAAGTGACTTTAAGCCGACTGAGTGATGTATCTATAGACACTACATTTGGTATATCTGTGACTTCGAGTATCTCACAGAGGCACCATTCATGTAGGTATCTATCTCTTTTTGTCTCTTACACCTCTAATATATTATAGATCTATGAAGGTAACATAAAAATATTACCCACAATGTTTGTTCAACCTGTAACAGAATTATGGGTTTATTCAAATCGGCGGGTATCTTATAATATTATCCTTGCTAGTTTTTATCATTATAAATATTTTTTGAATTTGGAACAAGTAAAAAAATATAAATTAAAAAAATATACTCGTTGGCAAAATACTGACTGAAAAATGAAATGGCGGATTTTTGGCGCGAAATATAAATACGGTGGTAAATAAATGTAACTAAAAAACCATAGCATCAAAATTATGTAAAACAAATGGCGATAACAAAAATATATTTAGAAGGCACATGTTAAGTTTAATTTGAGAATATTTTTTGTGCAGCAAATACTTTTTACGTACGTAGATTTTTAGGGTTACGTACGAAAAGTTTTAACGTGACCTGAGACGTCACCATATCAGCTGAGCCTTTGCTGTCCGTCTATATCTCTGAAACGGTGATAGCTAGAGGTCTGAAAATCACAGTTTGCGTATATTAGTTGATGCTACAAAAACCAATACTTATAATTATTTTCCTGCACTTATCCCATTGTTTGGTGTTATTTGATGTTATCCCGTTATAATAACATTACGAGATCCTCCATGTTTCAAACCATACTAGACCAATTTTTCTAGGATGCCTGGTTTTTAAGCTATCAAAGGCGACTTCTCATCGAGTTACCATAGTACTATTCTCAAAGGTAATTACGGATTATACCCACTTCACGTTGACGCCTCTATAATTAGGGTAGATTTAACAAAAGTCTACCATGCCCTTATATTGTTTACTACCCAACCGTTGTTTTGTAGGATGATAGGTGAAAAGAGATTTGTATGACATTGTAAGAGGGACAGATTATATAAATATGGGCAAGTCATTGCGTTTTAATTAAATTTTCATATTTTTGGCTGCCGTATTGTTTATGTCATGATGGGTTTCTAAGTTGTATTTTTAAAGCCTTAATCATCGACTTATAAAGTGTTACTAGCTCTCAAACTGATGTTTTCTCCATACGTACATACTCCACTGCTTTCTTCGTGAGTAATGCCTAAAACCACAGATTTTATGTTAGCATTTTGACTGTCCGCTTTATTGCATACAGATTTCATTATTCTTATGGCTGTATGTAACTAACCTGTGCCTATTTGTCCTTAGAAAAAACTCCTTTACCGACGTATATATTTTTAAATGGTGCGTAAAAGGGGTTTGACAAATCACAAGCGAATAGCAGCATTAGCAACTTGTATAAATCAGTAACAAAAGATGAATATTTTAAAAAGGTAAAAGCTATTTCATGTGTTTTATTAACTAACAAGAATTTTCCCTTAGACTTGCTGTTTTATTATTTACTATTCAAGTTTATCGTGAATTGTTTTAGGAATGTGATTCCAGTTTACAGCACACATATACCAAACACTTACATATCAATGTGTACGTGAAAATATATCTATGTGCGTCTATGATACAGGCTATACGTCATATAAAACGCTATTATTCTATAAAGTACGATTTAGCCAACTTAAAGTTATTTCCTCTCTAGCCCATTTACGGTCCACTGCTGGGCACGGACCTCCTCCACTTTGGAGTGATTATGGTCTACTGTGCCGCGCTGACCAGGCGTGTTGGCACAGGGTTTATTTTCGAGTTTTCCTTCTCTCACAGAGGATGTTATCTGTGTGCAATATCCCTTTGCTGACTTTTACAGCACCCTTGGGAGGAGATGGGGTGGTGACACTTGTATTCTTAATCCGTCACCACACGGAATATTATTAAGTAGTAAAGTTATTTACTTGTCCTCAATTTAAAACGTTAACCCACCATCTGGTATATCTTTGGTTAATCTTAACAAATCGAAGAGAGGAAAAAGTTATCACTACGATTGGGAGTCAAACCCTTATCTAATGAATTTACAGAAAATATATAAATATATATAGCAGCAGCTACTGCCCACAATCATAACGCCGTATGCGTGGAATTACGAAAATGTTTCTTTTTTAACAAATTATACAAAATATGCCACGTTATTGAATCCTTCAATAGTCGTTTTCGATTTTTAGTTAAGTTTAATTGTGCTTGTAGAATTGGTAACATTATCTAAGTAAATAACAAAGAAGAATATTGTAATCATGTACTCCGTCATTTGAAGATTTCCTTCGATTTCTCTGAGATTTTTTCATCAGACCCTGAAAGACGGTATCGTTCTTTTAATAAAAATCTGTCTTTGAGATTTTCGGGCAATCTTGAACCATGCATACAAGAAACACCACGTCTTATTGTGAGGCTATCATAAATTTTGAATATTAGTAAAACAAGATTCTATTGTAGAAAATTTTTAAATATGTAGGTATATTAAAATAAAGTGTACACAAGTATTCCTTCCGCGAAATATTTAAATCACAAACCGTGTCGCTAGGTGCAAAGCTCGCCGGAGTTGTGTTCTTTCAATTTGGGTTAATCCTGGCTTCAATATAACTTATTATTCTCGATGGCAAAGATAAAATTTAATAAAGAAATTTTTATCTAGAATATTTTTCTTTAATATTAATCTTTTTGAGCGGTAGAGTAAATGATTAAAGTTTCTTAAGTCAAAAGTTTATTCAAGCGTGTGATAAAAAAGCAAGTGTCACCACTCTTTTTTCCTCCTTTTTCTACTCAGGGTGCTGTAAGAGTTCTCACTCTTACACTCATAAGGGACAGTAGAAGCAGGTATGGTCTTCTGTGAGAGAATTTGAAATCTTAGGGCCTATGCCAATACAGTACAGGAGTACAGCCGGCGTATTATGAGCTTTCTAAAATCATTCAAGTTCCAGGCTGGCCGTAAACTGCATGGCTAAATTAGGTATTATTGCAAAAATAAAACTCTTAGTTGAAAATTTTTAGTTAGTACTTTAACTTTTAGTTGTACCTTCTCCTTAAACATATTAATGTATGACTGGTTTAGCGAACTGACTGACTAATAAATTTGTTCATAATACGAATTTGCCAGACAGTTCAATTCACGGCGTAAACTGCCTGTAAATAAAAGCTCATAATACGCTCACAGGAAGTATATGTTCAATAGTGGAACTAGTGGAAGAATTTATGTATTGATCTGTATTTTATGCGGAAAGCATGGCTCATTGTATTGTAATCTAAGAAAATAGCATTTGGTAAAGACGGAAATCTCGAAAATAAACTCCCCAGCTCATTAATTTCGTGCATGTATGCCCAGATGTATGACTATAAATGTATCCGAAGAAATATTTCTTATCGCAGCAGATAATGCTCTATAGTATTTGCCTACCCCTATAGAAATAAGGCGATATGTATAATACTACTACTAACATAAATTCATTTATAGCGGGCTCATGCTTTCATTAATAACTTTTCAAATTATAACTTTTATAAATCGATACTGAATATAATTGAACTAGCTTTTTATAGATACAAATTGACAATATTTTAGTTATACATATATATATCTGAAAAATGTTTATCATGTCAGGCTTTTGTAGTCCACGGCAGTATTATGAGCTTATAATTACAGGCAGTTTACGCCGTGAATTGAACTATCTGGCAAATTCGTATTATGAACAAAATTATAAGTCAGTCAGTTCGCTAAACCAGTCATACATTAATATGTATAAGGAGAAGGTACAACTAAAAGTTAAAGTACTAACTAAAAATTTTCAACTAAAAGTTTTATTTTTGCAATAATACCTAATTTAGCCATGAAGTTTACGGCCTGCCTGGAGCTTGAATGATTTTAAAAAGCTCATAATAAGCTATAAGCATTTTAAAATACTAAATAAATAGTCTCTACTAATTCGTGGCACAATACGCGGTCTTCCCTCTTCCGCATTCATTGCCACTCCGCGACTTTTTTAAAGTGGTTTTTTGAAGTAACTTAGGAGTTTTCTTAAAAACAAAACAAATGTATACCCATTTATTGCCTCAGAAACGTAGGGGGCAGAATTTTGCTAATATCGAAATACTCTAACACAGTTTCAGCACACCGTATACTTACCTACTTTTTTTTTAATTATATCATTATCATCGGTACTGAATATGTGTGCAAAATTTCAGATCGTTACGACAACCGAAAGTGGGTGAAAATCACTTTCAAAGATTCAAATATCATTCAAATACCTATTTTACTACTATACATAATATGATCATTGATCTTGTACAGTTTTCACCTGATAATTTTAACTCCTATTGGTTGCAGTGTGATGTTATATAATAATAATAATCTGCACGACCTGAACCAACCTACCGTCGACAAAATTGCGTCGAACCGACCGGATATAACACTACACGACAAAAAACAAAAAATAATATACCTAATGGACATAGCTATCCCCAACACACATAACCTATCAACTACTTATACAGAGAAATTAAGCAAATACACAGACCTAGCCATAGAACTTAAGTCCCAATGGAGAGTTAATTCAGTTAAAACTGTACCCATCGTTCTATCATCCACAGGAGTCATTCCACACTCTACAAACAAGCCTGACACTACTAGACGTCCATTCACTAACATATTAATATATCCTCCTACAAAAAGCAGTAATTCTGAACACATGCAGAATTGTTAGAAAATTTCTCTCTTTAGATCAAACAGTCCCAGCTCTTGCGCTTGTTTAAGGCCCGCACACTGTAAGACTGTAGTGTAAGAAGAGTGACTGTAGAAATTACCCCTTTATAAAAGGGAGAAACGGAAAAGTTTAAAAATAATAATAATAATAATATTCACAGACATTACATCACAACTTCCTCTGGTCCCAAGCTAAGCTTTATATGCTTGTGTTATGGGTACCAGAATACGGATATACTACATAAACTACTTTTCTTTTGTAAATACATACTTAAAATACATAGAAACACCCAGACGCAGTACAAACATTTGTATGACAAATAGAAAAATCACACAAATGATTGTCCCGAGCGGGAATCGAATCCGCGACCTATTGATCGGCAGTCCGTTACATAAACCACTCAACCACGAGGCTCGTCATATAGCATTAGGCTTTCCTCGATAAATATACCTACTATGCAACACTGAAAGAATTTTTCAGAGCATGCGTGAACATCGCATGGACCAGCAGTTTCTGAGATTAGCGCGTTCAAATAAGCACTCTTCAGCTTTTTAATATTGTTGTAGATAAAAAATAAATAATAAACATTACTATGCTTTTAAAAGAGCTTCGGGCGTATAATGAACTTTTTAAAAATCATGCAAGTTCCAGGCAGGCTCTAGACTGCCTGGCTAAATTACGTATTATGGCAGATATATCACTTTTAGTTGAAATTTTTCAGCAGTGGTATTCAGTAAGAAAAAGTGAAGTGAGTTTTCGGTGAATCCTGATCACGTGACAGCGCTCCTCTATTTTTATTGGAGGAGCGCTGTCACGTGATCAAGATTCACCGAAAATTCACCGAAAATTTCCTAAATTCCACTGCAGTTAGTTGATAAACTTTTAGTTGTACCTTCCCTATAATCATATTAATCTATGACTGGTTTAGCAAACTGACTGGCTGGGAATTATGTTCATAATACTGCCAGGCAGTTCAATTCACGATGTAAACTGTCTGGAAATAAATGCTCATAATACGGCCGCTGAGTCATAAGAGCGTTCTACAACTAACTGCTGTCTATACTGTAACACTTACTTCGCTATAAAATTCAAGTTTTATAATATCATTATTTACTTCATAACTGTCAAAATAAACATAAATTAACTCAGTCATAATGTTTATGACTATATTACATTAGAAATATCACTGGCCACACACAAAACTAATAAATAACACAAAATAACAAATAAAAATACGTTTTAGAAGATAATAATGTCGTGTAAGTACACCCTTATCTGAGGATTTAAGTGTGAAACCAGCTTTATTTGGTGATTATTTGAATAGTATCTATGGTACATGAGTTTAGACAAGTTTAGGCATGTTTATTGGATTTTTAGTTTATTATAGTGCTAGTTATTGTCTGTGGGTTCACTCGTGTGGTCTTTATAATGTTTAGAGTAATGTCTGGTAAATTTCAACACTTTTTCTGTTATTCTTAGCTTATAAATGCTTCACTAGCACGGGCCTCTACCACTTCGGGAGGGTTTGCCATTGTTTTCGTCTCTTGCAGAATATATTATCAGCTTAAATTAACTCTTAGCTGGCTATTACAGCACCTTGAGGAAGAAATAAGGAGACGACTATTTTATTCTACAACCGATGAAAGTTCTTTCAACTCTTGTTGTCGCCTAAAATATCTCGAACGAGAAGCAATCTCAGCGCAGAGTATTTGAAACTGTGTGCGTAAGATAACGTAACTCAAATCCCGCTCGAGATTAATATAGATTATTAAAGGATAAAGATGACTCGCTTGGTAAAACACGTGTCAATGTTTTCGATAGATGTCTAGGAAAAATCGTAATTAACTTCACGATGCTAAAAAGCCTTTATACTTAATTGTTTTTCAAGCATAATACCTAATAAGAGAGTTGCCAATACTATAAAAAGTAACGCCGCAAAAAAATTTGATTATTTTAAGAAAAAACAAATCTCCAATTAGGAAGTAACCATAGAAATAATATTAGTAATTTAATGTTTTTCTAATACCAATAAAATATAGCAACCTTAATAATCTTTACACAATCTTTACAATAATATTGTGTTACAATCATTAACAATTTTCAGAAATAACCAAAGGCCCGTAATGCTATACTTTTAAAAATAACTACCTCAAAATTTGTTTAACAAAACGAAATAATTGACATATCCTGTTTCATAATCTGTGCGTATAATTTTTTTTAAAGTTCTGGTCGTTTTATCGCCATTTTGAATACAATAGGCTGAATGAAACTTGCCTTCGCCTCACTTAAATTCATAGATCTTAAAATCTATTATCTAGTTGCAGATTTTGAGGTTTTTTTTCAAGAAAAGAGGATTAAATCACCAATTATAATGTCACCCTCGAAAGGTCACTCACTTACAAACATCTAACTTACTAATACTTACATTGTCTTCGCCTTAAACCTAACTTAACTATTTCATATATCATTCTGGCTTCCCGGGACGAAGGATTAGCCAGAATGCTATTGAACAGACCAACTTCTAGAGTATTAAAATTACATTGTATCAAAAATAAGTAGCTCTCGGCTTCGTTTCGGACACACTCCGCTAATACATGTAACACATCCTCCACTTGGTTACACTCTGTACACACTGGAATCTCTGCTCTGCCCATTAAATGCATAAATTTATTTAAAGGAATGTGTCCGGAACGAAGCCTGAAGGCAGTTATTAATTGGTCTCTATGCATATCAGCGCCCACAAACCAAGGAGAGCAAGAAAGACTGGGTTGTATGGTCCTGTACCATATTCCCTAGGCCTTAGACCTCTCGTTAAAATGTTCAGACCACAAATATAAACAACGCCTACGAATTATGGGAATAAGATCTGTAAAGTGAGGTAAACATTCAAAATTTTGTCCATTTTGTAGTCGCTTCTTTGGCGAGGTGATCAGCTTCCTCATTTCCACTGAAACCTGTATGGGAAGGAACCCACTGTAATGTAATATTTTTGTTATCTATTTTACTGACGGACTCCAAGATACTATATGCTATCGGTGTGCCTCTGAAATTCAAGGTGCAACGTGCGAGGTGCTGTAAAGCACTCTTGGAGTCTGTCAGTATCAGATAGTTTTCTGCTGTACATGAGTTTGTAATATACGAAATGGCTTCCGCGATTGCCAGGAGTTCAATATACATAGTAGACAATTTAACACTAGCATTAACTTTAACTTTAACAGCTGTCCTGGTTTGTGGGTCGTATATGGCAAAACCCGATTTGCCCTCTTCCTGAGATCCATCTGTATATATACAATAATAATGTGCATAGGTTTGTAGTAGATATTCTTCACAACTTTGTTTTAAATCATTACATTTGTACTGATGTTTTCCTTTGTTAACATTATCTACATTAATTCTAATTGTATCTGTAAGATCCATATTGCTGAGCCATGTGTCTAACATAAATCTCTCTAACTGATGAGACCTATGTATGGTATATGAAGACATACTTCTATTCATTGAAACTAATAACGGTTTATTTTTGCACTTCCAATAATTAGAATTACTTAGTTCTATTATATAATTTAATTTCCTAATTATCTCACTATCTTTAAACGACAATGCTTTCATAAAATATTTTCCGCCCAGATAGTGTCTCCGAATATACAAGGGTTGCAGGTGAAGTTCATTTTCCATCACGTGTATTGGAGTAGTTTTTACAAATCCGCCTACAACACGCATGCATTGATTTTGAACTGTATTCAACTTATTTAATACGCTTTTAAGTCCATTATCATAAAGAAAACTGTCATAATCTATAGATTTTGAGGTTCTGTTTTCAAAAATCTTGTGCTTTTTTATAAATGTGTCGTTGTTTTTTTTTTCTTGAGTTTGAATTTGTGCAACGAGTTTGTGCCTGTGCCAATGGCATAATATTTACTCATTTATTTGACATCGCATCTGAAATACCTCGTAGATTTAGGTTAAAATGACAGTATTTTCTACATTTATTATTTTCTAATTGCTTTAATATACTAATTTAGATCTTTTTATAGATTTTTCTTATTATAAAACCAAGTTGACATTTTTGTATGCATGTGCGGTGCGGAGCTTATATCTTCAAAACTACCTAACGGATTGTGATGCTTGTTTTTGTAAATTGGTTAAGTTTTAGTTTCTAAATCCCACCCGTACGAGGTTGCGGGCAACAGCTAGTGTAAATATCAAACACTGAGGTCTTGGATAAAATTAGTTTTGACATTATTTACAACGTCTTACCATCACCCCTTAAAATCCTCTACTCGGAACAATGCTACAACCATTCAATAGAATTTCTTGAACACCGATACATCTTAAAGTGAACAATGAATAAAGATTTTGTAATGTCAATGACGTATTGTGGTAGCTGTTCGCAAAATGCCTGAGCAAAATTGGCAGAGGTAACTTTATTACTATTTTATGGACATTTTACGCACAGTTCTCTGGTCCCAAGCTAAGCTTTATTGCTTGTGTAATGGGTACCAGAATACGGACATACTAAATATAATTTCTAATTTTTGTAAATACATACAATACCTGCATAGCAATATTGGCGTTAAACCTATAATACTTGGCAACATCATAAATACAATTTTATAACATGTAAATTAACAAATTCGATTATAAGAGATTATGGTGATTGTCCCACCGGAAGAACAGCGACAAATTAGTAATAAGTTTAAAATATCCCGTTTTGCATTTTACCTAGCCCAAAAATTTGCAATAATATGAAAACGTATAAAACTTGCTGTATAATGTATATTTAATTTTAATGGTTTATGTAGTGACACTGCCTGTAATGGTACTTAGTGATAGTAGGGATTGTGATACCTGTCTTCTAACTTGTAGGTCTGTAGAAACTTTGGTAGAATCCAACTTATTGACTTTCAGAAACACTACATAAATAATAGTAATGATTTTTCTAAACACAATCTACAGCTCTACAACTGGCATAACAAAAGCACTCCAAAAAAGTTACTCTACTTCATCAAATAAAAAAAAACACAAAAGAACTAACATCTTATCTTTTGCTCACCATATCGGAACAGAATTCAGGCATAGGTCCGTTTGTGATCACAATTTTACGCCTCGAGGACCTTATAGAGACTGTCATTGCCATTGTCACAGATAAAAAAAAAATAGCAGATGCAAACAATATTGTTACGAGTCGAGGACTTTGGGTATATAATAATTGACATTTAATGAAGTGTCCCAACTGTGGTTGACTTATTAGGGTACCGTAAGCTAATATTTAAAAACTGATGATTTTTTTTTTAATTATTTTCGTAGTGTCTTTTAGGTACCTATATTATTTACGTATTACACAGATAGTAGGATAGTAAAATTGTCTGTAAAGTGACGGATTAAGAATACAAGTGTCATCACCCCATCTCTTTTTCAGGGTGCTGTAAAACCCAGCTAAAGGATCAAAGATAACATACTCTGTGAGAGATGGAAAACTCAAAAAAAAACCTCGTGCCAATATTCCTGGTCAGCGTGGCACAGTATACCATAATACTTCCCAATGCACAGGAGGCCCGTCCCCAACAGTGAGCCGTAATAGTCTAGATAAATATAATAATTAAATATAAAATATTTATATTTTCATAGGATAAAAAATATTTATACAAAGCACATGAAACTTGCAGACGTACCTACCCACTACAAATCCTCTAGCTGACTTTACTTCTTGTTACATCAGCTGCCATCCATCCATAGAAATATCTGTATACAAGCCAATGCCCGCAACTTCGTCGAGAAGGAATGGAGAGCAAACCCTAACAAGTTTAACAAAAAAGCCATCCACTTGAACCACTTTGTATATTAAAAAATACCGCATCAAAATCGGTTGCGTAGTTTTGAAGATATAAGCTAACATAGTGACATACATACAAAAAGAACGACTTTCTTTTATAATTAGTAAAGAATACAATAAATACGTACGGAACCGTGACTCCCAACCAACGTTTTTTTTCTCGTATCCAAAAAGCAAGGTGTCGTCTCAACGCTTGTGAATTCATACAATAATACTTTTGTTACATTCGAAATTCGAATAGTGTTAAATCATTACTTTTTTTTTTATTAAGTCGTTTTTTATTTTTAAAATGTACTCGCAATTTTTAGATTCATATCTCTTTATACTAAAGAAGTCAATCGAATGACGTTTCATAATTTTTATGAGAAAATAATATCTGATTGCAAATTGTAAAATGATCCTTCTTTCGTAAAAAATATGTGTGATAATTATTTAAAATATTTTTTTATTGACAATAATATGTTGCCACTTGCCAGTGATAAAAAATATAGTTTAATTCGTCTTCTTTTGGTCTCTATAAGCTTAAGCCATGTACCTACCCAATCTAAACTTTTTGTCATAATATGAGAACTTTATTTCATTTTAAAACATTTTTGTATGAAAGATACTTTTGAACTTTTGAACTTAACTTAACGGTAGACGAACGATTTTAATTTATGGAAGACCAAAGAAAAGATTAATGGATTTTGTGAAAGAGGATATGACAATATAAAGAGTGACCACAGATATGGCGTCTGACAGAATGGAATTACAGAAAAAGACATGTTCCGCCAAGTAATTGGATTATAGCTGTGATTATAGCCAAAAAGAAAGTGATAGAGTTGAGCTCTTTTTGGGTCTGAAAAATCTTATAGGTTCGCGTACCCTATATGTATCTACGACAAACAACGACATAAATAATATAAATATAAATAAATATTCATAAACTTTTCATACAACATTTCATACAACTCCTCTGGTCCCAAGCTAAGCGTATATGCTTGTGTTATGGGTATCAGAATACGGATTACTACATATTATTATACTACTTTTCTTTTCTAAATACATATATTTATATAATTAATTATTAATTAATTAATTAACACAAATTGGTAATGCGCCTGGCAGCCATGTTGGTGACGTCATAGTGACGTATAGATGAGAATATTACATTTTGTTAGCTGTACTTTTTCTTTGCTGATGACGTCACAAGGGCGTTAATTTGACAAGGTTCCAGCGCATTACCAATTTGCGTGGCTTATACTTATAGTTATAATACATGTAAAACACCCAGACGCAGTACAAACATTTGTATTATAAACTAGCTATTGCCAGCGACTCCGTCCGCGTGGAATTTAGAAAATTTACCCCGTTTTTGCGTCATTTTTCACTACTGATTCGCCTCTACTGGTCCGAGCGTGATGTTATATAGCCTAAAGCCTTCTTCAATAAATGCCCTATCTAACACTGAAATAATTTTTCAAATCGGACCAGTGGTTCCTGAGATTAGCGCGTTTAAACAAACACAAACTCTTCCGCTTTATAATATTAGTATGGATAAGTATCACACAAGTCATTGTCCCGAACGGGAATCGAACCCGTGACATCGTGAATGGCAGTCCATTACATGAACCACTCTATCAAGAAGCCCGTCAAGGAATAAGGCTGATGCAAGGATTCTCATAAATTGTAACCAAAAATATTTTAACAAACAAAGTAACATAAAATGCCTGATTCCATTATCGATTATGTTAAGTAAACTTTCGTAAATGCAATGGCCGCGGTTTTTGTTTTATTTTTGCACGATACATTAATTTTTTTACGTAAAGGAATACTATCTTTCTGATCTTCGGTGTAAGGTGACCATAATATTGATACAAAATGTCCTGTAATATATTCTGAAATCTAAATTCATACATCAATCCATCCATCAGCCTCTCTCCGTCCACTGTTGAACATAGGCCTCCCCCATAGAACGCCACAACACACGGTCTTGTGCCGCTTGTATTCAATGACTCCCCGCGACCTTGACGATATCGTCGCTCTAACTTGTCGGGGGCCGCCTAACGCTGCATCGTCCGGTACCTGGTCGCCACTCTAGGACTTTTCTCCTCCAACGATCATCACGAGCGATGTGGCTTGCCCATTGCCACTTCAGCGTGCTTACCCTTCGGACTATGTCGTATACGCCCGTTTTCCGACGGATCTGCGTATTTATACAAGAACACCAAACTCGTGTAGTCTTAGTTTTGATTTCTGTTATACATATTTAAAATTCTCACCAAATTCCCCCGAAACGTCTAGGACCGATTTCTATTAAGTTGTATGTGGATATCAGGATCAAGGAGCTTATTATAAAAGTATAAAATAATATTATAATTCTGTGATTAGAATCAGGAACAAAGTCATCGGCAATAGTTAAGTTTAATACACAAAGTGCAGAAAGCCTAAACAATGCTGTAGAAAATCCTGACAAATTAAAATTTATGGTCACCCTAAAAATTTAATTATTCTTTATAGCACCAAGATATTCATACTCATAAGTTGGATTAATAAAAGCTTCTTACTTTAAAAAATTGAACATTTTTAACTTTAGATTATACTTAGATAAAGTATTTGTATACAAAAGTTAACGTTGCATTTTCAATATTTATTTTATAAACCTTGGGAAATAACCTTTTGGAGAAAGGCAACACCCAACAGAGTTTTTATAGCAACGGATTAAAAATATACATGTCACTACTCCATTATCTAAGATGGGTGTTACAAAAAACAACCTAGAAAGTCTTTACAGAAAATTATTTGCTAGAGATAAATTTCTAAACTAATTTCGTCTTTCAAGTTTTTCGTTGCCCAGCTATAGGACTGAAGCTGTAGAGCTGAATTAGTTGGCGATAGTGAAACGGTCCTAATAATCTATCAGTATTCATAGATTTGTTATTAAAAACAAGCTAAATACGAGTTGGAGTCGCATATGAATGGGTCCGTATCGTTATCATCATAATATATTCGTTTACCGTCATAATCATGCCATCTAAGACCATCAAGTTACACTGGAAACGTTTGTTGTATAGAAGTAAGTCCCTATATAATAATTATCTTCTTTACAAAATATATAAAATAGTCGTTATTTTATGTATGTACCTATGTGAGCTTATATCTCCAAAAGAACCCAACGGATTTTGATGCAGTTTTTTATTACACAGATAGGGTGATTTAAGAGGATGTTTTGTTTTTGTAAATCTTGTTAAGATTTTGTGTTTACTGCGGGAGAGTCAATGACTAAAAACTCGGGTAAAACCGCAGGCATTAGTTAGATCATTATATTTTGGAATTTGTTGTTAGAGAGACAGAGATACATCATTTGTTAAAATTTTAACTCTCTAGCTATTACCGTTCCTGAGATATAGTCTGACGACAGACAGACGGATGGACAGCGAAATCTCGCTATTATTGGGACTCTATTAGTGACACTTCGCTGTCGGTTCGTCTGTTTTACCTTTTGATACAAAACCCTTAAAACCATAGGTTCATCACTTTAATATCCGTAGTCTCAGTCTGTCTCCTAAACATTGGTATAATACAAGTAAAGCACACAGTTATAGTGCAGTGGTTAGTCTTGTTAGATGTTAGATCATATCTTGAGATGAAGGACGGGTGAAGGGCTGAGTGGCGCACAGTAGGGGTAACACGACATGTGCACGCGCAGGGTTTGGGATATTAGTAAGGTCTGCAAAAAAATCCCATTAAAATGTTAGGACTTAACGAATATAATAAAAAATAAGTTGTCCATATGACAGATGTTCGAAAGAAGCATACAAATGTCAACACTCCTTTTCCTCCCGTGGGTGCAGTAAGACCCAGCTAAGAAGTGTTTTCATCAGATAATATCCTCTGTGAGAGACGGTAAACTCGAAAGTAAACTATGCCAACACGCCTGGTCAGAGCGGCGTAGTAGACCATAATCCCTCCCAAAGTGGAGGGATGGAGGAAGGAGGCCATGGGACGTTATTGGACTGAGATATGGATTCATTTTGTTTGGTTTTAAAATTGTCAAACTGTGAATTATTATGTTGGCTGAAATCTTCCTGAATAGTCAAATTAAATTTCAAACATTGTATACTTAAACTTAGCTGTTGCCCACAACTTCGTACGCGTAAGATTTAGAAAATGAAAAATCTTTACAAATTATACAAAAAAGCAATCCTCATGAACCACTCTATCTATTAAATAAAAAGGTGCATTAAAATCTGTTGCGTATTTTTCAAGATATGACCTCGCATACAAAAATATCGACTTTGTTATAAAATAAGTTAAGATGCTATATTAATACAAATATAACAGCATAACAAATTTCTAAAAACATTATTATAATATTTTTATGAATATTGTTTTGCTATCGCTACCGAGTTAACCCAACCGTTATCGTGTGCATCCATAACCGAACGTTTAACATGACATGAACGATGTTTTACAAAACACTAGCGACTTTTTGTCACACTTTTTGTGATAGTCATGGGAAGATAATACCCAAACTCTATGAAGACAAAAATGATGAGATATTTGTTTGACACACATAGATAACATCCGCAGTGAGAGACGGAAAACTCGAAAATAAACCCTGTGCCAACACGCCTGGTCAGCGTGGCACAGTAGACCATAATCCCTCCAAAGTGGAGGAGGCCCGTGCCCAGTAGTGGGACGTGAATTAGCTGGAGAAAGAAAGAAAGAAATTACATAAACATTAAAAAAATTAATATGTTCAAAAATAGTAAAATTTTTAGCATTCTCGGAAAAAGAAGTGGTTAGCCCAACAAGATCGGATTTCTTATAACAAAACAAAGTAAAAACTAACAAAGTAAGTATAACATATTATTATTTGTAACAGTATCTTTTAAGAGACACTTCTCACTTATTTTTTGCCCTATATTTAGTCGGGTTTATTGTCGGCAGGTGGCGCTACCGGTTGACAATGTTTATTTAGTCTTGCAATAATATTAACTTCACACGTTATGTCGATACGAAGCATATTTAAATTTAATAGTTATTGAAAACATGTTTTAGTTCAAACGGAATGTTTTAATTAGGTGTTGTTTTAATAGGATAAGATCTTGTAGCTCAGCCTAATCCGTGACCATGGAGACTGAAAAGTCTCCAAAACGTTGGGCTAGATTGGCAATAAATTATGGAGGTTTAAATGCGTTAAGAAGTGGTTTTATTTGACTAAATGGGATTGTTTTAACGTATCATTCGTCTTGTAACCTACGTGTCAATTCCGATTAGACAGAGTTTTTTTTGGAAAATTAGCGTTTTCAAATGAATTTCGAAACACTAACAGTCTTATTCATAATAACATATCGGACTTTTAAACGGAGATTTTATCGGAGATATCAAACGCGTAAAAAGACTATTATGAATAACAAGTTTTGACAATTTTCGCGAACCTATTTTAGCGACCTTTTAAACCTCCGATAAGTCATTATGAATAAGGTGGTTAGTAAATAAAAAATCCTGTTCTTAAATCTTTGATAGTTCACACCGTTTGTTATTGTCAGATTTATTCAATACTAGCTGTTACCTGCGACTCCGTCCACGTAGAATTTAGAAAATTTTCACGTGAGACTGCGCGATGTCTTATTTCATGTATAAGTTTGGTGTTTCTATACCGATGATTCTTTTTTTATTGAATAGGTAATAATGTTAACTTTTTTAAATTAGGGATGAGTGAGAGTATTATAAACGTAAAAGTAAACAAATATAATAAGAATGCTCCGAACAGCTAAGCTATCAGGAGTTACACGTGTTATTGTGAGTCAACCATAAAATGTAGACATATGCTGTTGCGGGATATTTTTTAGACAATTTTATGTAGAATATTTTCGTCATACTTGATTTCTATGTAACTTTAACCATTAAGGCTGCACACGCGACGGAAGCTTAAAAAATGGAGTAACTTCTCCCGTTTTCCCAACATTTCCCTTCACTACTCTGCTCCTATTGATTGCAGCGTGATGAAAAGTATACTGTAACCTGCCTAGGAGTATGAAGAATAATTGTACCAAGTTATGTTAACATCCGTTGAGTAGTTTTTGTTTCTATAAGGAACATACAGACGGACAGACAGACAGACAGACAGACAGACAAAAATTTTACTGATTGCATTTTTGGCATCAGTATCGATCACTAATCACCCCCTGATAGTTATTTTGAAAATATATTTCATGTACAGAATTGACCTCTCTACAGATTTATTATAAGTATAGATTTTTCACAATTGTTAAGGATCGATAAGGATGCAATAAATTATCCATCGTATTGTTTGTCAAATTTTTTTAAACTAATCAAGTTCTTAAATAACTTTTAACTATAGGAACTAACATATAAGCTAACTTGAACTTTTAAGACTTTAAATTTTTTTTTCCTTGAATTTTTATTGTTTTAATCAAGAACTTTAGCATCACTATCATACCGTCACGCCATTTTCTATGAAGGTTGGCAGGCATCGAGAACTTAATGAATTATTTAAATAAATTTTGTACCAAACAGAATACAATTCTGAACGTATTTTAAGATAAGTATATAAATGTTCTAACAATGCATTCGTACAAGAGAAATGGTTGGATGCGGGTAGACAGAGTATGGGATATATATGTTATCTTTATAATACCGTTAGTAAAGAATAGGTGTGGATATTCCTACCTTTTTAAGTTTTAAGAGGGTACTGTACTCCTAATTTTGGTATTTGCCTTAGGTATTGCTATCCCTATTCCCGAGCACCGTGATGAAAGGGACGAATATAGCTGAAACAGAATATTTTACCTACAAATTCTTTGAAAAAAAAGACGTTTCGTACTTCCCTTTTTTCTTCGCGAAAGTTTAACCGATTTTTATTGTTTTTACGCTATATTATAGATGAAGAGTATATCTATGCTTGTATCACAATTTTTTTTGGTAAAACGTTACCAAATATGTGTGATAGACGCTGCAACTTTACCTAAAGAAAACCGAAAAAAAAAACGGGATTTTCGGATGGTCATATTTCTTTTAGTTATTATGCATTGAAAAAAAGAAAGTGACAGAAGCATAGATATACTCTTCATCTATAATATAGCGTAGAAACAATTAAAATCGGTTAAACTTTCACGAAGAAAAAAGGGAAGTACGATACCCATATTTTTGTATGGAGCATAATCTGGTATCGTGCCCTCTTAAGGTTACAAAAATGTAGAACTTCATGTCCTTTTGATGGTACCAAATTACAGTAGATATAATTAATATGTACTTAGTACTTTTTTACAACCAGAGGCAATACCAGAGTCTGTGTAAAAACACAATGATTGTCATCTCCGGGGATCGAACTTGTGATATCTTGCACGGAAGTTAGCTACACTACCACAATACCATACATATTAAGAGGATACCAAAATAGCTTCGTGCATTTTTCTATGTACGAAGTTTTCATTGTTTCTTTAGATTGAATGGCTAGAGCTCTAATTTTTAAATATATGTTTTTAGGGTTCCGTACCCAAAGGGTAAAAACGGGACCCTATTACTGAGACTTCGCTGTCCGTCCGTCCGTCCGTCCGTCCGTCCGTCTGTCACCAGGCTGTATCTCAAGAACGGTGATAGCTAGAGAGTTGAAATTTTCACAGATGATGTATTTCTATTGCCGCTATAACAACAAATACTAAAAATAAAATAAAATAAATATTTAAGGGGGGCTCCCATACAACAAACATGATTTTTTGGATTCCGTACCCAGTATCTCAAGAACGGTGATAGCTAGACAGTTGAAATTTTCACAGATGATGTATTTCTATTGCCGCTATAACAACAAATACTAAAAATAAAATAAAATAAATATTTAAGGGGGGCTCCCATACAACAAACATGATTTTTAGGGTTCCGTACCCAGTATCTCAAGAACGGTGATAGCTAGACAGTTGAAATTTTCACAGATGATGTATTTCTATTGCCGCTATAACAACAAATACTAAAAATAAAATAAAATAAATATTTAAGGGGGGCTCCCATACAACAAACATGATTTTTTTACCGTTTCTTGCTCGATACTAATAACGTTGCCTTATGTTGCATAGATAATGGTACGGAACCCTTCGTGCGCGAGTCTGACTCGCACTTGACCAATTATTTCAATATATGATCTAGGATCGCATGAACTCAGAAACGCGATTGAAAAAAGTTTTCTCGAAAGAAAATCTTGGCGAAACAACCTCTCAAATTTTTTATTTTTTTCATTTGTCGGTCTATTATCGCGTATTAACTAATGAAATAACTTTAAAAACATAGGTAACTATTATGTATAGAAACACGTGGATCAGAATTAAAATATATTTAGTAGGTTTTGAGTAAATAGGAAAAGTATCCCTAATTCTTCATTTTCTGTGCCTACTGGCTGTGTTAATATGTACGTGTCGGCGATGATATACGATAATATTGATGTAGGCCCTTAATGTCAGTATTTCATAAATAATGACGTACTTACAAACATAGCCTATTATTCTTCGATCCTCAGTAGATAACATACCAAAGTCATTCATAGTATCCAAAACAAAACCGTAGACAAGGACAAGTGATCATTATAAAACAACATTTAGAAAGAGAGAAAAAATCAGTTCAAAAAACGAAATGAGCGGTTAGAGTTCATAGATAATGAAATGTTGCAGCGCATGCGTACAATGACGTTTCTTAAAAATGTTTGACGGCCAAATTATGGGTTAGGTACCTTACTCATAGGGTTATAGTTTAGGAGGCCGACTACCTTTTATTTCTTATAAATTATTATAAAACAAAGTCATTATTTTTGTATGTATGTCCCTATGTGAGCTTACATCTTTAAAACTACGGACAACGGATTTTGGTGCAGCTTCTTTTAATAAACAGGGTGGTTCAAGAGGACGGCTTTTTTGTATAATTTATTAAGATTTGGTTACTAAATTCCACGCTGACGAAGTTGTGTGCAAAAGTAGGCAAAAGTAGTAGGCAAAAGTCTTCGAATAAGAAACCGGCTAAAAACACAGATTTACTCACAAACGGTTCGATACCTGCTCTTTCTCCAACCCATTAACGTTTCACTGTTGGGCACGGGCCTCCTTCACTTAAGAAGAGATTAAGTTCGACTGTGGCCTATCCACCAGGCGTGTTGGCATATGAATTTTATTCGAGGTTTACGCCTATAATAGAAGTAATTATCTCTCTAGTATATCTTTCATTGGCATTTGAAAAATTCTTTCAGTGTTGGATAGCATATTTATCGAGAAAGGCTATAGGTTATATAATATAACGCTACGACCAATAGGAGCGAAGCAGCAATAAAACATGTTTCAAAAACGGGGAAAATTTTCTAAATTCCACGTGTACGAAGTCGCAGGCAACAGCTATTTTATTATAAGTATGTATTAAGAAAAGTAGTTTAGAAAGAAAGAAGGAAAGAAAGAAAAGTATTTATTCACCCCCATGGGGACACAAAGCATTCATATATAATTAAAAAAAAACACAAAAACAATATTAAAGTAAGATGAAAACAACAAATATAAAGACAATAAACAAAACAAAAAATAAAGATGAAATTTAAAAAAAAAAAAGTAAATAAATAAAATATAGTGAGCTGATGTGTCCCACCCATGGAGAGGAAAAGGGTCGTTGCTCAGCTTATTGTGTTGCGATTTTTACATCGCAACGCTTACGTAGCAATACGTAGTATATCTGTATGCACTAGCCTACTACTATTAGCCTGGGACTAGAGGTCGTCGTGTAAAAGAAAAATATGCTCTTGAATTAAAATAAAATTACCAACGAGAAATGTTTAAGGTTTGTTGTGTTCTACCTCCTAGACTACACGAATGATTCTAAACACGTTTGATCTTCTCACAAAACGTTATATTTCCCTTTCCTTCATTATTGTACACGGATGAAGGGTTAAACACATGTTACACTAACATATTTATGTTAATTTGTTTAATTGTCTGTTTGTACAATTATTTATGTGAAATAAATGCATTGTATTTAAATATTTTTTTAAGTTTAATAGTGTCTAAAGTGGTCTAATGTGTGGTAAAACTTTTAGATCAATTTTATTACTGGGCTATTGCCCGTGACTGTTGAGCGCTAATATCAGGAACTAAACTTCTGAACTTCTTTCAGTTTTGGATAGAACGAATAGAATATTGAAGAAGGCTTTAGGGTATATAACATCACGCTGCGACCAATAGGGGCGAAGTATTAGTGCAAAATGTTGCAAAAACGGAGAAAATTTTCCAAATTCCACACGTACGAAGGGAACAGCTACTCGTAGTATATCTATCTTGTATATATCCGTATTCAGCAGCGGCGTGCACTGGTATTTAACTTAGGGTAGGCAGTCACAAAAACTTTTTCTTTTATAGATTTTTAGCATAGCCACGCGACGGATCTCTAAGTCGGAAACCATGCCAACAGAACAAATTTAAATCTGAATATCCCGAATCAGTCCACACTGTACTAGAATTACTAAACAATAACTATGTACGTACATACATACGTACATGTACGTATGTACATACGTTTCATAACTTTTAACATGAAATTTTCGAGTTACATTGGTGCCTATTCTATGTGCAGACCTAAACTTAACTTAACTAAAAAATGAAAATTGATAGCGTCAATAACACAATTCGGCAATGTTAACAGAACTTTTTTTATATAAAAACTGTTTATTATAGACTAACGATTTTAATTAATATAAATGTGTGCAAAAAAATAGCGAAACATTTAAGATACAGCAATAGCTGTTTTCATTTTTTAGTTAAGATAACCATTCCCACGTCCCGACCTAAATACCTATTATACCGTTGTCCGTACAGCTACGCGTGGCGCTGATTGGATCGGTACCGCGCTCGCATGTTGTAACAAAAAACCTTTATAGCTTCTTATCTATAATACCTAGAGTGAAGGCAAATACTACGAAAAATTACTAGAAGACTACAGATGAAATCTATCTATTTTTTAAGATCTGAAAATTTATTTTAAAGTATTAAAAATGAGAACAGAAGAAGACAGAGGAGAAAACATAACAATTCAAAATATAACTCGATTTTACTCTTAAAACTGTGATATGTATGCTATATGTATACTTAATTATAAAGCACAAATCATCTAGTTTATCTTGATGTATAATAATATTATTAATCTATGAACTCATAAATAAAACTAAACTACTTACGACAATCCGCTGGAACTTCAAAACCACTTGTTTACTAAACACAAAGCGTAAAGTGGACTGAAGATAAAAACTGCCATCTAGTGGTTATGGATTGTGAAGTAATTCATCAGCTATCTATTATACAACTTATAGACGCAAAAAATAACGCAATTTGTCCATAGATGTCGGTTTTATAAAATATGTCGCTATGGATATAAAAGTATCCTTGGACGTAAATTGCCCTTTTTTTGGATATCAAAGTATCCTTGAACGTGTGAATGGTTAAGTTTAGTTCTGCACATAGAATAGGCACCATTACCTACCTTTTTGCTGGCTTAGTTGTTGAACTTGTTATTTTTAATTTTTAACAAACACACACTATCAACACACATTTCACAATCAAATAACATTTTAAAATCAACAAACGAAAATCCATACAATTATTAAATTAAAGAAACTCAATATTAAACAGTTCAATGAATCACACGAAAAAATAAAATGGCCTCCGTCGAAGCAAAATATTTCTGCTATTTAAATAAATAAAACCTTACTAAACAAAAATGCATACGTGATTTATTAGACTTCCGACTATTATATTTATTCGGATTATAATAGGTAACGAACGAACGCCGAATACTCGCGGAAACTTCCGATCGCCAAAGCATGCGGCATGACATGCAGTACAAGGCGTCTTCAATATGCAAGCCTGTGTGCGTTTGCGAACTGTGCACGGACACCAAAATTTCTACACACATATGAACTCATGGCAGGCGGGCGGCGTGGAGCTTGCTAGCTACGCTAATATTATTCCTTCGCCAAACGCCTGGCAAAAAGCAATTTGCAAGCACATATTGGTGCTTTTTATGAATTATTAGGCGTTTTTAAGTTATAATATTTTGTTTAATTAATAGTAAATAAATGAATATAGTCATCTAAAACATACGAACGTTTTATTAAAATATCTGTGAATGGCAAGTAAAGCAGCGCTTTTCTGCTTGTATAGAGCGCACGCCCATGGTATTCAGGTACCAAGAACACAAGCAAAATTAAATAAGCCTAGCTTAGATTCGAACGTTAAAAAAAAATCTGTAAAAAATTCTTAAATATTTCAAATCAGTTAAGTTATAAATAACAATATATAATATTTAATATTTTTAACAATTTTGGGTTTTAAAAAGAGTTTACTCTTTTTAAAACCCAAAATTGTCAACATTTCCCTGATAAATCTTTAAAGAATTACAAAACAATTTAGAATTATTTATGTACCTGTTACAATATTCGAGAAAAATCCAATGAACGCAGGTTTCGCGTCGGCGCCATTCCATGGTATTCAACTTGACAATAACAAAATGGCGGATTGTGACACTTTTTAATGAATTTATTGGCGATTAAATGCGAGCGAATGTGAATACGTGAGGTAATTATCGTTAATTGCTATTTTTCCGTGGGATTTGTGTGTTGGTTTGTATTTTAAGTGTTTTAGTGGGAATAAATATACTATATTTCGTCAAACACCGTTACTAGTTTTAGTGAATGAAGACAAAACGTCTATATACATATTTTGTTTGACATACCTCGTGGTACAGAGGTTAGTATAATGGATTGTCGTTTAAGAGGTCACATATGCATAAGCAATTGCTGTTGCCCGCGTTGGTTGATTCCTTCGTTGGTTGAGATAGTGCGCTCGAGTACGAGAAGTTCATCACCGATATCTATCAAAATTGTCAAGTGCGTAGAGCTAACGAACTTCACCATTTTTTTTAAAGCCATGTAAGTGTATTTACTCGTAGATGATAGCAGACAGCGCTCTAAAGCCCCTATATACATTAAAGTAAAAATATGACGGTTTTTACTTATTAAATTAAAAATATGAAATATAGTTATTAATAAATAAAACTATTTTTTTAATGGAACTCTTCAGTAACACAGGATAACATCAATTATAAACCCTACAGTTCAAACTAGTCTGGTTGTTGTACGGGAATGCATCAAGTAAGGTATCTGATACGATTTGGTTCGTGGGCGACGGTAATATTATATTTAATTGTAACGCCCAGAAACGCCCACTGGTTATTTGGTGCATTTACCCGTTTTAAATAAAATCTATGGAGCCGTTGTTTTTAAAATATCTTTTAGATTCATCTGTTCCGATAATTTGTTTAGTTTAAACTATAAACGTGTTAAAATCTGTAACCACTTAAATACTAAGAAAAAAAGTCACTCCAAACTCCTCGAGTATGCGAAAGTTTGTTTTGCATAAACTCATTTATTATAACACAAACATTATTCTATCAACATAGTTGTAAATCACATATTCACCATACATTGTCTATTAAGGGCCTACATCAATATTATCGTATATCATCGCCGACACGTACATATTAACACAGCCAGTAGGCACAGAAAATGAAGAATTAGGGATACTTTTCCTATTTACTCAAAATCTACTAAATATATTTTAATTCTGATTTACGTGTTTCTATATATAACAGTTACTTATGTTTTTAAAGTTATTTCATTAGTTAATACGCGATAATAGACCGACAAATGAAAAAAATAAAAAATTTGAGAGGTTGTTTCGCCAAGATTTTCTATCGAGAAAACTTTTTTCAATCGTGTTTCTGAGTTGATGCGATCCTAGATCATTTATTGAAAAAACATATACTTAAAAATTTGAGCTCTAGCCATTCAATCTAAAGAAACAATGAAAACTTCGTACATAGAAAAATGCACGAAGCTATTTTGGTATCGTCTTAACTAACATAAAATTGTCAAAATAAATCAAGATATAAAACAATAAATCCAAAACATCCTTTTAAAAAGACATCAAAACGGTGAATTTTTTGAGTGAAAAAAAAGTCACTAAAATTTTTCAAGTGGTTACAGATGCTCCATATATTTCTGAATGATGTTCGGTGTCTATTCCCACGTCCGATTCTTTGAGTGGGCATTTGGGCAAACCCGGTTTGGGGTTAAACTAATTACTAGAATATTTTTCAAACTTTCTTTAATGTTTTTTTTTACTTTTTACGAATAAAACAAAAGCTTTTGATAAGGATTACAGACACAGATTACTATCGATATATATCTATATCAATTACTGTTATAAATAAAAATTTTTGACAATTTTAGGGAACCGATTTTAGCGAACTTTTAAACCTTTGATAAGTCATTATAAATAAGACCATTGGCTACATCATGCAGCTGGCTTGAAGCCACTTACATATATGTGAGCGTCAAATATGTATCTATGTGCGTCTATGATTTTTTAGGGTTTCGCACAAACCCATATAGGATCACTCCGGTGTCTGTCTGTCCGTCTGTCAAACTTTTTTAACTCAGTAACGGCTGAAGGTATCAACTTGAAACTCGTACGATATGTAGATCTATGCGGTCGTTTGCTGCAAAAAATACAATCAACCTTTTACCTCTACGCATTTAAAAGATATAACCGAATTACGACCATTTTGAAGAATTTTCGACTTATGCTAGGGAATCAAAATTCACAGGTTACTTCACGTTGTCTTAGAGACTTGAAATTTGGCATAGACCAAGTCTATATAGTGCTGATATAGGGAAAAATCCAAAAACTTGTAATTTGCTATCACATCACAAGAAAAAAGTGTTTATACTAATACCAACTTATGAAGTAGCTGAAATGTAGGCGATTCCCTACATTTCAACTAAAAAATTAAGTTGGTGTGTTGTTTTGAGTTTAATTAACTGATTATTTGAATGCAGTTACTTATGTTTATATGTCTAGTGGGTACGAAACCCTAAATGTGGTAGTTTACCTCGCTCTTGACAGGTTTTTTTTTATACCACTAAGGTGGCAAATACGCTTACGGCCTGCCTGATGGTAAGCAGTTACCATAGCCTATGGACACTTGCAACACCAGAGATGTCACTCGCGCGTCGCCAACCCTGCAGAAATCTTTTAATCCCTTTTTTGAAGAGCCCCATGCTGTAGTCCAATGGAAAAACTTCGGCAGATGATACAGGCTATACGTCTTATGAAACATTACTAGTCTATGAAGTACGATTTAGCAAGGCTACAGTTACTTGTCGTCAAGATTAAACACCAATAAACTATAATCACGTTATAACTTAAAAAGGCACAATACCTTTGCTCCCGACGTTTCGACCGAGTTGCATCGATCGTGGTCACGGGTCGACTGGAGTCTTGCTAGCGACGTCTCCGGGAGGCGCGGGTTTCGCGAACTACCCTCGCCTGGTCTTGCACATGTAAATGTTCACTATAGTCTGTACTTCGACACACAACACTAACTACGTCACTCTTCTTCTGGCTAGTACCGTCCTGATAACGGATGCATTTACTGATGACAGGCCCCCATGTCGGTGAAAGTCGATATCCATCTTCTCGGTTGAAATTTTTGTATTTCTTTATCTCAACTGCCTCACGTACCATTCTGGGAAAGTAGTGACGCTCAGTAGATAGGACTCGAGGTTGGTGTAGTTCGATCCAATGATTGGCTCCTGCCTCCAATAAATGCTCCGCTATAGCTGATTTGTTGACTTGCCGGTTCTTAACAGTAGTGACACTATATATAAACAGGTGTCCTATAACCCTACGGCCAGAGTGACTAAGCGTATACGTAAGATCATTGGAGACCATCAAGACCTTTTCGCGAAGGATGTTTTTGACCATCTCTTCAGACCGAAGATTGTGCAAGCGCCTAAGCTGTATGGTCTGCCTAAAGTACACAAAAAGGATGTACCATTGCGACCAATAGTTGGTCAAGTCGATTCACCAACCTACCATCTGGCGAAGCACGTGTCACAGGTACTACAACCATTAGTAGGAAATACTGCATCTTTTGTGAAGGATTCTCGCCATTTTATAGACATCATTAAGGGCGTCCGTATGGATAGTGACGATATAATGGTGAGTTTTGATGTGGAATCTCTGTTCACTAATGTTCCCATAAAGGACTGCCTGGAAGTCATCGAGCTGAAGCTGAGGGAAAATGATCTGTCTAGTGACTATATATTGCTACTTGAACACTGTTTGGATGGCAACTACTTTCTATACCGTGGACAACACTACCTCCAGATCGATGGTGTAGCCATGGGCAGCCCAGTGGCTCCAGTAATGGCTAATATCTGGATGGAGCACTTTGAAAACGCAATTGACATGCAAGCGTTCCACGTTAAGCTATGGAAGAGGTATGTTGATGATATCTTTTGCATCATGAAAGGGAGCAAACCAGATGTTGATATTTTCATGAAACATCTAAATTCAATTCACCCAAACATCAAGTTCACATCGGAATTGGAGGTAGACGGATCATTGGCCTTCCTAGATGTACGATTGACGTTGAGACAGGACGGGTCCCTGGGTCATACTGTTTATCGTAAGCCGACACACACGGATAGGTACTTACACGCACACTCTCATCATCATCCGAGGCATCTGCAATCCGTTGTGTATTCTCTCAAAAACCGTGCATATGATCTTTGCGATGCTGAACACCTAGAAGATGAATTAACGCATGTTCAAAAGGTATTAATGCGCAACGGATACAGACCTGTCGACAAGAAATTACAGAGGAAGCGTCTCAAAAAGCAGAGTGCGGAGAGGGTGCCCGCGTTTCTGCCCTATATCAAAGGAGTGACGGATAAAATTGGAACAGTACTAAATCAATACTCCATAAAGACTGTATACAAACCGTATTCTAAGGTGGCAAGGGAGCTGCGGACCCCCAAGGACGTCATCCCCTTTTCAAACTCCTGGCGTGTACAAGGTGGAATGCAGTTGTGGTAGTTCCTACATCGGACAGACCAAACGGACAATAGCTGAAAGGGTCAAGGAACATATCACAGCTGTTAAGAACCGGCAAGTCAACAAATCAGCTATAGCGGAGCATTTATTGGAGGCAGGAGCCAATCATTGGATCGAACTACACCAACCTCGAGTCCTATCTACTGAGCGTCACTACTTTCCCAGAATGGTACGTGAGGCAGTTGAGATAAAGAAATACAAAAATTTCAACCGAGAAGATGGATATCGACTTTCACCGACATGGGGGCCTGTCATCAGTAAATGCATCCGTTATCAGGACGGTACTAGCCAGAAGAAGAGTGACGTAGTTAGTGTTGTGTGTCGAAGTACAGACTATAGTGAACATTTACATGTGCAAGACCAGGCGAGGGTAGTTCGTGAAACCCGCGCCTCCCGGAGACGTCGCTAGCAAGACTCCAGTCGACCCGTGACCACGATCGATGCAACTCGGTCGAAACGTCGGGAGCAAAGGTATTGTGCCTTTTTAAGTTATAACGTGATTATAGTCCCGGTAATATCAACAAATTATGAGTTCAAATCGCGTAAGTTTAAAATCAATAACCAATAAACTATCTGGTAAATCTGGTGGACTTATCACTCGTATTATCACTAAAGCACACAATTAAGCTACAGCGCTATTATAAAAACTGGAAGCTAACTTGCCCATTTTGCTCCAAAAATCTTCTATTTTATTTTTAAGATAAATCAGTCTTTATTTTAATATCAAAATTGATCTATTCGGTTAAACAATACGAAGTACATAATAATGTAACTTTTTTTTTCGTTTGGTGACTTATTATTGATATTTACAAGTGTCACTGTCCCTGTAAAATGCTGTAAAAGCCTAACGGTCTTATTCATAATGACTTATCAGAGGTTCACACGGAGATTTTATCGGAGAGATAATACACGTTTTAGCGTAAAAAGACTATTATGAATAACAAGTTTTGACAATTTTAGCGAACTTTTAAACCTCCGATAAGTCTATATGAATAAGACCCTTAGAGACATAGTAGGTACACAGCTGTTAACATCTTCTTTAAAAAAGAAAAATTCATAAATAAATCCTGTGCTAACACGCCTGTTACGGCATAGGGGACCGTAAACCTCCCAAAGTGGAGTAGGCCAATGCCCGGCAGTGGGACGTCAATGGACAGAGAGAGAGAACACAAGAAAAGTCGGGTTAAAAGAGATGATCTCACACATAATTAACTTTACTATACTAACAAGCCAGTCAAAATATTATAACATTACTAAACAACAGTTAAATGACATCAATAATAATATCTGACTGCCACTTTTAGTGGCATCACAAACACAATAAGTGGCCGACAAAATGCCACCTGCTACAAAAACCATTAAAATAGTTAGTCGCTAAAATAGAATTTTAAAAGCACCTAATTGATTAAAACAATTTGTGTAGTGACAAAAATGACATGCCTCTATACAGCTTTTGTCAAAACATACGGAAGAATATTTTGCTCTGCCGATTTTACGTAACAAAATGTGGGATTGTTACTCAATAGACTTAGTTTAGGTAGACTCTAGAAAGTAAAGATTACTAGAGTATACTTTTTTACATCTGTACACTGTTGATGCTCACCTTCTGTATTTTCATATTAATACAAAAAAAGATTCGTACTGACATGAAAAAGTTTTGCAACAAGATTTAAATAAGAGATTTGGGTTATATTTTAACTAAACATATTGTACCCTTTTTAAAGAGGAATCAAGCCAAGAGGAAGACCGAAGAAAAACATAAAAAAAAGAAAACTTAGAAAGGAAGTGTCAGAAAATCATGGAAGAAAAGAATAAGCTACGCTGACTCTACGTAACTGGACCAGATCAAGACGATGAAGAACTCAAATGTAACAGTATTATATAGTACTATCAAATTAAATTATGGAGATTGATATAGAATAAGTTACAAATTCATTAGCGCTGCCGCTCGCAATAAAAGCCCGTATTTTCAACAATTACAAAACCTCTTTGCTGATATAATCTGAACATAGTTTGGTCTCGTTATGCTCTGAAAGGTAACATAACTGAACCGTGTATTAGTTTTTGTTAAAACACCAACAGATAGTTGCGTCAGGTATTTTGTAGCAAACGATGTGAATATTAATTGAGATACAGAAAAGAAAGAAGTCAAAAAAGAAGACAAAGGACTACATTTGTAGAAAATACTATAGGACTACATTTGTAGAAATATAACTAAATTTGTAGAAAATTGTGTTTGTCACCGCCCCTTTTCCTTCCCAGAGGTACTGCAAAATCCAGCTTAACAAAGGGAATTTGCACACAGATAATATTCTATGTGAGAGACAGAAAACTCGAAAATAAACCTAGCCAACACGCCTGGTCAGCGTGGCAAAAAATACCATAATCCTTCCCAAAGTGGAGGGTGCCCTTACCCAACTATGAGGCGTAATGATAGAGTGCATTTTGGCAATTTTTGGAATTTCAGAGGGATTAACAATCAACGTGACGTTCGGACTCAAGGCATTCCCGAAATGCCGTCACACTATGCTTAAGTTTTTTCTCTTTCACGGTCCGTTTCTGCTTTTCATAATATTTCTGTTTTTCTGTCATGATCATCATTTCTATTCATCATATTTTACTCTAATGTTTCTTCCCTCTTTATTACAAGAAATCCAGACACCAGACAAATACTCCCTGTCGAAAACAAACTGAGAAATCAAAACAGAACATTCACTACTGTGGACTGAACTCGTTAATTTCCATTTAAAAGAGACAGCGATTTATAACGATAGACAAAAAAATATTGTCTAATAAGAGTAGCCTCCGAATTACTTCGGAAAAAAAGTTTGATTGAATGGTTTGAGGGTCGGTGCAGACGAGCAGTTCTTTTATAACATTATTTATACAGTATTATATCTTTTTCTTTCCTTTCTTTTTTTCTTCTAAATTTTGGTTATCGCTGCGCTAATGAAGAGGGCTTATGATTATAGTTAAAAAAGAAATACGGCTACCTTCCCTGCTGCCGTGCCTGCTTCTTGATCAGGAATAACCCTGAGTCATTTCATACGAGTCATACGAATTCCACAAAAAATAATCAGGACTGCTGCTTGCCTAACTGCAAAATTGGCGCTGTTCTTACCTACGATCGTTTTTCAGCAATTCCAATTTCACACCTACTTATTTTCTCTGTGCTGCCCAATTTATATTTCGGCAGCCTACTATTTACAATTCGCTGTATAAAATTATTAGTTTGGCACTAGTGTTGCAAAGCATAATTATGCCTCATTGCCAAAAAAAATAATCAAATGCCATGTAATAATACAAAAACATAAATATTACAAAGAATATCATAAAACGTTCAGTATGAATGCTCTTAATCGTTTGGGAGTGAATTTAAATGTTTGGAAGTTTAATTAATCGCTCGGGAGTTTAATTAGTCGCTCGTATGTTCAGTATGTTAGCATCTTATCTCATTTGCCGTCACTTTGCGGGTGTACCCGTGTCACTGGTGTTTGACATGAGACGCGGTATTGTGTTTATATTCACATACCTGTTCTGTGCTAGATTTTGTTTATATTTTAGTATTTAGTACATGCGCTCCATTTTTAAGTGCGGACAGAGCCGTATAATGCCATAGAAGAATAATACCTTCTAGTAGTCCTACATATATCAAGAAAATATTTGTGATCACCAGCGTATTCAGAACTCTAGTCTACAGAATGGCAAGATGATGGAAGTAACCAGTATTTTAGGTCTCGAAAATAAATAAATATTCATGGTCATTTGACACAACGTCCTCTAGTCCCAAACTAAGTTTATATGCTTGTGTTATGGGTACCAGAATACGGATAGAGTACCTACATTAACTACTTTTCTTTTGAAAATAAATACTAATAACACATACTAAACACCCAGACGCAGTACAAACATTTGTTTGACATTTATGAAAATCACAAAGATGATTGAACCGTGCGGAAACCGAACCCGCGACCTCGTGAACGGCAGTCCGTTACATGAACCACTAGACCACGTAGCCCGTCATACATGTTCAATTCCTAGCATAAGTTCTAGTTCCAGACTTCCAGAGGGAAGCACAGCTGCCCCTCTTGCCCCCCTGGGGATATGTATAAGTTCGGGTTGCCACTACGTCGAATTAAGGGCCTGTCGATACTTTGTTTTTTCTGTGGAACTTTAAAAATAAAATAAAAATCTTAACACCTAAAATGTTTAGTCCCAAGCAAACATTTTGTTTCTTTTTTTTTTCAAATATTTTCTATTGATCGTGAACAATGGTGCTTGGTTTTTATGTCTTTTTAGAATACCTATGAGTTGGTTTCCCAGATTTTGTATGCTGCTAAACTTTTCACATAAATTTAATATTACCTACCCTTTTGCGAAGTAATGTGAAAACTAAAATTTTGTGTCAATATAGTATCGGTGTTGAGCTCCGTAAGTGGGACGGACTTGTGGCAATACAACAATCTTTTTTCCATGGAGATAGGCAGAGACTATAGAGCACTAACAGAATCTGCTTTAATCTATTTAATAAAATAATATGGCTATAATCATAATTATGTCTATCACGCCTTTTTACCTATAAAACTATAAAGAGCTAACAGCTACGATTTAAATGGCTAACAGATTCTAATTACAAAATTCCATAAAATATGACTAACTAAATCTCTATTAATGAAGTAATTATACAACATTATAGACAGTTGCTTAATTTAGACTCACTACTACATACAACATTATACACTGCTACATATAGTAACGGAAATCGTCGCATATGTGCAAACACATCTTTTTTTTTTTTTTTTTTTTGTTTTTTTTTTTTTTTTTTATTAATCTGCGATCAGTCGTAGACTTTTAGCAGATGCGATGGGTGTTATCACTCTCGTTTCGGGAAGACATCCCTGTGGAGGCTTTCCCCTATCATTGACGTACATCTAGGTTCTGGACGTCATGGCGTTTTAAGCGTTTATGGTAACGGATGTCAATGAGTTTAGCAGCCAAAGCGTTTGGATGATTCCTGAGCCTGTCTTTGTATTTTTCGGAGTATGCGTTTATCTCCTGTTTGACTGAATAAATATTCAAAGCAGTGTGGATTTCGTTGTTAGTCACAAACCAGGGTACCGCAGCTATGTTCCTTAGTATTCCATTTTGCAATCTCTGCATTATATTTATATTCGAGTCGCAAGCGCATCCCCATAGTTGTAGTCCGTAGGTCCATATAGGCTTAAGGATGGTCTTATATATAAGTAGCTTATTATCAGTCGATAGTAGTGAGTTTCTCGCCATCAGCCAGTTCATGCTTCTAAATCTTATATTAATTTCGTCCCGTTTCGATTTAATATGCTTTTTCCAAGTAAGTCTTCTGTCCAGGTGAATGCCGAGGTATTTAACGCAGTCTCTTTGGGGTAGGGGGCAGCTTCCCAGACTTACCGTGGGGCAGTCTCCCTTTCTCAATGTGAAGGTAATGTGTAAAGATTTCGTCGCACTCGCTTTTATGCGCCATTTTTTGAGCCAGAGATCCATCGCATCAAGGCCTGTCTGCAACAAGCTGGAAGCTAGGTTCGGATCCTTGTTACTTGCAAGGAGAGCAGTGTCGTCAGCGAATGTCGCTGTGGTTAGATTTTCAATGTCGGGTAGGTCATGAGTATATAGGGAGTACAAGATGGGTCCGAGCACAGAGCCCTGAGGCACCCCAGCCGTGATGTCATAGAAATCGGAGCTGCTTCCATCCACCCGCACCTGGAATATTCGGTCTGACAGATATGACTTGATTAGCACGTAGTAGCTGTGTGGAAGAGTATGCTTTATCTTGAATAGCAATCCTTCGTGCCACACCTTATCAAACGCCTGTTGGATGTCCAAGAAAACCGCCGAGCAGTATTCTTTGGCTTCAAGAGATTGCCGAATTTTCTCGTATACTCTATGTACCTGCTCTATCGTTGAGTGTTCATGTCTAAATCCGAATTGATGTTTAGGACATATATAGGCAAACACATCTGTGTACGGATTTATTTGTGGTATCTTCCATCAACAGAATATTCATAAATGGAAAATAACAGCTATTATCAATTTTCGAAAGACGAGGTTCTTGATTCGTTCAAATCTTTTGTGTTTCTTGTATGTTACTAATTTTTTTCAAAAACAGCTCGACTGATTTTGAAAATTCATTTTTGCTTGAAAGTATACTTTCATGTAATCCCTTATCTTCATGTCTGGATTTGATTCATGTGTCTTGATGAAATTTAGGCCAATTTCCTTTATAGGAACACTAGCTGTTTCCCGCAACTTTGTACGCGTGGAATTTAGAAATCAACCCTTAACAAATTATACAAAGAAGCCATTCATTTGAACCATTTTATTATTAAAAAAATACCACATCGAAATCCGTGGCGTACTTTTGAAGATATAAGCTCACATACATACAAAAATAACGACTCCATTTTATAATAAGCAGGTAAAGAAGAAGAAGATACAATTGAATTGATTTTATTAGCTATATATATGTAGTTAAGAGTTTAATTAAGTCAGTAGAAAAACATGTATTATATCAAAAAAGATCTTCAAATTCTTTCTTCAATATTTCCGAATTACAGACATTGAACTGTTACTTTTCATTGCATAAAATAATGAAAAAAAAAACAAACAAAAATCCAAGGAGTTTCTTGGATATTCCTCTCCATACCATTCACTTTTTGAAAATTAGAATTGACTCTTAGCTAGTAACTTTTTAAAATAGCTTGTAAATCACTAGGATGATGAATGTATAAATAATTCTGTGGTAAATCATGACAAGTGGAAATAAAAAAAATTGCCTTTGACTTTCGATATACAAAAAAAAATCCACAACCCGACCTTGTTTCAGTTGCTTAATCTCAACATAAGTTATCAATGAATGAAAGAAATTCCCTGTAAATGCCCTTTCAATACTTTTATTCGCTCTTAAGAAATATGCAATCCTTTCTACTTACTCCAATATACCTTAAAAGGTTTGTATACAGGGGGGTTCGAAATCTACTCTTTATGAAGTATGGTGTGTGTTGAAAAACAGTAGAGAATGAGGTAGAAAAAAGTATGCCTAGGTGCTTTAGTTATGTGATAGACGATTAACGAATGACATACACACGGCGGAGATAAGAGGAAATGTTGAAAGAAGACGCCTGAAAAAGACATATTTTGATGTCATCAGTGATGTCCTTCAAAAGAGTCAAGGGTCTATAACATTACTGACGACTCTATAAGACAGTAGCTTTCTATTAGTAAAAAAAATTTAGGATCGCATCATTAGTCTTGGAGACTACCCCATAAATACATGCTGAGTGGTGCATACAAATAAAATTTATTATTATTCATTGTGGGGCAAATAAGCGTAGCTTTGCTGAAGAAGACGCTGTTTGCAATATTTATGTACATATATTTTTAAGATACTTTTATTAGTTCGGTACGTATCCACCCACGTATTAATCAAATTTTTGAAAGCGATTTTCCCCTAAACTTATTAGTCGAATTGATCTAAAATTTTGTACACATATTAAGGAGCGATGATAATGTAATAATTTCCAAAAATTTTAAGGATTTTAAAGCGTGTTTTTTAATTTTTGACCTAATTTTGTATATCAACCTGTGTAATCATGTGATTTCTTTATAAAAAGATATCTCATCGGACCCTTGTTAGACGTCCGCATCCAGAGCGATGTAACTCAGTTTTTTCTTTCGCCAAAAAAGATAAACACAGTATCCTTTCTTTTCTTTTGTGTTTCGAAAAAGTTTTAATTTGCGTCGCATTCTCAAAAGGCGTTGGTAGCAACTCTCTTGGGCTATAAACTAAACTAAAATGAAATTGCTAATGGTGTCATTTGGTTTAACGAATGGCGTCGTGATGCAGTAGTGCAGTGATTTGAACATGACTTTTTGGGCTTATCTGAAATTTTACATACTTATCAAGGACTGATGATAATGTAGTAATAATAATAGAAATCAAATGATATACCTGTCTTTAATATTAGTCAATGTGTACATGCAAGGGATATGTTCTAAGTTAATTTCAATCACTTTTTAGGGTTCCGTACCCAAAGGGTAAAAACGGGACCCTATTACTGAGACTTCGCTGTCCGTCCGTCCGTCCGTCCGTCCGTCCATCCGTCCGTTCGTCCGTCCGTCCGTCCGTCCGTCCGTCTGTCACCAGGCTGTATCTCAAGAACGGTGATAGCTAGAGAGTTGAAATTTTCACAGATGATGTATTTCTATTGCCGCTATAACAACAAATACTAAAAATAAAAGAAAATAAATATCTCCCATACAACAAACATGATTTTTTTACCGTTTCTTGCTCGATACTAATAACGTTGCCTTATGTTGCATAGATAATGGTACGGAACCCTTCGTGCGCGAGTCCGACTCGCACTTGACCAATTTTTAAAGTCTGATTAATCTGATGAATCAAACAACCAAAAAACTTTTGTAAAATCAACTAGCATTTAAGCGTATTTTATATTCTATAAACAAATTTTTAGTTTAGTTTAGATTATTTACGTGTAGAATATGCACCAATGTTTAAAAATAAAAAGCGGTGTTAGGTTCGACAACTTTGCGTGGCAAACAAGTATTTTTAGGATGTATAAATAATGTTTAAGTTTTTTTACAGCTAGCTTTTATACATGGTTTCGTTTGTCTGTTTCATTTTGTTTTTATCTGTCTGAGAGAGTAGAATAGTGATTTCCGATTGTAGGTGTATATTTTATGTATTGATAGCTTGTTCTCTTTTTATAATCAGAGAGATGTGCTAACATTGACCTTCATCGTAATCACAACTAGATAATAATATTTTGTAGCACTTGTGCACATTTATTTAAATAAAACCACTTTTTACGGATTTAGACGCATGTATTTATTTTAAATTTTTTCTCGACGTTTCGGAGACTTTGCAGTCACCATGGTCACGGGTGAGACTGAGCTGTAAAGTGTCCTTAACGATCAGTTATTACAGGGTTTACCCACAATCGATTTTAATTTTACATTGACCATAAAGATAGACTTTTACCATAAACTATTATATTACATTACGCTCATACTACTATATTCGAGATTTCCAATTCTCACAGAGGATGTTATCTGTGTACAATATTCATTTGCTTTTACAGCACCCTGGGAAGGAAAAGGGGTGGTGACACTTGTATTGTTAATCCGTCAACACACGAACAACCTATAATCTCACAACAATAACATTAAATGATTCTTAAGGGCTTACATCAATTTTATCGTATATCATCGCCGACACGTACATATTAATACAGCCAGTAGGCACAGAAAATGAAGAATTAGGGATACTTTTCCTATTTACTCAAAATCTACTAAATATATTTTAATTCTGATCCACGTGTTTCTATACATAATAGTTACCTATGTTTTTAAAGTTATTTCATTAGTTAATACGCGATAATAGACAAATGAAAAAAATAAAAAATTTGAGAGGTTGTTTCGCCAAGATTTTCTATCGAGAAAACTTTTATCCATCGCGTTTCTGAGTTCATGCGATCCTAGATCATATATTGAAAAAACATATACTTAAAAATTAGAGCTCTAGCCATTCAATCTAAAGAAACAATGAAAACTTCGTACATGGAAAAATGCACGAAGCTATTTTGGTATCCTCTTAACAAAATATCTTTGACTTGATTTTGATAAATGTAAAAATATGACTCCATTAGTTAAATAATTATAACGTCTGAATCTGAATAGATTAGTGAAATCCATCACAATTATCATTAAACGAGGCCTTTTAATTATTTTAGTATTAACACAGTCCTCCTCGGAGACACTTCAATTATTTGGATTTAAATTTGAGGAGCCCGGATTTGTAAGTTTTGGATAAGAAACGAAAATATTCGCGATAAAATTTTGCTACTTTTCTAAAAAAGGTGTTTACCTAGTTTTCTAAAAAAAAATAGTCGCGCACGAAGGGTTCTTTACTATCATCATTATCTTCTCCTTCTTCCTGTCCTTATCGCAAATTATTAGGGATAGGTGCAGCCCGTTTCGTCTTTTCGACCCCGTCCATCAGTCGTCATATTCTCATTAACTGCTTATACTTTCATATCATCACTCACACAGTCTATCCATCTTTTCTTTGGTCATCCTTTCCTTTTCCAGCCATCGGCATTCATATTTATCACATTTTTGTTTAAATTCTCATCACCCCTTCTATCATCATATTGTCATAATCAGGTCGTAATCGTCTAATTGTACTGAACTCATTTGTTATACAGGAGCCATCTTAACTATTTATTGTATTTTGGTTTTTAGTACCTAATTTGTTGTGATAACTTCTAAGAAAATGTCAGCTGTTTAGTTATTATCGTTCATGAGATATGGTTGTGGACTGTTGTGTTACTTTTTCGTAAGTAACCCAGTATGTGCGAGTCCAGTTCACATTTAGCCGATTTTTCGTAAAAAATAACACCCAAATACAGTATAAATTACTATATATAAGTATATTTCATCACACAACAGTTTAAACTATCCTGCGTGGGGATCAAATACACGATCTCGTAACCGTTACTCCTTTACATTAACGACGGGGTAAGTTAAAACAATTAATTTATTACAAAATAAATACTTCTTATCCATTTCATAACTAAGTCTAAACAAACAATGATTCATCTTAAGAATTAACGCAGCTCGCCTTACGACAAGCACTTGGTTTTGCGCCAAAACTTACAACATTTTGACTTTATGTTTGACTTTATGTTTAATATTATATAAATTATAATTATTACAAAGTTAAATCATTTCAGATTTCTAAAACATAATGCATTCAAGCTACCATTTTTGTTAATACGTACCTACCGAGTTACTCCTACGAAACAGATTGACCGATTTTTATGAAATTTTTCAATATATATTCAGTAGGTCTCAGAAATCGGGATCGGCTATTACCTATTTTTCATACCCTTAAGTGTTAAGGGTTGTCCACACCTAACATTTGAATGGAAAAACAACGTTTGCCGGGTAATGTCTATAAAATACGAGAAGATATCAGCGACTTTGTATACGTGAACCTTAGAATCAATGCACATCTGTTTTGGCATTGAAAAGTAGTCTATGTCATATTTCAGGCTCTCGACTATCAGAGAAACCAGTTTCATTTAAATCTGTGTTGTAGTTTTAGCTTTAAAGAGAGAGATATAGAGTCAATTTCACATTTTTCATCCTATGACTGTCATAGTATGACAGCCTTAATTTATTTAAAAGTACGGAACGGAGAATGGTTTGATATAGGTACTTTGTCCTAGTATTTTGTTAAGATTCTAAATACCAAGGGCATGAAATCGCAGTCGCAGTTTAACCTATTAATAAGATTTACAAAACATAACTATCCTTTTCTGTGTGTCAGTTTTAAACGGTTGTAGTAATTACAATTATTGTACTAAACGTGCACAGTTAGTCTGTACGTTTATTATATTAGTAATTGCGTATGAAGTAACCATTAAAATATGTGATGCAGCAAGATTTCTAAAGTACAGTTCATGTCTAACAAAATACTTTAGATATGATGAGATTATTATTCACACAACGATTACGGGCTGTTGCCGGCGACTTCGTACGCGTGGAATTTGGGAAATTTTCCCCGCTTTTGCATCTTTTTTCACCGATGCTTCGCTGCTTTTAGTCGCAGCGTAATGTTATATAGCCTATAGCCTTCCTCGATAAATTTACTTTCCAACACTGAAAGAATTTTTCAAATCGGATCACGACTTCGATTAGCGAAACAAACTCTTCAGCTTTATAATATCATTATTAGTATAGATTTTGACATACAGCTATGTATTTTCTGATCTTTAAGGTGTCCATTCTCGCGTCCATCATCATCATCCATCCATTTAAATATTGTTAAATACTTTCGCATTTATAATAGCTACTGATACGAAAAGGTTTTAGAGAAACAACAGCCAACAATATATCCAAAAAAAAATGGACTTACAAGTTTTACTAAAAAGTATGAATAAAATAAATTAAAAGCCGAAAACTTCAAAGAAATCACCAATATTCCAAAGAAATCTGGCGAATTTAGTACATGTCCGACCATGTCTACATCACTTAAATTTAATTCACTAATAAATTTTATGTCCGATATAAATCTTAGCTCTTAAGTTAACTAAATAATTACCAATTAAACTTAAACGATTGATATTTGTTGATAGTAAATGATTAATAAGATATTTTTAATAATTTATCACTATACGATTGTGATCGGTGTATCTAAATAAAGCGACTTCAAGATGGCGGATACAAAATGGCCGCACAGAATTTGTTTGTAGAGTAATATTAAAAGTAGAGACATCAATTTCAAAGTCACTAAGTAGGTAGGTACATAATGAGTTAAATAAAATAAATTTGTAACATATAAACAAACAAAAATCAAATCTTTAGATACTATTTTTAGCTATAAATGTTTTTATAATTAGAATGGAAAGAACTAAGACTATAATTTATATAATGATTAGGTACATTTTAGGCACAGATTTACCAAATGTAGTGTCTATGGCCTATACGCCAAATGAAACGTCATTATTCTATGAAGTACGATTTAGCCAGGCTAAAGTTACTAGTCCTCAATTTTAAACGTCAACCTCCCATCTCCTATATCTGTGATTTTAGGTATTCTAAATTAATTAAATTTAATATACTCGTGTTAAGTTACACCAAATCCCACTATAAACAGTTTTATCTCTCTAATTAGGAAAGTTCAGTGGTGTAATGTTTTAGTGTAATGTTAAACTACTCGTAGTCCGCTAATTACAAGACCTGTTACAGAATCGGTCTTTCTCATCAAATAGATTTGACAAATAGATTTGACCATTAACACGCATTTCATGTGCCAACCTGAATCTCGGAAATGGCTTCAAAGATTGTCTTAGAGTATGCAGGACGTTCTGGGGCGTAATTGATGAAACTTTTACTACGGTTCGAATACAAAAATATGTAATTAAAAAAATATTAATTCACTAGTTTTTGCAACTGACTTGCTATGATTTTACTTAATAAATCAAATTATAGTAGAAAAATTGAAAACCATGAGCGGGATTTGAACCCACGCCCTCGAAAAATCGTTCTGTAGCTCTTCCAACTAAGCTTTTCCGTAGGAATTTTTATTTTCAAATTTTCCGCTACTATACTTTTGAATGTGAGTTTAACATGACTCGATGTTTTTGACGATGATTAACTAAAAAAAATAGGATAGACATAAAAAAAACTATAAAAATGAGCAGCTTAATTTACCCCACATTCGAATCTTACGTTATTTTTGCCTGGCTCGTTACCAATTTTTTTTTAAATGTCACTTTAAATCTACTCTGTGGTTCTGGAGATATTAATTAGCGCCGAAATCGGTTGAGCGTTTCGAAAAAATGTCAAAATCTTTATGCGTTAACAGTTGCCAGTGCAAAAAAAGAAATCCAAATTAAAAAACGTACAGGAGACAAATTTTTTACGCTTTTCTGATCCAAATACTTTATATAAAAGTGGCTGAAACTAAGTTATTTTGTTAAACCTTATTCCTTTATACTAAGAATTATTTTGAAATACATTTTATTGTAGTTTCTTATTTTCTTTTTTATTTGCAGTGTTGCAAGTTTTTTATTCTTGATTTTATTTGTGCGTAATTGTTGCATGCGTGTTTTTGATTTGGTCAGAGTAAAAAATAAATAAATGCAGTTAATTGTAATCTTTATTGCAATGAAAATAAAGGCTTTGTAATGCTGTTATTGCTGTAGTTGGTTCTTGGCGAATTGTGTAAATATTAATAATTCTTTATTTTGCCTTTGATAATTAAATTGATAATCTAAAATATAGACACAAAATATTTATAGAGAAAAACTTAGTTGAAAAACAAAACTTCAATTATTTCATGTAGCTATTATAATTATTAGCTTGGTACGTATGTATCAATATATTAATCTACTAGCGGTTGCCCGCGACTCCGTACGCGTCGAATTTAGAAAAAAAATCCCGTTTTTGTAACATTTTTAATCTATTGCATAGCTTCTATCGCGGGCTTTGAGCGTGGAGACTAAATGCACAAAATTCGAAATTTAAATTCCGTAACAAAGATAGCGTAACTAAAAAATACTACGCATGCGCAGTAACGCCGTTTCGCCGTTCGCGCTGGTGACTCATGTCAGTTTTGGCGTTAGTTTTTATTTTATTGACATTTGATTGACAATCGCTATTTTATCAGCATAAGCATCAGTAAATAAGGATTATTAATCTTATTTTAGTTTATGATATTTAGATTCTTGCTTAAATAAAATAAATAAATAATTAAAATTTGCTTATGTTGATAAAAAATACTATGCAATAGCTTTACCGCGGCAGTCCCCAAATGCCACACGTATTTTTTTACTACTGCTTTGATCCTATTGGTCGCAGCGTGATGTTATATAGCTTATAAGCCTTTCTCGATAAATGTACTATCTAACACTGAAAAAAATTTTCAAATCGGAACAGTGATTCCTGAGATTAGCGCGTTCAAACAAACAAACTCTTCAGCTTTATTATATTAGTAAGTATATTAATATATGAAACGGAATATTTGAAAAAAATATTCACCCACTTGCAGTAGTTGGATTGACCTGAAATTTTGTTCACATAAGAAGTACCGATGATAATGTAATTTAAACTAATATTGAAAAGCTGAAGAGTTTTTTTGGTTCTTTGAATGCGCGGACCACCGATCCGGTTTAAAAATTCTTTCAGTGTCGGATAATACATTTATTGAGGAAGACCTTAGGATATTAGCCGACGTAAAAGATGCAACTTCTACCAAAAGCTTTAAAGCAAAGCTAAAAAAATGGTTGATTAAGAATGAATTTTATGACTTTGATAACGAATTTCTTAAATTACCCTTGACATGAATGAAATGTGAAATAATTACCTAATTTAATTAATTAATTTATTTTTTATATTCGTATTTAATTATCATTATTATTGACAATTGCAATGTATTTTTTAATTCAAATAATGTATCTAATTCAATTCTAATTCTTTGACTTGTAACTTATGTTATCAATTAATAAATGAAATGAAATGAAATGAAATATTGTGTCATCACGCTGTGACTTTTTTTTCGTTACTCACGCTGTGACTTATTGTGAAAACGAAAGTTTTTTTATATGTTGCGGGTAACAGCCAGTAATTTATTAAATATACAAATTTTCAATCTAATATCTTTTTAATCTATGATCTTTGAGACTGGTCGACGTTTCACGTGACCAAAAGGCTGGCCTGCATTTGGCAATTCGTATAAGCATTGCTATACAACATAGCAATGCGGCCAGTCTTTTGGGCACGTTACCCAATGATTGCGATGCGGACCAATTTTTTGATACCTAATTATAAGTCCTTCCTTTTTTTTGTTTTACATTAATTATGTAATTATGTAATATAAAAATAAATATAGTATAATATATAATAAACAATTATATATTAAATTAATTATGTAAATATTAAAAATAAAAGGCTAAAGTAATTTTCAATTACGTTTTTTTAGTTTGTGAGCTTAGTCAATTATTTAGCTATAAAGCCTTCAGATTGTTAAATATTGAAGCTACCCTGGAAGGCTATACTCGTAATACAGGCATGATGTCGTGATTAGCAGCGACTGACGATAAGGTTTCATCGAACGATCGGTAAGCGCTTGTCAAAACACGCATGCTGTGTAATATGATGCGTTATGTACAGGCTGCTGCTTAAAATTTTTGAAAATATTTCGAAGTAAAAAAAATAAATAAATATTCATAGAAATTTTACACAACGTCCCCTGGTCCCAAGCTAAGCTTATGCTTATGCTTGTGTTATGGGTAGGTACCAGAATGCGGATAGAATACATAACTACTTTTCTTTTGTATATAGGTACATACCTACTTACAATACATAGAAACACCCAGACGCAGTTCAAACATTTGTGTGAGAACTATAATTATCACAAATGATTGTCCTGAGCGGGAATCGAACGCGCGACCTCGTGATCGTCACTGGTCTGATTTGAAAAATTCTTTTTGTGTTTAATAGTCAGTTTATCGAGAAAGGGTACAGCTAAATAACACCACGCTGCGATCTATAGGAGCAAAGCATCAGTGAAAAATGTTTCAAAAGCGGCGATAATTTTCTTAATTACACGCGTACGAAGTCGCAGGCTAGTAGTAAATTAAATATTTATTGCATTCCATTTCTTAGTATTTCTTTTTGTGATCGCTTTAGTGACGGCTTTTCTAGTCTATGGCACACGCATCGTTAAAATTCACTATCATTATATTACGTCCCTAATGGGCACTACAAACGGCATATTACGATATATTAATATAGCGAGAAAGAGACAGATGTATATCGAAAAAAGATGAGGCGAGAAAGAGAAGGTATATACTAATAAACCGAGATGTATCTATATTTATGACGTCACCAACAGATATCTATCTCTTTTTTGTCTCGTCTTTTTCTATATACATCTCTGTCTTTCTTGCTATGTTAATATGTTGTAATATGCCGTTTGTGGCGCCCTTAATGCGCTAGAAGAAATAAAACTCCTATATTTAGCAACATACTGTATATAAAGAATTTGTCGGTTAAACGGCGTCGTATCCTGTGGGTTGCACACAAGACGCCACCGCTTAGAAAGTATAGAGACGGCTTTTTGACTATAGGTTGATTAAGAATTTATTTATCAGTTGCGACATATTACCAGATAGTGTTTATGGCTACATCACTCACCCAGCTTTAAGCCACATAAATATCAAAGTATTAATTACAAGAGAATCTACGCCATACTTAATATCGTCCCTAGAGCTCTGATTTAATCTTCATCAAAAGTAAAAACTTGTAGCAAAATAGTAACTAATTACACCATACAGGGACACGTATAGGGTTTCCTTAACTATCCTCTAGGGATTTTTCCTTAATCAGGTCATTGCCTCTCGTGGTAATAATAGATAGACTTTTGGTTTCACGTTCATATTTACGTTCTGCTGCTTTTTGTAAAATCTGTTACGAATACCATTTAAATGATACTTTTGTGAGACAAAAAATATGTCCATGTGCTGACGGATTAAGAATAAAAGTGTCAAAGCCCATTTCCTACGCAGGGTGCCAGCTAAGGCATATTGCACACAGGTAACATTCTCTGTGAGAGACGGAAATCTTGCGACTAAATCCTATGCCAATACGCCTGGTCAGTGGTCAGCGTGGCGTAATAGACCATAATTCCTTCCAAAGTGGAGGCCCGTGCCCAAAAGTAGGACTGTAATGGGCTGGAGAGAGAAAGAAGTGTTTAAATTTCTTAAAAAAGTAAAAATTTCAAGTCTGTCTCCACACTTAGTTCAATTTAAATATTGCGTGAACTAAGTTATGGCTTCTCATTTGTGCCGGCATGTTGTACGTAAAAAATAATGTGTGACGCTCAGTTTTCAATATCTATTTATGTAGCTAATACATAATGCAATTAGTTTATCTTATATTAACTGAATTGAGCCATAATTGACGGGCCGTGTGGTCGAGTGGTTCAAGTAACGGACTGCCGTTCACGAGGTCGTGGTTTCGATTCCCGCTCAGACAATTATTTGTGTTACATTTTTAAACGTCCCATAAATGATTATACAGCGTCCGGGTGTTTTCTATGTATTATAAGTATGTATTTACAAAAAAGAAAGTAGTACCTATATGTAGTCTATCCGTTTTCTGGTAACCCATAACACAAGCATATAAGCTTAGCTTGGAACCAGAAAACGTTGTGTAAAATTTATATAAAAAATATCCATAAATTATAACTGCTAACCGAAAAATATATAAGATAGCATGTAAATAAAGAAGGTAGTTCAGTTCCCCATTTCTCCGTTTAAAGGTCTAATGTCGGTGTGGTGATGGATCACAAATAAAAATGTTACCAATTCTTGCCCTGGGTAATGTAAAAGCCAGCTAAGGGATAATAGCAGATATCAATTTCTGCAAGAGATGAAAATCTTGATACAAGACCCTTTGTCAACATACATGTTCAGTGCGGAATTGTAGATCAAATTCCTTTTCTAAGTGAAAGAGACCTATGCCCAGCAGTGGGAACTTAGTGAGCTAGGACGTAGAAAAAGAAAGGTCAAATGTCCAAGTATTACGATGTTGCGATTGATAGGAGTTTAAGGTCCTCGTATAATCTGAGACTAAGAACGCCACAGCATTCCGCAATGTTCTTTTAAAAAATCGTTCACTATTACAGCTACACGTTTGTGGAACGCTTTGCCTGTAACTGTCAGCATAGAATTAGTTGGACTATATTTTGTATATTTGTGTATTTTATTTTATGATATGTATTAATAGGATATATAATATATTTTTATGTATATAATAAAATAATAATATTCGTGCACCGACAACTCTACTCGCTCCTCATTTAGGTCCATACCCAGGTTGCCTGGAAGAAATCGCTTTTAGCGATAAGGCCGCCCATTGTACAATTTTGTATTTTATTATTAAGTTATATGCTTCTGTATGGTGTACAATTAAGAATAAAATAAATAAATAAATAAGTATGTTGAGATTATCTAAATTATCAAAGGATGCAAACTTTTTAAGTTTTAATTTTGCTTTGTCAGACGCGAAATTTGTTTCCACACATAAGTTACTTGTCTGTTCATGTCATGGAGTTTCTTGTCTTTTTAATAGGATTCGCGTTTGGAACAGACACCTAGTTTCTGACGCTTTCAAAGAGCTTGTAAAACATTCCAACTTGAAATAAAAAAATTTGAATGAGTTTGACTAAGTTCTTTAACCTAGTTCCAATAATAGTGCAGTGCCCGTTTTACCTTTTGGTACAAAACTCTAAACAAATTGGCGTCTCTCAAAATGTTAGCCTTGTTCATACCGCCGTCTTTGCCTACACAAAGTTCTATATTCCCTCACGGCTCCAATATAAATAAGTAAATGTATTTAAACAGCTATATTTTCTCGCGGCGAGGTGGTCGCGACAAGTGCTCAATGTTGACCCATCCAATATTTGGAACAGGGTTGTCAATCACAAAAATTGAAGCATCTTAATTTGGCATTCGATCATCATCATCTTAACATCACGCCTTTTATCCATCGGGGTAGGCAGAGACTACAAATAACATCTCTTCGCAGTTCAATAGGTGACAAGACGGTAAAACTAAAGCTTTTGCCAACAAGCCTAGACAGCGTGGCATAGATAGCCCAAATATGCTCTCGAAGCGAAGAAGGCTCCTTTATAACAGTCAGATATGAGTAGCGTGAGAGCATAAAAGATTGACTTTACTTCCCTTCTTTCGCAGTCCATTGCATCTCACTGTTGGACACGGGCCTCTTTCACTTCAGGAGGGTTTTTGATCTACTATGCCGCACTGACCAGGCGTATTGGCACTGGGCTTAGTTTCGAGTTTTCGTCTCTAACAGAGGATGTCATCCGTGCACAATATTCCTTAGCTGGCTTTTACACAAACTGCTAAGTGATAAAGGTTGTCCACCCCTAACATTTGTATGGTAAAACAACGTTTTCCGGGTCAGCTAGTATATATATGAAATCGACCCAGGTTTTGTGCATATCCGATGCTCATCTTCAGGATGAGTGTGTGAATGTGTGTTCATCTTTGCACTGCTGATGTTCACCAACCTAGGTGATGAGTGGTCGATGACACAATGTGATATTCTCTTCCTATCAGCAATCATAACGTCCCGGTTGGTGTAAGTACCATCGCACACGCTGCTTGCGCGTTCGACCTGAAAACGAGCATCGTATATGCTCGAAACCTGGGTCGACATCATCGATCCCATAACAGTGAGCCTTAGCCGGTAACATAATATTTCTAAGAAATATCTCAAAATATTTAAAAAAATTACTTGTAAACAGTGGCAGCCCTACAGTTCTAACTAAATTCTCGTGTTACGCAAGAATTGAGGTAAAAATGTTTGCGCCGGCCCGTTTAGGCTTGTTATCACCTTGTTTTAGACTTTTTATCGTCCACACAATGCTACTGGTTAGTTACCTGTCTTCACACATAAGAGACGTCATATATAAAACTAGAAAACATGAAAATATTATGTACTAGCCTTTGCCTAAGTCTTCGTTTACTTGATTTTTTTTTATAATATATCAACCATCGGTCTTGGAGACTGAAGAAACAGTCACAAAGATATTAGAAAAAAAAAATTAGGATCACACCATTACTTGCATAGATCACCCTCTAAATACATAGCTATCACAATCTTTACTTTTTTTAATATTAGTTGGTATAGATGATTTCTATATTTACAAAGCCCGATATATAATCTTTATTTTTTGGGGTTCTCTACCAAAAAGAGTAAAATGGAACTCCATAACTAAAACTGTGCTATCAGGAGGCTGCATCTCATAAACCACGACAGCAAGTTAATTTTATATTAAGCGTAACGTGACGAATATAAATGTCGATGGCAGGAAAAGGAGAGGAAGACCAAACAAAAGATAGATGGACTGTGTGAGAGGTGATATGAAAGTAAAAGAAGTTGATGAGAATATGACGACTGATAGGAGAAGTTGGGAGGAAAAAACGTGCTGCGCCGGCCTCAATAATTTGGGATTTGAGAATTAAATCTCAGGTAAAAGTTCAACGAACTCTTCCACCCCTTTTTTAATGAACGCATCCCTTATCTAAGATGCTGTTTTATCGGCAATACAAAGACTTATAGCTATTCTTTAACTAATGATAACAGTTATCAGTCATCCGGTACTAGGGAACGCAGAGTGATAGATTGGAAAGATAGTTGAAATTAAGTTTTTTGTATTACATTTTTAGTAAAATATTTATGATAGGTGTGTTAGATATTGAAAGTGAATGTTAACCCCTTAACTTGATTTATGTTTAAATCCCATCAAAAACATAAATGTGAAATGAGAGCAAAGTTCAATATTTAACATTTTTTTTTTTGGTTCTCGACTTCAACGACAAAGTGATACTATTTTTTGCTAGTTCGACAAAGAAAGTATTGATTGTTTGCATGTAAGTAAAAATGAGTTATTATAGTTTTATTAGTTAAGGCATTGCGACATTAACCAAACCCCGGTTGAGTAGGTCAACTGCTTAAAAGAGGAACTCATGCAAATATTTTCACTGCTTTTAAAATCTTATAAATTTAAAAAAGTGTAAAAACCACAGATATGGCAGATGGTGGGTTGACGTTTAAAATTGAGGACAAATAACTTTGGCCTGGCTAAATCGTACTTTATAGAATAATGACGTTTCATATGACGTATAGCCTGTATGATAGACACACATAGATACATATTTCACGCACACATATATACCTAAGTGGCTTCAAGCCGACTCAGTGATGTTCATAGACTATACATCTGGTAAATCAGTGGTATTATCATCATAAATCGAGCCAATACCAATACATACACCCATACATTAATACATACAACACAATATGTATATAAATAAGATAACCAAAAAGTTTTCTGCTTAACAAATATACATTTATTTTTCATACTTTTTATATTTATAGAGCATTGGTCCCAAACTATCATTATTTTGATTTGCTTATTGAAAACTGTAACTCAACCATTTTGATACTTGCGATTGTAATGATAAAAATATTAATTACATTGATTGTAATAGATAATTTCAAAAAAAATCGTCAAGCGGTGTAAGCAAAAAACTCCAAGCAAACAAAAATGGTTAACTTGATAACATAAAATTGTAGTTCTTACTTTTTCATGATGAATAATTATGATTATGTTACAACTTTTCCGCCCGTTATGGACGGAAAAGTTGTAACATGTTGCCCTTGGCACTTAATATTTCGTACCTCCAAATTAAAAATATTTACCTACCTAAATAGCATGAAGTGGCACATAGAGGTAATAATTACTACTCACTCCTTTGTGTCTGTTGCGCAGGTAAAAAGTTAAGGTTTGTAATAATAAAATTATACGTGTGTACGGGTGTAATCTTTGAATGTAATGTTGTCCAATACCCAATCCAGTGCCAATATCCAATCCTGCATTATTTTTAACACGCTTTTATATGTTCGGTATTTATCTATCAATGTATTCATCTATGTAACGGAATCTTTCAACGAAATTTTCACCCACTTGTGATAGTAGGATTGACTTGAAATTTTGCATACATATCAAGGACCGATAACAATGTAAATATTTAAATAGATATTCAGGATTTTCAAACGTGTTTTTTTTTTGTTTTTGAACTAAGTAGATTATTTATGTATAGAAAGGTAAATATTGTTTCAAATGTAGTCATAGGAAATTCCTGGCGTACGAAGTTACGGGCACCAGCTATAAATTAAGTAAAAGTATCAATATGTATATGTTGTAGTATACCATGTTATTCTATGTTTTAATATAATTATGATGTGGGGAGTAGGTAAGTGTAAGAGCTGATAATGATGTGATTGATAGTTGGACAACTTGTGTGGGAGATGATATTGTACAAACGTATACAAAAATGTTACTATTAATATAATTTTATTGTTTCTTGCGGAATCTCTACTTACGTATATTTGTGACAAAACGTTTTCAAATCAATAGATTAATATGTTTAGCGAATTATATTGTAATGTAACGTAATTATATATAATTATGGCAAGTAATGGTGAAGCCAAATCGCAGTTTCATTTGTTGGTTGGTACCACTGTGGGTCTACTCTCCTTTTTAACCAACTTCAAAAAAAGGAGCTAGTTCTCAGTTCTAAAACAAGGTGAAGTGATTTTTAATGATTATTTTATAATTGCTGGCTGGTGGTTCCCGTGTGGCCTCATTGGCTCATCTCCTAATAATTCGAAGAAAACCCTCAAATTTCAAAAGCACATGAAGTCGGTTCTTCAGCTTTAAAAAAATAGCCATATATTATATTTTGCAAGTATTATTATTGCAAGTATTATTGTCATTGAATAAAAATAAAATTAAATAAAAATAAATATTCATGGACATTTCACACAACGTCCTCTGGTCCCAAGCTAAGCTAATATTGCTTGTGTTATGGGTACCAGAATACGGATAGAATACATATACTAATTTTCTGTTGTAAATACATACTTCTAATATATAGAAACACCCAGACGCAGTACAAACATTTGTATGACAATTAGAAAAATCACACAAATGATTGTCCCGAGCGGGAATCGAACCCGTGACCTCTTGATTGGCAGTCCGTTACACGAACCACTCGACCACGAGGCTCGTCAAATATTTAATAAACGTAAAGATAGAATTAAAAGGGTTCTACTGAGTTTCTAACGCCTGTTCTTTTTAGCGGATGGCATGTCCTGAACCACAATAGACCAGGTATGAAGAACATTAATTAGACTTAAGTATCATAAAGTTAAAAATCAAGTCTGCATGATTAACTCGGTTTCCTTTTCATTTGAAAGGCATAGCACAATGAATTTTTATTGATTGATAAATAAATGGATACAAACATTGACCGCGACTGTACATGTAAATCGATTTGGTACTATAATCATTATTATAGTGATCCATTCTCAATACTTTATTGTTTTTAACTCTATATTGTACGGTTAGAAATATATTCTTTGTTATTTCATTAGCTGACATTATCGAAGGTTCTCCTAGATAAATATATGTTAGATTTTAGGGTTTCGTAACCAAAGGAAGCCATTATTGACGAGCCTCATGGTTGAGTGGTTTATGTAACGGACTGCCGATCAAGAGGTCGCGGGTTCGATTCCCGCTCGGGACAATCATTTGTGTGATTTTTCTAATTGTCATACAAATGTTTGTACTGCGTCTGGGTGTTTCTATGTATTATAAGTATGTATTTACAAAAGAAAAGTAGTAAATGTATTCTATCCGTATTCTGGTACCCATAACACAAGCATATAAGCTTAGCTTGGGACCAGAGGACGTTGTATGAAATGTCCATGAATATTTATTTATTATTTATTATTATTGTCATTTTGATATCGTCAAATATGCCAGGAGCCGCTGGATGCAGTTAGCGCAGGACTGCGCTTTGTGGCATTCTATGGGGGAGGTCTAAGTCCAGCAGTGGATAGAGAAGGGTTGATGGATGATTGGATTGTCACTTCTGTTTAATTGTTTTATATCTTTTACTCTGACGGGCTTCGTGGTGTTGTGGTTCATGTAACGGACTGCCGCTCACGAGGTCGCGGGTTCGATTCCCGGTCGGGACAATTAATTTGTGTGATGTTTAATATTGTCATACAAATGTAAATACAAGCAATATAATATACAAATATTTTCAAACGCAGAGCTCGTCAATTTTATCTCAATATTTCACCACAACGGTTATAGCGTCTCTTACTGTAGGTTTATACGGAAGATAAGTATTTGTATTATTAGTATGTATGTATGTTTATGTATATATATATATGTATGTATAAGTATTTATAATAATATATTCGTAGCATAGGTTGATATTATGTATTTGATTTATGTAATTTTATATATCTAATAAGTTGACATTAGGTACGAAAATTAATATTGTTAGTGCTATGCACCTACCTGTTCCGTTTTCCACACTGCCCAATGATTGACTGGAAGAGAATGCTTTTAGCATTAAGCCCGCCATTGTACATATTAATTTTGTGCAAGAAGTTTAAAAATAAATAAATAAATAAATGTATGTACTGCGTCTGGATGTGTTCTATGTATTATAAGTATGTATTTACAAAAAAAAAGTAATATATGTGTTATATCCGTATTCTGATACCCATAACACAAGCATAGAAATATAGCTTACTTTGGGACCAGATGAAGTTGTGTGAAATGTCCCAAAATATTACTCTTCAAATTATAACAGCAATCAATTTCATTAAAGTTATGCAATCCCTTGATGAAATAATAAAAAAATCTATCAAGAGCGAGGTAGACTTGCACAGAGAGGGTTCCGTACCAAGTAGATCAAACAAAAAAAGACGTGTGTCACTCGGGGACTGCCGCGGTAAAGCTATTACATAGTATTTTTTATCAACTTATGCAATTATAATTATTTATTTATTTTTGCAAGAATCTAAATACCATAAACTAAAATAAGATTAATAATTTTATTTTTTTTTATTTTCAAACTTCTTGCACAAAGTTAATATGTACAATGGCGGGCTTAATGCTAAAAGCATTCTCTTCCAGTCAACCATTGGGCAGTGTGGAAAACGGAAAAGGTAGGTGCATAGCGCTAACAGTATTAATTTTCATACCTAATGTCAACTTAGTAGATATATAAAATTACCTAAATTAAATACATAACATCAACCTATGCTGCGAATAATATGATTATTATAAATACTTATACATACATATATACATATACATACATATATACATATACATACATTTATATATTTATCCTGCAAACGATTGGCCGTCCGCTGAAGGAAAAAGTGCATTTAAACGGGCGTCCACCAGCATTGAGCGTCCGTATACCGGACGCCACTTTTTTGAGCGGTTGCTCTGAGACGCTATTGGTCCCAGCTAGCCGTAGTACAAATATCGACGGAAGTAAAAAAATCGTTGAAATGGCTGCAAAAAAATATTAATAAGTTCCCGAAAAAATCTCAGCGCGGGTGAGGCGCTGCTGCAGCGCGTATATCCACACGCGTATATCCAAGCTAATTTCTAGCTACGGACTCGGTTATTTGGCGTCCGTATTTGCGACGTTGCCAGCTCGAGCCATAACATTATGACTATAACTCAAACAATATCAATACTACAGTCAATACAATATACAAAGTCTTCGAACACATAGGTTTTGCGTTCTATTCGGCGCCCCTCGTGTTATGACATCACTTTATTAATCAATGAACTAAGTTAATTATATAATATTACATTTGTTACAGTAATTACTTTTTTATAAAATATGAAGATAGTTTGAGACTCGGAAAAGAACTTTGAATACTTTTATCTCTGAAATCATCTATGGGGTAAAAGGAGAATAGAAGTTAGTATAGGGAATCTACACCTGCTATATCGAATTGTATTATATCTGATAAGGTACCTAATAGAAAAGGGTGGAAGTTTGCATAACCGTTCTACCGATTGTATAGGGGAAACAGAAAGTTTTGGTCAATTTTCAAGACGTAAATTAACTTATGAAACACAAAAAAGAACTTTCTGCAAGACACATAGGTTGAAATTCGTAAACAAAAATGTATCGACTCCTATAATAAATTGATCAGCTGATCGAAATTTTTGAATAGGAGACGAACGTTTCGTAGATAGATACATCGTCTAGAATGACTACACCTTTCTGTTACGCCCAGTACATTGGTAACCTACCTATCGGTATTTGTTATTTAGTATCGTTAAACTGACGCAAAGCTTTGTGCTATGTACGTACACATAATACGGACGTCCTATTGCAATATACAGACGCCCAATGGCTGTATACGGACGTCCAATTGCACAAGACGGACGTTCAATTGCAATTGTGATTATGATTTCATCATATATCATCATTTATAATTTTCCGAGAGGTTTCCTTCGCAGAGAATACATTTTACTTGGTCACACCTTACTTTATATTCACAATTCATTAAAGCATGCTGTCCAGCACATTTGATACATTAAATACTTGTTTAATGAAATATGAAGATAGATTGAGACTCGGGGAAGAACTTTGAATACTTTTACCTCTGAAATCATCTCCTAAGGGGTAAAAGAAGAATAAAAGTTTGTATAAGAAATCTATACCTGCTGTAGCGATTTGTATTATATCTGATAAGGAAATAGAAAAGGATGGAAGTTTGCATAATATTTTGGACTCCTATAATAAATTGATCATCTGATCGAAATTTTTGAATAGGAGACGAACGTTTCGTTGATAGATACACCGTCTAAAATGACTACACCTTTCTGTTACGCCCAGTACATTAATACCTATCGGTATTTGTTATTTGGTATCATCAAACTGACGCAAAGCTTTGTGCAATGTATGTACACATAATACGGACGTCCTATTGCAATATACAGACGCCCAATGGCTATATACGGACGTTCAATAGCTGTATACGGACGTTCAATAGCTGTATACGGACGTTCAATAGCAGAATACGGACGTTCAATTGCAATTGTGATCATGATTGCATCATAATAATATATCATTTATAATTTTCCGAGCGGTTTCCTTCGCAGAGAATACATTTTACTTGGTCACACCTTACTTTATGTTCGCAATTCATTAAAGCATGCTGTCCAGCACATTTTATACATTAAATACTTGTTTAATGAAATATGAAGATAGTTTGAGACTCGGGGAAGAACTTTGAATACTTTTACCTCTGAAATCATCTCCTAAGGGGTAAAAGAAGAATAAAAGCTTGTATAGGAAATCTCTACCTGCTGTATCGATTTGTATTATATCTGATAAGGAAATAGAAAAGGATGGAAGTTTGCATAATATTTTGGACTCCTATAATAAATTGATCATCTGATCGAAATTTTTTAATAGGAGACGAACGTTTCGTTGATAGATACACCGTCTAAAATGACTACACCTTTCTGTTACGCCCAGTACATTAATACCTATCGGTATTTGTTATTTGGTATCATCAAACTGACGCAAAGCTTTGTGCAATGTATGTACACATAATACGGACGTCCTATTGCAATATACAGACGCCCAATGGCTATATACGGACGTTCAATAGCTGTATACGGACGTTCAATAGCTGTATACGGACGTTCAATAGCATAATACGGACGTTCAATTGCAATTGTGATCATGATTGCATCATATATCATCATTTATAATTTTCCGAGCGGTTTCTTTCGCAGAGAATACATTTTACTGGGCACACCTTACTTTATATTCACAATTCATTAAAGCATGCTGTCCAGCACATTTGATACATTAAATACTTGATTTATAAAATATGAAGATAGTTTGAGACTCGGGAAAGAACTTTGAATACTTTTACCTCTGAAATCATCTCCTAAGGGGTAAAAGAAGAATAAAAGCTTGTATAGGAAATCTCTACCTGCTGTATCGATTTGTATTATATCTGATAAGGAAATAGAAAAAGGTGGAAGTTTGCATAACCGTTCTACCCATTGTACAGGGGAAACAGATAGGTTTGGTCAATTTTCAGGACGTAAATTATCTCATGAAACACATCAAAGAACTTTCTCCAAGACACATAGGTTGAAATTCGAAAACAAATGTTTGGACTCCTGTAATAAGTTGATCAGCTGATCGAAATTTTTGAATAGGAGACCAACATTTGGTTTTTGGGATCTATCTCATGTTTTATGGTAAATTTGTCCAGTTTCGTTGATAGATTATTGGTTTTAAATGACTACACCTTTCTGTTACGCCCAGTACATTGGTACCTATCAGTATTTGTTATTTAGTATCGTCAAACTGACGCAAAGCTTTGTGCTATGTACGTACACATAATACGGACGTCCTATTGCAATATACAGACGCCCAATAGCTGTATACGGACGTTCAATAGCAGAATACGGACGTTCAATTGCAATTATGATCACGATTGAAGATAGACGGTACTATATGACTGTAAGCTACCAACTATAAACAGAAAGCACGGTTCTCAGTACTTTTCTTTTATTTTTAATTGTAATTAAGAAATTACAAAATCTACCAAATTTCACTAAAGTTTTTAGTAGATAGGTTATAAACCTAACAAGTATTTAAATAAATGGGTATGTAACTTTAAGTAGTTCTTGCAAAACCGAGCATACTTTATAATTTGCCGGGTGGTTCCTTTCCAGGGAACACATTTTACTTGGTCAGACCTTACTTTATGTTCGCAATTCATTAAAGCATGCTGTCCAGCACATTTGATACATTAAATACTTGATTTATAAAATATGAAGTTAGTTTGAGACTCGGGAAAGAACTTTGAATACTTTTATCTCTGAAATCATCTCCTAAGGGGTAAAAGGAGAATAGAAGTGTGCATAGGGAATCTATACCTGCTATATCGATTTGATCGATTTGTATTATATTTGATAAGGAAATAAAAAAGGTGGAAGTTTGCATAACCGTTCTACCGATTGTACAGGAGAAACAGATAGGTTTGGTCAATTTTCAGGACGTAAATTATCTCATGAAACACAACAAAGAACTTTCTCCAAGACACATAGGTTGAAATTCGAAAACAAATGTTTGGACTCCTATAATAAATTGATCAGCTGATCGAAATTTTTGAATAGGAGACCAACATTTGGTTTTTGGGATCTACCTCATGTTTTATGGTAAATTTGTCCAGTTTCGTTGATAGATTATTGGTTTTAAATGATTACACCTTTCTGTTACGCCCAGTACATTGGTACCTATCAGTGTTTGTTATTTAGTATCGTCAAACTGACGCAAAGCTTTGTGCTATGTACGTACACATAATACGGACGTCGTATTGCAATATACAGACGCCCAATAGCTGTATACGGACGTTCAATTGCAGAATACGGACGTTCAATAGCAATTATGATCATATTGATCATGATTGAAGATATACGATACTATGTGACTGTAAGCTACCAACTGTAAGCAGAAAGCATGGTTCCCAGTATTTCTTAGTTTTTTTATCATAATAAATATGAAATTACAAAATTTACCAAATTTCATTAGAGTTCTTCAATAGGTGTTGCGTGAAAGATAAGACATTCATTGACCATTCAATCCATTAATTGATAATAATAATTAATATGTGTTAATTATTGTTAATAGTTATGTGTTAATTATGTGTTTAATAGTTATGATATTGGTATCAACAGAAATAATCCCGATAGTTGTATCGGTGAACGGTTTAGTCCCAAAGAGCCTCTCACAAAATCTCGAGAGGTCATCAAGGATCATCAGGATCGTCAATAGCAAGTCGGTGACCGATGCAGAAAGCGGTCTTGCTTGACAATGCCCGTATAGTTCGTCGGTTTCTTTCCCATTAGGCTCCACCACTCCGGCTGACTGTTGCGGACCTCGTCGGAGTGCGTCCTGCCGCCTTTCGAGGCGAGGCAGTGTTATATCCAAAATAATAATTAATAAAAAGAAAGTAATATTGATTAATTCAACATTAAATGTATTTTTATTATTTTATTTTATATTAAAAAATGTAATTTATAAGAGAAATAAATGAATAATGAATAATAATTATGATAATTAATAGGATAATTATAAGGTAGGCAAGTAGTCGTATGTTATTACACGTGGGGTATCCGGCATCCGTATATAGATTATAGATATAAAACTAACAAATGTTTAATTATATGAAATGTTGAAATTGTGTGTCACAAGCAAGCGGTAGGTATCTAAAGAGATGATAAAAGTAAATCTGGCAACGTCGCATTCCCCAAAGTACCTACCATCCTGTCAGGACGTTACATAATCGACGCCATGGCTGAAGTACCACCTATATATCCTGGATGCCTGTAATGTATCATTATGGTTCGGGGTTCAAAAATGTCTGGGCATAACTGCATGACGAATATCTCGAAAAATTTAAATATCAAAAAATGATGTACCCCACGCAGCTAGAAATAAAAAAACTAAGCAATATTCATCAAAACATGTTAGCAAAAGTAAGGGGAACCCGGGGACGTCGTACTGATGGGCTTTGTGCATGACGCCAAAATGATTCTGGGATGTAAATATATACATATACATACATATATACATATACATAAACATACATACATACTAATAATACATATACTTATCTTCCGTATAAGCCTACAGTAAGAGACCTTAATAATCCTTATTTACTGATGCTTACATCTGCAGTGGTATTCAATAAGAAAAAGTGAAGGGAGTTTTTGGTGAATCTTGATCACGTCACAGCGCTCCGCTATTTTTATTGGAGGAGCGCTGTCACGTGATCAAGATTCACCGAAAATTCACTTCACTTTTTCTTACTGAATACGACTGCTGTCCATTGTTTACGGTAATTATGATAAAATAGCGATTGTCAATCAAATGTCAATTAAAATAAAAACTAACGCCAAAACTGACATGAGTCACCAGCGCGAACAGTGAAACGGCGTTAGCAGTAGCGCCGTGTGTAGTGTTTTTCAGTTACGCTATCTTTGTTACGGAATTTAAATTTCGAATTTTGTGCATTTAGTCTCCAGGCTCAAGGCCCGCGATAGAAGCTATGCAATAGCATAAAACTACTTTTGAATATTTTACTACCTTAATTATGTAGTTCAGAAGTTTGAATTAAGAGGGCACGACACCAAACTATACTCCATATAAAAATATGGGCATCGTAGCCCGCTGGTTTCTTCGTGGATATTGTCTCCAGAGCAACGAATTTTTCTGTAAATATCATATATCATATCTATCACATTTTTTTTTTCACAACATAATAATTAAAAGAAATATAACCATCCAAAAATACAGTTTTTTTTTCAGTTTTCATTAAATGATCATGAAGCGCCTATCACACAAATTAAATAAGAATTCGCGGATTGACGGCGATCGGAGATAGGGATAGCAATATCTAAAGCAAATACCTAAATTGGGGCTATAGTTCCCTCTTAACAAAAGCTATACTTTTTTGTGTGTCGTGAGAAATCACAAGATTTATTCATGAGTGCTTTGATTATATTATGTCTTTAGGACGATGTAGGATGGTACCTAACTATGTTAGGCTGTTTATGCATGAAATACTATTAAGAGGGTACGATACCAAATTATGCTCCATACAAAAATATGGGTATCGTACTTCCCTTTTTTCTTCGCGAAAGTTAAACCGATTTTAATTGTTTCTACGCTATATTTTAGATGAAGAGTATATCTATGCTTCTATCACTATTTATTTGAACATATAATGACTAAAAGAAATATGACCATCTGAAAATCCCAATTTTTTCGGTTTTCTTTAGGTAAAGTTGCAGCGTCTATCACACATATTTGGTATCGTTTTCCAAAAAAAAAGTGATACAAGAAGAGTTATACTCTTCATCTATAATATAGCGTAAAAACAATTAAAATCGGTTTAACTTTCACGAATAAAAAAGGGGAGTACGAAACGCCTTTTTTCAAAGAATTTGTAGGTAAAATCTGTTTCAGCTATATTTGTCCCTTTCAACACGGTGCTCGGGAATAGGGATAGCAATACCTAAGGCAAATACCTAAATTAGGAGTACCCTCTTAACATACACAAAAACTTAATTTTGTTTCCGTAATATATAATATGCAGAACTAAGTTATTTCATTGTAATGCTATGCAATTTGGCAAAATAATTGAGATACTAACCTAACCTATATAAAGTACCAAAATTTAACATAACCTAGGAAATATATCGGTCTATTACAGGAAGAGGAGGATACGAGGGGGGGAGGTATATGGTCTATTATAAGCTAGTAGGAGTGGGTACAGGATGTGACGTAATAGATGGAGGAAACTATAAAGCATTAAGCAGTACGGTCGAATTTTAGACCTCTTTGCTACTGTGCATACATAATGTGAATAGTCAGAGTTTTGTGTATTGGCTCGTTTAACTTAATAGGACGCGGTTTATATTTTATACATTTCGTCTGTATTTCTTTTTACATTATAACTGGAATTACCTTTATTTTAAACTGGGCGAAACGATTTTAATGATTCTTTTTTTTCGAAAACTGGTGCTGCCCGTGTGGACCACACGACATTACCACCAGGACGGGATAGTTGTCTTCTAAGAAATCGAGAAATACCCTCAAATTACAAAGGCACACACATTGTTTTCACATAATAATTGACGAGCTTCGTGGCGTAGCGGTTCATGTAATGGACTGCCGTTCACAAGGTCGCGGGTTCGATTCCCGCTTTGGACAATCATTTGTGTGATATCCATAAATGTCATACAAATGTTTGTACTACGTCTGGATGTTTCTATATATTATAAGTATGTATTTACAAAAGAAAAGTAGTTAATGTATTATATCCGTATTCTGGTACCCATAACACAAGCATAATAAGCTTAGCTTGGGACCAGAGGACGTTGTGTGAAATGTCCATGAATATTTATTATTTAATTATTATTATAATAATATTATTTATCTAAATAATCAAAGAGTAGACTACCGAGGTGGTCTCATGGAGTCGGTTCAATTTTTATTAAAGTTATTGTATTTAGGTTCGCCAACAACAGTTTATATTAAATGATTTTTATCAATGTAGGATCGCAATCAAAATAATACTGCTCAATATTGGATATTACAACAACTATTCCTACACACAGAAAAGATTACTGTCGCGGGAGGTACCACAACCACGACAAATGTTTCAGAATCGTCGTTTTCTTTTTCATAGAAATGGCGCTATTCGATGGTCATTATTCTTTTAGTAGGCAATTACGTATCATGCTAATTATCTAGTGAAAAAGACAAATCTTGAATGTTCTGAACCGGTGACAGGGGAAAAAATTTTGGACTTACTTATTACATAAGTACATAATTTTTGCAACAAATTGTTTAAGTGATTAAATGACTTTAATATATTCATTTCATTTTATTTATTTTTATTTCGGTAGGTATATTTGCGACATTGTTTTCTTGATTTTATATTTATCTTTCTGTTAAAACTATTTTTTAAATAAAACTACTTTTTACGGATTTTGACGCGTAGGTATATTAGTTTTAAATTTTCAAAATCCGTAAAAAGTAGTTTTATTTAAACAAATGAGTTGTGCAAGTGTTAGAAAATACAAATTATTCAGTTATAAACAGCCAATATACTTGCAACGTAGTAAAGCATATAGGTTGAATGTAATACACTTTGCATACTAACTGAAGCGGGTGAAGAGATCGCTGTGATTGGGACGATTGCAACTAAAATATTACTGTTCAATGTTGGAAATCGATTAGGACATTTTAATACCATAAATACGCTAATATTATACAGCTGAAGAGTCTGTTTGTTTGAACGCGCTAATCTCAGAAACCATTGGTTCGATTTAAAAAATTATGTTTAGATACGGGTACCAGAATACGGATAGAATACATATACTACTTTACTTTTGTAAATACATACTTATAGATAGTAAATACCCAGACGCAGTACAAACGTTTGTAAAAAATTCGCTTCACTTTTTCTTACTGAATACCACTGCAGGCAGTTACTACAATGCATGTAAAATCACGGCCATAAGAAAGTCTCAAAAGCCAATATAGATTTAATAATATTATTTTCCACTCAATTGAGGCCAAACATTGTACCTATCAAAAGAATTCAAAAATTCGTTTAAAAACATAAAGGTTGGTTTTTTATAAAATCATTGAACGTAGGGCTTTCAAATAAAGCGCTAGTATAAAATTAGGGTTGTAAAAACAATTTCATCCATACTATTTGTATTTTTTTTATTTTCTTTTATTGATGTGTTGTAGCATCTACAACGACATAATACATAAGCGCGCGACGCCTGAGTTTGAGGGGTGCGGGCGCGGCGCGATAGCTGGACGATCGTCAACCGGCGGCGGCGGCGGGGTGCGACCGGGGGGTCAACCGGCGGCGGCGGGGGCGACCGAAGATATACTCACTCTTGCATCTAAGCTCATAGACCTCACACCGTTCTGTATAAATACTTCTAAATTGTAATCCATAATTACGGCGAATAAACCAGCCTATTGTTATATACAGTCCACTATTTTATTTCACCCGAACACCAGGACTTCAACATGGTCCTTTAGGATCTCGCCGTTTTATTTTTTGGACTGCATCGAAGAAGGTCAAGAAACCATCCACGGAGCTCTTCATTGTAGACTTCAGCAGTGCAGATTGCTTCCTTTTCAACAATTGCATAGCATCTACAACAGCCCGACATAAGGTGAAACGGAGGTCGACCAAACGCACTTTGGACCCTGCGAGTCTTCTTGCGAGGAAGGAGTTAAAATCATCATTTTACGGAAGGATCATAAATTTGTGAGTTCGTTCCAATTTATCCTAGTTTTAACTTCCTGTTCTTCGTCTTATTTTCCTAGGTTCAAAACTGTCTTTGCTTAGTGAGTGCTAATTTTAAACGCTTACTTACTGAATCATTTCATACATATGTTTAATATCTTACTTAAAAACCGTTATGTTAACGCTTAAAATTTAAAAGTAACGAAAATAAATATTTTTTTTGCAATTTTTTTTTTCTCGCACGCTTTTTTCAAGCTTATAATTACCTACATACGGTTGAAAATTATAACCGTTAACTTCGTTTAACTTTAACTATCGCGTTAAGTATAACATCAGCTGATCGGCCGGCTCGTTTGTAGGTATTTGTTATTATTCACATAATTCTTATCGTTCGCTCGCTGCATTCCTTTCTATTTATAGAACAACTTTGCTACCTGCTTTGCTACTTTCTTTGTAATATTTTTTTTTACGCTTGCATCGTTAAGTAGGTAATATGGCTGAAGCTAAGATGGATAAATTAATTAAAAGACGCGGAGGTATTAAGTCTAGGCTTACTATTTTCGGGAATTATATTACTTTGCTTAAAAGCTCTAAAGAACTCAGCCATTTACAGCTGTTAGATTTAGAAGGAAGGCTTAATAAATTCAATACCTTATATGCTGTTTTCGATCAATTACAGGATGAAATTGAAATATTATCTGAGGATTCCGACTGCGAGTGTAGTGAGCGGGAACTATTTGAAAACGAGTACCACGGACTTATTGCTCAGGCGCGTAATCTTCTTGGCGAGTTGCCGTCTACGCATCGCGAGCTTCATGCAGGTGCCGCAGCAAGTTCAGATGATTCCCAGGCATGTTTTCCAAAATTTAATAGCATAAGATTGCCAAAAATTGAATTACCCACCTTTCATGGTCACTACCAGCACTGGTTAGAGTATAGGGACACCTTTATTTCTTTAATTCATTCCAGGTCTGATATGGATGACATTAATAAACTACATTATCTTCGAGCGTCTTTAAAGGGTAGTGCCTTACTGGTTATCGACAGTTTAGACATAAAAAGCGATAATTACGCGAACGCCTGGCAATTGTTATGCAGTAGGTACGACAATAAAAGGTTACTTGTAAACAATCACGTTCAAGCTTTGTTTAATATTGAACAAATTTATAAAGAGTCTTCTCGAGGCATCCGGCATCTTATAGATATCACGAATAAGAATTTACGTGCTCTGTCAACTCTAGATCAGCCTACGCAGCATTGGGACACATTGATTATTCACATGATGGCAGAAAAGCTTGATTCTACAACTCGAAGAGAGTGGGAATCTCATAGAAACTCACTTAGTGATCCACCTTCACTTGATATTTTCATAACATTTCTTTGCAGTAGGGCGGACTTATTAGAAACGTTACAAGAAAGTAAAATAATTAAATTAAATAAAAATGAATCAACTAAACCTAACATTAATTTTCTAACAGAAATACAACAAAATAAAATATCTAATTATAATCAAAACAATAATCACTTGAATAAAAAATCATTAAAATGTCCTATGTGCAATCAAAATCATTTCTTATTTAACTGTGAAACATTCAGATCTCTTTCTATTGAAGATCGCATAAAAAAGGCGAGGGATTCTAGAGTCTGTCTAAATTGCTTGCGGCCAGGACATACAGAAAATAAATGTAAACTTGTCTCCTGTAGATATTGCAAAAAATTTCATAATACTTTATTACATTTACATACAGAGGCTAGCGAGCCTATTGTTTCAGTTAATAATTTTGCTAACTCAACTGAATGTAAACAGCTTACTACTCCTGCACATGTCTTGCTTTCCACAGCGCGTGTGAAGGTGCACGACTGCAATGGTGTCGAGCACATTGCCAGGATACTGCTAGATAATGGCAGCACTGCCAACCTCATCACAGAATCGTTTTGCGGTAAGCTGGGTTTGTCACGTCGTCGTACGAGCGCCACTGTGACAGGTATTAACAATAATATTTCTTGTAGTACAAGTTCGTGTAGTCTTACGATAAAATCTCTTCATAATGATTTTACAACTACAATCAATTGTCACGTCATACCGCAAATCACCCGAGTTTTACCGTCTTCATTTATAAATCTTGAGCATATTCATATTCCTTCGGGATTATTCTTAGCTGACTCTTCCTTCAATGAGCCTGCGTCTATAGACATATTAGTCGGGGCCCAAACCTTTTGGTCAGTCTTAGGGAATAATTCCATAGATTTAGGTAAAAATTTTCCTAAACTATACGAAACCAAATTAGGTTGGTTAGTATCTGGTTATGTTGGGCGTCCTAAGTCCAACTCTTCTTCCAGTTCTTGTCATTTTATAAATCAGGAATCAAACCCGGATTTATCTCGCTTTTGGGAGTTAGACACGGTAGAAGTTAAGCCATCATTGTCTCCAGAGGAGTGTCTCTGTGAGCAGCATTTTTTAGAAAACACGACACGCAATAATGATGGTCGTTTTGTTGTAACTATGCCCTTGAAGAATGACCCCAAAGTCTTAGGCGAGTCTTATTTAAAAGCAAAATATCTTTTCTTGTCTTTAGAGCGTAAATTTTCAAAGGATTCTGTCCTTAGGAGTAGGTACATGCAGTTCATGAAAGAGTACGAATGTTTAGGTCACATGACTGAAAATTCTGACTTGAATGAATCATCATCACCTTCTCGTCTTCAAACCATTGAATACTTTTTACCACATCATGGTGTCACTCGTGAGTCAAGCGATACCACCAAACTTCGTACCGTCTTTGACGCTTCTGCGGTCACTTCCACTGGTATATCACTTAACGATATCCAGATGATCGGTCCAACGGTACAAGATGATCTCTATTCCATTTTGCTACGTTTCCGACAGCATAAGTATGTTGTCACCGGAGACATAGAAAAAATGTATAGAGCGATTGAACTCAATCCGTCTCAACGCTCACTGCAACAAATAATTTTTCGATATAATTTAAATGAGCCTTTAAAAACTTATACTCTCAATACACTTACATATGGCACTGCCTCGGCGCCTTATTTAGCTACAAAATGTCTTGTTAGCTTAGCCTCAAGTGCACCAAATAATTATGTAAGGCAAGCTATTGAAAGAGATTTTTATGTAGACGACTACCTAGGTGGATCTTCTTCAGTTAGTGAAACAATTTTCATTTGTAAGGGCATAATTTCCACTCTTCAGTCAGCTCAATTTAATTTAAGAAATTAGGTCAAACAGCCAGCAAATATTACAAGAATTAACATCATCATATCGTAATAATGCAGATAATGTCATGAAGTTCTCAGAAAGCGATAAAAATATTGCTTCTAAAACATTAGGACTGAACTGGGTCTGTGATTCGGATGTATTATCATTTTCCATTAATATTGAAATCCCTAAGAAAATAACTAAACGTCATATACTTTCCATTATTAGTCAGATATTCGACCCATTGGGTCTCGTAGGTCCTTGCATAGTTGAGGCCAAAAAGTTTCAGTTCATATTAAAAATCGTTGGTTAGTTTTTGTAAATTGTCTTCCTTTTCTTAATGATTTACACATACCTCGTTGGGTTATTAGTGATGACTGTGATACCTTTGAATTACATATTTTTTCAGATGCTTCTGAGCAAGCCTATGGCACTTGTTTATATATCCGTTCATTACATAACTCGCATACAAAATTTGTACACCTTTTAACTTCTAAAAATAGAGTAGCACCGATCAAGCCCACGACAATTCCACGTCTTGAACTTTGCGGAGCTTTATTAGCCGCGAGACTTTACAAAAAGGTATTATCGTCTTTAACACTTAATATAAATAAATGCTATTTTTGGTGTGACTCCACTATTGTATTAGGATGGTTAAATACCGCACCACATCAATTAAAAAGTTTTATTCGAAACCGGGTTCATGAAATTCAGGAAAGTACAGCTAGTCACAAGTGGAACTACGTACCGTCGAAGGATAACCCGGCGGATCTCGTTTCTCGGGGGGTGAAGGCCGATTCCATCGGTATCTCTTCATTGTGGTGGTCAGGTCCCGCCTTTTTAATAAAACATGAAAGCGAATGGCCGAAGTTCCCTAACGAGAGGCAAGATCTACCTGAGCTTATTTCTTGTTCTATTACAGTTGAAAATAAAAGCATAGACTTGTTTAGTAATTTAATTAAAAATAAATCAAATTTAATAAATATACAAAGAATAATAGCATATGTACAAAGATTTGTTTACAATTGTAGAAACAAAATAAAACTAAAAGGCTTTTTATCTGTGTCTGAGTTACGAAACTCATTACATTTAATTATATACAAAGTTCAATTAGAGATGTTTCCTGAAGAACATGCTTTATTGAGAACAGGAAAGGCACTACCTAGTAAGAACAGACTTACATCTTTGTCGCTTTTTCTAGACTCTAATCATATTATTCGAGTTGGTGGCAGGCTCGATAACTCTCCATATAGTTATGACACAAAACATCCTATTCTAATTTGCAGTAAACATCATTTTAGTAAAATATTATTTTCCTATTTTCATTTGAAATATTTACACGCTGGTCCACAATTACTTTTAGCTAATATAAGACAAACTTATTGGCCTTTAGGTGGCCGAAACTTGGCAAAAGCTGTTGTTAGAAAATGTATTAAATGTTGCAGGTACAAAGCTGCAATTGTTCAGCCTATAATGGGGCAATTACCCGCCTCACGTACTAATTTAGAATTTCCATTTTTACATTGCTCCGTGGATTACGCTGGGCCAGTAATGGTAGCAGACCGAAAGGGTAGAGGTTGTAAACTCAGTAAATCTTATTTGGCTATCTTTATTTGCAATTCTGTAAAAGCCTGTCATATTGAGCTTGTTACGGCATTATCAACAGAAGCTTATATAGCCGCATTAAACCGTTTTGTATCACGTCGTGGAAAGCCTTCTAGTATAGTTTCCGATAATGGCACTAACTTCGTGGGTACCTTTAACGAATTAACTAAATTTCTTACTAAATCTAATCTCGAAGGTCGTATTGCACAGGAAGGTATTGAATTTAAATTTGTTCCTCCTTATAGTCCCCACTTCAATGGTTTAGCAGAAGCCGCTGTCAAATCTACGAAACATCACTTACGTAGACTTCTTCAACTTACTAATTTTACTTATGAGGAGTTAACCACTTGCCTAACTCAGATCGAGGCAGTTTTGAACTCTCGTCCTCTTACCCCCCTTTCCTCTGAACCACTTGATTTTTCTGTTCTAACTCCTGCCCACCTTTTAATTGGACGACCACTTACGTCGATTCCGCAACCAGCAGTATTGGCGAATAATATCAATACGCTTCAACGCTACAAAAGAATAGAGCTTATAAAGCAGCATTTCTGGAAGCGCTTCAGCTTGGAGTATGTTTCACTACTACAGGCGAAAACAAAATGGAAGTCCACTTCGTCAGAACTGAAACTTGGTTCTCTTGCACTTATTAAGGAAAAAACACTTCCTCCTCTTCTTTGGTCCTTAGGAAGAGTGATAAAACTGTATCCAGGCAGTGACGGTGTCACTAGAGTAGTAGAGCTGAAGACACCAGGCGGCACCATTCGTCGGGCAAACAATAATATTTGTCCACTTCCAGATCTTGAAGCTTCCAGCCTTCAACCCGGGGAGCATGTTGTAGCATCTACAACGACATAATACATAAGCGCGCGACGCCTGAGTTTGAGGGGTGCGGGCGCGGCGCGATAGCTGGACGATCGTCAACCGGCGGCGGCGGCGGGGTGCGACCGGGGGGTCAACCGGCGGCGGCGGGGGCGACCGAAGATATACTCACTCTTGCATCTAAGCTCATAGACCTCACACCGTTCTGTATAAATACTTCTAAATTGTAATCCATAATTACGGCGAATAAACCAGCCTATTGTTATATACAGTCCACTATTTTATTTCACCCGAACACCAGGACTTCAACAGATGGGTTAAATATACTTTTGGTTCCATTTTTATTATCCATTTTAAATTTTTTGGAACCTTATTTTATGTTTTGTAAATAATATTGTAAATAGATACTATCAATAAAAAAAAATTAAATAAATATTCAGGACATTTCACACAACGTCCTCTGGTCCCAAAGTAAGCTATATTTCTATGCTTGTATTATGGGTACCACCCACTCCACCACGAAGCCCGTCAATCAGTAACATTTTCCTCGATTATAGCTGTTTGTTAAATATTATAGCCTGTTTTCCTTGAATAAGTGTCTATTTTACGCTAACTCTCCTACGTATTTCCGTCCTTCCTCTAGCTAAATACTGTATCAGTGGTGGGCACTGGCCTCCTCTATTTTGGAAAAGATTATGGTCGACTATGCCACGCTGACCAGGGATGTTTGCTTAAGGTTTATGCCTTATGAATGTCCTCCCATGTGTGTGGTGGTGACGGATTAAGAATACAAGTGTCACCATACCATTTCTTCTTCAGGGTACTGTAAAAGCCGGCTAAGGAATATTGTAAGCTAACATCTACTCTGAGAGACTAAACCTTATGCCAACGCCTTGTTATCATGACACAGAAGACCATAATGACTCCCAAAGTGGAGGAGTCTTGTACCTAACAGTTGGCCTTTAATCAATGGGCTGGAGAGAGAGAGAGACAGTGTTATTTGACTGAGATTTAAGCTCAGAATACAGATCCTCTACTTTGTTCTGTATTCAGAGCATATAAGAGTAAAAAACTAAATCTTCTAAACAAATAGTCCGCCATATTGAAATCTGTCAACCCTAATGAAAACCGTCTATGAATCGCACTGACTGTCGTGTCAGAATACGGTTTTACGGTTTTCCGACGGCACTATACAATGAATGACGTAGTTATTGTCCAATAAAATTGCTTTTTGATGTCCAATATGGCTGACGTTGAAATTTTGAAATTAAACGTTTAGTATTTTTAATTATTTGCATAAGGCAAAATATTTTTTTAGTCTTGTGTAAAAAATTTATATATTTTGTATTTCCCAATTAGAATTTTCCTTGAATTATTTATTTTTAGGGTTTCGTACCACAAGGATCCGTCGCCACTGGCTATATCCCAGGAAAGGTGATATCTAAAGAGTTTTCTCAGACGAAGGATATCTATTGATGCTATAACAACAAATACTAAATAAAACCTATATAACTCGATGCTATAGTTTTAAGCATCGAGTTATATAGGTTTTTGTATTAATTGTTGTTTAAATAGAATGCAATTAATATTGGAGGGGGTTCTCATAAAACAAAGTTTTCAGTGTAACTTGATGACACCATTAGCCGTCATGATTAAGAGGGTATAGCGAACCATCATGATAATAATGCTAAGAAATCATTTGTATGCGAGTTCATTCGTACTTGGCCCTTTTTTGTATATGGCAAGATACGTTGCCTAAAATATATACCAGACGTAGTATTTTATTATACCATGTTTAAATCATACTTCTTTGCCAAGAAACTCTACATTAATATACTGAATTAGAAAATATATAACTTGTCCACTCTGACTTTGACGACTTTTTTATTATTTTTTTTTCTCCAAGTTGACACTTAAAAAGTTATGCCAAGTTGTAGATGATAAGAATGTTTTAGGGTTCCATATTAGTCCAGTTAAATGTATTAATACAATCGTACAAAATTTTTGTTTTCTATATTTTTTTACTTCTAATTAATGATTTTAAAATGAATGAATGAATGAATATGCTTTGATTACTTTTCACGTATTTAGACGCGTAAATTTGTTCCAATTTTAGCCCGACGTTTCGGAGACTGTGCGGTGACTGCAAAGTCTCAAAGTTTCTTTTGTAAATACATATTTATAATACATAGTAAACACCCAGACGCAGGACAAACATTTAAATATAGGACAAAAGTGATAAGATATAAGTACATAACAATATGAATGCGCAATGAACGGAATCATAAGAGTATAAAGATGGCTAAAGCTGTAGATAGTGTTCCTTCACCTTAGATCTAAAACTGGCTATACTTTTGGAGTGTCTTATGTCCAGAGGCAACTCATTCCACAATCAAATGAAAGTCTTTGATACATTAATTACTCGTAATTATCAAATTAGTATTTCTTTCCGACAATTTTTGTATATTTTCTATGCGTCCTTGTACTTCATACATATTAAAAGATTTAGAGAAATCTGTTCAGCTTTTTTCGAGATTTGCTCTCGAAAACCCACTTCATGTGCCTTTAAAATTTGAAGGTTTTCCTCCATATCTCAGAAGATAACCATCAAATGCTGACCCAGTGCCAATTGGACCACACGGGAACAACCAGCTTTCAAATAAAAAAAGAATCATTAAAATCGCTTCACTCAGTTAAAAGTTATGAGGTAACAAACATAAAAAGAAAATAATTAAAAAAGACGTGTGTCACTCGGGGAATGCCGCGGTAAAGCTATTGCATAGTATTTTTTATCGACTTATGCAATTATAATTATTTATTTATTTTATTTACTTATATGCAAGAATCTAAATACCATAAACTAAAATAAGATTAATAATCCTTATTTACTGATGCTTACATCTGTCCATTGTTTATGGTAATTATGATAAAATAGCGATTGTCAATCAAATGTCAATAAAATAAAAACTAACGTCAAAACTGACATGAGTCACCAGCGCGAACAGCGAAACGGCGCGGCGTTAGCGCTGTGTGTAGTATTTTTTAGTTACGCTGTCTTTGTTACGGAATTTAATTTTCGAATTTTGTGCATTTAGTCTCCACGCTCAAGGCCCGCGATAGAAGCTATGCAATAGCTTAAAAACATACAGATGAATTGAAAACCTCCTCCTTTATTTGAAGTCGGTTAAAAATTATACAGAACCTTTTTATTTATAAGTATAAACTTGAACTTGGCTTATTTTTTATTGACGCAGTTTTTATGAACAATAAATTGCTATAAAGTGGCAGTTTTTACATTCGTGTGACATAGACAGATATACACTACGTTTATGTCGTAACTATAGCTATGTGAATAACACAGTGTTATGGACAGGTTTGCATTTTGATAATTTCACAGGGTCCCCTAGTCCGAAATTAAGCCATAATAGTAGGGTTGGCTCTCCGTGTGGTGACGGATTAAGAATAAAAGTGTCACCACTCCATCTTTTCCCATGGGTGCTTTAAAAGTCAGCTAAGGGAAATTGCACACAGATAACATTTTCTGTAAGACGCATGGTCAGCGCGGCACAGTAGACCATAATCCCTCCAAAGTGGAATTTCCACATTATGTTATGGGTATCAGACTACGCTTATATAAACTACTTTTTTTGTAAATAAAAGCTTATGATACGAGTATATAGAAAACACTCAGACGCAGTACAAACATTTGTATGACAATTATCTTTATCACACAAATGATTGTCCCATGTGGGAATCGAACCCGCAACCTTGTGAACGGCAGTCCGTTACATGAACCACTAGACCACGATGAACGCATACAATATCACAAGCCATTTTTTCATATATTACCTATCTTCGGTGTGCATTGCGTGCGGAATATATTACTTGTGGTGATCGGTGTTTACACTACCTCACGGCTCATTAAGTGTCTCAAACACTTTTTAAATTTAGTCTAAATAATATAAAACACAAGACAATTAGTGTCTGTTTTGTTCTAGTTTACAAAAGACTTAGAAATTTACTTAGACGTTTAAATCATGCGTAATCATTAAGACTTACCCAAGTATAGAACTTGCAACTCAAACAGAGGCTGTATGAATATACGTTTGTCGCCTCTTAATGTAGCTGCTATGGAAATAAGAGAATAAGCCTGATATTTCATATATAAGCGGAAGCGATTAAATAAAAAATCACACTAGAAAAATTAGTAATAAATTGAAATAAATAACAAATAAAGTCCTCTAGTACTATGGTGAGCTTAATTTCTTGTATTTTGGAAAAGTAAAGACTTAACACATAACCTACACAATTTTAGTTTTTTTAAAGGTACATAGGTACTTAAAAAAAATAGAATATGCCTCTATGTTTTTCACGCTAATAATGGTTTTGTATAGGGATCGAACCGTAATCTCTTGAACCGCTGTCGGCTACCCTGCTACTACACAGTAAGGCCCATCACATCATATTACACACTGAAATACAAATAACAACAGGTCTCAACGATGAACCGATAACACTGCTTGACTAAAAAATAAAAATAAAATACGTATTTGGATTGCATATGAATATTGTTATTTTAAAACGTTTTGTAAGGCACTTTCAAATAACATGCACGCTCAAATAGTGATATAAAAATTATTTCTACGAAATCGCTACTTGCTCCGCTCATAAACAAAGCCTCTCCAATAAACACATGTGGTTATTATGTGAAAACAATTGGTAATTAAGTCTGGTAATGATACAACATATTGTATTAAAATTTTCTTGTCCCACGCGTGGTGTTTGCGACTAAGTAGATAATAAGTGGACCATCTAATGTAAGTACTTCAATAGTTTACCAATTAAGGTAAATATTTAACAATTATCAATGTGGATAGTCCGTGTGGTGACGGATTAAGAATACAAGTGTCACCACCCCATCTCCTCTCCAGGGTACGGTAAAGCCAGCTATGGGATATTGTACACATAAAAGATCCTCTATGAGAGACCTTAAACTCGACTATTCTTCTTTTTCAGCCTTTTATTATTCTTATTTTCCTGTTGGCACAGGGTTTAGATTTTTCGTCTCGATTTTTTTAGCTGACTTTTACACCAGCCTGGGAAAGAAATAGGGTGGTGACATCTGTATTTTTACTCCATCACCACACGGACAAGGTTAATACTTACATAGTAAATAGCATTTTTCCTGATGCGTCAAAAGAAGTATAACTTTAAAAACAAAATGGCCTACACAATAGGTACAACTGAACCGTCATAATTTACAACAGACATTAAAAAATCGAACATAATAATTGTAGGTGTCGACTCCGAACTAAAACCGACCATGTATAAGTCAGACTTGCGCGTGAAAGGTTCTGTAGCATTATTATCATAATACGCTGCGCCCTGCGGGGTTACCCGCGATAAAAAAAGATAAAAAATTAATCAGTAAAGAGTGCTTTGGTAATTGACACTTATACTTTATAAATTGTAGCCTATGTGTTATTCTAATGTATAAGATACATTATTGTAAAGTTTGATTAAAATCCATTCAGTAGTTTTTACGTGAAAGTGTGACAAACATTCATACTCACAAACTTTCACATTTATAATATTAGTATGATATTCACTCTCTCTCTTCAGCCCAATAACGTCCCACTGTTGGGCACGGGCCTCCGCTACTTTGAGTGGGATTATGGTCTACTGTACCGCGCTGACCAGGCGTTTTGGCACAGGGTTAAGTTCCAGTTTTCCGTCTCTCACAGTAGACGTTATTGCATATATTGTTCCTTAGCTGGCTCTTATAGCACCCTGGATAGAATTGGGGTGGTAACACTTGTATTCTTAATCCGTCACTACACGGACAATATCATCGTTATATCATACCGTTGATATCACGTCACGTCGTCTAAAGGTCAAGTTACACTGAAAACGTTTGTGTATGGAGCGATCCCTTAAATATCTATTGTATTCTAGTTTTTAATATTTATTTTTGTTGCATCAACAGATATATATCATCTGTGAAAATTTCAAGCTATCACCGTTCTTGAGAAACAGTCTGGTGACAGATAAATGGATGGACGAACGGACAGAGAAATCTTAGTAAGGCCGTAATGTTAAACCTTTTCTATGGAACCCTAAATAAGAAACGAGCTTTTTATAATTTGTGAGTTATGATTATTATGGCATTCGGTCCGAATGTAAGTCAAACTTTAAATAATATTTTATGAATTTTTTGCAAATTTATTTATGTTAATTTCGTTTTGAAATTATTTATTGACATTTCATACAACGTTGTGCAATCTCATTATAAGCTGTTTCTATTCTTGGGTATAATAATCGTAAAAGTTTTCTGGAACACCTCCATATAAATAAAAAAAAAAAAAATATTCATGGACATTTCACACAACGTCCTCTGGTCCCAAGCTAAGCTTATATGCTTGTGTTATGGGTACCAGAATACGGATAGAATACATATACTACTTTTTTTTTGTAAATACATACTTATAATACATAGAAACACCCAGACGCAGTACAAACATTTGTATGACAATTAGAAAAATCACACAAATGATTGTCCAGAGCGGGAATCGAACCCGCGACCTCTTGATCGGCAGTCCGTTACCAGAACCACTACACCACGAGGCCCGTCCAATATACTAAATTTCATGATTCTTCTTAACCGACTTCAAAAAAGGCGGAGGTTCTCAATTGGTCTGTATGTTTTTTTATATGTTTCCCTTATGTTTGTTATCTCGTAACTCATAACTTTAAACTGGGCGAAGCAATATTAACGAATATTTTTTATTTGAAAACTAGTTGTTCCCGTGTGGTCCGACTGGCACCAGGTCATAATCTGATGGTTATCTCCTCAGAAATTGAGGAAAACCCTTAAATTTTTAAAATACCCAATTATTATATTTTACACAGGTGTTACTGAGATATAAATCATTTATAGCTTTCTTTTGTCACCGCGTTTGGTACAAAACTCCTCCTAAACGGTTGAAAAATATTACCCATAGCTTGTTTATATGGACCTATTAAGTTATCTCATATATAAAATTCGCGATTCACAATGTTCGTTCCCATACTCCTCCGAAACCGCTTCACCGATTCTTATGAAATTTTATATTCCTATTCAATAAGTCTGAGAATCTGCTACTATCTATTTTTCATACCCCTAAGTGATAAGCCTTAACAGTTATATGGTAATAAATAAATATTCAGAACATTTCACACAACGTCCTCTGGTCCAAAGTAAGCTATATTTCTATGCTTGTATTATGGGTACCAGAATACGGATAGACTACATATACTACTTTTTTTTTTGTAAATACATACTTATAATACATAGAAAACACCCATGGTAAAACAACGTTTGCCGGGTCAGCTAGTTTTTATGTAAATACTTATCTACTGACGTCAAATTAAAGACATATCTGACATATCGGAGAGATATGTCGGAGTGGAGGGGGCCCTTGCCCAAAAGTAGGACGGTAATCCTATAATCCTATAAATATTTACTTTTGGGTAAGTGCCGGGGCTCCACTTTGGAAGTGATTACGGTCTACTATGCCGCGCTGACTAGGCGTGATGGCACAGGGTTTAGTTTCGAGTTTTCCGTCTCTCACAGTAGTCGTTAACTGGTTATAATATCCTTTAGCTGACTCTTACAGCACCCTGAGAAAGAAATGGGGTGGTGTCACTTGTATTCTTAATCCGTCACCTCACGAATGAAAAAAAAAGACATGTGAGACTACAAAATTATGCTTAGTTTGGGATCAGAGAACGTCGAGCAAATTATTATCTGTGTAAAAATATAGTAGGTATAATAATATGACCTTCCATATTTTAATTTGATAAATCGTCTCATTCATAGCGATTTAAAAATATTATTTTTCACAATATTTGTATCGTACCTGGAGGTAAAAAAAAAGAGTCAAACTAAGAATCGAACCCATACAGTAGGCGGATTGCAAGCCGTCAAACTATAAAATCGGAGAAGTGATAAATTATACAAGTTACGCCCAAATTTTTACGTATAATTTATTTTAAGATTCGTTTATTCAGGTACCTTTTTCTACCAGATACTAGCTTTTGTCCGCAACTTCTTACGTGTATAATAATTTCCTTAATTCAAAAACTACAAAACACGCTTGAAAATCCTGAATATATTTTTAAACTAGCTGTTGCCCGCGACTTCATACGCGTGAAATTTAGAAATGTTCTATATTCACGAATAGCGGTCCATCTTTTTTCACCATATATAGACACAATGAGATCGGGTACTTTTCAAATGAAACGCTTCAAAAATATGCTATAAATAGTTTTAGTGATATGAACCCAATGTTGCCACTTTACAAAATTTAGAGACGTTAAGTCTATATTATTTGATGTTATTTTTCTGTGGTATAAGTTGTAAACTTAAAAAATAAGAATATCAGGATATTCTCTAACACTTGCGTGACTCATTTGTATAAATAAAACTAATACACGCGTCAAATGTAATGTAATGTAACACGTGCAAAATTTAAAACAAATACACGCGTCTAAATCCGTAAAAAGTATTTTTATTGAAAAAATGTCAGGTTCAATATTGTTAAATATTTTGCAATTGGCTTTCTTAGTACATAGAATTAAGACATGTACTTAGGTATTTAAATTATTTTTTAAGAAATCAAATATAGGTAACCGAAAATTTCAACTTTTTATCTATTGTCGTTCATGAGATATTTACCTGATGATAGACAGATAAATGGAAGCACGGATAACGGAACCTATAACTCAATATATGAGAATTCGTTTTATATTTTGGTAAGGAACCCTAAAAAACCTGTTTCTAGATCTTTCAATGGTCGGTAACACTGCGAGGAAAAGCTAGTTATTAAATAAATCTTTGTATATCATCGCTTTCTTTTATGTCTTATCCCAAACAACATCAGTCTAGCGCGCCCCACGCGTGGGCTGTACTCATTACAATAAGATACCATTGTGTCATTTATGATTATATAAACATCGATGATATTAATATGGAACTGACGTGGTTATCTTGCACACCAATAAGTTTTAAGTATAATATTCTCTAAGACTTGTACGACTTATTTGTTATAAAGCTTTTCAAAATAATGTTATTAATTTTGAGTAGTCTCAACATAATCTAGTATACAAAATTCTCCTGTCACAATGTTCGATCCCATACTCCTCCGAAACGGCTTGACCGATTCTTATGAAATTTTATATACATATTCAGTAGGTCTGAGAATCGGCTTCTATCTATTTTTCATATCCCTAAGTAATGAGGGCTGTCCACCCCTAAGATTCGTATGACAAAACAACGTTTGCCGGGTCAGCTAGTGTAATATAATATAGTTTATGATAAAAGTCTTTCATTATAGTCAATGTATTTATTAAAACCGAATGTGGGTAAACTCTGTAATAACTGATCATAGAAGACACTTTACAGCTCAGTCTCACCCATGACCATGGTGACTGCAAATTCTCCGAAACGTCAATTTAAAACAAATATACGCGTCTAATTCCGTAAAAAGTAGTTTTATTTAAGTTTTAAGTAAAAAGCAGAACCGGTCAATATACAATGGGTTCCGTGCCGTATTATTATTTGTTATGACAAACTTAATCATCATATTCCTAACCCCAAACGACAGGATAAAGGGAAGAGAATGATGATATTTTTTTTTGTTCAGATAAATTTATTTTATTTATTTATCTACAATATTACAATCTAGCCAGCTGCTAATAAGTATTTTAATCTAACTTAAATTGCTAAATAGAGTTTGTGTAAGAATGTGTCCTTTACCACATATCTTAATGTCTCTATTAATGTGTAGACACTTTGTTATTGTGTTCTTTGTTACTAGTACATACAGCACTCACAATGATAGTTATGAGTATGTAAAAATATTTTGTTTGCCCTTAGGTAGTCTTGTATATTTGTTTCAAAATCAAACTACATTAAAGTAAAAAAAAAAAAAAAAAAAAACACAGTAAATAAAATCAATGATAACAATAATAATTTTAATAGATAATTCACTAAATTTAATAAGTATACAAAAACAATAATTATATTAATCACAAACTATTTAATAAAATGTATTGTACATATAAATTAAATATAATAATAAGTTTAAATGTATGTATGGAATAGACAAAATATAAATTTTAAAATGAATGTAGTTTATAAAGTAATGGAATAAATAAAATTGTAGCGACTAACATAGGTTTTTAAGAAAATTGTTACTAACGTTTTATATGGACTTGCTCTGAAATAAATGTTTTATTATTATTATTATTATTAACTTTAAGAAAAAGGTGGTTATGACAGCAGCTTTGCAATGATTTAGGTATTCCGTTATCGATCACTCGAGTCATCATTATTCTGCCCTTATCCCGTTATTTGTAGTCGTCGCATCATGTATTTCTTCTATACTCTTATATACGTATATAAGAATATACGTATACGTAAACAGTGAAATACTCAGATCTCTAACTATCACCATTCCAAAGATACAACCTGGTGACAGACGTACGGACGGTCTTAGCTGGTTTTTACCATTACCATGGAATAAATAAATTTTGTAGTTAAGAACACTTTTATTCGAACTACAAAGTATAATTTGAACAAAGAACAAAGCAAAAGGATTTCGTGCTTTCAAAGACAAAGAGAATATTCGACTGCTTTAAAACAAAACTTGATCATTTTACCAATTTAATTTTGTAGTCAAAATGTATTGAACTGCCTACATTTCAACTGCACAAATAAGTTTGTACAAAACAATTAATCGTGTACAACAAATTGTAACTTTTTTGGATCGATTCTTATCCATACTATGCCAATAAAATACATATGAAAAATTTATATGCATAGATGCATTTATGCAATGAGGCATGACAATGTGAGCTTCCGTCTGTCCGCCCTATAGTCTCCCCCCACTCCCCTTTATATTGATAACCTATACATACATCAATTTTTGAATAACTCATGAATATATTATTATTTACATTAAAATCAAGTAAAACCTATATATATGGAGAACTCTCTCTATCCAGCCCATTAATGTCCCACTGTTGGGCTGTTGGGCACAGGCCTCTTATGCTTTGGGAAAGATTATGATCTAGTATTGAACTAATCTAAGTTACTACTTGATTTAGACCAGTGATCATCCAATTATCAGAATTTTTACATCGACTATTACACATGACTCTCCAAAAAAGCTATTCTGCATTCCCGTCAGGGTTCATGGTGGGTGGATCTTTTCTATTTATAATCCATTATATGGCTTTAAAAGCACCTTGGGGAGAAAATGGAGTGATGGCACTTGTATTCACAGTCCAAACGGAAAACCCTTAGATAAGTGTAGAATAAGGTTACTATTCGTCTCCAAGAACAGAATGTCTCCAAAGTTCGGACAAAGTATTGTTAGATATGCGTTATCAGAACTAATAAAGAATAAGCTAGAAGTTATCGAACGGGATGATTACGGAAGAAGTAGAACTTAAGGCAAATGATGTATAGTAGTTTAAAAAGCGCAGTATTGCACTGCTTGCATCCAATGACTTCAAATAACGTCTGACAGAAGAATATAGAAGAAACACATGATGCAACGAAGACAAATAACGGGATAAGGGCAGAATAATGATGACTCGAATGATCGATAACGGAATATCTAAGTAATTGCAAAGCTGCTGTCATAACCGCCTTATTCTTAAAGTTTATGTAGTTTGATTTTGAAACACAATTATACAAGACAACCTTAGGGCAAACAAAATATTTTTATTACGTCAAGAAATATGTTAGTGGTGAAACATAAATAAATTAAGATCTTAAAAATCAAAATGGGTTCCGCATACAAATATAAAAATTATTAAGGGCCTTTACACGACGTCCACTGGTCCCCAATTATGTAAGTACTTGTGATAGGTAGGTAACGTAAAAAAGACAAGACTGCCCTCAGTTTCATCTACAGTTATCAAACTGCTTCTTGTAATTTACCACTTACTTTTATGCCTAATGCTCCGTTGCTAATCACTACACATGGACATATTATATAGCATATAGCGCTTCCAGAAACTTCCAGAAACAGAAGTTGCTTCCTATTTACGGAAAAAAATTGCATAAAGTATTTCGGAGATTATTTTTTTATGGCTAGAGGTAGGCAAGTTACTATAATCCACCTGATGCTAAGTGGTAGTGCAATTCAATTTATGAGGACTGCTGCAGATATTTATCTTACCGGCCCACAACTTGCCTCTTCACGCCTCGATTAAAAGAACCGTATTTACATACCTATTAATAGTAGAGATTAGTCAGGATGATCCATTTCACCTACGTTTTCAATCCCATTTCTTGCGGTACCCTAACTGAAGTATCAACAGACAAATATAAGCGAAAAGCAATTAAGTTGGCACTCGCCACCGCGCACCGTGCGGACATCAATACGAATCAACGAAATCAACCCGTTCATGTTAACTGCTATGTAGTCTAAGAGCTAGAGACGAGCGAATAGAATTTAAGGCGTCACAAACGGCATAAATATAATTATAAGACAGATGTATACAGAAAAAAAAACGAGGAGAGAAAAAGACTTCTCGCCTCTACTTTTTCTGTATACATTTGTCTTTTTCCCGCTAAGATATTAATATATCGTAATATGACGTTTATTTTTGTTGACCCTTCTAACAAAATACAAACTAAAAGCCGGCTAAGCACAGAGTCTAGTCAGATTGAGGTTAATGTATAAGTGTATCTGTAAGTATCAGTTCAATTTAAATATAAGTAATTTAAAAATCTATTATTTATTATTGTTGAGGTCTTAGTTTCAATATTAGGTTTTACCAGCACCCTCCACTGATACAAAACCTAAGCCACGTAAAGAGAATGCGACTGCTTGTTTCAATAATTAATTTACTTAGTTAATTTTAGCAAACATATAAAATCTAGTAAGCTATTTACATTTTATTCCATGTTGAACTAATCTACCTATTAGTTAGCGCTAACTGCGCATAGTATTATTCTTTAATCGATTTGTTGTACTTAAAGTATGTAATATTTGTTTTGCTTTTTTAAATTAACTGTAAAATCGTTTATTCGCCTATAAATCCACAAAATTTAATTATAAAAAAAATTTCAAAGTATATTACGTTGAAAGATTACGTTTATTAAATAAAATTAGATACAAATTAATAAAGAGCGACTATGTTAAATATATTACAATGAATTGAGTGAGAACCCCTTCCTTCTTTTAAAATCGGTTAAAAGGACAAACTGCAAGTAGAAACTATTTCAATTTCAGCTGAATTTTGAAACTCTTTCTATGTGACACACTTCCGTGTTTCCAACTGAATCGAATATTTGCATACCATCAATAATATTACCATCATCATGACACCGTCTCGCATATTTTTCTCGTGGGAGTAGGCAGAGACTATAAAGCACCATCTGCTATGACCTAAACATACTTCTCATGCAAATAATGCTTAAGTTGGTACTTAAGCATTATTTGCATGAGAAGTATGTTATTACGCGGTATTGGTATACCGCGTAATATTTCAGTATTTTCATCGCCTTTTTCTTGCTATTAGTGCAATAACATAGCTTGCTTCAAAAACCACATTTTTCCCCCACATTTTCAAATATTACGTATAAATCTTAGCGCCGAACTCTCAGACTACATGAGTAAGCACCACTTATATTTCAGAGACTGGCCCGCCCAAAATTTTTATTGGAATTATCACAAATCATTGCTCTTATTACGATTTATATAAGGTTTAAAATCCTACCTCAGAACTGCGATACAACAAAACAAACGAACCAAAAGATTTCTTTCGCTATCTTTTATCTTTTTGATGTCAAAATGAGTTTCTTTAATCTGCGTGTGAGTAACGAGTTTAAGAATTTAAATATTTGGGTATCGGCTTTCGTTACGGTAATGGGATTTTTGAATAATATTTATTGAAATAATGTTAATATGAAGATAATAATCTTAATATTTGATGAGCTGACTGTCATTCACGAGGTCACAGGTTTGAATCCCACGCAAGACAATAATACAGATATTTGTAACTATATATTACTTTACTTCCTTCCTAACGTTATAAATGTAATACGGAACTCAAAAAATGACTCTGTCTGTCTTTCTGTCGCCTTTTTATACCAACACTGCCGAACCCTCTCTCCAGCCTATTTTCGTCCCACTGTTGGGCACGGGCCTCCTCCACTTTGGAAGGGATTATGGTCTACTGCGCCGCACTGACCAGGCGTATTGGTACAGGGTTTATATTCAAGTATTCCGTCTCTCACAGAGGGTGTTATCTGTGTGCAATATCCCTTAGCTAACTTTTACAGCACCCTTGGGAGGAGATGGGGTGGTGACACTTGTATTTTTAATCCGTCACCACACGGAGAACCGCGTTGTTCAAATTCGCCTTACGCTCATTAAGACACCATAGAGTATAAAGCATGGCTCTTGCATCTTTTTACGCGGGAGTCGCTTCCTAATGCTAACTTCTTTTAGGTTATTGCTCTAAGACAGTGTGTTGCGAGAACATGAGATACGTTACTTTTTAAATAGAGAAACCCTATTTTTTTAATGAAAAAATATCAATAAAGTAATATATTTTATTTAGGTATGTATTTATTCATATATTCAATTTAATATTTAATATATATGACACCAACAACCACCGCGATGTCTATTCTAGATTCTTGTCTGGAAGATATCACATTAGTGATAAGGTTGCCCTTTGTACAATAGCTTTTAAGACTGTATTTTATTTTCAAATTCCGTGTAAAATTGGTGTTTGTGCAAATAAAGAGTTATATATCTATCTATCTATCTATCTATTTCTTTCCAACCCATTAACGTCCCACTGTTGGGCACGAACCTCCTCCACTTTGGGGACGAGATTATGGTCTACTGTGCCGCACTGAGTAGGCGCTCCAGGCAGCTTGACACTGGGTTAATTATCAAATTTTCTGTCTTTCACAGAGGATGTTATCTGTGTTATATCTCATAGCTGGCTTTTACAGCATCCTGGGAAGGAAATGGGGTGGTGATTGTATTTTTATACTGTCACATTGAAAGTAATATCATAAACAAATAAAATTCCCTTCCGTTCCCATTGTGGGATTTCAACAAAGCTTCATACGTCGGATACTACGACATAATAACAAATAAATTTATTGAACACCAATCAACACAATGTCCGAATAAAATGCAGGAAAAACAAACAAAAAAAATGTAGACTTTTTGTGAAAATATTAAAACCAACATGACACTGCGACTCGACGAATCGAAATTCAATCTGTATGTCGCAGTCTGTATCAATAATTCAGGTTTTTAGGGTTCCATATCGTTTTAAAGGTTATATAAGACTCTATTATTACTGACACACCGCAGTCTATTCATTTAAAACCATCGTTCACAAAATCGTTAGCCCCGTTCATGAGATACATCTCATGAACGGGGCTTTTGTGATGATTATTATGAACTTTTTTGCACTATTTTTTATTTTTAGCGTAGTTAGTCATTTGCAAAATTAATAATTTAGTTACTTTAAAACTGTAGTATAATATAAATGGTTTTATTTATATTAATAAATAAATAAATATTTATGGGCATTTCACATATCGTACTCTGGTCTCAAGCTAAGTTTATAATGTTATAAGCCTGTGTTATTGATATCAGAATACGGATAGCATACGGAAGTACAACTTTTATTTGTAAATTATTTACATTATTTTAGGAAAACTAATATATTATATACTAAGAAATTATCACAGAATAAGGCCAATTACAAGCTTCGACTCTTAGAAGTACATACTTATAATAAATTATTATTAAATAAAAAATAAAAATAAATTAATTAAATACATACCTACTTATAATACATAGAAACAACCAAACGCAGAACAAACATTTGTATGACAACTATAAATATTATTACACAAATGATAGCCTTGTTGCAATCAGTTATGAATTAAGCTCGCCTATATACTCGTATATGCCCTTTCTGTAATCATATTTTATAGTTATGTATCACTGTGTACAATAAAGAATAAAGAAATTGTCCAGTCGGGATTCGAACCGGCGACGTCGTGAACGGCAGTCCGTTACAAGAACCACTCGACCATTAGGCCCGTCCGTAATAGGTGTGTAATATTTATTATTTTGTTCAAGGTTGTAATTATGACGGATTATTACGATACTGGCACAGAACCCTTCCTACAGTGAGTACAGCTCGTACTTGGGTGGTTTTTTCAAACATATTATTAATTTCAATGCATGTTAACTTTTGCCTGGAGGAATGAATATGAACATTGACTATTTGCGGACGAAATGTATCAAAAATTCGAAATATATGAAAAAAATATTGTACTATTACACTTCTTTTATCGCTTTAGTGAAAACTTTTGGGAGTAATTTTTGCGTTGTAATAAATTGTGGTTAAGTACGAGTTGAACTCGCACAAAAAGGTTTCCATTTCATAATATATTTGTCTTACCGTCATAACCACCGTCATTAGATACAAGCGGCACAAGACCGTGCGTTGTGGCGTTCTATGGAAGAAGCATATGCCCAACAGTGGAAGAAGGATGATGGATGGATGGATGACCGCCATAAAAACGTCTTCTAAGCCCCCGTATATTTACTAGCCATTGCCCGCAACTTCGTACGCGTTGAAATTAGAAAATATTTCCCGTTTTTGCAATATTTTTCACTAATGCGTCGCTCCTATTGGCCGCAGCGTGATGTTATATAGCCTGTACCCTGTACCTTCTTCAATAAAAGTACCTACTATCCAACACTGAAAGAGTTTTACAAATCTAACCAGTGGTTCCTGAGATTAGCAATTTGATTATTCAAGCAAATAAACAGACTAACTATATTAGTATAGATTGTATTCTAGTTTTCAGTATTTGTTATTATATCACCAACAGATATGTACATCACCTGTGCAAATTTCAACTATCTATCATCGTTCCTGAGATGCAGATAAGACACGTACAGACAAATGCACAGCGAAGTCTTGGTAATCATCATCCTCCTGCCCTTGTCCCATTATTTAGGGTCGGCGCAACATGACTTTTTCTTCCATAGTCTTTTATCAGCCGTCATGTCTGTGTCTACTCCTCTTTCTTTCATGTCCTCTTTCACACAGTCCATCCATCTTTTCTTAGGTCTTCCTCTAGACTTTTTTCCTTCCACATTTATACTGAGAACTCTCCTAACGACATCACTTTCCTCTCGTCTCATGACATGCCCATAGCAGGACATCCGCTCATTCTTCAATTTTTCAGTCACGGAGGAAGTCTGAGAGTGATGCCACACTCTCAGACTTCCTCTAATATATCTCAAATGGTAATGGGGTTTTAATTTATCTTTTGGTACAGAATCCTAAGAAAATAGTTTTTTTTTTCATTTCTTTTCCACTTTAACTGTGACGTCACATGTTTTTATACCCTACCCATAGATCGAAGGTCATATTTTACGATAAGGCTGACAAAGGTACCAATTGTAATCCCAAAACTAAACTAAACTAAACTAAAACATAAATATTAATATCGTCGATAACCCAATTCGGAAATGTTTAAAACTTTCTTAATAAAAATCTGTGAAATATATTCATTTTCATGCCTTTATCCCCTTTTATATTCGTCTGCATGGTTGACACACCATGTCTGCATGCATGCAATGAGTTTGTTTTTACGACCACATCACATCCTTCTTCTTCTCGCACCCCCGAAGGGGGTGCGGGGAGGCTGCTTCAGGGATTCTTTCCCTCTGCAGTGGAAACTGCGCTGGTCACGACCGTGACCAGGTCTTTGGGTTTAAGGGGGGTTGGGCCCCTGTTCATGTGGTGGTGTCGCCAACTGCGAGGTCGGCGATGGTTTCTCTGGGGAGTGGCCTTGCACGACGATCTGGTGGGCGCGCGTGGCGACCAGCCTATACCAGCCTATATAAAGGATTAACCCTCCTTGGGTTAATGCGTAGGTGTCATGCGACGCGATGCCTCGCAGGCAGTACCTTTGGTCAATTTTGACAACGTCTGCCGGCAAAAATGGGGAGGTGACACTTAAATTTTTTTGCCGTCACCCTACGGACAGAAAAAAAATATTGTCGCCCCCGGTAGAGCATAGAATATCGATTTTTATTAACCTAAATGTTTACAACGAAATATCTATTAAATCAAAATATTTCATAGTTGGGTTCATTTAAGTTTAGTTTGGTTTTGTTTTTGACGCAATAGAATTGGTGCCATTGCTAAAGAAATATTTGCATCTCATTGAGCAGGCGCCATTGATTCAAATACTTTTATTATGTGCTAATCACCATAATATTATGGGATTTTTATACAGGCTGTTGTAGGTAAATTGTATATTCTCCTACCCTTATCCCATTATTTGGTGTCAGAACAATATGTCTTTTTAACACGCTTATATTAGTTCGGTTAGTGTCTATCAATGTATGAACCTAGTAACGGAATCTTTAAAAGTGATTTTCACCCACTTGCAGTAGTCAAATCGTTCAAAAATTTTGCACACTTGATAAGGACCGATGACATTGTAATAATTTAAAAAAAAATATTCAGGATTAATAAATAATACATATATCAAACTACTATGTATAAGCATGTTAAAAAATAAACCTTCCTCTTGAATACAACTACATATGTACATATTAAGTAATATTATGTATGCAAAATTTCAGATCAATCCGATTACTGTAAGTGGGTGAAAATCACTTTCAAAGATTCCGTTACATAGATTAATACATTGATAGATACGTTCCAAACTAATTTAAGCGTGTTAATTAATAAGCGTGTTAAAAACGGAACTTTTCGGGCGTGAGTCCAATTCCTAACCGGTTCTATTTATTCTATTTTAATAGAATTTTATATCCCCATTTTAATGGGAATATAAAAGTCTTCTAAACTATTACTTTTAATATATTTAGCATCATGCTGTATAAAGCAGTATCGCGTGATGGTTTATCGTAAACATTGCATACTAATTTGGCGTCTCGGGTTCGTTTCCGTTTGGCGTACACATAAAACAGACGAAAGATCTTTTGTTATGTAACTTTAGGGATTTTAGAGATTTTGACAAAAACGCTTGGTTTTCTTGTAAGATAGATTACAATGCTTGCTTTATTCAGTAAGATTATGGAAGAAACACAGATTTACCGAATAGTGGATAAATGTTTGATCTTGAAGACACGCGAATATAGCCAGGTTAATTTGTGCTACAGGGTCTAAAAAATACGATACCTATACTAGTTACATATACATAAGATGCAATAATCTTATGCAAAAGAATTGATTTATATACATGTCTCTCTCTCACACTCTATGTATGTTTACCTGTCTTTGTTATTCTTTTTCTATGGTAAAACATTAACACATGCAAATAGTATTTTTTTGTCACGTCTACGTTTGAGTCAATAATGAGGCGCCATATTTCGACAATCAAAAGAGCCGTCATCGACGGACTGCAGTTTGATTAGGACAAGGTTTTATTTTATGTTTACAGGCGGACCAGAAGTGCAGCGCTAGTGCAGAAGTGCAGTGCTAGTGTAGCGGTCATATATTTAAAAATTATTATAATAAAATAATACAGACAACGTCCTCTGGTACCAATCTAAGCTTATATTATGCTTGTGTTATGGGTACCAGAATACGGATAGACTACTAATACTACTTTTTTTTAAAGTAATTTATTAATTTGTGTGGAAGTGGAAGATGTGTCCCGTTTGCGGTGATCACTTTTTCCACGACAATTTAATTTATATTTGTATATTTCATATTTTTATTTGATAAAACCTATTCAGTTTACATAGCAGTGGGGCCCCATTTTTCAATTATTATTTGCCTCAGGGCTCTTGATTACTTAGCTACGCTACTGGATGCAGAACAATATTTTGACTATTACTATAAATCAATATTACTTACGAGTACGTCGTCGTGATTGTGCATCTGCACAGAGTCCGATCGCGATGGCTACAAAAACAACAACTTCTAACCGCATTGTTACAAATTAAAGTATTGTTCAAGTAGTTATATTACATTATATATAAGTAGTACCGTCTACAATATTGTATACTTAATAGAAAACTAATTGATTAACAGTTACATTAATTCATAAATTGTTACGAATTAGATTCAGTTGTAAAGGAAATAGGTTTTATTGATTTACTTTGTTAAAAATTAATAAACTTAATACAATGAACACTTGCGCGATTCAATATTGTTTAAATGAAGCGCTCGTTAAGTTTTGTTAAACAAAAACAAAATGACTTTGACATGACCTTGATCTTATTTTAAGACAAGTAATCCCCGTCTTTGCTGGAGTAAATTGACGATTATTATTATTAAATAATTTAGGTTTAGAGGAAATAGAAATCTGTGAAAATTTAAACTGTCTAGTTGTTATCGTTCCTGAGATACAGGGCTCGAACATGTCGTCCAGCGAACTCTTGATAATAGCTTACTTTATGATAAAAAATTGGTCAAGTGCGAGTCGGACTCGCGCACGATGGGTTCCGTACCATTATCTATGCAACATAAGGCAACGTTATTAGTATCGAGCAAGAAACGGTAAAAAAATCATGTTTGTTGTATGGGAGCCCCCCTTAAATATTTATTTTATTTTATTTTTAGTATTTGTTGTTATAGCGGCAATAGAAATACATCATCAGTGAAAATTTCAACTGTCTAGCTATCAGCGTTCTTGAGATACTGGGTACGGAACCCTAAAAATCATGTTTGTTGTATGGGAGCCCCCCTTAAATATTTATTTTATTTTATTTTTAGTATTTGTTGTTATAGCGGCAATAGAAATACATCATCTGTGAAAATTTCAACTGTCTAGCTATCACCGTTCTTGAGATACTGGGTACGGAACCATAAAAATCATGTTTGTTGTATGGGAGCCCCCCTTAAATATTTATTTTATTTTATTTTTAGTATTTGTTGTTATAGCGGCAATAGAAATACATCATCTGTGAAAATTTCAACTCTCTAGCTATCACCGTTCTTGAGATACAGCCTGGTGACAGACGGACGGACGGACGGACGGACGGACGGACAGCGAAGTCTCAGTAATAGGGTCCCGTTTTTACCCTTTGGGTACGGAACCCTAAAAACAGAGTGGTAAAGGGTGGTTATAAAACCAAAGTAAATTAATATAAATAAATAAATAAATTTTCATGGACATTTCACACAACGTCTGATCCCAAGCTAAGCTTATATGCTTGTGTTATGTGTACCAGAATACGGTTATACTACATATACTACTTTTCTTTTGTTAATACATATAAAATCCTTTTAAGGCTTTTTGAACTAGACCTTAAAAATGATCCTTAATGGAATATAGTAATCCTCGTAAAAAGCCTTAGATTCCGATATCTCCGCGTACAAAGTCGCCAGCAGAAACTAGTACAAGAATGATCTAAAAAAGGAGCACAATAAACCACAGTGAATCTAAGCCTTTAGTACGCAAAGAGTGTGCGAATGAAAGGTACGAGTGAGATAGAAATATAGCCAGTATCGTGGTGCATCATGGAAGGTGTAAAAGATGAAACACGAAAGTGACGCGTTTTAGTGATGTGAACGTTTTGCGAATTAATACAGGGTGTGGCGTAATTAATGGATAAGCCTGTGCCTGTGGATAAGCCTCCTACTGCGCTATACGAATATGTATATTTTTAATTAATCCTATGTATGGTCTTGAAAAAAATGGCATAAGTCATGTTTTTCATAAAATGACTACTTTCACTAACCAATTATGCTACTGTTGCCACAATTTTCAAAAATTTTGCATTCTGTTTTTTTTATAAAACAGCTTAAGAGGTGAGCTATTGAAAGCAATAAAGAATTCCCTATTCGTAATACAAATTTTGGGAAAAAATACATGAGATATCAAAAAAGTGTTATTGATTATTCAATTTGTTGACTTTGTACATCGTCTAGCTTAAAAAATCTTTATGGGAGTTGATTTGCCCAATATCTTAAAAACATGCTTGTTTTATGCAGTTTCCGAAATGGTATAATACTTATTACATTTCACGAGGTTTTTAAAAAAAACGACAGTTGTAAAAAAATACCATAATTTTCTTTAACAGAATTATTAATTTATCTTAAACATGTCTTTGTAAACAGTTTGAATGGACCCTTTTTTGTGTGCTCCGGAGCAGGTAGTCATTCACAATGGACCCTTTTTTGGGTGCTCGGGAGCAGGTAGTCATCCACCATGAATAGGGTAAGCAGATAACGACTCTAAGTCAACTACTTGTGGTTGTTTATCGCACGGCAAATCCAGACGGTTAGTCTTATCATAAGACAGAGACAAAGCATTTTGATGTCAGGTAAATAACAGTTGTGCGACAGAGATAGATTTTTATTATTCTCACAAACAACAAAACAGCTTTTGAACTTGTTTAACAAAGTTAGTGCTCTTTTGACTATCGTCTCTTGCGCACATATCGTTTGCTCTATCGTGTTTGTTATTGTGACGTGAATTTGGCTTATGTACTACGGACTCTGTTTTTGCTATACGAATTGGACAATTGTGATATTATCGACGACTTCTACATATCCCTGGACTACTGATCATGCCGCGTCATACGTACACTCCTCAAGAGTATGCAAATATGCATCTTATTTACGGCCTGTGTAACTGCAATGCAAATGAAGCTGCACGCGAATATCGTCGAAGATACCCCGATTTGCGACACCCAGACTACCGGGTGTTTACACGTGTGCACATCGCTTTTAGCGAAGGGCGAATGCCTGGTACCGGTGTTGGTGGTGCTTCGGAAGGCAGACCTCGACGACATCGTGATGACGAAGTTCTAGAAGCTGTGCGTGCTAATCCAGAGTTATCAATTCGTGAGTTAAGTAGAGGAACCGGTGTAGATACGCGTACTGTGGGCAGAATTCTGCACAGGCATGAGCTTCACCCGTATCACTATCAAAGGGTGCAAACACTAATGACACGAGACTATGAGCCTAGAGTCCAATTTTGTCGCGTCATGTTGCGAAAAATACGCGAAGATTCGGCGTTTTTTGACAAAATACTGTGGAGCGATGAGTCATCATGTAAAAGAAATGGCTACGTCAACATGCACAATCTTCATAGTTGGCAGGCAACCAATCCGAGAAACATAAGGCAAGACCGAGCTCAAGTCCAGTTTAAAGTGAACTTTTGGACAGGAATTTTAAATGGACAAATAGTTGGGCCCGTCGAACTATCCGAGACACTAACAGGTCCCAATTATTTAAATTTTCTGCAAAATACGTTGCCGGAACTATTACAAAGTTTAAATGTGCCAGAAAACTACTGGTTACAAAATGATGGTTGTCCCGCTCACTACGCACGAATTGTACGGAACTACCTCAATGATGAGTACAATGAGAGGTGGATAGGTCGTTTGGGTCCCATTTTGTGGCCACCAAGGTCCCCTGATTTGAACCCTCTAGACTTTTTTTACTGGGGGTGTTTAAAAGAAAAAGTGTATAAAAAAGAAATAGCATCCCTGGAACAACTAAAGGCCCTGATTTTTGAAGCCGCTGATGAAATCAAGAGCTCCGGCTTCATCCGACGCCTAAAGCGGTCATTTATCCGTCGATGCAGGGCCTGCATAGCCGCAGGTGGCCGCCATTTCGAACATTTTTTGTAAAATAAAATTTATTTAGTGTTTGCATCTTTAGAATAAAAAAAATAAAATAAGTTGTTATTTTTTTTCAACGACTAACATTCCCACTGGTAAACTCAGACAGATAAGTTAAAATACCACTGACAGTTTGTTTAAGTTAACAGTATTAATTTGATTAATTAAATCACAATAAGAACATTTTTTTACGAGTGTCATTTGGTTCTTTAATATCACATCAAACTTAATAAGTATTATAATAAGTATTATACCATTTCGGAAACTGCATAAAACAAGCATGTTTTTAAGATATTGGGCAAATCAACTCCCATAAAGATTTTTTAAGCTAGACGATGTACAAAGTCAACAAATTGAATAATCAATAACCCTTTTTTGATATTTCATGCATAATTTTCAAAAAATTTGTATTACGAATAGGGAATTCTTTATTGCTTGCAATAATTCAACTCTTAAGCTGTATTATAAAAAAAACAGAAAGCAAAACTTTTGAAAATTGTGGCAACAGTAGCAGAATTGGTTAGTGAAAGTAGTCATTTTATGAAAAACATGACTTATGCCATTTTTTTCAAGACCATACATAGGATTAATTAAAAATATACATATTCGTATAGCGCAGTAGGAGGCTTATCCACAGGCACAGGCTTATCCATTAATTACGCCACACCCTGTATATCGATAATTATAAGCATTACTTCGCTGTGGTACTTGGATTATGATAAATTCAGTTGAATTTTATGCGTAGAGCTTTAAATAAATGTAGCCCAGATAATGGTACCAATTCTATGTGCACAACTAAACTTAACTAAAAGATAAAAATTGATTGAGTCAATAACACAATTCAACAATTTTAACTGAACTTTCTTATTATTACAACTGTGTATTACAGACTAACGATTTCTAAGTTAAGTTAAAACATATTGGTATCAATATGTTTAAAATTCATAGGATTGAGGATATTCCTAAATGTTTATAAATTAGCTGTCTGTCGCGTTTTTGTGTGCGTGCAATTTAGAAAACAAAACTAAGTATTAGGCTGCAGACACTGCTAAATCGACCTTCAGCGCTGACCGTCAGTCGGCGTAGCTGTATAATTATGTCTAGCTAGAACCATACTACAGATATAAAAAATTGTGTGTATATGTAAGAAGTTCTACGTTTTTATATACTCGTCTTTCTCGTTGTTTTACGTCAGGTTTATAACGAAATTATATTGCGTTTTTTTATGATGCGCGTCCCGTCCGTACATGTCCCGTGTGGGAATCGAAACCACAACTTTGTTAATGGCAGTCCGTTACATGAACTCCTCGACTACGAGGTCCGTCATTCTAAAACTCCACGCGTACGGAGTCGCGGGCAACATAATTTCATATTGTTTGATATATGCAAAAAGTTCCAATATTTTAGTCGAATATCGTTATCGATGTATCACAGCTACATCCCTAGAGGTCACGGCCCGAGACCAACTGAGAACGGGTTCCCCACGTTAACACCGACGACTAAATAATAATAATATATCATACACACTCTTATACAAAGAACTTCACACCAGGGTATTAAATAAAAGGTACGAATTCCGCAGTATAAAAGATTTTTTTGATTAATGACGTCATAATATAGGATTTAAGATTCATATTGACTACTGGCTTGGAGTTGAACGGCGACGGATTAAGATTTGACTTATATGTCTACGAGAAATTCTATTTCTAGAAGGTAAAAACCTATCTTTCATCTTTTATTCTGTAAAACGTACTTAGTGCTCCTATAAAATGATCAAAGAACGGGACAAACCTAGATGGCGTTAGTGTCGACTTAAACATGTTAAGGAGCTGAACTCGCAGTAGCTTGAAGTCTTCGTAAAAGGTCCCAAATAAATAAAGAAAAAAAAGTTGAACTACTCTATGGTATTGTCATCACTCTCTACTACTGTGTCTTTTTGTTTTTAGGGTCTTTTTCCGTACCAAAATACCTTTTTTATGGTCTGAACTTTTAATTCGTCTGTCACCAGACTATGTCTTTGAAACGGTAAACGAGAGAGTTGAAATATTCACAGTCCATGTCCAGTTGATGTTGCAACAACGAATACTCATCATCATTACAAAGTCCTTATCCATTATCTGGGGCCGGTATGACGAATATATTATGATAATAATGGTATGAAACCCTTCGTGTGCAACTCGTACTTGACTAGTTTTTTTAACTTTTCACATAAAATACTGCCGGGCAAAGTTGATGCCGAATAAAGTTATATACGAGTACCTCGATGATTCATTCAAAATGTTATCAAGCTGCTAAAGAAATAAACATTCTCACGTATGCAAATAACTTTTGGTATTATAACTGTATACTGCAGAGTACTGTAAATGGATAAGGTACCTAGGAATGTACAGATGGCTACAATTGTGTCCACGATAATTTTTTTTTAATAATAACTAGCAGAACTGTTGTCCTCTACTTCATACGCGTGGAATGAGAAAACGAATCTTATTGAACTGTCCAAAAAACCCTTCCTTATGAACAGCCATATTTATTAAAAAAAACACATTAAGATTCGTTGGGTAGTTCTAAAGAATTTAATTTGAGCATATATAGGGACATAAAAAGAAAATTTAATTTCTTTAACAAGGATACCTTTTTCTTACTGCAAGATATACTAGTACCTACAATTAACAAATTTTATGCAATTAGAAAATATTACCGAAGGCTAATAATAATAAATATTAGGCATTTCTGGGGCCCTTTTCTTTTCATGGTTTTAGTACCTTCTTTAGTCTATCTAAACGGAATCATAGAAATAGATCTTAACTCTACTTATTAGCTGGATTAATCAAAAGTTTTGCATACTTGTCAAGGACCAATGACGACCCATTTGTGATTGAATTTTCGGAATTAAATAAATAATAGATAAAAATTTAAAAGCGTATATTTTAGTTCTTAAACTAAGGACGCGGTATCCGTGTGGAGACGGATTAATAATACAAGTGTCACCACCCCTTCTCCTCCCGTAGCTGCTGTAAGAGCCAGCTAAGGGATAACATCCTCGGTAAGAGACGGAAAACTCGAAAATAAACCCTGTTTCAATACGCGTGGTTAGCGCGGCGCAGTAGACTATAATCCCTCCCAAAGGAGGAGGACTGTGCCCAACAGTGGGACGTTTATGGGCTAGAGAAAGAAAAAAACTAAGGATATGTTTGCAAATGCGCAGAGGAATCAAAATCTACAAACTGCTTGCATTGCAAGACGATGCAGTGTTCTATGCAAAAATAAATCTTATCACTTTTCTACTCGACAGTTCAAATGAACGTAATTGCTTGCGCATATCCAAGCTTTGCCCATAAATACAATATTATTTGTTAAAAAACTTTGCATATCATTGTTTAATTACAGATAGTGGAAACCAAATATGTAAAATACTGTCGGTCGGTGTGTCCTTGAAGATTACAAATGGACAAAGGAATTACTTATTTACTTATAAGTATGGTGTGAATTTATTAAATAAGTCCTCCTAAGTACCTCCGATAAGTCATTATGAATAAGATCTTAGCTCTTATTCATAATGACTTATCGGAGGTTTAAAAGTTCGCTAATATCGGTTCGCTAAAATTGTCAAAAATTGTTATTCATAATAGTCTTTTTACACTACAATGTTTATTATCTCTCCGATTATTTTATTGTTTAAACCTCCGATAAGTCATTATGAATAAGACCATAATAGTTTCCCGTGACTTTATTCGTCTGGAATTTCATGTTACTACATAATAAACAAACATAATACATAGCCTATAGCACTCTAGACTGTAACTTCCTATTAATGAAATTTGTTGTAGATTAGGACCAATATTATATATAGGTTACATATTACACACTTTACCTTTAATTATATCTTTCTATCAGCCTTTCTCCGTCCATTGGTAATTAAAAGTCTCCTATAAAGAATGTAACAACGAGTCTGTGCCGCTTATATACTCGTACGGTGGCACGCTTCTATCAATAAAATATCATCATCGCTCCACCTTGTTGGCAGCCAATGTCAGTCTATCAATTCTGTTTACGAACAACTCAATATTTGCTAAACAAATCTACATGCAGTTTTTATTAATAGATAAGGAAATTTATTAAGAGGATATAATTATTATTATTCCTGCTTATTTTGTTAAGGTTTTTAGTAATAACAAATAGGCGAACAGTAAAGTGATCTTTTATGGTTTATTTTTGTAGGAAAACCTAAAACATATGAAAGAAACAGCGTGGCTGGTGAAAGACAGTGTTAATCCTTAGGAATGGAACCCTAAAAAACAAGCTTACCATAATATACTACAAAAATGTAAGCAAAATAAAGTATTGGAAAAAAAATATTAAAAAATATGAATATCAACCAAAATAATAAAAAATGCAGCCGTACACGAGTAGCCATTGCAAATGTAGTAGGGTTGCATGGCACTGAAAAAATAAATAAATTAATATGTACGAAAATTACGTACGAATAATCAAATAACGTCCTCTGGTCCCAAGCTAAGCTTATATTATAAGATACAAAAAACCGATAAATTACATTTTATTGGTTTTCTTTTGTAAATACATACATATTTTAAATAAAAAACACCCAGACGTAGTACAAATAATAATTATATTCACTTGACAAATACAAATTTGACACAAATCCTTGTATTATGGGGATCTAACCCGCGTAGTTGAACCCCTAGACCACGAGACTCGTCAAAATTATATTACATTCCAAAATACATATTTTTCTTTGGTGGCAACCCTGAAAAAATAACAGTCCCATATCGCACAGCGGTGTGTCCAGTCCAAGCACAATGCGACGACAGCGAAATGTTAATATAATGTACATAATATGTATATAGTTATGTATGTTTGCATGTTTGTACACACCTTGCGATGGAATTGTTTTTTTATTTGTGATGAAACACGATTTGAAGGACCACCTGATGGTATATTACTGGTGGTAGGAATCCGTGTGGTGACGAATTAAGAACGCAAGCTTCACCAAGCCATTTCTTCCCCAGGGTGCTGTTAGAGCCAGATAAGGGATGTTATAAGCAGTTTGTATGTGCCATAGACATGGAAAACTCTAACCCAACACGCTTGGCCAGCAGCGTGGCGAAGTAGACTATTAAAATTTACCCTCCCAAAGTTTATTTTTTATAAATAAACTAGCTGACCCGGCAAACGTTGTTTTGCCATACAAATGTCAGTGGGGGAGGGGTTTGAAAAATAGATGTTTTCCGATTCTCAGAACTACTGAATATGCATGTAAAATTTCATAAAAATCGGTTAAGCCGTTTCGGAGGAGTGCGGTAACTAACACTGTGACACGTGAATTTTATATATTAAGATATTAATGGACATTTCACACAACATCCTCTGATCCCAAGCTGAGCTTATATGGTTGTGTTATGGGCACCAGAATACGGATATACTACATATTTATACTACTTTTCTTTTGTAAATACATTATAATACATACATAGAAACACCCAAACCAGAGGACGTTTTGTGAAATTTCCATGAATATTTATTTCTTTTTTAGCTACGTCGACCGGCGGTCATTGCTGACAGTCGATTTAGCACTGTTTCCAGCCTTATAGCTCATTGTGGGAACATATGGCGTTGTGCATTTATTTATCTATATGAAAAAAGCTACAATCTGATGTACGCCTAACGCTACTGATATGCCACCAGGCCCATCAATCTCTTTCTGAAACAGCATAATGAATCTTTTATCACGTTATACAATGATTTTTTAAAAGACATTGACAAATTGCTATAAAATATTTAGGATATTTTAGTGTTACGTGTATATTGTTGAGGGATAATGGCGGTCGGGCTTGCAACTAACTTGTAGCTTTATGAAATTACCCTTATGAGATTGTGTGTTTCCATTGAAACACCGGAATTTTGAAATAAGCTAAAAAACTTGCAGCCAACCATTATTTTTTTAAACAGGATAGTGAAATATGTTTAGTTCAAAAACTAAAAAACACGTGCGAAAATCCTGAATATTTTTTTATATTACTTCATTGTCATTGGTCCTTAATATGTGTGCAAAATTTCACATCGATTCGAATACTGTAAGTGGGTGTAAATCACTTTCAAAGATTTCGTTACATAGATTAATACATTGATAGATACATACCGAACTTATAAAAGCGTGTTAAAAACCAAGCTTCGCACGGTAATGTAATTTTATTAGCTGGGAATAGGTAAAAGAATTTTGATATCCGTCCAGTAGTTTCAGAGCCTATTTGTTTTAAATAAACAATCGAATCTTTCGTCGCTATAATTTTAGTACATACTAGCAAAAGGCCCTGGATCATACGTTATTATTTTTTGCAGATTTAGTTCAAAAGTTAAATTATGACAGTTTTCAATAGTATATTACAAAACTGCTGTAAAAGCCTAACATTAAAAAAAAATTGTTTTCTATTATTGCTAAAACTTTCATAAACGGGCTATTACTTTCGAAGATTACCCTCTACATACACAGATAATATAGGTTTGAAGAAATAACTGAAATCAGTATCTACTCAAGTGAAACTGCACTGAACAGCTTGTTTGAGATAAAAATATTAGACCTTACAAAATATACGTGGCTTTTTTAAATTTGGAATTCGATTTTCTTTTAAAACCGTGACGTATTAATTAATACAATGCGAATAAACACTGAGCGGTGATTTATAGAGGAGGGCCAGTGTTGTCGTGTTATGAAAATATTTAATTATTACCCGCACACCGGTACAATGTTGCCAGTGAACGTGACGATTATGCTTTAATAGAACAAGGAGGTTTTATGATATTTTGTTGCTTCTTATTATTTTATTACTTAGTGTAATCCACAGTTTTGACGAGCCTCGTGGCTGAGTGGTTCATGTAACGGACTGTCAATCACGAGGTCGCAGGTTCGATTCCCGCCCGGGATAATCCGTATTCTGGTAGCTTGCTTAGCTTGGGACCAGAGGACGTTGTATAAAATGTCCATGAATATTTGTTTTATTTATTATTATATTTAATTTAACTTTCTGATTCCGTAAAAAATAAAACAGGGTTACTAGGCTATGCTGTCTATCCTTCTGTCTGTAACTAGGGTGTACCTCACGAATTGCAGCTATAACAACAAACATTTTCAATAATGATTCTCCCATGTAACAAAAATCAATCACAAAACCAATAATAAAAATGCATGACCAAATGTATGAGTATTTATTTTGAAACACTTGCGCGACTCATTTGTTAAAAATCCGTGTAAATCCGTAAAAAGTGGTTTTATTTAACAAATTAATGAGTTTAAATGAGGCCAAGTAATATATTTAGACTTATAGACACTATAGGCTATATATAATCACGCTAAAGGCTAAGGTGCAGAGCAGTAACTATATTTCGTGATAAGACCGCAAAAATTACTATCTATAACAAGTAATACATATTGTTGGTTTACATTATTGATACATAAATTATTTGAGGTTAGTCATGTGGTCTGTAAACCGAAACCAAATATAAAATGATTATTATTGTATTGTGTTGTGTATTGTGTAGTATTATTGTATTTGATGCGTAAAATTATCAGTTAAAAAGTAACGCAGTACACGCATTGCTTAGTGAGATGAAAATATTATGTAAGGAAAAAATGCAATGGAGTAGTCTCGATAAAATTAATATAATATTTCTTTGAAAGTTGAGCATGTAAAGTATCACCCCCATTTCCCACCAGGGGCTCTTAGATTCTGCCAGCAATATAAGTGGAGATCATCTCAGCAAGGAAAATTTGAAACTAAACTCTATGCCAACACGCCTGGGTAGTGTAGCATAGTTGACCAAATACCTCCCAAAGTGGAGGAAGTCCACGCCCAACAGTGAGATGTTAAAGGACTAGGAAGAAGAAGATAGGAGTGTTAAGTCAATGATCTTTTCTTGCTTCTAATAAAACGTTATATCTGTAAATCATAGGTAGAGACAGATCCAAAATCACTCCTCATTTTTACATATTAAAAGACAAAGTTGTTTAAGTATGTATGTCATGTTCACGTATGTAAATTACGCAACGGATTTTAATGGGGTTTTTTTAATAGATAGAATGGTTCAAGAGAGTGGCTTTTTTTGTACAATTTGTTAAGGTTTGATGTATATTTAGGAAGGGGGGCTCAATAAACGCAAGTGAAACCGTGGGCATTAGCTAATAATAACTATAGTATTTTAGTATTTTCACTCTTCCTTCTAAATAACTGTTAAAGTACACCACAAGTCACCTATTCTGACTGAATCGTGGCCATCTTAAGGTTGTCTGGAAGAGAGATCGCAGCCCGTGAGAAGATCGCCCATTGTACCTATTCTATGTTTAGTTAGTAGGTTTTTGTAAAACTATCTGGTGTACAACTATAGCATAAATAATAACCAGTGAAAGAAAACCAATTAGTTTAACTCAGTCTTTTATTCAACCCCACATAATAGGTGGCGGTAATCTTCCAGGACCACCATATCTTGGTGGATAGTATCCTCCTCCAAAACCGAAACCAAATCTTGCATAGGGTGGTGGATAGTATACTGGACCTCCGAAACCGCCGCCTATGAAGAAAGATTGGGATATCTGGAAAAAGAAATTCCGGTTACGGTTCTAATCTTTGGTTATTTAATAAAACAAAAACGTTATTTGTGTATGTCCCTATGTTTTTTTTTCTCATTTTATCTTGCAATCGGTTCTCCAAACCATTAGCAGATTGCTTCAGTGTGTGAATGTCATGCGTGGCCCATTCCTCCAGTGAGGTCCATCTACCACGTGTTCTTATTTGGCTGCTCCATTTTTCTTCTTTAGCCAGTGCCATATTATGTGGCTGCGTTTAAGACGCTTTACTGACATTGGTTCTGTCCAAAGCAGAGGCCAGAATGTTTTCATGGATGCCTATACGATCTCTGTAGGTATTTATTCTGTGTTCTATTTCTTGTCTGACAGTATTAATTTGCAAGTGTTCATGCAGTTCAGATGTTCTAATGAATCATGGAGCATTGGTTATAGCTCTGATGTGTATGTGAACTTATTTTCTAAAAACTACACAATATATTTGATGCGGCTTTTATTTACATAGAGTGGTTCATGAGGAAGGATTTTTTTGTAGAATTTATTAAGGATGTTTTGATACTCATGACGTTGCGGACAGGAAAACTGTGATCTACAGCTGATAGATTATAATTTGAGACACAAATTAAACTAAATTTTATTCAGGTCTTGTTTTTTTTTGTACAAACTCATACCACGATACCCTTAAAGGTAGCTTATGGTGAGATTAAGAACGAGACATCTGATTATATGTAATTTCATTCAATCAACGCTCTAGATATTGAAATTTCTAAGATACACCCTTTTTTTTTTGCCATGACGTATCTGGATTTTTATAACCAAATCATCATATTAATTACAATCTAGCCTACAAAGGCTAACAAGTAATTTTAAACTATCTTAAATTGCTAAATAGAATATGACTAAGAATGTGTCCATTAACACTTTTCTTACTGTCTCTATTAAGGCGAAGACACTTCGTTCATGTGTTTAAAACTAGCACTTATTGCACTATTAGCACTATCAAGATACACCCTGATGACAGACGAACGGACGGACATCGAAGCCTTATTAATAGATTCCTGTTTTACTCTTCGTTATAGAGACTTAGTGCCTACTGTTATCCGTGTGGTAACGGATTACGAAGACAATTTTAACCAACCAAATTTAAAAAACCCATTTCTCTCGAGGGTGCTGTAAGAGTCAACGAAGGAATATTGTAATCAGATAACATTCTCTGTAAGAGACGGATAAAAATAAAAATAAACCTAATAAATCTTGTACCGACTCGCCACGTCATCGCGGCACAGTAAACTATTATCTATCCTAAACTGGAGGAGGTCCGTGCACAACAGTGGGACGTTAAAAGGCTGGAGCGGTAGATAGAGATGAAGAATTAAATAAAATTAAAGAAAATATAATATTACGCACCTGAGTCAAAGCCAAAAGCACAAACAGAACTATAATTTTCGTAATATAAGCCATTTTAAATGTGTTACTGTTGTTCGGAAGTTAATAATGTCACAATTTGCAAAATGCAATAATATATAGTCAGAAATACAAACTTAAATCTGTATTTCATAAAAACAGAAATCATCTTTATTTCTTGACTAATAAAGTTCTTTAAGATAGATTTTACGTGGAAAAATTATGGTGTTTGATTTGACGTTTAGACGTAAATTGGTGACAACACATTATGAAAATTATTTTCCCACAATAACAAATACATCACAAATATTTGTTTTACATTGATGTGTGAGTAAGTTGTGCTAATTATTTGTATAAAATCATGAAGTTTGCAAATATTATTTTTGTAAAATGAAAATCCAAAACAAACAGGTTATTTTAGATCAATATAATATTATTTATAGAATTTTTACAACAGGTTTTTAAAATAAGCACTATAAACTAGCAAAAAGGTTTAGCTAAGGACTAAAAGATGTTGTGTGATATATCCGTGGTTAAATATTTTATTCTGAAATTATCTTTATTGCAAATTTTTTAATTGGTAAATTGACGTAACCCTAATATCTCAACAGAAGTTAAGGTTTAAAATAATCAATTAAGGGCCTACATCAATATTATCGTCGACATGTACATATTAATACAGCTAGTAGGTATAGAAAATGAAGAATTGGGGATATTTTTTTTGTTTACTCAAAATCTACTAAATATATTTTAATTCTGATTTACGTGTTTCTATATATAATAGTTACTTATGTTTTTAAAGTTATTTCATTAGTTAATACGCGATAATAAACCGACAAATGAAAAAAATAAAAAATTAGAGGGGTTGTTTCGCTAAGATTTTCTATCGAGAAAACGTTTTTCAATCGCGTTTCTGAGTTTATGCGATCCTAGATCATATATTGAAAAAACATATACTTAAAAATTAGAGCTCTAGCCATTCAATCTAAAGAAACAATGAAAACTTCGTACGTAGAAAAATGCACGAAGCTATTTTGGTATCCTCTTAATCAGTTAACCACTTACGATTTTGTAAAAATTCATAAACTTACCACAGATAATATATAATAAAGACAGATACACGAATTAGAATATTAATTTATGATACCACCCTCTTACTAACATCCTACTAATATTACAAATGTGAAAGTTTGTGAGTACGGATGTTTGTTACTCTTTCACACTAAAACCACTGAATGGATTTTAATGAAACTTTACAATAATGAAGCTTATACATCGGAATAACACATGGGCTACAATTTATAAAGATATTTTGTGAATTGTCCAAAATGTGACGATAAGTTTCAAATAAGCAGGAAAAAATCTACATTCTATGAGCCATTCTAGAGTGCGCCTCCTGAAAGCACCCTTTACTCCCTTATTTTTTTATACTTTTTACCGCGGGGCACAGCTAGTCTAATATATACTTAGTAGTAAATACTAGTAAATAGTTAAAATACCACTTAGATAAATACTACTAAGGAAGTGTGTTTATATCGTAAAAGATTGCGCTCTGTAGTCTCTGCCCTTGGGAAAAGGGCATAATCCATGATTTTACTTTGGTCTACAATTTACTTAAAGTGGAAATAGAACCCAAAATCTCAGCAATTAAAACTTCAAAGATTGTATTCCTATCATTATCGTGACATTAAAAAGAAAGTGTGAAACCACAAAAAGCTTATTCAAATGTACATATTTTATTAGAGGGAGCGAAAGAAATTTATAGGTATGTCACAAAAACCCCGATTATTTCGTCAACATAATAATCAACGCGAAAACGTTGAAAAAAACTGATTTCATGACTCAATCGATCTGTATATATATTGTTAGCTCTTTTTAGAAAATGTGCTAAATGCATGTCAATAATTGTAAGTCTTTACAATTTTATGTCAATTAATTCAATGACTATGGTGTTTTAAATATTATGTATAACCGACAAAGTGCGACGATTCAGTATAATTATTATCATAATAACATAACGTCGTAAACGTAACGTTAAGAGGATACCAAAATAGCTTCGTGCATTTTTCTACGTACGAAGTTTTCATTGTTTCTTTAGATTGAATGGCTAGAGCTCTAATTTTTAAGTATATGTTTTTTCAATATATGATCTAGGATCGCATAAACTCAGAAACACGATTGAAAAAAAGTTTTCTCGATAGAAAATCTTAGCGAAACCACCTCTCTAATTTTTTATTTTTTTCATTTGTCGGTCTATTATCGCGTATTAACTAATGAAATAACTTTAAAAACATAAGTAACTATTATATATAGAAACACGTAAATCAGAATTAAAATATATTTAGTAGATTTTGAGTAAATAGGAAAAGTATCCCTAATTCTTCATTTTCTGTGCCTACTGGCTGTGTTAATATGTACGTGTCGGTGATGATATACGATAATATTGATGTAGGCCCTTAAGCGATGGATAGAGACAACAGAAATAATACATCATCTGTCAAAATTTGAACATTTTACGGCCTGGTGACAGACAGAGGCGTGTTTACTCTAGGGACCTAGGGGCCATGGCCCGGGGCAGCCAGATCAGGGCGGTGAAAGCCTTCAATTTTAAAATTTTGCTCTACCCCTCTTAATTTATTGGGCGGTTAATTAAATTGGCCCGGGGCGTCAAACAAAATGGCCCGGGGCGCAAATTTTCAGAACACGGCTCTAGTGACAGACGAAGATAATGGACTCACAGCGAACTCTCGTTAATAATAAAGGTTAAAAGGGGATCCCCATGTTTTGATAAGGAACCCTACAAAACTTTTGTTACTAAGATGATAAGATTGTGTCTAATTTTAAAATTTGGTAATGATTCTTTTTTTATTTGAAAGCTGGTGGTTCCCGTTGGACCCATTGGCAACAGGTCGTGGAATACATTGTGCATATGAAGTCGGTTTAACTTTTTTTTAACACGCTTATTATATATTCGGTATGTATCTATCAATGTATTACTCTATGTAACGGAATCTTTGAAAGTGATTTTCACTCACTTGCATTAGTCGGATTGATCTAAAATTTTGCACACCTAACAAGGACCGATGACAATGCAATAATTTTAAAAAATATTCAGGATTTTCAACCGTGTTTTTCAATGTTTGAACTAAGTAGATTATTTATTCATAAATATATTATAACAACTATTATAGAATTACCGTTTTAACCTAACATAATTCCTATTCATATAAATCGCTTACAAATATAAAACCATGTTACTAAAAAAAATCAAAGAAAAACTATTATACCTTAAGCCATTACTAACTTCTAAGTTATTTCTTTACACATTAGGCTCTTTCTAACTTGGCGGCACATATTTACCACATAGAGAACACGAGTTTAAAAAGATACGTAACTTAAGGGCCTACATAAATATTATCGTCGACATGTACATATTAACATAGCTAGTAGGTATAGAAAATGAAGAATTAGGGATATTTTTTTTGTTCACTCAAAATCTACTAAATATATTTTTATTCTGATTTACGTGTTTCTATATATAATAGTTACTTATGTTTTTAAAATTATTTCATTAGTTAATACGCGATATTAGACCGACAAATGAAAAAAATAAAAAATTAGAGAGGTTGTTTCGCTAAGATTTTCTATCGAGAAAACTTTTTTCAATCGCGTTTCTGAGTTTATGCGATCCTAGATCATATATTGAAAAAACATGTACTTAAAAATTAGAGCTCTAGCCATTCAATCTAAAGAAACAATGAAAACTTCGTACGTAGAAAAATGCACGAAGCTATTTTGGTATCCTCTTAAGCCTGGCTAAACCGTTTTGGCAAACTACAGATGTCGCTTTTACAAGCAATAAAACAAGTATTACATTGGGAAAAGAAGTAGAACATATTTCACGCACACGTATTTCACACACACAGAGATAATTATATAAGAGTCTTTAAGGCCGCTAAGTGTGGTACCCATAGACACTCTATCTCTAGCTGGTCAAAAGGTAAAAGTGAGCGAAAACATATTGAAGCTTGAAAACACGCTGCGCCAACCTAAATAACGGGATAAGGGCAAAAGAATGAAGATGATGTATAGTTATGGGCCTAACATACATTTCACCATAGATTTAGCAAATAGTGTGTCTATAGCTACATCACTCATTCGCAGAGGCGTATTTTGAAAATTAGCGCCCCGAGCTATTTAATTTGACACCCCGGGCCAATTTAGTTAGCCGCCTTATAAATTAATAGAGATAGAGCAAAATTTTTAACATAAAGGCTTTCGCCGCCCTTTTCAGGCTGGCTGCCCCGGGTCATGACCCCCATGGCCCTAGGGTAAATACGCCCCTGCTCATTCGGCTTATAGCCACATAGATCTCTATATATACGTGAAATATGTCATCTATGTGTCTCTGATACAAGCTATACGTCATATGAACCATTAGTTATGAAGCCAGGCTATTTTTACGTGTTTTCAAGATTGGAAGCGTACGATACTGTATATTCTACACTGTCAAGTCAGAAAAGCGCCTAATAGCTCTACTTATTTTAGTCACATTTCGCGTGCTCAAAGGCTATGGTACAATCAGAGCCAATTAAAAGTAGCAAACTACCCGCGATAATATCACAACGCCACGGATTTATTTTGTAGTGATTGTACTTCAAATTGTTTTCTAACTGATTATTATTGTATATGTTATATTTTATGAACCATTAATATAATCTATATCAAAATAGATTGTTATGTTAAGATTTATTTTAACGAAATAAATATGGTTAAGTACGAGTTCGGCTCGAGCACAAAGGTACCATAATATGTTCATCATTATAAATACCATACAATGGTATGGACATCAAAGTATCAGGAATAATAAATAAATATTCACGGACATTTCACACAACGTCCTCTGGTCCCAAGTTAAGCTTATACGCTTGTGTTATGGGTACCAGAATACGGATATACTACATAAACTACTTTTCTTTTGTAAACACATACTTATTATAGAAATACCCAGACGCAGAACAAACATTGGTATAACAAATATAAACATCACACAAATAATTGTCTCGAGTGGGAGCCGAACCCGAGACCTCATGAACGGCAGTCCGTTACATGGATCACGAGACCACAAGCCCGTCGTAGACTAGTAGTTTAATTAATTCTATATTCCAAAATAATGAGTGTATTGATCTTTCAGACAGCTACCGCATCAATAAAGACATAGCAATTTGAAAAGAAATTCTTATTGACAATAATCAAATTATTTATGTGAACATTTTTGCTTAAAATATGTATGGGTGGGCAAAAGTCACGTGGGGCCATTAAATATGCGGTAAAAAAAATTATTAATTTTTGAAGTGAAAACTTTTTTAGGCGCTTTGAGCGTTTTTGGAGAGGAAAAACTTATAGGTTCGCGTCACCGACATCTTTGTACGCCTGGAATATCAAATATTAAGACAGATTAAGATTAAGAATACAAGTGTCATCACCCCTTTTCATTCACAGGGTACTGTAAAAACCGGAGTGCTCGAAAATAAATACTGTGTCAACAGGCCCCGGTCAGCGCAGCATGATAAGATCATAATCCTTCCCAAAGGTGAGAAGGCTCATGCCCAATAGTGGACGTTAATGGTCTGGAGAGAGGCAGAGGGAGAATGTGATTTTGTTGATAGCCACTCTTACTAGAGTCGGAAGCCAGTAAAGCTGTTTTGGAGGAAAATACCAACACCCAACGTCCAATATCCATAATCATGACCTTTATTAGTATTACTCAATAGATTTTAGCTATAATTTCTCAAGATTCCCGCCTTAAAAGCTTATTTCATACAATAAACTTAGTACGCTAAATGACGCGGCCATTATTATTAAGATTTTAAGCTTAGATAAGTAACAAATACCTCGGTCGCCGCCATTGTATAATTTTGGTGAGCTATGATTAAAATTATTATCAAACCTTTGTTATTATTAAAACTATAATGCTTCTATTACTTTAGAATAGATAGGTTTTTTTTACATTTCACACAACGTCCTCTGGTTCCAAAGTAAAAAGTATTTCTTTGCTTGTATTATGGGTACCAGATACGGATAGACTAGGTACATGTACTACTTTTCTTTTGTAAATACATACTTATAATACATAGAAAACACCGAGACGCAGTACAAACATTTGCATGACATTTATGGATATCACACAAATGATTGTCCCAAGAGGGAATCGAACACGCGACCTCGTGATCGGCAGTCCATTACATAAACCACTCCACCACGAAGCCCGTCGGTTTGTATTATACTAGGCGTTACCCGCGACTTCATATGCTAAATGAAAATGAAAAGAGAGGAAAAAGAGAAAAGAAAAAAATCCATGGAGTTATTTGTCTATTGTTCACCATAGGATTCGCGTTTGGAACAGACACCCATAGACTTAGGATATAGATCTAGACGTAACACTCGGTACAACGAATCCGGCCTGCTGCTTTTTTTAGTTGAACACATTAAGAAAAATAAATGATTTAGTAGCCTTTCTAACACTTTCTTTTTGAGCGGGAGTAAAAGAGAAAGCAAGGCTACTATTTACTATTTTACTTTTAAACCATAAACAGGGCGGCCCTGTCTTGGAACAAATCTATGTTCCTGAGTTGTTACTCCCTATTTATAACCTTCTTGCAGACACCTAGCTTCTGACGTTTCAAAATAGCTTGTAAAACATGCCAATTTGATATAATAATTTTTGACTTTGACTTTGCGTAGAATTTCGAAGTACTAAGTACATAATCTTACTAATATTTAAATGTGAAAGTTTGTGAGTATAGATCTTTGAATGTTTGTTACTCTTTCACACAAAAACTACCGAATGGATTTTAATGAAACTTTAAAATAAATTAGCTTACACGTCAGAACAACACATAGGCACACATATAAAACACATATAAGGCATATTTATAAAGATAATTGTGAGAATTGTCCAAAATGTGACGATAAGTTTCAAGTAAGGAGGAAGAAATCTGCTATCTGCAAGCTGCGCTGTCGTGCGCGTCCTAAAAGCACCCTTTACTGTCTGGTCTTTTATCCTTTTTGACGCGGGCACAGGGCACAGCCAGTATAATAATATTTATGAAAAAATTCCAAATTAAGGAAAAATTCTAATGAAAAATCCAGTCAAGTACGAGTTTGAATAGCACAGGAAGGATTTCATACCGTTATTGTCATAATAATGTTCATCATACCGTCATGACGTTATAATCATGTCATTTAATCATCATCATCATAAAATATCATTAGGTTACACTGAAAGGTTCGTTGTATGGGAGTCCCCTTATATATTTGTTGTATTTTGGTTTTTAGTACCTATTTGTTGTATTTGTTGTTATAGCAAGAGATATCCATCATCTCCGTTTCTGAGATACAGCCAGTTGATAGACGGACGGATAGACGGACGGATAGACGGACGGATAGACGGACAGCGATATCTCAGTAATAGGGTCCTGCTTTTTCCGTTTAATACCGAATTCTATAAAGTATCTTATTTCCATTTACTTGTTCTAAAGCGTAGCTTTGTTTGCTTGTGTATATTTGTACAATTTCAATCGCTGCTTTAGTGGCCACACTGTACGTATTACTAATCCTTATTTACAACGAAACATGTCATATAATTTTTAACCTGAATGTGTTTACAAGTTTTGGTACAAACCTACGCTTTGTAGTATTAAAAATACTTATTCAAATTTTACTTCAGAGATTATTAAATTGTTCTGGTTTTTAATCGACATCAGATATCAGGAAACCGAATAATCCATCTATTTCTCAGCCTGTCTCATTCCACTGTTGGACATAGGCCTCCCGCATAGAACGCTACAACGCGCGTTCTTAAGCCGCTTGCATCCAATAACTCCCCGCGGAAAAGTTCTAAACATTGAAGCTCAAATTAGCTGCTTTTCGCTCGAGCTCCGTAGAAAAAAATTCATAACTCCGGAAATAGTAGTGATAGCGACCAGTGTAACATCTCATTTTGTGCGCGTAAGTGAGCCCCACACGGCCCAATATCAGTGAAGTGCGAAAATTGCAACCCCGAAGTAGGGGAAGCAAAAAACAGTGTTTTTTGAGGTTATAAAACCAAAAGTTTTTGTGTTTTTCGCTAATAACTTCGCCGTCTCTGGAGATAGCGAAGCCGAAAAATACCCTGCTGGTGCGCCGCGGGTGCCCCTACAACCTCGCACTATCATCATCTTCCTGGCACACTAGGCAGCTGGGATATTCAAGGAAAACTGAATTTGCCACGAGGCACGAGCCACGAAACTACTGGAGCTATCGAGCTGAAATTTTTACCGGAGCTGCGGACCTGTCAAGACATCACAAAACAGGTTTTAAACTGAATTTAACTTTCATACTTTTTTGCTGAAAATTCGAAAACATCGAAAACTTCACCATCACTTATCTCGAAAACGAGATCTACGACCATCAAACTTTCAACTGCAGCCTGCTGCGCTCTGACGGGACGAAGACCCTCATATAGTTTTTAGAATTTTCTGATTGATTTTTGTGTTTATATTGTCAGAACACTGCGAAATTTTTCAAAATTCTAGCTGTTTACTATATCTCAAAAATTACAGACGGGATTCTTTTAGAACCAATTTTATAGACTAGAGCTTAATTAGACAAAAATTTGGACATATTAAAATCATTTTTTGGGTTAATACTTTTTGAGTTACCAATGTTTAAACTTTTTAAATTGTTTTTTCAAAATTAATTAAAATCTATTATAATTAAAATTTTTCTTAAGGTAAATACGTGCAGAGGATACTTTTCCGAATCTTTTGACACCTCGCACGTCAAAATCGAGCAAGAATTGGCGATTTTAGCCAAATTTTGTGCCTCAGCGGCCATTTTGGAAAGTTTCGCGCGATTTTTGTATATTTTTATTTGTGTTTTTCTCGGGAAGTATAAGTCGTAGAGAGTTGCGGTTTTCCTCGTACCTTTTGGCTTTTTCGTCTCTTTCTTTTAAAACATCATTTTCCAAAATTGGGGGGGGGGGGGGAAATTTTCATTTAATTTTATACCATAATCAATTAGGAATCAAAATTCTACGTATCTACGACGCAAGAACGGGTGTTCTCCGATTGCTGGAGCGGGAGTTATCGGCTGTCAAAGTTTGACAGTGACAGTTCGTCCGCCATCTTGGAGAACTTTGACTGGCTGTATCTTCGGTCCTATCGATCGCAGAATTCCCGAGTTTCGTCCGTTGGCGTCTCGGGGGATAAGAGTCTCGTGCGCTGGTGGTCTGGTCCGCTTTTGAGCAAAAAATTTTTTGTCTCTTAATCTGACCGGGAACGCAAAGAGTGCGAAATTTGGACCACCCTAGACCCAAGAACCACACCTCTGCGACCTATACTTCGGGAGATATTTAACTTCGAAAACTGACATTGACAGTTCGGCCGCCATCTTGAAAATTTTCAAACGGCCATAACTTTCTCTAGTTTTAAGTTATTTTAACGCGGTTTTTTGTATACTGTCTGACGGGGCCCAGAGCACGTTTTAGCATTGTAAAAATTAAAATCGGGGCTTGTGGAGATCCTGTGGCTGCAAGCGGTGTCATAGCGCGCGGGGCGCTAAGGCCTACCGGAAGAATCGATTCCCGAAGCCCTGCGACGTCTGGGTGCGAAGATATTGACGTTTTAAATTCACTACCCGAAAACCCGGTGAAAAACCCGCGGGCGTGAAAGCGCGATATCTCCGCTCCTATAGTAGCTAGAGCTCTGGGATTTTCTCTGGTGGTCTTGGCGGGTCGCGCGTGGCTCGTTGGGGCCGCGGTCTTTCTTCTGGGCCTTCTTCTTTATTTCTTTACAATCTTCTTTTTTCTTCTTTCTCTTCTTTTTGGATATTTTTGTTGGGGCTCGTGTTGGGAACGTCCACCAGACTTCTCTGCACGCTGTAGATCGCATCTGCTCCCGCTCGGGCACCTGTAAATAAAACAAAAATCATTAATAATATTAATAAAACATATTATAAGACAAGAACTGCTGAGCAGTACTTCAAATAGGTTAGGTATACACATTTTTAAAATTTTAAAATTATTGAATACTCATCTTTAATAAAAAGACTGATTCCAAATTTTTGACACTCTGCTGCTCCGTGTTGCAATTGACCGCTGTGTTTACAGCTAGCATTTTGCTCACTGACCAGTAGGGTTTTTCGGCAACATATACATAGTATTATAGGATTAGTTAATTTGACAATTATAGGACTCTTTACACCCATCTACAGACTACGCCTTTGGCGGATTATTTACACTAAATTACTTATACACTTTTACACAGGGCCATTTACACCCAATATTGATTTAATATAACCGCGAAATCATGCATCGTACACCAGCAATAAACAAGAAAGCTGTACCTCACAAGATACTGAAGGGTAGCGAACTTAATTCAACGTTCGACAAATCGCCAAAACCCCACGAGGACTCTCCGAAAACCTCCTCGGAGATCAGGAGACAGACAGACTCGAACCGTGTCGATGAGGACAGCAACTTGACTAAAGTCAGGCAAATGAGAGATGTGATAGCGGAACACCTAGAGGACCTTATAAATGCTAAGACCAAGGCCAAGAAAGATGACAAAAGGTCATGCATCCTGGCAGTCGTCGATGACATCTGCGCTGTGGTGGACAAACTGGAAAAGGGAAGAGGTGGACCGCCTCAAAACAACTTACCTAACGACTTGTCCAACAAAATCAAGGACTTGACCGATATTTTAATGGAAAGTATTAAAGTATCAAAGGAGAACAGCAACATAGGGAGAGGATTGATGGGCACACTGGAGAACACAGCTCTCGTACCAGACTCAGAGAGCCAACAAATCGGTGCAGCCTTGGCGGTGAGGATGGAGGAAGTGATTACTAAAACGGACCGACTTACTGGAGAGGTTGAGAAACTTGAACAGACAGTAGCCAGAGCACCTGTGGCAGCACGCATCCCGACCACCTCTTATGCGGAAATCACGAGAACACCCATCCACTCGCTAATGGTCTCATCAGCCGACGACTCTAAAACCAGTGACGAAGTGATAGGAGAGATTAAGAAGACGTTGGAGGCTAAAACGAAGGGGTTACAGGTGGAGCGACTAAGGAAGATCCGTGACGGAAAGGTGATCTTGAGCTGTAAAGATAAAGAACATTTGAAAGAGGCTGAGAACCTGCTAAAGACAAACGACAGCGTTACGACGGAAGCAACTGCCAACAAGGACCCTCTCGTGGTGCTGAAAAATGTTCTCAGCTACAACACAGACGACGCAATAAGGGAAGCTCTGTTAAACCAGAACAAACACACATTAAAGGGGCTGACAAAGGAAGAGACCGACTTCGAGGTGAGATACCGGAGGAGGGCGAGGAACGAACATGAGTGCCACGCCGTCCTCCGGGTCTCACCCTCAATGTGGCAAAGGCTAACTGAGGCAGGCTTCGCCTACATAGACTTGCAGAAGGTACGCGTTGAGGACCAATCTCCGCTAATCCAGTGCACGAAATGCTTGGCATTCGGACACGGAACCAAACATTGTGAAACGAGCGAAAAGGCCTGCTTCTATTGCGGAGGCCCGCACATGAAAGCTGTATGTCCTGCGGCAGCCGAGGGACACTCGCCGAGCTGTACCAACTGCTCCAAAGCCGGGCTAAAGCAGACAGACCACACGGTGTATAGTTCGGATTGCCCCGTTAGAACGAAGTGGGACAGAATAGCGCGATCTGTAATTGCGTATTGCTGAGGGTGCCGAGGGCCAACAACGAGCGACTCACCTGGCTAAAGATCCGACCGTGAGCGCTGAGGAATCCTCCAAGCTGCCGGCAAGGGTCCTCCTCCCCGACGACACGGAAGCTGGTCGCGATCCCGGCCGCTGTAACAAAATAACCGACTCAATAAAATCACCACAACATTGTAACAATGGCAAGGTATTCTTAAGAAAGTTGCGAACTGCGGTGGTCAAGGATCCTAACCCTATAAATGCCCACGAAGTGGATGGTTTTAAAACCGTTGTCTGCTCCGTAAGTGTCCTCTGGGAGGGAAACCTGAACCCGGTGGCGGGGAAGGCCGCGGTGACTGCCGCGGACGGCAAACTCACTAATGAATGTGGGGGGTCTTCTGCAATTAACACAAAATCCGAACTCAAACCTTGTTTTGAGAACTCAATTTTGTTGACAAAACTGAAACCGGCGAACACTCCACAAACCTACACCCTGCACTCATTCAACATCACTCTATACACTATATATTTTATATCCATATACAAAATTTTTATTATTTATATAATTATTATCATATATTTATTTATATTAACTATTAATAACACTACCATCTCTCGAAAATTCCACTATTATCCAAATTATTATTTATTATTATTGATATCCATTATTAAAATTATAATGCCAAACTGTGACCTTTTAAATTTACACTATTGATAACATAGTTTTTGGAAAACTACTGTTAGCAAAAATTGTTGTACAACTGCTGTATTAGTAGATACTAATTGTTATTAACCGATGTCTGAGTGTCAGAATTGTTGTTGCCGCCGACACTGCGGCCGTTCATTTTGCCACCATAGTGATTGGCTAATAACTGTCCGATATAAATGCTGTTGTGTGACTTACCGAGCTGTTGTAGGGACTTCCACTGTCGTTCTCGTCACTAAACGACGCCAACCGATTGAACGTTGTTATATTGTAACTGTTGTCGACATAAACGTGTAGTATAGTATTCAATGTTGCTCATACCTCGCCCTCGATGTGTACTACTGTCGCACTGTCGATGCGGTCGATTGCTGTAAATCTGAAAACAACAAACAGATTAGATACTAAGTCTGGAAATGTATACAGTAAGTCAGTAAGCAACCTATGTACATAAAACGAAAAATTTTAGTAATGTAAGGCAAAAGATTTATAATGTAAATAGACAAAATAAGCAATGAATTTAAAGGAATAAAAAAGAATAATACTAAGAAAACAAAAGAAATAAAGACTAAAATAGAACCAAAGAATAAATGGCCCCTATCCCTGTACCAAACCATGTTTCTCATATATTCTGTCTGACGCTACTGCTAAGCTGAACTGCTGTTGTTACCTGTAAGTTAAGAATAGATAAGATTAATGTAAATGGATAGATGAGAAATGTATTACAATAAACCAAAAGATTGTGTACGTAAAGGAAAACTGTAATTATGTAAGACAAAAGATCAATGTAATGTATAATAAAGCCTAAAAAGAATAAAAGAATAATACTAAAGAAAACAAAGAAATGAATAAGATTATAAAAGAACAAAAGAATACTAAAGAAAACAAAAAGAAATAAATTATAAAAAAGAATAATATTAAAGAAAATAAAAAGAATAAAGAGTATAAAAGAACACATACTCATGTAATAGTATATATAAATAGTATAAATCACAAGATAAATGTAATTAGATACTAAGAATTGTACCACATCTGCAAACAATAAAACGTAAACATAAGTAAACATAAGAGTGAACTGTAAGAAATAATACACAAAAATTAAATGTAATATAAAAATAAGAGAAATGTGTTAAAATAGGTTAAAGACTCGTACGTACACAATATGGAAACTGTAATAATAATGTAAAACAACGATTAAAATGTAAATGTAAAACAGATAAATAAGAAATAAGAAACTGAAAGAATAATGTTAAAGAAAAGTAAAAATACTAACTGAAAAATTAATGCATGCTAAATAAGGTCTCTGACTCAAGTCAGGGGAGAACTCGCGGGCCGGGCCTAGCGTCCGGACAAAAAAAAAAAAAAAAAAAAAAAAAAAAAATAACTCCCCGCGACTTTGACGATATCGTCGCTCCACCTTGTCGGAAGCCGCCCTGTGCTGCTCAACTAGGTGCTCTTGAACTTTTCTTACATCGAATAAAAGAATAAATAAATAAATAAATATTTGTGGACATTTCACACAACGTCCTCTGGTCTCAAGCTAAGCTTATAAGCTTGTGTTATGGTTACCAGAATACGGATAGAATACATATACCTACTACTTTTCTTTTGTAAATAATTACTTATAATAAATAATACATAGAAAACACCCAGACGCAGTGCAAACATTTGTATGATAATTATAAATATCACACAAATGATTGTCCCGAGCGGGAATCGAACCAGCGACCTCGTGGTTGTGTCCGTCACATGAACCACTCGACCACGAGGCCAGTCAAGCAATTATGTAGATCATAAAATTCTCATACATAAAATTTTTGTGTCGAATTTTCTGCATTTTTGTGTGCATATCGGGTAGGTACATACCAAGGCAAGAATCTATTCTTAGGGTCCCTTACCAAAGGTTAAAACAGGACCCTATTACTGACATTTCGCTGTCCGTCCGTCAGTCATCAAGCTGTATCTCAATAATACATTTCGGCAATCCATTATTAGATAAGACAAATATTTAAATACTTGCAACATCAGTAATTATAAGCCATTTATTTTTCTTCACATTAAATAATGTAGTTTTTATTATTAAGCAAATAAATTAAAAATCAAGTGTCTATAACAGCTTAATAAAAATTTTATTGCAGTATATTAACATTAATTCATTATTTTTTGCTATCATAGATACATGTAATCGTAAGTATGTCTCACATTAATGTTCATTATCTGTATTTTTTTTTATTTTGACGAGCCTCGTGGTTGTGTGGTTCATGTAACGGACTGCCGATCAAGAGGTCGCGGGTTCCATTCTCGCTCGGGACAATCATTTGTGTGATTTTTAGGGTTCCGTACCCAAAGGGTAAAAACGGGACCCTATTACTGAGACTTCGCTGTCCGTCCGTCCGTCCGTCCGTCCGTCCGTCCGTCTGTCACCAGGCTGTATCTCAAGAACGGTGATAGCTAGAGAGTTGAAATTTTCACAGATGATGTATTTCTATTGCCGCTATAACAACAAATACTAAAAATAAAATAAAATAAATATTTAAGGGGGGCTCCCATACAACAAACATGATTTTTAGGGTTCCGTACCCAGTATCTCAAGAACGGTGATAGCTAGACAGTTGAAATTTTCACAGATGATGTATTTCTATTGCCGCTATAACAACAAATACTAAAAATAAAATAAATATTTAAGGGGGGCTCCCATACAACAAACATGATTTTTTTACCGTTTCTTGCTCGATACTAATAACGTTGCCTTATGTTGCATAGATAATGGTACGGAACCCTTCGTGCGCGAGTCCGACTCGCACTTGACCAATTATTCTAATTGTGATACAAATGTTTGTACTGCGTCTGGGTGTTTCTATGTAATATAAGTATGTATTTACAAAAGAAAAGTAGTATATGTATTCTATCCGTATTCTGGTACCCACAACACAAGCATATAAGCTTACCTAACCTTTTATTACTTACCTAACCTAACCAGAGGACGTTGTGTGAAATGTCCATGAATATTTATTTATTTAGGTATTTATTTTCTGAACGTCAACAGTAAGAGGAAGGTCTTGAAGCAGCAACATCACGCTTTAAGTAATAGGAGCGAAGTATCCGTGAAAAATGTTGCAATATTTGAGTATTTAAAAAAAGTTCAACCAACCCACTTCATTTACCTTTGAAATTTGAGGTTTTCTTTTTTCTTTATTTCTCAGGAGATAACCATCAGATCCTGACGTGGTGCCAACAGGAACACACGGGAAAAAGAATAATTAAAATCGCTTCACCCAGTTAAAAGTTATGAGGTATCAAATATATAAAAAACATACAGATGAATTGAGAACCTTATCCTTTTTGAAGTCTTTTAAAAACGGTGAAAATTTTCAAAATCCCACGTGTACCAAATCGCCGGCAACCGCTAGTCTAACATAAAGCAGGTTTATTTTTTAGGGTTCCGTACCCAAAGGGTAAAAACGGAAACCCTATTACTGAGACTTCGCTGTCCGTCCGTCCGTCTGTCACCAGGCTGTATCTCAAGAACGGTGATAGCTAGAGAGTTGAAATTTTCACAGATGATGTATTTCTATTGCCGCTATAACAACAAATACTAAAAATAAAATAAAATAAATATTTAAGGGGGGCTCCTATACAAAAAACTGATTTTTTTTACCGTTTCTTGCTCGATACTAATAAAGTTGCCTTATGTTGCATAGATAATGGTACGGAACCCTTCGTGCGCGAGTCCCACTCGCACTTGACCAATTTTTTATTTATAACCAATCAATTACATTAATTTAACTTATTAAAATATTTATATTCAGATCATAATTTTTATTTATGGCAATAACTTAAAAATAATTCAATCAACATAATAATATCGTAGTTTAAGTATTTAATATATTAAGCTATGACATTAAGTTTTTAAATATTAAGTGACCAGGCAAAAATTGTTCCACAGAATTCATTTCTGGCTTTTTAGGGTTCCGTACCCAAAGGGTAAAAACGGGACCCTATTACTGAGACTTCGCTGTCCGTCCGTCCGTCCGTCCGTCCGTCCGTCCGTCCGTCCGTCCGTCCGTCCGTCCGTCCGTCCGTCTGTCACCAGGCTGTATCTCAAGAACGGTGATAGTGGTAGGGGAGCCCACGATGCTAAATGGGAATTTACTCGAGCGTCATAGAGACCTATTGAGTTGCAAAGCTTAGATGATAAGAAGAAAAAAATGTTATGTGATTTTTCACTTTTATCGGTGGGGAAAGCGGCTATAGATTTTTAAATATGTAAAAAAAAACTGTTGCATGGACATCCTCGAGCGCGTCAGATATTGATAGCATCAATGCCCTACGTATTTTTAATAATGTACGTATGTTAATCTGATCGTTTGCATGATGCGGGTGGTTGTATTTAAGGGTTGAAAATGAAAAAAAAAAAATTTTGTCGAGCGCGTCAGATTTTCTAAGGGAGTGTTAAGTGCACCAAAAAAAAGCTCTCATTCACTAATCTGACGATTTCGATGGGACGCAAACTCACGGCCAGTTTCATAATGTGCAAAAAAAATTCGCCATTTTGAAATACTCAAGCGCGTCAGATTAAGATATATATGGTTCATCTTTATGTTCTAAACGTACTGTCTCATAATCTGACGGTTATCTAGAGGGATTCGCCTAATCTGACAAAAAAAAATTCGAAAAACGGTTCACCTTAAAGGCCATCCCTGCAACTTCCCGCTAATTCCATTCCTGGGCGCTTAAAATTGTACTTTGAACTATATTTTGAACTCAGCGGGTCATTCCCAGTCCTCCACACCCCGTCGTCCACAGTGTGGAGGTATGGGAATAGTGTGGACGAATGGGAATAAAAAGGGTGAGGAGGGAAAGGTGCCGTTTATTCCCAGTCCTCCACACTATAGTGCAGGAGCCGACACTAGAAAAAGTTAAATTTTAAAAAGATGAGTTGGACTTCTAAATGTTTAATTAGGACTGTTTATGAGATATTAAGCCATCAAAATATATCGTAAAAAAAGTTGCAAAGTTATACTGTCGGCTTTTAAATTGTTAGATTTACCAGCTGCTCTGTGTCTAGCCAACCGGAGTCGCCGATAAGAGATAACAATAGATTTTAAGGACAATAGAGTCGTAAAATCTCATCTCCATTGAATCATAGCTAGACAAGAAGCACAATTAAAAAGCTCTTAGGAATATTTTGTTTATATTATATATATATTATATATATATATTATATATATATATTTATTTTTATTTTGATTTGAGAAAAATAAAATTGAAGCGACTATATTCAATACTAAAAGAAAGTTAGTAACTTTAACGTTTCCTTGTGTACCAAATACTTACACCTCAAAGTAAATAGTTTGAAGAACGAAAACATTAACGAAAGTATTTACACTTTCAAATTATTGTCCATTATGTGATAAAACTATTCTGTGATACAAATTATCTTAGATCATAATATTTACTTTCTTTTTAATTCTTGTAAATTATAAATGATCACGCTGTAATAGAAATAATATTTTATACTTGTCTAAAAATTTGTATGATTTATCTATTGTTATATCTTATCGGCGACTCCGGTTGGCTAGACACAGAGCAGCTGGTAAATCTAACAATTTAAAAGCCGACAGTGAAACTTTGCAACTTTTTTTACGATATATTTTGATGGCTTAATATCTCATAAACAGTCCTAATTAAACATTTAGAAGTCCAACTTAAACAAACCCAAATGTAGGCATCACGCAGCTGCACGCATTTAACCTTATCGACGAATTTTTGTTATTTCGGCTTGCGGAAATTGTCAGATTATATATTTTTCATTATTCTTGAATTATTACCTTCAAAATAAAAAAAATTTAGCTACGCTCGAGAATGTCGAGATGACGTTTTTTTTTTACAACTTTATTGCCCTCCCCTTTTTTTGCGTCACTCTCAAATTGTCAGATTAGTGGAATATACACTTTTTAGGATGTAATTAACTCACCCTACCTTAATCTGACGCGCTCGAGAATTTCTGATGGTCAATTTTTTTTTACTAATCTGATCCTGTATCCTTCACGGGCGGCCTTATATATGGGTCTCATGTTTTGTGGAGGTACTTAACCGGGTACAAGGTATCCTCCTATATATTAATCTGACGCGCTTTAGTAAATCCCGAAATCCCCTCTTCGGCTCCCCTACTATAGCTAGAGAGTTGAAATTTTCACAGATGATGTATTTCTATTGCCGCTATAACAACAAATACTAAAAATAAAATAAAATAAATATTTAAGGGGGGCTCCCATACAACAAACATGATTTTTAGGGTTCCGTACCCAGTATCTCAAGAACGGTGATAGCTAGACAGTTGAAATTTTCACAGATGATGTATTTCTATTGCCGCTATAACAACAAATACTAAAAATAAAATAAAATAAATATTTAAGGGGGGCTCCCATACAACAAACATGATTTTTTTACCGTTTCTTGCTCGATACTAATAACGTTGCCTTATGTTGCATATATAATGGTACGGAACCTTTCGTGCGCGAGTCCGACTCGCACTTGACCAATTTTTCTCTTTCTCTGTCTCTCTATTGATCACAGCGTGAAGTTATATAGCCTATAGCCTTCTTCGATAAATGTACTATCCAATACTGAAAGAATTTTTCAAATTCGACTCGTGGTTCCTGAGATTGAGAAACAGACAAACCCTTCAGCTTTATAATGTTAAAGTAGGTATACATATTTTGAATAATTTTATTTATGTACAGTTTAGTAACATAAGTTAGACATAACTAACATTGCATTCTTAAACCAACCTGTCCCCTGTTTGTTAAAGATTGATGATACGGAAGAACACCTAAAATACTATCCACCAGCTGTCTTCAACGGATGATATGAAATTCCATCTAACTTTCTGTGTTCCGAATATAAGTGATCAATGTCAATTTTAATTATATTAAGTACTAAGAGTTGCAAGCAATAGCTTCCTTACTAATTTATAAGTGCGAAATCCGGATGATAACACAATATATAATTTTGACGAGCTTAAGTGTTAATGTGTGGAACGAAACGATAGCGCGATTTTAAAAAACGTACAACGTCATCTATTGACCAGAAAAGTAAACTTCTGTTTGTTAAGGATTGATTTCTAAATTTCACGCGTACGAAGTCGCGGGCAACAGATAGTATCATTTAAAATTTATTATTCTCCTTAATAAGATAATCTTATATATAAAATTCCCGTGTCACAGTGTTAGTTACCGTACTCCTCCGAAACGGCTCGACCGATTTTCCTGAAATTTTGTGTACATATCCTCTAGGTCTGAGAATCGGCCAACATCTATTTTTCAACTTTTTTTTTTTAGTATGGCAAAACAACGTTTGCCGGGTCAGCTAGTTAAATATAAATATTCATGGATATTTCATACAACGTCTTCTGGTCCCAAGTTAAGCTTATATGCTTGTGTTATGGGTATCAGAATGCTGATATACTACATAAACCACTTTTCTTTTGTAAATATATATTTATAATACATATAAAACACCTAGCAGCACAAACATTCGTATGACATTTGTAGACACACAAATGATTGTACTGTGCGGGGATCGAACCCGTGACCTTGTGAACGGTAGTCGGTTACTTGAACTACTAGACCACAAACCGCGTATTTTAAAAAATCAATGTTTATTTACTATCGAAAATTTCCCTATTGCGTTGTACAAACTAATATAATATATCTTTAGGTAACATTGTCACAACGATAAAGATATATGTTGCCGGTTCGTTGGGCATTTATGACGTAATATATATGAACATACAGAACCCGATAACTTTATTAGATAGTAAAATAATGTTTGTCACTATCTATAGGTGTTTTGAGAAGAAAATATTCTAATACATATATACGTATATACTCTGGTTACCACCAAAAAATATTTTGCGATTTATTCAATACAATTAGACAGATCTAGTGGGTTTTAATGGTTCAACTCTTCTACAAGGCTTTTCCAGTTTTCCGTCTCTCACAGAGATTGTTATCTGTCAATTGGCATAGTTCATATTTTTTTTAAACTCTTAATTCGGAAACCGTTTCGGAGAATAGAGTTTCTGATCATGATAAATTAGTTTTTTCAGAAAATTTGCTATATTAAAAATTATTTTTCCAAAAAAAATGTAAATGATCTCTATTTGCCCTTGAAATGAAGGACTTAAAATATTAAGGCGTTCTTAGGGATATACTACTCTGTGTTGGAGTTGAAATTGGTCTATTATATCAACTTGGCAACTTTGAAACGATGTATTGCATCTGTCTTAAGTCTATCAGGAAAAAGCAATACACAGATTGTGTACAACGATGACGTCAAAACATTTAAAATAATATCTTCAAGTATTTAAAAAAATTCTGTATAGTGAATATTCCAATAATATTGAAATTAGTTGCTTAAAATAGTCTATATTTTCTAAAAAAAAATATAAAAACAGCAGGTCAAAAATTATGAACAATCCCAATTCCAGCTGGCTTTTCCAGCACGCTGGAAAGGGGTCATGATCATTGTATTCTTAATCCGTCACCACACGGAAAATTTGTTTATGGTATGATGAATGGAGACCAGGCTGGTGACAGACGGATGGGATGGACAGAGAAGTCTTAGTAACAGTTCCGGTTTACTTTTCGTACGAAATCCTAAAAATTAAAAAAAATATCATTCCACAAACAATAAGCTTAGTTTGAGCGTGTTTTTAAAAATGTTATGGTCTTATTCATAATGACTTATCGGAGGTTTAATCGGAGATTTTATCGGAGAGATAATATCTTCTTATATATAAAAATCAATTGCTGTTTGTTAGTCTCGCTAAACCCGAGAACGGCTGGGCTGATTTTGGTGATTTTGGTTTTGAAATATTCGTGAAAGTCCAGGGAAGGTTTAAACGGTGACAAAATATATGGAGATCTAAAATTCCAAGTGTACGGAGTAGCGGGCATCAGCTAGTTTATGATAAATATATATAATGAAGAACATTATGTGATAATTTTCGCGAACCGATTTTAGCGAACTTTTAAACCTCCGATAAGTCATTATGAATAAGACCGTCAGTCTATACTTATTCGTTTACATAATGACGCACATAGACCCGGCCATTACACAAGAATGCCAAGATATTTCCTATAGTAAACTAGACAAACATACAAACATCGTTTTAGTGGCACCGGGCACTGAATCACGCGTCAATATTTACTTAAAGTGTAGTTTCACGCCAAATGTTAGCTATCATAGACCGAAAGAAATATAGACGTGTCGTCTTCATCATTATTCTGCACCTTATCCCATTATTTGGAGTCTGCGTAACATGTATTTTTTCCATACTCTTTAGCCAGACGTTATATCTATCTCCTCTTTATTTCATATCCTCTTTCACAGAGTCAGTTTTCTTTGGTCTTTAACCGAGATGTTGTTTCTTCCACATTTATTCGCATATCTCTACTAAATATATGCTCCTGTACTAATGTAATATATTATGCTACTGCATACCAGGAAAGCCACTCAACTTTTCAGTCACTTGCAGCACTTTCAGACTTCCATAAAAAACCATTTAAAACGTGTTTATAATTAATTTAAGTACAAGGATTCGTGGCAGCGAGACCAACTCTCATTCCAGTTGTCCCGAGTTCAGCCTTCTTATAGAAAAATTATTTATGTGATTAAAACATAATCACTAAAACATAATATCATTATTTTATCTAACATGCTAAAAATAAATAGAATGTCACAAATAGGTAAGTTAAGAATTCAATTTTGTCATCATAAAAAATGTCTTCTCTATTATATTTCTAATTCTATGTATGTACATCATAAAATGCATTACGGTGTTCAAATTAACGCCTTTAAAAGTTCGAGTCCCGTGTCGGGCACACAGACGTTTTCATTACCATTCAGCCATTTTATTAGTTTAATGATTTTTTTTATTAACAGCATAGAGTTTACATGATTATTTATGGGAGAAATTATAAGCTTTATTTTTTTCTAGCCCATTAAAGTCCCATTGCTGGACACAGACCAGCCAGGTTATTTGGTCGAAGATACCACCAGGCGTTTTGGCATAGGGTTCAGTTTCAGGTTTTCCTTCTCTTATAGAGAATGATTTCTGCTTAAGTGCTTTATTCCTTAGCTGGTTCTTACAGCACCCTGGTGACGAAATTAAGTGATGGAAATGAGATGAGGTGAACGCCTGGTCAGCACAGCATAGTAGTGTTAGCACAGGGTTTATTTTCGAAGTTTCCGTCTCTCACAGAAGATATCTGTGTACAATATTCCTTGACTGTCTTTTTTCCCTTGGAAGGAAAGGGGGTGATGACACTAGCATTCTTAATCCGTCACCACACGGACGTATTCGTCATACTAATCCCAAATAACACCAAATAAATCTCAAATATTGGGATAAGTGCAGGAGAATAATGATGATGAGTATTTTATTGTTATAACATCAACTGAAAAACACACATTGTGAAATGTTCAGGTCTCTAGCTAGCATCGTTCTAAAGATATAGCCTGGCGACAGACGGATGGACAGCGAAGCTAAAACTATTAGAAAGTTTTAGCTTTTGGTACGGAACCCAAAAAATAGACAATTATTAGAATTAACTTGTATTTTAGCGTATTTTTAAGGTTTTTAAACTAAAGGGCAACACAAACGGCATATTACAATATATTAATAAAGCGAGAAAGAGACAGATGTATATAGAAAAAAGTATAGGCGAGAAAGAGACAGATATATATTAATATACCGAGATGTATCTATACTTATAACGTCACCAACAGATATAGCTGTCTCTTTCTCGCCTCGTCTTCTTTCTTTAAACAGCTGTCTCATTCTAGCTATATTAATACTTAAATCGTAATATGCCGTTTGTTGCGCCCTATTTAACTCTATCGTTTGCAGGAATTCAAGTTAAATACATATAAGTTTTTATACTGATATTAATAGTTTATTGATGCATTAAGATGCGTCGCTTAAAGGTACTAAAAGAACACAATAAATTAACGTTTTGCACAAAACCAATTTCTATTAATTGGACTATAACTTTGAAAAGCAATAATAATTAAAGTTCGGCCGTTTACTACCATAGATATAGTATAGCATTAGAGCTGCTATCTGTAGTCATCATCCTCCTGCCCTTATCCTATTATTTGGGGTCGGCGCAACATGTCTTTTACTTCCACAGTCTTCTATTAGCCGTCATGTCTGTGTCAACTCCTCTTTCTTTCATGTCCTCTTTCATACAGTCCATCCATCTTTTCTTAGGTCTTCCTCTAGACTTTTTTCCTTCCACATTTCCACATAGAGCGCCTATCTATAGTGAAAAAAAAAATTCTATCGGCTCGTTCGCGTATTGATTTTACACTACGAATCTTAAACAATAATTTGGTTGTTTATCACACAATGGTACCAATTCTACGTGCACAACTAAACTTAACTAAATAATTTATATCGATGGTGTTAGTAACACAATCGGCAATGTTAACAGAACTTTCTTATTATAAAAACTGTGTATTTTAGACCTACGATTTTAATTAATATAAATATTATGCATAACGAAATAGCAAATTTATCAAAATACATTGTTGTTGTTTTGAATTTTTTAGTTAATTTCAGTTGTGCACGTAGAATTGGTACCTACCAACTTATATCTTTTGGTAATATTTTCTAACACTTGCGCGACTCATCTGTTTAAATAAAACTACTTTTTACGGATTTAGACGCGTATATTTGTTTTAAATTTTGGCCCGACGTTTCGGAGACTTTGCAGTCACCATGGTCACAGTTTTATTTATATCTTTTGGTCCCAAACAATGGTTATTTGTTTGTGTTTTAAATATCATAATAAGAAATACATTATTTTAAAATAAATACTAAATTGACAAAACCTACATTTAATACAAATACATATCAATAATATTAGAAATACAAATATCATAGAAATCACTCACCTATAAGGAATTCGAACCCGCGACCTTGTGAATTGAAGTCCGTTCTTCTAACGTCTAACTACTGTATCACATGGCCCGTCGACAGATATTAGGCCACTATATCTGTCTCTTTTTTACAGATATATTACCAGTCTTTTTATTCTTCGTCTATGGTTAGTAAAAGGAAAACGGGTTGGAACGCAACAGAAGGCGATTAAATAAAATTGCTCTTTGTATTTGATAGTAAAGCCACGTGTTATGGCCTTCTACTGGAGAGGCCTATGCCCAGCAGTGGACAGACAACGATGTATAGTATGACCGTTTAAATTCTAGTAAAGTTGTCGTAGTTTTAGCTAATAATATTTTCTAATAAGGTGACGAATTAATAAAGATGTCACCACTTCATTTCCGCCAGTCAGAATCAACTTCCTCCTCTCTCCAGCCCATTTACGTTCCACTGTTGGGCACGGGCCTCCACCACTTTTGGGGGATTATGGTCTACTGTACCGCACTGACCAGGGGTCAAATGGGCACAGGGTTTATTTACGAGTTTTCCGTCTCTCACAGAGGATGTTATCTGTGTGCAATATCCCTTAGCTGACTTTTACAGCACCCTTGGGAGGAGATGGGGTGGTGACACTTTTATTCTTATTCCGTCACCACACGGACGTCAGAATCAACTAAATAATTCTAAACCTAATAATATGGTAAATGTGAAAATTTGTGAGGATGTTTGTTACCTTTTTACGCAAAAACTACTCCATGGGTTTTAATGAAACTTTACAATAATATAGCTTAAGTACCAGATTAAGTTATAGCCTACTTTCTATACCGAAAGAATGCAATGTTCCCGTGGAATTAGAAAATACGAAAATGTTGTTATTACCACTCGGTACTAACGTTATTTAAAAATAGGCCATTATTATGCCTTTTAGCAAATCATCAATAAACACTTTTTAGTAGAAAGTTTACTTTTTTATTGTGATGAAATCTTTTTATGTTTCTAAATACATCTGTGGTAGTAATTTCTTTTTATTTCTACCGTTAAAAATCTTATAGCGTCATTTGATTATTTAATTACTTAAAAAGAGGGTAGATTTGATATAAATTATTGTTGTACTTAATGTTATGCTATTAAAATTGCGAATAAGTCACCAAGTAAGATGTATCAGATGTATAGGTGGTCTCTGGCTACATCACTTAGCCAAGAAGCTTTCATATCTATGTGTGCGTGAAAATGTGTCTATGTGTGTCTATGATACAAGCTTCCCTCCTCTACATAAGGAGGGTTTATCGTCTACTATGCCGCGCTGACCAGCAGTGGTATTCAGTAAGAAAAAGTGAATTTCGGTGAATCTTGATCACGTGACAGCGCTCCTCTATTTTTATTGGAGGAGCGCTGTCACGTGATCAAGATTTACCGAAAATTCACTTCACTTTTTTTTACTGAATACCACTACAGGTGTGTTGGCACAGGGTTGATTTTTGAGTTTTCCCTCTCTCTCACAAGGGATGTTATCTGTGTACAATATTCCTTACCTGGCTTTTACAGCACCCTGGGAAGGAAGTGGGGTGATGACACTTGTATTCTTAAACCGTCACCACACGAAACAAGTTCATCTTATAACTATCTATACTATCTATACTAGGTACTATTATAAAGCTGAAGAGTTTGTTTGCTTGAACGCGCTAATCTCAGGAACCTCTGGTCTGGTTTGAAAAATTCTTTCAGTTTTGGATAGGTAGCACATTTATCGAGGAAGGCTATGTGATCAATCACCGAACCGCGTCGGTAAACAGGAATGAGGAATAGCAGGGTTGTTAAATGAAACCACTGTATTCTGTTGCAGCTGGTTGATCTTCTGATAATTATCACATGAAGCACTTTTATTTGATCTAGCACACTACCACACTAGCGTATTGTACGAATGATGTCTATCTCAAAAATTACAAAAATCGTATTTAAACACAAAGCTTTCTCCACTGCTCGCCTTCACTCCACTGTTCGGCTTGCACCTACACTATTCGCCGTGCAGGGCCCTGAGTCGGGTATTTCAACGGTGTCACAACTGTACCATTATTGTACCATTATGGTGCAATAGTAAAGTTTTTGGTAGTCTACTATTAATGTGTCGTCATAACGACTTCATCATTGTCTTACAATTGTCAAAGTGACATAAATTGCTAGTCTCGTACACAACTGCTTCACAATTGCAATTCAATGACTGAAATGTTTCGGTAGTCTGCTATTTTGAATTTGACAGTAATATTTTTAAATTGTCCTGTGTCAACAGATTGCCATAAATAAAAAATAGATAGATAGAAATATTAGAAATTGTTCTTTGTAATTTATTGCAATTTACTAATCTCCTAAACTTCACATTGCTTTTTATACTAATAAATAGTATGTACAAATATATTTAAACGAAGTCTAGCATGATTAAATGTTTAAATTTATTAGTAGTTTTTCGAAAATCACTTCAACTAACGCATTTTTTAAAAACGGCAACACATACATACCATTCTAACACAATCCATAAGAAAGCGCGGGAATCTTCAAATTTGACGGTCGCGATTTTTTGTTGCAAATTTAATTTTATTGTGGAAAGGTGTTTTTTCTTTGTAAATATAAGTAAAAAGTGTATTTAAATATTATAACAGTGTAAATAATTAGTTAGTTTCTATATTATATGTAATCTAGGTAAGTTATTTAATCTTATATATTTATGGGGGACCCAGAGGATCCAGGAGGGACAGCTCCTGATATAGGATATGTTGTCACAATAACTAATAATGGATCAAATACTGATGGCAGCTTAGATACTGACTGCTCTATTGTCAGTACTGGTGGGAGTACTAAAAGAAGGAAAATTTTGTCTCGTAAAGCTAATTGTAGACAGTGTAATAAGCGTAGGAGAAAACATGGAGATAAAAATTCTGTAGATACTGTTGACTGTGAATGTACTTGTGAATCTCGCGGACAACAAAAAATTTGTGAAATTGAAATGTCTTCTCCAAAAAAGAAAGACATTGTAACAAATACTACACAGCAAACATCCCAATCACAATTTGCTTCTGTTGCAAGATTGTCATATGTAAAATCTGACGTCTCCCCGTATATCATTCATATCCAGAAAAAAACATCATCTCCCGATGATAGCGCTTCCCTACACCCTATGGTGTTTGGACGATTTTTAAAGTATTACACATTTAAAAACATAATCAATGGTAGCCTTAAACGTATAGGAAGAAACAGACTTTCAATAGAATTCAGTAGTTTTCAGGATGCCAACGAATTTTTAAATTCTCCCCATCTTGAAACAAATAATTTTAAAGCTTTCATTCCTACTTTCTCAGTTACCCGTATGGGCGTCGTAAGAGGCATTCCAAGTGACTGGAGTGATGAAGATATTATTAATAGTATTACCCTTCCTTATGGTTGTGGTAATATACTTAAGGTTAGGAGATTGAAACGGAAAGTTATACAAAATAGTGTGTCAGAACTAAAGCCTACAGAGTCAGTAGTGATAACCTTCGATGGACAAACACTACCTAAATATGTATATATGTATTATAACGCTCTTGCAGTTCAATTATACATTTACCCCACGGTACAATGTTATAATTGCTGCAGATTTGGACATGTAAAAATTCAGTGTCGTTCATTGCCACGATGCTACAAATGTGGCCAGGATCACTCAGGTGACACTTGTGAAGTTGAGGAGGAGAACTGTCGCTGTGTTCTATGTAAAGGATTTCATAAGGCAACAAGTAACAAATGCCCAGAATATCAAAGGCAGAAATCCATAAAGGAGGCTATGGCTAAGAGCTGTATATCATATTTGGAAGCTTCTAAGTTGTATGCACCAATATCAAAAATCTCTTACGCTGATGCTCTAATTTCTTCTAAACCTAACACACAAGTACTAAGTCCTCAAAAGTCAACTTCTACTCATTTACAAACAAATCAATCTTACAAAAAAACTGTATTTCTTAAAAATAAGCCAAAACCTAAGCTCAGTGCAGGTTATGATGTTGGTGCATATAAAGAGTTAGTTAAAGACTATGATATACAATCACCTTCTAAAGGGGTTGGACTTAAGTCTTTAGCCACTGAAGAATTATCTAAAGCATCTGTGAAAGAATTACTAATAGCTTTATTGAACACATTAAATCAATCTAATTTTATTCAACCGTCTGACGCTGCCCATATAAATTTTGATACCTTGCTTTCACCTCATCCAAACAATAATGGATTACACAAACAAAGTTCTTCAGTGGAACTGCCGTAGTGCACCATCTAAAAAATCCGAACTAATACATCTTATTAATAAATATGATCCGTTTATTTTAGCACTTCAGGAGACTTGGCTCAAACCAGGTTTTCCTTTTAGGTTACCTGGCTACGCCTGTCTTCGGGAGGATCGTACCGATGGGTATGTCGGTGTTGCCATACTAATAAAACGCAATTTACAATTTACACATTTTCCGATTGCTTCACATAACAATAGTTTTTCCATTATTTCTGCCATTGTGAATAAAATATGTTTCATTTGTATATATGTTCCTCATCCCTCTTCTTCAATACTTAATGAAATTAATAACATTTTATCATCTCTTCCTAAACCTTTTGTTATACTAGGAGACTTTAACTGTCAACATCAGTCCTGGGGCAGTTCAGCTAATGTTTTTGGTAATTTGATCTTAGATTTATTGAATTCCCATAATCTCTGCTTGCTTAATTCGGGCACTCGTACTCGCCGTACAGCACCAAATGAAGGCATAAACGCTCCTGATTTATCAATCTGCTCAACCAATCTAGCGTCGCAAATATTATGGCAATGTCTAGCACTATCGTACGGAAGTGATCATTTTCCAATAATACTATCTTTCCCTCATCTTAAAATACCCCGATCTCAACGTCCCTCTCCTCGACTTAAATACAAATTAAATGATGCGGACTGGAGTTCTTTTCAAACCCATTTAGATGAAAAAATTTCACAGTTACCAGCTATAACACAAAGTAACATCTGTGATTGTGCTGAGGTTTTGTCTAAGATTATTACAACAACTGCTGATGAAGTATTTCCTATTAAAAATAGTAGCTTAGGCTTTATTCCGTCTCCTCCTTGGTGGGACAAGGAATGTACGGAGGTTATAAAGAAAAGAAAACAAGCGGAATATAATTTTGCCCAATTCTCATCTACAGAAAATTTCGAAACTCTCTCCAGTATTATTAGGGAAACTCGTAAGTTATTTAAAAAAAAAAAGTTTGATAGCTGGAAATCATTCTGCTTATCACTTTCTCCAGATACTAAGTCGTCTATTGTCTGGGAAAACATTAGAAAATTTAGATCTGCATTTAAGGAACATACCCCAACAGCAATGCCTCTGTCATTACAAAATCAGTTTTTAGACAAATTAGCTCCCCCAACAGTCCCTGCGAAATTCCAACTACCACATCTTACTCCGATTTCAAATAACCTTTCAGGACTTAATGCTCCATTTTCATTATTGGAACTTAAGGGAATACTTACAAATTTAAAAGACTCCTCTCCTGGTATGGACGGCATTCCCTATTCTTTCCTCACACATTCTTCTGACGAAATTCTTTCATACTTCCTAAACATCATAAATAACGCTATATTATCAGGTGTAATACCCCAAACATGGAAATCTCAGTCAGTACTTCCTATATTAAAACCTAACAAAAACTCATCTTCTGCCTCTTCTTACCGCCCTATAGTCCTCTCTTCGGTACTAATGAAAATTGCAGAGCACCTTGTTAAAAATCGTTTGGATTACTTTGTTGAAAACAACAAATTATTGAGTAATAACCAATATGGTTTCCGAAAAGGCAGGTCTACATTAGACAGCCTCAGTATTTTTGTGACGGATATTCGGCTGGCCTTTTCTAGAAGTCAATCAATAGTAGCTACTTTTCTAGACGTCTCCGCGGCGTACGATAACGTTAACTTGACTATATTATATAAAAAACTAATTTCTTTAAATGTTCCTATCATCCTCACAAATTTTATTATGAACTCGTTAATAAATAGACATATTTACTTGGATGGTAGTTTATCGAATACAAGAGTGGTAAATAGCGGCCTGCCACAGGGCTCCGTGCTAAGTCCGATTTTATATAACATATATACATATGATTTAGAACAATCTCTTGATTCAAACGTTACTGTACTTCAGTATGCTGATGACTTAGTTTTATATTACGCTCATTCTTCTATCAACCAAGCATGCATCAGTGTTAATAATAGCCTAAAAGATCTTAAATGTTGGATGGACTCTAATGGATTAGAGATTTCATCTCAGAAGAGTACTTCCATACTTTTTACAACAATGCGTCTTCCTCCTCCTATTCATATTTTTTACGATAATAACATAATCAGACCTCAAAATAGTGTTAAATTCTTGGGTTTAGTTTTAGACTCTAAACTTTCAGGGATCGCTCATTGCGATTATATTACAGCAAAATGTGAAAAGGCCCTCAACATATTAAGATGTCTCTCTGGTGTTTGGTGGGGTGCTCACCCATATTCTATGAAACTCTTATATAATGCGATCATCCGCAGCGTTCTTGATTATGGCACATTTTTGCTAGAACCCGGTAATACTAAAGCATTAAAACGGTTGGACGGTATCCAATCAAAAGCATTAAGGATTGTATCAGGTGCAATGAAATCTTCCCCGACTAATTCATTACAGGTCGAATTAGTAGATCCCCCTTTAAACTTACGTCGCCAATTTCTAGCAGACAAATTTTTATTTCGCTGTTTTCAGCTTTCTAGTCATCCTTTGCGCTCTAAACTTCAACTTTTACAAGATCAGGTAACTAACTCTACTTATTGGACTCATAAAAAGCCACCGTGTCTTTTAACTAGTTTTCAAAGACATAATTCTTTGCAAGCACCTACACACTGTTTCTTATTACATCCACTTTATTGTGCTCCTTTTGAGTCTTTAGTCATGGCTCCAGATATACATCTTTCATTAGGTATTAATAAAGCAGATCCTTTAGCACGATCTTCATTTAATTACTTAGTAGATACTTACTGGCCAAATCGGCATCATATTTATACAGATGCTTCAAAATCCACAACTTCTGAATGCACTGGTGTAGGAATTTATCATTCTCAATTTAATATAATTCAAAAAATCAAGTTACCTCCAGAAACCTCAGTATTTACAGCTGAATGCTTTGGGTTGTTTAAGGCAATTGAATATGTTTTACTCATGAAACTAGAAAATTCCTTGATTATTTCGGATGCAAAAAGTTCTTTGCAGATATTAATAAGATATCCGTTTTCATATAGAAATGTTTTTCCTGTTATAATCCAAATTAGAAAATTACTATACAGCTGCCTTCAAAAAAATTTATCGGTGTCATTTGCATGGGTACCTGGTCACTCAGATATCCCTGGCAATGTTAGGGCTGACAGCCTTGCAAGAGATGCAATAATGTCTGGTGATATGTTTCCTTATATGAACTACTATCATGATTTAGCAACGTTACCTTTAACATATTTAAGAACTTCATGGGCACAGTTATGGTCAACAAGCTCTAAAACCAAGGGCAAATTTTATTCACAGATTCAGTATAGCATTCCTAGTAAACCTTGGTTCTTTAGATTCAAACTTGGAAAACGCGCAACAAGCAGCTTAATCAGGATGAGACTTGGACACATGTGTTGTCCTTCTCATCTAGCGAGATTAAAAATTATTCCTTCTGATTCCTGTGAGTGTGGAGAACGAGGCGATATTAATCACATTTTACTTGCATGTCCTTTATACGATCATTCTGTATTATATTCATCCTTGCTTTCTTTACATATACATATGCCTACTTCTGTACCTACTTTACTTACCACTAACAATTTTCATATTTATAATGCTATTTCCTCTTTTATATTAACTAATAACATAAAAATATAAATAACTCCTGTACATACTTAATTAAATTATTATCCTTTCCACAATTATCATATTTTTTAATACGATCAAAATTCCTTTTTTTTCGATAAAGATTCCCTAACTTTGAATGGCAATACTCAAACCGAGTTCGCCAAAAAAAAAAAAAAAAAAAAAAAAAAAAAAAAAAAAAAAAAAAAAAAAAACAAACCATAGATAAAAGAGACCGAAAATTCAATGCATAGATAGAAGAGATCGACAATTCTATTACCATTGAAAGATCGTTATGACGGCATATAGCAGACTACGGATATTTGACTTCAATTGCAACGGTATCGTGCCGGTATTGTGCCGGTATGACAATTGTTCCAAAATAGTGGACTTGAGCACCAGTTCGACGCGTCGTCGTACGGTCTACGGGCACTAAAGTACCTACACCACTTCGGCCAGACGAGAGAGGCCCAGAGCACCTTCTTCTCGTGCCTGGGCCCACTGAGCGACACCTCAGCCAAGAGACCACCTGCCCCTCTAGTTAAGTGGCCCGTAGTTTTTTTTCTTTTTTTTTTTAAGTCTTCTGTTTCTTTCAAATTCACCCCTGTAAATTATTTTGTTTGTTTTTTTTATCTTTTTAAATATGAAATATATTTTATTATTTGGTTTTATTTTTTTCGTTCCCCGTCGTAAGACGGGCGTGACAAGTTGCAATTACAAGCCAACATATCGCGTCTCAACAATATCAACCAGCGCTATCTATCGAGTAACTATTTTGTTCACATTTTTCGTAAATACTATGGGCTATATATCATCACGCTGTAAGCAATAGGAGTGTAGCAGCAGTGAAAAATGTTACAAAAACGGGGAACATTTTCTAAATTCCAGGCGTGGGAAGTAGCGGGCAACAGTTAGTATAACATAAGTGAGATGTAAGTTAATGATAAGCGAGCAGGTGTAACATCACAATATTAAATGTCTTGTTATACTTACACGTATTTACGTATATTATACTAAAAGCATCTTTACGTAAACGTTACGTTATAGTCTATATACCTAAAGCGAACCATTCATTATAAGACAAAATAGAAAGAAGAAAGACTTGTTAACTTAAAAATAACTGGTCAAGTAAAAGTTCGGGAAAAGTTCCATACCGTTATTGTATCCATTTGTTCAAATGGGGGGCGGTTGACTCACCGATGTGCGACTGCTGAGCACCCGACCAGACAATGTAGCACATAATTGACGAATGCCCTAGTCGCTGGCTTCCCCGGAGGTATTGAAGACCTCCAGGAATTAACTGCAGCTGCTGGTGACTGGCTCCACCATATAGATATTCCCGTATAAGCAGGACAAAATAGTAAGAAGAACGACTTCTTAACTTAAAAAAAACTGGTCAAGATGTGGCAGACCTTCCAAGAATTAACTGCAGCTGCTGCTGACTGGCTCCGCCACATAGATATTCCCGTATAAGCAGGACTTCCAAGAACGCCATACGAATTGAATTGTATCCATAACTAGCTGTAGCCCGTAACTTCGTACGCGTAGAATTTAAAAACCAAACCTTAGTAAATTATACAAAAAAGGCCATCCTCTTGAACCACTCTACCTATTATAATTCAGTACTTTTTAAAAATATGTTCAACCGACTTCTTCTTTCATGTGCCTTTGAAATTTGAGGGATTTCCGCTTTTTCTCAGGACATAACCATCAGATCCTGACTTAGCGCCAATGGGATCACTCGGGAAACACGAGCTTTCAAATAAAAAAAGAATCATTAAAATCGCTTCACACAGTTAAAAGTTATGAGGTAACAAACAAACAAAAACGTACAGACAAATTGAAAACCTTCTCCTTTTTTGGATGTCGAATAAAAGAGCCATCCTCTTGGAACACACTATTTATTAAAAGAAACCGCATCAAAATCCGTTGCATAATTTTGAAAATATAATCTCTCCGTGTGGTGACGGACTAAGAATACAAGTATCACCACCTCATCTCGTCCCCAGGGTGCTGTAAAAGCCAGCTAAGGGATATTGCACACAGATGACATCCTCTGTGGGAGACGGAAAACTCGAAAGTAAACCCTATGTTAACACGCCTGGTCAGCGCGGAACAGTAGTCCATAATCCCCCCCAAAGTGGAGAAGGCCCGTGCCCAACAGTGGGACGTTAATGGGCTGGAGCGAATCTCACAAAGGGACATACAAAAATAACGAACGATGTTGTTTTTTTTTAATATAAATTAAGATCCTTACTAATTTATAAATGCGAAATCCGAATGATGACACAATAATAATTTTGACGACCTTAGGTGTTAATGTGTGGAACAAAACGATAGCGCGATTTAAAAAACGTACAACACCATCCATTGAGCAGAAGAGTAAACTTCTGTTTGTTAAGGATTGATTTCTAAATTTCACGCGTACGAAGTCGCGGGCAACAGCTAGTAATATTATATTTGTCACGATTTTAGGCGTGTTTTTAGTTTTTAAACCAATCAAATTTTATTATTATGTAAGGATTCAGGGGTTAAATAACCTTTTGACCTTATAAATAAATTTAGTAAAAAAATTCCATTTCGCAAATCACTTGAAAGCCTTTTCACAGAATTACTTTATTTCCAATATACATAAAGTTATTATTTATTTATATTTTTCCATTTCAGTAAATTGGATTCATTTTATTTTGATGAAGAAAAGTATTAGATTTTAGAAAAACGATATGAAATAAAACATAGCATAATTATAAAAAAATTAAAAGATCAACTGCTTTTCCTTGATAAACGGACTATCCAACACAAACAACAAACTCTTCAGCTTTATAATATTGGTATAGAAACACGGATAATTGAGACGACCTGTCGATAATGTCATTATTGCAATCTATCCAGTGTTTAAAAAAGAAAACACACACACACACATATTAGATGCAGGCAAAAACATCACTCCCTTCCTTCCTTCTTTAAAAGTTGGGCAATTATATTAAGTACCATGCGATTATCCGTTCTTTTATGTACTTCTTAATTCTTGATAAGGTACCTAATATATTTTATACAAAGTGACATGAATAAACTATGCGAACTAGATGATCTATTATAGGTTCGACGCATATAATACTAGCTGTGACCCGTAACTTGGTATACGTCGAATGTAGAGGGAAAACATTAACAAATTATACAAAAAAGCTATCCTCTTGAACCAATCTATCTATTAAAAAAACTGCATTAAAATCTGTCGAGTAGGTAATTGTATAATTGAGTATTATTTAAAAAAGTTCAACCGACTTCATCCATCCATCAGCCTCTCTCCGTCCACTGCTGGACATAGGCCTCCCGTAACAAACATAAAAAATAAATAAAAAAACTTGCAGACGAATTGATAACCTCCTCCTTTTTAAAAATGGGGAAAAAATATAAGCTCACATCGAGACATACATACAAAATTAACTACTTTGTTTTATAATAAGTAAAGAATATACACCCATGTGGAGTGGACTTATTTTTCCATAGGTACAAACCTCTGGTTCCAAAGTAAGCTCTGTGTGTAAGAGGAAGTTTTTCGTAACGTATAAACACAGATATTATGTTAGGTCAAACTGTTAGATGTATTATTGTATAGATAGACTGGCTGTTGCCCGCGACCTTGTACGCGTGAAATTTGGAATATTTTCCCCATATTTGCAACATTTATCACTGATGCTTCGCTCCTATTAGTCGCAGCGTGATGTTATATTATTATAGCCTATAACCTTCCTAAACGAATGTACTAACCAACATAGAAAGATTTTTTAAATCGTACAAGTGCCAGTGGTTTCTAAGATTAGCGCGTTCAAACAAACAAACTCTTCAACTTTTTAATATTAGTATAGAAGTATAGATATATTATATCAACCATTAAGAGGATACCAAAATAGCTTCGTGCATTTTTCTATGTACGAAGTTTTCATTGTTTCTTTAGATTGAATGGCTAGAGCTCTAATTTTTAAGTATATGTTTTTTCAATATATAATCTAGGATCGCATAAACTCAGAAACGCGATTGAAAAAAGTTTTCTCGATAGAAAATCTTAGCGAAACAACCTCTCAAATTTTTTATTTTTTTCATTTGTCGGTCTATTATCGCGTATTAACTAATGAAATAACTTTAAAAACATAAGTAACTATTATATATAGAAACACGTAAATCAGAATTAAAATATATTTAGTAGATTTTGAGTAAATAGGAAAAGTATCCCTAATTCTTCATTTTTTGTGCCTACTGGCTGTGTTAATATGTACGTGTCGGCGATGATATACGATAATATTGATGTAGGCCCTTAACATACATACCTATTTAAATCACAAAGCCCTTTCATTTGAAAATTCCGTTATAATTAAGTTACAAGCAATTAAAAACCGCGTTTAAAACTTAGTGATTGATGGTTTAAATACGCCTTTTAGTTTTGTTTATGTTATGTTTAAAACATTATAATATTATAATATGGTATACTGCTTCAAAAAGCCTACGAATAACTAGCTGTTGACCGCGACAAACCTGAAATTCGGAAACCAAACCTCAACAGAATATTCCCAATATCTAATATATAAAATTCACGTGTCACAGTGTTAGTTACCGTACTCCTCCGAAACGGCTTGACCGATTCTTCTCAAATTTTGCATACGTATTCAGTAGGTCTGAGAATCGGCCAACATCTATTTTTCAAACTTTTTTTTTTTAGTGTGGCAAAACAACGTTTGCCGGGTCAGCTAGTCTTATATATAAAATTCACGTGTCACAGTGTTAGTTACCGTACTCCTCCAAAACGGCTTGACCGATTTTTATAAAATTTTACATGCATATTCAGTAGGTCTGAGAATCGGACAACATCTATTTTTCAAATTTTTTTTTAGTATGGCAAAACAACGTTTGCCGGGTCAGCTAGTATGTACATAAAAATGCTATGCTCGGTATTTCCTTACGGGATAAAATCTGTAATACAGAGATCCATAGGAGAACTGGCGTAGGACTGATGATCGTTGGGGAAGAAAAGTACTAGACGACCACGACCGAACGACGACTCAGCGTTGGGCGACAATAGGTCGCGGGTAGGCACTGGATGAAAGCGGCAGGAGACCGCGCGTTGTGGCGTTTTATGGGGGAGGACTATATCCAACAGTGGACGTAGAAAGGCTAATGGATGAATGGATAGATGCTCTTATACCGGGCTGTTTATAAAAAAAATGAATCAAAATCCGTTGCGTGGGTAACTTTAAAAATCTAAGCTCACATAGGGACATACAGAAACAATCACTTGAGTTAAGACAAACCTATTTCCAGCAGTGGACTGTAATTGACTGACGTGATGAATTATATTGGTACCAATTCAACGTACACAACTGAACTTAACTAAAAAATGAAAACGACATTTCCGTATTTAGATTGATTGGCTATTTTATTGTGCACATTATATTATTTAGGATCTTTAGACTATATTAAACTGTTTTTTATCAAGAAAATTCAGTTAACATTGGCGGGTTGCGTTATTGACAGCATCAATTTTCAATATTGATAATATCATTAACATACTTATAAACACAGCCTAAAGAATAGTAATGTACCTAATATTTTTCATTTTATAGTTTTTCCATCGACGTAGCCACATGACCACAGATACGATAACCATATGCCACATGAGGTCAGCCAGGACTACACCGTACATGCTGTAGTCGTCGTTTAGTAAAAAAAAAACAATATTTTGCACCGCATATTTGCTGGCTGTATGGGCAGGGTTGCCATATCTTACACTATATTTTTGGGAGTTTAATTTTTTTTTATTTGAGCAAATTTGCTGTCTTGTGTGGACAGATTTGCCATACTCTATACTATATTTTTGGAAGTTTTTAATTCATTACTTAATTTAGGGCAATTTTTAGAGTACGAAATAAATAATATGATCTTGCGACACTGGTATCGTACGGGCAACAATAAAAAAATACGTAATTAGGAAACATGAACGTAGCTTATTTGTAAATAGCTGTTGGCCGCGACTCTACGTGTGGAATTTAGAAAATTTTCTCCGTTTTTGCAACATTTTTCACTAATGCTTCACTCCTATTGGTCGCAGCGTGATGTTATAGAATCTATAGCATTCCTCGTTAAATGGACAGTTCAATACAAAAAGAATTTTTCAAATCGGACTAGCGGTTCCTGAGATTAGAGCGTTCAAACAAACAAACTCTTCAGCTTTATAATATTCTTAGTATAGATGAAGTGCATTTTTCACTCAGTTACAACATAATGTTATGAACTTTATTAAGCTTTTTGTACTTTTTTCAAAGAAAATATTTATTCACTATAAGACACGAGCCTCTTTCTAGGCATAGCATTTACGACTGTACCACTCCAATCCGGACCCGACGATTTGGTATACGATATAGTTTGTGTGTTTTCGTCTTTCCTAGAATACTGACATTGTGATTTTAATATAACAGCAATCATGAGAGAGTGAAGTGAGTGGTATTCATAATCCGTCACCAAAACAACACGTTAAAATACTACTACTTAATCTTTATTTAATCAGTTTATTGATATGTGCGAGGGTAGTAGCCATCCAAAATAACCAGCGTTCAATCTAAAATCAAAATCAAAATAAGATCAATTATAGATTTAAATAACAAAAAATACTCTACAGTGTAACAAATGTGATTGCATAGACATATACATTGCAAATACATAAAACGCAAACATTACGCATTTCTGACAATTCTTCACAGCAATACAAAATATAATTTTACACATTCGCAGACAACAACAATAAACAATGTGTACTAAAAATATTTCTTTGCACTGTCAACCCTCGATTCCTGAACGATAAACGGAACAAAAGAAGCGTTGAACGGCACACGAGTTTCCGAACGAACATACTTTTCTATTACGCGTATGTTATGATTTAAAAAAAGAATGTAAAATGTGTTATTCTTTTTTAAATACGCCATGTTGTTTTGTTTCGTTTTTAAACGCATTTTTAATAATGTTATCTCTATATTCTGTGGTTATGTGGTTTTAGTTTAGCCAGTTTAGTTAGTTTAGTTTAGTTTTAGCCACCATCGCCACGGAAGCTCAAGATCGGCAAGATCTTGGCTTTGATACCCTGGACCACATAGCAGATGTTTTACGCTCAGTTTGAGACTCTAATCCCTTGTGTGAGAACCACAAACTTTTAACCACAGGCTTCGAGCATTTAGCATGTAGTTTGGTTATCTAATTTATGTCCACAGGCATATAATAATAAAATATTTTAAATTCCTGATGACCGAAACTAGCGCCTTACCATCCATCAACTCACAGTCATAAACGTGGGACGATGTTATTTCTGGTAGAAAAGGTCATACTTAATTTTATACCTATTTGAAAATAATAAATACAAGCTACAGATAATTTAATAACAAAAAGACTGAGCTCGAACAAAAGTAACACATTAACATTCGCTCACGTCAGAAATCTTAACTTTAAAGATCTCCATTCTCAAAGACGTCACAAAAAAATATAAGCACGCTTCTTTTTTTTTACAATTAATCAAACGCACAACAAAAAGGCCTCTAAGAGTTTAAAAAGTTTGCACCGATGCATTGACGTGCCTCCTTTCAACGAATATCAAAATGACAGCTGATTTATGATTTTCCATTGTGGCAACACAGCGTTCGTTATGGCGCGAAACTCATTTATATTGCTAATGACATTTCGAGATTTAAAATGGCGGATAATAATGTACAACAAAAAGTTTATTTAATAGTTTTTTCAGCTTATCTTGATGTTTTATTGCGTTTTTGATTAATTTAACTGTTTGTCGATCTTTGACATTGGATTGCAATTACTTTATCTATGTAATTATCTGGTTAGTCAGTTTATTAAAATTAAATAAATTACTTTTTTTCACGAGGTGGGGGTTGACCATTATATTCAACGTATTTATTTGTTCACAGTCATTCTTTTTTAACACAGATCACCTGCAAGGCAATCAACGCACACCGAACGTATGCGATTTTCTCGCATAAGCAATAGTATGACAACTTGGCACGTGATTTTGCTATTACCGGACCTATGGAAATACATTATTACGACCTGTACCTTCCTCTAACGTTGGTACGTTAACAAAAATCTCCTAATACGGTATCTATTGTGTGTGATCTGTGATTTTCAACCTATGTCACTTCACGCAAAGTTCTCTAGATATAAATTTAAATCATAAAAATTTATCACAAGTACAATACTAAATGCATCAGTATATTATCAAAAACAATATTTTAACCGCCGCCATATTTAAGATAATAACTAAACTCTTAAAACTATTTGCGTTAAACAACACAAGTTTTTTTTTAATAAAAAGTACTGCATCAACATCGCACAAGATGCCATATCAAGAGTATTTATAAAACCTCTTTTATCTCATAATTTACGACTTACTTACCTTAAATACATCTTAAATATCGAATAAGAATTCGTTTAAAAACTTTTTGGCCTGTGTCTTTTGATCTTTTTTTTATGATTTTAAGGTCTGGGCTATGATAAGCTTATAATAAAAAACAATAACTAACGAGAAATAGCAGAAATAGTTCATCACTAGTTTATTATATATTTTATTGTAAACCTTCCAAATCTATAATACTCGTATAATCATTTAAGTTTTGATGCCAATTGTCAAAAAGACGTCGAAATATGTCTATTAGAGGCGACTATTTCGGCGTTAAATTAAGTAACTATTACCTAGGCCTATCATTGATGCCTATATATTCTGACACATTTTTAGGGTTCCGTACCCAAAGGATAAAAACGGGACCCTATTACTGAGACTTCGCTGTCCGTCCGTCCGTCTGTCACCAGGCTGTATCTCAAGAACGCTAGCTAGAGCTAGAGAGTTGAAATTTTCACAGATGATGTATTTCTATTGCCGCTATAACAACAAATACTAAAAATAAAATAAAATAAATATTTAAGGGGGGCTCCCATACAACAAACATGATTTTTTTACCGTTTCTTGCTCTCATACAACAAACGTGATTAATTAAGTATTGTGTGTGTTTTTTGCTCATTTATTAATAACGTATGTTGCATAGATAATGGTACGGAACCCTTCGTGCGCGAGTCCGACTCGCACTTGACCAATTTTTAATCTTTAATTTTGTCATTGGTACCGATTCTAAGTGCACAACAAAACTTAACTAAAAAATTAAAATTGATTGTCTCAATAACACAATTCGGCAATGTTAACAAAACTTTTTTATTCGAAAATCTGTATATTATACTAAGAGTTTGATTAATAAAAATGTGCACAACGAAATAGCGAATAAAATGATTGTGTTAGCAGAATGTGTACCAATATCTTCTTCAAAATAATTGCAGCGTAAAATCTAGGCCAAAAGGAAAGCTAAAATTCCGTTCAAAAACTGTTGATAGCCAATCTAGTGGTCACCTTCCGACTTCATCAACGATTGCACTTTCCAACAAACGATACCTGCCAATCCGTATTCAAATCGATTCAAAACTCATTCGACCCATTCGATTAAGTTTCAAGCATTCGATTGTGAAAAAAAAATTCAAATCGTATGCCACGTAGACTTTTATTTACCAACTTATTTTGAAACTCATCAACATATACAACACCTTTATGCGGCAACATTAAGATTGAAATTGATAAAATTGTTACTTTTTAAACTGTTTTTAGAACTTGGTAACTGCAGTATCGCTTTAAAAGTGATCTAAAGCTTTCTGGCATTAAATTTAAAGTTTAATATTGAACGGAAAATAGCAAAGTGATGTTATTTTAGCCTTTTGAGTATTTTTTTTTGTTTTCACTGTTCCTATAATTTTGTATTGACAAACTTCGCAATGAGATTCTGATTTGTTTTTAGTGAGTAAAATGGTAAATAAATCTAGAAAAATGATGCTTTATAGTCTAAGCCCATAAATTATCCCACAGCTGGGAACAGATAGATGAAATATCAAATCAGCCAACTGCAGTCTAATGCTTAACTAACCGTGTGGTGACGGGAAAGAATACAGATGGTATAACCCGATTATTATCTGTTTATGGGTTCGATTCCAGCACAGTATTTAGCATTATGCATAATGGCATACCCAAATTAGCCTTAGCCTACAACAGAAATGGGAGGACATAGACAGGCACCAACCCAGCTTCCAAAAAAGGGTATGTCTAGTTAAAAATTTAAAAGAACGTATAAGTATGTAGTATATAATAAGAAAGTATCAATGTATATTTTGAAACGTAATTGTATGAATGTAGGTAGCGGTATGTATGTATGTATGTATGTATTTATATCTTGTTAGATAATAAGAATCTTACTTTTTAAGTTAGTAATTTTGTTGTGCACTGTATTTGCCCATATTCCTCAATTGCTGGACGAAAATTCATTAATGAATTAAGCTCGCCTTTGTACATGATGTTTCTTTAATGTCTGTATTTTTTCTGTTTTGCTTTGTATGTGTGCAATAAAGAATAAAGAGAGAAAGAGAAAGAGAACGTCCGGCAGTTTGAAATGAAATGAAAATGAAATGAAATGAAATGAAAAATCATTCAGAAAAATTATGTGCTTATGACATGTCCAAATTTTTTGACCCTACCACCGGTTCAGGACGCAATATGCTGAGAAGAACCGGCGTAAGAAACTCAGCAGAGCTTTTAATCAAATCAATATTTTTTATTTAAATGTCAATTATACTTACAATGCTAATGAAACTTTACAATATAGAATATGTATTGCTCCAGAGCAACTTACTCCCAAGCTTTATCATCTATACTTATAATAAATCTGTAGAGAGGTCAATTCTGTACATGAAATATATTTTCAAAATAACTATCAGGGGGTGATTAGTGATCGATACTGATGCCAAAAATGCAATCAGTAAAATTTTTGTCTGTCTGTCTGTCTGTCTGTCTGTCTGTCTGTCTGTCTGTCTGTCTGTCTGTCTGTCTGTCTGTCTGTCCGTCTGTATGTTCCTTATAGAAACAAAAACTACTCGACGGATTTTAACGAAACTTGGTACAATTATTCTCCATACTCCTGGGCAGGTTATAGGATACTTTTCATCACGCTACAATCAATAGGGGCAGAGTAGTGAAGTGAAATCTTGGGAAAACGGGAGAAGTTACTCCATTTTTTAAACTTCCGTCGCGTGTGCAGCCTTAATGGTTAAAGTTACATAGAAATCATGTATGACGGAAATATTCTACATAAAATTGTCTAAAAAATATCCCGGAACAGCATATATCTATATTTTATGGTTGACTCACAATAACACGTGTAACTCCTGATTGCTTAGCAGTTCGGAGCACTCTGATTATATTTGTTTACTCTTACGTTTATAATACTCTCACTCAAGCAGTAGTTAAAAATGTTGCAAAAACGGGGAAAATTTCCTAAATTTTACGCGGACGGAGTCGAGGGCAACAGCTAGTCTTTAATATAATCAGAAATTTTATAATACGCCTACATAATTTAGTTTTAATGAATTTTTTAAATTTAGAATTATTAAATTCTCTTACATCAATAGGGAGTTTATTATAAAATCGTATACAATGACCCATGAAAGAGTTACATATTTTGTGGAGACGGGTTACATGCATTACAAGATTGTGTATAAGCCTTGTATTAACATTATGGTGGTCGCTTTTTTTTGTAAAGCTATGAATATTTTTATGAACATACAATAAATTTTCATATAATATATATTGCGAAGCGACCGTTAAAATACTTGTCTTTGAATTTCTCCCTTAGAGAATCCCGCGGACCTAGGTTATATATAGCTCTAACAGCGCGTTTCTGGAGCACAAATATCCGATTAATGTCCGTACAGCTTCCCCAAAGAAGAATTCCATAGCACATTACACTGTAAAAATAACTAAAGTAAACCATTCTAGCCGTATCTACATCCGTAAGTCTTCTAATTGTTTTCACCGCAATTTGAGTTATTTAAATACAAAATTACAAATTTCTTTCTGCAGCCCATTAACGCTCTCTGGGTACTGGTACCCAGCGGTACTCCACTTTAGGAGGCATTATGGTCTACTATGACGCGCTGAGCAGGTGGGCAAGTCCGGTAAATGAATAGTGTCACAATGGCACCACAATGACACATTATAACCTCAAAAAAGTAATAATAGACTACCAAACTTGATAGAATTCGCCACTAAGCAATCAGTGTTATTGCATTTGTTTGCAATAACACTAAACAACTAATTGTTTAGTGGCGAATTTTATCAAGTTTGGTAGTCTATTGTTAATTTTTTGAGGTTATAATGTGTCATTGTAGTGCCATTGTGACACCATTCATTTACCGGACTTGCCCACAGTGTTGCCATTCAAAATTATAATGTTTAGTAAAAAAATTTTACCCAAAGTCCATAGGTACACTTGTGATGGGTCTACGGATTAGTAGTGACGTTTATTTCCGCCGTCTATAAGATTGTAGGTTCTTAACAGATTTTTTAACAAATAAATAAAATCAGAGCAATCACTTTTAAAGGGCTGTAGTATTCTTAATTTTATGCAAACGAAGTCACAGAGTACAACTTGTAGGTAAATATTTCTATTGTAGTTCAATCTAAGGGGATTAGTTCTGGAATATCAAATAAAAACAAACAGTGATACATATTCATAGAACTACGAGTTAAGTATACGTATAATGGATGTGTTACGAAACTTTTATGTTAGGTATGTTACACATATATAGATTAGCTATATATTTATAAGCTGTGTATTCTATCTGTATTCTGGTAGACTTAACACAAGCACATAAGCTTAGCTTGGGACCAGAGGACGTTGTGTGAAATGTCCATGAATATTTATTTATGTTATTTTATTTACTTACTCGTATTATCAAACAAAGCCGTTATTTTTGTATGTATGTCCGTATGGGAGCTTATATCTTCAAAAGTACGCAACGGATTTTGATGCGTGTTTTTTTAGTAGATGGAGTGGTTGAAGTGGATGCCTTTTCTGTATATTTTGTTAAGATAGATAGATAAACTCTTTATTGTGCAAAAAGAAGAATAACAAAATTGAACTTATAAACTATTATTACAAGTACAATTGATGACCTTATCGCACACGGCGATTTCTTCCAGGTAACCATGGGATGGAAAGTATTGAAAAAGTATATGATAGAAGGGTAGCTAACTAAGTTAATTAAGTTAATTAAGGTTGATTTAGTAGTCAGCCGAGAGGAAGTTCTAGTCATTATGAATTCTAGTTATAATGGACAGAAAACGGAATAATTTCGAACCGAAACACTAAAAAGTTAGCGTCTTGGAGACTACACTGTAAAATTTGCTCCTAGCTTTCTAATAATTTGGTAGAAATTTAATAACAGAACCTAAACTAAAACAGGAAAATGCCGAATGGCGTTAGCTAGGCCTTGTTTACTCAATGTAGTAACGTTTAAAATAAGGACATAAAGTATTTACTAATTTATAAAGCTGTATATTATAGCTTGTAGTGTCACTCATAGCTTATCAGATCTAGTTGTATTATGACGTCACATATCTCACGTCACAATCTTAAGATAACATTTATAAGAGCAACTCCACGTGTATATAGTAGTTTAGAAACAGGTTTCGTCGTATAGTGTTCAGTATTTTTAATGTTTTTTTGTCTGCTAATTGACTTGAAGACAGGTGACGATATTCTAGATATGGTTTGAAGAATTGTTTGAGACATTTTTAGGATTAGATTACATTTCCTTGTACCTACTTAATTAACTTGTTTATATTATAACATAACAAGCTGCTTTATTAACCGACTTCAAAAAAGGAGGAGGTTCTCAATTCGTCTTTATGATTTTTTTTATATAATATGTTTTATTCTTATTACTTTTAACTGGGCGAAGCGATTTTAATGATTCGACTTTTATTTGAAAACTGGTGGTTCCCGTGTGGTCCCATTGGCACCAGGTCAGGATCTGATGGTTATCTCCTGAGAAATCGAGGAAAACTCACAAATTTCAACGCACATGACTTTTTTTGAAAAATACTCCGTTATGTAACTGTGATCTCTCTCCAGCCCATTAAAGTCTCACTGTTAGTCACGAGCCTCGTCCTCTTTGAGAGTTATTCTTTCACTGTCCGTCACTACACAGACAGATTGTATATAAGTATGTATGTATTTACAAAAGAAAAGTAGTTTATGTATTCTATCCGTATTCTGGTACCCATAACACAAGCATTTAAGCTTAGCTTGGGATCAGAGGATGTTGTGTGAAAAGTCCATGAATGAATACTACTACAATAGTAATAATCCATAAATTTCAAGATCATACTGATAGTTTTGAATGGGAATCAAATACCGGAAATTCTACCATCATCTTTTATCGTAAGGTTCAATCGCATTCAATAAAACGTAAACATCTCATAATTGATGCGTTCCTGGTAGTTATTTAATAGTCGGCTATAAACAAGAAAAAATTTACAAACTGTATTTTTCTATGTGTAACTGTAATATTTATAATATTTAAGGCCTATCCAATGCAACCTTAAAATATGACTACACCTTTCTGCAACACGTTGTATAGCTCCAAGATTTTGTAAAAGCAAAAACGTTGTATAAACTAAATTAGAACTTTTTAGTGTCTATAGTATGGCCACTTTGATTGTTGTCTTAACACAAAAAAATTAAAGTCACTGTCAAATTTTAGTAAACATACAAGCAGTTACAAATAAATCAAATAATAAAATTAATAAAATGCAGAAATTACCTCTAGAAAACAACAATATATGTGAAATAATTGAAGCCAGAAGCAAAGTACAAAGACTGAATGAAGAATTAATAAGTTCCACTGCCGCTATTTTACTATGGCATCATATTTTAAAAACGCTTCATATTTCTATCATTCCTAAGGTCTACGCAGCTGCAGAACCGAAACTACCCACAAAACCACCCAAAATGAAATATTCAGACCTGCCAATATATCAAAGCCCACATTATGATTACAAAGATTATTTGGCTGATAAAGAAAAATGCCCTGGTATTAATGAGAAGATAATCCAAACTAAACTATATCCAATAGTACATACATTTAGAATGGGATGGGCAGAATCCTGCCGTGGTATGAAAGATGAAATTTGCCTCATGAGTAAAGAAATTTGTGAAGCTATCTGTGATAGAACCAAATGTTTCAAAAAATGTATGAGAGATTCTGAAAATTTTACTGTAAGAAGAGCTACTGTCGCCGCAAGTACACTAACAGGGCTATATTTAGGATCGGGTACTCGAGGGTGTATCAAAAAGGTGTTCTTTGGTACTTTAGGGGCCTTGGCTGGTGGAGCACTTTGTTTTCCTAAGGAAACCGATGAGATCTTTAGGAATTTCTCTTATAATATTGCGAAGTTTGTGATTTACGCGTTCAATACGGCTTGTAGTCAAAATATTGCGTTAAGAGAAAGATTGCCCTGTCCTGATGATTTGCCAGCACCGCCACCACCACTGCCTCCAGATAAAGTAAACAAGAAATGTTATGAGAAGAAGAAGTAATTAAAAGCGTTTTTAGTTTCTGTACGGAGGTGAAATAAATAGTTAAATACTAGTTCAGCAATTTTTACTAAAATTCACAATTTTGTTGCAGTTATAAACTTATCGGATTTTTAACGGTATTTTTATTTTTAATACGCTTTTATTAGCATCTATGTTACTTAGAAGCTGTTGCCCGCGACTTTCTACGTGTGGAATCTTTTTTTATGCATTACGAAGTAGCCTATCCTTTTTAAAATTTCATTTAAATTTATTAAGTGTTTGCAGACAGACATACTACTTTCGCATTTCTGGTATTATTAGAAAGGATTTAACACCTATAAACCTTAAATAAAACTACTTTTTACGGATTTAGACGCGTATATATTTAAACAAATGAGTCGCGCAAGTGTTAGAAAATACTATACCTATAAACCTTTTAAAAATCTTGTTATTTTGAGTTTTTGATAGAACGAGTTTTATGTTCAATATATAAAATTATCGTGTCAGTATTAGTTACCATACTCATCCGTACCTTGACCGGCTTGACCAATTTTAATGAAATTTTATATGCATATTCAGTAGGTCTAAGAATCGGCTACTATCTATTTTTTATACCCCTAAGTGATAAGCGTTGTTTACAATATTATATGGCAAAACAACGTTTGTTCTAGCTAGCAAGTAAATTTATAACTTGGGATAAAATACGGAATATATTGAACGTATAATCTAAGACAAGTAACAAGACAAGCAATACCGCGGTACAAACACTATACAATCAGTAAATCAGTGAAAGTACTCGGTTGGGCCCATTGTTTTGTATTACGTACATTTTATCATACAATTACAATGATTTAGTTATACTAGAAGTGTTCCAAATTCTACCGACATGTTGTTTCGCCTAGGAAGGGACCTAAGAGCCCTTACTCTGGTCAACATGGTGAAACAGTAGATCGAATACCTTTCTATCATAGAAAAGACAACTTTTCATTCAATTCTCCTCTTTTATAACCAAGAAATTTACATTATAATTGTCATTAATACTCGTTAATGCGTAATGTTAATCCCTTTTGTAGCCACTACCACGCTACCTGGTTTCCAGCGTGACAATGTATTGCCCTGTGTGTTATTTTAACCTACAATTAGCTATAGAAATATAAAATCCCACCCAATTTGAAGAAGGCCCGTTCCAAGCTATGGGACGTTTAAAGGCTGGAGAGAGAACAAAACTCTTGATATCGCACTGTCCAGCCACATCTAGTATCACTAATTCTATAAACTACCAATATATAGGTTCGCCTCAAGCTATAGTACACAATAGGTGATTATATTGTCTGTTCATTGTGTTCTGAATACAGGCCCTTGTTGAGCAGTTTAGTACGCTATGACGTCACTCGTTACGTACTTCATATCGTGAACGTTTATTAACCTACTAGCTGTTGCCCGCGACTCCGTCCGCGAGAAATTTAGAAAACTTTTCATCCCTTTTCTTCGCAATAGAAGGTAGCCTATGTCCTTTCTCGGGGTCTAAAGATTGTCTGTGCCAAATATCATCAAAATTGGGTGAGAGGTTTAAGCGGGAAAGCGTAACAGACAGACAGAGTTACTTTCGCATTTATAATATTAGTAGGGATTACTAATTGTGCTATTTAGCAGTAGGTTGCAATTGATCCTATTGTGCTTTAAAACGAAAAAAGCTTTTACTTGGAAGTAGTTGCTCGCTCTCCAGCCCATCAACGTCCCACTTTTGGGCGCGAGCCTCCTCCACTTTGAGAGGTATGATGGTCTACTGTGCCGCGCTTACCAGGCGAGTTGGCATAGGGTTTATTTTCGAGTTTCCCGTCTCGCACAGAGAATGTTCCTGTGTAATTTTTTTTAGCTTTCTTTTAGAGCATCCTGGGAAGGAAACACATTTCACCATCACAATGGTGACACTTGTTTTCAGGTTTTCCGACTCTTTCTGTTAGCAAGGGTGCGAACCTACCAATTATCTATCTTTTCAATTGCTTATTTTGTTAGTACAATTATAATTTATAAACCATGTTTATTTCAAATGTATAATTATACAATCAGTTATTTTGCAATTGTTAACTGTCTATAACTAATAATATGTCTTGCAACAATTTGTCTGTATGTGTGCACTTAAGCGTGTAGTTTATTGCTTGAGGCACAGTTTTATATGTAAGGGCTGGTTATTTAATTTTGTGAATTTTTCTTTGCCTCTAGAATTTGATGTTATGTTCAAAAAAGGAATATTATTAACGTCACTCATCGGTCCGTTTTTCTGTTCGTCCGCCTGTCTGTGAAACATATTTTTCTCAGTAACAGAATAATGTTTTCTATGCCGATATGCGATTCTTTTTTTTTTTATTAAAGTTGCCTGAATAAAAGTCTGGTCAAAATTAATTTAGCCGAGTAGGAGATTATCTAAATTGAATGAAAAGTTTTAGCTGCTTACCAGCTAAAACTGTATCATGTAGTATTCTATACATCTTAATGTTATAAAGAGAAAAGATTTAATTGTTGTTTTTTGTTTGTTTGAAATTAATAGATTTAATAGTAAAGACGAGCCTCGTGGTTGAGTGGTTTATGTAACGGACTGCCGATCAAGAGGTCGCGGGTTCGATTCCCGCTCGGGACAATTATTTGTGTGATTTTTCTAATTGTCATACAAATGTTTGTACTGCGTCTGGGTGTTTCTATGTATTATAAGTATGTATTTACAAAAGAAAAGTAGTATATTTATTCTATCCGTATTCTGGTACCCATAACACAAGCATATAAGCTTAGCTTCGGACCAGGGGACGTTGTGTGAATATTTATTTATTAAAAAAAAATTGGGTCCTAAGGTAATACCTAAGCTATCCTTGTAAACATAGGCTATAATTTATTAAAAAACGAGTAGAGATCCTTGCTTAGAAATAATGTATCCCAAAGCAGCATATATTTCCTGTGCGAAGCCAGACGGTTAACTAGTTTAAAAATAAAGTCGTTTAATATAAAGAGGAATCACTTCTCCTTAAATAAGTAAGTAGTGTTGTCCACTACCCTCTCGCGTTACGGTACTTAGGTGCCTACTCGACTAAAAAATGTATTCGACTATACTTAATGTACGTCACTGAAGTACTAAGAAAGTGCCGGAACTGTCTAAATCACCGGATTGTAGCCATTTTAGTGTCAAGGTTAGATAAGATTTTATTTGTAGATTTAGTATGTGTTTGCAGGGATCGTTATTCAAAGGGAAAGTAATGTTTTCCTAGACTTAGGACTCTTGTTAAGACTGCGTTGTCCATCCGTCAGTCTGTCACTACGCCATTTCTTATGAGCCATGATACCTTTAAAGTTAAAATTTTCACAGATGATTTAAAAGAGTTTCTTGTCAGGTAAGCTAGTTTAAATATATGAAACTGCATATGGTTAAATTTTAGCCCTAAAAAGAAAATTTCAAAAAAACATAAATATAATTTATGTTCTTTTAGATAAAGATATTGATGAATAAAAATATAGATAAAGATTTTGATTTCTTTTTCAAAATACTTGTAAATATTGAATCTTGACATGACAATATCCTAACCAATATCGCCAAAAAAAAACAAAATGTAAATATGAAGTAGGTACTGCCGCAATGCAAAAAAGTTGTTACGCTTACCATAAATAATACCATAATAACCGATTATACACCATAGACAAAAACTTAACACTCTTACTTACAAAAATAACAAAACCTTATTCAATAATTTCTATAGAAAGTGAAGATTTATTCTAAAAGAATATTGCAAAAAATTAGGGCGTAATGGCTACTGGCACTGCTTACCTGCCGCCATATTGTGAAAAAGTACACTTTAAAAAAATGCTACTCTATAGACTTGGACGCATCTCGACATACTTCTTAGAATATTTAAATTAAGAACGTTTTTGGCAACGAACGCGTTACAATTCTGGCTTAAAAGATTTTTTTTTTGTAATAGGTATTATACCTATTAGAAAAAACCGGAAAATAAAGGTTCTGTAGGCTTAGGAAATTAAAAAAATATTGGTAGATGCTTCTTCTCTTCTTCTCATCCTGAATCCGAATATAGGTATAAATAACTAAATTTTGACAAAAATGTTAGATGCGCCCGTTTTCCTTATTATGACAGTATATTCGTTATGCGGACCAAAAGTGACCCAAAATAACGGGACCAGCCAACGGGATGAGGGCAGGGGAATGATGAAGACGGAAGCGTAGTTTCATTAATAGGATCCGGTTTTACTTTTTGGTACGGAACTCTGAAAACAGTAATATTGTGTGGTTTATTAAATCGATGTAAATATAAAATACATTTTTCCCGCCAAACTGTGCATTTCAAAATGGCTTCCTACCCTAAATTCTCACGACACCCTCATAAGGATTATAGATTATTTTATTAGATCATATTATACTAATCTCCTTTCTATAATAGTGTAATTTTATTCATATTGGTTTACTAAGTTAGTAATATGCGGGTTATTTTTTCAAATTAGTTAGATCTATTTTTATTTGTTTATTTATTAATAAGTATATCCCGTATGATAATAAGATTAACATGCATACGCAAATTTTGGGACCAGACCTTTTTAGGGTTCCGTACCCAAAGGGTAAAAACGGGACCCTATTACTGAGACTTCGCTGTCCGTCCGTCCGTCTGTCACCAGGCTGTATCTCAAGAACGGTGATAGCTAGAGAGTTGAAATTTTCACAGATGATGTATTTCTATTGCCGCTATAACAACAAATACTAAAAATAAAATAAAATTCTTGCTCGATACTAATAACGTTGCCTTATGTTGCATAGATAATGGTACGGAACCCTTCGTGCGCGAGTCCGATTCGCACTTGACCAATTTTTTACATTTGTCATAATTATGTTGAATTGGCAGCGTCTATCAAACAAAATAAATTTGATAGGGTTTTTTACAATAGAAATTAGTAGAATAATATGTATTTAGAAAGAAAGAAAAAAAGAAAGAAAGAAAACATTTATTTAGATAAACCTTGTGTAACCTTGTGGCGTAAAAATATTCAAAATCGGTCTATTTCAAATAAAACCACTTTTTACAGAGTCAGACGCGTATATTTGTTTTAAATTTTAACTCGACGATTCGGAGACCCAGTCACCATGGTCACGGGTGGGACTAAGCTGTAAACGAAACGTCGGTCGGGCTAAAACCTAAAACTAATATACGCGTATAAAGTCGTGCGAGTGTTAGATAATGGTACCAATTCTAACTGCAAAACTAAACTTAACTTAACTAAAAAATCAAAATTGATAGTGTCAATAACACAATTTCGTATTGTTAATTGATTTTTTTTTTGGTATAATAACTGTATACTATAAACTAACGATTATAATTACCATAAATGTGCACAACAAGGTAGCCAATTAATCAAAATACAATGTAGTTGTTTTAATTTTTTAGTTAAGTTTAGTTGTGCACCTAGAATTGGTACCAATATCGATCTATTTTTCACGAAGAAAGCAGTAGAGCACGAAACGTCTCTTTCTCAATGATTTTTAGGTAAAATCTGACTGATCTATGGTTGTCGCTTTCGCAGCGCTCGGAAAAGATATAGTGTTTCTCCTCCTCCTTCAGCCCATTAACGTCCCAGTGCTGGCATGGGCCTACTCCACTTTAGGAGGGATTATGGTCTACAGTGCCGCGCTGACCAGGCGTGTTGGCACAGGGTTTATTTTCGAGTTTTCCGTCTCTCACAGAGCATGTTATCTGTGTACAATATCCCTTAGCTGACTTTTACAGCACCCTCAGGAGGAAATGGGGCAGTGACATTTGTATTCTTAATCCGTCACCACACGGACAACGGAGATGGTATTAACTAACACAAATACCCAAATTGCTATTTGATCGACTCTGTAGACCGCTCTCAATATTTACGCAATTGTCTAACGGCCATTTTCAATATGTATTTTACTATTTTCGATATAATGATGATTATTCTCGATAAATAATACATGCTGTCAAAGTTAGACTAACCTAAATGTTGTCCTTACTTGCATAACAATAAGCTAGCTTATGACAGCATTCTCAATTGAAAATTTGACAGGAGATTGTAATATCATACTAAAGTTAACAGTCTATCTGTAATCGTAGATAAATGATTGAAAATGGCAGAAGAAGCGAAAAAAGTCTAGAAAAATTATAAAAGTAACACCAAGGCCCCGGCGAGATTCGAACTCACGATCTCCTGTTTACTAGACAGGCGCTTTAACCAACTAAGCCACGGCGCCTACGACTCACTGTTCGATATTTAGCTATGCATATTTTTTTAACTTGTTTATTTTAGTTTATGACGATGATCGTCGACTTGTACAATGTTTTTATTTACGAGTAGTTTTAACTGTCTTGATATTTGTCTGTATTCAAATATTGCAAGTTAGAGACACTTTCCGGTTTTCAACTGAACTGTTGCATAGATATTATTAGTATCGCGTGACAACGCAATAATAGATATGATGATATGGAGCTGATCTGATAATGGAGTTAGAAGGTGACGTTTTATTAGTCACAGAAGCCCCCACATTCGCAACTTTTAAATCCAGGTTAAAACGCTAGCTTGTTGAACAGACGTTCTATACTTTCGACGAATTCATGGCTCAAAATAAAATCTGACCATCGGTATACATTTTTATATTTATTTACACTTTTTTTCCTTTTGTTTTTACATTTTGACATAGATATGTATCTTATTATTTGACATTTTTATAAAATCTATTCAACGGTACTATTGTAACATTTTAAATATGTATTTTATTGCATTATGATCTTATAATATTGTATGTACTTGTTGTGATTATGTAGAAATTAATTGATGGACATCATCACATCACCATCTGGTGTTATGTTAACATCTATCTCTTAGATATTGTATAGGATGTGTTTAATGTATTTATATAATGATGCGTAATGTAAAAGTGCAAAACTACATTGTATTCTACTTATTTTAAAATGTTGACTTGTAAAAAATATTTTATCAATAAAATAGTATTTGAGTATTTGAGTCTTTTTTAAATTATAAAGGGTTCCGTACCATTATCTATGCAACATAAGGCACGTTATTAATAAATGAGCAAACAACACACACACTACTTAATTAATCACGTTTGTTGTATGAGAGCAAGAAACGGTAAAAAAAATCATGTTTGTTGTATGGGAGCCCCCCTTAAATATTTATTTTATTTTATTTTTAGTATTTGTTGTTACAGCGGCAATAGAAATACATCATCTGTAAAAATTTCAACTCTCTAGCTATCACCGTTCTTGAGATACAGCCTGGTGACAGACGGATGGACGGACGGACGGACAGCGAAGTCTCAGTAATAGAGTCCCGTTTTTACCCTTTGGGTACGGAACCCTAAAAAGCTTACCTTGAAAACACTATTTTTTATTTCTTTAAGGCATAATTTTTTTTAATTCTATAAGATATGAATAATAATAAGAACGAAAATACATTGTATTTTCGTTCTTATTTCAAAATACATATTTATTTTATTACACCCAGCCAGCATTATTTAAAAAAAAAACTCTTAACAACATGGCAAAATTAAATTTAAATTTGGAACACAATATTTTTAAAATAACCATGGTTGAGTGATGGGCTTCAGTTATTTACTTACGAGTAATCGATACCAACAATAATGAATTTTAGTTTAAACATTAATTATAATTTCGCTATCAAAATTATTATCGCTATTGCGACCTATCAACGTTATAATTATTTGCGCGGGCTGATAGTTTAGTATTTTATCTTAAATCTTAACGTTGAAAAGCATATCTAATATATAATTATAAGCAATTAAATCTTCTAATAATAATCTTAAATCTTCACTAAACTCTAATAATAAAATGAATGTGATAAAAAAAATAAACCAACGTGTAAATGCTTATTTCTATCTTTTGTTCGGAAACACACAGTCATGTCTTTAGAAAAACCTTTGAAGTTATAAAATACATGTTATTATTAATATACACACTATACATTACTTGCTTTCTGTTATAATACTAAACAATGCTTAAATTAACGACAGTAATGGCTACGTCCATGAAGGTATAGATAAAAAAAAGGAGGCCATACTTGGAACATCGGTTTGAGGCAAATACCTACGTATTTCTATCTCACTCTCTGTGGTCTGACCTCTCTTTTTAGTGTGGCCTTAGTACTGCTATCTCCTTATTAAAATCTCCTAGTAAATTCTTAAAAAGAGTCACCACACATATCAAATCACAAGTTAAACACTGTCATTTGATAGTGTTTAATCGTAACTATAAATAACTAGTTGAAATACGATGAATGAAATTAAAAATAATAAAATAGTAGATCACGGATGCTTTTCATGGTTGACGAATCAGTGAATTATTTTCCCCATTTCCTAAGGATTTCGTAATTTGGCAACATTGGTCACCATATGTCAAGTTGTCGACAAAATTGTGCCAATATGTCGGTTGTTTACTTTACGGTTCACAGCTTCGTTTCAAATTTTCGACTCTAATTATTTTTATAATTAAAGAAATGGTGCAAACTTGTGTAGTGCGTGGTTGCGGTAGTACGTGGTGTCCAGGAGGTGATATAAAATTTCACGCGTAAGTGTTTAGATCGTGATTTCTGGCATTGAATAACTGCAAACATATTTCTTTGTATTTTCAATTAAATACTTCATAAAATGATTAAACAATGTTTTCAGCATACTTCTAACTAACTATACTGATAACGATGTAAAGATCTAATAGTCTTACATTGAATTTCATGGACTTAGTGCAATTTTATCTTTCTTGTTTACAAGAAGTAATTTTGAAATAGTGTGACCATACTGAGGACATATCTAGGACTTTCTGTGGGACCTGAACTAAATTATACATGTTTGCTTAGTCATTTAATTTACTTTAACATTAATATACTTACCTACAATATTAATTTTTTTAGATTTCCTAAAAATAGTACCCAGAGGAAATTATGGTTATCCATTGTACCATTGAAAATGAAATTTTATGAAAGTGCAAGGATTTTTTAAAACAAACAGCAGTTCCTACTATAATTACAAATCAAGAAGCAGTATCACCTTGCAAGGTAAAATTTCAAGTATCTATTTACAAACTCCTTTAATTGTCTCACATGTTATACAATGTTAAATATTTGAATTTATAAGGAATATAAAAACTAGTATGAAAAAAAATACCCCACCAGTATCAGGAACATTTTCCAAACTACCGGCGCTCAAGGCTCCAGAGATAATTGCTGTTTTCTGAACCAGCCCCCCCCCCCCGATCCGACTGCCTAATGAGAGCCTTACATTATTATTATGTTTCAGAAATGTAGTAGTTCGAATATATGGCAAAAGGCTATATTTTGTAAAATATATTATAATTTTCAGATAGACAGTTCATTACAGGAAGAGTCTATGGGGCAAGTAGCTACTCTGGGTGTACCAAATCCTAGCTCTGGCATTTATGAAAGTAATCGTTCCTGATGGGCCAACTCAGAGAAAACAATATAGAAAACAAATTAATTAATGTTGTATCACAACATTTTACTCCTCTGTTGCAAGAAATGTTTAAGCATCCCATCACGGACTCAATTTATTGCAATGATTTGCATGAAAGCGTATTAATTATCAATCTGTTATCTTATGGAATGCACTCCCCCTTCGAATAAGAACTTGCAACAGCCGTTTCCTTTTTAAGAAAAGAATCAAGCAACTGTTGCTTGATAGAATTGCTGGCATGTCTCGACAATGATTAGAACATCTGTCGTCATTATTGCATCTATGTAGATATATGTAGGTATATGTATGTATTATATGTATGTATGTAAGTGTATGTATTAGTATGTATGTTTGTATTGCCTATGTGTATTATATTGTGTTATTTGTTTATATATGTGTAATAAGGTAGTGTATAAGTTAGTTAGGAATAATAATGTCGTTATAGTGTTACTTTATTAGGTTTTTTATATTTTCTAAATTATAACTTTTGAATACACCTACAGAACTTCTCTACACCTCCCAAGGTTGACTGGTAGATAATGCCCCAGGCATTAAGTCCGCCTTTGTACAATTATTGTATAAAAAGTTTGAAATAAATAAATAAATAAATAAATAATTAAGAAAATTGCAAATTCATTTTTTAACACTTAAAGAGTCATACAGAAAATATACTTAGTGATTTACGTGGTAAGAGACAGAAATTACACAAAACAATAATATTTAGTCATGTATAAAAGAAAAGTTATTAAATGATTTTAATTTGGAAAGTGCTGTTGTTTCTTTTTTGCCCTTTTTTTGTAACTTTATTATCGTTCCTATTATAGCCCCCTATGATATATGTCACAGTCAAAACTTATAACCACTCAATAGACTGTAAGCTCTCGACAGTAGTACTTTTGACTGAAATTATTCAAAACTAATTTTACCCAATATAGCTGTTTAAATGTAATTTTAACTGACTTGCCTAGCGCCAAGTAGTGGAACACAAGGCACAGGGAGCCAAGGGCAACCCGACAAGGGTGGGTTAGGTTTTTAGCTCCCGTCATGCCATTCATGATAGGTTCCTTTAAACGCTGTAGACAGAAATATACGTAAAAATTGATTTTGACTGATTCTCCGTTCTTCCGTCAGCCACTTTTAACCACATTCATATTGTCAGTTAAAATGACTATTAACTACAGATTTTCCGACAAACTAATTTTAATCAACGTAACGTATTTTTTTTTTCAGAAGTATTATTGACCGAATTTGCCCTTTAACTGACATTAATAAATAGAAATACATTGGCTAACCCAGAAATCTAGGAAAAACTATTGTCCAGTATGTATTCATAATGTTTAATTAATCTGCAAAATTAATGAAACATATATCTTTTGCGATTTCATGGTTGGTCCCTTAATAACAGTACATGTTTAAAAATATGAGTACAATAACCCTTTTTCGTTTTTACGCTACCTACACAAAAAGTTATGTTTCCACTTAGGTATGCCAAATAGATTTTATTGTGTAACTTGTTTTGTTTAATAAGAAATTACTAACACCTTGTTATTTTTAACCGGCTTCAAAAAAGGAGGTTCTCAATTCGTTGGAATCATTTTTCTGTATCTTTGTAACATGTATTTAGGTCTGAAATAAAGGTAAATTATTATTATTTTATCTCAAGCAGATCTCACAATCATTCATTAATTTCGTATTGCCGTAGGAACTACACCTTTGTTCTAGTAATTATCTATTTCCCACCAATATTCTATAGGTACATCGTACATACGAACTAGGAAATTTTACGTGTTTATAAATGTAAAAAGAATAATAAATTTAACAACCGAACCTCCAGTTACTGTTAAAAAACTAGAATTATCCAAACTTTCACGCGATAACAAACAGTTTGTTTTTTGAGTATTTTTTTTACGCACAGTACATAAAGTATCTCGACATATAAAATCTATACGGGCTAGGTCTTAGAAGTGAACATTTTGTTGACACTATATGGAACACAACTACTTGAAGTTTTGTCCTGGAAGAAATACAATAAAGGTTACCCTACTTAGAAAGAAAGGGTTTGACCACAGTGAGCGAGATAGCCATACATCATTTTTGCTTCAAGTAGGTATTCAGAGTCTGCACTCCATTTTTATCTGTACCTTCATGGCTACGTCTATCGCCATGTCACTTCAAATTTTGATTTTAGAACATCGATTCGAAACTGATCAATAACCAACATAGTTATAATTTATTTTTAAATACATTGCTGTTTTTTATTACTAAAATAGTTTCACTATTAAACAATACGAGTAATGGATTGCAAAGAAAACTATAATTACGTAAAGTTTGATTTTAGAACGTCAAATCGTGACTACGAGACAAGCCGTGTCATATGGTTTAGTGATGACACGAGTTAAATTTAATGCTGACTTGTGTTTATTTTGAAAGTGAGTCATAGACAAGATGAAAAGCTTTTTTTTTAAGTTTTTTTTTAATTCGTTAAATTTTATTAGGGTTGCACTTTGATAAAATTAACTGTACGTAATTTATTCAATAGGCAATAATGTGTTAAGAATTTTATTGGCACATAATGTAAAAGAATGAAGTTATCAGCAATCGGTGATTTTAATCCTCTGTTAACTTAATACGTCGCTGATAGAAGCACTAATTTGACACGAATCGATGAGTTTCATTAGCAGAAAGAGTACCTACTTAGATAGATTTATTTTTTTCAATCTAAAAGCTAAGGTGCGAGAAATAGCTATAAACTCGAGTGCTAGCTAAGTTTCTTCTTCGGGATAAGTGATATGTGTATACTCTTAAGTTTATTTCAATCGTAATAAGTATAAAAAAATCTAAGAAAAAAAAGAACAACACCAATTCTGTTGCGTCAAAAACTTATCTAACTTAACTGAAACAAAATCAATTTTAGCGTATTTTACAGTACCTAATTATAAATTACACGTCTACACGTTACATGTCTATTAATTGTTATTTTTTTTTACTCAACCTCTTTTGACCCCAACGTAAGCTATATTTCTATGCTTGTGTTATGGGTACCAGATACGGATATTATACATTTATACTTTTTTTGTAAATAAGGGCAGGAGGATGATGACCTAGTATTGCGTCTAGATATTTCTATGTATACACATAGAAACATCTAAACGCAATACACACATCTGTATGACATTTATGAATATAACACATAATGATTGTTCCACGCGGGAATCGAACCCGCGATCTCGTGAACGGCGTTACATGAACCACTAGGTCACCAAGCCCATTCGTTTTAAATAAAAGTTTAGTTAAGAGGATACCAACATAGCTTCGTGCATTTTTCTACGTACGAAGTTTTCATTGTTTCTTTAGATTGAATGGCTAGAGCTCTAATTATTAAGTATATGTTTTTTCAATATATGATCTAGGATCGCATAATCTCAGAAACGCGATTGAAAAAGGTTTTCTCGATAGAAAATCTTAGCGAAACAACCTCTCTAATGTTTTATTTTTTTCATTTGTCGGTCTATTTTCACGTATTAACTAATAAAATAACTTTAAAAACATAAGTAACTATTATATATAGAAACACGTAAATCAGAATTAAAATATATTTAGTAGATTTTGAGTAAATAGGAAAAATATCCCTAATTCTTCATTTTCTGTGCCTACTGGCTGTGTTAATATGTACGTGTCGGCGATGATATTGAATAATATTGATGTAGGCCCTTAAGTTAATAATGCCGAATAGTCTTATTAACATTATTAATATTTATGTTTTGTTGTTACTGTGCAATTTGTAACAGTGTAGGTATGTCTTTTTAAATTCTTATTTCTGCATAGACAGAATCTCACTGTACTAAAGTAACACATTAGAAATTACTTACAGCTATTTGCAATATTGTGTCCATAATCTCAGCAACTACCTAAATACGTACAAATATGCGCCTATTGCGTCCATAATCTCGGAGAGGGCCAAATATTTGACAATACGTTTAAGTTAACAATGGTTATAACTACAATAAACTTGACCATTTGTAGAATCTGTGTATTGTGTCCGTAGAGAATAAGTATTAAGTACCAGGTAAAGATGGACTTAAGGTATAGTATTGAATCAGATTATATTAACCTCACGACTGGCAGGCGACCACAATGTGGTCGATAAAAATTCCGAGCTTCTGGCAAGAGGCCACATTGTGGTCGCTGTTTCCGTGTCCCGTTACATAGCGAATAAGTACGACGATATTATACTTTTCTTACTCACATCTATTGCAATGTGTACGGGAAAGAATAGGCCAGCAGGCAAGCCGATAATGTGGTCTAACATAGTAATAAATATTTTATACTGTGGTCAGTGTAAGTTTAAATGCGCGGCGCGACAGTTCGTGTTTAGTAGTGCTACGTATTTATATTGTTCATAAAGGTTTTAATGTGAAATCGTCGTGGTTTTCTATATTTATTCTGTGCCTGTGTTAATAGTGTACCAAAAAATACCTTTTGTTTGTGTTTCTGTGTGTGTTACAAATGTCACAATCCCGAAATTGGCTCCGCACCTTGACTGGCAAGCGGCCATATTATGGACGCGTGCCAGTTGTTCGTTGCGCTATGTAAATACGGTTCATTTTTGTATGGCATTCGTATTTGTATGGAAAATTCTAGAATTCTAGAATTCTAGTTGCTATTTTCTAATTATTCTTATATGGTAAGTACATAAAAGCGTTTTTAATTGTGTAGAAAATATTATATACTATTTATATAAAAAAATTCTAATAAGAATTACGGCATACATTTCTCAATAAAAATTATCGTAGTAAAGTCGGTGATTCGAGTCCCAAACTTACAATGGGTCGCTTTATTTGAATCGTATTTAAAAATAAACAAAGATAAACATCTGTTGTTTATATTATAAACAGTAGATAAACCAAACTGTGGCTCAACACATGTTAGGTACTCGAAACCCTAGCCGTACGATAACAAAGCCACTTGAAACTACCGTGTTTTTTTTCTTAAGTGCCCGCCATTGTGAGAGATTGTACCGTTAGTTTTAATAGCCGTGGTGTAAAAAAAATGTTTGTGAACGTGTTATGTGGTTATTACATTTCGTAATTATAACATTTAGCTATAAGAAAAAATAAGCACTGTAATATGAAACTATTTCAATTTCAAAATATACCATATTTTATACAAATTTATCGTAATTTTTTATTACCCTACTAATTACCGGAAGTTTTAAAAACATTTATGTATTAAGCTTTAGAATTGTTAAATACTAATTCGTAAAGAATTTTATACTCAAGCCAAATATATATACATCTTATTAGGTGTTTATACAAAATCATTGTGAAATCTTCGAAACAATGCATCTATTGTTATCTAGCGGGGGGCCGGGCGGGGGGCGGTGCCAGATGTTCCGTTATAAATCAAGGTCAAGTGCCAATTGAGAGGCTTCATTTTCTGTGCCTACTGGCTGTGTTAATATGTACGTGTCGGCGATGATATTGAATAATATTGATGTAGGCCCTTAAGTTAATAATGCCGAATAGTCTTATTAACATTATTAATATTTATGTTTTGTTGTTACTGTGCAATTTGTAACAGTGTAGGTATGTCTTTTTAAATTCTTATTTCTGCATAGACAGAATCTCACTGTACTAAAGTAACACATTAGAAATTACTTACAGCTATTTGCAATATTGTGTCCATAATCTCAGCAACTACCTAAATACGTACAAATATGCGCCTATTGCGTCCATAATCTCGGAGAGGGCCAAATATTTGACAATACGTTTAAGTTAACAATGGTTATAACTACAATAAACTTGACCATTTGTAGAATCTGTGTATTGTGTCCGTAGAGAATAAGTATTAAGTACCAGGTAAAGATGGACTTAAGGTATAGTATTGAATCAGATTATATTAAGGAAACTGGTTTTTAAGCTGCTTTTATTAGCTTCGTTCGTATGTATTTAACGGAATATTTACACGTTATCATTCTCCTGCGTTCATCCCATTGTTTAGGGTCGGCGCAACAATGGTATCAATTCTACATACAACTAAACTTAACTAATAAATGAAAATTAATAGTGTCATTACCATAGTTCGAAAATGTTAACAGAACTTTTTTACTAGAAAATCTGTATGTTATAAACTATAGACTAACGATTTTAATTAATAAAAATGGGCATAACCAAAGAGCTAATTATTCAAAATACGCCACAGTTGTTTTTATTTTATAGTACAGTTTCGTTGTGCATGTAGAATTGGCGCCAGTAATTATAAAAATTAAAATAAGAACTGAAAATATTTGAAAATGGAATCAGTTACCTATTTTAGCTTTGGTGGAAAAACATAATCCGTTCTATTTTCAAATCTTTATAGAAACCCGCCAATAATTTATAGAACAACAAAAATATGGCGCCGTAAATGCTTTTGAATAGGAAAATGGTATTTTGCGTTAATTACAGCTAAATTCTTATCTGTTCCATTGATAGTACATTAGTTCCAAGACATTTAACTCAAATGAACATTGAACTGAACGCGTCCGAAACACGCAGATTCACGTCGTCGGCGAACCGGCACGATTTGTTTTTAAATTTTCAAAATGGCGGGATGACATTCGAAAAATATGGTTTCCGATGGATTTTGTATAGTGATTAATGGTTACATACCTGAATTTTAATACATTTTCAGATTATTAATTGATATAAAGACATTGATCACCATTAAAACTAAATGATATTAAATAAATTAATTTGTAAACTGTAATGTATAAAAACGAATAAAAATCGAGTAGGAAATGGTAAATGATTTTGTACCAATAAAAAACATTTGGGTTCGTTTTTGAATATAGGTTATTGCAGCAGATAATCACATCCTTCTTTTAAAGCTAATGCCTGGCTGTTAATTCTTAAAATAAAAAAGTCTAATCCTCAAAGAGTCTGGAATCAGATTAATAAAATTCAAATTTCGAAGAAAGAAAACGGTAGTCTGTAATAACATCAATAAATTGTGTATTTCATTTTAACAATAAAATATTAGGAGCTTTAACGATTTCTCGAAACAAAAGTATTGAAAGATATCTGCATAAATAATTATTAAATTAGGGTTGTCTGCGCATTAACAAAAACTGCTGTAGAATGAATTTTGTATCGTCAATCAAACTCTTTATTAAAACTAGTATGCTAGTACGTGTTAGGGAACATAATAACATGTCGAAGAATATAAATGCAATCAAATTATCAATGACTAGGTATAATAAAAAAAATTGGTCAAGTGCGAGTCGGACTCGCGCACGAAGGGTTCCGTACCATTATCTATGTAACATAAGGCAACGTTATTAGTATCGAGCAAGAAACGGTAAAAAAATCATGTTTGTTGTATGGGAGCCCCCCTTAAATCTTTATTTTATTTTATTTTTAGTATTTGTTGTTATAGCGGCAATAGAAATACATCATCTGTGAAAATTTCAACTGTCTAGCTATCACCGTTCTTGAGATACAGCCTGGTGACAGACGGACGGACGGACGGACAGCGAAGTCTCAGTAATAGGGTCCCGTTTTTACCCTTTGGGTACGGAACCCTAATTAAGAATTTTGAGATTAATTTTAAACTTTCGTTAATACGATAACGTCTGATCTGAATTTCTTATTCTCTACCCTACCAATCTGTGAATACCTGTTCCTTCAGATCTATCAATGTTAGTAACATTTGATTATAAAAGCTCTAATTATAACGAACGGCTTTGTTTAATTTCAAATACTGTCTTAATTTTTAAAATGTATACAGCCCTAAAAGAGCTGCAATACAGTTTAGTAACATACTCATTAAAAAGTTAGCATATTAAAAAAAATGATACGTTCCTAATTTGAAATCATTTGGAACGTTCAAATAAATTTGACGCCCGCTGGCTTAAACGCATGTTACAATAAACGGAATGCGAATTCGAAATTCAAAACATTTTTTTTTGTCTCTCTGAGTTTTAGTCGAGTATAATTCGTTATTTATGTTTGATTCGATTTGATACCATACGATTTACATCGATCTAAATTTTGTAAATGCAGGTTTTGTAAGCGATTTGAAATGATTCATTCGACATTCATGTATCATTGTTGTAAAAGCTATTAAAAAAAGCAACCTAGGACTTTATAGCCGTAGCAATATTAATATGTATTATTTTAAATAGAATTATTTACATAATATGATACGTTAATTACTATAAGCGATGTTGTTCCGGGCGGTTTGGGTTCGAAATAACTATACCAATTTTTTTTTTTATAATTACACAGAATTTCTATGTGACTTTAAAAAAAGTTTTAATTTCATATTAATGCAGTACTAATAATTATGCATTTTTTAATATTGATAAGTAATTACAATAAATTTATCTTTTACCTCATCAAAATGAATACCTAATCGGAACTTCATCAAGGTAATAGACGTGTTAATGCACATAGTGAGTAGGTGCCTATAATATATTAACATTATATTTTAAGACTTCATAAGCATGGAATTTGGGAAATTTTCTCAGTTTTTGCAACATTTTTCACTAATGCTTCGCTCCTATTGGTTGCAGCGTGATGTTAAATATCCTAAAACTTTCCTCGATAAATGTACTATCTAACGTAATAAGAACTTTTCAAATTGGACCAGTGGTTCTTGGGATTAGCGCGTTCAAACAAACAAACTCATCAGCTTTATAATTTAAGTATAGATTTATGGTCTTATTCATAATAACTTATTGGAGATTTAAAAGTTGGCTAAAATCGGTTCGCGAAAATTGTCAAAACTTGTTATTCATAATAGTCTTTTTACGCTAAAACGTTTATTATCTCTCCGATAAAATCTCCGTTTAAACCTCCGATAAGTCATTATGAATAAGACCGTAAAAGGCTATCTACATCTGCGTTTAAAGATTTTATAGGTAAAATCTGGCTGATCTATAGTTGTCCCTTTCGGCGCGTCGCGGCGTTGTTTGGGAACAGTCATGGCAATGGTAGCGATTCTACGTGCACAACTAAACTTAACTTAACTAAAAATGAAAACAACTATAAATAAATAAATAAATATTCAGGACATTTCACACAACGTCCTCTGGTCCCAAAGTAAGCTATATTTCTATGCTTGTATTATGGGTACCAGATACGGATAGACTACATATACTACTTTTCTTTTGTAAATACATACATAATACATACATACATCAACAACTATGGCGTATTTTGATTAATTGGCTATTTCGTTAGACACATTTTTATTAATTATAATCGTTAGTCTATAATATACAGATTTTCTAATAAAATAGTTCTTTTAACATTGCCGAATTGTGTTATTGATACTATCAATTTTCATTTTTTAGTTAAGTTTTGATAAGCACGTAGAATAGGTATCATTGTACCATTTATTCCCGAGCGAATCTGGTTAGAAAGAAAACATATTTTTATTACATAACACCCGGCAGTGAAAATCTTAAGCAACAAAAGTCTAATGATCTTATTCATCACTTATCGGAGGTTTAAATTGAGATTTTATTGGAGAGATAATAAACGTTTTAGCGTAAAAAGACTATTATGAAGAACAATTTTTGACAAGTTTCACGAACCGATTTTAGCGAACTTTTAAACCTCCGATAAGTCATTATGAATAAGACCGTAATTAAATAGTACTCCTGGATAAAAATATAATCATTAACTACATAAATATATCATTAAATATGGAGTTACAGTTTTTTATAACGTCCTATCAGCATTCATTAGAAGTTATTATGTCCGTTTCGGTGTGTGGTATTCCTTAGTCGACTCCCCGCTGTTAGTCGATTTTTTATTCGATTGCAGGTAAGTTAGTCGATTTTTTTTTACTATTAAAATGTAACGATTGAATAAATATTTCTTTTAAAGGGTGAAATTAATGTAGTTTTGTGGAAAATACTTTTTTAAAGTAAGTAACTTGTATTTAGTTTTTTAGGGTAGGAATTTTAAATTAAAAATTGACGATATGAAACAGATTGACTTTGCAATATCAGAAATATTTAATAAAAAGTCTTTTTAATGAAAAAGAAAGATGAAAATATTACTGGCGCTAAAAAAAAGTCAAAAATGAAAAGAAAAATATATTTTAATTAATTAAATTATAATATTATTAAATTGTTATATTCTTTTTTTTTTAATACACCATTATTATGTTACTATTTCAACAAATAAATCCTCATAATGCGGATGTATTTGATAACAAATATGCTTACATTTCCTGACGTTTCAGCTTATGTCAACTACAAAAATGTCAGCCATGGGTGGCGCCGACTCTTAATGTGTATACTTTTAACGAATAACCCTAATTTTTATTCGACAATAATTATTACATGTCCCTGTCTGTCAAATCGAAAAAAAAATACAGTCCATTGGACAAAGTACACCCATAAAATGAAAAAAAAATTAAAAAACATCGTCAGCCTGTCCACTTATTTGTTTCTTTCGACGCTGTATAATTTTTATTTATATTTTAATTAATTACCTACTAATGCGGACATTACTTTTAATTTATGTTAAAGATAGAAAAGATTGATTATTGTTTCACTTTTAATATTCTAGTGAACATAATTAACATAATCATAATGATTTAACGAACTTTAATAAAATATTTTATTACTAAAGCACATCCTTATTCAATTTATTAAAAAAAACAATGACAAGACATTTAAATTTCGACCTCTGACCGCTCATAAAAAAAGCTGTGGCTATTATAACCCGACCAAGTTACGAAGACATCGAAATAGTATCAAAAGATAAAAAATAGATAACATTTTAATTCGATCGTGTTCTTTTTTATTACTCGACACATTTAAAAATGTTCTTAAAAATTATATCTTGTTTAACTACAATATTCATTTTTAAATTGGCTTGTTATATTGACGGTTAAATTGCGTTTTGCGCGTTTTAATTTACCTACTCGGAGTAAAAAAATAAAAGATGGCAAAAGAAAATGTTTAAAAGGTGTTATTTTTGTAGTTATCGTGTGAATTGAGGATGTCGGGAACCTTGAGAGTGGGTAATTATGACTCCGTGCAATGAACTGAGCGAATCGTTTGTGAATTGTATTGAATGAAATAATGTAAAGAAATGGTTAACTTCACCGTAATGAAAATATAATCGAAGGGGTATTTTGCGCATTATGCATCCTGACTTATTAAAATACAAAGTCCTTATTTTTGTTTGTGTAGGCCTATATGAGCTTAGTATATCTTCAAAACTACGCAACTGATTTTGATGCGGGTTTTTTTTAATAGATAGTGGGGTTCAAGAAGATGGTATTTTTTTTGTATTGTACATTCCACGCGATCGAAGTTGCCGGTAACAGCTAGTAGTTTATAAAACGTGTTTCAGAAAGGTGTACCTAGTCATATTTGACCATCGTTACACATGGCCGGTGACTAGGCACTAGGCATGGATGAAATTACAAATACTAGTTATATTATGACGTTTATGTGTTCATAAAAGTTTAATTAATTAATTAAATTAATTGATCTTCTTTAAATACAACACTACTATGAGGTCATCTTTTATTGTAAGGTTCAATCGCATTCAATAAACCGTAAACCTCTCATAATTGATGCGTTTCTGGTAGTTATTTAATAATAGGCAATAAACAAAAAAAAACTTACCAACTGTATTTTTCTATGTGTAACTGTAATACATATTTATAATATTTAAGGCCTATCTAATACAACTTAAAATTATGACTACACCTTTCTGCAACACGTTGTATAATCTGCAAGTACGCAAGTGCAACAGTGGGGTACAGCTGGTTTAAAATAAAAAGTATGGTAGTACTATTTTAGGACCATTATATAGTACAACTCAACGTTAGTCTGAACAACTTGATATTGCATTCATTACTGTCCTGTGGAGTTAATTAATGCGTTTTATATAAAACATGGCTTACCAACTCATTATTATAATCGCGTAACAGTATTTCTCAACCTTTCAACGCCGGGCCTTATGAGGATACCAAAATAGCTTCGTGCATTTTACTACGTACGAAGTTTTCATTGTTTCTTTAGATTGAATGGCTAGAGCTCTAATTTTTAAGTATATGTTTTTTCAATATATGATCTAGGATCGCATAAACTCAGAAACGCGATTGAAAAAGGTTTTCTCGATAGAAAATCTTAGCGAAACTACCTCTCTAATTTTTTATTGTTTTCATTTGTCGGTCTATTATCGCGTATTAACTAATAAAATAACTTTAAAAACATAAGTAACTATTATAATTATATAGAAACACGTAAATCAGAATTAAAATATATTTAGTAGATTTTGAGTAAATAGGAAAAGTATCCCTAATTCTTCATTTTCTGTGCCTACTGGCTGTGTTAATATGTACGTGTCGGCGATGATATTGAATAATATTGATGTAGGCCCTTAAGTTTACGAGGTCCCGGGTTTGATGTACAACTAAACTTTACTAAAAAATGAAAAATTATATATTATATCCGTATTCTGGTACCCATAACACAAGCATATAAGCTTAGCTTGGGACCAGAGGACGTTGTGTGAAATGTCCATGAATATATATTATTATTATTATTATTAATTATAGAGTCAATAACACAATTCGGCATTGTTAACTGAACTTTTTTAATAGATAACTAGCTGAACCGGCAAACGTTGTTTTGCCATACATATGTCAGGGGGGGGGACCCTTACCACTTAGGGGGATGAAGAATAGATATTGTCCGATTCTCAGACCTAACGGATATGGACACAAAATTTCACGAAAGTCGGTCGAGCCATTTCGGAGGAGTAGGTATAATTACAAACACCGTGACAGGAGAATTTTATATATTAGATCTGTATACTATAGACTAACGAACCTAATTAATAAAAATGTGCTCAACGAAATAGCGTATTAATCGAAATACGCTGTTTTCCTTTTTTTAGTGGAGTATGGTTGTACAGGGATGTGATTTGGTACCATTATCCTATTATTTATCTATCCTAATATTATAAAGCTGAAGGTTTTTTTGTTTGTTTGTTGCTAATCTCAGGAACAACTGGTTCAATTTAAAAAATTCTTTCAGTGTTGGATAGTATAGTTAACAAGGATGGCTATAAGCTATATAACATCACGCTGCGACCAATAGGAACGAAGCATCAGTGAAAAATGTAGCAAAAACTGGAAAATTTTCTAAATTCCACGTTTACAAAGTCACAGGCTAGTTTATGATAGAACGAATCTACTATAAACTATTACGTCCTAATATTATCTTCTCTTCAACATTGAAGAAAGAAAGAAAAACTGAATAAAACATAGTCAAAGTTATCTTGAAAAAGTTACAGCATTATCACACTTGAATATTTAATGAATTATATACAGGCCTTTTACACTTATCCTTTATCGTGCGTATTTTATTAATCATCATCATCATAACATCAGACCTCTTTCCATGGAAGTAGGGACTAGACGTCATTTGCTATGATCTAAACATACTTCCTTGGCTTAATTTACACTCATACATCTAGTCATACATACATCTTCTCCGTTGTCTCGCTCTTGTTACAGCGGTCGAAGTCACGTTGACCGGGTTGAGGCATCCGAGTCGCTAGCCGTTAATTCTTCGCACGATTTGCCGCCATTTCTCCTTATTGCTAGACTGTCAAGTGCACTCCGAGATTTTTCTTCCTACTGCACTTTTTACTTGGTCAGTCCAGCGCATAGGTGACCTGCCCCGCGATCTTGTGGCTTCCACTTTTCAGGCACAACCAATCGTTCTATGGAATCATTACTCGTTGTAATTTCGTTCTTTTATCAAAGGATGCATGTTTAGATCGTAGCAAATGGCGCTGTATACTACTGTATAGTCTCTACATATCCCCATAGGAAAAAAGTGTGACGATTATGATCGTGATCGAGTGGTTCATGTAACAACTGCCGTTCACGAGGTCGCGGGATCGATTACCGCTTGGGATAATCATTTATGTGATATTGAATTGTCATACAAATGTTTATCCTGCGTCTGGGCGTTTTCTATGTATTCTAAGTATGTATTTACAAAAGAAAAGTAGGTAGTATATGTATTCTATCCATATTCTGGTACCCATAACACAAGCATATAAGCTTAGCTTGGGATTAGATGAAAGAAAAGAAAAAAGCAAAATGTAAGAAGCACTTATATTTTACAAATTGATTGCTATGTAACAACCGAGTATTATGTATATTTGATGATCAAATTATAGAGTAAGTTTTCTGTTATTAATATTGAATAAGAAACTTACATATTTTGGTCTTGTACCATGGTATTTTACACGAAGAAAATATATAGGTACTTTCATAAATCAACTAAGGGAAATTGTAGATACGGAAATCTCGAAAACTCTGTGGCCAAAATGCCTGGTGTGCACGGCGTAGGAGACCATAATCCCTCCCAAAGTGAGTAGGCCCGTACCCAGCAGTGGGACGTTAACGGGCTGGAGATAGAGATGCCACGCTGACCAGCTTATAGAGCAGTGTTTCGCAATTAGTGGTACGCGTACCCCCAGGGGTACGTGAAGTTGCATCAAGGGGTGTACTTATTCTCCAATTTCAATTTCCTTTTTTTTTATGGACATAACACACAACGTCCTCTGGTCCCAAGCTAAGCTTATATGCTTGTGTTATGGGTACCAGAATACGGATAGAATACATATACTACTTTTCATTTGTAAATACATAGGTACTTATAATACATAGAAACACCCAGACGCAGTACAAACATTTGTATGACAATTAGAAAAATCACACAAATGATTGTCCCGAGCGGGAATCGAACCCGCGACCTATTGAATGGCAGTCCGTTACATATTTGCAATGAATGGATATCAGTATGATTACTAAGTCAAGGTCACATATAAAATGTCGTCATGCACAAAATGCATAATTAATTTAATGAATGAATGAGCAACATGGCCTTGTGAACATTGACCCTGACCACAGAATATATAATTGTCGTCTATTGTAAATTATATAAACTTATATTTCAATTCAATATTTATACTGTGGCTATGATTACATAATACTTTAATGAGGTCGAAGAATTTGTCTTTAAAACTATGTTATAAGTATATCTTATACTAGCTGACCCGGCAAACGTTGTTTTGCCATACAAAAAAAAACCAAAAAGGTTTGAAAAATAGATGTTGGCCGATTCTCAGACCTACTGAATATGTATGTAAAATTTGAGAAGAATCGGTCAAGCCGTTTCCGAGGAGTACGGTAACTAACACTGTGACACGTGAATTTTATATATTAGAAGATATAAAATTCACGTGTCACAGTGTTAGTTACCGTACTTCTCCGAAACGGCTTGACCGATTTTTATGAAATTTTACAATGCATATTCAGTAGATCTGAGAATCGGCTAACATCTATTTTTCAAACCATTTTTTTTAAATGGCAAAACATCGTTTGCCGGGTCAGCTAGTCTAATATATAAAATTCACGTGTCACAGTGTTAGTTACCGTACTCCTCCGAAACGGCTTGACCGATTCTTATGAAATTTTGTATGCACATTCAGTAGGTCTGAGAATCGGCTAACATCTATTTTACAAACCTCTTTTCTTTTTTTTTAGTATGGCAAAACAACGTTTGCCGGGACAGCTAGTATATATATATATATATATATATATATATATTTATCCTGCAAACGATTGGCCGTCCTCTGAAGGAAAAAGTGCATTTAAACGGGCGTCCACCAGCATTGAGCGTCCGTATACCGGACGCCACTTTTTTGAGCGGTTGCTCTGAGACGCTATTGGTCCCAGCTAGCCGTAGTACAAATATCGACGGAAGTAAAAAAATCGTTGAAATGGCTGCAAAAAAATATTAATAAGTTCCCGAAAAAATCTCAGCGCGGGTGAGGCGCTGCTGCAGCGCGTATATCCACACGCGTATATCCAAGCGAATTTCTAGCTACGGACTCGGTTATTTGGCGTCCGTATTTGCGACGTTGCCAGCTCAGCCATAACATTATGACTATAACTCAAACAATATCTACTACAGTCAATACAATATACAAAGTCTTCGAACTCATAGGTTTTGCGTTATATTCGGCGCCCCTCGTATTATGACATCACTTATTAAATGAACATGAACTAAGTTAATTAAATAATATTACATTTGTTACATTAATTACTTTTTTATAAAATATGAAGATAGTTTGAGACTCGGAAAAGAACTTTGAATACTTTTATCTCTGAAATCATCTATGGGGCAAAAGGAGAATAGAAGTTAGTATAGGGAATCACACCTGCTATATCGAATTGTATTATATCTGATAAGGTAATAGAAAAGAATGGAAGTTTGCATAACCGTTCTACCGATTGTATAGGGGAAACAGAAAGGTTTGGTCAATTTTCAGGACGTAAATTAACTCATGAAACACAACAAAGAACTTCGTTGAAATTCGTAAACAAAAATGTATCGACTCCTATTATAATAAATTGATCAGCTGATAGAAATTTTTGAATAGGAGACGAACGTTTCGTAGATAGATACACCGTCTAGAATGACTACACCTTTCTGTTACGCCCAGTACATTGGTACCTATCGGTATTATTTGTTATTTAGTATCGTTAAACTGACGCAAAGCTTTGTGCTATGTACGTACACATAATACGGACGTCCTATTGCAATATACAGACGCCCAATAGCTGTATACGGACGTCCAATTGCACAATACGGACGTTCAATTGCAATTGTGATTATGATTGCATCATATATCATCATTTATAATTTTCCGAGAGGTTTCCTTCACAGAGAATACATTTTACTTGGTCATACCTTACTTTATATTCACAATTCATTAAAGCATGCTGTCCAGCACATTTGATACATTAAAAACTTGTTTAATGAAATATGAAGATAGTTTGAGACTCGGGGAAGAACTTTGAATACTTTTACCTCTGAAATCATCTCCTAAGGGGTAAAAGAAGAATAAAAGTTTGTATAAGAAATCTATACCTGCTGTAGCGATTTGTATTATATCTGATAAGGAAATAGAAAAGGATGGAAGTTTGCATAATATTTTGGACTCTTACAATAAATTGATCATCTGATCGAAATTTTTGAATAGGAGACGAACGTTTCGTTGATAGATACACCGTCTAAAATGACTACACCTTTCTGTTACGCCCAGTACATTAACACCTATCGGTATTTGTTATTTGGTATCATCAAACTGACGCAAAGCTTTGTGCAATGTACGTATACATAATACGGACGTCCTATTACAATATACAGACGCCCAATGGCTATATACGGACGTCCTATTGCAATATACAGACGCCCAATAGCTGTATACGGACGTCCAATTGCAGAATACGGACGTTCAATTGCAATTGTGATCATGATTGCTTCATAATAATATATCATATATAATTGACGGGCCTCGTGGTGTAGTGGTTCTGGTAACGGACTGCCGATCAAGAGGTCGCGGGTTCGATTCCCGCTCGGGACAATCATTTGTGTGATTTTTCTAATTGTCATACAAATGTTTGTACTGCGTCTGGGTGTTTCTATATATTATAAGTATTTATTTACAAAAAAAAAAAGTAGTATATGTATTCTATCCGTATTCTGGTACCCATAACACAAGCATATAAGCTTAGCTTGGGACCAGAGGACGTTGTGTGAAATGTCCATAAAAAAAAAAAAAAAAAATTTCCGAGCGGTTTCCTTCGCAGAGAATACATTTAACTTGGTTACACCTTACTTTATATTCACAATTCATTAAGGCATGCTCTCCAGCAAACAAAAATGTATCGACTCCTATTATAATAAATTGATCAGCTGATCGAAATTTTTGAATAGGAGACGAACGTTTCGTAGATAGATACACCGTCTAGAATGACTACACCTTTCTGTTACGCCCAGTACATTGGTACCTATCGGTATTTGTTATTTAGTATCGTTAAACTGACGCAAAGCTTTGTGCTATGTACGTACACATACGAGTAATACGGACATCCTATTGCAATATACAGACGCCCAATAGCTGTATACGGACGTCCAGTTGCACAATACGGACGTTCAATTGCAATTGTGATTATGATTGCATCATATATCATCATTTATAATTTTCCGAGAGGTTTCCTTCACAGAGAATACATTTTACTTGGTCATACCTTACTTTATATTCACAATTCATTAAAGCATGCTGTCCAGCACATTTGATACATTAAATACTTGTTTAATGAAATATGAAGATAGTTTGAGACTCGGGGAAGAACTTTGAATACTTTTACCTCTGAAATCATCTCCTAAGGGGTAAAAGAAGAATAAAAGCTTGTATAGGAAATCTGTACCTGCTGTATCGATTTGTATTATATCTGATAAGGAAATAGAAAAGGATGAAAGTTTGCATAATATTTTGGACTCCTATTATAAATTGATCATCTGATCGAAATTTTTGAATAGGAGACGAACGTTTCGTTGATAGATACACCGTCTAAAATGACTACACCTTTCTGTTACGCCCAATACATTAATACCTATCGGTATTTGTGTATTTGGTATCATCAAACTGATGCAAAGCTTTGTGCAATGTATGTACACATAATACGGACGTCCTATTGCAATATACAGACGCCCAATGGCTATATACGGACGTTCAATAGCTGTATACGGACGTTCAATAGCTGTATACGGACGTTCAATAGCAGAATACGGACGTTCAATTGCAATTATGATCACGATTGAAGATAGACGGTACTATATGACTGTAAGCTACCAACTGTAAGCAGAAAGCACGATTCTCAGTAAATTTTCATTTTTTAAAATTGTATTTATTAAATTACAAAATCTACCAAATTTCACTAAAGTTTTTAGTAGATAGGTATGTATACCTAACACGTATTTAAATAAATGGGTATTTATCTTTAAGTAGTTCTTGGAAAACCGAGCATCATTTATAATTTGCCGGGCGGTTCCTTTCCAGGGAACACATTTTACTTGGTCAGACCTTACTTTATGTTCGCAATTCATTAAAGCATGCTGTCCAGCACATTTGATACATTAAATACTTGATTTATAAAATATGAAGATAGTTTGAGACTCGGGAAAGAACTTTGAATACTTTTATCTCTGAAATCATCTCCTAAGGGGTAAAAGTAGAATAGAAGTGTGTATAGGGAATCTATACCTGCTATATCGATTTGTATTATATTTGATAAGGAAATAAAAAAGGTGGAAGTTTGCATAACCGTTCTACCCATTGTACAGGGGAAACAGATGGGTTTCGTCAATTTTCAGGACGTAAATTATCTCATGAAACACAACAAAGAACTTCCTCCAAGACACATAGGTTGAAATTCGAAAACAAATGTTTGGACTCCTATAATAAGTTGATCAGCTGATCGAAATTTTTGAATAGGAGACCAATATTTGGTTTTTGGGATCTATCTCATGTTTTATGGTAAATTTGTCCAGTTTCGTTGATAGATTATTGGTTTTATATGACTACACCTTTCTGTTACGCCCAGTACATTGGTACCTATCAGTATTTGTTATTTAGTATCGTCAAACTGACGCAAAGCTTTGTGCTATGTACGTACACATAATACGGACGTCGTATTGCAATATACAGACGCCCAATAGCTGTATACGGACGTTCAATAGCAGAATACGGACGTTCAATTGCAATTATGATCACGATTGAAGATAGACGGCACTATGCGACTGTAAGCTACCATTACTGTAAGCAGAAAGCATGGTTCCCAGTATTTCTTAGTTTTTTAATCATAATAAATATGAAATTACAAAATCTACCAAATTTCATAAGAGTTCTTCAATAGGTGTTGCGTGAAAGATGGGCATAAGACATTCATTGACCATTCAATCCATTAATTGATAATAATAATTAATATGTGTTAATTATCGTTAATAGTTATGTGTTAATTATGTGTTTAATAGTTATGAGGGTGGTATCAACAGAAATAATCCCGATAGTTGTATCGGTGAACGGTTTAGTCCTAACGAGCCTCTCACAAAATCTCGAGAGGCTCGGCGTCAATAGCAAGTCGGTGACCGATGCAGAAAGCGGTCTTGCTTGACAATGCCCGTATAGTTCGTCGGTTTCTTTCCCATTAGGCTCCACCACTCCGGCTGACTGTTGCGAACCTCGTCGGAGTGCGTCCTGCCGCCTTTCGAGGCGAGGCAGTGTTATATCCAAAATAATAATTAATAAAAAGAAAGTAATATTGATTAATTCAACATTAAATGTATTTTTATTTTTTTATTTTATATTTAAAAATGTAATTTATAAGAGAAATAAATGAATAATAATTATGATAATAGGATAATTATAAGGTAGGTAAGTAGTCGTATGTTATTACACGTGGGGCATCCGGCATCCGTATATAGATTATAGATATAAAACTAACAAATGTTTAAATATATGAAATGTTGAAATTGTGTGTCACAAGCAAGCGGTAGGTATCTAAAGAGATGATAAAAGTAAATCTGGCAACGTCGCATTCCCCAAAGTACCTACCATCCTGTCAGGACGTTACATAATCGACGCCATGGCTGAAGTACCACCTATATATCCTGGATGCCTGTAATGTATCATTATGGTTCGGGGTTCAAAAATGTCTGGGCATAACTGCATGACGAATATCTCGAAAAATTGAAATATCAAAAAATGACGTACCCCACGCAGCTAGAAATAAATAAACTAAGCAATATTCATCGAAACATGTTAGAAAAGTTAAGGGGAACCCGGGGACGTCGTACTGATGGGCTTTGTGCATGACGCCAAAATGATTCTGGGATGTAAATATATATATATATATATATATATATATATATATTGTTCATGCGTGGTCACCCTAACGCAGAAGTAACCACACTGGCGAGCGTCTAGTATATAAGCCCGCGATCGACGCGCCCTCTCTCTCTTTCTTCAACATTTCTCCTACACCTAACAACTGTATCATAATTTCATTTACATTTACAACTGTATAATTTACTACCTACTGAAGAATAAAATATTTGTAACAAGAATAATAAAATCTGGTCATTGAAGTCTTCCTGATCCCAGCATACTCAATCAACCCAAAGTTGAGTCAAGAAGCCAACACACACAGCAGCAATTACTCAACATATGTGGACCTTCGGAGCCAAATTTGAAACCAGCATCGCAGAAAATTGGGATTAAAGAAGAAGGGTTTGACCAATCGTTCCAATCAAACTTCCTGTACCATTACATTTGTACTAATATCGTTTTGCATTCCTTATAGTAACAACGCGAGCATCGCGAGCACGCACCTACGCGAGGAAAAACCGTGAGTACCCTTGTTTCTTATAAACTATCGATATGACTAGTGAAAGTGCATCGTTGTCAGTTAAATCTCCGGGTGTAAATCGCGAATTAGTGAAAAAAAGAGGTACCCTCAAGGGTAGGTTAACATTGTTCGTTAAATTTTTAAACTCTTTCGGGGAAGGCGATTTATCACTAATGCAAAAATCAGAATTAAAATTACGTCATCAAGTAGCGAAGTCATTTTTAAGCGAATTTAATGATATTCAAAACGCGATAGAATGTTTGTCATCTGAAAGCGCAATTCTCGAGGAATTAGAAACACGTGAAAGTTTTGAGGATCTTTATTTTAAAGTCATGGCTACTGCCAACCGTTTATTAGACGACAAAAACGAGGAGAATGGTTCCAGATGCAATGTTTCTAAATGTAAAAGTTCGAATTCGTTTGTTAAACTACCAGTCATCACGCTACCCACTTTTGACGGTTCCTATGATCAATGGCTAGAATTTAGGGATACTTATTTGTCTATTATTCATAATTCTAAAGACTTAGATAATATTCAGAAGTTTACCTATTTGCGGTCTTCATTAAAAGGAAATGCTTTGCAAGTAATAAAATCATTAGAGTTTTCATCTGAAAGTTATGACGTGGCATGGGAGTTATTACAGAACAGATTTAATAACAATAAATTATTAGTACATAATCACGTCAAGTCGTTATTTTCCATTCCTTCTTTAAATAAGGAATCGCCAGGTCAGGTTAGAAAGTTAATCGATACAGTTTTAAAAAATTTAAGAGCATTAAAATCATTAGGAGAACCCACGGAACAGTGGGACACGCTTATCATTTATTTAATTGTTTCTAAGTTAGATGTAGGTATTGAAAAAGAATGGGAATCATATAAAAATACCCACGTTAATTGTAATATATCGCAATCAAAAGTACAATTAAATGATTTGCTTAATTTCTTGAAGAACAGAGCAGACATGCTGGAGATGATAAAAGTCAATCATCCCAGTATTAAAAACACGCACAATGAAAGTAATAAATTTACTCAAAGTTATGTTTCTACAGAGGTAAAGAAGTTACCTTTGCAAAAGAAATATACCTACACATGCATAATTTGCAAAAACAATCATCCACTTTATGCTTGTCCACAGTTTCTTAGTTTAAATATAGATAATAGGATCAGTTTATTAAAAAACAAAAATGTTTGTAGCAATTGTTTACGCGCTGGACACTCGGATATTAATTGCTATTCGGGACCATGTAGGCGGTGCAATAAAAAACATAACAGTCTTCTATGCAAAGAAGAGGGTAGGGTTAGCAAGCAAGAACCTACGGTTCAAGGTTCAATTCCGGCCGTAACGCTCGACGTTCACCCTAACTCCTCAACATCACTACACGTTACTACATGTTCATCATCTACTAAACACAATGGTGAGATATCAAGCCACATTAGCACACACATATCAGATCAGGTTTTGCTATCCACAGCATTGGTAGAAATAGCAGATAGTGACAATAAATATCACACAGCACGAGTACTACTCGATAATGGTAGTCAACATTCATTCATAACAGAAGCATTCTGTAAAAAGTTAAACATACAACCATTACAGTCCACTTATCAAATCACAGGTGTAGGTATGTCAATCGCACAGACAACACACTCATGTATGATTAATCTCAAATCACTAACAAGTAATTATATCGCACAAATTAATTGTTTAATATTACCTAATATTTGCAAAAAGTTACCTTCTTTAAATATAAACACAAAGAATATTATTTTACCGGAGAATATCATTCTCGCGGACCCAAAATATAGCATATCTTCTCAGGTAGATATATTAATAGGCGCAGACTTATTTTGGGAGTTGTTAAAAGGTGAAACCATTCGTTTGTCGAGTGGACCCTATTTATTAAATACGCATCTAGGATGGATCATTTCAGGTCCTATTTATTCAAATAAATTGCAGAATAACAGTCACATTAACTGTAATTTTACACAATCAATAGACTCACAATTAAAAAGGTTCTGGGAATTGGAAGAAATCTCTCAACAAAAACCATATCTTTCTACCGAAGAACAGGCTTGCGAGAATCTTTTTATAAACACGACAAAGCGGGTGGAAAGAAATCGTTTCTCTGTTCGCATTCCGTTGACCGAATCAGCTGATGCGCTAGGGAATAGTTATACTGTAGCTAAAAATAGATTCTTATCACTTGAACGCAAATTAAATAAAACACCACTGTATAAAGAATTGTACTGTGAATTCATGCGTGAATATTTAGCTTTAGGTCATATGACTCGCATAGAAAATTATACAAATCCACATTATTTTCTTCCACATCACGGAGTGTTTCGTGAAGACAGCAGTACTACAAAATTACGCGTTGTTTTTAATGCTAGTGAAAAAACATCGTCAGGAAAATCGTTTAATGACATACAGTCACCCGGTCCTGTACTTTTAAATGATTTATTTTCTGTTCTTTTAAGGTTTAGGCAACATAAATATGTCGTATGTGCTGATATTGAAAAAATGTTCAGGCAAATAAATATTCAACAGCCGCAAAGAAATTTACAATTAATTTTATGGCGCGAAAATATCACCGATCCGCTTGAAACGTATCAACTTAATACGGTAACTTATGGCACTGTGTCTGCACCCTATTTAAGTTTGCGTTGTGTTAAACAGCTAGGATTGGAATGCAGTGATAAGGACGTTATACGTACGTTTTTGCGATGCGGCGCGTGCGCATATATACGAACGATTCATAATGATAATATTACAGTGAAGCTACTTTGCGCTAAGAGTAGGGTCTCCCCTCTAAAGCCCGTTAGTGTACCGCGGCTCGAGTTGTGTGGCGGTCTATTGGGCGCACGTTTATACGAACAAATTATAAAATCGCTTCGTTTGAAATTCAATAGTGTCGTGTTTTGGACTGATTCTAGTATTGTGTTGGGATGGCTTAAAATGTCACCTCATCTGTTAAAAACATTTGTACAAAATCGAGTGGTAGAAATTAATGATATAACCAGTAAATCATTGTGGTTTCATGTTAATGGCAAAGAAAATCCCGCAGACTTAGTTTCGCGTGGGATGGACCTGGATGAACTCCGTTCTTCCAATTTGTGGTGGACGGGACCCAGGTTTTTACACGAAAAGGTAAATAATTGGTCGTATTTAAATTCAAATAATGATATCATTAGCAAAGATTTACCTGAAGTAAAAACACAATCACTTCTAGTTACCACGGCAAACAGTTTACGGACTGAAGGCGTAGATTTATTTAAATTTCCATTTTACAGATTTTCACAATTTAATAGGATGCACCGGGCATGTGCATATATGTTTAGATTTTTACACAATATTCATCCAAAAACAAAAGATAACCGTATTTCAGGTCCTCTAACAGTTACTGAGTTAAATAAAGCACTAACATGGCTTGTAAACATTGTGCAACAACAGTCATTTCCAGTAGAAAGTCACGCATTAATAAATAAAAAGCCTTTAAAAGGAAATCGTAACATTTCGGGGTTAAACTTGTTTATGGATGAATGCAAAACAATTCGAGTAGGCGGACGTATAGAATATTCAAAAGATTTTTCTTATAATAAAAAGCACCCTATTCTGTTGTGTAGTAAACACCATTTTACTGTACTACTTTTCAGATACGAACATAAGCAGTTGTTACACGCGGGACCTCAGTTGCTTCTATCACACATTAGAGACATCTGGTGGCCATTGCGCGGTAGGAACTTGTCAAAAATGGTAGTGCATCAGTGTGTCACCTGCAGCCGTGTGAAGGGAAAAACAGTGCAACCTATTATGGGTAATTTACCGTTAGAAAGAATACAGGTGGGTTTTCCTTTCACCAATGTTGGAGTTGACTACGCTGGGCCTTTGTTTATGTTAAATAGGAAGGGTCGTGGAGCTAGATTAGAAAAATGTTATCTTTGTATTTTTATTTGTTTTACAACGCGCGCATTGCATTTGGAGCTAGTTACTAGTCTTTCATCTGAGGGTTATTTGTTGGCCTTAAAACGATTTATAGGCCGTAGAGGAAAACCTTACCAAGTTTTTTCCGACCATGGAAGAAATTTTGTAGGTGCACAAAAAGAATTTTCAGATTTTTTAAGTAAGGAATCTCAAACAATTATTAATTTCGCTTCAGATCATAAAATAATTTTTAAATTTATCCCGCCGTATGCACCTCATTTCGGTGGTTTATGGGAGGCTGGGGTAAAATCGTGTAAATATCATCTTAAACGGGTTATTGGTAACGCTAACTTAACTTACGAGGAGTTCAGTACGGTATTGGTACAGATCGAAGCCGTCCTGAATTCCCGTCCTATGTATCCTATGTCTACAGACCCAAATGACTTTAATCCGCTGACGCCTTCTCACTTCTTGATTGGTCGGCCGCTTACATCTCCGAGCTGTGATGACGTCACTGCGAAGGTTACGCATCAGCTGACGCGCTATCAACGTGTCGAGCAAATGAGACAACACTTTTGGCAACGCTGGTCTCGCGAGTACATTGCTGAGCTGCAGACGCGGACCAAGTGGAAGACCAGCCAGGAGGACCTGGCACAGCACACACTTGTGCTAATCAAAGACGATAATTTACCACCGCTGAAATGGCGAATGGGGAGAATTTTAAATACATTTACAGGAAAGGATGGCGTTTCCCGTGTGGCAACCATTCGCACGGCCTCGGGGACGATCCAGCGGGCCTTTTCAAAGGTCTGCCCTCTTCCTTCAGCTGTAGAAGATATCAAGACTACAGATGGCAGAGCTACTTCACATTGAAAGCGGGTGCTTTCAAGGCGGGCGGCATGTTCATGCGTGGTCACCCTAACGCAGAAGTAACCACACTGGCGAGCGTCTAGTATATAAGCCCGCGATCGACGCGCCCTCTCTCTCTTTCTTCAACATTTCTCCTACACCTAACAACTGTATCATAATTTCATTTACATTTACAACTGTATAATTTACTACCTACTGAAGAATAAAATATTTGTAACAAGAATAATAAAATCTGGTCATTGAAGTCTTCCTGATCCCAGCATACTCAATCAACCCAAAGTTGAGTCAAGAAGCCAACACACACAGCAGCAATTACTCAACATATATATATATTTATCCTGCAAACGATTGGCCGTCCTCTGAAGGAAAAAGTGCATTTAAACGGGCGTCCACCAGCATTGAGCGTCCGTATACCGGACGCCACTTTTTTGAGCGGTTGCTCTGAGACGCTATTGGTCCCAGCTAGCCGTAGTACAAATATCGACGGAAGTAAAAAAATCGTTGAAATGGCTGCAAAAAAATATTAATAAGTTCCCGAAAAAATCTCAGCGCGGGTGAGGCGCTGCTGCAGCGCGTATATCCACACGCGTATATCCAAGCGAATTTCTAGCTACGGACTCGGTTATTTGGCGTCCGTATTTGCGACGTTGCCAGCTCAGCCATAACATTAAGACTATAACTCAAACAATATCTACTACAGTCAATACAATATACAAAGTCTTCGAACACATAGGTTTTGCGTTCTATTCGGCGCCCCTCGTATTATGACATCACTTATTATTCAATGAACTGAGTTAATTAATATGAAGATAGTTTGAGACTCGGAAAAGAACTTTGAATACTTTTATCTCTGAAATCATCCATGGGGCAAAAGGAGAATAGAAGTTAGTACTTATAGGGAATCACACCTGCTATATCGAATTGTATTATATCTGATAAGGTAATAGAAAAGAATGGAAGTTTGCATAACCGTTCTACCGATTGTATAGGGGAAACAGAAAGGTTTGGTCAATTTTCAGGACGTAAATTAACTTATGAAACACAAAAAAGAAATTTCTGCAAGACACATAGATTGAAATTCGTAAACAAAAATGTATCGACTCCTATAATAAATTGATCAGCTGATCGTAATTTTTGAATAGGAGACGAACGTTTCGTAGATAGATACACCGTCTAGAATGACTACACCTTTCTGTTACGCCCAGTACATTGGTACCTACCTATCGGTATTTGTTATTTAGTATCGTTAAACTGACGCAAAGCTTTGTGCTATGTACGTACACATAATACGGACGTACTATTGCAATATACAGACGCCCAATAGCTGTATACGGACGTCCAATTGCATAATACGGACGTTCAATTGCAATTGTGATTTCATCATATATCATCATTTATAATTTTCCGAGAGGTTTCCTTCGCAGAGAATACATTTTACTTGGTCACACCTTACTTTATATTCACAATTCATTAAAGCATGCTGTCCAGCACATTTGATACATTAAATACTTGTTTAATGAAATATGAAGATAGTTTGAGACTCAGGGAAGAACTTTGAATACTTTTACCTCTGAAATCATCTCCTAAGGGGTAAAAGAAGAATAAAAGTTTGTATAAGAAATCTATACCTGCTGTAGCGATTTGTATTATATCTGATAAGGAAATAGAAAAGGATGGAAGTTTGCATAATATTTTGGACTCTTATAATAAATTGATCATCTGATCGAAATTTTTGAATAGAAGACGAACGTTTCGTTGATAGATACAGCGTCTAAAATGACTACACCTTTCTGTTACGCCCAGTACATTAATACCTATCGGTATTTGTTATTTGGTATCATCAAACTGACGCAAAGTTTTGTGCAATGTGCGTACACATAATACGGACGTCCTATTGCAATATACAGACGCACAATAGCTGTATACGGACGTCCAATTGCAGAATACGGACGTTCAATTGCAATTGTGATCATGATTGCATCATAATAATATATCATTTATAACTTTCCGAGCGGTTTCCTTCGCAGGGAATACATTTTACTTGGTCACACCTTACTTTATGTTCGCAATTCATTAAAGCATGCTGTCCAGCACATTTTATACATTAAATACTTGTTTAATGAAATATGAAGATAGTTTGAGACTCGGGGAAGAACTTTGAATACTTTTACCTCTGAAATCATCTCCTAAGGGGTAAAAGAAGAATAAAAGTTTGTATAAGAAATCTATACCTGCTGTAGCGATTTGTATTATATCTGATAAGGAAATAGAAAAGGATGGAAGTTTGCATAATATTTTGGACTCTTATAATAAATTGATCATCTGATCGAAATTTTTGAATAGAAGACGAACGTTTCGTTGATAGATACAGCGTCTAAAATGACTACACCTTTCTGTTACGCCCAGTACATTAATACCTATCGGTATTTGTTATTTGGTATCATCAAACTGACGCAAAGTTTTGTGCAATGTGCGTACACATAATACGGACGTCCTATTGCAATATACAGACGCACAATAGCTGTATACGGACGTCCAATTGCAGAATACGGACGTTCAATTGCAATTGTGATCATGATTGCATCATAATAATATATCATTTATAACTTTCCGAGCGGTTTCCTTCGCAGGGAATACATTTTACTTGGTCACACCTTACTTTATGTTCGCAATTCATTAAAGCATGCTGTCCAGCACATTTTATACATTAAATACTTGTTTAATGAAATATGAAGATAGTTTGAGACTCGGGGAAGAACTTTGAATACTTTTACCTCTGAAATCATCTCCTAAGGGGTAAAAGAAGAATTAAAGCTTGTATAGGAAATATCTACCTGCTGTATCGATTAGTATTATATCTGATAAGGAAATAGAAAAGGATGGAAGTTTGCATAATATTTTGGACTCCTATAATAAATTGATCATCTGATCGAAATTTTTGAATAGGAGACGAACGTTTCGTTGATAGATACACCGTCTAAAATGACTACACCTTTCTGTTACGCCCAGTACATTAATACCTATCGGTATTTGTTATTTGGTATCATCAAACTGACGCAAAGCTTTGTGCATTGCACAAAGCTTTGCGTCAGTTTATCATAATAAGTATATAGTAGTATATCAGTTTATTATAATAAGTTGATCAGCTGATCGAAATTTTTGAATAGGAGACCAACATTTGGTTTTTGGGATCTACTCGTATCTCATGTTTTATGGTAAATTTGTCCATTTTCTTTGATAGATTATTGGTTTTATATGACTACACCTTTCTGTTACGCCCAGTACATTGGTACCTATCAGTATTTGTTATTTAGTATCGTCAAACTGACGCAAAGCTTTGTGCTATGTACGTACACATAATACGGACGTCCTATTGCAATATACAGACGCCCAATGGCTATATACGGACGTTCAATAGCTGTTACGGACGCTCAATAGCTGTATACGGACGTTCAATAGCAGAATACAGACGTTCAATTGCAATTATGATCACGATTGAAGATAGACGGTACTATATGACTGTAAGCTACCAACTGTAAGCAGAAAGCACGATTCTCAGTATATTTTCATTTTTTTTAATTGTATTTATTAAATTACAAAATCTACCAAATTTCACTAAAGTTTTTAGTAGATAGGTATGTAAACCTGACACATATTTAAATAAATGGGTATTTATCTTTAAGTAGTTCTTGGAAAACTGAGCATCCTTTATAATTTGCCGGGCGGTTCCTTTCCAGGGAACACATTTTACTTGGTCAGACCTTACTTTATGTTCGCAATTCATTAAAGCATGCTGTTCAGCACATTTGATACATTAAATACTTGATTTATAAAATATGAAGATAGTTTGAGACTCGGGAAAGAACTTTGAATACTTTTATCTCTGAAATCACCTCCTAAGGGGTAAAAGTAGAATAGAAGTGTGTATAGGGAATCTATACCTGCTATATCGATTTGTATTATATTTGATAAGGAAATAAAAAAGGTGGAAGTTTGCATAAACGTTCTACCCATTGTAAAGGGGAAACAGATAGGTTTGGTCAATTTTCAGGACGTAAGTTATCTCAAGAAACACAACAAAGAACTTTCTCCAAGACACATAGATTGAAATTCGAAAACAAATGTGTGGACTCCTATAATAAGTTGATCAGCTGATCGAAATTTTTGAATAGGAGACCAACATTTGGTTTTTGGGATCTATCTCATGTTTTATGGTAAATTTGTCCAGTTTCGTTGATAGATTATTGGTTTTATATGACTACACCTTTCTGTTACGCCCAGTACATTGGTACCTATCAGTATTTGTTATTTAGTATCGTCAAACTGACGCAAAGCTTTGTGCTATGTACGTACACATAATACGGACGTCCTATTGCAATATACAGACGCCCAATAGCTGTATACGGACGTTCAATAGCAGAATACGGACGTTCAATTGCAATTATGATCATGATTGAAGATAGACGGTACTATATGACTGTAAGCTACCAACTATAAACAGAAAGCACGGTTCTCAGTATATTTTAATTTTTTTTAAATTGTTATTAAGAAATTACAATATCTACCAAATTTCACTAACGTTTTTAGTAGATAGGTATGTAAACCTAACACATATTTAAATAAATGGGTATTTATATTTAAGTAGTTCTTGGAAAACCGAGCATACTTTATAATTGGCCGGGTGGTTCCTTTCCAGGGAACACATTTTACTTGGTCAGACCTTACTTTATGTTCGCAATTCATTAAAGCATGCTGTCCAGCACATTTGATACATTAAATACTTGATTTATAAAATATGAAGTTAGTTTGTGACTCGGGAAAGAACTTTGAATACTTTTATCTCTGAAATCATCTCCTAAGGGGTAAAAGGAGAATAGAAGTGTGCATAGGGAATCTATACCTGCTATATCGATTTGTATTATATTTGATAAGGAAATTAAAAAAGGTGGAAGTTTGCATAACCGTTCTACCCATTGTACAGGGGAAACAGATAGGTTTGGTCAATTTTCAGGACGTAAATTATCTCATGAAACACAAAAAAGAACTTTCTCCAAGACACATAGGTTGAAATTCGAAAACAAATGTTTGGACTCCTATAATAAATTGATCAGCTGATCGAAATTTTTGAATAGGAGACCAACATTTGGTTTTTGGGATCTATCTCATGTTTTATGGTAAATTTGTCCAGTTTCGTTGATAGATTATTGGTTTTAAATGACTACACCTTTCTGTTACGCCCAGTACATTGGTACCTATCAGTATTTGTTATTTAGTATCGTCAAACTGACGCAAAGCTTTGTGCTATGTACGTATGCATAATACGGACGTCCTATTGCAATATACAGACGCCCAATAGCTGTATACGGACGTTCAATTGCAGAATACGGACGTTCAATAGCAATTATGATCATGATTGAAGATATACGGTACTATGTGACTGTAAGCTACCAACTGTAAGCAGAAAGCACGGTTCCCAGTATTTCTTAGTTTTTTAATCATAATAAATATGAAATTACAAAATTTACCAAATTTCATTAGAGTTCTTCAATAGGTGTTGCGTGAAAGATGGGCATAAGACATTCATTGACCATTCAATCCATTAATTGATAATAATAATTAATATGTGTTAATTATTGTTAATAGTTATGTGTTAATTATGTGTTTAATAGTTATGAGGATGGTATCAACAGAAATAATCCCGATAGTTGTATCGGTGAACGGTTTAGTCCCAAAGAGCCTCTCACAAAATCTCGAGAGGCTCGGCGTCAATAGCAAGTCGGTGACCGATGCAGAAAGCGGTCTTGCTTGACAATGCCCGTATAGTTCGTCGGTTTCTTTCCCATTAGGCTCCACCACTCCGGCTGATTGTTGCGGACCCCGTCGGAGTGCGTCCTGCCGCCTTTCGAGGCGAGGCAGTGTTATATCCAAAATAATAATAATTAATAAAAAGAAAGTAATATTGATTAATTCAACATTAAGTGTATTATTATTATTTTATTTTATATTTAAAAATGTAATTTATAAGAGAAATAAATGAATAATGAATTAAATATGATAATAGGATAATTATAAGGTAGGCAAGTAGTCGTATGTTATTACACGTGGGGCATCCGGCATCCGTATATACTCGTAGATTATAGATATAAAACTAACAAATGTTTAAATTATGAAATGTTGAAATTGTGTGTCACAAGCAAGCGGTAGGTATCTAAAGAGATGATAAAAGTAAATCTGGCAACGTCGCATTCCCCAAAGTACCTACCATCCTGTCAGGACGTTACATAATCGACGCCATGGCTGAAGTACCACCTATATATCCTGGATGCCTGTAATGTATCATTATGGTTCGGGGTTCAAAAATGTCTGGGCATAACTGCATGACGAATATCTCGAAAAATTTAAATATCAAAAAATGATGTACCCCACGCAGCTAGAAATAAAAAAACTAAGCAATATTCATCAAAACATGTTAGTAAAAGTAAGGGGAACCCGGGGACGTCGTACTGATGGGCTTTGTGCATGACGCCAAAATGATTCTGGGATGTAAATATATATATATATCCATAAATGTCATACAAATGTTTGTACTTCGTCTGGGTGTTTACTATGTATTATAAGTATGTATTTACAAAAGAAAAGTAGTTTATGTATTATATCCGTATTCTGGTACCCATAACACAAGCTTATAAGCTTAGCTTGGGACCAGAGGACGTTGTGTAAAATGTCCGTGAATATTTATTTATTTATATATTTATTATTATGGGTACATTTCTTAGTATTATGAATATTTTAATTGCGTACTTCCAGTTTCCACGTAAGGCTATTGATATAATAAAGACGTGAAGTTTGTAATATGTATTGTACGAGTATATAGACGAGTATCTCCGAAAATAATGATCCCATTTTTTACGTATTTAGACGAGTATATTTGTTTTACATTGTGGCACGTTTCGGAGACTTTGCAGTCACCATGGCCACGAGTGAGACTGAGCTGTAATGTGTCTTCTACGGTCAGTTATTACAGGGTTTACCCACATTCAATTCAACCTTACATTGACCATGAAGATAGACTTTTACCATAAACTATATCAAACTTTTTAAAAAGATAGTAAAAAGTAAATAAACAAAGGAGTAGTTTTAAACAAATGAGTCGCGCAAGTGTTAGAAAATATAATGATCCCATTCTTACATTTTTCGCGAATAGGAAGTTAGAGTTTTCCTGACCGCATCTTATCTGATGTTTCGGACTCAAAATGGCTGTTTAATATTATCTATCCATTTTTTACGAGTATTATCTATCCTCGATTATTGCTGTCAAAGTCAGACTAATATAAACTTTTGTCCTTAATTACTTGCATATCAAAGCTACTGATGACTGACAGCATTCACTATTGAAAATATGACAGACATTAGAAATATATGGATGAAGCCAAGGAAGTACCTATGTTTGGATCGTAGCAGTTGGCGCTATATAGTTTCTGCCTACCCCCATGGGAAAAAGGCGTGATGTTATGATGATGATGATGATGATGATAGAAATATATTACTGATAAACGAGTATAACAATCTATCTGTAATCTTAGATTGTTTATTGAAAATGACTGTTAAACCATAGTAACAAAAAATTGGTCAAGTGCGAGTTGGACTCGCGCACGAAGGGTTCCGTACCATTATCTATGCAACATAAGGCAACGTTATTAGTATCGAGCAAGAAACGGTAAAAAAATCATGTTCGTTGTATGGGAGCCCCCCTTAAATATTTATTTTATTTTTAGTATTTGTTGTTATAGCGGCTATTGCTGTCTAGCTATCACCGTTTTTGAGATACAGCCTGGTGACAGACGGACGGATGGACGGACGGACGGATGGACGGACGGACGGACGGACAGCGAAGGGGTAATAGGGTCCCGTTTTTACCCTTTGGGTACGGAACCCTAAAAAACCATGGATAGTAAATACCGAAAAAAGACAACATGTTTGCAAGGGAAAAAAAGGGCTAAAATGATTAAAACATTACAGTACACTGGACAACTCTATATGTTACCAGTCACCTGTCAATCTTAAATAAAGGGTTATCAAATGTAACCCTTTGCAACCTCTATGGATGTCACGCGCGAATTTATTTATCTTTTAATACGAATGCGAAATAAATTTTTATTCGAAGTATTTAAGACTGATACACATAAAATGGTATTGTAGCGACGAGATGGAGAGATGTTGTTTTTGGAACGCAGGGAGCCCTAGGATACAAATGACGCAACGCCGCGTGCTGTGACGTTCTATGAGACAAGCTTATGTTCATCTGTAGACGGAGAAAGGACGATTGATAGACCTAAAAATATGGTTATACGTTTCTGCAAATTATGGAATCTGAAAATACGCCCGCCCGAAGAAAGAAATGACGCAGAATTAACTAACAGTGGAGGGTGAAAGAAAAAGAAAAAAATATTATTGTGTCTATCTATACTAATATTATAAAGCGGAGGAGTTTATTTGTTTGTTTGTTTAAAAGCGCTAATCTCAGGAACCACTAGGCCGATTTGAAAAATTCGTTTAGTGTTAGATAGGGCATTTATCGAGGAAGGCTTTAGGCTATATAACATCACGCGACGACCAGTAGAAGCGAAGCAGTAGTTAAAAATGTTTCGAAAACGGGGAAAATTTTCTAAAATCTACGCGACGGGGTCGCGGGCAACAGCTATTTCAAATAATGGGATAAGAAAATAATCGTGTCGTGGAATTAATAACAGAAATGTCGAGCAATAAAATAAATTAAAACTAGATTTATGTAAAAAACCAGTCCCTGAAAAGAATATATTCTAAAGGAATACCTAATTCTTAGGTCATAAAAGATCAAGCAAAAATTTCAGAAACTTAAAACGAAAGGGTTTGTCTTAGCAACGTGTCAGCGTATTTATGTGTGTCAATCGTTATGGTAGACATTCTAAAAGGGTGGGATTTTTACGAGACAAATCAAATTTTATTTAGCTATTTACAATTTTGTTAGATTGTGTTAGAATTTTATTGTCAACGATGCAGAATTCGTTTATTTTACTAACACTCTCTCTTAAGCCCATTAACGTTCCACTGTTGCACACGGGGCTCCTCCATTTTGGCAGGTATTATGGTCTACTAACAGTGGCGTGCACAGGATTATGACACTGGGTATGCGGGGCAGTACTCAGTCACAAAAACTTTTTCTTTTATAGATTTTTAGCATAGCCACGCGACGGATCTCTAAGTCGGAAACCATTCCAACAGAACAAGTCTTAGATGTACTACTATTTATGTACATATTCTACGGCAACGCAGATAATTAATACGTAAAACTTACTCACCTAGTCAGCTTCAATTTATTTTAAACGTTCTGGTTCACATTCACAAAGTTCTGGTTACTGAAGATTACTATATCCCGATGTAAGATTTCGGCCACCTCAAATATCTTATCCAAGTGAGTGATAGTTACAGAACACGTCCCTTGCAAGATATCCGATGTGGCCTTTGAAAAGGCCGATTTTCATGTGATTCGCAAAATATATAAATAAACTTAAAAATAAAACTACGGGTTAGTAAAAAAAAAACAAACTACTCATTCATTTATAGATTAAATCTATGCGCCTATCCTTTTTTAAATATGATTTTAGGATATCGTCATAGAAAGTTGAATTGCGTTTTAATTCCATCATTAATGCCTTTTCTATAGAAATCATGGAAAGCTCTGTGAGTCGTTGTTGATTTTGTGTGTTTCTCAAATATGTGTGGATACGTTTTAAACACGAAAATGAACGCTCTGTCGATGCGCTGCTTGCTGGGATAGTCACAATGAATTTCGCTAATCGTAACACTTCAGAAAAAACTGTATTTAAATTGTCCTTATACAAATTTTGAATAATACTAAATACACAACTATTTGTAAATTGAGGTGATCTGTAAATACAGCGCAATTCATTTTTCAATTTATCACAATTAAAATTTGCTTGATAATTATTAGTGAACTCCCTGATTTCATTTTCAGGGAAACGTTCACTATATTTTTTAAAATTCTCACAAGAAAGTAGCTCAATAAACTTTAAATCTTTAATGTTTTTATAGCGATTTCTTAATTCACTGACTACATTATCAATTATTTCAACAAAAATTCGCCGATAATGTATTTTTACATCATCGACATTGCGCTTTCTTTTAGGTGGTCCGGTAATGTGAACGGCGGCATCATAATAGATCTCGAACTTCTCTCTGAAACGTTCTAAAAATGACTCCAACTCTTTTATCTTTCTTACACAATACGCGATGTCACTAGTTTTTTTTTGCAAAATATCGTACAGAATATCCGTTTCTGCAAAAATATATGCGAATGATTTCAAAAGAAAATTAAATTCAAAATCTTTCATAATAAATAAAAATGTACTGACCTGTGTCAGTGTTTCACCGTCCCAGTCCTGTGTATTTTCGTTCATATTTTCAAACAATTCCAGGAGGTGGGTGGACGCATTATTAATTACATTAAGCGTGCGCGAGTGATATGTCCACCTTGTTTCCGCGACACGAGGCAGCTTTTTCATATTGGCAAAGTTGTTGTAATGGGCCATTCGCTTTGTACTGGTATGAAAAAAAGCCGCGATTGATTTTATAATACTAAAAAAGCGTTTTGTTTCAGCAACTCGTTCGAACGATTTCGATAAAACTAAATTTAATATATGTGCTGAACACCAAACGTACATAGCTTGTGGACATTTTTGTCTCACCAAAGCCTGCACGCCATTAATTTGTGAGGATAAAACTGCTGCCCCGTCGTAAGTTTGTGCAACTAATTTGGATACACAATCGAACTCCTCTAAAATTTCCAAAATTATAGAACTCAAGGTTACAGCGGTCCGATCCGCGCTGACATCAACATATTTGATAAATCGATCTACTACTTCAGAATCACGAAAGTATCTCAAAATTAATACTAATTGTTCACGGCCGCTAACATCAGGAGTCTCATCTACCATGACGGCGACAAAATCGGACTGTTTAATTTCGGTTTTAACGCGATCGATCATCACAGATGCAACGCTCGAGATCAAATCATTCTGCGTACGGTTCGACATGCCCGTGAATGAGGTACTTGCATTCTGTAAATGGGTTTCTAAAACTCCATCATACTTGGCTAATAAATGTACTATTTCTAAATAATTACCTCTATTCACCGATGATACTGACTCATCGTGACCGCGAAAAGCTAATTCTTGTTTTCCCAGAAAGCAAACAACATCGATCAGCCTTTGAAAAATGTTTCTATTGCGATCGACTTTAGAATTATGCCTCTCAATATCTAATCGTAACTGACTGTTGATACTCGTTTCGATACGAGATTTACCAAAAGTATTTAATTTTAAGCAGGCCTCCAGATGTTTTTCTGTATGGTCATGCTTCTTTGTCGCGGAATGGAAATTATTTAAATCTGAATATCCCGAATCAGTCCACACTGTACTAGAATTACTAAACAATATGCAAGGGAAACAAAATAATTTATTCGTGTGTACACAACCACATAGCCAGTTATACGTTTCATAACTTTTAACATGAAATTTTCTAGTTACGTTACCCTTTTGTTGATTAAGTTGTAACTCGGGTATACATCTACCTATAGACACAATTTGAATTTTTTCACCGAACGACAATTGTGAGAACTTGTTATTTTTAATTTTTAACAAACACACACTATCAACACACATTTCACAATCAAATAACATTTTAAAATCAACAAACGAAAATCCATACAATTATTAAATTAAAGAAACTCAATATTAAACAGTTCAATGAATCACACAAAAAATAAAATGGCCTCCGTCGAACCAAAATATTTCTGCTATTTAAATAAATAAAACCTTACTAAACAAAAATGCATACGTGATTTATTAGACTTCCGACCAGTGTTGCCAGAGTGATTTGGTCGAAAGTTACGTTGGCATCCATGAAAAGTTACATTTTTAAACTAAAACTTACGTAGTGGTAATTTTATGAGTGTGAATGTAACAGCCATCAGCCAAATTTATAATTATTTACAAATAGAGTAAATAATTAATAAAAGATTTTTTTTAAATGCGCATTTAAAAAATTTTCAAATTAATAAATGCATTTTTTATAAATATTATTTTTTAAATTATTTACTCTATTTATTTGTAGTTTTAAATTTTTCTGATGTCTGCTACATTCACGCTCATGTAATTTTCAGCTCGCAGATCAAAAATTATTATTATTTTATTTTTTCTTGTACACAATAATTTAAAAAAAATTATATTTATCAATATAATTATAACCTTTTTAATTTTTTGCGGTAGTTTTTGTTTTCATTAAATAAATTTAGATAAGAATATTTTAATTTTTCAAGATTTTTTTTTCATTTTTACCTCTTTTGTAATTCTTGAGAAGTTACTTAAATCTAACTAAAATTGTTTCTTACATACATGTTACATGAACTGATCAAAAGTTACGTAAAATGTAAAAAATGTAACCTTCTGGCAACACTGCTTCCGACTATATTTAATCGGATTATAAGTAACGAACGAACATTGCCGAATACTCGCGATAACATCCGATCGCGAAAGCAGGCGGCAGGATTTTCAGTATAAATCGTCTTGGATATGTAAGCCTGTGTGCGTTTGGGAACTGTGCACGGACACCAAAATTTCTACACACATATGAACTCATGGCAGGCGGGCGGCGTGGAGCTTGTCCGACGCGTTCGTCCGACCAATATTATTCCTTCGCCAAACGCCTGGCAAAAAACAATTTGCAAGCACATATTGGTGCTATTTATGAATTATTAGGTAGGCGTTTTTAATTTATAATATTTTGTTTAATTATTAGTAAATACATGAATAAAGTCATCTAAATCATACGAACGTTTTATTAAAATATCTGTGAATGGCAAGTAAAGCAGTGCCTATCAGCTTGTATGGAGTGCACGCCACTGTCTACTAATCTGCGCTGATCGAGCATGTTGGTACAGGGTTTAGTTTCGAGTTTTCCAAATCTCACAGACGATTATCTATGTACATTTTATGTACAATATCCCTTAGCTTTTACAGCACCCTGGGGAGGAAAGTGGTGACACCTGTATTCTTAATCCGTTCCCATACGGAATGTTTGTTTTATTAACTCTTGTCTGTAATTACTGCCTCGCTCCTTAAAATTTAGCTTGATTATACTCGTTAAAATAAATCTGTTTATCAAATCTTAAAATATCAAAAGTATGAGTATAAAACAAGCCAAAGAAGTGTTTAGATCGCAGCAGAAGTCATTCTCTTTTATATTCTATTTTATAAATATATCTTCTATCTTTTATAAATATGTCTGCCTACCTCGAAGGAAAAAGGCAAAATGTTATGATGATGTTTTCTTCTGATTGACGTCGTACTATAGCAATTGTATCTATAGCTTGCTACTATAGAAATTGCTGAGGAAGGACCATTTTCAGCCTCTAATATTAATGTTTCTTATTATGTAAATTTTAAACTTTGTTCTGTAGTCGAGGTTACTGAAATAAATTTATTTTCTTTCTTTCTTTCTTTCGTAATCTTAAATTTACTCTATTTTCTTTCAACATCAATATCGGATTAGATATATTTTCTATAGTTACGTCTAAGATATTACGTAAATGTTACACTTTAGTAGCAAAAAAAAAGACGAAAAAAATATCTGTTCGTTGTTTCATGAAACATTTAATCGGTTTTCTTTTAAATTGTGCCATTATGTGGTCACAAATTTACCAGATACTTCAGTCAGCCGCTTTAAAACCACTAACATATCTATGTGTGCGTGAAAATGTATCTATGTGTGTATATGATACAGGCTGTATATCATATGAAACGTCATTATTCTATGAAGTATGATTTAGCCAAGCTAATGTTACCTCTATCTCTATCTCCAGCCCATTCACTCCCACTCCTGGGCTCGGGCCTCCTCCACATTGGACGGGATTATGGTCTACTGTGCCGCGCTGACCAGGAGTGTTGGCACAGGGTTTACTTTCGAGTTTTCAGTCTCTCACAGAGATATCTGTATAAAATATCCCTTAGCTGGCTTTTACAGCACCCTGGGGAGGAGATGGGGTGGTGACACTTGTATTCTTAGTCCGTCACAACACGGACAAGTAGTAGTTTAACTATACTTTTAAAAACCATAGACACTGTAGCGGAATCGTTCATTGAGCACAGATAACAAGAAAAATGTGAACTCATAAAACGCGGGAAGGATGAGAATTTCTTCAAAGCGAAAAAAAAACAATAAATATTTAATCAGAGAACCATTCGACCTCCATTCATCCAAATCGTGACAATGACCTTTATGACGTCTGACCCGTGTGAAACTGACATCGTGACGTTCGGGTCGGGTTCGAATTTCAAATTTTCAAAAAAATACGGCCAGTTACTATTTTTTCTTGAAGGTTCCGTGCCACTACTACCAAAATATATATATATTCCTATTATGTAAATATCTTTTGATTGAGTGGACCGATTGCGATGAAACAAAGACTAAGTAATACCTTGAGTTAAGTAAAATTTTTACGTATGACATTTATTTTTATAAGTTTCGTACATTTTACGTGACGCGTGCACAGACAAACATCTAAACAGAAAAACAGACAAAAATTTCAAAAATGCTGGAAATGGTTAATCCCTGTGCCAACACGCCTGGTCAGCGCGGCACAGTAGACCATAATCCCTCCCAAAGTGGAGGAGGCCCGAGCTCAACAGTAGGAGGTAAATGGGCTGGAGAAGAGAAGAGAAGAATTAATTCAATCACCAGTCTATATCTATATATGTATAGACTGGTGATTGAATGAAAATCGCGGAGTCTTAGTAATAGTTACCATTTAGGAAGGGACCCTAAAAAAGTACGCCGTTACGGCCCGTTGATTGGATAGAATGTGTTCCGCCGTTGACGGGCTAATCACGATGATGACTAATTTCGAAAATTGAATTTTTGTGGAATTCACGATCTTTCTGTCACAATTTTGTTTCGGTTAAAATTGTTACCGATTTTATTGAATGACCTCCTTAATAATTGTCAGCGGGAGATTAATAGTTTTGAATGATTGTTTGTCTGTAGGTATGTTTTATGCTTTAACCTAGATTGATCGAATATACTGTTAATATTATCACTATGAGCTTTCGAAGGGTGCTGTAAGAGCTAAATATGGGACAATATAAGCAGTTAACGTTTACTGTCAGAGATGGAAATTTTGAAACAAAACCCTGTGCCAACACGCCTGTTCAGCGCGGCACAATAGAACATAGTCCCTACCAAAGTAGAGGAGGCCCACGCCCAGCAGTGGAACGTTAATAGGCTGGAGAGACAGGGGTATGTACCTATATCACTAGTTGAACACCACACGCCATTTTCTCTGTCCGCAAATCAGTGGGCACACAAACATTAACGTAGGTAATTCTTTTTATTGATTTCACGCCCATAAAGAGGCACACTGTCTTTTTCTGATTTCGAGGATTTTGGGGCCTACCCCCGTCGCATAAACGTGGCCTCTCACCCTGCACTTGGAGAGAGGCCTGCAGGATCATCTCCCGCCAGCCTTCTCATGTATTATGAGGAAGTTCCTCTTCCTGGAATTATAAACACAAATGGCTTGGCCCCTGTGGCTGCCGCATTTTGTAGCAGCTGTATATTTTAAATTTTTTTATTGATTTTATTATTTTCATTAAAAAATAAAATTAAAAGATTTGCTACATAACAAATTCGTCAATATAATTTTTGCACGTACTTGTTCACCTCTGCTTACTCCATCTACGTAAAAGCATGATGTTATGATATGTTGAAATAAGCTAAAAACCACTGACCGAGCAAACATTAAAACTTAATAGGAAAAATAGAATACTACACATAATATCCGTTCATGTGAAAATGACGCCATTTTTACTACCATACACAAAACATAAAATAATGGAGATATACTATATTTATATTCTGTAATAGGTAATAAAGTTATTTATTTACATCACTAACTTTTGTCATTTTCTCAATTTAAGCTTAGCATTTGTTATTTTCGGTGAGGTGATGGTTCAAGAATACAAGTGTCACCAACCTATAATTTCCCGCTTATTGTATATTAGGTACTAATTGTTTGTCTATAAATTGTAAAAAAAAATCTGTTATTTGTGTGCTATAAAGTATATTGTATTCTATATTATTATTTACATTATTTTTAACACGCCTACATTACTTCGTAACGTAGGTATCTATCAATGTATAAATCTGTGTAACAGAATCTTTGAAAGTGATTTTCACCCAGCCAGTTACCGTAGTCGGATTGATCTGAAATTTCGCACATGTATTAAGTAAAATATACTCAGGACTTTGCGTATGTGTTTGCGTGTTTTTTAGTTTTAGAACCAAGTAGATTATTTCTTTTTAATCTACAATCTTTGAAGTTCCCACAAGGCACGTGTCTCACCGGTCGAGCTAATATCCTGTCAAATATTTATTTTTTTAAATGTCACATAATTTGAAACATCAAACGTGCCGCGTGGAAAATGTTTAACCATGTAGTTTATAAGTATGTGTAGTAAAATTTTTCTTAAAACTGAAGTAATTGTGCTTTGCCGAGTTTCTTACGCCGGTTCTTTTCAATGGACTATTCGTCGGAGCGTGATGTTATATAGCCATTAGCTTTTCTCGGTAAATGTACTATCCAATACTGAAAGAATTTTTCAAATCAGACCAGTGGCTCCTGAGATTAGTGCGTTCAAATAAACAAACTCTTCAGCTTTATAATATTATTGTAGATAAATGATTTTCTATTTCTAACATACTCAGATAATTCTTCTCATAACATTTTCTAACACTTGTGCGACTCATTTGTTTTTAAAATTTAGCCCGACGTTTCGGAGACTTTACAGCCACCATGGTCACGGGTGACACTGTCGGGTGACCATGTGGGCTGCAAAGTCTCCGAAACGTCGGGCTAAAATTTTTAACAAATACACGCGTCTAAATCCGTAAAAAGTAGTTTTATCTAATTCTTTTCATGTCAATTCGCGTCTGATAACAGCTTAAGAGTACAAATGTCACCACCCCTTTTCTTCCCAGGGTGCTGTATTAAAGCTAACTAATAGGTACTTTTCATAGACAAAATAGGGCAAAACTCCATAGATAATACTACTTTTATCTATATTTTTTCCTTGATTTATTCTAAAAAGGTTCTAAACTGTAGGTATAAAGGAACTATGTAAGCCGGAAACTCCACCAAAGACTTACAAATACCTTTTGTATTTGTACAGAATGATTTCATTGTAAACTACACAGTCATACATGAGTAACATGACTGACATACATACAAACAATTATTCATTGTACTGCATATGAATATAAATAAGTTTTAGAACAAAAAATACCACAAATTCTTTAGGTATAGGATACACATACAAGTAGAACGTGACAAATAACTGAATGACGAATGTAAGGTAATAAAATAAAAAAAATAACAACGGTAAAGTTCGAGTTGGAATGGCTTTCAAAAAGTTCCGTACCATATATTATATGCATCAGTGATCAGCGTCATATCCATTAATATGTATTTTTCTTCATAAATAAATAAATATTCATGTAGCAGATGGCGCTCAATAGTCTCTGGCTACCCCATGGGAAAAAGGCGTGATGTTATGATGATGATGATTCATGGACATTTTACACAACGTCCTCTGGTCCCAAGCTAAGCTTATTATGCTTGTGTTATGGATACTAGAATACGGATATAATACATAAACTACTTTTCTTTTGTAAATACATACTTAAAATATATAGTAAGCACCCAGTCGCAGTACGAACATTTGTATGACAATTACAAATATCACACAAACCGTGCAGGAATCGAACCTCGTGAACGGCAGTCCGTTACATGAACCACTCGACGACAAAGCCCGCCATATATCTTTATATCTCTCACCTGTCGCAAACATTACACTTTCAACAAATATACATCACCTGTGAAAATTTCAACTCTCTAACTATCACCGTTCATGAGATACACCCTGGTGACCGATAGCAAATACTTAGTAGTATGGTCCCGAATGGTCCTGTTTTACTCTTTGATAAGGAACCGCAAACCGCAATACCTACACATTATACAAAGAACGCGAACGTGACTGATTACTGGCCAGTGACGTAAATAGTGATAAATTTAAAAAAAATATGCGATAAAAAGTTCATAGTTCATAAAATAATTAGGTATTTTTAATCTATATTCTTATTAAAAACACTACTATGTATTAGATAACCTTTTTTTATAACAGCGGCGGTCAAGAAAACAACCTTTTTATGTCTATCCGTCCTTCCATCCAATCGTTAGTCACCGCGCTTAGAGTTCAGTACCTAAAGGTAAAACAGGGCCTGCGGGCCTAACTAAGACTTCAATGTCCATCCGTTCGTCCGTCTGTCATCCGGGTAAATCATATAAACGATTTCGATTTCATTTTATACTAGCTGTTGTCCGCGACTCCGTACGCGTAGAATTTAGAAAATGTCCCCGTTTTCGCTACATTTTTCACTACTGCTTCGCTCCTATTGACCGCAGCGTGATGTTATATAGCCTAAAGCCTTCCTCTATAAATGGACTAACCAACAAAAAAAGAATTTTTCAAATCGGACTAGTAGTTTCTGTGATTAGCGCGTTTAAACAAACAAACCAAACGTTTTAAATTTAAATTGATAATATGGGTGAATTTCCCGAGGACAAAAATTACGTGGCCTCAATGAAATTGGTACTGTAAAACATAGTTATTATTCTAATATTTTTTTCTAGTTAGATGAAACAGTTATCTATGTGTAGCACTAAATATTTAATTAAATAGGATTAATTTATGCTCAGAAATAAAAATTTAACCTCGTTAACTTTCAATACCGTGTTTGTCCACACATCACCTTAATGTGTGTCATAGTCATTGATAAAAATCTATTGATTATTTATATTTAAACCTTGTTTTATTTGATACGTAAATAGTTGAAGTATTGTTACAGAAGATATTTATTCATAAATTTAAATAATACAACGACTGGTTAATAAAAATATATTTGTCCTAGAGCAACGTTTCATCGCAATGTCCTAAATATATTTATGAATATCGTTTTATCTAAAGACTTGCGTCCCCCACCCCTGCCGGCGTATTATGAGCGTTTTAAAATCATTCAAGTTCCAAGCAGGCCGTAATCTGCATGGCTAAATTAGGTATTATGGCCAAAATAAAACTTTTAGTTGAAAATTTTTAGTTAGTTCCTTAACTTTTAGTTATACCTTCTCCTTAAACATATTAATGTATGACTGGTTTAGCGAACTGACTGACTAATCATTTGTTCATAATACGAATTTGCCAGACAGTTCAATTCACGGCGTAAACTGCCTGTAAATAAAAGCTCATAATACGGCCGCTGTGTGCTAAACGTTGTTTATCAGTGTTGCTTGGTGATTGTCGTGGAAGAACGTATCTACGCGCCTGCGTTTTCGCGCCATAGATGTAAGTATCCATTTTTTTTTGTACTGGACATTTTTTCTTTCATCGCCGTGGATACGTCTAACTTCTATTACTAAGTTTGTCCTCTTAAGACGATACCAAAATAGCTTCGTGCATTTTTCTATGTACGAAGTTTTCATTGTTTCTTTAGATTGAATGGCTAGAGCTCAAATTTTTAAGTATATGTTTTTTCAATAAATGATCTAGGATCGCATCAACTCAGAAACACGATTGAAAAAAGTTTTCTCGATAGAAAATCTTGGCGAAACAACCTCTCAAATTTTTTATTTTTTTCATTTGTCGGTCTATTATCGCGTATTAACTAATGAAATAACTTTAAAAACATAAGTAACTGTTATATATAGAAACACGTAAATCAGAATTAAAATATATTTAGTAGATTTTGAGTAAATAGGAAAAGTATCCCTAATTCTTCATTTTCTGTGCCTACTGGCTGTGTTAATATGTACGTGTCGGCGATGATATACGATAATATTGATGTAGGCCCTTAATTAAGCTTTCGATAGAAAGCTGTTTATCTTATGTTTATTTGTGACGCATTAATTACCATGAATCATTACTAGATTTTTGGATACTTGATGCTTTAGCCTCGATTTTCATCGCCGTGCTCTCATTACCGTGGTTTCAGTGGCCTAAATTTGCTATGGCAATGAAAAAAAAAACACGGCGATGAAACACAATTTCATTGCTATGTCTTTTAAAACAATCTTTCATTGCCATGACCAGTTGTTTCATTTCCGTGCGTTATGCTTTCATCGCTACGGCCTGCTTAATAAAAAACCTATCTGCATTTATTAGTGGACTGCTTATTTTTAGGAAGACAAGATACCTAAAACGAAACTATCGGAAGAGGAGAGAAAGCAAAGAAAAAGATTGGCCGAGCAAAAGCGACGTTTAAAATTAAGAAGCGACCCTGTTTTACGAGAGGAGTATTTAAGAAAAGAAAGATAATCTTTCTAATATAAGACAATAAAGAAATTATGATACTTAATAATAGTGATACGAGTGAACTGGAAAGACCGATATTCCTGTTAACAGACCCATATTGGTAGTTGTACATATGAGATGTAACTTAGAAAGGATTTTCTACTAGAAAATACTGTACTACAACGACTGGGTACAAAGCGTAGGGCTACCTAATCACAGTCGGTCTAGATTTTTATAAATGTTACTTATTGATTTTACGCAAATTTTAAAATCGCACCATGTTTTCAAGCAATAACGATTGTATACTTTAAAAAGTGTATTATTATTTGTTGATTTCTATTGTGTAATTTTCTGTGTGAAAGAATTTAAATAAATGTTTGTGTTGCTTTGACTCTATTTTTCTCTGATGGGAGAATGATATTGCGAAGAGGGTAAAAAGAGACTGGGAATAGAACAAAAAATATAATTGACTGGTATCTATTGCAGGTAAGTATATTATTTAAAAGATAATTGGCTATTTTCATTACCGTGGATTGATTCTATCATTCCCGTGGCACAGTTCTGCCGTGCACGCGTCTTCCATCCCCGTGGCACGAAATTTTTAATGGTCTATATCTCGTTAGTTTTTTAAGCTACCAGCTTGATATTAAGCAAGAATACATATATTATCAAACACTTGAGTAAACACTATTTTTGCTTGTTCCAAAGTTAAAGAAAAAAAAATCCACGGAAATGAAAATTTTATTGGACCTGTTGAAATTTTGCCATATACTTATGATATTACTAGCTGTTGCCCGCGACTCCCTACGCGTGGAATTTAGAAAATTTTCCCCGTTTTTGCAACATTTTTCACTACTGCTTCGCTTCTTCTGGTCGTAGCGTGATGTTATGTAGCCCAAAGCCTTCTTCGATAAATGCCCTATCTAAGACTGAAAGTATTTTTCAAATCGGCCCAGTGGTTCCTGAGATTAGCGCGTTACAAACATACAAACTCTTCCGCTTTATAAAATTAAGTATAGATGATTATAACTTGTACGGAACCATTTGTGCGCGGTTCCGACTAGTACTTAGCCGGTTTAACATGACAAGACAGGCAGACTATATTGACGGTGACTATATAGACGGTTGAATATATTGTTTTTAGGGTTCCGTACCCAAAGGGTAAAAACGGAAACCCTATTACTGAGACTTCGCTGTCCGTCCGTCCGTCCGTCCGTCCGTCCGTCCGTCTGTCACCAGGCTGTATCTCAAGAACGGTGATAGCTAGACAGTTGAAATTTTCACAGATGATGTATTTCTATTGCCGCTATAACAACAAATACTAAAAATAAAATAAAATAAATATTTAAGGGGGGCTCCCATACAAAAAACTGATTTTTTTTACCGTTTCTTGCTCGATACTAATAACGTTGCCTTATGTTGCATAGATAATGGTACGGAACCCTTCGTGCGCGAGTCCCACTCGCACTTGACCAATTTTTTAATAAAAACATCTCTCTTTACCGCCCACTGTTAGGCACGGACTTCTCCACTTTGGGAAGGATTATGGTCTATTATGCCTAGCTGTCGAGATGCTATTATGTAAAGATCGTGGCGAGTAATTGGATGCTAGCGGCACAAGACCACGCGTTGTGGCGTTCTATGGGGGAGGCTAACAACAATACGTCCAAGAATGGATGGAGAGAGGCTGATGGATGGATGAATGGATCTGGATGCCTCGCTGACAAGGCGTTGATACAGGGTTTATTTTCGAAATTTCCGTCTCTCACAGAGAATGTTATATGTGTACAATATCCTCTAGCTTACTCTTACAGTACCCTCGGGTGGTGACACTTGTATTCTTAATCCGTCACGACACGGACATTTATTTTAATTAAAGTTTAACTTATACACACAGATTAGGTACATATTATATTATTTTTTTAATTATATGTCTAACAACTTGTTTTATATTCGCGTCATAGACAACTGGTCTCATCTCTATCTTGTCTATGCAAATCCTCTGTGGAATTTATTGCTAATGTTTTCATAATATATTAAAAATTTTATTGCAAAAAATATAATGGCGTTATATTTTGACTGTTTGATTTAGAAATAGATTTTATAGCATGGCAACTTTTTAATGTTTTTCTGTATTTGAAATTCGAATATTATTTTTAATAAAAATTTCAAACAAAGTTTTCATAATTATATTCTAATAGGTATTTTTGTTTGCTACGGTGCCTTAGTCAAGCTTATTTATGCATCATTCAGCCTATATAAAGGTCCCACTATTGGGCACGTAACACATGTCCCTCTATACTGGTAACGTATCTGGTCTACTATAGATACCACGCTGACCAGACGTGTTGGTATAAGATTTAGTCTCATTTCTCTACATTTCTTTCTCTTACACCACTTTAAAATATCACACAAATATTTTGTACCACGGCCTTCGGAACGCCAGTCCGTTGTACGAATCACTAAACTACGACGGCCGCATTAAAATCTTAATAACCACTTATAAATAGTAAATAACCTAATTTATTACCATACCACCATAATATACAACATAATATAACCACAATTTATTCCCAACAGTATCGAATATCTCATAAAAGGCTACCGTGAAATAAATACGACAATTTTCTGTTACAATTTACATAAATTACATAGCGCTAAAGGATATCTCTCATATCACTTACAATATTATCATTTTAAATAGGTTAGAGTATATAAAAGGGATTATTACATTTATCTTTCTCTCTCTAAAGCATTATCCCCAATTAATCCCAATGTTACGAACCTCGTGGTTAATTGGTCCATGTAACAGACTGCCGATCACAAGGTCGCGGGTTCGATTCCCGCTCGAGACAATCATTTGTGTAATATTTATAATTGTCAAACAAATGTTTGTACTGCGTCTGGGTGTTTCTATGTATTATAAGTATGTATTTACCAAAGAAAAGTAGTATAAGTATTCTATCCGTATTCTGGTATCTATAACACAAGTTAAAGCTTTAGCTTTGGGACCAGAGGACGTTGTGTGCAATGTTTATGAATATTTGTTTATTTATTGATGTTGAGCACTGTCGTCCTCCAGTTTGGGAGGGATTATGGTCTACTGTGCCGCACTGACCAGGCGTGATAGCATAGGATTTATTTTCAAGTTTCCGTCTCTCATAGAGGATTTCACTGAGTGCAATATTCCTTAGCTGGCTTTTACAGGTGGGAAGGAAAAGTGGTGATGATAATTGTATTCTTAATCCGTCACCACACGGATAAAAATATCGCCACGTTTAAATATTCATCAAAATTTTGCGTAAATGTAATAAGCACGCTATCATAAACAAGTAAATTAGCAAATAAATAGCTCTTTTAAAATATATTTAAATACAACTTTTTTATAAATATATTACAACGAAAATGTTGTTACTTTGACTTCTAAACACATCGACTACTGATTCGATTATCGATTTAAATCGATATGTATTCAATTGATCGTTAGATATGTATTTGACATTATGATCTTACATCTTATTTAAGCAAAAACCTTTTCTTAGCCGCTATAAAGCGGCTAAGAAAAAAATATAGCTACTGTTTTAATGTAAAAATAATATTAGAAAATTAATATTATTATAACCGCTTAAGAAATACTTCAAACCCGTTGTGCCCCACAGTTTTAATTGCCTACATACCTACTACCTAAATTCCGCTCACCATTTAGGGGGTCAAAGAAAACACGCATAACTACCTGATCCTGAAAATATATGTTTATTTTATTTTAAATATTGCATTAGATTTACACACAAGCACCGAGGACTACTGAATTTAAATATGCATTCAAGATTTGTAAGCGTGTTTTTAGGGTTCCGTACCCAAAGGGTAAAAACGGGACCCTATTACTGAGACTTCGCTGTCCGTCCGTCCGTCCGTCCGTTAAAATTAATTTATTAAAAGCAGACAATAATCTCTGCGAGAGACAAAAACTTGAAAGTAAACCCTATGGCAACACGGGTGGTCAGTGCGGCACAGTAGACCATTATAACCTTCTGTAAAGAAGGAGGCCTGTGCCCAACAGTGGGACGTTAAGGTTTGGAGAGAGAAAAAGAGAAGGTAAGCCATTTTAATACCTTTTTAAAAACCAGTGTTAAGCATTTGTTAGTGATTTCGTCCGCCTATTAAACTGGTTTTTAAAAATACAGTTTTTTTTTGGTATTTTTGTTTGTATGTATGTTCCTATGTAAGCATATTATTATGTAACTTTAAAAATACGCACCGGATTTAGATGCGGTTTTTTTAATAGATAGAGTGGTTCAAGAGAATGATATTATTTTTCTGTATAATTTATTAACGTTTGCTTTCAAAATTTTACGCGTACGGAGTTACGGGCTTCAGCTAGTCCTTCATCTTCTTCTTCTCCAGTCCATTCACGTCCCTCTGTCGGGCACGGGCCTTCTCCATTTTAGGAGGGATTATGGTCTACTGTGCCGCGCTGAGCAGGCGTGTTGGCACAGGGTTCATTTTCGAGTTTTCCGTCTCTCACAGAAGGTGTAATCTGTGTGCAATATCCCTTAGCTGACTTTTACAGCACCCTTGGGAGGAGATGGGGTGGTGACACTTGTATTCTTAATTCTTAATCCGTCACCACGCGGAGGACACGGCAGCTAGTCCTTAAGTTCTTACTAATTTATAATTGTGATGACACAATAAAAATTTTGACGAGCTTAAGTGTTAATGTGTGTAACGAAACTATAGCGCGATTAAAAAAGTGGTACAACGCCATCTATCGACTGATATGGTAAACTTCTGATTGTTAAGGTTTGATTTCTAAATTTCACGCGTACGAAGTCGCAGGCAACGGCTAGTATTCTATAAAACAAAACCAATTTGCCAGTTAAAATCCTTTTAGTAATTTTATCGTAACATTTGAACAATTCTTTCATTTCCGACTAACAAAGCTATTGACCAACAAACAACGAAATGAAATAAACTATTTTGTGAAACAGACTGGTAATTAATTGCGCATAGTGATAGTATTGAGTTCGATTCTCGTTACGTGCATGCAAAACTATTAATGTTTTTTGTTACTGTTGTTCAACTCTGCGGTTTTGTTGTAGGTAGGTACTTGGATTTGTTAAGGTATGGATATGAATATAATTTCTTTCTCCTCAATTCGTCGAAATATTTCCTAGATTTTTCAGACTTCATAAATCAATTGTGTTAGATTTATGTTTATATATATTTACTTAGCAGTAGTATTATTAGTACTCATTTATTTAACCATAATGCTATTATTTTCTTACCATTATTATTATATTTTTTGTCTTGTCTATAGCAACCATCAACTAAATTCCCGACGCCGATTATACAAGACAAAATCCCAGATATTTAGGCAACAATGGATTATATCCCCATATTCCTTTTAGGCTTCAATCTAGGACAAAAGAGGGCCCCAGGAAGGTTGGCAGCCCTAGTTCTTATCCAATTTGAGTCGATCTAAGTTAAAAGTTCGTTTGTAAATCCGCCGTCACATGAAAACTGGTTTCTATCAAGTTTACGTAAAAGGATATTGTTAATTTGATGAATTATTTAACTTTTTGTTATTTAACAACACTAAATACACATGTTAATAGGGATTATTTATGTTCTATAATTATTTTCTTTCTTATCTTAGGGTGCTTCCATAAATAACGCCACAGGTTAAGTTTTAAATTTGATTGAACTAAAGACTTGTAGCTGAATGTTAAAAAACCAGTCAAGTACGAGTGGGACTTGCATAAGAAGGGTTCTATAATGTTATTATCATAAAATATTCGTCATGTTGTCTGTATCATTAAGGTACACTAAAACTTCTTATAATGTCCTCGCTATTTTTTGTATAAATGGGTAGGTACCTATGTATTTATTTGTGTATAATATGTTTAAGTATTTATTCGTATAACTATTTGTGTATGTATTTTGGTATGTGTTTATGTACGTATTTTATCAATATGTTTTTCAGTATTAGCTATTAATATTAAGTACTTTTTATTTTGTTTATCTAAACACCTGCTTCACTTATCTCTGCATCAGCCTATGATTGACTGGAAGAAAATGCCTAAGGCATGAAGTTAGTTTTGCAGATATAAGCTCCCATGGGGACATACATACAAAAATAACTACTTTGTTAGGGTTCCGTACCCGAAGGGTAAAAACGGGACCCTATTACTGAGACTTCGCTGTCCGTCCGTCCGTCCGTCCGTCTGTCACCAGCCTGTATCTCAAGAACGGTGATAGCTAGACAGTTGAAATTTTCACAGATGATGTATTTCTATTGCCGCTATAACAACAAATACTAAAAATAAAATAAAATAATGATTTAAGGGGGGCTCCCATACAACAAACATGACTTTTTTACCGTTTCTTGCTCGATACTAATAACGTTGCCTTATGTTGCATAGATAATGGTACGGAACCCTTCGTGCGCGAGTCCGACTCGCACTTGACCAATTTTTATTTTCTAATAAGTAAAGATAAGACTTTTGTAGTTCCTAAGATTATCGCAAACAAACATTTGTCATTTAATATATTACATAAATATTCGCAATACATCAGTAACATAACTTATCTAATAAATTAACCTTATTTAATAAGATTAAGCCCATAATTTAGAGTTTATATCTGAAATAATTAAACTTTTATAAGTCTTAATGTTGAAGGGACGCCATCGCGACATGCCATGAATGATTCAGGCAACATTACACGGTCCCTAGAACTTTTTTGACACCATACAAGTCCATAATTTAATGTTAATTAAACCTCTACTGAATTTATTTCGCTGGTGATGGTGAATTTTTAATTTTATTACCAAAATCTGTGTTTTAGCAGCCTTTTTGTCTGTTTTCGTCGCCTAAATAGCGGTTTTCGTAAACACTTAAATTAAAAAATATACTTACGTAGTGTTATAGTGATAACTAACCTTGTTTCCCTCGTATTCGTTTTGTCGATTGACGCCGCCACAAAGTTCAGCATTAGCTTTCAATATTACCTATACATAGGATTTTAAGGCGGTCACAAACGGCATATTATTATAGCGAGAAAGTAACAGATATATCTGTCGGTGACGTCTCGTGCATAGATAGATCTCGGTATATTTATAATATTAATATATATCTGTCTCTCTCCCACCTCGTCTTTTTTTATATACATCTGTTTCTTTCTCGCTATATTAATATAATTTATAATAATACCAGCCGTTACCCGCGACTTCATCTGCGTGAAATTTAGAAATTAAACCTTAACAAACAGAAGTCTACCATATCACTCGATAGATGACGTTGAATTTGTTGACAATTCTTTTAAATCATACTATGGTTTGGTTACACACATTAATACTTAAGCTCGTCAAGATTTTCGGTTTTTCGTAAAGGATAAGGATAAGTTAACTAACAACTAAAGTTAACTAACTAACAGATAACTGTAGTTTAGCTATACTATACCATTACACTCTACGACATTTTATGCTAAGTCCTTCACAGTAGAAGCAGCGGCACGGCAGCAAAGTCGGTAACTACCTTTAAGAAGTACCTGAAGGAACATTACTTGTCGTTGTTATCCATATAGATCACTATGTTAGTCTTAGTGTATATACAACGTGTTTCAGAAAGGTGTAGTCATATTTGAGCATCGTTACACATGGCTGGTGACTAGGCACTAGGCATGGATTTAATTACAAATATTAGTTATATTATGACTTTTGTGTTCATACAAATTTAATTAATTTATTAAATTAATCGATCATGTTTAAATACAACACTATGTACTATGAGGTCATATTTTATCGGAAGGTTCAATCGCCTTCAATAAACCGTAAAAATCTCATAAATGATGCGCTCCTGATAGTTATTTAATAATAGGTTATAATCAACAAAAAACTTACCAACTGTATTTTTCTATGTGTAACTGTAATATTTATAATATTTAAGGCCTACCCAATGCAACCTTAAAATATGACTACACCTTTCTGCAACACGTTGTATAGAGTTTATATGTGTATATTTTTTATGTATTTTGTATGTACATGTCTTTATAGTTATTTAATTATGTATGTATGTATGTGTATATGTATGTACATCACAATTAGCTTAATTTTTCTTTCCTCTCTGTCCATCCAAAGGTTGTCTGGAAGAGATCGCATTTTGCGATAAGACCGCCTATTGTACCTACTTAACTATATATTCTAAAATTGTATAATATTAAGTACCTACTGTCATTTTGTTAAGATGTACAATAGAGTATTCTATTCTATAAGGATGCCGGTGGTGCCCTTTATCCATTGCATTACCACATACCTGTACCTCTACTCTTCATTTTATTAATATTGTTGATTCCGATCTTCCCTCCCTCTCTTTTTAAGCCCTGTTGAGTATGGGCCTCCTCCACTTTTGATCCAGATCTTCTATAAGCCTACCAGCATATTTATTAGCAGTTGCCTGCGACTTCGTACGCTTGGAATTTAGACAAATATTTTTGCAACATTTTTCACTGATGCTTCGCTCCTATTAGTCGCAGCGTGATGTTATATAGCCTATAGCCTTCCTCGATAAATGTACTGTCCAATACTGAAAGAATTTTTCAAATCGGATACGGGATTCCTGAGTTTAGCGCGTTTAAACAAACAAACTCTTCCTTCAGCTTTATAATATTTTAGATAATCCCTCCCAAAGTGGATTCCTCCACTTTGGGAGGGATTATCTAAAATATCTCGTGCTCAACAGTGGGAAGTTTATAAGCTGATGAGAAGCCTTGGTTCAGGTTAGTATATAAAATAAAACAAAATAAATAGTTCTCTCCAACATTTATTGGTCGAAAAATAAATTAAAAACTTTGGATTTCAACAAAGGCCCGAAATCGTAGAAATAAATACCTACAGGGACTACACTTATTTTTTAACAACATATTTACAAAATTATTACCGATTAGGTAGTACTTATTACTAATTATTCGAACTCCCATATTTATACAAACCATTTGAAACGAACTCCAAACAAAAGGTACAAAGAAATATCATCCATAATGGTGTATTATTACTTAGTGTAACATTTAGGTGGTATAAACACCTCTAAATATAAAATAATTGAATTTGTAGTAATAACAACTCTATACATATATTTTTTAACACTTGCGCGACTCATATATATTGCATCATTTTTAATTTTTAGTCCAAAATTTTCGGAGACATTTCAGTCACCATGTCACCAAATATACCTACGCCTCTAAATCCGTGAAATTTGGTTTTATTTGAACTCTATACTCATTTACAAAAAAATAATGAAATGAATTTACATAAAACTGATTACAGAAACATTTTTCTGCTTTATTTAACGCATAAATTAAATTTTAATTAAACATTCTTATTTTACTTTAACGTGTAATGAAACAAAAATATCGATCAAACACCACAAATACGTTACGCCAAGTACAAACACACCATAATATTTTAATTTCAAACTTTTTTCTCTTATACCTAATAATAATCATATCTACAATGTGGACTGTTTAGTTCATATACCGAATATAATAAAAAACTCGTGTTAGAGAGAGACAAAAAGATCTATAACCAAAATCAAATATGAAGCAGAGCTCTGCTGAGTGTCTTACTTCGGTTCCTTTTCAGCTGATTGCATGCCATGAATCGATGGTAAACAAATACATAGCATAAAGGGGCTCATAAATGGCATATTAATTTATATTAATATAGCAAGAAAGAGACGGTATATAGAAAAAAGATGAGGTGAGAAAGAAACAGATATATATCTGTGACGTCATAAGTATAGATTCTATACATCTCGGTACATTAATATTATATCTATCTCTTTCTCGCTATATTAATACGCCGTTTGTGGTGCCCTTATGAGTATTTTTTGTTAAAATAAATAAGTGTCTACATGATTAAATGATATTAATTTTATTTTATTTCTGTCTCTGTCTAACACGAATTTAGTAATGGACAGATTTTTACACCTTATGCTTGAAGTTCGCTTTTTAGTTCTGGATAAGCTAAATAGATTATGCTGTTAAAATTAAGCAAAAAATATTATTAAAATAAAGGTCAGCGCATATTTCCATAAGCAACATGTATTTGCAAAAGTATGTAAATGACGATATAATGTATGAAAATGCATTTCTTATGTCATATTAAAATCACGAAAAACCAAGGCTTTTATTAAAGGCTTTTCTGCAAAGCGAATAACACCTTTGTAACGTTTTGTTCATGAAATTTCTAGATATTATTCTTTACAAGGCTCATACACAACCAACTCTAAAAACTAACTATTTTCATGGTATTATATAATGTGTGAATAATTTAAGTCTTCAGCATGCCGTTACCATGACAATTAACAATGCTAAAATTGGCTAAATAGATTTCTTACATAGTTGGTTCGCCATTACCTTTTACCATGAATAGGATAAAACGACAAAATGTTTAATTAAAAAAGTCTGTATAATGATATAATGGTCTTTATACCAATTTAGTATAATAATATAATGGTCTAATAAAACAATTTCATACATTATATGTCCGAACGTGTACACACAACACACGTGGCACACGCAATATGAACAATTTTGCGTTGACGAACCTAATACTTATTTTGAAAATATTTTCAATGGCGGCTAATTTTTAACAGTATAATACTAATTAAACCAGAACTATCCAATTTCGATAACAATTTTACATCACTAATGCATCCCATTATTTAGGTAGATAGGCAGAGGTATATATCTTAATTAAAAGTACATACTGGTAAAATAATATCAAACAACTGTAAACAAAAAGAAAGAAAAGAATAGAAATGCCCAATACATTACGAATTAATTTACAATTTTCTATAATTTTACCTCTGCTATCACCAGGTATTTTACAAAATTTTACTTCAAATAAACCAGTATGGCCGCATTTTTATAACTTTACAGTATTATAACGTACAACTGCAAAATATATTATACATACTAACAGTAATACCGTCCCTACAACCTATTAAGTATTTTGGGTCCGTAGCTATTAAAAGGAACATTTAAAACCCTAATATAATACAACCAATTTACAAAAACCCCAAAAATTAAATTTTATTTCAATTTCATACAAAAAATATTCCAAAAATAGCTACGGATCCGTTTTCTGTGTGATCTCTGAATACACTTACATTATTATTTTTATTAGGAAAATGTGTTTTTTGAGTAAATTTTCTTCGTTTTAGGAAATCTCAATAACCGACCCAGTGACTCACAATTTTAGAGTTTTTTATCACTAATATTAACAATAGTTATTTTATAAAAATACCTTTAGAACAGTAAGAGGTAGCTGAAGCTTCACAATTTTACATTTCTAAAAAGTTTCTCGCTAAAAAAACATTAAGTACATAGAAAATAGACTATTAAATTATGAAATAAGTAAGTACATGTAAATTTATAAGCAAAAATAATGTGAACATAAAAAATTGTAAACTATATTAGCGATCACTAGTAGCACCAATGCGAATATTTCTTAATAAATGTTGGAACTTCATTTTTTTATGTAAATTATTTACAAGAGCGACGACGCATTGCATGTAATCAGTTTAATAAATATATTTATTTATTTTAAATTAGCTCTTGGCGAAGGTATGTCTTATATTTCCGTAAATTTCATCATATTTTAAATTAAAATAATATGTAAACACAAAACTAGCCAAGATTTTACAACCTTTACTGAGCAAATGAATATTCCATCAACGAATTTCATCGAAACTTTACAAATTTACAGTTTTCTATTTTAATAAAAATCAGTAAAATCTCGACAAATATTGATAAAATCAGGCACAAGTGATAGGATTGTTATCTCTAAACATTGAGTCACTGGTTCGATAATAATTTTAATAACTAACAATTAGCATAAAAGGAATTTTTTTCACAGATATATATAATTTTAGGCTTACACAATAATTATAAGACGTTTCCTGAAAACAAAGAACAATGTCGATGTATTCAGTTATTATAACAATGGATTAGACTTAGGCCGTTTCATTAGCAAATACCTATATTGCTTCTAGCCTAGAAAGGCCAGAAAAATAATAAAGCCTAGTACATATTTTGTTTAGTTAATATTGTAAATTTGTTAATTGTATGAGCTAAATATAAACATATAAAAACTGACATTAAGAAACTATCATTGGGTACTAATTCAGTTATATTAAAAATTTTATTGAACTTTACAAATAAAACTCACATTAATAGTAATCGAAATATGAGATTTATTAAGATTGTACCAAAAGGGAATAACACGACGGACGTACATGACATATTATTTGTTGAGTATTATGCAAAAAATGAAAAATCTTTACAAAAAATAGTTAATTATTAACTAAATAGTATATAATAATTTGATTTATTCAATAGTTATGATTCACAATTTGTATGCAACTTATTCAGTTACAATGCATATAACTATTATAAAAATAATTGTAAGAGATTTATTTCATACAGATCTGTAAAGAACTTTTCTTAAAAATGTAATAAAACTATAATTAAATAAATCAATATATGTACACATAAAGTTTACAATTTACAAATAAAATACACAGGTTTAAAAATTTTTCTAAGTTTACAATTTCTTACAAACACTTTTTTATTTTTGTTCAGGAAACGTCTCAATAAGTAAATATAAAATTATTTTTTCTCATTATAAACTAGCGGACTGATTTTCTTTCGAGATTCTGCGAATGAGGTCATATTTTTTTATAACAATAATCATATTTTTATCTTTATACTAAGTACACAGCACAACTAATTGAAAACTATTGTTAGAGAATGCTAAGAAAATGTTTTGTAGTGGTCGAGTTTCAAATTATACATGTCTTTATTACCTACTCCTTAAAAAAATATTTGCTTACTAAGCTTAACTCCATAGAACATTATTTTTATATAGCTAATAAAAATGTGTAACACAGATATGAAGATATAAGAAAAAATCTTATTGAGCCGACCACAAGTACCTACAGAGACAACTGCAGAAAAATTATGGTTAATATGTACTATCAGAGACATCAACGGTTGGCTGCGTAGATATTGTTTTGATGCTATTGGATTGAGAATAGAAAACCTATTGTATTAGTCTATGGTTCAATTGAACCTGTAGCGTGTATTGGAGACACACATAGATACCTGTTTCCGATTTCTATCCGTATTCTGGTACCCATAACACAAGCAATATTAGCTTAGCTTGGGACCAGAGGACGTTGTGTGAAATGTCCATGAATATTTATTTATTTATTTAAGTAGCTTCAAGCTGGGTAAGTAGCCATTGACATACTAACTGGTAAGTCTGTTAGTATCTAAATGTTCGAAAGTATATATTTAGATCTTATCAGATCAGATCAGCCTACCCCCATGGTGTGTTGGTATTTATGTCTACACTTCATTTAGTTATCATGTAATAATCTCCAAAACATGGGGTGAAAGACAAACCTAATAGAAATGAGGATTATTTCAAATCTTCATGTTAAAATCATTAGTAAATCGTTACAAACTCCTGTTGCTCTCATAAAATCTATAGCCATGAATATCAAATACGAATTTGGTTATTGTTATTTGACTGGCGAATGCAAATTAATTGGCAGTCGGAAAGGGACGCTAATGCCCTCTAACGAGCGGATTAAGTCTATGAACCCAACAGGGTTGTCAACACGTGGGTGTTGTTTTTAAAATACCCATATTTTTATGGTCCTAGCCTTTTTAATGTTCTTTTTTCTATTTCAAAAATAGAACAGAAATTAAAAAGGTTTGATACCCGCGTAAATAATTACTGTTTTTACAGGCTTTTAATAAAGGTGTCACGATGTTTGTAAGTTATATCTTGCTTTTGACAAACTTAAATAGGTACCCGGGAATTAATAATTGAGCTAAATTTTTGCACATTTATATATGAACCTCATCTAGAGCGAGAAGCTACCTACCAAATCTGTATTGATACAACATAATCCCATCTAGTTTACTTTTTTTTAATTTAGCATTTAATTATTTCACTGCAATGAAATAAAATCAAATTTTAAAGCTTACTTAAAACAGACAAGCTCTTGCCCGAATTTAGAAAAGTTTCCTTGTTTTTGCAACCTTTTACACTGATGCTTCGCTCCTATTAGTCGCAGCGTGATGTTATATAGCAAAAAGCATTACTCGATTTTCTCGAATTAGACTATCCAACACATTTTTTTTTAATTTGAAACAGTAGCGCTAATCTTAGTTCCAGAGCACAAAGATTTCAGCTTTGTAATATTAGTATTGATAGATTTTAGCTTCTAATTATTAATTAGATAAGCACATCGATGTAATTACAAAAAAAATTATAAGTATTTATATAAGGTTATTATTACCTAGCTTTCTAATTACACAATAAACAAATAAAATATGGAAAGTTTTGATTGGTTTCGTGCGAAACCGTGGGAAATAGAGATTTACAATAAAAAATGTAAAAATTATCTTCTATCGAATAACACCGTTTGTTTAAACGATATACCCGTAGATAATCATTAAAACCAATGGCTTTCAAAAAGTGCTCTTTACATTTTGCTACAAATGTAGAATGTTTAAAATATCGTTGCAATAGAGCGAGAGAGGAGGAGGCTCGTGTCCAACAGTGAGACATTTATGGACTAAAGATAGAAAATAAAGAAATAATAATAAATATTCATGGACATTTCACACAACGTCCTGTGGTCCCAAGCTAAGCTTATATGCTGTAAGCTTGTATGTGTTATGGGTACCAGAATACGGATATATTACATAAACTACTTTTGTAAATACATACTTATCCTTACTAATTAATAAATGCAAAAACAAGTTGGCGCTTTAGAAATTTTGACGAGCTTAAGTGTTAATGTGTCGAACAAAACTATAGCGCGATTTAAATAAACGGTACGGTACGCCATCTATCGATTGTCATAATAAACTTCTATTTGTTAAGGTTTAATTTCTAAATTTCACGCAGTATTTCAGACGCAATACAAACATTATGAACCCGCGACCTCATGATCGGCAGTCGTTACATGAACCACTCAACCACGAGGCTCGTCGAATGTAAAAAGCACTAATCATTTAAAATATTTACGTATTGCAAGATAATTTAACGGCAACAGAATTGTGTAAGAAGGTCAATAGTTTTTTTTTTGCCAGAAACACAGAGTTCGGATAAAAAAGCACAGTTTTAAAAATGATTTTAAAACAACTTGTCAAACAGATTACAGACAGCTTTAGCCATTTTCAATATCGTGTCTAAACTGTAAAATTATAAATTTAGTGTTGAGGTAACTAACGGTAAAATAAAATTATTTATTCGTTTGTCTTTTTAACTGAATTCGATAAAGAAGGTTATCAATTCATCGGAATATTTCATTTTAAGTCGCACCAGTAGAACTAGTACCTACATAATATGTATCGCCTTTTTTTAACATAGTTCGGTAAGTATCTATCAATGTATTAATCTATGTAATCTAAGCTAACCTAAGGCCCCTGGACTTTAAGTCTCAGTGAGACCCTGTGGCTATTATTTATAGTACCTAATAGTTTTGGCCTATGCTGTTATTTCAGGAAATCTTATACCATTCCAGTGTACGAATCGAACCCTAATAAAACCGGCTCACTGCTATCTACGTTACACCCAAAGGCCACACACCCAAACCGACTATCCTAACGCTAAACCACCAAGTAACAAGGGGGCCAAGTCTGCTAATTCTGCTATTACAATCATATTACAATGTTGTTATAACGGTCAGTCACTGACGCCATAGTGGCGTCATTATGACAAAAAATTAATAGTAGACTACCAAATTTGGTGAAATTTCGCCATTATGACACCATTATATACAGACGGGCTTCGTGGTCTAGTGGTTCATGTAACGGACTGCGGGTTCGATTGCCGCTCAGGATAATCATTTGTGTGATCTTTATAAATATCATACAAATATTTGTACTGCGTCTGGGTGTTTCTATGTATTAAAAGGATGTATTTACAAAAGAAAATTAGTATATGTATTCTATCCGTATTTTGGTACCCATAACACAAGCATATAACCTTAGCTTGGGACCAGAGGACGTTGTGTGAAATGTCCATGAATATTTATTATATTTATTATTATAGCGTCATTATGAGTCATAATTTATGACACCAAACTTGATTTTTTGACACAATGGCGCCATTATGGTGCCATAGTGGCATCACTATGGCACCATAATGGCGCCATTGAACTGTCATTGTGACAAAATTATATTAGCAGACTTGGGGCCCTGTCAGTAACAACAAACACGAATAAAACTATGGACACTAACTAGTCTCTAATAGTCGTTTACCTATTATCGATTGAAATCAATTTCAGGTTAATGATATCGATACGAAGCTATGTATTAAGTAATTAGTTATAATTATGGGTTTTTAGAAATTCATTGATGATATTTTCGTTTCTATGTTATTAAAATTTCTTATAATTGTTTACTTATAGACACGATTTGATTTTGCCATTATTACGTTAGAAAATAACTAATAATTTCAATTGGCATTATTCATATTTTTTTAATCTCTCAATTCGAAAACCATTTCGGGGAATAGAGTTTTTGATCATGATCCATTAGTTTTATTTTCGGAAAATTTGCTATATTAACGATTATTTTTCAAAAAGAGCAAATGATCTGTGTCCTTAAAATGAAAGACTTAAAATATTAAGCGTTCTGAGTCATATACTAGGTACTCTTTGGTGGAGTTGAAATTGGTCTATTATATCAACTTGGCAACTTGGAAAAGATGTTTTGCAATCTGTCTTAAGTCTATCAGAAAAAGTCAATACACAGATTGCGTACAACGATGACGTCACAACATTTAAAATAATATCTTTAAGTATTTTTAAAAAATTCTATATAGTGAATATTTCAATAATATTGAAATTAGTTGCTTAAAATAGTCTATATTTTCTAATAAAAAATTTCAAAACAGCAGGCCAAAAATTATGAACAATGCCAATTTTCTAATAACTTAATCAATATTAAAACTATGCCGAAATAACTAATTAACTTGGATATTATCTATAACTAGATATTTCGGCATAGTTTTAATATTCATACTTTTCTACAAACACAAATAAACCTGAATTCTCTCTCGGTTAGGCACAGGCCTATTCCGCTTTGTCAGGAATTATTGCCTGTGCAATATCCCATAGGTGGCTTTTACAGCACTTTGGTAAGGAATGGGGCGGTGACAATCTTATTACTTTCATATTCTTTATTAATAATTTTTACGTATTCTTAATCCATCACCACACAGACGCGGTAATATTTAACATTGATACAGCGCTTATAATCGTCGTGCATGTATGACCAAATGTATGAGTGTAAATGAAACCAACGAAGTATATACACGCATACGATGTTATTTATAGTGTCTGCCTACCTCATTGGAAATAATATCCAATATCGTCTTTTAAATACCATGTTTGCATAAAAATCCTTTTTTTCAAGTCATATAGAATAGAAAACGAAGCTTACTTATCTAGCAAATCATGTCCTTTTTGTTATCTAAGCAACCGGTATTCTAAGAATCGTTTCAACTGAACTAAGCAAAATTTTCCTAATACAGGAAGCCAACGCAAGTTCGAGACTTTTTAGGAGTCGTTCTTCTTTTTGAAGAAATAAAAAGTCATTAACATTAAAATAATGGGATAATTAATAACAGATAATCTTAATATTACGTGACTTGGAACATGTTCAAAAAAATATAATGTCATCTGGATAACTATTTCGATGTAGTTGGCTGGAAAGAAAATTATAAAAAATAAATAATACTCGAATTGTCTAATCTCCTTGTTGTGAAGTCGAATAAAAAAGACAAGATTTATAAACTGGCGCCTAAACATTGTTTATATTTAAATTTTTCAATTGGAATTGACAATTTCATGTAAATACTTTTTGTTTTTTTTAACCTCCATAAATTTGAGAGATCGAGTAAACCACGTGGCAAGCTTAATCTCACATGAATTGGAACTTATTCAAAGAATACCGTGTAATTTTTTTTCTAGCTGTCTACATATTCTAATGTCGAAACATTGGCATTTAAGAAAAATTAAAAAAGCAAGATTTAACATGGCACCTAAACATAAACTGTAACCGATTATTACATGATATTGTATCTAACTACGAATTTATATTTTAGACTAAATAAATCCGATCCCAAATAAATTTAGGAGAAAACTAGGTAAATCTCACGTGAATTGAAGCGCGTTAAAAAAGCTCTAGTAGTCTATTCAAATTTCGAAACACTGGCTGGTAAGAAAAATTAAAATACAAGATTTACAATTAACAAGGCGCCTAAACAATAGTCACATTTAAAATGAAATTTAGTATTGAAATTAAAACCACCTGCTTTTTAACAGTTAAATCTTATTACAACAGATGTTTTAACCAATAAACCTGTCCCGTTTAGATTTAATACAAACTTTGAATTTAGTCCAATATTTTTTATACGAAAATAAACACGCATATGTTGTATTTTCTTGACATTATGACACGGTCATCTATCGAATATCTTTTGATGTTACAATTAAAAGAATCGTCTCATTTCTTTAGAAAAATACGTGTTTCTATTGATAAATGTTTCCTAGTTAATTTTAGTCTATGGTGCTCAAAGATTACGATTGAAAAAGGTATAGTTAGTTAGGACCTTTTTTAACAATGCATGGGTCTATTAAAACAGGTTATCTCTTCCCGTAGGTCAAACACGACTATTTCAGTTTTAAAGTAACTATTATAATAATAACGTAAGCCTCCTTGCAGGCCTGCCGTGAGTGGTAACTTTATAAACAGTTAATTTATTTTCGGCCACAAGACCTTGTCATACATATAACTAAATAAATAGCTTTGTTCAAAATTCTACAATATGAACAATAACTAAAAAAATTTTTTAGATTAGGCAACGATCATAAAATCATAAATCTTAAAAACCGATCGAAGTAATAAATGAAGACAGTAATAGAATCCAAACAAAAAATAATCTAAATTTTCCTAATTGTTTTTGAACTACTTAGTAAGTATAATTGCTATGTGTACAGTTAAACCAATTTAGACCTCAATTTATACAGCGAACTTCAGTTATAATTGTTATTCGCGAATTGTTATTAGCATGTCTTTTACAATTTTATTATTGTCTATGGTTGAAATACAACTTAGCGTGACAGTGATTGGTAAATTAGTCTGTGTAATTAAATACAATAAAAAATGGAAGGTTTACACACGAGTCGCAATATTGATTTCTAATAATAACGGCCTCTATTTTATAAAGTCACAAACTTAATAAAAGAACTTTGAGAAAGTTCAGGAGTTCGTCCGTGTAGTGACGGATTAAGAATACAAGTTTCACCATCTTTTTTCTGCCCAGGGTGCTATAAATAAAAGCCAGCTAAAGGATATTGTACACTGATAATAATATTCTCTGTGTCTCTGTAATATTCTCTGTGTGTGTGTAAAAGTCAGCTAAGGAATATTACAGCACCCTTAGCTGACTTTTACAGCACCCTTGGGAGGAGATGGGGTGGTGACACTTGTATTCTTAATCCGTCACCACACGGAGAAAAAAAAAACATGTCCAATCATTTTAAAAACAACCAAGTCCCTAAAGTCAACATTATATACTTCTAAAGCGAAAAGGGAAAAGGCATTTGAATTAGAATTTTCTTTTATTTGCTTTGAAGCCATTATAAATAGACGCCATTTCGTTGCGGCATGAAAAGGCAAGCCAAGCATCAAAAACACTTACGCATGCATAAATATTAGTAGAGGTATTTGAAAATCATTTGCGAAGTTTCTACGAATCCCCCAACCGGAATATAGAACAAAGATTAGCAGTATGGAAACGGTACCGTTAAGTTATTAAAACATGAATAAAGCCAAAAATTGTGGCAAAGAAAGACAAGGTTTGACATAACTATTTTTATAGACGAATTTAGTTCTTTTTGTCACAAAAGAAACTAAACAAAAAATTGGAAACCCTTTCCGAAACTTAATCCTATTAGGTACTTGAGATTGAAGGCAGGTCTAAATCGAGCAGTAACTAGTTGGGGTAAGACTGATGGATGTAACTGTAGCAACAAACCGAAATGCTACAAGTGTATCAACTATAGAAAATAGGGCATATTGTTTGATAAGGCAGACTCATACTGAATCACGCTATGAAGTCTGTAGCGTTGCAGGAACACTGACAACTTGTTTACCCGAGTTCAAGTTTTGTTATTGTAGTTTCCATACATCTAACCAATATACTGCTTCTAAAAGATAAAATAAAGTGGCAAATAAAAAAATGCTTGGTTTCCATGCAGTTTATCAACATACTATGTCCGTAAGAATAATCATTTTGCGTAGTTTTCAGCCAACGTTAATATAACTGAGTCAGTAAGATATAACTATAGTAACTAAACAAAAATTTGGGCAAAGTTTCTATACCGTTTATATTAATACTATGTCGATAATGGGGGCGTTTCTAAACTTTGAGTATCTAAGTTCCAAAAATATACAACCGGATGGAGACGTTTGATTCACAAGATTAATGTTTAGTTATGATTTATTACCTAGTTTTATATAAATTACTTGTATTTCTTGCGATGAACATCTTCGCATAATTACGTAGTATTTTTTTTCGCAACAAACAATGCTGTCTGCTAATGCTTATGATAATAAGCTCGTGGTATGTACTTATCAATGCAAATAAAAAAAAGTTTTCAAAGTTTTCTGTTTATTATACAATAGTTTTATGTGTAATAGTTATATTTATACTTTGGTGCCTATTCTATGTGCAGAACTAAACTTAACTAAAAAATGAAAATTGATAGCGTCAATAACACAATTCGGCAATGTTAACAGAACTTTTTTGATATAAAAACTGTTTATTATAGACTAACGATTTTAATTAATATAAATGTGTGCAAAAAAATAGCCAAATATTTAAGATACAGCAATAGTTGTTTTCATTTCTTATTTAAGTTTAGTTCTGCATATAGAATAGGCACTATTATCTCTCTCTCTCCAGCCTACAGCTGAGCACGGGCCTCCTCCACTTTGGAGGGGATTATGGTCTGGATGTTGACCAGGCATGTAGGCACAGGGTTTAGTTTCGAGATTTCCATCTCACACAGAAGTTGTTATCTGTGTGCAATATCCCTCGGCGTTTAGAGCACCTAAAAAAGGAAAAGCGGTGATGACACTTGTATTCTTAGTCCGTCACCATACGGACAAGAAATTCATATCTAATGTGCTACTTTTAATATAAATTTCATGAGAAACGTCACAGCTATTCGTCATAAATTACACATAAGTTATTTGTAGAGGTTTATAAGTGACACTAATAGTTTGAAATATTATATTCTTAGTTCATTTGAGACTGAAAATTAAATAACTCGTTAAAAGGTTAATGAACTTGACTAATGAAAGGAATGAACAGTAAATTATTCCATTAGTTGACAATGTTATATTGACGAGCCTCGTGGTGCAGTGGCAAGAAGTGAAAAGTTCGATTTACGCATTGGAATAATTTTTAAGCCCCATGTCTAATAGTAGAACATTAGTGGCTAAGAAAAAAAATTGTTTACAAACATGAATGTATTATGTCAAGCTAAAACGATATAATAAACGATACCTTTTTTGTTTCTAAAGGTAACAACCACATTTAAAAGGTTAGAATGCCAATCAGTTATTTAAAACCAAATAGTTAGTGGCAAAATACACTAATATACTAGCCGTCAAAGCATGGATTTAAAAAAAACTTAATCTATGGTACAAAAAAGTCAACATTCCAATTATGAATTGTTATTAGGTATGTCGATTATTTCAAATCGCATATAAATTATCTGGTTATAGTCATGAGCGTGTCGATAAATTTATTTAAAGACATCTTTTAAACAAGATTAATTTGCATATTTATCTTGTTGAAAAGAAAAAATTAACAAAAGAATATATATCTTGTTTGCTGTATGAATTAGTTCTTTTTAGTTTTGAACTTTATACGTACGCCCACGCGGCATACTTTCAGAACATTTCTTTTTTAAGATAATGGTACCGATTCTATATGGACAACTAAATTTAACATATTAATTCGGCAATGTTAACTGAACTTTCTTAATATAAAAACTGTGTATATATACAATAACAATTTATTAAAATTGTTATTCTATAATACACAGTTTTTGATTGTTAATTATAACATAAATGTACACAGCGAAATAGACAATTAAGCAAAATACGCCATAGTTGTTTTATTTTTTTAGTTTAGTTTAGTTCCAAACGTAGAATTAGCACCATTTACTTCTTTTTAGCGCTTTAGTGCAAAATTACGATTATATAAAATTTAAGTTCGATAAACTTTTGGTACGTAACCCTAAGAGCCGACACCCTGAACCAGTAAACGTTTTATCTTTTACTATTATTACCTACGTGTGTAAAATTTCAAATCAATTCGAATATTGTAAGCGGATGAAAATCCTTTTCAAATTTAGAACCAAATTAACACATAATACAAAAAGCTATACTCTTGAACAACTCTATCATTTAAAAAAACCACATCAAAATCCGCTGCGTAGTTCTGAAGATGTAAGCTAACATAGGGACATAATACAAAAATGACGACTTTGTTTTATATTAAGTAAGAATACATAGATACGAACGAAGCTAATAAAGATGTGTTTTAAAGATAATTCCAACCAATCCAAATACTATAGTTTTATCAATGACAAATAACTGTTAAGTGTCTGATATCAACAAATTTTCAAGTCCATAATTTAATAATAATGACTTATTTATACACTTGGAGTCGTCTTAACTTTACCGAGTTCATATCTCGATTGGAATTTTTGAAACTTTATATCGAGTAAAAGTTATGGTTTTGATAAGAATGCTTCAATTCTCTATATTTTTCTTATAATATATTACTAGCTGTTACCCGCGACTTCGTACGAGTGAAATTAGAAATCAAACCTTATCAAAAAGAAGTTTACTACTATCCCTCAATAGATGGCGTTGTACAGATGCGTCAAAATTTTGGGTCTTCATTCCGCTTTTCGCATTTATAAATTAGTAAGGATAAGGATAAAAAATCAATTGCTGTTCGTTAGTCTCGCTAAATCTCGAGAACGGCTGGGCCGATTTATGTGATTTTGGTCTTGAAATATTCGTGAAAATCCAGGGAAGGTTTAAACGCTGACTAAATATATGGGGGATCTAAAATTCCAAGTGTACGGAGTAGCGGGCATCAGCTAGTAATTTATGTATTAGTAAGTGCTATTTTTACAACTGTTTTCATTCATGCTTCACTCCTATTGGTATCAGCGTGATGTTATATAGTTGGCGTGTTGTAACTTGGGCGTGTCTGTTTTCGTGGGTTTGTCTATCCATCTGTGGCATTATAGCTCCCAAACAGATGAACGTTCCAACGATATCTATGAATATGAAATTTTCAGTAGGCTCTAGAAGCCACTTACATAATCAATGTGTGCGTGAAAATGTATAATCTAAGTGTGTCTATGATACAGGCTATAAGTTACGTCATTATTCTATGAAGTACGATTTAGCCATGCTAAAGCTAGGGATAGAGTTATCCACAATTTTAAACGTCAACCCACCATCTGTTATGTGTTCATTACGTGTTTTTCTTATGCTAAAGGAATGAGATTAACAAGTAAAGTACCAGAACTCGTTTTAACATATGAGCTAACTTAAATAAGACATTAGAAATTAAAAAAGTTAACAAGAGTTGCGAATCAAATAAAATTTAATGGTGTGTAATTAAATTTTATCGAAACACGACCAGTCCTCATAAACATATTTAGATAAAACGTTGATAGATTTATAGATAATAAAATGAACGCAGAAGTAGCTGTTGTTTCTAATAAAACCAGTCCAAGTAAGAATTTACGTATGTAACAATAAAGTTGAAATTTATGCTATTAATATGAAGCTATGGAGAATTTATCTTGGAATAATTACACTAAAGATGAGCGGTAATTTTAAAAAATATTACAAGATGCGCGCTAGTTCGCATGCCTGCAATTTTTATATCTCAATAATATAGACATAATCCTATTAATATTATAAATGTGAAAGTTTGTGAGTATTGACGCTTGGATGTTTGTTACTCTTTCACGCAAAAACTACTCAATAGATTTTAATGAAACTTTACAATAATGTAGCTTTATACATCAGAATAACATATCTATAGGCTACATTTTATCCCGAAAGAATGCAAGGTTCCTGTGGGGTAAGAAATGGTGTCCTAAAAGCACCTTTTACTGTCTGATTCTTTATCCTTTTTACCGCGAGTAACACCGCGAGGCACAGTTATTATGTATATAGCTAATAGTACTCTTAGAGGCTGCGTCTTTTTAACTATTAGAAAAAGAATCAAACCTTTACTTTTGGAGACTATTTTATTATAGATACGAAGGAAACTAATAGTAGCATGTGTTCAAAAGTGCTCTAATTGTAATAGTAAACTAGTTAAGTCGAGTAAAAAGTCAAATATGACGATGAGATCAACACTAACAAGAAAATTAGAACAAGTGTGTGCAGTGCAATTCAGTCGGTCTAATTCTCTAAATTGTAGTTCGCGTCGTTTTTGTCTCGTTTATATTTTCCGTAAGTGTAATAAGCACTTATATCATATATGTATAAGTAAATTATTTTTATGAACTTGAAGACTTCCTATGTGCCAAGGATATGAAACTAGTATTACCTATAGGAAACGTGCATTTTTATTGCAAAATTGAAAGTGATGTAACTGTATTAGATTTTATAATGTACGGTATTTGAGTACTTCCCGTTTTATGACCAGATGTATGAGGATAAATGAGACCAAGAAAGTTTGTTTAGATCTAAGCAAATAGCACTATTGTCTTTGCCTACCCCTATGGATTTGACATAAAAAGGCGTCCATCATAGCTAATATAAATTCGCAAATTCTTTTTGTTTCCTATACCACCTTAGAATATTCCTACAACTTTCGTTGTAGCCAATATAAAAGCACTTAAAAAAATATCCAATAAAAATAGTTTAGAGTCAAAACTTTATTCAATTCACGATCAAGAAAAGAAAACTATCCATCTTTTCATTTTGGCAGAAACATAAACGCCGTTTAGTGCAAAATTCTTAAGAAAAAAAAGCAGTTAAGTTCCAATTTCAAAACTTAACGGTTTCTATAATACCTAACGTCTTACCAAAGAGGTTGTAATCGAGTGATTGTAAAAGTCTATATTAATATTAATGACAATAGCTGAATCATTAAGCGAAAAGCAATGATTGAATGATAGAATTTATACATAACGAAAACATGTTTTGAACGGAGTAATGCCCCAGGCATTGTTAGCACTATAGGTACTTATGTCAGAACATGTTACTGCGCCTTAGACACGCCCGTTGTAAAACCTCGGTAAGAATTGACTTGTATTTATTTAAATAAAGAATTCTTGCTAGATTTTGAAACCATAGATGCAGATTACATAGTATAGAGGTAAACTTACGATACTGGTAATAGAAAAAGAAGTAGATAACTAGTTATTTTAGAATAATTTGATTACAATTTGCTATAGGTTATTGTACTTACACCAAAATACATTTTATGATAAAATCAGATTAAAATATGTGTGACAGGAACTCAATAGGCGGTCTTATCGCATGTTTTTTTTTTAATACGAGGAATAGTTACTAACTAACGACATAGTTACTACACAATTGTAAGATATTTTGGGGTAGGTATCTGTTGATATTTATTGCGTGATTAACTACAGTCTTGGTCATAATAGTACCTGATAAAAACCATTGCGATAGTTTGTGCAATATAAGGATGTAGTTAGTTAAATCATAAAAAACATTTACACATGCAAAACAACACGTTTTGTTCTATTTTGATACTTCATAAATATATCTGTGGCATACAATATAATCTATGATCGAGTTATACAAATTTAAATAAAGAACTTGTAAGATTCTGTAAGCTGTCATTACTTGAATTCGAAAGTGGAACACATAATGGCGTCTGTTTCTCTTCAATGGCGGAAACGGAGGATATGTAAAAAAGAATTCTTTAAACAAAATGTTCTGGTTTAATATAATTTCCGGATAAATTAATTCTGCTAATGTTTGTACGGTTAGTTAAGCAGACAAGATATGACTACGACAGTTTTTATAACACTCATGTAATCAAATGTAATTTTATTTGTCGACTACGCTTGGCATTATTGGTCATACGTCAAAGCCCTATTAATAATTAACAAAAAAAAGTTAATATAAAATCCAATTTATCGATTTTCAAACAATGTCGTAAGTCGTCGTAATTTAAATATGGTATTATTTAACTAAATATTCATAGCATCCCTTGTCTTTAAATTTAGCTAAATTGTTTCTGGAGTCCAAAGCTGGAAAAACCCCCATACACTATTTAAATCGTGGCACTATCATTCAGATATTTATTACCAACATTTATATAAATGCCATCTACATTCAAATATCTGTATTATTAATCCTGGTGTTTTTGTAACAAACATACTATCAGCAACATTATCGGGAACAAATTACGGGTTTCGGACCACTTATTAATTGGATTCGGATAAATAAATTTCAAATATAATGCGATAGTATTAAGGCATGTGACTAAAATGTATGAGGCCAGGTGTAACTTAAATAATATAATAAATAGTTAGTTTATAGTTAGCTTTATTGTATCGAAAGGTTTTTTAATATTTAGACCGTAGCAGATGGCGCTTTATAGTCATAAGAAAGTTTGTCTGTATACACAACAAGTTATAAGGGAAAATGGCGTGACGATATGATGATGAGAGGTGAGGCTGGCAAGGCGGAGATGAGGCTTTTTAAATAGTATTTGTATTTGCCAATCACCCCTGCCTTTATGCCTTTACAACTTCCTAGGTTGGGCAACATATCTTTTCAATTCATAATCTTCTGTCAGACGTCATATCAGTGTTCACTTCTTGTTCTTTCATATCCGAATTCACAAAATCCATCCTTCCTTTTTTTCAGCGTTCCTCTAACTTTGTTTGTTTCTCTGGTTGAATGTGGAGGACGTTTATTCACAGAATAGTCCTAACAATGGTACTATCCTCCTGTCTCGTTACATGACTAGAACAGGGCAGGGCAGGATAGGACAGTACAGGGCAGGACAGGACAGGACCACTCATTTTTAAGTTTTCCTACGAGATATTTTAATATATATGTATATTTTAATTTTTTTAAATGACTTCCCCATTTCATGTACCTATATGCCGTAAATCTTAGCTAAAGAATTGGACACAATAGTTAATAAGTAATATAGAATTGTTCATATCTATGGAGGTATTTTTTAATCGAGTAATTAAATAAAAAAACTTAAAAATGTTAGGAATAATTAGGAATCCTTTTTTTGAAGTCGGTTAAAAATAATTGCAAATATCAACTACAGTAAGTTCGCCGTTGCTATCTGGGAGATGCAATTAACAAATAATTTTGTCATAATTAAATAATAAACTCATAATTTTAGATCATTATAAATATATCAAATTATTCTTAATTGGCACAATGTAATTACACTCTAAATAAAAAAAAACTGCATAGCAACTCGCGAAAAGTCTAATAAACTTAAAAATGGACACAATAAAAATAGTTAATTAACCTTTTGGTAAAAAAGCATTCCAATGTCTGTTATAGAAGGTGAAGTATGTAATATGTATAATGGGGGGGGGGTTAAACTACCAAAGAAATGGTAAGATTTTTTATTAATAGGAAGCTACAGTCTCCGAGAGTAGTATATAGGATTATACGAATTACGAAAGCGTACGAAGTCGCTGGCAAAAGCTATTACATTATATTCCGCTATTAAAACGAAAAATTGCATATCATCACATCAAATTAGCGGTAGGAATAATAAAATAGTTACCATACTAAAATATTAAATTAATTATCTCAAGCGTAATTAGTACACCAACAAAAAATAAGCATAGCAACAGTTTCAAAGTCTATGTTTCTTTTAGGGTTCCAAAAGGTAAAACGGGAGTTACACAGACTTCGCTGTCTATCCGTCTATCACTAGGGTGTATCACAGGGACGCGACATCTAGAGAGTGGCTATTTCCACAGACGATGTATTTCTGTTGATTCTTAACAAATAAACAACAAAAAAGCCAGAATACAAGAATAAGGTTTTCAGTGTAACTTGAAGATCGTCATAATTATGACGAATATTATTATGCCAATAACGGTACGGAACATTTCCTGTACGAGTCCAACTCTTACTTGACCGGTTTATGGCTATGGCATAACTTAATCTTTTTTTATATTATGAAGCCGTTTATATTTCATATATCATTTAATTATATTAACTGCATATAAATGTTTATGAGTTGATATATTTATTGTTATTATGAAATAATGAGGCAAACCGCCATTAAAAATTCGAATTTAAATTTCGAATCATCGCAAAGCGAAGCGATGACAACTGTCATATTAATTTAAAAAGTTAAAATAATTGTTTATGGCTTTTGGTCTTTAGTTGGTCACGACTTTTACAATAAAAATTATGCGTTTAGTTGGACCAACCGGTTTTGATACGTCTAAATACATTATAGTTAATAATGTTTAAATGTTAATTTTGATAATTGATGCCAATTTTGTTGCGACATAAACTGAATTAAATGACTAATAATGGAACTAAAAACTATTTTGGTTTAATGTGCAATTATGCTGTACGTTTTCATAGCCTCTAATTCACTATCAGACGGATTAAGTAGTCCAACAAGAAGTGGAGTCACTGCTTTTTGGAATTGAGAGCGCTTTTTGAAATATTTTACGTGAAAAATGACCACACATGTCTTCCCTCCATTGCTATTACATATTTAATTTAAGAATTGACGTTATCGTCATTTAAATAATGCGATAACTAACAACAGTTAGTTTGTTTGAAGTTACATAGTTTAAAATGAGAGCGCCATTTTCATGATATCCACACCACATAGTTTTAATGTTTAAAATTATACTCTAAGGCTTGTCTATTCATATTTCTCAATAGTTTTATTACGTCCGTTATTAATCTTATTGTAATGCGTAGTGTGCAAAAATTTAAAAATCACTAATCATTTTTAAGGTAACAACTAGAAATGTTTTGACGCAAAGAAATAATTAAAATTCAAAAAAAGAATGTGTAGACAAATCGTCAGTCTGTAACGGATTTTATGTTTCTTCTGCTTTTTGTATTACTTTTTTTGTCTTCCATTTACGAAATTAGTTTTAGCTTCAAAAATACGTTTCTAATTTTCAAATTTTTACTCTACGTGTTTGTCACTTCTTTAGCGACGGGGCTGATTTTGATGAAATTGTGTAGGTACGTTAACCAGAGGATCCCAGGATGTTTTAGATTCGCAATTTGTGGCAATACAGTAGGCATCTAAAATACTTAAGACAGAACGGAATTCGTGGGCTCTGGAAATATAAACGAAAAAATAACCTTAACAAACCCAATTCTTGCTTTCTCAAGTGAGATAAAAGAATTCAAATCATACTGCTATCGTAAACTTCTAAATAATACTACAAATACAATTTCTTGTCAGATCACGGTTTTGTTGCTTTCAGATATTGAAAAACCCAATTCCGGGTAAAATCTTTTACCAGTTTTTTTGTGAGCGTCTAGCTTAATTGATTTCATACATCTCAAGTCGATTTGGCAAGCTATAGATAGATGCCGGCAATGATTGTGAGAATAATTTCGTAACGTTCGTTTTCTAGACCAACTATAATCGATAAATCGTTTAACATAACTTCACACCCATTCGATGTATCGAATAACATGTTATATGATTGATTTAAAACATGATTTTGCTAGATATTTTAAGAATTATGTAAATAGCTTTTGTAAATTATAAAATATTTTATACCTAGGCTTAGTTCAGTGAAGATTTCTGAGCACGATATTTTATATTTCATTAACTAGTTAACTAAATTTAACATTAACTACTAACGCTAACATTCTATAGCGGTTAAAAAAGCTTATTATCAGTAATTTATAAGCACAAGCTAATTGTTGGATTGAGATTGAATATTTATTTGTGATTTTTTTAAGCCGCCGTAAGTATAAGGAAACAATAACATTTTTTTTAAATAATAAATAATTAATTTGCTACAAATACCCATTAAGCGGTGGTCTAAAGCGGATGAACAAGAAATTCTACTCACACAAGTGAAGAAAAGAACAAAAAAAGAACATTTCCAATAGCGATTAAAAAACAAGATGTCTGACAAGATCAACATCAAAAAACATGTTGTCTCAAGAAAAAAAAGACGCATCTAAATTATTATAAACACGCCGTAGGATTATCCTGTTCACAATCCCTTCGGCAACCGAAAATAGCTGAAAGACATATTTAAACAAACGCCTGTGTACCAAGAAATGCTAAGTTGAAGTTTTTATGTTTGGGTTTAAATTATATTTAGAAACACTCAAAGCAGTTATGTCAGTGTATATATACCTGGCTATTTACACCGCAGTAAAGAGGTTAGCGATGAATTTGACTGTTCGAAATTTGAATTATGATTTTTTCTTATTGACACGTAGATCCCGCCTATCATTAAAAAAATCAATGTATTTTTTAAATTTGAAAACTTTTCGCTGTCACGTTTTTATAATAATAAAGTAGTCACTAAATTAGAAAAGAGTCTGCGTGTTTAGGCTACTAACTAACTAGTTAGTGTAGAACAGAAAGTTGTTTGCATGGACTGATCTTTTGTTTCATGTCACTAAACATAAAAATGTATATTTCATATTTGACTCATCATGACAAGTACTACCTCTACATTAAGGATTTCAAAGACATTTTCTTTGCTCCTTATTTTTCTTTTTTCGACAGCATTTCTATTTTGATATCGTTCTCCAAGTACCTACACAAATACGAGTTTGCGCAATACTTTCGTAGAAATCAAGAAAGCTTTTTGCCGTATAGCGAGTGAAAAAGCATCTGTATAAACATCAAATGTAATTAAGAATGGAATTATTTACATTACGTATATTAGGCCGCTCACTAATGGTGTAAAACTGTAAACTATCCAATCTAAAAACGTCAGTACACATCATACCCATGTGTAAAAACAAGTGCAATGAATCCTAATTGCTTGTACTATATTAGATTCAAGTTGATTTAGGGTTGCGTAAGAAAACTCAAAATTAATAATAACTAGTTTGAATACGGAAAAAAGAGCAGTTAAATTTGGTTAAATTAGTTAAAGAAATATTAAAAATATGGTTACATCTTTTTATCATGCCTAACTGTTTCGATGACAGCAAAAAAGCCGTTTGTGCGAATCCCGTCTAAGACAAATTCCATCTTCGCATAATTGGTAGAATTTTATTTATGGTATACATAATTACTTTAAGAAGTAGTTATCTCAAAAAGCGAGAAGTAATTTTGTCTAAAAACTGAGATTAGAATAACATACACACAGAGCATTTGCCCTTATTTTTGCTAGTTATCTGTGAGAAACACTTATAAAGTGTATATATAACACGTGCTCTTCTAAACTTATATGTTCTTAAGAGTACTGTACTCCTCATTTAGGTATTTGCCTTAGGTATTGCTATCCCTATTTCCGAGCGCCGCGCTGAAAGGGACAAATATAGACGAAGCGGATTTTACCTACAATTTCTTTGAAAAAAGACGTTTCGTACTTCCGTTTTCTTTTCGCGAAAGTGATAGAAGCATAGATATACTCTTTATCTATAATATACCGCAAAAACTATTAAAATCGGTTTAACTTTCGCGAAGAAAAAACGGAAGTACGATACCCATACTTTTGTATGGAGCATAATTTGGTATCGTCCTGTCTTAAGACTTGAAACGTGTGTTTATAGTAAAACTATCTATCGATACGTAAACTTTACTTACTTACGTGTTTCAAAGTTTTCAATAAGAATCATTAACAGGAAGCTAGTTATTATTAAAATCAGAGTTTAATCGAAGTTGTGAATATAACGATTAACTATTTTATAAATAAATTACTATTATTAGATCGGCGAGATGAATCTTTTTACTTATATTCTCAGCGATGAAATGTATTGTACAGGATAGTCTTTGTACGTACTATCATTGGAACAATACCCGGAACTCTGTCCCGTCAGCTGTTTTCTAGCAATTTGCTGAAGTCTGGTAAAAATATTTCTACCTTTCTTGTTTGTAAGCCCTCAAATTTACATAATATGTATGTTATAGAAAATACTCCCACAATGTATAATAACTAATAACAGACATTTTCCGCCAGCCGTTAACTACTTTGAAACTTCAAAGGTCTCAAAATATGTTTGTAACGTTACTTAACTAATCTTAGTTTATCAGATTTTGATTTTTGTATGACATTCAAGATCCTGTTCTGAATGTTTCTGGAAGCTACGTTCACAGAAACTGTAGCGTCCTATTATTGGTGGCTAAGTTATTGGAATAGACATATTTACTTCTTAATTGATAGTATAGATAAGCTAAGGGAAACAGGTTTTAAAGCAATATTTTCCTTCTTAAAGCAATTTAGCCAAGTCGGTAATAAAAAATATAAAACTTTGCGTGTACAAAACGCAATCTATGCAGCTCGATCGTCGCAGCGAACTAAGTGAATGGTTTATTGTCCTGAGTCGTTATACAAAATGAATTTATGGGCCAAATTAATTTATGAGCAAAATTTATTTAAGCCTGGAGTTGGATTGTTTCATTATAAAACTGTTTATTTAGGTGTTTATGAAAACACTTTTCTTGCGGTAAACTACAAAATTTTATTACTTTATAAGACTGGCTATTTTGAACGTGAATTTTATATCTCATTTGAAATGCTAACACATGCAATTGTTAATATTTTTTACTGTTATTGCTTAAATTTCTAGCTAATTAAATTATACACTGGATAATTAAATAGTTACTTATAGTTAATATACTATTTTTAAGATTGAAGGTACTAAACCACGCGTTGTGACGATTCAGGATAGACCTAAGTCAAGCCAACTGGTTTGAATTGAAAACATATTTTTGTGTTGGACAGTCCATTTATCGAGGAAAGCTATAGACTACACTGCGACCAATAGGAGCAAAGCCTGAGTGAAAAATGTTGCTAAAACGGAGAATATTTTCAAAATTCGGGCAATAAGACAAGATTTTACGATGAAAAGCTAAATCGCACAAACCTCTTTAACTGCCGCACTCAGAGACATTTAATGGTTACTTAAGGAAAGTTAAGGAGCTCTTTAGTATTGATTTAAAAAAGTAAAAGTTAAGTTAAACCTTTTTTAAATCAATACTAAAGAGCTCCCTAAGTAACCATTAACATTTAATGGTTACTTAAGGAGCTCTTTAGTATTGATTTAAAAAAGGTTTAACTTAACTTTTACTTTTTTAAATCAATACTAAAGAGCTCCTTAACTTTCCTTAAGTAACCATTAAATGTCTCTGAGTGCGGCAGTATGTTAGCACATTTACTGCCTTTAACCTTATTAGGTTAAATTTACAAGTCTTTAAATTTATTGTTGAGGTTTATCAGTTTCAAAATAATATAGCTTGTACAGAATTTGGCGGAACTATAAGCGAGGCCAATAGCTAACACATGCTAAGTGATTATCGGTGATCATTTCCCGTGTTTTCGATATAAAATACTAATTTTTATGGATATTTCACACAACATCCTCTAATCCCAAAGTAAACTATATTTCTATGCTTGTACTATGGGTATGGTACCGATAACACATACACATACGGATATACTACATAGTAACTTTTGTAAATACATACTAATAAATAACACATATAGATAATGCATACTACATTTTTAGCAAAATGTAATAAGCTCTATTGTGTTCATACAGTACATTCTAGGTATATATTTTGCAATATCCGTAGTGATTAATTGCTATAAAATTTTTAGATGAACGCAGCGGGTGATTTTATGAATTACGTTAGCAACCGAATTAACAGTTATTGTTACTGTTTTGGACATTATAGGTGCAAATCCGGGGCATTAGCACACTTCAAATAGTTACAATAATAATAATTATTATGAATACAAAAGTTTGTTATGTTACTCTTTCACGTACAAAAAGCCTTAGCATTTAAACCCTTAAAATGCGTAATACGTGGAAAAGTCTGATGACTAAAATATGATTGTTATTTAACAAACACAACGCTAGATGGCGTTGGCGTCAATTTAGAATTCGTTATGGTTTAGTTGCTTACTGTCTTTAACCACCTTTTATATTTTGAATAAAAATTTTCGCCGCAGTTGTCATTTGGTAGAACTTTCTTGGTATTCCCAAAAAATGTTGACCAAACGACAGCCGAGGTGTCTTTTTGAAATAACTATTTCTCATCTATATCTGATTTTGTCCAAAAATAAAAAAATATTGTTATGTGGCTGTAACTATCAATACTAATATTATAAAGCTGAAGAGTTTGTTTTTATGAATGCGCTAATCTCAGGAACGCTGGTCCGTATTTGAAAAATTATTTCAGCGTTGGATAGTACATCTGTCGAAAAAGCTATAAGCTATATAACATCACGCTGTGACCAATAGGAGGGAAGCATTAGTGAAAAATGTTACAAAAACGAGGTTAATTTTCTAAATTCCACGCGTACGAAGTACCAGACTAGTTTAGGTAATTTAAATCTTTTCCCAGACTTTATGCTAAGTTTGCATAATCAGTTAGCACAAATGGTACATGTCAATAATTTTACGATTCACTGTTCTCAGAAAAATTATGAACTGGCAATACCAAAGTGACTCATGAATTTCTTATTATGAATACTGTAAAATATTTGAAGTGATTTGAACTAGTTAAATAAAAACGCATGTTCGTGTGGTTACGGATTAATAACACAAGTGTCACCACCCCTATACTTCCCAGGTTAATGTAGCCAGCAAAGGAATATTGTACACAGATAACATCCCCTGTAAGAGACGGAAATTCGTGAATAAAGCCTGTGTCAAGACGCCTGGTCAGCGCGGCACAGTAGACAATAATCCCTCCCAAAATGGAGGAGGCCAGTGGCCAACAATGGGACGTTAATGGGCTGGAGAGAGAGAGAGAAATAAAAACAATTAAGCAAGGAAGTATGCGTAGATCGTTGCAGTTGGGAGCTCTATAGTCTAAGCCTACTCTCATGGGAAAAAGGCGTGACCGTATGTATGCATAATTTTCTTCCGTGGAGTAAGAAAATATAATGATGTCATTGATGTCAAGTAATTTTACTTAGTACATTAAAGTCAGATAGGAAAACGTACTTAATCAATATTATGTCGGATTATTTAGTTTTCCAACCCGCGACTTCGTGAACGTTAGTCTAGATACTCCATGAAATCCATCTATACCGAAACTAAACCGTAATCTAACGGACATTTTCTATATTTTTTATATCATCTATTCTTGCTGTTAAAATCAGATTAACCTAAACTTTTGTCCTCACTTGCATAGCAATAAGCTACTGATGACAGCATTCTCTATTGAAAATTTGGCAGGAGATAGAAATATTTTACTGATTAACAAGGATAACATTCTATCACTAAGCGTAGATTGAATATTTAAAATGGCCGTATGAAGTAACGATCAGGGTATTTTATTTGACTAAACAACTTCTGAAGAATAAATAGGTAAATAATAAAAAATATTCATGGACATTTCACACAACATCCTCTGGTCCCAAGCTAAGCTTAATGCTTGTGCTATAGGTACCAGAATGTCCGTGTACTAAGAACGAAGAGCCCCTTTATAACTAACAACTTTAGTTACTGAGCAGGATAACTAACTATAATGACTCGCATCGAAACTATGAACAGAAAATTGATAGAAATAAAAACTACAATTAATTTTAATTCGATATAGACGCAAAACTGCAAATCTCTCATCGATCGATCTCTTCTAATTCGAGACTATAAAAAAGTCATCAAAATCATACGTTTTGCAAAACTCCATGATAACTATCAGAACAATATAAGAATAATAAAATTTTATGTTATAGTCAGTTAATTTTAGCCATTTTTATTCCAAAAAATTAATTACAGCAAATAAACGGCCCGGCGGTAACAATTTTAACACAATTTCCTTTTGATTAATATTTTAACATAAAATGACGTCATCATGTCTGCTTAGCAATGATCTACGAAGCTTAGCTTTTGCTATTTTTAAGTTGCATATTTTTAGAAAACAACGAAATAAGGCGGAATAAGAATAAATAAGTACAGAAACGGATGATTGTTTTTAAATTGAAGCTCAAAAAGTGTACTGTTTACACTTTTACTTGGTGATCAAACATTTTACGTTGTGTGCTACAAATTAAAAATAAAACAATAGTTTAAAAACAATGCACAGAAAGACATCAACGCGGATTATAATACAGTTTTATTTCTTTTCTAAACGACTTTTTTCTGCCCTGTTCTTTCATCTTTAATTATCTATGGTTCGTTCTGTTTATAAAACAATGAATGCGTATTCTTTTTTCAAAAATCAAAAGCTAATTTAACCAACATCAAAACAGATGTTCGAGATTAAAAAGATATTTCTTTTTAATAATTAGGTAGATGTAGTCTGCTTAATTTCAATATTTTTCCATAATAATATTTCAGGAGGTTATTTGTTAGTTATAAATCTCTGTGAATGGAGATAGATGTTTGCTGACTGTCTCATTGTGGATGAAATAGCGATGAAGGGCTGAACGTAAAATATCAATTTATAGAATGACAATAATAAAAAGATTATATTCTGAATAGTTAATTTTATTTTTGCCGTCATTTGGCATTCTCATAGAAGCAGAAGTGTTTTGTTAACAAAACTCTTTGTATAATTTGAAACTCAACCGATTAATCTTAATAACTACCTAAAATATATCAATTGCTAATATTGAGTTATGGCTAACTGAAAACCGGTCTATTTTGACTACTATTTAACTATTTGTCTATTACTTAAAACGGTTTTCATGCGTCACTTTAATGGCACAGGTGTGTTACTGCCAGTACCTATTTAAACATTTAAAAATGGAATTATCATTACGGTTGCATTTTTAAATTCCATATTTTCGAATAGGTGTGGGTTTCGAAATTTGAATTAAAACAAAATTCGTCACTTGATTTTTTTTAATTTGATTATTTTACGGCAGCATTTTTTTATTGGCCAATTTTAAAGTGACGTAAGCTGCGTTAATCTTAATAAATAATTTTAAAAAGCTGAAATGCATAAATCAGTCGAGAATAATATGAGGTGAATAGGCTTCGTATTTTTTTGTTCATAGATAAAAGATAAGTAAATAATATCACATAATAAAAGCATTAAAAAGAAAAATATACTAAAACCAAAATCACAGTTTTCTAGACAAGATTCATAACTTGTCCAAAGTTTTTCATTTATAATATAAATAATATCTTATTTTATGTGTATTCATTAAGGAAAAACGTAAAAGAAAATTGTCTTTTTAACTAAAAATTATAAAAGCTTTCTTTAATATACGATTTTCTACATTTGCGTTTTGATCCATAATGAACCCTAGAATCTTAGTCATATTTTTTGCATAATGAAAAATATAAAAAATTGTTAATTCCTAAACGGTTTAAGAAACCTAATTTATCATACACGTTAACATTTCATTATATATAAATATATTTAACTGCTACAGTTTTGATGTTCCTCTATAATCAATTTAGTTCGATATTAATAGGCCTTACAATAGAAAATTAGGCTTTCGTGTTCCTTATTACTAATGTTCTGGAACTTTTGATCGGAACTTTTTTAACGCACACTCCTTTACTTACAGATGGGGTTTCAATCCACAATCCTTCGGGCACAACACTAGTACAGTACACCAAAAAAGTTTTGCAAAATAAAACGCACAATTCACGTGTAAATTAAGGTGTCTGGCCGTAAATGTAAGGTGTGTAAAGTTTGGGTTGCCGGGCCCGGTTTGGCGTTTTCCGCTCGTTGAGGCCTTGCACCCCGGGCACACATTCACCGAGCCAATGGAGCTAAAACCGCACTCGCTGCCAAAGCCAAAGCCAACGAAGATGCAAGAGCAGCACCACGAGAATGAGACAATTCCTCACTCTTGATAACTTCATTGGGAGTTTTGTCATACTTGTGGGTCTTTTTAGTAACTGGCTTGACAGTTGAAGTAGTAGTTGTGGTCACTGGGGTGGTTGGAGGAGGTGGCGGTGGTGGTTGAGTCGATTGTGGAATGGAAACGGGCGACTGTTCTTCAGGCTTGCAGCAAACCCGGAATACTAGCTTCATGTTATGACTCAAACATCGGCCTCCAATACGTCTATGCAAATCATCTTTGCTCGATGTTGATATAAAATAATAATCTTTACCAGGTTGGAATTCTAAACCGCCCGGTTGTGGTGTAAAAGGGCGGAAAGTTATTGTAAAATACATCAATTTGTGCGGTTTATCGCATATTGCAATAATACGCGGGTTTGGATTAGTTATCCTACACGTATCATATTCTTCTTTACTCACATTGTATATTATATATTTTTCCGTATCTTCCTCAAAAGTCCCAGGTGTATAGAACGGACATATTAAATTCACTTGGTCATATTCAAATTGTGCGTTCCCTTTATTCAAGTCAAAAACATGATCTGTGTTGTCTATTCTAAATATACTGTTTGTAGAATTCCAATGAATGTAAAATGATTTAGCGTAATTCCCCATCACGCTTTCGATGAAGAAAATAAGGACCAATACAGTCCAAGGCGTATTGCGGAGACCAAAGTAAGTTAAGGATACCATTCTGCCTGGTTTATCAAGCTCTCATTATCCAAAAAGAAGACGCTTTCTGAACGATGTTTTACTAACACAAACACCAATCCATGTTTAAAAAACTATTTGAACACTGTACATCACTGTATGTTCACAATTTCACTTAAAACCACACTCAAATCCATTCAGAGGCGACGCGACGGGTCCTCCATTACTCCGGCCGCTAGATTCTATTCAACGATAAAATGTGGAATTCCATAGGACGTGGCTTGTACAAAACGCGTTGAATAAAACGCTTTTGATATATATGACACTGTTATTTATTCACTAATTGTTGTAGATAATATTTACTGTGAAGATGAAGTTGAAATTAATCAATACATCACAGATTTTTTACAATACTGAGATGTTCTTTGTATTGGGAGCGCGCGTCGCGGAGTTCTAACACGACAGCGCCGCGCGGTCGACGGCTGAACTACTGGAATGCGGTCCGCAAGGGCTCTACGCATGCGGCTGACCCCCCTCTTTCCCTGCCCGTCGCACCCCTCGTTAACGATGCGTTCCGAGCTTAACCGAGCTTTTGTAGACATCGCCATCTTTGTTGTTCATTCAAAATATCATTATTGAATAATTAAATGTAGTAACTAAGTCTTGAAACTTGCCTTTTAAAATATAAAATAAATATTTTTCAATATTTCATTAATAAATATCGAAAATTTTAGTGAAAGCTTTTTTAATTTAGAGCTTTTTATTATAATGTGAACGCATCTGTAAGCGGCCATTGAAAATATACCCACAACACAACTTGTTTTGTTCATAGTCGTAATCGTAAAAGGCTCTGACACTAGTCGAACTTGATGATATTGCACACAATAATTGTATAATTTTATGCTAATTAAGCCGAATCATTTTATTTTGTTTAATGATTCTTAACATGATATTAAATCTTAATAAATCAAATTATGGTGGAAAAAGTGAATGTACCGCAAGTGGGACTTGAACCCACGACCTCGGAATACCGGTCCGAAGCTCTTCCAACTTAGCTTATTGTGGTGTAAACCTGGTGTAAACCAATCTTGATAGATGGCGGTGTACGTAAAAATATATAAATGGTGGCTAATTTGAAGGTGTTGCAAGTAGACCGCAATAAGCTCAGTTGGAACAGCTTCGGAACGGTATTCCGAGGTCGTGGGTTCAAGTCCCACTTGCGGCACATTCACTTTTTCCACCATAATTTGATTTATTAAGTAAAAAGGCATAGCATGTCAAATGCAAAAATTAATAAATTAATAATGATATAAAATCGTTTATCTAACCGAGTTGAAAATTTATTATGAATCGATTAAACGAAATTAAATACATAATTATTTATTATCTACAATTAACTTAGTTAACTGCTAGTGCAGCTCTATAGCATCAGATATTTTAGCATTATGTCTTTAATTATTACTAAGACCTGTAGAAAACCTTAGGTACTATGTGTAGGTACTCGTTTATTTTTAAATATACTTTATTATTCTCACGGTGAATTTAATGACGATAAATGTGCTATAATTTATATAACGTTTAATTTCTAACTTAAGATGCTGTCTGTCTCAAAAGAAAAGTAGTTTATGTAGTATATCCTGTATATCCGTATTCTGGTACTCAGAAGCATAACACAAGCATATAAGCTTAACTTGGAACCAGAGGACGAATTTTTAATTTCTATATTAATGCAAAACCGCCAAAATAATATTTTTAAACGATCGCACTTGACAAATTTAGTAAAAAATTATTCGCGAGTACCATAATATCAAAGTAGGTACACAAGAGTTTGTTTCCATAATGAGATTTGTCAAACAAACGTATTATAGGTATTAGAGCGACACTGCTACTAACTGGGGCGGAATGTTAGGAACACCATCATTTAGGTACATTTTAGGACATAATGGTACTAATTCTACATGCACAACTAAACTAAAGTAAAAAATGAAAATTAATAGTGTCAATAACATAATTCAGCAATGTTAATGGAACTCTCTTATTATAAAAACTGTGTATTATAGACAAATAATTTTAATTATGATATGTGCAACGAAATAGCAAATATACAAACTATTTATTTGATAAAATATATAAAATTTTGATTTTTTTTTTATAATCCTCATTAAACCACCTCTATATATACTTCTGTTCAACCTATATCAATATTTTTTAATAAATTTTAACCAAAATTAAAAAAAATCTAATCCCATAAGTTGATAATCTAGGTATAAATCATGTTAAACTTGAAAAATTTCCTAAATTATAAACTAATAAAAATTTGTTCAAAAAAGAAATATTTATATTTCTAATTGAATACCCATTACTCCCCCTAATACTCTCACATAAATTACTATTATATTATTATACATATTATAATCCTCCTCATATAAACAATATACTCTAATTAAATTAAAATCCTTTATTAACAATAATTTATTTTGACACAAACAACTTTCATTTATCTCTCTCTCTCTCTTTGTCTTCTCAATTAATATCCTACTGATATTCGCGCGTTTTCTCCACTTCGAAAGGGTATTTCCTCTACTATATTATCAAGTTTACTAGGTGTGTTTGCACAGGGTATAGTTAGTTTTCCGTCTCTTACAGTGAAAGTAATCTGCATATAAATATCTCTTAGCTGGCTCTTACAGCAGCTTAGGTAAGAAAAAGAATAGCGTCATTGTGGAGTACCAGAATACTCTAAAACTAAACCCCCGTCTGATGAGATTGGCACGGTAGACTAAATAACCTTTCTGATGTGAAGAAACGCCTACTAAATTGAGAAGACTTATACATAGGTCTTAAGCTTAACTTATGATGCTCTATAATCCCTGCCTAACCCATAATCAAAAGCGTGATATTACGATGTAATCTATTTAAGCCACGTCCGTGTGGTGACGGATTAAGAATACAAATGTCACCACCCCATCTCCTCCCAAGGGTGCTGTAAAAGCCAACTAAGGGATATTGCACACAGATAACGTCCTCTGTGAGAGACGGAAAGCTCGAAAATAAACCCTGTGCCAACACGCCTGGTCAGCGCGGCACAGTAGACCATGATCCCTCCCAAAGTGGAGGAGGCCCGTGCCCAACAGTGGGACGTAAATGGGCTGGAGAAGAATCTATTGAATATTTAAAACTAAACGCTAAGCATTAACAAAGTGATTTTATCAAATTCTATGTGGTGTGTGAACTTTTGTTTTTAATTAACATAGTATGGAGATTAATACAGAAACAAGGTATTTACACATTTCGTAACATACAGACAAAACAATAACATACTTAACTATAATTATGTAAATTGTTTTAAACGTTACAATGCTTATAATAAAAATATTATTCATATTTCTCATGTGTTAAACGCTTTACTTATTGTAACAAAAGTATTGAAATAAATCTAATCTAAGTGTTAATCCATGTAACGGAATCTCTGGAACAAATTTTCATCAACTTCCAATAGGCGGAAAGATCTGAAATTTTATAAACTTAAGAGCATCGGTTGATAATTTATGTTTAAGTTCAATTGTCATCGGACAATGCAATAATTTAAAAAATATCTAGTATTTTTAGGCTTATACCAATATTAATTTATTAATTTTTGCATTTGACATGCTATGCCTTTTACTTAATAAATCAAATTATGGTGGAAAAAGTGAATGTGCCGCAAGTCCCACTTGCGGCACATTCACTTTTTCCACCATAATTTGACTTATACCTATATTTTAAACTAATTCTTTTTATTTTAACCGACTTCAAAAAAGAAGGAGGTACTCAATTGGACTGTACCTATGTTATTTTTTTTTTTGTTTGTTACCTCATAACTTTTATCTGGACAAAGCAATTTTAATGATTTTTTTTTATTTGAAAGCTGTTGACTTTCGTTTGGTCCTATTGGCACTAGATCAGGATCCGATGGTTATCTCCTGGGAAATCGAGGAAAACCCTCAAATTTCAAAGGCACATGAAGTCAGTTGAACTTTTTTTTTGAATACTCATTTATTTGTAAACCATCCATCCATCAAAATTTCTCCCTCATAGAACCATTTTTTATCCAAGAAAATGTACAGATGATGGTCACCCTACATCTACCAGAAACCGTATCATCGCTAATTAAGTAGGATTTGTTGCATTATGTTAATGAGGCAGAGTGGAACTGAACCTTGGACTACTACGGAAGTTTATGATGTTTTGATATTATTTTCTTAATTACAAACACATAGAATAATACAAACAAAATATCTTCTAATATATTAAATTCTCGTGTCACGATGTTCTTTCTCATAATCCTTCGAAACGGCTTGAGTGCTTGACCGATTCTTATTAAATTTTATAAGCATATTTAGTAGGTCTGACAATCGGCTACTATCTATTTTTCACACCCCTAAGTGATAAGGGTTCCACCTCTAACATTTATATGGCAAAACAACGTTTGCCAGGCTGGCTAGCATTTCTCTAACACTTGCGCGACTCATTTGTTTAAATAAAACTACTTTTTACGGATTTAGATACGTGTATGTTTTAAATTTTAGCCCGACGGTTCGGAGATATTGCAGTCAGACCCGTGACCATGGTGACTGCAAAGTCTCCGAAACCCTAGGCTATACTTTAAATTAATCAATAATTTTGTATTATTACTTATAATTTCCCATTATTTTTTACTAGGTCGTATATCGTGAGTCTTGCTAAAACTGAAAAACGGCTGAGTTGAATGAGCTGTTTTTGTTTTGAAATGTTTTTTGAAATGTGGGAAGACTTTGACGGTGAGCAAGTATGGTAAAATTTCGAAGCAATAGTAAAAAACAACTTAGGGATATAGTATTTCAAAAATGTATTTCGTTACACAAAAAGCTCAAAGTAAAATAATGCTACAACTAACGCCATCTATGTTATAAACGAGTAGTCTTGTGTTGAAAACTTTACAATGCATTAGTAACTGAACACTGTTAGTTTGTTTGTTTGTTATACTGATAGCTGGGAATGATAGGGTTGTTGTACACTAAGGTAACAAGTGAATGATCAAATAAATTATACTCTAATAGTTATTACTAGCTTTTGCCCGTGACTTGATACGCTTGGAATTTAGAGAATTTCTCCCGTTTCTGCAACACTTTTTAGTGATGCTTCGCTCTTATGGGTCGCAGTGTGTTGTTATATAGTCTATAGCTTTTCTTGATAAATGTACTATCTAAAACTGTAAGAATTTTTTAAATCGCACTATCGGTTCCTGAGATTTGCACTTTCAAACAAACAAACTCTTCAACTTTATAATATTAATAAATAATATATAAATAAATATTCATGGACATTTTACACAACGTCCTCTGGTCCCAAGCTAAGCTTATATGCTTATGTTATGGGTACCAGAACACGGATATAATACATAAACTACTTTTCTTTAGTAAACACATACTTATAATATAATACATAGTAAACACCCAGACGCAGTATACCTAAACATTTGTATGATAATTAAAAACATCACACAAATGATTGTCCTGACCGGGACCTCAAACCCGAGACCTCATGATCGGCCGTCCGTTATATGAACCACTCCACCACGAGGCCCGTCGAGCCTGTAATAAAGAAGTATAGAAGTTTTCTGGTTTTAAAACTTAACGTTTTTCCTTTTTACGCTTTTAAGCAATGTCACAATAGAAATTACTGTTCAAAGTCACAATATTCAACGTTTAAACTTTAAACGCGATTGAGTGCTAATCTATACTAATATAATATACCTAATTATAATAATATAAAACATAAATAAATATTATAAAAATAAAATAAATAAATAATGAATATTATAAAGCTGAAGAGTCTATTTGTTTGTTTGTTTGAACGCGCTAATCTCAGGAACCACTATTCCGATTTGAAAAATTCTTTCAGTGTTGGATAGTACATTTATCAAGGAAGGCTACAGGCTATATAACTTCACGCTGCGACTAATAAGAGCGAATCTGTAGTGAAAAATGTCACAAAAACGGAAAAGATTCTCTAAATTCCACGCGTACGGAGTCGCGGGCGGCAGTCAGTAAATAAATAAAAATCCGTGTGGTGACACATTTAGAGCACAAGTGTCATCACTCCATTTCCTTCCCAAGGTGCTGTAAAAGCCAGCTAAGGAATATTGTACATAGATAACATCCTCTGTGATCGACGGAAACCTCGAGAATAAACTCAGTGCCAACACGCCTGGCCAGCGCATCATGGTAGATCACAATCCCTTCCAAAGTGGAGCCTGTGTCCACCAACCTTAATGGACTGGAGAGAGTAATAAATAAAAATGTTACTGAATAAATCAAATTCTGGTGGAAAAAGTGAATTGCCGCAAGCGGGACTTGAACCCACGACCTCGGAATACCGTTCCGTAGCTCTGCCAACTGAGCTTATTGCGATCGTGCGGCGTTGTACGTAAAAATATATAAACTCAATCGAGTGACAAATGTGGTGGTTAATTTGAATGTTGCAAGCACGACCGCAATAAGCTCAGTTGGCAGAGCTACGGAACGGTATTCCGAGGTCGTGGGTGCAAGTCCCGTTTGCGGCAATTCACTTTTTCCACCATAATTTGACTTATTAAGTAAAAAGCATAGCATGTCAATTGCAAAATTAATAAATTACTTTAAAAATGTTACTCATCAGTGCATTAAGACCTTTATGTAGACAGTTTTCAGTACTTTTAGCGTGGCCATATTACTTTGTTTGCTTGCCCGACGTACCGACATTGTTGTGAACAATAACCTTTGTTATTGCTTTATGATTTTGTTGTAAAATATGTGCTTTTTATTATTTATTTAGTAAGAATTTGCCCGCGACTTCATTTTTATTTACGTCTTTTAATATAAGCCACGCAAATTGGTAATGCGCTGGAACCTTGTCAAATTAACGCCCTTGTGACGTCATCGGCAAAGAAAAAATACAACTAACAAAATGTAATATTCTCATCTATACGACACTATGACGTCACCAACATGGCCGCCAGGCGCGTTACCAATTTGTGTGGCTTTTAACAGAAAGATTTTTTTTTTACGTGGGGAATGCATTTACGCACATTGTGTCAAACGGACCCGGACTACCCACTAAACCTCACGGTGTTCCTCCTCGCCCCTTGGCCGGGCCATGGTAGTCACTCAGGTATTACCATGACCCAACCAGGGGTGGCCCTATCGGTGGGGGCTCACTGCGACGGGGCGGGCCCTAGGCCCCCCGTCAAACCTATGCCTCTCCCCGTAACACGTGGAGAGAGGACGTCCGCTGCTGTTGGAATAACAAATAGATAACAATGCATTATCTCCCTTTTATTTTTAAACTTATCATTATTATTCTCATGCTTCCTATTCCTTTCTTTGGAGACCCGTTATTTTGTTTTATCTAGGATCGTTATGTATGAGCCATACAGTATGACAAATATATTATTATGTAATGGTACGGAACCTTTGTGTGTGTGTCCAACTCCTATTTGAAAGGTTTTTTATTTATTTATTGCAAGTATCGACGGCAATCATAAATCCTTAAGGGCCTACATCAATATTATCGTGGACATGTACATATTAACACAGCTAGTAGGTATAGAAAATGAAGAATTAGGGATATTTTTATTGTTTACTCAAAATCTACTAAATATATTTTAATTCTGATTTACGTGTTTCTATATATAATAGTTACTTATGTTTTTAAAGTTATTTCATTAGTTAATACGCGATAATAGACCGACAAATGAAAAAAATAAAAAAATTTAGAGGTTGTTTCGGTAAGATTTTCTATCGAGAAAACTTTTCTCAATCGCGTTTCTGAGTTTATGCGATCCTAGATCATATATTGAAAAAACATATACTTAAAAATTAGAGCTCTAGCCATTCAATCTAAAGAAACAATGAAAACTTCGTACGTTGAAAAATGCACGAAGCTATTTTGGTATCCTCTTAACAAGTACGCAAAATTTCAGATTAACCAGACTATTAGAAGAAAGTGAAAATTACGTTCAAAGAGATTTTAATACATAGATTCGAACAAAGCTATTAATAATCTACTTAGTTCAAAAACTAAAAAAAAAACGATTGAAACTCCTGAATATTTTTATTAATTATTGCATTGTTATTGGTAGTTAATATGTGTGCAAAATTTACAAAGATTCCGTTACATAGATTAATACATTGATAGATACCTACCGAACTAATATAAGATGAATATAAGCGTGTTAAAAAGATTCATCCCCACTTTAAAAGGTAAGGAACAGCTCAAGGAACCATCATGGCCCGGCGGCAAGGCAAGACGGGGAAAGCAAAAAAAAATTACCCAAAGAGCTTTAAAGAAAGCTTGGACATATCTGCGTTTTCGCATCATCGAAACCAATAATGTCAAATGTGTGAGTTAACCTGTTAATGGAACACAGACAAAAATTTTATGGCACTTTTCGCCCTTTCTTTTTGTCCCATCACAGAGCGTTAATCTTACAGGAGTTGATATTATAAGGCGACCCCAGTGCTCGTACTCATTTTGTACGAACACTGTCATCTCTTAGCGTGTGGGGGGATATTCTGGGCATTCTACCAATGAAATTACTATAGAATGTTTGTCTACTTTACCTCAGCACCCCACCGATATGGCAGTATATTTGTTACTCGCTGTTTTCTTTGAAACAGCGAGTGACAGATCCTGTTAGTTTCATACTCTAAGTATTTTTAAACTATACCATCACACTCATATTTAACCCAAAACCATTTTAAATAACTGTATCTGTTATTTCAAAGACCACTTTCTTTATTATACAAAACAAACCCTTTTAAAAAAGGATAATTATACAAAAACTATTACAAACAAACAGTACAAACAACTGTATAAGCAGTTACGTCATAAAATGTAACATTACTTATTGTTAAACATAAGTAAGGACCAATAACTATAAATAATTGCTGTAAACTTTCTTTACGCCATTGTAATATGTACCTAGTTTTTTTGCCGTTTGAAGGGTTGTTGTTTTTAGGTTAAGTTCGTCATTTCTTTCTAAGAAGAAAGTTGAAGAAAGAGTTACTAAACGAAATGCAACGCAATGAATTTTATGACATTTTTTTGCGTTTTTGAACGCAAAATTTAAAAAAAGGTGTTGATAGACATAGGTGTCGATTCTGTGTCCAAGAACGTAACTAAACTTAACTAAAAATTGATTTATTCCTGTCAAATCTCACTTTCTTATTCTGAAAGTCACAACTTCACTTAAATTAAGTTTGACAGGACCAAAATTAGTCAATCTATACAATTTAGTGATAATGCTATTCTGGTGTACATCATAAATGTCAAAAATTCACTTAATTTAGTGAGTTCTCGACTTATTTAGTCGGGATATGAGTAGGTGCCGACTTAAATTCACTAAATTTTATCATGGCTTTTTGAACATTAAAAATTGATTTTCTGATTAAATATTGAATAATAAATGTTTGTTAGCAAATAAAAAATATTTATAAATTAAAATTATACTTGATAAATTAAATATTGGCGCCAAAATTGAGGTTAAACAAAGCGCGAAAAACAGACGAATCACAGTCAAGTGCGGAGATTCGTAGAACTAATTATTTAGGTATTTCTTTGTTTACTTAATTTTTGTCGAAATAGTTTTGTAATTTACATACATAATATAATACGTATTTTTACTCAGCCATAGAATTCTAAGACATCATATATTATGTAAGTATACAAGTTATCGTAAAAATATTATAAACATATATAATTTAATACAAAGTGAACGATTTTGAGGTTAATGGCGTCTAATGATAAATATAACTTTTTTCCAGGTCATGCAGGGGAAAATAAATATCCAGTTGGTGGCCTAATGGAAAATTGTGGTCCAGTACCTATAAATGCAGTTGCTACCAATTATATTAAGTGAACTACAGGAAAAATCTAGAAATCTTTGGAACCATAGTTTGGAACATTGAAACTAGTGATAAAAAATGTGTATTTGTGTGTGTCTGCCTAAAGTTATGTAAATATCATTAAATAGTAGAAATAATAATTGTAGCCAGTCTTAAAACTATACCTACCAAATGGTGCTACTTGATCTGTGATACTTAATAAGGTTTCTAACAGTTTGTCTCTAGAACAGTGAGCTATATTTTTTATCAGTAGGTTTCTAAATTTATTATTAAAAATAACTAATGAAGAAATGAATAGAATCAGCCAAGCCAAGCCAGAGAGTTCAGTGGACCAACATTTATTTATATGTACTCGGAAAACATTCAGATTTATTTAGTAAAACATGTATTTAAACAAATATTGCATTTTTATTTGTATAATAAGTAAGTATTAAGCCTCTTACTATATCAAAAAGTAATGTGTTATGCATATATGTAATTTATTGGAATTCTTAACATTCTAATAATCCATATAGATTGTTTGTAAGAATTCATAGATACATAAATACTGTTTTGTAGCTTATAGCTAGATCAGAATACATAACACATAGGCTATATTATAGTAACCACTAGCAGGCTTAGCTAAGTTAGAAATAAAGTATATAATTTATTGGAATTCTTAACATTCTATTAATCTAAATATGTTTGTAAGAATTCATGGATATATGTTGCCCTTAAGAAAAGACTATGATGAATTAATTACTGTTGTGTAGCTTATAGATCAGAATACTTAACATATACAACTACATACTGAACTTAACACACTTTTATAAGTTATAAATAAAAGTAGAAATAAATTATTAGGTTCATTTAATATCTCTTGCATAATTATACACCACATGATATCACAAATTTTTATAAATACAGATTTTCATGTTTCCTTAAATACACTTTTTGGCTTTTGTCATTGTTATCTTGATAATTATGAGTTTCCGTCATCAGTTTATGGTAGATGAGAAGTAAATATTTGCTTATAAGCATATTTTTCCTTAGTTGCTGTAATTATTTACACTAAACACCTATTAAAATAAATAATTAACGAATTTAATTGTTTGTTTTTTGTATAAAGTAATCAAGGAAAGTAATATAGGCATACCACAGAGTAAAAGTAGTGCTAATCACTCCACAGATAACCTAAAAGATTTGATGCTCACTATGCTCATATCTAAGATGAGAAATACACTGAAATAAGGCCGCCAACTAATTAAATTATTAATAAATGTTCATAACAATGATGCAGAAATAGTTGTAAATATTTATAAATACCTATATTGCTCAAATAACGTTTGAAAAGGAATTTTATATTAGTTATTTTTTTATTCATTCATTCATTCGTTCACTATAAAAGGCATTTTTGTCTGTTAGTGGGCAGCTTTAAATGATTATGTCAAAATCAAATAAGTGCTGTCAACTAAAATTTTAAGTTTAATTTCTGTTTGAAACAGAATAGGTTTATCACTAAAACCAAATTAAAAATAGTTTATTTATGGTTAAGTTTAGTCAAGTTGGACTTGCACTGGAATCGACACCATAGACTGTTAAAACTTTATTTTTATTTATTCTTCTTTTTCGTGTATTTATGTCACAAATCCTATAACTGTGAATTAGATCATGATATTTTAGTATTGAAATTATTGACACCGCGCGCTTGTCCTGATGATGAGCATCGGATATGCTCGAAACCTGGGTCGACATCATCGATCCTATAAAAGTGAGTGTTAGCCGGTAACGTGCCGGTAAAATATAAATATTTTTAGATCATGTTAATTGGTACATTTCTTAATTTATTATAGACATTGGGTGATTGCTGGAGACGGAAAACTCCTATAGAAAAAGTCGAAAGTCAGCTAAAGGATTTATTTATTGTATATTGTACATAAATAACATCATCTGTAAGGAACGGAAAACTCAAAAGTAAACCCTGTCCCAACATGCCATGTTGGCGCAGGGTTTATTTTTGAGTTTTCCTAAAGTTGAGGAGGCCTGTGCCCTGTAGTAGGACGTTAATGGGCTGAAGAGAGAGAGATGATAGGTACTATTGTTCTGTAAATGTAATGTCAAAATCGGTAAATTTTTCTAATAAATTTGTTCTAAAGTAGATGTAAATTTATATTTAAATGCACGCCCATAAATACCTTAACAAGAAATTGACTATTCAAAGGAAAATGCAACAAATAAACAACGCCTATTATTTTGAAAACAGAATGGCGAATCCCGCCAAAGACGAAATGTACTTCAAGTGTTCAATTTTCAAAACAACGGCTCTTTACATAAACATAGAATATTATATTATGACTTAAAATAAACTTTATTTATTAGGTACAACGTCGAATTTACATTACATACAATACGGCTCTACGTTTTTGTAATTTATGTTAAAATAAACCTTAACTGATTGACAGTGATTTCATTTTGAATTATTGCAGTAATTTTAGTAGTTTTACAAAATGGCGCATGCGTAGGCAATAGTAGTAATAGTAAAATGCGCGGGAACAATCGTTTTAGTGTTTGCCGCGTGTCGCAAAATATTACGCGTTTAACGAAAATAAAGTGTATATAATTTAAGAAATTCGGTTGGAATCCACCTTTCAACTCTTTTTTCTATATATCGCTATTTTTTACATATTATTATATGGCGCTATTTTTTCTATATATCTATATATCGCCTAATAATGTCGGAATTAATTATTTAGTAGGCTGTGAGGTATCGAAATGAAAATAATAAACGTAATCTGACGACGGAAATAGATCTAGACGAGTTAGAAGTTTTCCGTCTAAAAATAGAAAGATAGTAAGAAAAAGAAAACAAAAATCCACATTCTGTCTCTGCCATTAAGAGGGTACTGTACTCCTAATTTAGGTATTTGCCTTAGGTATTGCTATCCCTATTCCCGAGCACCGTGCTGAAAGGGACAAATATAGCTGAAGCAGATTTTACCTACAAATTCTTTGAAAAAAAGACGTTTTTCTTTCTTTTTTGGTAAAACGTTACCAAATATGTGTGATAGACGCTGTAAAGAAAACCGGAAAAAAACGGGTTTTTCAGATGGTCATATTTCTTTTAGTTATTATGTATTGAAGAAAAGAAAGGGACAGAAGCATAGATATACTCTTCATCTATAATATACCGTAGAAACAATTAAAATCGGTTTAACTTTCGCGAAGAAAAAAGGGAAGTACAATACCTACCCATATTTTTGTATGGAGCATAATTTGGTATCGTGCCCTCTTATGATACATTATTATTCTGACAGATTCATCAATTGCTCTGTTTTAGTATTTCTTTCTTCTGTTTTAACCTAACCACTTTTAAACGTGTAACATTATTAGATTTGTCTCAATTTAACCAAAATCAATGCACTTACTACACAATTCTTCGTAAATCATCACAACTAAGTATGTTATAATGGTTGTTATTTAAAATTACGTGGCGTACCAGTTGTGTGATATAAACAATAAGTTTATTGACCTAACTTTTATATTATTACGACTGTGTCTAATATACATAAGGAAGTATGTTTGGATCGTAGCAGTTGGCGCTCTATAGTCTCTGCCTACCCCATGTAAAAAAGACTTGATGTTATGATGATGATTATGATGTGCATACTATAGGGTGTGTACCGAAATAAAATTAACTTTGAATAATAATATATCCTAATAATATTATAAATGTAAAAGTTTGTGAGTTTGGATGTTTGTTACTCTTTCACGCAAAAACTACTGAATGGATTTTAATGAAACTTTACAATAATGTAGCATATACGTCAGATATATGTACAGTATACGCATAGTATGATATGTATGTTTTGTAGTATGTATTTACAAAACAAAAGTAGTTTATGTAGTATATCCGTATTCTGGCACCCAAAACACAAGCATATAAGCTTAGCTTGGGACCAGAAGACGTTGTGTGGAATGTCCATAAATATTTATTATTTATGTATTTATTTTTTATTTAGTTATAGTGTGTGAATTGTCCAAAATGTGACGATAAGTATTAAGTAAGGAATTCCACGTGTACGGAGTTGCGGGCAACACCTAGTAATAGATAAATAGATAACCTTAACACTTTATTGTGCACGTTACAAGAAACTTAAAAATTAAAAAGCTTAAGATTAGGTACAAAATACAAATGACGGCCTTATCACTTATTGTGATCTCTCTCTTCCAAGCAACTATGAGCAACCATGGATATAACACATCCCTATCCTTACCAATTTATAAATGCGAAAAATCGGAATTAAAAACTGAAAATCTTGACGAGCTTAAGTGTTAATGTTTGTAACCAAACCGTAGTGCGATTTAAAAAACCTTACATCGCCTTATATCGAGTGATACGGTAAACTTCTGTTTGTTAAGGTTTAATTTCTAAATTTCACGCGTACGTAGTCGCGGGCAACAGCTAGTATGTTATAAACGTAAAAATTTGTAAAGGTAGATGTCCGATATTAAGATGTTTTTTGTTTTTTCAGGCAAATACGGCTGGATGGATTTTAATGAATTTTTAGAGAAAGATCAGAATAATAAACAGCATATTTTTCCACGCTATAGGTCAAGGATCGGGGGAGTAAGTATTAACTCGGATAAAACCGGTGATATTAGTTAGTATTTTTGAATTGTTACAAATAAATTTTTTTTTTCTTTTTCCAAATGCAAGAGAACTGCGACGCATAGTTAGTAGAATTATAAATTGTAAACCTCTTTTCTTACTCCATTAGCAATGAAAACAAACATTATATGTATAAGAATTTCTATGATATTCCCTCGCATTTCATCGTCTTTATCAATCAATATCAATCACCGTTATCAATCAAAAAGGAACGGGCGATACATCAGGATTATACGACATAATGTTACCATTCACGGCTGGACTGCAACAGACTTCTGATCATACGGCTTAGTTTCGAGATTTCCAATTAACAAAGAAGATATTGTAATCTGCATTTTATATCCCTTAGCTGGCTTTCGTGTCGTGACGAATTAAGAAGTGTCAAGTGTCACCACCCCTTCTCCTCCCAAGGGTGCTGTAAAAGTCAGCTAAGGTATATTACACAAAGATAACATTCTCGGTGAGAGATGGAAATCTCGAAACTAAACCATGTGCCGACACGCCTGGTCAGCGCGGCACAGTAGCACAGTAGACCATAATCCCTCCATAGACCATAAGCACTCTAAGAAGGAAATGGAGTGGTGATATTTGTATTCTTAATCCGTCATCATGCGAATAAAAAACATACCTATAATAGTGTGTGTGCGTGTGTGTATGCACGTAAGAAAGAAGAAAGAAAGAAAGTTTATTTGTAACTTAAAGGTATTACAACCAATATAGAAAAACGAGAAAAAAAGAATAAATAAAATAAAAGGTTAAAAGTAGAATTTAATAAAATACATGATTACATATTAAGTTACAAATACACTAGACACTTGCTGGTCTTCCATCTAGCCGTTTTTAACAAGTCTTTCTTCTTGTTATCCTACGGTAATAAACTTTATTGAAGTAATAATTAACTGTGCATGTGTTACGTATGCATATTCCCAGTATATTACAACAGCAAGTGAAGCATCGATAACCCGAAGGTCACGGTCGTGGGAAAATCAAAACTAGTGACAGTAATACCTACCACGAAGACACCGCAGCCGATCCATGAAGAATACATCTTTTCGTCATCCGTCACTCTCTGGTTTATCGCCGACCAATTAGGTCAGTCTATACTATACTAATATTAGAAAGCTTAAGAACTTGTTTGTTTGAACGCGGTAATCATGGAAACCGCTGAACTCATTTTTCTTTTCTTTTTATATACATATATGGACATTTCACACAACGTCCTCTGGTCCCAAGCTAAGCTTATTATGCTTGTGTTATGGATACCAGAATACCGATAGAATACATAAACTACATTTCTTTTGTAAATACATACTTATTATACATAGTAAACACCCAGACGCAGAACAAACATTTGTATGATATTTATAAACATCACACAAATTAATGTCCGAGGCGGGAATCGAACCCGCGACCTCGTGAACGGCAGTCCGTTATATGAACCACTAGACCACGAAGCCCGAATTTGAAAAATTCTTTCAGTGTTGCATAGTACATTTATTGAAGAAGGCTATCTATAAGCTGTATACATTACGTTGTGGCCAATGAGAGCGAAGCATCACTGAAAAATGTTGCAAATACGGAGTTTTTTTTTAAACTCAGCGCTTACGAAGACGCAGACAGCTCGTATGAATTAAATAATTAGAAATTAGATATAAATTATAATAATAAAATATTAATTCAAAAATAAACAATTTGGCGTTACTTTACATAGCTGTTGGGTTTTTTTTTGATGTTGCCAAATGTCATTCGCGTATCTTCTACGTTCATAATAATCATAATCTTTCTCTCTCTCCAGGTCAATAACAGCCACCGTTGGGCACAGCCTCCTCATAGACTTTATTTATGAGAAATTAGATAAATAAATAAATAAAATAAAATAAATATTCATGGATATTACACACAACGTCCTTTGGTCCCAAGCTAAGCTTATATGCTTGTGTTATGGGTACCAGAATACGGATATACTACATAGACTACTTTTCTTTTGTAAATACATACTTATAAATAATTTTTAAATACGAGTGAAGTAAATGAAATAGGTACATTGGCAGGCCTGCCTTAAGCGCCGTAGGGAGTACAGTGAATGGGTAACTTTATATACAATAAAACCAAACCGACTTCAACAACAAACAATTCACATTATTTTTACTATCCTAAGGTCCCTTTTTGTTTAAAACTTTCGTTTTAACTAATATTATTTTAGGTTTAGTAAACATGTCAAAATGTCATGTTTTAGGTAAAAAGGCCGTTTTTTGAAAATGTTTGTACTGAGGGTAGATTTTATTGTGGTAAAAAAATAATGCGGAGATCCGTAGAAGGACTGGCGTTTACGACATAGCCCGAAGAGTTAGCTCGCTGAAGTGGCAATGGGCAGGCCACATCGCTCTACGATCTGATGACCGTTGGGGACGGAAGGTCCTCGAGTGGCGACCACGAACCGAACGACGCAGCGTGGGGTGGCCCCCAACAAGGTGCACTGACGATATCGTCAAATACGCCGGGGGCCAGTGGATGCAGTTAGCGCAGGACTGTGCGTTGTGGCGTTCTATGGGGGTAGCCTATGTCCAGCAGTGGACTGAGAAAGGTTGATGGATGGATGAAAAAATAATGTGGTGAAAGCATTACTTTTAATTTTTTTTTTCCAAAAATATTATACATTGCTGTATCAGGAGTGTGAGAATGATGCCGATTAGTACCTACAATCAAGGCTAACTAAAACTTAATAATAAAATAGCCTTGTTGGAGCAAGTCGACCAGTCCCAGCAGAAGGCACCCGTTCACGAGTATAACGCACACATCAGTCCCGCACAGCTCGACCATTTTGTAGGGAACCGTACGACCCGACGTGCAACGCTACCAACTTCGAAACATTTGAGCGAGCATGACGAAGTCGCTACGTGGCACAGTACACAAAGCATTTTAGACACAACTATACATAACCAAGGATTAAGAACACAAGTGTCACCATCCCATTTTCTATGCACTCCTGTAAGAGCCAGCCATGGAATAATATATGCAAACAATGAAATCAATTCATGACGGGTATCGTGGTCTAGTGGTTCACATACTGCCGTTCACGAGGTCTCGGGTTCGATTCCCGGTTAGGACAATCATTTGTGTGATGTTTATAATTGTCATACACATGTTTTTACTGCGTCTGGGTGTATATGTATTACAAATATGTATTTACAAAAGAAAAGTAGTACATATAATTATGTATTCTATCCGTATTCTGGTACCCATAACACAAGCATATAAGCTTAGCTTGTGACCAGCGGACGAAGGTGAATTGTCCAAAAATAATTTAAAAAAAAGCAATTCTGATGCGTTAAAATTTTAACCTCTCGCTTTCTTTCTGTCCAGCCCACTAACGCCCCACTGTTAGGCACGGGTCTCTTCCACTTTGGAAGGGATTATGGTCTACTTTGACGCGCTGACCAAATGTGTTGGGTCTAATTTCGGTATGTTTTGATTACTTTACTAAGAAAATTCATTTAACAATGCCGAATTGTGTTACTGCAGCCATAATTTTTTTATATTTTAGTTCGTTTACTTGTAAGCTTAACAAAAAAAAATACTAAAATATTTTTTCTTATATTTAAAAAGAAAGTTTGGATAGTCAATGGATACCGGCGAAAATCTTTAACGGTCATAAAGTATAGAGCTATAAATCTATAACATTTTATTTCTTTCGGTACTTCTGTTTGACAAAACAAAAGAACCCTTTAATAAAACGGGTTGTAACTTGTAAAAATACAGTTAGTTTTATTTAGTAGTAGTTTATGTATTCTATCCGTATTCTGGTACCCAAGCATATAAGTTTAGCTTGGGACCCGAGGATGTTGTGTGAATTGTACATGAAAATTTAATTATTAATAAAAAAAATGTTGCTAAATGGTGTCTAAAAATAAAGGTATCTAAATTACAAGGCAGCCAGCATCCAATGGTGCAAGGCGGCGAGTTGTAGCGTCTCTCACAAAGGATGTTATCTGTGTACAATGTTCTTTAGCTGGCTTTTACAGCACTCTGGGACGGAAATTGGGTGATGACATGATTCTTAATCCGTCAAGTTAAAATAATAATAAATATTAGTATATTTTCATTACAAAAAAACATTAAAAAAGTAAAGTTTCAGTAGAAAAACACACGTAATCGTATTTCTATAACAAAAATATTGAAATGTCATTGTGCTGTTAAAGAGATTGCCCAATTTCTCTTTTGTTGCTGTAAAAAGTGGTTTAGAGATGTGACATTTAAATATCGATATTTAAATCAATCAATAGTTAAAATACACACCCACCACAAAAATGTTTCTGCACCGCCCAAGCTTGACTGGAAGAGAATGCCTTAGGCATTAAGACTGCCTGTATACTCCTTTTTCTGTATATAAACTTAAATAATAAAATAAAATAAAAATATTTCGATAAAAAGTGCTCTGAATAAGATTTAGGATTTTAACCACCGCAGCTGCTGCACTTAATTCTGATTTTGAATCGTGAATATTTTTTGATACTATTTTTTTGGTTACCAGTCCTGATGGGTGTCAAGCAGATAGGGCTGGTTCAAAAATCCACCACACATTAGACCCATATCAATCGATAGCCCCCGAAATTATAAATGACTTTGACTCACTAAGTTCACTAAAATAAACTGTAAAAAAAATGTAAGCACTTAAAAATATTTCTTTACGATTTTATGATTCCGTAACAAAAGATAAAAGGGGATAAATGAGACTTCGATGTCCGTCCATCCGTTTCTCTGTCACCACGCTGTACCTATATCTGGAATGAATAAATATAGCTGAAAGCTGCAAATTTCAGAGTTTATGTTTCAACTGATATAAATATTCATGGACATTATACACAACGTCCTCTTTTCCCAAGCTAAGCATAAGCTTACCATAACACAAGCAAGCAAGTACCCATAACACAAGCATATAAATGCTTGTGTTATGGGTACCAGAATACGGATATACTACATATGGATGGTGGAAAGGCAAAATGTATTAACCGCCATTTAGTAAAATGTTCAGGAAAGACGATTAAAGTTTAAAAAATGTCATAACTTTTAAAGTATTGAAGATATCTCTATGTTTAAGTCAACTAGTAATAAATTCATTACAAATGTATACAATTTAACAAAACTAATATATATCTATTATTTCTACTAAATTATGGAGGTAATACAGATTACCTCAATATCTCAGACAGGTAAAATTAATTCAAATCCAAAAAAAAATCTGTTGATATCGGTAAAATGTTTTATATACAAATCGTATTATTTTATTTTTAAGTATAATGTTTTATATCCAAATACATTGAGAGAGACGGAAAACTAGAAACTAAACGCTATGCCAACACGCCTGGTCAGCGCGTTACAGTAGACCACAGTCCCTCCTAAAGTGAAAGAGGCCCGTGACCAACAGTGGGACGTAAAGGTATAAAGAAAAGAGACACAGCGACTAAAAATTTTAATTGGAGTAAAATGGTTTAACTCCATTAGTAAAGTACAATCAAGTTGGGTATAATGTATCAAAGTCAAAAAATGGTAATTTTAAAATTTGGTAAAGTGTTTTTACAATCACAGTTGGTTAAAGTCAAATAAGGAAAAGTAGCTTAAAGTATTTTTTTAGTAGGGAGGCGTTTTAATTACCAAATTTAAAATTTGCTATGGAGTTAAACCACAAAAAATTATGCAAATGTTCCAAAATCACGGTGTATTAACAACCACAAAAGTCATCAAATCGAGCTGAGTGAGACCGTTCGAAAGAGCTCGTTCTCCCGATTCCAACGATATATATAACTCAATATCGCCAAAAGTGGCGGTCAATACATTTTGTCTTTCCACCATCGATATACTACTTTTCTTTTGTAAATACATACTTATGATACATAGAAACTCCCAGACGCGGTACAAACATTTATATGACAATTAGAAAAATCACATAAATGATTGTCCCGAGAGGGAATCGAACCCGCAACCTCTTGTTCAGCAGTCCGTTACATGAACCACTCAACCACGAGGCTCGTCATATCAGTTGATCCTAGAACAACAATTACTTATCATCATCATTCTCCTGCCCTTATCCTGGGAAAATAATGAATATGGCACAGAACCCTTTATGTACGTGTGTAACTCGTACTTGACAAGGTTTTAATAGTTACATGTGGTAATTAAACATGACTACAAGGGTTTAAATGTATGCTATTACACGTAATTATTCATAAATTCAGGCGTAGGTACATAATATTTGGGGTCAGCTAACCATAGATAAATCTCAACATCGATATGATCCCATCACTAAATCAAAGCCATTAGCGTTGTGCCCTGTCAACTGACACCAATCAATCATAATCATCTTTTGTTACAACATCCCCCGGACAATAACTTGTTCGGGGTATACCGCACATCCGGGGACCGGCTAATGGCGGACGCTGAAATTTGATGTCCTCTAAATATCACAAGACAAAGTTACACAGTGCTTATGTCCTATTAAAAGACCACCACTAATACAACGAATGATAAAATCAATGTTTACATAAACAGAAGCTGGTAGGTACCGATTTTACGAGCACATCTAAACTAAAAATTTAAAATTGATTGTGTCACTAAGACAATTCGGTAATGTTAACAGAACATTTCTAATAGAAAATCTATATATTGTAGACTAACAATTTTAAATAATAAAAATGCGCACAATGAAATAACCAGTTAATCAAAATTAAATATCAAGCTGATATTTAACTGGTTTGATCTTGGAACAACTTGAACTAGGGGACGACTAAGGCGAAATAAAACTTCGACTGTCGTTTGATCTAATATATTTGTAGTTGTTCCGAATTGCTTCCGAACACAATTACAATTGCAATTAATAAACATAAAAATATTTCTCCTTAAATGCTAACACTGTGAACAAACCCACATAGTGATCTATTTCGACACCAACGCCATCTAGTTAGGATCTATACAAACTTAGAGATCTATAGTTTGTACATACCGCCCACCAAGGACATTTAGTGAGAAATGTCCTTAAAGATTGTATAACAAAATTGAACTAAATAAAATGTGGTCGTTCTAACTGATTACAAATCGATAGCTCATGAAACAGGTTGTACATTATGCGTTCTAAAATTATAAAATATTGTACCAACATTAACAAAATTGATCTAAAAACATGCACTAAATATTTAAAAACAATGTATAAAATAGAACCTAATTATAAATTTACTTATAGGAAATGGGTAAAATACATAATTTGGTTACTGGCCTTTTCAACAAGGATGAACCTGTACGTAGTGTGACTACACGGGTGATCTTGTCATCACCAGGATGTTTTTGCTCTATACGGCCTAATAACCAACGACTTGGCGGCATATCATCGTCTTTTATTAAAACTATGTCGCCGACCTGTGGTTCTGAAACTTGTTTCGACCACTTATATCGATGCATGAGATTAGATATATACTCTGAAGACCACCTCTTCCAGAACGATTGTAACATTCGTTGTACGAATTGCCATCGCGTCAAACAATTTACGTTTGAGCTCTCGAACGTGTAGTCAGGTACATTTACGATAGGTTCGCCAATTAAAAAATGTCCCGGAGTTAATGGCATCGGTTCACCAGGGTCAGAGGTACTGATCATGCTTATTGGTCGCGAATTCAAACAAGCCTCCACCTGAATAAGAAGCGTACTCAACTCTTCATATGTAAGCGTTGACTCTCCTATAACCCGTTTTAGGTGATATTTGGTGGACTTTACTCCCGCTTCCCATAACCCACCAAAATTGGGGCCATGAGGGGGAATAAAGTGCCACTCTGTGCCATTAGCTTCCAAATGCTCAGCAATGGTGGACTGAAATGAAGATAATTGCTGCAGCTCCTTGGCAGCTCCCACAAACGTGGTGCCATTGTCACTCCACAATTTTGCGCAATGACCTCGCCTGGCAACAAACCGTCTGAACGCAGAAAGAAACGCCTGAGCAGTCATGTCACTAACCACCTCTAGGTGAATTGCGCGAGTACACATGCACACAAATAGACAAATGTAGCCTTTGTATGCATGGTGGCCACGTCCCTTTGATGTTCTTACATTAATTGGTCCAGCGTAGTCCACCCCACTGTGTAAAAATGGTCTGGCAGGTGTGCAGCGAACAGTTGGAAGTGAACCCATCAATTGGTTCTGACTATTGGCTCTATATCTAGCACATCTAACGCATTTCCTAACGCAATTTTTTATTGTATTTTTAACTCCTAAAATCCAATATGCTGTTCTTAGGAAACCGAGCATTAGTTGAGGACCTCCATGCAAGGTTTTGTTGTGAGCGTCAGCTACAATGAGCTCGGTTAGATGAGTACCACTTGGCAACAGAATTGGATGTTTGATTTGCTCATTCAAATCAGACTTTTCTAATCTACCCCTAGCTCTCATTATACCTTGATTGTCGAGATAGGGGCACAAAGATTTCAATTTACTCTTTGCAGGTATATGTTCATTCCTTTCTAATTGTATATATTCTTCTGCAAAATTTTCTTTCTGTATCTTTCTTATACAACTATGTAATGCTCTGTCCAATTCTTGCTTTTGTAAATATGTTTCCTTATTTTTTACTTTATTTAAAAATCGTAGACAATATCCTACTACTCTGAGTAATCTTGATAGAGAAGAGAACCGTTCAATAATTGAATCGTCAGGCACGACTGCAACATGTGTTCTAACGGATTCTTCTTGATTGGTATTTACCTCTTTTGGCCTGTAATAATTTATAGTTTTGTCCTTTAGAAAGTATGGTCCTGAAAACCATGTTTGGTGTTGCACCAACAAGCCAGGTAATAGCCCACGTGAGGCGCAGTCGGCTGGGTTGTCTTTAGTAGCGATGTGGAACCATTGACTTGGCTTCGTAGTGGATAAAATTTCTGAGGTACGGTTAGCAACGAACGTGTTCCATCTGCTTGGATGGCTGTTTAGCCACGCCAAAACTACTGTGGAATCAGTCCAAGCTGCAATCTTTTCAGATGGAATGTTCAAAACTTCAGCAGTCTCGGTCAACAGCTGTGCCATTAATACTGCTCCGCATAATTCCAATCGGGGAATACTTATTTGTTTTATGGGAGCTACCCTAGTTTTTGCTACCAACAGTGAAACATGAATTTGACCTGTGACATCAATCCTTCGTAGATAAATCACAGCTGCATACGCTACCTTAGAGGCGTCACAAAACCCATGAAGCTCCAAAACGTCAGCTGTCTTGGTGCCAAGCCAACGAGGTATCTGCACCCTAGTAATAACTGCCAGCTCTTTGCGGTAAGTACACCATTCTTCTACTAAATCTTTACTTAGTTCATCGTCCCAGCTAACTCCTACAAGCCATAATTTCTGGATAAATATTTTTGCCAGCACCACACATGGAGCTAGCCACCCTAGCGGGTCGAAGAGTCTTGCTATTTCAGAAATTACAGCTCTTTTTGTTGCAGGCCCAGTGAACTCCGCAGGAAGATTCACCGTATAGTGAAAGGCGTCCTCACTACGGTCCCAGGTAAGGCCCAGAATTTTTATTTTATCATCTAGCTTTATTTGAATTTCATTTTGCTTTTTGAATTCATTTTTATTGTCCTCTTTGTATTTTTTTATTTTATATTTTTGTTCTGTTACCCCTTGTAATTCCATTGCTTGAATAACTTCTAACATTTCTTTACTATTAGTGTTCCATTTCTGCAGTTCAAATCCGCCTGTTTTTAACAATTCTGTCATTTGCTTAAATATTTCAGTTCCTTCTTCAACACTCTCGCAACCAGTCATTAAATCGTCCATGTAAAACGCATTTAAGACTCTATCGGAGGCTAAAGGATAGTTTTGCCCTTCGTCATACGCGATTTGATGCAGAGTTCGAACTGCCTGAAACGGTGCTGAAGCTGTACCGAAGGTGACGGTCAGCAATTCAAAATCTTGTATTGCCATTTCAGGACTGTCTCGCCATAAAACTCGCTGATACATCACATCTTCCTCTGCAACCTTCACTTGGCGATACATTTTCACAATATCAGCTACAAGACCGATAGGATGAAGGCGCCATTTCATGACGGTGTGCCGTAAATCAGCCTGTATTGTAGGACCGACCATGAGGGTGTCGTTTAGTGATACACCTCTATTATTCTTTTCAGAAGCATTAAACACTACACGGACCTTCGTGGTAGTTTTGTCCTCCCTTATCACTGCATGGTGGGGTAAGTAAACCGCTTCTTGTTTTCTATTATCTATTGCTTTTACAGCTCTGATATGGCCTAGATGTATATATTCCTTAATAACTTTTGTATATTCTTCCTTCAACTTCTCATTTCTTCCTAATCTTTTTTCCAGAGACTTAAATCTGGCTTCAGCTATGCCGCGTGAGTTGCCTGCTTTGCATGGAGGGTCTTCATCTCGAAATGGCAATCTTACGACATAGCGACCTTCTTCGCGTCTTTTAGTTGTTTTTCTATACAACTCTTCACACCGTTCTTCTTCAGGGGTGAGTAATTTGTTTGTTCTTATTTTTTCTTCTATCTCCCAAAACTTCTTCAGGCTATCATCTTCGTTAACCTGTGCATGCAATACGCTAATATTATATTTTTTTTCATTTACAGGATTAACTGTACCAGACAGGATCCACCCTAAGGCGGTGCTTTGTGCGATCAAAGTCCCATAAGGACTCTTCACTATTCCTTCCTGAAGGATACAGCTGTAAATATCCGCACCCAACAGAAGATCTATCTTGTTGGGTGTGTTGAACTGAGGGTCTGCGAGATATAAACCCTTGGCCTTAATCCAATCGAAGTTCTGTGCATGGATCTCCTTCTCCGGTAGATACGCGGTTATTTTCTTCAACACGTAAGCGCTCACTTGAAGTTGAAAATTTGGATCAGCACGAGACTGGATATGTATCTGAACCATATGCTTAGCTATAGTTGAGCTATGGTTGCCTAACCCTGTTATGGTACCTTGAATTGGGACACGATTTAGTCCAAGCAATTGAACAGAGGCCTCTGTAATAAAACAAGCCTGTGAGCCTTGATCGAGCAAGGCTCGGACTATTTGTTGTTGACCCGTCTTAGACTCGGCTTTTATTAGCGCAGTGGCTAATAAAACCTGTCTTGGCTTGAGTACAGCACCTGTTGACAGGCAGGATACTATGGGTTCATCCCCCGTTTTGGTATTTGCTTGCTGCTCAGACGATTCACCAGAAGCGATGTTTTTGGTACTCTCGGAATTATTTCCAGGATGTAATAAAGAGTGATGACGCTTCTTACAAACTCTGCAAGTGGTAGGCTTTTTACATCGATACACGCTGTGGTTACTGCCTAAACAATTAAAACAAATATTTTCCTTGGCCACAAAATCACGCCTAACGTTGACTGGTTGCTGTGAAAACCTTTTGCAGAAACAAAGTTTATGTGATGACTCCTTACAGAATTCACAACACCGAGGTGATGGAGTAGTGGCCAGTAAAGCCTTCTGATTATGCCCTATTGAAGCTTTACCCTGATGAACAGAAGACCGATTAGGCTCTATGAACTCTAATGCGCGATATCGACTCTCTATGAAAACTTTAAATTGTTCGAAGGTTGGCAATTCATTACCACTAATGTTACCGAGACTCAATTCCCATTGTTTACGTGTTTCATAGTCTAATTTGTAGGTTACGATATGAATTATAATAGTATCCCATGTAGTCACATCTACGTCCAAATTCGTTAGTGCACTCAAACAATCGTTAGTGGTGTCGAACAATTCTTTGAGACCCGTGCCAGACTCGGAATGTAAACGTTTTTGGGCAAACAAACGCTTCAGAATAGAATTAGCTAAGTGCCTTTTATTATTATAGCGTTTCTCTAGAATCTCCCAAGATGGAATATAATTAGCGTCAGTAATCGGCCTGTGTCTGATTAATTGCTCAGCTTCACCAGTGAGATGATTTTTCAAATAATGTAATTTTTGGCAATCGTCTAGAGACTCATTCTTATGTACTAGGGCTTTAAACAAATCTTTAAAAGTAGTCCATTCGCTATACTTCCCAGAAAATGTAGGAATGGATATCTCTGGTAACCTAACAAAGGGGCTAGATTTTTTACAACTAACTGAACTATCAAAAGATTTTTTTTGATATGACACATTACCAGTAATTGTATTATATACAGATTTCATGTGAGCTTTATAATTAATATAGTTATCCTCAGTGGAGTCATAAATATCTTCTACATTTTTATCTAAATCTTCTTCACTATATTGTTCATGTAACTTACAATGTATTTCTTCAAACTTTATCCAATTTTGTTCTAAAATTTCCTGTCTAGTTTCAATATATTCTACAGTTAGCCTCTCTTTTGGAGTCTTCTTAAAATTAATAAACCCCTTATGTATTGTAAGTTGTATTTTTTGTAAAACGTTAAACATTCCCTCCATTTTTATATAAATAAATGTGTTGCAAAAATATACCTAAAATTTTATTTTTGTAACAATCTACCGCTATATAAGTAAGCCTAAAAGCATCTACTAAAATAACAAGCACAAATAAATAATAAAAAGCTGAGTAAAATGACAAGCCAAAAAGCCTCTAAATAACATAAGAAATAACAAAGTCTGAAATATACAACTAATATAATTAGCTGCAAAAAATATTTATCAAGCGTGAAAAAATTATAAGTGTTCTACTGGACTTAGAAATTATTTGCGAAACACTCTCGAAAAAATTACAAGTGTTTTAACATGTATTTAAATGTTGGCGGAAATCGGGCATAGGTTCCCCGTTCCCCCGTTTTCTATAAAATTATTCTATGTCCTAGCATGCACACAATATTAGTTTACAATAAAATCACGAGTTAAGAAATATACTAAGTTTTAGTTTAAAGTCCAAACAATGTTGCTTTTAAATTTTCAAAGTCCAAAAGTCTAAGTCCTTTGAATCTTCTAAGTCCAAGTGACTTCAATTTTTTAAACAATAAATAGCGAAATAGTACTTACAGTTGCACTTCACAAATTCACTTTAAATTCTCACTTGTGGTGTCTTCTATTGCCAACTTCTCCGCACTGCTCGCTCCGCTAGTGCTGAGATCGCCAACCATAAATCGCGATGCCACTGCTGCACCGCTTAGTCCCGTTTTTTGGGAGTCCCTCGCGTACTCCTCGCGCAGCGGTCTACTGCGAGTACGCCGTACCTTCTGTGCAGCGATCCACTGCGGGTACGGGCGGTCTATCACTAGACCGTTGATCTTCAAAAAGGAAGCGCTATCCGGCTCCGAGGTCCAATGTTAAATATCAAGCTGATATTTAACTGGTTTGATCTTGGAACAACTTGAACTAGGGGACGACTAAGGCGAAATAAAACTTCGACTGTCGTTTGATCTAATATATTTGTAGTTGTTCCGAATTGCTTCCGAACACAATTACAATTGCAATTAATAAACATAAAAATATTTCTCCTTAAATGCTAACACTGTGAACAAACCCACATAGTGATCTATTTCGACACCAACGCCATCTAGTTAGGATCTATACAAACTTAGAGATCTATAGTTTGTACACACGCCATAGTTGTTTTCATTTTTTTGTTAAGTTTAGTTGTGCGTGTAGAATTGACACCACTATCTCTTCTTAGTTTAATACATTAAATTTTTGTTTAAAATGCATCTCAGGTCACACCTATGGATTATTTCTTTTCACGTTCTCCTCTTGCGGGTCTACGTCTAGGCAGAAATTTCTGCCCGTAGACGTATAATTTATGAAGGGTCTACATATTTATATACTACTAGCTGCCCCGCAATCGTTGTTTTGTCATACAAATGTTAGGGGTAAATAAATAAATAAATAAATACTCATGGACATTTCACACAACGTCCTCTGGTCCCAAGCTAAGCTTATATGCTTGTGTTATGGGTACCAGAATACGGATAGAATACATATACTACTTTTCTTTTGTAAATACATACTTATTATACATAGTAAACACCCAGACGCAGTACAAACATTTGTATGACAATTAAAAACATCACACAAATGATTGTCCTGACCGGGAATCGAACCCGAGACCTCGTGATCGGCAGTCCGTTATGTGAACCACTACTGCACGAGGCCCGTCAAAAAAAAATAATTAATTTAATTTAATTTTAATTTAATTTTTTATTAATATAGTAGACAAATAATTTGAAATAAAATATTAATGCGACTATAAATTGACATATAGGCTAACCTATCTTTCAAGTTGGGTCGAATTGCACACGGTGTGCAAATCAAATTTAAAATCGGTTCAGTAGTTTAGGAGTACATTGCGGACAAACATCGTGACACGTAATTTTATATATAAAGATGCATACTGTTTTCACTATTACTGTGTATAAAATTATTAAATAAATAAACTTTACAAGAAATAGAAAACATTAAAAATCGTAGAGGACAACACTTTACAGCTCAGTCTTACCCATGATCATGGTGACTGCAAAATTTCCAAAACATCGGGCTATAATTTAAAAAGTGGTTTTATTTGAACATTCAAAAACTAAGACAAGGGGCGAGAATGACTTTCAAAGATTCTGTTACATAGATTAATAGGTAGATACAAACTAATCAAAATGTGTTTAAAACTTAAATATCTATTTTGAATATTGAAACATTTCAAATGAAATGATAAAAATTTTACTTCATAATGGTTTGCTAATTTTAAACTATGTGTAAAATGCATGAAAAGTTTCTAAAACAGCCACGTACAGTGTCAATTAGGCAAATAGACTGAATAACTGACAACCCTATTATTGTTAAGAGCTGGATATAGGTAATGTTAAAAGCCGATGGTAATAGAAGAATATTATGTTTATTTTAAGATCAGATAACGTTTAAATAATATTACAGTTTCGACCATTTGAATGATTTATTAAAATTATAAGCTGCCAGAAAAAACTACGTCTGAGTGGTGACGGATTAAGAATTTGTATTCTTAGTCCGTCACCATACGAAAGTTTTTATTTGCTGGTCTTAAGGCTGGATCATAAAGAAGAAATGAGGTGGTAAGTGTAGTAACACAATGTGTAACTTTATACAATAATCAGATAAACGATCACCGCGCGCAAGCACACTCGTGTCACTGTTTGGTAAGGCAGTTCTTTTAGTTTACGATAAAATGACACTAGTGCGATCTAGGAAGTCAAACTATTTGCATAACATTATTTGAGATAAGATTTTTTGGTTCTCCGACACCAATTGTGCAATAAAAATGATTTTTTAAGTTTTATGAGATGTGACACTATTTGAGCGAAGGTGCGACATGTAGTATTAATCCATATTCATCCATCAAGCCTTTTTCCGTCCACAATAGTCCACATAGGCCTCCCTCATATAACGTCACTACCCCCACTCCCTCATATAACGATGTATCTCTAGTATTGTTCCACATAGATAATAGATAGATAGATAGATAGATAGATAACTCTTTATTTGCACAAACACCAATTTTACACAGAATTTGAAAAGAAAATACAGTCTTAAAAGCTATTGTACAAAGGGCGGCCTTATCACTAATGTGATTTCTTCCAGGCAACCGTATAATGGATACAATCTAGAATAGACATTGCGGTGGTTGTTGGTGTCATATATATTAAAACTTAAATTGAATAAATGAATAAATACATACCTAAATCTAATCAATATACATACTTATACATAAGTACACTAATAAGTAAAAACTACTATATATATATATACTATACTATGTAGTAGGGTCCATTTGAAAACCAGCGCTAGGTCCTGTGACCTAGCATATGCTGAAATGGACACCTAGTTACTGCCGCCTGAGGGCACATGCTTCAGCTTGTGAACAAAACCTAGTGTTAATACCTACCTACTATATATTACCTGTTTGTGCTTACTTATTGTATGTGTTTTGAAAGGCAGTAATAAACGTTTCTTTCTTTCTTCTTTCTTTCTTTCATATAATATACATACACACTATAAAAATACTAAAATTTATTTAAACACTACTATAATGATAGATAATATTTCGATAGTTTTAACTTAAAATTAGAAAGAGATTGTGCTTGTCTAATTTGTAATGGTAGTTTGTTCCATAGTGATATAGCTTGCACAGTGAAGGATTTACCATAAAAATTTGTACTATGCTTCGGAACATTCAATCTCAGATTTTCAGATGTTCTCAGATTATTTGGGTGTGTGACATGTCGGAACACAAAACGAGTTTTCAGATATTGGGGAGTATTGGGATTAAATAATATGTTATATAAATAAAATTAAATAATATGTAATATAATAAATAACTTAACCATAATGTGACCTATAGAATTAAGAATCACATAGAAGAGTATCTAGTAACCGTCCCGACTATTACTAATCTCTTTAGCAATTTTCTTAGCATTTAAATGCGTGATTATGTAAATAAAAGGCCACTGATATATAATAAGAATGAAAAAACAAAAATCTAGTCTACGGACAATAATAAATAAGAATGGGGCGTGGTTAACGCGACCCAGGCGGAGTTTTAGAAGCTGTTCATCACAATATAATTCTAATTTTAAATATATTTTAATGGACGATGTCTACGACCTAGTTTTTATTCGCTCATTTCCGATTTCCGATATATGTATAAATCCCCCTAAATAGAACTTCATACTAAAACTGATGTTAAAGAATTTTGCACCAAAAACTATCTTTTCGAAGGACAAGGAAAACTTTCACAAAATATATTTACTCGTAGATCTTGTCTGGTTATCAGCACTACCTATAGCTACCCCCCATAGTCTCTCTACTAATTTGACTAGTTTAGTGTCAAACCAGAATCCCTACCAAGATTCAGTATTGAATCTTGATAATTCTTATTTTTATAAACAAAATTGAAAATAAAATGTTTATATTATGTCCTTTTATAGGTTTGTATGTATTGTGTATGTATATTTTATGTATTATTATTATTGGTAGATATATATGTTTATGTACTGTGTGTTTATTGTATATATTATGTAGGCTTGTTAAGGATCTATGTATGTTTATGTACTGTGTGTTTATTGTATATATTATGTAGGCTTGTTAAGGATCTATGTATGTTTATGTACTGTGTGTTTATTGTATATATTATGTAGGCTTGTTAAGGATCTATGTATGTTTATGTACTGTGTGTTTATTGTATATATTATGTAGGCTTGTTAAGGATCTATGTATGTTTATGTATTTAGTATTAATTTATTTTAACTTAAATAGTTCACCGTATCTCTGTCACTTCACAATCTCCTCTCGCGGGTCTACAGGTAGAGATTTCTTCTAGAAATATGTGGATCCCTACACTACTTTTCTTATGTCTGTATTTACTATGGTTTCCTGGTGTAAAATCTATTAAATAAATAAAATTTTCAAATCTTAGTCCAAAATACGTTTTCTAACATACATTTAACATACATAAGAGGTCGCGGGTTCGATTCCCGCTCGGGACAATAATTTGTGTTCTTTTTCTAATTGTCATACAAATGTTTGTCCTGCGTCCTGGGTGTTTCTATGTATTATAAGTATGTATTTACAAAAAAAAAGTAGTAAGTATATTTATTCTATCCGTTTTCTGGTACCCATAACACAAGCATATAAGCTTAGCTTGGGACCAGAGGACGTTGTGTGAAATGTCCATGAATATTTATTATTATTTATTTTCTCATTCATTTATTCTCTTATTATTTACATATTTTTTTAAAAAAGATTATAAAAACAACACTCATTCAAATTAAAAAAACACAATAAACACACTATAAATAAAATATACACACTTAATAAAAACATGCACACATTATAACCTTTTTAAAAAAATATATAAAAAATAGTGCACCACCGGCATCGGGTACAGGGACCAAGCTGCCGGCGGTCAGGGATCCAGAGACAGGAACCTCCTCACTATGCGAGCCGTATCGAGGACGACTGCCTTCTGCATCAGACCCTTGACCCAACTGCCTAACGCGAGCCTCTCTAGATGTTGGTCGAGGCTCTTGGCTATTAGTCCATTGACTGATATGACTATCGGTACAATGATCGCCGAGTCTACATCCCACATGTCGACAATCTCGTGAGCTAAGTCCAGATATTTCATTTGTTTATCTTTCTCTGCTTTCACGAGGTTCTCGTCATGAGGGATGGTGACATCGATTATCATTGCGCGGCGCGCTGATCGATCTACCACCACGATATCAGGTCTATTAGCAACAATAGTCCTGTCCGTGATGATAGATCGATCCCAATACAAAGTGATACGACCACTTGCTAGAACCGGCTCAGGTACATACCTGTAGTACGGCGCCACGGAATCCACAAGGCCGTATCGCAGAGCAAGCTGCTGATGGATAATCCTGGCCACAAGGTTATGCCTGTGCAAGTACTCGCCGTTAGCTAGACGCGAACATCCGGAAACAATATGTCTGAGGGACTCCCCTGGCTGGTGACAAGCACGACAAATGTCAACAGTGCCATCCTTCAGAATATATTTCCGGTAGTTGTTCGTCATGATAACTTCGTCAGTAATTGCACAAACAAAACCTTCGGTTTCCCCAAAGAGGTCACCGAATCGTAGCCAGGTCACGGAAGCCAATAAGTCAACGTCGGGCCCGTGTAGGGCCCGATAGAATCTTCCATGAAGCTCCTTGCTCTGCCATACCTCCAGGCGGTTCCTAGTGCTAAGTACCGCAGGCATGCGCCAGTTTTTCTTAGCCAAGGTTAACGGGGTGAGACCGAAGTCTGTCGTAACCACGTCTCGATGCATTATTATTTATTATTATTATTATTTCTTTTACATACATTAGTTAAATTGAATGGGGTGGAGGAAAAACTCACTCACTTTTGTGGTCTACTATGCCGCGTAGACCAGGGGCCCAAGTCTGCTAATACAATGTTGTCACAATGATCAGTCACTGACGTCATTGGCGTCATTATGACACCAAACTTGATAAAATTCGCCATTATGCAATCTTGCAATGCAAAATTTGACGAACCTCGTGGTTGAGTGGTTCATGTAACGGACTGCCGATCAAGAGGTCGCGGGTTCGATTCCCGCTCGGGACAATCATATGTGTGATTTTTCTAATTGTCAAACAAATGTTTGTACTGCGTCTGGGTGTTTCTATGTATTATAAGTATGTATTTACAAAAGAAAAGTAGTTTATGTATTCTATCAGTATTCTGGTACCCATAACACAAGCATATAAGCTTAGCTTGGGACCAGAGGACGTTGTGTGTAATGTCCGTGAATATTTATTTATTTATTTATTGTAATAGCAGACTAGGGCCCCTGATTTATTAGTCTATGGATTGATTAAACCTGTGTGTGTATTAGAGACACACATAGATAGTACGGCTGAGTAATGTAGCTATAGACATTCCATCTGGTAAACTTGTGCCTAGCCCTACAATATTGTACAAGTGTATTTAAATAAAACTGCTTTTTACGGATTTAGACGCGTATATTTGTTTTCAATTTTAGTGTAAAAAAAGTTTTAAAATTTGGGTAAAAAAAAAAAAAAAAAACGCGTCTAAATCCGTAAAATGTAGTTTTATTTGAACAGATGAGTCGCGCAAGTGTTAGAAAAAATTATGTTATCCAAGTTTATTTAATCAATAACTCGTCAAATAATCATTATAATTATTGTTGCTTTGATCCATACGTGACAAATGGTTTATATGTTAACATTTCTCACACATATTACATATGCTTTATTTATGGTTACCACATATCAAAAAGTATAGCAATATTGCCTTAGTTTAAAAACTAAAACACATGCATGAACATCTTGGATTTAATAATATTAATACATACATATTTTAAATAAAATATATAAATATAAATATTCATGGACATTGCATAGAATGTCCTCTGCAGTGGTATTCATTAAGAAAAAGTGAAGTGAATTTTCGGTGAATCTTGATCACGTGACAGCGCTCCTCTATTTTTATTGGAGGAGCGCTGTCACGTGATCATGATTCACCAAAAATTCACTTCACTTTTTCTTACTGAATACCACTACACCCAAGGTAAGCTTATATGCTTGTGTTATGGGTACCAGAATATAGATAGAATACATATAATACCTACTTTTCTTTTGTAAATACATACTTATAATACATAGACACACCCAGACGCAGTACAAACATTTGTATGACAATTAAAAACATATTATTGTCCTGACCGGGAATCGAACCCGAGACCCCATGATCGGCAGTCCGTTATATGAACCACTACACCCGTCTAATGCGGAAGGTCTCGGGGATTATTGGCTGCAAGCTGCACAAGACCGCTCATTGTGGTGTTATATACTCGTAGAAGAAGTCTACATCCAACAGTGGACGGAGAAAGGCTGATGGGTGAATAGATGGAAACATGAAACCACGACTTCAGAATACCATTCTGTTAATCTGCCAACTGAGCTATCATAGTGTTTGCACAAATAATAATTGGTCTAGAAATCCAATCCCGCGACTGTATAATACTGCACCACGAAAATCATCAAAAAATATATTAAAAAATTACCAAAATAATCAAATTTTTATCAGGGTGGCAACCCTAACTAATAATAAATAATAAAATACTATACCAAGCTTATTCCCTTTTGTTAGAATAAATAACAGATATTCCGTAATTGTAAGGCAGTATACACCTATCTTGTCATTATAAAAGTTGCCTATACTATTTTATAACTAACCTAATTGTTGCTGGCGTGGTAATCCAAGAGAATGAATAACTGTTGGGAATTTGATAATGTAGGTCTACAATTTTATGCTTTTCCTATGAGCTATATATTTCTTATCCTCATGAAGCCCGTGCCTGGCAGTGAGACGTTAAGCCCACTACAGACCCAGCCAAAAATTAAGGTATTTGTGTTAGGTATTGCTAACCCTATTCTTTAGTGTTAGGTATTGCTAACCCTATTCTTTTGTGTTAGGTATTGCTAACCCTATTCTTTTGTGTTAGGTATTGCTAACCCTATTCTTTTGTGTTAGGTATTGCTAACCCTATTCTTATGTGTTAAGTATTGCTAACCCTATTCTTTTGGGTTAGGTATTACTATCCGTATTCCCACTTCGGAATACGGGTAGTAATATATTTTATACATCCAAACATAGCCTTTTTATACATCCAAACATCCATACAATCTTACTAACTTTCCTGTTGCTTCAAGTTTAACAGAAAAGGAATTGAATATACAAATGTTGTTATTCGGTTTTAAATTTCATGCCTTTCCCTTTTCCTTTTCAGGGTGCTTTAAAAGCCAGCTAACGAATATTGTACACAGATAACATCCACCAACACGCTTGGTCAGCGCTGACCAGTAGAATCTCACTCATAATGGTGCCCAACAGTGGGACATTAACAGGCTCATGAAAGGGAGATAGAGATATGATTTAAAAATTGTAAGGCAACTTTTAAAAGTTTAGAAAGCTACCATAAACACAATAACAATAACATAAAATTGTCTAAACGCTGCCATAGGTACCAATTCTACATGCACAATTAAACTAAACTAAAAATGAAAACAACTAAGGCCTTTTTTTTTCTATAGTCTCTGCCTACCCCCATGGGAAAAAGGCGTTATGTTATGATGATGATGATGATGATGACTATGGCATGTTTTGATCAATAGGCTATTTTGGTGCACATTTAATTAAAATCGTTCGTCCACAATATACAGATTTTCAAATTAAAAAGTTATGTTATTATAGCCGAATTGTGTTATTGACACTATAAATTTTCATTGATTAGTTTAGTTTAGTTGTGCACGTAGAATTGGTACCATCTATACTAATATTATAAAGCTGAAGAGTTTGTTTGTTTGTTTGTTTGAACACGCTAATCTCAGGAACCACTGGTCCGATTTGAAAAATTCTTTCAGTATTGGATAGTACATTTATCGAGGAAGGCTATAGGCTTTATAACATCACGCTGCGACCAATAGAAGCGAAGCAGTAGTGAAAAATGTTTCAAAAACGGGAAAAGTTTTCTAAATTCCACGCGTACGGAGTCGCGGGCAATAGCTCGTTACTTAATACAATTTACAAATCTGTGTTAGTAAGAATACAAAAATACAATACCACGAAGTCAAGAACGTAAAAGTTTAAAATGACGTCGCGTCGATCAGAATATATAAGGAGTATTTTATTTAAAGGGGACTACATACATAGATTTTTCGTTTCTTTCTCCAGCCCATAAACGCCTCACTATTGTGCACGGGCCTCCTCCACTTTGGGAGGGATTATGGTCTACTGTGCCGCGCTGACCAGGCATGTTGACGTGTGACCACAGAGTTTATTTTCGAGTTTTCCGTCCTTTCTCCCGTTTCCTCAGCTGTCTCCTACAGCACCCACGGGAGGAAAAGGAGTGGTGACATTTGTATTCTTAATCCTTAAACATAGTTTTACCACGCTTTTATTGGCGGCACATATAAGTAAAATCTTCGTATAATTTTGAAGTCATTCAGTAGTTTATGCGTGAAAAAACAACAAACAAAGATGGAAATAGTGCGTCGACAGATATTATGATGACGAAAAAAAAACATACTAATTGAGAACCTCTTCCTTTTTTTGAAGTCGTCGGTTAAAATCCGGACAATTACGAGTTGAACACGCACACGGCGGGTTCCGTGCCATTATTATCATAATATATTCGGCGTATACCCGAACCTAAATAAAGCAATAATGGCAGGAGAATAACGATGAATATTTGTTATTGTAGCATTAGCAGATAATATTGAATAAAATGTGAAATTTTCAGTTCCTTAGCTATCGCCACCGTTCCAGATATACAGCCTGTTGACCGACGGACGTATATCGAAGTATCGCCATCAATAAAATTTTCATTATTATGTTTATTCTGTGACAGACGGGTAACCTCGGAACTAAACCCTGTCCGAATACGTCTGGTCATCGCGTCACAGTAGACCATAATCCCTCCTAAAGTGGAGATGCCCCGTGTCCCACAGTGGAATGTTAATCGACTGAAGAGAGCGAGAGAGAGAGGTACCAATAAACTTAACTAAAACACAACTACGGTGTATTTTAATTAATTGACTATTCATTGTGCACATTTATACTGATTAAAATCTACATTAATATATTAATATTTTGCGATTGACTCGCTATGCTTTAACTAAATAAACTAAATTATAATGGAAAAAATGATAACCATAAGCGGGACTTGAACTCGCGACCTCGGAATGCCGTTCCGTCGCTCTCCCATCTGAGCTATTATGGTCCACGCAAATGTTTACCAAATTTTCCACTACAATCATCTCAATGCGAGTTTTAACATCGTGCGATGTTTTTTCGTACAAGGCCATCTATTGAGCGGTTTGCACCAACTCCATCAATCGATCAGTTAGCGTTCTTTACAGAACACAATTGATTAAAATCGTTAGTCTATAATAAATAAAAAATGTGGTGTCGTGGGACACCAGGTAGGAACGAAGTTCCTTCGGCTAATGTAGAATCGACACAATTTGCAAAAAAAGAAAGAAAGAGAAAGAGAAAGGTATTATACACTACTCGCTTGTGTATACGACTGTCGCGCCTGCGCACGTCTCATTTAACGGTTTTATTCCATGGACTTTTTCTCACGGTTTTACTATCACATTTTTTTCAGTTCGAACTGAAAAAAAAAACTAATTTCCTTAAGGCAGGCTTGGAGGAGATAGGTCTCCTCCAAGCCTGCCGTAAGGAACTTCGTTCCAATAAATAATAAATAAATAGATATTCATGGACATTTCACACAACATCCTCTGGTCCCAAGCTAAGCTTATATGCTTGTGTTATGAGTACCAGAATACGGATAGAATACATTTACTACTTTTCTTTTATAAATACATACTTATAATACATAGAAACACCATAACATACAGATTTTATAATAAGAAAGTTCAGTTAACATTGACGAGTTGCGTTACTGATACAATCACTTTTCATTTTTTATTAGATTTAGTTGTGCCCGAAGAATCAGTCCCAGAGTTTAGTTTTATTTTAGCACATAGAATCGATACCAATATTAGTGTGAAACAAGTGTACAGTCTCTTTAAGTTTTCCTTCCACTCTAATATGTCCACTTACCCACAATTTACCACGCAATCGTTGTCAAAGGATGTCCACTATCTAATCAATTATTTATACTGATCAAATTATAGTGGCCACAGTTTTAAAGTTATTTCCGTACTTCTATGATTTCTATATGTGATTTTTTTTAAAACTGGAAATATTGAGGACAATTCTATTGCGTCAAAAATTTAATTAATGAATTGTTAATGAATTGTTTTTCGAATAATTAAAGAAAAAATTCGATAAAAATATTTTTCGTTGTTAATTCGTTGTTAATATTTATACTAATTAAAATCTTGAGACTGTTTTGACGGGCTCCGTGGCCTCGTGGTTCACGTAATGGACTGCCATTCACGAGGTCGCAGGTTCGATTTCTGCTCGGGATAGTCATTTGTGTTTGCAACCCTTCGTGTGTGAATCCAACTTATACATGACTGGTTTTAGAGTTCTGTATCTAAAGATTGAACCAGTACCCTGTTAGTAAGACATCGCTGTCCGTCCGTCCGAATAGAGACTCGTGAAAAGCCTAAGAATGTTACTTCTTCTTCTTCTCCAGCCCATTTACGTCCCAATGTTGGGCACGGGCCTCCTCCATTTATAAAGGAATTATGGTCTACTGTGCCGCGCTGACCAGGCGTATTAGCACAGGGTTTATTTTCGAGTTTTCATTCTCTCACAGAGGATGTTATCTGTGTGCAATAATATCCCTTAGCTGACTTTTACAGCACCCTTGAGAGGAGATGGGGTGGTGACACTTGTATTCTTACTCCGTCACCACACGAAGGAATGTTACTGGTTAAACAGTATACCTATATATACCTAAACACCCCAATAATAGGTACAAGCAAATAAAACAGTTTCAGAGTTAAATTCAACACAAGTTTGGTAAACTCAATTTCCTGAATGAAGGTAGGCATCATGAAACTCATTCCAATTGCAGACGCGGTAAGGGCCGGCGCACATTAACGACTTGTCTTTACTTTTGCTATTAACATTATAACTTTGTTGTCTATATTACTTTTAATTTAAAATATACATCCTTACCTGTTATAAACAACAGTCATCACATCTTTACTTATTTTATAACAAAGTCGTTATTTTTGTATGTATGTCCACATGTGAGCTTATATCTTCAAAACTACGCAACGTATTTTGATGTGGTTTTTAATAAATAGAGTGGTTCAAAAAGATAGCATTTTTGTATAATTTGTTAAAAATTACGAAGTTACGAGTAACAGCAAGTTATTTCTTAAAATAAAATATTCTTATAATTAAGGTTCCGCTGTAAAATTTAAAACGAGTCCCAATTACTGAGACTTTTCTGTCCATCATCGGTTCGTCACTATGCTGTTTTTCTGAAACGGTGGTAGCTAGAAAGCTGAAAATTTCAGTTTGTGTATTAGTTAGTGCTATAACAATAGATATTATTATATTATTATTCATTATTATTATTCTCTTGCCCTTATCCATGTAGTCAGATATGAGAAATATGATAATTACGGTACGAAACCTTTCGTGTTCTTTCAAACTCGTACTTGGTCGGCTTTTTGGTAAACGCTTGCGTACAGTTTATTAATAAATTCATTTATATTCCACTCGTAATAAGACATGAAATAATTTTGTTTAGGTTTTTTCTTTAGTGCATCATTTTTTGCCGTCTCTACATGAAGGCTTATATGTAGATGTTTTTCATATTGTAAGACTTTCTTTTGCCAAGACATGGATACTTTAGGTATTTAAAAACTAGAAGACTTGACTGTGATCAGATCAGACGTGATCACTTTTTCCACAATAATTTTAATTTGTCAAGCAAAAGCATAGCAAGTCAATTGCAAAATGAATAAATAACTTTAATAGTGATTACATACTTCTTCTGGAATTCCATGGGGCACTCACATCCTTCATTTCAGGAGGATAATCAGTCTACTTTTACCATATCAAGCAGGTGTGTTGGCATAGGCTTTAATGAACTAAACCTAGAAGGTAAGCTGTGAGTAGATTACTTTTTCTTCCTAACAGTTCACTGGGAAGGTATTGGAGTGAAGAATTTTCTAACGTGTGTTTTACGAGCTGCTTAATAAATAATTAAAATAACCCTTATAAACCTAATATAATAATAATAAATAAAATACAAAATAGTCATTCTCTCCACCACTCTATGTATTACAAAAACCGCATCAAAATCCGTTGCGTAGTTTGAAGATATAAGCTCACATATGGACATACATACAAAAATAACGACTTGTTTTATAATAAGTAAAGAAGTTATCTACTTTCGTTTGAGATGCTAATGGTTGGTGGTGGTTAGTGGTTGAAACTAAATTGATTTATTTCTTTCTTTCTTTTCTTTCTCCAGCCCATTTACGTCCCACTGTTGGGCGCAGGCCTCATCCACTTTGGAGGGATTGTGGCCTACTGTGCCGTGCTGATCAGGCGATTTGGCACAGGGTTTATTTTCGAGTTTTCCTTCTCTCACAAAGGATGTTATCTGTGTGCAATATCACTTAGCTGACTTTTACAGCACCCTTGGGAGGAGATGGGGTAGTGACACTTGTATTCTTAATCCGTCACCACACGGAGATGATCTGACTTCTGATTTATTCAGTTCTTACTTAATGCTATAGTACTGAATTTGTTATTTACAAACTTTGGCTTGATTGCTTAGTTTGGGAAAATGAAAGCACCTAAATAAATAAATAAATATTTATGGACATTTGACACAACGTCCTCTGGTCCCAAGCTAAGCTTATTATGCTTGTGTTATGGGTACCAGAATCCTGATAGAATATTTAAACTACTTTTCTTTTGTAAATACATACTTATTATACATAGTAAACACCCAGACGCAGAACAAACATTTGTATAATATTTATGAACATCACACAAATGAATGTCCGAGATGGGAATCGAACCCGCGACCTCGTGAACGGCAGTCCGTTATATGAACCACTAGACCACGAAGCCCGTCAAATAATGGTAGGTAGTGAATATCCCGGCATAACTAAATTTAACTAGGTACCTATATAAACAAAATGAAATGCGATAATCTGAGTTAAATTAAATAGAGGTACAATAATATCTTGGGACAATTGATACATTTGTTCAAAGTTACGTTGTCCGTGTGGTGACGGATTAAAAATACAAGTGTCACCACCCCATTTCCTCCTCAGGGTGCTGTAAAAGCCAGCTAAGGGATATTGAACACAGATAAAATCCTCTGTGAGAGACGGAAAATTTGAAAATAAACCCTGTGCCAACACGCCTGGACAGCGTGGCACAATCTCCCTAATCATATCATAATCATAATCCCTCCCGAAATGGAGGACGTCCGTGCCCAACAGTGGAACGTTAAAGGGCTGGAGAGAGTGAATGGCTGGCGAAAAGCATCTGGTAATCGTCATTATAAACTTTTTGCAGTATTTTCTGTAACATACACATAAATTTAAGCGCTTACGTATAAAATTAAGTAAAATTGTTACCAGACATTAGCATCAAAATGCTGAAAAACGGCGTACTGGACAGAGTTACGGATATTTTTACAATAATAGCACGTACAAAGACTACCTTATTCAATACATTACATCACTGAAAAAATAAGTGAAAGGTCTCTCTCGACCTCTCGAATCTTGGTCTAATAAAATTAATTAATATTATTATTAAAGAACAATGCCATCTATTAACCTAAACTAAAACTAAACCTATCCGTGTTGGATCGATCTAGTTGTATAAATAACACACCGTCTAGCCGTATAGGGGTGGTATACCCCTGAGGTCGATGACCCGTGACGCACTCTACTTTGATTCCTAGAGGGTGGGATCGTCAAGCAAAGTTGTACCATTCAAAATATTATATAAACACTAGCTGACCCGGCAAACGTTGTTTTGCCATACAAATGACAGGGGTAGATAAATAATTTGCAATAAAATAAAATTGCGACTATAATTAAAGATCTAAGCTATCCTATATATCTCTCAAGTTGGACCAGACTGCTCACGGTGTGCCAATTTAATTTAAAATCGGTTAAGTAGTTTAGGAATCCATCGCGGAAAAACATCGTGACAGGAGATTTATATCTAATATATAAAATTCACGTGTCACAGTGTTAGTTACCGTACTCCTCCGAAACGGCTTGAACGATTCTTCTCAAATTTTACATACATATTCAGTAGGTCTGAGAATCGGCCAACATCTATTTCTCAAACCTTTTTGGTTTTTTTTTATGGCAATACAACGTTTGCCGGGGCAGCTAGTATTATATAAAGATATATACGAGCATACCTATATTTTTATAATGTTACTAGCTGACCCGGCAAACGTTGTTTTGCCATACTAAAAAAAAAAGTTTGAAAAATAGATGTTGGCGGATTCTCAGACCTACTGAATATGCATGCAAAATCTCATAAATATCGGTCAAGCCGTTTCAGAGAAGTACGGTAACTAACACTGTGACACGTGAATTTTATATATTAGACTACTAATACTTAATACTAATAAATATTTAGGACATTTCACACAACGTCCTCTGGTCCCAAAGTAAGCTATATTTCTATGCTTGTATTATGGGTACCAGATACAGATAGACTACATATTATACTACTTTTCTTTTGTAAATACATACTTATAATACATAGAAAACACCCAGACGCAGTACAAACATTTATATGACATTTATGGATATCACACAAATGATTGTCCCGAGCGGGAATCGAACCCGCGACCTCGTTATCGGCAGTCCATTATATAAACCACTCCACCACGAAGCCCGTCACTAATAAAACATTACAAACGTTTGTTTGAATGCTCTCATCTCAGGAACCACTGGTCTGATTTGAAAAATTCTAAAAGTGTTGGATAATACATTTATTGATAAAAGCTATGGGCCATATAACATCACGCTGCGATTAATAGAAGCGAAGCGTTATTGAAAATTATTTAATAGCGCGAAAAATTTTCTAACTTTCACGCGTATGGTGTCGCGGGCAACAGTTAGTACATAATATTTTTAATTATTACACAATATATTCGGACTTTATAATAGTAAATGGAAGATTGAACTTTGTTTGTCTATCTGTGGCTCTTTCACGCTAAAACGACTAAACTAATTTAACAGCATTTAGCAGGTAAACAGGTAATTCAGAACCTAAAATAGGGCAATAATACATATAAATAAAATAAAAAAGCCTTTATTATTTCATGCATTTCACAATTACAATTCATTTTACATTAGGAAATATGTACAGTATTAAAAAAAAATACCTATTAAAATTATATGTACAAACTAGGCGTCAAAATACTCCTCCCCATCGCTGTCCACAGGAAGTGTGCCCAGAAGGCTGGCTGCATTGCCACGTTGTATGCCAATGCTTATTTTTTGAAAAAAATAAAGGCCAGCCTTCTGGTCACGAGAGGCGTCGATCAAATGCATCGGCTTTTTTTTTACATTTATATAAATATTATATTACTATTATACTTATAATAGGTACACTAGCTGTTGCCCGCGATTCCGTCCGCGTGAAATTTAGAAAACTTTTCATCCCTTTTTATCGCAATAAAAAGTAGCCTATGTCCTTTCTCAGGATCTAAAGATTGTCTGTGCCAAATTTCATCAAAATCTGTTGAGAGGTTTAAGCGGGAAAGCGTAACAGACAGACAGAGTTACTTTTAGGGATTTAATTAGTATGTAGTCAAAAATTATTAAGGTATTAGTAAAAAAATCTAATTACTATTTAGTCATTTTTTATCACAGCTTATTTATAATGAACTTTAAAAAATATGATTGTCTATTTATACATATACATAATAAATAATAATAGGGATTAATAACACAAGTGTCACCACCCCATTTCCTCAACAGGGCTGTAAGATCCAGATATGGATTAATTTATGCAGATAAATACGCACGCTTGATTAGCGCGGCATAGAAATGAAGTGGATTGTGCCCAACAGTGGAATGTCGATGGGCCGAGATAGAGAAACATAGAATGAGATTAAGAGAAGTCTCAAACAATAGCTAGTCTAACTACATGAATTGCGAAAATTATGTAAAATATGTTTTTTTATTTTACGAATACGGCAAGAACATCATTTTGAAGGAAATTTTGAAGATAACACCAGTTAGTCCAGTCCTTTTTCAATTGCCTCTTTAACCAGCTACAAAAATAGATCACAACAGTTTCCTTTGCAAGAAAACTTCTATTAAATTCTCTCACTCGGCTTAACTATAAAATTACTCCTAATTCCATCCTTTTGACGTCACTAAAATAGGATTAAAAATACGCCTTTGAAATAATAAAGAATTGAAAATATTTTTAAAGACATTTCTAGAAAAATTTCTTTAGATAAGTGGCTTCAAGCTGGCTAAGTGAAGCAGTCATAGACACATCAAATAGTTTAATCAGCGGCCCGATATTTGCACATCTAGATTTTGAAAAATCCAGTGACCTAAACTAAACATCCTGGCTAAATGTATGTGAATAATATATAGACATTAGTAGCTAACAGGCACGCTACGTACACCAAGGATGGATGAACAGCTATCCGGTTACAGCCACACTGATTAGCACCTGACGCTGGATCAAATACCGGTGCAAGGCATGGGCGGATATCTTCTACATTTGTGACGTAACAGATGTAATTTTTACTTACATGTTTCGCTTCTATTTAACACGCTTTTATTACTAAAGTAATTTATTAATTTTACAATTGACTTGCTACACATTTACTTAAACAATGGTGGAAAAAGTGATCATCGCAACCGGGACTTGATCCCACGACCTCGGAAAACCCGTTACGATACTCTACCGACCGAGCTAATGTGGTCGTGCTAACAGTAACCAATTTGTCCACTACAATGTTATTCGGTTAAGTCTACATTGCAATTGATGTATCGAGACGTGTTTTGCACATTCACACAGAATACAATTAGAATGAAATAATGAGGCGACTACTCTACACGACTATTTCTAAAGTAATTATTTAATTTTGTAATTGACTTATTACGCTTTTAATAATAAATAAATTAATGATCAATTGCAAAATTAATATTACTTTAGAAATAAAAGTCAAGGATAGATAATATATTGAAAACGGCTGTTGACCCGCTACATCTTATAACTTAGACCATAAATAGTAGACATGTTCGCGTGACATGTCAACGAGCGATTTTCTCTCAGGATACCATTTATTAAGTTTCATATCCCTTCTCATTTCATTCAATAATATGTTAAACTGCTTTGACTTGTTATACAACACGTTTAACTTAAAGATGTAAATAGTTAACAATATTTATGGACACTGCCTTGCCATCTTTAGTAGTAGAGTAATGTTAAACTTTGATCTTGACCTGTTTATCCGACTGTCAAGGAGACATGGAGTTTTGTATGTGTTTGCCTGTGGTGTTTATATGTCCACATAATTTCCAAAAAGGTGTTATGTATACGGAATGGAGACAAAAATCTGTATCGTGAAAAACTTAACAAAACTAAAATAAACATCAACTAAAGTCAAAGTCAAAGTTTTTGGAACGAAGTTCCTTATCGCGCGTTACGAAAGGGGGCTTGACGGAAAAAATTAAGACCAAAAGTTGTAACGACCCTTTTTGCTATAGTTGTAAGCTGCGCGGCGTGCACGTGTTTCTCTGTCTGTCTCTCGCTGTCTGTCTCTAGAGAGAAAGAGATAGATCTCTTTCGTATTCTCTCTCTCATAACATGAATAAAATAATGATATATTAATTTTTTATGAATTTATTGAGTATTTATTTATTATACTTAATAATTTATTATATAAAATTTTATTACAATTCCTTTACTAGTCGAAAGGAACCATTCGGGTTCAATCCATCCGGGTGTTCCTTGACACCAAGTTTTTTTTATTTTAAGTTGGCAAGATAAACATACATGCTCTTTTAAAAAGTCAGAAGCTAGGCGTCGTTTCCAAAAAATAATCCTATGGACATAGACATACAAGACAGTGCGTCTACGGCTAAATCAATGAACGGGCTTGAGGTCAAAAAAATATTTATGTGTATGTGAAGAACAACGTGAAGGTGCCCGGTTGCCTGGGGCGACATTATTGACGTCCGCAAAACATGATTGTCATTAAATTAATAAATTGTGTTTTTATGTGAAAATTAATTATTTGAGTTAAAATTACTTGTGAAATCCTATATTGTGGCATTTTTTAATTATTCTGATACACTAGAACACCCAAAGACTGCGCATTTCGTTATTTTTATTTTTTTGTTCGTAGCGGCGTTCACAAATATGGTGTATTAATATATAATTATAAAATACAGATCTTAATTTTTAATTCCATACTTGTATCAGTGTGTACAAAAATGACGTATGCAGATTGCAAAAATTAGGCAAAAAATTAATGTCATCACGGTATGTCACTTATATTAAAGTTCCATATCATTTTAGACCATGAATTCAAGTTAGCCCAGGCTAACTTGCCTTGTCCTCAATTTTAAACGCCAACCCATCTTCTGGCATTTCTGTGCCTATGGAGAAGAACAGACAAGAAACTGCATGGATTTTTTTTATTGTTTCTTACTTATTCCTTGTTACTATGGACACTATGTTCTAATTTAAAATTTATGGATATCACTTTGTACATATTTATATTATAACTTAACCATAGACTTACGATATAGATCTAGATGTAACACTCGGTACAACGAATACGGCCTGCTTCTTTTTTAAGTTGAACACATTAAGAAAAATAAATGACAAAGAGCCTATTTAGTAGCCTTTCTCTTTCTTTTTGAGCTGGAGTAAAAGAGAAAGCTAGTAAGAAGAAAAGAGAAGGCAAGGCTACTATTTTACTTTTAAACCGTAAAGGAGCCGGGCCTTGGGAAAAATCTATGTTCCCGAGTTGTTCCTCCCTACTTATAACCTCCTTGAACTCAACTAGTTTTATATTAACTACATAGAATATAAGTCACGGCCAATAGCGGTTGATTTCATACGCGTGGAATTTAGGACATTTTCTCCGTTTTGGCAACATTTTTCACTGATGCTTCGCTCCTATTAGTCACAGCGTGATGTTATATAGCTTATAGCCTTCCTCGATAAATATACTATCCCACACTGAAATAATTTTTCAAATCGCAATAGTAGTTTCTGAGATTAGCGCGTTCAAACAAACAAACAAACAAACAAACAAACTCTTCAGCTTTATAATATTAAGTATAGATAATATTAAGTATAGATAATATATAAGTTGGTATATTAGTAAAGATAAGTAAAGATTCTGTTACATTTACAAACCAGTGTGATAGATTGTGTTGTAATGTATATTGACAGATGAGTTTCGGAGATGCGACGGGAGCAACACGCGTACATGTGCAATCATCCATACTACTATTACCATGTTTTATAAACGGTTAATTTATTAACGGTCAAGAGATTGGAATTGGAACATTAGCGAAATATTTTAGAGTTCCGCGTAAAAATTGAACCCTTTTTATTTGTATTTATGTTTGTAGCTGTTACAAAATTATGACTGGCTTCGTAGTCAAGTGGTTCATGTAACGGACTGCCATTCACGAGGTCGCAGGTTGATTCCCGCAGGAAAAAATAATTTGTGTGATGTTTATAAATGTCATACAAATATTTGTTCTGCGAAAAGAAAAGTAGTTTGTGTGGTACATTATATCCGTACTCTGGTACACATATCACAAGCATATAAGCTTAGCTTGAGACCAGAGAATGTTGTGTGAAATGTCCAGGAATATGTATTTACTTATTAAAATAGATTATAGAGATACGAGTATGTTACACAACATGTCCCAGGGTTCCGTTTATAAATAGAACCTTTTTTGTTTGTATGTATTTTTGTTAGCTATGAGAGCTATTATTATAGACAATAGATACAATCAAAAACATTTTATGTAACGTGCTCTAGTCCCAAACTAAGCATTTTGCTTATACCATAGGTAGTAGATTACGGTTATATAGGTAATAGAGACATACTGAATGTGTGACCAAATGTATAAGTATAAATGAAATCAAGGAACTGTGTTTATATAGGAGACATTTTACTATAGTCTCTACCTACCCCCATGTGAAAGAACCGTGATATTTTGGTAGGTAAATAGAATCCTATGCCAATATAGTCAGTTTAATTAGGTAAAAACACCGAAACAGTATAGATATCTGTATTTATCATAAAATAAGCATCTCTAATCGACCTCGCTACCCATTTGCGAAGAACACTACCAACGCACCTCATTTTCAACATTGGATTACATTACACACCTTTGCCGGCTAAAAATTAAAAAAAAAAAATCTCATCACGCATACTCTATGGTAAACGCACAGGGCCCTGAGTCGGGTATTTCAACGGTGTCACAACTGTACCATTATTGTACCATTATGGTGCAATAGTAAAGTTTTTGGTAGTCTACTATTAATGTGTCGTCATAACGACTTCATCATTGTCTTACAATTGTCAAAGTGACATAAATTGCTAGTCTCGTACACAACTGCTTCACAATTGCAATTCAATGACTGAAATGTTTCGGTAGTCTGCTATTTTGAATTTGACAGTAATATTTTTAAATTGTCCTGTGTCGACAGATTGCCATAAATAAAAAATAGATAGATAGAAATATTAGAAATTGTTCTTTGTAATTTATTGCAATTTACTAATCTCCTAAACTTCACATTGCTTTTTATACTAATAAATAGTATGTACAAATATATTTAAACGAAGTCTAGCATGATTAAATGTTTAAATTTATTAGTAGTTTTTCGAAAATCACTTCAACTAACGCATTTTTTTAAAACGGCAACACATACATACCATTCTAACACAATCCATAGATAAAAGAGACCGAAAATTCAATGCATAGATAAAAGAGATCGACAATTCTATTACCATTGAAAGACCGTTATGACGGCTTATAGCAGACTACGGATATTTGACTTCAATTGCAACGGTATCGTGCCGGTATTGTGCCGGTATGACAATTGTTCCAAAATAGTGGACTTGAGCACCAGGTGGTATCAAATAACTATAGTAATTCTATACCAGTGCGTAACCACGCGTACATAAATAAACTTATCAAAGTCAAAACGTTAATAGTAGGAGATGGGTGATGTCGTGCGAATATTTTAAACATACTCGTAAAAGTGTTTAAGAATTAATGGATGTAAGGATATTTTTTGCTTTTTCATGCAGAACTACTGTTTTAATTATATAGAAACTTTAGGCTTGGTCCATGCCAAATTTTAAGTCTACTAAGTTACTTCCCATTGCCATAGCAATGGGAAGTAACCAATGCAATGGGAAGTGGTTTTGATTCCTCAAAATCAAAAATCAAGCTCAAAAACTGCTCAAAATGAGCCGTAATTCGGTTGTCTTCTAAATGCGTAGATTTAAAAGGTTGTTTGTATTTTTAGCATCTAGGAATCGCATAGATCTACATATCGTATAAGTTTTAATTTGCTACCTTTAGCTGTTGCTTATTAAAAAAGCTTTGACAGACGGACAGACAGAGCGACAGACGTAGGTATACTGAAGTGAGACAATAGAAATATTGAAATAAATAGGCTACGAAAGTTATCCCCGGCAATTTTTTTATTTTTCAAAAACTACCTGTTCAAAGCCAGGGTAGATGACTAGTAATTAGAAATCTCAATAGTAAAAGAGGAGACAAAGTAGCTACGTAAGTGTATGTGAGAATAAATTCTCGTTTTTCAGTGAATACACAGTGCTTGAACAGTATTGTATAATTCAGTTTTAAATCGTTTAAGATTAATTTTATACCGTAACATGTTTAACTTAACGCTCAACATATCAGACGGTGGGGGTTCAGATCGGCCCCCCACCACAACCGACTTACTTCGTAGCCGACGGACTCCTCAATTAACGTAAAACTTCAAAGTATACATGCAAAGTAAGAGAGAAAACTTTGAAAGTGCGATTCAGGATCTGCAATCTGATTGGCTGGCGTGTATAGCGTCATACAACGTCATGCTCTGATGAAAGAGAAAACTATCTTTTGAATTGAGGCTACGACAGCAAACTGTAGAGTTAACTTGAACTCAAATTCATTTGCATGTTTTATTGAACAAACTTAAGTATATTCTATAAGAAAATTCTCTAAACTCGTTTACGTTGAAAAGGGACAGAACATCTATTGTAGCTGATCTAGTTGTATAACGCCTTGTCCTTCGTGGAAGCAAACATTCATGTACCTATTTTTATAATGATGGCAGTTTTATTATGCATTTGCATAACGTTGCTAACGCCCTTCATTTCATTCAAAACAAAGTCTCTACTTTTAAGTATCTCTATAAATTGGTTCATATTTAACAACAGTTTATTATAGAAAAATAGCGCTGGCAATTATTCATTTTTTTACAATTTAAATTTCTTTGCCATATTCGAAAAATAAAACATTTTCAAAAATAGAACGCGGTTGCCCGCGACTTTGTTCACGTGGAATCTAGAAAATTTTCCCCGTTTTTGCAACATTATTCATTAACGCTTCGCTCCTATTAGTCGCAGCGTGATGTTATATAGCCTATAGCCTTTCTTAATTAATGAACTATCCAACACAAAAAGATTTTTTCAATTAGAACCAGTTCCTAATACAAGCGCGTTCAAAGAAACAATCTCTTCAGCTTTATAATAATAAGTACAGATTCGCGCGCTACGCTCTATCATAGTTACCAACTCTACCAAATGATTTTTGTAATTTTGTCTAAGAACTATTTGTGTAATATTTATGACGGGCCTCGTGGTGTAGTAGTTCATGTAACGGACTGCCGATCTAGAGGTCGCGGGTTCGATTCCCGCTCGGGACAATCATTTGTGTGATTTTTCTAATTGTCATACATATGTTTGTACTGCGTCTGGGTGCTTCTATATATATTCATATGTATGTATTTACAAAATAAAAGTAGTATATGTATTCTATCCGTATTCTGGTACCCATAACACAAGCATATAAGTTTAGCTTGGGACCAGAGGACGTTGTGTGAAATGTCCATGAATATATTTATCTTAATTATTTATTACGAGCAATTTTGAATATACACTAAACCTTAATAAATTATACAGAAAAGCCATCCTTTTAAACCTCAATCTATTAAAAAACGCATCAAAATTGCGTGGTTATGAAGATATAAGCTCACATAGGGACATACATACAAAAATAACAACTTTGTTTTTAATAGCCAAAGGCGTTTAATGATTCCGAATTAAACGTGCATGAAGTGCTGACAAACGTCCCATTTAGAAAGAAAGAAAAAAAGATTATATTTTCTAACACTTGCGCGACTCATTTCAATTTAAATTATATTTACATAATTTTAATTTTCTTTATATTGTTATAATTTGTTAATGTATTTTTAGAAACTAATATAATGGTGCCAATTCTAGATACACAACTAAACTTAACTAAAAAATGAAAATTGGTAGTGTCAATATAGCTATTACTTGCTATTTAGTTGTACACATTTATATTAAGACGATACCAAAATAGCTTCGTGCATTTTTCTATGTACGAAGTTTTCATTGTTTCTTTAGATTGAATGGCTAGAGCTCTAATTTTTAAGTACATATATGTTTTTTCAATATATGATCTAGGATCGCATCAACTCAGAAACGCGATTGAAAAAAGTTTTCTCGATAGAAAATCTTGGCGAAACAACCTCTCAAATTTTTTATTTTTTTCATTTGTCGGTCTATTATCGCGTATTAACTAATGAAATAACTTTAAAAACATAAGTACCTAACTATTGTACTTATATAGAAACACGTAAATCAGAATTAAAATATATTTAGTAGATTTTGAGTAAATAGGAAAAGTATCCCTAATTCTTCATTTTCTGTGGCTACTGGCTGTGTTAATATGTACGTGTCGGCGATGATATACAATAATAATGATGTAGGCCCTTAATTAAAATCGTTAGTCTATAATACACAGTTTTAATAATAAGAAACTTCAGTAAACATTGCCGAATTGTGATAATGACGCTATCAGTTTTAATTTTTTAGTTAAGTTAAGTTTAGTTGTGCGCTCAGAATCGGCACCATTGTTATTGATTTTATGTAGTCTGAGCACAATGTAATATGATATAGTTTATGGTAAAAGTCTATCTTTATGGTCAATGTAAAATTAAAATCGAATGTGGGTAAACCCTGTAATAACGGATCGTAGAAGACACATTACAGCTCAGTCTTACCCGTGACCATGGTGACTGCAGTCTCCGAAACGTCGGGGCCAAAATTTAAAACAAATATACGCGTCAATACCGTAAAAAGTAGTTTTATTTAAATAAAGAAAGATTACTAACATTTTCATGGTCAACACTTCTTCAAACACAGTCATCAATATATTGTAACGAGATAGTATCATTGTTTGACACATTGTGTTGTAATTTATGTTGCAATGTTAAATACTGGCTACAACCGAGGTCAAGTCGTGATGTTTCAAATCTTTATTAAGGCGAAGATAATTTAAGTCTTTTTTAAAACTTTCTAATGCCATACGTTGACAAACTTAGAAATACCTAAGTGTCACCATCCCATTTCCTTTATAAACGACTTAAAAAAAGGAGAAGTTTCTCAATTCGTCTGTATGTTATCTTTAATGTTCGTTACCTCATAACTTTTAACTAGGCTAAGCGATTTTAATGATTCTTTTTGGTTTGAAAGCTGATGCTTCCCGTGTAGTCCCTTTGCCACGACCCTAAGAAATCGAGGAAAACCTTCAAATTTCTAAGGCCAATGAACTCGATGAACTTTCTTTTTAAAAATATTCAAATATTAGGTTACTACAAAATCAGATGGAATATTGCACACAGAAAATATTCTCTATGAAAGAAGGAAAACTCGAAAATAAACCCTATTCCAAACACGCTCAGACCATAATGCCTGCAAAAGAGGAGGTCTGTACCCAACGGTGGGACGTAAATGGGTTGGAGACAGACCCATAAGTGTCACCATCACATTTTCTTGCTAGGGAGCTTGTAAGAGTCAGCAAAAAGAAAATATAAGCAAAAAACAACTTCGTTTAGAAGTAGATCGATTCATTCGTTATAAATCGTTTAAATTAAAAAATAAACACATTCCATTTTTAAATAATTACAAAAAAACGTAAATAATTGGCTAAATGAGTTCTACTCAGGATTAAAAATAAACAATATGGCGCCTACTTTATTCGATTGGCAAGAATCGCAAGAAAAGTTATTTTTACACGCTTTATATTAGCTTCACTTGTATGTTTGTTTGTATGTTTGTTTGTATGTTTATTTGTATGTTTGTAACCGACTCCTTTGGACGCTATTTTGACCCACTTTAAACGGTCAGATTCTATTCAAATTTTGCACACCTGTCAAAGACCGATGACAATGCAATAATTCGATTAAATAAAGCGTGTTTTTTAGTTTTTTTAAACTATTATTTATTTTGAAATATTCCATACTTGTAAATATCATATACTTGACAGTTTGTGGATGTTTTGTTACTCTATAATACAAAAACTAATCAATGAATAATGTATACGCATAAATTGGTATATATCGCTATCTCCATATAAACGGCACACGACTTTTATAACGTTATTATGTATTGGTACCTATTCTATGTACACAACTAGACTAAACTTATTGATTTTAATCTTACACGATTTGAACTCATAATTTGTTGAAATTACCGGGATTATAATCACATTAATAATTAAACTAAGCTAGACTAAACTTTGCTAAAAAATGAAAATTGATAGTGCTAATAACGCTTTCACAATTAAAAGGTAATACCATAGTCGGAGAAACTGATAGGGATGGGCCAAATCTATACATATAATAAATCTCTAGAAAAAAAAATTTGTAATTTGATTATATTTAAAAAAAAAATGGTCATATGGGTGAAGAATACCAACAAAACCCAGTTCCAGCATTTTTGAAATTCTTGTTTGTTTGTCTGTTTAGATGTTTGTCTGTGCACGCATCACGTATATACAACACTTCTAAATATAAATGTTATACGTAAAAATTGCACATAACTCAAGGTATTACTTAGTCTTTGTTTCATCGCAATCGGTCCACTCAATCAAGAGCTATTTACATAAGTCGATATTTCTTAATTTGGTTACTTGCAACGCCATCTAGCGGCTAAAAAAAGAATCAATAAATTTATTGGGTCGGTCGAAAAAAAAAACGATTCGCGCGGACGGAGTCGAGGGCAAAGCTAGTAATAAATAAATGGATAAAAGAAATCTGTCATCGCGAAAATAAAGAAATTGAAATAGTGCGCAAACAAAGACCCGTGATAAAACAATTATATTTAGTAAAATAAAACAACTTCTCCTTAAATGTACAAGAACGTAGTACAACAATCAAATCTGCGACACGATCGTTGTTTCACAGATAAGTATTGGTCAAGTATATAGTGCACACGAAAACTTTGAACTTAACACATTTTATTTTTTTGCAAGTTATTTATTCACACACCTCATACAAAAAATTGTACAGGCGGTCTTAATGAAAGGAAAATACACATTTTCTGGAAAAATCTATGCAAATATTATAAAACTGAAGAGTTTGTTTGTTTGTTTTTCACGTGCTAATCTCGAGAACCCCTGGTCTGATTAATAAAATTCTTTCAGTGTTGGTTAATACATTTATTGGCTATATAACATCACGCTGATACCAAAAAACAGGGAAAACTTTCTAAATTCCACGCGTACGATGTCGCGGGCAACATATGGTGCATAACACAGATTTACCAAATAGTGTATCTATAGATACATCACTCAGCCGGCTTAAAGCCACTTGTATGTGTAAAATATTTATCTGTGTGTGTCTTTGATACAGGCTACACGTCATATCAACTAACATTATTAGTCTATGAAGTAAGATTTAGCCATGCTAAATTTACGTGTCTTCAAGACTGAAGACGTCCCCACCATCTGATTAATCCGTGACTAAAACCTTTCATCAACTTCGGTGTCTACGTAGTCGAACATTTAATACAATTGTCACAACAATACAATTTCGAAACTGACCGCATTTCTGTATTCAAGAACGTTGCAACTCACGCGCCATTTATTCGACATATAATATTACATATTACTCTGTGCAATGACCGTTTAGACGTTTCTATTTTTGGTAAATATAGACCTATGAATCAAGTTCTAGTTATTGTGAAGATTGCTGGTTGATTAATAGGCCTGTTTTGCTATAGTAGGGTGTCGTAATTTTACAAAAAAAAAAACACTGTGTAGCTATCAGTTGATGCTAAGAACAAAATACTCATCAACATCATTATCAAGGCCCAAGTCTGCTATGTTGCTGCAATGTTGTCATAATAATCAGTCACTGATTGCTTAAGAGGGTACTGTACTCCTCATTTAGGTATTTGCCTTAGGTATTGCTATCCCTATTTCCGAGCACCGCGCTGAAAGGGACAAATATAAATGAAGCGGATTTTACCTACAAATTCTTTGAAAAAAGACGTTTCGTACTTCCGTTTTTTTTTCGCGAAAGTTAAACCGATTTTAATAGTTTTTGCGTTATATTATAGATAAAGAGTATATATATGCTTAGTCTATCACTTTCTTTTGTGGTAAAACTTTACCAAATTTGTGTGATAGAACTTTATCTAAAGAAAACCGAAAAAAGTGGGTTTTTCGGATCGTCATATTTCTTTTAGTTATTATGTTTTGAAAAAAAAGTGATAGAAGCATAGATAATAATATACTCTTTATCTATAATATAACGCAAAAACTATTAAAATCGGTTTAACTTTCGCGAAGAAAAAACGGAAGTACGATACCCATACTTTTGTATGGAGCATAATTTAGTATCGTACCGTCTCAAGTTTGGTAGTCTACTCTAGTGTACTAAATGACGCCATTATGGCGCCATAATGGCGTCATTTACTGATCATTATGAGAACATTGTAATAGCAGACTAAGGCCCATAACTATTAGGGGTTTCCCCCAACTTCGTACGGCTGGAATTAACAAAATTTTCCCCGTTTTTGCAAATTTTTTCACAAATGCTTCTCTCCTATTCATCGCAACGTAATGATAATAATATAATAATAAATAATAATAAATAAATCTTTATTTAGCTAAAAAAAGTTACATCATCATACAATTGTATCGTAAAATATAGTTTAACTATACCAATATTACAAAAGATGTTACAATTTAATACATATGTGATAATTACAATACATATTAGCATCTGGTGCTAAACTAGGCTAGAAGCCTGTATTTCAGCACTCAGCGCTTACTCCCATCCACTGGTTTCGTATTGTATCCTAATATGGTAAGTAAAACGTTTTGTCACTATTGTTACATTTATATTTCACGTATGTGTGCAAGGCATGCAAGGTAGATTTGTGTGTGTGTGTGTGTGTGAATGCGCGTGTGTGCGTGTGTGTGCAGTGTGTGTATGTATGTGCATATACATAGCTAGAAATATGTCTATGTAAATTTGAATTAAGAATATCAAAATAAATGCGATTTTAAAACTACCCAGGTATTTTTATTAAGGCTTCAGTTTCGTCATATGTAAAACTTCCAAGATAAAGATAATCATTCAGCTTCTTTTTTGCAGCGATTTTGTTTAACATATGTATATTAACGACTTTATTAAATTTATTGTAGACTAAAGGGCCCAAAAACGCAAAGAACCTACGGATAAACGAAGTTCTAGGTCTGACAGTGCTTCTAACCACTGCATAGTGTCTTCTACTTGAGATAGGTGCCCAATCACAATTTACTAAGGAATGCTGTTTCATCGAAACCTTTAGTAAGAAAAGTTGACGGACAGTCAAAACTTCACAGTATTCATAAAGGAGCCGAGTTGGATACCTAAAAGGTTTGAATGTGCACAGCTTAAGAATTGTCCGTTGGGCAATTTCTAGCTGCAATAGTGTCGATTTAGAGGCGCCACCCCAGGATGATACACAATAAGCAATTACGGATTGACAAAGAGCATAATATATTTGTTTTAGGATTTCTGGCTTAACCACATGTCGCAAAGTTTTAAAAATATAAATTAATTTATATCTGTGTCTGATAACTTGTTATATCTGTGCAGATAGTCAGACAGACAGACGCGACATGTTAGTGATAGTTTCACATGAAGACTAAAATACTCTCCTTTTGATCGTATATTGTAGTCGATCACTTCGTCGCCACGTCTGTACTCTTATTGTGTTTATATTTATACAAACAGCTGTATAGTACAAAATTATACACTCGTACGATACGCAGGAATGCCCCCGTGACGTCACGTCTGCGTACTACGGACGAGAGCTATTGTCATATTAGGGTTGTCACTAAATATAAATAAGTAAATAGATATTCACGGATATTTCACACAACATCCTCTGGTCCCAAGCTAAGCTTATATGCTTGTGTTATGGGTACCAGAATACGGATATACTACATATACTACTTTTCTTTTGTAAATACATACTTATAACACATACACCCAGGTGCAAACATTTATAAACATCACACAAATCATTGTCCCGTGAGGGGATCGAACCCGCGACCTCATGAACGATTACAGTCCGTTACATGAACTACTAGACATAATAACTATTATAGAGATTTTGATAATACACTGAAATCAAATTAAAACACTCTTTACGTTTTAGCCAGAAATAGCGGAGGCTAAAGTCACCATGGCCTCTAAAATGTCGGGCTAAAATTTTAAACAAATATACACGTCTAAACCCGTTAAAAGTATTTAATTTAAATAAATAAGTCGCGCAAGGGTTGAGAATACTTTATACTAGCCCAAAACTCCGTAGGTACTCGTGAAAGTTACAAAAATTTACCCCGTTTTTGCAACATTTTTCACTGTTTCCTCTCTCCTATTGGTCGCAGCGCGATTTTATATAGTCTTTCTTCATAAATATATTATCTAACACTGAAACAATTTTTTCAAATCGGACCTCTGGTTCCTGATATTAGCGCGTTCAAACAAACAAACTCTGGTTCGCTAGGATGGTATTTTTGTATAACTTATTCGGGTTTGGTTTTCAAATTCAACGCTTAAGTAGTTGTCTGCCAACCCTAAATAACAAAGTTGTAAACCAAGACGCACATACAGACGCAATTAGAGTAAAACGAACGGCCATCTTTGTTTTACACACAACTAATTATTCGCTCCCAATGTTAGACATTCAATCAATCCCAACTATTTACTTTTATTTAATCATTACATTATTTTATTTAGTTTTACATAACGTCTAGACGATGCTGTCTGAAAATTTATTTACCATGAGCTACTAAAATGTCATACCGTCAGAGTAGGTATTTTATCGATAATAAGTAATAAAGACATGTTGCGCCGACCCCAAATAATTGCTAATAATAAGGGCAGGCAGAGCCAACACGCCAACAGCCAACACGCCTGGTCCAAGTGGCCTAAGTAGACTAGATTTTTTATTTATTTAAAGGACTTGGTCGCTTTGCGAAGTAGACTAGATACCCTCTCGAAATGAAGGAGGCCCGTATCCAATAGTGGATGCTACTGGCCTAGGACGAAACTAATCAAAAATGCAATTATGTGATTTTAGGAAAGCAGTACCTTGGAAAAAGTTTTCTACTAAATACCAACAACGTAACTTTAACTTTATAATCAGTAAAAGAGGACTTTATATGCATATTTGTGTATATAATATCATTATCATCATACCATCGCGCATTTTCTTATGGATATTGGCAGAGACTATGAATCACCATCCGCTATCTTCTTGAACTCGAATAAGTATCTCACTCTGAAATAATTCGCAACTCCACTGCCAATTCCTATATTTAGTCAGATGCATACCGGTGGCCTTATTATGTAGTTACACGCATTATACACTTTCAGTTGAAACTATTTCTACGTGTGGAGTCTGGGGGTACTTTGTTGCTAGGTTGTAAACTATTGTAGTCATCGGCGTAGCCAGGAGGAGGGCTCAAAAGGGGCATCAAGAGAAGAAGAAGTGCTACTCTATTGCTGTGCCAACGTGCATCTTATCATCTGGTTCTACAGATGTATGAGTACCTATAAATTTAATATATCCATCGTCTCTACTATCCCTTATAGCAAAAGAAGGTCATATTATAAAGGACCCTCGAAATATTTATACGTTGGTACATGCCATATTTGATTCAAACCTAATAATGTCTACTATTCTAATACGAACAAAGTACGCGGAAAGTAACTGAAGTAATCAATACCCACAGTCTATAGGTACTATCAATACTAATATTACAAAGCTGAAGAGTTTGTTTGTTTGAACGCGCTAATCACAGAATCTACTAGTACGATTTGAAAAAATCTTTCAGCGTTGGATAGTACATTTATCGAGGAAGGCTATAGGCTATATAACATTGCGCGAAGGCCAATAGGAACGAAGCATCAGTGAAAATGTTGCAAAACCGAGGAAAATTTTCTAAATGCCATATTTACGAAGTAGCAGGCAACAGCTAGTAATTGATAGTAGGCAAATTCCAAGCATACTCGTAGGCGAAAAATATCAAAACCAAATCTTAGAAATATCTCGCACATTTAATTCCATAAAATATTTTTTTATAGCAAACATTAAAATTATTACCATTTATGAAAGCAAAAATCTGTACTAGACGTATTATGCAAGGATTTGGAAGAATTACTTTTGCCATGAACACGATCATCAGAACGACATTTGCATACATTATCTTTGTCTTTATTATTCTGTTTTTTTGCGATATATATAGGTCTTACATCATATTTATCCATCAATCTTGTGGAAGTTCCAACATCTTTAGTACATTTAGTGGGCGGAGAATTTGCAGGACACTTTTTGACAAAACAAACTCCACTTTTTTCTTTCTTTAGGCTACAGCTCGGCTTCTTATCTGTCGTTACTTTATTAGCTTGACAAAGTTTTTGACAAGTTATCGATCTTGAACTGGTACTCATATTTGGTATATTAGAACCAATTTTAGAGCAACAGTTTGTTTCCTTGTTAGGTCGTTGATCTTGACTAGATGCACATAAAGAACAAGTACCATTATCTGATTGAGCATTAGATATATCACAAATATTCTTACAAGCATCAGATTTTGATGATAATAACAATTTACGTAACAAATCTATAGCACTGTTTGTTAAAACTAATTCATCATCAGATTTTCGACAAGAATTTTCATTTGATTTGGGAATTATTTTAATGGTATGACTATTGCTTGCATTTGATAATTTATTTGCACCACTTTTGATTTGACTATCATTTAATTTTGGACAAGTGGACGGCTTACACGTAACGCATCCCATCGAAGGTTCACTTGGTTTATCTTTTGCTTTGCAACATTGTGGGATAGGTAGTGTGTTATTTGACATTGATGTTGAGCAGTCACATTCATCAATAAAGCACGAGGAATCGGATTTATTGCTTTGTCCAGAATTGCAAGACTTACAAGAACTTTTGTGTAATATTTGTTGTTTCAAGGAATCCGGTACTTTGATATCCGAAGAGTCGCCTAATTTATCATTATTTGATAGACAAGGTCTTATTTTAGGGCACGGTGCAATGTCATTATTTCTCTTTACGATGTCAGATTTTGTGCTTCTGCATGTTTTATTATCTGTATCAGAGCTTTTTGCGTTACATTCCTTACATTGACTGACTGACTTACGTGTCTTAGTATCACGTGGTTTTTTAGGATATTTCTTCTCAGTCGTTATTGTAATTACTTGTTTTTGATCTACAAGAGAACCACATTCATCTTTGTATCTACTTATTTTTGTGATTTCTTCATATTCAGTTTCGAAATATCCTAATTTCTGTTCCGTCTTTGATGTAGTACTCTTTCTCGATATTGCTGATGACATACTTGCTGTCTTTGGTGTAGTAGTTTTTGCAGTCGCACAACTTGATTTTTTTGGACTCTTAATACATGAGGAGGAGGGCGTGCTTTTCGGAACTGGAACGTTGGCCATACAATTATCATCGGGCATACAACAATCAGGACTGCAACTTTCTTGTGATTCTGCTGCCTTCGCAATATTAGCAAGTACTTTCGACTTCCCACAACACAATTCAGTTTCTTGATCTGTTTTGGATATATACGGTACAGAAGCTTTCTGTATTTTAGCCTGCATCCGTGTAAGTATCTGATGATAATCTTGGGATCCTTGTGCCTGTCCGCAGCATCCGGATGCCAAATCAGCTCCAGCAGCGTTGTCAATAACAGTTTTTAATTGAGTTTGGTCAATTATATAGTGTACTAAGAACGATTGTAATTTTCTTGTAATCGGGATTTTCTCAAGGACAATGTTATTATCATTACTCTTTGGGTTGTTGGTAACCGTTGGTTGATTTTTAACAGATGATACTGGTGATATTTTCTTTGGGTATTTATGTGGCACTGGAAATTGAGATTTTGAGCTAGACACTAGTCCACATGGACCAGCTTTTCCTTCACGTGTAAACGGTTCAAGATTTACTTGCTGCTGGAAAGACCTAGTATCGGGCATTTCTAATTGCTGATGCATTACATTAGGAGCTTTATTACACTTTGCTAAGCCGCAAGGACTAGGTTCAGCTTGTCGTGAGCAAATATGATAAGTTCTATTACAGTGATCATCATTGGATGTCATTATTTTACCACATGGGCTATGAGCATTTCGTGAATGAGATTTGTTAGTCAAATTATTTGTCAGACCACAGGGACCAGGTTGACCTTCTCTAGTGTATGGTGAAAGAGGTGATAAAAATAATATTATGGTATTGTATCCTTTAAGGTCTTCTTGTGTCGCGAATGTTTTCTGTTGTTGATACATTGTGACATATGTATGCGTGAATTGATCTTTGTTGGTTATATCAATTTCACAGCTCGAGTTCTGTTCTAATTCTTGAAAGAGCTCATGTGATAAATCGTCAGCCTCAGTAAATTCATGCGTGCTGTCAGATTTAAGCATTAGTTCATCGACTAACCTGTACCTTGAATTCTCTGTTTCATAGACTTTTACAGAAGTTAATGTGTAAGAGCTAACAGTTTGAGTTAAACTTTTGGCATTCCGCCTATTCTCTGGATTTTTCTCTCGTGTATATAATATATAATCGATTTTGTAATTTGATTTGTCAATGCCAAGTAATGTCGTTAAAGAGGCGGCTAACTGAGAAATATTACAAGAACAGGTTTCAGATAACAGCAAACTTGGAGTATTTGATTCTGAGCTACATGATGTTGAATGTTTTCCCCGACAATGTTGTGCAAAAATGTTATGAAATTGCGGCGTTAAGGCAACGTATGTTGAAAAATAATTATTTTGAGGTAGTTCTGAAGTGGCTGTCTTGAAACCAGATTGCTCTCCCATAGCATGTTGTTGAGAAGCTCTAGATTGAAGGTAAGGTGCTGAAGCAGAAGCGATTCTTTGGCCTAAATCATTTAAGAAAGTGTGATTTGTTTGCTGTTTTAAATAAAGGTCAGACGCCTTTGTTAGTCGTAAATATTTTGAAGTTATTGTACAGTGTGCAAGGCAGCATGGAGCTTGGTAAGTATGGTTAGAATCTGTTGGTATTGATCTAACATGAGAAACTTGCTGATAATCTGAATTAGTTAACATTGGATTTACACAAAATGCTGTACTGTTAATTTCTCCTGCCAGATAACTTGCATTATAAGACAGATGGTTTGGTGATAGTTGCGGAGTTGGGCATGAACAAGATTCCTTCGATGGAATTGGAGTTCGACAAGTTAATGCTCCTACAACTTCTGGAGAAGGGCAAAGACACGACTCTGACTTTGGCGGGCTATCACAAAGGCAAGGTGGTTTTTGTTGCTCCTCAATTAGGCAAGTACAGACACTAGTATACATTTTCTCTGCCATTGGTGTCTTAGGTGGCAATATAGATTTGTCTTTTTGCATAAATTTTCCTGTTAGCTGTTTCATATCAATGGCACAGGATGTCTGTTCATATGTGTCTTTTGTAGATGAAGTATTAATATTTTCTTGTATATCACTAAGAGAAGTGCTATTTCTTTTATATTGTTTTGTCATATTTATTACTTGATTCACATGTGCCATAAGATGTTCAAAATAGTCGTTATTGTTAGTGACTTCTGGTAAGCAGGTCTTACATGGCACAATATTTATTGTTATGTCCGTACTAGTATCTCTAGCTTCATTCAATAATTTGCAGATAGGGCACATAAACTCACCCTTATCTAGATCAGCTAATGAATGACAACATGTACATACATCTTCTATCGTTTTGAACACAATATCTTCAAAATCTGGTTCTTGTATTAGTTTCGGTTCTTCTTTGTTTACTGGTTCTTGCTTTACTTCTAATTCTTCTTTATCTGTTATTTCTTCAACTTTTTCTAATTCTTCTATTTTTACATCACCAAGTTCTTTAGGTTTTTCTTCAACCGGTAGTGTCATAACTATTTCTGGTATTATATCTAGATCTATTTTAAATTTGTCTGTCAATATCTTTTTAGCAGCTATATCTTGCTCAGTTTTCTTCATTTTTGATCCTTTGAATCTTTTCAATCTAAACGTCTCCTCTCTTTCCTGTTCTTCCAACTCAGACATGATATATACAAGAGACATCTGAATTTTCGGTATAACCAATTTATGTAGAACGTTTTGTTTCCTGTAAATATAAACGACTTGTTGGTATTTGTATGCTTCATCAGATGTCGATGAACTCACCCCTTAGTTATCATTCACCTTTAAGTTTTAAAAAGTCTTGGACAATTTAAGCACGTTTAACTTATAAATGTGACAATACTTGATGGAATTAAAAAATGCTTTGTGTTAAACTTTAAAAAAAAATGAATATTCTGCAAGCATTGTTTTATTTGGACAAATTTTACATCATACTGATAATTGCGCCATAAAACATTTTAACATTGAACACGGTTTAATTAAAACAGTAACTACTTATATTTTGATTTTTACGTGACAATGTTACCAAGCAATTTACAATGCAATTATTACAGAGCTTATGTTTTACACAAAATTCCCTGCCACAACTGTCTGTTTGTCAATTTGTGCTATATTTAGTAAAAATCGACGAAATAAATTAAACAGAGTGATGAAAGTAATTTAAGTACAAGAACAATTCATTAAAGCTTCGTAAATGTTATTTGAAAAGGAAGATATGGTCACGGGTGAGACTGAGTCTCACCCGTGCCCACGATGGCTGCAAAGTCTCCGAAACGTATTTGAAACTAATATGCGCGTCTGAATCCGTAAAAAGTAGTTTTATTTAAACAGATGAGTCGCGCAAGTGTTAGAAAATATTAAGGAAGATAACTATTTAGAATAGCGGAAAACGTCAAGCCATCTGTTTATACCAAAACGGGTTGCTAATAGAAAAGATTATTATTTAGTGTTGTCCAAATCACAATTATGTATTTCAAATTCATTAGTTTTAGCAAGAAAGTTTTCTTCGGATAGACTATATCTTAAAATTGGCGTAGAAGTTTGTGATGTATGTAAATTTAATACAGATTTAATGAAACCTGCTGTCTTTCTATGGTTTTCCTTCGACACAATAACACAAGGAGCCACACATTGAACATCTACTGATTTCTGTGAAATTGACTCACATGCTACGTCTGCTTTTTCAACGATATCATCATCTGACATATTAGTTTTAGAAGGATCATAAAACTTCTTTCTGATATTAAATGTTGTTTTTTCTTCTTTAATTGTACCGTCCTGATCTCTATATCGATTGATTCTTATAATTTTTTTAAGACTATTTTCAAAGTAACCCGTTTTATTGCTTTTAGATAATGGATTAATTTGCGACCATTGGTTTCTACTAAGATTAGGCGATGTTTGTAAACTTTGTTTTAATGAATCAGGTGTAATCGATTTTGGATTTAAAAGAGTTGGTTTTTTACATTTCTTACAAATTACATGTGGTTTAGAAGCTATAAAATCTAGTTGTTGAGATGCGCAACTAAGATCTGGTGATGGTCCGTCAACTGGATTTAACACTGGTACTTTACTTGCCTGTTTTTTTTCTTTTGGTTGACATATTTTACATTTCAGTGGTGGTAGAGGCGTACTCAATTTCTGCGCATTTAGCATCTTTTGTCCATCAAGTTCTTTTAGTACTTGTAAATTAATCGTATACGAGTTTTCTTTTGGTTGATAATTTTTACAAACTGAAGACGAAACTGTTGTAGGCATTTCTTTTCTTTTGTGACATTTTTTACATATTGCCGTTGAAGCTGAACATTGCATAACTTTTTTTGATTGACAGTTTTTACAACATCTGTTTTCATCTGATATTGGTTTTGATATTTCTTTTGATTGACAAAATTTACATGAACGTGAAGATCGCGAGGTTGTCAGCATATTTGATTTACATATTGATGGTTTAGTTAGGGCATTTGTCTTTGACTGACTATTCCTACAAGTTCTCTTATCTTTACACATACACGGTGAAGTAAGTTTTGGCTTACAAGTATCACAGGGCGCAAGAATAGTTAAACTTGCAGTATCTTTTAACTGGCATGTCTTACATGGTGGCGGTATTGGAGACAAGTTATCAACTTCACGATTTTTATTGCTACATGTCGGAATTGTTACAGCATCAAAGATCTCTGCAAATGATTGGTTGCATGAGTAAATACTGTAGCAACACATTTTATCTCTAATACCTTCACATGTTCTTGCGAAGTGTTCCATACTTGGTGTAATCATATCCTTATTTCTATAATTTTCAATACAAGCTATAATGTGACCCATGTTGTAACCTAACAAATGCAACAATTCATTGCGATTTATTTTTTCTTGCGCTTCAGAACGGAATAAATGCATTTTTTTCAGTATAATTTCACACAATTTTATAAGTTTATTCATGGTATCTGGAATCAACCCCTCTTTCTGTGCAATTCTACTTAGGTATAAGGTCTCATCAATTTGTTTTTGAAGTATCTCAAAGCTACTGTATGCATTCATTGGATCACTAGTAGCGTCAGCTTTTTGCTCCAATCTTGCAGGGTCGAAGTCAATTCTTGCACTAGTCTGCTTATGGTCTTTGCTCACATTTGCATCCATTTCATCCTGTTCCATACCCTTTTTACCTATATATTTACAGCAGCATGCGTTTTGTTCGTATTGCTCAGGAGTTTTATTCATCTTTGACTTTATATGTTTGTTATTTATTTGCCTCATGTATTCAGGTATATCTGTTGCAGTATTTACTTTTTTCTCAATCAGTTTCCTCATATATTCTGGTACTTCTTTATCTTTTACTTTGCTATTGGGATATGGAAATGAAGAGGAACTTTGACCCGTGCCATTAAATGTACAATTAAAGACATTGTTAATATTATGAAAATAGCCTTTTGTTGCAGTTTTCTGTTGGCGACAAGTATTCAATTGATTGATTCTGTCAGATTTGACTAATCTTTTATTATTTTTAATACTTGTCTCCCGTATTTTTTTATTGTATGCTGGTACTTTTTGTTCAGTAAGATTCATGGACGTTTTTTTGTTGATGTTTTCGTGTTATCAGCGGAAAAATTTTCATTTTGACAACGTAATTGGTTAAAATCTGTACCCATAACCTCTTGTATGAAGCTTTGAAATTGTTTTATATCTCTTTTTAAAATTGTATTCCTCGGTAATTGATTCATTACACGTTGTTTGGTTTTTATAAGACGTTCTATTTTTGACTCTATTTCTTTGCAAATATAGGTTTTTTATATAATTTTTTATATCACACTGCCTAGGGTCATTTGCTTTATTATTATATGCAGGTATTTTATTTATCAGTTTCATCTTTGGATAATGAGATGAACGTGACATTTGAAGACCATTAACTACATTACGACCTTTTTGCAAGAAGTTTGTAGTTCTTGCAGAACTAGTAACACAATGTCTATGTTCTTTCATTTTATCATTACGATTTTTGAACTCAGTTGGTGTTTTATTTATTGAATCAGAAAAAAGATTTATTTCAGACTTAAGCTTTTCAAAAGCAGCTACAAGGTCTTTTGTGGCCTTGTTACCTAATCCATTATCAAAGAAAAACTTTCTTTGTGATATTATATTCTGCAATTCTCGTTCAAAATTGTCTAACTTGGACTTATTACCATCGATGTGAGGATCGGAAGGCCACATGTCTTCAGGCATGATTGCTAATATTATTGGTAAAATATCATTAATGGAATTAAAAAAAAATGAATGAAAAATATAAATACTTATAAAAAACAGATATAGCAAAAACAATTAAACTAACTTCCGAATCAGTAAAAAGTATATTAAAGTAGGTATATATTCCTACAATAAAAATGAAATAAATAAAATTATCATAAAATTAGGCAAAAATACAAGAAAATACTGAGAGCAAAGTGATAATAAGTTTTAAAGAAAAGAAATGTTAAAAAGGGCGATAAAAGAACAACTTCAAGAGATAGACTCGGAAGATAGACTTTTAGAAAAACAGCAATAAGAGAACTGAAGAGAAAATGATATGATGAATAAACTTTATAGAGGCTACTAGATGAAAAACGTGATTGGACCCAAACATCATGCACTGCTTCCAATAAACAAAAATTTCCCACAATTGGTTGTCTCGTAGGTACAAGTTGAAAAGACGCAAAGAGACTTTGACTGGTTAACGATAAACATGATGACCAAAGTAGACTAGATATAGGTGGCTTGGTTTCTTTGTACGATACGAAAGATCTTGAAATAGTTAATTTATACAACAAACAAATTTTCTTAATACATTGCTGTTTTGATTCAGCTATGGCTAAAAGCTGATAAAATTCTTCTTTCTGCTTCTCGTCTTTCCTATTTAAGAAGCATACGAGGCTTTTCTTTTTGCGTAGCATCACATCTTTAGTTAGCTCATTCAGCAGCCTGCCAAAATTGATTTTATTTAATGATTCTAATCTCTTTAGCTGCGGATTTCTCAATTCTCGGTTATTTAAGGACTAAGTCACTTATACATTCGCTTTTCTTCAGAAAATCTCGATAGAAATTTGTTTACACGGAACAAAAATTAGCTTGAACAACAAGTAACACAAGCACTATAACCATTGTCTTTAAAAATCTAATACAATCTGGTTTCATGTACCATTTTGTAGAACGATAAACGCTTTTTATGTGGAGCCAAGTTATTGTCGGATACAAAAAGAAATATTCCATTTTGAAAATCGAAAGTTTCTTGGCTTAATGTTCTTTTTTTCTTTTGTCAAAGTGTAGAGCCATAGAGTTTAATAAAGAAAAAAAATCTGCCTTCAGTCCTTAGATAAACGAAAGGGTGAGTTCATCGGCAGCTTTATCCTTAATTATGAGATCATAAAACAATCTAAATATTTACTTCTCTATCTACGGAAAATAATCTACAGGAGCGGGACATCAAAGCCCTAGTGAGGGGACACTAGGGCTTTGATGTCCGATTATTATTGCTAGGCAAAAATCTCTTCTTCGACCATACTTCCCAGTCATGGGCAATCTCTCAAGTGTGTGTCCTTTTCGACATATTACTATCTCATTATTGGTCATTGGGCCGGCTCCAATTTAGGAGGGTATTCAGTCTACTTACACCAAGCTGACCACGCTTTTGATATTTGATCATTTCGCAAAAAATATTTTATATGCTCTAAATAGCCCTTACCTAGATTTTACAGCATACTGTAGAAGAAATGAAGTTTGTTACCATAAAAAATATATATGAAAATCTGGATTGTCATTGACTACTCTCCTAAAACTTTCAACTTTTTGTCTGTTTGTAATAGGTACTGACTTGGTAGCGTTCTTGTTGGATAGGTCTAAGTATTCAAAGGCAGACTTCTGCTCCAGCATCAGTACCATACGTTTGATTAACTGCCTCCACTCTATCTTCGCCTCGGTTATAGCATTACCACCTTTTTCAATACCCAAATGTGGGTATGGGTCTACACCGCTCTGCAAATAAATAATATTTATAAGATAGCCGACTGATAAATTAAGTATAATTTAAGTAAGGTTTTATCTTACAGGGCGAATTGTGTTTGTTTCTTTAGTAAGAGACTTGACAGACTACGAAAACTGCTGGTTTAAACAGGGGCCGTATTATCGGGGGTCTAATATAGTTCCTAATCAATAATTATTTATGGAAATTTCACACAACGTCATCTGGTCCCAAGCTTTATATACATGTGTTTTTTATTTATTTATTTTAGGTACCAGAGTACATCAAGAGTATGTCTGTATTATAATACTAGCTGTTGCCCGCGACTCCGTCCGCGTGGAATTAGGAAAGAATATTTTTCGCAATAAATGGTAGCCTATGTTCTTTCTCAGGGTCTAAAGATTGTCTGTGCCAAATTTCATCAAAATCGGTTGAGAGGTTTAAGTGGAAAAGCGTAACAGAGTTACTTTCGCATTTATAATATTAGTAAGGAAGTAGGGGTGTCAAACTAAAAAAAAACTCACATCAATGACATCCATCTTAAATATTTTGACACCGGTAGTGCTTTTCGCTTGGAGTTCTACCATGAGAGCCGCCTGGAACAAGTTAATTGATATAGGCACTATATTAAAATTCGCGTTTTTATTTGCCATCTTTAAAGGCATATTAATAAGAAGTATGCATGGTTTGGTCATGTGGAGAGAATGGATGATAAACGATTAAAGAAAGGCATATACACGGCGAAGGTAAGTGGAAACGCTAGGAGCGGACGCCCGAGAATAATATACTCCAAAAAGATGAGGAAGTCAAATGCGTAGTAGTGTAGTACATACTTTTGTCGGGCAAGTATGACCAGATGTATGTGTACCTAAATTAAGCCAAAAAAGTATGTTTAGATTATAGCAGATGGCGTTTTATAGATTCTGCCTTCCTGAATGAGAAAACTTAACTAAATGAATAAAATATACTCCGATCTCCTTAGTGATTTATGTATGAACAGATGTATGAGTACAAATATATGAATCTTAGGAAATGTAGCCACATCTGCTACGATTAAATCGTAGAAGTTATGCTCTATAATTTCTGCTTACCCCATGAGAAAGAAGTGTGAATGTTTTAAATATTAATAGTAATCTTATTAGAAATTATTAACATATCAATATCATTATAAAGAAATTCAATACTTATTTGGAAATCGAACACATAGCCTCCGTGGCGCAATTGGCTAGCGCGTTCGGCTGTTAACCGAAAGGTTGGTGGTTCGAGCCCACCCGGGGGCGCAATTACTTTTTGAAATTAACATCATAAAAATAATTTTCAAGTTCTCCTGGCACTAAATAATATTTGAGAGACATTTTCGCCTATGTAGAGCTCATCTAGGGATGACATATTTTTTAAAAACCATGTGTAATAACTACTGTGAAGTTATTTTTTTCCCAGCCATTGCCCCACTGTTGGGCATGTTCCATCACTTCGAGAGGGTATTTCTCGCCCTGGAGAGAAAATGGGGTGGTGCCACATGTATTATTAAACCGTTACCATATAGACAAATAGGTATCAATGAATTTCGCGATGTAAATTTCTTACATAATCGATAATGGTAATAATCAACGTATATGTAGGTAAAGTAGGAACTGATAACAGCTGTACAAACATAATCATGAACGATAATAGGTAATTAAAACTTATTGCAAAATATTTCACCTCCCTCTCTCTCTCTCTCCAGCCCATTTACGTCCCACAGTTGGGCACGGGCCTCCTCCACTTTGGGAGGGATTATGATCTACTGTGCCGCGCTGCCCAGGCGTATTAGGCCAGGCCAGGCGTAGGCACAGGGTTTATTTTCGAGTTCTCCGTCTCTCACAGAGGATGTTATGTGTGTGTCCCTTAGCTGACTTTTACAGCACCCATAAGAGGACATGGGGTGGTGACACTTGAGTCACTTACGGACACGGTTGACACTTACGGAGTCGCGGGCAACAGCTAGTTTATAATATTAGTAGGACTAGCGGCTACTTGCAATTTTGTACTCCAGTACTCGTAAGATTTAGAAACAAAACCTTGAAAAAATATCCGTTTATAAATCTTCCTATCAAACCACTATGTATTAAAAACAACCGCATTAAAAGTAACTTCAGAATAACGATGTGCGTGCGCATCACATTTTCCTATTAAAAAACAAATGGTAGGGGAGCCCACGATGCTAAATGGGGATTTACTCGAACGTCAGACCAGCGTTGATAAGTTAATAAGTTAATAAGTTCAAATGATAAGAAGAAAAAAATGTTATGTGATATTATACCTTTTCATCGGTGGGGGAAGCATAGCCGCTTCCCCCACCGATGAAAAGGTATAATATCACATAACATTTCTTTCTTCTTATCATTTGAACGGCTATAGATTTAAAATATGTAATTTTTATATATGTACGAATTTTTATTATTTCGGCTTGCGGAAATCGTCAGATTATATATTTTTCGGTGTCCTTGAACTATATCCTTTTAGCATTAAGCAAAGCAAAATTTATTTTTTATATAATCCTTCATTATAAAAAATAAATTTTGCTACGCTCGAGAATATCGAGATGAGACTTTTTTTTACAACTTTGCTGCCCTCCCCTTTCTTTACGTCACTCTCAAATTGGCAGATTAGTGGAAGATACGCTTTTTAGGATATAATTAACTCACCTTACCTTAATCTGACCCGCTCGAGAATTTCTGATGGTCAATTTTTTTTACTCCTGTATCCTTCACGGGCGGCCTTATATATGGAGCTCGTGTTTGGTGGAGGTACTTAACCGGGTACAAGGTATCCCCCTGTATATTAATCTGTCGCGCTTTAGTAAATCCCGAAATCCCCTCTTGGGCTCCCCTACTAAAAGTCATTATTTTTGTATGTATTTCCCTATGTGAGCTTAGTTTGAATTGCGTGGTTTTGAAGATATAAGCGCACTTATGGACATTCATACAAAAAAAATTGGTCAAGTGCGAGTCGGACTCACGCACGAAGGGTTCCGTACCATTATCTATGCAACATAAGGCAACGTTATTAGTATCGAGCAAGAAACGGTAAAAAAATCATGTTTGTGTAAATATTTATTTTATTTTATTTTTAGTATTTGTTGTTATAGCGGCAATAGAAATACATCATCTGTGAAAATTTCAACTCTCTAGCTATCACCGTTCTTGAGATACAGCCTGGTGACAGACGGACGGACGGACGGACGGACGGACAGCGAAGTCTCAGTAATAGGGTCCCGTTTTTACCCTTTGGGTACGGAACCCTAATAACGAATTTCTTATAATAATAGGTAAGGATATTACTTGCGTTATCATAATCGCGTACTTGATTTAAAATCTGTTTAGTCGTTCAGTAGTTATAGCTCTTCTATCTCACGAAGTCCGTTTGGTTATGAATGTTGTAAGGCGTGCATGTATACAATGCTTTAGTGTGCGTCTTAGGTTTGTACCAGATGTTTTGCAGAGTAGCGTCAGCATGGAAACTGAACATGGAAAAGATTTGAAAATGAGTATTTGAAATATTTCAATCTGGACTTTGAATTTATAATTGATTTGCAAGATGAGTCTGATACTAGCGAATCTGATTTTTAATCTTCATCAAATAGTGATTAATTATTTTTTCTTTTATTTTTTCTTTGTAGTGCCTGGATTAAAATGCTTACTTAATTACATATATTCAGTTTTCTTTTATTTAATACACGTAATTATTCCTATATCACCTTCAAATTTTAAATAAATGTTATTTTTGAAAAAATGGTTTAAATATATTTATTACTCAAATCAGATTTCTGTGCTGACGCTCCTTACGTGCAAGCGCACAAGCACACTCATCGGTACACGTTACACACACAACGAAAACAAAACGGACTTCGTGAGATAGAACATCTATACGAGCAAGTACATAAACGGACAAAAATACATACATGCATAAAGCTCATTTTTTGCAGTCGTATAAATATTTACATAATCATGATTTTAAATAAACCTTGTCTATAACACAACTAATATGTACAAAAAGAAACATCAAGGCCCCGGCGAGATTCGAACTCACGATCTCCTGTTTACTAGACAGGCGCTTTAACCAACTAAGCCACGGCGCCTACGAGACGCTAGGTCCAAATTAACCGTCTAATATCACGCCAGTATTTTTAGATAAACGTTATTTTGTGCTTTGTCCATGTGGCGGATTAAGAATTCTAGTGTCATGACTCCATTACGTTCCCGGGTGTTTGTTTTACACAATAAATGAGCACTAAGAAATCTTATACATAAAACTGGCCTTTGCCCGCGACTCCGTCCGCGTGGAATTTGGAATTTTTTTTTTTCGCAATAAAATGTAGCCTATGTCCTTTCTCAGGGTCTACAGATTGTCTGTGCCAAATTTCATCAAAATCGGTTGAGAGGTTTAAGCGGGAAAGCGTAACAGACAGACAGACAGTTACTTTCGCATTTATAATATTAGTAAGGATTCACGTGTCACAGTGTCAGTTACCGTACTTCTTCGAAACGGCTTGACCGATTTTTATGAAATTTTATAACTGATAAACGTAACCGATATGTATATTACATATCGGTTAGGTCTGAGAATCGGACAACATCTATTTTTCAAACCCAAAACATTTAACATTTTTTATATACATTTGTATGGCAAAACAACGTTTGCCGGGTCAGCTAGTATTTTTCTAAATTCATTATTTTTAAGGACAGAGGGTTTCGAAGTTTTTCAATGTTATTAATTGTAATAGAATCTTTGAAAGTGATTTTCACCCACTTGCAGTAGTTGGATTGTTCTGAAATTTTGTACACATATTAAGGACTGATGTCAATGCAATAATTTAAAAAAAAATATCCAATATAATTAGGCGTGTTTATGAATTATTAAAGTACCTAATATGGACTAAGTATAATGTAGTGTAGAGTCATAAAAATATCTGTGTTTATAGTTTAAAGCTATGAGAAACAACTAATACCTGTACCTATTAAAAATTTGAGGACTGTGTATTGTGGCGGGAATTGGGAAAGGCCTATGTCGAGCCAGGGGCGTGTTTAGAAAATTTGCGACGCGGGCCATAAAGGTTTGCCACCCCCATAAAATAGTAGAGATTGAGCAAAGTACTCCACCAGACATCTATGTTTGTCTGTATGTCTGTTCTTGACAAACTTAAAAACTACTGAATGAATTGTCAAGTTGTAAGAGAGTTTTAAGTTGTAAGTGCGGCGTGCACCGCCCTGGAAAACCGGCCGCCCCGGGCCATGGCCCCTTTGGCCCTAGGGTAAATACGCCTCTGTGTCCAGCAGTGGACTACAATAGGGTGATAATATCTGAATGTTCGTGTTAATTAATATGGTTTAATATAACATTTTATTAACTAACTGTTACCTACACTTTCTCTTGCGTTTTGTACGTACCTATTTAATAATAAACACTAGGTAGTGCCCGCGATTTCACCTGCGTTTATAGTTATTGAGTCCAATGTACACCAAACCTTAACAAATCGTACAAAAAGCCATTCTCTTGAACCGCTCTATCTATTAAAAAAACCGCATCAAAATCCGTTGCGCAGTTTTAAAGATTTAAGCTCACATAGGGACATACATACAATAATAACGACTTTTCTTATAATAAGTTAAGATTTAGTATATAATTTATTAAGTATTTATATTGAGCTAAACATTTGGGATAACAAGAAAACAATAACTGTTGTATTTCCTAAAAGAACCATGGAATGTCAGGAATTCTGGATAGTGATACCCAAAATTACATCAATCAGGGAATGCGATGTGTATTTTTGGCGACTCTACCAATAGCCTCCGTGGCGCAATTGGCTAGCGCGTTCGGCTGTTAACCGAAAGGTTGGTGGTTCGAGCCCACCCGGGGGCGTAAATTCTTTTTGCTATTATTTTATTGCTTTAGCAATATATTTATTTTCAGTATTTAAAATTTAACATTTATTAAATTTGGATTGCTAATATTTATTTCGGCTCTACATATTATAAACATCCCGACTGTCCAGAAAGGGTTATATTTTAATGTAATGTCTTTAGTGTGTCTTTACTAGCTCGTATCTTCTAAACGGATGGGTCGATTGTAACAGTTTGGCAGATATATCGATTGATCTTAGCATTCGGATCTCGGATTCGATCTTAATAATCACCCGAGGGTTCCTAGATGAGTTTTTGAAAATAAAAATCAAAATCGGTTGAAAAGTTAAACTAACCTATCGAGCAGGGTATCAAAAAAAAAGATAATTTATATCACAAATATCACACTTAAATCACATATTTAATAAGGAATAATTTTACTACAATACATTTTGCGACCAGGTTTTTTTTTTAATAATGACATATTTTTACAAACCTTAGTACCAACATTTTCAAGTACTGCTGTATTCAACCTGGGATGGAAATACCTCGCTCTAGCCAGCTGTAGGAAAGCTTCACTAACATTATCACTATATCCTTCATAGGTCCTATTAAAAAAAAGAACTGTTATCCTATTTAAAAAAAATGGAGGATCACTTTATCGATGACAGCTCCTGTAGAAATTTAAATGAGCGTCTTTATTACATTACATATGCATCATTTTATAAAAATTATGAAGTTTACACACGTACAATGTCATACCAGATTCAGGCAAATCTATACTTACGAGTATATTATATCTGTACTAATATTTTAAACCTGAAACATTGAAGAACCATCGGTCCGATTTGAAAAATTCTTTCAGTGTTGGATAGTATATTTATCGACAAAGACTGTTGGCTATATAAAATCACGCTGCGACTAAAAGGAGCGAATAAGATAAAAATATAGCAAAAACGAGGAAAATTTAAAAAATTCCACGTCTTTGAAGTCAGGGTCCAGAGCTAGTAATAAATGGATAAGTTAAATCTAATAGATTAAATAAAAAAATGGAAAATAAAATAGCATTCCTGATTGCTATAGGAATAAGAGTTTTTAATTAAAACGAAGTAACAGACAAAAATGAATATCTGAATACGTTGCTAAATGCAAATTTTAAGAACAGCTAAACTTATTATGCTGATTTATTTCTAGAATATTATTTACAATTCTTACTTAGCGAACAATTTAAGAAATTCCGTGAATAAAGTTATATGAGAGATAGGTACATACTCTGTGAGTTCGAGTGTTAATTTTCTAAGTTCTTTGCCGGTAGCTACTGCAGACCACTTCATCAGCTTCTTACCCAGGAAGGCAAGTTGGAGACGGTTTCTCATCTGTTGCAATGCCACTAGCGATGGCATCACAGGATACCTGGTATGGCCACCTGTTCCATCATCCTCGTTTTCTATAACAATAATAGAGTCTCTCATCTAGTATCTCTTACAGTATAATAAAAATAAGGGTTGGTAGAAGTCATTATTAAGTAAGTGTTATGTTTCTGGTAATAGATAATAGACCATTATCCCTCCTAATGTGGTGGAGGCCCGTCCCCAGCTGTGGGACGTTATTGGGCTGTAGAGATAGACAGCTCCAATATCTCGTACTAAAACATGTAAATGTATCTATACTCAATATCACAAAGCTAAAGAGTTTGTTTGTTTAAACGCGCTAATCTCAGGAACCACTGGTCTGACTTTAAAAATTCTTTTAGTGTTGGATAGCACATTTATCTCGAAAGGCTATAGGCATTATAACATCACGCTGCGACTAATAGGAGCGTAGAATCAGTGCAAAATGTTGCAAAATTGAGAAAAATCTTCTAAATTTCAAGCGTTTGAAATCGTGGGCGGTACTTACCATCCTCTCCGCAAACCATTTTTATATTATTGTAGTCGGTTCAGGTTCGGTTCTTAATCTGTTTATGTTAAAACAGAATATGTTACATTATAACTATTTCTTCAGATTTGTGGTGGTGACGGGACTTGCATTATTTTTTGTTAAAAATTTTTAACAAAATTTAGACGATACAGTTACATTTTCTTTACAAAAATCTTATTATGACAATGTCAAGAAAATTAAAATATTGACAATAAAGAATTATATAATTTCTTTTTTTGTTGATAGAATTATTGAAAAAGTATGGAGTGTTATTAGATTTGATGTAACAGTTACCTTTGGCTTCGTATACCTACGTTGATTAACCTTAAATTTGGAACCACAAATCACCTTTTTCTAGAGAGAGAGAGAGTTTTTTAACCGACTGCAAAACAAGGAGGAGGTTCTCAATTCGTCTGTATGTTTTTTTTTATATAAATTTTACCTCATAACTTTTAACGATTAAGTGATTTTAGTGGTTCTTTTTGACGTGACAACGTCTTATAATTCGATGGAGCCGGCTGCACGCACGAAAAAACATGACTCATGCGGCGTTACCTCGCTCTGAGGCGTTCCATGTAAGGCTTGAAGTGCAAGCGTCTCGCTATCACTTGTCTCGCTTGCACGTTCTTTCGTTGTCACGTTCAACTATCGTCAGTAAACCGACTTTACAGACTACCAATTTTTTTTATTTGATAGCAGGTGGTCCATTGGCCATTGGTCCCCTTGTGGTCCATTGGTACCAGATCCGGATCCAATGGTTTTCTCTATAGTTTAGAGTTAGTAGTTATTGCTATTATATTTTTTAGTGTGAAATGATCAGTAAAGGCAGTGATCGTATGAACATGATGATGATGATAATTAGTAGTATATAATTTCTAGTCCGGTAGTGATTCTTGCATAAATTATAGTTTATTAAAACCTGAAGACATGATAAGTGAAAATATCCTCTAAGTGAAGGCGTGTCGGCTAAATTACTAATCACACTTAAGTTAGATAAAGGCTGGTTTACATCGTAACACAAGTATGTGTATTGTTTTACTTGTTTCTTATTTAACAAAATACAATATTTAAGTACATAAAGATTCGTTTACTTTATCTGTATTAATCTACAGTAATATATACTACTAGCTGTGCCCTGCGACCTTTTGTTGTTATCCCACGAGAACATTGCATTCTTTCGGAATAAAAAGTAGCCTATATGTTAATCTGATATATAAGCTACATTATTGTAAAGTTTCAATAATATCCATGCAGTAGTTTTTGCGTAAAAGAGTAACAAACATCCATACTCACAAAGTTTAACATATATCTTTTTTATATATATAAATCTCCTGTCACGGTGTTTGTCCGCGATGAACTCCTAAACTACTGAACCGATTTTAAATTTGATTCGCACACCGTGTGCAATTCGACCCAACTTGAAAGATAGGATAGCTTACATTTAAATTTATAGTCGCAATATTATTTTATTGCAAATTATTTGTCAACCCCTAACATTTGTATGGCAAAACAACGTTTGCCGGGTCAGCTAGTAATATTATAAGAATAAAGCTGAAGTGTTTGTTTGAATGCGCTAATATCAGGAACCAGTTGGCATAGGGTTTTTTTTTTAGTTTACCGTTTCTCACAGAGGATGTTATCTGTGTAAGATCCCGTAGTTGGCTTTTAGAGCACCCTGGGGTGGAGACACTTGTATTCTTGATCCACAAATGTACACATTCTCTGTGAGAGACGGAATACTCGTCTCTAAACTCTATGCCAACTTGTCTGATTGTCTATTCTTAGACCAAATACCCACCTCCTGGTGGGTATTTGGTCTTTGGTAGAATGCCCGTTTCCAACAAAAGAACGTTAATAGACTGGGAACACCTGAACAAAAATGGATAGATAGATAGATACGAACGAAGCTAAAAAAGTCGTGTGTTTTCTTCAAAATTATAAATACAGTAAGGTTACGTCTGGATCAGTCCTTAGCCACTTTAGGTTCTCTCACAAAATGGCGGTAGGGAACTAATTGACTCAAATTGAACTTTTAATCACTTCACTTTACATCGTTTTAAGGAAGAACCTTGAGATATTTATGTTTTCTTCCCTGTCCACTTGATAAATAAATCTTTGATTATAAAACAAAGTCATTATTTTGTATGTGTGTCTCTATGTGAGCGTTTTATGCGAACGGATTTTGATGCGGTTTTTTTTATAGATAGAGTGGTTTAACCGCAGGGTTCAACAGGATTTTTTTTTTGCATTATTTGTTAATGCTTTCTAAATTCCACTCGTACGACGTAGCGGGTATCAGCTTTATAAGAAAACCTGAATAGTTTGTTCGTTTTTTTTATCTGTTTGAACGCGCTAATCTCAGAAACTACCGGTTTGAATTAAAATTATTTTTGTGTTGGATAGCTGTTGATGTGTGCGAAACTATGGCGTCACTGTGCAATACTTAAAAGCATACATAATGTACTGGTGTGTATGTGTGTGTGATGCGTGCCCGCACCAATATCCTTACCAATTGAGTATTCAGGAATAAACTAACTTCTATGTGCGTTGGTCGTTTTATTGATTTTTTTACCATACAGTATACACCTAAATAGTCCATTTATCAAGGAAGGTTATATGTATAACATTACGCTGCGATTAATAGGAGCGAAGCGTTAGGTAAAAGAGTTTGAAAAACGAAGAAAAATTTTCTAAATTTCACTCGTAACAAGTCGCGGACGATAGTAAATTATAAAGTACCAATTTTAACAAGAAAAGACGAATTAACTTTCGGTAGTTTGATATATATATGATATTACTAGCTGACCCGGCAAACGTTGTTTTGCCATACTAAAAAAAAAAAAGTTAGAAAAATAGATGTTGGCCGATTCTCAGACCTACTGAATACGTATGCAAAATTTGAGAAGAATCGGTCAAGCCGTTTCGGAGGAGTACGGTAACTAACACTGTGACACGTGAATTATATATATTAGATATACATATTTGGAATTTTGAGCGAACTTTAAGCATAGACAAGTATGGAAGGTACCAATACTAGTATAAGCTTAGCTAGTACAAGCATATAAGATTAGCTTGGGACCAGAGGACGTTGTATGAAATGTCCATAAAAAAACTTACTTTTTATCCAGTAAGGTTAGTAAGTAAGGTAGGAAGGGACTACAGAGCATTATCTTCTGCTACCTAATCTCTAGACTTTTTTCCATCGCAGATAAAAAATAATTACAGACATGCATTCATTAAAACATTTCAATCCAATCCCCTCACACTTATAAACAAAAAGAGGTTTCTAACTTTGAAAATAATAATCTGCGTGTATGATATATAGAAAATCTTAGCCAAATTATTTTGAACTACAACCCTCCTGTCTTACTCTCTTCTTTTGTAGGAGAAAGGGGAAAATGAAAGGAACAGAAAGGGTCTATTTAAGTTGGTGGTTGGGGCAGCCGTGACAGACTTATACAATGCCTATTATGAGTTGACAAAGAGTGTAGGAACCCTCTTTCACACCTCTTCGGCTTTTTGAATCCAATGCGGTATTTGCAATGTAGAGTTAAGAAGATATAGACTAATCTCTTATATATAAAAATGAATTCCTGTTCGTAAGTCTCGCTAAAACTCGAGAACGGCTGGGCCGATTTTTTGGGATTTATGTCTTGAAATTTTCGTTAAAATTCAGGGAATGGTTTAAACAGTGACAAAATGAATGGAGATCTAAAATTCCACGCGAACGGAGTAGCGGGCATCATCTAGTCTGCTATAAAAACTGACGATCAATCTGACACTAGAATAATTATTTTCCATCTCATGTCCACTAAGAAGTGACTAATTATGATCAGGAAATCGGGCACAAGGGTTCTCCTACGAAACGAACAATTGAGAAATGTACAATTGGCGGACTTATCGCATATTGCGATCTCTTCCAGATGGACTTAGTTATACTGAGTAGTATATTAGTTTAATGTTTAAAAATACTTAATATTTTCAAGTCTATACCTTTATGAGTCTATATGAAATCGTTCACACCTCAGATATGTTGACAAGAGCGCCACTCGAGTAGTGTGGGAGCCCATAATTTGTATAATGAACCAAGCTTAATAGTACACACAATACACAGCACGTATTCTATGACGGATGCACGGCATATGATATTGACCTCGCATGTGCATAATATGCAGGGAAATTTATAATTATGTAGTGTTTTATTAACAATCTCTACAAAAAGATCTTTATTTTTACTTATTATAAAAAAAGTCGTTATTTTTGTATATGTAAGTCTCAATGTGAGCTTATGTCTTCAAAACTACGCCACGGATTTTGTTGTGGTGTATTTTAGTAACTGACTTTAAAAAAAAAGGACTAGGTATCTCAATTCGACCGTATATAATAATATCTATTTTTGTATGTTTTAAGTAGAGTGGTTCAAGTGGATGGCTTTTTGTGTATAATTTGTTAGCGTTCAGTTTTTAAATTTCAGGCGTAGGAAATTGGCGGGCAAGAACTAATTTTAATTTTTTGCCATCCTTGTCAGGTCATGGTACTCACGGTAAGGCTCAAGGACTACCATGGCCCGGTAGAGCAGAGAAGAAGAAAGAAGAATTCGATATAAAATAATTAAAATGAAGGAATAATATAAGTATTCCTAAATCCTTCAGCATTAGAATACATAGATTATGTTACATATATACACACCTAAATAATTTTAATGGTATTCAACAAAGGCGTGTTTGTTAACATTCCTTATCGATCTACGTACATTTTATCATTATTATCTACGCTTGCTAAATTATTTACTTACTAACCTTTTGTCCGTGACTTCGTCTGCTTTGGCGCAGACTTTCACACAAACATTGCCATAGTTACGGAGTGTCCAATTCTGCGTTTACTTTGTAACCATGTCAAATTACCAAAAGGAAAACAGGATTCTTTTACTGACACATCGCTGTCCGTCCGTCCTACTATCAACCAGGCAGTAGAAATTTTCACAAATAACAATCTGTTTATGACATAACAACAAATACTAAAAACCAGAACACAGTAAACATATCTAAGTAGCTCCCAAACAACAAACGTTTTAGTTTAAGAGGATACCAAAATAGCTTCGTGCATTTTTCTACGTGCGAAGTTTTCATTTTTTCTTTAGATTGAATGGCTAGAGATCTAATTTTTAAGTATATGTTTTTTCAATATATAATCTAGGATCGCATAAACTCAGCAACGCGATTGAAAAAAGTTTTCTCGATAGCAAATCTTAGCGAAACAACCTCTCTCATTTTTTATTTTTTTCATTTGTTGGTCTATTAATGCGTATTAACTAATGAAATAACTTTAAAAACATAAGTAACTATTACATATAGAAACACGTAAACCGGAATTAAAATATATTTAGTAGATTTTGAGTAAACAAAAAAAATATCCCTAATTCTTCATTTTCTATACCTACTAGCTGTGTTAATAGGTACATGTCGACGATAATATTGATGTAGGCCCTTAACTTGATGATTATATTAATGGTACAAAATTCTTCGTACGCAAGTCCAACTTCTACTTAACTGGTTATTTCTTCTGGCAACACCGACAATTTCTAGTATAATACATAACAAGTAAGGCATAAGTACATACAATCTACCTTATGTGAAGACAAGATGGAGAATACCATAGGTAGGCAACCCTTGACATAAATTTCTATTCATTACATCAAAGAGTGCTAGGGTAGCTCCCCTAGATACTAGTACTATGAATATATAAGAGTTTTCTAGGATATATGCATCACTATGTTTCATTAAGTATATGAAGGCTGAGATTACGAAGTGTATTTTATTCGCGGTCCTGTAGGACATTATAGTTACTGCCAGCTCTGCCGACCTTTCAGCGTAATGATATAGCCTATGAGTTATTCTGATCTATATGCTTTACAGCTATATTTCGTATTTATTGCGTGAATGTCAAACATCATCTCATAGTAATAATAGGATGTAAGATTTTAAATAACGTATAAAGTAACTTTGCCTGTCGCGTTTTCGCCCTATCCCTATCCAGCCTGTTAACGTCCCACTGTTGGGCACAGGCCTCCTCCACTTTGGGAAGTATTATGGTCTACTGTGCTGCGTTAACCAGGCGTGTTCCCATAGGGTTTATTGTCACTCCGTCACCACACGGCCAACAATACATGAACAACTACAACAATAAACCTACTAATGAATGTTTCGACATTTCAACGTCACAATTTACGAATTGCTACAACTTCGCATAAATAAATAAATATTTGAAGATTTTTTTTTACATTTCACACAATGTCCTCTGGTCCCAAACTAAGCTTATATGCTTATGTTATTGGTACCCGAATACGGATATACTATATATTATACTCTTTTGTAAATACATAAATAAAATACATACAAAGCACTCAAACACAGTACAAACATTTGTATGACAATTATAAAGATCACACAAATTAATAAAATACAAATCAAACAAATGTTAAATCATACAAATGTTTGTACTGCGTCTGGGTGTTTCTATGTATTATAAGTATGTATTTACAAAAAAAAAAGTAGTATATGTATTCTATCCGTATTCTAGTACCCATAACACAAGCATATAAGCTTAGCTTGGGACCAGAGGACGTTGTGTGAAATGTCCATGAATGATTGTCCCTTGCGGGAATCCAGAGGCGTATTTTGAAATTTAGCGCCCCGGGCCATTTGATTTGTCGCCCCAGGCCAATTTAATGAGCCGCCCTCTAAATTAATAGAGATAGAGTAAAATTTTAAACTTGGGTGGCTTTCGCCGCCCTTCTCAGGCTGGCCGCCCCGGGCCATGGCCCCTATGGTCCAGGGTAAATACGCCTCTGCGGGAATCGAACCCGAGACCTCGTGAACGGCAGTCCTTTACATGAACCCGAGACCTCGTTGACGGCAGTCCTTTACATGAACCACTAGACCACGAAGCCTTTAAAAAATTAAAGCGTGTCAAATATTTTACAAAATGTCCTCTGATCCCAAAGGAAGCTATATTTCAGTGGGTACACAAATAGTCCAGAGTGCCTAAGAAACGACATTTCGCTATTTTATGACGCGCAGCAAGTGCGACCGACAGCTAGTCGTTAGGGGTATATTCTAATATATAAAATTCACGTGTCACAGTGTTAGTTACCGTACTCCTCTGAAACGGCTTGACCGATTCTTATGAAATTTTATATGCAGTTTCACTAGGTCTGAGAATCGGCCAACATCTATTTTTCAAACCTTTTTTTTTAGTATGGCAAAACAACGTTTGCCAGGACAGCTAGTAACATTATATAAATCACATACTAATACTAGTAAGATATACAGGTTTAGTTATTATTCAAATATAATATATAATTTGAATATAAAGTGTCATGTATGAGTAGAGTTTTGTATATAAGGTGTCGGGCTGTAAAACCAGCGATTTTAATTTTATAAGCCTTTATGACCAATTTTTTTATTTGTAATGTCATCAAATTGCTATTACCAGAATTTATATATCATAGAACTTGTGCCTTAATAAAGAAATTTTTGTTGTTTTTGTTGTTGTTTTTTATTCTATAGAGCAGAAACTTAATACAAAAAAAACATGGATATATCGAATCTCAATTTAATGAATTCCTCAATTAACAATTTTTTCGTAATCCCCTTGAATTGTCCATAAGATTCAAAAGATACCTTTACATTATGAATTGTTTTTACGAACATCCTCTTTATAGAATTTACAACTATCAAAAAAAGGAAATACCTCTAATTAACGAATTTTGTCAACTCAAAACCTGTAGTATTTTATTAATTTTGCAATTGACTTGCTATGCTTTTACTTAATAAATTAAATTATAGTGGAAAAAGTGACAATCGCAAGCGGGACTTGAACCCACGACCTCGGAATACCGTTCCGTCGCTCTACCGACTGAGCGGCCGTGCAACAGTAACCAATTTAGTCATTATTTCAGTCCAATTGTATTCTGTGAAGAATTCTAAGTGGCTGGTCGAGAATGTGCTAAACAGTCTCGATAGATGGCGTTGTACATCAAAATGCGATGTAGACTCATTCGACTGACATTGTAGTGGATAAATTGGTTACTGTTGGCACGGCCGCAATAGCTCAGTCGGTAGTGCGACGGAACGGTATTCTGAGGTTGTGGGTTCAAGTCGCGCTTGCGGTGATCACTTTTACCACTATAATTAAATTTATTAAGTCAAAACCTATATTTAACGTTTTTTGTCAACCTCTATTTTGTGATTCAGTCGTGATTATGTATCTTTATGTAACAAATTTTAGACTTACCTTACATCAATATAACAAATCTCAGATTAATGAATTACTCGATAAACGAAAATTTATGAGTTTCCCACAGATTTGTCTTACTAAGATTGCAATATACCATTTTTTTACAAAAATTGTTTAGGAGTATGAAATTTTTCACACATAATTTTACTTATTAATAAAGATGTAACATTTTTAATATGTATGTAGGTGGTAATCGACGAAAGTAATGATCAGATCAGAAAATATTGCAAATGGCTTTTAATCTCTCTCTCCAGCCCATTAATGTCCCACTGTTGCGTACGGGTATTTCCACTCTGGGAGGTTATTTTTTATTATTTTATTATGTTTTTAATTGTCATGCAAATGTTTGTACTGCGTCTGGGTGTTTACTATGTATTTTATGTATGTATTTACAAAAGAAAAGTAGTTTCTGTATTCTATCCGTATTTTGGTATAACACAAGCATAGCTTATAGCTTAGCTTGGATAGATTTATTTATTTATTTATTTATTTATTATATTATTTATTATTATTTATTTATTATAGTCTATTGTGCCGCCTTATTACCCAAAAATTCCGAAAAACTAAATTAGCTACAAAATTTTTTTTTCACACAACGTCCTCTGGTCCTAAAGTAAGCTATATTTCTATGCTTGTGTTATGGGTACCAGAATACGGATATAATAGGTACATATACTATTTTTCTTTTGTAAATACATACTTTTAATACATAGAAACACACAGACGCAGTACAAACATTTGTATGATAATTACAAACATCACACAAATGATTGTCCCGAGCGGGAATTGAACCCGTAACCTCGTGAACTACAGTCCAATATACCTTAGCTGACTTTTACAACACTTTGAGAAGAAAAAGGAGTTGTTGAACTTCTATTCTTAATCCATCACCACACGAATAAGATTTTCACAGCTAATTTTATGGCCTTACAATTAAACATGAGCGGATTTTCTCAAGGTATAGTTGAGGAATACCAAGAAATATATATCATATTATGAAGATTCACTATGTTATTTATTGAATTATACTTCGTCATAAAAATATATTTACACCTTTACCTTATTTTTATTAGAGTTCCGTAAAAGGTAAAACCGGACCCTCTTACATAGACTTCGCTATTCGTCCATCAACCAACAGACTGTATCTCAGGAACGGTGATAGCCAGTGGTACAGTTTCTATGTGTACAACCTAAACTAAACTTAACTAAAAAAAAGAAAATTGATTGTGTCAATAACACAATTCTGCAATGTTAACAGATTTTTTTATTATAAAATCTGTATATTACAGACTAATGATTTCAAATAATGAAAATGTGCACAACGAAATAACCAATTAATCAAAATACGCCATAGTTGTTTTCATTTTAACACGCTTTTAATAAGTTCGGTATGTATCTATCAATATGTTAATCTATGTAACGGAATCTTTGAACGCGATTTTCACTCACTTGCAATAGTCGAATTTATTTGAAATTTTGGATACATATCAAGGACCGATGACAATGCAATAATTAAAAAATATATTCAGGATTTTCAATCGTGTTTTTTAGTTTTTAAACTAACCAAATTATTTAGTTAAGTTTTGTATTTGAAGGAATAACGTAGCTCTAAAAAAACATCTTTTACCAGTATTAGTATGGTATGGTATGTATGGTATGTAAACTGGGCCACGTTGAGATACAGTGTTCACATTATGTGAGCGAGCGCTCCGCTAAACACCTATTACTGGCACACGCAGCCACTACATAGGACATGCACCTTACTACTAGCATAAACTAGACAACACATAGACTAGACTTTACTTCTGGAACGAAGTTCCTTATCGCGCGTTACGGAAGGGTGCTAGACGGAAAAAAATAAGACCAAAAGTTGTAACAACACATTTTGCTATAGTTGTAAGCCGTGCTGCGGGGCGTGTTTCTCTGTCTTTCTCTCTTTCTCTCTCTCTCTCTCTCTCATAACATGAATAAAATGATATTATATTATTTTTTTATGAATTGTCGAGTATCTATTATACTATTATATTAGGTTATTATGTAAAATTTTATTACAATTCCTTTTATAGCCGAAAGGAACTTCGTTGGAAACACCAGGCTCTATCTCAGGAACGGTGATAGCTAGACAGTTAAAATTTTTACAGTATCTGTTGTTGCAAAAACAAATATTAAAAACCAAAATGAATAAATATTTAAAGCCCCCATGCCCCACGCGCAACAATCGTTTTAAGTTTACCTTGATGACACGCTTAAAAGGACGTGAGTAAGTAGGTACCGTATGATATTATGATGATGATAGTATTATTGTATTTTTAACCGACTTCAAAAATAAGGAGTAGGTTTTTCAATTCGGCAGTATATTTATAATATGCTTTTTGTTTCCACTTATCTCCGCTATGAATATATTTGATTTTCCTTTCCAAGAATCTCTATTTTACATTTCAAATACAGAATTTTGTCTGTTTCACGCAGGCTGGACGAGTTAGCATAAGAAATAACTAGTTGTCTATTAAGAGTTTTTGGTTTCTCTCTCTCTCTCTCCCGTGTTTTGTTTTGTTGCAACCATAAGTTGTAACTTTTTATTTATTATCAAAACTTGCATGAAGCCTGTCTTTAACTTCTTGCCACGTTTAAGTGTTTTTAACTCTGTGGAATCCTTTGATCGCACTAGGGCTAGGGAAAGCATACACTTTTATAGTTAAATTAGACCACAGCGTTGCATTAATGTGCTTCTGCGTGCCTTATGTATACATAGATGAAGCTAGATAATCACACTAAAGGTAAAAATGCGAAATTTTATGTATTTTTGTGATTGTATGTCAGTGTACGTGTATTATATACACAGACTCATATAATATGTAGGTCCGTGTGGTGACACTGGTTACGGATTAAGAATATAAGTGTCATCACTCTATTTCTTTCTCAGAGTGCTGTGAGAGCCAGCAAAGGGACGAAGCAGTTAACGTCTACTGTAAGAGACGGAAAACTCGAAACTAAACCCTAGGCTAACACGCACACACACGGGGAACCTCTGGCGCTTCAACAAGACGAGTAGAGCGCCGCAGTTAGGTTTAGTCGGTATTCCGGCGTCCGATTCACATTTGGGCGTCGCGTCGGCGAGTCCGACACTACTCACTCCTGCCATGGCAGTGCTGACCGCGTTGACAGGAGTGGGTGTGCGTAAGTGCATTCCCCTGCGAACAGAAAGGCTACACGTCTGGTTAGCGCGGCACAGTAGACCATAATCCCTCCTAAAATCTAGGAGGCCTGTGCCCAACAGTAAGACGTTAATAGGCATGAGAGAGAGAGAGATTTTAGATAAGAATAATTTTAGTTCATTACTTTTAGCAGTTGGGATTTGTTATAAAAAATATTTAGTTGGGTGATTTTCAATTACATGTTATCCCTTTTCACGCGTTATGTGTATAGAACAATACCAGTTATTAATAGAGCGTGATAGACAATAGAGTTTCTCTATGGTTCAACGCCTCTATGGTATGGGGGCTAAATAATGGGGTCTTATAGCTTTCAGAAAATAAAATGGTGAAATTTTTATATTTTTATGCGGGTTTGTGAAATATAACTTAATGTGTATAAAGTTTTCTTATTTTTGAAGCTTCTTCTTGACAAACGCATTCACTTGAAAATAGAATCCGTGAAGTTAGTTACAAAACGTAGGCCAACGCGAAAGATAGACAAAGAAGTGAAGATAAATTATGTGTATTTTAATGTACGCGCGTACATTAAAATACACATAATTTATTTTTTCATGAATTTGTATAACTAGACTAAACTAAAACATGAGCATTGATTATGTCAATTTGTTAAAAACGCAATTCGGAAATGTGAAGTATATTTTAGCGAAAACTTATTTACCTTAGTCAATCAACAGCCTAGTTGGGTTCTTGACGCAATAGAATTGGTGCAAATTGTAATGTTCTTAGAGTATAAAATAGGTAGGTACTTTTTACTCTAAGGTAGTATCTTTCAGTGGGTTTGCGGTAATGATGATAATAAGATAATAAAAAAAAAGTGAAGTTACTTTAACTGGGGTCACCGGAATAATGTAAATAACTAATGCGAACGAATTTTTGATGCCTAATAAAAACTAATAGATTAGTATACGTTTTTCTCGTCAGCTAATCACCAAAAAATTAATAAAAAACGCTTTGCAAGTAAAAACGCGGAAACGTCCGTTTTTTACAGTTCTTGAGACATTTAAAATTATTTTAATTTGGATAGCTCCTTTGGTTTATAACTATTATTTTTTCGCTATTAATTATCTTAAAAAATAGTGAAAGTATACAAGAAATAAGCCTACATGCTGTGCCTACATGTATTTTAAAATATGTACGATTGTAGTAATAAAATAGTGACATTCTATTGGCATTTAAAATTCCATATTTAAAAAGCACATACTTGCGAGTTAAAGATAGTTAAAAAAATTGGTCAAGTGCGAGTCGGACTCGCGCACGCAGGGTTCCGTACCATTATCTATGCAACATAAGGCAACGTTATTAATATCGAGCAAGAAACGGTAAAAAAATCATGTTTGTTGTATGGGAGCCCCCCTTAAATATTTATTTTATTTCATTTTTAGTATTTGTTGTTATAGCGGCAATAGAAATACATCATCTGTGAAAATTTCAACTCTCTAGCTATCACCGTTCTTGAGATACAGCCTGGTGACAGACGGACGGACGGACAGCGAAGTCTCAGTAATAGGGTCCCGTTTTTACCCTTTGGGTACGGAACCCTAAAAAGAGCTTAAAATACGGCATAAATCAACTACATTAACATATATATCAAACAACTAACTAAATAAAATTTATTCAAAGAATACGTTCCTTTGCATGCAGGCTTTCACGCTCTCTTATATGTGAAAGAAAATTTTTGCCTACAGCATTCAATGAGTTTGTAATGCAGGAGTGCCTACTCCAGTTTTTTTTAAATTTTTTTTTTTTACGTTGCCATGAGTGGCTGTACAAACGTTACCTTTGCCTCATACAATAAGAAAAAGAAACAGCTTTTTCTTGTCTATTCTCTTTGAAGTTGCCCTTTTTGATTTAAATACGTGTGGCACGCATGCTTTTATTTCGCTATTTTAATTATTAAAGTGTAATTTGTTTTTATTAAAAGTTTTCTAATACTGTGAGGAAATTTAGGGTTTAAAGACCGAGTTATTTTTTGTTGCTGTTTTCTTTTCGTTGGACCAGCAAAGAGAAATTGTTTCTATTGCAAAACGCTTGTTATATCTACAAAGAAGAATGATTGTATTTGTTTTTATTCCATCAAACCTGAGACTCTTGATTTAAGATTTTACGTACCAATCAAGTACGGTGACGAAAAATTAACAAAGAATATATCTTCTTATATATAAAATTCACGTGTCACAGTGTTAGTTACCGTACTCCTCCGAAACGGCTTGACAGATTTTTATGAAATTTTACATGCGTATTCAGTAGGTCTGAGAATCGGCCAACATCTATTTTTCAAATCTTTTTTTTTTAGTATGGCAAAACAACGTTTGTCGGGTCAGCTAGTTTTAATATAAAAACAAAAGATAAAAAATTGGTCAAGTGCGAGTCGGACTCGCTCACGAAGGGTTCCGTACCATTATCTATGCAACATAAGGCAACGTTATTAGTATCGAGCAAGAAACGGTAAAAAAATCATGTTTGTTGTATGGGAGCCCCCCTTAAATATTTATTTTATTTTATTTTTAGTATTTGTTGTTATAGCGGCAATAGAAATACATCATCTGTGATAATTTCAACTCTCTAGCTATCACCGTTCTTGAGATACAGCCTGGTGACAGACGGACGGACGGACGGACGGACGGACGGACAGCGAAGTCTCAGTAATAGGGTCCCGTTTTTACCCTTTGGGTACGGAACCCTAAAAACTAGGTAAATAAATAATAATAAACTTATTATTGTGGTTACAACAAAATAATACTCTATAAAAACATGGAATAAAAAAATATACAAACTCTAGACCGAGTGAAAGCCAGCCCCTATTGATGTCAGAGACAATAGAATAATATATTTTTAAAAGCACTGGCCACTAGTTGGGTCAAAGTTAAAAACTGGTCATAGATAACATTTTATAAATTGCTTTATATTGAAAAAAAGAACGGCGAGTGTTTTCCATTTTTAAAATCTGTTAGTCTTTTGCGTTTGATTACCATTATCTACTAGACCAAACAATCAGTCAATTATTGGGTTATAAAAAAGAGATTTTTATGTACAAATTATATAAGAGACGGAAAACTCGGATATAAGCCCTATGCCAAGCCCAAGCCGCCTGGAATGTCAATAGTCAAGGAAGGAAGACAAATACTTAAATTATTTTCATTTCAGTAGACTTTTCCGTCCAAAATAATTGCGTCATATCTGCGTATTAATCTTTGATAGACCGGACGACAAACAATCGTGCAATACACTTATTATTTAAGTACTAGTAGAGGGTAGTGAGTAGTCCAGCTGCTTAACATTCATAGCCTAGACCAAGGGTCAGATATTCAGTGTTGCTAGTGTATAAAAATAGTTCGGTAGATTTAAAAAAAATAAAAAATTCTAAATTAGAATTTGTGGGTAGTTTTTTAAATGAAAAAAGAATGCGAAACGGTCATCCATCCATCCATTCATTGTAAGTCTTAAGTAGTCACACACTAGTCTTTGGCCCGGGACTCGTTTGTTTATGCTGTAAATTTCATAACACAACCGATAGCAGTCCTGCACTAGCTTCCTGTTTGTGAAAACCCTACTTTCAGGCCCCCTACATATGGCCCCTACATAATTATACCATATGTAGGGGGCCTGAAAGTAGCGTTTTAAAGACTTTTTTGGAATAACAAACTTCTCGAAATGTTGGATATGAAGAACTGACGATATTTGCAAAAGACTTTATATTCTTAGACATATAATTATATGATGATCACAGACGAACATCAAGATAGTGGAAACTAAAAAAAATGTACAGATAAAAACTACAGGAATTGAGTTTTCTACAAATGTATAATTTATAAAATATGTAAGAACTGGCAACACTAAGATATGACCCTTCCTTATATGAATACTAAAACCTCTATAAAAATTCTATGGTCATTATTACAAGAGTTAATTTCTAACTTTTATGTGCTTGAAATTTTTTTTGAAGAAATATACTGTTTTTAATAATTGACTAATAACTTTGGAGTTGTGATTTAGTTTTTCTTATATTGTGTTCTAGATGTTGCTTGAACTTCATACGCGTTGAATAAAAAAACCAAATCTTAACAAATTATACAAAAAACCACCCTTTTGTACCACTCTATCATTTTTTAAAACCGCTACCAAATCTGTTGCGTAGTTTAAAAGATTTAAGCTCACATAAGGACATACATACAAAAATTACGACTTTGTTTTATAATAAATAAAGATTAAAGTAATTTATTAATTTTGCAATTGACATGCTATGCTTTTACTTAATAAATTAAATTATGACGGAAAAAGTGATTGTGAAGTGAAAAAGTGAAGTCCCGGTTGCGGTAATTACTTTTTCCACCATAATTTAATTTAATAAGTAAAGATTTCTAAAGGATCGATATGACCGGGTATGAGTATAAAGAATGCGACAGAATTAGGTCATCATCATCAACAAACCTTGAGGTCTTTTTCTCATGGGGGTAGGCAGACTCTACAGAGCGCTATCTGCTACGATGCTATTATGTTTTGATTTTTAATGTTAAAGTTACAGAACATACCTTTTTTAAAAAGTGATGAATCTTAATCAACACGTCCCTAAAAGGAATAAAAAAACATAATTTCCTTTTGCCATTTCACATTCAAATTACCGCTTCAAGCCAAAACATAAATAAATAAAACGAATTGCCAGCAAAAAAAATCCTTAACAAGGTTTCATTAGAAGACATATTTTTTTCTAATACCCTTCAAATGCGTCGCCTAAGATTCTATCTCGACCTCCCTACGACCCTTCATAGACATTAAAAAAAATATAAAGAGTTCTTCCGAAAAAAACTTGAAGATTTTCCTCTAGGGATCCTTGTTAAGCGTTAGTAAAAATGGAAAAGGCATTTATTAATTTCTAATATTATAGTTTTTCCCCGTTTTTGCAACTTTTTTACTACTCCTTTGCTCCTATTTGTCGCAGCGTGATATATAGTGTAGTATATATATAGTATGTTATATAGCCTTCCTCGATAAATGCACTATTCAACACAAAAAAAAATTTTAAATTCTAACGAGTAGTTCCTGAGAAAGGAGTGTTCAAAGAAACAAACAAACTAACTCATCAGCTTTATAATTTTAGTATAGATATCAATAAACTAGCTGTTGCGCGCGGCTTTTTACGCGTGAATCTATACTTTATAATATTATAAAGCGGAAGAGTTTGTTTGTTTGTTTGTTTGTTTGAACGTGCTAATCTCAGGAAGGAACCACTGGGCCGATTTGAAAAGCTTCAGCTTTGTAATATTACAGATAGTATAGATAATATAGATTATGGCTCTCTCTCCAGCCCATTTACGTCCCACTGTTGGGCACGGGCCTCCTCCACTTAGGGTGGGATTATGGTCTACTGTGCCGCGCTGACCAGGCGTGTTGGCACAGGGTTTATTTTCGAGTTTTCCGTCTCTCACAGAGGATATTATCTATGTGCAGTATTCCTTAGCTGACTTTTACAGCACCCTGGGTAGGAGATGGGGTGGTGACACTAGTATTCTTAATCCGTCACCACTCGGAGAATATGGCTATAGATTATGGCTACTCCAAAATAATTATTATTTTCGTACATCTTCTTAAAAACTTTGAAGCACAGTAAATATAATGTAAGCATTATTGCATATTCCATGAAAATAAAGTCGTTGTCGCGATATCAGCCGCCATCTTTCTTTCTTCAATGAGGCAATACTGTTGAAGTGTTGCCACTTTAAAAAAATCTTTCCAAGTTTAAATTAATACTTCTTGCTACCCGTTCGAGTGGGTATACTGGTCATTTTAGGTCTTGATATGGAATGTTATTTAGAAATGTTTCTCAAGAGACTTTTTATAGAAACTTCGAGAAACTTATTCTGTTAAGTGTATGGTTATTGAAAAGAATGTTTTTCTCGTGTGAAGGATGGTGGATATAGCCTGTATCTTTTTTGCTGTTTAAATAATAACAACATACAATAATAGTTTCAGCTTCCAGTTTCACATGCCATGTAGTTTGGCATTGCATACAAATATTTCGTTGGTATATGAACCGTTAATAAATAAATTAATGAATATTTGCTGTGTTTTATAATGCGCTCATTAAGAACGTAAAATATGACATAACTTCAAAATACTTAGCGCAAATTTAGTGTCCTATTAAGTGGACAAAATCTTAAAAGTATCCAGAAAATTAAATATAAAATGCAAATAAATTCTTCATCAACATTTATTAAGTACCATTAGGTTAAAAAAATTACTACTGGCAAGTAAAAAAAATATTTTCTAATTTAGAATACTAATTTCGCAAACTTAAAAAAAAAAAAGTGGCGGCCTAATAAATTGACTTTTTAGCTTCGTAATAGGGTTATTCTAAGGACGGGTGTTGAACTAATGACGTAGCAATGACGTCACAAAATGAGCTTACCGTCCACTTGTGACTGTTACGATTCTAATGATGCCATGAGCGATGCGTGATGGCAAATGCAGTATTTATAGTTAATACATCATTACATTCCTGCGCTTATCCTAGCGATTGAAAAAACAAGTTTGTTTCGTCGGTCTTACGTAATATCTGTTTTTATTCCTTGATTATATTAGCTATTTTTCTGTTTTCTGCTGCTTTCTCCTTGTGCCAACCCGCCCGATCAGCGCGGCAAAGTAGACCTTAATCCCTGCCAACGTGGGAGAGGCTTGTGCCCAAAAGTGAAACATCATTGGGCTATATAATAATTTAAGTATCTCTCTCCGCCCATAGCGAGAGATATTTAAAGTATTGATAATCGTAATATTTTGTAAGTAGATGGAAGTAAGGCCAAAGGCATATCAAAGACAAGCTGGATGGATTGGTTAAAAAGAACAGGAAATGATGAATCATAATATTTTGTAAGTGTATACACACTTACACGGATGGGCCTTGTGGTGGAGTGGTTCATATAACGGACTGCCGATCACCAGGTCTCGGTTTCGATTCCCGGTCAGGACAATCATTCGTGTGATGTTTTTAATTGTCATACAAATGTTTGTAGGTACAGCGTCTGGGTGTTTACTACGTATTATAGGTATGTATTTACAAAAGAAAAGTAGTATATGTGTTCTATCCGTATTCTGGTACCTATAACACAAGCATAATAAGCTTAGCTTGGGACCAGAGGACGTTGTGTGAAATGTCCATGAATATTTATTTATTTATTTTATTTTGGTCCAGTCGATCGGAACTAAGTTTTGTACATAAATTCAGGCGCTTTTATATTAATATTTATGTCTTATGTTACTAGGAGTAAATAAATTTTAGTTATGTTTTTTTATTATTCAGATTTTATTCCTCTTAATATATGAAGAAAAAAATCATTTATGACATAATGAAAATCCAAAATAACAATCTCTATTTATTAAGATGTGACTATGAATACTGTTAACATGGTGTATTTCTATATTGCCGTAGTACCTACTGCATTTCGCTCTTTGACGAACCCACAGTTCGATATAATGTAGCCTTAGGGTTGTCATATCATAAAAGTTGTTGTTGTATATTATGTCGAAGGTAGCGATAGTTAAGCATTAATCCAACAATAGTTGATAACACAAATATACCAAATATAGTGTCTATTAGCTACATCACTCAGTCGGCTTGAAGCCTCTTGTCTTATACATTTATTAGGGTTCCGTACCCAACGGGTAATAACGGGACCCTATTACTGATACTTCGCTGTCCGTCTGTCCGTCCGTCCGTCCGTCTGTCACCAGGCTGTATCTCAAGAACGGTGATAGCTAGAGAGTTGAAATTTTCACAGATGATGTATTTCTATTGCCGCTATAACAACAAATACTAAAAATGAAATAAAATAAATATTTAAGGGGGAGCCCCCTTAAATATTTATTTTATTTTATTTTACATACAACAAACATGATTTTTTTACCGTTTCTTGCTCTCATACAACAAACGTGATTAATTAAGTATTGTGTGTGTTGTTTGCTCATTTATTAATAACGTGCCTTATGTTGCATAGATAATGGTACGGACCAATTTTTTTTATATACGTGTGCGTGAAAATGTATCTATGTGTGTTTATGACACAGAAATTCAATATATTGAGTACTGAGAACAATACAATATTTAAAAAGTATATTCAGGATATTTAAGCATGTTCTTTTTTAGGGTTCCGTACCCAAAGGGTAAAATCGGGACCCTATTACTGAGACTTCGCTGTCCGTCCGTCCATCCGTCCGTTCGTCCGTCTGTCACCAGGCTGTATCTCAAGAACGGTGATAGCTAGACAGTTGAAATTTTCACAGATGATGTATTTCTATTGTCGCTATAACAACAAATACTAAAAATAAAATAAAATAAATATTTAAGGGGGGCTCCCATACAACAAACATGATTTTTTTACCGTTTCTTGCTCGATACTAATAACGTTGCCTTATGTTGCATAGATAATGGTACGGAACCCTTCGTGCGCGAGTCCGACTCGCACTTGACCAATTATTTACAATGATTATTTATTAAAAAATATTAAAATGTCTGTATTTACAAAAGAAAAATAGTGTAAGTATGTACTTAGTATATGTATACGTATTCTGGTACCCATAACACAAGTATATAAACTTAGGACCAAAGGACGTTGTGTGAAATGTTAGTGAATATTTATTTAGTATTTACTTTATTTATTTATTTACTACCTATTTTGAACGCGTGATATTTAGAAAATTAAAATGATCCTTGATAAATTATACAAAAAACCATCCTTTTTCCCTTTATTTATTTAAAAAAATAACGCACCAAAAATCCGTTGCGTAGATTTGAAGAGCTCACAAGAAGCTCACATTAGGGACATACATACAAAAATGACAACTTTGCTTTATATTAAATAAAGCTTTATTTATTTTTCTTCCACAAAAATATAATAAAATAAAATTAATATCTATTCATGGACATTGTACACAACGTCCTCTGGTCCCAAGCTAAGCTTGTGTTTATGGGTACCAGAATACGGATATGATACATAAACTACTTTTGTTTTGTAAATACGAGTACATACATACTTATAATGCGACCCAGACGAATTAATAATCTTAACTAATGGATAATTATGAAAACGAGCTGATGATTCAATAAAAATTTTGTCGAGGTTAGATGTTAATGTGTGGAACGAAACAATTGTGCGATTTAAAAAATCTGTACAACGCCATCTATCGAGTGGTATAATAAACTTTTGTTTGTTAAGGTTATGTATAGGTTATATGGGTTTGATTTCGAAATTCAAAATTTTTTTGTAAATTAAATACAAATATGTGCCTGCCTGTCAGTTAAATAACTAAAAAGGCACAGCCCTAGTACACAAGTAAGGTAGGGTAGTACAACAATAGCGCCGTAGGGTTGTAATTAAAAAAAAAGCGCGTAACTCCGCAGTGGCGTGAATTTTCACGCGTACCACTCAATGTTATACGTGTGTGCATGTGTCCGTATAGGCGGCATCATTGTGTGTGTTTAGGAACTAAGTACAGATGTGATTTTCTTAAAATATTTCTTAAAATATTTGTTATAACGATTTACGTTATAACAAAATTTTGTCGTATTAATATTAGAATAAATAGAAATATGCGCTTTGAAATTGGAAAATTAAAGGTTTTTATAAGTACGAGTAGATACCTAATTATTATCAATTGTGAGGGACGGAAATCCCAAAACTAAACAAAAAAAGAAAACACGTCTCCTTAGGCCATAAATGCCCCACTGTTGGACACGGGCCTCCTTCACGGGGAGGAATTGTGGTCTACTGTGCCACGCTGACCAGACGTGTTGGCAAAGGGTTTAGTTTCCAGTCTCTTACAGTAGGCGTTAACTGCTTATACTCTCCCGTAGCTGGCTCTTACAGCCCCCCTGGGAAAAAAATGGGGTGGTAACACTTGTATTTTTAATACGTAATCACATGGACCAAAATCCTTCCCAATAAGGAAGCCCCTGCCCAATTTAATAGACCTAAAAGAAGAATAAAGGCACCAGGAAACCGGTAGAGAACTACATCTAGATCCTACAATATTATAAAGAGGTTCGAATCAGCAGTGGTATTCAGTAAGAAAAAGAGAAGTGAATTTTCGGTGAATCTTGATCACGTGACAGCGCTCCTCTATTTTTATTGGCGGAGCGCTGTCACGTGATCAAGATTCACCGAAAATTCACTTCACTTTTTCTTACTGCATACCAGTGCTGTTCGAAATATATATAAATAGAGGGCAATCTCTGAAAGTAATGATTCGATCATAAAAACTGTTTCTTTAATAGAAAGCTACAGTCAAAAATGTGAAATTCCATACCAACGACAAATCGTAAGTGTGCACACAACCTAACTAAAGATGTGTTATAAAATGTCAGTAAGTAATTAAAACAGTGGGCTGACGGTATTAAAATATGTATATACATATTTTTAATAAATACGCATCCCCTTATGTGTTTATTATTTAACTAACTGTTATGGCGATTTTAATGATTCTTTTTTTTTTTTAATCTGGTGGTTTCCGTGTGGTACTATTGGAACCAGGTCAAGATCTGATGGTTATCTCCTGAGAAATCAAGGAAAACCCCTTAAATTTCAAAGGGACATGAAGTTGGTTGACTTTTTTTTTTCCTCTGTGATCAGGTGCCATTATAACTGGCTTAATGCTCACAGCTCAGTCCCACCCGTGACTGTGGTGACTGAAAAATTCTCCAAAGCACCGGACTAAGATTTAAAACCAATATACGCGCCTAAATCCTTGAAGTGTTTAACTACTTAAATAGTGTTAGATTTTTTGTAATAGCGCGGCGCACGAATCATAATTCTCTTCGTTTATTGTTCATGTAAAGAGGTTATCTGTCTATATACACTTACATGATAACGGTGCCAATTTTACGAACACAACTAAAATTAACGTAAAATAAAAAATTTATAATATCGATGACACAATTTAGAAATATTAACTGAACTTTCATTATAAAAACTGTGTATTGTATACTAAAAATTTTAATTAATATTAATCAAAATACACCACAGTTGTTTTAATTATTTAGTTTAGTTAAGTTTAGTTACACACGTGAATTGGTATCAAAGTAATAATAAAACTCAACTATCCAACAAGCCAGTACATAACATAATACATAAAACAGCAGTACATAGTCATTAAACACACAGAAATATGAGTAAAACATTCATACGACACGCACTTTTCAACATTATGCGTGTCCATTGTGTTACGGGAAAAGTCTTTTATTAATTTTTGTTTATCTGTGGACTTTTCACACAACGTCATCTGGTCCCAAAGTTAGCTACATTTCTATGCTTGTATTATGGGTACTAGATACGGCTATACTACATATTATATACTTTTCTGTTGTAAATACATACTTATATTACATAGAAAACAGCCAGACGCGGTACAAACATTTGTATGACAATTATAAATATCACCTAAATAATAATACCGTGCGAGAATCGAACCTGAGATCTCGTGAACGTCAATCCGTTGCATGAACCACTATACCACGAGGCCCGTCTTTCTTATGCCGTTTTTATCCGGTATCGGCAATTTAACCTTGCTTATACTGATATGTTATACCATGAATGACTTTATTTATGGTTATACCTTTACTAAAAGTGCCTTGCAGTATTTCTTGTGAATTTTCGCTTTTATATTATTCCCTTACTCACGACATCGTCCCTCTAATCTCTGCCTTTTGTAAAAATGTATAGCTTAGAGCACGGAGACCGTAGCTTCAAACTAGTGAAAAAGAAAAATTATGATCGCACCTACATTTTTAGAAACTACTAACAAACCGCCTAAATAGGTACTTATTACAAACTTTAGCGATTTACTTTATTAGTATTCATAGACAAGCTATTTATCCATAGTAATATTATAAAGCTGAAGAGTTTTTTTTTTCTTCCGCCTTGCCCTGCCGGGCCATGATGGTGCCCTGAGCTTTACCATGACCAAAAGCTGAAGAGTTTGTTTGTTTGTATGAACGCGCTAATATCAGTAACTACATTACATTATTAATTACATAAATTATTTGTGTGTTAGATAGTCCATTTATCGACGAAGGCATATAGGGCCTTAAATAACATCACGCTGTGACTGATATCGAAGCATTATTGAAAAATGTTCCAAAGACGGGAAATTAATGGAAACACACGCCAGTCATTCTTAACAAGGTACATACGTTCCCCTCGCACTCACACAAACATAACGCCTTTTAAAGTTACGCACTTGCATATACACACACATGTGTGTGCACTTTACAGGCTGCTACGGAACTTTCAGTGCGTTGACTTGAAGCTCGTAGACGACTTGCTTACGTAGTTAGGGTTCCACACCAAAGACTATTTTCTAAATGAAACTTTTTTCTAAATGATACAAAATGCGGAAACTTTTTCTAAATTCCACACTGACGAAGTTGCTGGCAACAGCTAGTGTATAATAATTGCAGAACTCATAAAGAGCAAATCCAATCCATCTGTGCCAAAGTTTAAAACGGGATCCTATTAATATGACTAATCGCTCGTCTTCTTCTTCTCCAGCCCATTTATGTCCCACTGTTAGGCACGGGCCTCTTCCACTTTGGGAGGGATTATGGTCTACTGTGCCACGCTGACCAGACGTGTTGGCACAGGGTTTCTTTTCGAGCTTTCCTTCTCTCACAGCGGACGTTATGAGTGTGCAATATCCTGTAGCTGACTTTTACAGCACCCTTGAGAGCAGATGGGGTGGTGACACTTGTATTCTTAATCCGTCACCACACGGAGTACGGCCGTCTTAACCAGACATAATATCATGAACAGTAATAGTTAGACAATTGTAACAGACGATCTACTTCTTTTGCTGCTATAACAACTAATAGATACTAAAAACAAGATTAAGAGGATACCAAAATAGCTTCGTGCATTTTTCTATGTACGAAGTTTTCATTGTTTCTTTAGATTGAATGGCTAGAGCTCTAATTTTTAAGTATATGTTTTTTCAATATATAATCTAGGATCGCATAAACTCAGAAACGCGATTGAAAAAAGTTTTCTCGATAGAAAATCTTAGCGAAACAACCTCTCTCATTTTTTATTTTTGTCATATGTCGGTCTATTATCGCGTATTAACTAATGAAATAACTTTAAAAACATAAGTAACTATTATATATAGAAACACGTAAATCAGAATTAAAATATATTTACTTAGTAGATTTTGAGTACGTAGGAAAAGTATCCTGAAAAGTAGTAAGTGTAAGATGTAGGCCCTTAATCTCAGAAACCACTAGTCCGATTCAAAAAATTCTTTCAGTGTTGGATAGCGCATTTATATTGAGGAAGGCTGTTGGCTATATGACATCACGCTGCGACCAATATGAGCGAAATATCAGTAAAAAAAATGATGGAAAAACAAGGAAATTTTTTTCTGAATTCCACCCGTTTGAAGTGGTAGGCAACAACTAGTTTATAATAATGGCAGAACCCTTCAAGAACGAATCCAGCTCGTTCCTGGCGGGTTGGTATCAAATTTAAAGAAAAATAATCATTAACTGCTTTTCTACTTTAAATGAATTAAATGACGTGACCACAGAATAAAATAATGTACTTAACAATGTTAGATAACAATTTTAACCTTAATTAACCTAACTGATAACTTCTCCAGACATGTATTCTTGTGATGGCAATTAAAAGAATAAAATAACTTCGAATAAAATAAATAAAATCTTCGGTGTTCGTATCATCTGTACGCTGACGATCTGCAGCTCTACTGTCATGCTGGCTTGGAGGAGCTGTCGGTGGCCATAAATAACGTGAACCTTGACTTGATGGCGATCAACGACTGGTCTAAACGGTTTGGTTTGTGTGTAAATCCCTCAAAATGTCAAGCTCTGATTGTCAGTAGTCCCCGTATGAAAGCTAGAATCGATTATGATGCTCTGCCAACAATCATATTCAACGATGCGACAATACCACTGAGTGATACAGTTAAAGATCTCGGCATACACATAGACAGCTCCTTAAACTGGCAGTCACAAGTAACCAAAATCAGCGGCAAGGTTACCTGGGTATTAAGAAATTTGTATCGCCTTAGGAACCTCTTACCAATTAGTACCAAAACAACAATTGTACAATCCCTTGTCCTTCCCATTATCGACTATGGTGATGTCTGCTACCTCAACCTGAATGCAGATCTGCTCAATAAACTTGACCGGCTTCTCAATAATTGCATTCGGTTCGTCTTCAATCTACGCAAATACGACCACGTGTCCCACTACCGTAGTAAGTTAGCTTGGTTGCCCATACGCCAACGACGCGATACTGGCGCGCTAACCACTCTATTTAATATTATTAAAAACCCCAACACTCCATCATACCTTACTTCGCACTTTGAACTTCTTTGTGCCACTCATTCTAGAGACCTTCGCTCTTCCTCTAATTTACTACTTTCCTATCCGTCTCATAGCTCTAGTCTTGTTCACTCCTCCTTCTTCGTTCGGTCTATCCATCTGTGAAACGCGCTTCCCTTAGAAATCAGGATGTGCACTAGTCTTCTTACCTTCAAACGCAAGGTACGCCAGCATTTCACACGTACTGAAGTAGCTACAGCATAACTACAACGAGGCTAATTTCCTTAATTTGCTCTCTATCATGTATTCATGTATGTATGTATTTATTCGTATATAATTATGATTGTATGTATATGTGAGTTTACTGTTATTAAATGTTTAAGTATGTATTATATTTTCTTTCTAATATTTAACTATTAACTTTTTTTTTTATCTTAAATCCCCTAAGGTTACACACCTACCTTGGTTATTTCTACATCACCCTATGGTTGACTGAAAGAAAATGCCTAAGGCATTAAGTCCGCCTGTACAATTCTTTGTATAAAGTGTGTAAATAAATAAATAAAAGACTTTTTAGTCTCTATCCATTAATGTCCCACCGTTGGGCACGACCTCTCCTCTCTCCTAAGGGTATTTAATCTATTACGCTGATCAGACGTGCTGGCATTGGGTTTAGTTTTGAATTTCTTTTTTCTCACTAAGGAAGTTATTTGTTTACTGGTGGGGATATTGAATGGTGGTGTGCCATCATGAGGGGTATTTGCCATAATCGCCACGTTTAGCAGGCGGGTTGGTGATCGCAGTAGGTGTTATGATACTCAGGAGAACGCTGCCCGTTCTCCTGGTGCTCCCTTAGTCGCCTTTTTACGACACCCACGAGAAGAGATGGTGAGGTGCCATATTCTAAGCCGGCACCCTGCGGCAGTGATGATACCTACTACATCCCAAATACCTCTTTGTCTTATCATTTTGGCATGATAATATTATACATTCATGTTGTTACTCAATTAGCAACAACTAAATACAAAATGAAATATTTGAAATATTTTTATTTTTAGGGTTCCGTACCCAAAGGGTATCAACGGGACCCTATTACTGAGACTTCGCTGTCCGTCCGTCCGTCTGTCACCAGGCTGTATCTCAAGAACGGTGATAGCTAGACAGTTGAAATTTTCACAGATGATGTATTTCTATTGCCGCTATAACAACAAATACTAAAAATAAAATAAAATAAAGATTTAAGGGGGGCTCCCATACAACAAACACAAACACTTGACCAATTTTTTTCTTATTATTAATCATAGTTGCTGACTGTAAAAATCTAGGTATGTTTTTATTTGTATTATTATCTAGCTGCTGCCCGCAACATCATTTACGTCCTAGGCTACAATAAAATTTATCCCGGGATAATATCTATTTCCGTCGTGAAAACCTGTTTTAAGTTTCTTATTGCCCAGTTATCCAAAACTTCACGCGAACGATGTTGCGGGCAAAGATCGTGGGCAACGGCACACCTAGTAAATAAATAAACAAATTCTTTATTGATTTCTTTCACAAAGGCAGCTGATATAAACAAATACAAAGTTAATATACAATATTACACTTTTCAGATACCTTTGTGAGAGACTGGTGTCCGTCAGTCCGTGGTAGGTAAAACCTGTGTAACAGATCACTAGGTTCTCACCTCTTGGACTAATCTAAATTAACTTACTATAAGTACCTAGTTATCAATATTCAAACTTATTACTTAAGTCTACTATTGTATGAATGAGTACGTGTTAGTGTGCGTGAGTATATTATTATGTGCCTGTGTGTGTGTTTATGAAATAAAAGTGTCTATTTGGTGTTTATTTGTTTTGATTTCTTATGATTTCAGATTCCAGATGTAAATTATCTGAAGTGACCAGATTTTGTTCTGATCGGACACTAAGCGTGAGGTAACTTACATTTTTATTATTAAATTTAATCTACTTATTAATGGCATCCACTTTAATTTATATTGACGCCATCTATTAGCAAATAATAGCAACGATAACGCTAACACGTTTACGGCTACTAACGACATGATTCAAAAGTTTTTCTTTGTGCTAATAGATGGCAGTAGCAGTTAAATAATCCTGAATAAAATCTTATCAGCGGGCGTATTATGAGCTTTTTAAAAGTCATGCAAGTTCCAAGCAAGCCGTACACTGCCTGACCAAATTATGTATTACGGTAAACATAAAACATTTAGCTGAAAAATTTTAGTTAGTACTTAAACTTTTAGTTGTACCTTCTCTATAAACATATTAATCTATGACTGTTTTAGCGAACTGGATGGCTGGGAGTTATGTTCATATTACGAATTTGCCGGGCAGTTCCATTCACGGCGTAAACGGCCTGGGAATAAGAGCTCATAATACGGCCGCTGTTCTACAATATAATATATTTTTTTACAGATATACTTTTGACGAAACCATTTAGAGGGTACTGTACTCCTAATTTAGGTATTTACCTTAGGTATTGCTATCCCTATTCCCGAACACCGTGCTGAAAGGGACAAATATAGCTGAAGCAGATTTTACCTACATTCTTTGAAAAAAAGATGTTTCGTAGTCCCCTTTTTTCTTCGCGAAAGTTAAACCGATTTTGATTGTTTTTACGCTATATTATAGATGAAGAGTATGTCTATGCTTGTATCACTTTCTTTTTTGGTAAAACCTTACCAAATATGTGTGATAGACGCTGTAACTTTATCTAAAGAAAACCAAAAAAATGATGGATGATCAGATGGTCATATTTATTTTAGTTGAAAAAAGAAAGTGACAGAAGCATAGATATACTCTTTATCTATAATAAAGCGTAAAAACAAATAAAATCGGTTTAACTTTCGCGAAGAATAAAGGGAAGTACGATACCCATATTTTTGTATGGAGCATAAATTGGTATCGTGCCCTCTTAATGAATGCAGTGACGGATTTTATGAAGCTTGTTATATTTCCAAAACTTTTGATAGTCATAAACAATAATAATAAATAAATAAATAAATAACATAAACAATATATATAGTCATAAACAATGTAAAGAAATATTATGTCAATAAATAACTCAGAATAGAAAACAAATAATTTTTTATTAATTCCACATAAGATAAGGGCAGCAGAACAACGGTACTGAGTATTTTTTACAATGACAAAAATCTGTATATTATAGACTAACGATTTTAATTTAAAAAATTGTGCACAATGAAATAGCCAATTAATCAAAATACGCTATAATTGTTTTCATTTTTTAGTTAAGTATACTTAGTTGTGCACGTAGAATTGCTACCAAATACTTTGATAGAAATTTGTTACTTGAGATAACAAACTTATTTATATTTAATTAAATACGTTTCGGATGTGCCAATTGCACCTAGATAATCTATTCTAATATAATAAAGCAAAGCATAGTTTGTTTATTTGTTTGAACGCGCTAATCTCAGGAACCACTGATCCGATTTGAAACATTATTTTAGTGTCGATGGTTCATCTATCGAGGAAGGCTATATGCTATATAACATCACGCTGATACTAAAAGGAGCGAAGCATCAGCGAAAAATGTGCTAAAAACGGGGGAAATTTTCTGAATACACATATAATACTAGCTGGCCCGGCAAACGTTGTTTTGCCACACCAAAAAAAAACATTAAAAAAAAATTACTATAAACCCCACGGAGCCCGAGACCTTTCCAACGAATGCAAAACCGTGGAAATCGGTCCGTGCGTTCTGGAGTTATAGCGTCAGGAAGGAAAACCCGACTTATTTTTATATAGTAGATGATGTATTTAAAACGTATGTAATTAGTATCAAAGAGACTCTGCTATCATATATTTTCTTTGTTCTATCGTTACAACAAAATGAAGTATACATTGTATTTAGTACTTTTAATTTTAACTATCGCCAGCTGTTATGGTTGTAAGTTTTTAATTACATTATTATCCTGCCATCATCCCATTGTTTAAGGCGGTATATTATACAGCCTATAGCCTTCCGCACTAAATGGACTATTCAACACAAAAAGATTTTTTTTTATTCGCACCAGTAGTTCTGTGATTATAATATTAACTAGCTGCCCCGGCAAACGTTGTTTTGCCATACAATTCAGAGTAAAAATCAAAAACAAAAAATTTCATCAAAAGCGGTCCAGCCAATTGTGAATCTAAACCATCCTCAAACCCCCTTGAATACACACAACAAATTTCATCAAAATCGGTCCAGCCGTTTAGAAGGAGTTCAATTACAAACACACGTACAGAAGATTTATCTTATACTAGCTGACCCGGCAAACGATGTTTTGCCATAGGCACAAAAAAAAAGAAAGGTTTGAAAAATGGATGTTGGCCGATTCTCAGACTTACTGAATATGCATGTAAAATTTCATAAAAATCGGTCATGCCGTTTCGGAGGAGTACGGTAACTAACACTGTGACACGTGAATTTTATATATTAGATATAAAATTCACGTGTCACAGTGTTAGTTACCGTACTCCTCCGAAACGGCTTGACCGATTTTTATGAAATTTTGCATGGGTATTCTGTAGGTCTGAGAATCGGCCAACATCTATTTTTCAAAACTTTTTTTTTTAGTATGGCAAAAAAACGTTTGCCGGGTCAGCTAGTAATATATAAAGATATAAGAGATTATAATTATTAAATAAGAAAACCGAAAAACATGGGATTTTTGGATGGTTCTTTTGGATATTATGTTTAAAAAACAAATAGAAGCATAGATATGCAAGAACTACGAGTAGATACTGTGAGAAAAAATCGTTCCTCTGGAGGCAATATCCACAAAGATAACCGGGTATTTAAAAAATGCCTTTAAATTTTAAGGGTTTTCCTCGATTTCTTAGGAGATAACCATCTGATTCTGACCTGGTGCCAATGGGACCAAAACGTGAACCACCGCTTTCAAATAACAAATAATCATTAAAATCTCTTCCCCCCGTTAAAAGTTATGGGGTAACAAACATAAAAAATTGGTCAAGTGCGAGTCGGACTCGCGCACGAAGGGTTCCGTACCATTATCTATGCAACATAAGGCAACGTTATTAGTATCGAGCAAGAAACGGTAAAAAAATCATTTTGTTGTATGGGAGCCCCCCTTAAATATTTATTTTATTTTATTTTTAGTATTTGTTGTTATAGCGGCAATAGAAATACATCATCTGTGAAAATTTCAACTGTCTAGCTATCACCGTTCTTGAGATACAGCCTGGTGACAGACGGACGGACGGACGGACGGACGGACGGACGGACGGACGGACGGACAGCGAAGTCTCAGTAATAGGGTTTCCGTTTTTACCCTTTGGGTACGGAACCCTAAAAAAGGTAAAAAAATACATACAGACGAATTGAGAATCTCCTCCTTTGTGTTGGTCAGTTAAAACAGGGGACTACGATGCCCATATTTTTGTATGGAACGTAGTTTGGAGTCTTGCCTTGCCCTCTTTAAGAATAGAAATAATAGGTTGTTCGGAAAGTCATTTCTTTTTTTTTTTCTGGAATAAATTTTGTTGAAGTTGAATTTAATTGGAATTTTTCACACACAAGCCTGCTATATGAGCTGATGATAAAAATTATACGGCTTAATGTGTAGTTGGGTGCAAAAGAATACAATTAAATCCTTTGTCGGGAAAAAAACGAAATGATTTTCCGAACAACCTATTATTTCTATTCGAGGGCAAGTTTTCATTTTGTTTTATATTACAGTGGATGAAATTTGTAAATTGCCTATCGACGTGGGTATATGCAAAGCGCTGATTCGTAGGTAAGTATAAATTTTTACCTTTAAACTCAGAGGCGTATTTACCCTAGAGCAATAGGGGACATGGCCCAGGGCGGCCAGCCTGAAAAGGGCGGCGATAGGCTTCAAGTTTAAAATGCTCTATCTTTATTAATTTTTTTTACATTTATGGACATTACACACAACGTTATCTGATCCCAAGCTAAGCTTATATTATGCTTGTGTTATGGGTACCAGAATTCGGATAAACTACATAGACTACTTTTCTTTTGTAAACACATACATATAATACATAGTAAACACCCAGACGCAGTACAATCATTTGTATGACATTTATAAACATCACACAAATGATTGTCCCAAGCAGGAATCAAACCCGTGACCTCGTGAAGGGCAGTCCGGTCATCCGTGATGTTATTTAGTCTAAAGCCTTCCTCAATAAATGTACTATCCAACACTGAAAGAATTTTTGTAATCGGAATAGCGGTTCCTAAGATTAGCGCGTTCAAACAAATAAACAAACTCTTCAGCTTTAAATATTAGTATAGGCTAGCCTTTGGAATTCCTACTAACTTGACAATTAACGTAACATTATGGCCAATTCACACAATATGCTTAGAAATTGTAGCCTATGTGTTAATCTGGTATAAAGCTATATTATTGTAAAGTTTCATTAAAATCCATTCAGTAGTTTTTACGTGAAAGAGTAACAAACATCCATACTCAGGAACTTTCACATTAAAATAATAGTAGGATAGTATTGTACTCGTATATTCCTCCGTGTGGTATTAAGAATACAAGTGTCACCACCCTATATCCTCCCAAGGGTGAGACACGGAAAACTTGAAAATAAACCGTGTGCGTGTGCCAACACGCCTGGTCAACGTGGCACAGTAAACCATCATCCCTTCAAAGTGGAGTAGGCCCGTGCCCAACAGTGGGACGTTAATGGGCTGGAGAGGAGAGGAGTGGATTATTGTATATAGTATCCTTATCCTTATCCTTACTAATTTATAAGTTAGGGATGGCGATCTGAAATCGATTAATCGAAGATTTTAATAATAAGAAATAGCTTTATCTTTTTTGTTTTGGACAAGACATATTTGAAAAATATCGATATTAATTTATTAATATTTATTAAATTTTTTTTTTTTATTTATTTAATTTATTAATATCGATATTTTTGAAAATTGATCGTATGAATTAATTTCTTGAGATCGATTCTTAACAATACAACGCAAATTGATTCAAAATTGATTGTTTTCGAAAAGAAAACGCCTTAATAAAGCTCGATCTTGTAGACCCTTGAGATTTTTTTATAAATCGATACATTTATATATATCACGATTCGAATCAACTAAAAATCAATCTCTTCCGAAAGTAGTACCGAAAGAAAATAGATCATTTCGAAAGAAAACATATTTTTAGGAAATCGATCTTTTATAACTAATTGGAGTGTTTTGTGAATTCAATTTGATTGAAAATCGATTTTTTGTGAAAGAGGTACTCATCATATCAAAGAAAGTAGATTTTTTGGAAATCGATCTTTTCTGACCACCATGAGTTTTTTGGTGAATCGATACTTCAGATCTTAATTCATATAAATAAAAGTCTGTTTTTCTTTAGCATAAATCTAGTTTTTGTGAATCGATACTTCAAATCAATAAAAATCTATTTTCCTCTTGAAGTAGTAGGTACAAATCATTTTGAAAAAAATTGATTTTTCGGAAATCGTTTTTTATGAATAAATCTCCATAGGATCCGCGTTTGGAACAGACACCTAGTTTCTGACGTTTCAAAAGAGCTTGTAAAACATGCCAACTTGAAATAAAATATTTTGACTTTGAGTTTGACTTTGAATCGAGTTTTTGTGAATATAATATATTGATTTGGATCGGTTCAAAAATCAAGTTTTACAGAAAATTTTAGGTACATAACGTTCTGATAAAAAAGTAGTTTGTTTTTGTATTCTATCTTTCATAATTATTTCCAGTGTTTTGTAAATCGATTTTTAAGTTCACCACTCAAATCGATTAAAATCGTTTTTTTTCAAGAAATAGGTAGGTACCCATCATAATTGAAGAAGTACATTTTATGGAAATCGATCTTTTAACACCACCACGAGTTTTTTTATCAATCGATACTTCAGGTCTCAATTCAAATCGATTAAAAATATTTTGAGCTTTTATCTTCAATAGATTTTTTTGAAATATATATCGATACGATATATTATATCAGGACTTAAATCAAAACAAACATCGATATTTTCTGAAAGTAGTGGTAGGTACCTATCATCTCGAAAAAATGTTTCAGTGTATACCTACCTACTTCGAGTGTTTTAAAAATCGATACTTCAGGTCATGATTCGAATCAGTTCGAAAATTGATTTTTACAAAAAGTTGTACCTGTCATATTGAAAAAAGTATTTAGAAAACGTTTTTTTATTCATCTTTTACATTTCGATGTCTTTGTATGTAAATTGATCGTTTAAGTTGCGACTTGGATCTATTCAAAATTAATGGCTTTCAGAAAAAAGATCGAAAGATCGAGATTTGGGAGATCGATCTTTTAGGCCTCGATTTTTTTGTGAATCGATTCTTTTTGGGTCACGTTTCGAATCGATTCAAAAATCGATCTTTTTGGAAAGAATCGCCAACCCTATTATAAGTGCGAAATCCGGATGATGACACAATAACAATTTTGACGAGCATAAGTGTTAATGTTTGGAACGAAACGATAGCGCGATTTAAATAACGTACAACGCCATCTATTGAGCAGAAGAGTAATATTCTGTTTGTTAAGGATTTTTTTTTTTTTTTTTTTTTTCTAACTTTGCATGGGGTTTGTTCGCACAGCGAACATGTCACCCCGTTAGGATCATGTTACATAGTCTTAGAACTAAAACAACTATGATTGTATGCCCTCTAAAATAAGTTTATACAATACTCTGGCTAAGTCACCCATTGGACAGGCAAGTGCACTATTGATGTTGCCAACATCCATCCTATTTGTCTTGGAACTGAATGATCGTCTGACACCCGAGTTTCGAACACACTCCATCAAGAGATGATACACATCTTCAACCACTCCACAGTTCTCGCAATTGGGACTTGAAGACTTGTTCATAAGATGTGTAAATCTTCTCGATGGAATATGTCCCGAACGAGTCCTCAGAGCGATCACCAGTTCTTGTCTTGAAAAAGTACACTTGTCTATCCAAGGGTATTGTGTAGGTTGTGGTTGGATCGTTCTGTACCATATTCCTTTGTGGTCAGAGGCTTTATTAAAGTGTTCCCTCAATTCATTCTGACATGCTTGGCGGACCAGCTTGATGCAGTCTGAAAAGGAGGGAACAACTTGCAAGAGAATTCCGTCAGAGCAAGCCTGTCGTGCTAACAAGTCTGCTTGTTCATTTCCATCTACGTTGACATGGGATGGTATCCATTGGATGTGTACCTCCTTGGACATTGATTGTAATTCGAGAATTGAATCTAATATTGAATAGGCTATCGCTGATCCTCGCATAGACGAGGTACAGCGAGCCAAATATTGGATGGAGCTTTTAGAATCGGTCAGGATAATAAACTTATCACAATCTACCGTTTTGATATAAGATAGAGCTTCTGCAATGGCAATAAGTTCTATCTGCATAATGCATATATCAGATTCAATTCTCAAACCAATCGATTTGTTACAGCAAACATCCAGGAAGGCAGCTCCTCCTACCAAATTTTCCTTAGATCCATCTGTAAATATTTGATAATAGCCTAAATATTGTTCAGTAAGATATTTAAGACAAATATCTCTAAGCTGCCGTGAGTTATAATATTTCTTAGCATTTTGTATTAATGGAATTTTATCATGTAAAATCTCAGATAAATTAATTCTACTAATCCAAGTAGTTAGAGAAAAAAATTTTGGCAAGTTAGTGGTATAAATTGGAGCTGAACTAAATAAGTTATGTAAAGAAATTAAAAGCGGAGATTTTTTATTTGACCAGAACGAGCTTTGTATTAATGAATTTAGATTTTCTAATAGAGAAATTGTTTTACTATTTGAGCAAGATTTGGATTTAAATAAAAATTTACCACCTAAAAATGTTCTACGCAAGTGAAGAGGAGGTAAACATAGCTCACTTTCCATCACATGTATGGGTGTAGTGCGGATAAAGCCACCTATCACTCTCATCGTTTGGTTCTGCACTTTATCTAATTTATATAAATTCGACTTTGCACTGTTATCAAACAAGAAGCTTGCGTAATCCATTCTACTACGAATAAGTGCAATGTACAATCGTCTTAAATATCTTTGATGGATACCCCACCCCGGGCCGGCCAACACTTTAAACAGATTTATTAGTTTTAACATCCGTTCCACTGTAACATTAATATGTTTCCCCCATTTAAGAGAACGATCCAACCACAAACCTAAATATCTAACGTTATGGACTAATTCGAGAGGCGTGTCATTTAGATTAAGTTCTATATTATTGTTGTTATTAAAGCGTCCTTTTTTAAAAATACAAAATTTGCTTTTTGATGGGGATATTTCGAGTCCCAATTTACTTAATAATTGACTTAACGTACAAAGTGCCGCCTGCAAATTAGCGAGTGCATCATCTATATTATTTCGACTTATATATAGTACGAAATCATCGGCATATTGAGAAATATTGACATTTTGGATTAGTTTGCAGATATCTATTGTAGCTACATTAAACAACAAAGGAGAGAGTGGGTCTCCCTGTGCCAAACCTTTGCCGGTGTATCTACTAAGATCATATTCATTATTTCTAATAGTTAATGATGTAAGCTTTAGGAAGTTCCATAAATACAAACTGTTGTAATCTGTGGTAAATATTAATAATCTGTATTTCCATTTACCATGCGCCCTCTACTGGCTTTCTTAGTTAACTATATACTCTTTATTGATTGGTAGATTAGATGTCAGTGTCAATAAAATGATTAGTGTGAATTGTCAAAATGACGTGTAACGCATTCTTCCCTTTCCACGACGATTGCCAACTGGAAGCCATTAAAATGTACTGTACTAGAAATAAAGAATCTAAATAAAGCTATTCAAGAATACAACGTCCTTTAATTTAACCTATTGTTAACCACTTCCTCCAACATGGTAGAAGAGCGTGGTTACAAAGGTTATTAGGGTTGTAAAGAAGAAATTGAAATACGCGAGTACCGCGCCATAAGAAGACATTTTACATCCATAATAATCAAGACGAAACGTTTGCCAAGATGAACAACCAAGGTAAAATAGAGAATATTTTGATTCCAATATTCGACGGAATTAATTATTCAAGCTGGAAATTGCGATTAATGACTTTATTGGAGTACAAAGAATGTCACATGGCCGCCATAACCAAGATGCCGGCTAAAAGTACTATTCAAGATGTCGAACTGAAGAAATTGGATTTAAAAGCAAGAACAATCATCATAAGCACAATTTCGGATAAACAGCTAGAATATATTGGTCAATGTACTACAGCCTACGACATGATTAACAAATTTGACCAAATGTACATCACCCAGTCTACTGCTATGCAAATAATTTACAGAGGAAAACTTGAGGAAATCAAGCTAAGCAACTTTGACAAAATAGAAGATTTTTTTGTGGAATTTGAAAAGGCTGTCAACGATTTTAAAACTGCTGGTGGAACACTTAATGAATCAGAAAAAATGAGGTATATACTCAGAGCTTTGCCTCCAAGTTACAGCTACATTGGAGATTTTATTGACATAATTCCAGAAGAACAAAGAACAGTTGACTATGTGAAGTCTAAAATCAAAGAAAAAAACTTGACTACTAGTGATTCGAACAAGAAGAATAATATGAGTACATTCATAACTAAAGCTAAAGTACAATGCTTTATCTGTGGAAAGACAGGCCATCTGAAGAAAGAATGTTGGCATAATAAGAAAAACAATCAAAAGCAACACAATTATCAAGGAAGAAATCCAAACAACCAACATCGTCAAGGAATACAGAATGGGTACAACACAGGTGGTTATCAACGGAGCAGAGGTCGAGGTCATCCAAGAGGTGAATCAACAAGATCTCATCAGGACGGCTTTGTAGCAGAGTCCTGGACAGCCCAGGTGAACCCGGAAATAAACCAGGTAAGAAGGGATTCTTATGAAAGAAATGAAATAAATTGGTTATTAGATAGTGGGTGTACAGATCATATTATAAAGACAGATAGATTTTTTCAAAATTATGTGGATTTAAAAATACCAATTGATGTGAAACTGCCAGATGGTAATATACTAAAAGCAACCAAAGTTGGCACTGTTAAAATATACTTTAAAAATTATTATAAAGAGAAATTTATAGATCTAAAAAATGTTTATTATGTAAAAGGTATCAAGCATAACTTGTTAAGTTTTTCAAAGATAACTAAAACTTGCACTATAGTAGCAAGAGATGAAAATGCAAAAATTTATAACCAGTTGAGAGAATTAGTAGTTGTTGCTAACAAAATAAATGATTTGTACTGTATAAAAAGTTTTGTTTCAGAAATAAATTGCAATAAGATTTACATAAATTCAACAAAATTAACTGCTAAAGAAAAATGGCATAGGGCACTTGGACATGTAAATTTTCAATATTTAAACAAGTTAGTTAATAACAAATTACTAGTAGGCTTGCCAGAAAAGATTGAAAACAGAGAAATGAAGTGTTCAAACTGTATTCAAAGTAAAATGACTAATGTACCTTTTGAAAATAGTAGAACTAAAACAACAGAGATTTTAGAACTGATTCATACAGATTTAAATGGTCCACATAGTACAACAGGCTATGGTGGAGAAAAATATTTTCTGACTTTTATAGATGATTACAGTAAATGTACTAGAATTTTTTGTATCAAAAGTAAAGCGGAAACTGCTAGTTGTTTTATAGAATTTGTTAATTTAGTAGAAAATAAATTTAACAAACGGATAAAGAAATTGCAATGTGATAATGGTAGGGAATATTTAAATCGAGACATTTATAATTTCATTAGACAAAAGGGAATAGAGTTATTACCTTGTCCACCTTACGTCCATGAATTAAATGGAGTAGCGGAAAGGTATAATCGATCTGCTATGGACATAGGTAGATGTTTAATGAGGGAAGCTAAAATTCATAAAAGATATTGGCCTGAATTTATAAAAACAGCAGCATATTTAAAGAATAGAACTATTGCTAATACAGCGGAGAACAAAACTCCTTATGAAATATTTTTTGGTGTCAAACCAAATGTAGAACATTTAAAGATTTATGGAAGTAGAGTTTATGTCAGGGTTCCTGAAGTTTTAAGAAAAAGTAAATGGGACGATAAAGCTAAACTAGGAGTATTAGTAGGTTACAATGAAAATGGTTATAGAATTTTATTAAATAATAGGATAATAAACGCTAGACATGTACAAGTAGTTGAAGAAAATACTCAGTTAATTTGTTTAGAAAAGCTAGATGATAACAAGGATAGGGATACAGAAAATAAAAGGTCTTTAGATATTACTACTGAATTACCTATAACTGGTAGTGATGATGATTTTGTTGATGCAAAAGAGTTAAGTTCTGATGATCCTGTTAATATTTTTGATGATAATTTAACTAATGATAGGGATGAGATGGTAACAGAGGAAAAGTCAAAGAGAAAGATAATTCCTGTATCCAGGTATGGTAATCCAGTATCACATTTTATTTATGTTAATTATGTTGATGCAAATGTACCAAATACATTTGAGGAGGCGATAAACTCCCAAGATTGCAAACAATGGAAAATAGCGATGGATTCTGAAATAAATAGTTTAAATAAAAATAATACATGGCAAATTGTTCAACGGCCAAAAGATAAAAAGGTAATTGATGTTAAATGGATATTTAAAAAGAAAAGCATTAATATGTATAAAGCTAGGTTAGTTGTACGAGGATTTCAGCAGAAAGATTATTTTGATAATGTTTATTCACCAGTAGGCAAAATGCAAACTTTAAAAATTTTGTTATCATATAGTTGTAAAAATAATTTAATTGTAGAGCAAATGGATGTTGAAACAGCATTTTTAAATGGACATGTAAAATCAGAAGTCTATATAAATCAACCAGAAGGTTATGAAACAGGGGATAATAAGGTTTACAAATTACAGAAAGCACTTTATGGTCTAAGGGAAAGCCCCAGAGTGTGGTATGATTGTTTTAATGATTTTATTAAAAAATTAGATTTTGTTAGAAGTAATTTTGATCACTGTTTATATGTTAATAATACAAGCAAAGATGCAATATATATATTGATATTTGTCGATGACCTTCTAATCTGTTGTAAAGATAAAGAGAAAATAAACAAGATAAAAGTTAGTTTAATGAAGAGATTTTTTATGAAAGATTTAGGAAAAATTAAAACATATATAGGCATAGATATTAACTACAGTGATAAAAGAAATAGAATGACCTTAAGTCAAACAAAATATATTGAATCTTTGGCTGTGAAATATAACCTGAAAAATACAAGGTTGTACGATACTCCAATGGAAACAAACTTAAAACTAGAACAAGCTTCAGAAGTAGATAGTAGTATTAAGTATAGAAATATAATAGGAGAATTGTTGTATATAAGTACAGGCACTCGGCCAGATATTGCATACAGTGTTAATTATTTAAGTCGATATCAAAGTTGTTATAGTCAAACACATTATAAATATGCATTAAGAATATTAAAATATTTGTATAAAACTAAGGATTTAGAGTTAACATATTGTAACGATGCGGACACTGACACATTAGATTGTATGGTAGATTCTGATTATGCAGGAGACAATATAGACAGGAAATCTACAACAGGTTTTGTAATTAGATTGTTTGGAAACTTAATTTTTTGGAAAACCCATAAACAAAGTACTGTAACTAAATGTTCAACTTTTGCAGAATATGTTGCCTTGTCAGAAGCTGTAACTGAAATACTTTTTATTAGAAATTTGTTGAGTGAATCGTTCAGTTTAAAATTTGATAAACCAATAAAATTGTATGAAGATAATTCTGGTGCGATTTCAATTGCTAAATATGGTAATTTTACAAAGAATTCAAAGCACATTGAAGTGCAGTATCATTATATAAATGAAAATTATGAAAAAGGTTTAATTGATATTGTAAAAATTGATTCTCAGTTTAACTTAGCAGACATTTTGACAAAAAGTTTAGATAAATCCAAATTCTTGAAAAATAGATTACAGTTAAAACTAATTTAAAATAAATAGGAAATGTTTTTGTATTAATATTTTTTTGTAATGTAAGTGGTGTAAAATCCAGATTATAAATTTAAGGAGGCGTGTTGTAATCTGTGGTAAATATTAATAATCTGTATTTCCATTTACCATGCGCCCTCTACTGGCTTTCTTAGTTAACTATATACTCTTTATTGATTGGTAGATTAGATGTCAGTGTCAATAAAATGATTAGTGTGAATTGTCAAAATGACGTGTAACGCATTCTTCCCTTTCCACGACGATTGCCAACTGGAAGCCATTAAAATGTACTGTACTAGAAATAAAGAATCTAAATAAAGCTATTCAAGAATACAACGTCCTTTAATTTAACCTATTGTTAACCACTTCCTCCAACACAAACAAATCCCTGAACCAACACCTAATGAATCTAAGGTATAAAGCAGAGTCGTGACGTCAATGTTGTTATAGGCGTTGTCAATATCTACGAAGCATCCCAGCGTAACCAAGTTTTTAGAGAAACCTATTTGAATTGTTGACACTAAACATGATAAGTTATCTAAACACGAACGGCCTTTACGAAAACCAGTCATGCTGTCCGGAAATAGTTGTTTTCTTTCGAGAAACCACTCTAGTCTTTTATTTAAAATCGAGTGAAATATTTTGCAAATGCATGATATTAAAGAAATAGGGCGAAGAACGTCTCTCCCTGGTTTTGGAATGGGTAATATAACAACCTCGCGCCATTGATCCGGAACCATACCGTCAGATAAACATCTGTTATATATATCTAGTAATAACTGTTTAGCAACAAGTGGAAGATGTTTTATCATTGAAAAGGAAATTTCATCATAGCCCGGTGCTGTGTCTTTCTTTTTAATACTATGCTCTAACTCTGACAATGTTATAGGCGACTGTAATTTTGAATTTATCGATTTAAATATAGGTTCTGGAGGGCAAACAAACTGTGGTGTTATGGATTTTAAAAGATTATATGCTTTGTCTTTTTCGACATAAGAAAATACTGAAGACCGACCCTTCATCCATCGCATTCTGTTCCACATCTGACTTGAAGACGTAGTATTATCAATTGATGTGCAAAAACTTTGCCATGACCTGGATTTTGCATTTCTTATATGTTTTTGGGTGATTCTAATTTTATCTTTCAAAATATCTAAATTCTGCGGAGACGGGTTTCTTCTAAATTTTGCTAAAGCTAATCTACGTTCTGCTACTAGTTTAGATAAGTTTTGGTCCCAATATGGTTTCGGTTTGAAGTTCGATGCAATGTTTTGGGGAAATTTATTATAGGGTATATGTTGTTCTGCAGCCTTTTGTATTATATTAATAAAATCATTATAAAGTTCTTGGTTATTTAGCGGTTTTACATAATCTTTAAATGAATTTAGAATAGAATTAGTGTAAGAGGGCCAATCACTCTTTTTGAAATTTCTTTTTTTAACAGGTTCTTTTACTAGTTCCACTAAGTGAGATATTTTAATAATTATATGATCACTACCGAGGGATTCGTTAGTGACTTGCCATGTGAAATTAACGCATAAATCTGATGAACTAAAAGATATATCTGGAGATGACTTCTGTAAAATGCTATTGTTTAATCTGAGTCTCGTAGGACTACCATCATTTAGTGCAGTATAATTGTGATCTAATATAGCATCAAATATTTGATTACCTCTTTGATTCGTTTTATAAGACCAAATGCTATGATGAGCGTTAAAATCTCCCAATATTAAGGTTCTCGATGAGGCTAACGAGAATAAATGATCCCAATCGCGTTGTGTTGTACGGACCGATGACGGACAATATATAGCAATAATATTTTCAATATGCCGACAATTATATAGTTTTATGTAAACCAACTCAATCCCTTCATTTAAACTACGAATATTGTACTGCTGCGCGTTAACAGACCTATGTGTAAGAACCGCCACCCCTCCATAGGCGTCACGTCTATCTGAGCGAAATATATTATAGCCGCTCAGTGTAAGATTGCTGTCAGGCGCAAGCCACGTCTCACTTAAGGCTGCAATATGTATTTTATCTTGATTGAGTAACGACTCTAATAACAACAGTTTTGGTCGTAAACTTTGACAATTCCACTGAAAAATATTTAAATTACCTAATTTATTGCGTGAATTAGCCATTAAACTTATTATTAAAATCGAAAATACTCTTAACAATAGATAAGTCCACATAATACGTTGCTACATACGATATGCACCATTGCGCAAACATAACACATATTTTCTTTAATTTAAACGTCCACTTCATTTTGCTAGAAAATAATAATCTATACATTTTTTTTAAAAGAATTTTAAACGGAATATATTTAGCTTTTAGATTAATTCGTGGCCAATCAGATTGTTCATCTCCACTTGCGTTATCAGAGTGGATATCACCACTAGATTCAGATTCGTTCCTTGAGGATTGAGAGCGCGTGCGACGAGATGGCCCTGGCTCAGCGTGGGCACGACGTGATGATCCTGGCTCAAAGCGTGACGTCTTAGGTATAGCTCTTGTGCTAGAAGCGGTAGTTTCTCCAGCCACAAACAGAACAAAACAAAACAGAAACAGAAACGATAGCGCGATTTAAATAACGTACAACGCCATCTATTGAGCAGAAGAGTAATATTCTGTTTGTTAAGGATTGATTTCTAAATTTTACGCGTACGATGTCGCGGGCAACAGCTAGTATTATATATAACACAGTTTATTATTTTCAGGTACGCTTACAACACAACTACGTCCAAATGTCAGCCGTTTGCTTACGGCGGCTGCGACGGCAATGACAATAGATTTTATACTTTAAACGATTGTATTTCTAAATGTGAACAGTGAAATACGACGCTGATATTTTTGTAATTGACACAAAAATAATAAAATACTGCACTATTATTATGTTATTATCTGTATGTCCCTCTTTCTCTCTCTCCAGCCCATTATCGTCCCACTGTTGCTGTTGGGCACGGGCCTCCTCCACTTTGGAAGCGATTACGGTTTCGGCCGGAAAACCAGTTTCGGTCGGACACTAATTATACTACTTTTCTTTTCTAAATACATACTTATTACATAGAAACACTCAGACTACGACAAATATTTATGAAAATTATAAAGATCACATAAATGATTGTTCCGAGCGGGAATCCAACCCGCGACCTCGTGAACGGCTGTCCGTTACGTGAACCACTCGACCACAAGGCACGTCAATTGAATTTGTTGTTTGATGAATGACTTACGGTTGGTTAGTAACCCATTATAATCCTTTTCTTCAATATGCGCTTATTAAATATTATTATTATTATTCCAATAACAAGAATCACATTGCATAATGTCGTGGTGTTGTTAAAGATATTTACATCTATTTGGCACGTTGAGGAATTCATTGTTTTTTTTTTATATTTTGGACATTTCACACAACTTCCTCTGGTCCCAAAGTAAGCTATATTTCTATGCTTGTGTTATGGGTACCGGAATACGGATATAATACATATACTACTTTTCTTTTGTTAATACATACATAAAATACATAGAAAACACTCAGACGCAGTACAAACATTTGTATGACAATTATAAAGATCACATAAATTATTGTCCTGAGCGAGAATCGAACCCGCGACCTCGTGAACGGCAGTCCGTTACATGAACCACTAGACCACGAAGCCCGTCAATTGAATTTGTTGTTTGATGACTTATAACTTACAGTAACCCATTATAATCCTTTTCTTCAATATGCACTTATTATATATTATTATTATTATTATTCCAATAACAAGAATCACATTGCATAAGTAAACAAATAAAGTTATTATTTACTTTAAAACGTTTAAAACTATACAGTTTACGGTCTTTACAAGAAAAACAGGTGTGTAAATATTTGTCAGTAGTCCTTGACGTATTTTACATAGATATCGAACTTATTTACATAATTTATGTTAACTGAAAATATTTAATTATTCGTTAGTATAATTATTCGTCTGTGTGGTGACGGATTAAGAATACAAGTGTCACCACTTCGCACTACGCATCTCCTCCCAAGAGTGCTGTAAAAGTTAGTTAAGCGATATTGTACACAGATAACATCCTCTGTGAGAGACGGAAAATAAGAAAATAAACCCTGAGCCAACACGCCTGGTCAGCGCGGTACAGTAGACCACAATCCCTCCCAAAGTGGAGGAGGCCCGTGCCGGAGTGGAACGTAAATGGGCTGGAGCGGGAGAGAGTGAGAGAAAATATTAAATAAAAACCAAGGAGAACTACTCATCTTAACAAAGTCGTTATTTTTGTATGTATGTCCCTATGTGACCTTATATGTTTCAAAACTACGTAACGGATTTTGATGCGGTATGTTTTTAATAGATAGAGGGGTTCAGGGGTATGGTTTTTTTTTAATTGTCAAGGTGCAATGCTTACCCACTTTCTAGTAATTCTGTGTCCCTAGACAGGGGTAGAAAAATAATGTTAATAATAATATTTAATGTTCTTGCTTTCTCCCTTGCGCCTTCCCATGTTCCTAGTACAGTGGGTCTGCTGGCGCTGCTGCTGCATCAGCGGAGACCCTCCCTTTCTAGCCCATTTACGTCCCACTGTTGGGCACGAGCCTCCTCCACTTTTGAGAGGGATTATGGTCTACTGTACCGCGCTGACCAGGCGTGTTGGCACAGGGTTTATTTTCGAGTTTTCCGTCTCTCACATAGGATGTTATCTGTGTGCAATATCCCTTAGCTGACTTTTACAGCACTCTTGGGAGGAGATGGGGTGGTGACATTTGTATTCTTAATCCGTCACCCCACGGAGACCCTCGGAGACCGCGGAGACCCTCAAACGGCGCAAATACAGTAATCTTGTAGGAGATTACTTATTTGAGCCGTTTGGGGTCGAAACGCTCAGACCGTGGGGTCCGACGACTCGCTCATTTTACAATGAGCTATCGAAGCGGCTAGTCGACGCCTCCGGTGACCAGAACGCTGGCCATTATTTTGCGCAACGCATAAGCATTGCCATCCAACGTGGCAATGCTGCCAGCGTTCTGTGCACTTTGCCAGTTGAGGACGATGCGGAGGAATACTTTGACGTGTAATTTATTTATTTCATTTTATTTGTTTTCTTTTTTATTAGCTTTGTACATTATAATGTACAAAGCTAATAAAAAAGAAAACAAATAAAATTATAAAAAAATTAATGATTAAATATTGTTTATAGAATTAAAAAAAAGAAATATGTTGCGAATGCGAATGATAGTAAAATTAAAAAGGTATAAAAACGCAATTCCAGTTTTTACAAATTTAATTAAAATCATGATTTTATACATAAACAGTTTTATCACAATTATATTAAGTAACAGTACTACTGAATCTATATCAGACAAATTCGATTTTTCAACATTTGTACCAATTCTTCGTACACAACTAATTTTAACAAAAAAAATGAAAATATATAGAGTCACAGAACACATTCCGACATTGTTAACTGAACTTTCTTGATAAAAATACAGTTTATTATAGACTAAAGATTTTAATTTATATGAATGTGCACAACGAAATAGCCCATTAATCAAAATACATCAACAGTTGTTTTAAATAAATAAATATAAAGGACATTTCACCCAACGTCCGCTGGCCCCAAAGTAAGCTATATTTCTATGCTTGTGTTATGGGTACCAGATACGGATATACTACATAAACTACTTTTCTTTTGTAAATACATACTTATAATACATAGAAGACACCCAGACGCAGTACAAACATTACAAAGTCAAAGTCAAAATTTTTTATTTCAACTTGGCATATTTTACAAGCTCTTTTGAAACGTCAGAAACTAGGTGTCTGTTCCAAACGCGAATCCTATGGAGAAGAACAGACAAGAAACTCCATGGATTTTTCTTTTTGTATGACATTTACATATAAAAATCTCACAAATAATTGCACCGTGCGGGAATCGAACCCGCGACCTCGTGAACGGCAGTACGTCACATGAACCACTCCACCACGAAGCCCGTCATGTTTTCATTTTATAGTTTAATTTTAATTTATTTTTATTTTCCTTTACACAATTGAGAATCTGTGTAGGTATTGAAAAATATAATGTCAAATGTGCAAATATATTAAACACTGTCTAAATGTGTTAGCAAGTATTGACTTTATTGAGAGCATCACAAAATAAGTAAAATAGCTATTTTTATATTATTTTATTGTAATTTAACAAAACACATTTTAGGGTTAAAGAAAAAACGAATAAATTCATTGTTCTTCTTCAGTTTAGTTAAGTTAACTTGTGCATGTAGAATCGGTAGCACTACCCTTTATAACGTGTTGTACCTCTTTTGATAAATTATTAAATATCTGAAGCCCAAAAGATTAGAATAAAATGGAATAGAATGGAATGGAATGGAATAGAATAGAATAGATTTATTTGCATAAACATGTGTAGGTTATTTGCATAAGTCTTCATGGACATTTCCCACAACGTCCTCTGGTCCGAAGCTAAGCTTATTATGCTTGTGTTATGGGTACCAGAATAAGGAAATAATACATAAACAATTTTTCTTTTGTAAATACATACTTATAATACATAGAAAACACCCAGACGTAGTACAAACATTTGTATGGCATTTATGGATATCACACAAATGATTGCCCCAAGCGCGAATCGAACCCGTGACCTTGTGAACGGCATTCCATTACATGAACCACTACGCCACGAAGCCCGTCATCAATATTCATGTCGTCAAAAAAATTCGCAAGAGTGTGATAAAATTTGTCACACAAAACTGAATTTACATTCAAAATTAACATAAATAATAAATAAAATTGGTATAAACCTACAAATTATTATATACTCGTAGGTGCACAAAATAATAGTTTATAAGTGAGATTACAAACTTGTTTTAGGGTTCCGTTCCAAAAGACATGACCTTAAATAAAATAAAATATTAAAGTAATTTATTACTTTTGCAAATGACATGCTATGCTTTTACTTAATAAATTAAATTGTGGTGGAAAAAGTGATCACCGCAAGCGGGACTTGAACCCACGACCTCGGAATATCATTCCGTAGCTCTGCAAACTGAGCTTATTGCGGTCGTGCTAACAGTAACCAATTTGACCACTACAACGTTACTCGATTGAGTCTACATCGCTAATTTAATTTATTAAGTAAACGCATAGCAAGCCAATTGCAAATTAAATTTTTATTGTTTATTCGTACCTATATATATCGTATTATTCGTACAAATTACTTTTGTTTATTCGTATTTAGTTATTTATATTTTTCGGTCAATTAGATACGGAACCCTAAGCGTACGAGTTTACCTCGCTATTGACAGGTTTTTTTTTAATTAAACGCATTATATGTGTCATCTGTATTTATAATATGACGTGGCATATAGTTAACATATACATACTGCGAACCTGATTGCTTGAACGATTCTTATAAAATTTTATATGCATATTAAGTAGGTTTGAGAATCGGCTACTATCTATTTTTCAAACAACTCCCCCCGCCCCTGACATTTATATGGCAAAACGTTTGCCGGATCAGCTAGTAATGTATAAAAGTGATGCAGCTGTAACATATTTAATTCATATCAAGTCGTTACAACAATATGAAGTGTACAATTTATTTATTACTTTTAATTTTAACTATCGCAAGTTGTCGAAATAATTATGGTCGTAAGTTATTTAAATGCTTTTGTTATGCTTATTATCCTCTTAAAGTAATTCTCTTTTCATTCTTCTTCGCAGCCAATTTATGTCCCACTGTTGGGCACGGGCCTTCTCTATGTTGCGAAAGTAAAGTAAAAGTAAAGTAAAATATTCTTTATTGCACACCATAATGATTTATAAAGCTTACATAACAGACATATCATAGGTACAAAGGGCGGTCTTATCGCGAGCTGCGATCTCTCCCAGACAACCATAAGATGGATTTGACCGAGGCAGAATAGGCGACTTTTGGTGTACTAAAAATAAGTGAATATACTATAGTAGCAGATATATACAAATACATATACATACATAACACTTACATAAATATATACTTATATACATATTTTGACATATACATACATATACAATACATACATATCATATAGATACATAGAATATTAATATGGAAGTATATCAATTTATCGGTAGGGACAAGTAGTGTTCCTTAACAAGTTTTTTGAATGTTGATATGGTCTGAGCGTTTCTTATCGTCAAAGGTAAGGCATTCCATAGCCGCGCCGCTTCTACTGTAAAAGATTTAGTAAAGAATCTAGTCGAATGCGTAACTACAGTCAATGTTAGGTTTTCCGATGATCTGAGGTCCCTCGTATGTGTGTCATGTAGAAACGTGAACCGTTTTTTGAGGTAGTCGGGAGTGTGTGGATTGAAAAGAATATTATAAAGAAGGCTAAGTATATGAGTATTCCGTCGAAGTCGGATGGGCAACCACTTGAGCATAGTTCGAAACTCGGATACATGATCATATTTACGAAGTCCAAATATGAATCTAATACAGAAGTTCTGGAGTCGCTCAAGCTTGTCAAGTTGGTCCTCGTTAAGATCAAGATAGCTGGTGTCGGCGTAGTCAAGAATCGGAAGAAGAATAGATTGTGCTAGCGCAGTTTTAGTGGCAGTGGGAAGGAAGTTACGTAGTCTGCGCAGAATTGCAGCGGAAGAGAAGACCTTACGACTAATGTTTTGAAGTTGTACTGTCCAAGATAACGATTTGTCAATAAATATTCCCAGGTTTTTTACGCTGTCACTAATTGGTAGGGTTACTCCATTGAAGAAAACTTGAGGTAACAATTGCCAGTCAATTTTGGAAAGAAGTCTTGAGCTACCTACTACTGTTACCTGCGTCTTTGCTGGATTGACTGTCAACCCAAACCTTTCAGTCCACTTTTGTATACGTCGTAAGTCTAAATTGATAATATGGATAGCTTGAAACAGATTTGCTGTGGTTTCTTGACAATAAATTTGTAGGTCGTCTGCGTAAAGGTGGTAGGATGAGTGAAGTTTGTAAGAGATGGAGTTTATGAAAACGGAAAAAAGTAAAGGAGATAAAACGCCACCCTGTGGGACGCCAGAACAGATGTCAGACCACGTGGAATAAGTGTCGTCTAAACGAATACGCTGGCGGCGCCCGAACAGGTAAGTACGAAACCAATCAACCACTGCTGGAGATATGTTAAGGGTATCTAATATGGCGAGCAGCACTTCGAAATCAACGGTACAGAAAGCGTTGCTGAAATCAAGAAGACAGAGCACTGTCAGCCTACCGTTGTCCATGCCAGACCTTATATCGTCCGTAATATTGACAAGGGCGGTAGTGGTACTATGACCAGGACGGAAACCGGATTGGAATGGATTTAACAGGTTATTTTGGGAAAGGAAGGAAGAAAGCTGATCGTGGACTAAACGTTCAAGTACCTTGGAGAGGAAAGGAAGGATTGATATGGGACGGTAGTCAGAAAAGGACGAAGGATTTCGGACTTTAGGTAGCGGAGTGACTTGAGCATCTTTCCAGAGGGAAGGAAAGACACTACTGGTAATGGAAGTGTTAAGGATGTGAGTAATGACAGGAAGAATTTCGTCGATAATGGGAAGGACCATATTACGGCTGATACTGTCAGATCCAACTGCATTAGAGACAATAGACATGATACCTTTCTTAACATCACAGTCGGTGAATTGACTGAAGAAGAATTGAGGATGTGAAGAAGTTGGTAGAGATGAAAGATAGTTTAATGTGTTAGTTTTGATTGTCCTATCAAAATTGGACGACATGCAATAATGCTGATTTAGGGAGTCTATATCTATGTTTGTAGAATTAATTACCTGACGCTGTTTACCAACTCCTAATGATTTAAGAAATTGCCAGACTTTTGAGGAATCAACATTATTAACGGCATTGTGAATGTGTTGGCGTTGTGCTCTCCTACACACCTTGTTGCAATGGTTACGAATTTCCACATATTTGTCCCAGTTGACATTAGTGGGCCTGGAATTATATTTAGCTTTGGCAGCAGCTTTTTTCTTGATTAAGATTTTTATATCATTATTCATCCATGGTGCTGGTAAATGACGCACTTTAACAGGTCGAATTGGGGCGTGCGTATCGTACAACTGGTTGATTTTTCTAACGAATTCTTCGATCTGTTCGTCAACAGAGGTCACACTAAAAATTCGAGACCAATCTATAGCTTGCGCATCTTCACTCAGACAGTTAAGATCCATAGCACTAAAATTTCTTTGCATCATTATCCTGGGCTTTATTTTAGGGGGACGAATTTTATAGGACAAATAAATTAAATCGTGGCATGAAAAGCCATCAGCTGCACACTGTCCATGTACTACTGAACGATCTAAAGAAGTAACAAAGATGAGGTCAAGTAATGAAGGGGTACAGTTGGGAGGGTGATGAGTAGCACTAAGAGGAAGAATATGAAGATTGTGAGATTTAGAAATAGCTAAGAGAGAAGATGAACGGAAGTCGTTCTTTAGTAGGCATGTATTGAAATCACCCATAATAATGCTTTGACTGTAAGACGGAAGTAAGTTGTGTAAAAGAAATTCGAGAGATGAGAAGTAATTTATATGAAGAGAAGGGCAGTAGTAGACTCCAAGAAGAGTTTTGGTATGTTGGATTTCAACTTCCAGAAAAAGATGTTCTCCAGCATTAGGAGGTGGCGGTTGTGAAGACATGTTAATGATAGAGTAGGGAAAGTTGGAACGTAAATATATGGCGACTCCACCACCTCTGCCAATTGTGCGGTCATTCCTGATGAGAATAAAGCCTGGAAGAGAGTATGATGTAGAAGGAAGAGAAGGTTTCAGCCATGACTCTGAAACCAAAATAGCATGGATATTCTTACAGTCAAAATTCGCCAGCATATCTGAGAAGTGGGCCGGAATACTCTGAGCATTGAGATGAACAACATTAAAGTTGCCCAGAACATCGGAAAACTGGGATTCGAGTATCTCACCTAGGGATGGAACACTATCAAAGCTATCACTATCAAGACCACTACTACAGGAGAAAAAATCGTCTATATCACTGTTAAGTTCCATAATTTAAAAAAAAAGTTATTTAATATACTTAAATAAATACTAATAATTAAATAATAAATATATAATATAATAAATATATTGTCTAATTACCGGTAAGTTATAATCTATATCCACCTGCCGGTTGAATGTAACAAGAAAATTTTAGTTAAACTGTACATATTATTGAAAACAGATCATGTTGTGACATTACAAGCTGTTTAGTTAAATAATAATTTAAATAAAAAATTTAATACAATCCAATACCTACATATAAATTTTGAAATATTCAATCGAAAATTTTATATAAAACAATAAAACTATTTTTACGTTTAGTCATTGCTTCAGTTTAAGTTATTTAGTCTACGGAACAAAAACAAAACGAAAAGTAGAAACGTCAACGTCACTCAAACGTCAACTTCAGATGACTTTTGACAGTTCTGTGTGTACATGCAAAATTAACAGTTATCAATATTATTTTAAAAGTACCTTAAAAAATTAAGTTCGAGTGACAGAGTTTTGAAAAGAAGAGGAATAGAAATTAATAATTAAAAAGTGAAGTTAATATATATATATATACCGTCAACATTAATCATCATCAATGTGCGGATATGCTAGAAAAATGTCACAAACACTAAACACTATGGATGAGAAGACATTACTTTTTGTTAGGAGCATTACGCTTAGGTTTAGCTGTTTCTGTTCTCATTGAACGACCTGGAGCCTTAGTGCCTTCTTGAGTGCCAGATGCCATGGCTATATTATCCACATCTGATAGTGAGTTAATGTGGTGGCGCTCACCATCAGCACCAAGCAGAAAGATGCGTCCCTCCTTAGTCCAGCACTTGTTGACGCCGAATTTTTCACGAACAGACATAAACACGTCATGACGAGATTTGGTCAGGAATTCTGAGGCTGTGATTCCAGACCCTTTAAAATTGGTTTTAGAGAACCAGATCTGATCTCGGATAGAGAGCTGTTGAAATTTCACCAGTATTGGGCGTTGCCTGTGTGGAGCTGTGGGTCTGCCCATACGATGGCAGCGCTTGATAGCATCAGCACCGAAGATTTTAAGATGCTGTTTTAGTACATTGACCACCACCTGCGTCAAAACTTCATCTTTCTCCTCAACCACACCATGCAGAAGAAGAATCTTTCTACGGCCTCGCATTTCAAGCTCATCCACCTTCTGAGTCAGGAGCTCAACCTGATGCTGAAGACATTTGAGGCTCTCCATTATGAAACCTCTAAAACTGTTGAACTCTGCTTCTATATCGGACTTGCTTGATTGTGAAAGGTTATTGATCTATTATGGGGCGGGTTTAGTGGTCTTGTGTTTCGTGTCTAGTGCAGTCTATCTGGGACTATGGTGTATCTCTGGAACGGTAATTGCTAGAGAGCTAAAAATTTCACAGTTTATGTATATCAGTCGTTTAACTGCATCCAATCGTTTTAATAAGCGTGGAGCTGTGTATATCAGGGGGTCAAGTCTGCTAATACAATGTTGTCACAATGACAGTTCAATGACACCATTATAAATAAATAAATATACACGGACATTTTACACAACGTCCTCTGGTCTCAAGCTAAGCTTATATGCTTGTGTTATGGGTACCAGAATACGGATGTACTACATAAACTACTTTTCTTTTGTTAATACATACTTATAATACATAGAAAACACCCAGACGCAGTACAAACATTTGTGTGACATTTATGGATATCACACAAATGATTGTCCCAAGCGGGAATCGAACCCGCGACTTCGTTCTCGGCAGTCCATTACATAAACCACTCCACCACGAAGCCCATCAATTTCAGCCGTCCGTCAGTCAAATTATGGCGCCATAGTGGCATTATTTGTGACAAAAAATCAAGTTTTTTGTCATAATGACGCCATAATGGCGTCAGTGACTGACCATTATAACAACATTGTAATATGATTGTAATAGCAGAATTAGCAGACTTGGCCCCTCAGATTATGCTAACTTTATCCCGTTATTTGTGATTATTTTGTGTCCGTATGGCAAATATATTATGATAATAATGGTACAAACCAAAACAGCTGTGGAAATTTAAGCTTTGCTCAGAAAAATTAAAAATATGCCTCTTTTAACTGGCTGTTGCTCGCCACTTCTAATGCGTGGAATTTTGAAAATTATCCCTGTTCTTGCAATATTTTTCATTAATTCTTCGCACCTATTGGTCGCAGCCAGATGTTATATACCCTTCGATAAGTGGGATATCCAACAAGAAAAGAATTTTTAATATCGTACTAGTAGTTCTTGTGATTAGCGCGTTCAAAGAAACAAACTATTCAGCTTTATAATCTTCTTCTTCTTATATATAAAATTCACGTGTCACAGTGTTAGTTACCGTACTCCTCCGAAACGGCTTGACCGATTCTTATGAAATTTTACATACATATTCAGTAGGTCTGAGAATCGGCCAACATCTATTTTTCAAACTTTTTTTTTAGTCCTATTGCAAAACAACGTTTTCCGGGTCAGCTAGTATTTGTATAGATATTAGTTTCTTTGTTCTTTTTTACAGCGGATGATAGGTGCAATATGCCCATAGAGACAGGACCATGCAGAGCTGCCATGCGGAAGTAAGTAATGTTCATCTTACGATTTGAAATTTGAGAGCTTGCCTCGATTTCTTAGGAGATAACAATCAGATCCTGACCTGGTGCCAATGGATACCTCTCTTTCTCTTTACCTCTCTCTCTCTCCCTCTTGGGAGGGATTAATTGGTCTAGTGTGCCATGCTGACGCTGTGTGTTGGCACAGGGTTTATTTTCGTATTTTCCGTCTGTCACAGACGATGTTGTGTGATGTGTATTGTGTACAATATTCCTTAGCTGACTTTTACAGCACCCCTTTAAAGAAAAGGGATGTGAGACACTTGTATTCTTAATCCGTCACCACACGAACTTTTTTCTCTTATAGTTTGATTGATTCATTATATAGTTAACTAGCTGACCGGGCAAACGTTGTTTTGTCATACTAAAAAAAAAAGTTTGAAAAATAGATGTTGGCCGATTCTCAGACCTAGAGGATATGTACACAAAATTTCATGAAAATCGGTCGAGCCGTTTCGGAGGAGTACGGTAACTAATACTGTGACACGTGAATTTTATATATTAGACTAGCTGTCCCGGCAAACGTTGTTTTGCCAATCCAAAAAAAAAATGGTTTGAAAAATAGATGTTGGCCGATTCTCAGACCTACTGAATATGCATGTAAAATTTTATAACAATCGGTCAAGCCGTTTCGGAGGAGTACGGTAACTAACACTGTCCCAACTAACATTTTGGTGTCATTTACAGGTTTTAATATAACTTCATTCTGTTTAAATGAGTAATAATTATCTCAGTTCTAACTTAAAATGTTATAGAGGAGTTAGAAAATAAATTTAGCTCCAACAGTGGTTCTAGAACTTTAATGAACGGTGTTAAACAGTTTTTAGAGTTAGAATAGTGCTAATCGCAGCAAGGACCGTTAAGATGTTATAGCCCAAACCTGTTTGTAGCACCTAAATCTACACAACAGTGCTCGCTGACTCACGTTAACACTTATTGTTGTGTAGTTGTTGCCGCGAAGTGTCTTATATGTCTTTAGGTATTATATTGAATATAAGGTGCAGGTATTGGTTGTAAAAGAGAGTTGGTCAAGAGTGTAGTAACTCAAAATACTAAAAGTGTTGAACAACTCATTTATGTAGATTTAAGCTGTAATGTTCATTTTACTAAAGCAAATTGCGCTAGGCAGGTACACTTTAAAGATATTGTAAAAGTAATAGTGTTAGACAAAACTATGGACTTTTATTAACACTCCGAGGCAGGCCTTAATATAGGTACTTAAATAACGCATTATGTGTTAAAACAACTTTTTGACGAACTGAGGAAATAATTTTACTGGGTATTAGATTAATTCACATTAAAATGAAAAGATTACAAACTTGGAGTAAACAAAAGAAAACAGGTGCAGTGAAAAAAAGAATTCAACAGGAACGTCGTACTTTTTTGGATTCTGTTTATATTGGTACGAATGACCCAAAACAATCAAATAGTTTTGATAATATCCTATTAGATTATGTTGTTCCAGTAGTTACGAAAAATAAAGAAGATTCGCTACAAAGCGGAAATTTAAATAGTCCTAATACGAGCAATTTTGGTCAAGTTCGAGTGGAGGCACAACAACATGGTTCCGTAGAACAAGAAAAAAAGGAATCTCAAGTAAATCTCAGTTTTTTAGAATCCTTACCACTTAGTGAGTCAGAAGACGAAGTAGAAGAAGCAAAAACTAGTGATATTGAAAAAATTACTTCGCTAACAAAAAAATTAAAAACGTGGTCTATAGAAAACAATATTACCCAAATTGCTTTAAAACAGTTGCTGCTGATTTTGAATGAAGGCTATGTTAGTACAACATTATTCCTTCCGAAAGACCCACGAACAGTTTTGCGAACTCCAAAAGAAATTTGTATTAAAAATATCGAAGGAGGACAATATTGGCATCATGGTATAACTGAACCTTTGACGAAATTACTTATGGATATCGGATCCACTTCCAATATTATTCAAGTGAGTTTTAATTTTGACGGTCTACCAATATTTAAGAGTGCCAAAAAGGAGTTCTGGCCAATATTAGCTAATGTGGAGGGGAATATATTGACAATTGGGATCTACTATGGTACAGGCAAACCAAAAAGTTTAGAAGAATATTTAGAGGATTTTGTAACAGAGATGAAATCGTTACTTCTTAACGGAATTTTCATTAATGAAAAGCTAGTTACTATAAAAATCAAATGTTTTGTTTGCGATTCTCCAGCAAGGGCATTCATTAAAGGTAAGCATTTTATTATTTATGGCCGTTTTTAAACTTTAACAATATTCTTCTTTAATCGTGATAGGAAAAATAAATTACTAAGTGGGTATAGTCAATTTCCATTGAGAATGACGCTTTCCATGTACTCCTTAGTTTTAGGTTGCATGACTCGCATGTAGTGCTTGAAACTAAACTAAATTAAATACGCTAATTTTTAACTAATATTTTTTTGAAATATTTATTTGTATTGGCTAAATGTGTAATATACTTAATTTTTTCAGGTGTATGTAATTTTAATGGAAAAAATGGATGTTTAAAGTGTACAACGATAGGAGAATATTCACATACATCGCATACTGTAGTTTTCTCTACTAAGGAAGATTCTCCAAGAACAGATGAAAATTTCAGAGCCAAAATTTACGGACGTCATCATAAATTAAATTCTCCCCTGTTGAAACTACCAATTGATATGGTAGAAGATTTTCCAGTAGCGGATTCTTTGCACCTCATAGATTTAGGTATAATGAAGAGATTGCTTGTTGGATGGCGAGACGGCAATTTCGGAACATATTTGACTAAACTGTGTGCGCGGGATATTGAAAATTTAGATGTATTTTTAAAAAATTGTAAATTACCGTCTGAGATACACCGGGCAGTAAGAAGTATAGATTGTCTCGCTTATTGGAAAGCCAGTGAATTTAGATCATTTTTTCATTATTTAAGCATTATTATATTGCCTGATATCCTTCGTGCTGATGTTGTTGAACACTTTTTGAGTCTATTTTGCTCTATTACGATATGTTCCACAGAATTTTACAGTAGTTTACTGCCGCTTGCCAAAGAAATGCTGAAACATTTTGTGGAACAGTACAAATATTTCTATGGATCTCATAGTATCACAAGTAATGTACATAATTTACTCCATGTTGTGGACGAAGTTCAAAAATTTGGCCCTCTTTACAAATTTAATGCGTATCCGTTTGAAAATCAATTATATTTAATCAAGAGAATGTTAAGACAGGGTGACAAGCCTCTGGCACAAGTTGCTAAGAGAATTTGTGAGGCAAGTACAATAATTAATCCCTTGGTGACAACCGAAACCACGAATAAAGTACCCTATTTGACAACTAGTAAAAATAATCGTATAATTCACTTCAAAAACTTTGTTCTTTCTTTAAGGCCGGAAGATAAATATTTTATGACTCACAAAGAAGACATCTTTGAACTAAAAGACTTGTTGACCTCTGGTAGTGAAAAAGAGATTAAGATATACGGTAAAAAATTTTTGAACAAAGATATCATATTTGACATACCTATTAAGTCATCGTTTTTATGTATGTTTAAAGTAAAAAAACCTTATGTTGTCTCTGATGATTTTATGGTAATGAATCCAGATGAAATTAAATGCAAATTAGTTTGTGTGGGTCATGAAGATATATTATACTTTCTACCATTATTACATACGCTGTAGGTTTGTACTTACTGAAATGATAGCAAGTTTTTACTTGATAATTTCTTTATTAAATTAGTAAAAAAAATTGGAAAAAATATAGTCACATAATTATGTAACTATATTTTTAATGTGTATTATGTAGTGTATTATGTAACTGTGAACATTTAGAAACAAATGGATATTAGCTTTGCCAATATTTCACAAATAAAATGAGTTATAAGAATAAAATGTATTATAGATATTTCTGCTTAAAATTGTAACTTAATTGGCTTAATTAAATATCAAGAAAATGTCCATCTCTGAATCAAAAAAATATTAAAGAACCATTATAAAATTAAAGAGGCTTACTTTAGCTTCGATTGTTAAACATTGGAAATTGTAATCATATTATAGTAACAAAAACAATGAGCAGCAAAAACAATGTATCCATAATTCTCAAAAATAAACACATAAGTACTTAAGTAATAAATCAACAAAGTTATTTTATCTAAACTATCTATGGTAACTACGAATATAATAATTTACCTATGCTTTACTAGACAAAGTTAATTGTTTTGAGATAGAACGGCCTTACGTATTAGTAGATATACTTTCAACATATAGGTATACTACTACCGTGGTCTGCATATTAAATACTCGTATATACTAACCTACAAAACATATTTTTCATATTTTGCTAATGTCAAGGAACTATATCATTCAGTCTTACTGAATTTACAATCAGTCTCACATACAACCAAAATAAAACAAAAATTAAGAATACTCCAATGACGTAGATCTTTACATAGTTTTTGATTATCATTAACGCAGTGATTCTTTTTCTTCAGGTTCAGACACTTGTCTCCTTTCCGATGTTAATATTAGAATTGCGTTTTCTTCTTTATGTTCCTCTGCCATTTCTTCTTGTGAATCATTCCTTTCTTTGTTGTCCTCCGTGTTTTCTTCTATTTCTTCTGAAACCTTCACACGCTTCGATTTACTTTTGGGGTTCGAACGCCTTGATGTTGAAGCTCTTTCAAGTTTTGCCATTTTCCTTTTCTTGGCGTTTTTCAAAATGGTTTTGAAAAATATTTCATTGTCTTTTAAACAATATGTCTCATCCCAATGGTGCACCATATTCCAAAAAAATGATAATACATGTTTATAACCTTTTAAAGGAACTTTCAAATCCTCACCTCTGCTACCCCCACTCCATGAGCACTCCGAAATAAATTTTCTTGTAAACAAGACATCAACAAGCATATAGGCACAATCTATACCTTTACCTCCAGAACATAGTATGGAATAAGTATTTTTCAAACGGTCTCTGTTTATTGGATCCGATAACTGCTTTTCTAGATCATCTAAATCCTGAGCACTGTCAACTGGCTTTATATTTATTGGAATATTGTCAATATGACCTTTGCTGCTATTTAAAGTTTGTACATCTTGACTAGATGATAAAAGTATTTGAGACACTGCATCTTCCAGTTGCACAGACAAAGCAGATACCTTTTGAATCAAACTATTTTGCAAGTTGTTTAGAGATTGAAGCTGGGCGAAAATTGCAGAGTTAGTATCCAGTTGCTGCTGATGATTTTGAAGAATTTGGCTTACAAGAGTTGCTTGGTTGTCTAATATATTTTTCTGGTTCTCAAATATTTTATTTATGTCAAAGTCAACTGAATCTGCTACTAAAGGCGTAGTATCATTTGATAACACAGGTATGTTCGTTGAACTTGTTTGTATATAAGATACGTTGCAGTTTAATTCCAAGTCAGCGGACGATGACGCTGAGTCTGATACAAGATTTGTCAAAATGACATTGCCCATCTGAAACAAAAAAGACCGGTAAATTTTTATTATCCAAAACTAGCTTTGGTTTGAGCTGTGCGTTGGTATGTCAGTCAGTCAGTCACGCTTCTCTTTTATATATATATATATATATATATATAGTTGTCAACAGTGTGAAAAGCGTTTAATAATTGGTGAATCATAAATTCTAAAACACATTCTTTAACACTGCTAAAGTTATGATCTGCATAGTTCTTACCATATCTTGCGCCACTGAATTCAGGTCTAAAGATTTTTTGTTTTGTGGATATCGCCGCTGCATATAATTATCGGCATCGTCCTCCGTGTCACTGTGCTTCAGCATTTCAGATACAAGCTGTTCTCCAATTTCGTAACTTAATACATTGCTCCGTTTTACTTTACATTTCATTACGTCCCAGTCTAGCGTTGGTGAAGAACTTTCATCTTTTATATACTTTGATATGCATTTATTAGGATATCTGAGAATATTATTAGTTTCCCAACCCGAGGGAACAGTAAATAATTTATATTTTTTCCCCTCTAAGGTTTGGACTACTTTGAACGGCATACTGAAACAAAAATAATAACAACTTAGTACGCACATGCCCAAACACGCACATGCGCACACTCATACAAACACACTACTACCCAATGTGGTAACATTATTTATGTCTTTAACTGGCGGCGTCACTTATTGGCCGTATAAGGCCGCTCAGCATTAGTAGAGGGGGTGAGTTTACGCATAAAGTAAAGCGGTTGTCGATTAACTAAAAGCGTGCGCGCATTGACTTGACCGCGCGCGTTGTCGTGCCCACTTTGTTCCACCAATTTCGTCTATAAATCGCCCACTGCGCAGGTACACCGCCAGCAGCCTATAGGCGGAAACATATTTACGTGTCGTGTCGTGGCGTGCTCTGGCGTTATTTCTGAACAGTACTTAACGAGCCATTGCAGCGTTCAAACATATATAATGTTTTCTTCTGATTCGGATAGTGATTTTGATGAAGACTTTCAATTTCTGTACTCTTGTACTCCTTACACCTTGAGTCATATATAACATTTCGTTGACGTACAAGTTTTTTTTTAATTCACACAGCGCCAACTAGCCCCAAGCTAAGCTAATAAAGCTTGTGTTATGGGTGCTAGTTTGACTGATATACTACATAGACCACGTTGTAAATATATACTTATCCTACATAAAAACGTCCAAGACCCAGTACAGAAAATAAAGTTTATCACTTCAATTTTCTGTCCTGGCCGGGATTCGAACCCGGGGCCTCTTGCGTGGCAGACTGGCATGTTGACTACTGAACCGCTCAGGTCGTCGAAAGTTCAATAAGATCGGTCATTTTGCTGCAAATCTAGTAAATTAAAAGTATCCGCTAGATGTTCGCGCCACGAGCCATGCGGGTAGTATAGAAACACATTTGCCTGTTGTGTCGTGTCGCGTCATATCCCCCACCACCGCTCTGGCGCAATCGGTGGCGAGCAGTCGGCGCCACGACAGAACGCGTTCCGACACGACACGACATGCAAATATGCCCCTAACCATATTAAATGTATGAAACCGATTTGCTTATGGCGCGCCACGACACGCCACGACACGTAAATATGTTTCCGCCTTTAACTACTTAACAAATGCCAGTTATACATAAAAATACCCTACCCACGTACCTATACCTACTACATGTACTTATAGGATTTCATAAATAAACTAAACTTTCGGTACAAATACTAACTTTTAGTACATAAAACCTAACATTGTATAATATTACATTAAGTTAAGATAAACAAATATGTATCATATTCAATACCTGGATCTTGTAAGCGTATTCGGATACCAAAGTGAGATGACTAGCGTAACGCCGTAACGCGCAGACACATTGACGTCCGTCTCCGTCCGTTGACTGTGAAAGAGTGAGTGATTGATTTATTTTGCTAGTGAAGAACGAGGAAAAGTTATACGACAATTAGAAACTTGTTGAAACCTGGACAATCTTAAAAAGTAAATGTTTCTTTAGAAAAATTCAACAATTCAAATTCAAAACTTTACTTGTGATGTAATTTTTAACAAAAAGAAATTGACTTCACATAGCCCTATTTCTTTAACACAGACCCACCTTTGGAATATCTTTCCTCAAAAAATGTATCACCAATATCGATTCACAAACGACGAAAAAGCATAAACACGGTTGAATCGAGAAACCTTCCTCTTTAATTACTGTTGAAAGTTAGATCTTTCAACCTTACCTTCGTGTAACTCAAATGGGTGTTAAGCCGTATATCCGTCACTGTATGTAGTCTATATTCAATTTGTTTAAAGCTAACACTTGGTACCATACATTACATATGCTTTCATGAACTTACCTGACCTTTAAGTAGATTACAAAAGTCAAAAACAAATTTGACAAACTAGTTTCAATCTGAAAGTTCTAAAATTGTAAACGCTGCGTTGTACTCATCACTCAGTTTAAGTACTCATATCACCTACATTAAACTAGTAACAGGTATAAGCCCTACATCTTTAGATAACGTGATCTAAATTTATCCTCACTAACTCTCTGGTTAAGTCAATTTTAATTAAGGTGTCAGTATAATATTTACGAAAGCACAAAATAAATTAATCGATTCGAATTAACTTACTTCACCAAGGTTGGTTTTATACCTACCACAAAGCACTTTTCACACTAACTTCAAAATTTCAAAACTCTTTTTCACTTACCAGTAGGTATTTTGCGTACAATATCACTTTAAACTTAATTGTAAACTTTCAATGATTTATCTCGGCACGAGTAACTACATTAAATAAAACGATAGAATAGGCGAACACAAAATATCTCACGACAGACACAGCCTCTATGTCCTATACTATGTCAGTACTGTTTACAACATTACCTATTTTAAATGATAATAAACCAGTTTAAATTTAGTGTTAAAATAAGTCATTATTGTCCCGCACTTTTTACTACTAGTACATGTATGATACATGTTGTACACACACGCGTATTACAATCGTAATTACAGTAATTGTAATTAACAAGTAGTTTTAAAGGTCCCACAATTGGAGTAACTTTATGCTTTCGTGACACGTACGGTACTTACAGAAGTATTTAAGTACGGTACTTACAGAAGTGTTACACACACTAATACGCCGCGATGTGCACAGCACGAACTCTCGAATAATACTGAGCCTTAGCCACGTTCGCCTATCGTATTTAAAGCAACCTGTGAGTGGGGGTAGTGGGGAGTTGCGACACAATACAATCCCCACATTACGGCCATGATAACGGGTTATGCAATCTTCAATATCTTTAGGGCATATTCTTAGTTAATATCTCGACATTAATCAGATACTAAACTAAATGAGAATTAACTAACTAATTAGGCATAAGTAAATCAGGAACTAATTTCTTATACCTACAAATTGGTTATAACTTTAATATTCTTTTAAAACCTATGTCCTTTACGTCTAGCCGACAAATAAAAGAAAAGCAACTTAGCGACTTATTAATTATTATCATTATCCACGACATATCTAATACCTATGTAAAAAATACAACCATCCGACACTATAAAAAGATACTCCACAGATTATTTTTTATTAGTTTTAGTACTAAATAAAAAACATTGTATTTTTTGTGATTATTTAAAACTTACGTTTTGATTCTTTCGTTGAAGAACCCTAATCCAGTCAGTTTGTAAAATGCTTAGCCGGTTGTAGTGTCTTGGCTATAATAAGTGTAATTATTTAAGTCTATTAATGCACTGCTAAGTGTACTAAAGCCTGCACAATATTCTTGACTAAAGATGTTGTATCACAAAAAGTGTAATAGATGTCTTAAGTGACGACAAAAACCTTCAATGTAAGTTCGCCATTGTTTTGTTGAACTAACCTATAAATTGACTGAATTATTCAATATTTGAAAACAAAATACTTCATTACTCATGTTATTTTTTCATTCCATTGATGCCACTTTATTTAAAATGCTACTGGCTACGAAAAAAATACAAAAAATGGTATAAATTTGAAGTGTCTATGTTTTTCATTATATGTTTAATTTGAAATTTTATGGAAATCTTTAATAAATTCCAAGCGCGTTAAAATTGAGATGGAAAACATGGTATACACTTACCGTAAAATCACAACGGCAGATCGTTTTCACTTCACAACAACTTGAATACTTATGTTTACTATCCTTCTGCCAATTATTATTTCGCCATGATGTTACACTAGATCTGGTACACAATTTTGTTAAAGAACTAAATACAATTGGTTAGTAAATATACTCAAGTAACGGCATGATACTTACTTGAGAATATTTTACATAACTAATACGCTTCAAAGTGACATATATACAACTGTTTTAATAGGTCTAATAAAGTTTTAAATGGTAAATAATTCTTAGCTGACGTTTTTCTATAACCCATAGTGTTAACTAACTCATCACAGCCGCAGTTATACCGGTTGAAGCTATAACTGAGAATGAATAAACACTCTTGTGTAGGTACTTTAGCACCTATATACCACCGCTCTGTAAGCTCTCTAGAACCTTAGCCTCTAAAATCGTGGGCCTCTTTCGTGGTTATAAGTGAGTTAGAGCACTCTATAACTCTAATACTACAGGTATTCTTAACACGTAGATTCTCAAACGGAACCGATATACAAACGATATACAGTTTGTTTTAAAGCTTATGTGCTAGTTGGGGTGACACGTGAATTTTATATATTAGATATGTTTTCAGGTACGCTTACAACACCGGTACTTCAGAATGCCAACAGTTTATTTACGGTGGTTGTCAAGGCAACAGCAACAGATTTAATACGTTAGAAGAATGTAAGGCTAGGTGCGAACAGTCATAAACTTCACTGATGTCTGTGACTGATGTAAATAAAACTACTTTTTACGGATTTAGACGCGTATATTTGTTTTAAATTTTGGCCTGACGTTTCGGAGACTTTGCAGTCACCATGGTCACGGGTGAGACGTAAAAAAGTAGTTTTATTTAAGCAAATGAGTCGCGCAAGTGTTAGGGAATATTATACTTCACTAATATGTTTATATTTTACAAAAAACATGTTAAAACTTATTAATTATTTAATATACCTACTATTTATTATTTACTTACTTAATTGTTCTTTTTACTTACTCCATTAACGTCCCACTATCAGGCCCGAGCAGTAGAAGACTATTTGTATAGGCTCATTTTACAATTTCTAAGTAAGATTGCAATATTTACGCATATTGTATTATGTAGTGTGTAAATGGGTGAATTTCCCGAGGACAAAAATTACGTGGCCTCGATGAAATTGGTACTGTAAAACATAATTATAATATTCTAATATTTTTTTGTAGTTAGATGAAATAGTTATCTATGTGTAGCACTAAATATTTAATTAAATAGGATTAATAGATGCTCAGAAATAAAAATTAAACCTCGAAATCTTTCATTACCGTGTTTGTCCACACATCACCTTAATGTGTATTATAAGTCATTGATAAAAATCTATTGATTATTTATATTTAAACCTTATTTTATTTGATACGTAAATAGTTGAAGTATTGTTACAGAAGACATTTATTCATAAATTTAAATAAGACAACGAGTGGTTAAGGGCCTACATCAATATTATCGTATATCATCGCCGACACGTACATATTAACACAGCCAGTAGGCACAGAAAATGACGAATTAGGGATACTTATCCTATTTACTCAAAATCTACTAAATATATTTTAATTCTGATTTACATGTTTCTATATATAATAGTTACTTATGTTTTTAAAGTTATTTCATTAGTTAATACGCGATAATAGACCGACAAATGAAAAAATTTTAAATTTTGAGAGGTTGTTTCGCCAAGATTTTCTATCGAGAAAACTTTTTTCAATCGTGTTTCTGAGTTGATGCGATCCTAGATCATATATTGAAAAAACATATACTTAAAAATTAGAGCTCTAGCCATTCAATCTAAAGAAACAATGAAAACTTCGTACATAGAAAAATGCACGAAGCTATTTTGGTATCCTCTTAATAAAAATATATTTATCCTAGAGCTACGTTTCATCGCCATGTCTTAAATATATTTATGAATATTGTTTTATCTAAGGACTTGCGTCCCCCACCCCTGTGTGCTAAACGTTGTTTATCAGTGTCGCTTGGTGCTTGTCGTGGAAGAACATATCTACGCGCCTGCGTTTTCGCGCCATAGATGTAAGTATCCATTTTTTTTGTACTGGACATTTTTTCTTTCATCGCCGTGGATAGGTCTAACTTCTATTTGAATAAGTTTGTCCTCTTAATTAAGCTTTCGATAGAAAGCTGTTTGTCTTATGTTTATTTGTGACGTATTAATTACTATGAATCATTACTAGATTTTTGGATACTTGATGCTTTAGCCTTGATTTTCGTCGCCGTGCTCTCATTACCGTGGTTTCAGTGGCCTAAATTTGCTATGGCAATGAAAAAAAAAACACGGCGATGAAACACAATTTCATTGCTATGTCTTTTAAAACAATCTACTTTCATTGCCATGACCAGTTGTTTCATTTCCGTGCGTTATGTTTTCATCGCCACGGCCTGATTAATAAAAAACCTATCTGCATTTATTAGTGGACTGCTTATTTTTAGGAAGACAAGATACCTAAAACGAAACTATCAGAAGAGGAGAGAAAGGAAAGAAAAAGATTGGCCGAGCAAAAGCGAAGTTTAAAATTAAGAAGCGACCCTGTTTTACGAGAGGAGTATTTAAGAAAAGAAAGATAATCTTTCTAATATAAGACAATAAAGAAATTTTCATACTTAATAATAGTGATACGAGTGAACTGGAAAGACCAATATTTCTGTTAACAGACCCATATTGTTAGTGGTGATGAGATGTAACTTAGAAAGGATTTTTTACTAGAAAATACTGGACTACAACGACTGGGTACAAACTACAAAGCGTAGGGCTACCTAATCACAGTCGGTCTAGATTTTTATAAATCTTATTACTTTAAACGAGCAATTTTTGTATATATGTATATATATAATTGGAATCTCGGAATCGGCTCCAACGATTTTCATAAAATTTAGTTTAAAGGGGGTTTCGGGGGCGATAAATCGATCTAGCTAGGAATTTTTTTTTTCTTTTTGGCCACACCACCCGAGCGAAGCTCAGTCGCCCAGATATTGTTACTTATTGATTAAACGCAAATTTTAAAATCACACTATGTTTTCAAGCAATAGTACTATAATATAATACTATAACACTTTAAAAAAGTATATTATTATTTGTTGATTTCTATTGTGTAATTTTTTGTGTGAAAGAATTTAAATAAATGTTTGTGTTGGTTGTTAACTTTTATTTAATTTTGCTCCGATGGGAGAATGATATTGCGAAGAAGGTACGAGTAAAAAGAGTGTATGTGTGTGTGTTATCTACGTCTTTCCCTCTCAGAGACTGGGAATAGAACAAAAAATATAATTAACTGGTATCTATTGCAGGTAAGTATATTATTTAAAAGATAATTGGCTATTTTCATTACCGTGGATTGATTCTATCATTCCCGTGGCACAGTTCTTTAATTGCCGTGCACGCGTCTTTCATCCCCGTGGCACGAAATTTTTAATGGTCTATATCTCGTTAGTTTTTTAAGCTACCAGCTTGATATTAAGCAAGAATACATATATTATCAAACACTTGAGTAAACACTATTTTTGCTTGATCCAAAGTTAAAGAATAAAAATCCACGGAAATAAAAATTTTATTGGACCTGTTGAAATTTACCCAAATAAAGAAATAAAGAGAGATATCTACCTATCTAATTTAATATAGGTATCTATAGGAAACAATATTCTTTCATTTTTAAGACGGAAAGAAAATGAAAAGTTTTTAAATAGGTACGTAGGGTGCATGCTGCATCAAGTACTGCACGTCTCAGCAAAAGCAATCGTGTGCTTTTGCCAGTTTGCTGAATGTCCAAAGTTCCGAGAAATCGTCTATATGTATGTTACAACTCTCCTCTGTCACAACCCTCCTAGGTCTCCCATATCCCATTATAAATTAAATTATAATGGTCTTATTCATAATGACTTATCGGAGGTTTAAAAGTTCGATTAAAAACGGTTCGCAAAAATTTTCAAAAATTGTTCTCCATAATAGTCTTTTTACGCTAAAACGTATATTATCTCTCCGATAAAATCTCCGTTTAAACCTCCGATATGTCATTATGAATAAGACCATCAATCTATACTAATATTATAATGCTGAAGAGTTAAGTTTGTTTGTTTGTTTGAACGCGCTAATCTCAGGAACTACTGGATAGAATTGAAAAATTCTTTTTGTGTTAAATAGTGCATTTATCGAGGAAGGCTATAGGCTATATGACATCACGCTGCGACCAGTAGAAGCAATGCAGTAGTGAAAAATTTTGCAAGAACGGGATAAGTTTTCTAAATTCCACGCGTAGGGAGTCGCGGGCAACAGCTAGTTCTTAAATAAAATAAGGATAATGTATTATTATCATTCAACTTATCAAGGTCATTTTTAATTTCAAAATTTAATCTTACATTTTTCCTTATCTGGTAATATAAACTTGACCTTGCTCAAGTATTATGTTATGAAGAGTATAAATAATTAAGGGCCTACATCAATATTATCGTATATCATCGCCGACACGTACATATTAACACAGCCAGTAGGCACAGAAAATGAAGAATTAGGGATACTTTTCCTATTTACTCAAAATCTACTAAATATATTTTAATTCTGATTTACGTGTTTCTATATATAATAGTTACTTATGTTTTTAAAGTTATTTCATTAGTTAATACGCGATAATAGACCGACAAATGAAAAAAATAAAAAATTAGAGAGGTTGTTTCGCTAAGATTTTCTATCGAGAAAACTTTTTTCAATCGCGTTTCTGAGTTTATGCGATCCTTGATTATATATTGAAAAAACATATACTTAAAAATTAGAGCTCTAGCCATTCAATCTAAAAAAACAATGAAAACTTCGTACATAGAAAAATGCACGAAGCTATTTTGGTATCCTCTTAATATGATAGGGTCACAGTGATAAAGGTTATTGTGTTAAATGTCCCCAAAGTGCTTGAACAGGACCATTTACTGGTTCAGGTCTGTTAGTATTCCTTCCACAGCGTCCAGAACGTCGGCATCTTGATATAGGTTCTTCAGAAGCATTGCTGAAAGGACACGAAATATTATTTGAAAATAATTCAAAATAGTAACCTGCCCAGAGTTTGCACTTGTAACACTTCTTTTCCACTTTTGAAAATATGTTTTATTGCTTTCTAATCTAAAAATAATTTAAGCATTAAAAAATATTTCAGTAATGAAACAATGGTACCGATTCTAAGTGCACAATTATACCTACTTAACTAAAAAATTAAAACAATTAACTGTGGCGTATTTTGATTAATTGGCAATTTCCTTGAGCACATTTTTATGAATTAAAATCGTTGGCAAATAATATAAAAATTTTCTAATAAAAATTTTCAGTTAACATTACCGAATTGTGCAATTGACACAATCAATTTTCATTTTTTAGTTAAGCTTTGTTGTGTACGTAGAATCGGTACCATTATATACCTTTAAATATATTGAAGCCTCTGAGTATTAAATAACAGGAGTTGGTAATGCTAGCGAATCATCATCACCTACGCATTTATCCTCAGAGACTGTAGAGCGCCATCTGCTGCGATCCAAACTTAAATTATACTGTATAATTATGTAAGTACCGGTTTCCCGAGTAAATAATGTTTGTTCCGTTCGTGTGGTGACGGATTAAGAATACATGTGTCACCACCCCATTTCCCAAGGTGCCGTGAAGTGGCGTTCACGGCACTTTGGGAAGGGGTGTTACACAGTGATAACGTCCTATCTGAGAGATGGAAATCTCGAAAATAAACACTATGCTAACACGTCTGGTCAGCGCGGCATAGTAAACCTTAAACCTCCTAAAATGGAGGAGGTTAGTGCCTAACAGTGGGACGTTGATAGGCCGGAAGAAGAAGAAAGTTCAGATATATTACTAGCTTATTAAAAAACAAAGTCGTAATTTTTGCATATATATCCTTATGTGAGCTTAAATCTTCAAAACTTCGCTACAAATTTTCATGCGGTTTTTTATAGATAGAGTACAAAAGTCAACCATAGATAGAGTACAAAAATCAACAAACTTACATCGGTTTGTTACCATTACATGGTTCTGTCCCAGGTTTACAAGGTTCTTCTGAGACTAAAAAAGAAAATTAAGTGTAACATATTTAACTAGCATTTAGATAACAGCAGATCGTGTCCGTGAAATGACGGAAATAACTACAAACATCCTTACAATCTATACTAATGGTATGAAGCTACATAGTTTGTTTGTTTGAACGCGATAATCTCAAAAACCACTGCTCCTATTTGAAAAATTCTTTAAGTGTTGGATAGTACAATTCTCGAGGAAGTCTATAACCTCGCGCTCACTAAGAGATAACAGTGTTCGTATACGTATGAGCATTGCTCTCATACCATTTTAAGTAAGTTAAAAAAAAATGTAAAGAGTGTCATAATTAATCATAAATGATTTTTTTTATTTGTTACGATATTATGTGTGGTCACTATTCTAGTCCCGTTTTCGAGTGAGGGCGACACATAAACGTTCTCATTTATTGTTGCTATATTGTAAATCCTTCTTCTTCTCCTTCTTCCCCTTATCCCAAATTATTTGGGATCGGCGCAGCACGTTTTTTCCGTCCAATCTGTCCTATCAGCCGTCATATTCTCGTCAACTCCTTTTTCTTTCATATCGTCTCTCACTCAGTCCAATCATATTTTTTTTGGTTTTCCTCTCCTTTCCGGCCATCAACATTCATATTCAACACCTTTTTGTAAATTGTAATTTAAATTTAAAAAAATTAATATTTTTAAAAAGTAACTTACGGCTACGGCAATGTACGTAAGCCAACAATAAAATTAAAAAATAAATTGTACACTTCATTTTGTAAAGATAGATCACGAACAACACCTTTGTGTTTAATGATGGCTTTTGTATTATTAACTTCCTTTATATAAATGTTGCCCCTACCGTGCAAAAAATCGGTAATCGCAAAATCATAATATAGTTAATATTTATAATAAGTGAAGATATGGGACTATAATAATGATCCACAAAAAAATACAAAGTAAAAAAGACGCGTTTATTTCGTTTTAATTAAATTTGTACATTTTCGTAATGTAAAAATTTTTTTAATCATCTTCAAAAGTAGAAGCTAATATTTTTTTTATTTTTTTTCTCTTTATTTTTAATGGGGGCTTATGATTATAACATAATATGTCAGCCCCATCATAACTTAAACTAATGTATCTACAAACTTAAACCTATGTACATAAATAATAAGAATCAACTACAAAATATCAATAATCACATATGAAAAAACAAAAACAAAATATTATTTGTGTCAAAATCAACAACGTTGTTTTTGATAAAGTTTAGCTTTGAGAAGCTAATATTATGCAAACTGTTGTTAAATGTCTGTCTCAGAGGGAGTCAGCTCTGTAGGTAGTCTATGCCAACATTGGGCAAACTAAACGAAACAGAGACAACGATATACGCTAGACAGAGAAATCACTATCAGTGTTTTGCACAATCAGTTTAAAAATTCGTACCGTAATGGTAGATTTTTTTAATGGCGGTTACTACATTCTCAATGACTTGTTGTTTAACTTATTATTTAGTTTATAATTAAATTCATGTGCAATGCACGATTTTGAATAAATTTGCTTAATTACTCATAAATTACTTATTATTTTAGAAATAATTTGTTTTTTATTCAGCAGCAACACCGAACACTTGCAAGAAAATTAAAATGGTGGTTCATTGTTTTGTTTATATCTTTGTTTTTGCTAAATTTGCGTAGAGGCTTATTTGAAAATCCTATATAAATTTAATATTATTTTTGTGTTTTTGTTCTTGGACACTGTGTTTTTTGTATCTTGTGACACGAAACAACTTTCGAGATAGAGACTCATTTTCATATTTTGTGTACGGTTCTTTGCATCTTAAAATGTCTCGCCACACGCGTAATGAACTTAGCAGAAAGTGTGCTAAGTGTAACATCACGGCAGCAGAAGATGGAAACTTGAGTTTCCACAGATTTCCTCTCCCCGGTAAACAAAACATACCTTATTGAAGTAAGTAACTAACCTATTTTTAATCGTTCTTAGTTTCTCCATTTATGACGGGCCCAGTGGCTGCCAGTGGCATATTCGTAGTGTAACTGACTTTCGTTCAAGCGGTGGCGGGTTTGATTCCTGCACAGGACTAATATTTGTTTGATAAACACAAATAATTGTACTGTGTCTGGGTGTTTTCTATGTATTTACAAATCAAAAGTTATTCAGCAGTAATCTGGTAGCCATAACACAAGCTTAATATACAATTGCAATTAATTTGGGACTAGAGGATGTTGCATAAATTGTCTGTAAATATTTATTTATTATTTCCACAAATTAGCTAAAACCTTAAAGTCCCTTTGGCTATCTAATAAAATTCATAGAAAACTTATTAGCTGCATTATTTTCCCTTTGTTTGTGTGCCTCTGTATGAGCAATAGTTGATTAGATGAAAATCTAATTTATTCGATAATTATAGGGCATCTATTTGGGCTGAATACTGTTATCCCACTGGACAGTGGCCGACTGAAAAACAGCTAAAAGATTTGTACTCGCAACACAAGATGCTATGTAGTAAGCACTTTGACGACTCCTCGTTTACAAGCAGTGCTAGGAAACGATTGAACAATTATGCAATTCCAATTGGAGCACAAGAATTATTGATAAAGTATCGCCAAGAACAATGTGCAAGTACAAGTGGAAGTAATGAAGACACAAATATCTCAGTTGAGAATCCTCAAGTAAGTGTAACATTAGCATACTTAGTCACTCAAAACTCCCCTAATATTAAAGCTTGAAAATATGTACGTGATTTGAATCAATAAGTCCAGTCAAAAAAGTACCTAACCCAAAATTTTCTATAATACTTATGTGAGTGATCGAATCAAATAAAACTGCTGTGTCTTATTTTACCTAATTTAAGGTCTATGGTTTAGTGTGCCTCAATAATTTATTGCAAATGTGTATCTTTTACATGTATTATATGTAAGTACTAGCAGCGCCCTGCTATGATACCTGTGGTAAAAAGGTTTAAAGACACAGACTACTCACTCTGTAATCAATTATCCGACAGGGTCACTGCATTTTTCCGGGATTAAAAGTAGCCTATATTGTTAATCTAGAATCTATGCTATCTTAGTACCAAATTTCAATCAAATCTGTTGAACCTTTTGACTGTGAAGAAGTAACAAACATACACACATACAAACTTTCGCATTTAAAATAGTAAGAAATAAGATTACCAAAAAAGTCCTGTTAAGTTTAAGGCGTACCTTGTGGGGTTCGTAATTGCCCTAAAATAAAAATCAAAGTAAAATGATAAACTTACATTTGAAATATATGTCACCACCTATATTTGAGCAGCATCAATAAGTTTAATCAAGCTGCAGAAATTAAAGCCAGGGGTGGAAGGGATATTGAAGATATTATTTAAGATGCTTTAAATAAATAATGTATTACAAATGAAAATTACGCTTAGAATTGTTTTTTGTTTTCATTTTATTTATAATGCATTAATTATTTAGGTTTAATATTAGTTTATTATTTAAATATTACATTTTATGTTATTAATGTTATGGAAATAAATAAATTGTAAAAATTAAAAGATGCTTTAACAAAATGTTCTAAATAATAATAAATATTTAAATAGTAATAAATATTTATGGACTTTTCACACAACAACCTCTGGTCATATACAATACTTACGACTACAATACTTTTTTTGTAGGTCTGTCTGTCACCAGGCTGTATCTCATGAACCGTGATAACTAGATAGTTGAAATGTTCACAGACAATGTATTTCTGTTGCCGATATAAAAACAGGATTAAAAACAGAATAAAATTAATGTTTAAGTGAGGCTCTAATAAAACAAACGTGATTTTCACTATCCAGATGATGTTATTATGTTGATAATAAATAGTATTAGTAACGAAGTTTCGTGAGTCAGCTGGTTTAAAATAAAATTACTAAAATTCATCTGTTCACCTATTATTTAATTTCAATTTCAGGTGCTAGTGACAATGGAAACTACATTGCCTGTTCAGGTGCCTACCATATGTGAACCCTCTACTAGTTATAAGGTTTGTAGTAAAGTCATTTTCACTTATAAAATCGTCATTTTCACTTGTAGTAAAGTCATTTTCACTTATAAATAGATGCTAGGTTATATTTTACTAGGCTTAGGATATACTTTACTAATAATACATTTTATATTTCCAGGCATTATGAGGGAACTGGATATAAACAAGTCAGTACAATTGACCCCTAAAAAACTCAAACTTTACAAAAAATGTAGAAGAAACTTGAGTCAAATAATAAGATTAAGACAAAAAATTAAGAAACAACCACGTGCCCTATTCAAGACACTTACAACAGATTCAAATGTAAAAAGTCTCTTGAATAAAAACATGTCAGGGTCATTTGCTTTATTGTTGCAAAGTCAACTTCAAAATACTCCCAGAAAACTGACTGGTCGGAGATGGACTATAGACGACAAAGTTATGGCTTTAAGCATCTACAAAAGGTCTACGGCCTGCTATAGACTGCTGAGACGACTTTTTTGTCTACCAAGTGAAGGTACACTAAAACAGCTTCTTAATAAAATTCCGATGAAATGTGGTATAAATAGCCAAATATTCGAAACAATTAAAGATGTAACTGCTAAGCGAGAACCTGAAGAAAATCTGTGCATTTTGGCATTCGATGAAATGTCTATACGAAAAAATTTACAGTATAATGGTAAACAAGACATTATTGATGGTTATCAAGATCATGGAAATCAAGGCAGAACTATGGAGCCAGCCACACATGCACTGTTGTTTATGGCTATCGGAATTCGAAAGAATTGGTGCAACCTATGGCATTCTACTTTTCTGGCGATTGCGTTACAGCCGATAGATTATCTGTTCTTATAAAAGAGGTATGTAATATATATATTAATAATATGTTATATGAGAGGCGAAAACTTTGTCCCTCTTTTTATGAAAATTATGCAAACCGAAGATTATGAAATTTGGCCCAGCTATAGTTTATATGCAGGAAGAGGCTAGAATGCTATCATTTTTAGGGTTCCGTACCCAAAGGGTAAAAACGGGACCCTATTACTGAGACTTCGCTGTCCGTCCGTCTGTCACCAGGCTGTATCTCAAGAACGGTGATAGCTAGAGAGTTGAAATTTTCACAGATGATGTATTTCTATTGCCGCTATAACAACAAATACTAAAAATAAAATAAAATAATGATTTAAGGGGGGCTCCCATACAACAAACATGATTTTTTTACCGTTTCTTGCTCGATACTAATAACGTTGCCTTATGTTGCATAGATAATGGTACGGAACGCTTCGTGCGCGAGTCCGACTCGCACTTGACCAATTTTTTTAATAGTGCTAATTACATTATTTTAACACATGCATAGTTTTGCAAAGGAAATATAAGAAATGTAAATTTTATTGTCTTTCAATAATAAGAAAAGAGTAATACTTCAAAAATATATTATGACTATTTTTTATACTAAATGTTATGAAAATTTTAATTAGTACATCCAAAATGTATGTATTCCATATTAAATTAAATGTATGTATATGTATTGCCAAATATTAAATGTATCTATGGACATACATACATTTAATTTTATTTGATCTATTGCACGTAGAAGTAGAATAGGTCCTCCAATCACAGAAAAAGGCTAAAACTCCACTCATCTACATTAACAACCATTTAATATATCGTCTAAAGTAATATTTATATTTTGCATGGAAAAGCTGGAGTACTGAGCAATCCTATTTTTGGGTGGTTATAAAAAAAACCGCGAAGACAAGTGTGAGAGCGGAGCTTCTAACCTAACCTGTACGAGTAGGAGTTGTAGGAAAAAGCACTGAAAGAAAAGAGGTTCTCCTTCGCTTTTCATAATATTCAAAATGGCGTTAGCGCCAATTTTCGTTTTGATATTCGTGATTAGAAGGTCAAAATACGTTGGCATACAAAATTTCGGATCGATCGGCGGTATGTGCTTTTCGGAAGTACACCCGAAACTTTAGATGTACTTACGCAAAAAAAAGAATTATTCGCAGTCGCAGTCTAATATATTATATAACTATAATTTAATTTGCACTCAAATATAACATGTCGGCCCCTGTGAACTCGTTCAACGAGTAAGGAAACAAGTCCACCCTTGGTGCAACTGTATTCAATGAACGTAGCGCTCGCGTAATAGGCGCTGCAAAATAAACTTACCTAAAAATTATTGTTTGTAATGAATAAATTGACATGTTTATTGTTACAGGTATAGCCAAGTGGAGCCATATTAAAGAATTCTTCGAAAAAGACAGTGCAAATCCAAATTTTGTTTTTGCACCTGCTTTAACCAAGCAACATATAGAACCAAACTTTAAGCAAAAGATGAAGGTTAAGTTTGCTTGCCAAGTATTTAGCCACTCAGTCGCCGCAGGCATGCTTGCAAAGATTGCAAACAGTAAGTTAAACTGTTTCAAACTGTCATGTTTGATATTCCTTTTGAATTTTACTTATAAGTATACTTATCAGCTAAAATCGACCCACTATTGGACACTGGCCTCCTTCATAAATCGAGGGATGCCCGTCAAACGAAGTAAATAGCTAGCAACAATCTGTATTAAGCCCATTTATATATATAAATTACATTAGGTGTATTTGTTAGAGGCGTAATATATTTTATCACTAGCTGAAGCCCGTAGTTTTACACGCGTGCATAGTTGCTACTGTCCAGATGATTTCTGTTTAGCATTATTTTGTTTGTTTTTAATTTGCATTATGTCCTTAAATATTCATTTAGATACATAGTATGGTGCACAAAGCTATCATAAAGTGTATAATATGCTTAATGTAACTAACGTTTTTAATTTGATAACAATTAGTACTGTATCCATCTAAATAGCTCTTGAAAGTACTACATTCCATGTGATAATTTTTTAGAGTTCCGTGTCTTATGTTGTGGAGATAATGATATGTACCCCTAAGAAAATACGTGCGCGAGTCTGACTCGCACTTGGATGGTTTTTAAGTTTATCGTGAACAGACAGGCAGACGCGGCTGAGGACTTTGTTTTATAATATGTAGTGATAATGAAATTTAGCTTAAATTGCGACTTGTCTTTTGTCTTGTGTTTTATTTAATTTTTCACAATATAGTATAAAAACAAGTGTTTGCCTTCCAGACGAATTGCCTTCTGAAGCGACAACAACAGCCATGCTCATAGAAAAAATGGACCAGCTGTTCGACACATTAAATGGCGATACGCCTGATCAAAAAAGGGGAAAGAAATTCTTGACTAATTTAACCAGAAGAAGTCCACATGTTAATTATTTTCAGGAAATGAAAAGTATGTTTGGTAAATTTGAATTTATTGGAGCCAGATGCAAGCCCCCTTCGCAAGAAGGTTTTTTATGAACATTGAATGCAGTCGAGCGTTTATTTTTAAATCTAGAAAAAAGGGACCATATAAAGAGTTTATCAACGCGCAGACTCAAGACCCATTGGAAAATTGTTTTGGTTGCATTCGCAGCAATTGTGGATGCAACCCAAACCCAAATACCGTACAATTTGTTGCAGCTCTAAAAACATCTATTATAAATAATTTATTGCATAGCAGTAAAAATAATAATTGCAAAGAAGATCAAAATTTAATTCTTAATGATTTAAAATGTTTTTTAACAAAAAGTTACTCCAAAAATAGAAAAATAATTACTGATAAGGAATTTGATGTAACAGAAAATGTAGAATCGTGTAATACTGTAATACCTCAGTGTTCTGGGGAACTGCAAGCATGCGCATATGTATGCGGTTTTATGATAAAAAAATTAGGAACCACTTGCTGTCAGTGCAAAACCGCAATGCTTGCTAACCAGAATACTGACGTATTATTTACGAATTTTAAAGAATACAATTCAATGTGCAACAGTCTAAATTATGTTAATAAAAATTTTACAGAGACAGTAGAGTTTGCTGCAACAATTGTTAATACATTTTTGAATGAGCAGGGGTGTAAAATGAACATAAAAAGTTAATTAATACAAATTTTAAAAGAAAAATTAAATTTCGAATGGTTGCTCCATTGTTCTGAGCATTATAATAAAAATAAAATGCATATAATTATATCAACAGTTTGTATTTGCATAAAACGACATTGTATTTTATAAAATAGGTTGTTTACCGACGAAGCTTCAAAAAAATCTGTAAAAAGAAAAATAAATATATTAAAAAATGCTTAGAAACTGGTTTAATTTATAATACCTTCCTTATATATGTATGTATCATGAAAACAAACCGAAATTCAGTTAAATATCTGAATTTCGGTTTGTTTTCATGATACAACAATTACATTATTCATCATTATTTTATATCATCAGTTCAAAACCTCGCGCCAAAAATAGTTTCATAAGGCAATTGTTGGAGCGCTAGTGTCGCAAGATGTTTGCATTTTTTTTCTATGTAGTCTTCATTCTTCTCGTTAGAGTATTAATGTTCTGTGGTCTGTCTACTTTAGAGGAAGGCGTATGCAACGTATATAACTGACACAATTTAAATGTAATGTACTTAATAAACCTCCCACCCTCAAAATGCTAAATATTGTATCAAAACCAAGATTTATCACTATTTCCATCAAATTTCGTGCTTTTTGGCTCAAGGAACCCCCAAAACGAAACGTATAACTAATAATTTGCTTGGTTCAAAAACTAAAATACACGCTTGAAAATCCTGAATATCTTTTTAAATAATTGCATTGTCATCGGTCCTTGATATGTATGCAAAATTTCAAATCAATCCGACTATCGCAAGTGGGTGAAAATCGCGATAAAAGATTCCGTTACATAGATTAATACATTGATAGATACATACCAAACTTATAAAAAGCATGTTAAAAACCTCCACCCTAAGCTAAATCTCGAGTACGCCAAATACATAATTATATTTTTTTAGATTGCACTTATATTAACATTAATATCCCCAATCACAGTTTTTACAACTCCGAGTAATACGCTTATTTAAACTTTCAGATCTGTCACTGTTCCCTCCACAGTCACCAGATCGTTGGCATCTTGACGTAGGTTCATTTGAAGAGTTACTGAAACCACATAAGACATTAAGTACCTACTATAAAACAATTCAAACTGTATTACAATCTGGATCCACACAGCTTTTAATAAAATACCCAGACTGTTTCAGATGATTTAGTAATTATAGAAAGAACAAAAGACACGGGAACCTTAACATATTTGTACACCTAAAACTTTCCGAGTATTTCTTGTACAGATCCCATTTTTGCTGATGGAAATCGCATTTTCATAGCTTCAATGTTAGTTCTACTCGTATAATTACTGTTTTGACTCTCTCACTCTCTCTTCTCTCTCTCTCTCTCCAGCCCATTTACGTCCCACTGTTGGGCACGGGCCTCCTCCACTTTGGGAGGGATTATGGTCTACTGTGCCGCGCTGACCAGGCGTATAAATTGGAACAGGGTTTATTTTCGAGATTTCCGTCTCTCACAGAGGATGTTATCTATGTGCAATATCCCTGACTTTTACAGCACCCTGGGGAGATGGGGTGGTGACACTTGTATTCTTAATCCGTCACCAGGCGGAGAACTGTTTTGACTATAATAAACAAAAATATGTATCTATTTAAAAACGACTTACATCGGCGTATTACCCTTACATGGTTCTGTCTCGGTGGAGTCGGTGGGCAAATTACAAGGATCTGGGACTGAAAAAATATTATTAGATGTCACATCTACATATTTATCTAGCGTTTAGATAGTAGTAAATTGCGTTCTATAGACTCTGTCTACCTCCATGAGAAAAAGCATAACTTGAGTGTATTTAACTACTTTCTTTCCGGCGTTTCCTGTTTACTCCATACATATACTTAAGTATAAATATGCGTGCGTAGAATGTGGTGAGAGCGCCCCATGTGAGGTCACCAAGTGAGGGGTGGTGGTATGCTATGTACATACGCACTGTACTGTAATCTTATACCCATATGAAAATCTTAGAAGTTCAGAGGCGGTTTCGATTCTAGTAAATTCCCAAATAAATTTTCCTAAGTAAAATCTATTCAAATTACGGCAAAAAGTGATTTGAATAAATTGCATAGAAGTGTATTTCAGCCCTTAGATACCGAAAATTTAATAACAGAAGTCCATATGAGACAATACTGGTTTCTTCCTCGGGAACGTCGATATTTTTCATTTACTTTAATAAAAATAAACTTACCACTACGACAATGCACGTAAGCCAATAACAAAATTAAAAGATAAATTGTACACTTCATTTTGTAGACACAGATCACTTTTAACACTATCAGAAAATTAAATAAATGTCAGCTCTTCCCAAGAATAAAACGGTAAATGCAAAAATTACACTTTAAAAAGGGATAAAAATGTATAACGAATTTATTGTTTTGTCATTATTTTCTATGTTGTGATAATCGAAAAACTCTAGGTTGTTTGTAGGTAACCTTACATGCTCAAACGGCCAAGAAGATTTGAATGAAAGGTATCTGCTGAGATAGCTTATATAAGCCCACTAGCTGCTGCACGTGTGGTGACGGACTAAGAATACAATTGTCACCACCCCATCTCTTCCCCAGGGTGCTGTAAAAGTCAGCTAAGGGATATTTTATACAGATAACATCCTCTGTGAGAGACGGAAAACTCGAAAGTAAACCCTGTGGCAACACGCCTGGTCAGCGCGATACAGTAGACCATAAGTAATCCCTCCCAAAGTGGAGGAGGCCCGTGCCCAACAGTGGGACGTTAATGGGCTGGAGAGAGAGAGAGAGAGAGAGCTGTTGCACGTGACTTCGTACGCGGGGAATTTAGAAAATAATCCCCATTTTTTCAACATTTTTCTTGCTGCTTCGCTCCTACTGGTCGCAGTGTGATGTTTTTTTTATGGACATTTCACACAACGTCCTCCGGTCCCAAGCTAAGCTTATATATATGCTTGTGTTATGGGTACCAGAATACGGATATAATACATATACTACTTTTCTTTTGTAAATACATACTTATAATACCTACATAGAAACATAACATGTTATATACTTTTCCTCGATAAATGTACTATCCAACACTGAAAGAATCTTTCAAATCTAAAAAGTGGTTCCTGAGGTTAGCGCTTTAAACAAACAAACAAACTCTTCGGCTCCTATAATACTTTGAAAAAAAATGTTACATTTTCCTGGAAAAACCACAATTTGTTGTCTAGACCTAGATGGCATCGACGTGGCGTCAAGTTACAAGTAGTATTTTATAAGCGCTTATTTTGTCGTAAAAAAATACGTATGATGTTTACGTAGTTAGAAAACGAAATTAAAATAACAATAAAATGTAAATACATTATAACACAATACTGACTTATTTTATAAAAGAGTCGATGCTCTAACGTCTCTGAATCAAGTTATTCCAAGGACATCACATTAAAAAACTTACATTTTTCCTGTTGTTTCGAGTTCCTTTACTTTTTTCCTCATTTATTCATTTCACTAGCAGTGCCCGCGACTTCGTACGCGTGGAATTTAGAAACGAAAAATTAAATGAATTAACAATAACGCTATTTTACAGCGAATTAATAAATCGTCCGTTTGGTTTTCTTTTTTTGCACAATTCTAAAGAAGTACTCGTAACACACATGGCCCCAATGTCATTTTAGTAAATGATATCTCAGAGTTTTACCTTTTTAAGAGGATACCAAAATAGCTTCGTGCATTTTTCTATGTACGAAGTTTTCATTGTTTCTTTAGATTGAATGGATAGAGCTCTAATTTTTAAGTATATGTTTTTTCAATATATGATCTAGGATCGCATAAACTCAGAAACGCGATTGAAAAAAGTTTTCTCGATAGAAAATCTTCGCGAAACAACCTCTTTAATTTTTTATTTTTTTCATTTGTCGGTCTATTATCGCGTATTAACTAATGAAATAACTTTAAAAACATAAGTAACTATTATATACAAGAAACACGTAAATCAGAATTAAAATATATTTAGTAGATTTTGAGTAAATAGGAAAAGTATCCCTAATTCTTCATTTTCTGTGCCTACTGGCTGTGTTAATCTTAATATGTACGTTGTAACGTTGCACTCCTCCTTCAAGAGAAGGAGGCAAGTCACAATTGTTAAAAAAAATAAGGTACCTATTAGGACCCTACAAGTAACAAAAAAATACAAGTATTAAGGTAATATTTAGAGATTATATTAAAAAAAAAAAAAGAAAACACACTTTAAATAAATAAAAATTGGTCAAGTGCGAGTGGGACTCGCGCACGAAGGGTTCCGTACCATTATCTATGCAACATAAGGCAACGTTATTAGTATCGAGCAAGAAACGGTAAAAAAAATCAGTTTTTTGTATGGGAGCCCCCCTTAAATATTTATTTTATATTATTTTTAGTATTTGTTGTTATAGCGGCAATAGAAATACATCATCTGTGAAAATTTCAACTCTCTAGCTATCACCGTTCTTGAGATACAGCCTGGTGACAGACGGACGGACGGACAGCGAAGTCTCAGTAATAGGGTTTCCGTTTTTACCCTTTGGGTACGGAACCCTAAAAAAGGAAAAGTAAAAGTAAAATTAAACTATTTGGGGTAAATCTGGTATGGCGGTTGAGCAATAATATTTGTTAGGTCTTCGTCTCAGTTCGTTAACCTCATTAATAGTGGAAACGGCAGCAGGCGGTATTAGTCAATGTGAGCAGTAGCGGCAAAGGCTCCCCAAGAGCAAGGTGGCAGTCAGCTATATTATTGAGATTCAATCCACTCCGAAAGTAAGTCCAAGACCTTAAGTGTAGTTAGGCCTGGAGAGTTCAAGTATTGCAGAGTTTAAAGTTTTAAGTCACTGACCTTACTAGAATGATTCACAATCCACTATCCACAGGAAACCTTAGAATCTGAACAGTCAACCGTGCTTTCTCAATTCCTCCAACCGAATGCCTTTTAGTATCCACAGGAAACCTTAGAATTCGAACAGTCAACCTCTCTCTCTCAATTCCTCCAGCCGAATGCCTTTTAGTATCCACAGGAAACCTTAGAATTCGAACAGTCAACCGCTCTCTCTCAATTCCTCCAGCCGAATCCTTTTCTCCTCAAGATCCATCAAAGTTTAGAATTTCAGTTTTTAAATTTAAATCTTTAATTCCATACCAGAATTCTACAATTAAAATTTTTAGAGAAAGACAAAAAAAAATATAAAGTTAACAAATGTCATTCAACCTCTATCGTTTTTAAGAATAAATAAGTTAATAAAAAAGTAAAAGATTTATGATATGACATTTGTCACTCACAATAATATAAACATTAAAATTCTACACATTTTTAAGACTAAAATAGTGTACATATGGGCCATTAAAAGAAGAATTGAATTGACTAAAATAGTATAAAAGAAACACAAAGAAAGGTAATAAGATACATAAGACATACTTAAATTATACTACAGAATCTATATACAAAATTTCAAGAAAAAGTAGAAAATACAATAAGTATAACAAACATTACAACGTGTCGGCGATGATATACGATAATATTGATGTAGACCCTTAAGGCTTCGTACAAACCCTTATAGTCTCACTACGGTGTCCGTCTGTCTGTCTATCCGCCCGTTAAACTATTTTTTACTCGGCAACGGCTGCAGGTATCAATTTAAAACTTATACCAAATGTCCAATCAATAATTTAGATCTACGCATTCAGAAGATATAACAGAATTACAGCCATTTTTGAGTATTTTCAACTTCAGCACCGATACGTACGTCGGGATTTGAGCAGCGTAACGACCATACGCCGACGCCGACGCCGATGCCGATGCCGACGCTGACGCCTATAAACACACACTCAGCACCGATACGTACGTCGGGATTTGAGCACCGTAACGACCATACGCCGACGCCGACGCCGACGCCGACGCCGACGCCGATGCCGTTGCCGACGCCGACGCCGATGCCAATGGCGACGCCGATGCCGACGCCGATGCGGATGCCGACGCCGACGCCTATGAAAACCAACTCAGCACCGATACGTCGGGATTTGAGCAGCGTAACGACCATACGCCGTCGCCGACGCCGATGCCGATGCCGACGCCGACGCCCTTAAACACCCACTCTGCACCGATACGTACTTCGGGATTTGAGCACCGCAACGATCATACGCCGACGCCGACGCCTATAAAAACCACCACCGATACGTCGGGAATTGAGCAGCGTAACGACCATTCGCCGACGCCGACGCTTATAAACACCCACTTAGCACCGATACGTACGTCGGGATTTGAGCAGCGTAACGACCATACGCCGACGCCGATGCCGATGCCGACGCCGACGCCTATAAACACCCACTTAGCACCGATACGTACGTCGGGATTTTAACAGAGTAACGACCATATGCCTACGCCGACGCCGACGCCGATGCCGATGCCAACGCCGACGCCGACGCCTATAAAGACCAACTCAACACCGATACGTCGGGGATTGCACAGAGTAACGACCTGTAAGCTATATTATTGAAAAGTTTCATGACAATCCATCCAGCAGTCTTTACGTGAAAGAACCACAAACATCCTTAGATTCATACATCTAACATTAACCAAACATCAAAACATTGGAGTATGGATAGAAGACCGAGGAAACGTTCGCGTTGCTCAGCCAACAGTTTAACCCTTAATCGGGCACAGGGAACTATTTTCCCACTTGACCAATCTAGGTAAATACGCTAGTATTTTTAAAATGGCAAGTTCTCAAGAGTGTAATTTTTACAAAAATATAATCCTAAATAAATATCTGATTTATTTTAATGACAACCCCACTATTCCAAACGTCACTGTCAACTTCAGATCGATGTCAAAGTCATAATTGAAAAAATTGATCGTTTTTCGTTGTGGCGGTAAAGTTTTTAAAAGTTTCTTCAAGAAAAAATCTGGTAAGTACATATTTTATTCACTATCGACTAACTAATTATATTGATAGCAACATGGCTACGTAATTTTATAAAAGAAAGTAATATTTATAGTAATATTATTTCATCAAAATATTTACTTCTAAGTGGGAATATACTCGTAGTTCCCTTTGCCCATTCGTGAATGCTAAATACCGTCAATATATATAAAAATTGGTCAAGTGCGAGTCGGACTCGCGCACGAAGGGTTCCGTACCATTATCTATGCAACATAAGGCAACGTTATTAGTATCGAGCAAGAAACGGTAAAAAAATCATGTTTGTTGTATGGGAGCCCCCCTTAAATATTTATTTTATTTTATTTTTAGTATTTGTTGTTATAGCGGCAATAGAAATACATCATCTGTGAAAATATCAACTGTCTAGCTATCACCGTTCTTGAGATACTGGGTTCGGAACCCTAAAAATCATGTTTGTTGTATGGGAGCCCCCCTTAAATATTTATTTTATTTTATTTTTAGTATTTGTTGTTATAGCGGCAATAGAAATACATCATCTGTGAAAATTTCAACTCTCTAGCTATCACCGTTCTTGACATACAGCCTGGTGACAGACGGACGGACGGTCGGACGGACGGACGGACGGACGGACGGACGGACGGACGGACGGACGGACAGCGAAGTCTCAGTAATAGGGTGCCGTTTTTACCCTTTGGGTACGGAACCCTAAAAAGTAGGGATTTATTTTTGTCTTTTATTTATATTTTATATATTTTTTTTGTTTCTGATCATGTCTTTCAAGATAGAAGAATGTTTTAAAGTTGTGTGTGTGTGTCCCCAAGAATGTTTTAACCTGTTCCATATGGCCAACTATGAATAAATGATATGTTTTTATACTTTCCTATTTTCATTTTCACACTGATCCTTAAATTAAACAAATCTATTATTATTTTCATATTTATTTAGGATTGAACATAAATTCATTAGTCAAGCCGGGGAAACTTACTAGTATATTGCAATTGATGGTCGTAATAGGGCAAAGGGAAATAATTTAGATAGATAATAAGCTGAAGGCAGTAGGTATATTTCTAGATTTAACCAAAGCTTTTGACACTGTCTCCGTTCCCATACTTCTAGAGAAGCTTGAAGCTATTGGTGTTTGTGGTTTGCTACTCGCAATTTTTCACAGTTACCTGTCGAATCGTTCACAATGTGTTCTCATCAAAGACTATGTCAGTGATACCCTTCCAGTGACTTATGGTGTCCCTCAGGGTAGTGTGCTCGGTCCGACTTTGTTTTTGGTGTATGTAAACGATCTTTGTACTATGAGGTTGCTCAATTGTAAAATAGTCGCTTACGCAAATGACACTGTTCTCTTAGTTAATGGGGTCACTTGGGTTACTTGGGAGTCAGTCAAACTAAGAGCTGAATCTTCCCTTACATCTGTTGCCGACTGGCTGATCGAAAATTCTTTGACCTTAAATGGAACCAAAACCAAAATAGTATATCAATGCCAGAACCCAGACCCCAACTAATTTCAGCATTAGGGTTCAAACTGGCGGAGACTTCATAGATCTCCACATGTCTGACTACACTAAGTACTTGGGAGTTTTAATGGACACCTCATTTAACTGGTCATCGCATATTAAGACTCTCACCAAACGTTTGCGAAGATTGACTTACGTCTTTAAATCATTGCGGTCATTTTCAAACCTAGCCATTTTAAAAATGGTATATTTCGCTCTTGCCCAGTCAATTCTTAATTACTGCATTGTTTCCTGGGGTAGTAGTTTTATTGCGAAAAAAGGGGTGAAAAGTTTTCTAAATTTCACGCGGACGGAGTCGCGGGTAACAGCTAGTAATTAGAATAATCTTTTGATATTCATGATGCTGAAATGGACACCCTTAGAATCATTTGTTTTTATTTGTACACTTTGTTATGTAATATTTAATATTCTCTAAAACAACAATGAATAATTCTTTCTTTCTTTCTTTTTCTTTCTAAATTGCTGTCTATTTCTCCATACATCTTAATATCGTTTTTAGGGTTCCGTACCCAAAGGGTAAAAACGGGACCCTATTACTGAGACTTCGCTGTCCGTCCGTCCGTCCGTCCGTCTGTCACCAGGCTGTATCTCAAGAACGGTGATAGCTAGACAGTTAAAACTTTCACAGATGATGTATTTCTATTGCCACTATAACAACAAATACTAAAAATAAAATAAAATAAATATTTAAGGGGGCTCCCATACAACAAACATGACTTTTTTACCGTTTCTTGCTCGATACTAATAACGTTGCCTTATATTGCATAGATAATGGTACGGAACCCTTCGTGCGCGTGTCCGACTCGCACTTGACCAATTTTTTTATATTTTCTAATCAAAACTATGGGTATGGTATACTTTGTATAGGTATTGTTATGGTCTTATTCATAATGACTTATCGGAGGTTTAAAAGTTCGCTAAAATCGGTTCGCGAAAATTGTCAAAACTTGTTATTCATAATAGTCTTTTTACGCTTAAGGGCCTACATCAATATTATCGTATATCATCGCCGACACGTACATATTAACACAGCCAGTAGGCACAGAAAATGAAGAATTAGGGATACTTTTCCTATTTACTCAAAATCTACTAAATATATTTTAATTCTGATTTACGTGTTTCTATATATTATAGTTACTTATGTTTTTAAAGTTATTTCATTAGTTAATACGCGATAATAGACCGACAAATGAAAAAAATAAAAAATTTGAGAGGTTGTTTCGCCAAGATTTTCTATCGAGAAAACTTTTTTCAATCAAGTTTCTGAGTTGATGCGATCCTAGATCATATATTGAAAAAACATATACTTAAAAATTAGAGCTCTAGCCATTCAATCTAAAGAAACAATGAAAATTTCGTACTTAGAAAAATGCACGAAGCTATTTTGGTATCGTCTTAAACGTTTATTTTCTCTCCGATAAAATCTACGTTTAAACCTCCGATAAGTCATTATGAATAAGACCCGTAGATAATATTAATATCTTGCATAATATGTTTGTCTTAACATCACGCGGCAGTTCTAAATATTGCTATAACTTTGTAACATTAGTTGTAATTGCAAGTCATTACGCCTGTTAGCACGTTTTAAACACATTAAAAACACAGCTTCTATATTATAAACAACAAAACAATAAACAATCAATAACCACATTTCATTTCGTTTTATACATTATTTTTCTTTCATAATTTTTTTTTTTTTTTTTTATCCACAATATTACAACCTAGCTAGCCTATTAAGGGTGGATTCAACCAAACTTAAATTTATACACGAGTAACTATACCAGGAATAATCTATTCCATGATTTTAATCTCGAGTAAATCCATAGTCGTTTCTCCACGTAATCGATAGAATACTTGCGCTAGGAATAACAATACGCGAATAGTAGAGTGAATGGGGAACGAAAATAAAACCCGGAAAATAAATGTTGTTCTACAACGGCATAGTGTAAGAGCATACATCATGTCAACTCGATGTTGCCGTATTATAGTGTGAAAAAGTAGCTGTAGTGCACTGGTGCTCAAGTCCACTATTTTGGAACAATTGTCATACCGGCACAATACCGGCACGATACCGTTGCAATTGAAGTCAAATATCCGTAGTCTGCTATATGCCGTCATAACGGTCTTTCAATGGTAATAGAATTGTCGATCTCTTTTATCTATGCATTGAATTTTCGGTCTCTTTTATCTATGGATTGTGTTAGAATGGTATGTATGTGTTGCCGTTTTTAAAAAATGCGTTGGTTGAAGTGATTTTCGAAAAACTACTAATAAATTTAAACATTTAATCATGCTAGACTTCGTTTAAATATATTTGTACATACTATTTATTAGTATAAAAAGCAATGTGAAGTTTAGGAGATTAGTAAATTGCAATAAATTACAAAGAACAATTTCTAATATTTCTATCTATCTATTTTTTATTTATGGCAATCTGTCGACACAGGACAATTTAAAAATATTACTGTCAAATTCAAAATAGCAGACTACCGAAACATTTCAGTCATTGAATTGCAATTGTGAAGCAGTTGTGTACGAGACTAGCAATTTATGTCACTTTGACAATTGTAAGACAATGATGAAGTCGTTATGACGACACATTAATAGTAGACTACCAAAAACTTTACTATTGCACCATAATGGTACAATAATGGTACAGTTGTGACACCGTTGAAATACCCGACTCAGGGCCCTGTAGTGTAAGATAACTAGCTGTCAAGTCAAACGTGTTAATTTTATTTGTTGTTTGTTAGGTAAATAAATAGGTAAATAAAGTAACATCAGCACTATCTATGGTGCACTATCTAAAAACTACGCATGTATAAAAAATGTACACTTACCGGTCGGAAATATATTCCAAGTTACGTTCAATTTTCGATAGCAGAAACAAAGTGGCTTCTTTGCTCAAATGAAATCTCATCGCAAAATCATGGTCATCATAATATTCAAATAGGTCTTTTCTTTCTTTTAACCATCTCGGACGTCTAGGTATAATTTCCTCATCACTATCACTATCATCAATCAAATTGTTTAAACGTTGCATTATACAATGCCAGACTATTAATTTAGTGCGTTGCGTTGACTTGAAATTAAAACACAGAATAAATATTTGTGAAATGACAAAAATCAGATGATTGGACTGACTGACGCCATTACATTATTCTAGGAATAGCTCCGTTATTCCGTGCGAAACGGCGGTATAGTAACAATTCCCGAATAGGCCCACTATTCTTAGAATAATTGTAGATGGTAAAACGTAAAATTGATTTACTCTCATTAACTGACGATTTATTCTAAGATTAAGATTTATTCTTGTATGGTCGAATCCACCCTAAGGCTAATAAGTAAAATTTTAATCTAACTTAAATTGCTAAATAGTGTTTGTGTAAGAACGTGTCCATTAAGACACTTTGTTATTGTATTCTTTGTTAAATAAAATAAAAATAAAATAAAGTTAGAATACGTAAAGTAAAATAAAATAAAAAAATATATGCAGAACACTAGAAAGAAAAAAAGAAAAGTAACTAGTATTATATTAATAGGCACAGACAATCTTTAGATCATGAGAAAGGACATAGGCTACATTTTATTGCGATAAAAAAAATTTCCAGATTCCACGCGGACGGAGTCGCGGGCAACAGCTAGTACATAATAAGAACAACATGTAATATTTAATAAATAAATAATTTCAATAAAACTCTCAACATCAAAAACAAATAAATAAACCCAGAAATAATCTACTTAGTAGTACTAAGTAGATTATTTCTGGGTTTATTTACTAATTTTTTAATTTAATAAATTTATTAATCTACTATATAAAAATAAGTCGGGTTTTCCTTCCTGACGCTATAACTCCAGAACGCACGGACCGATTTCCACGGTTTTGCATTCGGTGGAAAGGTCTCGGGCTCTGTGAGGTTTATAGTTCTTTTTTTTTTAATTTTTTTTTTAACAATTTTTTTGGTATGGCAAAACAACGTTTGCCAGCTAGTTGATTATAAACTACGTAAAAAAACACGCTTGAAAATCCCGAATATTTTTTTTTAATTATTGCATTGTCATCGGTAGTTGATTATTATGTGCAAAATTGCAGATCAATCCAACTAACTACTGCAATTTGTTTACAATCACTTTCAAAGATTCTGTTACATAGATTAGTTCATTGATAGATAAATAATAATATTAAAATAAATATTTATGGACATTTCACACAACGTCCTCTGGTCCCAAGCTAAGCTTATATGCTTGTGTTATGGGTACCAGAATACGGATATAATACATATACTACTTTTCTTTTGTAAATACATACTTATAATACATAGAAAACACCCAGAAGTAGTACAAACATTTGTATGACATCTAAGAATATCACACAAATGATTGTCCCAAGCGGGAATCGAACCCGCGACCTTGTGAACGGCAATCCAATACATGAACCACTACGCCACGAAGCCCGTCAAGATACGTTCCAAACTAATATAAGCGTGTTAAAAAGGACGTGTGTAGTATTCTTCTATGGCGTAATATTATTAGAAATTATTAGACCAAGAGAATTCCCGTTTAGGTGTTTGATTAAATGTATAACGGCAATTCTGGTTTTTATGACCTGGTTTTTATCACCTCTTGCTCTAAATCAAAAATCCACTGTTTTGTATACTTTGTTCTAACATGATCCGGCTCGAAGGACTAAGCGAAGACCAGCTTAGGTATTCGCTTTAATGTATTTAACAAGCTGATTTCAAGAGCGTTAATATTGGTTACAATAAAAGTTAAATTAAATGTTTAATTACAGTACAGTCATACAGTGTGAAGTCTATGTATAGGAACTTAGAAATGTGCTACTTATTACTACTAATGCAAGTATAGAATGGTCCCGACTAGCCATGGGCGACAAAACGATAACGAATCGCCCGCACACCTTCAGGTGTTACCGCTTGTTACGATGTTGTAGATACCACAAAACAATAGGGTAAACGGAGATAAATAGATAGAAATAAATAAAGCAAACAAAAGCGTCATATCTAATTCTAATCAAACCAAATATAAAATTGTGTAGAATTTCATTACTAAAAACTGAAAAATAACATAAAGATGCATAATTATTTGAATGAATTCTCAAATACAGTGTAACTGACATTAATTAAGCAAGACTTATATGTTACTTCAGAAACTTAATGAGTTTCACTGGAAATTAAACATGTAAGTAATTAACAATTTAAAATCGATTCAGAGAGCATGAATTACATGGCTGCACTCGATTCGGCTTATCTTACTTATTTAAATTTCATATTTTTAAGGTTTTGTACAAAAAATAAACAGTGAAAGGATCACTTTAGTGTCCGTCTGTCTATCAAACAATTTTTGGCAAGGGTGAAGGACGATGAACGCATAGACTTAGGATATAGATCTAGACTCAACACTCGGTACAATGAATCCGGCCTGCTGCTTTTTTTATTTGAACACATTAACAAAAATAAATGATTTAGTAGCCTTTCTAACTCTTTCTTTTTGAACGGGAGTAAAAGAGAAAGCAAGTCTACTATTTACTATTTTACTTTTAAACCATAAACAGGGCGGCCCTGTCTTGGAACAAATCTATGTTCCCGAGTTGTTACTCCCTATTTATAACCTTCTTGGTTGAACCTCATACAACATGTAAGTTGATTTACGCAGTCCCTTACGATCCCTTAGTTTACGATATCGAAAAATGTGCGAAGGATCAAAGCCTAGTGGCAACTTTCCATTACCCAAAGGACTTGAAATTTGACGTGAAATACGCCATGTTGATATAAGAACGTCTGCAAAGACTTATGGTCTTATTCTTATTTAGACTTATCGGAGGTTTAAAAGTTCGCTAAAACAGGTACTCGATAATTGTCAATACTTGTTATTTATAATAGTCTTTTTACGCTAAAACGTTTATTATCTCTCCGATAAAATCTCCGTTTAAACCTCCGATAAGTCATTATGAATAAGACCATTAGAATTTGCCAGTCCGTTTGTCACGAGACTGTACCTCTGGAATGGTGACAGCTAGAGAAAATTTCACAGTTTGTGTTCAGTTGACGTTGCAGCAACCAATGTTTATTATCTTCATTCTCCTGCCCTTGTCCTGAATGGGGTCGAGAATATCACGAATATGATACGGAACTTTTCATATGTCCAACTCGCATTAGGTCGGTCTTTTAAGTTTTTACTGACTTCAAAAAAGGAGGAGTTTCTCAATTCGTCTGTATTTTTTTTTATGTTTGTTGCCTTATAAATTTTAACTGGGTGAAGCGATTTTAATGATTCATTTTTTATTTGTAAGCTGCTGGTTCCCCTCTGGTCCCATTGGCACTAGGTCAGAATCTGATAGTTATCTCCTGAGAAATCAAGGAAAACCCTCAAATTTCAAAGACATGAAGTCGGATGAACTTTTTTTAAAAAAAATACTCAAGTATAATATTCAATAATGGATTCAGTCGCCATGTTTTATTTTTCTTGAATGCATCTCTGGTTGTTCTTTTATCTTTGAAATATATGCATTTCAACTGACATATATATGATAGCAATTACAATATTTACGTGTATATAAACTCGTGTAAGTTGCACCAAACAATAAATTGTGGTATTTAACAAAATGAAGTGGTTTATTTTATTGTTTGTCGTAATGGCAGCTTATATATCCGCTAAACTACAAGGTAGGTTATTTATTAACTTACAATATAATTTATGTTTGGACACGGATTTACTAGATAGTACGTTACGCGTAGGACACGCGTTCAATCTTGAAGGCACATCAATTGTTTCATATGAGGTATAAGCCAGTATTAGTCTTGGGTAGTTCGCGAACGACCTAGTTCGAAAGAGCGCTCCTTTAGGTGAACTATGTGAACTAGTTGATCAATGATCTCGGTCTTAGTTCTTTTTATTTTTTTTTATCGTCCGCTTTACTACAACCGCGCTCTGTGACAATCGAGCTTATTTATTTAATCAAATCGATTAAATACTCCCACAAACTTGAATCGATTTATCATTTAGACACATCGCTAGTGACGACGAATAATTCTTAAAGTCGCAACATCTGGGCCCTGAGTCGGGTATTTCAACGGTCTCACAACTGTACCATTATTGTACCATTATGGTGCAATAGTAAAGTTTTTGGTAGTCTACTATTAATGTGTCGTCATAACGACTTCATCATTGTCTTACAATTGTCAAAGTGACATAAATTGCTAGTCTCGTACACAACTGCTTCACAATTGCAATTCAATGACTGAAATATTTCGGTAGTCTGCTATTTTGAATTTGACAGAAATATTTTTAAATTGTCCTGTGTCGACAGATTGCCATAAATAAAAAATAGATAGATAGAAATATTAGAAATTGTTCTTTGTAATTTATTGCAATTTACTAATCTCCTAAACTTCACATTGCTTTTTATACTAATAAATAGTATGTACAAATATATTTAAACGAAGTCTAGCATGATTAAATGTTTAAATTTATTAGTAGTTTTTCGAAAATCACTTCAACTAACGCATTTTTTAAAAACGGCAACACCTACATACCATTCTAACACAATCCATAGATAAAAGAGACGGAAAATTCAATGCATAGATAAAAGAGTTCGACAATTCTATTACCATTGAACGACCGTTATGACGGCATATAGCAGACTACGGATATTTGACTTCAATTGCAACGGTATCGTGCCGGTATTGTGCCGGTATGACAATTGTTCCAAAATAGTGGACTTGAGCACCTGTGCCAACGTAGTTCTCTAAGTAATCTGTAATCTGTGCCTTGTGAACGAGTTTTCTCAGGGGCAGGGCCCTGAGTTGGGTATTTCAACGGTGTCACAACTGTACCATTATTGTACCATTATGGTGCAATAGTAAAGTTTTTGGTAGTCTACTATTATTGTGTCGTCATAACGACTTCATCATTGACTTACAATTGTCAAAGTGACATAAATTGCTAGTCTCGTACACAACTGCTTCACAATTGCAATTCAATGACTGAAATGTTTCGGTAGTCTGCTATTTTGAATTTGACAGTAATATTTTTAAATTGTCCTGTGTCGACAGATTGCCATAAATAAAAAATAGATAGATAGAAATATTAGAAATTGTTCTTTGTAATTTATTGCAATTTACTAATCTCCTAAACTTCACATTGCTTTTTATACTAATAAATAGTATGTACAAATATATCTAAACGAAGTCTAGCATGATTAAATGTTTAAATTTATTAGTAGTTTTTCGAAAATCACTTCAACTAACGCATTTTTTAAAAACGGCAACACATACATACCATTCTAACACAATTCATAGATAAAAGAGACCGAAAATTCAATGCATAGATAAAAGAGATAGATAAAAGAGATCGACAATTCTATTACCATTGAACGACCGTTATGACGGCATATAGCAGACTACGGATATTTGACTTCAATTGCAACGGTATCGTGCCGGTATTGTGCCGGTATGACAATTGTTCCAAAATAGTAGACTTGAGCACCTGTTCAGTTCCAAAATATAGACTTGAGCACCAGGTGCTCAAGTCTACTATTTTGGAACAATTGTCATACCGGCACGATGCAACTGGTGCTCAAGTCTACTATTTTGGAACAATTGTCATACCGGCACGATACCGTTGCAATTGAAGTCAAATATCCGTAGTCTGCTATATGCGTTCATAACGGTCGTTCAATGGTAATAGAATTGTCGGTCTCTTTTATCTATGCATTGAATTTTCGGTCTCTTTTATCTATGAATTGTGTTAGAATGGTATGTATGTGTTGCCGTTTTTAGAAAAAGGGGTTAGTCGAAGTGATTTTCGAAAAACTACTAATAAATTTAAACATTTAATCATGCTAGACTTCGTTTAGACATTTGTACATACTATTTATTAGTATAAAAAGCAATGTGAAGTTTAGGAGATTAGTAAATTGCAATAAATTACAAAGAACAATTTCTAATATTTCTATCTATCTATTTTTTATTTATGGCAATCTGTCGATACAGGACAATTTCAAAATATTACTGTCAAATTCAAAATAGCAGACTACCGAAACATTTCAGTCATTGAATGGCAATTGTGAAGCAATTGTGTACGAGACTAGCAATTTATGTCACTTTGACAATTGTAAGTCAATGATGAAGTCGTTATGACAAGACAATAATAGTAGACTACCAAAAACTTTACAATTGCACCATAATGGTACAATAATGGTACAATTGTGACACCGTTGAAATACCCGACTCAGGGCCCTGCAATACCGTTGCAATTGAAGTCAAATATCCGTAGTCTGCTATATGCCGTCATAACGGTCGTTCAATGGTAATAGAATTGTCGATCTCTTTTATCTATGCATTGAATTTTCGGTCTCTTTTATCTATGAATTGTGTTAGAATGGTATGTATGTGTTGCCGTTTTTAAAAAATGCGTTAGTTGAAGTGATTTTCGAAAAACTACTAATAAATTTAAACATTTAATCATGCTAGACTTCGTTTAGATATATTTGTACATACTATTTATTAGTATAAAAAGCAATGTGAAGTTTAGGAGATTAGTAAATTGCAATAAATTACAAAGAACAATTTCTAATATTTCTATCTATCTATTTTTTATTTATGGCAATCTGTCGACACAGGACAATTTAAAAATATTACTGTCAAATTCAAAATAGCAGACTACCGAAACATTTCAGTCATTGAATTGCAATTGTGAAGCAGTTGTGTACGAGACTAGCAATTTATGTCACTTTGACAATTGTAAGTCAATGATGAAGTCGTTATGACGACACAATAATAGTAGACTACCAAAAACTTTACTATTGCACCATAATGGTACAATAATGGTACAGTTGTGACACCGTTGAAATACCCAACTCAGGGCCCTGCCCCTGAGAAAACTCGTTCACAAGGCACAGATTACAGATTACTTAGAGAACTACGTTGGCACAGGTGCTCAAGTCCACTATTTTGGAACAATTGTCATACCGGCACAATACCGTTGCAATTGAAGTCAAATATCCGTAGTCTGCTATATGCGTTCATAACGGTCGTTCAATGGTAATAGAATTGTCGGTCTCTTTTATCTATGCATTGAATTTTCGGTCTCTTTTATCTATGAATTGTGTTAGAATGGTATGTATGTGTTGCCGTTTTTAGAAAAAGGGGTTAGTCGAAGTGATTTTCGAAAAACTACTAATAAATTTAAACATTTAATCATGCTAGACTTCGTTTAGACATTTGTACATACTATTTATTAGTATAAAAAGCAATGTGAAGTTTAGGAGATTAGTAAATTGCAATAAATTACAAAGAACAATTTCTAATATTTCTATCTATCTATTTTTTATTTATGGCAATCTGTCGATACAGGACAATTTCAAAATATTACTGTCAAATTCAAAATAGCAGACTACCGAAACATTTCAGTCATTGAATGGCAATTGTGAAGCAATTGTGTACGAGACTAGCAATTTATGTCACTTTGACAATTGTAAGTCAATGATGAAGTCGTTATGACAAGACAATAATAGTAGACTACCAAAAACTTTACAATTGCACCATAATGGTACAATAATGGTACAATTGTGACACCGTTGAAATACCCGACTCAGGGCCCTGCAATACCGTTGCAATTGAAGTCAAATGTCCGTAGTCTGCTATATGAGTTCATAACGGTCCTTCAATGGTAATAGAATTGTCGGTCTCTTTTATCTATGCATTGAATTTTCGGTCTCTTATATCTATGAATTGTGTTAGAATGGTATGCATGTGTTGCCGTTTTTAAAAAATGCGTTAGTCGAAGTGATTTTCGAAAAACTACTAATAAATTTAAACATTTAATCATGCTAGACTTCGTTTAGATATATTTGTACATATTATTTATTAGTATAAAAAGCAATGTGAAGTTTAGGAGATTAGTAAATTGCAATAAATTACAAAGAACAATTTCTAATATTTCTATCTATCTATTTTTTATTTATGGCAATCTGTCGACACAGGACAATTTCAAAATATTACTGTCAAATTCAAAATAGCAGACTACCGAAACATTTCAGTCATTGAATGGCAATTGTGAAGCAATTGTGTACGAGACTAGCAATTTACGTCACTTTCACAATTGTAAGTTAATGATGACAAGACATTAATAGTAGACTACCAAAAACTTTACAATTGTACCATAATGGTACCATTGTGGTACAATTGTGACACCATTGAAATACCCGACTCAGGGCCCAAGGCAAATTCAACGCCGCAAATTAATGAAACCTAATAAAGTTTCGACACTCTTATTTTTACATAGTAAAATAAAGAAAATAGTCTTTAAAGTTCCTAACGTGTAATGACTATCGTGATATTTTTAATCTGATACTATGAACAAGTCAGGTTTTTATCTAATTATTAATATAAACGATTTTGTTTTTTTATTTTATCATTAAATTTGTCAAACAGATTTTATGTGCCATAAAAAAAGTCAACTTTAATTGTAAAAATTCGTACTTTTTAAATATTCTAATATAACTACCTATTATACTAGAAACGAGACCAGTTGTTGATTAATAATAATTAGTAATAAAGTACTTTTTAAAGAAAAATAAACAGAACTTGCAATGATTAAAATTTTGTTTTTCTTTATTTTAGGTTTTTACTAAATTATTTAAAAAAAAAGAACTACTGAACTAATAGAGCGAACTAGTTCGCGATTGGGTTATGAACTAAATTGAGCGCTCTCAGTGGTGACCTACTAAACTAATAAGCCCAAAACTAGCCTCACCTCAACTGGGCCCTGAGTCGGGTATTTCAACGGTGTCACAACTGTACCATTATTGTACCATTATGGTGCAATAGTAAAGTTTTTGGTAGTCTACTATTAATGTGTCGTCATAACGACTTCATCATTGTCTTACAATTGTCAAAGTGACATAAATTGCTAGTCTCGTACACAACTGCTTCACAATTGCAATTCAATGACTGAAATGTTTCGGTAGTCTGCTATTTTGAATTTGACAGTAATATTTTTAAATTGTCCTGTGTCGACAGATTGCCATAAATAAAAAATAGATAGATAGAAATATTAGAAATTGTTCTTTGTAATTTATTGCAATTTACTAATCTCCTAAACTTCACATTGCTTTTTATACTAATAAATAGTATGTACAAATATATTTAAACGAAGTCTAGCATGATTAAATGTTTAAATTTTTTAGTAGTTTTTCGAAAATCACTTCAACTAACGCATTTTTTAAAAACGGCAACACATACATACCATTCTAACACAATCCATAGATAAAAGAGACCGAAAATTCAATGCATATGCATAGATAAAAGAGATCGACAATTCTATTACCATTGAAAGACCGTTATGACGGCTTATAGCAGACTACGGATATTTGACTTCAATTGCAACGGTATCGTGCCGGTATTGTGCCGGTATGACAATTGTTCCAAAATAGTGGACTTGAGCACCTGACCTTAAGCCTGTATCAGAGATAGACATAGATAGATATTTCACGAACACCACAATAACACTTATAACACATAAACATTTACGTAGCTTCAAGCCGGGTGAATGTTGTTGCCGTTTACCAAATTACCAATTACCGTACACATCTATCTATACTTAATATTCTTAATTTCTTTCTTCCTTATCCTTCCTAATTTATAAATGTGAAAGTCGGAATGAAATAATAAAAATCTTGACGAGCTTAAGTGTTAATGTGTGTAACCAAACCATAGTGCGATTTAAAAGAACTGTACAGCGCCATCTATCGAGAGATATGGTAAGCTTCTGTTTGTTAAGGTTTAATTTCTAAATTTCACGCGTACGAAGTCGCGGGCAACAGCTAGTTTACCATATGTGTGACATACTATATGGTAAATCTGCGTGATGTAGGATGTTACACAATATTTCACTTGTATAGAACAAATTCTATTTCTATTTCTAAAAATCCTGTTAATGGTGTTCCGAATTCATAAAATGTTATCATAACAAAAAGCGCATAATGTGGGTAAAGAAATGTTTACTATAAAAAAATTGGTCAAGTGCGAGTCGGACTCGCGCACGAAGGGTTCCGTACCATTATCTATGCAACATAAGGCAACGTTATTAGTATCGAGCAAGAAACGGTAAAAAAATCATGTTTGTTGTATGGGAGCCCCCCTTAAATATTTATTTTATTTTATTTTTAGTATTTGTTATTATAGCGGCAATAGAAATACATCATCTGTGAAAATTTCAACTCTCTAGCTATCACCGTTCTTGAGATACAGCCTGGTGACAGACGGACGGACGGACGGACGGACGGACGGACGGACAGCGAAGTCTCAGTAATAGGGTCCCGTTTTTACCCTTTGGGTACGGAACCCTAAAAAGGTTATAAATCGGTCCAGGCGGTTGTGAGAAATCCTTTTAATTAAATCAGTAAAAATTTATTTATTTTATATTTATTTCCAGATCGTTGCTTGGATGAAATTGAGCCTGGATTTTGTCGTGGTGCTTTTGAGGCGTAAGTTAGTTTAGAATTTATTGCATTTATTAAAGTACAGAGTTTCTTCAGTAGCGCCGTCCTAGTCTTCCTACTCGATGCTATGCTATATTATGCTACACTATGCTATACTATAAAAATGTATTCACTTCGTTAAACATGGCATAACCATAGAATTAGTACCTAATTAATTACTACTTTAAATCTATATGTAAGACATAGCTTATCTGTCATATCAATGACAATAAATAATAAATAAATAAATAAATATTCATGGACATTTCACACATCGTACTCTGGTCCCAAGCTAAGCTTATTATGCTTGTGTTATGGGTACCAGAATACGGATATAATACATATACTACTTTTCTTTTGTAAATACATACTTATAATACATAGAAAACACCCAGACGTAGTACAAACATTTGTATGACATTTATGAATATCACACAAATGATGGTCCCAAGCGGGAATCGAACCCGCGACCTTGTGAACGGTAGTCCAGTACATGAACCACTACGCCACGAAGCCCGTCAATGGGGATTGTTCATAATTTTCGACCTGCTGTTTTTATATTTTTTTTAGAAAATATATACTATTTTATGCAACTAATTTCAATATTATAGAAATATTCACTAAATAGAATTTTTAAAACATATTTAAAGTTTTTGTTTTAAATGTTGTGACATCATCGTTGTCCGCAATCTGTGTATACTATTCTTGATAATCTTAAGACAGATTGCAATACATCTTTTCAAAGTTGCCAAGTTGATATAATAGACCAATTTCAACTCCACCACAGAACAGTATATCCCTAAGAATGCCTTAATATTTTAAGTCCTTCATTTCAAGGGCAAATAGAGGTCATTTGCTTTTTTGGGCAAATAATCGCTAATATAGCAAATTTTCCGAAAAAAACTAATAGATCATGATCAGAAACTCTATTGACTGGGAGCCAAGGAAGTTATAAATAGGGAGTAACAACTCGGGAACATAGATTTGTTCCAAGGCAGGGCCGCCCTGTTTATGGTTTAAAAGTAAAATAGTAAATAGTAGCCTTGCTTTCTCTTTTACTCCCGCTTAAAAAGAAAGAGTTAGAAAGGCTACTAAATCGTTTATTTTTCTTAATGTGTTCAACTAAAAAAAAGCAGCAGGCCGGATTCGTTGTACCAAGTGTTACGTCTAGATCTATATCCTAAGTCTATGCTGGGAGCCTGATAGTGATTTCTAGATCACGAAGTATAGATACAAGGAGTCCGAACGGTATAGGCTTTTCCATAATATTTCGTGTACACAATAATAAACCCAGATCATAGTTCTATTTTCTGCCACTGGCTGCGCTAGTATTCAGGACGTACCGATGCTATTATAGAATATCAGAATATCTCTTGACCTTCTCTGTATTGTTGGGTTTAAAGCACTCGAAAAATTTCTAATAATTTCCTGAAACTTATATTTAATTGCACGTTTCTCAGAATATTTTTTTCTACAGGTGTCAATAGTTCAAACGAGTACTTCTTGAAAAATGGCGCGCTCTACCGGCAAAAAATCTGTCCCTTAAATTGAGACCATTCGTTCAACATTACGTTCGGACTCCTTGTATCTATACTTCGTGTCTAGATAATGGTAGCGCGATGTTGACCACTTATTCTTTGTTTGTCCTAACTTGCGCCAATCTCTTCATGACTCTCTTTCCCGTTTTATTCCTCGTCCTACTTCTGTTAAATGTCTTAATAATAAAACTTAACTAAGAAATTAAAAAAATTTAATTTCTTAGTTTAGTTTTGTACGTAGAAGTGGTACCAATATTAGATTAATTGATCAAGTAAGGAAAGTAATTTAATCCAATCCAACGATCCTAGAAAACAGAATAACGAATGCTACAAGCAGCGGCTGAGCTGCTTGTAGCATTCGTTATCGTTTCGTGTGTCGTCAGACTCCATTAACAAACTACTCTTATCCTTATTTTATTTTCAACCTTTATTTACTAACAGTCTTATTCATAATGACTTATCGGAGGTTTAAACGGCAATTTTATCGGAGAGATAATAAACGTTTTAGTGTAAAAAGACTATTATGAATAACAAGTTTTGACAATTTTTGCGAACCTATTTTAGCGAACTTTTAAACCTCCGATAAGTCATTATGAATAAGACTATAAGTAATCACGCCATCTAGTGAGTGTAATACGCACTTTGTATATTCTGAGGATTTTAACTCCACTCGTGGTATGACTTTTTCTGCCCTATTAAACATTATTTATATGTTTTCAGGTATGGTTATAATAATAGTTTGAAAAAATGCCAATATTTTACATATGGAGGATGTGGAGGGACGAAAAATAGATTCGACACTTTGAAACAATGTACTAATGCTTGTGAGAAATAAATAAATACGCATGAAAGTAATACCTACACATATTTAATTAGAAAAAAAAACAAGATAGATTTACAGGTGTATAGAATTCCTAGAACTATTAGACGCAACGATAAAGTGAATGAACTTTGGTAAACACACATATTTATTTACTTTTTAATAAATATTTGAATAATGTTATTACATAACCATTCCAAGGCGATTATTTTTCCTGTGTAATGTGTGAATATACTATTACTAGCTGACCCGGCAAACGTTATTTTGCCATACAAATGTTAGGGGTAGACAAATAATTTGCAATAAAATAATATTGCGACTATAAATTTAAATGTAAGATATCCTATAGATGTAGTTTTATTTAAACAGATGAGTCGCGCAAGTGTTAGAAAATATTATGTAAGATATCGACAGAACATCGTGACAGAAGATTTATATATCTAAATCTAATATATAAAATTCACGTGTCACAGTGTTAGTTACCGTACTCCTCCGAAACGGCTTGACCGATTCTTCTCAAATTTTACATACATATTCAGTAGGTCTGAGAATCGGCCAACATCTATTTTTCAAACTTATTTTTTAGTATGGCAAAACAACGTTTGCCGGGTCAGCTAGTAAGATTATAAAGCTGAAAAGTCGTTCATTTGTTTGAATGCACTAATCTCAGGAACTACTGGTTTGAATTGTTTTTTTTTGTTTGGATAGTCCTTTTATCGAGGAAGGCTTATAGGCTATATAACATCACGCTGCAACCAATAGGTGCGAAGCATTGGTAAAAAATGTAGTAAAAACGGGGAAAATTTTCTAAATTCCACGTGTAAGAACTCGAAAGTATCAGCTATAATATATTTTAGGTTTTGAACACTTTCTCTCTCTCTCCAGCCCATGTACGTCCCACTGTTGGGCACGGGCCTCCTCCACTTAGAGAGGGATTATGGTCTATTGTGCCGTGCTGAGCAGGCGTGTTGGCACAGGGTTTATTTTTAAGTTTTCCGTCTCTCACAAAGGATGTTATTTGTGTGCAATATCCCTTAGCTGACTTTTACAGCACCGTTGGGAGGAGATGGGGTGGTCACACTTGTATTCTAAATCCGTCACCACGCGGAGCATGAACACTACATGTATGTAATACACACATGTGTCTGCGTGTGCATGTGTACGTAAGAAGTGAAACTATTTTACTAGCCTCGTTGAATGAAGACTTTTTGTGGCAATTTAAATGAAATAAAGTTTTTTATTTAAATATTTTATAACTTTATCAAAATATATAGCAAAAACGTTTCTTCTTTTTATTCCCCTTTCCTGTACAAAAACGGATGTATAAGGAGGTAGGTACTATTCATTTGATTGTCTCGAATATCTCGAAGTTGGTAGCGTTGCACGTCGGGTCGCACAGTTCCCTACAAAATGGTCGAGCTGTGCGGGGCTGATGTGTGCGCGTTATACTCGTGAACCTTCTGAAGCCTTCTGCTGGGAGTGGTCGACTTGCGCCAACAAGGCTATTTTATTATTAAGTTAGTTTTAGTTAGTCTTGATTGTAGGTACTAATCGGCATCATTCTCACACCCCTGATACAACAATGTATAATATTTTTGGAAAACAACTTTACAAAAGTTTTGTAGGTGTCGCAATTAGATCAGCACACATAATAATTAGACATGCATTTTATGAAAAGTAGGTACTCTATTTTTAAATAACTACAAAATTTTTTAGTTTAAAAACTCAACAAAATCCCGCTAAGTGCGTTGAAAGGGTGCATGAAGGGTTCCATACCATTGTATTCTGGTTTTTGTATTTATTGTTACACAGAGGTGTATTTACTCTAGGGCCATAGGGGCCATGGCCCAAGGCCGAAGCTTAAAAAGGGCAGCGAAAGCCTTCATGTTTAAAATTTAGCTCTAACTGTGATATTGTACATGGCGTCAAATTAAATTGGCCCGGGGCGTCACAAATGACCCGGGAGGCTAATTTTCCAAATATGCCTCTGTTGTCACAGTGGTCACAATATTTTCTGTTAAAATGTAAACGGTCTAGCATAAGGGGTGGGTTTCCAGCAAGTGAAACCTTGACGCATGGCTAGTAAAATTGTAAGGGTAGAAAAATACGCAATTTTAATTTTTATATATTTAATTATAATCACGAAGTAATACATAATATGTAGAGTGTTGTCACCAATGAAGCCTGATAAGTAGAGGCTATGAAAAAAAACCTATACAGAGTTATTTTAAAAGATATACCCTTTATTTTTAAAATGTTATTGATATTTTATGTAAATAATAAGCAACACAAAATACTATTTCCTACTTTAATCCTTTTCTGATACTGCCCTGTAAAATATTTGTCAGATTTAAGGGCGTCACAAACGGCATGGCGAGAAAGAGACAGCTGTATATAGAAAAAAGACTACATGAAAACACTGTCACTGACAGATATATCAGTCATAATATATGTCAGTGACGTCATAAGTATAGACGCATCTCGGTATATTAACATATATGTGTCTGTTTCTCGCTATATTAATATATCGTAATATGCGGTTCGTGTTGCCCTTTACGCGAGTCACTTATACTACTTTTTTTTTAATCCATTCCGTTACCAATTCTGTAGCTCCTGTGGAAATTAGGGCATGTCTTTTAAAACAATCCTCTAAAACATAGCTGTGATTATTTCGACCACACCCAGCCGACACATGCATCCATACATTCCTTGTAAGTATCAAAGAAAGTGTCGTCATCGGCGCATCCTTGAGTAAGAACACAGTTATTGGTACTCTTTTGATAAACATACCTAAAAATATATAAAAACAAGTTAAATGAAGACAATTCTAAAACGCCAAAAACTTAACCTAACTAAAATGAAAACTGTGGTACCAAATCTACGTGAAAAACTAAACTTAACTGAAAAATGAAAACAACTATGACATATTTTGATTGGGCCGCCCTGGGCCATGGCCCCTACGACCCTAGCGTAAATACGCCTCTGGGTATATACTATAATACATAGGTAGTTTTAGTGTAATTGACACTATTATTTTTCATTTTTAGGGTTTCGAACAAATCCTTATAGGATCACTCCGGTGTCTGTCTGTCTGTCTGTCTGTCCGTCTGTCAAACTTTTTTTACTCAGCAACGGCTGAAGGTACCAACTTGAAACTCATACCAAATGTAGATCTACGCGGTCCCTTACTGCAAAAAATATAATCAACCTAATTTATCTAAAAATAAGAAAATATTTAAAAAAAATGAGGTGCACAGTGGCGCCATTTGACTAGTTTTCGCCGCAATTCAGGAATCAAAATTCAGGGCCTACTACCGTTACACTAGAGACTTGAAATTTGGCTCAGAGTTAGACTAGATACTGGTGATATTGGGGAAAATCCGAAAACTTTGAATTTATTATCACATTACGCGTAAACATTGTTTTTCCAAAGGTCATATTTTTCCAGGATCAGCACATGAAATTTGTAAAAGCGCCATCTAACACGTAACAACCACAACATTGCGCACGTCGACGCTCATTTTCCACTTTTGTTAACTAAAATTTTATCATACATAGGATTTTGGAACTAAAGTGCTATTAAATTGTTAATGAATTAATTGTTATTATTGAGATAGAAAATACATTTACATAATATGGGATTTCATGTTCAAAGAATTACATTTTTACGTCTTTAATGTAACGTCACTTCAAGTAAAGTCAAAATATATATTTCGTATGTAGATGGCGCTAATTGATTTAAATTCTCACTATGAAAATGTTTATTGTGTAATTAGTAGGTAATTCTACTGCTGTTTATGGCACTTACCTACGTATTAGAACATTTAGAACTTCACAAATAAAGGAACTTTTTTGTGAGCTAGCAATGACAGGAACTTCTAGTAATCTAGTTCACAGATTAATTAATGGCTATTGTAAACACAATAATATTAAATTATTAATGCAGCTAAAATGTATGCATATGCATGCACCATCCACCACATTTACAACGCCAAAATTAACTGTAGTTTATAATTTATCTACGCTTTTCAATCTACATAATATGATCTTATTCATAACGACTCGTTATGAAAATAACGACTTATCGGAGGTTTAAACGAAGATTTTATCGGAGAGATAATAAACGTTTTAGCGTAAAAAGACAATTTTCGCGAACCGATTTTAGCGGACTTTTAAACCTCCGATATGTCAATATGAATAAGACCAATAGTAAATACGAAACTTTCAGCGTGCGAGTCCAACTTAGAGTTATGTTTAGTTGTGCAAATAGAATATCCAATGTCTAGAATAATTAGAATCTCAGAAACGGCTTCAACAAATTTAATGAAATTTATTTATCAGGCTTTGGTGTTTTTGGGGAATCAAAAATTTTTCTATTAAAGTCTATTAAAATATAAGTATATTGCAATCTCTTATGACTTACACATTAAAACCACCTCGGCATGTTATAACGGGATCAACGTCTGGATCCAAGCAAGAATAATCTGTAGTAAAAAGTAAAATATAGTTAAAATATTACAAACTTCATAAAAACAGAGAGTATGGATAAGCAGTATGGAAACTTGCGCCACTCATTTATTCAATTAAAACCACTTTGTCAAAATCATATGTGGGTATACCCTGTAACAACTGATCTCAGAAGACACCTTACGGATCAGTCCCACCCGTGACCATGGTGACTGAATTGTCTCCGAAACGTCGGGCTAAAATTTAAAACAGTTATATATGTCTAAATCCGTAAAAACAGTGATTTTATTTAAAAACAATCCATTTAAAAGACTACATTATTAACGTATACCCACAGATCACCGCAATAGAGTTTGCACGCACCGACCGGAACTTGACGCGCTACCGCGCATATGTATGAAAAGTATGAAAACTGCATGAATGAGGCCTCTGTATGTGATTTTGCTTCTAACAAAATGCATTATTTCATACTCCAAAAGCCGGCCAAGGGATATTGTACACAGAGAACATCCTCTGTGAGAGAGGGAAAACAAAGAAACCAGTAAGGGTTTCTTTGTTTATTTTATTTTTAGACTACTGTTTCTCCTGGTTTTCCCGGTATTATTAAGAGAACACTTGCTCGAACCCAAGTGTTGTCTTAAGTTTCCATAGAAGGTGAAATGCTATTATCGTCATCTAGATAAATAAATACGGCATGTGTTTGAAATAGACGCTTTTTGTAGTGTTAAAATGGGTATATTGAGACATTAAGTATGTATATGCTTTTAAATAGTTGGTTAAGGATTACACCCGTTGTAGATACTACTATAGAACAATAGTAACTTGCTCCATTTTCTAACTTCTTTTTATTTCTTCTTGTAGTTTTATTTATTTCCTAATCTTTTATTATTATTCATTTTAAATGCCAAAACTCCCGGTCAGTACACCATAATCCCTCCCAAAGTACAGGATGCCTGTGCCCAACAGTTCGCCAACAATAGTACAACAACAGTAGCAGAGAGATAGGGAAACCGCGTCTTCCTCCAACTTGGTGCGTGTACTCTATTTACCTATTTAAGCGATCTGTGTGTATATCTAGCATAGATGCGCGAACTAACAAAGACCGTGGCAGCTGAACACAGGGCATTTTAACACTCTTTTATATTCCCTCTATCTATCTCTCTCCCCGTGGTAAAAACTACAGGGCGCATATAGTAAATACTTTAAATAATGTAGACAGAGGGCTTTAGAGCAAGGAGATTCATGATTACTTGTCTTTAAAAAAAAATACGTACCGTCTTCTTTGGCGAGGACTGAAGCAGCCATTACGGCGAAAAATAAAAACCACCACTTCATTTTATTAAATATGTAGCACAATTATTGTCTGGTGCAACATAAACGAGTTTATATACATGTACATATTGTAATAGCTATCATATATATGTCAGTGGAAATGCATAATAGGTATGTCATTTAGATAAAGAAAACCAGAGATGCATTCATGAAAATAAAACTGCGGAAGTCATTCTGAGAAATATGGCCGAACAGTCACAGAGATTTTAAACCCTTTCTCTCTCTCCAGCCCTTTAGCACCACCTTTTTTGACCAGGCTGTGTTCCCAGAGTGCTGTAAATACCAGCTAAAGGATATTGTACACAGATAACATTCTCTGTGAGAGATGGAAACTCGAAAATAAACCCTGTGCCAACACGTCTGGTTGCTACATAGTAAACTATAATCCTTCCCAAAGTGGAGGAGGACCGTGCCCAACAGTGGGACGATAATGTGTTGGAGAAAGAAAGTTATAAACTAATCTTTACCTACTTATTATAGAACAAAGTCGTTATTTTTGTATGTATCTTCTTATGTGACCTTAAATCTTCATAACTACGGAACAGATTTTGAAGTGGTGTTTTTTAATAGATAGAATGGTTTAAGAGGATGGCTTTTTCGTATAATTTGTTAGGGTATGGTTTCTAAATTGCACGTGAACGAAGTTGCGGGAAACAGTTAGTTAGTTATAAAGTACTATCAGTGCCCCGCGGTGTTACCCGCGGTAAAAAGTAGTAGTAGTAGTGTTATTCTGATGTATAAGCTACTCTATTGTAAAGTTTCATTAAAATCCATTCAGTAGTTTTTACGTGAAAGACTAACAAACATCCATACTCAGAAACTTTCACATAATTATAATAGGTATTAGTGGGATAAAAGTTTTTAAAATAAAGAAGACAATATTTGTTTAACTAAATGTTTAATTTTATTTATCGCTTTTCCTTTGGGCGTTATTTATTTACAAGTCAACACACGCTCGCTCGCACGCTAGCTTTTCTCCGTCCCCTGGGCGTAGACATCCCCCATAGAACACCACAATGGCCCCCGGTATAATGGGGATTGTTCATAATTTTTGACCTACTGTTTTTATTTTCTTTTCAGAAAATATAGACCATTTTAAGCAACTAATTTCAATATTATTGAAATATTCATTATACAGAATTTTTAAAAAATTCTTGAAGAGATTACTTTTAATGTTGTGACGTCATCGTTTTACGCAATCTGTGTATAGACTTTTCTTGATAGACTTAATAGATATTGCACTGTATCTTTTCAAAGTTGACAAGTTGATATAATAGACCAATTTCAACTCCACTTCAGAGTATTATATCCCTAAAAACGTCTTAATATTTTAAGTCCTTCATTTCAAAGGCAAATAGAGATCATTTGCTTTTTTGGAAAAATAATCGTTAATATATCAAATTTTCCGAAAAAAACTAATGGATCATGATCAGAAACTCTATTCCTCGAAATGGTTTTCGAATTAAGAGTTTTAAAAAAATATGAACAATGCCCATTGACAACATCGTCAGTCCACCTTTTTAGGGGCCGCCCTACGTTGCGTCGTCTGGTGCGTGGTCGCCAGTCGAGGACCTTCCGTCATCAGATCGCCGAGCGATATTGCCACTTCAGCTTTTTTTTATTTGAATAAAAATATTGATAACTGAATAGAATGCTACCATGTAACGTAATGTTTACTGAATCGATAAATTGTGATCAGGCCTTTACAATACATTACAAATGTAATTTATTTAGTTAAGTGTGTTATATTTCCTTTAGTTCCTTTATTTTCGAATAATTAAAGAGATTTGTGTGAATTTTGTAATTTAGTAGACGTCAAGTTCCTGTTTTACTAAGAACTAGCCTCCCATCCCGGCTTTGCACAGGTGAAATTTATTCTATGACAATTTTATTTTCAAATCTAGCCTGTGTTTTTCAGGGATATGTAGCATTCTAACGATAAAAGAATTATTGAAATTCGTTGAGAAGTTTTTGAATTTATTCGTTACATACATACAAAAATACGTTTTCTCTTCATAATATTATTAGCTAATATTTTCTAACACTTGCGAGACTCATCTATATATATAAAACTACTTTTTACGTGACGGTGACTGCAAAGTCTCCGAAACGTCGGGCCAAAATTTGGAACAAATATACGCGTCTAAATCCGTAAAAAGTAGTTTTATTTAAATATTATTAGCTGTTGCCCGCAACTTCGTACGCGTGGAATTTAAGAAAAACTAACAAATTATACAAAAAGCCATCCTCTTGAACCACTATAACTAATAAAAAAAAACATCAAAGTCCATTCCGTAGTTTTGAAGATATAGGTACCAATTCTATGTGCACAACTAAACTTAACTTAACTAAAAAATGAAAATTGATAGTGTCAATAACATAATTCGGCAATGTAAACTGAACTTGCTTAGTATAAAAACTGTTTAATAAAGACTAACGATTTTAATTAATATAAATGTGTACAACAAAATAGCCAGTTATTTAAAATACAGCAATAGTTGTTTTCATTTTTTAGTTAAGTTTAGTTCTGCACATAGAATAGACACCATAATCTCACATAGGGATATACATACAAAAATAGTGACTTTGTTTTATAATAAGTAAAGATAAAGATATATTACAGATTTAAACTTGAGAAAAACGTACCCCGATGTCCTCTGAAAGGTCAAATGCGTTTGCACCTTCAACTGTCGTGCATGTATGACCACATTTATGAGTGTAAATAAAGCCAAAAAGTGTATATAGATCGTAGCAGATGGCGCTCTATAATCTCGGCCTAACCTCGTTGAAAACGGCGTGATGTTATGATGAAGATGATTAAAACTTACTTGATAATATCTTTGCTCCACAAGCTATTGCAAGTTGAAAGCACACAAGTTGTAGCTTCTTAACATAGCCATATCTAAAAAATTAGTTCAAACAGCTACACAATATCTATTATATATATAACTTATCGTTATTATCATAATACATTCGTTAAATTCTCGACTCCAAATAACAGAATCAGGGAGAAGAATAACGGTAAATACTTAAATCCCACTAATATGGGTGTTTGAATGTTTGTTACTCTTTCACGCACAAACTACTGAATGGATATTTTTGAAACTTTTCAATAATGTTGCTTATACATCAGAATAACACATGACATAGGCAACAATATAAGAAGATGTTCTGTGAATGATCCAAAATGTGACGATAAGTGTCAAGTAAGTAGGGATTCCACGGGTACAAAGTCATGGGAAAAAACTAGTAATATTAATATTTAAAGACATTTCACACAACGTCCTCTGGTCCCAAGTTTATTTGAGTATCGAATTAAGTATTATTTGAAGTTCACATTTCAGTTATTATTTTAGGTTCGATTTCAAATTTGATTCAGCCACTAATACGTGCAAATCCGCGGGCAGAAGCTAGTACAGTCTATATACACAAATTTTTCAATTCGTATGTAGGTATGTTTTTTTTTATGTTTGTTACCTCATAACTTTTAACTGGGCGAAGCGATTTTAATGATTCTCTTTTATTTGAAAGCTGGTGGTTCCCGTGTCGTGCCATTGGCACCAGGTCAGGATCTGATGGTTATCTCCAGAGAAATTGAGGCAAAACCCTCAAATTTCAAAAGAACATGAAGTTGGTTAAATTTTTTTAACCATATCGTATTATGGTACCTATATACGTATACACCTATGTATGTAAAAAGGTAAAAAAAACAAGATATTTATTTTTGTTTAGTTTTTGGTGCAATAGAATCGGCACCAATAGTTATTCATCAAAAACTTAACGCGCAAAATCAGCATAGTGTTGCTAGGCCACTAGCTAATACCTGCAACTCTGAATATAAAGAAAATAACCAAGAGTTATTGAATGTAGGATACAGTAATGAGAAATATTGCGATACGATAACTACGTGATATTAGTTATAGGATGAAACTGATAAGCATACGGAAATATTGTGTAAAAATTTAATAAGTTTAGTTTTGTTATAAACTGTGTGTAAACACAAATTATAAGAGGTTATTGCAATTTGCAATCTCCTACAAGTCTGACAACGTTGAAATGTATACATAACGTGTGCCTTAACTCATTCATTAGCTAAACTAGCCTTTTAATTTCCAACCCATTTTTATAATTTGCTATGTTTTAACAAAAAACAGACATTTTATAAAATCTAAACCACTTTTTTGTTCCAAAGTTACGTAAGCATTTCACAGAAGTTTACTTTCTCCTCAGTATTAAACTAACACACAGCATTGAGCATTGTCCTGGTACCTTTTTAAAAGTAAATCCCCCAAGATTGCCAACTCCTGTTTTATAATACTCAAAGTTACAGCCTACACATCATGATAACCGATTATCCATCGGCCGATTATGCATGGCCACTACTAAATTCATCTGATGTTTTTGGTAGTTTTCCAATTACAGAGCATTATGCGACTCGGTGGCGCACAATGCTTAACTATGCTGACGCTTAATTGGAACGTGAATTAATTTTCAAATGCACCAGCAGAGTGCGTTAAGTTCAGTGTTGAAAAAAAAAATACTAAAATAAAATTGTATTCACATTATAGGTGTGGAATATATAAAAAAAGTCATTGTTTGTATGTACCTTCATCCATACTTATATTTTTTTTAACACATCAACTTTGGTTATTTTCAGAAAACTGCGATGAAACGAAAGCCTTAAAAATTTTCTTCACAAAAAATAATATTACTAACGATAATATATAAATAAAATTTCAATCAATGCCAACTTAAAGAAAAAACACTTGTTAATTTTCTGTCACTGAGTTGGTATCGATTGCACGTATCACGCAAAAACATTACCTACTTTTGAGAGTGATCGATTGTGCGAAGCGTTGCTGTAGTTGAAACATTCAACGTTGAGCATTATGCCGCATAATGCGCTCTTGTGCTGTAATTGGAAAACTACCAATATGAACGCAGCGAATACGAAAAATGGACATGACTACTAATCTATCCCATCCCATCATTTTTTTAAAATAGTAATCTGTGATCATTTTACTTCTGTCATTCTGTGGAAGAACGTGTAATTTTGCAATAAATTGAAAATTCTCATTTTATTCCATTTCTCTCTTTAAATAACATTCCTAACTGTGAGTAATTTAATTTTTCCCTAATTTAAAACATACATCGTGTAGAAAAAGTATTTTTTATATTTCTTTCTATTTGAGGTTATTTCTATGTAGAAGTGGTATTATTTTTTATTAGTTTCCTGTAATTTTCGTGTTCTTTAACAAATATTACTTGAATTACGTGTTACTTGCTTTATAAGCGTGATTTACAGGCTTAATGTCACAATAGTTTTGGATAATTTATTTTGTTTTGATTTCAAACTACGCCTGTTGTTTTTTTTTCGTTTTACATTCTATATTACAGTTATACTTTGCTTAATTTTCAAGGAAAACTTACAGCTATAAAATATTTTCAAGACAACTGTAAACTATTGCCTTTGTTTAGGAGAATGAACTGCTGGGTTCATTTTGACAACTGCACTGTTTCAGACCAACACACCATAAGATATGTTTGTTGTTTAATGCGTAGTGCGACATTATAATTGACATACATTTAATAAAAATGTTAATAAGCTTATTAATTTTGTATGTCATACATTGTATTATGTCATTTTATGTATATGTTATGGCTAAAAGTGCGAAGTGCGGCTGCACCTAGATTCAGTCGGCTTAAACTAGGTACAGCCAAGGGTGGTTGGCTAATCCTAGGTGTAGCTGGTTGATTTCGGCTACATCTTGTTTCGTCTGTTATCATATTGGCTAAAGATGTAGCCAAAACTCGGTGGCTAAAGTTGGTTTCATTGTATGTAACTAGTGCAAATGAGTCACATTCTCCTCCTCTTCTGCCTGCTAAAGAAATTAAAGAGGCAATAGATACATAGCTTTTCGGGCTTCTTTAATTCTCATACAGTTATCCAACATTTGCAATTTTTATAAAGCAATGATTATCTGTTTAGATGTCTGGCCGTGAAGGTGGTAAAAAGAAGCCGCTGAAGGCACCAAAGAAGGAATCAAAGGAAATGGATGACGATGACCTGGCTCTAAAACAAAAGTTGAAGGAACAGCAGAAGGCACTACAGGTATGTTCTTTATATGCTGTTTTTAGGGTTCTGTATAGTACCATGGACCCTTAGCCATAAGACAGATGGAATTAAAAGCAGCTTACTTTAGTAACTTTATTGTTTATGATATTGGATAGCTTTGGGGTCAACATTGTATATCCCTTAAGTCATAAGTTTGTATATTGTTCCAGTAACATATAAGTGAATCTGCTGAGCACAGCTAGTAGTTTTATTTCACAAATCTTAAAAACAAATAATATTCCTTAATATGGTACTGTAATATTTTCTAACACTTGCACGACTCATTCTCACTCGTCTCTAACTCTCAGTCTCACCCGTGCAAAGTCTCCGAAACGTCGGGCCAAAATTTAAACAAATATACGCGTCTAAATCCGTAAAACATAGTTTTATTTTAATGATGTACTGTATTTGAAACTGCATTCAATTTTGTGGTACATAGCTAAATTTACATATACTACGGCCGTTCAGAGAATGCGTTCCTGACACGTCGCGATTGAACTGACGACGTAACTTTGTAATGGCAGTTACGATAAAACGTTTTAACAATTGATGAGCATTAAAACAACATTATTATATCAATAATCAATGAATGTTATAATTTTGTGCCAAACTGAGTGTCAAATAACTTGGTAAACAATATTTTCCTAAATCTATACTGCACTATTACAAGGTTATGTCAGCGCTTTATATTTGTAGTGCTGTGCTAGCAATAACAGGCAATAATAGTATCGTAATCTGTTCTTATACAGTTATACTTTATAAAATAATACGTTTTGTTTTTCTTTTTAAGAATTTGAAAATAATGGACTATAAGATAACTTTTATTAAATATAAAAATAAAACTACGACCAAACCGAACGCGCGAAAGAAAGTAGCATTTTTATATTTAGGTTTTTTTTTTTTTTAAATCTTTTATTTAAGGGGCTTTGTCAATATTGACGAAGTCGCCCCATAAGGAAACTTACACGGTTTTATATATTTTACATATTACTAGTATCAGTAACACTGCTCGGCGATAATGGCGGAGCAATGTTCCTGATTCTAGCACCGTATATTCTAGCTAGCTCCCTAGCACCCTCCGACAGTGGATATGCCAGGAGGCTATTACAAACACCCACGTCATACCCTTTACTAGGTAATAGCTGGTTACGAAGATCTGCGTTTCGGACACATTCCAACAGGACGTGATGCAGGTCATCTAATACGTTGCAGTCAGGGCAGTTTGGCGAATCAGTGATTTTCATAAGGTGCAAAAACTTGTTAGTAGGAATATGTCCAGATCGCAGTCTTAACAAGGAGACTATTACTGCCCTATGTGTGCTGGACTCTTGGAACCATGAACATCGAGGGAGCGAGCTCTGAATTGTTTTATACCATATACCCTTCGTAAGCGATCGTTCATCAAAATATTCCTGCCAAGCATGTCTACATGTCATTTTCAACTTCGGGATGTACTCTGAAAACAATGGTACCCGGGCATATGGCATACCCTCATCCAGAGCCAACTTAGCAGCACTATCTGCTCGCTCATTGCCTATGATTCCAATGTGTGCTGGGATCCATTGAATAATGACCGTCCTGTGACTCTCACAAATCTCGTTGACTGCGTTTAGGATAACATAAGCTATCGGAGAAGCTCGAAAAGTCGAGGGTAGCCGAGCTAAATGCATAAGAGCGCTCTTAGAGTCTGTCAGAATCACAACACGGTCACTAGAAAGGGTTTTTACATATATTTAGGTTGAAAATGGTAACCCCAAATGGCGTTACTAGCATTTTTATACTTAGATTAAAAATGGTAACCCCAAATGGCGTTATGGGCCGCCATTTTGTGACGCTAACAGTCGTCTGTTGTCGTTTCGTGCGCTTGCACGTTCTTCAAGTGTTTTCGATCTGTTTTTATTTGATTACCCAACTTTCGTTTAATGGACTGTTTCTGCTTTTCAAACTGACATCGGCGCTAAATCGGACTTCGACTGTGTTTTGTATTGCGTTCTTTTTACTTTTGATGCATAATAATGCCTAAACGTGGACAAACATTGAAAAGTGGAGCCCATGAGTTAATCATCAAGCTGCAAGATTACTTTTCAGAAATGAATATCTCAACAGGAAGAAGCTTTTGGCATCGTTAAGAGAAGCTGGACTGTTCAGCGGGGGTAAAACTGCTTTAACCAAAATCTTAAAAGATATTGGTTTTTCGTATAAAAAAACAGACAAAAGAAAATTTTTATTAGAACGATACGACATAATTTTAAAACGGATAAGTTTTTGAGAGAAGCAAAAAAAATTGGTAACTGGGTTAATGTCGTGTTCATTGACGAGACATGGCTAAACGCCAATCACATGGTTTCCCGTTCTTGGACGGATGATACACAAGCGTCGACGTCGAAAGTACCAATGGGTAAGGGGGCCCGTCTGATAATATGCCACGCAGGTTCTGCAAAATACGGCTTTGTGGAGAACGCGTTACTGGCATTTCAATCAAAATCCACAAATGACTACCACGAGGAAATTAATGCCACTACATTTAAAGAGTGGTTCCAGAACGTCCTTTTGCCCAGCCTACCAGAGCCTTCTGTAATATTCATGGATAATGCCTCCCATCACTCGGTTCAAATACAGAAACCACCTAACCAAGCTAATAAAAAAATTGGTCAAGTGCGAGTCGGACTCGCGCACGAAGGGTTCCGTACCATTATCTATGCAACATAAGGCAACGTTATTAGTATCGAGCAAGAAACGGTAAAAAAATCATGTTTGTTGTATGGGAGCCCCCCTTAAATATTTATTTTATTTTATTTTTAGTATTTGTTGTTATAGCGGCAATAGAAATACATCATCTGTGAAAATTTCAACTGTCTAGCTATCACCGTTCTTGAGATACTGGGTGCGGAACCCTAAAAATCATGTTTGTTGTATGGGAGCCCCCCTTAAATATTTATTTTATTTTATTTTTAGTATTTGTTGTTATAGCGGCAATAGAAATACATCATCTGTGAAAATTTCAACTCTCTAGCTATCACCGTTCTTGAGATACAGCCTGGTGACAGACGGACGGACGGACGGACGGACGGACGGACAGCGAAGTCTCAGTAATAGGGTCCCGTTTTTACCCTTTGGGTACGGAACCCTAAAAAGAAGAAATGGTGGCTTGCTTACAAGCAAAAGGCATTGACGCAAATATGCAGATGCTAAAAGCAGAGCGAATTAAATTAGTTAAAGAAAATAAAGCGGCAAATGTGCGATACGAAATCGATGAACTGGCTCTGGAGTACGGTCATCGCGTTCTAAGAATTCCACCGTATCATTGCCAATATAACGCAATTGAGCTAATCTGGGCTCAAATAAAAGGTTACGCCGCCCGCCACAATACTTCCTCGCCATTCAGCACGAAAAAGATGATGACCCTATTAAAAGAAACCTGCGGGGAAGTCACAAGAGATGACTGGGCAAAGGTTGTTGAGAAGACTAAAAACCTGATTGTGGAACATTTTGACCGAGATATCAGGATTGATAATAAAATACGACGTTATAGAATATCAGAAATAAGAAAAAAAATTTAGGGGAGGCCTTTACCCAACCTGGGGACCTTGCTAATAAATGTAACTAAGTGTTATAGATAGTACCTACCTAAATTAAGATGAAATGTAGCAGGATCAAATAAAGGCTTTTTTATTTTTTATTTAAGTATTTATTTATTATCAGGATTGATTCTGTTATTGATAATAATATAATTATACATGTAGGCGAAGATGATGATGAAGACACCACCTCCTCAAGCGAATCGGAGTCTGATTAATATTCTGTACGCACATAAATTTCAATGTACTTTATTGAATAGAAATACAGATTGTAAATTTGTAACAAAGAAATTTTTTTTTTTTTTTTGTGCCATCGGCATTCAGGCCATAAGCAGATGTTTTGGGTGTAATTGTCGGGCAAGGTTATGGCCTTCCATTAAAGGCACTCCTTTCTTTTTTATTTATACATGTTTTCTCTTTAGTCGTCTCTTGCTAATGGGTTCCACCAATGCCGCTGCTAGTGCATTTGTGTGATTAGTGATACGGTCTCTGTACCGTCTTGTCCGATGTTCAGCCTCCTCTTTGACTGTGAATATATTGAGGTATTTATGGATGTCAACCATTCTTGTGAACCATGGTGCACCAGTCATGATTTTAAGGGCGTTATTTTGGAATCTTTGCAGGATTTCCAGGTTTGAATTTTTGGCTGTACCCCAAAGCTCAATTCCATACGTCCAAACGGGCAACAAGATCACTTTATAAATAAGCATCTTATTGTTTAACGAAAGTCGTGACTGTCTGCCTACAATCCAGCCAAGTGATCTCAGGCGGTTATTTAATTCGTCCCGCTTTCTCATAATGTGCATTTTCCAAGTTTGCTTGCGATCCAGGTAGAGACCAAGATATTTCGCATGATCTTTTTGTGGTAAGAACTCTGAACCCAATTTCACTGGAGTGCAGTCTCCATTACGGAGGGAAAACGTTACGTGGACAGACTTGCTAGCACTAGCTTTAATTCTCCACGTTTCCATCCACGCGCTTATGTCATCAAGATGGTCTTGTAGTAATTCTGATGCCCGCTGAGGACATTTGTTGTTACAGAGAACCGCTGTGTCATCTGCGAACGTGGCAGAGAAGACATTGAAGTTTTGAGGTAGGTCTGCTGTATATATAATGTAGAGCGTTGGTCCAAGTACTGAGCCTTGCGGTACACCCGCTTTTATATCGTGGAATTCTGAGTAAGCGTCGTTTAATTTTACTCGAAAAATTCTGTTGGTTAAATAAGATTTAAGCAGTAAGTATAGGTTATGCGGCAGACAAGATTTTAGTTTGTAAAGAAGGCCATCATGCCACACCTTATCAAACGCTTGCTGTACGTCAAGGAAGACTCCTGAACAGTACTCCTTGTTTTCCAGAGCTTCTCTAACCTTATCGCATACTCTATGTATTTGTTCGGTTGTTGCGTGATTGGAGCGAAAACCAAACTGGTGTAGAGGAACAGTTTCGTTTGATTTAAGAACGTCGTTGAGTCGTCTCAAAAGTATTTTTTCAAATAATTTAGATAGGACTGGCAGCAGGCTTATTGGTCTATATGACGAAGCTAAATGTTGTGGTTTGCCAGGTTTTGGGATCATGGTTATTTCTGAAACCTTCCATATATCAGGATAGTATGCTGTTCTTAGGATGCTATTAAATAGATGTGTGAGGAACATCACAGCTTTTGACGGCAATTGTTTAAGGATCTCTGCTGTAATTAAACAATATCCAGGTGCCTTTTTAAGTTGAAGATTTTTAATATTGTACCGAATTTCTTTCGGTGAACAGCATTTTAAGGGTGGACTAAGTTGTAAGTCGGTAGCTAGAAACTCCTTGATTTTCTTTTCTGTTTCTGCATCTCCATTATTAGGAGCAAAAACCTTTTCGAGATACTCTCCAAACGCTTTCGCTTTATCACGGTCTGTTTTTGCCCAAGAACCATCACTGAGTCTTAGTGGATAGTTAGCAGTTTGCGGAGCTGCTTTATGAGACTTTACAAATTTCCAGAGAGAGTGTTCATTGCGAGCAGTTGGTGTAAGAGTTTCTAACTTGTTTTGTAGTGTATCTTCCTCTGTTTGTTTAAAAAAAGTCTTTAATTCAGATGCAGCCTTGTTGAATGCATGTTTATCCGAGGGGTGGCGGGTGTTATGCCATACTCTTCTGAGTCTGCGTTTCTCCAATATTTTATCCTTTATATAGTTCGGTAGATCTTTGGTACTTTTAGTATCGAGTATGTTAGGTGTAGATTTCCAAGCGGCACATTGAACGAGATGTGTAAATTGCGTAGCAGCTTTTTCTATATCTTCCTCTGTTTTTAAGGCTTGTTTCAGCGTCAAGATTCTATCTAAGTACTCTCGGAAAGCATCCCAGTCTGTGTGATTATTACACAGTGAGTCTTTAGTAGCCCTCTCCATGATAGTTGTACTAAGCGTTGCTATGATTGGGGTATGATCTGAGCTGCTGTCTAAGCACATGGTTGAAAGGCCCTTGTAGATAAACAAATCTAACAGATCTGGTAATTTATTGGAGTCGGTGGGCCAGTATGTAGGTTCGCCTGTAGTCAGTGTCTTTAAGCTGTTAATTTCCAGACTGTGCTTTAATTCTCTGCCTCTGGTAGTAACAAGCCGGGATCCCCACAATGTATGTTTTGAGTTCCAGTCTCCACCAACCACAAATCTTGGGCCAAGTGTCTTGAAAAAGTGTGTGAACTGTCCCTCAGTCACTTTGTGTTTTGGTGGACAGTAGACTGCTGAGACAGTAAGATGTCCCTGTTTATCGTGAACTGTGATGGTGGTACTCTGAATGTGTGGTGTTTTATATTCAGGTAGGAGGGTATGTTTTATGCTTCTCCTGATTATAATTGCTGTGCCAGCATGCGCTCTACCGTCTGGATGTGTAGTGGAGTAAGTGGTATAGTCTTTCATGGTGAAATTGTTCGGTTCTTTTAGATGTGTTTCAGAAACCAAAAGAATGTCTACTTTGTGCATATGTAGCAGAGCTTTAACCTCACTTTGTCTACTGGTAATACCATTTACGTTCCAGGCGGCTATTTTTAGCAGAAGCATTTTACCGTAACATTTTATTAACTAGTGTTGTGAGTAAACCCATCAGTGTACCAAGTTGAGTTATGAGATAATCCAGCTTTTCAGCTTGTTTTGTGAGTAGTATTTCTAGTTTGTCCTTTGTTGTGTCGTGTCTAACAGCTTCTGCATATGACTTTTGTTCTATTTTTTTTGTGTTGACAGTTCTATTTTGAACCTCAGGGGCAATCGTAGCGCATTCTTTGTTTTTATAGGTTTCTGCATTATCCTGTTCAATATATTGCACTCCATGTTTGTTTGGCTCTCTGTTTGTTTTCTTTTGAGTGACTTTGCGATTTTGAATTTCAAGGAACACTTGACATCCTTTGTAGTTTGCCGGATGATCGCCAAAACAAAGCGCACACTTAGCTGGAGTATTTCTGTCCTTTTTTTGGCAGTCAAGGGTGTTGTGATTCCCGGCACATTTTACGCATCTAAATGGTCTTAGGCAATTATTCTTAGTGTGGCCATATTGCTGGCACCTTTTACATTGCGGGATAATTCTTCTTCTAATAGGGTCCTCAATGATAACACTTGTATTATATATGTACTTTATGTTTTTTACTAAGCTATTGTTTGGGTGTGGTTCCAAATTGATAAAAAATGTTGAGAGTGGGATCTTATTAGGCCCATACCTCGCATTAATTAGTTCACCTCTAATTTGATTGCCAGTTGCTTCTATGGCCTCTTTAATAGAGTCTAATGGAGTAGTTGGATGCAAATTTTTAATTACAACCCTATACGGTCTTTCATCTTTTTTCGTAAATGTGTGCCCAATAAGATTATTCTCTCTTACTATTACCATGAGTCGTTTGTAGGCATCAACTGACGTGCAGTTAAGACGCAACTGGTTTTTAGTAACAATTTTGATGGAAAATTCAGAGTAATCCAACACTGTCGACAAAGAATAAATAAAACAATTTTATTATATTAATATGTATTACCCTTTTTAGGTTTCCACTTAAATAACTAAAATATAAATTTTAAATGATTCCGCCAATTTAAAACGAAAATAATCTTAAAAATAACGTGGCGGTTCATTTTGGAGGAAAGTTAACGAACTCAGTGTTATGTTGTGCCCATCACTAGTCGTGACTAACTGATAGGTGTCAGAAACGCATTCTCTGAACGGCCGTAGTATAATAAAAGATTTTCCAAAGGATATTTCTATTGAAAAATTTTAATCTTTTTCAGGAGGCGAAAGCCAAGGCTTCACAAAAAGGACCTCTGGTGTCAGGTGGCATTAAAAAATCTGGCAAAAAGTGACACAAAAGCATACTATAATTATATTTTCTATCTAGGTTTAATAATAACTATTATTTAAGAACCATTATAGATCTTTTGTTATTTACATAGACTATTTTCTTCTATATGCAACATAGCATGTGATATGTTGTTTAATTACTAAAATTGTCATTACCAGCCAAATTACGGAAAATATTTAACTTGTAATATCTATGTATCTATTAAAAAGGTAATAAAGCATTTTTTTATTATAACATTGGGCTGTTTATGTTCATACCTGTGCCTAATTTTATTATTCCCATTTTTCCCGCCAATTTAGAAAAAAAGTAGTGGCGTATTTTTTTCCTGATGTTTGTCTTAGCAATGATGAGATTTTAAACACGTTTTATGATAAAAATTATTAAAAACCGTTATTGTTAAAAAATAATAATCCTTAAAAAAAGTTAGAAGTTATTAAATTAGAATTGATGTTCAAAATTCTATAAAATGAATTTTTTAAGTAATTTTCTTAAACTTATACAAGTTAAAGAAGAAGTGACCGGAAATATGGACAATATTCTGGAAGCCAATGGTTGCCCTTCTGAAAACGATATTAACACTAATGTGAGTAAATCTTGTGAAATTAACTCAATTATTAGTGATGACAACTCTTCAGTTTATGATTTACATTTAAGTACAGAAAATTTAGAATGTATAGAAGGACCTTCATATCTCAATAGTACTAATTCAGATGAACTAAATATGATAGACTTTAAAGAGTTAATAGATATATCACGTGAAAAAACCACAGCAGAAAGTTTAACAGATTTTAAAAATGTTTTAACTAGCTATCAAATACCTGGAATAAATAATAGCTTAGATGAAGTAAATGAATATTTAGGAATTAACACTGAAAGAAATCCTAACAAGATTGACATAATATACAATGAGTATGAAGAAAATGCTTTAGAAAACAAGATGGATATACTAAAATATAGTAATACTTACAAAATTACTAATTTAAATGAAAATAAATGTATTACTACAAAAAATCTATTTGATATTGAAAATTATTATGCATGTGATATAAATAATAATAAATTTAAAGAAGATAGTAGAACTATTGATACAAAAAAGGATATTTTGTTAGAAGAATTTAGTATTGATGCAAAATTTTCAAAAGAGACTGAAAATAATCAACCGAGTAACAGCTTAATACCGAAAAATGAAGTAATACATGATATTAATATACATAATAGTGTAGAAAATACATTAAATATTGATAATAAAGAGGATTTATTATTTAATGATCTTAACGATAAAATATCTATAAAAGAGTATTTAAATAAAGATTTAACATCAACTAAATGTGAAATACAAGATTTAGATGATAATGATGATTATAACTCTTCAGATTTTGAATTTATTGATGAAAATGAAGCTAAAATTGACTTATTAGGCATTAATTACAATGGTGAATTAAAAACTGTTTATATATCACCAAGTAACTCCGTAACTATTAAGTCTGAAAGCAAAACATCTTCAGAAAAGTGCATTCATTACAACGATAAAGGCAAATCTGTTAATATGCCACCAACTAACTCTGTAACTACTGACTCTGGAAGCAAAAAATCAGATGATAGATATTCAAGGCAAAGAAATATCTATGATAGAGTAATAGACCCTGGAGAAGGCTCATTAGGGTTAAATAGACACATAAATAATTCAGAAAGGGATTATAGAAAAAATCACATCATACCCGAAGGTGAAGACTATTTTAATCTCTTCCGAGGACAATATAATCCAGTGTTGCCATTATCTGAGATTTTTTATTTAGAAAATAAATCTACGAGACCTTTGCCAATGAATGCTCAGTATGAAGGCATAGGATTTGATTTACGGCTGATGAGGCAGAGAAATGAGCCAGATAGATTTGAAGCGCAGTGTAAGTATATTAAATTAAATCCTAAGCAAATAAGCTTAGTTTGGGACCAGAGGATGTTGTGTGACATGTCCGCAAATATAATATTAGATCAAACAGCTGTGTCCTAAAGTTAAATTCGTAAACTGCTCTTATCAGAATGATGACAAATTATGGATACAAGTGTCACGACCAGATTTCCTCCCCAGGGTGCTGTAAAAGCCAGATATGGGATATAGTACATCCTCCTTACGCAACGGAGAACTCGAATCTAAACACTGCGTGGTTTTTAGGGTTCCGTACCCAAAGGGTAAAAACGGGACCCTATTACTGAGACTTCGCTGTCCGTCCGTCTGTCACCAGGCTGTATCTTAAGAACGGTGATAGCTAGAGAGTTGAAATTTTCACAGATGATGTATTTCTATTGCCGCTATAACAAATACTAAAAATAAAAAATAAAATATTTAAGAGGGGCTCCCATACAACAAACATGATTTTTTTACCGTTTCTTGCTCTCTTATAACAAACGTGATTAATTACGTGCCTTAATATGTTGCATAGATAATGGTACGGAACCCTTCGTGCGCGAGTCCGACTCGCACTTGACCATTTTTTTCTATTATTTAAAACCAGGCGACTATTTATTTCAGGTATTTGAAACCAGACATAACTACTACCTATATCCCTCTGTGCCTGTCTGCCTGCCTCTGAGGCCTGTTTTTTTTTCTCTAAAATATAACGTATATAATATTAAAGTATAAATTTAGTTAACTGTGGTTATACTTACTAATTCTAGACGCAGAAGAAGCCAAAGAATCGATAAAAAGGATTCTGTTAGAATATCCTGTAGAAAATAGAAAGAAAAGGAGATTTCGCAATTAATGTTTCTACCATTACAACATAAAAACCTGTATTTTTGCAAATGGTGGTCCTGATGTATAAACCTCGTAATTCCGAGACCCCTTTTTTGGTATTATTTAAGATGGGCCCGTACCAAAATTTATTTAAAAACGCAAAGAAAATTTTTTATATAGCTTTATGTGGGTAGTAGAATATAAAATATGTGTAGTTTAAATAAAACTACTTTTTACGGATTTAGACGCGTATATTTGTTTTAAATTTTGGCCCGACGTTTCAAGTCTCACCCGTGACCATGGTGACTGCAAAGTCTCCGAAACGTCGGGCCAAAATTTAAAACAAATATACGCGTCTAAATCCGTAAAAAGTAGTTTTATTTAAACAAATGACTCGCAAAAGTGTTAGAAAATATTATATGTGTAGTTTGATTATTTTTTACATCTTAATGAGTTTTTTTTTTTAAATATTATTAGGTAATCTTTAATAATAAAAAATAAATGCTGAGTTTATATAGCTACCTGTGGAGCCCTACCACCTTGGGGTTCAACATCTGTCATACGGCCGTACTTAGGTTTTTGATTTAGTAAACTGTGGCTTATTTCTTGCATGTAATTCATGTTTTATTTTTCTAACATATAGGAGTATCGTGACGTAGACTTGTATGAACTACAATATTACGAATGTTTTATTTTCTAATAAATTTTATTCATTTTAATGTAATTTTTATAAAATGTAATAAAAGTAATGTTGATAGATTTTGTGTTTGTTTTATTCACATAACACGCCTCGCGTAGTATAATAATGTCCCGTCTTTTATATGTCGCTCTATAGTCTCTGTCTACCACCTTGAAGCCAAGGCGTGACAGTAAGTATGCATATACAAATAATACAATCAAACGGTAAATTCAGTTTACAAAGTTCTTGTGTTAATTAAATAATCACGCACAACCTTAACTACAAATTATCAATCTTTAACCTTAAGCTAAAATTATCACTTGACAATATTCAACTGCAATAAACAGGAACAACTATTCACGGACATTAACAACAGCATTTTATCATTATACCGTAATCTTTATTCCCCATGTGTGTAGGCAGGGACTATAGAGCGCTATCTGCTACGATCCACACTTCCATAATAAACACTCGTAGCTTTTCATTTAGCAGACTTGGGCCCCAGTATGGCTGTGTCCATGTTAGTCTTCTCCACAGGGCATGTCCTGTGTCTACTCCATTAAGAAAATTATAATCGATAGTCTACTCATAGGGGACCTCTGTGTCCCAGCTAGGCTGCCCCACTATTCCAGTGCCCAGAGCCTCACAGTACACCTTTAGGTAAACTCCGCGTTGCCAAGGGACAAAAACTACTTTCTTTTTTACAGTGATTTCTTTTTTAATTGACTTTTTACTCTCTGTAGGCGACGCTACATACATAATAATATAATGTACTTATATTTATATACATACTAGCTGACCCGGCAAACGTTGTTTTGCTATACAAATGTCAGTAGGGGGGAGGAGGCTTTTGAAAAATAGATGTTGGCCGATTCTCAGACCTACTGAATATGCATGTAAAATTTCATAAGAATCGGTCAAGCCGTTTCGGAGGAGTACGGTAACTAACACTGTGACACGTGAATTTTATATATTAGATTTAAACCTAAATGTTAAACCTAGTTATCATAAACTTAAAAATATAAGGCTTATAAACTAAATAAAGTTAAACACGATCGAACCGTCGCTGTTACTGCGCCGTTTCTATACATACCTCTAACAATATAGTTAACCTAATAGTTAAGTAAAAATTACCTGCGCGTATGCGCTTAGTTCCGCACTAACCACTATAGCCCGCGGTGCCTTTGTTCGACCGTGTGAAATCCTATCAAATTATTCGCAGTTTTCATTTCGATCCCTTATACTCTCGTTTTGTTAAAACCTTTATACTGTTAACCCTTTTTCTCACGAGGGTAGGTAGGAGCTATAAGCTGTTATGTCTGCTATGATATAAACATTATTACAATATACTCATACATTTGGTCACACACGAATATTTATAAGTGTTAAATTTTTTTAAATAAAACTATCATCGACGTACAAGTATATTTTATTGTAAATATTTACAATTTAATTAAATTCTAACGTTCCTTAACTACGTTAAATCTAATATAATAAAAAATGTACTTTAACCATTTAGATACACATCCAAAATAATTTTTAACAACTAACAAATCAATGACCAAAACTACATCTAAATTTATTCAAAATTTCAGGAATTTTTACAAATTTTGTATCGAAAACCATAATTTTATACAAATGCTAATCGCGTTATACATTTTATCTTAATATGTCCGCATAACTAACGTCTTTACTTGTTATTAATATATATTAGACATCTTAAATTAATGTGGTATCAGTTTTTATGAGAAAATGCGACCCTGGAATGCATTTTTTGTTATATCCGGCTCTGTCTGCACTGTGGATATCGAGAACTATGGCCAAATGCACTAGAATATAGGTTTGTCAATAATATCGACATTTTTTTAGATAAAAAAATATAATATCGAATTCGTATGAAAAACGATTTACCTTTGAGCCTTTATTGTATTTATTAGGCTAAAACAAAAGGTAGGTTATTAAATTGCTAGAACCAGTTTTAAAATGTTTTAGAAATAATTGTATAGAAAAGTATCGAAAGCTTTCTAAGGTTCTTGTCCCAATCGTAGTAAAGTTTTCTGTTTTAGTTGATCTGTCCAAACCAATATCAATATAACGTGCCGAAGCTAAACTTCTTTAAACGTGTTAAGAAAAAAAAAGAGAGTAACTAGTACGATGCGCACACACACAAATCAGACTAAAGTTAAATACCTTTTTTATTATTGCATCAAAGTTATATATTTTTTGTATCAGGAACGCATTTTCTAAATATTTTTAACATATAGATTATTAATCTTGCAATTGACTTTGCTATGCTTTTACTTAATAAATCAAATTGTGGTGGAAAAAACACAACAAAACATTCTCGATAGATGGCGTTGTACGTCGAGTGACGATATTGTGGTGGTCTAATTTGGTTACTGTTAGCACGACCGCAATAAGCTCAGTTGGCAGAGCTACGGAACGGTATTCCGAGGTCGTGGGTTCAAGTCCCGCTTGCGGTTATCGGCTTTTTCCACCACAATTTTATTTATTAAATAATGCATATAGTTTTAATGGCGGAGTACATTCTACCCTCCATATAAAAAAGATTATTACATTTTAGCATGAGTCGTATTTAAAAAACACGGATACTTAAAACTTCAGTTTACGAAACAAAATAAAAATAAAATGGCTTGCAATCTTAGATATTGAGATATTCTGTTTTCTTTGTCAAATATACTGTAACTATAGCATGTCATTTTTGTTTTAATTTTAACAAATAAGTACTGTAATTATCAAGGGAATAGCGTGCCTTGGCGGGTGCCCTGTATAAAAATTTGTTTGTGGGCCCTTATGAAGGGTAAAGATTTCTCACAAAAGAAGAAAGGGGGCCCTGTAGCCCGGGGGCCCCGTATAATAGTTACGCCCCTGATAATTATAGTAATTTTAACACACTTTTATTAGCTTCTTTCGTTTTAATGAAAAAAATTTTATTATATAAGAAATCTTTGAACGTAATTAACCTAAAATTACTTTTTAAGGATTTAGACGCGTATATTTGTTTTAAATTTTGGCCCGACGTTTCGGAGACTTTGCAGTCACCATGGTCACGGGTGAGACTCACAGTCTCAGTCGTAAAAAGTAGTTTTATTTAAACAGATGAGTCGCGCAAGTGTTAGAAAATATTACGTAATTAACCTTTTATTCAAGTCATATTGATCTGAAATCTTAAACATTTTATTGAAGACTAACAATGCAATAATTAATTAAATATTCAAGAATTTAGTGCATCAATTTATATTAAACCGTAATTTTCAGTTTTAAAACTTATTTTAATTAAAAAAAAATGTAAAAAAGAAACCTCTATAGGATTTTTATGAGCAAATGTTTTAGTTTGAATTGCATTTGTTCAACAGGTTTTTCTGTTAAACTATTTTTACATACTTATATCAAGAACTGCTTAACCAATACAGTTCTATATAACTTAATTGTATATTATAATATACAAATTATGTATGAAAGTGTCCAGGACTATTATAGTCATACTTTATATAAAAAATAGAAACCAAAATTTAAGATTTAGATTTCCTTTTCGCTGGCGATCTTTGTGGCGGCGCCTCAGTCTTCTTACTCTGAAAAAGAATAAATAAATTTTTAATAAATATTCATGGACATTTCACACAACGTCCTCTGGTCCCAAGCTAAGCTTATATGCTTGTGTTATGGGTACCAGAATACGGATATACTATATAAACTACTTATCTTTTGTAAATACATACTTATAATACATAGTAAACACCCAGACGCAGTACAAACATTTATATGACAATTAGAAAAATCACACAAATGATTGTCCCAAGTGGGAATCGAACCTGCGACCTTGTGATCGGCAGTCCATTACATAAACCACTCCACCACTAGGCTCGTCTATATCGTAATACTCTAAGATTGGAATGAATGAATGAACTTTATTTCACTTAAAATAGAGTTAACAAAGGTGTTACATAAATTTGTTACAATAGTTCATATCTATTTAGCCACTGAAAGGCATGTGAAAAATTACAATATTTGACATAACCAGTCAAGTCACATAAATACATTAATTGTCATCGTAATTAATTGTAATTGGAGGTGATGTGATATCAAAGTATGTATATAAAACTACCCACCTCTCTAGATCTCTTAGCACGTGGTTCACTTTCCTTATCATCTTTTTCTTTATCACTCTCCTGCGTTTTAACACTATCCTTCTCTTTTTCATTCGAAGTCTCACTCTCTTCCTTAGCATCTACTTTCTTCTCTTCTACATTATCCGCTTCTTTGACAGCAGTTTCTGAGTTTTCCTGAACTTTACTCTCTTCTGAAGCTATTTCCGGCGCTGTATCAGCAATATTTGGTTCTGTTTGTTCAGAGTTTTCCTTTTGTTCTGTTTTTGTTTCATCTTTTTGTGTTTCTTTCTCATCTTGTTGCAGTTTTCTAGATGATTGTCTTTTTAGCGGCGGCTTTGGTGTATTGTTTGCTGCCTTTTTTGTTTTAGCTGTGGACAAATCAAAAGTTGTTGGTATCGATTCTACTTGCACAATTGAACTTAATTAAAACAAATTAGTATTAGACTATTAATGGTGTCAATAACATAATTCGCAAAAAACTATTGATAATGGTACCAACGGTACCTAAAAAATTAAAATATTGGGTTGTTCGGAAAGTCATTTCGTTTTTTGTTGTGGATATGAAAGACAGTTTTCGTATAATAAATAAATACTTTAATTTGTTTTTTGTTGAATTTGATAAATTTAACCTCAATCCGATCTCACGTGTTGTTATTGGCCGGTTCACATCAACTTATGCCTTTATCGCGTCTTTATCAGCTTCAACCGGCCTTCCCGAACGTGGTGCATCTTCGACATCAAAATTGCCAGATCGAAATTTAGCGGACCAGTTCTGGCACTGGCGTACTGTCAACACACCTTCTCCATACACATCAGTCAATTTCTTTCTGGATTGAACAGCATTTTTACCCTTTCTGTAGTAAAACAGTAAGATATGTCGAAAATGTTACTTATCGCTCTCCATATTCAAAAGGGCACCAACCAATAACTACTGCGTAGTATTAATTGGAATTTTTCACACAAAAGCCTTGCTATATGAGTTCTCAAAGCATATAAAAATTATACGGCTTAAATATGAAGTTGGGTGCAAAAGAATACAAATCCTCTGTCGGGAAAAAACAAAATGACTTTCCGAACAACCTAATAGATAATGTCAATAACACAATTCAGCAATATTAACTAAGCGTTCTTCTTGTTAAAACTGTGTTAGAGCTCCCATAACAGCGAGTGTTAGCCGTTAACATCCTACTAATATTATATATGTGACAGATTGTGAGTATGGATTTTTTTATGTTTGTCACTCTTTCACGCAAAAACTACTCAATAGATTTTAATGAAATTTTACAATAATATAGCTTATACATCAGAATAACACATATATTATATACAATTTGTAAAGATATTGTGTGAATTGTCCAAAATGTGACGATAAGTGTCGAGTAAGTAGGAAAAAAATCTACCATCTGCGAGTTATTTTCTGGCGCGCGCGTCATGAAAACACCCGTTACTGTCAGATTTTTTTTTTATCATTTTACCGCGGGTAATATCGTCACACAGCTAGTATTCATATATTTTCTATTGCCCATACCTGGTGTATTTTTCTTCTTCTGTGCAGCATCATCTGTAGTCTTTTCTGTTTGTTCTTCATTAGCTGCATCTATAGCTGACTTCATTGTGTGCGATGATGGCAATGATAATTCTAAACATAAAAAAAATATAATATATCAAAAAGATAAAAGGGCAAAAGTTCGGGAAGCTTAGGCACATCTTCACGTCCAAAACACCGCAGTGTCTGAAAAGAAAGGTCTATGACCAGTGTGTGTTACCAGTGATGACTTACGGAACTGAGACGTGGTCCCTGAATGTCGGCCTCATAACAAAACTCAGAGTCGCGCAGCGTGCTATGGAGAGGGCTATGTGAGGTGTTTCCCTACGTGATAAGATCCGGAATGCGGAGATCCGTAGAAGGACTGGTGTGTACGACATAGCCCGAAGAGTTAGCACGCTGAAGTGGCAATGGGCAGGCCACATCGCTCGACGATCTAATGACCGTTGGCGACGGAAGGTCCTCGAGTGGCGACCATGAACCAGGCAACGCAGCGTGGGGCGGCCCCCAACAAGGTGGACTGACGATATCGTCAAATACGCCGGGTGCCGCTGGATGCAGTTAGCGCAGGACCGCGCTTTGTGGCATTATATGGGGTCCAGCAGTGGACTGAGAAAGGTTGATGGATGGATGGAAAAAGATAAAATAAGAAAAGTCGAAAACAGTACACAATTACAGTATTTAGGTTTAATGTTTTTGTATGTAATTCTAGATTTTACTAAATAATGTTGTGTACACACCAGCGGGCTCATGTATCATCTCCAGCAACTCATCAGCTGACAAATTAGCTGTCACTTTCTTGAACTGCAACACTCGCTCAGTGAAGAACTCCCAGAATGATAGACCCTCCGGTGTTGTGAACATTTCCTAATACAAATAAAATTTATATTTAATATTACTTTAGGCCTTTAGAAGTGTAACGGGCTGCCGCTAGGACCTGGGTTTTAACCCTAAAAAGTACAATTTGTCACACAAATATATGAACTGTGTCCGAGTCGTTAGGTTGCAAAGTTTGTTTATTTGAACGCGCTAATCTCAAAAACTACTAGTTCGAATTGAAAAATTATTTTTGGGTTGAATAGTTCATTTATCGAGAAAGGCTTTAGGTTATATAACATCACGCTACTACCAATAGGAGCGAAGCATCAGTGAAAAATGTTGCAAAAAACGGGGAAAACTATTAAAATTCTGTTGCTTGCTTTAGTGGTTTATATGTATCATTTTTGTTTCGTAAAATCCACGGGTGGCGTGGCTAAAGGGGCGCCCTATAACAATATAAAATGAAATGACATATAAAGTTAACCTTGGGACCATAGCGGAGGAGGCCTATGTCAGGAGGGGCACGCCGAACTGAGAAACATAATTTGAGAGAATCCACAAAAGCTGCTAGATAACAGTTCGGAATAAAAAAGAGCTTATTATTATTATTAAATCCCGTATGAAATCGCGGGAACAGCTAGTAAATACATACTTTTAAATTCTTATATAGTGCGTCCGCCTGTCTTCTTATTTTCTGTGCTTGTTTATTAAACAATATGGCCGCGTTCTCGCTCAGATCCCACGACGATGTATTACCGATGTAAGCTCTCATACGTTTTATTGTTTCTAAACATGTCGGGTGTTTTAACAGCATTAGTGGTTTCACATTCAATTCTGGAAAACAAAAATATATTTACAAATACAATTAATACACAACGTCGTCTAGTCCCAAGCTAAGCTTATATGCTTGTGTTATGAATACCAGAATACGAATAGAATTATCACACAACTGATTGTTCCGAGCGCGAATCGAACCCGCGACCTCGTGAACGTCGAACGTCGTAAGACCCGACTAGAGACCACGTTGCATGACAACCGCGCACATACTGAAGGTAGGTTGATATCAGGCAGACAGCCAAGAATAAAAATTTAACAAAACCCAAAGCAACAGGTTGTGCCCATGAAGGTATAGATAAAAAAAAGGAGGCCATACTTGGAACATCGGTTTGAGGCAAATACCTACGTATCTCTATCTCACTCTCTGTGGTCTGACCTCTCTTTTTAGTGTGGCCTTAGTACTGCTATCTCCTTATTAAAATCTCCTAGTAAATTCTTAAAAAGAGTCACCACACATATCAAATCACAAGTTAAACACTGTCATTTGATAGTGTTTAATCGTAACTATAAATAACTAGTTGAAATACGATGAATGAAATTAAAAATAATAAAATAGTAGATCACGGATGCTTTTCATGGTTGACGAATCAGTGAATTATTTTCCCCATTTCCTAAGGATTTCGTAATTTGGCAACATTGGTCACCATATGTCAAGTTGTCGACAAAATTCTGCCAATATGTCGGTTGTTTACTTTACGGTTCACAGCTTCGTTTCAAATTTTCGACTCTAATTATTTTTATAATTAAAGAAATGGTGCAAACTTGTGTAGTGCGTGGTTGCGGTAGTACGTGGTGTCCAGGAGGTGATATACAATTTCACGCGTAAGTGTTTAGATCGTGATTTCTGGCACTGAATAACTGCAAACATATTTCTTTGTATTTTCAATTAAATACTTCATAAAATGATTAAACAATGTTTTCAGCATACTTCTAACTAACTATACTGATAACGATGATAAGATCTAATAGTCTTACATTGAATTTCATGGACTTAGTGCAGTTTTATTTTTCTTGTTTACAAGAAGTAATTTTGAAATAGTGTGACCATACTGAGGACATATCTAGGACTTTCTGTGGGACCTGAACTAAATTATACATGTTTGCTTAGTCATTTAATTTTTATTTCACATTATTTACAACATTAATATACTTACCTACAATATTATTTTTTTAGATTTCCTAAAAATAGTACCCAGAGGAAATTATGGTTATTCATTGTACCATTGAAAATGAAATTTTATGAAAGTGCAAGGATTTTTTAAAACAAACAGCAGTTCCTACTATAATTACAAATCAAGAAGCAGTATCACCTTGCAAGGTAAAATTTCAAGTATCTATTTACAAACTCCTTTAATTGTCTCACATGTTATACAATGTTAAATATTTGAATTTATAAGGAATATAAAAACTAGTATGAAAAAAAATACCCCACCAGTATCAGGAACATTTTCCAAACTACCGGCGCTCAAGGCTCCAGAGATAATTGCTGCTTTCTGAACCAGCCCCCCCCCCGATCCGACTGCCTAATGAGAGCCTTACATTATTATTATGTTTCAGAAATGTAGTAGTTCGAATATATGGCAAAAGGCTATATTTTGTAAAATATATTATAATTTTCAGATAGACAGTTCATTACAGGAAGAGTCTATGGGGCAAGTAGCTACTCTGGGTGTACCAAATCCTAGCTCTGGCATTTATGAAAGTAATCCTTCCTGATGGGCCAACTCAGAGAAAACAATATAGAAAACAAATTAATTAATGTTGTATCACAACATTTTACTCCTCTGTTGCAAGAAATGTTTAAGCATCCCATCACGGACTCAATTTATTGCAATGATTTGCATGAAAGCGTATTAATTAAGAAAATTGCAAATTCATTTTTTAACACATAAAGAGTCATACAGAAAATATACTTAGTGATTTACGTGGTAAGAGACAGAAATTACACAAAACAATAATATTTAGTCATGTATAAAAGAAAAGTAATTAAATGATTTTAATTTGGAAAGTGCTGTTGTTTCTTTTTTGCCCTTTTTTGTAACTTTATTATCGTTCCTATTATAGCCCCCTATGATATACTCGTATGTCACAGTCAAAACTTATAACCACTCAATAGACTGTAAGCTCTCGACAGTAGTACTTTTGACTGAAATTATTCAAAACTAATTTTACCCAATATAGCTGTTTAAATGTAATTTTAACTGACTTGCCTAGCGCCAAGTAGTGGAACACAAGGCACAGGGAGCCAAGGGAAACCCGACAAGGGTGGGTTAGGTTTTTAGCTCCCGTCATGCCATTCATGATAGGTTCCTTTAAACGCTGTAGACAGAAATATACGTAAAAATTGATTTTGACTGATTCTCCGTTCTTCCGTCAGCCACTTTTAACCACATTCATATTGTCAGTTAAAATGACTATTAACTACAGATTTTCCGACAAACTAATTTTAATCAACGTAACGTATTTTTTTTTTCAGAAGTATTATTGACCGAATTTGCCCTTTAACTGACATTAATAAATAGAAATACATTGGCTAACCCAGAAATCTAGGAAAAACTATTGTCCAGTATGTATTCATAATGTTTAATTAATCTGCAAAATTAATGAAACATATATCTTTTGCGATTTCATGGTTGGTCCCTTAATAACAGTACATGTTCAAAAATATGAGTACAATAACCCTTTTTCGTTTTTACGCTACCTACACAAAAAGTTATGTTTCCACTTAGGTATGCCAAATAGATTTTATTGTGTAACTTGTTTTGTTTACTAAGAAATTACTAACACCTTGTTATTTTTAACCGGCTTCAAAAAAGGAGGTTCTCAATTCGTTGGAATCATTTTTCTGTATCTTTGTAACCTGTATTTAGGTCTGAAATAAAGGTAAATTATTATTATTTTATCTCAAGCAGATCTCACAATCATTCATTAATTTCGTATTGCCGTAGGAACTACACCTTTGTTCTAGTAATTATCTATTTCCCACCAATATTCTATAGGTACATCGTACATACAAACTAGGAAATTTTACGTGTTTAAAAATGTAAAAAGAATAATAAATTTAACAACCGAACCTCCAGTTACTGTTATAAAACTAGAATTATCCAAACTTTCAAGCGATAACAAACAGTTTGTTTTTTGAGTATTTTTTTACGCACAGTACATAAAGTATCTCGAAATATAAAATCTATACGGGCTAGGTCTTAGAAGTGAACATTTTGTTGACACTATATGGAACACAACTACTTGAAGTTTTGTCCTGGAAGAAATACAATAAAGGTTACCCTACTTAGAAAGAAAGGGTTTGACCACAGTGAGCGAGATAGCCATACATCATTTTTGCTTCAAGTAGGTATTCAGAGTCTGCACTCCATTTTTATCTATACCTTCATGGTTGTGCCGACCCCAAATAATAAGATAAAGGCAGGAGAATGATGTTACTGACATAATTAAATCATGATGGAAAAAGTGATTACCGCAAGCGGGACTTGAGCCCACGACCTCGGAATACCGTTCCGTAGCTCTGCCAACTGAGCTTATTGCATTCGTGCTCTCAGTAATCAAATTAGGTCACCATAATCGTCACTCAATTGAGTTTAAATCGTCTTTTCACGGACAACGCCATCAATCGAGAATGTTTAGCAACAATCTCGACCAGCCACCTAGTATTCTTTACAGAATACAATTGGACTACAATTGGATTGAAAAATAATGACGCGACTTTCATTACTACTACATTATTATTTTGCAATTGACATGCTATGCCTTTACTTATAAATGAATGCAAGTCCCGCTTGTGGTAATCACTTTTTCCACCATTATTTAATTTATTATGTAAAGGCATATCATGTCAATGAGGCTAATTCTGACAGCTGAATTAAAAAATAAAAAATGCTCAACAGATGGCGTTGTATGTTGCCCCTGTACAAGCGAGTTCTTCATAATACGTGAAACGGAACGTTACATAAACTTTACAATGCAATTTTATTTATATTCAGTATGAGTGTTGTATACATTTTGTTTTGTGTATGTATTATGTTGTGTATGTATAAAACTTATGGTTTTACTTGCTCTTTGGTGTACATTAACAGTATACAGCGACATCTATTGAACCTATTTTAAACTATTTTTTTTTTAATTGGCCCCCGGAAAAAACCTCATTGCAAAATTAATAAATTACTTTAGTAATGTTACTGACAGTTTGTATTATTTGTTAAGGTTTTTTTATTCTCCCACCCGTACAAAGTTGGCTGACAACAGCTAGTGTATTATATAAAATTCTCTTGTCAAAATATTCGTTCGTTCAACGAGCCTCGTGGTTGAGTGGTTTATGTAACGGGCTGCCGGTTCGATTACCGCTCGGGACAATCATTTGTGTGATTTTTCTAATTGTCATATAAATGTTTGTACTGCGTCTGCGTGTTTCTATGTATTATAAGTATGCATTTACAAAAGAAAAGTAGTATATGTATTGTATCCGTATTCTGGTATCCATAACACAAGCATATAAGCTTAGCTTGGGACCAGAGGACGTTGTGTGAAATGTCCATGAATGAATATTATTTTATTTATTCGTTCCCATATTCCTCCGAAACGGCTTCACTGATTCTTATGAAATTTTATATGCATATTCTGTAGGTCTGAGAATCGGTTACTATCTATATTTCATACCTCCTAAGTGTAAAGTGTTGTTCACCCCTGACATTTGTATGGCAAAACAACGTTTGCTGGGTCAGCTAGTTCACTTATAAGATACTGATAATTATACTAACCCGAAAGTTCGTCTAGAAGTTTAACACACAAGTCGGTGTCGGCCTTTTCTAAGCACAAACATGTCTTGATCTTGGCGTCTAGTTCAATCAGTTTCATTTCAGTCTTCAAGAACTGTACACGGGATTTCTTCTCTTCTGAAATAGTAATAACAAATATATATTCATGGAACTGAACACGACGTCCTCTGGTCCCAAACTAACCAAATTTTCATTGTTCTGTGGCTACCAGAACATGGATATAAATCATATACAATACTTACAATAAATAGATAGAAAATACATCTATCTTTTTTTTTTGGCATATATCTATACATCTTTACTTATTATAAAAAAGTCATATTTGTATGTGTGTCACTATGTGAGCCTTCTGGAAAACTACGCAACGAATTTTAATGCGTTTTTTTTTAATAAATAAAGTTGTTAAATATGAAGGTTTTCGTGTACCTATAATTTGTTAATTTGATCTCTAAATACCACCCGTAGTTGCTGGCAAATTAGTTGAACATATATTCTCGTTCTCAAAATTCTGCGAAGAAATAATAAAATAGTTTGGGCTAGAGGATTTTTTATGAAATGTACATTATATTGAAGAACTAGCTTTTACTCAGAACTTCATAGGTAAGCGTAGAATTTAAAAATCATACCCTAACAAATATATCCTATGAAAAAAAACCGTTGCGTATTTTTAAAGATATACGGTCACATAGGGACGTACATACAAAGATGACAATATTTAACGTAAAAAGACTCATTATGAATAACAATTTTTGACAATTTTTGCGAACCGATTTTAGCGAACTTTTAAACCTCCGATAAGTCATTATGAATAAAACTACTAGTTTTGTAATAAGTAAAAAAAAATGTATATTAAAAGAGAAATTACATACCAGTCTCTCTTTCTTTATCGAGCGTCGCCTTCTCTTCGTCAGTCAAATTGAGATCCGTCACTAGTTGAGATAAAACTGATTGTGATGTTATCTGGCCCTTTTCTGTACACACAAAATTAACAAATAATTGTACATAATTAAAAATTTCTTTTTTTTTATTTGAATTATTTTATTCATCCTACTGATATTTACAATATTATTTACAAAATCAGACATTATTAATTTATTTATTTTAGACATCGATGCGGAGGAGTTTTTTGATGCGTACAATATATTTTAGACTCCTCCTTCTTTTTTAATTACAAATTTTTTGTAGCCCTATTTTATGTTTTGTTAATAATATTCTAATTGATCTGTATCTTTTATATAATTTTTTGGTCAGAAGAAAATCTGACACGATAGTCCTTTAGTAGAAACCTTATGATATTTTGATACTTTTTTCTGCATTTATTTGTTAGAGGGCGTTTGATTTTATATATGAAAAGTATAAAATATATCCGAATACAAGTGTCACCAGTCCTATTTCTCCCCTGGGTGCTGTAAAAGCCAGCTAACGGATATTGTTAACAGATAATTATATCCTCTGTGAGAGACGATAAACTCGAAAATAAACCCTTTGCCAATAAGCGCCTGATCAGCGCGGCATTGTAGACCATAATCCCTCTCAAAGTAGAGGAGGCCTGTGCCCAGCTGTGGGCAGTGTCGGATTTACCCTAAGGCCCGGGCCTAGGGCGGCCAGATTTAGGGGCCGTGATTTACAAAAAAGCTTCTTATAACAACAAAATAAAATTTTCTTGCGTAACAAAACTGAAGCTTTCTCCTAAATTTCTAAATCTATTTAAATAAAAGTTGGCAATGAAGTAATTTCATTATGTAATCTATATGGTGGAAGCTGAGAAAGGGGCGGCTATTTGCTTGGGGCCTAGGGCGGCCTTGACTGAAAATCCGCTACTGGCTGTGGGACACTAATGGGCTAAAAAGAGAGAGAGAGAGAAGTATAAAATTAGCTTACCCAATTGCATCTTAAGGGTGATAGCATTAGCTGCGGCTTGTTTATCCCATTGTAATCTCGCTGCGTCGTTCTTGAAACTGTTCGGTCTGGACTGGAATAGTTTGATACCAACGTATTCACCGGCGGGTAGATATGTGATTAAAAGATTCTCTTTCTCTTCATCTTCTAGATTAAATGTATGACAAGATGTATGAGTTTAAATTGTTATGACCACATTTAATTGTAAGTTCATAAAAAGATCTGTGTAAATTTAACACATAATCATAAAATTTTATTGTATTTTTTGTAATGTCATTAATTTGCTATGTATATTTGTATATCGTGGGTCTTGTGCCTTATTAAAGAAATTTGTTGTTAAATGAAGAATATTTAGATCGTAGTTGATGGCGGTCTATACTCTGTGACGAATCCTTTGAAAAAGATGAGGCGGAATGTGTGTACTATGTGTAATTTGGTAGGGTCAGCAAAACAAGATATTTTTATAATTTTTTTTTTTTATCAATTTATCGTCATCGTTTACTCATTTTCGAGCAGTTAGCGAGATAAATACAATTAAAAACAATAACAAACCGAGACAAATACAAAATAAAAACACTTACAAACAAAAACTGCGACAAACAACAACAAAAAAAATTTATTTGACGGGGAACAACTACATTGCTAACAGCAATAAAAATAAAACTTAAGCAAGCCCCAAAACTCGACAAGGCACAGTAACGACAAAAGGCGGTTGGTAGTTGAACATAATATTATCATTTCCAACGACGAAATAAAGAAATAAAATAGTTTTCTTCTTTAATAATGTTGTAAGTATGTATTATCACTAAAAAATTTAGACGTTTTTTCACTTAGAATAACTAAGATCAGATAAAACAAAAAAGAATAGTTTATTCATTCGCAAATAAAGTTTCGTGCTGACAGTACTTTTCAAATCACTTTTGACAGATAGAGGTCATTGCCAATCCTATTCTCATTTGAAACATGTAGTAATACTAATGCACTATACGGATGACAGGTAAAATCGGAAATTTGTTGTTCTGCTCAATTATGGACAGGCAGTGAGATGTTAAAGTAGTCCCCTGGTTTAGTTTGTTATTTTGCGACTCGCTAACTCCAACGTTGATGCGTTTAGTCGTTATCAAAAATCTTACATGGTTCCACGGATTTACCAGATGGTGTATATGTGTACACTCTTAAGGACAAGTAAGCTGTTTATGTAATGGACCGCCTATCACGAGGTCGCGGGTTCGATTCCCGCTTGGGACAATCATTTGTGTGATATCCATAAATGTCATACAAATGTTTGTACTGCATCGGGGTGTTTACTATGTATTATAAGTATGTATTTACAAAAGAAAAGTATGTAGTATATGTAGTCTATCCGTATCTGGTACCCATAATACAAGCATAGAAATATAGCTTACTTTGGGACCAGAGGACGTTGTGTGAAATGTCCTGAATATTTATTATTATTATTATATTATAATTTGTAGTAGTATTTAACAGGGCAGATCTATGGCCCCAGTGGAATGTAGTTAACCAAATCTAAGAACATGTAATAAAAACAAACAATAGGCAACTAAACGTTTATTTATGTAAATTTCAATTTTATCAACATTTTATTATCATCTGGGTACATATCTAAAATCATATTACAAGTAATCTTTTCTTCATTAGTCAATTCGTCAATGTTCCCGCCATTTTTTATATAATTCGAATATCTTGTATTGCAACCTATATCACCGAATTCCACAGACATACATTTGAAATTTTCAGTAGAATTTTCTAAAACATTTCTAAATAAATTCAAATATTCATCTCCTTCTGGTATTTTATGATCATTATTATCAATATTTATTTGACTACCTACATTTGGAAGAATATCATTTTGATTTATATCTATATTATTAATGTCTGTCTGTATGTTTGTATTATTTGATTTGATATTCATATTGTCTAAATCGAGAATAAAGTCACTTTCAAAAGACTTTTCATCGAAATTTCTAGAATTTTTCGACAATGATTTTACAGAACTTACTGATTGATTCCTACTTGGTATATTTATACTAGAAGTGTTAGATTCTTGTGATAAATTTATATTTAAATCATCATTTAGTAGAAATAATGAACTACTTATTATATTCCCAATACGATTGGTTTGAGTTTTTCTAGAACTTTCTTTATTTTGATAGTTTATTTCTGGATTTTCTTTCATAAATGTATCGTTATAATTATGTCCAAATGCCTGCGCCATTTCTAAATTCGACAAATTGACATGAAGATTTTGGTTTTTATTATGATTAGTGTTTTTCATTGCTTGTAGTACTAAGCTGGTATTAAAAGCTTGATTGGAATTAGTAACATTTGTTGGAGAAATAGTTGAAAACTTCAAATCACGGTTAGCTGTATAATTTTTGTTGGAACTGCTTATGTTTTCTTGCTTGGCTGTGATATTATTAATGTTAGTTTTTACTGCATTTAGTTGCGTTTTTTTAGTAGGAGGTACAAATTTTTTAGGTTTTCCTATAGTTTTGTCATTTGGTTTAGGTGTTTTCTTTTTTTTGCTGAAAGTAGGTATTATTTTCTTTGCGATTGTTTCATTAGCATTTATTTCCTTACTTATATCAATTTTAGTTGATATTTTGTCTGAAATTATTAAACAAAACTCGTTAAATAAAACTTACTATCTTAGGTTTGAACAAGTGTCACTCTTTAGTCTCTGCTCACACTAATGGGAAAACGGCGTGATGGCGGTGGTGATGGTGATATCTATGTTTCAGCGCGTGGCTTGATTATTCCGTCTCTTATAGAAGATAGCTCTATTAGGACATAATGGGGTTGTCATAACCCCAAGTATTTTTAACAAGTGACTACATAAATTAAAAAATTACAAAATACATGTAAAATATGTGTTAAGGTGACCATAATTTTTACTATTCAATTTCTACCTCTTTCACATTTACACTATCAAGGACTAAAATACTCAAATTATATTGAAGATGTATTTACCGTCACTATTCACGTCGCTTTTAGCGCAATTACCAATATTATTTTCATATTCCAATAAACAACCGTCCATAGTGAAATTATCATCATACTGACTTAATAACTCTTGGCTAAATATATTTTCATTGTTTAAATCCATATTGAGCTAAAACACAAATATAAAAAATACCGCCCTACGCGGCTTACGCATGGTAACAAATGGCGCGAACGAGATTTAAAATTAGAATACATTAGCAGAACTTCTGATTTTTTTACGTAGGTATCTTCTATAAACAGCCAACATTTTTTTTTCTTTACAAGAAGTTATGCTTCACATTTATATTTTTTCTTTCAATACATGTGATTTTATAATTTTGTCTTTTTTTACAAGGATTCACTTATTTATCTTCTATGTTATTATTCAATTGAACAATGTTTGACTGATATAATCGATTGACATTTTATAACATTTTTTTTTTTCTATTTAATTTGACATTGTATAATTGATTGAATTTGATTTTAGAACATTATTAGGATTAGTATTTTATGTAAGTATTTTATTATTTGTGCGCCATATTGTGGCAGGACATAGCCAGAACTTAAATTGTAATTTATACCATCATGTAGACCTATGAACACAAATAAATGAATTTGATTTGATCTTTTTAGGGTTCCGTACCCAAAGGGTAAAAACGGGACCCTATTACTGAGACTTCGCTGTCCGTCCGTCCGTCCGTCCGTCCGTCCGTCCGTCCGTCCGTCCGTCCGTCTGTCACCAGGCTGTATCTCAAGAACGGTGATAGCTAGAGAGTTGAAATTTTCACAGATGATGTATTTCTATTGCCGCTATAACAACAAATACTAAAAATAAAATAAAATAAATATTTAAGGGGGGCTCCCATACAACAAACATGATTTTTAGGGTTCCGTACCCAGTATCTCAAGAACGGTGATAGCTAGACAGTTGAAATTTTCACAGATGATGTATTTCTATTGCCGCTATAACAACAAATACTAAAAATAAAATAAAATAAATATTTAAGGGGGGCTCCCATACAACAAACATGATTTTTAGGGTTCCGTACGCAGTATCTCAAGAACGGTGATAGCTAGACAGTTGAAATTTTCACAGATGATGTATTTCTATTGCCGCTATAACAACAAATACTAAAAATAAAATAAATATTTAAGGGGGGCTCCCATACAAACAAACATGATTTTTTTACCGTTTCTTGCTCGATACTAATAACGTTGCCTTATGTTGCATAGATAATGGTACGGAACCCTTCGTGCGCGAGTCCGACTCGCACTTGACCAATTTTTTCTGTTAGTATATCCAATTTTTCTTTATTTATCTAGAGATTTAAAATTAGAATTCATTAGCGGAACTTGTTTTTTAGGGTTCCGTACCCAAAGGGTAAAAACGGGACCCTATTACTGAGACTTCGCTGTCTGTCCGTCCGTCCGTCCGTCCGTCCGTCCGTCCGTCCGTCCGTCTGTCACCAGGCTGTATCTCAAGAACGGTGATAGCTAGAGAGTTGAAATTTTCACAGATGATGTATTTCTATTGCCGCTATAACAACAAATACTAAAAATAAAATAAAATAAATATTTAAGGGGGGCTCCCATACAAGAAACATGATTTTTAGGGTTCCGTACCCAGTATCTCAAGAACGGTGATAGCTAGACAGTTGAAATTTTCACAGATGATGTATTTCTATTGCCGCTATAACAACAAATACTAAAAATAAAATAAAATAAATATTTAAGGGGGGCTCCCATACAACAAACATGATTTTTAGGGTTCCGTACCCAGTATCTCAAGAACGGTGATAGCTAGACAGTTGAAATTTTCACAGATGATGTATTTCTATTGCCGCTATAACAACAAATACTAAAAATAAAATAAAATAAATATTTAAGGGGGGCTCCCATACAACAAACATGATTTTTTTACCGTTTCTTCCTCGATACTAATAACGTTGCCTTATGTTGCATAGATAATGGTACGGAACCCTTCGTGCGCGAGTCCGACTCGCACTTGACCAATTATTTTCTAAATCATAAAATTTAACCAACTATAGAATATCTCTTACCTGCTTTAAATGGCTCCTTAAGATCTTCCAGCTCAGACTGTAACATAATAAATTAACCATGTGCAATATATTTGTTGTGACAGAATAATATACACATATTAATTAAAACACACATTAGGGTAGCCAGGATTCAGTTTCTTTTTTCAAGTTATTGATTTATTTTAGCCAAATAGGCAATAAGTATGTTAGAGATTTCCGACTTTAGGACTGTTCGCCATTTCGGGTGGTTTTCTTGCAATAGATATTTCCGTAGTAAATACATTTCGTGCCTAACAGTAAGTCGTTTATGAGTTGAAAACTTGGTGCATTACTTTAACAGGATTTGGCATTATGAAGAGATCCCTGCAGAAAAAGGTACGAGAGCGATGCTCATACTCATTCTGTACGGACACTGTCGTCTCGTAGTGAGGCGATTCCGGGCGGGGTGTCCGTAGTGACTAATCAAATTAAGTTATGTTTGTGTGCGTTACTTCGGCATCCCTCTGACCTGTCAGTACATTTGACAAAATAAACAGCGCGCATAACAACTTATGTGGGTTTTATACTCTAAGAATGAAAAGATTATTCCACTAACCTGTGCAACAGCATTAAATGCTTTAACATTCTTCTCAGGAGCTTTCTCTTTGGGCTCAACTGACTTCTCCTTTTCTTGGGCAGCGGGAGATGCGGCACGACGTTTCTTTGGTGCCGGTGAAGGTAATGTGGCGTTCTCTTCTGTCTGTTCGTCTATGTATCTAGAAATAACAAAGGTATATTTTATATTAAGGTATTTAATGAAATGGTATTAAAGAAATGTTAGGTATAAGGAATGCATGTGTAAGTAATTAAGCATAGAGGAAAAACAAAATTCCAGCGAATTACGATTTGGACCCGCTAACGAAGTGTCACATATTATAATTACTGTTATCATAACAATCATATTGTTATAATAACGTTGTCTAAGGGTATCATAAAGTTTTTTTTAAACGATACATATTGGCACCTGATCCCATCCACCTGCTGGTAAGCGACAATGGAATCTTAGATGGTAAAGCGTATCAACTATGTAAGACGCCTATTTACGCTTTTTTTTAATGTGTCTACATGTAAAAGTAAGTTAAGATGTTTTAAACAAGTTATGCTAAAAACGTTTGTTGTATAGCGTTGTTGTATAGTTGACGGCCCTCGTGGTCTAGTGGTTCATATAACGGACTGCCGTTCACGAGGTCTCGGGTTCGATTCCCGGTCAGGACAATCATTTGAGTGATGTTTTTAATTGTCATACAAATGTTTGTAGCGTCTGGGTGTTTACTATGTATTATAAGTATGTATTTACAAAAGAAAAGTAGTTTATGTATCCGTATTCTGGTACCCATAACACAAGCATATAAGCTTAGCTTAGGACCAGAGAACCTTGTGTGAAATGTCCATGAATATTTATTACTTTATTATTATTATAGGCCCCCGCAAATATTGATCGTATTCAGATTTTTAGTATTTGTTATCATAGCGGCAACAGTAATACACCATTTATGACAATTATAACTGTCTGGCTATCATTGTCTAAGAGCCTGCTAACAGACGGGCGGACGGCGTACACACAGTAATAAGATCACACGCAGTATAGGATGCTAAAATAATATGTATAAATCTGTATGGCTCAATCGCAAACACAGTTCATATCTACGTAACTGCATTTCGGCAAGAGCCAAATCATTGTATGGACTTCATAAACACTGATTGATTATATTTTGCATAAACAGTTTTTATTCTATGAAATCCAAGAAAAATACTATGATTTTTGACTGATCTTTAGGACCAGATATAGTGGACTAATTAGTATGCTCAACTGTAAAAGATTAAAGAACTGCAGAATGTATCTTGTGTAAATTCATTTAATGATTAGGGGGCGTCCATTAATTACGTGAGGTGTTCTAGGGGGGGAGGGGGTCAAGCTAAATCTTTCCAAATCTCACTTATTTCTTAGCAAATATCACGTTATTTTTTTTTCTAGCAGAAAACGGTGTAAAATTATGTGATAAATTACGGTAATATGAACAAATATACTAGTCTTTGCTAGTCTGAAATAAAAATAATAATAGAGTAAGTTGTGTTTTTGTTTTTTATTGTCAATAATCCAACATGGTTTACGGCCAAAACATAAATTTTGAAAAATCTCGCGTGAGATTAAGGGAGGGGGAGGTGGTTGAGAAAAATCTTACGAAATCTTACCAAAGGAGGAGGAATAGATTCTATAACAACATACCTCTTAGGACGTATTTTCCTTCCACTCCTACTAATAATCTCCTCCTCCTTTTTACCATCTTCTTCATCATCTTTAGCTGTTTCCTCCTTCTTCGCCTTTCCTCTTGGAGTCTTGGGCTCTTTTTGCGTTTTAGCTGGAGTGGCTTTAGCTTCTTTCTTATTTTTTCCTTTCTGTTGAAAAAAGAAAAGATTTGCTAAAGAGATAAGTAATCCCTTTTTTTCTAATCCTAAAAATCGAATTAGGTGTTAGATTCGAATTTCAAATATGGCGCATCAAATTACGCGCCAAATTTGAAATTCGAATCAGAAGACTATTTTCGACTATTCCATCTCTCGTAATGATAACTCAAAATGAATTAGCAAGGTGATGTATGCAATGACAGTTTTTAGGGTTCCGTACCCAAAGGGTAAAAACGGGACCCTATTACTGAGACTTCGCTGTCCGCCCGTCCGTCCGTCTGTCACCAGGCTGTATCTCAAGAACGGTGATAGCTAGAGAGTTGAAATTTTCACAGATGATGTATTTCTATTGCCGCTATAACAACAAATACTAAAAATAAAATAAAATAAATATCTAAGGGGGCTCCCATACAACAAACATGACTTTTTTACCGTTTCTTGCTCTCAAACAACAAACATGATTAATTAAGTATTGTGTGTGTTGTTTGCTCATTTATTAATAACGTGCCTTATGTTGCACAGATAATGGTACGGAACCCTTCGTGCGCGAGTTCGACTCGCACTTGACCAATTTTTATTAAATAAAAGCGTGTGGTGAAATGCTAGACAGAAAAAGATTATGAACTATTAAGATAATTTTGCAAAATCTTCTAATTGCGTATTGCAGCAGCGTTCTTGCTGATTTCGAATCAATTTTGGTTGTTAAAGTTCTTTGATTATCATGAAGAGCTGTGCTGAGTTATTACGCGTATATTATATATTTCCTAAGTTGATTGCATGTATTGAAGCAGTGGTAAGAGATTTTTTACCCCCAATAAACAGCAAACATTAAAATGAAAACAATAGTAACTACCAATAAAAATGTAAGTGCGCAACTAAACTTAAGTAGAAAATGAAATTTTGCATAATGCATGAAGTCAAGGAAGTATGTTTTGATCGTGGCAGATGGCGCTCTATAGTCTCTGCCTACCCCCATGGGAAAAAGACGTGACGTTATGATTATGATGATGTGCATAAACAAATAATTTTAAAATTAAAAACGATTGAAAGTTTACGAAGTTAGTTAAACGACACAACCGGTAGTTTACGAGGTTAGTTATGTTAATCTTTCACCAAGCCCCACAAACACCACTGACTTACCTTCCCTTCATCAATGACTAGAGTACCAGTCTCATCAGAGTCTTCTACTGCTGTATTATTTGTGGTTGTGTTCACAGTACTCTAAAGAAATTTATCACCATTAAAATGGTTGTTCTCTCTCCAGCCCATTAACGTTTCACTGTTGGGCACGGGCTCCACTTTGGTAGGGATTATGGTCTGCTATGCCGCACTGACCAAGCATGTTGGCTTTGCAAGTTTGTTTTTGACTTTTCCATCTTTTACAGAGGATGTTAACTGCAGACAATAACCCTTAGCTGGCTTTTACGGCACCGTGACGATGAAACGAAGTGGTGTGGTGACACTTGTATACCTAATCCATCACCACACGGAAGGTATGTAATATGTATGATTTTAATGATAAAATGGTTTATTGTCTTAGAATTATTAATACATTTATTCTTTTTTTCATAGTAGGAGAGTTATTGAGTATAGTAATGAGGTTTTTCTGAAATTAAGGGTCACTAGGCGGTACCAGTGAGACATCAGGTCCAAAGATGTTTTAAGAACTAAAAAGTATTTTTTTTACATTTTGTGTCCACAATCGATGCAACTCGTTCAAAACGTCGAGGGAGAGGATATAGTACCTTTTAATAATGAACGTGGTTTTAATTATAAGCTTAATTTCTATAACAACTATCACTTACATCATCAGCCATTGATTCGTCAGCAGCTGTGGTATCAGCACCAGTTTCGTCCAAGGTATCATTAGTTGCGGAGTCATTCAAAGTGTCATTACCAGCTTCGGGAGCCGCCTGTAAGTACCAGTCATTAAGCAAAAAAGCGATGTAGACTCACACGTTGAAGATTTCATATCTACAAGAGCAACAGGTTTATAAAACTGCCGTACAATAACCATTTTATGCTACTTAATTTTACGCCATCTACTGGACAATAGCTAAAATACTAATAATACTATCCCACGGTACATGGCGCAAGCAATATATTTGTGCAGGTTACTAAGGCAATGCAACATAACTATTTTTCAGTATGTTGCACATGTCAATAACACAATAAAGCTTGTATCATGTCTGTCTGTTCGTCTATCCATCTGGACAAACAGACTCAATAAATGCAGTGTTTCTTATTTTGTATGAAACCCTAAACCTATAAAAAAATAAACTATAGTGGAAAAATACAATTACTATGAGCAGGTCCGTTGAATTGAATGATCACCATGATCACTTTTTCCACTATAATTTAGTTTAATAATTGGGAAAATATTTTAGTAAACATACCTCAACGGCAGCAGCACCAATAACTTGCTCCAAGGGCACATTATTGGCAAAATCATGTTCAATTTGTTTAACACCATCATTAAAATCTCTACGTTTGACCGTCTTGGTTAGAAACTTGTCTTTATTCTCAGCATAGTCAAATATCATGTTTGGAGCGAGATTTGCACTGGAATTAAGAAAAATGTTGTTGAAATAAAACTTTCTACTATGTGGAAGAATGGTCAAGAATCCTCTGACAAGAAATTATATGGTGTTGCCTTGACCATGGGCCCATTATCTAGGGGCTTAACCTAGCTGAGACATTACTATCATCTAAGGGATCTTCATCTGTAATCTTAACAAAATAAATAAATATTCATGAACACTACACACATCCTCTGGTCCCAAGCTAAGCTTATAGGCTTACGTGGGTATCAGAATACGGATAGAATACACATAATACTTTCTTTTGTAAATACATACTTATATTACATAGAAAACACAGATACATATAAATAAAACAAATTAACTTACGTCTCGGCAGTACCGTAGAAATAGACAAAATATTTCTTGCCATTCATGCGTTGAACCTGAAATAAAGGAAAAATTATTACTAGCCTAGCAACACAGCAACAACACAGCCAGGAAAACTGAAAATTACAATATCCATAAAAAATTATGTCAAATACACCTACTACTAAGTAATAAATATGGCAATCTTTACTTATTATAAAACAATGTGGGTTTTTTGTATGCATGTCCCTATGTGAACTTATATCTTCAAAAATACGGAACGGATAATGTGCGATTTTTTTATAGAGAAGTGTAATTTAAGAAGATAAATTTTTTGTATAATTTATTAAGATTGAGTTTGTAAATTACGAACCATACGCATACCATGTCAATGCAATCTATACCGTTGCTTGATCAGAGTAACAAACATCTCAGTCATACAGTGATACAACATCTCAGACTTAGCGAAGTAATTTAACCAACGTTTTTGTATTTTAACGGTCTTATTCATAATGACTTATCGGAGGTTTAAACGGAGATTTTATCAGAGAGATAATAAACATTTTAGTGTAAAAAGACAAGTTTTGACAATTTGCGCGAATCTATTTTAGCGAACTTTTAAACCTCCGATAAGTCATTATGAATAAGACCATAAATCATTATCTTTGGTAGCTGGTAGGAAAAACTTAAACTTATCATAAGAGGATGATTTTGTTAAGAAAATGTGTCTACATTATTAAATGATTTTCATTTTCGGTAATTATATAACTATACATAATTTATGTATGTTTTAATAGCTTACACACAAAAGATAAGTGTATGTTGGAGTTGGGTGTACTTTATATTTATCTTTGTGTCAATGACCTAACACCATGAAATAAAGAATTTACTAAATTTGTACACATAAGTCGTGAAAGCTGTGTGATAATGTTCTAGTTACACAGAAACTCCACTAAACCAATACAAGGGTAATTAAGTACCTGATTGTAACACTTTCTTACAAACATTCAGCATTTTAATGAATTTAATAATTTCACTGTAATCAATGTGTAGAGTATTGTTAGTTATTTGCTTTTTAGGATCACAGGTCATGCGAAGGCGTCGGGGACACAGCGCAACATGTCTTCCCGCGCTAGCTTATGCAGTGTATCGACGCAATCTAATTCGAACTATTTTTTTCATAATCCAATACATTTGTTCAACAAAATACTTACCCGAGCTGGCCATGCTGGATATCCTTTAACTTTAGCGAATATAAAATCACCAGCTTTGTATTCTCTCACTTTTTTACCCATATTGAACAAATACCGCTTTTATAATGTATTCTTGTCACTGTCCAACGCTTGCTGCTTTATAACAGAAACTGAAATGTAAATGTTATGGCATATAATTTTAATTATTTCTAACAATCGTTTGGCAAGAATATCACATTAATTGATATAATATTATCAAAGACGCTAAGATAAGGCATTAACCTATAAAATCTTACCGCGGCTAACGAATTGACGGCAAAGAAATAAACATGGCGTAAATTGGTGTTTACAGAAATAAAAATAAATAAATTATTCTTTAGTAGTAATCTGGTAGTAATACTCTAGCCACACTGTATTGCGAATGCAACCAAATAAGGTATACCATTCACTATCTGTCAAATAGTCAAAGGGTGTCGCGTCATCATACAGCGCTGAGATGGTGGATGGTCTACTTGGCATACATAGTTTCCTAAAATTATTTTAATAGGCCAGACCTTTTAACAGGGCCGTGTTTTGAAAATTTGTGCCCTAAACCCATAAGATTCACCGCCCCATAAATTAATGCAGATAGAGCAAAATTTTAACTATGGGCGTAGTCAGAGGCGGCAGCCTACGAGGGGAACCCCAGTATTTCCCTCTTGGCCTTAGCCTTTTCGTTTATCTAAATATGTAAAAAAATATGTCATTAATTGAGCACTTAATGACAGTATGAAAATGTATACATCTAATATATAAGTTAGTATATACAGTGTTAGTTACCGTACTCCTCCGAAACGGCTAGACCGATCTTTATGAAATTTTACATACATATTCAGTAGGTCTGAGAATCGGCCAACATCTATTTTTCAAATTTTTTTTATAATATGGCAAAACAACGTTTGCCGGGTCAGCTAGTAGTTTATAAATTTAACTAATTTAAACAAGCTTCTGTTGTTATTGTTTATAAGACTAGTTAATATTAATTATACACATAATAAACATAGTTTTAGGAAATTAGGTAGGGAGTCAAAAATAAGTTGAAAACCTAAAAGCTAAATTTTATAAATAGACAGTAAATTATAAACATAAACGCGGGTGTAACCACAGGTGTTAGCTAGTTTGTTTTTTCTTTTATCAAATAACAATCAATCAAACCTAACCTTACGCGTCATTCTTTCCTGGAATCTTATCCACCGGTAGAATAATTGAACTTTTGTGGGATAAACGGTCGTTGCCCCCTTGCAAATTATCTAATTATTAAAAATGTACAATAATTTATTTTAATCTGTAAATATAATTTAAACAAAAATTAATAGCTCTTTAATTTTTACGTTTGCAACTCAGATTTAGTTAATTTGAGTGGTCGTGTCAGACGGATGTCACGGACGAGCGTTTTTACTAATTGATTTCTTCTAATTAAATTATAGTGAATCATTGTGTAGAATATGCAAGTGTGATGTGAGCCATGAGAATTTTTATTGTGCAAACATATATACGAAAACCTTTGATATAGGGGATGTAACAGCAAAACAAAAATGGCTTCAGGCGATATAGATCATATCGAAGTAATGGACAGTACGGCATCAAAGAAATCGGATAACGCTACTGGGACGTCAACGACGGAGGATGATGGTAGTGCATTTTTAAATCTAGTATAACAACAAAGCGTTCTATTACTATAATCTTGGAACAAGATAATTACGTTGTCACCACGGAGGATTTGTGTTCAATATCTTATTTTCCTCTTTGCAGATCGTGACAAAAGTTCAATTGCTGAGAAAAATGCACCTTACGATGTAAGTTTTAATATATTTTTACCGTCAGCGTTTCTGTTATAAGTGGCTCTGAATGTTAAAAATATTTTGGAGAAAGTACAGTTGGAGCTGAGACAGGCAGGTGATTATGAGTAATTAGCATGCAAAATTCATTAGCGATTACGCGGTGAGAAACTAAGTAACTCAAATTGTTCATATGATATAGGTACTCATCATTTTGGTCACTATGAATTATGACCTTAGTCCAACACTAAATTAAAAAATGGTCTACATAATCTAGATACCATAGACATGAAAGTGGATATTTCTTTTACTTTACAACAAAAGTAAAAAAAAATATCTAATTTTGTTCTTGTTGGATTGCAGTTGCATTTTTTTTATCTCAATGGAATTTAGCGAACTATTTTAAATGTTATGGTCTTATACCACATACTAACAAGTACTAGGGACTGCTCGGTAAGTGTTTATGGTAGACACATGTGGAACAGTTTTCTCTTTTAATTTCAGAGGGTTTTTAATTAATTTTGGTGTTGTTTTTGTGGCCTTTATATATTTGTGTTGTCCTTATTGTTGTGTTTATATAATTGTGTGTTTATATCATAGGTAAGACTTAATTTTTACTTAATTACGTGTTTTGGGTAATGCGAGACGACCATGGAGGTTGAAGACCGACCCCCTGGTCGCCCCCCAGATCCCGACTTTTCTCTGAATGACGATGACGATAATCCTAACGACATTGCTATCACTCCGGTCATAACTGCTCCTTTGAAGAATTTTGAAGCTGTCGAGACAGCTTTTAGACGTAAGCGTGGACTAGATTTAGAGTCATCTATTGATACCAATACTCCAGCATCAAAACAACAACGTCAATCGGTTCCTCAAAGATACAGTCGCTCTCGATATTCCGCACGTGACTGTAAACCATACTTAGTGCATGTTTCCCGTCTGGAAACAGACCCTGCTTCTGGTTCCTCGCTTCATCCTATCAAATTTGGCCAGTACTTAATAAACAATAACATTAAGAATATTTTACCGGACGGTATTAAAAAAGTTGGTAGAAATAGGGTATCAATTGAATTTAACACACCAGAAGATGCTAACGGCTTTTTGTCTAATACTCAGCTATCTAGTAATGGTTACATCTCTTCAATTCCATCTTATAACATCTCCAGAATGGGAGTGGTTAGGGGTGTCCCCAGTGAATGGTCAGATGAAGAGGTTTTAGAAAACATAAAACCCCCATCGGGTTGTGGACCTATATTAAAAATTAGAAGGTTAAACCATAAAGTAGTCAATGATGGTGTTTCTGAGTGGAAACCCACTTCTGCAGTTGTGTTGACATTTGATGGACAGTCCCTCCCAAAGCGTGTATTCTGTTGCTTTAACTCTCTCCCTGTCGACATTTATTATTTTCCTACAGTCCAATGTTTTGCATGCTGCAAGTATGGGCACACAAGAAATCAATGTCGGTCCAAGCCCCGTTGTTACCGCTGTGGTGACAACCACTTAGGTGACAGCTGCTCATCGGAGATTGCCCGCTGCTTTTATTGCTCAGGTGCTCACTCAGCGAATAGCAAGCAATGCCCAGAGTTCCTTCGTCAGAAAAATATTAAAGCTGCTATGGCAGAAAAAAACCTGTCCTATTCTGATGCCTCTAAATTATTCCCATCTGTATCCAGATCCTACTCTGATATAGCTGCCTCTACTTTATCTTCTCCCCAGGCCAACCTTCCTTCTCCAAATTCCTCTAACTCTCTAACTCAACGCCCAGCCCCATCTTCATACAAAAAAACCATTTTTACTAAACCCAGAACACCAACTCCTCTTTCTCCAGGTTACGATCAAAGAGCCCATAGAGAAATTTTAAATAACTATTCATTTTCCCCCTCCACAAATGGCTGTGCTCTGAACTCCAATTCCCAGCTTTCTGAAAATTCCTCTCCTGAGGAAACTCAATCCATAATTTCTATTCTTCACACCCTTCTTGCAAAAATCAACATACCGGACCACGTTGCCCAAAGCATTATGCAACTAATTTTATCACACAATCATGGATTACAAACTCCTCCAATGGAATGCTAGAAGTGCCCTTCCCAAAAAACATGACATTCTCCATTTAATTAACTCACACTCACCAGCAATATTTGCTGTATCTGAGACGTGGCTTATGCCACATCTCAATTTTAGAATTTCGGGGTATAGCACATTCCGTGATGACCGTGACGACGGGTATGGCGGAGTTGCTATACTCGTTAATAACGTATTACCTTCTTCCCCCCTTCCCCTCCCCCCACACGGAGATGAAATCAATGCCATTGGTGTTTCTGTCCATGGCATCAATTTCATATCTGTTTACATTCCCTCCCCTAATAATTTATGTATTCAATTTCTCAAAGATGTATGTAATCTATATTCCTCAGTTGTCTTCTTAGGAGATTTTAACTCTCACCACACTATTTGGGGATCTGAACACTGTGATGTTTGGGGTTGTGAACTGGTTGATTTGATGGATGAGTTTGGATTATGTGTGCTAAACGATGGCTCGAATACCAGAATTCTTAGACCTGGTCAAAACAAAAGCTGTGTTGACCTAACACTATGCTCATCACCGTTGTCGTCTTTGTTTGATTGGAAGCGTCTTGACTATACATATGGTAGCGATCATTACCCTATTTGCTCTACCTTATTGAACCGATCTCTTCCAAGTATAAATAAATCACCTCTTCTAAAGTACCGCATTTCTAATGCTGATTGGGACACTTACAAACAATCATTAGAAAATATAATCCTTTCCTTTCCCCAGATTTCCCAATCCAACCTAGACTCACTACTGTCTCAGTTCTCTGAGGCTATTTCGGCAGCTGCTGACTTTAGCATTCCATTAAAGAACTCCGCTTCAGGGCGGGTTTCCTCTCCACCCTGGTGGGACAGAGAATGCTCGGACATGATTAAGTCACGCAAGCAGGCTGAAAGAAACTACGCTAGGAATATGAGCTTTGATAATTTCTTTGAATACAAGCGTATATTAGCAAAATCGCGACGACTCTTTAGGAAAAAAAAAAGAGAGGGTTGGAAGAAATTCTGTTCATCCTTATCCCCTCAATCTCCCCCCTCCTTAATTTGGCAGAATTTAAAGAATTACAGGCGTGGTTGTTCGAACCAAAATTTCCCTTCTATCCCTAAAAACATTGCTTCCCAATTTTCAGCTAAATTAGCCCCCCCTTTTGTTCCCTTAGAGGATGAATGCCCATCAATTTCCTCAGATACTTCTCCTTCATCTGATCCTTTGGACAGTCCATTCTCCAAAAACGAACTTGATGTCGTGCTTAATTATGTAAAGGATTCAGCTCCTGGATTAGACGGTTTCCCATATTCTTTCTATAAAAATCTTGGCCCCAATTGTCGTCAATTTTTACTTAACTTACTAAATAAATGTTTCACTTTAGGTTATATTCCAGCTAACTGGAAGTCCCAAACTGTTATCCCTATACTCAAACCGGGTAAATCTCCCGATCACCCCGATCACTACCGCCCTATTGCACTTTCCCCTGTCATAGTAAAAATACTAGAACATCTAATTAAGAACAGGCTAGAGTGGTATGTTGAAAACAAAGGTCTCTTTGATAATACTCAGTTTGGGTTCAGAAAAGGGCTAAGTACTATGGATGGCATAGGGACTTTACTAACGGACGTGCGCATTGCGTTCAGCAAGAATGAATCTGTGGTATCTACATTCTTAGACATATCATCCGCATATGATAGTGTCCTTCTTGCCACACTCAGAAGTAAGCTACGACAGCTGAGTGTCCCGGCTAAGATGCGTAATTGCATATGCAACCTCCTTGCTGGTCGCACGGTAACCATTCGCATTCCTGGAGATGATCCCATAGAACCCCGTATGGTCTGGAGGGGTCTCCCTCAAGGCTCAGTATTAAGCCCGTTGCTATATAACTTGTATACATTAGATCTCCCCAAATCATTAAATTCCAACTGCAACATAATACAATACGCCGATGATATATGTCTTTACATAACCAACCCATCTATCATGTCGGCTGCGGAGTCCATTCAAATATCACTAAACTCCCTAAATCAATGGCTTTCACTCCACGGTTTACTTCTATCTCCGTCGAAGAGCTCGATCATAGTATTTTCCCGCAAAAGAGATATTCCTACTATACATCTGGAAATAGACGGCTCTCCCGTTAAGGTCGAGAATCAAGTTAAATTCCTTGGTGTCATATTAGATCCAAAACTATCAGGCATAGGCCATTTCAACTACATCACCGAAAAATGTGAGAAAAACATCAACATGCTTCGAGCTCTCGCTGGTGTATGGTGGGGGGCTCATCCCTTTGCCTTAAAATTAGTTTATAATGCGACTGTAAGGAGTCTAATGGACTATGGTTCATTCCTCCTAGAACCATGTAACAAGACGGCTATTACTAAATTAAATAAAATCCAGGCTAAATCTCTCCGCATTGTATTGGGCTGCATGAAATCCACTCCTTGTAATGCATTACAAGTAGAGAGCGTAGATCCTCCTCTTCCACACCGCAGACAATACCTTGCGGATAGATTTATATTCAAAGCATTTTTTAACAAAAATCATAGGCTACTCACTAGACTATCTCAACTAGACAATTTATGCAGGCGCGAAAACTACTGGAAACATAAGGTTCCCCCCCTCTTATTAAATTCTTTTAGAAAAATTCGCTTAGTCGAAGAAGCTTCCCCTATTTGGCAATGTTCTAAATTTCCCCTTTATGAGTACCCATATGAAACTTTACATTTTATTCCAAATTATATCCCATCAATTGGCTTGTACAAAGACACCGTACAAGCTAACACAGAATTTTCATATGTTATTGACTCTAGATGGCCTGGATACCACAAATTCTTTACGGATGCTTCGAAACTGTCTCCAGATGGTAAAACAGGCATAGCAGTATATTATGAAAACTCTCAAATTTTCCTCCAATTCCAATGCCCTCCTCAGTCTTCTGTTTTTACTGGGGAGTGCATTGGTATTCTAGAAGCATGCCTATTTATTCTCTCACACAGTGCTATTACAAAAGCAGTGATATTCTCAGACTCCAGAAGCGCTCTGGAGGCTATTTTAAAAAATCCATTTAAGGATAATCTCCGTAGTCCCATCGTTCATGAAATCCGATTATGTTTATTTTTATGTTCTAAGAAAAATATTGAAGTGATTCTGGTATGGATTCCGGCCCACGTGGGCATTGTAGGCAATGAGATGGCAGATGAGATGGCCAAAGATGCCGTAACGAGTAGCATAGCGGATCCTAAATACAATAGTATTCATGTTTATGACTTGCTACACTTGGCCAAATCTGATTTGTTGAACTCATGGCAATCAGACTGGACGGAGTCCAGCAGGGTTAAGGGAGCTTTGTATGCTTCCATTCAGGAAAATATACCTAGACGTCCGTGGTTTCAAAAATTTAAAAAAGCCCCTAAATTGGTAACTTCAGTTATATGCAGGATCCGCTTGGGTCACTGCTGTTCGCCAGTGTTCCTTCACAAGATTAGAATTCGTGACAACTCTATTTGTGAATGTGGGCTGGATGACGGAACTATTGACCACATCTTCTTAGACTGCCCCCTGAATTCTTCCAATCCTCTAGACCTCACTATTTCCAAATTAAAAATTCCCAGACCAGTTAATATTCGACACCTCTTAGCACTATTCCCATCCCCTAGTATAGTAAATGCTTTTATTAAATTTATTGACACTAACAACATAAGATTATAATCTATTTAGTTTACCATTGTATATAAATGTTATTCATTCATATGTATTATATTTACTAACAACTATTTTGTGTTTGTAATTGTTTCAGGCCCCACTACTGCTGCCACAATTGGATGCTTTTTATATTGTAAATTTACCCTAACTTTTAAGAAACCCATGAGTATCCATGACATGACGCTGGCAGTAATTGCTGATTGACTATACAAATCAGCAGATTGCCATAAAACAAGACAATAATAATAATAATAACAAGTACTAGGTTTTCTGTTCATTATAAATATGTATTTATTTACAACTAAAAAAAAGTTAGGTGCACAACTTCTGTATAGTTTAAATATTGCCTGTGTGTAGTCTAGCCAACCCTAGCTATGAAAAAAAATTATGATCTCTGATTTGATATCCTGGTTGAATATATTTTTGACATTTCTGTTGAGAATGTTCTTTTTGTATTAAAGATCACAGAAATCACCATAAAACATACTCCTATATAAATTGAACCTGTTACCTTCGTGAGAGACAGTACATTACACTAACCATTGCACTATAGAGCCCATAGTGGTACACCATATTTATTATTTAGCCTAAGACCATACGTATACCATAATTTTGTGAAGTTTTTGTATGTTTTTATTATTTAAAGTAAATTTAATAGGTTTCTCCTAAAAGCTAATTACTCCATAGAGTGAATTTGTAGCAAAAAAATCTCTACAGTCTATTCCCAAGTTTTTGTTGTTAAAATAACAATAAGAATGTAATTGTTAATGTAAATAAGCTGTTTTTATGCATTTGACATTGAAAATAATGACAAATTGGTATTGTGAGTAATGGTTTAGCTGAAGCCATTTCCATTATTTTGTAGATAACCGCCCCCTTAACAAGAATAAATCTAATGCCTCATTCATCTCAAATGTCAAGGAATAAATAATAAACAGTTAGGACATTCACACAACATCATATTTTGGTCATTTTAGGGTTCCGTACCCAAAGGGTAAAAACGGGACCCTATTACTGAGACTTCGCTGTCCGTCCGTCCGTCCATCCGTCCGTCCGTCCGTCTGTCACCAGGCTGTATCTCAAGAACGGTGATAGCTAGAGAGCTGAAATTTTCACAGATGATGTATTTCTATTGCCGCTTTAACAACAAATACTAAAAATAAAATAAAATAAATATTTAAGGGGGCTCCCATACAACAAACATGATTTTTTTACCGTTTCTTGCTCGATACTAATAACGTTGCCTTATGTTGCATAGATAATGGTACGGAACCCTTCGTGCGTGAGTCCGACTCGCACTTGACCAATTTTATTCGAAATTTCTATTTATACCACTTAAGGTGGCAAACGAGCTTATGGCCTGCCAGATGGTAAGCAGTTTTTTTATTTTTTTATTCATGGTATAAAATACAGTACATTATATAACAACACATGACAGCAACAGAAACTATAAATGTTTATGTGTCATCTTCACTCACAAACATTTTCTTTTTTTTTTCTTGGCCAGTAAAACATCTAAGAATTGATTTACATTTGTCTGGGTTAATTACAATTTTTGTTACAATATCGTCCTGTAGATCGTTTAATATAGTGGGCAACATACTTACAGTTACCGTAGCCTATGGACACTTGCAACACCAGAGATGTCACCTACCCTGGAGAAAAATTTTTTATCCCCTTTTTATACAACCTTAAACTAGTGTTGAATCCTTAAACCCCCCCCCCCCCGCTCGCCTTGGCTATGTCTATGCTTAATAGTCCATTATATCTATTTCCGGTAGTCGTGGATTACCTACTAGTAGTAGTACCGTACCTACAATAGTAATATAAATTTTCCTCTAGGCTATCACAACAGTCGCTCAATAAAAAACGTTAGTATGTGGCATAAGGGGTTCATATTTAAATACATCGTGGTTTGACCAAAAATCTCAAAATATGTATATAGAACATTTTCTATATTTCGCGAATTACTTGTCAAGGTCCCTTAAAACCTGATCCCTCATCTGTATCTTTTGTTTGCACAAAGCAATGCAATGTTTTTACCTGTGCCTACGGTTCTCACTTGCAAAAGTGTGGTTTAATAGTCTTTACTTATTATAAAATAAAGTCGTCATTTTTGTATGTATGCTTAGTGAGCTTATATCTTTAAAACTACGCTATGGATTTTGATGCGGTTTTTTTTAATAGATAGAGTGGTTGAAGAGGATGGCTTTTTTGTATAACTTGTTTGGATTATATTAAAACGACTTACGAAGTCGCAGGCGACAATCAGTGTCTTATAAGAAAATATTCTAAATGTGAATCCATTAAAAGTAAATGTAAGTAAGTAATGTATTTAAATCATTAGGCCATATGCACTCAATAAGGTTAACGATTTTAGATAACCTATACAGATGACATAGAACAGTTATATGTTATATTAATAACAAAGCAACCTAATATTATTATGTCAACTAATACACAAATAAACGTACATTTATTCATATATCAAGTATGCAGACTTAGCATTTAGACCGAGGCGCTGGACACATTGGGATAATGGGCCATATTATTAACCCTGGACATGCATCCACTTAAAAAGACGGGCCTGTTGCTACACAAATAGCACTATGTTCTAGCAGTTCACTATCTCCCAGCCCATTAATGTCCCACTGTTGAATATCGGCCTCCTCTACTTTGAGAGGGATTATGGTCTACTGTGCTGCGTTGACCAGGCGTGTTGACATAAGGTTTATTTTCGGGACTTTCGTCTGTCACAGAGGATTTTATCTGTGTAGAACATTTCTATGCCGGCTTTTACAATAACCCTGGGAAGGAAAATGGAAAAAAATATACTTGTAATATACGTGTAATAATCCGTCACCACACGGACAATTGTAGCGGTTAATCTTTGCAAATAAGTCGTCGTTTCTAATATCCCCATACGCCTATATTCCACAAAGATTTTTCATACAAACGATAAATAAATATGTGTGGGATCACAGACAGACAGATATCGATATGATTCATTACGTGTGTAGCAGGCATAATGATTATCAGATTCCACCGGTCAGTATCCTTGTTTTTAAATATAACATAATAAACAAAACTACTGCAGTAAAAACCATCTCTATACTTTAAGTGGCTAATCCCAAAGATAGAATAAAAGAAACAATAATAGAGTTAAATTGTAACTCAAGCTCATAAAAGCAGAAAATATTTTTTATTTGTTTATCAAACTTAGGTCTTCCGTTCCACCACCGCACCCCTAACCATTCCGTCGTCGCAATTTAATTTGCAACGTTACTGAGATTTTTTAATTAACTGTAGCGGATGTACAAACGAAAACAAAAACCAAACTATTTGTACGCTCAGTGTCCGCGGCTGTATAATCATTTGGTATGGACACTACCCTTGTGTGGCTTCGTCACGCCCCAATAGGTGATAACGCTGTAATTCAATATTTTGATTACAATAGAGGGATTTAGAATTTAGGATTATCTGTTTATATAAATTGTTAGCTGTTGCCCGTGTCTTCGTACGAAAGGAATTTGCGTAAATTTGGGTGTTCCTATGTATTATAAGTATGTATTTACAAAAAAAAAAGTAGTATATGTATTCTATCCGTATTCTGGTACCCATAACACAAGCATATAAGCTTAGCTTGGGACCAGAGGACGTTGTGTGAAATGTCCATGAATATTTATTTATAAGTGTGATGTTATAAGAATTTTACAAATCGAACCAGGGGTTCCTAAGATTAGCCTGTTCAAACAACAAACATACTCTTTAGTATTTTAGTCTTTGTCATATTCCCTAACACAAATAACAGGATAAAGGCTGGAGGATAGCTGTCTCTTACAGAACTCTGACGAAGAAATAGGTCGTAGACACCTGGGGCCCAAGTCTGGTATTACAATTTTGTCACAATGATTAGTCACTGACAAAAAAATTAAGAGTAGACTACCAATGTTGATAAAATTCGCCATTATGCAATCAGTGACTGATCATTGTAACAAAATTGTAATAGCAGACTTGGCCCCCTGTATTCTTACTCAGTCACCATACCGATAACATCGTCAGTGTCCTTCCCTCATCCTATTACTGTGGGTCGACGTAATATGTCTTTTTCGTCTACAATCTTTTATCTGGCGTCATATCTGTGTTTACTCTACTCTTCACTCTTCGCACAAACCATCTAGATTTTTATGGTTCCGTAAAAGGCAAAACGGGACTCTATTACTGAGACCTCGCTGCCCGTATTGTGCCACCAGGCTGTATTTCTGGAGCGGTAATAGCTAGAGAGCTGAAAATTTCACAGTTTGTGTAATTATGTGTATCAGCAAAAAATATTCACGTTTATCATCATCCTACCCTTACCCTTTGTTTGGGTTTTTGTTATTTGGTAATTTGGGGTCCGGTATGACGAATTTATTATGATAATAACGTATGAAACCCTTCGTGTCCGTATCCAACTCGTACTTGACCGGCTTTTCTTCTTCAATTTTCCCCACACATATAAATAACATTAAAATAAAATGTTGTATGTCTATGTATGCCCGAGAAAAGTATACTCTGATGTCATCACAGGTATACTTCAAAAGGGTCAAGTGCGTACCACTTACAACCGTCGGGCATGTATGACAAGATGTATGAGTGTTTATGAAGCCAAGGAAGTATGTTTGGATCGTAACAGATGTCGCTCTATAGTCTCTGCCTACCCCCATGGGAAAACGGCGTGATGTTAATATGATGATGATGACAAAATGTTGTAGTTAAAGTTGAAACTGCACTTTAGTTGACAGTCTTCTAACGGTAGTATGTATTGTTCGTTTATATGAGTCACAGGGCATTGTATCTCTAGACATATCTATAGGGTATTTTATTAAACGCACAATGTTGGCACACACGTAATAATAAAGTAGTGTCTTGTTATGCTTGAAGGGAAAAGAGCATAACCTACCATTTGAATTTTTTAAGTTTTATTTTTGGATTGTTGTATAATAATGATGGGAGTAAATTTTTTAAATGCGGCGCGCATTTAAACTTATATAAGTACAAGCTTGTTGCCCGCCGATCTCGTACCCGTGGAATTTTGAAATTTTCTCCGTTTTTACAATATTTTTCGCTTAAGGGCTTCGAGGTCGAGTGGTTCATGTAACGGGCTACCGTTCACGAGGTCGCGGGCTCGATTCCCGCTCGGGACAATCATTTGTGATGTTATAATTGTCATACAAATGTTTGTGCTGCGTCTGGGTGTTTTTATGTATTATAAGTATTTATTTACAAAAGAAAAGTAGTATATGTAGTCCATCCGTATTCTGGTACCCATAATACAAGCATATAAGCTTAGCTCGGGACCAGAGGACGTTGTGTGAAATATCCATGAATATTTATTTATTTTTCACTACTGCTCTGCTTCGTGCTTGGTCGTAGCGTGATGTTATCTAGCCTATAGCCTTCCTCGATAAATGAACTAACATAAAAAGATCATTTCAATTCAAACTAGTAGTTCCTGATATTAGTGCGTTCAAACAAACAAACAAAATCTTTAGCTTTATAATATTATAGTATAGATATAGTCCTTCTCATTGATTTCGATAACGGCGACCTCAGCGTAAGTTATCCCTTGGTTGGCTCGTAAAGAACATGTGGTATTAGGGTGGTGACACTTGGTATTCTTCATTCGTCTCATATCATAATACCATGGGACCTATCCATTACTAATCACGGTAATCACTATCGTGTTTAAAACAGTAATAATAATGTTTACGATACAACAGTATGCGAAAACATGTTTTTAAACAACAATCAATGTAACTACCTACTCTCTTAGTTACGCTAGTTATTTATGCAAATAAATTTACTATTTTATAGTTTTCCATAGCTTACTAGATAGACAGACTTAACGCAAATGCACCGAATTCCGACCACTTATCGGAATTACACAAAGATTTTTTCTAAAGATAAAGTTATTACACAAGACCCCATAATGCGTTATGTTTTTCTGAAAGATTATTAATATTAATTTTTGGAAATATACAGATTTGTCTCTAAAAATGGCTCTTTTATGTCTATATCGGGATTTGAACTTTAGCGAGCGAAAAAATCGTAAGAACCGTATTCCGACCACCTCTTGTGTCTCCGACTACTGAGGATCCGTTTTCCGACCGGCTATATTAGATAAACTAAAATGAACTTTATAACGTAACAAATAAAGGAGCAATTCGTAAAAAAACGATTATTGAAAATATTTTATTGGTGATAAGAGAAGAGTAAAATAATTAAAATAGATTTTTCTTATGGTGACGAATATTTCCACTGGTGACTGAATTAAAATACGCATGTCACCGCTCTATTACCCTCCATTGATCCTGAAAGTGCTTGCTAAATCAGAACTTGATCAAATAACGTCGCGCACTAAGGAGTTTAATGCGAAATACAATTTCCAGATTTCGATCTTTTCGATATTTGCTTTAAAAAGCATTTAAGCTCACATTACATTCATTTCGATACTTTTTATTTGTAATCTGCCTAAAAAATTTAATTTAGTGTTTCGAAGTAACAGTTTAAAGCATAATTGTAAGAAACCCTTTAAAGTTACCCTCAGTCGTACATAGCTCAATTAAGAAAGAATATTAGTGTAAATAAATAACGTACAACAAATATCTCACAAATCAATTTGTGTAATAGAAAATTAAATTAATTTAGAAGGTACAAAAATCCTGTTAGCGTCCATCTAGTCGGAATACGGAATGACGCTATTTTATGAGAGCGCCATTCCGACCATTATTATTTGCGCCATAACTTTATTAAAATGTGGATTTAGATCCCGTATTTGGGAAATTTAAGAACTTAATGAACCAATAAAGCATATAAATTCAATAAGATCCAAGCTTCGCGGATTATACGCCAAAATATCCAAAAATATTTTTTACGATTTTATGTTTTTTTCACATTAATTCAATGCAAACTGCACCCTTATGTACATTTTGAAATTATGTACATTTTTAATTAAGTATTTACTGTGAAAGTTTTAGGAGGTGGCGTATATTGAATGACGGAATTAATTTCTTCAGTTTCACAACCTTGCGCGTTTTATATTACGTTTTTTCTAGTAAAATCCGAAATAGTCGCAGAACGGAGGTATGTCGGAGTACGGTGCATTTACTAGAACGGGAACTCATCATCATCATCATAACATCACGCCTTTTTCCCATGGGGGTAGGCAGAGACTATAGATCATCCATCTGCCACGATCGAAGCAATTACCGGGTAATATAACTTATTTCCTTTATCCTATAGTTTTTTCCTTAAATTTTATGTACCCATTTGACGGGTCTCGTGGTCTAGTAGTTCATGTAACGGACTGCCGCGATGCCGTTCACAAGGTCGCGGGTTCGATTCTCACACGGAACAATCATTTATGTGATATTTATGCGTACTGCATCTCGGTGTTTACTGGGTATCATAAGTACGAGGAGAGGTCCAAAAGTTCGTGGAATGGAGGGGATGGAGTGGGGATAGGGGCGCTCGCTTAGCGTCATACTAATTGGGGACTCATAATTAGTATATAAATGGAGTTTCAGCCCTATTGCGTCATTCGTTTACGAACACTCGCCTGCTAAACACGTCAATCCGGAAGAAAACTGAAACTATGGAGAAAATTGAACACCGTGCGGTCATTAAATTCCTTACCAAGCAAGGAAAGAACGCTCAGACCATTTTGAATGAAATGGAAACTGTTTACGGGGAACAGTGCCCTAGTAAATCAATGATTTACAAGTGGCATGGTCTTTTTAAACATGGTCGGGAGTCGATTGAAGACGACCCCCGCTCAGGAAGGCCAGTTGAGGCCACCACATCAGACATCGTCGAAAAAGTGGAAAAAATTGTACTGGAGGACACCCGTTTGAAGAAAAAACAGTTAGTTGGAGTATCAGATACCACCATTTTGCGAATCCTACATGACCACCTGGGCATGACAAAAGTCAGTGCAAGATGGGTACCGAGAATGCTCACGCCGCTTCAAAAACAGCAGCGCGTCGAAGCGTCAAAACATTTTTTGGAGTTGTGTGGCGACGATCCTGGACCGATTTTGGAGCGAATTGTTACCGGCGATGAAACATGGGTTCATCACTTTGAGCCTGAGTCCAAACAAGAGTCCATGCAATGGCATAAAAAGGGGACACCACCGCCAAAGAAATTCAAAGTGTCGGAGTCGGCTGGAAAGTTGATGGCTACTGTTTTTTGGGATTGTGAGGGGATAATACTGATTGATTATAAAGAAAAGGGCAGGACCATAACCGGAGAATACTACGCAACAATACTAGAAAAATTAAAGGATGCCATCAAAGAAAAACGTCGGGGAAAATTGACCAAGGGCGTGTTGCTCTTGCAAGACAACGCGCCGGTTCACAAGAGCAAAGTTGCAATGGCTGCTCTACACACGCATGGCTTCGAATCACTAGTCCACCCACCCTATAGTCCAGATCTGGCCCCAAGTGATTTTTATTTGTTCCCCAATTTAAAAAAAGACTTAAGGGGAAGGAAATTTTCCGACGACAATGAGGTAAAGGAGGCAATTTTGGCTCATTTTGAGGGAAAAGATAAAAAATATTTTTACGATGGTTTAGAAAAATTAATTCATAGATCTAATAAATGTATTCAGCTTAAGGGTGATTATATTGAAAAGGAAAAATAAATTTAATGTTTCATTTTTACTAAAACCCTTTCATTCCACGAACTTTTGGACCTCCCCTCGTATGTCTTTACAAAAGAAAAGTAGTTTATGTATTCTATCCGTATTCTGGTGCCCATAACACAAGGACAACAACAGAGGACGCTGTGTGAAATATCCAGTTTTATTTATTTTTAGGGTGCCGTGCCAAAAGGTAAAACAGGACCCCCATTACTGAAACCAGTATCTCTGAAACGGTAATGGCTAGAGAGCTGAAAATAACTAGTTTCACTTTTTGACTTTAACAACAACCCATAAGACTTTGGCAACAGTAAATCCTATACAGCCTATGTACACAGACTACATAAAACTATATAAAATATCATGTACATAAAGTTACACAATGTTGTCTGGACATATGCCAGTATTGTTTACCTGCTGGAATGCTAATGAGAAGTAGTTTTACCTTGGTACTTAGAAATATTTCTTACTGATTAACAAACTGTTGCCCGCAACTTCGTACGCGTAGAATTTAAAATACAAACCCTAACAAATTATTTTATTTATTTATGCTTTATTGTACACAAGAGAAAATAATAACAGAAATAAAGAAAACTAAAAAAAAAAAACGTACAAAGGCGAGCTTAACTCAAACCTGAGTTTTCTTACAGCAAACCCTTGAGTGATAGAGATATGAGATGATGGATAGATTTGGTGTACAACAGCGTCTACAGTATTATATAAAGATATTTTAAATTGAATACGTAATAAAGATACACAAATACAATAAAATACACTTACACATATACACAATAATATAATAGTATATAAACATAAATACATAAACATACATACACAACTACATAATCACAAGGAGAGGAAATATTTCTTAAGTCTTTTCCTGAAGACATCCTTAGAAGAACTGGCTCGTATAGAATGAGGAAGAGAATTCCAGAGGCGTACAGCATGAATAGTAAAAGAACCATCGTATCGGCTAGAAGTATGGCGAGGAGTACTTAGAAGAAGAGAAGAAGTAGTACGACAGGGTTTGCCTCTAGGAATGATATACTCCAATCTTTCCCGAAGATATTCTGGAGAATTAGGGTTGTGGAGTATAGAATAGAACAGACCCAGAACATGCGAGTCTCGGCGCAGTCGAATCGGTAACCACTCCAATCTGGCCCGGATATTTTATTATATATATAATTATACAAAAAAGCCATCCTCTTGAACCATTCTATCTATTAAAAAAACCGCATCAGAATCCGTTGCGTAGTTTTAAAGATATAAGCTCACATTGAGACATACATACAAAAATAACGACTTTGTTATATACCTAATAAGTAAAGAAGATTAGCTGTTGCGCGCTACTTAGTACTCGTGGAATTTAAGAAATAAAAACCATACAAAAAGGAACATTTTTTTTTAATCACATTTCACATAGGGACAAAAAGAAATAACCACTTTGTTTTATAAAAAGTATAGATAATATCTTTATACTTAGTTAATGATTATGTGTAATTATAATACATGTTTTTGTGTTATGTTAGTATATAAATTTCGTTAATCTCACGTTCGGTTCCCACGGCGCGTGATTCTGCGGACGTGTGACGTCATGAGCAACACACCGTTAGATGCATGTTTGATTTTGCACAAAAATTTTGTATGAAAGACGTAAATCGTACGTTCCAGTTTGTCTACCTTATGTAATGATTGTGTGTACAATAAAGAGTGATATAAATAAATAATAATAAACAAATAAATACTCACGGACATTTCACACAACGTATTCTGGTCCCAAGCTAAGCTTATTATGCTTGTGTTATGGGTACCAGAATACGGATATAATACATAAACTACTTTTCTTTTGTAAATACATACTTATAGTACATAGAAACACCCAGACGCAATACAAACATTTGTATGACAAACATTCATCCGAGCGGGAATCGAACCCGCGACCTCTTGATCGGCAGTCCGTTACATAAACCGCTGAACCGCGAGGCTCGTCGAAATAATATCCCTATGTATGTCCCTATGTGAGCTTATATCTTCAGAAATCCGCAACCGAAATATATAAAACAAAAATATATAATAGAATAAATAAATAAAACGATTGATGACAGATAGATCTTATGACTGTAGAGCTATCTGTCTCTCACGCTACACATATCTCTCCAGCCCATTAACGTCCCACTGTTTGGCATTGGCCTCCTCCACTTTGGAAGGGATTATGGTCTACTGTGCCACGTTAACCAGGCGTGTTAGTACAGGGTTTAATTTTGAGTTTATTGTGTACACTCCCTTAGCTGGCTCTTACAGCACCCAAGAAGGAAAAGGTGTGGTGACACTTGTATTTTTAATCCATTACTACATGGACACGACACATAATAAAACTGTATCTGACTGATGTTTGTTCCAGCTAATCTCGGAAACGAAGCGACCCCTGCGGTTGCGGTTTTTGATTATTGTTATTAGTTAATTATTAGTTAATTAAATTTGTGGTTAGTTTCACTTAATATTTAGTGTTTGTTTCATATAATTCGGTTCATAAATTAAAACGTTATATCAATTCTAAAATCGCTCTGTCATAGTCGCTGGCACAGCAGCTAGTCTAAAATAAGTAAAGTTGTAAAGTTGAATGTTCTAGCTTAAGGGCCTACATCAATATTATCGTATATCATCGCCGACACGTACATATTAACACAGCCAGTAGGCACAGAATATGAAGAATTAGGGATACTTTTCCTATTTACTCAAAATCTACTAAATATATTTTAATTCTGATACACGTGTTTCTATACATAATAGTTACCTATGTTTTTAAAGTTATTTCATTAGTTAATACGCGCTAATAGACCGACAAATGAAAAAAAAAATAAAAATTTGAGAGGTTGTTTCGCCAAGATTTTCTATCGAGAAAACTTTTTTCACAAAGTGATCTATACTTCCCTTCTTACAAACTGTTGCGTTCATAGATTTAGTAGGAAGGAGGAGAAACGGATACTTACCAAGGCGCTAAATGCCAAGGACCGAGGTAGTAACTATATAACGTAAAGTAGTAATAAGATAACAATGCAAGGATATTCATATACTAGTTATATCACGTGGGAACACCTTCTAATTCGTCATTGTGATGTTAAACGGTTTTGTTTAGCAGTCGCTTATCAACCGTTCATTTATGTGCTAATTGAGATAATTGTGTGTGACATAAATATTTTGATTCATGCTCATTATAATAATATGGCTGTACGAATGAGACTTATGCATCTTTGAGCGGGAACCATTTTTTTAATTTTTGGGCATACTGCACCATAATTTAACCTGTCGAAGTTTACCCATAGGACCATGGGCGTGCACATGTATTTGACATTGGGTATGCGCAGCAGTACTCAGTCACAAAAACTTTTTCTTTTATAGATTTTTAGCATAGCCACGCGACGGATCTCTAAGTCGGAAACCATGCCAACAGAACAAATTTAAATCTGAATATCCCGAATCAGTCCACACTGTACTAGAATTACTAAACAATAACTACGTACGTACATACATACGTACATATACGTATGTACATACGTTTCATAACTTTTAACATGAAATTTTCGAGTTACATTGGTGCCTATTCTATGTGTAGACCTAAACTTAACTTAACTAAAAAATGAAAATTGATAGCGTCAATAACACAATTCGGCAATGTTAACAGAACTTTTTTATATAAAAACTGTTTATTATAGACTAACGATTTTAATTAATATAAATGTGTGCAAAAAAAATAGCGAAACATTTAAGATACAGCAATAGCTGTTTTCATTTTTTAGTTAAGTTTAGTTCTGCATATAGAATAGGCACCATTACCTACCTTTTTGCTGGCTTAGTTGTTGAACTTGTTATTTTTAATTTTTAACAAACACACACTGTCAACACACATTTCACAATCAAATAACATTTTAAAATCAACAAACGAAAATCCATACAATTATTAAATTAAAGAAACTCAATATCAAACAGTTCAATGAATCACACGAAAAAATAAAATGGCCTCCGTCGAACCAAAATATTTCTGCTATTTAAATAAATAAAACCTTACTAAACAAAAATGCATACGTGATTTATTAGACTTCCGACTATTATATTTATTCGGATTATAATAGGTAACGAACGAACGCCGAATACTCGCGGAAACATCCGATCGCCAATGCATGCCGCATGACATGCAGTACAAGGCGTCTTCAATATGCAAGCCTGTGTGCGTTTGTAAACTGTGCACGGACACCAACATTTCTACACACATATGAACTCATGGCAGGCGGGCGCTGCAGAGCTTGTCCTACGCGTTCGTCCGACCAATATTATTCCTTCGCCAAACGCCTGGCAAAAAGCAATTTGCAAGCACATATTGGTGCTATTTATGAATTATTAGGCGTTTTTAAGTTATAATATTTTATTTAATTAATAGTAAATAAATGAATAAAGTCATCTAAAACATACGAACGTTTTATTAAAATATCTGTGAATGGCAAGTAAAGCAGGGCTTTTCTGCTTTAAGGGAGCGCACGCCCATGCATAGGACTACAGCAGGGGTTTGTTTCAAAATCGGTTATGTACTTGTTGGACTCGCAAACTAGGAGTTCCGAACCGTTATTTACGTAATATAATCGTGATACCGACACAAAACTAACGATATAAGGTCAGAAAAATAATGTTAATGATTATTTTTACACGCTTTATATTAGCTTCACTTGTATGTTTGTTTGTATGTTTGTTTGTTTGTATGTTTGTAACCGACTCCTTTGGACGCTATTTTGACCCACTTTAAACGGTCAGATTCTATTCAAATTTTGCACACCTGTCAAAGACCGATGACAATGCAATAATTCGATTAAATAAAGCGTGTTTTTTAGTTTTTTTAAACTAGGTATTATTTTAATTTAACTAACTCACCTGAGATATAGCCTGCTGACAAACAGACGGACGGACGGCGAAGTCTTAGTACATTACATTTAGATACATAACCAAAAAAGTGCGTACTTCTTTTAACGTTTGCAGATATATTTGCCAACACAAATATGAGCCTATATCACTAAAGATATGAAACAAATAATGTTGCCAAATATCCTTAAGTATACCCATTGGGAATATTTATTACTGCTGGAAGTAAAATCTATGATAGTGCCAAAAATCTGTAAAGTTACTTTACTAATATGCTGAAGAAACAATTTTTTTTCTGATATAGTTAGTTAGAGAAGGAAAAGTGAAATCTAAGCTCTATGCTAACATGTAACGTAATGATTTTAGTATTTGTATTGTGAGATAAAGAAAACTGGAACCAGGAGCCACTACCAGGTCTCACTAGCCCATTTGTTTCCCTAGATGTTGTAAGAGCCAGTTAAGGAAGAAAAGTATATAACATCTTATAAGGACACACAGAAGCCTGGACGGACTATAACAGACGGAGAGGCAGACCGGGAAATCTTAAGTCCTGTTCAACCATTTGTCAGAGAACATTGACGGGCTTCGTGGCGTAGTGGTTCATGTACTGGACTGCCGTTCACAAGTTCGCGGGTTCGATTCCTGCTTGGGACAATCATTTGTGTGATATTCATAAATGTCATACAAATGTTTGTACTACGTCTGAGTGTTTTCTATGTATTATAAGTATGTATTTACAAAAGAAAAGTAGTTTATGTATTATATCCGTATTCTGGTACCCATAACACAAGCATATAAGCTTAGCTTGGGACCAGAGGACGATGTGTGAAATGTCCATGAATATTTATCTTTCTGCCAGTAGACAGATGGACGCTTGTAGACGGAAAGTTAAACGGAGAGGGGAATCTTAAGTATCGCAGTTTTGGGCACAGAAGCCTAATAATACAAATAGTATTCTTCAACCTTTCATGAATGGCGACATCATTAATAAACATAGGCCATTGAACTTGTACAATTTTGGTAACAAACTGTGTCGTGTTGGTGGTAGCTATAAATAACTTCTTTGTTAAATAATAGTATGGGGCACTTTTCTCTCGTTTGGACCAATTTAAACAACTTTTAAAGCGCTTATTACTTCTTAAAAATATATTTATATATCTATTTCTTGATCGCGTCTAGTCATATTCGCCATTTAATAATGCTTAAAATAGCTAACAGGTTCTGTAATATGACCTTAAGATTACTTCTAAATAAAATACCGTTGCGCTGTTCCCTATAGTAATAGGCAGAGACTATAAAGAAACGATGGCTGGATTGTGTAAAATAGGATATGAAAGAAAGAGAACTAAATACAGAAATTGACGTCTGACAGAAGAGCATGGATAAAAGGCATGTTGCGCTGAGCCCAAATAAAAGGACAAGGGCAGGACAATAAGGATGTATGCTGGCTGCTAGGTATGCTAGGCTGACTATAAAATGACTTTCGCTACCATCTAGACATCATCATCATCATAACATCACGCCTTTTTCCCATGGGGGTAGGCAGAGACTATAGAGCGCCATCTGCTACGATCGAAGCATACTCCCTTGGCTTCATCCACACTCTTACATCTGGTCATACATGCCCGACGGATGTAAGTGCTACGCACTTGCCCCTTTCATCTAGACACTTAGCTTTTTTAAAGGATTTTATAGCTTGCTCTCTATATCAATTAATTAAATAGAAATATCCATTTTTAATATCCTTAATTCCTTACGTATCATACCCTTAATCCTCCAAATGCGGCCCAACGGAAGACCAGCGCTGGTTTTTTAACCAGCATTATGCTGAGTTGGGTAGGTATTTGTGACTACTCACATTGTTATATTGTTATTGTTTATGATAAGCGTGTGTATTTTCTTTTTATTTTTTTATTATTTGTTCATAAATATTGTTTGAGTAGTTGCAAATAAATCTTTCTTTCTTTGTTTCTTTCTTGTCCAAATAGCAACATTCTGCATTTAACTACTGGTTCCCCCAAAAAAGTCGAAACACTTTTTGTCCGGTTATTCGAGGTAATCTCCCGATTGGCTGGGCTGATTTTGCGTGATGCACACGCATTTAGCTTCAACCTCAATTACACGTGATATTCGCATAAATAAAAACTATCACTATGATATATTTGGCATAGTACATTGATAAGACGAATCTCTTATCGTAATAACATTTTTGTAATGATAACACAGTTTACCAATATATGAGTCATATCTAAAACATTATATTTGTCATTATCATCTAAAAGGAAATACGATGGTTTTCTGAAAAAAATGTCTGCGTTACTTATCTTGTCATATTTCTTACTACAACTCTGAAACTACCAGGAATCTGTATGAAAGGAAAACAGAAAAACCGGTATGAGTTGAACTCGTGCACTTAAAGGTTCTGTAGCATTATTATCATATTCACCATATCATCTTATTTGTACCTACAAATAACGTTAGCTGTATGACAGCCCTCTTAGGGTCATTTTAGCCTTATGGGTACGGAACGGACGATGTAGTGTGGGGCGGCCCCGATTGACGATAGCGTTAGTCCATCTTGGACTGACGATATCGTCATATGTGCCAGGGGCCGCTAGATGTCGTTAGCGCAGGACTGCGCGTTCTGGCGTTCTATGGGGGAGGCTTATGTTCAGCAGTGGACGGAGAATGACTGATGGATGGATGCGTACGGAACCCTTAAACAACTACCTGTGTGTATGAATGAATAATACTTTTTCGCAACTCTAAATAAAAATATCTATGTGCATGGTTTTATCTAGTACAGTTAAGGGCGCATTAATATTCTGAGAATATTTTAATACTTAAACATACAGTTTTTGTAAATATTGTTACTGATAGTTATCTTATACATGTTTGTGTGATTCTTTTTGTTTCTTGTTCATCATTCTTTATATTTTGTGGCATTTAAGTATACAGGACTGAAACGCATACCTATACTGATATTATAAAGCTGAAGAGTTTGTTTGTTTGAACGTACAAATCTCAGAAAAGCGGATCTGATTTAAAAAATTCTCTCAGTGTGGGATAGTACATTACATAGTTCATTTATGGAGGAAGGGTTTAGGCTATATAATATTACACTGCGACCAATAGGTGTGACGCATCAGTAAAAATGTTGCAAAAATGGGGAAATTTTTCTGTACTCCATGGGTACGAAGTCTTTGGCAAAAGATAGAGTATAGATGTCTGTAATTATTCTATTAGGTTCAAAAATGCTGCAAGGGGCACATATATGCACCTTACGGCCTTTTTGATCTTGTATGTATCTCACGAGTACTTTGAGATATTATCGCCAGAGAGCCGTTATAATGACGACGTATACTTTTAGATAACCACACGAGACCCATAGCCTGTAAAAGTTCGTCTAATTCTCTACACATCTGTTTTAGTTTACCTAACCAAAAGTAGATGATAGTACATCATCTTTCTGACTATAACGGTTTATGAGATACAGGCTAGTGATAGACAAGCGAACGAACAGCGGAGTTTTAGGGTTATTATACCCTTGGGGTACAGAACCCTAAACAAATTACCTGTCTGTATTAGCATAATTATGTTTAATCAACAGTATTCATGGGTATATTAAATTTTAACACACTCACACCGAGATATCTTCCTATATTTTAAAAACAAAACTATTAAAATATTGTTACGCATTTCGTCTCTTATCGGGATATCTTCAGGATTATTCATCTTAGACAAAAAATAGATTGTCGCGAAGTCTTCAAACAATCAATAGTTTTGAAAAATAATTTATTATTTTGTCTGTTAACAGCCGGCTGTTGGGCCTTCGGGCGCCATCAGCAAAGTGCACAAGTCTGACAGGAAGATTGGTCACCGTCGTGTCGGCGAGGGTGGTGAAATTACATACAAGAAGATACAGTCGTCACAGATTATGGGATCTATACAACTTGGTGAGTAGTACATGTGCCATTAATTATTATGCTTTTAATAACGCAGTACGTATCGTAACGGAATCTTTGAAAGTAATTTTCACTCACTTGCAGTAGTCGGATTGATCTGAAATCTCGCACACACATAAGGACCGATGATAATGTATTAATTTATTAATATATTTACGAATTTCAAGCACGTTTTTTAGTTTTTGAACTAAGCAAATAATTTTATCATTATCTCGCAAAATTTTCAGTCTTGAAGTGGTTTGCGTTGTTTACGCTTTCGAGTGACCATTATTTATTTGATATTCTACTCTAATTTCATTAAGGCTTTTTTTTACATTGGTCGTGAGCTTCTTTTACAATGGAAGGGTATCTGGCCTACTTATGCCACGCTGACCAGGCGAGTTTGCATAGGGTTGAATTTCAGTTTTCTACCACAGATGTTTTTTGCAGCTAATAACTTCCTGGGAAAGAAACGGTGTGCTGACAGTTGTATTCTTAATCCGTCACAACGGACCTTGCTTTCTGGAGAATTCCATTCATCCATTCATCAGCTTTTCTCCATCCACTGCTGGATATAGGCCTCCCCCACGCCACAACGAGTGGTCCTGCACTATCTGCTTCCAGCGGCTCCCTGCACATTTGACGATGGGGTCAGTCTATATTGTCAGGGGCAGCACCACACTGAGTCTTTGCTATTGCGGATTACCATGTTGAATAGAATAGAAAACTCTTTATTGTACATCTTAACAATATTACAGTAGGTAATTAATATTTATGTGTAGACAAGTACAATAGGCGGTCTTATCGCAAGTTGCGATCTCTTCCAGACAACCTTTGGATGGACTGAGAGGAAAGAAAAATTTGGCTATGTTGTTAATAAAAAGACAATACATTTACCATATTTTTATCGATACGTTATGTACATCCATAGGCTATCGTGTCGTTCAATGTCTACGATCTTTAACCAATAGTTATGCAATACGTGGGATTGCGAAAAACCCATTTTTAATTACATTTCCGAGTGTATATTTTTACCTATTCACTTATCTATCACATCAGACAATGAGTAATATAATCAAGCTAATGGAATTAAAACTATTGGAAATTCATTAAGATTGTAGCACAATAACTGTCTGATGTACTGTCTGATCTTGTTGCGATGGAAATATGATTTTTTATTTGCAAGATTGCATCCTACCTTATAGAAAAAAAAAAAATCGCCATGTACAAGTCGAATCGCGCATGAAAAGTTCCGTATTATTATTGTCGTAATTTGTTCGTCGTCATTATCACATCATTATAATAAGAAGTGATGGAAAAATTGTGTGTTGGAAAAACTAAGTTTTTAGGGTTCCGTACCCAAAGGGTAAAAACGGGACCCTGTTACTGAGACTTCGCTGTTCGTCCGTCCGTCCGTCTGTCACCAGGCTGTATCTCAAGAACGGTGATAGCTAGAGAGTTGAAATTTTCACAGATGATGTATTTCTATTGCCGCTATAACAACAAATACTAAAAATAAAATAAAATAAATATTTAAGGGGGGCTCCCATACAACAAACCTGATTTTTTTACCGTTTCTTGCTCGATACTAATAACGTTGCCTTATGTTGCATAGATAATGGTACGGAACCCTTCGTGCGCGAGTCCGACTCGCACTTGACCAATTTTTTAATAGATATAGTGGTTCAAGAGGAAGGTATGTACAATTTGTTAAGGTTAGGTTAGGTTTATTCCGTGTGGTGACGGATTAAAAATACAAGGTGTTACCACCCCATCTCCTTCCCAAGGGTGCTGTAAAAGTCAGATGAGGGATACTGCACACAGATAACATCCTCTGTGAGAGACGGAAAACTCAAAAATAAACCCTGTGCCAACACGCCTGGTCAGCGCGGCACAGTGGACCATAATCCCTCCAAAGTGGAGGAAGCCCGTGCCCAACAGTGGGAAGTAAATGGGCTGGACAGAGATACGTTTCTAAATTCCATGTATACGAAGAAGCTAGTATGTGTATAGGATAAGATTGAAAAAAGAGAAAAGGACAGTAAATGATAAAATCAAGATGCTATATATGTAGTTTAAAGATTCAGCCAGCCGTATCCTCGGCTATAAAGTTTTCATAGAAAAATAATGTATAGAGTTAAGATTGTCTAAATATATATAACGGGTTATGCAATCTTCAGCTTTGCTTATATTTTTTTTAACTGTTACGATTTTATTTAACTAACAGTTTACAGACGCTGCCAATTAACGGTTGTTTTTGATACGTTATACGAGATATTTATCTAGCATTTGTTAGTCTAGTCTTTGTCGCTTAAACGGTTGTGTTTAAATATAATTTAAGAGTATTTTGTAAAGAGATTAGTCTTAAAATCGTCAATCTTTACTTAATATTAAACAAAGTCGTTATTTTTGTATGTATGTCCCAATGTGGTTTTATATCTTTAAAACTACGCAGATCACGATGCAGATTTTTTTAATGAATTGAGTGGTTCCAGAGGATGGCTTTTTTGTATAATTTGTTAAGATTTAGTGGATATTGGAGCACGGGAGGCTCAATAACTATAATAAGCGCGGATGCAATCGTGGGCACTAGCTAGCTAGGTTATATATAATTTTATGACAAAACTATGTAGGTATTATCTATTAATGTACCTACATAAAATATTTTTATTACACGTTGCTCTGTCGTAATAGCAAGGATCAAAATCCAAAGTATAATAATCACATACACAAGTATTAAAATTCAATATTTTAAAGTATTTATGTGTCTGATGGATATCCGCGAGTAATCTATAAAAAATATGTGTGTGTTGTTATGTATGCACGTTAGAAGTTATTTACCAGGTAAAACCATTCGCGTTGTTTAAAAAAAATCAAAAGAAAGACAGCCGGACTCTAGTGGAAAGTTCCGAGTTTCTTCACGGGTTCATTCAATTCCTGCTTGGGACAATCATTTGTGTGATATTTATAAATGTCATACAAAATGTTTGTACTGCGAAAAGAAAAGTAGTCTATGTAGTATATCCGTATTCTGGTACCCATAACACAAGCATATAAGCTTAGCTTGTAACCAGAAAACGTGTGGAATATTCATAAATATTTATTTAACTAAATTCTGGTAACACCTATAGGAACCCTAAAAACTTAGGTATATCTAAAAATACCTTACCGTCCGTGATTAGTTATTTAGATACCAGTTTTGCTATGAATTTGCTAATTTACGAGTATTTTCCTTATACCGTGGTACGCTCGTAATGTACGTAAATTGTAAACAAAGCCAGTCGGATGTATTTAGCTTATGTAATAGTTAAATTTAGTGTTACATTGAGTTGCGTGAGATTAGATGCGGTATGTTTAATGATTTTGTAATATTATAAAAGATTCTATAAACGTATGTAAAATACAAGCCGAGTTAATGAAACTTTACATTAACATATTTTATACATCAGTAATCGGAATAACACGTAGGCTATTTACCATTACGCTAAAAGTTAAGGGGTAGGGCTGTAATTAAAAACACAGGTGTAAGCTCAACTATAAAAGGCTGGGAGCGAGGAAGTAATTTTAGACGCGAGTAAAAATATGACAAAAAGACAGACAAAAATTCTAAAAATCGTAGTTTTCGCTTCAGATAGACCTTATAGACTTTATGTTTTATTTTTCTTCTTTCCAAAGTAAGTACACAGACATCGACTTGTTATATGTACTTATAGATTGTATCTTATTTAAATAATATACAATCTATAAGTAATTACACACTTAAGTGTGTCGGTCGCGCTTGTCGTTTGAGCATCCTCCAGCTCTCGTAATACAGTGCCTACTTTGATCTCTTTGTTAGACGCGACATCGAATTTGATTTTTAATTTTGCCAAATTTTTTCACAAAATGAATAAAACATAAAAAAGAAAGACATGAATGGGGATTGAACTTATAATCTGGCAATATTGTCCGTTGTTAGACCGACTTGGGTATTGTAGGAACTATTCATTACATAAATATGAATGGGCACTACACGAAGTCCTCTGGTTATACAATTACAATCTAAGACTTCTCTCTCTCTCTCTCTCTCTCTCTCTCCAGTCCATTTACCTCCCACTGTTGGGCACGGGCCTCCTCCACTTTGGGAGGGATTATGGTCTACTGTGCCGCGCTGACCAGACGTGTTGGCGCAGGGTTTATTTTCGAGTTTTCCGCCTCTCACAGAAGATGCTATCTGTGTGCAATATCCCTTAGCTGATTTTTACAGCACCCTTGGGAGGAGATGGGGTGGTGACACTTGTATTCTTAATCCGTCACCACACGGAGAAGATCTAAGACTTAATAAGAATAAAATTGTTTCGTGAGAAAATGATCCCGCCACATCGTACTCAAAAGCCCACTACTCTAACCACTGTACCAGAAAGCCCTTCAAATGAAGAAGACGTTATGCAAAATCTACGTAAATATAAAGACGATACACAAGGGCCCTTTACCTATAACGTATAAAAGAGCGTTATAAATTGAGCAAGACCTACTTAGTTACATACCCTTGACACGGTGCGGTAGACTTTAATTAATAAAATGCAGTCAACTGTTATCCGACACGACCATTTTAACAATTAAAAAGGTTTTATTCTATGTTTATTATAACAACTATATTGTTGGTTCCGTGTCGAAATAAGCACAATTTTTCGTTTCATTCTTGTGTTCATGAAAATAAGTGATCTTGTATTTCTTTGAAAGACGTATATCTTTGTAAAATGTATAAGTATAGTAAATGTTGATGGGATAACTATTAAATTGTTACCTATTAACTGAATAACACAACTAGTAAAATTATATAATTCTGCCAATATTACAACCCGATAAATCGCTTCCGAAGGTCAGTTTACAATAGTAACCTTCGATAGACTTTTGAAACCATTCGATAGATTTTAAGTTTCTTCTCGATAACTTATCTCTAAACTGCATCAGTCACGGTTAGTTGTGATAGTTTTCATCTTATGTACATTAAGAGGATACCAAAATAGCTTCGTGCATTTTTCTACGTACGAAGTTTTCATTGTTTCTTTAGATTGAATGGCTAGAGCTCTAATTTTTAAGTATATGTTTTTTCAATATATGATCTAGGATCGCATAAACTCAGAAACACGATTGAAAAAAGTTTTCTCGATAGAAAATCTTAGCGAAACAACCTCTCTAATTTTTTTATTTTTTTATTTGTCGGTCTATTATCGCGTATTAACTAATGAAATAACTTTAAAAACATAAGTAACTATTATATATAGAAACACGTAAATCAGAATTAAAATATATTTAGTAGATTTTAAGTAAATAGGAAAAGTATCCCTAATTCTTCATTTTCTGTGCCTACTGGCTGTGTTAATATGTACGTGTCGGCGATGATATACGATAATATTGATGTAGGCCCTTAAGCGCTTTAGGTGACTCAAAAATTTTTAATAAATGGTTGTTAAGAGGGTACTGTACTCCTAATTTAGGTATTTGCCTTAGGTATTGCTATCCCTATTTCCAAGCGCCGCGCTGAAACGGACAAATATAGCTGAAGCAGATTTTACCTACAAATTCTTTGAAAAAAAGACGTTTCGTAGTCCTCTTTTTTCTTCGCGAAAGTTAAACCGATTTTAATTGTTTTTACGCTATATTATAGACTAGCTGTTGCCCTCGACTCCATCCGCGTAGAATTTAGAAAATTTTCCCCGTTTTTGCAACATTTTTAACTACTGCTTGAGTGAGAGTATTATAAACGTAAGAGTAAACAAATATAATCAGAATGAACGAACTGCTAAGCTATCAGGAGTTACACGTGTTATTGTGAGTCAACCATAAAATATAGATATGTGCTGTTTCGGGATATTTTTTAGACAATTTTATGTAGAATATTTCCGTCATACATGATTTCTATGTAACTTTAACCATTAAGGCTGCACACACGACGGAAGCTTAAAAAATGGAGTATCTTTTCCCGTTTTCCCAACATTTCCCTTCACTACTCTGCTCCTATTGATTGTAGCGTGATGAAAAGTATACTATAACCTGTCCAGGAGTATGAAGAATAATTGTACCAAGTTTCGTTAAAATCCGTCGAGTAGTTTCTATAAGGAACATACAGACGGACAGACAGACAGACAGACAAAAATTTTACTCATTGCATTTTTGGTATCAGTATCGATCACTAATCACCCCCTGATAGTTATTTTGAAAATATATTTCATGTACAGAATTGACCTCTCTACAGATTTATTATAAGTATAGATATAGATGAAGAGTATATCTATGCTTCTATCACTTTCTTTTTTGGTAAAACCTTACCAAATATCTGTCGTAGTCGCTGCAACTTTACCTAAAGAAAACCGGAAAAAACCGGATTTTCGGATGGTCATATTTCTTTTAGTTAATTTGTTTTGAAAATAAAACAAAGTGATACAAGCATAGATATACTTTTCATCTATAATATAGCGTGAAAACAATTAAAATCGGTTTAACTTTCGCAAAGAAATATGGGGAGTACGAAACCCATATTTTTGTATGGAGCATAATTTGGTATCGTGCCTCTTAAGTAGTTTAAAATAATGAAAGTCGTCCCTCAAGGTTGTATGCTCTGTTCTCTTCTTTTAACTTTTTTTATTATCTCTAGCTTTACCTATTGGTGACACAGATTCAAATTTACAAACAGATAGATGCAGCTGGGTACTTTGCATCTTGTGTAAAATCGCCAGTCACAGCGTGTACCTATAAACTGTTCATTCGCCAATTAATATAGCCTTGTAAACAGGCGATTCAGGTTAATATTGTAACTGCTGGAATTATTATCATGTCGTTTTGATGCTTCACCCACACATACACACGTATATCTGGCCACATATTCGTCACTTAGGCATAATAAACTCCTCATGATTCCATGACCAGTTCAACCGTTTGTAAGAATTTCATTCAAACATTCACCTTCCTTCATAGGACAGATTTATCTGAACATTTACACATCCAATCAAGGCATTATTATTATTAAATCGTTTATAAAATATGTTTTCATATAATGTCGTTAATAGATAAATTCTGTATTGGTATAGGTCGCGTCATGTAAAAAGAACGCTGGCGGTCAAGTTGCTCATAGGCGATTTATCTTTTTTCTATGTAATACCTATTAAGAATAACAAATATGTAGGTACCAAGCCACGACTCGCCAGTGAAAGCCTAGTTCAAAAATAAAATAATAGGCACATAACTTTCGTGCGAGAGGTGTACCATGCGCAAAGACGCCCCTACCACTTTCTTCCAGCGTTCTTTTTACGTGACGCGTACTATAATACAGGTTTTTTTTTGTGTGACGTCATGTGATTAAGGCCGATGACGTACAGTCTACGTCGTTACCTATGTTGACGTCACAATTGTGATGACGTAGAAGCTTGAATTTAAAATAAACAATGTTTTACTAGACTTTGTATTTTCGTTAATTCTTTTTTTGTCATCACGTCTGAATATTTCATAGATTATGATCTATATCTTAAGCTAAGATACAAGTTTCTATTGTAGACAAACATCGGGATAGGGAAACTAAAAATCAGTCAAGTACTGACGGATGGGTAGCGATATCTCAATAATAGGGATCCGTTTTAGCCTTTGGTACGGAATCCTAATATGCACTCATAGTAAAGTTCCAAGTTGTGCCCAAAATAAGAACGTAAATGTTCTATCAATTGACCTAGCAATAGGTCTAGCGTTATAACATGTGGGTTTAAATTCAATAAAAACATAACATTTCTTGTTATAGGAAGTATGATTCATTTGTGTTTGATAAGTGACTCAATGTTGTGTATGAATGTGAGCTGATTATATTGTAATCTAATGGCAATTGTCTCTAAAACTTGCTTTGATTAATTTTGGTAGTTCCAGTGTTGTGGCGGATACCACTAATAGTATATTTTGCTATCTTGTATATTCCTTCCCAGCCTATAAATCTCCTTATATCGAGCATGGGTATTCTCCATTATCCGTGTGGTGAGGGATAAAGAATAGAAGTGTCACCACCCCATCTCCTCCCAAGGGTGCTGTAAAAGTCAGCTAAGGGATATTGCACACAGATAACATCCACTGTGAGAGACGGAAATCTCGAAAATAAACCCTGTGCCAACACGTCTGGTCAGCGCGGCACAGTAGACCATAATCCCTTCCAAAGTGAAGGAGGCCCGTGCCCAACTGTGGAACGTAAATGGGCTGGAGAGAGAGAGAGAGAGTATTCTCCATTTTGGGAATTAGACTGGTTAGGCCTGTTACAAATGGTGTTTTTTGCGAATATTCTCCCTTAGGTGGCTTTTAAAGCACCCTGGAGAACTTCCGTCTCCAGGATGCTCATAAACGCCATTAACTAATGGAAGGCAAAGGTCGCACGTAGGAAGTCGTGGGCAAAAGCTAGATGGCACCAACCTCTAAGGCTGCTAAATGGGATTTAGATTCATGTATCAAATGACTGGTTTTATGTGTAATTCAAAATATTTTCATCGGATCAATATTTACTATAGATCAAAATAAACTTGGCATTGAACGATAAGCGATACGACCTTGCCCGTATCAATATAGCTTACAGCCGACAGGAAGCTTTTTTTATATATTTAAAATGATGATAGAGGCAATATAGGCTTTTTTAATAATATTAAATAATAATATCGTTTATTGACCTTCAGTCTGACAGTGTAGCTACATTTGTAGTAAAAATTATTACAAATGTAGCTACAGTGTATATTAATAATCTGCGAGAGAGTGATCAAATTAAATATAGATTTTGTTCATGGTTTTTCCAAAGGATTGAATCACAGACTTGGTAGTTTCCCAATTTATTAATAACGTATTACGACAAATAGCATTTGGGCAACAAATACCAAGTTCTTTGTTGGTTCCTTATTTTAACTAGCGGTTGCCTATGACTTACTACGTACGCGTAGAATTTGGATTCATTATAAATAACTTGTCAGTGTGGTGACGGATAAAGAATATAAGTGTCACCATCCCATTTCCTCCCCAGAGTGCTGTAAAAATCAGCTAAGGAATATTACACAGATAACATCCTCTGTGAGACACGGAAAGCTCGAAATTGAACCTTATGCCAACACGCCTGATCAGCGCTGCACAGTAGACCATAATCCCTCCCAAAAGGGAGAAGGCCCGTTCCCAGAGGTGGAATGTTGATGGGCTGGAGAGGGAGATACATCTAGCTTTGCAGTCTTGGAGGCTGCAGCTTCCTATTAGACAAAATTGTTCTGATCAATTACTCTCGGAAATTACCCCCTACATACATATTACAGACTTTACCTCTTAATTAATAGAAGAGGTAGACTAGCTTTAACCCCTTCTGCCAAGCATTCAATGTAAAGGATTTTTGGACCTAATGAAATATCTGTTCCTTTACAGGCATACAACACGCAATAGGTGGCTTAGCGTCAAAACCTGAACGTGATCTACTAATGCAAGACTTCATGACGGTGGAGACTACCAACTTTCCTCACGAAGGTTCGAACCACACACCGGCGCATCATTACTCCGAGTTTAAGTTCAAAACTTACGCGCCAATCGCGTTCAGATACTTTCGTGATCTGTTTGGTATTCAACCTGATGATTTCTTGGTGAGTTCTTGCTATTAGAATAATTGTCCGTATGGTGATGGATTAAGAATACGCGTGTCACTGCCCCATTTGATCCCTAGGGTGCTGTAATAGCCAGCTAAGGGATTGCTAGGGCTCTTGTACACAGATAACTCTCTACTGAGCCCCTAACAGGCCGGGTTAGTGTGTCATATTAGACCATAATCCATTCCAAAGTGGAGAAGGCCCGTGCCCCAAAAGCGGGACGTTATTGAGCTGGAGAGAGTTATAATGCCAAGCTCAATGCCGCTGGCCCTGGTATATAATGAGGCGAGAGACGTCAAATTTGGAATATGTGAAACTTATAACGTAAAAATATTCCCACGTGATTTGCGTAGTCATTGAGTGCTTATATGCAATAGCTTCCTTCATCTTGGCAATGTTATCTTTCCATTTAGGGACTTTAGTTCTGCCCTTAACCTAAAATTCCTATCTCTTACAGATGTCAATGTGTAGTGCACCATTGCGTGAGTTAAGCAACCCTGGCGCGTCCGGTAGCATCTTCTATTTGACAATGGACGATGAGTTCATCATTAAAACGGTGCAGCATAAGGAAGGCGAATTCCTGCAAAAACTGCTGCCTGGGTACTACTTGAATTTGGATCAGGTTAGACATAATTAATGAAATGTATTGTTCTTTAAAGGAAAGCACAGATGGAATGTATTTGGAAAAGCGTGGTTAATCGTATTCTTTTAATCAACAAACGAAGCATTCCGCTTGGCTTGGCGACTAACCGTAGACTGTTATGGAAAGTCATTGGATGGATGGTCATTATTATCAAATTTCATTCAAATCCGCTGAGCCCATTCAACGTGAAGGATTAACAAATGGTGTTTTAATTTTTCGATAATCCTTCGGAACTACCACATTCTATTAGAATTAAATGTAGCCTATTTGTTTATCAGGTAAGTCTGGTATCTTCCTACCAAATTTCATTTTAATCCGCTTAACTGTTTTAGCGTGAAGGGATAAGAAACATACACAAACACACATACTGGACTTATATTAGTAAGATTCTAATACTACTATTTTTATTTGTACAGAACCCACGCACATTACTACCAAAGTTCTTCGGTCTATACTGCTACCAGTGTAACAGTAAGAATGTACGTTTAGTCGCCATGAACAATATTCTGCCGTCATCTGTCAAACTGCATCAGAAGTATGATTTGAAAGGGTCCACTTATAAGAGAAAGGTGGGTAGTAATTAGTTAATACTTATATCAGTGTATAGGGACATTAGCTGTATGGAAACTAGCAACATATTGTCTGAAATGCCTTATATAGATGCCATAACTGATGAGAATCTAGTTAGTAGTTTGTAGCCAAGGCTCCAATGGCATCTTACGTTAGAAATTTGTCCATGCTGTTTTATCTTATATTCGGAAACCTTGTCTTTTATTTAGTTTTACAAGTAGTTAGTCACAAAATATGGACAAGAGCAAGGAGTATTGAAGTGAAGATCTGCATTATCTGCACCCAAGGGTGACTGTAACAGAATGCCTTAAGCGGGGTTTACACGGGTGACTAAAGCCGCACAATGTTTGCCGCGTGGCGTAAATCGACCATCTAAATGGCAATTCGGCTAAGTCGCAAGTGACTAAAGCCGCAAGCCCCAAAGTTGGGTAGCATCCGACTTTGGCCGCGCGGCGACTGGCCGCATGCGACTGGTGACTAAAATCGACCGTGTAAACGATCAGTTGCAGCCTGCAGGCGATCGCCCGCCGCATGAAGGTGTTTCTTCTTTCCTTTTGTTTTTTCTTTCTCTTTGTTCTTTAAGCAATTGTTGAATAATTAATTATTTCAATTCCGGAAGAAACGGCTATTGTGCTCAACATTTTCGATGGAAATGACCGAGCCGCATGCGATTTTAGTAACCTGTGTAAATGGGCTAGCGATGCGGCTTGGTGAGGCAATTTGTGAAGCGACTCGCCGCACAGCGAAAATCGACCCGTGTAAACGCGCCTTTAGGCATTAATCCCGCCTGTATACAGTATGTTTGTATATGAAGTTTAAAAATAAATAAATAAATAAAATAAGATCTGATGACTGCAACCTCCAGATAAGAAGTCTTCAAATTTTATAGCCATGTTCGTGGATATTGGGCTATTTTTATCCAATCTAAAAAATGAAATGGATCTTTTCTTTATTTTCTTAATTTGCTTTAAAAATAAAAAAATTTCATCGGTGTTTTAGGCCAATAAAGGAGAACGGCAGAAGTCATCACCAACATACAAAGACTTGGACTTCATGGAGCATCACAAGGAAGGTCTGTTCTTAGAGGCGGACACATACAACGCACTCATCAAGACTATGCAGCGGGACTGTAGGGTATTGGAGAGTTTTAAGGTTAGTTGACACTAGCTGTTGCCCGCGACTCCGTCCGCGTGAAATTTAGAAAATTTTCCATTCTTTGCAACATTTTTCACAACTGCTTCGCTTTTACTAGTCGTAGCGTGATTTTATATAGCCTAAAGCCTTCCTCGATAAATGCCCTATCTAACACTGAAAGAATTTTTCTAACCGGCCCAGTGGTTTCTGAGATTAGCGCGTTCAAACAAACAAACTCTTCAGCTTTATTATATTAGTATAGATACGGACCCTTCTCCATTATCGGTCCACTCAGTCATAGGGCTCACCGCGAGGTGGCGTCCCAATACGTCCGGACGTCAGTCCGTTAACGGACAATACATATTACATCTACTGTCAACTAAACCCTGTGCCAACACGCCTTATCAGCGCGGCACAGTAGACCATAATCCCTCCCGAAGGACGTAAATGGGCTGGAGAGGAGGATTATGATGATGATACAAAACACTTCATGCGCTAGTTCAATTTGTACTGGGCCGTTATTTATTTTTAATTTCGTTTAACAGATAATGGATTACTCTCTGCTGGTAGGCATTCATAATCTAGACGAGGCTCAGAAAGAGAAGATAGCAGCCCGCAATCGGACTGACTCGGGACAGAGCGATGATGATGCTGAAGGCGAGCCTAAGAAGAGTGGACTCAATAGAACCAGGTGAGACATTTAGACGCGAATATTTATTTTGAATTTTTGCCCAACGTTTCAGAAATTTTTTATTCATCATGGTCACGCGTCTAAATCCGTAGTTTTTTTTGTAATTATTGACAACTATTTAGAGAATATCAGGTGAGAAATATTTATTTGATTCACCAGCCCATTTTATGATGTTATCTGCATATATTTTATCCTTTAGTCGGCTCTTACAGCACTCTGAGAAGGAAATATGGTGGTAATACTTGTATTTTTCACCTGTCACCACACGCAGCTGATCGTCAGAGAATTTCAGGAGAACTTATTTTGAAAACGCAGATGTAAACTAAATATGTTATTGTCAGGAGGCCTACTGTCTAACCAATGTAAATCTATCGTATACACATTTATTTACAACGCCGTAAACTTTTATTAGTTAAGTTTGGTTTTTAGGGTTCCGTACCCAAAGGGTAAAAACGGGACCCTATTACTGAGACTTCGCTGTCCGTCCGTCCGTCCGTCCGTCCGTCCGTCCGTCTGTCACCAGGCTGTATCTCAAGAACGGTGATAGCTAGAGAGTTGAAATTTTCACAGATGATGTATTTCTATTGCCGCTATAACAACAAATACTAAAAATAAAATAAAATAAATATTTAAGGGGGGCTCCCATACAACAAACATGATTTTTAGGGTTCCGTACCCAGTATCTCAAGAACGGTGATAGCTAGACAGTTGAAATTTTCACAGATGATGTATTTCTATTGCCGCTATAACAACAAATACTAAAAATAAAATAAAATAAATATTTAAGGGGGGCTCCCATACAACAAACATGATTTTTTTACCGTTTATTGCTCGATACTAATAACGTTGCCTTATATTGCATAGATAATGGTACGGAACCCTTCGTGCGCGAGTCCGACTCGCACTTGACCAATTATTAAATTATACCAACATACCCGGTCGCAATGGTTTAATAAGTATTTTTAATTTAAACTGATGTCATGCTTAGAATCGTCGTACATATATGAGGGTAATAGAATCCAAGGAAGTGTGTTTGGATCGCAACAGATGTCGTCCTATAGTCTCTGCCTAACCTCCATGACAAAAAGGCGTGACGATATGAAGATGATGATGATATTTTCAGATCTGAGGGCAAAGAACATTTCCGGGCACAAGTGAAACGGACCCAGTAATAAACTATTTAAATATGTTGTAATGTTATTAATATTTTGTTAATACTTCTAACAGTATTTTATTGTTTATTTTAACACTTAAAAACTTATGCATCTCGGTTATTTTTGATTTTCACGAACCGCACGCACACTATTCTCTCTAAGAGATAAGACTATTTAAGACTGTCTGTACACTATGAGTATTAGCATCTTTCATATTTCGACGGGGGCTCCTTGACAAATGAGTATAATTCTTATGTGTCAAAAACTTAGTCTAACTTAAATAAATGGTCTATGTAATGGACTGCCGATCACGGGTTCGATTCCCGCTTGGGACAATCATTTGTGTGATATCCATAAATGTCATACAAATGTTTGTACTGCGTCTGGGTGTTTACTATGTATTATAAGTATGTATTTACAAAAGAAAAGTAGTATATGTAGTCTTTCCGTATCTGGTACCCATAATACAAGCATAGAAATATAGCTTACTTTGGGACCAGAGGACGTTGTGAGAAATGTACCCTGAATATTTATTTATTTATTAGTATTAGCATCTTTCATATTTCGACGGGGGCTCCTTGACAAATGAGTACCTACAATTCTCATGTGTCAAAAGCTTAGTCTAACATAACTAAATGTATGTTTCAATTTTATGGCTATTTCGTTGTATACCTTTACTAGCTGTTACCCGTGACTTCATAAATAAATAAATATTCATGGACATTTCACACAACGTCCTCTGGTCCCAAGCTAAGCTTATATGCTTGTGTTATGGTGGTACCCATGGTGTTGTGTTATGGGTACCAGAATACGGATAGAATACATATACTACTTTTTTTTTTTTTGTAAATACATACTTATAATACATAGGAACACCCAGACGCAGTACAAACATTTGTATGACAATTAGAAAAATCACACAAATGATTGTCCCGAGCGGGAATCGAACCCGCGACCTCTTGATCGGCAGTCCGTTACCAGAACCACTACACCACGAGGCCCGTCAAATACGCGCAGAATATAAAAAAAATCTCAGTTTTCGCAACATTTTTTACTGATGCTTCGCTCCTATTAGTAGCAGTGTGATGTTGTATAACCTATAGCCTTCCTCGATAAATGTACTATTCAACATTTTTCCAACAAAGAATTTTTCAAATCGGACCAATGGAGGTGGTACTCCTTTTGGATTAATGCTCTCAGCTGTAATGCGAGTTCCATATTCTATTTAGAACAAAATTGAAATTGACATTATGACGTCACGAGCCGAACATGTCCGATGTTAACCGAACGTAACCGAGTCGCATAATTTAAAAAATATTTAGAACTGATTTATTTAAGTCTTAATCATGTTACATTACTAACAAAACTCTTTAGTCGATTTCTATTATTGTTTGTCTATAATTTATATTAGATTAGAATAATTTCCTTGTTAGTATTTAATTCTTTCAACATAGATGTAGGATTATTTCACTAAGTTTCTTCATTTTCTTTCGAGCACATTAATGTCCACTATTGGGCACGGGTTTATTACACTTTGGAAGTGTATTGGGTCTACTTAAGGAACGCTAACCAGGCGTGTTGTATGCGAATTACTTTCGAGATTTCCTTCTCTAATTACAATATTCTTGCTATAGCTCTTTTAGCACTCTGTAGAGGATATGAGGTAGTGACACCTGTATTGTATGTTCTTAAATAAAATCGGCTAAACAGTAAACTATTTTAACTTTGTATGCATTTAACACATTATTAAAACAATTATTGTCATATGCACGTATGCAACTATTAACTTATCATTCTCCTGTCCTTATCCCATAATTCGGCGCAACATGACTTGTTGTTCATGTTGCAGTGGGATTAAGTTACATTTTACTTGCATGAATAATACGGAATGATATTTTCTAAAAGTTTTTTTCAATTTACTCTAATCATATACGGTTAAAGACACATTTCTTGTTAAACTGTAGCAAGAGATAATTCTTCTAGTCATAGTGTTTAAGGTAACTTTTATAGTCAAAGTGTAGTAAGGGATGCTTTTTCTTGTCAACTTTTAGTAAAAGTCACTTTAGGAAGTGTAAAGAGAGTAAGAGATTCACATAATCTGTGTAAAAAAAAATTTTTTTCCAAATTAAATGTTTTTATTTTAAGTTGGCATGTTTTACAAGCTCTTTTGAAACGTCAGAAACTAGGTGTCTGTTCCAAACTGTGAAAGTGTAGTAAGAAAAAATATTATAGTGAATGTGTAGTAAGAAAATGTGTTTTTTTCTAGTTAAAGTGTAGTAAGTGATACGTCTACTAGTCAATGATTAGTAACAGAAACTTTTCTAGTCTCAGTGTAGTAAAGCCCTGTGAAATAACTGCCCGATCAATGAGTTTACTCTAAGTAGGTATTTACTAACTTGTATTTATTTTTCAGGTCGATCAATCGTCAGCGTCTGGTGGCTCACTCCACAGCCATGGAGAGCATACAGGCGGAGAGCGAACCTATTGATGAAGAGGAAGATGTGCCGTTAGTTTGCTCTTTTTATATGGCGATTATCAGGGGTTTTATATAGGATTTATTAGGGTTTTACACGGAATCGAATAGGGTTTTGTATGGAATCGAATAGGGTTTTATGTGGAAACGGCTAAGGTTTATATAAAATTTTATAGGGTTTATTGGGGTTCTTCCGAGGAATTTTTTTCTTGTCCTACACATAGGAGTAAATTTGAACAAACTCTCATTAGCTTTTTTTATAGCCTTTTGGAATTTGTTAATTCCACATTATAGCATGTTGTATATTTATTAGTAGTAGTAGTAATTTCAATGTTTGTTTGTTTGTGTGTCAGTCCTGGCGGCATTCCAGCTAGGAACGCGGGCGGTGAGCGTCTTCTACTCTTCCTTGGTATCATCGATATACTACAGTCTTATCGGCTCAGGAAGAAATTGGAACACACATGGAAGAGCATGATACATGATGGTGTATGTTATTTATTACTTTTTTTTTAATGTGTCTGCCTTTTAAAGTTTTTAACTGACTTGAAAAAGGAGGAGGTTCTCAATTCGTCTGTATTTCTTTTATGTTTGATACCTAACTATAACTTTTAACTGGGCACACCACACCAGGTCAGGATATGATGAATATCTTCTAAGAAATCGAGGCAAACTCTCAAATTTCAAAGGCACATGAAGTCAGTTCAACTTTATTTAAAAAAATACTCAATTATTAACTTGATAACTGTCGATTAAAAGCAAGTTTATGTAGTCTATCCGTATTCTGGCATCCCTAACACAAGCGTTGTAAGCTTCGCTTGGGACCAGAGGACGTTGTCTGAAATGTCTATGTAAAATGGAGTTTCTTGTCTGTTCTTCTCCATAGGATTCGCGTTCGGAACAGACACCTAGTTTCTGACGTTTCAAAAGAGCTTGTAAAACATGCCAACTTGAAATAAAAAATTTTGACTTTGACTATTGAAATTATAAATGTCACACAATTAATTGAGTTGTTAAATGTAGCAGGCTGGGCCCGGCTTTCATTATATTTTTTTAATAATTAATTTAATACAATTTCAGGACACTGTATCAGTGCATCGTCCAAGTTTCTACGCGCAAAGGTTTTTAGAATTCATGGGCAAAACTGTATTTAAGAAAATACCTTCGTGTAAGTATTACTCTGTGTTCAAAACATATATTTGTTATTCAACTTTGTAATTATCGTAATAATGTATTTATTTACTTTTTAAACACTTAATTCATGAGGGTAGACGGAATTTCGTTTCTAGGAAGATTTTAATTTCTACATTTCGCTTCGGGACTGGTTTTGAGTGAATAAAGCACTAAAATTGACAAAAATTGTGTCAATTTTAGTTTTTTTGCTTCAATTTTGGGTCGGGTGGGATTGCAATCCGGAAACTTTTCTCTGACTACCCTCTTGACTTAAGTTCATATTATATTCATTCTAAAATCATCCATATATTAAAACTATGAATCCTATTGGTAGCTACATAATCATTATGATAATATTCCGAAAGACCACTATTGTGTTTAATATCCTAATTTCTTTCTATTCCTGAACCAGTGAAAAATATATTTTCAAGTCTATGTTATACAGGTTATTGAGATCGGTTTTATTTTGAGGGGGGGGGGGGGGGTTATTCGGGTATTGTTGGTTAGGGTTGAGGGTATATTATATAAAAAAAGTGTAGCGACACCTAGTGAACAATAGCTGTCACTACATAGTACAGCACAATAACGATAAATGGCGTTAAGTATCAAAATGTGACGTCACAATGAATCCTACATTGCGAAAGCATGATTTGCATACGAGTTAAGATAGCTGCAACATCTCAACATACAACAGCGGAGCGAAAGCCCTGGCCAGTGCTGATCACCTAGCCTGGTCGGAGAATTTTCCATTTTGTTGTTGGAGTAGCTCTGAGATCACCTACGCTCCTCCACCAAAGAAACTACAAATTATTCTCATTTTCTCAGATTTAAGTATGTTTTTAAAGAGTAGCGGAAAGGGTCTGTATTAAAACAAATGTATCAAAAATCATCGTTATTTCAATTAGACCTGAAAATGTATTGATTATTACTGTAATAGTTACTAAATACATGAGACCTTATTTTATGTTGAACGATAAATATGGGCTTTCGTTAAAATTTTATCTTAACAACATAGGTGTGGCCTCGTATTAAAAAAATATTGTCACCCTAATACCAAAAGCTCGTAACCCACTTTTAGTTAAAATGGAGTTATAAGTTTTTATTGTTATGGTGATGTTATTTAGAAATTTGTATTGCTGTTTTATTTAAAATAATTACTCTACACATTCTATACAAGCAATATAAAGAAATTACAAAATATATCTAACTCTACTACTCTATGGCAAAAGAGTAGCACATACGAAAAAAACCTTTTTGCTTATAAAGTAGTTAAGGATTTTGTTTATGCATAACTAAACAAAAGAAAATGTTAAAGGAAACGTAGTTACGATTAAGCCTAATTCAGCAGCGGGACTTATTAAGTATTAGATGTTTAAGTAAGGAATATTTAGTGTTTTTATTAAATAAGTAAGAGATTCTCGAGGTATTATTTAGGCTTTAAAAAATAACGTTTATATATGTTGTATCAGTGGACCTACCCGAGATCAAGGGCAATCATCGCAAGTTCAGGACGCTAGTGACATCCTACATAGGTATTGTAGGGTTATACAGTGCATATTTGTATATATTGTGATGTGTGGAGTGATTGGGAGGCGGGTGTTGGTGTAGTTAGGATAAAATAAAGGAAGAAAAAAGAAAATCCATGGAGTTTCTTATCTGGACTTATCCATAGAATTCGCGTTTGGAACAGACAATTAGCTTCTGACGTTTCAAAAGAGCTTGTAAAATATGCCAACTAGAAATCAAAATCTTTGACTGTGAAAAAGAAAATTATCTATCCTAATGTTTTTCTGAACAGTCACTTGGTATACCGTCTTTTGTGCGTCTATTGCATGTAGTGCAATTATATACAATAAGACGACATTGAATTAAAATTTTAACGTAGGGTGTTAGTTATGATTAAGGGAAAAAGCTTGATTGTAAATATTGACATTGTTAATGTATTTTTTAAAGTTGCATACAATTCATAGCACCCTCTGTAAAGAAAGCATCCTAACCCAAATAAGTTCACCTTTCAAAACTAAGATATAAAAAAGATCTTACTTTTACTAGTAAGTTATGTCAATTTTCAGAGTGCTCTAGTACTTTAAAACAATGTATTTCAAAAGATAGTACTAAAGCAACACACCTGCGCCTTCAGCTTTTGAATTAAATCATAATTTCAATCCAATTTTAATCAAAAGGTAAACTTTCAGTGGCGTAGCAGAAAGTTTAGTTTTAATAGAGTTTTCGATCTGGTTAAGGAACGATTTTTCGAGATCTATAGACGTCTTATTATGTTATGCTGTTCTCGAGACTAATTTAACTTCAAAAAAAGTTACACAACAATTGGAGGCGTTGAAAATCGAATTTTATTAATATTTTCAGGGTAAAACACCAACACCCAATACCCCTAATTTGTAGGAGTTAGCTGGTTAACGTGATTTCTTTTTTAATTTTATTTTGATGCAAATATACAGGCATGTGACTAGACACTTTTATTTCAAATATGATTTTAATAAAATTGGATTTGTTATCTGGCATGATGATATATAACAATCATGCACGCCCTTGCCAAATTGCAAGTGTTGCCACCTGAATATAATATCTGTGTTTTTTTTTCATTTTTCCGACAATTGTCCGTATTCGGATAAACGCGCGGGTCCTTGGAGGTTTGAGTAAGTCCTTGTTTTGGGGGACCCCAAGAAGCATGATAATGTTAACATGTGACTTTCTTTGTCATGCTACCCCCATTTTCATGATCCTCTTTGATGTTTTTGAATTCTATATTTGAGAGTACTTTCGTATGGAATTGTTATAAATACGTTTTTGTTTCCAGTTTTGTTTTGTTGGAATGTTAAGCATGTTATATTTTCACGTTGTGAGGATTTTATTTTTTCATGAATTTAACACTTATTTCTATATTAACATTTTTTTTTATTTGATCTTTGCGTTTATAACGATTCCCTTAATGTATTACTTGCTGTTATATTGTATTGTAGACCATACTCCATTCGTTAACAGCTCTACTTTACAGAGCTCACCCCTCCATTCTAAACCTTATGTAGTTAGAATTGTGATTCCTTCTGTCGAGTTTCTTTTCTAACCCGATGTCTTGATGACGTCACTGGGCAGTGTGGAAGTTATTTTAAATTTAGCGATGTTGCTAGTAGTAATTTTTTTATTTTGCATTTTCTTGTATACAAATGGATTAATTGTAATGATTTTTTTTTAATCTTTGTTTTTATTTTGTTTTTCTATTTGTCATGGAATAATAATATTGGAAATATTATAACAAAATGCTACATTTAATGTGTGAATCATATAATTAATTAACCATGGTTGGACGACATTGAAATACTACTTCGATGTTTGACTCAAATATTCTTAAAATTTGTGTTATGCACTTTCTTAACTAAGCCGCTACTTATAGATACGTTAATAATAATTTCCAATGTTATTATTTTGTGTGAAATTTAATTTTCTACACTTTTAAACGCTTACTGAACTATTCCTTTTCATAATATTTTTTTGCGACATTATGCGTTCACACACGCTGTATTTTTTTATTAATAAATCGGGCTTATTTTTGTAAAGCTGTATATATATATATATATTTTATATTAAGAATGCTATTGTGATATTTTAATTCCAAATTTTTAGACGTTGCTATTTTCATAATATTATTTTCCATAAAGAAAAATTAATGCTATGGAGCATAATATGCATATTTTTGGGTTGTACCATAGCTCAATTACAAAACTACCTACAATAGCATTCTTACACCTTCGAAGTAAAAGTGTACAACTTAATATTTTAAATTTTCTAACAGCATTGAAACACTCTCCGTCTAAGAGAAAGAGCATCGCGAAGCCGACCAGAGCTCAGGAAGAGATTGAAACACCAGGTACGATTGTTTTTTTTATTAGGTGTTATTTTTTTTTAATAAAGCAAGTTGATGGTTTTAAATTACCTATATTGTGAATAAATAAAAATGAAAAACACAATGCTTGGTATTATTATAAGTTTAAAAATTATATAATTACAATGCAAAGATATAGTAGTATTATTAACAATATTTTTTTTCCTTATCGCCTCCTGCCATGCCGGGCCATGATGGTGCCTTGAGCTTTACCATGACCCGGCAAGGGATGGCCCCGTTAAAGTATTATTTACTATGCATTACATACTCGGATTCTAAGAAACGTTATTTGCCCTCAATATGAAAGAAAGAAAGAACTTTATTGACACCAGTGTAAGTTTACAACATAATAGTATAAGTATTTAATAATTTACAACATGCTACGTAAATTATATACAAATTTAAATATGAATTTAAGCTATATAGAAATTTTAACATAAATTTTATGAGCTTAAGGGCCTACATCAATATTATCGTCGACATGTACATATTAACACAACTAGTAGGTATAGAAAATGAAGAATTAGGGATATTTTTTTTGTTTACTCAAAATCTACCAAATATATTTTAATTCTGATTTACATGTTTCTATACATAATAGTTACTTACTTATGTTTTTAAAGTTATTTCATTAGTTAATACGCGATAATAGACCGACAAATGAAAAAAATAAAAAATTAGAGAGGTTGTTTCGCTAAGATTTTCTATCGAGAAAACTTTTTTCAATCGCGTTTCTGAGTTTATGCGATCCTAGATCATATATTGAAAATACATATACTTAAAAATTAGAGCTCTAGCCATTCAATCTAAAGAAACAATGAAAACTTCGTACATAGAAAAATGCACGAAGCTATTTTGGTATCCTCTTAATAATGTATGCTATGTGTTATAAAATTACACATAATAGAATTGTTTTTTCTTTATAATCAGACGCATTTTTAAGCGCTTAGTTGTTCTGATTTAGAACAGAACCTAAGACCACGTGTACAAAAGTCAATATTATTACATGAAACAACATTTTGTACATATTTTTTTATTCAAAACTACCGTCAACTTGCTTTATATGAAAGCTAAACTAATATTTAGTAACCATTTATTTTTATATTGTAGTTTTTAACCCTGATTTTTATCCTAACACTGAATGCGAAGTTATGTTGGTACCTATATATTATTATACATTTCAGTTTATTTTATCCCCCTTACCCCCCCAATCCTTCCGGTGTATGTTATTTCCTGTTGTTTTGCCCAAATTTTTTGTTTAATTTAATATTTTCCATTTTATTACGTCGCGTTTATCGTTTTGAAAATTAAAATTTTTGTGTTGTGCGGTTTTACATTGTGGCTAACAGTGTTGGTTCATACAAAAATAAAAAAGCATGGTTTGATTCGTCGGGGAAGTGAAATAAACTGAAATGTGTACCATCAAAAATATAATCATCAAAGTAATACGAAGAAATTTTTTTAATAGGACGTATCTACATCGGAAGACCGATAACAGATTACAATCCTGATCTATTGAGGCAGTCTAGATTATCGCCTAGGTCTTCATTAAGATCGAGTATGAGCGATTTTACTGACACTACAATTTCAACGTGGAATCAAAGACATCCGAAACTACCCACAGAATATCCATCTGTGCTATCAGATAGATTGAAAATTATAGATCGAGATAGATTAGGAACTTATCCAAGACGTATAGAATTTGATACTAATATTAATAGAGATCCTAGCACATCATACGCAAATAACCCTTACAGAAGTACAATACAAGATAGAATGGAATCACTATCAGATCAATTGACTAAAGTCTTAAGTACAGGTGCGGGTAGTTCTCATATAAATGGAAGTTTAGCAGATAGTGGTATACAAACTGATAATACAAGTACAAGTGTACCACAAATATATGTAGAAACACAAACTATATACCCTCGAAAGAAAGATGCGGCAGTTGATACAAGAAATGAGAATAATTTACAAGATATACCATTCATAGATGATGAAGACGAAGATACTAGATGGAAAAGACGATCAAATATATTAGAGAAACATAAAAGTACATCGAATATTCCAGAAAGAATAGATGAGGTTGAAAACGAACATTCAAATGAACGGCTTTCGAATAGTCTTAATAGAGCAAAATCACCGACGTTTGTAGAGAAATTTAAGAAATTCTTCGTCGATATAGGTCTGGTTAATAAAACTGAAGATAATACACAAAATGTAGGTGATGCGTCAACTTTACCTAAGAGTTTATCATCTAGCTATCGTAGAAGTGCTACTCCTAATTTAGATGCAAGAGAAGCTTCGACTCTGCCTAAAGATATGAGATTTAGGAAAGTTAGATCGACGCAAACTGTCTATATAAAACCTGATTCGCCAGAAATGAAAGAGAAAAATGCACCTTTTATGAAAGATATAAGTGTTCAAGCGAAAGAATATGTATCTGTTGTACAGTTAAATGGTAATGAACATATAAAAGACGCTGATTCTTCTAGATTTATTAAAGAAGTGGTTTATGTAAGAACTTTAGATCAAGCAGAAGTATATTCCGGTACTCATGGTGGGAGTACCATTATAGTGGTACCACCAGCTGATTGAGAAGAAAAAAGACTTAGTAAATGATTATCGATATCGATCGACTAAATTCTTTGACAATCGATTACATTGTCGTATCGATATAAGTTATTTATTTGTATATGATGCCGATAGCTGTTGAATTGAATCTATGCTAATATTGTAATATTCGAATGCTACTGTATCGATATTCTAATCGATGTTTACTGCGTTTAATACGTTTTGGTAAATTAAAAAAAAATGTATTTGCTTTTTACCATGGGTGTAGCCAAAGTTTTGGCCGTTCAAACTAGAAATAGCTTAAATAGTACTAAAATCTCAATATTTGACATTATATCTAACACTAGCTGTTGCCCGCGACTTCGTACGCGTAATATTTAGAAATCAATCCTTAACAAACAGAAGTTTACTCTTCTGCTCAATAGATGGCGTTGTACGTTTTTAAAAATCGCGCTATCGTTTCGATCGACACATTAACACTTATGCTCGTCAAAATAATTATTGTGTCGTCATCCGGATTTCGCACTTATAAATTAGTAAGGATTACATCTTACATCAAATTTTTTGCTATATTAAAAATTTAACGAAATTTTAAACCTCTCTTTATTCCTAAATTCTGGCTACACCTGTACCTCCATACAGAACGATTGTTAATTGGATAAGATGTTTAGCAAAATGTCACAAATCTAGTATATTCCATTTATAGTTTCTTTTTTCGACATATGTAATTATATAAGTACTATAAAGCTAGTATTTTTGAGCCATGTTTTATAAAAAAAAAACATTATTAGAAAACATGGCAGAAGAAAATCTGTTTAAAATCACGTAGTAGCTTTCGTAGAGATATCTATATGTATATTAGATATACAAAACTCGATATAAATATATGTTTGGCAACCCTAGCCGCATCTTACCTGAATAATAGTTACCTAAAGTATAGAATCCAATTATATACAATTATTAGTTTATAATAAAGGGCGTTACAAACGGCATATAAATGTATATTAATATAGCGAGAAAGAGACAGATGTATATAGAAAAAAGGCGTTGTGAGAAAGAGACAGACATATCTGTCGCGACGTCATAAGTATTGATACATCTCGGTATATTAATATATTTATGTCTGTCTCTCTTCGCGTTATCTCTTATCTATATACACCTGTCTCTTTCTCGCTATATTAATATTTATATTAATATGCTGTTTGTAGCGCACTTAAATACAGTATTTTATTTAATATGCGTGTGGTTCTTTTTATGAATTCTAAGTAGGTTCTCGCTGTGGTTTTTGGTTTTGCACCGTTTTGTTTCGTATGAAAATGAAAACGTAGGTTATTTGTACGTTTTTGTGTCAAAATATTGTGTGTATGCGATTTATTCCAATGTTTGATAATTTCTGTGTATTATGGTGGGAATTTCTTGTGAAATCTTAGGTTTGAAACCTAGCCCAAAATGAATATTGCGTTGAAATAATATAATAATGCTTGATTTTTAATATGAAGTTAATAACTTGAACAAATAAAAACAATATCGAGAGAAATATAATTGCGGGTAGTCGAAGAAATGTTGTAAATGATCATTATTGTGGAGTAGTGTTTGGTGATAATCATAGATGTAGTATTTATGTCATAGATAGGTAATGTGATCGTTCTTGTGGTGACGGATTAAGAATACAAGTGTCACGACCCCTTTTTTTGCGTCTGGGTGTTTTCTATGTATTATAAGTATGTATTTACAAAAGAAAAGTAGTATATGTAATCTATCCGTATCTGGTACCCATAATACTGGCATAGAAATATAGCTTACTTTGGGACCAGAGGACGTCGTGTGAAATGTCTTGAATATTTATTTATTTATTTTCCTCCTGAGGGTGCTGTAATAGCCATCTAAGGGATATTGTAAACAGATAACATCTTGTGTGAGAGATGGAAAATTCGAAAATAAAATCTGTGGCATCACGCCTGGTTAGCGCCGCAAGGTAGACCATAATCCCTCCCAAAGTGAAGGAGACCCGTGCGCCGCTTTTAGGGGGGATTATGGTCTACTGCACCGCGCTGTCCAAACGAGTTGGAATAGGAATTATAGTCAAGTTTTCCGTGTCACGCAGAGAATGAAATCTGTGTAAAGAACATCACTTGGCTGATTTTTACAGCACCCTGGGAAGGAATCTTGACATAATCCGCCACCACACGGAATAATTAACGCGTTTTTTTTTAATAATAAATAAATAAATATTTTGAACATTTCACACAACGTCCTCTGGTCCCAAAGTAAGCTATATTTCTATGCTTGTGTTATGGGTACCAGATACGGATATACTACATAAACTACTTTTCTTTTGTAAATACATTCTTATAATACATAGAAAACATCCAGACGCAGAACAAACATTTGTATGACAAGTATAAACATCACACAAATGATTGTCCTGACCGGGAATCGAACCCGAGACCTCGTGACCGGCAGTCCGCTATATAAACCACTAGACCACGAGGCCCGCCATTTTATAAGTTCGGTATTAATCTATGTAACGGAATCTTTGAACGCGATTTTCACCCACTTGCGATACTCGGATCGATCTGAAATTTTGCACACATATGCAATGATTTAATAAAATATTTTGAACTTTAAAGCGTGTTTTTTAGTGTTTAAACTAAGTAGATTTTACTATATCTATGGTTACTCAAATAACTTTTTTTTTATTAGATCACAAATTAGACTGATTATGAAGTTTTTAAAATCAATGTTAATTTATTTAATGAAATTTTTTAGCCTATTTAATACAGTAATTTCAAGTTTACAATAGTTACAAATTATGATATTATTCATAAATACCGTCACACCTCGCTACAAAGGGTGTAGGCAGATTAAATAAACACAGTGTTCTAAAAAATCATTAAGTTGTTATAATCTAGCTAAATGATTGCTGTAAAGTTTATAGGTTTTATTTATTTTGTTGTTAAATAAATAATTTATAGGATCTGTGTATTTTCCATTATATATTTATTAAATTAGCACAAATTTTCTTGTTTTAATATACCTAAACAAAATAAAAAAGTGTTCACAATGTATTTGAGATTAAATTACGATTGAAAACAATAACACTTTTGTGAATGACTGTACTTGTTTTAATTGTCAAATTGTTACGTAATAATACGTTAGCAAAATATACGCGTTTAAATCCGTAAAGAAATGATTTGATAACGAAATATCTTTGTCACATGAATGGGTTTAGGAAATGTGGATTCAAATACATACATAGTTACATACAACTGTCATGTCTTTTAACGTAAGGGAACTGTAGAGGACGGTTTTCCTACTTATTATTTGAGGCTTGGAGTAACATTGTGCTCATGTCAGCCTTTGGGACTACAAAATTTGTATTGCTGGCTGTCCGCCGTCTGAAGGACTAGTAAAGATTTATGGTCTTATTGATAATGACTTATCGGAGGATTAAACAATAACTTTATCGGAGAGATAATTAACATTTTATCGTAAAAAGACTATTAAGAATAACAATTTTTGACAAGTTTAGCGAACTTTTAAACTTCCGATAAGTCATTATGAATAAGACCATTTAGTATAACTAACTGTTATTCGCGACTTCGTACGCGTGAAATTTTAAAAACGAATGATACATATAAACCATTCACGTAGCGTAGGCAACAGAAGAATATGGATATCTTTCCGTTTAGTTTTAGTAGTCGTAGTAGTTTAGTCGCAGCGTGATGTTATGTAGCCTATAGCCTTACTCGATAATTGAACTATCCAAAAGTAAAAAAAAAATTTAATGGGACCTGAGATTAGCGCGTTCAGACAAACATATATATGTAATATAGAGGTACTGAAATTGAGCAGAGGTTAATATTACGTAATAAAATTGCAACATGTTTCAATACATAATATGTACCTAAAATAAAACTAATTGTAAAAATAAATAAGTGGGTAGGTACTTTTAAAATTAGAATATTAGTACAGTCAACTACAAAAGTGTTACCAGTGTCTGTATTTAGTATTATATTTGATAGTGTATTTTGCGTGATAGGATTTTAAGTATATTGTATAATGCTTGTGCTGGATGACCAAAATTTTATGTATATAATATGATAATAAATGATGATTCTGTTGGTATTACATTGTTTTATTTTTGCTAATATCAGAAGTGAGATGTCTGTGTGCTCAGAACATACTTTTTTCTAATAGAAAAAGGAGATTACCTACATAGGTTAGGCAAGGATTGGGGGATACATATTATATTGATATATAAAGATATAGTAAATCAGAATCTTCGAATGCATGATGCATGAATCGGTACCAATGCACGTCAAGAGACATACAAAAATTAATTTAGATGCAAAAATTACAACTATCATTTGGATTAATATGTTAATGCTTTCTCATATCTAGTATACAGTTTTTAATGTTAAGCAGCTTGAGTTGTTTTGAATAAATACTTTTTTATATACCTTTACTCATTGCACATATAATACTAACATTTGCGATTGCATTTAAAATCAATATGCATCGAAAACAAAAAGCAAAACGACTGTTTAACTAAGTAGATTCTGTGCTTGATGATACTGTAGGCCATAGACTTAGGATATAGATCTAGACGTAACACTCGGTACAACAAACCGGCCTGCTTCTTTTTTTAGTTGAACACATTAAGAAAAATAAATGATAAAGAGCCTATTTACTCTATTTAGTAGCCTTTGTAACTCTTTCTTTTTGAACTGGAGTAAAAGAGAAAGCAAGGCCACTATTTACAATTTTACTTTTAAAACATAAACTGGGCGGCTCTGCCTTGGAACAAATCTATGTTCCCGAGTTGTTACTCCCTATTTATAACCTTCTTGCTGTAGGCTGAGCTAGGAAATTAAAAAAAGTTTTTCCATTTCCTTAGATAAGATAATTTTATACAAAAAGGAAACTAATCCATAGACAACAATGTGCCTGTAACGTTCGCCGGGGACTTTTCTCTTAGCCATAATCAGCTCGTGAGCATACAAGATGACGGCGGTCCAGAATAAAAATGGATAGTCATTTTAGTAATTACTGTTCCATCACAGGTAGCAAGGGTGTGGCTAGGCCTATATCAATATCGATACATATAAGAACACCAAGTTCGTTGTCTATCCTTCACGGCAATTGATAGAAAGAGATAGCCAATGAAGAATTAATTCGAAGAGAATTTATATATTTTGAAAGTGGAATGAAGTCTTGTAATTTGTATAATTGTATTATAACAATTATTAAATAAAAATAATACGTTATGGTAGCTGTTATAAAGTACTCCGATCGATTTTTAAGAATTTTATTTTAGTATAGTATACGAGACTTGATTGTAGGTTATTTTTATACCTGTAGGATAAGTGTTGCCCACACTAATGTTTTTTTATTTGTTGTTGAATAGTAATTTTCATTTTTAATGATATTTAGAGCTTTTTTTAATTTGTTCTGCCATCAATGACCATTTAAACTTATTAAACAAAGTAAAATATATCTAATGTCGTCTGGTCGAATATTTTCATGCTCTCTGATGGATAGGAGCGGCAAGTTCAAGCGGCAGTGGATTCGGCAAAGCAGGTGAGACTGATATTAATATTGTGTTCTAGATACGATCCCTAGTCTATGGTTCTAGAACAGAAAAGAAAAAAACTATCATGGTAGTTTTTATGAAAAAAAAAAACGCTGTAGGCTCGGTTTACCGCGCTATGTGATTGGATGTACAAGAATATTATAGGATTAATCGAAGTGAATAATAAAGGAAGGGGAAAATTGGTCAACTTTAGTATCTTTAAAGTTGAGAACATGAAATCTGTACCGAAGTATTGCAAATAATGGAATGTTTTGCGAGTATTATAAAAACTATGTAGGTTCTAAATTTAAACCACGATAAAAATGCAGTATTATATAATTAAAACACCACTATTTTTAAATAGCTAAAGTTAAATAAATAAACCGATCTAATTAATTTCTCTTATTTTTTAATCCTCTTGTTTTTTTTTCTTATCTGACGGGCTTCGTGGTCTAGTGGTTCATGTAACTTACTGCCGGACACGAGGTCGTGGGTTCGATCCCCGCTCGGGACAATCATTTGTGTATGTTTATAAATGTCATACAAATGATTGTTTGATCATTAATGATTGTTTCTACAAAAGAAAAGTAGTATATGTAGTATATTCATATTCTGGTACCCATAACACAAGCATAAAGCTTAGATTGGGACCAGAGGACGTTGTGTGAAATTTCCGTAATATTTATTTATTTTATTGAATATTCTCTTCCAATTGCGCAATGGACTTGCATAAATCGAGAAAAAGCTTTTTGTTATTGTATTTTTATACCTTTACTCTGTGCCGTTACTGCCGTTAGTAGATATAAATCCACACAGTTGCTTCCGCTTTGAGTGTCTTTTAATGATTTAATTACTAATAATTCAAATTGATTTTATTTTTTACCATAAGATATTTCTTAATAAATGAATAAATTTTGCTAATAAAAGTCTAATGTGATGTCCCTTGCTATGCTTTTTGCTTGTAAGTTTTTATTAACACCAAAGTTAACCAAACTATAGAGTAATTAGCAGATTCCATACCAAGAAGCAAGCCCTACCCCTAAATCTCGAACAAAATTAGAAACCAAATTAAAAGTAAATTTGGAATTGTCAAACTGAATCGTAAGCACCTATGCCGATTACATACTTTGGTTCGATAAATATCTAAAACTTCTTTCCATTAATAAAAAATCTACATTCTTCCCGTGTGCTATTACTATAAGCTATAGGCGAACTATGTCACAGGTAAAAGGCTAGTTCTTGTCATAGCAGTAGCTAACAGTAATACATTCGCAATTAATGTAACAAAAAGTATTATATTATAAGTATGTATTTACAAAGGAAAAGTAGGTTAATATAGTATCCGTATTTTGGTACCCATAACATGAGCATACCTATAAGCTTAGCTTGGGACCAGAAGATGTTGTGTGAAATGTCCACTCATATTTATTTTATTTAATATTGCTGTGTAATATTAAACTATATGACGTTATATATTTTAGGCAGTAATCTATTTATTGCTCTGTTTAGTGTCTAATAATAATTTGTGTTAACAAAACCAAATAAACAAACTTAATTATGTTCATGTTATCTCTTCCTTTTCACGCTGCGCTGGCCTATTGGAACTTTTTCTTATTGGGTATACCATCAACATTGCTTTTCTTTTCAACTTCCTGAAACTGCATGCTGCAATTTATTTTTCATAATCTCAAACATAATCTTGATGCACCAATAAAAAATATGATACCTTAAACGGTCAAGCTCCACATAAAAAATATAAACTTAACATACTATTTTGAATTTGTAATAAACCGTCTATAACTACGCTTCCATTTTTAAACACAAATCTTTTAAATATTTTTAATGTTGTTATTATTTGTAACGTGCCAAATTTTCTTTTTTATACATTTTATTCTGTATTTTAATTGTAATTTAATAAACCTTTACAAACTATTGAGAGTTTTTATCGATCATCAGTTTCGTTATCGGACGTCACAGCACATATAACACCAACGTCAGTGACTTCTCCGGTATCTACTGCCGCAAAAGTCACTGTCTCCTCGGTTAAATCAACCACAGCAGCATCAGAACCCGATATAGCATTCCCAGCTGTCCTGAAAGGGTCTCAAAAGCAGAGAGTACCTCCACCTGTGCCTCCTCGAGGATCTCCAAAAGCTAAAAGAGGAGGTGGCAGCTCTCAAGTCTCTCTCGAAAACAAAGGTGAATATCAAAATTTAAACATATCCGTGAATGACATTCCTCCACAAACACCTATTACAAGCAGTGATGATGACTTCTGCTTTTATGGGCATGATTTTATTTTCAAAGAACCTATTGCATGTCGCATCGCACCGTCTATATCTGAAAATTCTGTTCAAATAACGAAATTGGTTGCTTCTAATTCATTTCTTGATTACGTTGAAGATGGGTCTAGCATCACTGAAAGATCACATCCTGGTAAAGCATTGATGGCTCAAGCAAACATGATGGCTAAATTTAATATAGATAAAGCTTTTTTGGATCACTTAGATTCAGGTGACTATGATGATACGTCTCTCACTGAATCGAGTAGCGAAGAAAAGATTGTGACAAAATCAAATCATATCGATAAATTTAAATCTGAACAATCTAAGAGCCCATCACAATATGTAAAAGCCGTTGTAACTCAAATCGGTGACAAATTAACCAGGAAATCACCTATCGACCAAGATTCTTCGACAGAAAGAGTTACTGTGCATAATATTAAACCATCCGATTTGATATTAGCTGCAAAATCTTTAAGAAAAGTGTCGCCAAATGACAAACCTAAGGCTTTAGTTGAAAATGTTGAAAATGGGACAAATAAAAACAAAAATGGTGGTAAAACAGGCATAATATCAGGTATAACGAAAAAATTAAACTTTAATCAATCAAAAAAAGATAAGAATCGGTCAGAAGAGAGGAAACCTAAACCAAAAATAGAAATTCGTACGTATGGAATGATTCAAGGGATGACAAAAGACGAGGTGATTTGCCATAAGAAAGCTAAAGCTAAAATTGATTTGTTTCAAAAACAAATATTGCAAGCTCAAACTGGCTCCGATAGTTCAAGACGTAGTTCGTTATCATCACAAGATAGTAAACGATATGAAAAGCACGTAGACCCTCGAACTGTGGTTAAAGAAACGAAGAAAATATTTGAACCTATTAAATACACTTACGGAAGTCTTACTTCAATCGACAAAAAACATTTCTCGCTGAATACAACCACTTTAAACCCTGTTGTAGCAAAATCCATAAGTGGTAACGTCCATGAGAAGATAAAACAATTTTCTGAAGTATCTCTGACCAAAATGCCAACTAAAATGCCGAGACAGAAGAAAAAAGGAAGTTATAAAAAGAAATCTGAAAAGAAAAGAATAATAAGAATGAAGAAAGAAATTGAAGAAGTGTTGTAGAAAACAAAATTCACTTTAATTCCAAATTTAAAATAACTTACACATGTTTTAAGGAATTGCCAGCTAAAAAAATATATAAAAACAATGTTGTAAGAGGCTCAAAGCCTTAAAATGTAGATCAAATAGCATGTATGTTTGGTGAAAATTGTTGTGATAATAATATTAATATGACTGCCATTTTTGTATTTCGAAATGCGTCTAGTATCTAGTTATTTTCTTGCTAGTTAGATAATTGCATGTATTATGGGGCTATTTTTGAATTATTTTGTCACCATCATAGATTAGAATTATTGTTAAAACAATTGACTGTTTGACGTTTACGTTGTTTCATTTTATAAAACCATTTCATTTGCAAATCTTTAAATTTGAATAAGGAATGTTTACTGCATTTTGCATCAATTAATGAATACTGTAGTGATATTTTTTAAGTGTTGCCTGCATTATCATACTTATTCTACTATTTTTTTAGGTATCACCATTTTTTTGTTGGTAGAAAATCTAAATCTAATGTTACCTATAATACCTATACGTTAAAGTGTAGTTTCTAGAATGTGTTTAGTATACCTAGCTAGACGATCGTAACTTAATAAAACAAGGTCTTCTCTTCCTATAATTGCATGGGACTGTCTCACAAGTTTAATAATGTTGCCAGATTAAGCCGAAATCCCGACCGTTGGTATAAAATAACCACAAAGAATAACCATGAGATTACTTTTAATTTTAATGTTTGTTTAAGCCAGTACATATTATGGCAACAGGGTTTTCGCATTAGATAAGAGCCCAAGAATTATGAACATAGTCTTGTGTTAATTTTACCGGAAAGAGAATACCAATTGTAGTCAAATGTACCCATGCTAGTCAAGTAGTAACGCTAGTTACCTCCCAGCTGGCGCGCCGTTGTCCTGTTGTTCAACACCACCTCCTCCATTCGAGGAAGCGCCTCCTCCAAGGACGTCTCGTACCAACTCTTCATCGACGACTTCTTCGAGTGCTTCTGGAAGACGGCGAGGGGCGTCTAGTGCAGCTAGTGTTATGACCACGTCATCTGCGTCTTCTCTCGCATTAACACCAGCGGCGTTAAGCAGTGCACGTAGTAATGACGCCAGGTATGACCAATTTGCATTACAATCAACTTGATGTATAGGTATTAGCTTTAAGTGTTATTTTTAAGTAGCTTAGGTGGTTTGGACATATACATATAGAGCAGATGGACGAGAGATGCGAAAGTATTATACAGGATGGAGGTGAGTGTTAACGCCGCGCTGGGACGCACTAGAAGACATCAAGGACTGTTATCAGTGATTGAAATACATTGAGGTGTATGTATGACCAGATATATCTAAAGTTAATGAAACCAAAAAAATGTATTAAAATCTATTCTTCTATATATAAATAAACTTATTACTTATCTATACTAATATTATAAAGCTGAAAAGTATGTTTGTTTAAACGCGCTAATATCAGGATCCGCTGGAAGGTTATATATAATATATATATATATAGGCTGAAGGTATATAACATCACGCTGTGTCTAATAGGAGCGTAGCATCAGTGAAAAGTATTGCAAAAACGGGAGAATTCTCAGAATTCCACGCGTATGATGTCGCGGGCAACAGCTAGTAATTAATATATGCAAAAAGATAAAAGCGCGATGGTATTTATGATTGTACGTTTATGAGCATAATAGAATAGTTTTGCCTGTGGTGGGTTCATGATCCGCTGTGATATTAGCATAATTCTATAAAGAAACAAAATGTGTAAATGCCAGTCTGTTCGTTCTACTTGATGTCTACAAGTAATATTAAATTTATATCTTTTTTACATACTATATGATATGTTTCAGTGTATGTTGGACGCCTCCCGCATCAGTAGAAGGTTCCACACCCACGTGGACGGAGGGTACGCCAAGCTTTACAGAGTCCAGTAGTAGTGAACAAGGTAGCTAATCATATTTCATTTCTCTGTTTATCAATAAAATTTCATATAACTTAGTCTTATATACGAGTAAAACTACCTTTTACGGATTTAGACGCGTATATTTGTCTCACTCGTACAGTCTCACCCGTGACCATGGTGACTGCAAAGTCTCCGAAACGTCGGGCCAAAATTTAAAACAAATATAAATGAAATGAAATGAAAAATCATTTAATCACGTAGACAGAATATCAATATCAGAATCAGAAAAATTATGTGCTTATGACATGTCCAATATTATTTTTTTCCCTACCACCGGTTCAGGACGCAATCTGCTGAGAAGAACCGGCGTAAGAAACTCAGCAGAGCTTTCAATCAAATCAATATTTTTAAATTAAATGTCAATTATACTTACAATGCTAATAACTTTACCATATAGAATATGTATTGCTCCAGAGTAACCTACTCCCAAGCTTTATCATCTTTAATATAATCAGAAATTTTATAATACGCGTCTAAATCCGTAAAAAGTAGTTTTATTTATACAAATGAGTCGCGCACTTGTTAGAAAAACTTGGTCTTCTTATATTATACCTTTGAATACGGTAGGTAGGTACTTTAGGGGAAAAAACATTGTGGCACTTGCATTTCTAATCCATCTTCTTTTCAGCCCATTAATGTTTAACTATTGGTTATGAGTTCTCGACTTAGGGAGGTTATCTATTTTACTTATAATATGTCACCCTTGCTGGAGAATGTTCGGAACGGAGATCCTCTGGTGCCCCATAATAACCGGGAAGTAAGATGTCGTAGTCGGTTTTTAGTGGTTATTCCGATGCCTACGGTATGGGCGAGTCCTACATACCCTTTGATATCCTCATCCACAGTGGCGTGCACATAATTTTGAAGCAGGGTAGGCTCTTATACTGTAGGTAGTACTCTTATAGATTTTTAGCATAGCCACGCGACGGATCTCTAAGTCGGAAACCATGCCAACAGAACAAATTTAAATCTGAATATCCCGAATCAGTCCACACTGTACTAGAATTACTAAACAATAACTACGTACGTACATACATACGTACATGTACGTATGTACATACGTTTCATAACTTTTAACATGAAATTTTCGAGTTACATTGGTGCCTATTCTATGTGCAGACCTAAACTTAACTTAACTAAAAAATGAAAATTGATAGCGTCTATAACACAATTCGGCAATGTTAACAGAACTTTTTTTATATAAAAACTGTTTATTATAGACTAACGATTTTAATTAATATAAATGTGTGCAAAAAAATAGCGAAACATTTAAGATACAGCAATAGCTGTTTTCATTTTTTAGTTAATACCTATTATACCGTTGTCCGTCCAGCTACGCGTGGCGCTGATTCGATCGGTACCGCGCTCGCATGTTGTAACAAAAAACCTTTATAGCTTCTTATCTATAATACCTAGAGTGAAGACAAATACTACGAAAAATTACTAGAAGACTACAGATGAAATCTATCTATTTTTTAAGATCTGAAAATTTATTTTAAAGTATTAAAAATGAGAACAGAAGAGGACAGAGGAGAAAACATAACAATTCAAAATATAACTCGATTTTACTCTTAAAACTATGATATGTATGCTATATGTATACTTAATTATAAAGCACAAATCATCTAGTTTATCTTGATGTATAATAATATTAATAATCTATGAACTCATAAATAAAACTAAACTACTTACGACAATCCGCTGGAACTTCAAAACCACTTGTTTACTAAACACAAAGCGTAAAGTGGACTGAAGATAAAAACTGCCATCTAGTGATTATGGATTGTGAAGTAATTCATCAGCTATCTATTACACAACTTATAGACGCAAAAAATAACGCAATTTGTCCATAGATGTCGGTATATCTAATCGTAACTGACTGTTGATACTCGTTTCGATACGAGATTTACCAAAAGTATTTAATTTTAAGCTTTCTTTCTATTTTTTTATATTTTATTCTTTGTCGCGGAATGGAAATTATTTAAATCTGAATATCCCGAATCAGTCCACACTGTACTAGAATTACTAAACAATATGCAAGGGAAACAAAATAATTTATTCGTGTGTACACAACCACATAGCCAGTTATACGTTTCATAACTTTTAACATGAAATTATCTAGTTACGTTACCCTTTTGTTGATTAAGTTGTAACTCGGGTATACATCTAGACACATTCATCATTCATAGACACAATTTGAATTTTTTCACCGAACGACAATTGTGAGAACTTGTTATTTTTAATTTTTAACAAACACACACTATCAACACACATTTCACAATCAAATAACATTTTATAATCAACAAACGGAAATCCATACAATTATTAAATTAAAGAAACTCAATATTAAACAGTTCAATGAACCACATGAAAAAATAAAATGGCCTCCGTCGAACCAAAATATTTCTGCTATATAAATATTATTTATTCGGATTATAATAGGTAACGAACGAACGCCGAATACTCGCGAAAACTTCCGATCGCTAACTCATGCCGCATGACATGCAGTACAAGGCGTCTTCAATATGCAAGCCTGTGTGCGTTTGCGAACTGTGCACGGACACCAAAATTTCTACACACATATGAACTCATGGCAGGCGGGCGGCGTGGAGCTTGCTCGCTACGCTAATATTATTCCTTCGCCAAACGCCTGGCAAAAAACAATTTGCAAGCACATATTGGTGCTATTTATGAATTATTAGGTAGGCGTTTTTAAGTTATAATATTTTGTATAATTAATAGTAAATAAATGAATAAAGTCATCTAAAACATACGAACGTTTTATTAAAATATCTGTGAATGGCAAGTAAAGCAGAGCTTATAAGCTTGTATAGAGTGCACGCCACTGCTCATCCATGGTCAGAAGGATGCGTAAAAGCATTTTCAGATTACGTCAAAAATAAAAAAAAATCTAAACAGGTGTGTTGGAAAGGGGTTTAGTTTCGTGTTTTCCTTCTATCACAGGTGTTTTTACTATTTTTAGGGTTTCGTGCTAACCCTTATAAGCTTTTTGTCCGTAAAACTTTTTTTACTCAGCAGCGGCTGAAGATATCAACTTGAAACTCATACGATATGTAAATTGTTGTGGTGTGTAAGAATAATAAGTCCTTAACCATAATGGTTATGTAATACGTGTTTCCAGGCTACCCAATAACCCCAGCTCGTGGTGCGACCCCGTCAGAAGGAAGACGGTCTCCTCGACCCCCACCACCCCCGGCGCGAGCTCCTACTACTATCAACTGTCTTACCACCGAAGTGGTGAGTTATTGAGCTTTATTTACATTATATACCTATGAGATAGTTGATATAATTGATTTTTATTATTTTTAAGTGTATGTACATTTTGTATAACATATAATTTTATTAAAAACCACGTTCATTTCTACTAGAACTTATTGGTACCGATTCTAAATTCACATCTAAACTTAACTAAAAAAATAAAATAAATAAATAAATATTTTTTGGACATTTCACACAACGTCCTCTGGTTCCAAAGAAAGCTATATTTCTATGCTTGTGTTATGTGTACCAGAATACGGATAGAATACATATACTACTTTTTAGGGTTCCGTACCCAAAGGGTAAAAACGGGACCCTATTACTGAGACTTCGCTGTCCGTCCGTCCGTCCGTCCGTCCGTCCGTTCGTCCGTCCGTCCGTCCGTCCGTCCGTCCGTCCGTCTGTCACCAGGCTGTATCTCAAGAACGGTGATAGCTAGAGAGTTGTAATTTTCACAGATGATGTATTTCTATTGCCGCTATAACAACAAATACTAAAAATAAAATAAAATAAATATTTAAGGGGGGCTCCCATACAACAAACATGATTTTTTTACCGTTTCTTGCTCGATACTAATAACGTTGCCTTATGTTGCATAGATATTGGTACGGAACCCTTCGTGCGCGAGTCCGACTCGCACTTGACCAATTTTTTCTTTTGTAAATACATACTTATAAAACATAGAAACACCCAAACGCAGTACAAAAAATTTGTATGACAATTAGAAAAATCACACAAATGATTGTCCCGAGCGGGAATCGAACCCGCGACCTCTTGATCAGCAGTCCGTTGCATAAACCAATGAAACACTGGGCTCGTCTTAAAAATAAAAACATATTTGGTGTATTTTGCTTAATTGGCGATTTTGTTGTGCACATTAATATTAATTATAATCTTTAGTCTATAATAAACAGTTTTTATAAAAACAAAGTTCAGTAAACATCGCCAAATTGTGTTATCGACATTATCAAAATTATTTAGTCAAGTTTAGTTTAGTTCCGCGTGTAGAATTGATACCATTGACTTCCATTGAACTAATAGTACTCGTTAGTAGCGAATATAAAAGCATGATCCGAGGTCAAACACGATTATATGAACCCCAATTAGATATTCGAAAGTAATGTATAACGAATACATAGGTACATATTATCACGCTTTTTCTCACGAGGATAGACAGAGGCTATGGAACTATTGCATTATCAATTGCATTATTAGTAGATTATGTTATACCAACTATCTCATAACATTTTATTAAGCTGTAAGTTTGTAGATTAACAGTTTTTGGTGAAAGGTTTTTTGTAATAACACAATTACCCAGCATTATACACGCTACAGCTTATATTACGAAAAGTAATTGAGGATTTTATCAATATTGCTATGAACTGCAAATTTTCATTTAATTTTCGTATAACATTAGAAATTGTTGCCACAAGTAAAATTATCTTTATTTTGTAAGCAAAACTAATGACATTATGTACTTTTTTTTTCATCTAGAGAATTGCATTCTATATTCAAATTAAAATTTTTGGAATTTTGGCCACAATTTTTATTTAAACTAACATATTGCTCAAGCCTAATAATATTTAAGTACAAAATTGCCTCCATTTTTAGCGCATAAGCAATGCGATATTAATATTGCATATTTTTCTTTGGACGCTGCTTTCATGGTGGGTTATAGTTGCATCTAAAAGAAAGAGTAGAAAAGGATTACAAATGATCAAAATATCAATAGCATATCTGCTTAAATCTGTTTTTACAACGCTAGCTTACTAGTTTTTTCTATGGTATACTTAATCTCAAAAGAACACAAAATATTGGTGCTTCCATATGGGAGAAAACGAATAAAATATAACTAAAAAAAAGGTTCATGGTTAATTTTTCGGGAAAACTAAGCAATAATAATTGTCGTGTTTTGTAAAACTTTTTAAATTAAGTGTTGCCATTGTCTTGTTAAAAACAAACAATAAATTAAATGAGACGCTAGTCGAATGTATGTTGTACGGGATTTTTTCAAATAATATTGCCAAAAAGTTATGGAACTATAACTTGAAGAAAAATAATAATGTTTTAGATATATTTGTAGTGATTGTTTCGTAAGTAATAATTTCATCATTTTTATAATTTTAGGACTTATTTTATGGTTAATAAATGGTGGGCAGGTAGGTTAAAATTATATATATGTAATATGTATATATATAATAGTTTGGCGTGATATTTAGATCATAATATTTCCATAAGGTTTGCCTTTGCTCCCTTGAGCCGAATGAATGCCTTCCCTTTTCATTTTCTGTCTTCTGTCTATCAAACAATATCCTTAATTAATTATCTTTTTAAATACACGTTGTATTCTTAAGTTGGGTAGCTAATAGGGTAGCAAGGAGGGAAATAATAATATTTTATAAATAGTAAATAGTTATCAAAAATTCTTGTGTGAATGTCCGTTTTAATGCCTTCAACGGGCTTCGGATTAAATTGTGTGAATGAAAAAGTCGTGGTGTATAATGCTCCTAAAAATATTTGCATATTATTAATAATAATACTTACTATTAGATGAGTCCTAAAATTAATGTTTCGACTGACCTCATCTCATTATATTCAGTAATTGACTGATCTGATCACGTTAGTGGTTTACCTTAGAACCTTATTAGACAGGCTGTTGTGATTGAAGTATGTGTGTTCTCACATGATTTATCAATTTAACGCAATTTATACACCCTGTATCCAGTTCTACAGGCTCCACAGTTATTAACTTCATTTTATTAAGTTTGCATTTGTTTAATTCAAGTCTTCATAATCTGCCGGGACTGGCCATGACATTTAGAATAAAAACCGTTCTAGAGTACAAATTATTAAAAAGTAAATTTCTTTTTTCAAATTACCTGACGCGGGAACATTAAAGTCAACAATTTCTACCAATTTCGTATTTAGTCTGTTTAATGTTATTGCTAATAAAACGAAGGTTGTCAGTTAATAAAAGCAATTTGATGTGCGCTTTTGAAATACATATAATCTGCTTTCATGTGAGTCTAATAATGTAAATGAATATGTGTACAATCTGTAAGTGTTTTTACTTATAAATATGCAATTGAGAAACTAAATTGAGCTTTGTTTTTTGTAAGAAAAGGCAAACCATCCGTGTTTTTATTTTTTAAGACGATAATTTGATATCATGTAATAAATATTTTATAAACTGTCATTTACTACTTGATTATTTCAGACCAGTTTTATTTAGGGTTTCTTTTCTTGTTCACATTTAAACACACAATATGTTTCCTAAAATGTGTTTGTTACCTATTATTTATCGCTATATAGTTTTGAATTATAGGGCCAGAATATCAGTTAAATGCTTAGAGCATTAATCCAACAGGATTTAACATTATAAGGCGACCCCCGCTGAAAAAGGTACGACTACAATGATCATACTCATTGTGTCCGTACACGATCGTGTCTCAGTGTGCTTAAGGCGATTTTGGGCGGGGCTTGCGTGGCGACCAATAAAATGATGTTATAGTATTCGTGTATGTGTTTATTTTTGTCAACGCAAACAGCGTATGTAACAGCTTTTGTTAATTTAAATACTCTAAGGTTAAATCTATGGAATTGATTTTATTTTACCTGTATTTCATTTTTTATTTCTCATAAAACATATTGTGAAAACACTTACAGATAAAATCTAAATTACACCTTTTTTAAGCGGTGACCAAATTACATCGTTAAATGTGTTCATTGAAATATAATAATTTAGTCCAAATAGGTTAATTATAGGTAATATGTAGGAAATTAACCCTCGATTGTCCCATTTCATGCCTAATCTATGTTTAAATGAATAAATGTTGCAATGTTTATTTATAGTAATTTATTTCCTAAATTTACGTAGAATTATTTTACAAAAGATATTACAACAAAATTAAAATAGTATGGCAAAAATTATTTAAACATTCTTCTAATTAGTAATTAAAATTTTCGCGTTGGTCACCCTTATAAAAACGTAATCTGATGTGTATAAACTGTTACGTTTCGTCGTTGTTACTATTATATCAATAATGTATATTTTGTTGTTGTTAACTATTTAAAACGACCGAGATGTAGAATAAATATTTCAAAAATGGAATTGTGGCTTATTCATCGATTCCCCCTTTTAGTAAAAAAAAAAGAACCATTTAGTAATGGTTTATATCTTACAAGAATAACAACTACGTACTGTTCTACAACTACAAATAGCGGCCTTGCAACTTCTTTGCCAGCTTTGTAGTTTCATTAGAGTTGCCATCGTTTTTAGAAACTACTAAAATGGTAGAAATAATGCTTCGCGCTTACTTCTGTCTGGCTTAATGCGGTTATTCATATCCTAGTTTGTCATGGAGTGCTTTAACAAGGTAAGATTGTCACTTCCTTATATATCATTTTGAATTACTATTTTTTTTAAAGTTATGTAAGTTTATAACGGCTATCAAAAATTTCATCAACTTCAGCGTCTATCGCTTTCACAACTTTAAAAAAAATGTTTGAAATCTGAAAACCACGTGATCTCAATCAATAATTGACTCGGAGCAACCCTTTAAGCATGACATAACTATACCAATACGCAATATAACGCAATATAAAAAAAAACTGCTGCTACGGATATAAAGAATATGTAAAAATTATTGGCAATTCGAAAAATGTGTTCTTTCTAGTTTAGTAGAAACAATTTTAGATAGATAACACTTTATTGTACGTAATTACATTTCTATAATCACATTTTTTTTAATTATATTTGTATATATTTTAGTAGTCAAGCACATTATTTCTTCGCAAGTTAGTTTTATATGTAGTTTTTATATATAAATTAATATATTTTTTTCATAAACAGGCTGAAATAACTCACTTAAGATCTGAAACATCCAGAATAACAAGCTATGAAGTACATTCAGAAACACAAACTGAAGAGGATCCTTGTTAGTTTAAATGAAATAATTATAATGTATATTACATTGCAATATAAATATACAAGTAAAAAAAACTACTTTTACAAAATATCTACCAGTTGTTACTCTCCAATGCTTTAGTTAGACGGTTCGGGGTAAGATAATAAATATGGCAAGGCAAGTTTTGGCGTGAAAGAGCGACAGGCAGCAAAAAGAGTTACCTTTGCATTATAACGTTAGGAAGAATTTTTAGCGATAGACTTAGCAGCTATTATTCTTTGAATGAAAGGACCCTTTTTCGAAATCTGTTGTTTTTTTGGAAAGTTTTTAGCACCCATAGGTAACGTGGCCATTTTTTCTTTGACTCAAAACGGGACATCGGTTTGTAAGTACATAAACTAAAATTAAATGAAAAAAAAATTTACAATTTTTAAGTTATTTATTCACAAAAAGCAAGTAGTGTCATAAAATATTAGGTTTAATTATATCTATCAGAAGAACAAAGCTTTAATATATACTCTGGACATGTTATTTTAATATTAACCTTCATTATCAACATCGCCTTTAAAACTGATAGCAGTAACTGAGTTTTCTCAGACGTCCATACGGAAAATACTCTTTCTACTGGAGTTCGGTTTCTGAAAACGGGACAATTTTGCGTCCCAGAGGTAGTTTCGGGGACACCGGGACTCGTAGTTGTAAAAAGGGACAGTCCCGTTTAAAACGGGACGTCTGGTCACATTACCCATGGGTGACCACAGGTGATCAGTTGTAATGGACTAGACATGAGACATACCCACATTGTAATTCCAAATATCATTTAATATTAAAAATAAAATAATTTGTTTAGTTCAAAAACTATATATTTTTTTAATTATTGCCTTGTCATAGGTCCTTAATAATAATAACAAATATAATAATAACGGAATCTTTGAAAGCGAATTTCATCCACTTGACTGCAAGTTCAAATTCAAATTTGTTTCAGTTGCAAATTCGCTTTCAAAGATTCCGTTACATAGATTAATACGTTGATAGATACGTACCGAACTAATAAAAGCGTAGTAAAACGTATTAATTATGTGAGAGAGGTCTCAAAAATTAACAATATAATGATTGCGTATTTGTTTTTTATACATGTATTGTATGTGTAGGTATAGAATTTTTAGTACGATTTTAAAGTGTACAATTTTTTTTCTGTTTGTAATGTAATTATTATTTGAAAGGAGTCGTTTAACTTGGGCTATGTTCATATTGCAATGTAAAGATATCTTCAGATATCGTGGCTATTTGAAATTGTAACTAGTAAACGCTTAAAATGTAATCGATGCAACATTTACTATTTAGGCTCTGAATAATTATACAAAATCCTTTTTTTTATATCATCAATTTAGTGCCAAAGTCATTTATTATTCAAAAAAAGAACATACAGTTTATACATTTGAGTGTTGCTAGCCTTACATCATATTCCTACCATATTTATTAAAAGGATGTTAACAAATATTGTTAAATTTAGATTAAGATTCTGCTCACTGCCAATATATTCTAAATGTTAAGATATTTAATATTGGCTTAAAAATAAAAATATTTTAACTTAAACCTCTTATATTCTACTTAGTAATCAAAATAAATGAAAGTATGAAAAATGACGATAAATTATGTACCTATGTATGTTTTCGACTTAGTGATATTTTTGAAAACTCACTCCAGCCCATATACGTCCCACTGTTGGGCACGGGCCTCCTCCACTTTGCGAGGGATTTTGGTCTACTGTGCCACGCTGACCAGGCGTATTGGCACAGGGTTTATTTTCGAGTTTTCCGTCTCTCACAGAGGATGTCATCTGTGTGCAATATCCCTTAGCTGACTTTTACAGCACCCTTGGGAGGAGATGGGGTGGTGATACTTGTATTCTTAATCCGTCACCACACGGAGTGTACGGAGTGTGTTTTGTAAACTATGCAACTATAATCAATTTTTCTTCTTTTTTTAGCGGGCAACATATAGGTATAGCCTATAGGCAATATGATCTGATTCAACTATTAGACCATATTAATTTTTGCAGCTAAATTTATAATGAAGAATTGGGATTGTTCATAATTTTCGACCCACTGTTTTTATATTCTTTTTAGAAAATATAGACTATTTTAAGCAACTAATTTCATTATTATCGCAATATTCACTTTACAGAATTCTTAAAGAATTCTTGAAGATATTACTTTAAATGTTGTGACGTCATCGTTTTACGCAATCTGTGTATTTCCTTTTCTTGATAGACTTAATACAGATTGCACTTTATCTTTTCAAAGTTGCCAAGTTGACATAACAGACCAATTTTAACTCCACCTCAGAGTAATATATCCCTAAAAACGCCTTAATATTTTAAGTCCTTCATTTCAAGGGCAAATAGAGATCATTTGCTTTTTTAGAAAAATAATCGTTAATATAACAAATTTTCCGAAAAAAAATTATGGATCATGATCAGAAACTCTATTACCCGAAATGGTAATCGAATTAAGAGTTTTAAAAAAATATGAACAATGCCAATAAAAAAAAAAGAAATGTTATCGAAAAAACACTTTGAAATTGTATTATGTAGCTTAACAATTAAATTGGTTAAATTTTTTTTTAATAGCTCAAATCTAACTATGAATCTCATATTTTGAAGCTGCTATAATTATCATAATAAATTATTATTCTCAATACTTTTTATAGACTGATTACTTTTGATCTGATTATTTCAATACAATAAAAAAGAAAAATGAATTCAAAGATAGAATCCTACTTAATTTAACTTGAATAACGTACTTAATTACTTTTAATTTTAAGTAGCCAAAATTATTATTTTTATTCTTTAACTTATTTATTATATTTTTATTTATTTTGCAATGAATTGTATACCATGATTAAATATGTTATTATATCTGGACATTCTGATAGGAAACTACTAGTATTACGTATTAATGTTATTATAATCATTTAATAAAATTTGGCAAAAATTATGCAGCTTATGGCAACATTTAGAATTATATATAGTTCGTTTACATTTAGTGTGGTATCAGTCTGGTTCTCCGTTTCCGGTTGAAGTTTCGAACACGTGACGTCATAAGTAGTCACGATGCGTTCCATATTTAAATAAAAAGATGAAAAAGAAAAAAATATGCATTTTGTCATAAACACGTTAAATGAACGCAATAATAAAATTCAAATGTAATGAGGCTTTTAATTTTAAACTCTTAATTCTGACTTACTGACGTATTAACCTCCAGCCTAAATAACTGTAGCCATTAGTGTAGCGAGGAGTTTTGGGTTACGGCTGTTTAAAAGAGACGCCGAAAAATGTACAGATGAAAAGTTTTGACGCGTTTTCAGATTTTAAATTTATTGCTTTTTGTTGCAAACCCCAAAGAGAATGAAGAATTAAAAACCTTTTCCAAATTCAAATCCCTGCTACGTTCATGACGGAAATTAGAAACTTGAAAGTTTGCAGCTGATTCCTATTTGTACAATGTAAACTATTTTTTGGATAATTAACTTTTTAAGAAGAGAGAAAATGGGTTTAAGGTATTAATGAACTTTTGTCATTTTTAAACTTCGTAATGAAACACTCTTATGGCAAAAGTAGATAAATACCGAATCCATAAAAAAGAAAAAAGTACCACCAAAATGCAATAAGCATTATCGATTCCCGCCATATAATGATCTGTGTAAGTTTAATATTACAATAATATAAAAGTGTTTTTGTACCCCTATACGTGCGTTAAAAGTTATACTTCTTCGATGTAATAGTACAAAAAGAAAAAAATTGTTGACCAACTTATAGGTATTGGTTTTACTGTGCCGGTACGAAGTGTAAAAAATTCACCTTAGAATTTTTCTGTAACGCGTCTAAAGAAGTATAAATTCTGTAATTGTATGTATAATGTTGTCTATTATATAATTTGTACAAATATTGTAAATTATTGGAAGTGCTATAATATTTGTATAGTCGACTCTTTTTTAATTCGAAATACAATGTTTGAAATATTAAACGGTTCGAAATTTTTGAGACTAAAAAACATACAGGCATTACTGATTGTCGATCCCTTATTAGTTCTTAACTACAAATATGCCAGATGCAGTGTCTGATCGGCTTGAAACCATTTACATAAATGTATGCGTGAAATATGTATCATTGTGTGGCTATTATGTCATATGAAACGTCATTATTCTATGAAGTACGATTTGGCCAGGCTGAAGTTACTTGTCCTCAATTTTAAACGTCAACCCACCATCTGTTATATCTGTGTTATTATCTACTACTAATTTTCTGTTCCTGTCTCTCTGCAACTTTGAATTGTCAAGTGTTTGATGCCGGCCGATGAGTTCGAATTAACGCGTAGTTTTAATACCTATCCATGATATTTTCGTTCGAATTTCCGATTGCACGAATAATATATTGATTTATTTCGAAATATAATGTGATTTTGTAGAGAACTCGTGATAACTTTGAAATATAGAAAGGTTCTGATTATCGCAGGTTTGAATAGACGAGAGTCGACTGTATATGCTTTGATTATATTATTTATATTAATCAAAGTGTATATGATATTTGTATTAATCATGTACTTATCTGTATATCGCGAAGTATTATAATTAAATGCAATACTATATAAACTGTGTTTTCTTTTAATTATAAGGAATTCGGAGGCGTATTTACCATAGAGGCCATACCCTGGGTCGGCCAGCCTAGGAAGGGTGACGAAAGCGAAATTTTAAACTAGTAGTTTAAAATTTTGCTTTATTTCATTTAATTTATAGGGCGGCTAATTAGATTAGACTGGGGCTTCAAATCGAAAGGCCCGGGGTGCTAATTTCCGAAATGCGCCTCTGAAGGAATTCTGTAATATAAATTCCTTCAGATAACTATAAAAAATAAAAGTTATAAGATCACATCATAGTATGTACGCTACACAAATTTAATACAACTTGAAAACATGCCTACATTAACAAAATTTGATTTTGAGCAGACCAAAGTGAATCAATTTGAAAGAAGAAATGGTTAAAAATTTGTTCCTTTTTTAAAATGTGTCATACAATCACATAAATTTATTAATCACATAAATAACAGGATTAGCCTGTATAAAAAAGTTTCTTCAATTAAACACTGTGTTCAAAATTGTGTTGCCTTTGCAATTTTCCGCACATTTGATTTGTATTGCACCTCTGTGTATCTGCACCTGAGTGTTTTTGAAACTGTGCTAATTTGGTTTTGGTAAAAAAATGTAAGTATAAGTGTTTATTATGTGTTATTTGGCTTGTTTTTTGTGGTACTTACTAATAAATTTTATAAAAAATACAAATTCTAGATGTAATACATAACGACTTTGCATTTTTAAATTTTTCAGACACGTCTGTAATTTCAAGATGGCTGCGCGTCTATCGAATACCAAAGGAAATTATTTTATGATTTTATTAATCCTATTGTAACACTTCCTATTAATGCATTTATTAGATAAATTAAAATTATTTTTTTAGGAAATTATTTAATTTATTTTAATTATCTACACGTATAGTATCTATGAGTTTATATTTTAATTTATTTTCTTCTCGACTGAAAAGTCATTCAATCCTACGATGGCTCAAGTCTACGTAACGTTGGGATAGATTTATCTAAACTAATAATAATAATAAATAAACTCTAGTGTTTACTAATTAGATTAACACCAAAAAATCAATTAGAAAATATTCGTCTGTCTGCTTGTCTCAGATAATCTCCACAACGATTGAACCGAGTTCGACCGTATTTTCATAAGTAGGTAACTATTATCACAGAAGAACCTAAGCTACTTTGATTTTACAAAAAGAATAAGGGTTTCAAATAAAAATGGGTATGGTTTCACTGATCTTTAATACAGACGAAGCTGTAGGTTACAGCTAGTACTAAAATACATGTGCTAAAATCCTAGAAGATACCAAAAATATGTTTAAATAGGTACGGGCAGTATTTTAAATAGTTTATTTTTTATGTTGCTTAAAAAGTTAAGGCTTTTCTTTGTATTTTAGTAAGTAAACGATTACGTGATTACGATTTCTTGCAGAAAAAAAAACGTAAACTTATTTTCACGTGCTTGCTGGATAGGGTTTTCCATAAAACCAAAGGTTTGTTATGATTATGAAACACCAAAGTTTACAACCATACAAATCAAGAAAATCCTTGAGATGCGGTTTACCGTTATAAGACGATACCAAAATAGCTTCGTGCATTTTTCTATGTACGAAGTTTTCATTGTTTCTTTAGATTGAATGGCTAGAGCTCTAATTTTTAAGTATATGTTTTTTCAATATATGATCTAGGATCGCATCAACTCAGAAACGCGATTGAAAAAAGTTTTCTCGATAGAAAATCTTGGCGAAACAACCTCTCAAATTTTTTTTTTTTTCACTTGTCGGTCTATTATCGCGTATTAACCTTTTTTTATCTATACCTTCATGGTATTAACTAATGAAATAACTTTAAAAACATAAGTAACTATTATATTTAGAAACACGTAAATCAGAATTAAAATATATTTAGTAGATTTTGAGTAAATAGGAAAAGTATCCCTAATTCTTCATTTTCTGTGCCTACTGGCTGTGTTAATATGTACGTGTCGGCGATGATATACGATAATATTGATGTAGGCCCTTAAGTATTTTAAATTTCAAAAACGGTTAGGATACGCCATAAAGAACTTTTTTATTTTCTACTTTTAGATTTTAGTTTTTTGCACTTAACAATTTGTTTGTGAAATAAAGATGGAAAAATTTAATGTAGTTTTATTGTAACCGTCTCCTCTGACGAAAGGTCTACCTCATGGCCCTGGGCCTTACCCGCAAAGAGAAGATACTTACCTGGGCTATTATACTTCGCTGACTAAACTTGTTGATGTGAGGTTTAATTTATAGTTTGCCGTCTTACGGAGTATACGGAATTTCTGCGTTTTGTGGAACAAGATTAGAACCCAAGAAGCCAAGGAAGTATGTTTGCATCGTAGCAGATGGCGCTCTATAGTCCCTGCCTACCCCTGTGGGGAAAAAGGCGTGATGTTATGATGATGTTGATGATGAGATTGGAACCAGTTTTACTTGCACAACTAAGCTTGACTAATACAAGATATTGCCACAATTCGGCAATGATTTTCGCCATTCTTTTAAAACACTTTGTTTAAAAGTATAGCGAATATAGGTGACGAAGCTAGTATATAAATTAGGTAGGTACCTCCATTACAGGTGAGTAAAATAACATACAAAAGACAATAAAACAAAAACTGTATATTCATTAAATAGCAACAATGAACAAAACTCATAAAAACTAAAATTCAATAAGACCTCATCATATTATGATTCACTTGCAAACATTAACAGTTACATTCGCAGATAATGCATTTAAATTATAACGTAATTTATTTTCAGTATTGTGAACATACTTCGGTAATTTAGCTACCATACGACCACTTGAAGTAATCTGTTCAGTATAAATCGCAAGTACAGCCTTTTTAATTGCATCTGATTGTAAAATATCAGAATCGTCCTCGAAACTATGTCCCTTATTTTGTCTATTTTTAATTCTCTTTTCGCCACCTTCCTTTACAAGTTTTGTGTTAAGAAAATCAACCTCGTTTTTAACATTAAAAGCTCTGTTGATATTTCTCGTTCCACATCTCTTAAGATGATTAGCACAAGTTTCCAAATGTTTATTATAAGAAGTGCGCATTTCACGTAAAACAAATGTCTCATTTAAATTATCTGGCAATGTTATGCTTGAATTATTAGTGCTCGTAACTTGACTGGCAACATTTCTAGAATTCTGTGTTTCAATGTCAACATATACTACGTTATAGTCAGAATTGTCCGAATTGCAATTGGTTTCTGCTCTTCTTTTTGTCTTAATTCTTGGTTTTCTACAATAACAAGCACCACCCATTTTGTTGATCCAGGAAGCTAGTTTCAGATTCTTAGCTACAGTACTACACATGCATGGCAGTTTTGAAGTATTTTCTGAACTATTTAATCTGCTGCTTACTGTCATAGCTGGCGTAGGATACATCTGTTGCTCGTACAATGTTTTCTGTGATAAAACCGTGTGACTACTACCGACTTCTGCTCTGTAAAAATTATTCAAACTACCAGAATACGTTATATAATTTGGTTTTAGTGAAGTACAAGTTTCCTTTCTTTCCAAATCCTTATACATTGTGCTGCTACTGCTCCCTTCATCAGGGTCACTGCTATCATAAGACAAAATAAATCTTAACATGTCTCGTAACTTTTTCAAACGCTTCTTATTTTTCTTCGCTTTTTGTGCCTTTTCGAATACGTTTTTCATTAAAAGCTTTTTCTGATCCCTATTGCGTCTTTTAATTGTTTCTTCGCTTCCCGATTTCTGTTTAACATAACTTGTGTAGTGATTTTCCAAAATTTCTAGAATTATATCCGGGAATTCTATGTAAGCAGCTGCGACTGGATCATACTGTTCCTCAGTCAGGTTTTCGTTGTTTAAGTCTTGTATCTCCTTATTTGTTGCATCAGAAATATTTATATTTATAATGGATCTTTCCTGCCTTTTAATTTCTACTTGTACTCCTTCTTCATTGTCACGTGTTTGTTTTACTTTTGATTGATTTATGTCTGCTTTGCTTACTATTGATTGTGTTTCAACGTTGGATGCCTTTGTTCCAATGATACAGATATAGGATTTAGTACTGATCTTTGTTTTGTTTTCATCTAAATCAGGAGTAAGTATTAGATTTCTAATTATTTCTTCACTGTGCGTATCTATTTTTTCCACTGATGTTAAATTCACAGTTGCTCTGTGCACAGAAATTCTTTGCTCAATTGTATCACTGTGCCCAGTGGAAACAGAATAAAATTTGGCAGCAATTTGTCCAGGAAATTGTGTATCATAATCACATTTAGCAAGCTTTTCTTTAGTCCTGGAGATTGAGGTTGTGTTTATTATAAGTATAATTACATCATTAGTGTTCTTCTTGCATTTATCAGAGCCCATTTCCTCATCTTTAACTTGTAATTTTTCTTGGCCTTTTGGTCGATCACTAGTTTTATCATCTGTTTTAATTACAATACTTGGTTTACCATATTCCATTGTTTGACTTTCACCCTTATCTACTTCTAATTTAATCCGTATTTCGATTGTATTTGCATTGCTCTTCTTTTCTTTTAGAATGTTATGATCGCAGTCACCATCTAAAGATGTCGCCAATCTATTTATATGAGAATCTGTATATATATCCCCTAATAATCCATTATTTTTATCGCACATTGGCGATTGCTTATAATTGCCTTTTTCTTTTGTTTCATATAATGTTGTTCCATTTTCATCCTGCACTTTAACATTTAAAGTGTCATTTATTTCGTCTTTAGTGGCATTCACTTTTCTAAATCGTATTATTATTTTCTCCTCTGCGTTAAGAGCTAAGGTGTCGTCTCGTCTGGCTGGGAGCCAAGTGTTACAATCAGAGCTGCAAATTTTTCTAGAAGAAGGTAGAACTCTAATATGTACGCCTGTTAATTTCATTGACTTTGGGTAGATAGGTGGTGAAAGTGGATACAAAGAACGAGGTGGACATGATGAATCGCTATTTGGTTCAGTATTATGTTCACTGATCGCTTCACTTCTTGAATAACTTTCATATCTTTTTAGCTCGTGTACGGTTGATGATGATGGTGCAGGATCACATGACTTTCTACACTGTTCTCTCATGGCACAATCGCTTTCACATTTAATCCAATTTTGTTCAGCATCGATGTAACGGTTCGCATTAAGTACTGATGCTTCTTGGCATAAGTCTATCTTATTATGTTTTTGACATTGTAAATAAGGAAATTTAAAAGGCGGAATAAACTTTTTATAGCAAAATGGAGTACTTTTGGTGTTTGTTCTCGTTGCAGAAGAAGAGTTACATGGTACTGAAGCCTCGTTTGCTACATAATTCGATTGTATAGCATTTAATCCTGTAGAATTTTCATAAAATGGTGCAAAATGATTGCTAACTGGTTGACTAGAAGTACATAAAGTTGCCTGACAAGACGTTCTACTAGGATTTCCAGTTTCACGGGCAGTAATAAGATAGGGTGATGCTATGTAAGCAGAACTTGAAGATTCTATATTTTCATTTTTGTATGATGAGTCCATACATAGACAAGGAGCGTCGCTTGATATAATAGGTGCAGAATTTGAAGGAGATTTTAATGGATCGAATATATTGGCGCTAACTGAAGCGCAATTCCCTTTAAAAAATTGAGGATTATGAGAACATTCGATAGGATTGCAACCAAATTCGGGTGATGGATGCGAATAAGCTGTTGCAAGTGAGTTATTGTCGCAAGATTCCTGAATAGTTGCTTGTAATGCTTCTGCATTGCATTGCATATTAGAAGGGGAACTTGTTAATTGTGACTGATTAAATACGTGTTGATTTGGATTACGAGCAGAATAAGAGCATAAATCATGAGAATCCTGACGCTGGTCTTGGATGTAAGGTGTTTGTTCAGTTGTAAAATAACACGGGCGACATAACTGGCAAGTGTCTGATTTATCGGGACATGACTCACATGTGTTAGGGCATATATTTGTGGAATCAATGATTGAATGCCCGTTAGAAGAAGGGAATCCTCGTATTTGAAAACCTTCAAATCTATGTGAACATGGATATTGCTTACACTGAGTAGTGCATGGGGGAGGTAGTAATATATGTTTGCAGGGCGGTGGATAAGGAGAGCAGGGCTGTGGATAAGGAGAGCATAGCTTAAGGCAAGGCTTTTTATAATTATTTCCAGACTCTGAAAAACCTTTCGACGGTGTCTTTTGGCTAGTTATTGACATTTGCCTGTGGCAGGGTCTCAAAGAAGGGTCAGTAGAGGGCTCGTCTCTGGGTACATTTGGACATGTTTCGCTGGATCTAGATGATGGCATTTTGCATGGTATAGAAAAAGGCAATTTGCAAGGCTTGGGAGATGGCGTTTTACATTGCATTGGAGATGGTATTTTGCAAGGCTTGGGAGATGGCATTTTGCATGGCGCTGGAGTCGGTAATTTACATGGCGCTGGAGACGGCAATTTGCATGGCGTAGGTGAGGGCATTCCGCAGAGCGTAGGAGACTGCAGTTTGCATGGTACAGGATATGGCATTTTGCAAGGCCTAGGAGATGGCATATTGCATGGCGCAGGAGATGGCATACCACATGGCATAGGAGTTGTCGTTTTGCAAGGGACAGGAGAAGACATTTTGTAAGCTGTAGGAGATGGCGTAACAGCCATGGATGAAGGTGTTTTGCTCGGTGTATATGAAATGGTTTTACAAGGTATACAAGCAGGCGCTGTGTCAGCTATGGATGTGTCATCACAAGGCATTTTACAAGTTTTAGATTGAGGTTCTTTACTATGACCAGATAGTGTTTCGCAAGAAAAAAGTTCATCAGAAGTAGGAATTTCTTCGCATTGTTTATGTTGTTCGCAGGGTGAGTTAATTTCAGAGGTTGTCATTTTTTTTAAAATATCTTCACTTCGTGGGAGTTCTCTGCAGGATGGACGTTCTACGGTAGGCTGGATTTCTTTACAAGGGGTTTTTCTAGAAAGATTTTCACAAGATGTTTCTTGAGGTGGAGATTTCTTGCAAGATATTGCCTTAACGCAAGCGGGGAATTCATCACAAGGAAGCGGTTCTTTGCCGGGACAAGAAGCTGTTTCGCAAGGGGAAACACTTCCGCAACATGGAGAATTTTGGCAACAGGTGGATTTACGAGAATCACAAGTAGATGAATTATCTGAACATGAAACATTTCTGCAGGGACTGTTGGGAGATTGTTTGGCACAAATAGGAACTTTTTCACAGGAAGGAGCTATTCCGCTAGGGGGTACTTTTTTACATACAGGGGGCTCTAATATTTCACATGGCTGTTGCTTGCAATTTGTAGGTGCTGTCGAGTTTTTCAGCGTATCACAAGGTAAACTTTTTAAGGGGCATGGTTTTGGATTACAAGACGAAGATACTGCTGGGCATGGTTCCTGACAGGTAGGTATATTTGGTGGATACGTTGAAGTGTCGCTAGTTTTTGATTGATCACATGAAGAACAAGTTGTTTGTTGATTTGAACGTGACTGTGGTACGTCAGAACATGTATTTGCATCTATTTCAGGTGTGCAATCATTACAAGGCGCTGAACAATCTTGAGGTTTACATGCTTCTGGTGACGATGTATCAGGATGTTGAGGTGGACTGTAAGAAGAATTTTCTTTTGAAGATTTCACTGGCATTCCTGCACAGCATTGACTTAATAACATTTCTTCACATGACGTTTTCGAATTTGAGCATGGTGGATTTTCCATTTGCTCACAAATGTTTCTACAGAACGGAGGTTCATGCGCCGGTATAGGATTAATTTTGCAATGCTCCTGTTTTTTAACTTGACATGGTGGGTTAATTTTAAACGTTAGGATCCCTTCAGGCATTCGATCTGAACTCTTTTTAACAATAACGTCATGACTACCAAGCAGACATACACGCTTTTTTTGTTGACAGCATTTTGTATCATTAGAACTGCGTGAGGCAACTACTTTCGCCTCGTCAGACATATTTGGACAGCACGGGTTCGGCAACTTTGCACCACCTTTCCACTTCGATTTATTGCTTACGGCACATAATTTTCGTCTGTTGTAAACCTCAATAGAATCTTTTGGGTTCATCCTTGTGCTGATATTAGTATCTGCTTCTTTTCGGCGTTTTTGTTTTATATTTTTCCTAACATCGCAACATGTTTGTCTGAATTTATCAAACCAACAACACGATCCCATAAATGAGGGCATACTTATGTGGCCGATGTCGAAAATTGACGTTGTGTACCGGGAGTCATCGAAGTTATCAAAAACTGTTGGACAAGACACAGTTTCTTCATTTTGATTGTAAAGATAACTTTCTATAGAAATATCAGAGCAGTATTGGAAGGGATAATACTCAGAGATAGATATTAGACCGATGCCAGGAATCTCAGGATTATAGTACTCTTGCAAATAATTCTTAGCCAATTGACATCTCCTGTGGCACTGGAAGACTTGGTTAGATTCCTCTTCCGAGGAATCATAACATTGAATGGAACTGAAAAAGTCAAAACACTTCATAATATCTAAACTGGTCTTAACATTGAAAAAATATTTAGTTAATTATTCTTTACTCTTTCTGTTATGTTCTAATTTAACTACGACATAAATAATGCCGTAGTTCAATAATTAGGCCATAGACCTAATTCTAAATCTAGATAGTAAATATAATTAGGGAGTCCTAATTTATCGTTCACAAGTTGTCACAACGGATGTATCATGAATGTCATAACTTATAGCACGTCACATCTTAGAATAATGTCGACAAAGGACAGTAGGTTATGTTTTGCTAACAAACTTACCTTGGATTTGGTACCTCCCAAATATCTCCACGATTGACTATACCAAGCCCAATAAAGTCGTGTTTTGGAATAACAACATGACTGCCTTGAAGTACAATATCGCGGCGCATGGCAGGAATTTGTGACTTCTCTAATATTTTATCGCGAAAACCATGATCAATCTTCTCTTTAACATTGATACTGTTTTGTTTGTTGTCTTTTTTACATGTTTTGAAAATATTTTTCTCCTTTCTTCCATAATTTTCCGTGTCATATTCTGTTATTTTATATACTTCTTCTGCACTAGACACATCTTGTCTATTAAGATTGCTTTCGCAGCTGCTTTCTTCAGAATCCGCAAAAAATCCTTTTGGTATATCAATCCTTATATATTCAGAACTAGCTTGCTTAACATCTTCGTTGGGAACTTTATTAGAATGCAATATTATTTCTATTTCATGGCAAAATGCTTGAGTATTATCTAAAACCCACTTTTCGTCAAAAACCTTGACTTCCATACACTTTTCATTTGTTTTATCTGATTTCTCTGATTGTGTGTCGTTTGTTTTCAAGACTAACCAGGCCTCAATTTGTCTTTGTGTAACCTCACTTTGAGAATGCAGAGCTTTACCACTTTTTCTATAAACATTATTCATCAATTCAAAAACTTTGCTACTACTTGCAAATATTTTGTTATTCCATATAATTTCACTACTGCGTGAACCGAAATGTGTAGGGATTTTATTTTGTTTTATATTATCCTTTGCTGCGGAAGAGGTTTGTAAAGAATTTTCTTTTAGATCAGCTGCGTTTTGTTTACGATTATTACTTTTACTACTAGTGTTGATCACTAATCCGTTCGTTACTTCACAACGACCAGTGGTAAAACTGTTCTTAAATATCATTCGTCCTTCATCAATATCCTTATTTTTGTTCTTTTTCTTAAAAGAAAAGTACTTCTTCTTTTCTTTTTCTTCTTTCAAAACTTTTTTAACATTATTGCCATTTTTCTTTGATGTACCGGTTTTAAATGGATTACTAAAAAATGATTGAGGTGTACTAGTTCCTGATGGAGGATCAGAAGTCATAGAGATACCCAAATGACGCGTGACCTCACCCAAAGTTGTATTCGTTTTACTTTTTGACTCAGTTTTCTTAATCAAACCTTTTCTTAAGGCATTTCTTAATTTACGTGTAAATACAGCCGGACTCTTGCTATCTAAAGTTGGTTTGTTCACTTCATCATTTTTGTCTTCATGTTCCTTACTACATGCTGGAATATTTTTGTAATCTCTTTCTGATTTTTCACTGTATTTATTCTGTTTCTCGAAAGCCTCATAATCTTCTTCTTTATTTAGTATGTGTTGCTGTTTCAATACCATGAATTCTAAATTATCAGCCATATTCGATTGAGTAGTCATATCTTTTGTTACAAGAACAGTCTTACTTCCTACTTCTTTATCTCGCGTATAAAATTTTCTTGGACTTGTGCCTCTAGGAACATTTCTTACAAAAGGTAATAGCTTTACATCCATTGTGTAAGAAGAATTCGTGATTGAAATACAATCGTTGCATCTTGTTTTCTTTCTATCACAATAATCGCACTTGTATCTTTGGGATCTTCCTAGAAAATAAAAATAAAATTGTCATTTGTTAAAAAGTTTAAATCTAACGTTCCCATAAAAATCTCCTTAGTAAAATAACTGCGAATGATCTATGAAAAATTTCATTATAAAATTGAAAGGCATATGTGTGTTTACGACTGAAGGTTGCCATGTCGATTAAAACGAGGGGAATTAAATGCCATCTTCAGCTTACATTGCTCTGCCTATATAAACCGGTAAAAACTATTAGAATCATATGAAAAACACTAGAAGTATCTAAGGATTTTTGAAAGTAGATCTTGGCAAAGGTCAACCCTAGGTCACTGGATAAAAGTTTGGTTAATTAAATAATGTTTTTACCATAATTGGAACAGTCATGTCTTTTACAACATCTAGTAAGTCTTCTATGTCCTCTTTCGCATTGATTACTAAACCCTTGATTATGTTTTTCAATAGTTTCAAATTCTCCTCTTTGAATTAATATTTGTTCGTTTGATTCACTAAATGTTATATCATCAAGATTCTCTTCCGATTGTGTGGTTGTGTCTTTCTCCAAAATAAATGTATCGCTGCCTGCTTCTTTATCCATTGTATTAGATCCACTCGGACTAGTTGATTCTGGAATGTTCTTTATAAAAGGTGATACTTTTGCATCCATAGTGCTACATATGTTCTTTTTTGAAACGCATCCTACACATTTTGAAACTTTATTCTTTGCTTTTATGCAATTATGGGATCTGTGGCGTTCCCATAATCCTAGAAAATAAAAATAATATTAATTGCTTAGCGTGGTACAAAAACACAGGTAAACTACCATGATGGAAGTTCCCCAGCAGGAAAGATTATAGACTGAAAAAGAGAAAACTTCGAGCATACCCTCTACAGACTCTGCCTGCACATTGAAAAAAGGCATTCCGGTATTTATAGATGGATAGATATTAGAGAAGAGGAATAAGAGTATTTTTAGTGTACCTGTAAATTTATTAACCAAATAAGTCTTTGACCTTCCACACACATTATCCTCGGTCTGAGGTACATAGATCTTTTTAACTTTCTTCCTGTGAACGGCTTTTACACTACTGACATCAATGTCCGAGGAACAACAAGATCCATCTTGCGTGGGGCAATCAAAATACTTAGCGTCCTGCGCTTTTTTGCCCAGAGTTTTACAGATATCTATTAAAGTCTCCAGCTTGAACGCTTTCTTTGACTTGTCAAGTCCAAAAAATATTGTTTTAGCGTATTTTTCTATCAAAAACCGCTTTCACGTAACTTTTCGTTACATGAAAGGCTCTTTTTCATTCATTTCATTTTGTCGAACATTATTTGTATTCTGACTGTATTTTACACAATCAATTTCGTGGCAGACTGTTTTAATACTGCAAATAAAAAGTAATAATAATTATTATTTATGTGTATAGTTATATTTTCTATATTTAAGAATATTACTACAATTTTAGTGACAGTTTTGTAGTTTTTGGGGTGATCCTGGTGACCTATCATGATCCTTCCCTAGCTTCTTGAAGCAAAAATAAAAACTGTCACGTTATTTATACATATAATATCTTATATCTTACTAAATATATTACCTACGTAGATCTCAGCAAATTTTTATAGTACATTTTACAACGAATTTTCCAAACTCTACCAGTATTTTGACAGATGTGATTTTAGTCAAATGACAAATTTAAACATCCCTGAGAATAACATGAGAATAAGAAGTTTATATGTAATAGGTAGCTACGTCTTTATGCTAGATTAAAAAGTAATCCAAAGTTACAGCGAGAAATATCATTGAAGAAACATTTTCAAGTCTTTAATTAGTTATTTAAACTTCAGGTTGTTAGAAAACACATCACCTGGGCTCATTGAAGAGACGCTATTTACTGTTTGGTGCATAGCCATAAATTTCAGAGATAATTACGCTGTCCGATTTAAAACAAATCTTGTCATGTCACTCAATAGTCATAACTGGTCATATATAACCAAGAATTTGTTATATTTTTATAGCTGTATACATGCTGTTTACCTATTTTATTACGAAATTATTCACAATATTTTCTGCTGATGCCATATTATTAAGAATTCATAAGCATGTGAAAGATGAAATTTTGGTGTGCTAACTAAGTAAGAAAACATTAATTATAATTGATTTACGATAGAGATGATATTTTGTACTAGCTAAGACCGAAGACGCTGTTTGCGGCAATACAGACAATCCGCGGGCGGATTTTGCGTCCGTCGCGGATTGATTGTTGCTGTCTAGTGCACAGCGAATAACCTGCGTATGTAAGTCATCCGCATTGTACTGAATAGTGGCTCATAGTTATTTGTTCGCGCGTACTCTTACGATGGGTGTTGTATGGGTATTCCTTTGCTAACAGTTTTACTACGACCCAAGCCTAGAGACCCCCGTATCATTAATACAGCCGTAGTAACCTACGCCTTCTATAACTACAAATATAAATAAACACCACAATTTTTCAGATCGCCGTATGATATCAAACATTTCTGGTAAAAAGATTTGCATCAATATAACTACATACAAGTCAAAAACTTTGCAAGAAAAACACGTAATGAATGAAAAAAATAACAAAAACGCGTTCAAACCGAATAAGTTTTTTTGTGCAATCTGTTTGAATACAAAACAGGGAAATAAAAATGTCGAATGCAACAAAAAATTAAATAAATCGTGCCCTATTTGTCAGAAAAGTTGCGATTACTGTCGGAATACAGTTAAAAGGACTAATGAGGATAAAGCAAAGGATACAGCAATGAATGAGGAAAATGTAAAAAATATACAGACATCAGAAACTGATGTATCCAACAGTTTAAATCTATTAAACGAAGTATTAACTGTATTTCAAAATAAAAAAGTTGATATAAACGATAAAACTAAATCTACTAAAGACGTTGGTGTATCTACAGAAGATTCAAAAAAAGAACAATCTAAATTAACAATAAGTTCTTTTAATTACTCTATCGATGATAAAACACGGGAAAATGGAAAATTTTCAATTGTATGTAGCTGCCAACCGAATTTTATAAAAAAATCTTTTTACTCTATGGATTTAACTAAACACAAATCTTGTTCTATTCCTCAAATGAAACTAGAAGAACTAAAATATTCTTTGAAAGAAAAGTCTAGATCAAAAGACGCCATTGAAGAAGTAAACAGAATGTTCGCAACTGTTAGAAGATCGGGCAAAACTCTTGAACATGCAAATAGGCCGATGATTAGAAACGGTCCTAGAGTGTTGCCAGTTGTTAAAACTTTAGTTCGCCAAGAAACTGAACAGACAAGTAATCAAATGGAGGGAATTTCGTGTAAATGTTACCAGACTTGCTTGTCAAGTGGCGATTCTTTGAAGAAGTCTGATTGTTGTCATGAGGATAATAGCAATAAATCTTCGTATATGATGTGTTGCCATTATCAACAGCGGAATTTACTAAATAGTATGATATGTGAACACTGTCACAATGTTAATAATGAACATCATTGTGATCACGGTACTTTAACCGGTGATTGATAAGTTTTTTATATACATCAGATATTTAAATTTTAATCTACAATATAATTTTTCTTTTGTTTCTTTTAGCTAATTTGTTGCTGACTATAGATATGTTCAAACAGATGTTAAAATCAACCCCTTGACCCTTATATTTGGATTGAACAGACCACGTAGAGCTAATGCTACGGGTACCGCACCTCTAGGAGTCATGTTGCTAAGTTTAGTCACAAAACTAATTCGTTACGTTCAGGCCAACCAATCAGGCCCCTTTACAGAATTTTATATAGGCTCTGACTTCGCCCAATCTAGCACTGTCTTTACTTTTATACAAAATAGTCAACTTTAAGGTTTAGAATTTAATTTAAAAATCTCTTACTAAATTTAATAAATAAAATTAAAGTATAATAAGTAAATATTTATTAAATTAAAAATATCTTAAAGACATTCACAAATTAAAAGTAATAACTCTCAGCTAACAATTTCTTTTCGCCCCTGAAACAAAGAGATTTAATTTAACTTATAGGTGTCAAAATCTGTTGGCGCAGTTAAAAATTCTTACTATTCAAGATGCGAACGTAATTTTTGATGCCCGTTATTCCGAGTTTCTTATTTAATCTAATATATAAAATTCACGTGTCACAGTGTTAGTTACCGTACTCCTCCGAAACGGCTAGACCGATTCTTATGAAATTTTGTATACACATTCAGTAGGTCTGAGAATCGGCTAACATCTATTTTTCAAACTTATTTTTTTAGTATTGCAAAACAACGTTTGCCGGGACAGCTAGTATTGAAATAAAAATTTTATTTTAAAATGCTTGTTACCCTTAACATAATATTTAATTTCCCATTTCTTATCCAAAAGATCCTTGTTTTTGTAATGGTCATTTTTAACGCGCGTGCGGGCTTCAAAAAAACGAGGAAGTTCTCAATTCCTCTGTATGATTTTTTTTTTTTAATGTTTGTTACCTCATAACTTTTAACTGGACGAAGCGATTTTAATGATTCTTGTTTTATCTGAAAGCTGGTGGTTCCCGTGTGGTCCCATTGGCACCAGGTCAGGATCTAATGGTCATGTCCTGAGAAATCAAGGAAAACCCATAAATTTCAAAGGCACATGAACAATTATTTATGTTGAAATGTCATCGTATCTTAATAAGCTTGCAAATATCACGATCCACTATCCTGTTTACAGTTTCACTCACCTCGTACTCTCTGTGTATTTGCTTCGACTTCTATCCATGTGGTCACTGTGTGCTCTTTTCCAATCGCGAGGTGTGTCACTGTCAATAGAAATTAATTGAGCAAAATATATCTACGCCTAGGTATACCATCTCAGTCCATTGACGCGCCACTCCTCCACTTTGGGAAGGTTTTTACTAAGCCGCGCTAACCAGGCGTATAAGCACAGGTTTCCATCTGTCACAAAGAATGTTGTCTGTTTACAATATCCTTTTGCCGGCTTTAACAGCATCTTGGGAAAAAACGGGGTGGTGACACTTGTATTCTTAATCTGTCACCAATAAATAAGTATTTATGGATATTTCACAGAACGTCCTCTGGTCCCAAACTACGCTTATATCCTTGTGTTATATCGAATATAATATATAAACTACTTTTCTTTTGTAAATACTTATAATAATACATAGGAAACACCCAGACGCAGTAGGTACAATCATTTGTATGACATTTATAAATATCACACAAATGTTTGTCCCAAGCGGGAATCCGCGACCTCGTGCTTGAAATTAACAAAAAGGAATAATTACTTAGTTTAGTATTAAGTAAGTATGTAGTTGCTAAAATTGCCAATCGTTACAAGTCCCGAAATACATCTCGTTTCTACAAACCTGTAGAATGTATTCTTCGAACAAGGTGCGCTGGATGTCAAACGACACTTTTTACTTACGATAACAAGCGCAGGTTAACTGTCCAGCCAGCAACATTGTTTAGTGCCTAATTCTAAGAATAATTACTTTTACTTTGAAAACATGTTTTAAGAATAATACGTAACTGAATGGATTAATTAATTTAAATATGTTACCACCTTTTCATAAAATAAAACAAAATCTTTCTTGTTGTAAAAAACTGTCTTCATCTCGAAAAAGTGCTTACAAAGTTTGAAAAAACTCTTATTCATCAAATCCTAGGTGGACGATTAGGTAAATAGCTGGAAAGTGTATTCTTTCATACAAAATAGTCATCCAAATCTGTCCAGGCGCTTTCAAGGGGCATGTTTTTAGTCGGTCATGTTTATACCTACTATAATATTCTTTCTTCATATTTGACATTGCCTAAAGTAAAGAACTTAATATCTATTTCTAGTTTATAGTGTAAGATAGAACTATAGGTACTTACTCTCCCAAAGCCAAATCAAATAATGGTTGATCCAAGCTCGATCTTTCTCGAACGGAATGCTTCGAACCAAATTCCTTTGTCAAAGTATTTTTCAAAGTATTCGACGAATCAACAAACTTACACATACATTCGTTTAATACCTGCATCTTTTCTAAAAACGCATTTTTATCACACGTTTCAGATGGCTTATTCATTAATTTCTCTAATTCTTTCGTAATCATTTGGCAATTATCTTTAAAATCTGGTAATTCAGAATCTGACCAATTTGAATCGGTATTGGTCGCGGCATGCTTTAGTATTTTAACCTTAGGAGAGACAGTTTCTATAACGAATTCACCTTCTTGCATTACATCTAGTGTTGATTTGTAGTAAGGTTGCCTGCTTCCATAAGCTATAGGTCCTGAGGATTCAGTTAAACCCTCTCGGGTTTTCACCATCACCAATTTTAGTAGATTTTCAAGACTTATTTTGTGATCGTTTAAAAGATGTCTGTCTAAAACTGTTATTCTGTAAAATAAAGTCAAACTTAAGGAATCTGTTAAGATACTAACATTTCGAATGCTGCGTCATTAGGGGAATCATAATTGCCTCATTTTTTTTTCGCTATGGTTAAGAAACGAAAATCAGAATATTCCATTCTGATGTTGAGGGTCGTGTAAAAATAACAAAGGGACAAAATAGATTATTGATGTATTTTTTTTTATTTGCCTAAGAACTTACCGATCCGCATCAAATGTACAAAGATGACATGAAAAAGTCTCTTTATTCTCTAGCGATATTATTTCACTGGTTGTAGAGACTTCGGGTTTTAAAGCCTTGGAAGTACAGTCGCTGGTCAAGTCCACACAAGTCTCCTGGGTAGAAGAAGGGATAGATTGGACATTAATTGATAATATCGTCAGAAATTGGTATTTCTATCGTGACAGCTGAAATCCAAACTTGTGGTGACAACCCCCAATAATAGGGGATAAATTATAATGGAAGAAGAAGGATTTATAGAATAGCATTTAAACTAGACTCTGTTTATTGATTCAAAGCCCATAAATTTCAATAATGGGACGTTTGTGGGACGGGTCTCCTCAAAATTCCATACTTGCATTACTGAGATTAACTACTAGTCATTGTTGGAGTAAGTGGGTGGCAATATGTAAGTAGTGTATAATATGTATACAATGAATTATATCCAGACTGTTTACCACGTGTCGTCACTATCGTCAAATCTCAAAAGAACCAATGTACTTACATTACCAGCCAAATCTTGAACGGTACTGTCAGCGTTCTCTTCAGGATGGACGGCGAGGATTTTACTGCGACAAATACGAGCACGCAGTTTGTCGAAGAGACGCGTAGCTGATGATGTACGATTTGGCACTTGACAGAGAAAAAGTACCTACGCTTAAATAATTTCTCAAAGGAAAGGTAACAATTTTATTCTTGACAATTCTTATCACTATTGGCTGATGATAACCGCGTTCAAAGATTCAAATACTTACATTTCAATCCTTTTGTTTGTTTATTGAATGAATATGTGGAACTGGTGGTCCAACCACGAGGTACGTTACATTTGTCCTAGAAAAAATAATTAATGTATATAAAGTGTGAAATAAATAAATAAATAAAAGCAATTAAACTATAATAAACGTAGGAAGTAGGGAGACTGTTATCAGTCTCCCTACTTCCTCGAAAAATCAATAAAAATTAAAAAGATATTTATTGGATTTGAATCCATTGACCAAGTAGATAATTATTGCACTACTTAGTTACAAAGCAATAAACTAATTATAGTTTATTGCTTTTTCTTTTTTTTTTCTTTTATTTTTTCTTGTTTATTTTTTTTATTCTTCGAAAACTTTCCACTCGTGATAAGAGAATAGTGCCATTTTTATGGATATTGGGAAACATTTAATGCGCCAAGTTCCGACGATGGAAAAAAGGATTTTTATAAATTTAATGTTTCTGTCTCTCTGTCTGTACCATCATAGTTTTTCTTGCATTATATAAATTACTAGCTGACCCGGCAAACGTTGTTTTGCCAAACTAAAAAAAAAATGTTTGAAAAATAGATGTTGGCCGATTCTCAGACCTACTGAATATGTATGTAAAATTTGAGAAGAATCGGTCAAGCCGTTTCGGAGGAGTACGGTAACTAACACTGTGACACGTGAATTTTATATATTAGATATCCATCTTTAGGTTCAATTTAGGATTCCAAGATATTTCAGAAAGCCGTTTGTAACGCTAATGTGTGAAAATACATAAGATTTATTTTTGTTCACAATGAATATTCAAATTGCTTACTGTGTTAAAAATCGTATTCTTATTCAAATCCATGTCAGCATTGCCTTCATTCTCGTGATGGAGCTGATGATGCATCTTTAGTGCGCTTTCGAATTGAGCATTGAAATTACATTGCGAGCAACTAGAAAATACAAGTTTATGTAATCATCAAATAGCCTACTGCCGTTTACTGCTGGACACAGGCCTATTCCAATTCGTGAAACGGTCTTCTGCCATAAAAATGGTACGGAAATATCACGGTTTTCCATCATATATTTCCGTATCATGCAACTTTCTTAAGCTAAGCTCAATTCTACCCCCCCTAACACCGTCACACACACAAAATCTTAAGCTAGGTCCCGACGCAGTACCGACTATTGTGTGGTTTTTAAACACAAATAGTTGTCTTGTGTTATACGGGAATCGAACCCGACCCCAGACCGTTACACTAAGGCCCATAGCACACGGCGTATTTTAAGCGAGCAGACGACGCGCGTTTCTGGAACGCGCTTCTTCGGCGCCGTAAACGCTGATTGATGCGTTTGCATTGATAATAGAAACGCGCGCATGAAGCGCGTATACGCGCATTTGAAGCGATACAAACGCGCGTACAAAGGACCGTGGTACGGGCAGAGGGGGGATGCTCATGCCACCACTGCGCCCGCGCCTCTGAGTCTCTGATCGAAACGCAGAAACTACGAGTGACTACAGCGCGTCTGTACAGCTGTACCTGCGCGTATACGCGCAATAGAGGCGCGTTTTACAATCGCCCCGTGTGCTTAAGTTACAAGGTTGCGATCAAATCTCGTTTTAACCACGTATACGCGCGTCGTCTGCGCGTTTAAAATACGCCGTGTGCTATGGGCCTAACCGGTGCATAACGAGGTCAGTATACGTCTTAAAAACTTACCAATAGGTCATAATTAAAATATATTAACAAAATTAAACTATTCAAAACTATTTCGTTTATCTGAAGTTGTCAACAGCGTAAATGTTTTTTTTTTTTTTTTTTTTTTGTAGTTTTTGGCATCGTTTTACTTTTGCCATATGCAAAAATTAGGGAAGGAATTGTTATTGTACAACGAAAACGCAAAATTTGGAAAAGGAAAATCAGGAGAGTACAAAAGGAATAATAAACTAATTTATATAAATAATAAACAATTATATTTATACTTATAGAATAAAAGAAAAAATAAAAATATTAAGATTAAATTGAATTTATATATTTACAATAATATATTATTATTTACAATAAAAGTAGCCAAGCAAAAGTAAATAGAAGGGTCTAAGGAAGAAAGAAGACTATTAATATTTGTCGGAAGCGGAACATGTAAGGCGATGAGGTCATTCAGGAGAGGAAGATGGTCATATAGGACACAACCGAAGAATAAATGGTTTACGTCTCCAAATTCACCACAACTACACAGTGGATCGGTTCGGATTTTCATTCTGGCTAAATGTGCTGGTACACAAGTGTGTCCTAATCTCATTCGTATAAGGACTGTGGTCGCCCTTTTATCAAGCTTTAGCGTAAATGTTGTGATGTTGACAGATTCACAATAAACATAACTTTATCATAGACTAAAAGTAAAAAGAACATGAAAAAGAACGAAAGAAATAGACTATAGCCCGTGTGGTAACCATGAAGGTATAGATATAATCTATACCTTATCTATACCTTCATGGTGGTAACGTATTAAAACACAAGTGTCATCATCATCTTCATAACATCACGCCTTTTTCCTATGGGGGTAGGCAGAGACTATAGAGCGCCATCTGCTACGTTCCAAACATACTTCCTTGGCTTCATTCACGTGTCACGAACCATTTTCCTTCCCAGGGTGCTGTAAAAGCCAGCTACGGGATATCGTACACAGATAGAATCCTCTGTGAGAAACGGAAATCCTGAAAGAAACCCTGTGCTAACATGCTTGGTCAGCGCGACACAGTAGACCATAATCCCTCCCAATGTGAACGAGGCCCGTATCCCGCAGTGGTACGTTAATAATCTGGAGGAAGAGATTATGGCCCTTTTCATTATTACATCATGGGCCTTCTTAGGCCTTTAGAAAATCACAAGGGGCGTACCTATGCCACTTGCAGCCAACGTCTCCCCAAGAACTTAACGTTATCGTGGTTCCAATTTCCATCCAATTCGTTGCAACGTAACATGTTTTCCATATAACAAGCATATTACGTAATATAGCTTAATTGGGGACAAGAGGACCTTGTGTGGAAACTCCTTGAATGTTTAATAATTAACTCTTCTTTCTTGTAGTCGGTCAAAAAGTATGTTCAAAGTGTACTTAGTATTGCAATGTGTATTGTTAATGTTTTCTCAAATTAACGTTACCTTATCAATGGTTTCACTTCACAAAGACATTTCGACGACAGTAGTTTGCTGTGTTATTTTTATGAGTAATGCCCGCAATTATACGCGTACGTATGAGTTGCTGAGCCCCCCTTCCTCAATATACACTATACAAAAAAGTACTACTATTAAAAACAAACCGCGTCAAAATCCGTTGCGTAGTTTTAAAGATATAAGCTCACATAGGGACATACATACAAAAATAACGATTATTTTTTATAATAAGTAAAGATGTTACTAGAAAACACTCGCGTTTACAGTAACTGCCCTATTATCTTTTAGCTTGATGGTAAATAACCTGTGCATTATGTTAACTGTAAGAAGTTTATGTGAATTTTGGAGGACAACTTTTATCATTTTCGAAAATGAGGTGCCGTCACTTGAATTCTTAACCCTTCACCACACGTCGGATATTTTAACAACAAATAGAATGTAATTTGCGCAGTTTACTATTGTCCATAGACGTTATAAGTTTTTAATTATTTGTAAAACGAGAGCCAACAGGAAGGAACGGGTAAGCTACCTGCGGGTCCCCACCTGTCTACGGTGTTGCTACACCTAAGAGTTTACCCTAAAACATGGGTGATCAGATTTTGTCAGTTTTAAAGTACAAATTATTTAAGGTTACTATATTTTAATTTATTTAAAATAGTAACACTGATTAAAATATTTAAAATCTTTCTACTAAAAACTACAGGCGTTTTGCACATGTTTAGTATTCAAGACTCATTATTTTTTTCTCACATCACTTAAACATGTCAATAGTGCATCAGCATATATGTTTAAGGAAAAAGAAGCTGATGTGAATTTGACGGCTGATAGGAGAGGATGGAAGAAAAAAACATTCTGCGCTGACCCCAAGTTGCTTGGGATAAGGGCAAGAAGAAGAAGGAGAGTGCATATGGATTTTCTTTGTATAAGAGAATTTAAAAATTTCGCGAAGCGGGTTGACATGGGTTTACGAGTATATACGAATTTTTCATAATGGATTTATCTGCTCAATATTTTCCATACTCTTCACACAAGCAAATAAGCTTAGTTTGGGACCAGGGGCGTTACTTGAATCATCCATGAAAATTAATAAATAAATATTCAGGACATTTCACACAACGTCCTCTGGTCCCAAAGTAAGCTATATTTCTATGCTTGTATTATGGGAACCAGATAGGGATAGACTACATAAACTACTTTTGTTTTGTAAATACATACTTTGCATGACATTTATGGATATCACACAAATGATTGTCCCAACCGGGAATCGACCCCGCGACCTCGTGATCGGCAATCCATTACATAAACCACTCCACCACGAAGCCCATCGAATTTATTTATTTATACAATAATCTAAGTAGATACTTTCATTTGCTTTATATCTTTACTTACTAAACTTTTCGACGATTGAGTCATAATTTTGTCTTCATTTCATACTTGCACGTATTTCATGTATTTTTTGAAACGTAAATGTTCCTAACATGTAATTTGAACAGTAAACAAAAGGATAATAAATATGGTTTTGTGGTTAATATATAAATAGTACAATAGAATAGTTTAAGGAAAATAATTATATTTACCTACCAATTGGTTTTAAAATAATAAAATTTGTTTATTTTTTAATTATACATATCAAATTTATTAAGTTTTATTAAATTGTTGTAATTATAGTTATTTATAGACATGAAGTTGTACTATGAATTGACTTACGAAATCAAATTCTTCTAGGCAGCCTTAGATTCAATACAGTGATTTACCGAAAGTTCAATATTTTTAGAACAGAATCGTTGGCGAATAATTAGTAAATATAAAACCATGTTATGTAAAAAACTTTTTGGAAATGTGATTATCAAGAGAGCGTACCTATGCCAGAAACAGAACTTGATTTATGAAGAACATAATAGGTACCTAATCAGATGCTCGTTACTAACTAACTAGTTGCGTTATTGTGTTATGTTGAGTGATAAACATTTTTTAAAATCAATTAAGCGCATCCTACCTATATTTGAGGTTTTCAGCAGTTGTTTAGAAAATGTCGACTGAATGCTACAAGTATACTTAAATTTGTTATAATGCGCATTTCTTTGTCTTGTCAACTGAATTGTTACAATTATTATCTAGGTATTCCATATTAAAATAGTTGTGGCACTTAGCGATTGTTATATCACGTTATCATAAGATTCTTGTGTGAAATTTCTCCTCAAACTTCTTATGTTATAAGTAATTACATCAGAGCTATCAGTATGTGTACTAGTTATAACACAATCATACCATATGTACAAACACCAAATAGTTAGCTAACAAAAAAACAAGGAATAACTAACTTATCAACTATTTAATACAACCATTTGGTCGTGTGAAATCTTTATATTTTTTTTTCTATCCAATGTCATTCAATTATGTATTTTTTATTCATTTTTAAGACGATAAAATACACCTTTGTACACGTTCTATCACGATTATATTTCAAAACCATGTCATTGTTTTCTTGTGACAAATTTAACTGCAAAATATATCAGATCTTATGGCTTTACAATAGAGTATTCTTTGATTTTCTTAAATGAATTTATTGTTGGTAGTGAAGCAAAACCTTCTTCGTGCGCTGGCAACACTATGCAAGCTTTGTTCCAGCCAGTTGAGAGCGGGGGGCCGTCGCGCTTGCATGTAGTGTTCCATTCTCAACACAAACTTCTCGCCATAAAATAATCCATGTAAAAATACAAATTAAAACTGTTAACTTTTAAAATAAGAACAGCAATCGTTAGTACGTGCGTTTCACTAATAGAGTTATAACAACAAATAGCTAAAACCGGTCTAAAGTATAGGAAGTTAACAGTTATATAAAGTCAGTTTTCTTTTGCAGGTACAAGTTCTGTTTTGTGAATTTAAAAAGTTTTTTGTATTGTTATTGTCAAGTGTTTTGAGACTTTTTACTCTGTGAAATCAGCGACAACGGATACAGGTAAGTTTTTTTTTTTAAATCTAGAACAGTTTTGAACGCTTTCTCTTGCTTATTATAGGGTTGAATAATTACGTACTTTATAGTTTATAGCTTAGTTCCACTAGGCAACGTTGCAAGTTCTTAGTTGAATGTTTATACAAATATAGCGTTTGTATAGTAAATGGGCTTGTCGCCGGTTAACGTAACTTACCGGTTTTGAATTGAAATCAGACTAGTAAGTGTATGTGGGTAATTATAATTTACAAAAAGATACTTCCGCATCGGGGCCCGTAAATACATTGGCGGCATTAAAACTAGCACGCGTTTACTTAATCTGTGGTTGTAATAAATTCTGGAAGTAACTTAATTATTCTGTTATTGTTTAGTTTGATTTAGCAGTGAATTTTGATTTGCTGGTTAGTACATAAAAATAGCTAGGGTCATTGGCTAGGGTAATATTAATTTTCTATACTTTGTAGTTACCTACTTACCTACGTTCAATTTTGTTTTCATCGTAGACTTACAATTTTTTTTTAAATTAGTGCATAGGTATGTACTTGCTTTCGTTAATTAATTTTTACGTTTTCACAGGTAATTTAATGACAATTTTTAAACATTTTTTTTTAATTTCTTGTAATACCCACAGTTATACCATAAACTAAATAGATATAAGTACCATTGCGTCAGTTTTTTTTTTTATTTGAGCAGGATTATCTCCAGCACAGGGATGGGGTATAAAAACGATTATTTCTTTGTTTCATTTTTTTTTATCTCGCATAGTAAACTAGTTTCCTTTATTTAGACGCCAGACCTTCGCTCCGTGGTAGCTATTATTAATTTTAGCTATAAATCTAAATCATAAAATAAACTATCCTAATAAAACGTTATGGTACGTCCAAACGGGATTTTGATAGATAACTAACAGTATTTTATTTACAGTTATAAAGTTAAGAAAAATATTAAAGTATAATAAAGTGAGACTAATTTGAATTTTTTGCAAATGAATGGCCTAAATGAGTGGCTGATTGACTGTAGAAAAGGTACTCACTATGTTTGACACATTTTGTTGCCCTCATGTTTTTTTTTTCACCTTTACGCAATGTAACACTAGTTATGCTCTAGCTATATTCTGTGGCAGCTGGCATCAGTTGCAAATAGGGCTGCCATCACTTAAACTGCCGATGCTGTATAAACACGACAATTATGCATTGAGTTCGCCAGAAAAATCCCCTTTTCAAACAAAATATGTAATCCCCACACGTCTAAGAAGAAATGATTTATGCGGCTAAAATAAAAATCTTTATATATATAAATCTCCTGTCACGATGTTTGTCCGCGATGGATTCCTAAACTACTTAACCGATTTTAAATTAAATTGGCACATTATGTGCAATTTGACCCAACTTGAAAGATAGCTTAAATTTTATATTGCAAATTATTTGTCTACCCTGACATTTGTATGGCAAAACAACGTTTGCCGGGTCAGCTAGTGTTGTTATAATTTTTGATGCCGCCCCCTGACAATACAAAAGCACACATAAATAAATATCCCCCAGCCGCGGGTGCTTCCCACCTACTACAAGTCCCGGAAAATCCGGAGGGATAGGAGTCCTACTCCGCCAAGACAGTCATTTTCTGTTATGAGCTTTGTTATACCTAAATCTTTTCTTTTTGTATGTTTACATACAAAGTTCAATTACATCTTAATTACTATAAAGCAAATATGCAGTGTGTCAATATGTATCGATATACCAAGTATTTATTTATCAGCATAAATATTTATTATTTTAACTCCTGGAAAATATCAACAGCCAATTTTGTTTTTGTAACTAAATTAAGACGTCTTTGGGGTATTAGGACAAAATTATGAAAGTAATTTTTAGGTACCAAGAGATAAATCGGGACCTTATTAGTGAGAGTTAGCTGTCTCTCTGCCTGCCACGCTGTATTTCTAATCTCTGGACCGACGTTATGTAGAGCTAAATAATTCACAGCTATATTTGTTGATGCTATAACAACAAACACTCATCATCATCATCAACCTCTTGGCCTTATCCGGTTATTCCAATGTCGAGAATACGACGAAATAAAAGACTTGACATAATAAGTAAGGGTTCAAGTTCCGCTCGTAATGATCAGTTTTTTTCAATAATTTGATTTATTAAGTAAAAGCATAGCAAGTCAATTGCAAAATTTAATATAATAGTGTAAATTCTTTGATTTAATTTAACAAATATAATAATATGTATTATGATAATAACGGAACTCTTCCTTTCCGAGTCCAACTTATTTTTTAGGGTTCCGTTTCAAAAGGTGATTCGGGAGCCTATTACTGAGAGATTATTTTTGAGAGATTTATCGTGAGTCATGCGGTAATTTGTGGTAAAAAGTTATCGTGAACTAAATAATGACGAGTCTGCCTAAACTGTCTACTGTTTGTAGCGTTGCGGTTTCCTTCACAGATTTATGATTCGTTTGAATACTTATACTTAACCATGATGTTGTAAAGGTTGTAATAAGAAAGCTGTTTTATAATCTTGGTAATCTTTTAACAATGGCACCAATTCTATTCCACAAATAACTTAACTACTAATATACTAATGTTACATAGTTTTTAAAGTAACAAAGTTCCGTTACTTACTGCCGCACTCAGAGACATTTAATGGTTACTTAAGGAGCTCTTTAGTATTGATTTAAAAAAGTAAAAGTTAAGTTAAAACTTTTTTAAATCAATTCTAAAGAGCTCCTTAAGTAACCATTAAATGTTAATGGTTACTTAGGGAGCTCTTTAGTATTGATTTAAAAAAGTAAAAGTTAAGTTAAAACTTTTTTAAATCAATACTAAAGAGCTCCTTAAGTAACCATTAAATGTCTCTGAGTGCGGCAGTTAGACTTTGACACTGGCAAATCCAAAGGGAAGTCATCCCTCTTAAACGAACGGAGAGAAAGAAAAAAAAAATTTTTTTAAGATTGCCGATTTGTGTGATTTTCCCTATCGATAAATAATTATAATATGTTTTAAGTAGGGTCGGACTGAGCTTTTTACCCACGGTAAAAAGGATAAAAAAATCGGTTCTTTTTTTACTATCCCACGGGAACATTGCATTCTTTTGGGATAAAAAGTGGCCTATATGTAATTCTGATGTATAAGCTACTTTATTGCAAAGTTTCATTAAAATCCATTCAGTAGTTTTTGTGTGAAAGTGTAACACTGTAGGTACTAGCTGTTCTCACATTTGGATCAACATTTAACATCAGGTGGAGTGTAGTCATTTGCCTAACCCTAGCTATAAAAAAAAAACAAACAACCAAACATTCATACTCACAAACTTTCACATTTTTACTATTAGCAGGATTAGGATTTTATTACCACAGGAACAACAAGACATTTTTACAAATTAAAAAGTGCTGGAATATAAAATGTCAAGTATGCAAATAAGGTAATATATATTATGTAGGTATGCGAACTTAACTTATATGTAAATGAAAAACAGCTGGTTATTTAATTATCAAGAAATAGTAGGTCTAATAAGTGCGACCGTGAAAAAATTATAAATTTTTTATTAGAGTAAAAGAGATAGACAAACTAACTATGTCAATTCAAAACTAGTCGAACGTTGTTTTGCCAAATATTAGTAAGGGCACAGATTTACCACGAAATTAGTACTAAGAAATTAAATAACACTGAATTTGATATTTTCTAACATTTGCGCGACTCATTTGTTTAAATTTTTTATTTAAACACTGAATTTGGTTAATTGCCACGCCATCTAACGGCAAAAAGCATATTATAATAATATTGGTGCGTATCCCTTCGTATGCGAGTCCAACGTGTACATGACAGATTTTTTTACGTGGTGCGGAATGTAATTACTCACTTCGCTGTTCGCTTTTCCGGTTGCGGGGGCAATCTTTGGGCTTCGTGTGGGACTCTCGACCTATGGTGCCAGTCTACCCACTAAACCCCACGGTGTTCCACCTCGTCTTTAGCCGGGCCATGGTAGTCACTCAGGTATTACCATGACTGTATAAGACTGGTATTTAATAGCACCATAACAAATTATGCACACGTGGACACAGCCCTATATGACGCATCATGAAGTATTTCTTTTGTTGTATAAAGTGCTCATAATGTCCATATATTGGTATTATACAATAGTAGGTACCTATGACTCAGGGTCTAAGTATGAAACTGGTTATGACGTCACAATACTTGAACTAACTTCAACTTGTTTATTTATCCTAGACTAGCTGTTCCCCACAAATTCGTACGCGTGGATTTTAGACACCAAACAACCGAACAAATTATACAAAAAATCAATACTTTTGAACCCCTATCTATTAAAGAAATCCGATGCGTAGTTTTGAAGATATATATAAGGTCACATAGAGACATACATACAAAAATAAGAATTTTGAGGAAGTACCAGAAGATGGGTTGCGTTTAAAATTGAGGACAAATAACTTTAGCCTGGGCTAACTTGACTTCATGGTCTAAAATGATGTGGAACTCTAATTTAAGTGACATACCGTGATGACAGGAATTTTTGCTAAGTCTATGGCTGGATGATTGATTTAGCAGTAGACGCATTGTCTTGTATGTCTATGAACTTTGATTTATATTATGTAAAGATACTACTTGGTGTAAAAAGAAACAAATTTTACCCTTTGCTACACATCAATGAAAAAACCTGTCAAGAGACTCGCACAATTAGGGTTTTGTACCTACTAGATCAAAAAACGTAGGTAATTACTACAATAAAATATACAGTTAATTTCGCTTAAATCACCAATTTAATTTTACCAATATAATTTTTTATTTGAAATATAGAGAAGCCAAAAATGCTCAAAAATGGTTGTACTTCGGTTATATCTTTTAAATGATCATAATGGTTGATTGTATTTTTTGCAGCAAGAGACCGCATAGGTTACAAATCGGATGAGTTTCAAGTTGACACTTTCAGCCGTTGCCGAGTAAATAAAGTTTGACCATCGATCGATGGTTTGACGGACGGACAGACCATGAAGGTATAGATAAAAAAAAGGAGGCCATACTTGGAACATCGGTTTGAGGCAAATACCTACGTATCTCTATCTCACTCTCTGTGGTCTGACCTCTCTTTTTAGTGTGGCCTTAGTACTGCTATCTCCTTATTAAAATCTCCTAGTAAATTCTTAAAAAGAGTCACCACACATATCAAATCACAAGTTAAACACTGTCATTTGATAGTGTTTAATCGTAACTATAAATAACTAGTTGAAATACGATGAATGAAATTAAAAATAATAAAATAGTAGATCACGGATGCTTTTCATGGTTAACGAATCAGTGAATTATTTTCCCTATTTCCTAAGGATTTCGTAATTTGGCAACATTGGTCACCATATGTCAAGTTGTTGACAAAATTGTGCCAATATGTCGGTTGTTTACTTTACGGTTCACAGCTTCGTTTCAAATTTTCGACTCTAATTATTTTTATAATTAAAGAAATGGTGCAAACTTGTGTAGTGCGTGGTTGCGGTAGTACGTGGTGTCCAGGAGGTGATATACAATTTCACGCGTAAGTGTTTAGATCGTGATTTCTGGCATTGAATAACTGCAAACATATTTCTTTGTATTTTCAATTAAATACTTCATAAAATGATTAAACAATGTTTTCAGCATACTTCTAACTAACTATACTGATAACGATGTAAAGATCTAATAGTCTTACATTGAATTTCATGGATTTAGTGCAATTTTATTTTTCTTGTTTACAAGAAGTAATTTTGAAATAGTGTGACCATACTGAGGACATATCTAGGACTTTCTGTGGGACCTGAACTAAATTATACATGTTTGCTTAGTCATTTAATTTTTATTTCACATTATTTACAACATTAATATACTTACCTACAATATTATTTTTTTAGATTTCCTAAAAATAGTACCCAGAGGAAATTATGGTTATCCATTGTACCATTGAAAATGAAATTTTATGAAAGTGCAAGGATTTTTTAAAACAAACAGCAGTTCCTACTACAATTACAAATCAAGAAGCAGTATCACCTTGCAAGGTAAAATTTCAAGTATCTATTTACAAACTCCTTTAATTGTCTCACATGTTATACAATGTTAAATATTTGAATTTATAAGGAATATAAAAACTAGTATGAAAAAAAATACCCCACCAGTATCAGGAACATTTTCCAAACTACCGGCGCTCAAGGCTCCAGAGATAATTGCTGCTTTCTGAACCAGCCCCCCCCCCGATCCGACTGCCTAATGAGAGCCTTACATTATTATTATGTTTCAGAAATGTAGTAGTTCGAATATATGGCAAAAGGCTATATTTTGTAAAATATATTATAATTTTCAGATAGACAGTTCATTACAGGAAGAGTCTATGGGGCAAGTAGCTACTCTGGGTGTACCAAATCCTAGCTCTGGCATTTATGAAAGTAATCCTTTCTGATGGGCCAACTCAGAGAAAACAATATAGAAAACAAATTAATTAATGTTGTATCACAACATTTTACTCCTCTGTTGCAAGAAATGTTTAAGCATCCCATCACGGACTCAATTTATTGCAATGATTTGCATGAAAGCGTATTAATTAAGAAAATTGCAAATTCATTTTTTAACACTTAAAGAGTCATACAGAAAATATACTTAGTGATTTACGTGGTAAGAGACAGAAATTACACAAAACAATAATATTTAGTCATGTATAAAAGAAAAGTTATTAAATGATTTTAATTTGGAAAGTGCTGTTGTTTCTTTTTTGCCCTTTTTTTGTAACTTTATTATCGTTCCTATTATAGCCCCCTATGATATATGTCACAGTCAAAACTTATAACCACTCAATAGACTGTAAGCTCTCGACAGTAGTACTTTTGACTGAAATTATTCAAAACTAATTTTACCCAATATAGCTGTTTAAATGTAATTTTAACTGACTTGCCTAGCGCCAAGTAGTGGAACACAAGGCACAGGGAGCCAAGGGCAACCCGACAAGGGTGGGTTAGGTTTTTAGCTCCCGTCATGCCATTCATGATAGGTTCCTTTAAACGCTGTAGACAGAAATATACGTAAAAATTGATTTTGACTGATTCTCCGTTCTTCCGTCAGCCACTTTTAACCACATTCATATTGTCAGTTAAAATGACTATTAACTACAGATTTTCCGACAAACTAATTTTAATCAACGTAACGTATTTTTTTTTTTCAGAAGTATTATTGACCGAATTTGCCCTTTAACTGACATTAATAAATAGAAATACATTGGCTAACCCAGAAATCTAGGAAAAACTATTGTCCAGTATGTATTCATAATGTTTAATTAATCTGCAAAATTAATGAAACATATATCTTTTGCGATTTCATGGTTGGTCCCTTAATAACAGTACATGTTTAAAAATATGAGTACAATAACTCTTTTTCGTTTTTACGCTACCTACACAAAAAGTTATGTTTCCACTTAGGTATGCCAAATAGATTTTATTGTGTAACTTGTTTTGTTTACTAAGAAATTACTAACACCTTGTTATTTTTAACCGGCTTCAAAAAAGGAGGTTCTCAATTCGTTGGAATCATTTTTCTGTATCTTTGTAACCTGTATTTAGGTCTGAAATAAAGGTAAATTATTATTATTTTATCTCAAGCAGATCTCACAATCATTCAATAATTTCGTATTGCCGTAGGAACTACACCTTTGTTCTAGTAATTATCTATTTCCCACCAATATTCTATAGGTACATCGTACATACGAACTAGGAAATTTTACGTGTTTAAAAATGTAAAAAGAATAATAAATTTAACAACCGAACCTCCAGTTACTGTTAAAAAACTAGAATTATCCAAACTTTCACGCGATAACAAACAGTTTGTTTTTTGAGTATTTTTTTTACGCACAGTACATAAAGTATCTCGAAATATAAAATCTATACGGGCTAGGTCTTAGAAGTGAACATTTTGTTGACACTATATGGAACACAACTACTTGAAGTTTTGTCCTGGAAGAAATACAATAAAGGTTACCCTACTTAGAAAGAAAGGGTTTGACCACAGTGAGCGAGATAGCCATACATCATTTTTGCTTCAAGTAGGTATTCAGAGTCTGGACTCCATTTTTATCTATATCTTCATGGGACAGACAGCCACCGTAGTGCGACTATTAGGGTTTGTACGTAATCCGAAAATGAAATTTTCAAATGAGATCAAAGTCAAAGATTTTCATTGCCAAAACTGTGTACAAAGATGATATAAAAGAAACATTGGTATCAAACCCGTTCGGGCGTAGCAATATACAACTTATACATTATACATTGTTATTATTTATTTACTTACGAACTACTAACTGCTATTATTATAACAAACAAAGAATAAAAGAATAGAATTCTATATTTTTGTAAATCCGATTATTTTGATATTTCTTTTGCAATTTACTAGTATGAACTAAAATATTTAATAATAAACAATAATAGGCAACAAAGGACACAGGTCAATGTCTTAAAGATTCTTTATAGCAACTAGGTCGTCGAAGCCTTGGTTCAAACATGTTAACTTGTGCGTGTGTACGATTTAAGATCGATATTCTTACATTATTTTGTAGTTAGTAGTTTATATTCTTACATTATTTTGTAGTGTAGTTAGCTATTGAATAATGTTTTCTGATCAATAAATGATCGTGTTAGAGTAAAATATTGATGATTTAACAGAGGACATTGGAGAGAAAAACTAAAGAAAAATTGAAAATTACTGGAGAGGTATGATATAAAAAAAGTAATATGAAAATAAATACGCTTTAAATATTGCGTAACAAAAATAGAAACTGTCTAAATTTTTCAGTGTTTATAACAGTTTTTATCGTATATCTATAAAAAGTTACCCTAGGGAAATTAAAAGTTAATCATGGTGGGCAAAGTTTTTTTTTATTCTCTTCCCCTGTAATTGCAATCTGTCAATGGAGACATTCAGTAATTTTTAAATGGATGTTGCAGACTTGCGAGGCATGTGTCCAGTGACACATCCCCATAGTTTATAAGTTAGAGTAGGTCCTGAGGTACTCTCTCTTTTAATCTCCGGGAAACTGGAAATATCTCATCCATCAGGTGGTGTGCAAATCTGTTTGGATGTTGCTGCAGTCTATGACTGTACGCTTTGGCTTTTTCTTTTATTACTTCCCTGACCATTCTGATGCCAAGTTCTTTGTGGAGTCTCTCATTGGTGTACTAAGGTGCATCTACTATCATTCTCAGTATTTTTGACTGATATCTGTAAAATTTCTACATTTGAATTGGCAGCAGTGCCACACAATTCTATAGCGTACGTCCAAATGAGTTTTATTATGCATAATGGTGAGCAAAGTGGAAGGTAAAAGGTTACGTGGAAGACCACCTTACCTTTATTAAAGAACATAATTTCTACGGTATGTATATGTAGCGTCAGGCTCCGACATTGTTAATTAAAACAAACACAAAAGTCTTCACACAATCACTTTGCTTATTTCAAATAACAAAACTTTAAACTTCAAATTAATTTTATTCGTAATTTAGTGGTAGGGTAGGTGTGCACTGGGCGACGGTCGGCTAACGAATGACAAATCGTGCGCGCGCGCTGCTTTATATAGGGTCGCTGCTCGTTGTTTTCAAAACATTTGATGGTGGCGCCGTCACGGCCATGCTGACATACGCTCGTCCTCGAGCGTCTTCTGAGTGTCTGAGAATAAGACAACAAAATGTTCGCTCATCCTGACTCACTTAGTGACTAGTTTATAAGTTGTGAGGTTAATAACAAGATACTCAACAATGTGCTGGTCCGGCAAGCCCTTCAGCATACTAGAACTATTAATCCCTTCTCATCAGTCTCAAAACCGGAGACCGTATAAATCCCTCTCATCAGCTTTAAAACCGGAGACTGGATAAATCCCTCTCATCAGCTTTAAAACCGGAGACTGGATCCGTGCCAGACCGGAAATCCCTTTAGCTGACAGAGCTAGACCAGATTTCCCTGTGGCGAATGATAGACCGGATTTGCAATCCCTATAACCCAAAAGGTTAGACCAGAATGCAATCCCTATAGCTGAGTTATTGGACCGGACTCCCTTCAATAACTTTTTCCTACATTTTTTGATATATTAGTTCTCTCTCTTTTCTAATTCTTTTTCTTTACTTTAATTTTACTATTATTATTTTTATAATTAATTATCGTGATGGACAATGGCAGTAGTTACAACAGTAACCGAATCAGGTTACTCTGATGATGAATCCTCTAGACAATCGTTATTAGCGCTTAAAGTACGTGTACCAGTTGACTGAATGCTACCATCAATTGATAAATTGTTACTATCAGAAAATTCATCCTCAGCGTCACCAACCACAACTAAGCTAGGACCACTGCGATCGACTTCATGAACACCATTATTTTGACTTACATCCGCCGTCACGTCATCATCATTATAAGTTTCAGTTACTTCTACAAATCCTAATGGGCCCCGGGGTACTTCGCGTAAATTTTTATGGGCAATTTTGTATGTTCTATTGGTTCCGTTAACATGCTTCAGTTCGTACCTATCGTTTTCTAGGATAGCAGTGATTTTATAGGGGTCTTTATACTCTGGGTCCAACTTAGATTGGTGTCTTTCTTCACTTTTCGCAAAAACGAAGTCTCCAACAGAATAGGGTCTTATTTTGGCCTTACCCCGGTTAAAACGAGCGACATCAGACTGAGCCAGTCTCTTTATATTTTCTGACGCACTAGACCGTGCCGCTTCTAAATCTAGTCTGGCAGGACTTTCGGCACCTGAAGCAATTCTGGAAATACCTAACGAGTTACCTTGTATTCCCAACATCAGCTCGATTGGGGTAAAGCCAGTTTACTCTGCATCGAGTACTATTGAGAGCTAGTTGAATCTCGCCTAATTGTTCTTGCCACGACCTATCGGAATTACCTTCGGCTATTGTAAGTAGGCTTTTAAGAGTTCGCATAACACGTTCCACCTGGTCGTTGGCTCTGCAAGTACCCGTGGCTATAAAGTGTAACTCAATATTGTTGTCTTTACAAAAGTTCCTGAAATCTGTATTGTCGTAGGAGCGTCCGCGATCAGCTATTATTCTCTTCGGTGTTCCAAACAAATGAACAGAGTCTTTGACAGCTTCAATAGCATCAATGGAATTGAGTGTTAATGTGTGCTTCAGAAGGACATATTTTGTAAAGGCATCAATAGTGACAGAACAGTACTCCTTGCGGTCACTCTTACCACTGAGTTTACCTGTGAGATCTAAGTGCAAAGTATGCCACGGAAGTGGAACCTTGGGAATCGGGTGCAAACGAACTTGCTGGGCACCTGATGGACCCTTTGAAGACTTGCAAACCACACAGGAATCCACGAACTTCTTAACATATTTGGACATTTTACTAAACCAATAAAGGTCATATAATTTATCTAGCGTCTTTTCATAACCCATATGTTTTATGTCACTATGGACGTGGCTAATAAGCGACCATATTAAAGAGTGTGGAAGGATTGGTAACCACTTAGTAACTTTGGCGCGTTCTATTTTACGGTACAGTATGCCTTGCCTAATGTCGTAAGTATGGGCGATTTCAGAGGGTAATTGATTCGATTGTACTTTTGAGATTAAGTCTAAGATTTCAGAGTCTCGTTGTTGTTTTGTTTTGTTTCTTTTCATCTATTCAAAAATAAGTTAGTAAAAGGTAGAATCACCAACATGTTAGCCAGCTCTACTGTTTCTTCCGCCCATATGGTCATCATGGAACAAAAACGTAATAACCGCTCGTCCATCCATTTTGGGTCAAAATCAACCACTTCATCATTATCATCCACTCAAAACACTGCTGCCAAACTCATTCTACATGGTCTTAAAATTCTATTTAGAACACAGAGGATTTCAAGTAAAAATTGGAGAAGAATTATCTAAACTATGTTACATAAACGCATTGGTGCCACGAGGATCTGTATTGGGACCAGTTCTATACTCCATATACACTGCAGATATGCCCGAAACTCCAGGTATCACAACAGCAACATAGGCAGCTTCACTTGGGCAAAGCACACTAAAGCAAAAAGTACTGAAGCAAATATAGAAATAAGAAACATGTCATGGCTCCTTGACAATCTCGCCTCTCGCTCTTTTACAAACTCTCCAAGTACCTTGTTGTAAGTCTTTTACAAACTCTCCAAGTAGCCTTGCTGGAACCGATTTGGATGTACGGCGTGGAACTCTGAGGATCATAACTAACATAACTCATAACAAAAAAAAAACATAGAACATAAAAATAATAAAATAATAAATAAAATAATAAATCGTAAAACTCTAACCAAGAAATTCTTCAAAGTTTCCAAAATATTGCCCCGCCAACAATCTCAAACGCACATTAGTTTGTCTAAAACAGTGAAATTCATTAATTCCTAAAAATGCCTGCAGTAAGAGGAAGTGAACAACTACTGCAAGAAGTATAAAGGGCTATTAAACCAAGATAACAATGCACTTGCCAGGGGCTGTCATATTGTTGCTGCAGCAGAATGACATTACTTAATGTAGTGATGCCATAATTTATACCAAACCCGTGAAAATATTTATTTGAGCAGCATTATTTTTCTGAAATTCATCAACCTGTAAATTGGGCCACAAAAATAAAGCTTCATATTTATCAAATCATTCTGTACTGGTTACCCACAAAGGGTGGTTTCAGCATCTAAATCATATTAAATTAATTATTACAAGACATAATTAAAATATTTTAGTATGTGTAGCAAAATTAGAGGAACTTTAACTTCAACTTCTTGTTCTTAATGGCATCATTCCCAAGATGAAGCAGATCAGGAGTTAAATCATTTTCAAAAAGGAAAAGGTTTAATGTTTAAACGATTTTGTTTTGTTCAAAACAAATTGATTTAATTGGCTATTACAAATAGACTCTACTCTTTTATTCGAACGATATCTTGATGATAAAATTAAAATAAATCAAAACGTTATCCATAAAGATTGAAAACTGCAGTATTATATTTTGAATTTATTAAAATTGCTGTGCTATATTCTAGTTACGGAAATGTCTTTGTTATCAAAATTAAATTCTCAACTTCGTTTATCATTTTACAATGTGTGGGTAATTGTAGATTACAAAATCTATCGATTTAATCACAATTGTTAACTTTTCTACCAAGTCAAATTGATGACGGTAGTTCAACAAAATCATATTATTATAAAGTTCATTTCGGTAGTGTAGCAACCGGTAGTGAAAACGTTAATTGCGAACAAAGCGCATCTAAGCGATAAAATTACGTGGTGTTATTGTGAAACTTATTCAGTGTTAAAAGAGAACCAGAGAACATTGCTTTTTATAAAGAGTGTACTGAATATGTGGTGATCTATTAATTACGCAGTTATAACATGGGGTGAGTACTTGTGGCTTGTTTTTATCAATCTTTCTTTGAAGATAATCATAAAATATCAAAATTGTCTTTTAAATCTGTGTATTGCGCAATTTTACAATAAAGTTAGGTTTGTTACGTGACGTTTTATTATCTTACTGCGAACATGAACTAGGCGTATGAGATGTCATAACAATATGAAATTTTAGTCGAATTTTGGTATTTTATTGCACCACGGCTTAGTATTGCAAATGACTTTTATTTTTCTTTCTTTTTTTTTTTAACTCTTAGAAGAATGATATTGCTTACCAAGTATGATGACGTGGTTCCATAGCTATGAGTTGCTGTTTGAAATGTCACTTTTGCTCACACTCACACAATAATTTTTACTCACTTGTGAAGACACGCTTTTAACTACTTTTAATTATTGGTAGGGACGCTGTTATACGCATAACCTACCATTAATTATTACGACGGCATAATTGTACGATATCTTTACTTTTGATTGCACGATATCTTTACTTTTGATTTTAGCAATTGAACGTTTTACACTTTTGAGTTAGCCTTAGGGGCTGTTTCTCGGGTTTTTTATCCCACACTTCTGATGTAGCGTCAGGCTCCGACATTGTTAATTAAAACAAACACAAAAGTCTTCACACAATCACTTTGCTTATTTCAAATAACAAAACTTTAAACTTCAAATTAATTTTAATCGTAATTTAGTGGTAGGGTAGGTGTGCACTGGGCGACGGTCGGCTAACGAATGACAAATCGTAATCGTGCGCGCGCGCTGCTTTATATAGGGTCGCTGCTCGTTGTTTTCAAAACATTTGATGGTGGCGCCGTCATATATAATATCTCTTTTTGTTACAGACTCTATGACAGGGTTGGGCAGTATTTCAATTACATGTATTTGAAATACGTAATTGAAATACAATTACGTAATTTGTATTTGTATTTCAATTACTGCCTTAAAATGTAATTTGTAATTTGTATTTCAATTACCAGACGTCGAAGTAATTTGTAATTAGTATTTCAATTACTTCAGGCTTCAAAATACATTTTTAAAATACATTTACAACACATAACGCAAATTGTCAATGAGGTAATGACGGCCCATAATATTTTACTTTACGAACATTAGTTTGAAGTCGGTGCCAATAATGATCGTTTGCCACAAATACGTTAATCTCATAGGGGCTTATATTTTGCGCTGTTTGGGGTAACTACAGTAAATTATATACAGATATGAAGTTAATTGTAAATTCAATTCCTATGTTACTGTGAGTTAAAAAGTCAAAAAAATGTTTTTGAACCTTTGTAGCTTTTGATGGAAGTACTGGTGGAAGGTAATGCTGCTAAAGGGTGGTAATATTTACAGATGGTGGTTTTTTACGCTGGTTCTCCGTGTGGTGACGGATTAAGAATACAAATGTCACCACCCATCTCCTCCCGAGGGTGCTGTAAAAGTCAGCTAAGGGATATTGCACACAGATAACATCCTCTGTGAGAGACGGAAACCTCGAAAATAAACCCTGTGCCAACACGCCTGGTCAGCGGGTACCTACACTACATAAACACGAAAAACTTTATTTCGAAAGTCACAAATACGAATTTCATAATACCGATTTTCATAATTCCGAATGGTTAATAAAATCGGTTAATAAAAAACAAAGTTATTTGTGAACAAACATTAAAAAAAACATGCTCTTTTTTAAAGTTGGGTAAAAATATTAGTATAAATGTATTTTGTAATTTGTATTTCAATTACAAACAGCCAAAAGTAATTAGTATTTTGTATTTCAATTACTTGCAAACGCAGTATTTTGTAATTTGTATTTCAATTACAACAAAGCATGTATTTTGCCCAGCCCTGCTCTATGATAGATAAAAACAAAAAAAATATTTTGATTTTAGAACGATCTTAGTTATGTTATAATCGGCCACGTGTTTTGTATTTTTTTTCTACTGTTAACTTTCATTTATTACACGAGTCTCTTAACATTACATTTAAGCAAATGTTATGAATTAAACGAAAGTTAATATTTTGATTAAATTAGTCTGAACATAATTTTATTAATAAGTTCGCACTGCGTTAATTCCCAACTCCGGTTTTTTTATTCTGTTTTTATTTTGGTGTATATTTTTAATTAATGTTCATTGCGACAATTGGCATTGTTCATATTTTTTTTAAACTCTTAATTCGTAAACCATTTCGGGGAATAGAGTTTCTGATCATGATCCATTAGTTTTTTCGGAAAATTTGCTATATTAACGATTATTTTTCCAAAAAAGCAAATGAGCTCTATTTACCCGTGATATAAAGGACTTAAAATAATAAGGCGTTCTTAGGGATATACTAATCTGTGGTAGACTTGAAATTGGTCTATTAATTTATTAATATTTTGCGATTGACTCGCTATGCTTTTACTAAATAAACTAAATTATAATGGAAAAAATGATAAATATAAAAAACAGCAGGTCAAAAATTATAAACAATCCCAATTATAAATATTATTAAACGCCTCATAAACAGTTTCACTAACAAAATGATGTGTACGTTATGCGTTTCGTGATATATGCATGTAAATTTTATCATGTGGCGCTCGCGATGTACAGAACTAGAACACTGAAGATAAATAAACATTTTGAAGGCGTTAAGGCACTAATTTCTTTTTTTATAGTTTTTCTACATTGACGTTGGCAAATACAGTACAAGGCTAACCCTCCTGCATAAACGGAGGAAAGAAAAAAAAGGAATGGCTATTCAAGGACTGATCACAGGTTCTATGCATTATAAATAATACAATAAGTTACATAAACGAAGACTTTGCCACTGTGTTTTCAATAAGTGAATTCCTCTGAAAAGGTTTTAATGATATTATTATGTTCTAGAAAGGTTGCAAAAAGTAACTCTTTTGTTCTAGCACTCTATTTTCACTGCTTATCCCATGAGTAATAGAGATGTTGTGATGTTGATAAGCGTAACTTATACCATTAAGGCTTTACGTACAATCCGTGACCTTTCCATGTAGATCGCAGTCTTGACAACTTCGTCAAAAAGAAAATTAATAAAAACTTAGCGAAAGTCATAGACAATTAGAGAAAGCAAACCGTCGTTATACGCCATTACGCTCTGACCAATTACGGGTCATATACCGTAGTTTGAATACCAATCACGTTCGTTGAAAGTGAGTAGCGCCAATTTTGGCGGGGCCCGATTGGTTGATGTGTTTACGTTTTGAATTTCTATTCTTTTGTGGTTTATAGGGTTCGACAGTTCAAAACGATAGCTCGAATTTCGTCATTATTAGTTGCCTGGTACGATTATGACAGAGAAGTGCGTGTGCAATGGCAAATTTCGGAACGGAAGGTTAAATTTATTTATTATAACTTTTGGTTTTGAAATTGGGTCAGCTACATTAAACCGATTTCTGTCAAAATTACCTATCTATTAAACTACAGATTATAGAGACTAATGAAGCATTCGGCAACGATATTTTACTTACCCCTCAATACTGAGCTTTTCTGCGTAAACCGGGACATCCCCTCTGTATATTGATTTTTGACAGGTCTCTTTGCTGTTATAGTGGTAGAATATGGACTGCGATTTCCGAGGTGGTTGCTTCGATTTCCGCCCAGTATAATTGTGTGTGATGAACACAAATGTAAGTAATAGGGTGGTGTTATTTGTATTCTTAGTTTTTCACCACATTCGACACCACAGAACAAGGCATACCCACAGGCTAATAATAAAATTATATTTCTAGTAGTTAAAGTAACACAGTAAGAAGATAGATCATATTATGTAGGTATGTATACATAACTTTCAAGCTCGCCAATAATAAATTACGATGACTAATGATAAAAAATATACGTTGTTTTGTCGGCCTTGGCCTCTGATTTCACAATAATAATATTATTGATAAAAAGAACGTGTTCGTAATAATATTTTTGTGTTAAACACGCCATGTTATTTAAAACAAGTATCACCAACTTGTTTTACATTGTATTTATCATCTACATACCACATAATATAAATAAATATTATTTAACATAGTATAAATAAAATAAACACAGAACAAAATAAAAAAGCGTTTGTGAATACCTACTCATCGTGTACCTTTTAGTTAGACAATGGTTAAACTTAAAATAATGTTTTAAATAATTTTAAATTAATATAGAGTGCTCTAAATGGGCTCATATTCAACTGAAAATTGACTCTCTCTAGTTTTTAGGGTTCCGTACCCAAAGGGTAAAAACGGGACCCTATTACTGAGACTTCGCTGTCCGTCCGTCCGTCCGTCCGTCTGTCACCAGGCTGTATCTCAAGAACGGTGATAGCTAGACAGTTGAAATTTTCACAGATGATGTATTTTTATTGCCGCTATAACAACAAATACTAAAAATAAAATAAAATAAATATTTAAGGGGGGCTCCCATACAACAAACATGATTTTTTTACCGTTTCTTGCTCGATACTAATAACGTTGCCTTATGTTGCATAGATAATGGTACGGAACCCTTCGTGCGCGAGTCCGACTCGCACTTGACCAATTATTTTATGTTACGATTTGCCCTTTGCCACTCAATAATACTGGCCAGTTAATATCATACGTTGTAAACAAATGGCTCTGAATTCAAAATATGTAAATAAACGATCACACATCAGAAACGTACAAACCAAAAATACAGAAACTGCTTATTTTTTATCTTTATTTACTTTACTATAGACACATATGGATATTTGGCGAGAATTCCCCAAGTAGATAATTTTTATATAATTCATAACATGTTTATGAAATATTTTTAAATTTGATAGGATATTTGAATTAGGTAACTATATCTATTTCTAAACTTAGTGCAAATCCAAAGGCAAAATCTAATTCTATCGAATATTACTATTCATGGTGTTTGAGGTTGGACTAGACTTTTTTTTTGTGGGTTTATTAGTTGGATTTCGTCTAGGAGAATTTTCCTATGTGTGCGCCTATTACCTCGTGCATAGTTATTTTAATCGAGATTCACAGGACTACAAAATTGATGTATGCGACACAAATAACTCCATATTTTTCTTTCTTTTATAGTTCGAATACTTCACAGCCAGTGAGCTCAAAAGTGTTATGAAAATTTATAAAAAAATGTCTATGGTGGAAACTTCTATTATGGATACATCCACAATTTTTTCATCGTGTCAGTGTGCGTCTATCCGTCTCACTATCACGAAGTCCGAGCGTGTTTAATTGGAAATCCTACGTATTTTATTTAGATATTCCATGAAATGTTTTTATTGTTATTTCCTATCCAGGGAAATGGCGAATATATACGTCCCGTTATGAATCATTACCAAGAACTAACGCCCCTAGGTTTTGATAAAATTATGTTATGCGCGGGATTTACCAAAAATACAGCGGATGACACCGCTTGGTACAAAACAACTCAAGATTATAGTGATGTGACGTAGTTGGATGGTGTTATGCTGAAATAAGATAGAAACTGACCACAAATAAAATAAAGAAAAAAATGTATATTTGCTGTTTTGTATAATCTAATTGAGCCCCTGGCTATACGCCACGGTTTAATCACGAGCCCCTGAGTTGTGGTCAGCCACCCGGGCTCTTCCGGCTTAAACCCTGCATTGAACTATGTGATCTTGCAACTTATTATGTCCATATTTTGCAAATAAATGTTCATTCATTCATTTAAATGAAGTTATCATAAATAAAGAAACTATTCCGCAGTTATTTAAATTACATATATTAAACACAATGAGCTCCTCGTGTGCCTTGGTTCATTAATGTCAAGTTAAATAGGTATTGTATAGTAATAGCACACAGGCTTCGTACTGGACACTTTCCCACAAGAAAATTTGGACATCTAATGAAAAAGACTGATTCGCCTAATTGCGACCAATGTAACGTGATTGATGATGTCCAACATTTGTTGTGGGAATGTGTAAAGTACGAAGATAAAAGAGAGGAATTATTTTCTAAATTACAACTCAATAGATATAATATGGGACTGTATCAGGCCATTCTCAGTGAACCTGAGAGTGTAGGGGCTATCATGGTATACAGAATTTTCATGTTGTGATTTTTTTTTTATATATATTCTGTAGACAAAGATAAAAAAAAAGATTAAAAAAAAAAAAAAAAAAAAAAATTAGAACGACAGAGCAATGAGGGCGTTTGAAATTATTGCTGTGTGGTATTGCAAGCACGCCACACACACTAAAATTACTACATGTAAATAAGCAGTGTAAAGTTGCGATTGGTGGTTGGACAATGAACTTCAAAGCATTGAAATTCAGTTTAGTACGTTCTTTGAAATTGATACTAGGATTTTGCGACTTCGACTAAGTAAACACCTTTTTACGTAATAATTCCGTACCAATTATAAAATAGATAGCTGTTTTAAAAATCCTTAGTACACAACTACACACCTAGTACCTATAGTCTTAATAGTATGCAACAGTATGCAAACCACGTTCCTAGATTCTATAGTTTCGACTGAGCGTTATGGATATCAGCTTCTCCCATACATAAATCACCCTTCTGAATTTCCACAATAAAAAAGCATTTTCATGACTAGGTACTCCTGTAAAGACCTCAACCTTTTTTGAAGTTTCAAAAATGTTTTCAATATTAAAAAAATAATTAATCTTATTAAAAGACATGTCTAATGTATAGGTAAAAAAAGTAAGTAAAATTTATTAATTAGGTAGTAAAATAAATAAATATTCATGGACATTTCACATAACGTCCTCTGGTCATAGGCTAAACTTATATGCTTGTGTTATGGGTACCAGAATACGGATAGAATACATATACTACTTTTTCTTTTGTAAATACATATGTACCTATAATACATAGAAACACCCATACGTAGTACAAACATTTGTATGATAATTAGAAAAATCACACAAATGATTGTCCCGAGCGGGAATCGAACCCGCGACCTCTTGATCGGCAGTCCGTTACATAAACCACTCAACCACGAGGCTCGTCAGAAAATATAAACCAAATATTCGGAACAGACAACTAATTAATCAACATTTGCTATTCACACTGTTAATATAAGTATATTATTATGTATATTCGAGACGCGTGTTTGTATTTCTTGATCACGCCCAATGTAGTAGGAGTTAAGTAATCGTTAACTAGGCCGAATATGGGCGAGTTAAGAGTTATATAATAGTACAATATTGTTCAAGTGGACAAATGATTAATTAACATTCAAAACAAGATGTTCTGTTTCATTGAGCTTTCATTTATAGGTCTAGTACGAACAGTTAGATATGTAGTATTAAGGGCCTACATCAATATTATCGTATATCATCGCCGACACGTACATATTAACACAGCCAGTAGGCACAGAAAATGAAGAATTAGGGATACTTTTCCTATTTACTCAAAATCTACTAAATATATTTTAATTCTGATTTACGTGTTTCTATATATAATAGTTACTTATGTTTTTAAAGTTATTTCATTAGTTAATACGCGATAATAGACCGACAAATGAAAAAAATAAACAATTTGAGAGGTTGTTTCGCCAAGATTTTCTATCGAGAAAACTATTTTCAATCGCGTTTCTGAGTTTATGCGATCCTAGATAATATATTGAAAAAACATATACTTAAAAATTAGAGCTCTAGCCATTCAATCTAAAGAAACAATGAAAACTTCGTACATAGAAAAATGCACGAAGCTATTTTGGTATCCTCTTAACTAGTTTCTGACGTTTCCAAAGAGCTTGTAAAACATTCCAACTTGAAATAAAAAAAATTACTTTGACTTCGAAATTGATCACCTTTTGATATCTGGGCATTATGTAAGAGGCCTAAAGGTTGAGGAAATCAATTTCTTAGGTAATTCTGGTCAAAAATTCTAGAAAGATGTTATTGTAGATGTATTCCTGGTGTAAAGAATTGTAGTCGATACCAAATTAGTGAAAAGTCTTGGTGTAAAAATAGTATGGGTGTATGTGTATGGCATCAGTATTGGCAAGTGAAAATGAAAAGGAAAATGTTAGAGGAGGAAAATGCTTGGTTAGCGTGGATAGTTAGTAGTCCAAAATAAAACCTTCTGGTATTAAAGGCTCGTGCGTATCCAATACATACGATAACGTTGAAAATTTTAAAACAAAAGATGTTTGAAAGGAACATCTCGCATAAACTTGTCCAATTACACAGCCACAACAACGTCCAGTCGTCACATGTTATCTTGTACGGGCGTCCATGCCTACGTCCACTATATTAACATCAATAAAATAATCGTAGAAACCTTCAGTGCATCGCAGAACGCCGCGTAGAACGCCCGTGTGCGAAAATATTTATAAAAAAAAATTATAATTTCACGTTCTTACCAAAGTGTTTTAATAAAACTTTTTAAAAATGGCGGAAGGCGATGTGCCTTTAGTCACAAGTTTTAGCGGTAGTGAAATTGAATTTGGCGCGAACGGAACGAAAATGACAAGAGCAAATTCGAGGTTTGTTTTCATTTTTGTCTAAATTATGAAATCTGTTTACGGGTGTATTCCGATGATGTGTTATGTATGACCTTTTTGTGCTGACTTGAAATAATTATTATTCTAGCTATTTCCAAGTTGTATGTCAAGTGTGAAGTTTTTACATTTTTAATGAATTAAAACGGTACATGATCATCCTTGTGCTACTAGATGCGTTGACAAAAGTGCTTTGTTCGTGTTCAATGTTATATATTATGTTTATTTAAAACAAAGTTTTTATTAAGCCGTAGAAATATTAAAATTTATTCAATTAAATATGTGTCTTTCGTAAATAAAGAATGTACAACATATATAAACAGTTTATTTGTACTGAGTGCATTATTCTGAAAGGATTATGTTGCCATGAAAACAAAGACAGCGCAACGAACCTGCTTTGTAACAATTGTGTATAAAACTGGCTAGTATTGCAATAATAACAGCATTTTTTATTAGTAATCATATTACGGCTGTAGAAAACTTCGCCTACAGTAAAATGAATTTAAAAAGTTAAGTTTTTTTCTTAATCATCTACATGATTCTATATTTGTGTAATGCCAGATTATTATTATAATGTAGGTAGAATAAAATTAGCGTCAGATATATTAACGCTTCTTAAAATATCAACTTAAGGGCCTACATCAATATTATCGTCGACATGTACATATTAACACAGCTAGTAGGTATAGAAAATGAATTAGGGATATTTTTTTTGTTTACTCAAAATCTACTAAATATATTTTAATTCTGATTTACGTGTTTCTTTAAATAATAGTTACTTATGTTTTTAAAGTTATTTCATTAGTTAATACGCGATAATAGACCGACAAATGAAAAAAATAAAAAATTTGAGAGGTTGTTTCGCTAAGATTTTCTATCGAGAAAACTTTTTTCAATCGCGTTTCTAAGTTTATGCGATCCTAGATCATATATTGAAAAAACATATACTTAAAAATTAGAGCTCTAGCCATTCAATCTAAAGAAAAAATGAAAACTTCGTACGTAGAAAAATGCACGAAGCTATTTTGGTATCCTCTTAATTTACATGAAGATATGAATTAAAGAGTAGGTAGGCAAAAAAATTATCACAAAAACTGTTTTCTAAAGAAGTTACGATAATATTGTACATGAAAAATTGTTAGGTAAAGAAAGTTGGGAATCAAATAACTTACATTTTAATCTTGTTTCTCAATAACTTTTCGCCACAAAATAAATTGGTAACTACATGTAGTACTTAGTATTAGTATCAATAATTTTAATGGTATACTTATATTGCATTTTTATTATTGAAAAATTATAAGAGCATGGTATGACAGGTAATTCATAAAATCATGAAATTTAATTACAAATAATTTTAGAAACTTATGAGATGCGCACACACGTTGTTACTTTAAACTTTTACAAACGTAGGATAACGTGACGTAGACAAAGAAGTGTAACTTCTTACATGCGTAAGTACACACACACTTTTTTAATGAATCATACTCAAAGATCAAGCACGGAACGATCACTAGTAAGAAATAAATACATATTACCAACAATAGGATATTAAATTAGAAAATAGGCTCAAATGTGGGTCAATAGTAGTATATGGCCCATTCCCTGTTGTATAGCAACTGGAAATTATACTATCAATCAATTTGAAGCACATTGTAAATGGGAATTGGGAAGTCACATTCATAGCGCTCTGGGAAGAGCTAAAGAACGGATTAGACTGAGTGCTTATTACATTTAGCTAAAAACTGTACTAAACGAAATAAACTAAATTATAATGGAAAAAATGATAACCATAAGCGGGACTTGAACCCGCGACCTCGGAAGCCGTTCCGTCGCTCTCCCAACTGAGCTATTATGGTCCACGCAAATGTTTACCAAATTTTCCACTACAATCATCTCAATGCGAGTTTTAACATCGTGCGATGTTTTTTTCCGTACAACGCCATCTATTGAGCGGTTTGCACCAACTCCATCAATCGATCAGTTAGCGTTCTTTACAGAACACAATTGGACCGAAGTAATGGCTGTACATGTATTTCTACATTAATTTATTAATATTTTGCGATTGACTCGCTATGCTTTTACTAAATAAACTAAATTATAATGGAAAAAATGATCAATAGATGGCGTTGTACGAAAAAAACATCGCACGATGTTAAAACTCGCATTGAGATGATTGTAGTGGAAAATTTGGTAAACATTTGCGTGGACCATAATAGCTCAGTTGGGAGAGCGACGGAACGGCTTCCGAGGTCGCGGGTTCAAGTCCCGCTTATGGTTATCATTTTTTCCATTATAATTTAGTCAATCGCAAAATATTAATAAATTAATGTACTAAACGATTTATTTTTACAGCTTAGTTGAGATAGGACTAATGGGTCTTGTTTTCGCACTTTACCACGGCTAAATTATCGTTTAAGTTAACGTAAGTCTAATAAGCACTAAAAATGAAAACAACTATTGGTGTATTTAGATTAATTGGCTATTTAATTGTGCTCATTTATATTAGTAAGATCTTTAGTGTACAATAAACAGTTTTTTAGGAAGAAATTTCAGTTAATATTGACGGATTGTGAACAGCAACAGCTATAAAAATTCATTTTTAAGTTAAGTTTAGTTTAGTTGTGCACATAGAATTGGTACCATTGTATGTTTAGTACCCATAACTATGTTTAGATTGCGACATACGAAAAAAAATGCCTTCGAAACTTGTATGTGTGTGTACTCACTTGTGAAAATATTAGTGAAATTCTTTTTTTACAATGATTATCACATAAAATAATTAATTATACTATTAATAACCAAAATAATCAAAGCTATGTCACACTTTTACGGCCGCTTGCAGCAAACTAAGCTAAATTATGTATTTTTTTTTAATTACATTTGAGCGCGAAATTGCAGTTGCAAAATTTTTTTTTATTCTATTTTTAAACATGATTTATTTAAAATGTCATCTGTTGACTAACTAAAACTACGAAACAAAACGAATAGCTGTCATATTAAATACCGGTTGGATTAACATATTTTGGTAAGGTCGCGGTCGTTATCTACGCAATCAGTCAACATTTTTGTTACTAAATAATCATTAAAATGGCTTTAATAATATTTTAATACCGTTACTTTCTACGCTCTACTTTGTTTATGTCCTTTATCCCACAGGACGTATTTATTTAGCTACTTTCTTTACTCTACCTTTTCTATGACTTCAAGCAAGTTAAATCATCCCACATGGTCCTATAATATAGAATCAATATTATTTTATTAAGTACCGATTTTTAAAAGGACTTTAAAAAACCAAGATAGGATTGGTTCCTATGAACTTAAATACCGATATTTGGATTTGTTTGTTTATGTTTAGATGTCAATGGAAGCTTTGAGTTAGGAATTATGTCCGAAGAATGGCTATATCGGAAGTGTATTTGTGTCAGAAAGATAAATTTATAGAGATAAAAATAAAACAACTAAATTAATATTTTAAACGCAATTTGCATATTATGTTCAAAAAACGTATAAATGGTTATTTCCTGCCTTAAAGATACAACCTCATATCAATGTCAATCGTTTATGCTACACGCAATTTCGCGAGAGTGGACAATTTTTCCTTTTAATTTTAGTAGGTATGTGTTGTTTGGCTGTATACGTGTGTCACCTGTGCTTGTGCGTTCTTTTTTTAAAATATATATTTAAAATGTTTCGGTATAGATGTAGTGCTGTATCTGGTCTAAGGTATTTTCTGTTTTTTTTTTTTTTTTAAATTTGTATTTAAATTTTACGCGCTATGTTCTATCACGTTCTACTTCTCACTTTTCATTATCAATATTAAATAAAACATGACATTTAATAAATTTTTTAATTGTTTTTTGTTTCTGTAATAGGATTTTGAAATTAAGAATCTCGGTAGCAGTAATACTCTATTATTTATGGCATTTTCTTTAAAAACTATTACTATGATCATTGTCAAAAAAAAACACCTGATAATTGAGGGCACAGATTGAGGGGCTATTTTGACATGGTCATGGAAAGCCAGTAATATTGTTAGGAGTGTTTTGCGAACAAATTTGGAAGGAATCAAAAACAGAGGAAGACTGAAGAAAAGGTGGTTAGATTATGTAAAAGAGGATCTGAAAGATAGGGAATTAATCACAGATATGACGTCAGTAAATATGTCATAAAGGCCCAAAATAATAATGATGATATTGTAATTATTGTTATGTCTAAGACACCGGAAAGCTTATAATTATCTACTGTCTAGTTCTCAGAAGTTTCTGACGTCGATCGATTCGTCTTTCGTTCTTCTATGGACAGCTTTCTCAGCAAATTTAAGATTAGCTTTATTAGTTTATCTGGCTGCTGGGCTTCTGTATGATGATTAAGATTCATCATTAGATATGTATGATGTCCATGGACTAGAAGATGCAAATTGAGACGACTATGGACAAGCTAGACCTACGATATGATAAAGGCCATGGATAGAATCTCTCTCTCTCTCTCTCAATCTGAATTTAAAAAAAACGGTCATTTACGTTTGGACTCGCGCACAAAGAGTTTTGTACTACTATTATTAACTATATTATATTCGTCATACCAACCAAAAATAACATAAAATAACGGGATTTCAAATAACGGGGTAGGGGCAGGACAACGATGATGATGATGATAATGAGTATTTGTTGTTGTAGCATCAGCTGATATACACGAACTGAAATTTTCACCTCTCTACCACCCACTATAACGGAAGGTAGTGCTTGCACTATCATTAGTCTGCGCGAGTGCATTCTGCCAATGAAATAAAACACTTCTATGCGATGCTGTTTATATATATCATAAATCTATATAATATAGAATTTTCTATTACGAGAAATGTATATAATATGGATCCTATGTAAGCAATATTTTCATCTAATTTTGCAATTCTAACTGTACATTATCCATAAAGAATTCATTCTTATTGCTCAATAAATTAAGAAATTTTGATTGTATGTTGCCAGCACTAAGGCATGGTTTTTATGACATTTCGTTTTTTTTTTACATTTTTTCTAACTAATGTTTTATCGCCTAGAGTTTTATTTTAGATTTTATTAATTCATATAATAAACATAAAGTGGTAGGTTAAAATGGGTGAAGGATATATAAACCGGAAAAACATTTTATGAGAAACTTTGTTCGAAGCAATTAATTAAATAAGATCGTGTTTATTTAAATATTTAATTATTACTGTAAGATCCAGCTAAGAGAAAATTTTCTTTATTAAATTCCCTTTATAGGCTACGCTATGCGCTTACCATTAGGCGGGCTGTGAGAAAAGATAAACAACACCGTGTCCTTAACTAATTCTCTCTCTAAAACTCTTATGATCTTTACGCCATCTGTGTTCGTTGAACTAAAAACCACGTGAACTTATTTTTTATTTTGAAACACCGCATTGTTACTCGATTAAGATTAGCCTATATTATTAGTACTAAGTTGAGATCCTTTTAGCCGTTTCGAGAGTAAAGAACTAATCGTTAAAATCATTTAAATATCAGTATCTATGTATTTGTTAAAATAGCATGTAACATGTAACTATCAAACCCCATTACTATAACACGAAGGTTATTATTAAATAATTACTTAAAACTATGATCACTCATGCAATAGTTGGAATAAGTCACAGACCGTAGTTCGAACGTTTAGAACGAGACCTTGATTAGGTTACGATTTCAAGTATTTTCAAGTACTTTTACAAGATTTCAAGTACTTGTGAATAATACTGGAAAGTAATAAATATACTATAAATCAGGGGAAAATTTTAGCCGTATCTCAAAGGCTTAGCCATAGCGAGATCTATTGGCTAGCTAAAATTAAAAAAATTAAAAAACACGCTTTATTTAATCGAATTATTGTATTGTCATCGGTCTTTGACAGGTGTGCAAAATTTGAAGAGAATCTGACCGTTTAAAGTGGGTCAAAATAGCATCCAAAGGAGTCGGTTACAAACATACAAACAAACATACAAACAAACATACAAGTGAAGCTAATATAAAGCGTGTAAAAAAGGAACTAAAATCTCAGTCAGTTGAAGAATAACAAATTGTACATAAGTACATAACTTTTTACTATTAAGAGTCTACCGTAGTGGTCTTGTAAAAAGTGTACGCAGTACCCAGTATCTTGTAAAGAATTATACAAATATACTAGCTGTCCCGGCAAACGTTGTTTTGCCATACAATTCTGTGTAAAAATCAACAACAAAAAATTTCATCAAAATCGGTCCAGCCGTTTAGGAGGAGTTCAATTACAAACACACGTACAGAAGATTTATATATATAAAGATAAATGTTTTTATTTATGCCACGAAAGCCAGAGAGAGGCGTGTTTTGAAAATTAGCGTCTCGGGCCATTTGATTTGACGCCCCGGCCAAAATTAATTAGACGCCCTATAAATAAATAGAGATAGAGCAGAATTTTGAACTTAAATATAAATATTCATGGACATTTCACACAACGTCCTCTGGTCTCAAGCTAAGCTTATATGTTTGTGTTATGGGTACCAGAATAAGGATAGAATACATAAACTACTTACTGTAAATACATACTTATAATACATAGAAACACCCAGACGCAGTACAAACATTAATTTGTATGACAATTAGAAAAATCACACAAATGATTGTCCCGAGCGGGAATCGAACGCGCGACCTCTTGATCAGCAGTCTATTATATGAACCACTCAACCACGAGGCTCGTCACTTGAAGGCTTTCGCTGCAATTCTCACACTGTCCGCCCGGGCCGTGGCCCTTTGGCCCTATAAATACGTCTCTGACAAAAGCAAATTACAAATATGTGCGGAAAAATATATTTCTTCTATATTTTTGAGGTGATTTACCATCGTCTATTTATAAGTGATGGTATAAAAGCAGGTCGATAATGGGACAGTTTCCATTTAAAATACCGCGTTTGCAGTTTTTGGTATAAAGAAAAAACATGGACCCAAATTTTGAAATTTCAAAATTACGCCGGTTTTGCACGATATTTTTAGACATTGCATTAATTTCTAAAAATATATGAATGAGAATACGGTTTTAATTTAAAATTATAACAGTTACAAGGTTGTTTTTAAGTGTTAGGTCTAATGTATAGTAAGTGCGCAATTGGACATAAATAATAAATAAATATTCAGGACATTTCACACAACATCCTCTGGTCCCAAAGTAAGCTATATTTCTATGCTTGTATTATGGGAACCAGATACGGATAGACTACATATACTACTTTTCTTTTGTAAATAACATAGAAAACACCCAGACGCAGTACAAACATTTGTATGACATTTTTGGATATCACACAAATAATTGTGTCAACCGGGAATCGAACCCGCGACCTCGTGATCGGCAGTCCATTACATAAACCACTCCACCACGAAGCCCGTCTTATTTTTGGGCATAGACCTCCATTTTGGGAGGGAATTTACCACGCTGACGAGGCGTACTGGCGATGGTATAGGATTTAGTTTCGAATTTTCCGTCTCTCACAAAAAATGTTATCCGATTATAATATCCTTAGCTAAATCATGCCTTTTATCACATGTTTAAGCTTCTCCTGCGTTGTAAGGAGTAAATTATATTGGTACATTGTAGCAGTATTTGGCACTTGCATAGCATTAAGTGGACTGGACACCTAAATGTAGGAGTAGGCATTTAAATTAACTGTTGTTATTACATCCATGACAGGACTTAATAGTGTACCATAGACAATGTAGATTTTATTAGTGAGACATCACTTTATTGTTCGAGGCTAAAATTAGCGTCCCAACAAGATATTTTTCAATTATGCAATTTAAAACGAGTGGGAAAACGTTAATAAACAGATGACAACTTTAGGATTCCGTATATAAAAACTCTTCCAAGTGCAAGACGGACTTGCCCGTGATGGGTTTTGTACCATTATTGGAGGAGCCACGCGCCCAGCACTGGAATGTTAATGGGCTTGAGAGGAAGTTCATAGCTGCAACAGAAATAGGTACATCATCTGTGGTAATTTCAACTGTCATATCCGTTTGTGATATGCCACCTATTGAAGACGGGCGGTTGGAAACACAGCGGACTTATAGATTCTCGATAACTTTTTTGGCTACGGAACCCTAAAATGGAATATAGTCTTATTCATTTCGCAGTGTAAAATGTTTTTCTCAGCAACGTTAAGGAAAGTCAAACTAATAATAAAAACTTATTCAGTCGTATTCCGCGAACAAAACTACTAAAAATATTGACACACGTGTTTTACTGCAAAGCATCCTGAATTCTGATAGGTTGACAACAAGAACTAAGCGCGAGCGGCTTAAGTCTTTAGGATATAACACAGATCCTATTCTTCTTCGCAACGGGCATGCACTGAAAACTGTAGGAAGAAGTAGTGATCATAACAGATAAATCTGGTTGCAGTTATACTAGGCGAAATCATAGTCTGATTAGGCACAACCGCAAAAACAAAAGATATTACAGTTGTCGAAAAATTGTGATTTTCTCTTTTATTTGCGGTGTTGCTTGCCATTTGGTATCCTGCACTTCTTTCTGCCTTTGTCTTAAAATGTGTGATAACTTTTAATCCTTTACGTGATGGTGTTTGGTGTATTTTTCCTCCATCTTTGTACACTACGTTTGAATTAAATCCATTTACATCACAACTTTGGCTTGACAATAAATCAGAAACTTATCTGAAAATATAAATTAATAATCTGTTAAGTAGATATCCGGTTATATTTTAATAATATTATTACTAATAATGTGTTAAACAATGTATTTAGTAAGGTCATTGTTTACTGAAAATTGAAAGTACATCCTATTTCAATGACGTAATCCAATGTCGAGTGCCTAAACTTGTGATAGATGTTAAAGGTTAATGCTATTTGATTTTTAACCTTAAGTTTCTTTGTTAAGGTGTAAATTGAGTTATTTTATTTAGATAAATATAGCAAGGATATAGCTATTTGGACAAACTCTAGAGCGCGTTGTAATATCTGTGTCTTTAAATGATTCAGTTGTATTTTACTTAGTCTGAGATGAAAATTAGACTTAAAATCAGGTATTTTTAGGTAAAAAATGAATATTGGACTGGGTATTTCTTAAGTGGGGAAAAAACAATTAGACTAGCTACACTGTTGCCGTTAAAAGTCATAGTGCTTAAGAAGGTCGTTCACGAGGATAAGACATTTAAAAGACGTTTACCACCTGTTTAGGATAAGATATTTTAAACATGTGACCCATCACTACTTTTTCCTATACAATCGAAAGAATGGTGAATGGATTCATTACCGTTCTTTCGGTCGTCGTCTACTCTAGATTTCTTCCAAATTATTCGCAGTACATTATCGCCCTTCCATCACTTTACAGCACTATACCAAGACAGACGCTCACTTTTATTTTTATTTTTGGGCACTTTCAGACTCTCTAATTCGTTTAATTTACCACTAGCAGTTATCCGCGATTCCGTACGCGTAGAATTTAGCAGGCAGCGTGAATTAAATTAAAGCTTTATAGCCTTCCTAGATAAACGTGTTATCTAACACAGAAATATTTTTTCCTGATCAGTGGCTTCTGAGGTTAATGCGTCCAAACACACAAACTTTTCCATCTCAATACTTAGCATTCGCGTTCATGTATTCTATCATGCATCGCTTTTGTAACACTATGAAAAACAAAGATATCTAATACATACTTAACTTTTCTAAACAACTCTATTATTTTCTAATGATCACAAACCCAGATATTATTGCATTATTGTTATGTTATGAGGCAATGACGTCATCATGTTAAAGTGGGCGGTTGCACAGATAATAAAAGCTATTAAAGCCTTGTGTTTACACTGTTCGTACATACAGACATTGGTACAATTCTACGTACGCAACTAAACTTAACTAAAAATGAAAATTGATAGTGTCAATAGCACAATTCGGCAATGTTTACGGAACTTTCTTATTATAAAAACGATGTCTTATAGACTAAAATTTTAATTAAGGGCCTACATCAATATTATCGTATATCATCGCCGACACGTACATATTAACACAGCCAGTAGGCACAGAAAATGAAGAATTAGGGATACTTTTCCTATTTACTCAAAATCTAGTAAATATATTTTAATTCTGATTTACGTGTTTCTATATATAATAGTCACTTATGTTTTTAAAGTTATTTCATTAGTTAATAAGCGATATTAGACCGACAAACGAAAAAAAAAAATTTGAGAGGTTGTTTCGCTAAGATTTTCTATCGAGAAAACTTTTTCAATCGCATTTCTGAGTTTATGCGATCCTAGATCATATATTGAAAAAACATATACTTAAAAATTAGAGCTCTAGTCATTCAATCTAAAGAAACAATGAAAACTTCGTAAATAGAAAAATGCACGAAGCTATTTTGGTATCCTCTTAATATAAATATACGCCGCGAAATATCTAATTAATCAAAATACGCCATAGTTGATTTAATTTTTAGTAAAGTTTAGTTGTGGACGTAGAATCGGTACCATTATTACAATGTTATGTGTTTATTTTTCCGTTTAGTTACGGGATTATATTACAAATAATGTCATCATTTTCATTATGTAAACTTGCTGGTAGGATTGTCAGCTGTTATTTTCTGAAGTAACAGATGACAAAGCTATAAGTATGTTTTGCCCAGCTGCGCTTCGTACGACTTTTAATAATAATATGCATTTCTAAGCGCTATTCCTGTCTATCTTCTTATATATAAAATTCACGTGTCACAGTGCTAGTTTCCGTACTCCTCCGAAACGGCTTGACCGATTTTTATGAAATTTTACATGCATATTCAGTAGGTCTGAGAATCGGACAACATATATTTTTCAAACAATACCCCTGACATTTGTATGGAAAAACAATGTTTGCCGGATCAGCTAGTATATTTATAAAATTTATGTCTTATGTATCGATGTAATATATTTTCGCCCAATTTTGTCGGATTTTCTAAAAACTTCTATCTCTTCTCTTCAGCCTGTTAACATCCTACTGTTAGGCATAAGCCTCCACTTAGGAAGAGATTATGGTCTAATATGCTGCGCTAACCTGGCGTGATGGTACCTATAGTTTCGATAGATTCTTCTTTATCATCCGAGTTATCTTAGATGGGTTCTTATTTCTTAGAGCAAATAACAAAATGGCGGACTCTAGATTGGAATTAATGCAATTAATTGTTCAAAAGTTATGCGCATACAAAGATCTTTTTTGTGAATATTTTTTTTGTCATATTGCACACTAGCTGGCAACTTCGTACGCGTGGAATTTAAAGAACAAACCCTAAGAAATTATACAAAAAAAAACATTGTTTTGAAAATCCGACCGTCCGTCCGTTTGTCTGTATGTCCGTCCGTACGTCTGTCCGTCTTTCCGTCCGTCTGTCTGTCTGTCTAAAAAGTATCACCTCTGTGCCGGTCGGAGTGGGAGGTGTTTGGTTATTTTCGTTACGGAATTTCTGGATTCGGTCTCCACGCTCAAGGCCCGCGATAGAAGCTATGCAATAGCATAAAAATTAATGGCTTTGCTATAAAGATCGCTATTACCGTACTTTTCGTATAACACCTATTACTGTTAGTAAGATATTATTATTTTTATAGTACACTAGCTGTTGCCCGCGACTCCATACGCGTGGAATTTAGAATTTTTTTTCCGTTTTGCAACATTTTTCACTACTACTTCGCTCCTATTGGTCACAGCGTGATCTTGTATAGCCTGTAGCCTTCCTCGATAAATGTACTATTCAACACTGAAAGAATTTTTCAAATCGGACCAGTGGATCCTGAGATTAGCGCGTTTAAACAAACAAACTCTTCCGCTTTGTAATATTTGTATAGATTACATTATAAATAGTAATCTCATAATGCAATTAAAATGATATCTTGTTGAGTGCTTCTGAATATTTCTTTCGAAAGGTGATTGTGTAACTATTTCATAAGATTTACTTGGACTGATTCATTCAAGGTGGATTCTTTATGGTTTCTCTACATTTATTTGTAGAAACTAACACATTAAGATTGTCTTTATGAACATGGAATGAACTTATAGGCACAGATTAACAACATAGAGTGTCTATGGCAGAGGCGTATTTACCCTAGGGCCAAAGGGACCATGGCCCGGGGCGGCTAGCCTGACAGGGGCGGCGAAAGCCTTTAAGTATAAAATTTTGCTCTATCTCTATCAATTTATAGGGCGGCTAATTAAATTGGCCTGGGGCGTCAAATCAAATGGCACGGGGCGCTAATTTTTTAAATATGCCTCTGGACTCTATGGCTACATCACTCACCCGGCTTGAAGCCACATAGATGTCTGTGGGCATGAATATATCTGTTTGTATCTGTTTGTCACTGATACAGGCTATATATCATATTAAGAAAAATTTGTACCAATTCTACGTGCACAACTAAACTAAAGTAAAAAATGAAAATTAATAGTGTCAATACACAATTCGGCAATGTTAACTGAACTTTTTATTAGAAAATCTGTATATTATATTATAGAATAGATTATATATTAGACATGTTCATAAAAATGGTAAATAGGCTTCCTACATAATTGGTACGCTTTACCATCAAAGATTGCATTGTCACTTTCCATCAGATGGCATGGGATCAAGTGCCAACATGTTTTATGTAAAAAAAAAAGAAAAACGATTTTTTTTCCCTCTTCTTCTTCAAGAGGGTTGGCTTCGCTTTGCATTTGGCAGCGTCAATGTGTCTCTTTTCTTCTCGTGGTTATTAACGATTTTAATTAATAAAAATGTGCACAACGAAATAGCCAATTTATAGTTGTTTTTAGTTAAGTTTAGTTGTGTATATAGAATTGGTACCATTATTATTCTATGAAATACGATTTCGCCAAGCTGTATTTACGTGTCCTCAGGATTGAACGCGTACTATAGGTAAATATCACCACACCATTTTTATACGTAGTAAATAAATGTTACTATATTGTGACTGAAAGTATTGAGGATGTAAGCGATTGTCCTGGCATGGTCACGCAATGAAATAAAAGGGAAATAATAATGGATGTTCTAGCAATAAATATGAAAAAAATTAAGAGTAGAGTATATTAAAGAGTGATTAAAGAAAAGATTTCGCTGTAAAAAAGATTTGGATGTAAGAAGCAGGAAGAGAAAAGCTTGTTGCGCCGACCACATATAACGGGATAAGTATAGAGTGATGAATATTTAAAACTAACCTCTATAATACCAACGGTGAGCTTATTATATACATAGAAACATCGATGGAATTAAAACATTTGGTTTAACTTTCTTTGATTCCTATTCTTATTTTGAAATTAATACTGATTTTCTTTTGACTGAACAGAATGTACATAGAACTTTGCATTCAGCCTTTTACTTTTTTTTTACAAACGGACAAAGGCACCCGGACGTAAGTCTAGACATTCTATAGCCCGTTCGAATCGATTTTGTGATCGTATAATCGAGAAATGAAAGGCGTGAGTGGATAGTTTATATTCACATTTAAATTACAACTATGGATGGATGGTCTTAAAATTGTATGGATTTTCAACGTTTGGTTTAATGGCTTGTTAGACTAGATTATTGTAATAAAAGAATCTTCACGGCTGTTTTAAGTACATACTACGTACTTAATATAGTGTACTAATAGTACATTGTTACACTACAATATTAATCCATGGCTTTATTATTTTGTAAAGAATCATTTCAGGCTGCGCCTGTGCCTCGATTTGCCAGAATCTTATTTAACTAACTAATATTTACCAGGCAAATAAAACCTACTTAATTTTTTTTTATTTTTATTTATGAAGCCGCATAATATTCTATACACAATACTCTACATTTGCGCGACTTATTTATTCAAATAAAACCACTTTTTGAATTTGGAGATTTGAATCATACATTTTTCGGTTGTGTCCTTTCTCCTCATCTTCCTCTCATAAATAATCTCATAGCCTTACATGTTCCCCTTCCCACCAACATCAATATTCTTCTTTCCTCCCTAAATCCTTCCATTTATTTATGTTTAGTTTCGTTTATTGAAGATAATAATATCTTACTGTAAATATATGTACCATATATGTTATTTTTCTTTGTTGCTCTCTTTATTATTATTTTAAGTATATTTTTATTTGTTTATTTAGATTAGATAGCACCTAATTTTATTTAGTTTTGTATGTACTCTCCTGATTACATTCCTTTTCCAAATTTTCCGGTCCTTTTTTAAATAATTTTATTCCTTCCCTAATTTTTGAATATGGCAAAAGTAAAACGATGCCAAAATAGAAAAAAAAAAACACTTTTTACATACATATTTAGACGCCTATATTTGTTTTAAATCTTAGCCCAATGTGTCACTTACCATGGCCACCGGCATATATAGGATCCTAAGAAACGAGTTTTTTTTAATTACGCCGTTTTCGATGTATCATTTCATGTAAATCGAATGTTTTAAAATGAATAAAAGTTACATGTAAAGATTCCGTTCCATAGATACTTTCATACGAACTAAGCTAAGGAAGTCAGGTGACAAAAGGTGTTTAAAAATACATTGAATACCTAGGTATAGAAACAGTGTGGTAACAATTAGATTCTCAGTGCGTCACCTAATAGACAAATTCAAAATATATATTGTTAACATGCAGTGAAATGTTAACCGTTGCACTTGGTTGCATTGTCCTTGATGTCTGTCAAAAGTTTGAACCATTCACTTTTTTTTAATTTGAAAGCACTGTTGTTAGTCATACAGCCTAGCTTTAGATCTTTTTGTTTACTCACGCTTTTGTGTTTTGTAAAGAGTGTTTTGAGAATGTGTTTTGAGAATGTTTTGGTATTGTCGTGGGATTTTACGTACCTCGTAGCTAAGGCAGCTATCACCCAAATTACAAACGCAAGATATAACAGCAAAAATCCCAGACCTTTTTTTACGAAATATGGCTTTCTTACTACATATAAAAAAACAAAGAAATTCGTCGTAGCTTTTTGAAACCTCCCACAACGCAAGATTTCAAATACTATGCGGCAGCACTAAGACGTGAGGTTCTGAAATCTGTCGAAAGTTTCAGAGCGCCCACATTTCCATAATCAAGTTTAGTCTTAACTGAATTTTTAAGTTTTCTTTTGGTGCAATATTGTACGTGTCTAGTGGCTTTCGAAAACTCATCACGGCGATGAAGAGCGTATTCTCAAACCGTAACCAAGTTCAAAAAGTAAAAACACACTTGAAAATCCTGAATGTAAAGTGACTAGCGACGTCTACAATATAACCTTGTTAGTTTATGATATACAGATGTTTTGTCAAAATGTAAATTTCGATATAATTATCTACAAAGTAATTATGTATGTTCATTTCTGTCATTAAAAATGTTTCTTATGTATTTTTTTTTATAATAAGATGCGCTAGGTCGAATAAAAAAGATAATATTTATTACCTAACTTCCAAAAAAGGTTCTAATTTCGTCGTAATTGTTTTTGTATATTACCAGATTTCTCAAAACCGTAGATTTGAAAAAAATCTTTTTGTAACAACATTTCTTTTTGTAGGTATCTGTCGCAAAGAAATGGCGCCATTCCCAATTTCTGAGCAACAATCATCTGTGAACGAACTATTAACCTAATCTTTATAACGATAAATAGCGAACAAAGGATGCCATGCATATAACAGACACATGCCCTTTGTTATGTTCAATAAGGAAGTTGTACTGAACGTACGTGAATGGGTGTCTTTATTTTATTCGATACAATAGATCTGTATTATCTCATTGTGCTTAATTTTAATCCGACTGATAAATAAGATGTAAGTATGTTTATTGCTTCTTAGACAGACGATATAGAGCGTTATATTCTATCTAAACATACAATTCTTAGCTTTATTTGTACTTATACATCTGGTCATACATTTAGGACGAATACAAGAACAGTGAAGTCAAAAATACGTGTAAGCTCGACAGTGATTAATTTTAGATTCAACACTGTCTCGCCTCAAAATGCGGCAGGACGCACTCTGACGAGGTTGGCAACAGTCGGACGGAGTTGTGGAGTCTAATGGGAGAGAAACCGACGAACTATACGGGCATTGTCTGGCTAGACTGCTTTCTGCATCTGGGTTATCACCGATGGATACCCACTCAGCCGACTTGAAGCCACTTACATATCTACGTGTGCGTAAAAATGTATCTATGTGTGTCTATGATACAGGCTATACGTCACATGAAACGTCAGTATATGAAGTACGATTTAGCCAGGCTAAAGTTACTTGTTGTTCAAAACTTTAAACGTGAACTCACCATCTGGTCTATCTTTAGTTTATAGTCTTTCGATTGAATGGACAATCGTCGAATTGTCTTAACTTCTGCAACGTTTCTGTTTAAAAATAAATATAAAATTTTATCCTACAGCCTACACCCCACTTTATGATGTGGGGCCATCTACGTTATAATTTACTACTATTGCATTAATGTAAGCTTTAGTTTAGTTGGCAGTGCTGGTTTGTCTAATTTAGTTTGTACTGAACCAACAGAATGCGAATATTTGCTCACATATAGTTTTTATTTCTAATGTAGCTCAGAAATCATGTAATATTGAGCTGTGAAACACAAACAATGAAAATTAAAATGACCTATAATGTAGACCGTTAACTTAGCAAATGTGCGGATTTACTTTAGTCGCAACAAGGTATTGTTGTGTCAAACGTGCGTTGACCTCGAAGCGCGCCATTTTAACCGCCATTTTGAACAGCTGTATTCTAAATTCAAATAAAATGCATTGCTTAGAGATAAAATAAATAGATAGGAAATCTTCATATTCATAGAACGTTGAAGTGAAAAACTGGTCGAAGATTTGAATTTCGGTACAACATAGTGCATATTTATAAACTAGCTGTTGCCCGCAACTTCGTGCATGTGGAAATTAGTATAGAAACCCTAACAAATCATGCAAAAAGCCATTCTCTCGAATCATTCTATCTATTGAAAAAAAACCTATCAAAATCCATTTATTGGTTCTGTTGTATAATAATTATCGTTAACCAGTAGTCTATAATACATAGTTTTTATAATAAGAAAGTTTAACATTGCTGAATTGTGTTATTTACACTATTTATTGAAATTTTTTTTTGTAAATTTAGTTCTGCATGTTGAATCGGTACCAGCGGCTATTAGTACCATATAAGCCATGCTGTTTGTACTTTGACTATAAACATCACAATATCCACAGTTCCTGTTTATAAGGATGTTCTAGTTTCATCTTACTAATTTTAGCTCAGCAATTTCTCAGTTTAATAATACCTTTTATGCTATTTTCATGAAGATTAATGGCATTTAATTTCCTATCCACTTCGGTTAAGTGATATAGACAGTAGTGATATCGACTTTACACACGGTAGCGAGTTTGATTTTTATTCAGTAGTCAGGATAATTTTTTCTTAACACAGATATTTATACTGTGTCTCAGTGTTTTCACTGACGCTTCGCTCCTATTAGTCGCAGCGTGATGTTATATAGCCTATATTCTTCCTCGATAAATGTACTATCCAACACTGAAGGATTTTTTCAAATCGGACCAACGCATCCTAAGACTAGCGCGTTCAAACAAACATACAAACTCTTCAGCTTTATAATGTTAGTATAGAATAGTTTATAATGCATATCATTCTGCTAACCTCGCAAGGTTTATAGCGTGATAGTATGTATACAAATATTTGTAATGTAACACATTACATACGTAAGTAATAATATGTATGTTTATTTATGCTTAACGCTTACGTATTTACTTACGCAATAGGAAGAACACTATTGTATAAGTTATAGTGTTTATATGTTTGTCTGTGTGGTAATAGACGTAGAAACAACTAAGACGTAATCCAAGAAAATGTCCAAAGGAAACTAAATTAGAATAAGACTTGAGTTACTTAATTTTACATCATCACCGTAAAATCACGCCTTTCCAATGGGGGTAGGCAGAGACTATAGTTCGCTATCTATTCCGATACTTAATTTCCGTAGCACTTACAACCGTCGGGCATGTATGACCAGATGTATGAGTGTGGATGAAGCCAAGGAAGTATGCTTCGATCGTAGCAGATGGCGCTCTATAGTCTCTGCCTACCCCCATGGGAAAAAGCCGTGATGTTATGATGATGATGACTTAATTTCCGTAACTCTCTTTTACTCATAAAATAACTACATCTATGATTCTACATTTTAAAGATCAAATGTAATTAAAATCTGTATAATATTAGACTACTTCTTATTTCAATAATTATGAAGCTAATTTCGTTGCGCCTACAGTTAAAGTAGACTAAAATGTTACCAGCTATGATGTCCCCCTGCCGGGTCATGGTTCAAGGCACCACCATGGCCCGGTAGGGCAGAGAGGAGAAAAAAAAACCAGCTATGATGTGTTTAGTTAGATAGTTAATTGATTACTTTCTAATACTTTTGTAAGTGCAAGTTGAATTGGCGCCAATAACATAGGGTTCACTACTAAAAAGTGCTTCTGTTTATTAATAAAATCTTTTTTCGTTTACAGGTAATATAATAATTATAGGTAATATAATATATATACATAATTAATTTAATAGATAATTGACGCTTGATTTTAGTGATTAAAGGTTATAATTTGAACAAATATTAAGTACAAGTGTTTGCAGTCATTGAATGTAACCCTAAGTATAAAATTAAAACACTACCACCTACCAGCACAATATACTTACCCTGGATTTGCAACTACCTCAAGACATTTTACATTCACCTTAGCAATGGCGCAGTTGGCTGATATTAAATCATCCCAGATTAGCCTGGAGGAATGTTTCACGAAGAGAATGGCTGAACTGGAGGCTCAGTTGTTGGTTGCCGGACCAGCCAAAGACACAGTAGCGAAGGTGGCGGAGGAGTTTCGCACATTTCGTGAGATTGTGTTTTCTATGCTCAGTCTCTTAAGAAAACAAATTAATGAGTGTTGTCATGCACTTGATGTCATGGAAAGTAAACAGCGTAGAAAGCATCTCATCTTTTTAGGTATTCCTGAATCTGAGAAAGACTGTCACAAGATCATATTAAACACCATCCACAACATGGGTCTAAAGAAGACTACAGCAGCAAATATAATCCTTAGTCACCGAATTGGCACAGTTCAGGATAATCATCACAGACCTGTATTGGTTAAACTCTCAGATCTTAACATCAAGGCTGCCATTTGGAAGGCCAAGTCCAAGCTGAGAGGTACATCTATCTCGGTGAGGGAATTTCTGACTAAGTCCCGGCAGCAGATCTTCGCTAAAGCAAGACAGCACTTTGGAATGCGTGACTGTTGGACACAGGACGGAGTCATTGTCGTCAAGGTTCTTGGTAATATTCGCCACAAAATTACACACATTGAAGACCTGAAACGCATCACTGATAAGTATCCCAAAGCTGCTACTTCTTCAAATGATGGTGGAGATGTCGCTGGGGGCAGTGTTTAGGCCATTGGCTCCTCCATGCTGACAGTTCTCTGTTGGCTGAAAAGTCTGTTTCACTTTACAAGGTGTTTCTTTAATTCCTTCCTATAACATTGTTACCGTGATTTATTGTTTTATTTAGAATTTTAATCACATTTTAAATCTCATTTTTTTTTATATTTCTTTTTGTTCACACAGTTTTGTTTACATTCTCAATGCATAGATTATAGAGTACCTTTTTTTTTTGTTTGAGGTCCCATAATGGACCGACTATAGTCTTTTGACAACTGTCAACAGGAAAAATTGTACTTGTCTATGGTCTGTATTTCTATTGATAATTAATAAATAATATTTTATAATTTTTGTAGTGTATCAGCTGGCGGGTGGTGTAGACAAAGAATTTGTATTCATTGATAACTTGTTTAAGCATATTTATTGATTATTTGTCTCAACATGCAGTGTTATTAACATTAAAGTAAAACACTACATTGGGCTCCATATTTTATTAGCAGAGCAATTATACAAAACATTTTAACAAACGTGAAACACCATTTTTCTTAACCAACACAGTAATACCAGTTACACAAAAGTGTTGCCAGTTAGGGATATTAATTTATCTATGGGAGTGTTATTATAATCTCAACACAGCCCCTCAATTTACAGAATTTAGAATCACTGATATATCAACTACTAACATTCTTAAATTGCTTAAAATAAGAACAAAAGATGACTTCTCATTAATAACAATTGTAACACAATTATAGCAAATGTTTATGTACTTTACATAAAACAGTATCTATTAACAAGTTCAACACGAAAATACATCCCTCTGCAACATATGACTATAAAACAATTACAAGTTTTAAATAACATTACTGGTTGTTTTATTCCTGTTTCACTAAAACCTAAATCCAATAATTATGAATTTAATAGCTTATATCTTAGCTATACACACTTAGTTAACATAAACCAAAATTAACTTAATGTTTTAACAAAAACTTCTTGATATTTTAAAATCTTATACTTATAATCTTATACTTTAAATATAGCATCATAACAATCTAGTGAGTACTAATATTTCAAATCAAATTTAACTTAGTACAAAAGTAAGTATGTTTCTGAATAGATAGTGACTTTGTAAATATATCTGAAATGTTCTCATCAGTAGGTACATATGAGATATACACTAATCCCTTATTTACTAAATCCTTTATGTAATGATATTTTATTTCAATATGCTTAGCAGCTTTAGTATTCATTTGATTCTGAATTAGTTTTATGGTACTTTGATTATCAATTAACAAATTTGCTGAAATAGTATTATTAACTAAAAATTCAGATAGTATGCCTTTTATATGAATGAGTTCTGTCACTGTAAGTGCTCCTGCAACATATTCAGCTTCAGCTGTTGAAAGTGCTGTACATGTCTGCTTTCTTGAAAACCATATTATCAAATTCTTTCCTTGATAAATAGCACAACCACTTGTGCTTTTGCGGTCAGTTCTATCTGCAGCCCAATCTGCATCAGAGTATGCATCAAGCTTAGAAAAATCACCTGCTTTTGTATATAACAGCCCCTGAGTGCATGTTCCTTTGAGGTAACGTAATATTCTTTTACCTGCTAACCATAATTCCTTTGTCGGTTTATCTAAAAATCTGCTTAAGTAAGATACTCCAAAGGTAATATCCGGTCGACTGTTCATTGCAATGTATAATAGTGAGCCTATCAATTCTCTAAAGGGTACATCAATCACATCTGATGGTGCTGGTATATTTGCATTAAAATTTACTTCCATAGGTGTCTGGCTGGGTTTACAGTCTTGCATTTGAAACTTTTCTAGTAATCTTTTAATCATTTCAGTTTGTCTTATTTCAAGTGTATCCTTCTTTCTTATTATTTCCAGTCCTAAGTATTTCTTCAATTCTCCTAAATTCTTTATTTTGAATTCCTTTTCTAAAGATTGTATAAGATCTGTGTCATATCCAAGATATAAAATGTCGTCAACATATAATAGTAACCAAGTCTTTGCTTTTCCATATAAACATGAATCATATTTAGATTGTGTAAATCCTTTCTCTGTTATAAAATCATGAAATCTTTGATTCCAACACTTAGGTGCTTCTTTTAATCCATATAGTGCTTTTCTTAGTTTTAAAACTTTACCTTCCTTTATTTTCATACCTTTAGGACATTTTATGTAAACATCATTATTCAATTTTCCATTCAAAAATGCTGTTGGTACGTCAAATTGTTGTATTGTTAAGTCTTGTTGGACGGCTATACTGATCATCAGTCTGATGGTAGACATTTTAGCTACTGGAGCATAATAATTATCACAGCTCTGTTGCTGAAAACCTTTTGCTACTAATCTTGCCTTCTTAATTCCATTTTGCTTTGTTCTAAAAATCCATTTCGTATCTATAGCCTTGTTTCCTTTTGGCAATATAGTTTCTTCCCAAGTTTGTAATTCCTTTTGTGAATCTAATTCTTTCTTTATAGCCTTTTGCCAATCTTTATCTTTAATAGCATCTTCATATTCTTGTGGATCTTCTGTTAATAAACAGTATGCTGTGTAAACCTCATAGTCTTCAAGTTTCCTTGGCTTTTGAACATTTCTTCCTAATCTTGTTGTATGTTGCTGTTGTTCTTGACTATTCTTTTCATCCTGACTTTCTTGACTTATTGTTTCTTCTGTATTTTCTTCATCTATCAATTCTATTTCAGAGCTTTCTATTTCTTCATGATCTTCCTCGTCATCATATCTAGGTAAATATACTTTCTTCTCTGTTTCGTTTCTTTTCTCATCAAAGATAACATTTCTTGCTATTACAATTGATCCAGTTTCTTCGTCATAGAGTTTGTAACCTCCTATAGCATATCCTATCATTATCATTTTTCTTCCTTTATCATCAAGTTTTCTCCTTAATTCCTTAGGTACGTGATTGTATGCAGTACATCCAAAAATTCTTAAATTTGAAACATCTGGCTTCCTGTTTTCCCATAGTTCACTTGGTGTCTGCTCTCTTCCTGAAACTGGGCTTCGGTTAGTCACATAAGCTGAGAATAATACCGCTTCTCCCCAAAATTCCTTTTTCATTTTTGAATCAATTAATATTGTTCGTGCTTTGTCCATCAGTGTCCTATTCATACGTTCGGCTACACCATTCATCTCTGGGTTATATGCTACTGTGTGTTGCATCATTATGCCCCTTTTATCACAAAAGTTTTTAAAGTTATTAGAGAGATACTCTCGCCCATTGTCTAATCGTAATTTATGAAGATTAGTATTAAAATGATTTGTTGCTAAATAGTAATAATGTCTAAATTTATCAAACATTTCAGATTTATTTTTCATTAAGTAAACTATTGTAAAATGTGTATAATCATCAATGAATGTAACAAAATAATTATTATTATCAAATGTACTTGGTGAGATTGGCCCACAAACATCAGTGTGTACAAGTTCTAGAGGTTGTTTAGCTCTATATCCTATTTTATTAAATGGCTGTCTACATTGTTTGCCTAATACACATGATTCACATAGATCATCACTTATTGTTTTATCTTTTAATTCTGATAAACCATTAACCATATTTTTCTGAACTAATAATTTTAAATTTGACTTGCCTAAGTGACCAAACCTCCTGTGCCATAATTCTGCCTCATCTTGTTTTGCTTTAGTAGTGAAATTACAAGTGTTTACATTACTTTCTAAGTGTATAGTATACAATGTTTTAATTTTATCTCCTATTAACAGTACACAGTTATGTTTGAATACTCTTACCTTTTCTTTATTAAATTCTACTTTTAGCCCTGCGCTTGCTAATTTTGATACACTTAATAAATTCTTTCGTAATTCTGGTACATATAATACATTACTTATAGTACAATAGTGTTGTTGTTTACCTACATAGCTTATAACCTTTATATTGCCTACTCCTATGGCTTCAAAATTAACACCATTTTTAGCTAAATTTATTTTAATTGGTATCTTTAATTTTATGTAATCTACAAAATGATCTTTAGTGTTTATTAAATGGTCTGTACATCCTGAATCAATACAAAATTCTAATTTTGTACTATTATTATTTGACATGTTACCTTGCAATACATTACTCATGAATACATTGTGTTCATAACCTGCTAAGTTTGCATCACTCTGTCCTCTAGTCCAGTTATTTCCTCGGTTTCCATATCCACGTCCTCTTCTATGTCCTTGTCTCCAATAATTTCCTCTTCCTCGATGCCTTGTGTCTTCTTGTGCAGTATCTCGTTGCTTTATATTGTCCTGTCGTCCTCTTCCTACATAGTGTCCAAATCCTCTATTTTTCTGACATTGGAACTTTTTATGACCGGGTTTCCCGCAGATGTAACAGTTGAATGCTGCTTGTGGTTGATCATTTGGTTTAGAACTTTGTCCTTGACGCTTCTCATCTTCTGCAAGTAATCTTTTCTTTGTAAAAGGGTAAGTTAATTCACTTTGTGTTTCAAGCGCTGAAATAATGGAGCTGAAACTTTCTGGTAACGATAGTAATAGGTAATTAATCTTTTCTTCTTCTGTTAGTTTAACTTCTGCGCCATCCAATTCATTAAAAATTCTTTCTATTTCCACTAAATGTTCGAGGAGACTAGTTTTCTTTTCATCATACTTTATTTGTGCCAACTTTCTTCGTAAAAACAATGATCCAACTGTGCTCTTTTTCATAAAGTTATCTTCCAAGCTTTTCCACATAAGATACGCTGTTTCTTTTTTCATGTAATCGATGTGGGTGTCCGCTACGCCAGCAATCAAAATGGCTTGTGCCCTTGATTCGACCTTTGAATTTTCAGTTCTCTTCTCAAACTCCTTATTTTGTATGGCGGCTAAACATTCATTTTCTCTTAATATGCTTTTCATCCTGAATGCCCATGTTGTGAAATCCTTTCCGCAAAAAGGTTCAATAATTCTATATTTTATCGACTCCATCTTGTTTTCTTCCTTTGTTCATGAAATGCTCGTCATACTTTTTCTTCAACTTATTTGGCAGCAGCGCAGTGGAAGCGTATTGATTATTTGTCTCAACATGCAGTGTTATTAACATTAAAGTAAAACACTACATTGGGCTCCATATTTTATTAGCAGAGCAATTATACAAAACATTTTAACAAACGTGAAACACCATTTTTCTTAACCAACACAGTAATACCAGTTACACAAAAGTGTTGCCAGTTAGGGATATTAATTTATCTATGGGAGTGTTATTATAATCTCAACAATATTCGTTAACATAATTATTTAATTTTTAGGCACTTAGTTTTAACGCGTATTTATATTTATATATATATATTTTATTTTATTATTCATTTATTATAATATGCAAACCAGTGATGATTCTTTTTTATCCGCCACTAATTCTAGTTTTTCGTCAAATAATGATAGTTTTGTTTCAGTAACAGGGACGCTAGGAGATTTTGTGCGGGAAACATTTAATCCAGAACCTCGTAATTTATTTAATGTGTGCCATATTAATGCTCAAAGCATTCCCAGTAATTACAACGAGCTGCTGGACACATTTTCTGACTCTCACGTTCATGCAGTTCTAGTCTCGGAGAGCTGGCTAAAGCCCAATCTTCCTTCAACTAGTTACTCTCTTCCTGGATTTATTCTATTACGACGTGACAGAGTCGATAGAAGAGGAGGCGGTGTAGCCATTTACCTTCGCAGTGAATTCCCACATAAAGTTATCGCCTCTTCCGCTCTCGATGATTCCGCCTCTGCCGAATTTCTTTTTTTGGAAGTCTGTGTAAAGGGTGCTAAGCTGGCACTCGGTGTTGTTTACTGTCCGCCAACTATTGATTACTTCTCCAGTCTCGAATTGATTCTGGAATCCTTGGGGTCTGATTACACACATCATATTATCATGGGCGATTTCAACACAAACCTTGCCATAAAAACTTCCCGTTCATCAAAACTAATTCAGATTTTAGAGTCCACCAGCTTCCATATCGTACCTCTTCAGCCCACTCACCTTAACATTGATGGAGAGGATACGTGGCTTGATTTAATCCTCACATCTACACCTTCCCGTATCTCGTCCCATGGTCAACATCCCGCTCCCGGTTTTTCCCGTCACGACCTGATTTTTGTATCCTATATCTTAAAACCTCCTAAACCCAAACCTAAGGTCTTGCACTTGCGCTGTTATGCTCATTTGGATGTCGTAAGACTCAATGAGGATGCTTCGAGACTTGACTGGTCTGTTTTAACGGAAGCTGTCACAATAGACGAAAAGGTTGACATTTTCAACCAACAAATTCTTGACCTTTATGATAAACATGCTCCTGTTAAAAAGGTTAAAATAAAACGTCTTCCTGCTCCATGGATGACAGATGAAGTTCGGCGGGCTATGAAACGAAGAGATAGGGCTTTCTTAAAATTTAAACATAATAGGTCTGACTATTACTGGAATCTTTATAAATCTGCTAGGAATAGGTGTAATTTGTTGATACGGAATGCTAAACGTCAACATATTCATGATAATATCAATTCCTCGTCGCCTGCCAATATTTGGAAGTTTTTAGGTACTCTTGGCATCGGAAGGCAGCAACATACGGATTCTCGCTGTTCGATTGGCTTAGACGTTCTCAATCAGCATTTCACGTCAATTACTCCCCCGAATCATCTCACTGTCGTGGATACTGTGAGTTATATTGCGGATCTGCAGCGTCCCAACATTACCCCTTTTTTCTTTTCGCCGGCCTCTCAGGAAGAGATTAAAAAAACTATCCTATCCATAAAATCCAATGCGATTGGCTACGATAACATCAGCCGCCGTATGTTGCTTCCCATCCTAGACCACATCCTGCCTGTGCTGTGCCACATAATAAATTTTTCCCTTAACACAGGTTCTTTCCCTTCCCTCTGGCGTAAAGCTTACGTAATTCCTCTACCTAAAACATCTAACCCCTCCTTACCAAGTCACTTCCGACCTATTTCCATTCTTCCCTTCTTGTCCAAAGTGCTCGAGGTCAGTGTACATAAGCAATTATCCCTTTTCATTCATGAAAATAATCTCTTATGTCCGTATCAATCTGGCTTCAGACCTGGCCACAGCACTATTTCCGCTCTTCTTAAAGTGACTGGTGATGTCAGGGCGGGAATGGAGGATAAAAAAGTAACCGTCCTAGTTTTAGTCGACTTCTCTAACGCTTTTAACAACGTCAGTTACGAAATCCTTCTTTCAATCCTATCCCACCTGATGGTCTCTGCCAAGGAGCTGGAATGGTTCGCTAACTATCTTCAAGGGCGTCAGCAGATGGTTCGTTCTGACGACACCACATCAAACTGGTGTAACCTAATTGCCGGTGTCCCTCAGGGTGGTATACTTTCTCCATTATTATTTTCGTTATTTATAAACTTTGTCACGAATAACCTTAAATGTATGTATCACCTCTACGCCGATGACCTGCAGTTGTATTGCCAAGCTAGTGTCGACTCTATTTCAGAGGCTATAGACCTAATTAATAAAGATTTAGAACACATAAAATGCTGGTCGGACAGATTCGGTCTCACCATTAATCCGACTAAATGTCAAGCCATTGTAATTGGCAGCCAGCGCTTAATGAGCAGACTTAACGCATTATCATTGCCACCTATAGTTTTTGATGGAGCGACTGTTGAACTGACTTCACCTGTCAAGGACTTGGGTCTTGTCATCGATTCTACTTTTCACTGGCAAGCGCAAGTTACAAATATCTGCTCCAAAGTTACAAATGTTTTGCGCGCACTTTATCGCCTTAAGAATTTTTTACCACAAAAAACTAAAACGACGCTTGTGCATACTTTAATCTTCCCTATAATCGATTACGGTGATGTGTGTTATCTCGACCTGAATGCAGAATTTCTTAACAAAATTGACCGGCTTCTCAATAACTGCATTCGATTCGTGTTCAATCTCCGCAAGTATGACCATGTGTCAGCTTACCGCTCACAGTTGAAATGGCTGCCAATACGCCAACGACGTGATCTACGTACTCTCACCTCTCTTTTCTCAATACTGAAATCCCCTTCTTCTCCTTCATACTTGAAACCCTATTTTCAGTACCTTTGTGATACTCACGACAGAATACTTCGGTCTTCTAAAAATCCTCTTCTTAGTTGCCCTCCCAATAAAACTGGTTTTGTCCACTCGTCTTTCCCGGTCCAATCTGTTATCTTATGGAATGCACTCCCCCTTCGAATAAGAACTTGCAACAGCCGTTTCCTTTTTAAGAAAAGAATCAAGCAACTGTTGCTTGATAGAATTGCTGGCATGTCTCGACAATGATTAGAACATCTGTCGTCATTATTGCATCTATGTAGATATATGTAGGTATATGTATGTATATGTATGTATTATATGTATGTATGTAAGTGTATGTATTAGTATGTATGTTTGTATTGCCTATGTGTATTATATTGTGTTATTTGTTTATATATGTGTAATAAGGTAGTGTATAAGTTAGTTAGGAATAATAATGTCGTTATAGTGTTACTTTATTAGGTTTTTTATATTTTCTAAATTATAACTTTTGAATACACCTACAGAACTTCTCTACACCTCCCAAGGTTGACTGGTAGATAATGCCCCAGGCATTAAGTCCGCCTTTGTACAATTATTGTATAAAAAGTTTGAAATAAATAATAAATAAATAAATAATATAATCTACCAGTTATTTTCACTATTTTAAAAGGAATAGAGGTGAGCTGTAGTAAAATAAAATTTAGTAGGTAATTTAACATATTATTTTATTCTTATGATTATTATATTTGTTATTATGAATTTTTGGAAATTGTGACTGCGATTTTATTGCGTCGCAATTGCATGTGGTAAAATATTGAATTTAGACTTCTAGCAAATACTACTTATAAAAATTAAACCGATCATAAATCGGTAACAACAGCATTTATTTTCATGTGTTTATGTTGTTCGCGTACAAACCTATAGACAGACAAATAAAACTTAAATCACACATAAGTATGCACTTAAAAAGTTTAGTGCTTCTTTGACATAATATTAGAGGAAAAAAATCTAAATTCAGGATATCGGTTTTATTAACTGACCAGAAAAAATTCGAGGTTCTCTATGGTCGCAGTACCTATACTTTTTGGTGACTATGTGCGCGCGAATAAAAAAATATATATATTACCTACTTTTCCTAACGCGAATGTATTATCACTATTATCAGTTTATCACGCCTCAAACACATGATAAATATGTGTCTTATTTATTATTTATTTTGTGGTTGGAGACTGTGACTAACAGACAGACATCAATTAAATAAACTTTAGTCCGGGAAAACCCATGTTTAAAACTTAAATCATAATTTCAAAGATGGTGGCAAACATTTTGTTGCAAAAACTAATACGTTTGTGATAAAAATAGATTCTGTGTGATGGTGATGATGAAACCTTGTCTATAGATTTCAACGGAAAATTCCTTTTTTTGGACTTGTTAATATCACGCTTACTTGTATATTCTGGGGTAGGTAGAAGTTTTAGTAGACGCTACGGACATTTCAAACTTTAATTAGAAAATTTAACCGGCTAAGTACGATTTATCTCGAAGTGCACGGAAAGCTCCGTGCCATTATCACCATAATATTACTAGCACCCGTGTGGTGAAGGATCCTCTGTGTGGTGACGGATCCTCTGTGTGGTGACGGATTAAGAATACAAGTGTCACCACCCCATCTCCTTCCAAGGGAAAAGCCAGCTAAGGGATATTGTACACAGATGACATCTTCTGTAGGAGACGGAAAACTCGAAAATAAACCCTGTGCCAACACGCCTTGTCAGCGCGCCACAGTAAACCATAATCCCTGCCAAAGTGGAGGAGGCCCGTGCCCAACAGTGGGACGTAAATGGGCTGGAGAAGAGAAGAGCTGTTACCCGCGACTTCGTACGCGTAGAATGTAGAAAATTTAACCCGTCTTTGCAACATTCTCTCTAATGCTTCGCTCCTAGTAGTCGCAGCGTGATGTTATTAGCCTATATCCTTCCTCAATAAATGTATGTACTATCTAATACTGAAAAAGTTTTTCAAATCAGACCAGCGGTTCCTGAGATTAGCGTGTTCATAAACAATGCGATATAGCATCACGCTGTGACTAATAGGACCAAAGTATCAGTAAAAAATGTTGCAAAAAAAAGGGATTTGTTAATTTCCACGCGTACGAAGTCACGGGAACAGTTAATAAAGAGATAATAAAGTAATTTGATACATTAGTTTACAAGCTGCTTTCATTGAATGTAATATGATATTTGATATTACAGGTTTCACTTAGAAACCTTAGTTGTGCAGCGCAAATCGACTCAACAATTAGGAGAACCCTAAAAACGTTAACATTTTTAACACGCTCTTATTAGCTCGGTGCGTATCTATCCAATGTATGAATCTACAAAACGTAATCTTTGGAAGTTATTTTCACTTCCGGTAGTCGGATTGATCTGAAATTTGGCACAAATATAAAGTGCCATTGACAATGCAATAATGTAAAAGATTATTCAGGATTTTCAAGCGTGTTTTCTTTTATCTTTTGAACATAACGTAAGCCGCAAAGTAACAGCAATACTAAGGTATTTATATCGCTTAAGGAATTTTCTACCATACAAGACTAAGTTATCGCTTGTGCAGACCCTGATTTTCCCTACTATCGACTATGGTGATGTGTGCTATCTCGACCTGAATGCAGATCTCCTCAACAAACTTGACCGACTTCTCAATAATTGCATTCGGTTCATTTTTAATCTCCGCAAATATGACCATGTATCCAAATTTCGTCTGCAGTTGAATTGGCTCCGTATTCGACAGCGCCGCAGCTTACATGCTGTAAGCATGCTTTACTCACTGCTAAATGCACCTGATGCACCTGTCTATCTGACTTGCTACCTCCTAAAACGCTCTGAAACTTGCCTTCGAAATCTTCGTTCTTCCAATGACCTTCTTTTATCCTGCCCTCGACATAGCTCTAGCCTTGTTCATTCCTCCTTCATCATTCAGTCCGTTCTTCTCTGGAACGCCCTTCCTCGCGAGATCAGGATGTCCGGTAGCCGGAATTTATTTAAGCGTAGAGTCCGTCAACTTTATTTAGATTTGTCAGCGTAGTCAAACTAGTTTCGTATTTTCCTACTACTTAATTTCCTACTGTTTTAAGTAATATCAATTGAATCTATCGTTATTTATTTGTATTTATATGTATGTATATATATATATATATGTATGTTTATGTGATATATATATATTATATTTATTATGTGTTTATGTTTGTGTTTATTTGATTGTAGGTAAGTTTATTATTAAGTATTTTAGTAGTGTTTGTGTTTTGTATTGTTTTACACCTACCCCTGACTTTTTCTACACCACCCAATGGTTGACTGGCAGAGAATGCCCTTGGCATTAAGTCCGCCATTGTACAAATTTTGTTTGTGCGAAGTGTAAATAAATAAATAAATAAACATAAGTAAATTTTGGTAAAATAGCTTTGGAATGTTTTGAAGACAATTCACAATAGAGGGCGTTAGTTCTTTCACTTTTAACCTCAAAATGCCACAAACATTTGCCATTTACAACGACGCCATCTTGAATTTGACCTTGTGACCGGGTTAAGGGATATATCACAGATTTACCAGATGTATAGTCTATGGCTACATCACTCAGTCAGCTTGAAGACACTTACATATCTATGTGTACGTGAAAATGTATCTATATGTGTCTGTGATACAGGCTATACGTCATATGAAACGTCATTATTCTATGAAGTACGATTTAGCCAGGCTAGAGTTACTTGTCCTCGATTTAAAACGTCAACCCACCGTCTAGTGCGATAAATAATAATTTGTTCAAAGCCTTTACTATCTTATATTTAACTAGTAATCAGCCCGGCATCGCACGGGTAATAAATGTATTTTATGCTAACCTAGCATAGCAACCCTTTTACGTCCCACTGTTGGGCACGGGCCTCCTCCACTTTGGAGGGATTATGGTCTACTATGCCACGCTGACCAGGTGTGTTGGCACAGGGTTTATTTTCGAGTTTTCCGTCTCTCACAGAGGATGTTATCTGTGTGCAATATCCCTTAGCTGACTTTTACAGCACTCTTGGGAAGAGATGGGGTGGTGACACTTGTATTCTTAATCCGTCACCACAGGGACTGGTATAGCCGCATATAATCAAACAACAATCAACTTGTACTGATAATTTTTTTTCTTATTTTTGTATACAGTTGAGTAAAACGTATATCTATATTATCACAAAAAAATAACAATTATAACATAAAAATATCTTTTAATTACAGTTTCATATACCCAATTATAGTTTTATTCGAATACAATTTGAATTAATTAATGCGATATTTGGAATTGCTTTTTAAATCCAGTCATTTTGTTTCGTTTATGATGTGTGATATATCGATTTTAGTAATAATTTGATTTACTATCAACTTCAGAATCGTTTTTAGGGTTCCGTATTTCTACTTTGTATTGACTTTTGCATCGATTTTAATATTGATTTTAGTATCTAATTTGGGCTTGATTTTAGTATCGAGTTTTGATTCAGTACGGCCACTTCCGCGTACAAAAGTCAAAAGCTAATAGTATTTATTTAAAGTTTCAAGTACATCATTTCAAGTGCATAATATCTCAATATCACATTACATACGAATCATAAACATACATAGACATATTTATTCTCGCCATTAACGCCTGGTTAGCGAATATACAATGACCTAGACACACTTTGTTCTTTCTACCTTGGATTAAAAACATAATGCCAATGCCTTCCAACATTAAAAAGAAAAATAAAAAAAATGTTGATTATGGCATCTTCCATATTTAAATATTTAATGAGTACCTTACAGCCTAGTTAGTGTTGTAACTATGTTAGATCGGAATTAAATAAATTAATAAATTTTAATCTTAATTTTTAATAAAGAACGTAATAGTTTTATCTAGACTCATTTGACCTTATTACAACGTTGTCCTTGAGGAGGGATGCAGTCCAAATGTATTTGGAACACACCATTTTTACGTTACAATTTTCTGCGAAAGCCGAGAAACTGAAAAATTTAACCCTAAACTAAGTAACATACATGGCCGTAGCCAGAGAGGTGGTTTTGGTGGTTCAATCCTAGAAATGCTGAAAATTGAAAACAAGATGATATGACACCGGTTCCGCCAAAATAAATCCTTTTTGGTGTCAAACCAGAATAAAAAGGAAATGAAGAACCATCCCCAACTTAATCCCGCCTACGCCTATGCCAACACGGCCGATCAACGTAGTTTAATAAACACAACGATGACCCTGACTAGAAACGCACCGCCATATTGTTAATGAGTATCAATTAATGAATTTTAATCTGCAATTTAAATCCATTAAAACATGACAGCAAGCTAAATCCGTTTCACATTCATTTAACGACATAGAGGAAATAAATACTCAATACAACTGGAGCGAGCTTTGCATTCAAATATTTTAATCACAATTAATGGACGACACAACATCTTTTTGTGTGTAACGTTGAACAAAAGAGGCTGAAACTAATAATATTGAGGCAAGGCTTAAACTCTTATTAAGAGAACAGGTTGAATGTTTTGTGCTCTTTGCGTACTTTTAGAAGTTATATCTTATGGTTCGTTTGGTAAAAACGAAAAGTAAATTTACAAAAAATACGACACTGAGGTTAGTAAAAAGTACATACAGACATAGTGACATACTTACATAAGTACATACATAGTATATATACACACACATTTTTTAAATCACTTTAATATAAACTAAATCAATGGCGTAGTTTATCTTAGAAAGGTCATAAATAAAAACAAACTTTTGCATCATAATGTGTACAGAGGCCTAAAGAAAAAGGAACATGTTTTAGAAAATCTTTAGCAGTTACATAGGTTCAGGCCCTCCTAGCTTCTTAATTATCTATAAAAAGGCGGTAATTACACCCTTGCCTAAAATATTAAAGAGTACCTACTCAATCCATTGTTGGTGTATTACATCCTTGTTTAACGATAGCCACACAAAGATGACAGCAAAAAAATAAATAAGTAGGTATTTGACAATGGACAGAATGGGTGGCACAAGGTCGCTTGTATAAAATGGCTAACAACAAAAACAATGTGATTTGTATGTACAGTCCACATTTAACAGATTAATGTGTGTATAAAGATATTTTATGATCTCTGGTTTTGAATAATGACTGTTAAAGGGAAGGTCAAATAGGATAAATAAGAAGTAATAAAACGGACCACATTAGAGCTATAATAAATTTACTAAGGCTACGGCAGGTACGATCCAGTAGCTTAAATGGAAATGCAAATGCAAAAATAGCTTGCGTAAGGTTCCTGGATGAAAAATAATTGATAAATTCAAAGAAAAGGGGTGCCAATATTGTGATCCATATAAATTTTGCTACTTCTGATTTATATTCTTAATAAAACTGTTAGTCAATATTTTACAGACAATACCTATAGCGTCCCTCGTTTCTGAACACACACACACACAGTCTTTGAAAGTTATTTTACCTTGTTTTAATCATTCGATTGTTTTCAAATTTTCCACACCTAGTTTTTAAGGGCCGTTGCCATCGGTCCTTGAAAACCAGGTGTATAAAATCCAGGGTAACATGACAAACAGTAAAAATCCAGGGTCTTTCAGAATAATTTGTAATGAAAGTTTTTAAAATAAGACTTTCGGCGTTAACTGAACTAACTGCGTATTTCTTTTTTACTTTTAAATTAAGTTCTCATTTTACACGAAGTTCTGAAGAACCGTACCGAAAAATCTTCAATAATAGATGTTGCCAGTACACAATTAAAATGCACAAATATTAATCAGTATTCTCACGTTGGCTGTCACTTGTAGACAATGGTTTCCATGATGAAATTAACTTACGCAACAAGTTTTTTGTAAAGTCATGTCGTATAAGATTGAATTTCGGTCATCGTGTTTCAAATACTGATATTAAGAAAAGGCCAACTACGAAACCGTGTCACACAATGAGGGTTCAGTAGGTATCTAACGTCTAGGTCTTTCTTCCTTCCCAGCCCAATAACGTTGCAGTCCGAATGGGATCCCGTGACTTTAGGATATAGGTAGGCACGTGGAGGAGGATATAAAAAGCCAATTAATATCCCACTGTTGGGCACAAGCCTCCTTCACTCAGAGAAGGTATTTAGTCTACTATGCCACACTGACGAGGCATAGGGATTAGTTTCCAGATTTCTGTCCCTCACAGAATATATTCCTTTCGATGTACATATCTGTTTAAATCCCTTGCTGACTCTTACAGTGCCTTTTGGAGGAAATATGGTAATGACACTTGTATTCTAATTCTTCTAATCCGTCACCACACGATTGAAGGTATCTAAGACACCGGCTCTCTTTTAGGAGGATATTTTATCACATAAGTCATGCTGAGAAAACGTGTGGACTTCAGAAGATGTTATCTGCTTATATCCTTTAACTGACTTTAGCAGTGCCCTTAGAAGGAAATATGGTGGGCGCACTTGTGTCATTAATCCATTAACAAATAGCATTATAAGTTTTTATGGTGTTAATTAATATTAACACCATAAAAACTTACTAAATAACCCAAAATAACACCATAAAAACTGTTTATACTACCTAATGTAGTATAAACAATACAAACGGCACAAGACAGCGCGTTGTGGCGTTCTATGGGGGAGACCCTTGTCCAACAGTAGACAGAGAAAGGCTGATGGATAGAGGGAATATTAGTACTATATAAGCTTGCTTTATATATAGTATAAGTATAAGTTACGGTTTGTTTAATCTTTTACGTACCTATGTCCTTTCTAAACATAGCAGTTATTTACTTCGCGCTATTACAATAAAAAATTATTGACAATAAAAACATAAAACTTTCTAAATTAACTGTTTGTTGTGTAATTTAATTTAACAACAAAAGTTAACTGTTTCTCACAATATTAATAGAAGTGATATATCGTTAAAAGAAATATAGATTTATCGATATATTTTTATCGATATTGGTACGTTACTATAAATAGTGCAACAAGACAATATAAAAGTGAAAGGCGTAGACTATATAGGTATCGATAAAATGTGCTTTAGAAGGCGGTAGGGGTCATACAATAATATATAACTACAACTGATTAGCAAAAGTATGACCTTACCACATGCAAGATATTTTGGATTGCCAATTCGATTCTCATCTATTGTCTTAAAATACTAGTACCAATTCAACGCGCACAACTATACTTAAAAAAATAAAAACAACTATGGCATATTTTAATTACTTGGCTATGTCGTCCTGCACGTTTTTATTAATTAAAATCGTTTTCTACAATATACAGATTTTCTAACAAAAAGTTCTGTTAACATAGCCGAATTCTGTTATTGACACTATCATGCATATAGAATCGGTACCACTGTCTATTTACTCGCGTGGATTTTGAAATAAACGCTAAACGGTAACAAATTACATAATAAATCTTTGTCTTGAAGCACTATTTAAAAAAACAACGCTTCAAAATCCATTCCTGTAGTTTCAAAGATTTAAACTCACATAGGGACGTGCTGAAATAACCACTTTGTTTTTTATTATGTAAAGATAATATAAACCACCAGTCATGCAACGCAATAAAATCAGCACAAAAAGTTATAAAACAAAAAATCTTAACAGTTATTTAAGAAATTATCTAAAAAAGCAACAATTTGTTCATAAACTGTGACAATAATACACGTCTATGTAATATTATTTAAACATTTTTATTTATAAATATAATGATTTGGTTTACGCGGTAAATGCTCCTAACGGGAGTTTATTTTAAAATTATACTACGTCTCTCTCTTCAGCCCACTAACGTCCTATTGTCAGGCACAGGCCTCCTTTACCTTGGAAGGGATTATGGTCAACCATGCCGCGTTGACTAAACAGGGTTTATTGTATACTAGTTGTTGCCTAGAACTTCGTATGCGTGGAATTGAGAAACCAAACCATAACAAATTATGCAAAAAAGCCATCCTATCGAACCATAATATCATTTAACAGAATTCGCATCAAAATCCGTTGCGTAGTTTAAAAGATATGAACTTACATAGGGACATACATACAAAAATATTGACTTTGTTTTATAATAATATATACTGTGTATTTCGAGCTTTCCGTCTCTCACATTTAACTGCTTTATCCCTTAGATCGCTTTTATAGCACCCTGGACAAGAGATGGGGTGGTGACACTTGTATTCTTAATCTATTACTACACAGATTCTTGTAAATACAAATACGTTATACACATAAAAACCCACACATTTACTTATCTTATATTTCTCTGTTTACAAATATCAATGAATATGAGTAATTTTTAAATACAATAATTATATACTTACAAATCATTTATAATTACATTGTAATAATTGACATTGATTAACATTCAACACGTGTATCGATTGATATTCGTGTTGCGATTTATCGATAACGGGTACGGCGTCACTACAACACTATGATTATTACGCAGCATCTGAAATAGGGTTGTCACTTTTCTATGAATGACGTGGGACTACTTCTATTATTTTACAAGTTATTATGCAATCCACATCCGAACCTAATCTTCTTTCTTCTTTTTCTGATAAATCAAAATCAATTTCTGTTCTTTAGTCTCGCTTAAACTCAAGAATAGCTGAGCTGATTTAACTGATTTTGATTTTAAACTGTAAGTCGTAGTTCAGGCAAGGTTTAAAAGGTAAGATAATATGGAACATTTCGAGAAAAACAGTAAGAACAATTATCTATTTCGTTTTCTAAACTGTATGTACGCCAGTGAATCTTCGTGGCAAAGCTAGAGTTCAACAATTTTTTTTCTAAACAAAAGCTTGAAATGATCCGTCAAGCTGTTTCGGTGGAGAACAGTGACTAACATAACATAATGTTACGAGAATTTTCTATACAAGCTAAAAGTTAGACAAAGCAATCATCACCATTGTTTTACCCCAAACTATGCTCGATTAAATTGCATCCTAAGGAGAAAAACACAAGAAACTCCATCGCATTCTCGCATGAAGCCAGAGCATAGATTTGAGAAGGGGTTGACGTCAAAGAGTTGGCTAAGAAAAAATTTTGCATTGGCACTAAGTAATTTGTTGCAACCGTTTAAAAAAGTTTCTCACGCTCTGAGGCTCGTAAAAACAAATTTTAGTTAGTATATTTTGCATTCATGACTCATTGCATTTACGAAACTAAACTAGTTATGTTAGATCTAACTCCGAAATAGCTGCAACCGCAAAAAGACATATCATTGCATAACTAAATTACTAGGCCAGTGTGCAACAGATTATTTTAATACAAAGGAATGATATTACCAGCCTGGTATGATCATGTTATGGGATGTGAAGAAATGAATATTGCTAAAAGAGTTTGGCTAATGAATGAAGGTATCAAGTCTGGAAGAAGACCAAAGAAGAGATGGATAGATTGTATAAAAGAGGATAAAGAAATAAACACTTATGGCCTTATTCATAATGACTTATCGGAGGTTTAAACGGAGATTTTATCGGAGAGATAGTAAACGTTTTAGCGTAAAAAGACTATTATGAATAACAAGTTTTGATAATTTTCGATAAGTCATTATGAATAAGACCATTAATTTACAAACTGAAATAAAAACTTAAATAATGATTCTGATAATTCCTGATTTTAATTATTGCATTGTGGTCCTAGGAAAGTGAACGAAATACAGTGATGTCCTTTCAAAGATTCCGTTAAGTGAATATAACAACAGCTTATACAATAAACATAGATAGATTTAAGAGCTAACAAAAGGGTGCATAAAAAAAGCAATATAAAGATATTTTAACGTCACTTGGACGATAATAGCCCAATGAAAGTATACTAAAGACTTGATAACATCATAGTCAAATGAAAAATACTTTTTAAAAATTTCTGTGGTAACGATAGAGTAGAATTAAAATGAAACCTATTTTTGACTTCATAATTTAATTTAATCAAACAAAATCTTGCGATCGTGAAAGTAAAGCGTAATTTCATTAACATAAACGTAATATGTATATGATAAGAATTACGCGTATATGTCTGACCTATGACTGTATATAACTAGTTCATTATTAATACTAATATAAATAATAATTCATCAACGTGATAGATAACTGATAACCTATATTTACTAATAAGGTTAGTCGGTAACATTAGACAAACTTATTTTAATGTGTCTAACTTTTGCCCTTAGCTGTCTGCGCGTGGATTATAATTATACTTAAGAGGATACGAAAATTCTTCGTGCATTTTTCTACGTACGAAGTTTTCATTGTTTCTTTAGATTGAATGGCTAGAGCTCTAATTTTTAAGTATATGTTTTTTCAATATATAATCTAGGATCGCATAAACTCAGAAACGCGATTGAAAAATGTTTTCTCGATAGAAAATCTTAGCGAAACAACCTCTCTCATTTTTTATTTTTTTCATTTGTCGGTCTATTATCGCGTATTAACTAATGAAATAACTTTCAAAACATAAGTAACTAAAATATATAGAAACACGTAAATCAGAATTAAAATATATTTAGTAGATTTTGAGTAAACAAAAAAATAGCCCTAATTCTTCATTTTCTATACCTACTAGCTGTGTTAATATGTACGTGTCGACGATAAAATTGATGTAGGCCCTTAACGCCTTTTCTCAGGACATTTTGACAAAAATACCAATTCTACAGACACAATTAAACCAGAACGTACATATTTATAGTGTCAATAAAACCATTCGTTTTAACTTGTTAACAAAAATCCGTAATTTATGAGAACGGTTTCTTCTCTTCTTCTTCTTCTCCAGCCCATTTACGTCCCACTGTTGGGCATGAGCCTCATCCACTTTGCGAGGGATTATGGTCTACTGTGCCGCGCTGATCAGGCGTGTTCACACAGGGTTTATTTTCGAGTTTTCCGTCTCTCACAGAAGATGTTATGAGATCATTCTCTCATGTTTGGTTATGTTTTGTTTTATCTACTATATAAAAATAAGTCGGATTTTCCGTCCTGACGCTATAACTCCAGAACGCACGAAGAACCGATTTCCACGGTTTTGCATTCGTTGGAAAGGTCTTGTGCTCCGTGAGGTTTATAGTTAATTTTTTAAATTTTTTTTTTTTCCTTTTTTTTTGGTATGGCAAAACAACGTTTGCCGGGCCAGCTAGTTTTTACATAGATTTATATATTTTAATTTTTGTTGTAGAGTTAGTTAGTTTTATATTCTTTTTTTGTAAATGTTAAAAATTATCTGTCTGTGTCTTCTTAGTAAATAAATAATTTATGAGATATTCATAAATGTCATATAAATCTTTGTACTGCGTCTGGGTGTTTTCTATGTATCGTAAGTATGTATTTACAAAGGAAAAGTAGTTTATGTAGTATATTTGTATTCTGGTACATATAACACAAGCGTATAAGCTTAGCTTGGGACCAGAGGACGTTGTGTATAATCCGTCAATATTTATTATATATTTATCTAATGTATTTATCATGTACTACATAAATAATTGCTTTAATACATTAATTTTAAATTATCTCACAACTTTTCCTTGATGAACGGAAGTATTTATAAAAGTTACGTCTTGGTAACATTATGTAACGTAGCATGTTAAATGGCTGTGTTTATATTGATAATGTTTTGTGTTATGGATAGTTTGAGACTAAGATATAGTGATATATTTTGTATAATTACCAATGATAACGATGCTATGTGTACAACCACAGGTACAACTAAACTTTCATTTAATTATTTTTTATCATTTAATTATTTTATTTGTTACAGGTAAAAAATTTGAAATTCAAAAAAAGGAGTGAATTTCCTCCATTTTGTCAGTCGGTTATTGATATCTGCCGTAAGTTGTGAATCTTTTTCTTGACCCACTGTTGGGCACGGCACGGGCCTCTTCTATTTTGTTAGGGTTTTTATTTTTTACCTGTATTACTATGCCGCGATAACCAGGCGTGTTGGCATAGCGTTTAATTTCGAGTTTTCCGTCTCTCACAGTTGATGTTAACTGTTTATAATATCCCTCATCTGGATCTTACAGCAACCTGTGGGAAGAAATGCGGTGATGACACTTGTATTCTTAGTCCATCACCACACCGACAGTCTCGTATCATTCAATGAATGTCCATTCAAGTAGATAATATTGAAGTTAAGTTTCATGCTTGATTAATCTTGCAAATAGTAAAAGTGAATTATTGTGAGAAAGGCTTTGTGACTATCTGCTTGAATAACAACATCACGCTGCTATGTGGCTCACTGATAGGCAGAAATGCACGAAATTAGATATTATATATTTTTAAGATTTTTCTTTTTACGCTTACAGGCAAAATAACGACAATAAATTCTTACGATTAATTTTAAGAGTTAATTCAAAGTCATAAAGATACTCAAAAATTTTAACGCGATCGAGTTTTTCTCCGACTTAAAAACCGACTTGAAATCCTCTCCATTATTAATACTGTATCTATGACGTAATTATATTTTTTTTCTAGTAGTATTTTTTATACAGGTCGCATTAAATCGCGGTAATATAACAAATATGGCTCCCGGCTGGCTCTAACTTCCATAAAAGTTTATAAACACAAATAGTTTGCGAATAACATGTCCGACCGGTTCTATTTTTAAATCAGTGGATGTTTTCTTATTTTGTAATTCTATAATCTGTGTGTGGGCAATGTTTATATTTTTAATTTATGGTAACACTGAACCTGGTTGCAAACGGCAAGCAGTAAAGTTCTTCTTTTTTTGAAAATTTGATTCTTGTAGACTACGATTTGAAGAGTCGAGTTGATTTTTAACTGTCTAGCTGTTATCTTCTGTCTCTGTGCAATGGAATCTTTGAAAATGATCTAAATACATCCTCTTTTGCAACATAAAACAAGTAAATTATTTGGAGGGAAAGAATTCCGTTACTTTAACCATTTAATAACACACAGAATTAGTCATGTTCTTACACTAAACCGTTTATTGTAGATAATAAAACCCTAGTTAAATAAAATAAACAACACTTTTATCTCACCATCACAAAGCGATCCACACATATTTTAACATGGTGACGCACAATGTCAACAACACACCTTACCGCTACCACGAGAGATAACAAATATAAATTCTAAACCCATTACAGCTATTCAACTGGTATAATATGTTTCATAAATAATCAAAAACAAAGCAATGGATACACACCAATTCAAATGAGACGGAATTTATAATAAGTTTGCCGCGCAAATTGTGTATTTGAAATCGAATGAGCGTTCCGTTTGTGCAATCATTGTTTTAGATTTGGACTAGCGTAAATCTGAAGCGTTTAGCGTTGTGCCTTTTCCAATTTTTACTGATTTAGACGCGAATATTTTTGTACCATTATTAGGATTGATGGGATTTTTGACTGATAGGATTTTAAGGATTGTCAAAACGCCAGGCTAGAATTAAATCGAAATATTCGCGTCTTTTTAAACAGATTTTGTTTGATTATGAGAATGAGAGATTGATTCGCAAAGCAACGGTTTTTATTGACCTTAATTGAATTTGAGTAGGTAAATACCTATATGAGTTTTTAACTCAATATAAAAAACATAAATGGTTTTTTTTTATTTCTTTGAAACAGTGCTAGGGAAGTACTTGTACGAAAAATAATGATCGATAATTAATTGTTTATCTCCGTTTTTGTTTCAAAACTTGTTTTGAAGTATGACTTTGTAATATATGAATGGTTTTGTTAAGTTTGGTATAAGGGGACTTACTGTATAATAAAGATATTAGTTAAAATGCTTACATCAGTAATGTACTCTAAAAAATGGTTTTTATGGGGCAAAATATGACTTTTAGCATGACATTAGGTAATATGTGGGTATTTCAAATCAGTTAAATTTAGTTTGTGGTGTTTTTGTCGACGGTAAAGTTTCAATAGGTATTCATAAAATTATTAAATAGGATTACAAACTCGAGATATGAGATTGCCCCGTCCTGTGAGTCATTTGTCATCATACTATTGTGATATACTGAGATGTGTACCATTCCGAGAAATTCTATTTATAGCATACACCTCAGTTAGATTAAGGAGCAGAGCCAAAATAATATTTAAATATTAAAATTTTCGTAGTTAATTTTCTCAAAACTTCCTCCGAAACATAACTAACAATACGACCACTATACATAAATGACATAATAGCAGTCAGATAGCAACGTCTTTAAGATTTTCAAGATCAATTAAGCACTTTTATAAAATTGCTAAAATTAAATGCACACGGAAAATGTTTGTGCAATTTAATTTAACCATTAAAGTACCTATCTGATTTTACACTATGTTTATTTTTGGTCATTACATTGTCTGTGTTGCGGAATTGAAAACAAAACATGATCATAAAAATAATTATGGAAATCTTTTTAGTCATTTTTCATATAGAAACAATTATCACAGGATTTAATTATACACATAGTCTAACTTTTTTAATTATTCCCCGTTAATATACAGAGTCTTGCTATATCTACTAAAACACAGACGGAGGTTGTTTATAATTTTACTTTGAAATCTCATAATTAAAATAGTAGATTCCAAAAAGATCTGGCTGAATTTTCCTGACAAGGGAGTGACAGTAAAAAAAAAATTAGTTCGATATTTAAAAGAGCTCTATGAAAATAAAGTTTTCTGTTCTACAAATAGTTACTTAGTCATTCCAATTACCAAACGTGTCAACATCGTTTATTCTAAGAACGGCATGAAAAGCGTACTTACATGGCTCATACAAACTACTTATCTCCAGTTTTCCTGGCCCAGGACAGTTCGCAATCACCTAGTCTCCACCACGTCCGGTATATGTGTAAGGTGTGTGTAAATGTGTGCGTTATGCAAGCTCATAGTGTTGAGCAAAGGATAGGTGTGTGAGGTTAAAAATCGATTACACTATATAATTTTAATTAATTGTAATGTTTTTGTTTATGTTTGTAATAAATAATCTACTTTTTCAATCCTTTTTTAATTAAATGTTAATTTATAATATTAATTAAATTTATTGTCTTTCTTGTATCGCTATGTTTTATGTTTTTTAATGATTCATTTAGTCTGATTGTCAAAGTACCTATACAATGTTGCAATTATAAAATGAATCAATTAATATTCTTGGATATTTCTCACAATTCTTTGGTTCCAAGCTAAGCATTTTTGTTACATAACTAGAATACGGACGTAATTCATATATTTACATCGTTTTTAAAAATATTTATTGTGAATATATACATAGCTTATAAATAGCCTGTATCTGCGAAAAAGTGACAGACAACTGACAAACAGCTAAGGTGTTATAGTAATGTATTGTATAATGGGTAAATATACTCGTAGCATGTTTAAATAAGTGCTAGCAACACCGGAGATAAAAAGAGGTTGAGGACGTTCAGTTGACATGGTTACACTCCGAATCTATCACACAAGATAACCCAGGATCGGATGTCCTAACGTCGCATTATTAAGAATATTTAGGACAGCTGGCCGCACTAAAAGATAAGAAGACTATGAACTACTTTCTGTGGCTATTTTATTTAGTAGGTAGGTACTTTTAATGCGCCTTGGCTTCGATTTCATTATCATTCCCTTGACCATTAGTTAAGCATCTAATCGTATTCCGGTTATCCTTTTCCCCACTCCTTAAGTTAAAGTCGAGTGTGATTCATAATTAATGACATTTGTGTTATTGGTTCAAGTCGAATTTTACAAAAAAAAGAGATAATGTTTGCCCTTGATTAATATCGCAATTTTATCTCAAAAACAATTGATCAGAGACATTGACTGAATATAAATGCTATATTTAACTAACAACTGTAACACTATCAAATTAAAGGGTGAGTGCCAACGGCCCCGGTGAACAGCCCCGGTACCGGGGCCGTTGGGAAAAAAAAGTTGCAACGGCCCCGGTGAAGCCGAGCCCGTCGTTCACCGGGGCCGTTGGCACAAATCATTTCCCAACGGCCCCGGTGCGTTTCTAGCTTGACTGTTTTCTGTAATGAGCTTGTTTAACTGCTGTTATGGCACCATTCAGGCGAAGAGCATTCAAACACGGGTCGTACTAGCCGTTCGAGGCGAAGTTTGTAGCTTGTTGCGGATGGGACAAAGCAAGTCCTCAAAGGCTCCGCTGTGTGTTTAGCTTGACTGTATTCTATAATAGACACGTTAACGTCGTATTCTGACATCACCATAGCTAAATAGTCAAGTTCACACCGGACGATCGTTATATAACGCAGGGATCTCGTGCGGCAAGAGCGTAACCCTATTGTACAGGGCGCCGCAATACACCGAACGGTGTGGATTAGGCTATCCAGACACGTCTTCTTTTCGTAGGTATCTTCTTTGTTATTATGTAAACATACTTCCTTATCTTTATAAATTATGTTCAAACAAATTATTAATATAATGTTAAAGTATTTATGACATTACGTTTTATAGAATAAAAGAGTAAAAAACGTGCAACTGTTTTATTAACATACAGATTAATAATAAAATTGGTCAAGTGCGAGTCGGACTCGCGCACGAAGGGTTCCGTACCATTATCTATGCAACATAAGGCAACGTTATTAGTATTGAGCAAGAAACGGTAAAAAAATCATGTTTGTTGTATGGGAGCCCCCCGTAAATATTTATTTTATTTTATTTTTAGTAGGTATTTGTTGTTATAGCGGCAATAGAAATACATCATCTGTGAAAATTTCAACTGTCTAGCTATCACCGTTCTTGAGATACAGCCTGGTGACAGACGGACGGACGTACGGACGGACGTACGGACGGACGGACGGACGGACGGACGGACGGACAGCGAAGTCTCAGTAATAGGGTCCCGTTTTTACCCTTTGGGTACGGAACCCTAAAAAAGACTTACCAAGTCAAAAATAACCCGCCGGCAAGTTGCGCTTTGCGCTGCTCTACCATACCTGCCCCAAGAACAGTTTGTAAACGGCTGGTTTTACATCGACGACCAAAGCCCTGACGATAAAAGAAGCAAGCTTTTTCGAAAATACATATATGCTTACACAATGGATTCGCGATGATTTTATTCCCATATGGTGCCAGCATGGGGAACGTCATAAAACTACTAGTTTGCTAGAATCTTGGCACCATAAACTTAACAAAATGGTCAAAACAAAAAATCCAAATATTGTTGAATTGCTCAAGAATCTTCAATAGGAGGCTTCTTTTTATGAAGTGATGATACAGAAGTTAGAAGTTGAACCGCATGGAGCCCATCAAAATCTTTCACAAAAGTCTATAGATTGGGACCACTTCATAAAAGAAAACACTGATGATCTTATGAATGGCCTAATTACAACGGGTCATTTCCTGAAAATACTTCGATAAGATAGACCAACACATAATCATGATGATGATGATGATGATCGCAACATGTCTTTTTATTTCATGCTTGTCATTTCGAAATTATATATAATGTGTATTTATTTTATTGGTTTTTGGTCACCGGCATAATTTTAAGACATTTTAACACACTCTTTCTTATTTTAAACATTCGCAAAATATCATCATCATCTAATATATAAAATTCCCGTGTCACAGTGTTAGTTACCGTACTCCTCCGAAACGGCTCGACCGATTTTCCTGAAATTTTGTGTACATATCCTCTAGGTCTGAGAATCGGCCAACATCTATTTTTCAAACCATTTTTTTTAGTATGGCAAAACAACGTTTGCCGGGTCAGCTAGTATTTTATATTTACCTCCTCATTCACATCTGCGCTACGTGTTATTATCATTCACATTATCGAAGTATTTTCAGGTATTGATAGAATAGACACTAGTGGAGCTCTGACATTAAATCTCACTACCCCATTTCCTTCCCAGGGAGCTGTAAGAACTACCTAAGGGACAATGTCATCATCAGCAGAATTTAAACCCATTACCAACACGCCTTCTCTGCGTGGTATAAGTAAGGCCAGACCCCTTCCGAAGTGAAGGCTTATGCTCAATACTGGGACATTAATGGACTGAGTGAGACGCAAGTCTGTGATGGAAATAGCAATCGAATTTCACTTTAATCGAAATTGTATAGGCAACTGGAATTAATAAAACTAAAATTTAAATTATTTGAAATGTCCGTGTGGTGACATTTTAATTAATTCAAATCTTAGTTGTTTGTTTTCTCTCAGGGTGCTGTAAGAATCAAATCGGGATATCAATTTAAACAGATAACATTTTCTTTTATGTATGGAAACCTCGAAATTAAACCCTATGCCAACACGTAACGTCATCAAACGAGAAACGATTTATATTAAATATAGGCTCATGCATAAAAATAAATTAATACTTGATAATTCCTTGCTGCCAGGCACATTGTTTAACCTAGAACTGTTTATTATTTTCTACTTATTTTAAATATATTCTTCTAATATTATATATTTAAGACTGAAATGCATAACAATATATATACATTTTTGCTGTCCATGAGTGGCTTAAGGCCGTAAGAAGCGTGGGTATTTCCCTTTGTTTAAGAATAAGTTTGTAGTGTTTGCGTGAAGATGTTGTGATGTTGTGTATTTTGGATTATTTATTACAAATTCTCAGATACATAGTTTTATTTTGTATTATTAATCTGTATGTTAATAAAACAGTTGCACGTTTTTTACTCTTTTATTCTATGAAACGTAATGTCATAAAAACTTTAACATTATATTAATAATTTGTTTGAACATAATTTGTAAAGATAAGGAAGTATGTTTACATAATAACAAAGAAGATACCTACGAAAAGAAGACGTGTCTGGATAGCCTAGTCCACACCGTTCAGTGTATTGCGGCGCCCTGTACAATAGGGTTACGCTCTTGCCGCACGAGATCCCTGCATTATATAACGATCGTCCGGTGTGAACTTGACTATTTAGCTATGGTGATGTCAGAATACGACGTTAACGTGTCTATTATAGAATACAGTCAAGCTAAACACACAGCGGAGCCTTTGAGGACTTGCTTTGTCCCATCCGCAACAAGCTACAAACTTCGCCTCGAACGGCTAGTACGACCCGTGTTTGAATGCTCTTCGCCTGAATGGTGCCATAACAGCAGTTAAACAAGCTCATTACAGAAAACAGTCAAGCTAGAAACGCACCGGGGCCGTTGGGAAATGATTTGTGCCAACGGCCCCGGTGAACGACGGGCTCGGCTTCACCGGGGCCGTTGCAACTTTTTTTTCCCAACGGCCCCGGTACCGGGGCGGTTCACCGGGGCCGTTGGCACTCACCCAAATTAAACATTGAATCTATTATTATCCGCTATGATCCCATATAATAACAGCAATATCTGATCGCGTATTAGGGTTGCCTGCACCAGCGAACCCACACACTGCTTGCCGCACAAAAGGCTAATGTAGTATTAAGTCTGATAATATTTTTTTAATTAAAAAGCATTTTATTAGATTTAAATTTTTATAAAATTTGGATTTGCTACCATAAATAGAATTACTTGTTAAATTGTATTAAATCGTCTTACTTCACGAAATTTAAGTAAAAAAATTGGTCAAGTGCGAGTCGGACTCGCGCACGAAGGGTTCCGTACCATTATCTATGCAACATAAGGCAACGTTATTTGTATCGAGCAAGAAACGGTAAAAAAATCATGTTTGTTGTATGGGAGCCCCCCTTAAATATTTATTTTATTTTATTTTTAGTATTTGTTGTTATAGCGGCAATAGAAATACATCATCTGTGAAAATTTCAACTGTCTAGCTATCACCGTTCTTGAGATACTGGGTACGGAACCCTAAAAATCATGTTTGTTGTATGGGAGCCCCCCTTAAATATTTATTTTATTTTATTTTTAGTATTTGTTGTTATAGCGGCAATAGAAATACATCATCTGTGAAAATTTCAACTCTCTAGCTATCACCGTTCTTGAGATACAGCCTGGTGATAGACGGACGGACGGACGGACGGACGGACGGACGGACAGCGAAGTCTCAGTAATAGGGTCCCGTTTTTACCCTTTGGGTACGGAACCCTAAAAAAGATTATTTAATATTGTAAATTGTTAGATGGCAATATGTATGTTATGTTTACTTGAAAGAGACATTATCATCGTTTATTTACATTTAGTTCGTTCAATTTGGAATTTTAGTGCAATTGTAAGAAATAATTTATAGACAATGGATACGAATTATAAATAACACTACTTTAATGCGTAATATGCCAATAGGAAAAACCAGCAAGCATATTTAAAAATATATCCAGAAATAAAGAATACAAGGAAAATTAGTACTGGCAACCCTATGACACAGTGCCTCATATCGACAATGACATGGCTGTGTTGTTATTTTTATTCACCCACATCGACAATGCCCATCACTATACACTACAAGTGTGAATGAACGTGAGTTGCATCAGTGTGCGTTCGACTCGCCGTGTCACTCCGTACTTAGTACGGAACTCGGCCGCCATCCGCATTGCCATAACGTAACAACTACCATATTTATTACTAACCTAATTTACACTTTATTATTTAACGCACAGAGATAGATTTATCTCGTCATCTATGAGAACAATGCTCTAAACTCTATAGTCTATGACGTATACATTTTTGAATTTAGAATTGATATTCGCTTGTTTATCTTGTGAAACATTATTTGCTAATATAAATTTATTTCTATTGTTTAGAATTTAGAGTTGGTTTTAGATTGTTTTATGGTTGTTTAACCAGATATTTCAAGTTGCCAGATTATTACAGATTACAAACAACTTTTAGCGTTCGTAAATCGTAATCGTTTAGGAGTTTGAATTAGATTAACCAAACGTCATTTACTCCCACTAATATAATAATAGATAATAAGTATAATAATTTACCCTGTACCCGATGTCGGTGGAGTTCTATTTTTTACATTTTTAAGATGATTATTTTATTGTGTGTGTGTAATTACATTTTGTTTTATTTTTATGTTCTTTTATGTTACCTATCTACTATATAAAAATAAGTCGGATTTTCCTTCCTGACGCTATAACTCCAGAACGCACGAACCGATTTCCACGGTTTTGCATTCGTTGGAAAGGTCTCGGGCTGCGTGAGGTTTATAGTAATTTTTTTTTTTTTACTTTTTTTTGGTATGGCAAAACAACGTTTGCCGGGCCAGCTAGTTTATGTAAAATTTTGTACGATTGATTTGTAATCTTTTTAAAAATGCATAAAATAAGAAAATTTATCATTAAAGAGAAATAGTAATTTCATTAAAACGAAAATTACTTTGCTTTCTATAACGTTTTGTGAAGTTAATTTCGTTTCATGAAATCCTGGGAAAACTCAATAGCATCAATTCTATTGCGTCAAGAACATAACTATAACGTTACTATAACAAAACCAAATACGTTGTAAAGTAATAAAAATCGTGACACATTTTTTTATTATGAAAGTTTTAAACATTGCCGACTCGTGTTATTCACATCTATGTTTTAATTAGTCAGTGCTGTCGGAATTAGCCCTAATGATTTACTAAGAACGTTTAGGATTTTGAATTTCGAAGATAGCAAATTGTTTTTCATATTTTTCTTTACTTTCAGTAGATAGGCTAATATTATTACGTAGAGCTGTGATGTAGAGTAAAGAGTTAGAGTTCTCGATTTAGTTTCCGGCATATTTCGAAATATTTGTACCATTAAAGAGTATAAAGGAAGTGTATTATTAATTCGTAACTCATAATTATCATCACTAAAACAAGAGAAGCGTAAATTTGGTGTAATTGCATATAACTTATGTAATTGTCGTATTTTCCAATTATTTTTTATCATTTAATCTTTTTATTCGCTGTGTTGACGTCATCATAATTAAATATAATTTTACATGTGGCAATACTGACTATTAAGGTTGTCAAATTGTGTTACTAGTAGAGAAAAAGTACTAGGAGGATACATAATACTATTTAAATAACCTTTGCTTTACCTAACGTATAAACTATTTATTGAGGTTAATGAAAAAAAACTTAGTGATGCAGGTTCTATTCCGACAATCATTTGTATGACAAACACACACTTGTGCTGCTTCTGAGTGTCTGTAATTTATGTTATGAATGTAAAAAAAAAGAATGTATTATTGGCAACATTCTGTTGCCATGATTATTTTATATGTTATTTATTAAATTATTATTATACAATGTCATTTGCTTATAATTAATACATAGCCCCACAAAACCGTGTCATTGGTTTGACTGCGGGATCGAGTCTCCGTACAAATATAGCTTTATATGTATACTTGTAATTTTAACATATGTTCAGATAATACTTAAATATTTTCCTTTAGAAAACCCTTGCATTTTCCTCATTTCTAATAGTTTCAGGTGAGCTATTTATGAGATAAGGCTTGCCTTATCTCAAATATCAGTCACCGTAGTAGTTAGTTATTTTAGTTACATCAAACCTGCCAGTTGTGACTGAGCGGGTGTTATATTTGTTAGATATACATGTGAGTTCATGATATACAAATAGTTTACCATTTAGCCGTCTAGTACGTAAACACGTTATTGCCAGCCCTATGTCTTTATGAGGCCGGTAAAATTGCATCATTATTGTATTGTGTGAATTTTGTACATAAATCACTATATTACATAGCTTTATAATATTGTAAAAAATATAGTAGAACTTGCTATAGCTCGCATCTTCGTACACATGGAGTTTAAAATATTTTTCCCCGTTTTTGCAACAGTTTTTCTCTGATGCTTCGCTCCTATAGGCCGCAGCGTGATATTATACAGACTATAGCCTTCTTCAATAAATGTACTATCCAACACTGAAAGAATTTTTCAAATCGAACCTCTAGTTTCTTTAGCGCGTTCAAACAATCAAACTATTCACTTTTATAATCTTCTGATATATTAAATTCACGTGTCACAGTGTTAGTTACCGTACTCCTCCGAAATGGCTTGACCGATTCTTCTCAAATTTTACATACATATTCAGTAGGTCTGAGAATCGGCCAACATCTATTTTTCAAAATTTTTTTTTTTTTAATATGGCAAAACAACGTTTGCCGGGTCAGCTAGTATTAGTATAGATATCATGATAATTTTGTTCGTTATTTGTAATCCACTTTAAATATATGTTCAAGAATTTGTTTAATTAATTTTCACAAAATTCCCTTATTTTGTGAAAATAAATTAAACAAATTCTTGAACATATCACACTCCATTAGCCCCAGATAATACTTAATGCTTGTATGTAATATAAGTACCAGAATAAGGATATACGTAATAGATTTTTTTTTAATTAAACAGCTAACACACATGCATTTCTTATTCGTAACGTCGTAACTGACTTTAATTAGGGGAGGACATTGAAACAGTCACACATATTGGTCTTATTCATAATGACTTATCGGAGGTTTAAAAGTTCGCTAAAATTGTCAAAAATTGTTATTCATAATAGTCTTTTTACGATAAAATGTTTACTATCTCTCCGATAAAGTTATTGTTTCAACCTCCGTCATTATAAATAAGACCATAATTGATGTGACCCACATGGAATCTAGAAACCAAACTTTAATCAATTATACTTTTAATCTTCCTCTTGAACCACTCTATCTATTAAAAAACCGCATTAAAATCCGTTGGCTAGTTTCCCGTCGTGGTCCCAACTCCCAAGTGAGACGTTAATGGGCTGGAAATGGAGAAATCAAGATTATATTAATTAGTGGCAACCCTAATTGCGTTTAGACTATACGGAATTTCCTCATTATATTAAAATTACCTTCAAAATAGCAACAACAAAACCTACAAAAGTTCGATGATCTTATGCACACAAACCTTGTGTGATATGAATACTAACTACTATAATACAATATATATCACGTTTTATATGACCTTTTGAGTCTTAAATCTTTACTTTGTTCCGTTATTTTGTGGCAATAATTTATAGCTGGATGTGATTAAACAAGTTTCAATTGGGTTTAGATAAAAATCAACTTTTAATAAATTAAAATTGCCGGCTGCGAAAAGTTATGTCCTAAAATTGTTCCTAATTTAAACTTAAACATGTAACTGAAATTTTTATGATCAACTTTAAATTTTATATAATACTAGCTGACCCGGCAAACGTTGTTTTGCCATACTAAAAAAAAAAGTTTGAAAAATAGATGTTAGCCGATTCTCAGACCTACTGAATATGCATGTACATTTTCATAAAAATCGGTCAAGCCGTTTGGGAGGAGTACGGTAACTAACACTGTGACACGGGAATTTTATATATAAGACTAGCTGGCCCGGCAAACGTTGTTTTGCCATACCAAAAAAAAGTAAAAAAAAAATTGAAAAAAAATGAACTATAAACCTCACGGAGCCCGAGACTTTTCCAACGAATGCAAAACCGTGGAAATCGGTCCGTGCGTTCTGGAGTTATAGCGTCAGGAAAGAAAACCCGACTTATTTTTATATAGTAGATAAAATATTTCTTTCTTCTTTCTTTCTTTCTATAAGATATTTACTTATTAAAAACCTAAGTCGTTAAGATTGTATGTATGTCCCTATGTGAACTTAAATCTTTAAAACTACGCAAAATTTTTTGATGCGTTCTTTATAAAGATTATTAGATTAGATATTTTTCCAAGGTAGAGACTAAAAAACACCATTTGCTACGATTTAAATATACTTCCTCGGCTTCATGTATGAGTTTATACCCATACATCTGGTCATAAGCTAATTATTCGAATAATGCAAAATATTTCTAACGTCATTGTCAATAGAATTTGCAGTTTTGCCGTAATTATTGTATGAGTATGTATGGCATTATATGTATGAGAAACATGCAATAATTGAAGTAATTAACGTATCCGTTACTGCGTTTTGTTGATCTCCCTCTTAAATTGCGTAAGATAAGGGCTTATTACACTTAGCTAACCTAAACTGCGTCTCACCAACACCCTGGTTAGCAAATCGGTTGGTTGTTACACTTGTGTTCTCAATCTGCGTACACTACCAAATTAAGAATCTAATAGAACATTACGATATTTTGTACGACGGGGCAGTTTGTGGGGTATTGATAAATGCATTTTCATCGGTCGTAGCAATTTCACATACCGAGTTCTCTTACATGACATTAAATTTGCGAGAATAGTGTAAACCGTATACCTGCCGTTCGATGAGCGTTGATTTGGGGAATTTGGGAACTTTCTTATCTGTCACCATACGGACATTATTTTTAGGTATTGGTAAACCAAGGTTGGTTATCCTTGTGATGACGGATTAAGAATACAACTGTTACCTTTTCCTTTCCAAGGTGCTGTAAAAGCCAGTTAAGAAATATTGTACACAGATAACATCCACAGCCATGGAAATCTCGTAAATATACCTTGGGCGAACATGCCTGGTCAGCGTGGCACAGTAGATCTCTCCCAAAATAGAGTCAATCCGTGCCCAATAGGTGGACGTTAATCTTTTAATCTCTTATGGTCTTATTCATAATGACTTATCGGAGGTTTAAAACTTCGCTAAAATCGGTTCGCGAAAATATTCAAATCTTGTTATTCATAATAGTCTTTTTACGCTAAAACGTTTATTATCTCTCCGATAAAATCTCCGTTTAAACCTCCGATAAGTCATTATGAATAAGGCCATTAATCTTTTTCTCTCCCAGCCATTTGAGCCCATTAGGGCTGGAGAGAAAAAGAGGATTCACCAAAATCAAAACACTACTCTAAACCTGAAATTAAATGCAGGCTAAATTTAAGTCCAGTCAAAAAATAACCCTTTCAAAAAACGTTGCATTACAATACTGGATTTTATGTTGATTTCATAAAACGATTCCCTGCGTTCGTCATTCCATCTGGTACTTGGCCGTCTTAGACTTCATAGTTCGATCGGGATTGCCACCTTGCTTACCTAAATGGTGGTAGTTAAGTTCTCTAAATACATTAGTAGCAAAGTGTAATAAGCTCTATAGTTCAGAATTGGATTAATTTCAACATGTTTGTCGTTTATAGCATTTAGTAATAAAACCTTACAAATATGATACATTTTGTATAGCCACTTTGATTAGAATCTCTTAAGGATATTGAATGCAATATTCTCAGTTCATATAAAAAACGGTCAAGTACGAGTTGGCTCCCACACGTAGGGTTCCGTTCTATTAATAACACGTACATGACTTTTTAACCGAATTCAAAAAAGAAGAAGGTTCTCAATTCGTCTGTATTTATTTTTGTTCGGATTTTTTTTATATTTGTTACCTCATAACTTTTAACTGGGCGAAGCGATTTTAATGATTCTTTTTTTTATTTGAAAGCTGGTGGTTCCCGTGTGGTCCCAATCGAGTAAAACCCTCAAATTTCTTTTTTTCAATAACTAGGTACTCGATTATTATTTTATCTAGTGAGCCACAAGCAACTGTATGCATTGAGAAATTTATTAAATATTGTTTGATAAGCTGATATAAATAAGACGGATATAATTAATTCCACTATGACTATGTTATATACAAATAATCGTGTTGAAGTGTCACGACATAAATATACATATATGCAAATAAATTATATATTGATGAGATTTTATATATTTATTTACTGCTAGCTGTTGCGTCTCCATCTATTATAAAAAACCGCATCAAAATCCATTGCGTAGTTTTGAAGATATTGGTACGGATTGCACGATTAAACTTAACTAAAAAATAGTGTCAATAACACTATTCAGCAATGTTAACTGAACTTTTTATTAGAAAATCAAATTTATTTATTAGAAAATTTATTATAGACTAACGATTTTAATTAATAAAAATATACACAATGAAATAGCCAATTTATCAGAATATGCCATAGTTATTTACATTTTTTTAATTAAGTTGTGCTTGTGCACGTACTATTGGTACTATAAGCACACCCTATGTGTGCTTATAGTACCTTACACACAAAAATAACGACCTTGTTTTTTAATAAGCAAGTAAGTTTACAGTTAATTAGTTTTTTGTTTAGGTTTGTTTTCTAAATTCCATGTAAAAAGTCACAGGCAACAGCTAGTCTAAAATAAACAAGATATAGCTCTTATTAAATGTTGTTTAGTTTGGCTATGACGTAATATTTAATCATGTCTATCGAACTAATAAATCCGCATCTTTCCCGGTAGGTAGTTATTGGTGTTTTTGCTTCAGCAAACTAGTTTTATGATGAGTTATAAATATGATAATTGTATCTTTAGATCTATTGGATTTAACAAATATTTTAATTCGCCAATTTCCTGTAACTTTTCTTCCTATTATGTTTTCCTGGTAATATTTTGTTTTTTGAGGACATATTTCTTCGAAGTCAAGAAACAAATATTTTCCTTTTAAATGTTTACTAATATAAAAAAATCGATAATATCTTAATTCGTCTGCCTGTTGCTATTTCAAATCTCTATCAAACCGAATAAAGTGACTAGTTAATCGTTTTAAGAACTAAATTAATAGTTTATTGTAGTATTTTGTGTTTAGATCTACTTATTTTCCAATTTTAAGAACTTCGGTAGAAAATTCCGTGATAAATTCGGGTCCAAACCTGCAAGAATTTACGAATAATTCGGGTTTGAATGTTGTTTGCAAAGATATTTTATTATAAAGTAAAAGAGGTTTACTGAGTTTCAGGTGTGGTAGGGAAAGAAATTGGTAAATGAGCATAATTTTCTTAAAAATGGTACTTGTGACTTTAATTTTCATATTTATTCGTTGTAGATATAAAAATGGATTAAGTATATTATAATAAATCTTTTTACCTTACTTTAAAAGTATCTACGGTAGTCATGTTTGCATGTATTCTTTGTATATTTATTCAATCTATACTTATAATAAATCTGTAGAGAGGTCAATTCTGTACATGAAATATATTTTCAAAATAACTATCAGGGCGTGATTAGTGATCGATACTGATACCAAAAATGCAATCAGTAAAATTTTTGTCTGTCTGTCCGTCTGTATTTTCCTTATAGAAACAAAAACTACTCGACGGATTTTAACGAAACTTGGTACAATTATTCTTCATACTCCTGGGCAGGTTATAGTATACTTTTCATCACGCTACAATCAATAGGAGCAGAGTAGAGAAGGGAAATGTTGGGTAAACGGGAAAAGGTGCTCCATTTATTAAGCTTCCGTCGCGTGCAGTCTTAATGGTTAAAGTTAGCAAGCAGTAGTTAAAAATGTTGCAAAAACGGGGAAAATTTCCTAAATTCTACGCGGACGGAGTCGAGGGCAACAGCTAGTTAATAATAAATAATTGATATGTGTGCGATCCACGATCACATTCTATAATCAATAATGCCTAATTAATTCCATAGTGTGTGTGTGTTTTTCCTTGATATACATAAATATAAAATTCCATATTTACTTGCAGAAGATGTACCTAGGCACTGATTATGTAATGTTATTAGACATCACATAAAAAAGCGTCTTGTATAAATTACTTGTCGGAGCCGCCCTACGCTGCGTTGTTCGGTCGGTGATCGCCACTCTAGTACCTTTCTTCCCCAATTCGAGTTTATCGAGTATGATTTAAAAGCACTTTTCAAAAAGTTCTTTTTGGCCTAAAAAGGCACTTTGTAATTTTGTAAATTGTAATGTGTAAGAGTTTTACTAAACTTATTAATAATTAAATATTGTTTGTTTCAGGATGTCAAACCTGCTATTTTGGCAGGGCAAGGGCAAGGCGAACGGCGCGCCTAATGGGAGGAACTGGCTGCACGCACCAGACGCTCTCGTCAAAGGGCATGTCGCCTACCTTGTTAAGGTATTGCTTTCATTATTATACACTTCTATCCAACAGACTACAGGTCTCAACTCATAGTGTTTCGAACTTAGAGTTGGTTAGGCCAAACAACGTCCTCTGATCCCAAATTAAACCATGTTATATAATTATATACTTTAAGTAATAGTTTTCTTTTGTAAATACTTAATTATAATACGTAGAAAACAGACTTAATAGAAAGATTTACTAGTTGCTTGGAGGCTTGAAGCCACTCAGCCACTTACATGTCTATGTGTGCGTTAAAATATACCTATGTGTGTGTCAATAATACAGGCTATAAGTCATATGAAATGTCATTATTCTATGAAGTACGATTTAGCCAGGCTAAAGTTACTTTTCCTCAATTTTAAACGTAACCCACCATCTGATACATATATCTGTGGTTATCACACAATCACTTGTTCTATGCAAGAGCTTCGTTTCATTGCGCTCATCCTAAATAAGAGGTATAAAGTTACAAGAATAATAAGTCACATTGTAGGCACTTGTAGTTATCAGTTGGATACCAAGGCACGTTGAACAAAACCCTATGTACATATTGTACATACTGTACACAGTAATAAAACCTAAACATTTGCTAAGCAGAGTTAATAAGTAAAGAGAGCCTAGTTCACAAATTGTAATTTTTGCCTAAAACATAAATATAATAAATGGTACGTACGTAATTTTATACGTTTAATATTTTAATTGCTGATATCCATTTCGAGCGTTTGTCCATTTTCTATGTACTGTACATAGAGATGTAAAACTCGAAAACTAACGCTATGCCAAATGCCAACACGCCTGGTTAGCTCAGCATTGTAGACCACAATCTGTTCTAAAGTGGAGGAGCCCCGTGTTCAATAATAAGACGCTAATGGGCTGGAGAGTAAAGTAAAGTAAAATATTCTTTATTGCACACCATAATGATTTACAAAGCTTACATAACAGACATGTCATAGGTACAAAGGGCGGTCTTATCGCGAGCTGCGATCTCTCCCAGACAACCATAAGATGGATTTGACCGAAGCAGAATAGAATAGAATTTATTGATCGATTACAGTTTGGATTGTTTGGAAAATTGGAAGTAATTTAATAATTTTGCAATTGACTTGCTATGCTTTTACTTAATAAATCAAATTGTGGTGGAAAAAGTGATCATCGCAAGCGGGACTTACCGTTGCGTACCTCTAGAGCTACGGAACGGTATTCCGAGGTCGTGGGTTTAAGTCCCGCTTGCGGTGATCACTTTTTCCACCACAATTTGAATAATTAAACTGCGAAGAAGTTTATGAGTAAAATACTACAAGACCTTATAGAGAGAGATGAGAGACTAATTATTACGGACTTGTATAAATTGACGACGTCTGCACATGCCACTGATACATAAAACCAATTGCTGAATGTTCTAGTGTAACAGTTTGCAATAAAAGTACACAATAAAATATTTACTGAACTAGGCTCAACTTTACCATGCATTATCAAACTCTAATATAGCCATAACATAAGCTTTAGTTAGTTGATGATGTGGATAAAGTAAACAATAGTATCAGAGCTTTAGTGATAACAGTGATAAGGTTGAAACACGTGTACATAACATCTGTTGCAACAGATATAGGGGCGTACAGAGTCTATTGAACTATAACAATGTGTTCATTTATAACTGCAGATGTACCAGATAGAGTGTCTATGGCTATATCATTCGCACGGCTTGAAACCACATAATGGTACCGATTCTACATGCACAACTAAACTTAACCTAACTAAAAAATTAAAATTGATATTGTCAATAACACAATTCGGCAATGTTATCAGAACTTTTATTAAAAAATCTGTATTTTGTGTAGACTAAGAATTTTAATTTATAAAAATGTGCATTACGAAAAAACCAATTAGTAATCAAAATACGCCATAGTTGTTTTCATTTGTTAGATAAGTGAAGTTTAGTTGTGCAAATGGAATTGGCGTCAATATCTTGCGTGAAATATGTACCTATCTACTAGTTGTTGCCCATGATTCTCCGTGTGGTGAGGGATTAAGAATACAAGTGTCACCACCCCATCTCCTCCCAAGGGTGCTGTAAAAGTCAGCTAAGGGATATTGCACGCAGATAACATCCTCTGTGAGAGACGGAAAACTCGAAAATAAACCCTGTGCCAATACGCCTGGTCACCGTGGCATAGTAGACCATAACCCCCTCTCAAAGTGGAGGAGGCCTGTGCCTAACAGTGGGACGGAAATGGGCTGAAAAGAGAGCTGTTGCCCAAGACTTTGTACGCGTGTAATTTAGAAAATTTTCCCAGCTTTTGCAACATTATTCACTGATGGTTCGCTCCTATTGTTATCAGCGTAATGTTATAATAATATAGCATAAAGCCTTCCTCGATAAATGTACTATCCAACACTGAAATATTTTTTTAAACGGATCAGTGGTTCCTGAGATTCCTAGTAAATTATACAATAGATTTCGAAATTACAACATTTTTTTTTCTTTTTCCAGTTCTTAGGCTGTACGCAAGTAGACCAACCCAAAGGCATAGAAGTAGTAAAGGAAGCTATTAAAAAGTTGCAGTTCACACAACAACTTAAAAAGTCCGAAACAAAAGATGGCGCTAAGTGCAAGAAAGTCGAGATTACTATATCTGTGGACGGTGTTGCCATACAGGTGAGATTACTTATTTATTTAATTACTTATTTATAGAAAAACATGAAAAAAAGAGGGATTTCGATCCTTCAGGATTCTCCATACCTTATTGAGTACCTTCTATGGCAAACTACGCCCATAGCAGAAAAACTTAAAATATCATACCAATAGTTGTTAAAGGCGCTGTTTTCTTGGTTAAATATACTGTTAAGTCAGTGGGGTATCGAGGTAACGCATAGAAATGTTATTTCGTGGTTGCTACACACGAACAGCACGGAATCGAAACTCGCTATGGGTATTTGCATTGCTGTCTGACCTTTTTGAGCGGGGATTTATCTACTAATGCCAACTCCCGTCAGGTTATGCTCTAAGTTTTTTTTCCTCTTTGAATCCATCCATCCATCAGCCTTTCTCCGTCCACTGTTGGCCATAGGCCTCCCCATAGAACGCCACAACGCGCGGTCCTGTGCCGTTTGCATCCAATGTCTCCCCGCGACCTTAACTCTTTGAATACCAGTTCATAAATATAAATTGTCCGTGTAGTGACGGATTAAGAACACAAATGTCACCACCCATTTTTCTTCCCAGGGTGCCTTAAAAGCCAGTTAAGGGATATAATGTACACAGATAACATCCTCTATGAGAGACGGAAATCTCGAAAATAAACCCTCTGATTGACACAGGGTTTGCCTTAGTTTATACCTGGTTTGCGCGACATAGTAGACCATAATCCCTGTCAAAGTGGAGTAGGCCCGTGCCCAACCGTGGGATTAATGAGCTGGAGAGAGAGAGAAACTTACATATACTGTGATATTTATAAAATGTCGTAAAACTTTTTAAATAGCATTAAATTATCGTCCCCAAGTTATTGCTATCGTGACGAACGGAACTATACTTCCGTCGTATTACTCATATACGGAACAAATTAGACATTATATTATTAAATGTATGTAAAATTAAATATTAAAATTAATATGTAGTTGAAAAGAATTGACAGCTTCGATAACTGGTTTTACATCATAATAGAGTAAGAGCCTGTGATTAAAAACATCATAATATAGGTAGTAGTAGCTTTTTCCTTTGCAATGTTTGATCTAAAGAAAATATTACGATGACTTGAAAACCGCCTTCTATTCTAAGGTCGACTAAAATCCTAAACCAAATAAGTAATTTAAACTTTCTTCGTTCTTAATTGAAAAAGTCTGAAGATTTTTAGGCCGATGAAGGCTTTTTAGCATTATAAAAATATTTTTTAAAAAGCTTCATTTCCAACATATTTACGATACGAATTAAAGAAATAAAACTGGCTGTTAAAATATAAATACCAGTAAAAAAAACACTATATCATTCTCCCTTAGCATTATGCCTAAACATAGTAGAATTCCAGGCCTTGCAATGTCTACCGGTGCCCAATTCCCAGCTGAGGTAGGCACACGGCGGGGGTTTTAGTGGGTGAGGGCCCCACACTACCTTGTCAGTCTTCCCCGGACAGAGAGGTGTGCGGTCAGGCATTTCCCCCGACCAAAGCAAAAAAAAAGGCCTTGCAATGTCAAGCGCATAATGTTGTCAATTTTCAATTACCCGAAAGTTTTAAAGCCGTGATTAGAACTATGCCATTAACCTCCCATATTACTCCCACGATCACAAAACCATAATATACCTCCCATGTCCAAACATGAATCATTAAGTTAAAGATGTTCCCATGACAATAAAAATCTACCATCAAATCAATTATACCATTCTATCTACCATTTTGTTTGCCATAGACAAACACTTTTACTTTCGTAAAAAGGTTGTATTAAATTTGCCGCGAACACGTAACGTTTATGATCTCTATGATTTCACTTTTACGATTATTTTCATGTTTCAATCATAATTATATTTTATTAATAAGTAACTAGCTACTAGCGGGCTACTAGTGCTACGCTGCCTGTGTGGAAAAGTGACAGCATTTCATATGTCCCTCGCTCCTATTAGTCGCAGCGTGATGGTTTATTAACCATCACGCTGCGACTAATAGGAGCCATCTATCGAGTATCTATCCATCTATCGAATCTATCGGACCTATCGGACTATGGAAAAAAAAAAGATTTCTGCAATTCCAACCAGTAGTTCCTGAGATTATCGCAAACAAACATTTGTCAGTTACAGTTCTACTATTTGTTTAAATAGATGGATATTTTTGTCTGACTGTTGTATGGAATGTATGGTAATGTTAACGTTTGCATGTGTGTCATGTAGATAAAGATCTTCGCAGCTAGATGGCCTCGTGTGCAAAGCTGTAATTAGAATCTATATTTTAATTTCTTAGTTAAAATTACCATACCTATACATAACACTTTACCCGACCCGGAATCCAAACCTAAGAGCTCTATATTACAAGCCCTCTAGAGCACATTACCATTACATACCTTACATCTTAGTCTCAAGCCTACCATGGTGACTCAAGTGTTCGAAACGTCGGGCTAGTTTTTAAACTACAGATACGCGCCTTTCTCTCGCTGAAAATGAGTCGCGGAAAATGTTAGAAAATGAAAGAAAAAACTGAATTAAGTATTACAATAACTAGGCTGAATGATTGTTTCAATGCTTGGCTGTGTGAATTAGTTCCATTACCTGCCTGATGATGAAGAAATATAATTGAAGTTGGCGCCAAACAGTTTTTTTTTCTTTCCCTTCGTCCATTTAAGAGGGATGGCTTCCCTTTGGATTTGCCAGTGTCAAAGTCTAAGCTAGACTAAAATAAAATAAAAATCAAACAGCTGATTTATACATGTGTATAAACAGCCAACTAATTTTAATCTTTAGATGTATAACAATAGAGAGTGGTCCTGACCTTGTGCGCATAGCGTGTCGTGAAAGCGGCGGAAACTCACGAACCCACCCGATCGTACCCGAACAAACCGCCATTGATTACATAGACATAAACCCTTTCTATTTATTGTGCGAAATTTAACGGTACATTGCTTTTCAAATAGTTAATGGCGTTTCTGCATTTATGATACGAAAACTTTTCAGGCTTTGTACTCAAGAAGTAAACGGACTCTATTGCTAAGACTTCGCTGTCCATCCCTCCGTCTATCTGTCACCATTCCAGGGTCCTTTTAGCAATTACTTACAGTGTGACAAATATTCGTATTGATTAGAACAAGCGGTATTATCATTTTACGCTTGTGTCTAGAAATTTTCCTAGTATTTGTTTACAGTTTACAGTCAAATAATTAACCGATTCCGAATTCATTATTCCATTGTCATGATTTAGTTGGTTCGCGTTGCGGACTGCCGTTTAGGACCACGCAGTCGTTCGATTCCTGCATAAGACAAAAATTTATGAGACAAATATCACACAAATATACTCGTAATTTCATTGCACTGTGTTTAAGTGTCGTCTATCTATTATTCGTATTACTTATCTTATATCCATATTCTGTCCCAAAACACCATCAATTAAGCTTAGGACAAATAACAACAATAACAAATAGCTTGGGTTCCAGAAGACGCTTAAATAAGCGTGTAAAAATATCCTCTCTCACACGCAATCCATTATATTTTCAACAGTCTTTTTATTTCCTCGCCAGCCCATTTACGTCCCAGTGTTGGGCACGGACCTCCTCCACTTTGGAAGGGATTATGATTAACTACACCGCACTGACCAGGCGTGTTGGCACAGAGTTTATTTTCGAGTTTTCTATCTCTCACAGCGGATGTTATCTCTATACTTACCTAGCTGGCTTTTACAGCACCCTGGGAAGGAAATGAAGTGGTGACACCTGTAGACTTAATCCGTTCCCAAACTGACAAGTATTAAAACTGATATGTATTAAGTTTATGTAAGTATGTAAAGCTAATCTTTGTAGGTTAGAGTACACCACATAAAGCCCTCTTTTTGACTAAACGTAGTCCATCCAAAGGTTGTCTCGAAGAGATCGCAGCATGTGATAATACCGCCTATTGTACTATATTATTGTTAACATAGAATAAGCTACTGTAATGTAAAATGGTGTACAATAAAGAGTAATCTATCTATCTATCTACAAATATTTTTATTTAACAAATAATTATTTCTTATTACAGGAGCCAAAATCTAACAACATACTCTACCAATTCCCACTACATCGGATATCTTATTGTGCCGATGATAAAGGAGCTAAGAAATACTTTTCATTCATCGCTAAAGGTGGCAGCACTGTCAACAACGGTATGAATGGTCATGAAACACCAGAGAAACATGAATGTTTCGTGTTTATATCTACCAAACTCGCCTCGGAAATCACATTGACTATTGGACAAGCTTTTGATTTAGCTTACAGGTAATTTTATTTATAAATATCAGACCGATTCTACATGCACAACTAAACTTAACTAAAACATGAAAATTGATGATGTCAATAACACAATTCGGCAAAACTTTTTTATTAGAAAATCTGTGTATACTACTTTATTAACGATTTTAATGAATAAAAATGTGTACAACGAAATAGTCAATTAATCAAAATATATAATATAATATTATAATATAATATCTAATATAATATTCACGGACATTTCACACAACGTCCTCTGGTCCCAAGCTAAGCTTATATACTTGTGTTATGGGTACCAGAATACGGATATAATACATATACTACTTTTCTTTTGTAAATACATACTTATAATACATAGTAAACACCCAGACGCAGTTCAAACATTTGTATGACATTTATGGATATCACACAAATGATTGTCCTGACCGGGAATCGAACCCGAGACCTCGCGATCGGCAGTCCATTACATAAACCACTCCACCACGAAGCCCGTCGGAAATACGCCATAATTGTTTACATTTTTTAGTTAAGTTTAGTTGTGCACGTTGAATTGGTACCATTGGCTGGTTTAGATATAAATAAAATTGGTCAAGTGCGAGTCGGACTCGCGCACGAAGGGTTCCGTACCATTATCTATGCAACATAAGGCACGTTATTAATAAATGAGCAAACAACACACACAATACTTAATTAATCACGTTTGTTGTATGAGAGCAAGAAACGGTAAAAAAATCATGTTTGTTGTATGGGAGCCCCCCTTAAATATTTATTTTATTTTATTTTTAGTTATAGCGGCAATAGAAAGACATCATCTGTGAAAATTTCAACTGTCTAGCTATCACTGTTCTTGAGATACAGCCTGGTGACAGACGGACGGACGGACAGCGAAGTCTCAGTAATAGGGTCCCGTTTTTACCCTTTGGGTACGGAACCCTAAAAAGTATACTCACGTGAAAGACGCTAAAGAGCCACAGACAGGCACAAAATACATTTAATGTAATGATTTTGTATCATATCATAATGATTTTAATAAAAAAAACTACCTTCTGCTATTTATCTACCTAAGTTAAACTATTTAATATCAGTAAACTGACTGGCATAACGCGTTACGTAACGGAGCTCGAAACCTCCCATAAGACGATCACTTCGAAAAAAAAAAACATTTTTGATGCCGCGATAATAATCTAACATTTTTTCTGCAGCCTTGCACTATGAAAAGAGGCCATTTGTTTGATATAAACCTTAAAAAAATATTAATATTGTTTAAACAAGGCCCTTTTAATATAATTTATAAGTTTAATGTAATCTTATACTGTTTTTGTTTACGTACCAATTTTTCACACCATAAATTTAAACAGATACACCTCATAATATGTATGCTCAACAGACTAACGGAAGAGTAGCGCTAGTTTTAACTGGCACAATGCTAAATTGGTCCGTATTCTGGTACCCATAACACAAGCATAAAGCTTAGCTTGGGACCAGAGGACGTTGTGTGACATGTCCATGAATATTTATTTATTTGCAGCTTACTCTATAATATAGGTATTTATTTCTATGCATTTCTTTTCCTTTTCTTGTAAGTTGCAAATAAAGCTTTTTTCTTTCTTTCTTTCATATTCTCAGATTAAGTAGTAGTATATGTAGTTTTCTCCGTAGTATTCTCCGTTTGGTGACGGATTAAGAATACAAGTGTCACCACCCCATGTCCTCCCAAGGGTGCTGTAAAAGTCAGCTAAGGGATATTGCACACAGATAACATCTTCTGTGAGAGACGGCAAACTCGAAAATAAACCCTGTGCCAACACGCCTGGTCAGCGCGGCACAGTAGGCCATAATCCCCCCAAAGTGGAGGAGGCCCGTGCCCAACAGTGGGACGTAAATGGGCTGGAGAAGAAGATATGTAGTTGTTGTCCGCGAGTTCCTACGCGTGAATTTGGAAATGACTACAGTATCTATGCTTATTTATAGCTTATGTTAATCAGAGAACATTCTAATGGCGAAGGAATTATAGAAATGCGTCTAGCAGTTTTTGAGTTTATTCGTTACAAAAATGGAAAAATACAATGTTTCGTCTTTATAATATAAGTAGATACAGATAACTATAGATGTTCGACGTTTGACTCTTCGGCTTATTACTTTGTGTTATGGGAAACAAAATACGGATATACTACATAAATACTATTTATTTTTGTAAATACATAACTTATATTATTCAGAAAATACCTAAACGCATTACAGATATCTTTAAGACAAATACAAATATCATACAAATAATAATTATTTGAGTGTTATGTATTTGTATTTGTCATAAGGTTGCTGACATTATAAGGTCCGTCAATTTCTTTTAAAAAGCTCCACTAATACATAATTTGTATTATTTTCAGGCGATTCCTAAATGACAACGGTAAATACATAGAAATGCAAAAAATGCAACTACAAAACAAGAAATTGGAATTACAAATGAACGCGTACAGAAGTCGTTTACAGGTAACATTATATTAATTTAAACTGAATATACACGAATATAGTAATTTTTAGACCTATGATTTACTTAGACAAACACTAAAAAACAGGTTCGAAAATCCTCGATGTCATTTTCTAATTATTGCATTGTCATCGGTCTTTAATATGTGCGCAAAGTTTCAGATCAATCTGATTATTGCAAGTGGGTGAAAATCACTTTCAAAGATTACATAGTTACATGATTACATCGATAGATTAATAGATAGATACGAATGATGTTAATAAAAACGTGTTGAAAAAAAACCGTTACGATGAAAATTGTGCCAAAGAAAACCAAATTTGACATCATTTCAGACAGGGCCGTGTCTTACCTATGAGGCCCTGGCCACTTGAGATAATAAGTAAACTCATGGCATAGCTCATTTCCAAAAAATACCGCATTACGAGATTTTTGTTTACAACAAAACGCACCAACGTTATACTGAGGCGTCTTAAAGTTTCCTATGCGAAAATAGCGCATACATTCGGTTTGCGTTAATCGCATAGCGTGCGGAATCTATTGGGGATGAACTGTGTTACTTGTATATCTGATCATACACAACACACTGGTCAAAGTGTGTTTTTCGTACTAGTCTTATCCCGAAATTAAATCTTTCCCTTGCAGTATCTAATAAATATGTATATAATTTTCAGGAGTTATCAAAAATTACATACAAAGACGATCTATCATCATACTTAGCACGTAACAAGCTGTCAGACATCACTGAGTTCAAACCACCACCGGAGTTGGAGAAACAGCTGTCTTCGTTAACTATTGCTAATGGATTCAGCTCCATGAACGGCAATAAGACACCGGATTTGGGTAAGTTGTTAAGGGCCTACATCAATATTATCGTATATCATCGCCGACACGTACATATTAACACAACCAGTAGGCACAGAAAATGAAGAATTAGGGATACTTTTCCTATTTACTCAAAATCTACTAAATATATTTTAATTCTGATTTACGTGTTTCTATATATAATAGTTACTTATGTTTTTAAAGTTATTTCATTAGTTAATACGCGATAATAGACCGACAAATGAAAAAAATAAGAAATGAGAGAGGTATTTTCGCTAAGATTTTCTATCGAGAAAACTTTTTTCAATCGCGTTTCTGAGTTTATGCGATCCTAGATTATATATTGAAAAAACATATAGGTACTTAAAAATTAGAGCTCTAGCCATTCAATCTAAAGAAACAATGAAAATTTCGTACATAGAAAAATGCACGAAGCTATTTTGGTATCCTCTTAATAAATAACCTATTCTGTCGATCGCGAATCGATAGTAGACTAAATACCCTTCCAAAGTGCAGAAGGCCCGTGCCCAACAGTACGACGTTAACAGGCTGGAGAGAGAGGGAGAAAAAAAATAATTATGCATTGTTATAGGCTGATTATTAACAATATTCGTCCGTGTGGTGACGGATTAAGAATACAAGTGTCACTACCCCATTTCCTCTCCAGGGTGCTGTAAAAGGCAGCTAAGGAATGTTCTACACAGATAACATCCTCTGAGAATCGGAAAACTCGAAAATTAACCCTTTTCCATACGACCAGCAATGGGACGTTGATAGGCTGGACAGGAAGAGAGAGAGATGGGCTGATAATTCAACCATATAGCAGGAGTATTAAATGCTATGCGCCCTGCTCCTACAGGGGCCCTGCACTACAACTATATACATACATGAGCAAGGCAAGGGCGAATATGGCTATTAAGGGCCTTTTTCAAAAATTTTGTTCTGGGCCCGAGCTGGCTTAATCCGGCACTGTCCATTATGAAATAAGTATTAGCATTTTATTATGTAACTAGCTGATCCCCGCTACTCCGTACGCGTGGAATTTTAGGAGCCGTTTAAACCTTCCCTGGACTTTCATGAATATTTAAAGACCAAAATCATCAAAATCGGCCCAGCCGTTTTCGAGTTTTAGAGAGACTAACGGACAGCAATTGATTTTTATATATAAGATACTAGCTGATGCCCGCTACTCCGTACGTGTGGAATTTCAGATCCCCATATATTTTGTTACTGTTTAAACCTTCCCTGGACTTTCACGAATATTTCAAGACCAAAATCATTAAAATCGGCCCAGCCTTTCTTGAGTTTTAGTGAGACTAACGAACAGCAATTGATTTTTATATATAAGATATATGATTGTATACACCTAACTCAAATATATTTGTGTTCAGGTGTAGACGCGCTGTCAAACAACTCAACGGATACATTCAGTTCAAATAATGACAACAATTTGTTGTTAGACACGCCGCCGCCACAACATAATGGGAAACATGCATTTAGTACCACGTAAGTTATATTTTATATTGAATACTAGATGTGCCCTGCAGTTTTACTCACACATTTACTGTTAACTCCCCTTAATGTTGACTGACTTTCAGACCGTAATATGCAAAAAATTAATAAAAATTTATCGAAATATACTACATAATTTATAAATTTTTTTAACTAACTCCATGACACGAGAAACATTACTTATTAAACTTAAACAAAGTCGTCATTTTTGTAAATATTTATGTCATCCATCCCCATCTTTTATTTACTAAATTATTATTTACTTATTATTCTCTAGCACGTCTAAATCTATAAAAAGTGATTTAATTTATTATATATTTTATTTTATCGATGAGCCTCGTGTTTGAGTGGTTCATGTAACGGACTGCCATTCAAGAGTTATTAGTTTAGAGGTATTAGAGAAGATAATTATTGTCCCGAGCGGTAATCGAACCCGCGACGTTCGATTACCGCTCGGGACAATAATTTGTGTGATTTTTCTAATTGTCATACAAATGCTTGTGCTGCGTCTGGGTGTTTCTATGTATTATAAGTATGTATTTACAAAAGAAAAGTAGTATATGTAGTATATCCGTATTCTGGTACCCATAACACAAGCATGATAAGCTTAGCTTGGGACCAGAGGAATGTCCATGAATATTTATTTATTATATATTTTCCAGTAAACTCATCAGCGATCTATCACCCAGCAAGAACTTCCAAGGAAGCACCAAACTCATCAATTCTGATTCAGACAGTGGTGAGTATACTACTGAAAATTATTTAAGTATCTATGTATTTTTTATGGGAAATCGAATTAAACTATTATAAGAAAACTTTAATCAAAATTAATTAAGAAAAAAAAAATTTTTGTTTAATGATCGATAGAAATACATTTTTAAGAAAAATGAGTTATCGAAGTATACATTTGTAAATGGGTTTTATTATATTTGTTTAGACTTCGACCCCCGTGCTTACGAGTCTGAAACAAGCGCGGCCCCGAGACCTCTGCCTACTCCCGTAGACATCGCGCCTCCTCTATGTAAGTATAAAACCTATGTAAGTTTAATGCCTTGTTTTTCTTTCACAAAAATCCCATTTTGATTTTGGGCAGAAGTCCTCTATAAAGATACCCATTTGTCTCGGTCTTGTGCTAATTAGAACCGGTAGTGTTTTAACATAATTATAATATGTTTAGAAGTTTTAAAATTTTAATTATTTGTTTAAATTATTAAATAAAGAGAATTTATTTGTTATTCCAGTGGCACCACCACCAAAAGCATCAAAACGTCAACCGACAACCAATCCAAACCCAACACACAACCAACAACCAACACTGAACGGTAGCGACTTATTTGGATCAACACCATTCATCCAACAACCTACAGTAACACAACCATTTATGCCAACATCCAACAAACCAAACTATGACATATCAGATTTTAACTTACAAACATCAGTTTTTAACACAAATACATCATTTACAAATGGTTTGAGTGGATATGATCCATTTGATACAAAGAGTGCAAACAATATATTTGGGAACGGGTTCAACAATACCTTCAACGGGTTTGGTAATCTCAGTGAGAAACAACCAGTTGCTTTGGACAGCAATTTTAATGGATTCCTAGATAAAACTATTTCGGAAATGAAGGTAAGATATGTTTTATTCAATTTGTTTAGATATAAAGTTATTTGTTTCATTTGCAATATAACAAAAAAATTGGTCAAGTGCGAGTCGGACTCGCGCACGAAGGGTTCCGTACCATTATCTATGCAACATAAGGCACGTTATTAATAAATGAGCAAACAACACACAATACTTAATTAATCACGTTTGTTGTATGAGAGCAAGAAACGGTAAAAAAATAATGTTTGTTGTATGGGAGCCCCCCTTTAATATTTATTTTATTTTATTTTTAGTATTTGTTGTTATAGCGGCAATAGAAATACATCATCTGTGAAAATTTCAACTCTCTAGCTATCACCGTTCTTGAGATATAGCCTGGTGACAGACGGACGGACGGACAGCGAAGTCTCAGTAATAGGGTCCCGTTTTTACCCTTTGGGTACGGAACCCTAAAAAGCAAGTTTCATTAATAGACATTAGATATAATTTTAGTAAAATACGAAAGTGTGTGTCTGTCAGTCGGTTACGCTAAAACTACTGAATTGATTACAATGAAATATGAGAAAGAACATAAGTATTTTATGAGTATGCGTGAAAAGGGATATTAGTTATATGAATATCGTCATGTTTAAGCTTATTTTAGGCTGTTAATAATAACTGATTATATTTTAAAATATATTTACATTAGACATATAAAAAATTGAAAAATTCTTACATTTGTGCTAATTTACAAATTATTGTGATTTTCAACAAAATCACGGGTAGTTTAAAGTTTTTATTATTCCGAACTACCCGTAGAGGAAATATTTAGATACAAATTATTTAATATTTTTAATTACGTATTATTTCTTAATTTTAGCAGCTGAATGATGGGTGAGTTATTTTTAGGAAAGGTGTGTGTGTGTGTGGCTTATAGTTTAACAAAAGCAAAAAAAAAGTATTTTAATATGTACCTACCTATCGCTAATGCAATAGGACCTTCACTTTGTTTTCTTATCTAACCTAACCATTTGCTATTATAATTATTTAAGAATTAATAGACATAATAGATGAACGTCAATTAAAATTATATAAAAACTAGCTGACCCGGCAAACGTTGTTTTGCCATAGGTACTAAAAAAAAAAGTTTGAAAAATAGATGTTGGCCGATTCTCAGACCTACTGAATATGTATGTAAAATTTGAGAAGAATCGGTCAAGCCGTTTCGGAGGAGTACGGTAACTAACACTGTGACACGTGAATTTTATATATTAGATGTATTTTAATAATACAGATTTTTAGTATTTGTGTATAATTTGTAGACATGCCATATATTTCATGGACATTTCATACAACGTCATTATTTATTGTATGTACGGATTATAAATCCTAACATTTATTTATTAGTTATTTATTTATTATTCACAATAAATATGCTATCATTACAGACTTATTTAATACGATGATATACTTGAGATTTAAATATTTTTAAAGTGTGTTTTTGCTATATCCTCTTAACATTGAAATGAAAGCTATGCTTGGTAGCTATGATTTCATGTATAATATAAAAATGAATTGGTGAATGTGCCACTAAGCGTAATCTCGAGAACAGCTGAATTATAATAAATAAATATTCACGGACATTTTACACAACGTCCTTTGGTCCTAAGCTAAGCTTATATGCTTGTATTATGGGTACCAGAATACGGATAGAATACATAAACTACTTTTCTTTTGTAAATACATACTTATAATACATAGAAACACCCAAATGCAGTGCATACATTTGTATGACAATTAGAAAAATCACACAAATGATTGTCTCGAGCGAGAACCGAACCCGCGACCTCTCAAATATTCCTTGAATTACGAAGATGGTTTTTAAGCAGAGAAATATTTTAAAAAATTGCCTGAACGATGTTGTAAGTTAATACGTTCAGTGCGGCTAACGCTTATGCGCGTTTTTCTGATCTTCACCAAGTGCGGGCCGACGCGTATACGCGTCCATACAAAAAAAAATCTGTAGGCAAGTGGGGTGCGCTGCACCTGTGCATTTATAGCGTGTATTCTGGGTGTCTATTGTTTCGAAGCGGTCGTAAAATGTGGAATTGTAAAGGAGACTACACACTAGTCAGGTTTCTGCTACGAATCTTGCAGGGAGGGGACGGCGGCGGCGACGACAACAATAACCTAATTTAGTACAATAGATTATTGAAATAATTTTATTATGACTCGCTCTTTTAACTAAAATAATAGGTAGTTTTAGTATATTTATAAATGGTGTCTATTACGAGGCGAGCAAAAAGTCGTAAATTAAAAAAAATTTAAGAATAAAAGGGCTTTCGGGAGAAGGTACCTTTACTATTACTGTTTTATTAAGGTATAACTTACTATTTTAACAAAACCGAACGAAGATATATTATGGCGTAAACTTCACAAAATCTCTTACAAATAAACACTAGTGTGGAAGCACCTTTATCCATCCAACACCTTTATATGACCCGTAATTGTTATATGACAGTCATAAAACTCGAAAGTTACCGAACGCACATAAGCGTCGGCCGCACTGCGGGAAGGTAAAAGACAACGCGCTATAGCGTCCAGCCGCACTACGCGAGTTTTCTATGAACGCATATAAGCGTTCTTAGCACTACGCGAAAAATTTTTTGAACGCACATACGCGTTTTCAGCACTGGGCGAATGACTCTTTTAGTAGCATTGGCTATAAATTCGCAAATTATTCAGCATTGAACGCGTTAAGGGCCTACATCAATATTATCGTATATCATCGCCGACACGTACATATTAACACAGCCAGTAGGCACAGAAAATGAAGAATTAGGGATACTTTTCCTATTTACTCAAAATCTACTAAATATATTTTAATTCTGATTTACGTGTTTCTATATATAATAGTTACTTATGTTTTTAAAGTTATTTCATTAGTTAATACGCGATAATAGACCGACAAATGAAAAAAATAAAAAATTAGAGAGGTTGTTTCGCTAAGATTTTCTATCGAGAAAACTTTTTTCAATCGCGTTTCTGAGTTTATGCGATCCTAGATCATATATTGAAAAAACATATACTTAAAAATTAGAGCTCTAGCCATTCAATCTAAAGAAACAATGAAAACTTCGTACGTAGAAAAATGCACGAAGCTATTTTGGTATCATCTTAAACAGCACAGCTAGTTTTCGGATATAGAAAAATTGTGTTGCATACGTACGAATGAACCTAATAAAACCGTTTTAAATAATGTTTTCCTTTGTCCACAGGATGGATTCAGTCGTGGGATCACCTTTGGAAACGATGATTTTTCAATAGACCAACTCGATCCTCTGAAGAAAAATTGAAAATAGTTTTTACACAAACATTTTTTTTTATAATGTAAAACTAAATAGTTAAAATTTAGGTAATTAGAAAACCATTATTTTAGTCTATATATTTTATAGTATAGACAAATGCAATAAGGTTATTATATTTTGAAAGAAAAACATGTATTTGTGGCAGAATTTAGTTTTAAGTGTTGTGTAGGCTGAAATAACGGTTTTTTTTAAATAGGTACATGTGTTGCCATGTTATTGGTTACAAATATCTGCATTCGTGATAGTAGATTAGAAAAAAAAAACAAAATTTTTCCTCTATTTTCGAATCTCGAATCTTCTAACCAGTAATATGACAAAACATTTTTAATCTACGATAAAAAAAACCATTTTTGGTGATATATCATAGTCTATGCGCAAAATATACGCTCAATGTCATTCCAAAAGTGCCTTAGAAATAAAAAATATATACATTTCTTATAATAAAATAACATTTTCACCGTTATATTTTTATATATTAAAAATGTATATTGGTAGAATTGACAATATGTTATTTTTTAGGTTAAAAAGGGACCAAAATTGTTTTAAAATCGATATAAAATTTGAAGAAAGCCTCATTATATTCTGTGATAATTCTTTTCAAGTTGAGGTACTTCAAATTGTATAAAACATGTCCAAAATACGACTGAATGGAAAATGATTAGAATCGTCTAACTAACAGAATGTATATAAACTAACAAGTTATGCTTATATTTATAATTATTGGAACTGGCAACTTTTTATAATAGTAGTTTTTAATAATCGATTTAAACATTTACTAACCGCGATTTTTATTTTTTTGTGTATATATTAATGAATTATGTTAATTTAATGTGTTATTGGCATGAAAATTAGAAGTAAACGTGACCATTGAGGTGTAGAAAATCGTCATTTTAGATTTAAAAGACCTTAAAAATGAGACATGAGATTTTTTTGGGGGAAAACATTCTACAGCATCTTACCCTATTTTAATAACCTACATCTAATTTTAGAATAATTCTACTGTGACCAATTACATTATTTTTTCTAAAAGTTCATCTCAATTTATCTCACGCAACACTAGCGCCATGCGCTATTGTGATCAATTTTTCAATAAAACTACTTTTTACGGATTTAGACGCGGGTATTCTTTTTAAATGTTGGCCCGACGTTTCGGAGTCTTTGCAGTCACCATGGTCACGGGTGAAACTGAGTTGTAAAGTGTCCTCTACGATCAGTTATTACAGGGTTTACCCACATTCGATTTCAATTTTACATTGACCATAAAGATAGAATTTCCGAAACGTCGGGACAATATTTGAAACAAATACACGCGTATGAATCCGTAAAAAGTAGTTTTATTTAAACAAATGAGTCGCGCAAGTGTTATAGAATATAAAATTTCTCAATATTTCTTTTTACTTTTATTTATCCCAGTAGGCGGTCCTCCTTGCCTTTCTAAGTAACCCTGTGATCGTCATTGCAGTCATAAATTTCGCGCCAATTTCCATTAAAAAATATTGCCAGCACCAAATATTTAAAAAAAGAATCGTAGAAATACGGGTGACATTGCAGCATACATTCCATGAACATACAAGAAATTAAACTATTTTTATTAGTGATAAAATAAATAATGTTTTATGTTTAGTGTATAAATAGATCTGTTGTATCGCTATTGTCATTAGTGGAATATTGTTCTAGTATTGTATACACTAATGTTAACTTGTAAGGCCAAAAGATATACATAATTGTGTATTTTCAATAATAAATTTATATTTATAATTTTATTTTTCTTTTTATTTTTGATTGGATGACACCTATAAATGCTAGGCACCTACGATATAAATAAATTGTCTATTGCGTAACCTAAAACTAGCATACAAAAATTACGAGGATTTCAGAAAGTTACACGACGTATTGGTTAGCAAAACCGTTACGTGAAACTGTTTATAAACCGATTTCTTACAAAAACTGCAAAGATTTCGCAAATATGTTGGTGTTCTATTTTTAAGTAGATATGCGGGTATATTGATAATTTCATAAAAATGACATTTACCTGACCTCATTCTATCACTTAGAGTCGGTGCAACAGCAGATAGCACTTTGTAGCCTTTGCCTACACTTTAAGGCATGACTATGTATGGAGCAGAGCGGCGATTTTTAACTGACTTCAGAAAGTAGGAGGTTGGCTCGGAGGTAGAAAAATTATTTTATAGGCAGCTAGCTGTTGCCCGCAACTTCGTAGGCGTGGAATTTAAAAACCAACCCTAACAAATTGTACAAATAAATCATCCTTTTGAACCACTCTATCTACTAAAAAAATCGCATCAAAATCGGTTGCGTAGTTTCGAAGATAAGCTCACACAGGGCAAATATACAAAAATAACGACTTTGTTTTATAATAATTCATAGGCTGATTATGAGGATGTAAGATACAATAAAACAAAGTTTGTCATGTAAAAAATAAACTGTTATATTATTGAACAGCAACCGATCTTTGTTAAAATCGTAATTGAATAACAAAAATATAGAATTATTATAAAATCGATTTAATTATACCCATTCAGGAATGTATACAACATTTTGAAGACTTTTTGGCAGAAAAAATAATTACAGAATTTAATATTAATTAATTACAATATTTAATCATTAAATTACAACAGTCATAATTAATAATTTATCGATGGGCAAATATTTAAAATTTCATTTTCTCACTAATTAATATAACAGAAATAAATATAAATTCTTAAATGTTTTTAATCAGTCATTTTATGAGCCGTGTTTAGAAAATTAGGTATTTTGTTTACAAATGTTAATAAGTATGTCATATACACAACAGACACTACTAATATTACGATTATTAATAGTACGAAAATTACGTTTAATTTATGAAATTTAATTATCTACGAACATTGAGAAAATATTCTGCTATTAGTAGGCATTTATAACGTGTGTTTATGCTGCGGAAACTAAAAACCAAATCATTTAAAGTCATATTCTTGAACCAAATAACCACATCAAAATCCATTGCGTAATTTCGATGGAACATACCTACAAAAATAACGATTTTGTTTTTTAATGAGTAAACATAATCAAGATTTTTAATTACATTTATTTTTTGCCCGACTATCAAAAAAGGGTCAAGTTTTCTCGTATTTTGGTAAATAAATAAAAGAGTTTGTAATATTTATTTAGACAATAACAAGTCTAAATTTCATTGTGCGTTACAAGGATATGAAAAAGAAAGTAATTTTGATGTTATTTGACACTTTGAATTACCTATTTATGAAATACTACTAAATCTATACACAACATAGTTAGGAGGGTATCCTAATATTTCGAAAAAACTTTTTACATAATTTTCTACCTATTTAAAAGAAAATCAGCACTAAAAGAGTATACAATATAATAGAGGATCGTCCATTAACCACGTGTGTTTTTTTTTTAAATCACAATTAGTTTTTTCCCACATAAATTATTACCTTCATAAATATTTACAATCAATTATGCTGCAATCTTTTTTCCTTAGAAATTGTCTAAATATAATTTAAAAAAACGTCTTTTTGGGAGTTTTTTCCAAAAACAAACCACGTTTCTTTTAAAATTACATGTGGTTATTACACAAGCCCTAATTTTAACAAAAATACATATTTTTCCAAACATATCTACATATTTCCTTTACGTTGCTTTGCGTCTTGTTGCTGCTTTGCCTCAAATCGTTTCACTTTTTCTTCTTCATTTGTTTCGCTTTTTTCTTCTCTTCTCTCTTCTTTTCTTTGTCTTTTATCGATTTGTAAAGTTTGTAGCCGAAGAATACTGGAAACAAAAATATTTAGTATTAATTTCAACTCTGTGCCTTTTCGTAATCCATAAAAAATACTTAGTCATGTTGTCAGAGGTGTTTGTAAAACACTCTCGACTCTTAAAAATATTCAAATTGATGTGTGGCTCAGAGAAACAGAAAAATTAAGAGCTGCTTTTATGTAAGCTATTTTATCAAACTCAAGACGTTTAAAGGACATCTCAAAACTAAACCGTGTGCTTGTAAGCATACGGTTTAGTTTTGAGATGTCCTGTTGGACTGGTGAGTAAATCAGATACTCTTTTAATATGGAGGCTGATGTTTAACCCTTTGAGGACCAAGGGAAATATGTTTCCCATCTTTAAAATACGCAACTGTTTATTCAATTGCTACTTAATTCATATTTTTTTGATTGAATATCATAACAGAAGATATGTAGCCAGCGTTTAATGCATTTCGGAGCGTTTACAAAGAAAATCACTATCATATTTCTATCGCGCAAAAGTAAAATATTCGCGGACTGAATTGCATATTTCATCTAGGTTTTTCAGACTTACAATCATAAACTTGCAGTATTTTTTCACTTGTTTTATTAAGTTTGGTATGTATAATTTTGTATAAAAATAATAACAACTGCACATAATTAGCACAAATGTCTCAAAATGCAACATTCTCGTAAGGTAAATATTGTTCCCAGTGGTCCTCAACGGTCATATTTATATAGTGGTACAACAGTATGGTACTCTACTATATCTAATAGTTTTCTCCGTTTTTTAATGTGCTTATCATATCCCTTATTTACATAAATGGTTATAAGAGGATGCTAAGAGTTACACGTACATGTTGAAGAAATAATGTAGTGTTTAGCTACAAAAAATATGTATTTTTTCACTTATGATGCTACAGAAGCTAACTGTAGCCTTGCAAAGAAATTTATATGTACCACACGCATTTTACGATAATAGAGAGGCCAACAAGAACTGGTAAAATTAATCGTAATGTGAATGTTGTTATAGTAAAATAATTACATAAGTATTTTGGAACCTATAAACCAAAACAAATCTTATAATGTAACTCACGGCTTTTAGCTCTGACTCTTGATATGTTAGATATCCGTAGCTATATCTAAAAGGGCATAGATAGTTTGCGTAAACTTACGCGTAGCACATTGCAAAGAAGGACCACTTCTAATTACCCTCGAGTGTCTCCAACGATGATTCGCCAAAATATATACATTTAGGTAGTGGCCAAAAGTCCACTATATATAATTTTATATAAGCTGCATATTCACAACTAGTGCACTTGGCCAGCTCAGAACACGCAAAAGACAGTAGTAATGAAAATATGGGTAACTTTTACTAAAAAGCACATAAAAAATAAGTCTCAATATAAATATACTATGTGCAATGTAAGTTCGTGCTACGTAACTAATCAGAATTGTTTCGCCAAATATCATAAAAAGACTATTCTATATAATTTTTATATTATTCCATCGTTTTAAGATGTTTGTGTCGCGTAATAAAGTCAGACTTGAAAGACTTCCTACGTAAACCTTACTGTTACTTCGGTTACCCTTGAGGACCACTGGGAAACATATTTACCATGAGATTCCATGAAAACTATAGGCTATATTCTGTTTTTCTGTACAAAATTGTTCATTTCACACCCGAATTAGCTAAAAAAGTTAGATACATACATATATTTATCACTGGAAACCTTATGGTCCTGAAAGGGTTAACAGTGGAACGTTATTAAGCTTGACAGATAATCGAACTCACTACCCCGTGTCCACAGTATTATCGTCTACACCATTTATCATATTTTATTACCCTATTATTTATTAATATCCATTAACTTATCGTGATTATGTAACAATTATTGCATATTAGCGTCACAACCAAATAATTTACGCGGCTACATTTGTGGCTACGGACGGCGGGGTGGTTAATACATAATTGTTTCATAAGAACACTACTAGCTAGTCTACGTCAAATTCTGTCAAAAATTAATATCACCATAGCAGGGTTTCCTAAAAACAGACGCAGTAATAATTTTTTTATAGACCTATAGCTGAGAAGTAATCCCAACTTTCAATATTTTATTAGATATAATATATTATCACGAAAGTTTCCAGACATATTAATATTTCAATCAATTTACATAAAACCTTAATTTTATAAAACTTTGATCCAGAATATTAGATTATAACGAAAATTAGTTTAAAAACTAAAAAACCCGCTTGAAAATACTGAATATTATTTTACTTTGTTGCATTGTCATCGGTTCCTTATATGCAGATCAATCTAAATACTGCAAGTGGGTGAAAATCACTTTTAAAGATTCCGTTACATAGATTAATACAATAATAAATACGTACCGAACTTATAAAAGAGTTAATTAGTTTTATGAGAAGTCTTAAAATTAAGTTTTTCATAAAATATAACATAATAGAAACTATTACTACCTATTTAAAATATAAATGCTGTAAAAAAACATAGCTACAATAACACGCTAAACGCTATATCTAAACGCACCGTAACAACATAGATTAGGAGAACAATGTGGCTTAAAATCCAGGTGTTAACAGCATATTATCATGATAAACTTATAAAAACTCATAATAAATCATTTAAAGTTACCTATAATTAAGATTTTAATCGATTCTTAAATGATAACGACTGGTTTTTGGCTTTTGAATACGTAAATAGAGTGTTTTTATACTCCAAAATAATTTTGGTTGAGTAGTCGGATGTGGGTGTGGTAATAGATTAAAAATATAAGTGTCACCAGAAAGACTGTCGGATGTGGATGGTTCAAAAGTGCGTTATTGCGTTTTTAGTCTTAAAGTGGACGTCAAAATTATAGTAAACTAGCTGTTGCCCGCGACTCCGTCTGCGTGGAATTTGGAAAAAATTTTTTTCGCAATAAAAGGTAGCCTATGTCCTTTCTCAGGGTCTAAAGAGTGTTTGTGCCAAATTTCATCAAAATCGGTAGAGAGGTTTTAGCGGGAAAGCGTAACAGACAGACAGAGTTACTTTCGCATTTATAATATTAGTAGGGATGCATGGGCGGATGTAGATTCATTCTAAGTATGTATTTCATGAAATAAATATATCAATAGATAGGGGGTAACATAGGAATGTGATATGGGGTCTTTTAAACGAAGTGTGTGTGAACATGCATCTTGCGGGCCGGCAAGCCGAGCTATCCTCGCATTTGGATTGCACTAGCGCTTAGTGGAGTACAATCATTTGCCCAACTCGATGCATAAAAAAGTGTATTTACTTCAAAAACTGTCTTCAGTTCTGTAGATTACATTCTTGAGCATGGAATAGGATTTAATTTGAGAGTTATTTTATAGTACATAATTAAATACTACACGGTTCCGTTAATATCCTCGTTAACACCAGCCAATACTCATATATCATCTAAGTAATAGTCCCTTATCACGAAAGCGCCTAATATTTTTTTACTTTTATTGATATGCCATTGTGTTTATTGAATGTGTTCCAGTAGTCCAAATATTAAATCACCTCTGCATACCCTTGTAGGATAAGCATAACGTTAACATACCTATTAACATCATCAGTAGAATAAAACCAACAGCAACCAGAGTCAGTTTGCTATATATGGCGTATTTAATTTCACCTTCCAATTTACCAAGCACAGCACCTTCATTTAGTTTCGTTATCATTTTCTTAGCTAACCCTTCTTTTATCTGTTTTGCAAAAGTTGCTTTATCTTCGTCTGTCATTTCTTTAAATTGATTCAATACGCCTCTCAATTTATCCCTTATTTCCTCAGATTCTTCATCTTCGGGGTTCACAGCAACCATTTTTTGCAATACATTTAACAAATCCATGTGTTGTATAGATTCAGTTATTTTATCCGTGATCATTGTTTTAAGACCCATGCTATCACCTTCCGCTGGTGGGATATTTATGGTGTCGGAATCCGCCATTTTGTATCTGTTGCGCGGGAAATTATAATTGTTAAACATTTTTTTTAAATTGATTTTGGGCACCTGCGTACCTACTTTAAACAGTCTAGTTTAAAAGAAGAATGAGAGTGGACGACGGCTAAAAGTTATTTTTAGAATTAATCTGGCAAATGCAAGCGCCATTGCAACTATGTATAAATAAACTGAACCTATATTTACAAATTAATACCTTGTTAAAAGTGCATCTAACATTTTGTACGTTTTTAAATTTAATCTTGGTTATTAGTAAATAATTTTATTTGTAGTTCAATAATTCAACATCACAATGAAAGTTCAACTAATTTACGAGAAATATAGCTCTAATATAGCTATAACTTATTCTATCTAAAATAATTCAAAACCTTCAGTTTCTTGATTATATATAAAACCTTCGACTTGAAGTGGCTAATCTCACAAAAACTACCTAAACGCCGGTGCCCGAGAAAATATATTAAAATCATTTAAAAAGTGGACTCACCCGTCCGTGTGACATCCACAGATAAACTAAGATACGTAAGGACACACAATTATCGCAACTCTCAACAAATTACGTGTCCACATTTAATATGAATGAAATATTATCGACAACAGATAAATAATATAATTTTATCAACAATTTCAAAACTAAGTCGAGTCTTTTGATAACAATTTAAACCTGAGGATAACATCGCACTTCATTGATATCTCACGCGCTGAAATGAAAAATATAAGGGAAATTGCTTCGGTTATGAAAATCGAAATTTTCCTCGATTTCTTTAGGATTCAATCATTTCTCCAAAATTTTATAATAGGGGCTACCCCAGGAACCTCCTACCAACTTACACTGTGATAGAAAAAAAATTTTTTAATATGGTTCAATTGGGGAAATCGAGTTATTATAAACACATAATAAAACGAATATCAATCACCTTGTGACGAAGTCGGATTAAGATTCAATTACATTGTTTTGAGTACAAAACCTGCATACTAATAAATAAATCGCCTTAGTTAATTAACCAGTGCCTTTTCGGGATACTGATTATCCCATATAAGTAGAGGTAGAAAAACGTCGCGTTTAACCGTTTTTTTTTTCGTTTAACAACAAAAACAAATCGGCATTTTCACTTCGTCGTTATTTTTGTATGTCCATATGTGAGCTTATCTCATAAAAACTACGCGACTATGTAATGCAGTTTTTTTGGCAGGCAGAGAGGTTCAAAAGGACGGTTTTATTGTGTAATTTGTATAAGTTTAGTTTCTACATCCCTCGCGTACGAACTTGCGAGCAACAGAAAGTTCATAATAAATACTTCGTTAATATACATCGTTAGTAGAAACACCATCCACATCACATTCAGTATTTATACACAACCTTAGTTATATTTAAATGCAAAATTTACTTTTTGCTTTCACGACAAAACTAGTGAACGGATTCAAATGAAATTTAGTACATCATACAGCCTAGAAAGGACAAAGGTTACTTATTAAAGTTAGTAATCCGCATTGGTACAGCCAGTTTGTGTATATGAAACAAAAAACTTCGAAAATATTGTTTAATTCATAGAAATAAAACAGCCATAATCATAAATATAAAAAAAAATATTTGAAATTTATCAAAAGAAAATATTCATAAAAGCGTTTATCATGTCATCGTATGCCAAAAAAGCATCTCTGCCTACCCCCACGGCTGACAGTGGCTTGACGGTATGATGAGATAATGATAATATATCACTTTTTGTAAACATGAACTTATATTATAGTAAAGTTGTATAAATTCGCACATTCGTTGTATAAGTTCGCACTTTGGAGAGGACAGTTGGAGTTTTGTTGGGATGAAGACGCCCAAGAAAAGCCTCCAATGTTATCACCGGTATACTTTAAAAGGGGTCAAATGCATAGCTCTTACAACCGCATGTATGACCAAATGTATTAATGTGGATGAAGCCAAGGAAGTATGACTATATCGTAGCAGATGTCTATAGTCTCTGCCTAGAAAAAGGCGTAAAAACCAACTCACCCAATAAAGCGAACACGATTAATATAAAAAGCACAGCCAATACGGAACCACTGCCAAAACCGCCGAACACTTTAGGCACATCGCCTGTCAACATTGCCCTTAGATTTTCCTTAACGTCATCTGCTATATCAACCACTTCTAAAGCATCTAACATTGCTTTTCTAGAAGGAGGTTTACTTGGATCCGCATCTCGGACCAATTCTTGTATTTCTTTTAGTTTAGATAAAGTTTCAGCGTCGATCGCGTCCATATTTGTTGATATGTTTAACTGAATTGAATTGTTATCGGCTTGTTGGTTATGGTTATCTAGCGAGAATGTAACGTGGAATACACGTTGGTAGTTTACGTATGGTATAATGTATAAGTGAAGTGCGTGGTTTATCTGATTTGTAGTATGATATTGAAATATGTTTGAATCTATGTCTTTAGTTATTATAAAATTAGCTGTTGCCCGCGACTCCGTCCACGTGGAATTTAGAAAATTTTCCCCGTTTTTGCAACATTTTTCACTGTTGCTTCGCTCCTATTGGTCGCAACGTGATGTTATATAGCCTTAAGCCTTCCTCGATAAATGCCCTATCTAACATTGAAAGAATTTATCAAATGAGCCCAGTGGTTCCTGAGATTAGCGCGTTTAAACAAACAAACAAATAAAACTCTTCCGCTTTATAATAGTATATAGATAAAGTGGATATTTTTGTATGGCTCTATGTAAGCTTATACATATCTTCAAAACTACACAACGGATTTTGATGCGCTTTTTAGGTTTCCGTACCCAAAGGGTAAAAACGGGACCCTATTACTGAGACTTCGCTGTCCGTCCGTCCGTCTGTCACCAGGCTGTATCTCAAGAACGGTGATAGCTAGAGAGTTGAAATTTTCACAGATGATGTATTTCTATTGCCGCTATAACAACAAATACTAAAAATAAAATAAAATAAATATTTAAGGGGGGCTCCCATACAACAAACATGATTTTTAAGGTTCCGTACCCAGTATCTCAAGAACGGTGATAGCTAGACAGTTGAAATTTTCACAGATGATGTATTTCTATTGCCGCTATAACAAAAAATACTAAAAATAAAATAAAATAAATATTTAAGGGGGGCTCCCATACAACAAACATGATTTTTTTACCGTTTCTTGCTCGATACTAATAACGTTGCCTTATGTTGCATAGATAATGGTACGGAACCCTTCGTGCGCGAGTCCGACTCGCACTTGACCAATTATTTAATAGATAGAATGGTTCAACGTGGTGGCTTTTTTAAATAATTTATTAAGTTCACTTTATTTTCTAAATACCATGCGTACGAAGTTGCGGGCAACAGCTAGTTCATAACTTAAACGAACATGATCGACTGACTTACAACAGAAGCTAGGAACCTGTTTCTGCCACACTGTACATGAAAAAAGAGTTTTTTGTAAATTCGAATTTTGTAAAAAGGTTTGTTTTTCAATCCCCTCATTTCTAAAAGGTTTTGTCGGTATTTCAACGCATATACAAAAATCTGGTCCAGTACTAGTTCGAGTCATGGTCACTGTGATGTGGTCAGACCCATATCTGAGATAAGAGGATGATATTATTATATTGTTTAGTTTTTACGACAGACGTCAAATCCCTGTATTCACGATGCTTGTATGCGTTATCGCTATGTCTTATTCTTTATACCACATACATAATTTAGACTTTAAAAGTTGTAATTTTATAATCTACTCTAGATGTATCAACTTTATAAACAGCGCCATCTATCGCAACTTTTAGAAAATTATTATGTTACACAGATATCGATTACCGTCGCATTAGTTTCGTAACTATTAAATGTCAACACCCCATTTCCTTCCAAGGCTGTAAAAGCCAGTTCAGTGGTAATATAGGAAGATAAATTCTGTGGGGGACTAAAATCTAAACTATATGCCATGATCACACCAGGTTACATATTTACATACATTATGGTTACATACTTGTGCCATGGCACAAGTATGGCCATGCCCAATAGTGGGACTATAGGATAGGTATAGGATACTCTGAAAATCAGGCATATTGGTGCAAAATAGAGCTGCCATAACCTAAATATCCGACACTGGATAAATTGAACAAAATTCGTCTAATTTTTAGAGAGAAATTCATTTTTATTTGTACCAAACAAAAATGTGACTTTTATTTATTAAATTTATATAATTTTATATTAATTTATGTATTTACAAAAGGATATTTTAGACACCAAAAGTGACCAGGTTTTGCCTGGACACAAAATCAGGCAAACCAGACAAATGGTGGAACAAATAAAAGGAGTTGAGTTTCCTTCTCAAAGTCACTTCAAAAAGTACACATAAGTATGTCACAAGAAGGTTACTAGAAGTGTTCTATAACAGGCAGATGACCAGAAAAGGTCTCCTAGTTATCTTCTTATTACATACATACTTTTAACATGCAAGAGAGTTAGTTAATACATATTGATAAAATATATTACTTATTATTAAAGATATTATAGTACGTAGCTTATTATTTGTTTAATTTATTTACACAACTGAAATATAACTACAATTTATAGAACAGCTCATCAAATAACTATGTGTTTCATCAATTTCATTTTATTGGGTTCCACAAAATTACAATGCATAGGTTTTACAATTAAGCCAATAGTTGTTGCCAGCCTGCCATGGAAGAATAATGTTAATAGCTTATAGATTGGAATAATATCTAAGCTATATTTTAGCACAAGTGGTAAACATAAAACTTCTTAACAGATTGCAATAATTATATAGATCAACACATCTGTTAACTTTTATTGAAACGGCTATCTGTATCCAGGACATATAACCATAATATAACGAGATATAACGAGGACAGAAAATGAAACAGGACTAGGATTGTGGCTATCAATATGGAAAGAAGTCATAATGGTATTGGAGGGGCGTAAGTATAGTCTGTACCTACACAAGTCAGTAAGAGTCCAACCCCAATGCTGTTTTGTACTGTATTGTGTATAAATGAACAATAAATATTTAGTATCAGTATATAAATAGCTTCATTCCGAAGACGCTGTGGGGTTGAGCTTACTCAACGGTATGCAACAGGCAGGATAGTTACTCTGGCACTAATTAATAGTAGTCTAAAATAAGCTGCACCGATTTTAAGCTATAAGCGTGGTGTGTTATAGTGCGTGGATAAGATGAAACAAATCTTGCTTATCAGTAAAAGTTGGTAATTAGAAAATGTCATAAAATGGAGATTACAATATGTTACCGCAAAAATATTTTCTACGCGTACTAGTTTAGTTTTAAGTGTTAAATAAAAAATTATTAACGTAACAACCTAGTTAGCTAATGAGTTGTAATAAATACGAAACGAAAGCATAATTTTACCTGATAAACTGATCACAACAATTCCAGGAAGAATGAAAACACTGTTTGAAAATCCATGTTCAATCAGTCCCTCTGTTCCGCCGTTGAGATCAACCATTTTGCTATAATACTGAGATTGTTTCCTTCAATAATACTGTATCAGATCTACGTCTTCCTAAATTAACTAACAAAAATCCCCATTGTCATGTAAATTACATCAAATCTCTTGAATAAATATCGAATTTTCGGACTCGAAAGAAAACAAGCTCACGCTTCCATTATACCGACACACTCACAGTGTTGATGAGTGTTGCCATGCCAACTTAGATAATTTCAGTAAGAAAAACGTAGGATACACTAAAATGGTAACAAAATTTACGTATTAGCTTTTCGCCCTGATAAGTTTTGTTAGCTAAATTATGCAAGTAAGGCCGGGGCTCCATTAGTGCGTTGCGCTGCGTTGTGTGGTCGCAGCGTAGTCGCTGGCCGCTGCGTCGTTTTCCATACATTTTTTATGACATGCTCCATTAGACCGCTGCGACGTTGCACGCGACGTTTCAACGGATCGACGGACAAGAGACGAAGCGGGAGTGAGGGTGATGCGCTGCGTTGTCGGAGCGCCGCTGCGACGACGGACACTGATGCACTGCTAGGTGAGGAAGTTAGACAGCTGCGACGGCGTGCATACCCTTTTGCGTTGCTTTGTCGCAGCGTCAACGCAACGCAGGTGTAGCATACAATGCGTCGTTCCGTTGCGACAGCGCGACGCAACGCAGCGCAACGCTCTAATGGAGCTTCGCTCTAAAGCGTTGGTGGGCATTGTAATCAAGTACGATAATTTTTATTGTTACCTGATGTGTGAAACAATTAGGAACCTATTGCATAATTTGCGAGGTTCAATTATATGTCTTTCTAGTATAATATACCTAAATAATGATGCTGCGAAATAAAAATGGTCAAATTATGAAGTCTGTTATAATTTATAGAAGAAATCGGTAGACTTTTCTAATGAACGTTATGCTTTGTAACACTGCCAACAAATTTCAACAAAATGACACTGACATTCCGCAGAGTAGTGTTACCATAAACCGGGTTGCTGTGAAAAATATTTTATTACTATAGGTACTTTGTCTAAGTTATTTACATATTTTTGAAATTGAATACCATCTCATTTTTATTTTGACGTTATCTTTGAAACATTTACTTTAAAAACTCTCTAGGTAATTCAATAAAATGATAAAATAATATGAGTTTTACGCTATTATGGCATGCTTAGTGAGGAGGCATAGTCAGATTATAATAATTGAGCATAGCACTCAGGCGTAGCAGATGATGCTCTATAGTCTCTGCCTACCCTCATGGGAAGGAGGTGACTGATGGTATGAGTCAGTAATATATTAAAAGATTATTTTGTTTCACGGTCTTCAGCATGGTCAAAGAATAAGACGAAACACTATTGTACTGTAAAAGATATTTTATTCAAAAACAAGATATCAGATTTACAATTTATTTGACTGCTTACTTATTTACATAATTAATATCAACAACTTTTGGATCAAATCACAAAGCATTTAGCATAAATTACCAACAAATAGACTATTACCAAAAAAATTACAATGTTGCCATATTGAATACATATTATATCATTACTAGAAAAAAAAATGTCGATCACAGAAAAAATATGTGTGTTCAATTGGTCGACAACTACAATATCATTTAATATCATAGTAATCACCTACATTAAACTTTTAAAACACTAGCGGCCCGTCCTGGCTTCGCTCGGGTGGACATAATATTAATTTAATAGCCTATGTTACTAAGGGTGAATGTAGCTTTCCAATGCAAGATTTTCTGGAATCAGCACAGTAGTTTTTGAGTTTATTCGTTACATACAAAAATACAAATCTTTCCTCTTCATAATATTAGCATAGATTAATCTGTTGGCACATTAAACTACTTTTAAAAATACACCATTTTACATCATTTCTTGTATCAAGAGCACTTTTTAGTTACACTGTATAATAATTAACACTAACACACAATGTAGTGCTGAATAGTGCCAATTAAAACTGTGCAACTCCTACACATATGTATTTACAAAAGCAGAAATTTTTACACTTATCAGCTTGACATTGTATATCAATACAAAATTTAACAATACACTGCTGCATGCCTCTTACACCATACTCCATAACTAGTCACATGGCAACATTGAAATGCACTAGAAGTCTTATAATGTAATACACTTTATAATAAACTAGTTTTCAGTCATCAATTTTCAAACCTTTTTTCTTGGTCACACATGGCAACACTAAACAGCGCTAAATGTCTTTTCATGTCTACGTAACAGCAGTTATTTAGTCGCTCTGCCGTGAATGGAGCTCTTGATTTTATTCACTTGGCAACACTAATTATCTTTCACAAACATTACTACCAAAAACGAAACGCACCAAAGTTGGAGAAAGGCGCAGTTTGCGGGATATAGTATAAATACATTTTCGTTGTTTGTAGCACAATAGCACGGCGAGTTCTTATACATCCAGTTACAGCATATGTTTGGTGTGCATTGATCGGCTTGCGTCCACAGTCTTGTTTTTGTTCGATGGCTTCTCTAGAAGTGACTTATGTACAGTTAAGGTCACAGATTTATCAGATGTAGTGTTTACGCTTACATCACTTAGCCGGCTTGAAGTCACTTACATATCTAAGTGTGCTTGAAAATTTATCTTTGTGTGTCAATGATACAGGCTATACGTCATATTGAACTTCATTACTCTATTAAGTACTATTTACCCAGGCTAAAGTTACTTGTCCACAATTTTTAAAGTCAACCCATCATCTGGTATATCTGTAGTTTATGTTTCTGCCAGTTTCCTTAGACATAATGGCACAAACTAAAGGGGATGTGATGTTTGCCTCCTAACGCGTAGATCAGTTGAAATTGCGTGCTGAATCTATAAATGGTGATCTGAGTCCACAAACCACATAACATTAGGATCAATATCCATGTGTCATTGGTACGTAGAGTCAGGAGGTAGGAACATGTCAGTAACTTGTTGTCTCTCATCTTGTAACTCTGTGCTTTGTGTGTAATCTTCTACTACTTCTGTATGATGAGATTCATTATCAGACGACATCTGTGAGTCTGTCTCGCTGTCAGATTCGTCTTTCTGTTGAAGAAACAAAGCAAACAATTAAAAAAGTCAGGACACTTCACACAACGCCCTCTAGCCAAGCTAAGCTTTTACGTTTGTGTTATAGGTACCAGAATACAGATATACTACATATGCTATTTTTCTTTTGTAAATACATACTCATAATACTTAGAAACACCCAGACGCAGAGCAAACATTTCTATGACAATTATAAATATCTCACAAATAATTGTCCGGTGCGGTAATCGAACCCGCGACCTCGTGAACGGCAGTACGCAACAGAAACCACTAGACCACGAGGCCCGTCTTAATATAGCTTTTACATATCACAGCCCATGTGGTTATTGTGTGGTTGCTGTAGAAGTCAGATAAGGTATAGATGAAAAATTCAAAACTAAAGCCTATGCCAACACGCCTGCCAGCGCAGCGATTAAATTGCCTGGAAAATGTGAAGGAGGGCCATGCCCAACAGTTGGGCAATAATGCGCTGAAAAGAAAGAAGCCATTTTAACCTTCGAGTAATCAAAAACCCTTCTCCCATTTATTACCCTTGTAAAAGAGCATTAAAATAACTTAGTAACCAGGCGGCTCTTTTGGTTGTGTCGCCATATTGGATTTTAAATAACGTTACAAGGTAAACCATTGAATGGTACCGATTCTACGTGGACAACTAAACTTAACTAAAAAAAATAATTCTGATAGTGTCGATAACACAATACGGCAATATTAACAGAACTTTTTTATTAGCCAATCATTATAATATAGACTAATAGCCTTATTCATAATGATTTATCGGAGGTTTAAAAGGAGATTTTATAGGAGAGATATTAAACGTTTTAGCGTAAAAAGACTATTATGAATAACAGTTTTTGACAATTTTCGCGAACGCATTTTAGCGAACTTTTAAACCTCCGATAAATCATTATGACTAAGACCATAACAATTTTAATTAATCAAAACGTGCACAACGAAATAGCCAATTAATCGAAATACGCTATAGTTGTTTTCATTCTTTAGTTAGGTTTAGTTTTACAAGTAGAATCGGTACCATTGCTATCCAAACTAAACTTTTATTACCTTATTCGTATTTAAATCGCAAAATAAAATGCCGTATTTCAATGTCTGCCTACCAAATTGCACGAATAAAACAATATTCTAATATGATACATGTATGAATTTAATATTATATCATTGCAAAAAATAAATAAACAAAGCTATATTAAACTTTCTTACGCCGTCTCTTCTTAGCAGTTTGCCTGTCCTGAACCGGCGGTATTGGGAAAAAAATGAACTTATAAAAATTTAATCAAATTATAGGGGAAAAAATGATTATCATGAACGAGATTTGAACCTACGACCTCGGAGTACCGTTCCGTTGTTCTCCCAACTGAGTTACCGTGGGACCAGCACATGATAACCAAATTTTCCACTACAATATTTCTGTATGCGAGTTCAACATCACTCGACGTTTTTATACAACGCCATCTATCGAGCGGTTTGCACCAACTCAATCGATCGATCACTTGGTGTTCTTTACAGAACACAATTGGACCGAAATAATGACTGTACATGTATTTCTACATTAATTTATTAAGTTGGGAGAGCAACGGAACGGTATTCCAAGGTATTGGGTTCAACTCTTGCTCATGGTTATCATTTTTTCCATTATAATTTTTAATTAAAAGTCAATTGCAAAAATTTATAAATTAATGTAGACGCTATATAGTTACTTAATATCACACACACTTAGAATGACGACATATATTATGACCATACCACAAGAAAACTTACCTTTAGAGTGAATACATTGTAGACAGGCGGATCGGTGTGATAACGGCATGTATGTGACGGTAGAGGTAGTTTAGCTATAGGCTCTCTGCAAGCTGAAACACCACGAATATCTCCACATGGGGTGAACAGCACCTAGAAAGATAGGAAGATAACTTGTTATATAATTGTTTGTGTTTTGTCCCTTTGTTACTCGTTGTGTATAGTTGTATACATACATACATACATCACGCCTTTTTCCCGTGGGGGTAGGCAGAGTTTTACTATACAATACAAAATTCATTATGGTACACCAAATTAAAAACAAGATACATAATTTGATTAAGTACCTACAGCATTATGGTATGTACAAGCGGCGGTCTTATCGCTAATAGCGATCTCTTCCAGACAACCTATATGGAAACTGTCAAAGAATTACAGCTAAGGGCAAATTATGTGTATCCCATCTGGCGTGTAATATTACTATTTTAACCTACATAACTATAAAGAATAATACTAACGTAACATACACAAATAAAGATAAAAAATAATAGTAATGGAAGAAAATAAATACTGATAGATTAATAGAACATTGTTATGTGTTTTGATTTGATAATTTTTAGTAATAATATATTGAACATACCTGTTGTCTGTCATGTAGTATATGTTTAAAACAATGTTTGGAGGCTGGTAGTACATGACTCGGACATCGAACCCCACCTTCAGTGAATACACATCGCCCTTGGGAAGGTACGGGCCTGTTTGGATGTGGATCATGTACCTGGAATAAATAAAACATACATTATAAATATTCAGTCACAAATTAAGTAATATTCTTGGGTTTTGGGCCTCACAGAATACGGATATAATATATTATGATAGCTGTCACCCATGACTTATTACTTCGCTTCTTTTGGTCGCAGTATGATGTTAAATAAATAACCTTCCTCGATAAATGTACTATCCAAAACTGAAAGCCTTTTTCAAAGTCAAAGTCAAAATCATTAATCCGTCACCACACAGAGTATATCTTGCCTACTTAAAATAAAAATCTCTAAAAATCACCCTTGGGAGGAGATGGGGTGGTGACACCACCACCCTATCTCCTTCCAAGGGTGCTGTAAAAGTCAGCTAAGGGATATTGCACACAGATAACATCCTCTGTGAGAGACGGTAAACTAGAAAAAAATCCTGTGCCAACAGGCCTGCACAGTAGACCATAATCCCTCTAAAGTGGAGGAGGCTTGTGCCCAACAGTGGGTCGTAAATGGGCTGGAGAAGAAGGCAAGATATACATGCTCTTTTAAAAAGTCAGAAGCTAGGCGTCTAAAGGGAATCCTATGGAGAAGAACAGACAATCAACTCCATGGATATTTTTTTCATTGTTTCCTTTTAAATAGGACCTTTTTCAAATAGGACCAATGGTTCCTGAAATTGGCGCGTTTAAACAAATAAACTCTTCAGCTTTGTAATCTTCTTATATATAAAATTCACGTGTCATAGTGTTAGTTACTTTACTCCTCCGAAACGGCTTGACCGATTTTTATGAAATTTTACATGCGTATTCAGTAGGTCTGAGAATCGGCCAACATCTATTCTTCAAACCTTTTTTTTTTAGTATGGCAAAACAACGTTTGCCGGGTCAGCTAGTCTTAGTATAGATTTATTCACGCCTGAACATCATGAACATCGCGCGCTGGTTGCAAGGAACGAAACGCAGCGCGCGTATTCTCAAGAACTGTCGCTAACTTCATACATATAGAACCACTGACAACTAGGCGCGCAACATATTGTCACGTCGAGCTAAAATTTGTTTGTAATAACTTAATGAGAATTATATTTATGTTTAGTATTAAGGTTAAAGAATTTATTTCTCAAAAGAACAATACAGTTCACATATATGAGATAGGTAGTAAATTAAATTTATAATAATACATTTCGCCTGGAGGCAAAGCATGCAAGTACACTTATATACATACTAGCTGACCCGGCAAACGTTGTTTTGCCATACTAAAAAAAAAAGTTTGAAAAATAGATGTTGGCCGATTCTCAGACCTACTGAATATGTATGTAAAATTTGAGAAGAATCGGTCAAGCCGTTTCGGAGGAGTACGGTAACTAACACTGTGACACGTGAATTTTATATATTAGATTACATCAGTATAAAAAACATAAATAACTAATTCGCCAGACAGGCAGTTACCAATAGTTTTATATAAATCAGTTTACAAAATTCGCTAAAAATACGGACTAATAAATATTAATACATTATATTTAACTGACGGAATTATTTTATATTGTATTATAAATCTGTATAAGAAGACACTCGTTTTATTCGCCCACAGATTAGTATTTTTTACAAAAGTCTATCCATACCTTAGCCCTCTTATGATGTAGTTTCCTAGCCAATACAGCATCAACCCCATGTCTCTTGTGATAGCTTGCGTAAGCCTTCAGTTTACGTAGTTGTTTGCGTTCATGAACTGTTAAAGGTCCACTGCGAGCTTGAGAGTTTATACTACCTAGAATTTTATAAAAAATCATCATCATTCATAAAAAATAAACTATAATATTAAGCTATTGCATAGCTTCTATCGAGGGCCTTGAGCGCGGGGACCGAATAGAGAAATTCCGTAACGAAAAAAAACCTCACGCTCCCCACTCCGACGGGCACGGAGGTGTGGCTTGAAGGCCGTGCATTGTCTAACGTCGTTTCTTTTCGGCAGTCTTCGACACGGTGTTTGTGTGCGTGCAACTAGCCGTATTGTACGACTCTACGAAGCTCGCACGAATCGAGACGAGCTGCTCCGAAATCGGACGAATACATAAGCAGCTGTTTATGAGAAAGTATATAGGTGTATAAGTATTTATGTACAACAGTGAATAGCTGTACTTGTAAAATTTGTTTGTTTTCTTATCGGTCACCACGTTCAAAAAGTGTAACTTGAAGTAATATCAAAGAAAAAGAAATACTGCATAAATAAAATAAATAAATAATTATAATTGCATAAGTTGATACAAAATGCTATGCAATAGCTTTACCGCGGCAGTCCCCGAGTGCCACACGTCTTTTTTTTCAATCTATAGTGGACTAGCTGTTGCCCGCGACTTCGTACGCATGAAATTTAGAATTCAATCCTTAACAAACAGAAGTTTACTCTTCTGCTCAACAGATGGCGTTGTACGTTTTTTAAATCGCGCTATTGTTACGTTCCACGCATTGACACTTAAGCTCGTCAAAATTATTATTATATTATCATCCGGATTTCGCACTGTTAATAAATCAGTAAGGAATTTGTATGTGGTTTCATTTCTTTGTTTACTTTACATTAATACTAATTCTTCGTAAAATTGGTTTGGTAGTGTCGTAGTGTCAAAATCAAAAACATAATTCGGCGTTTTCATTTTTAAGTAAAATACCTAGGTAACAAAAAAATTCTCTAACACATGCGAGACTTATTTGTTGAAATAAAACCACTTAAAAAACTTTTTAATAGTTTTTAAAGATTAAGAGTCGTCTCGTCTATTTGTTTAAAATTTTAGCCTGATGGTTTAAGACAGTGACTTAAAAGTGTTTTTTTAAAAAACATATTTTTAGCCATTTAACCAGTACTACAACTTTGGTAAGATAAATATGCGTAGTGGATATATTATAGTATATCGCACTAGTCTGAGTGCCTCTTGGCGTAGACCTCCGGCTATTAAAGGCTATTTAAATGTAATAAAAAATAAATATACTCACAATATTGTTCTTTCTCAGCTTTCAAACTCTTTAAATACTGTAACCTCGCCGTCTGTAGTAATATTCTTAATCTATCCATTTGTTTCAAATAAGCTGTTTGTAATAAACATAACATGTTCTTCGCTTCCACTACAGCTTCTTCAGCTGTGTATACACCGGCACGCCTGCAAATTAAGTTAAATATATATAGTAATCCCACTTCTAAACATACGTAGGTAATTTGCTTGTGCTTTGCACCATGATCCGTTCCAAAGTGAAGGAGGTCTGTGTCCAGCAGTAATAATAATAATATTTTTGGACATTTCACACATCGTCCTCTGATCCCAAGTTAAGCTTATATGCTTGTGTTATGGGTACCAGAATACGGATATACTACATACCTATATTACTTTTCTTTGGTAAATATGTACATACTTATAATAGATAGAAAACACCCAGGCGCAGTAAAAACATTTGTATGATATTTATAAATACATATCACACAAATAATGAACCGTGCGGGAATCGAACCCGAGACCTCGTGAACGACAGTTCGTTACGTGAACCACTAGACCACGAGGCTCGTCAATTGGCTGGAGAGAGAAGTAACCAGCAGTAGCTGTTACAAACGCTGTTTCCTTTGACAAATATACTGAACACAAACACTAACGTAATTTGATAAACTAAATTGTAGTGGAAAAAGCGTTCACCGCAAGCGTCACTTGAACCCACGACCTCGGAATACCATTTCGTCGCTCTGCCAACTAAGCTATTGCAGCCATGCTTACTGTAACCAATTTCGCCACCACAATGTTACTCGAATGAGTCTACATCGCAGTTTGATGTACAACGCCATCTATCGAGAATTTTTTGCACATTCACACACTGTATTATAAGTATGTATTTACAAAAGAAAAGTAGTTTATGTATTCTATCAGTATTCAGGTACCCATAACACAAGCATAATAAGCTTAGCTTGGGACCAGAGGACGTTGTGTGAAATGTCCGTGAATATTTATTTATTTATTTATTCTCGACCAGCCACTTAGTATTCTTTACAGATACAATACTAAGCTATTGTGGCCGTGCTTACAATAAGCAATAGCTTAGTTGGCAGAGCGACGGAACGGTATTCCGAGGTCGTGGGTTCAAGTCCCGCTTGAGGTAATCACTTTTTCCACTATAATTTAATTTATTAAGTAAAAGCATAGCAAGTCAATTACAAAATTAATAAATTACTTTAATATAGCGTAATTCGTTTACCATAAAGGTTGTTCTTCACAGGGAGCATCCTCAGCATCAGACAGATCCTCGTCGTGTCCAGCTCTACAGTTACCACCGGGGCCGAGTATCACACTATCACCATCACTATCACTGCAGCTCGCACATTCCATTATACTGGTCGAATATGATGCATTCACTGATGTTGCGTCCACTTGTTCTAGAAACAAAACATCATCTTTACTTATTTTAAAACAAAGTCGCCATTTTTGTATGTATGTCCTTACGTGAGTTTATATCTTCAAATCTACGCAACGGATCTTGTTGCATTTTTTTTAGATATAATTTAAAGAGCGATCTTCAAAAACATGCAACGGATGTTGATGCAGTTTTTTTAATAGATAGAAGTGCTCTCTAACACTTGCGCGACTCATTTATCTAAAAGAACTTTTTTAAGGATTTAAAACAAATACACACGTCTAAATCCGTAAAATGTAGTTTTATTTATTTAGATAGCAGTGGTTCAAGAGAATAGCTTTTTTTATATACTTAATTGGTTGCTTTCTAAATTCCACGTGGTCGAAGTTGCGGGGAACAGCTAGCAATCATGAGTATCCGACCGAAAGTTCGGTTTCGTTCGTACGAAAGTTTCGGCGGCAGTTTCGGTTTGCCGAAACCGAAACTTGAGTCGCAGTTCACGCACACACATGCTCGCTTATCTTCGTTTCCCGCGGCAACGCTTTGACGGCCCTGTTGTGAACGACGGCCTTGTGAGAACATAATTTAAAAAAATAATAAAAATGTTATTAATATTTTTTTAAATTACATTAAATAAATGATTCCAACGAACTTAATATACTGTATCTCCATTTCATGCCCCAATTAATACAAAATAATCGGTAAATGCACCATAATTAAGTATTTTAAGAAATTTTATACTTGACCACGTGAGTTTCGGTTTTGGCCGAAACTGAAGCCACGGCCGAACATTTGGTTTCGGTTTTGATTTCGGCTGGAAAAACAGTTTCGGTCGGACACTAGTAATCATATACTCACTGAATGGATCAACAGGTTGTGGTGCTAAAGGTTCCTGTTCACCGGGGTCACTAACAACAGACACTGATGATGCACATGATGTTGTCCTGATACGCTCCGGTCTGAAAATATATTGTATAATCATTATTTAATGTTATACATTATTCATCATTTATAAGTAAAAACACAGAATGATACAACAGATGCAGTGTCTATGGATACTTCACTCAGTCGGCTTGAAGCTACTTGCATATCTATGTGTACGTAAAATTAATGTATCTATGTGTGTCTATAATACAGGCTATACGTCATATGAAACGTCATTATTCTATGAACTATGATTTAGCCAGGCTAAAGTTACTTGTCCTCAATTTTAAACATCGACCCACCATCTATATCTGTGGGTAAAAATTTTGAATAAGAATAAATTGGAAGCCTAGCCATATCTATACTTCTAGACTAATATTACAAAGCTGAAGAGTTTGTTTGTTTGAACGCGCTAATCTCAGGAACTACTGGTCCGATTCGAAAAAATTCTTTCAGCGTTGGATAGTACGTTTATTGAGGAAGGTTATAGGCTATATAACATCACGCTGCGACTAATATGAACGAAGCATTAGTAAAAATTTTTGCTAAAACGGAGAAAAATTTTCTAAATTCCACACGTACGAAGTAGAGGGCAGTAGTTAGTACTAACATATAGCTCTCTAGCGAAAACATTACTGTATACAATACAAGCAGTTCCTGAGATTAGCACGTTCAAAGAAACAAACAAACTGTTCAGCTTTATAATATTAGTATAGTATAGATGTAAACACAATACTAAATAAAGTAAATTATAGTGGAAAAAATGATAACCATGAGCGGGACTTGAACCCACGACCTAGAAATACCGTTCCGTTGCTCTCCCATCTGAGCTATCATGGTTCCCGCATATGTTTACCAAATCTTCCACTACATTCTTCTCAATGTGAGTTAAACATCGTGCGATGTTTTGTGTACAACGCCATCTATTGAGCGGTTTACACCAACTCGATCAATCGATCACTTAGTGTTCTTTAAAGAACACAATTGGACCGAAATAATGACTGTACATGTATTTCTACATTAATTTAAATATAATATTTAAATTAATGAAATAAAATTTACATTCATTTAAATAAATATAATAAAAGCATATAAAGTCAATTGCAAAAATTAATAAATTAACACAATACTAACTTGACATAATGCTGCAGTTGGTTAAGCAATGTCTCAGTAGAAACCACGGGAGCGGCTGGGGCGGAACTTTTCTGTCTCGCGTATAATGCTGCGCGGGCGTGCTCGAAGCATAGTCTGAAAAAATATATACATATAATATAATACAGTAGCATAACAAAAGACGGAGTATTCCAAAACCTCTCTCTCTCTCTCTAGCCCATTAACGTCCGGCTTTTAGGCAGGAGCCTCCACTACTTAGGAAGGGATTATGGTCTACTGTGCCGCGTTGATCAGGCGTGTTGGCACAGGGGTTATTTGTCGAGTTTCCAATTTCTCGCAGATGTTATCAACTTGTAATATCCTCTAGCTGACTGTTACCTTGGGTAAGAAATGGGCTGGTGACACTTGTATCCTTACTCCATCATCACACGGAAGTATTTGATGTAAGTAAAACACACACACATACACTTATATTTTTAAAATATAATTTTTGTAAAGTTTCAATAAATAAATTTTACCCAGGATCCCTAGGTTCTCTTTGTTCATCTGGCGCCGGCATAGGACACCTTTCTCCATTACTATAATTATGTGCGCATTGTTTGTAAGGAGCTGTGGGATCCTTCAATATATGCCTATAACAATACTGTCTGTCGGTCAATACTGGATATGTGCAGTCATAACTCTTGTATGCACATGTTTTTGAACGTGATACTATCTCTTTCTGAACCTGAAAAACAACAAATAATAATAATTAGTTTTAAACTGAAGTTTAACAACTGGTTAAGTATTCCGTAGCGTTATTATCTATACTAATAATATAAAGCTGAAGAGTTCCACTGGTTCGAAGTAAAAAATTATTGTTGTGTTAGAGTTAGATGATCCATTTATCGAGGAAGTCAATCGTGCTGCGACCAATAAGAGCAAAGTTTTACTAAAAAATCTTGCAAAAACGGGTAAAATTTTCTACATGTTACGCGTACGAAGTCGCGGGCAACTTTCTTCTCTTCTCCAGCCCATTTACGTCCTACTGTTGGGCACGGGCCTCCTCCACTTTGGGAGGGATTATGATCTACTGTGCCGCGCTGACCAGGCGTGTTGGTACAGGGTATATTTACGAGTTTTCCGTCTCTCACAGAAGATGTTATCTGTGTGAAATATCCTTTAGCTGACTTTTACAGAACCTTTGGGAGGAGGATGGGGTGGTGACACTTGTATTCTTAATCCGTCACCACACGGAAAATAGAGCGCGGCAACAGCTAGTCGTTATACATTCGTTACCCCAAATAACGCAATAAGGGAAGGATAATGATAATGATGATAAGTATTTGTTGTTGTAGCATTAACACATAAACTGTGAAATTTTCAGCTCTCTAGCTTAAACCTTTTTCGACAGCGAAGTCTCAGTAATATGTTCCCGTTTCACCTTTTGGTACAAAACTCTACAAACGGGAAAAGTAACAAGTTTAACTAAAGCTTAAGAATTATATTTCAATCGTAGCAGATAAAAATAAATATTCAGGACATTTCACACAACGTCCTCTGGTCCCAAAGTAAACTATATTTCTATGCTTGTAATAGGGGTGCTACCTACGGATATACTACATAATACTACTTTACTTTTGTAAATACATACAAACATAGAATAGTTATAATACATAGAAACGCCCAGACTGTATTGATATAATTATGCTATACAGCCGTAAAGTTCAGTTCTCCTGTTCTATGTTCTATTCCAGTAGTGTTTGCGTAAAAGAGCAAAAAGCATCCTTACATTCATCCACACATACATACAAACTAACAGACATAGATACATAGACACGAAAAACCGTTATTTCGGAAAACACGAAAAATAGTTAACGACCAGACTTTTACTTCAGACTAGTTGTTTTAAGATCAATAAAAGCAATGCAGTAGTCTCTAAAAATTATTTTTTGGATCATGTGTCGTCATCCTCCTGCCCTTATCCCATTATTTGGGGTCGGCGCAACATGTCTTTTTCTTCCATAGTCTTCTACTAGCCGTCCTCTTTCTTTCATGTCCTCTTTCACACAGTCCATCCATCTTTCCTTAGGTCTTCCTCTAGACTTTTTTCCTTCCACATTTATACACAGAACTCTCCTAACGACATTACTTTCTTCTCGTCTTATGACATGCCCATACCAGGACATCCGCTCATTCTTCAGTTTTTTAGTCACTGGCCACAGTTTTTGGATCATGTGTGTGCATCTAAAAAGGTGGCGATCAGTTCCCAGCGCCTCGCAGATTTTGTTAGAAAAATACCATTCGATTCATATTGTTCCTTGCGGCGAAAGATCGTGGTAGGGGAGCCCACGATGCTAAATGGGGATTTACTCGAGCGTCATAGAGACCTATTGAGTTGCAAAGCTTAGATGATAAGAAGAAAAAAATGTTATGTGATTTTTCACTTTTATCGGTGGGGAAAGCGGCTATAGATTTTTAAATATGTAAAAAAAAACTGTTGCATGGACATCCTCGAGCGCGTCAGATATTGATAGCATCAATGCCCTACGTATTTTTAATAATGTACGTATGTTAATCTGATCGTTTGCATGATGCGGGTGGTTGTATTTATGGGTTGAAAATGAAAAAAAAAAAAATTTTGTCGAGCGCGTCAGATTTTCTAAGGGAGTGTTAAGTGCACCAAAAAAAAGCTCTCATTCACTAATCTGACGATTTCGATGGGACGCAAACTCACGGCCAGTTTCATAATGTGCAAAAAAAATTCGCCATTTTGAAATACTCAAGCGCGTCAGATTAAGATATATATGGTTCATCTTTATGTTCTAAACGTACTGTCTCATGATCTGACGATTATCTAGAGGGATTCGCCTAATCTGACAAAAAAAAATTCGAAAAACGGTTCACCTTAAAGGCCATCCCTGCAACTTCCCGCTAATTCCATTCCTGGGCGCTTAAAATTGTACTTTGAACTATATTTTGAACTCAGCGGGTCATTCCCAGTCCTCCACACCCCGTCGTCCACAGTGTGGAGGTATGGGAATAGTGTGGACGAATGGGAATAAAAAGGGTGAGGAGGGAAAGGTGCCGTTTATTCCCAGTCCTCCACACTATAGTGCAGGAGCCGACACTAGAAAAAGTTAAATTTTAAAAAGATGAGTTGGACTTCTAAATGTTTAATTAGGACTGTTTATGAGATATTAAGCCATCAAAATATATCGTAAAAAAAAGTTGCAAAGTTATACTGTCGGCTTTTAAATTGTTAGATTTACCAGCTGCTCTGTGTCTAGCCAACCGGAGTCGCCGATAAGAGATAACAATAGATTTTAAGGACAATAGAGTCGTAAAATCTCATCTCCATTGAATCATAGCTAGACAAGAAGCACAATTAAAAAGCTCTTAGGAATATTTATGAGTATGTTGTAAAGATAAATCATACAAATTTTTAGACAAGTATAAAATATTATTTCTATTACAGCGTGATTTGAGAAAAATAAAATTGAAGCGACTATATTCAATACTAAAAGAAAGTTAGTAACTTCAACGTTTCCTTGTGTACCAAATACTTACACCTCAAAAGTAAATAGTTTGAAGAACGAAAACATTAACGAAAGTATTTACACTTTCAAATTATTGTCCATTATGTGATAAAACTATTCTGTGATACAAATTATCTTAGATCATAATATTTACTTTCTTTTTAATTCTTGTAAATTATAAATGATCACGCTGTAATAGAAATAATATTTTATACTTGTCTAAAAATTTGTATGATTTATCTATTGTTATATCTTATCGGCGACTCCGGTTGGCTAGACACAGAGCAGCTGGTAAATCTAACAATTTAAAAGCCGACAGTGTAACTTTGCAACTTTTTTTACGATATATTTTGATGGCTTAATATCTCATAAACAGTCCTAATTAAACATTTAGAAGTCCAACTCAAACAAACCCAAATGTAGGCATCACGCAGCTGCACGCATTTAACCTTATCGACGAATTTTTGTTATTTCGGCTTGCGGAAATTGTCAGATTATATATTTTTCATTATTCTTGAATTATTACCTTCAAAATAAAAAAAATTTTGCTACGCTCGAGAATGTCGAGATGACGTTTTTTTTTACAACTTTGTTGCCCTCCCCTTTTTTTGCGTCACTCTCAAATTGTCAGATTAGTGGAATATACACTTTTTAGGATGTAATTAACTCACCCTACCTTAATCTGACGCGCTCGAGAATTTCTGATGGTCAATTTTTTTTTACTAATCTGATCCTGTATCCTTCACGGGCGGCCTTATATATGGGTCTCATGTTTTGTGGAGGTACTTAACCGGGTACAAGGTATCCTCCTATATATTAATCTGACGCGCTTTAGTAAATCCCGAAATCCCCTCTTCGGCTCCCCTACTATCGCGGCCCTAATGGCATTTTATGAAAAACTAGCTGTTGCCCGCGACTCCATACGCGTGGAATTTAGGAAAGTTTCATGAAAATCCATCCAGTAGTCTTTACGTGAAAGAACAACAAACATACTTACATTCATACAATCCAACATTAACCAAACATCCAAATATTATTAGAGTATGGATAGAAGACCGAGGAAATGTTCGCGTTGCTCGGCTAACAGTTTAAGTATTTTATTATGTCGCGCGTAATTCTTTTTTCGTCATATCTTCTAAGATATTTATTTAAATTGCATGCTGTAAAAAGCAGTTATAATCTATATTAAACGTGTAAGCTAACTAAGGTATTTAATTTGATAAAAAAAAATACTATGTACACATAAATAGCTTTTGAAAGCACCCTATTGAATTTGATAATTTTTGCGACATTAATATGGGTACAGCGGGTTTCCCTTAAAAGATAGACATATGCCCTCGCGGACTTTTTGAACTTTGAAGAACTATAGGTAAGAAACAATTCCTCCATACATTAGTTTGTTGTACCTCACATAGATAAGGCAGCGTTTTCATTTATAGCTCGCGTCCGAGTTTCTCGGCAAATTTAATCATATCTTATCCAAACTCCAACAAATTATGTAAAAAAAGCCATGTCTTGAACCATTCTATCTATTAAAAAAACCGCATAAAGATCCGTTGCGTATTTTTGAAGATATAAGCTCAAATAGGGACATACATACAAAAATTACGACTTTGTTTTATAAGAAGTAAAGATAAAGATAAAGATGGGCATGTTTAAAACAAAAGAAGTTTCGGCGACGCAGTAATAGTTGGCGACGAAGTAATAGTACATAGAACCGTCCGAGCGCGACCTATTATTATGGTATTTATTCGTGTTATTTTTTCTATTATTTCTATATTCTATTCTATTGTAACTATTATTCTATTATAATTTTTGTAAACCCATTATACAGCAAAGACTAAGTACCTACTGTACAAATATTATTAATACCGTTATGATGCGCAAATTCTTTTACAAAATTATATTTCTCTTCACTTCTCTGTCTTTATCACAATTTTTTTTTAAATATGAAAAGTGCAATTTTTTAAGGACTTAAAGAATTTAGAATGATCTAATTAGCTGTAATAGATGTACACCTTTTCTTCTATAGTTCAATCCATATCAACAAAAGTAAAATTGTGTGTATTTACATCAATTTACATCAACTTCCGATCAGCTGCGCTATAATAATGACTTGTTTGCAATATTACGAGCGTAATTCTTATACAAATTACCTTTCAGTCATAGATTCACAGCATACTAATTAGTTAATTATACACGGCTATTTAGTTTAAACAACATAAATTGGATAGTAATGTGATTATTAATAGCAATAAAGTGTAATGAACGGTCATTAACTCAGGTACATAACCCTTGAGGGCTGTAAAAACCCCCCAAAAAGAACACGAGACAAACACGACTAGTCCTTTTCTATCGCTTAAAGATAAGAATGAGCTTAATTATAATTATTTGTATTAAGGACAATAGAAGCAGTAAAGTTCTTTTAACAATCGTAATTACTTTTCCAATACAAAAGTGGAACCTTTCGTGAATTCTTCAATTGGGAGTTATTTCTTCTCTAAGTACCGTTTAGAGCAGACGTGTATAAAGCAGATTGCTATTTTAGTGAAGTTGAGTGTTTTAAGGAACCCTAACAGTGCTGGTCTCAAAATAATTGTAAGTATTTTTTTAAAGATTTCATTCAGATTTATTCTTAGGTTTCCGTACTAAAAGGTATAACGTGATCTAGAGATCAAACGGACGGACGGATAGACAGCAGTCTCAGTAATACTGATACTGCTGACTATCTGTCCGTCTGTCTGTCACCAGGCTGTATCTCTAGAACAATGATAGCTAGAGAGGTGAAAGTTTTACAGTTTAAGTATAACAAGTTGATGCTATAACAAAAATACTCATCATCATCATTCTACTATCCTTATTCCGTTATTGGGGGTCAGGAATATGACGAATGCCGAAGGCATTCTCTGCCAGTCAACCATTGGGGGATGTAGAAAGCAAAACAGGTAGGTGCATTAGCTACAAGAGAAGTACAAAGGCAATAACTGTCGAAGAATGTGGCTACATATTAAATACCTGCATAAACTAAGTATACATAATATATTTATAAAAATACATAAATAATACATAAATAAAAATATACTACATAAACAGTAAATACAATATTGAATACATATACATATCATAATTATATAAATAAGCATGCCGAGATTCATTGAGTGAGTTCAGGAATGATACATCCAAATAAAATTGCCGTGCCCTGTGCTTAAACCCATTTCTATTGGTTGACATTCTGATTTCACGAGGGAGTGCATTCCTAAGAAGAATAGATTGAATGAAGAAAGAAGAGTGTACATGACTAGAACTATGCTGATATACTAAGATATATATTAATACTAGCTGACCCGGCAAACGTTGTTTTGCCATACTAAAAAAAAAAGTTTGAAAAATAGATGTTGGCCGATTCTCAGACCTAGAGGACATGTACACAAAATTTGAGGAAAATCGGTCGAGCCGTTTCGGAGGAGTACGGTAACTAACACTGTGACACGTGAATTTTATATATTAGATAATCTTAATATATCACCATACTTCTAAATAAAATTGGCGTGCCCTGCGCTTAAATCCATTTCGATTGGTTGACATTCTGATTTCACGAGGGAGTGCACTCCTAAGAATAGATTGAATGAAGATAGAAGAGTGTACAAGACTAGAAGTATGCTGATATATTAAGATATATATACAACTAGCTGACCCGGCAAACGTTGTTTTGCGATACTAAAAACAAAAAAGGTTTGAAAAATAGATGTTGGCCGATTCTCAGACCTACTGAATATACATGTAAAATTTCATAAAAATCGGTCAAGCCCTTTCGGAGGAGTACGGTAACTAACACTGTGACACGTGAATTTTATATATTAGATATAATGACTTATCGGAGGTTTAAACGAAGATTTAATCGGAGAGATAATAAACGTTTTATCGTAAAAAGACTATTATGAATAACAAGTTTTGACAAATTTTTGTGAACCCATTTTAGCGAACTTTTAAATCTTCGATAAGTTATTATGAATAAGACCATAAGATAATAACGATACGGATCCCTTCGGGAGTAAGCGGTCAGCTTCCGTTTCTAGCATATTGTCACCACTTTTGGGAGCAGGCTTGCTCTCTGTTCTTCGTGAGGGTAGCAGGAGTGTTGGCATAACATTTAGTTTCGTATTGAGAAACGGGGTGGAGACACTTGGGTTTTTAGTTTGTGACCACAGAGGCTAGCTAAGTATAAAGTGATCTTGATTTTTGTGTATAATTTATAAAACTTATATAAGGAGTTTTAAAGTAATATTTAACTTGTCTACTACATATTTAATACACATAACTATACCTTTTTGAAAGCGAGTGATAAAATGTTATAAATGTATGGATATGCGTGGTATTTTATCGCTGTTACTTTTGTATACGGCAGTAATATGGGGAACAATTATTATAAGCAAGTTGTTTCCAAGTTTCACTTGATGATAAAATCGTCAAAATATGTTATTAATTGCTACCTATATTAAACATATTAAAAAAAAAAATATAATTTCATGAAACAAATTACAAAAAAATAGTTGCCAATCAATCAGTTGGCATCTTATTAACACTAAAAATAGCGTAATGAATTAAATCTATATTTTTTTCTTTTCTTTTTCAAGTAGGCCACGGCTCTTCTTAAAGATCTATACTTCTATACTAATATTATAAAGCTTAAGAATTTGTTTCTTTGAACGAGCTAATCTCAGGAACCTCGAGTCCGATTTGAAAAAATGTTTCAATGTTAGTACATTTATCAAGGAAGATTCTAAGCTATATAGCATCACGCTACAACCAATAGGAGCGAAGCATCAGTGAAAAATGTTACAAAAAAGCGAAAATTTTTCTAAATCTCACGTGTACAAAGAGGCGGGCTAGAGCTAGCGTAAAATAAGTACGATCAAACATGGCCTTCTTTTCCATTCATTTTTCTGCTTAAATAAGTTTTTAACAACACGTATGTGTAATAAAAATACCTGTGCTCTTAATTTATCCTCCTCTTGTTTTTTCACTGCTTGAGGATCAGGTGGTTTAATAGACCTGACGTTGGTAACACGAATATTGGGATTCAATCGGCCACCACGGCTCAGCATCCTAACCTTGGGAAGGTGAACCACCTGCCGCGGTGGTTGTGACATTGTTGAAGTTGATGGACTAACTAGAAATAAATAACAATATTCATTATTATAAACCAGTAGATTACGAGATGGAATCGCGCACGAAGGGTTGCGTATCAATATCATCTTAAAACCACTTATAATATATTTTCAAGTCAAGCTACCAACTTTTAAAGATACGGCTTGGTAACTAACAGACGGACGGACAGCGAGGTCTCGGTAATAGGAATTAGTTTTACTATACCGAAGCCTAACAATAAAGGAAAGTATTTATCGCCTCGTCTGAGAAGGTCGCAAAAAATATTGTACAAAAAGAACAGATAGACGGCTCTGTTCTATGACAAAATTTTATACGAATCCACATAAGGCAAAGGATATACATTTTGTTACTCCAAAAAACTACCTACTATCTTATACATAGTTATTTAATATTCAACGTAATAATTTCATATATCTCAAGCATAACATACGTTTTTAGTTAATGGGTTGAAAAATATTACTGGTAACACTGCTTAGTCACGCTTAGTATAGTAGTTATTAGTAGTAGTAGTAGTTATTATGATCTAATGTTGTCATTACATAAATGTATAGGTACCCTAGAAAACAACAAAAAATATATAGCTAATTATTAAGAACAATTAATTATGAAAATATATTTTCCCAAGTCACAAATGAAATTTTATGTGCGGTAAAATTGGATGTGGAAATTTGACACTTATAAATTGCGCGCGAAATTTAATTTTTGCAAATTATTCACTCAGCTTTTATTACATCTTATCAAGAAAAAATAATTTAGTGTTATTAAAATTTATACAAAATTCTATATTAGGTATCTGATACATCTATAAAAATATATTCTCAGCAAGCATATTTTACAAGTCGCATTTCGATACCAAGTTAAATAATATACAAAAATAACTTATTTAATAATTACTAAGTATAAATTTAATTGAAATAGGTATAAAACTTACGACGTCTAATTTTTATGTTATTTGCGTGTAGTTCTTGCAAATTTTCTATTTTACTGAACGAAGAAAACATGCTGATAAGTAGACCACAGATTAAACTTGCACTTTTTAATTTGTTAATAAATTGTATTTTTTATTAAACACAATAATATACTCTAGTTATCGTCACAAACTCGGATTAAATAAATAAATTGCAAAAACACATACCTACTAAGCTAAAAAATTATTAGCCCTAATATTTTCACAGGAACAGAAAAATCTTGAAACAGTCAACATTATTTTTCTTTAAATTCAAAACAACAGTTACAAAATAAATAATAGTACAACTTCTAAATAAAATTAATACCTTAATTATAGGGTATTTCACAATAATAAAAATTAGTAACTAAAGATTTTCTACATCGTAAATAGTAAGTGTATTGTAAACAGTGATGGGTCGGCCATTTGCACGGCGTGACAGTCTTTAGGTCTGTAATTTTTTAAGTTCTATTTTACGGGTTTAAAAGTTAATTAACCACTTTAAAAATATGTCCAAACGATAGAGAAAATCTTCCAGTACATGATACTACATAGTGATAAAGTGAAAATTACCTGTGACTGTTCCAGATCCACATTCTGTCGCCGGAGATCTAACTAGCGTTAACCATCAAGTTTTACAATGGCGTCCGATCGAGAAAACATTGCATGATTACACAAGTAGGCACATATTTTTTTGAATCGACACACACTTGATTGATATATATAAAAAAAGCTTGAATTTTTTTATGCTTTTACATTGATAACAAATAGAAGAGTATGTTGATAATGATAACAAACTAACTATAAATTTCTCAAATGTTAACGTGCTCAACGTCCGGCCATCGCTGTCATAGCGCTATCCCTTTTTCACTCAAGCAACTAAACGGAGCTCTGCTCTTCGTCGTGCTTTCTCGCGCGCAGTCGGAACATCCGTTCAATGGCTGGTGGGCAAGAAAAATGGTATTTTACAAAAGATCAACTATTGAATTCGCCAAGCAGAAAATGCGGTTTAGATGCAGATAAAGAATTAGCATATCGGCAGCAGGCCGCAAATTTAATCCAGGATATGGGACAGAGGCTTCAAGTGTATCCTTTTTAAAAGTGTGGTGTTTTTAGTTCAATGTTTTTGTCGAGTCATGTGGCTATTGTGCGTAAAACACGCTGTTAAAACGTGTTTTTATTTATTAAAATGTCATCAATGTGCATAACAAAGCACGAAAAGCAATAATTAGTGTATAGTGTTGGTGTAAAATAGTGAAATGATGATGAAATTTCGATTGTGACTCAAGCGTCATCGCGGTCACTTTCGCTCAAGAGTGTGGGAATTCCCGCCTGGCGATTGGTAATATCTGCTCAGTTTTCTACAGGTAAGACCAGATTAATATATTTGATAACGTCTTTGAAGAATAAAGATTGATATTTAGGTTAGGGTCACGCGTGATAGCGTGGTTTTCTTTGGAGGTCACTGATCCTACAGCTGTATGTAGACGAGACGCCTGCGCGCGTGACGTAGGGTTTCTGACTTCTGAGTGATCGACCTGCATGCTTAGGCTACAAAATATTTTTGTTCATGATCACAGACACATTACGTAGGTACGTAAAGCGTGATCTTCACGTTATCATTACGCAGACGATATAAAAATAGATAACTATTTCATTTATTCATTAGAGTCACGTCTAAACTCCTTCAAAACTGATGTTTTCTGATAAATAATACATTTGGATCACAATATGGTCATAACATGAATTATTGATGGCTTCCGTTGAGGAAAATGTTTTAAGAAATGAGCATAAAATCCATTGTTATTATTTTGATTTTGTCTGTGGTATCACAACTATATATTTTCCTGTTGTTGTTGTTTTAAACACAAATATTTTAAATAAAACTGCTTTTCAAGGGTGCTGATGCATTTATTCTTAACTATGCAGAGACTTTGGTTTGGTTGATCATGATGGCTAGAGTCCCCAAATATTATCAGGAAAACACAAACAATCATTAACAAAGATGATACTCTAGCTCCCCAAGAAACCCTAATCTAACATTCAATGTCAAGAAGTCCTTAAGCCCTGTATAGAATATTCAGTTTTTAACATACCCATGTGGCAGAATGAGAGTCGAAGCCTTAAAAAACATAAGAAAAAGTATTTAATGCTAAATTCTAAAAGTTTATGATCTAAAATTCATCGAAAAGTATTTAAGACGATACCAAAATAGCTTCGTGCATTTTTCTATGTACGAAGATTTCATTGTTTCTTTAGATTGAATGGCTAGAGCTCTAATTTTTAAGTATATGTTTTTTCAATATATAATCTAGGATATCATAAACTCAGAAACGCGATTGAAAAAAGTTTTCTCGATAGAAAATCTTAGCGAAACAACCTCTCTCATTTTTTATTTTTTGTCATTTGTCGGTCTATTATCCCGTATTAACTAATGAAATAACTTTAAAAACATAAGTAACTATTATATATAGAAACACGTAAATCAGAATTAAAATACATTTAGTAGATTTTGAGTAAACAAAAAAAATATCCCAAATTCTTCATTTTCTATACCTACTAGCTGTATTAATAGGTACATGGCGATACGCCCTCTCACGTTTCACCTGCATTTAATATTTGCCTTCCTTTCTCCCAGTCGAGCGTGAGGCTCTCACCGGAGCGGACGTATGTCGGATTTTACATGATTATTTCGTTATATTTTACGTATTTTTCATTCATAATTTTTGGGGGCGTGACTTGCGTGCGTAAATGCTGTGTGTGTGTCTGTGTGTGTACGAACAACGCTTATACATGACGTTTATTCATATTTATACCTAATTGTGGTGATAATAATATTCTTTTTACAATGAATTAAAATTTATTTAAATATTGTATGATACTTTATACCTACTTATCTCCATTTTTTGGTTATCTATATTTATAAAGGTACAAAATTCTCCTGTACATGTGGAAGCCACTGAAGTATTCTAGAACGGCTGGACCAATTTTAATGAAATTTTGTGTAGGTAGTGTTTTGGTAAATATTTAATAAATATAATTGTAGAAATTTTACACAATATCCGTTGATCCCAAACTAAGCTATAATTCTATGCTTGTCTTACGGGTAGATACCGAAATATGGATATACAACATATACCTATCCAATTTTTGTAAATACACACTTATCCGTTTATTGTGCCGTTTGCATCCAATGGCTCCAATGGCAATGGCTTAGATTAGATACCATAATTTCGCATCCACCGTTCAAGGCAATAGTGGCGCGCGTGTGTAAGCGAGTGCGATGTGAGGTGGAGGGTTAGGGGTTCGAATCCGAATTATTTTTTAAGTAATTTTTGTTTTTTAACTTTACGAAAAACAATTTTTATATGAAAATCTATCTTTATATAGGTATAAATTCGTCTGTACACGCGTATGTCATTAAACTATTCCCTGAACGGCTTTTTTTACTTTTGCTACGTCCCGCAAAATGACATTTCGAGACCGCTTGTGTAACGTATTTATTCGCGTATTTTGTATAGGGCGTCAAAATACTTTATTTTTATAATATACAAATATAATTATATTATAAGATTTATATCAGATTGACTTCGTTATTTATCCATCTACCTACTTATCTATAAATAATATTTATAAAATAATATACAAATATACCCGAAGTCGCAGAAGTGCAATATATTAATTTTTCTATAATTTTTATTCGCTTACCCGTATTCGTATTCCAAATTTATACATATCATACTCTCCTGCAGAAACACTTATCACTAACACTCTAGTGTAATTAACAACATAAAACAAATAAAGGTTAACACCATACAGTCCCTTGAAAATCATAAACACTTCACAAAACGTTTTTATTTACGACGTCAAAAGGCCGCCATTGTTATCATAACATTCAGAACACTTGAGTCGACCAAAACACTTAAAAATACGATCACGATAACAATATGCAAGGATTTGAGCAACTATCAGTCAAATTACGTTCATAGATAAATAAGCTAATAACATATGTGTATTTCAAACAATATAATTATATTTTTTTATTATATATGATAAAAAAATTACCAAAAATAAACAATCGACGGCCATTAAAGTCGAATTTTAAACAATAAAAAGTTTTGAACTTTTTTTGTGTTATATCCTGTCACTTTTTGTAAAACTATCTTGTAATATATAATCTATAATTATATCTCAGTAATATCACATATAATGCTGATAATATTACACACCGGTTACGCCTAGAAAACGTTTTACATTCAGAGACGTAAGAAATAAAACTGTTCAATATCCGCGCTGCATACTTGACACATTTTTTTCTTTTTGTCTTTTTTGTATTTTTTTGAATTAAAATAATTATAAAAACTGGTCATGGATTTATCGATAATCGAATGAGAACGCTAGAGTAAGTTGGTTCCGCAAAAAAGTCGTAGTCTGTGCAGGGCCGGATTTAAATATGTGCCACCCTGGGGCACTGAAAAAAATTCCGCCCTATGACTTAAATTTTATTTTGATAGTTTTGATATCTATTCAAAAATTGTTCTTTTAAATTAAAATTAATTAGTGTTATTGGATAATTCTCCAATTTTAGAAAAATTCATTAATCAATAAAAGATTCTGTTATCAAAAAGACATATGTAAGTACTTAATTCGAAAATATTTTTAATTCTTCAAAAAAGCTACATTAATTTATCAATTCCAGAAAATAAAAATACCAACTTTAATTTTTGTGATGTTTTAAATGTCATACAAAACAAATGTTTGTTCTGCGTCTGGGTGTTTCGAAGTATTATAAGTATGTATTTACAAAAGAAAAGTAGTATAATCCTACTAATATTATAAAGGCGAAAGTTTGTAAGTATGGATGTATGTATGGATGTTTGTTACTCTTTCACGTAAAAACTACTGAATGGATTTGAATGAAACTTTACCACAATATAGCTTATACATCAGAATAACACATAGGCTACAAATTGGCTGGACCGATTTTGATGAAATTTTATTTTATACAGAATTGTATGGCAAAACAACGTTTGCCGGGGCAGCTAGTATGTAGTATATCCGCATTCTGGTACCTAGAACTCAAGCATATAAGCTTAGCTTGGGACCAGTGGACGTTGTGTGAAATGTCCGTGAATAATTATTTATTTATATAGTCTACTATCCAACACTATCTAATACTATCCAACACTGAAAGAATTTTTCATATCGGACCAGTGGTACCTGCGCGTAATCTACAAACAAACAGACTCTTCAGCTTTATAATATTAGTATAGATAGTAATATTATAAATATGAAAATTTGCGAAGATGTTATGATGCTTTTTACTCTTTCACGCAAGAAACTACTGAATAGATTCTAATGAAACTTTACAATAATGTAGCTTATGCATACTTATGAATAAGTTATAGACTACTTTTTATCCCAAAAGAATGCAGTGTTCCCGTGGGATGATAAAAAACGTACAGATTTTTTATCCTTTTTAGCGCGGGTAACACCGCGGGGCTAGTAGTAGTAGTAGTAGCTAACCAGCTAGTACATTTATGCATGGGCGTGCGCTCCATTAAGGCAGAAAAGCATTACTTTACTTGCCATTCACAGATATTTTAATAAAACGTTCGTATGTTTTAGATGACTTTATTCATTTATTTACTATTAATTAAACAAAATATTATAACTTAAAAACGCCTAATAATTCATAAATAGCACCAATATGTGCTTGCAAATTGCTTTTTGCCAGGCGTTTGGCGAAGGAATAATATTAGCGTAGCAAGCTCGACGCCGCCCGCCTGCCATGAGTTCATATGTGTGTAGAAATTTTGGTGTCCGTGCACAGTTCGCAAACGCACACAGGCTTGCATATCCAAGACGATTTGCACTGTAAATCCTGCGGCCTGCTTTGGCGATCGGATGTTACCGCAAGTATTCGGCAATGTTCGTTCGTTACTTATAATCCGAATAAATATAATAGTCGGAAGTCTAATAAATCACGTATGTATTTAAATAGCAGAAATATTTTGGTTCGATGGAGGCCATTTTATTTTTTCATGTGATTCATTGAACTGTTTAATATTGAGTTTCTATAATTTAATAATTGTATGGATTTTCGTTTGTTGATTTTAAAATGTTATTTGATTGTGAAATGTGTGTTGATAGTGTGTGTTTGTTAAAAATTAAAAATAACAAGTTCTCACAAATGTCATTCATTGGCTTAGTTGTCGTAACTCGTTACGACAACTAAGCCAGCAAAAAGGTATTGTAACTCGAAAATTTCATGTTAAAAGTTATGAAACGTATGTACATACGTACATGTACCTATGTATGTACCTACGTAGTTATTGTTTAGTAATTCTAGTACAGTGTGGACTGATTCGGGATATTCAGATTTAAATTTGTTCTGTTGGCATGGTTTCCGACTTAAAGATCCGTCGCGTGGCTATGCTAAAAATCTATAAAAGAAAAAGGTTTTGTGACTGAGTACAGCACCGCCTACCCTGAGTTAAATTCCTGTGCACGCCGCTGCATTTATGTCATAATCGCTACCAATGCAACTGCGCGATTTAAGTTTTACAAATTTATAATTTTAAATGTAAAACAAATCCGTAAAAAAATAGTATCGTTTGGGTACAAAGTATGGGTATATCTTTTAAATAAAATCTAATATACTCGTATAAAATTCACGTGTCACATTGTTAGTTACCGTACTCCTCCGAAACGGCTAGACCGATTTTTATGAAATTTTACATGCATATTCAGTAGGTCTGAGAATCGGCCAACATCTATTTTCAAACCTTTTTTTTTCATATGGCAAAACAACGTTTGCCGGAACAGCTAGTGTATACATATAATTGAGCCATGTACAACGTTTACTGAATCTGCTGAAGTAACTATTTTATATAGAACTAGCTGTTGCCCGCGACTCCGTACGCGTGGAATTTAGGAAAGTTTCATGAAAATCTATCCAGTAGTCTTTACGTGAAAGAACAACAAACATCCTTACATTAGAGTATGGATAGAAGACCGAGAAAACGTTCCCGTTGCTCGGCCAACAGTTTAGTATTTTATTTTGTCGCGCGTAATTCTTTTTTCGTCATATCTCATAGGATATTCATTTAAATTGCATGCTGTAAACAGCAGTTATAATCTCTATTAAGCGTGTAAGCTAACTAAGGTATATAATTTGATAAAAAATATTACTATATACGCATAAATAGCTTTTGAAAACACCATATTGAATTAGATATTTTTTTTGCCATTATTATGGGTACAGCGGGTTTTCCTTAAAAGATAGACATATCCCGGACTTTTTTGAAGAACTATAGGTAATACACAATTCCTTTATACATTACTTAGTTGTATCTCACATGGATAAGGCAGCGTTTTCATATAAAGCTCGCGCTCGTCCGAAATTCTCAGTATATTTAATCATATCTCATCCAATATACAACAAACCTCAACCAATTATGCAAAAAAGCCATCCTCTTGAACCATTCCATCTGTTAAAAAAACCACATCAAGATCCGTTGCGTAATTTTGAAGATATAAGCTCACATAGGGAGATACATACAAAAATTACGACTTTGTTTTATAATAAGTAAAGATAAAGATATCGTTTTCATCTCTAAATAAAATTTCGTGTCACAGTTATTTTTATGCGTATTCAATAAGTCTGAGAATCGGCTACTATCTCTTTTTCAAACCGATATTTGTATGGCAAAATAATGTTTGCCGGGTCAGCTAGTATCAGTGGCGTGCACATAATTTTGAAGCAGGGTAGGCTCTTATACTGTAGGTAGTACTCTTATAGATTTTTAGCATAGCCACGCGACGGATCTCTAAGTCGGAAACCATGCCAACAGAACAAATTTAAATCTGAATATCCCGAATCAGTCCACACTGTACTAGAATTACTAAACAATAACTACGTACGTACATACATACGTACATGTACGTATGTACATACGTTTCATAACTTTTAACATGAAATTTTCGAGTTACATTGGTGCCTATTCTATGTGCAGACCTAAACTTAACTTAACTAAAAAATGAAAATTGATAGCGTCTATAACACAATTCGGCAATGTTAACAGAACTTTTTTTATATAAAAACTGTTTATTATAGACTAACGATTTTAATTAATATAAATGTGTGCAAAAAAATAGCGAAACATTTAAGATACAGCAATAGCTGTTTTCATTTTTTAGTTAATACCTATTATACCGTTGTCCGTCCAGCTACGCGTGGCGCTGATTCGATCGGTACCGCGCTCGCATGTTGTAACAAAAAACCTTTATAGCTTCTTATCTATAATACCTAGAGTGAAGACAAATACTACGAAAAATTACTAGAAGACTACAGATGAAATCTATCTATTTTTTAAGATCTGAAAATTTATTTTAAAGTATTAAAAATGAGAACAGAAGAGGACAGAGGAGAAAACATAACAATTCAAAATATAACTCGATTTTACTCTTAAAACTGTGATATGTATGCTATATGTATACTTAATTATAAAGCACAAATCATCTAGTTTATCTTGATGTATAATAATATTAATAATCTATGAACTCATAAATAAAACTAAACTACTTACGACAATCCGCTGGAACTTCAAAACCACTTGTTTACTAAACACAAAGCGTAAAGTGGACTGAAGATAAAAACTGCCATCTAGTGATTATGGATTGTGAAGTAATTCATCAGCTATCTATTACACAACTTATAGACGCAAAAAATAACGCAATTTGTCCATAGATGTCGGTATATCTAATCGTAACTGACTGTTGATACTCGTTTCGATACGAGATTTACCAAAAGTATTTAATTTTAAGCTTTCTTTCTATTTTTTTATATTTTATTCTTTGTCGCGGAATGGAAATTATTTAAATCTGAATATCCCGAATCAGTCCACACTGTACTAGAATTACTAAACAATATGCAAGGGAAACAAAATAATTTATTCGTGTGTACACAACCACATAGCCAGTTATACGTTTCATAACTTTTAACATGAAATTTTCTAGTTACGTTACCCTTTTGTTGATTAAGTTGTAACTCGGGTATACATCTACCTATAGACACAATTTGAATTTTTTCACCGAACGACAATTGTGAGAACTTGTTATTTTTAATTTTTAACAAACACACACTATCAACACACATTTCACAATCAAATAACATTTTAAAATCAACAAACGAAAATCCATACAATTCTTAAATTAAAGAAACTCAATATTAAACAGTTCAATGAATCACCTCCGAATGGCCTCCGTCGAACCAAAATCAGTGTTGCCAGAGTGATTTGGTCGAAAGTTACGTTGGCATCCATGAAAAGTTACATTTTTAAACTAAAACTTACGTAGTGGTAATTTTATGAGTGTGAATGTAACAGCCATCAGCCAAATTTATAATTATTTACAAATAGAGTAAATAATTAATAAAAGATTTTTTTTAAATGCGCATTTAAAAGATTTTCAAATTAATAAATGCATTTTTTATAAATATTATTTTTTAAATTATTTACTCTATTTATTTGTAGTTTTAAATTTTTCTGATGTCTGCTACATTCACGCTCATGTAATTTTCAGCTCGCAGATCAAAAATTATTATTATTTTATTTTTTCTTGTACACAATAATTTAAAAAAAATTATATTTATCAATATAATTATAACCTTTTTAATTTTTTGCGGTAGTTTTTGTTTTCATTAAATAAATTTAGATAAGAATATTTTAATTTTTCAAGATTTTTTTTTCATTTTTACCTCTTTTGTAATTCTTGAGAAGTTACTTAAATCTAACTAAAATTGTTTCTTACATACATGTTACATGAACTGATCAAAAGTTACGTAAAATGTAAAAAATGTAACCTGGCAACACTGCTTCCGACTATATTTAATCGGTAAAACGAACATTGCCGAATACTCGCGATAACATCCGATCGCGAAAGCAGACGGCAGGATTTTCAGTATAAATCGTCTTGGATATGTAAGCCTGTGTGCGTTTGGGAACTGTGCACGGACACCAAAATTTCTACACACATATGAACTCATGGCAGGCGAGCGGCGTGGAGCTTGTCCGATGCGTTCGTCCGACCAATATTATTCCTTCGCCAAACGCCTGGCAAAAAACAATTTGCAAGCACATATTGGTGCTATTTATGAATTATTAGGTAGGCGTTTTTAAGTTATAATATTTTGTTTAATTAATAGTAAATACATGAATAAAGTCATCTAAATCATACGAACGTTTTATTAAAATATCTGTGAATGGCAAGTAAAGCAGAGCCTGTCAGCTTGTATGGAGTGCACGCCACTGGCTAGTATCTTTATAAATATGTTTATATCTGATGGACTTCTGTGTATGAAGTTAGTAGGTTTGTTATTCACACGTTATAACAATTATATTAGGTTTTATATAGGTACAAGAAGTGTCTTTTGTCGGTGTTTAATGAATTTAAAAAGCTTTAGTTAATAAAACCAAAATAATAAACATAAGTACCAAAGAATTTAAAAATGTCAAAAGATTATCAAAAATCAAAAGATTATACAAAATTTCAAAAAAACATTAAAAGATATAAAAAATTACAAAAATGTTAACATTACACTTGGGATCGAACTCCGGATCGTCTGTTTAGATAAATCGGCGCTCTTAACCATTCGGCCAAGCGGATATGAATGAAAGTTCTAGCCAAGTAACGCGCGAGCAAACAGCCAATCGCGTTCGTCCGCCGTGAAAGTACCGATAACTACCGAGACCGACCGAAGAGAGAGAGAAGCGTCGTAGGCCACGCCCTATTACAAGTGCTAAAATATTAATGTAGGCTCTTAATGTAAAGCGTTAAACATTTATATTTGTTGCCACAGTAACCTGACCTTCCCCAATTAACTTTGTACTTAACAGTTGTTTTACTGTTGTATGCAATATTTTGTTCAAATCTGTCCAATTGTTAAACATTTATTATTTATGTTGAAACGCTGTCAATGTTAAGTCCATGACCTCGGTTCATTATAATTGTTGGAATTTCTAACATTAGCTAAAGATTTCTGAATGAATATTTGTAAATTATGTGTAGGTAGTATTCATAAAAATACCTAGTTTAAAAAAACTAAAAAACACGCTTTATTTAATCGAATTATTGCATTGTCATCGGTCTTTGACAGGTGTGCAAAATTTGAATAGAATCTGACCGTTTAAAGTGGGTCAAAATAGCGTCCAAAGGAGTCGGTTACAAACATACAAACAAACAAACATACAAACAAACATACAAGTGAAGCTAATATAAAGCGTGTAAAAAAGTTAAAATCCTCAATCTACTAACATCTATGCAGGTTTTTTAGTAGTAAACAGATAGACAAACACCAAGGTGACCCTATTTCGGTTTTCTTTTTATAAATTCTTTAAAAAGTTATAAACATCCTCTGCATACAATTAAATTATCCTGGTTAAAGAATATATAATCATTATATTCATAATATAATAATCATTCAAGCTTCCAAAACGTATTTTTTTCACATGATAACTAAATAATTGCTTTATTGTAGATAGAATTTATATTAGTTATCAATTTCATAGAAATGATAACACTGTACAAAACAGTTTGTTATTGGTACTCTTATCAGTTCTAGACATGTACTATATTAGTACGTAATTTTAAGAAAATATTTTGCACAAGAAGTTATCTGCTATAATTTTCTTTTTTCAATATAATCCTGCTATCAGTCATAATGACTATAGAAATGAGATGTAGTTTAAGTAGCTGCTATAGATAATATAATCCAAAGATAAACTTACATAAGGAAAAATAGACATACATAAATGTAAATTAAAATATAAACAAAAATATTATTACATAATTTTACCTAAGTTTACTTGTAAACTATGTTGAGATACTAAATAAGAATCTTAGCAACATTTTAATTCATTAAATACCTACTTCTTAATCATTTAAGTAATATGAAACTAAAACATTGCTTTGTAAACATAATAGAGCATGCAATTTTACAATTAAAATGTTAGTCATGGTTGTTATGTGATAACTGTTGAGTTTATGTTTACACTATAGATAATGTAAGGTGATTGACCCTCTTATTGCCAATCAAAATACTTAAATTATGACATCAGTATTCATTTATATTTTGTCAACAGGAAAATCCTTGCTAATATTAAAAATGTCAAAATTGGTCTGTCTGTAGCACAGGTCTCCCGTCACTACTGAACTGATTTAAATAAAATGTACACCTAAAGTCTAGACTTCTAAAAACCTATAAAAGGACATATTTGACTGAATTTTGACTGAATCCTTATTAAAACTTTAATTTTATTATTTCTTGGAGTTATTTTAAATTTATTCTCTCCACATTAACTTTTGTTTCTCTTACTTACTTTTTCCTCAACATTTAAAAAATGGTGGCGGTGGTCCTGATAAACATAGCTTCTTTATTGTAGTTGTAGCAACCTGCGTTAATCTATTGTGACCAAAATTTATCCCTGATTTTTTTAAATATTTTATTGGAATCAGCTCTTGCATATGAATGTAAAATGTTTATTTCAAAGAACATTGCTTGCTGCTTTAATAATAATTTAATTATAATTACCTTGATATAACTGCTAGTCTTTGTTATCTGTTAGATGTGTATTTGTGGTTTATAGATAACATTTACATGCCGAGTTAATAGTAATTTGTAGGTCATTTCAACATATAGACTCTTGAGAAAAATATTATACTAATTGAAAATAATTAGGAATACTGAAATACCTAACTTAGATATAATTTGATGAGGCTAATTACTGCAATAATATACTTAATAAATAAATATCAAATAAATAATGTTTTAAATTGATACAAAATTAAAAATATTTTAATATTTTTTTGTAGTTTTTGGCAAGAGGTAATAGCTAGGCCCTTTACTACATACACAAATTATCAGCCAAAAAAAGAATTTTGAAAATCAGTCCACAATTTAAGGAAGAAATTGGTGAGCATACATGTATAGAAAACGATATTTGAACATAGAGCCTAATAAAAACACTTGATTAAAAAAACTCAAATCTCTTTCTACATATTGACAGTACACAATACACTCTAAATCTTTTTATAACTGAAAAGCACAAATTGTTTTCATTTACCAGGAGTTTATTTTTACGGCTGTATTTTATTTTAATTTTATTAAAAAATTTCGTATTATAGTAATTTTGCGAATGTGTCAATTGCTAGTGATGATAAAAATTTACAAAATATTTATAACTACTCATTACTACTTTATTAGTTAGACGCATGTTGTATGAGTCACGTTGATAAAGCTGTGGTATATTTACCTAGTGTATGTACTGTATGGTTTGTGATACAGTTACAAGAAATATGTATGACTCATATTTATTTGTAACTGTTTTTGTTGTACATACAGTGTATTGGTGACATGTGAACTAATTATACCAATAGTAGAACAATAGGCATAGGATTAGAAGTATGTATAATCATTTTGATAGAAGACATCAATCTTCCTCTCATCAACATCATTATACATCATCACGCTTTTTTTCCATGGGGTAAGCAGAGACTGTAGAGCGCCATCAGCCACGATCAAAACATACTTCCTTCTTTTTGTCATAGTCTTTTTTTTCTTTTCTTCAAATTGTATGGGGACTAGGTACTCGTGTTTTCTTCCAAGTCGGCTGTTGTCAGCCATAACTGTAACATTCAAGTCTTTTCATTAATAAAATTGTGCTTATTTAGGCGCGTTAGGAGAAAATGTTCAGACTAATTTAATTGCGCGCCTGCATCGTCGCTCTCAAATTAGTTACCAATGTGGGGTAACAGGAAGTATAACATTTTATATTTGTGCGTATAAAAAGTACACATACACATTTTGTCTCCATTCTCCATCTATCCTTTCTATGGTCTTGTATATTATGTTGGTTACAGTTGGTTATCAACATTTTATATTAATCACTTTTTTATTGAAATATTTGTCATCCTTCATCATTTCATGCCTATGACGCCTATACCAGTGGGCCAAGTCTGCTATTACAATGTTCAATGTTTCGCAATGATTAGTCACTGACCCGTTATGCGCCATAATGTTGTAATGGTCGTTATTTAATGTATAGTTTTTCCGTAATATGATTGTAAGTGCTAACAGATATTTAGGTAACGTTACGGTAGCTTTGCAAGGTTATTTCGTATAATTAGGTTTTTTTTTTACAAGCTTTTAGGTAATTTTTTCCTTGACCTGTTGCCATTATGTTCATATCTTTGTGAGTTTGTGTTTTGCTGAGCATTCAATGTTTATCCTTGGTGTCAGGTTTTTATTGTACTTTTCGACGCTCTGAAATGAACTAGTAGCTTTGCTGTAAATAAACCACGGACATTTTACACGTCGTCTGGTCCCATTCCATTCTCTTTTGATCGTGATATTAATTTTAGATAACGCTCAAATAGAGTATACCGTTCTCTTTTTGTTTTTAGTCAAAGTCACACAATCACAAAACTAAGTGTACCGAGTGGAAATCGAACCCACGGTTTCACGTGTTATACATAGTTTAATGTGTTGTGTTTATTTTCGAATTTTCCCTGTTTCACAGGGGATGTTTTTTATGTACAATATCCTTTAGGTTGCTTTTAGAGCACTTAGGGGTCGTGACACTTGTATTCTTAATTCGTCATTACACGAATTGTGAATAAATATACGCTAAATGGTAATGAGGTCATTGTCTCTTAGTATGCGGAATCTTGTCTCCTTGACATTCGTTTAGTCATTCATGTCTGGTGTCAAGATCGTCTTGAACGAGGTTTGTTTTAACCTTTACTGTTAAAATAACCGTTATATTTGTTATTAACATCAATTTTGCAGTCTCATCTGGTATCATTCTGCCCTCCGTAACTTTTAGCGTTATAATATTGCACATATTTTCGTAAAAGCTCAGCGCAGTAACTGAGCAGGGGCTCCTCCATTTTGGATAAACACTGTTAGTCCAGTCGTGGGAGCCAAAAAAAGATAGGTGCATGGATGTGGCTTGATGTACAGAACTTTTTTTTCTAATTGGTCCGAAAAAATGTACAGAATCCGAAAATCAACCTGCTGCGTGGGGAAAATAATGGGAAGTTTGTTTAAATAAACGGAAACTGCAAAATGACTGATTTTGACTTGAAAAATCAACAAAAAAAAAAAAAAGGTTGAAAAAAAAAAAAAAAAACAGGCTTACTTTTCAAGTTACAACGGATTTTTCAAGTCAAAATCAGTCATTTTGTATTTATTTATTAGACCACAATGCCTCTCAATGCGCAAACAAGAACAAGTCTGGAAAGTGAGCTATGTCTGGATTTGGTATTGTGGATTTGTTTATTGAGTGCCAAGACATTTTTGGAATATAAAAATTGGCATTTTTGACGGAAGAAAACACGGGCAAAAAAGGCTATTTTACCAAAATAGTATTTAATGCTGAAGTACACGAGATTTCTAAACTGCGATTTTACGCAAAGAGCCTCCTAATTACTTTTTGTCTGTCTACAAAAACACAATGTATCTCTACTTCGGGAGGAAATAATTAATAAAGATTTCCGTAATTATTGTTCATAGTTACCCACCTGGCATAAAGGCAGTATGAAAAGGAGTTGGAAGCTTTTATCTATCTAAACCAGTAGGTTCGACTTTCAACGCAAATGTAGGCTTGGCCAATAGTTTGCGAACTAGACACACATATAGACAACAGTGAAACATAATACTCTAAAAACAGCCTACAGAATAGCATTACGGAACAATACACATCTCAAAGAAACAAGTACAGTAAGAAAGAGACGGGAACAGTTTTTGCACACGTAACACAAAAAAACCTGAGCTGTACATGATAGGCCTAAATGTGAAAGTATGTTCTGCATATTACGACCTACTTTCTCGACTTTTGTCGTTACACGTACGACATGTTTGGCAAAAAATTATTGCAACATGGCGAGACAACGTAATTCTCATCTCAATTGAAAAACCAGTTATATTTACACAGTATATCTTACATTGGGTTACCTATATTTAGGTTATTAAGCAATAATAAAATGCGTAAAATTTCTCTTGACAGACAGACAAACGCACAAAGGTACGAAACTACAAGTACAGGCTTCTTTTTTACACGCTTTATATGTATTAGCTTCACTTGTATGTTTGTTTGTATGTTTGTAACCGACTCCTTTGGACGCTATTTTGACCCACTTTAAACGGTCAGATTCTATTCAAATTTTGCACACCTGTCAAAGACCGATGACAATGCAATAATTCGATTAAATAAAGCGTGTTTTTTAGTTTTTGAAACTATTAATTATTTAAACGAAACTTATAAGGGCAATCGCTACCACCTAATATATGTACATATTTCGAAAATAAAGTACTACATAATATAAATTTTTCCCTCCTTTACATTGCTTTGCGTTCGCCCAACATGTCAAAGTACAATTATAATTATGTACCTATCTCAGCAATAATCCCCGCCTATTGGTTGATCACAAAGAAGATAGAATGTACATACCGCAATACAACCTCATATTTGCAAGTGACACTAACTACACAATAACCTTAATAAATTAAGACGGTACGATACCAAATTATGCTCCATACAAAAGTATGGGTATCGTACTTCCATTTTTTCTTCGCCAAAGTTAAACCAATTTTAATAGTTTTTGCGGTATATTATAGATAAAGAGTATATCTATGCTCCTATCACTTTTTTTCAAAACACAATAACTAAAAGAAATATGACGATCCGAAAAACCCACTTTTTCCGGTTTTCTTTAGATAAAGTTGCAGCGTCTATCACACAAATTTGATAAAGTTTTACCACAAAAGAAATATAGATATGATAGAAGCATAGATATACTCTTTATCTATAATATAACGTAAAAACTAATAAAATCGGTTTAAATTTCGCGGAAAAAAAACGGAAGTACGAAACGTCTTTTTTCAAAGAATTTGTAGGTAAAATCCGCTTCATCTATATTTGTCCCTTTCAGCGCGGCGCTCGGAAATAGGGATAGCAATACCTAAGGCAAATACCTAAATGAGGAGTACAGTACCCTCTTAACACTAACTATACAGGTTTTCCTTTGCAGAAAGACGCACTTGACCATGGTTAACACCGACCTCACTCTGACCCTCAAACGCAATAAGAACTTCGGATATATAACTTAGTATCAGTAACTGAGCAAGGGCTCCTCCATTTTGGATAATAATATCCAAAATGGAGGAGCCTGATGAACTAACAGATAAGGGTCCCTCAATAATGAGTGACTCTTATCTGTTAGTTCTTCGATGCTTCCTAAAGTGGTCTGGAGCGAAGTCCGCCTATTGTACTATACATTATTAAAAGAGTTCTCTGTTAGTTTATAGAAAACTAAAAAAACAGTCCACTGACGCACAGACAGATGGACATCAAATCTTTTATAGATATCTGTACCCAGAGTCCTTAACGGAATCTTATTAATCTATGCATCATTGCTTTATTAATTTCATATTTTTATTAGTATCATGTCATGCGGTATAGAGTTATCGTAGTATTATATTGATCGCTATTTGAAGGACGGCCATTTCAAGGTTACAAAACTGTTGTGGCTGTAAATAGAATATATTGAGAGGCTCTGTGACGTAGTTGATAGTAAAGCTCTATCTTTCACGCAGTTTGTATAGTTATTAGATTCACGCTGTATTATATTTTAAGATTTTTGGGGTGAATTTTATTTTACTACACAAGTGTGGAACTGCACGTGTAAGTGTGGCACGGCTAACATTATTGAAAGTTACATATACATACATATACATATGTTAATCTAAATAAAAGCTATAACTACTTTTATTTCATCAGTTAGTTGTTCTACAATCTATTTGCGTTGTATTTTAGTTATGTCTCATTATGTGACTGGCGCACGATAACAATATTGCCGGTATTAAGATAAGATACAGTTAATATTTGTATTGTATAACTGCGTTGTATTATTTATATTAAGTAACCAGAAGAATCTACGTAGCCAGCAAATACATATATATAATGCGAGCAATATAGTGCGTATGAATATCGCTTAAAAAAATACTACACAATACAAAGACTAATTACCAAAAGCCTAGTGCAATAATACTAGACTTTAGAGCAGGGGCTTCCCAAACATATTTTGTCATCATTATTACTACCTAATTCGAGAATAAATTATTTTTGGTGCCCCCATTTTTGCAACTAATTAAAAACTATAGATTTATTTTGCAGTCTTTTGCGACACTGCTTTAGGCATGCAGTGCCCACAAGGGGGCGTTATAGCCCAATTTGGTAAAGGCCACACTAAAGCTCTAAAGTGCTAACAGAGTATTTAGTAGGTATTCACTCACTCTCTTTCTCTTGTATATTTCAATCGAACTTAACCGGGCGTAATGTTTCGTCTACATACAGCGTAAGTGTAACAAGCACTTATTTTATTAGTCGATTATTTTATTTATCAATATCTTACCGCTCTTCAAGAAACGATTGTTTTCATCTACATGATCAAAACAGTCGTTTCTTGAAGAAGCAAGTGCAAATTGATCTCTTTATTATGATATTATTATCGGTATCATGAATGCCAAACGCATAAGCGACCAAAGTTAACCAGCTAAACTTTGAATTTCGTAGTGCAGCAGCAGATATTACCAAAAAGGCAGGCGAAGTCAGAAAAATATGAAATTGATACTTTAATTTTGAAATACCGAAAGCCACATGATCGACCACACATTGCAACTTTTTTATTGTATTTTCTTATTATTTTTACTGTATTTTCTGTGTTTGTGAAATGTTTCCTTAACTAAGTATAATACAGTTCTCAACTATGTATCAACACGGCGATAGTGTACATGCACAGGTTCTTCGCATTCCACTCGTTCACACAGTTTCATCGGAATGCAATAGCTGCAGCAGCGCTGTTCCTCGCCGCGAAGGTATGTCATACTTAATTTACATTCTTAATTCTTCTCAAATATAACCACATGTATAAGTATGTTTGGATCGTAGTAGAAGGCGCTCTATAGGCGCTAGCCTTCTACCTACCCCGGTAAATGGTGACGGAATGTATGTACTTCTCAACCTATAAAAAGTCCCACTATTGAACTCGGTCCTCTTTTTGTAGGTTAATTGGTCTGCCATACCACGCAGAACAGGCGTGTTGTGTGGATGTTTCCGTCTCAGACCAGGTTATTTGTATGCATTATCCCTAAGCTAAATCTTACAGCACGGAAGAAAACTAGGTTCTAATAATCGTATTCACAACCCAGACAGATAATGGTACCAATTCTGAGTACACAACTAAACTTAACTAAAAAATGAAAATTGGTAGTGTCAATATAGCTATTACCTGCTATTTCGTTGTACACGTTTATATTAATTAAAATCGTTAGTCTATAATACACAATTTTAATAATAAGAAACTTCAGTAAACATTGCCGAATTGTGATAATGACGCTATCACTTTTAATTTTTTAGTTAAGTTAAGTTTAGTTGTGGGCTCAGAATCGGCACCAATACCTAACAATATAAATATATTTATTCATTTTATCAAAGCTCTATTAACTAATATGGGTTTAAATAAAAACAGGTAGTATTGAAACATAATGATGTATAATTCAGGGTTAGCATAAATTATAAGTAAAATATCTATAGTTAAAAAGTGACCCTGTTGAGCTCAAAGATCGGTACAGTACAGTTTCCGTTATAAATACCTTACCGGCGCCTCTTGTGTGATTTGTTCTATAAATGTTTGGCGTCGAACGTCTTCTCCTGATCGAATAACTGAAAACTTGTATTAGTTGGGGTTCGGTTTACTGTTGTATTTTCCGACATCGATCCATTTTTTCACATTGACTGTGCGTATAGGTAGGTACATTTTCCACTCTTTATTGCGGAAATTCGCTATTTATAAATCCAAGCCATGCCGCGAAAAATGGAAAACTTATCTGTAAACCCAAGTACCGAGATCGGTAACCCAATCTTGACGACAAGTATTCTACTACTTGCAATATATTTCCCTCCCCCCTTCTTTGTTCACTGCTTGACATATGCCTCTCCTATGATTGATGGAATAATAGCATACCGTGGAACGATAGTTTACAGTGTAAATTTTCAGCCTTGATTATTTCGCGCATTTATAAGACTTCCTTGTAGCGATGGATGTGGACAAAGGCAGTGGCGCTAAAAAATATTCACTATTCTTTGCTAGATGCCAGCTCTGTCGCAAAAAATTGGCGCGGTAATTGTTTACGCATTGCCTTTTTTGCTCTCATTTTGGCGTCATAAAATATTCATCGTTTTACCAAAAGTAGATAAAACAAACTCTTTACCAATAAAATACCGAGCTAACCTCCACAGATATTTAGTACATTCTGAAATATCATATTGCTTCCTGTATAGCCAACTTTCTCTCCCTTACAAAGTAACAATACGCGTACTATTTATGTAATACCATTCGCGTTCTGGCTATTGTTGCCAATATTAATATAGCAACGCAGTTTCTGTGGTGCCTTGAATTAATAATCTCTGTTCTTTAATTTATGTGCTCATTTCATTAGGGATAATCAAGGATAGAACTAAGCCGTAAATGTAGCATAGTATCCCATTAGATCATTTCTGTTTATTTCAGTAAGTTCAAAAAAAACTTTCTCAATTTGACTGATTGTTCCAATGTACGTTAAATTACGGTGCACATATATTTATGTTCCCCCTTCCTTCGTTATTCAGAAATGAATATCTTAATACAATACTCGCGATCCCCTCATGTTTGAGAATCGTCTGCGCCCTTGATGGGTGACCGACAAATACCCTAAATGCAGTCTAGACAGACGGCACGTTGGTAGTTTCTAAGAATAACATAAGTAAATTGTAGTATCAAATATCATAAGACATTTGCCAATAACGTTATACATTGTATTTAGCAGCGAAGTTTCATGTAGCGCTGAATATAGCATTTTGTATCCATGGTGTTTTTTTCTTCGCTAGGGTTATAAGAGTAGCTAAGGGATAACGTTAAGGAAATAATACTGACTGTACAGTTTTACAAGAGATATATTATTTTGCTCGCCCATCTTTTCAAAGAACAGAAGGCTGTTCGATCTACTATCTAAATCACGTAGTCCAGTTGTGTCGTCAGTTTTTCTTTAAGAGGATACCAAAATAGCTTCGTGCATTTTTCTACGTACGAAGTTTTCATTGTTTCTTTAGATTGAATGGCTAGAGCTCTAATTTTTAAGTATATGTTTTTTCAATGTATGATCTAGGATCGCATAAACTCAGAAACGCGATTGAAAAAAAGTTTTCTCGATAGAAAATCTTAGCGAAACAACCTCTCTAATTTTTTATTTTATTCATTTTTCGGTTTGTTATCGCATATTAACTAATGAAATAACTTTAAAAACATAAGTGACTAGTATATATAGAAATACGTAAATCAGAATTAAAATATATTTAGTAGATTTAGAGTAAACAAAAAAAATATCCCTAATTCTTCATTTTCTATACCTACTAGCTGTGTTAATATGTACATGTCGACGATAATATTGATGTAGGCCCTTAAGTTTTCGATGTCTTGCAGAAGCTTATGTCCTTAGTTTTTCCTCGCTGATTATTCAAAAAGCATGTCACTGGCTAATTCCTTCCCACTGCGAAGGAATTAGCCAGTGACATGCTTTTTTTACAATAATCATGATTTGTTGACAGGTGGAGGAGCAGCCAAGGAAATTGGAATATGTTATAAAAGTTGCCCACGTTTGCCTCCACAGAGGTGAAAGTGTCAATGCCCTCACGGCGGAACAGTACCAAGAACAGGTATGTATTACCTTGTATTATGTTTATTAATATAACGTCTTTTATGTGGGGTGAGGAACATCGTATGTTACTATAACGGGTATTGTTGTGGTAGTATTATTCTTTCTATGACGTAGAATAGAATTTCGTATAGGTTTGATTACTTATAATAGGCCGCGAAAAGTGATCAAGTTAAATTACCAAATAAATAAATACAGGTCCTGCGAAATACGCCGCACACTAATAAAATAAAAATGTATGTCTTTTTAAATATTAGATAAGTAAAAGAAAAAAGCGTATTGACAAATACGTCAGTTATGATAAAAACTTCATGTTACCCGGCCCTGAACCTCGGGCAATTAGCCTGTAAAAAAATAAACGATTAGTACACTATATACCTACTATACAAGATGTCCCAAAATTCAACGATAAGCGGGCTACAGAAGTTAGACCTACTCATGACTACTCAATAAAAAAAATTTTTAAAAATATATCCAAATTTCGTGGCCCTTGTACTGATTCTAGCTTGTATTTGAACTTGATTTAAGTGATCAATTTTTAAACAGGCACGAAATTCATAAATTGTTGTTTTTGATATTAATAGCGTCACGTCAATTAAATACATAAAGATGCACAGCAAACAAAGATATTATACGAGTATACTGACAAATTAACAATAAAGAGATTTTTCGAATAAAGAGAAAAATTGTTCACAACTTTTTTTTAAGGCGAGTTTTTCTAAAGTATTATACCATTTCAGAATCGTCTTTAGTTGCGTCAACTTTTAAAAATACTTTCCAATTAGTGTCAGTACAATTTTTTTACACCACGCTGAGTGAAAATGAACTGAGAGTAAAAAACCTTCAAAATTTTAGGGAAAATATCAACTTTGATTGCTTATTGCGTAAAAACTTTATGTACTGTGGGCATTTTAAGTATTGTGGTAGACAGCAGTACTAATACGGTTACCGATACAAAAAAATAATCGGAAATATTTGGAAAATTGTGGTAATTATAGTTAAAATACATTAGGGGGTGTCAATTTTAAAGGTAAAAAAAAAAATTTTATAGAGTAGTCATGAGTAGGTCTAACTTCTGGTGCCCGCTTATCGTTGAATTTTGGGACACCTTGCATATGTATGTAATTAAACATTATTATTATTGACACTAGAGGTACCTCACAAGGTTGATTTAAAACCGGTGATATGTGTGTGTGCGTTTAAAAATAAAATACCATTGACATCCTGTGTCGTTTGGCGGACAGATGTGTGCACCTGGTACTTAATAACCTCCAAGTTCATTGTACTTTGTAAAGGAAATGTGGGGTCTCGTTGCTTATAAGACTATCTCGGCACAGATGGTAATCAGGGAATTTTACTATAAAGCTATTTTTCGTACTTTAAAAAGTTATAAAAGTCATCATCGCCCAAAGTAGAATAATGGAAAACACCACTAGGGTGTCCCAAAATTATTATAAATAAAGATATACTGGTATAAGATGATATAAGATACCGGTATATGATAAAGATACGAATGGAAATATCCCTTCCTTTCCTAGCAAATGGACCATTCCGCTTTTGGGCAAGATCTCCATTTCGGGGGGATCTGGTCTAGTGTGCCGCGCTGACTAGACGTGCTGGCATAGGATTTAGTATAGTGTTTTCCATCTCATAGATGATTTTATCTGTTAATTTTATTATTATTGAATGTTGTAGTATTTTGTGGAGGAAACGAGGTAGTGACACTAAACCCGTCACCACACTAATTTCCTGTTTATTACATGCACTAATATATACTACTGTGTACTAATATGTCCTTAATGTATTGTTACAGGCGCAGGACCTGGTTTTCAACGAGAACGTTCTTCTACAGACATTAGGGTTCGATGTTGCGATCGACCACCCTCACACACACGTTGTAAGGACGTGTCACCTTGTCAAAGGTGAGACAAGCGTCCTAACATTGTGTCGGGCACGATGACGTCACCAAGTCTGACGTCACCACCAATGACGTCACACGATCGAGTGCCGGGGTTTTTCTAGCGGTGGTTGGTTCGGTGCGGTCCAGTTTTGTACCATTAGGGTCTTTGAAATCGTTCGCTGTTGCGTATTTTGTTAAAATGTAACACCAGAATTTTATACAGGTTGATTTAAAAAAGGTATTTTGGTTAACTTATTTGATCAATTCGTTGATAGATCAAGTACTTAGCTGAAATATGCAATTGTTAAATCACGCCGTATATTATATTTTGGCGCGGGTAAATTGTGCGTTGTTAGTTTCCAAAAGAATTTCTAATTACGTTTGTATGTTTTTTTATTTATTTAAAATGTGATATTGTCCACGGTTCTTGTAATTCGTTGTCACGTTTGGCTTCCATATTTATTGTAATTGTTTGATGTTTTAATAAAAATATTGAAAAGAGAAATATTATTATTATTATTAATTTACCCTTGTTTCTATTTGGTTATTTAAATTAATTACTTTGTTTTTTTTTCATTCTACAGAATATTTAAAATTATCTTGATCTCCAGTTCAAATAATTATAATCAATTTTCAAATCAATTCATGTAATATCATGAGTAATCATGACTAATTATAACTTCTACATAATACTAAATAAAACTAATTTTCCTTAAAATTTTTTAACAACCTTCAAAGCAAAGTTTACACAAAATGCTCACGGAAATTTACTAAAAGTGCTATGGTCTCAATCCTAGCTTAATTTCTACAAATAAAACTTTTTATAAGATAATGAAATATCTTCCTTCAATTTATAATTTCTATAATATTCTCTTACTATATGCTTATTATTTCAACCTAATAATAATTAATTTTAGAACTTAAACATCTTAAAAAGTTAATTACGTAGTATGGAAGCCATACGTTTGAAAAAAACTGGGACAAAACAGAGACCTATACCGTATACCGTACCGGACTCGACCGGTGGCTAACAATAAAAAAAAATAAACGGCGATATCAACAGGCAATGTATATCCACATACCACATACGAAAATGGGTGCAAGGTATGTTTAACTAATCAGGAAATATGTAATATGTGTGTCATCCAAATCACGTCCCATGTTATCGCAGCATTATTGTTACCCTACCATCCATACATAAGTATTATAGGCATGTCGCTAGCTTTTTAGTTTATTTTTTTATTGTACATTTTTCTAAAGTTATACTTCTTTTCGTACTTTAGAGGAATTCTTTGAAATAATTTTTTGCCACGTATAAAACCATATATGTATCAAGCATTATTGTTTTTGACGTTATTACGCCAAAGAAGTATAACTTGTGACGTGGGTGCTTATTTTTTTTTTAGTCACCGTTATTGATTGCCTAGCTTCGAATTTACGTTTGTCGCTGCGTAAGCTGTCGTATTTATAAAAGTACCATAATGACACACTATGCATTGTTGATGTGGTCAAAATCCAATTTTTAGGTTTCCGTACCCAAAGGGTAAAAACGGGACCCTATTATTGAGACTTCGCTGTCCGTCCGTCCGTCCGTCCGTCCGTCCGTCTGTCACCAGGTTATATCTCAAGAACGGTGATAGTTAGACAGTTGAAATTTTCACAGATGATGTATTTCTATTGCCGCTATAACAACAAATACTAAAAATAAAATAAAATAAATATTTAAGGGGGGGCTCCCATACAACAAACATGATATTTTTACCGTTTCTTGCTCGATACTAATAACGTTGCTTTATGTTGCATAGATAATGGTACGGAACCCTTCGTGCGCGAGTCCGACTCGCACTTGACCAATTTTTATAATAAATAAAAGAAGTTGAGGGTTTGATTCCCACCTGGAACAGTTATTTGTTTGATGACCACAGAGTGTTACCAAGAACAAAAATTGGTCAAGTGCGAGTCGGACTCGCGCACGATGGGTTCCGTACCATTATCTATGCAACATAAGGCAACGTTATTAGTATCGAGCAAGAAACGGTAAAAAAATCATGTTTGTTGTGTGGGAGCCCCCCTTAAATATTTATTTTATTTTATTTTTAGTATTTGTTGTTATAGCGGCAATAGAAATACATCATCTGTGAAAATTTCAACTGTCTAGCTATCACCGTTCTTGAGATACTGGGTACGGAACCCTAAAAATCATGTTTGTTGTATGGGAGCCCCCCTTAAATATTTATTTTATTTTATTTTTAGTATTTGTTGTTATAGCGGCAATAGAAATACATCATCTGTGAAAATTTCAACTGTCTAGCTATCACCGTTCTTGAGATACTGGGTATGGAACCCTAAAAATCATGTTTGTTGTATGGGAGCCCCCCTTAAATATTTATTTTATTTTATTTTTAGTATTTGTTGTTATAGCGGCAATAGAAATACATCATCTGTGAAAATTTCAACTCTCTAGCTATAACCGTTCTTGAGATACAGCCTGGTGACAGACGGACGGACGGACGGACGGACAGCGAAGTCTCAGTAATAGGGTCCCGTTTTTACCCTTTGGGTACGGAACCCTAAAAATTTAATAAATAACAACAGGGTGGTTAAATAACGATTATAGGCAGTAAAAAATTGTATATTAATATGGTGCCATGAAATTTGGCACGGGTCTTCTCCGCTTTAGGAGTATTTTGGTCAACTATGTCGCGTTAGCCAAGCGTGTCAGTATAGAATTTTCCATCTCTCACAGAGGATGCTTTCTGCATATTTTTCCTCAGCTGCCTCTTACGGCAACCTGGGGAGGAAATAGGGCGACTAAGCTTGCATTCTTATTCCGTTACTACATAGAAATGGTCACTATAATTTGGGAATAATATTTCCTATGTTTTATTTGGTTATATATATAACTTTTAACTAAATATCGTTAATCTTAATAGTCTGTATTTAACAAAAATATTTTTAATTCTTACTAAAATGTTCTAACCCTTTTAGCTAAACACTCATATAAATCCTTTTTCGACAAGGACCTGATTAGAACCAAAACATTCCCGTTCCTAATTTGAATTTATTAATTTTTTAATAAATTGTTCTATATTTGAAAATGTTTCTTTTTTTTTACAGCTCCAAAAGACCTGGCACAGACGTCATATTTCATGGCTTCAAACAGTTTACACTTGACCACAATGTGTTTACAATACAGGCCGACTGTTGTTGCTTGCTTCTGTATACACTTAGCTTCAAAATGGAGTAATTGGGCGGTAAGTCATCTTTTATAATACTTATATAGATCCACTATTAAGCTATTGTTTGATGTTGTTTGACGAGCCTCGTGGTTGAGTGGTTTATGTAACGGACTGCCGATCAAGAGGTCGCGGGTTCGATTCCCACTCGGGACAATCATTTGCGTGATTTTTCTAATTGTCATACAAATGTTTGTACTGCGTCTGGGTGTTTACTATGTATTATATGTATTTACAAAAGAAAAATAGTATATTCGTATTCTGGTACCCATAACACAAGCATAATGAGCTTAGCTTGGTACCAGAGGACGTTGTGTGAAATGTCCATGAATATTCATTATTATTGCTAGGCATAGGAAAATAGTGCTTTTTTTTCTTGAATAAGCAAAGGTATTTAATACCTAATGCCGAAGGATAGATTAGGTTTTAACCCATTTTATTAACTTTGTTCGTCTATTTTATCTATTAGTCTGTGTAATGAATTTTTCTTTCTTATAGCGCGGGTTCGAATCTCGTTACCAAATATTAATTTATTTTTAATTTATTGTTGAACTGTCTGTTTATACATTTTCAATGTATATAACAGATACCACAGTCGAATGAAGGCCGACATTGGTTCTCATACGTGGATCGTTCTGTCACCACTGAACTGTTGGAGAAATTAACATCAGAGTTTCTGCTCATCTTCGAGAAATGCCCATCAAGACTGAAGAGGAAAATGATGAATGTCAAAGCTGGTTAGTTTTTGTATAATATGTTTAATTTAGGTTTTATAGTGATGGCTTTCAAGAGATAGGTCTGTAGTGCAACTGTGTTGCATGTATAATTCGTTGTATGCGCATATACGAACAGATAAAAGTATTTTCAGTTTATCTTTCATCATTTATAAAGCCATTTCTCCATATGGAGACTTTGTATTTCCTCCCCTGGGTGCTGAAAGTTCCAGCTCAGGGATTATTTAAGTATATAACAGGGACAGAAAATTCTAAACTATAAATGCTATGTGAACACGCCATTTCTCCGTGCCATAAATAGACCAAAAAGGAGACCTATGCCCAATAGTATATTGATGGGCTGGGAACGTAAAGAAATATTGCGAATTGTATCTATCCTCATTAGAGAAATACATGACTGAACCATTTAATCATTGGAGCAGCCAGGATTTGCCTTCAGGGAGACAGTTGGTTTAGACAACTCACAAATTTGTGAGTATTTTATTACATATTTAATATTTATTTATCGAACTACCTGAATGTCTTAAACACCTGGCTACGCCTATGGTCAGTCTACTCACAGTCTACTCCTACTTACACAGTAGTCTAATACCTAGCTACAATGTAAATGTTTCAGCAGACGGTAGTTCCCCACACTCTTTAGCAAATGCTTCAGGCTCCGGAGTAGCTAACTCACCGTTTGATAAGAAACACCAATCAAGTGTTGATGAGATTGACAAGTCATTTGATAAAGGTAAGTTGATTGTTATACGTTAAATTGTTCTCTTGTAATTATAAAGTTGGTTGGACACAGTTGGTGTTGCAATATTGTTGTAAATTAGAATGTAAGTCACAAAAGAACGTTTTCTTGAAGTTGTGTTTAATTCTTTCCTAAAATATCGCCACCTTGTGTATATTATAATACACTGATTTAATGAGACACACAGTAGGTTGATCTGTTAACAAATTCCAAACATTATCTACAGAATACGAGCGGGAAAGACGTCGTCAACCAGTTCCGGGTGGTTATGTACCAGCAGCGCCGTCACAACCTACCCAACCACCACCACAGAAAATAGATTATAATTTGTATAGAGAAAAGAGAGAAAGAGAAGAGAGAGAAAGGCGGGAGGAAAGAGAGAGAAGGCAACAAGCCATCGCCGGTCAACAACGACCCGGGGCCAGTAGACCTCCCTCAACACAACCACCTCCTCATCATCAAAGACCGACCGCTCAACACCATCATAAACCTCACCATCCTTGGCCTCAACACAAACCGCATCATCAGAAACCACCTCACGATCACAGACATCACCGTCCACCCATACCCGGTACTTCCTCAACTAATTCAGCGCCAACGCATACGCAACCACAACCAGACCTGGTTCCGCCGCAAAGAACACGCCCTCCATCTTTATTCTCGCCAGAAAGTGCGATAAATCCCACCGCAGCGGCCGCGGCTGCACCCCGCCGTCCACAACCTCAACAACCTCCACAACAACCATTACAACCATCACATAGGCCGAAACCTGAAATGTCTTCACGACCTCCAAACCCTATACCTACAGCCCCACCACAAATTCCACAAGAAATCCAAAGACCAGAACAAAGACCTCCAAGTCCACATAGAAAAAGACCAGATCCGACTGCTGCGATTAGAGAAATGCAACCTCCCGCTATACTATCCCCATTCTCATCACCACCATCCAAAGAACAGCCGAAACCACGGCAACGAGTATTATCTAATTCTGAGCCTGAACTAGTGCCTGTAGTCAAAAAATTAGATGAAACGCCTGGATATGAAAATGTTATTCGGGATTCACAACGAGGCAGTTCGATAAAAACACGAGTGCCTGAACGTAAGCCCGAGTCTTCGAGACCTGTGAATGGAATAGAAACTGATCCAGCACAGGTGTCTAATCTATTAAAAGAAAGTTTAGCTAAACCAGCTCCTATTACGGTGGTGACTGAGCGAAAATCACCTGAAATTAAACGGGAATTACCTGTGGAACCACCTCCCGCTCCTGTAGTACCAGTCCAACCTGCCCCACAACCTGTAGAACCTATTCCACAACCGACAGAACAGGTGCCCGAACATAAACATAAGAAAGAAAAGAAAAAGAAGGACAAACATAAACACAAAGATCGTGATAAGTCTAAAGAGGATAGAAAGAAACATAAGAAGGATAAAGAGAGACGGAAAGATAGTCCTCCTCCTCAGGCTCCTGTAGAGCAACCAGTGGATGGATTAAAAATTACAATTCCTAAAGAGAAGTTAGCGACTAGTCCCGGTTTGAAGATTAAAATACCGAAAGAGAGGTTAGCAGTTCCACCGCCGCCCCCGCAGACTTCCAGTTTGAAGATCAAGATCTCCCGTGACGTGTTGGATGCTTCTAGAAAACGCGCGCCTGGGCATGAACCTGGACCGCCGGCGAAGATGCCTCGTCACAATGGAGCCCCGCATCATCCTAAGGTAGGAAATTGGAATGTACCTCCCCCTTATAGACAACCGCTTCCTTATTATATGGTACAGCCACCTCCGCCGTTGTACTATGGTATGCATATGGACGGCTATTACTACGGTATGGAAGGGTATATGTACCCAGCTCAACATCCGCAGCAGCCGATGCGAGGTCAACGTCCGCTCCCGCCACAGCCGCCATTGCCAGCGATGCCACCGCCTCCTGTTCCGCCACCACCCCCTGAGTAAATTACGTCACAAATTAGTTTTAGTGTAGTATCTATTTATTAGAAGCATACACTGGCGGTAGGCACGGCGTAGGTTCTTTTAAAATTCATTTCGAGTAAGAATTACCGACATTCTTTTATGAATAAGAAAGATTTCTTTAAAAATTTAGTCAAAATAAAATATTTAATGTATTTGCTATTAAATAATCAAAATTTTTCTTTTCGTTGTACTCTTACTATAGACATACCCATTATTATTGAACCTGATGTCAATATGTGCTTATTAAAAAAATTAAGCTAATCTTTTAATTCCTATGCTATGCAATACCATCAGTGTACTTCAAGCCTTATTATTGCAAGCTTTTCACAATTACTTGTGAATATATATATCCATTGAGTCTGTTAGGTCGCTAGTTGAAATATAGTTGGATTTATAGTTTTGATACTTGATATATGAATATATTATATTGGCGCTGGTTTTTTACTCATTTGATGTAGTTTAAATATATTATATTAGTTATAAACTGCTGTTTATAAATAAAGTACTGTGTTGTAAATAATATAAAACGGAAATACGTAGCTTAAAAATTTTATTAGTTTTGTAATATTTTTAGTTAGTAGTGGCTGACATATTTACAAATAGTCAATTAAATTTATAATTTTTTAATTTTGCCAGCAATATAGAGTACTTGTCAAAGTACATTAAAATTTTATAAAAAGTTTGTCAATATTGAGCTATGTACATATTTTTGTATATTCTTATGCACTTTATTTACTATAGTGCTATTTATGTGCCACATTTTAAAATAGAATTACTCCTGTGTTCTTATTTGGACACAGAGTAATGAATTAATGAGAGTTCTTTTTGTTATAAAACAAAAAATGTAGAAAATTATACATATACAATAATACAAATAATATATCACAGAAAATCGCGTATACAGTTTTTACTATTTTATAAATTTGATCCTTTAAAACTTATCTATACAAGTAATTAGAAGTATAAAGAAATATTAAAAGTCCCTATTAATCTTGTAAATAAAATATTAAGACAGACATATTTTATAACATAATATTTTAATCGCAAAGTATCAATAATTTGTGTCCACATACATATTATTGAAAAAATTACTAATAAAAATTTACATGTCATTGTGTAAGACACTTGTGCCAAGTAAAATTTTAACGTATTTTGTAATATGTCACTTATACAGGGCTAAAATACATATTTTTAAGTAAAATATATTTGGAGGAGGTTATTATTGTAAACATTATTGGTCTTACATATAATGGTTTATTATATATATGGTATATGGTTTATTTCCGTGTGGTGACGGATTAAGAATACATGTGTCACCACCCCACCTCCTCCCAAGGGTGCTATAAAGGTCAGCTAAGGGATATTGCACACAGATAACATCATCTGTGAGAGACGATAAACTCGAAAATAAACCCTATGCCAACACGCCTGGTCAGCGCGGCACAGTAGACCATAATCCCTCTCAAAGTGGAGGAGGCCCGTGCCCAACAGTGGGACGTAAATGGGCTGGAGAGAGGAGAGGAAAAAAGCTACATTATTGTAGTTTCATTAAAATCCATTCAGTAGTTTTTGCGTGAAAAGGTAACAAATATCCAAACTTAAAAACTGCCACATTTTTAAGTAGGATTTTATAATTCTATGATAAATGATAAATTAACAAATTTATAGAACTATGTTTGATATGCCTTTGTTCCCTGGTGACACTAACTAATGCTAGATATCTATGCCTTTTTTATTTCTAATAGAGTCAAACCAATATATCGTAATAATAATTCTAATTAACACAAAAATACAATTATATTTCATAAAAAATCCCTACTAATATTATAAATGCAAAAGTAACTCTGTCTGTCTGTTACGCTTTCCCGCTTAAACCTCTCAACCGATTTTGATGAAATTTGGCACCGACAATCTTTAGACCCTGAGAAAGGACATAGGCTACCCTTTATTGCGAAAAAATAAAATTCCAAATTCCACGCGAACGGAGTCGCGGGCAACAGCTAGTACTTTATAAAAATACATCCTCCAAATGTATTAACTAAATATTGTTATAACTTATGTACCTAAGTAGTTTGTTAGCTTATTGCTATATTATTATAGTGTCGCTTGCCGGCCGATATACAGGGTGTCCCAGAACTCAACGTCAAGCCGAAACGGGGTGACAGGATAGATCATAACCATCACGAGAAAAATCAGAAAAAAAATCTATCCCATGCAGTTTGAAAATTATGGGCATTTTAAGAAAAACCTAGAAATTTGGTCTAACTGTACCATTTTTCGGTTATTGTGGTTAATTTTTATTATTTTTGGTCATTTAAACTTTGGAACCGTAACCCTAAATAACATCTCGAGAATCACAGTCTAAAATAATGACACAATTACCCCAAGTTTCCTAGAATTTAGACTATTTGTTAAACTATGAATTTAAAATTTTCAAACTTTGTCGACTTTGAAACACCCTCCTTTAAAAAAAATGTACTAGAGTGCCTTGGCAAGTGCCATTAAGAGTTGGCGCATTTAATCAGGATTGTAAAATGGTACAATACTTGTAAGTTTCGTACTAAAAAAAACGAGTAAAAAATAAAAACCTCAAGTAACCCGATTTTTGCTAACCCATTTTACTCAGGAAAAATGTTTTTTATTCGCACAAGCCCTTGGTAGGTTCTTTATTTTACGGCAAAATGATGAGAGAGATGGATAGTGGACATGTTTGCCATGAGCGAGCGAGACAGATAGTGACGCCACGCAGTGAGACGGAGATGCATCGTTTAAACGAGTGCGAATGAAACAGATACAGACGCCATACCAAGCAAATAGCTACGCTGCCAGTCTGACACCAGTTAGTACATTTCGCTCATTCGTCTACTGCGCACCTTTCCGTATTCGCTTGTGTTAATTTAGTACTGACAACTTTGGCTTTTCTTTTTGGACTTGGATTTTTGTGAATTGGACTTGTTGATTACATACCGGCAACTTTGGCTTCTCTCTTTTGGAATTGGACTTTTGTGTTGACATCCTTCTCATCACTATGCCTACGCGCTACACTTCACAAGAATATGCGAACATGCATCTCATTTATGGGGAATGCAGATGCAACGCAAGTGCCGCCGCTAGACTTTATCGTGAAAGATATCCAAATTTAGAGCGCTATCCGGATCACCGCGTGTTTGTTAATGTGCACCATTCACTCACAGAGGACGGCCATTTCCCGAATCAAATACGGGCTGGAGGTAGACCTCGCTTTCCTTACGAAGAAGAAGTGTTGGAAGAGGTCGCAGATGACCCAAGTATTTCCGTTCGTGGAATTGAAGAAAGAACGGGAATACCCAAAAGCACAGCACATCGTATTTTACAAAGAGCTGAAATGCATCCATTTCACGTACAACGAGTTCAAAGTCTTCTCCCTCGAGATTATCCTGAAAGGATTTCATTTTGTAGAACAATGCTACAGAGGCATAATGAAAATCCCCAATTCATCCAAAAAATTCTCTGGTCAGATGAATCTACATTTAAAAAAGATGGCTACATAAACTTACACAATTTTCATGAGTGGCATGTGGAGAATCCACATTTAATGCGAGAAGACCGATCCCAATATCGCTTTAAAGTTAACCTGTGGACAGGAATTTTAAACGGCAAAATAGTTGGGCCTTTTGAGCTGCCTGAGAATTTGAATGGCACGAATTACCTAAATTTTTTACGAGAAAATTTACCAAGTTTGTTAGAGGACGTACCACTAACAGATCGTTGCCACATGTGGTATCAACAAGATGGCTGCCCAGCGCATTACGCAGTGCAAGTAAGAGATTTCCTTGACCAAGAATATCCGGGAAGGTGGATTGGACGTTCAGGCACTATCTCGTGGCCAGCCCGTTCCCCAGATTTAAATCCCCTGGATTTTTTTTATTGGGGCGTTCTCAAAGAAAAAGTTTATTCTAAGCCCATTGAGAGCGTAGCCGAGCTGCGTGAACGAATTTCTCAAGCTGCTGAGGACATCAACTCTCGAGGATATGCCCGGCTAATAAGTAGATCTTTTTTAAGAAGATGTAGGGCGTGTGTTGAAGCTGATGGTAAACAATTTGAACATTTGTTTTAATAAAAAATGTTATTTTCAAATCTGACTTTTATTCCAATAAACCTAAACAAAACAAGGTCAACATTTTTCATTATTTTATTAGTATTTTGTTGCTTTGGTAAAAGTGGCGTCACTATCTGTCTCGCTCGCTCATGGCAAACATGTCCACTATCCATATCTCTCATCATTTTACCGTAAAATAAAGAACCTACCAAGGGCTTGTGCGAATAAAAAACATTTTAACTGAGTAAAATGGGTTAGCAAAAATCGGGTTACTTGAGGTTTTTATTTTTTACTCGTTTTTTTTAGTACGAAACTTACAAGTATTGTACCATTTTACAATCCTGATTAAATGCGCCAACTCTTAATGGCACTTGCCAAGGCACTCTAGTACATTTTTTTTAAAGGAGGGTGTTTCAAAGTCGACAAAGTTTGAAAATTTTAAATTCATAGTTTAACAAATAGTCTAAATTCTAGGAAACTTGGGGTAATTGTGTCATTATTTTAGACTGTGATTCTCGAGATGTTATTTAGGGTTACGGTTCCAAAGTTTAAATGACCAAAAATAATAAAAATTAACCACAATAACCGAAAAATGGTACAGTTAGACCAAATTTCTAGGTTTTTCTTAAAATGCCCATAATTTCCAAACTGCATGGGATAGATTTTTTTTCTGATTTTTCTCGTGATGGTTATGATCTATCCTGTCACCCCGTTTCGGCTTGACGTTGAGTTCTGGGACACCCTGTATAACATACGAGGGGAGGTCCAAAAGTTCGTGGAATGAAAGGGTTTTAGTAAAAATGAAACAGTAAATTTATTTTTCCTTTTCAATATAATCACCCTTAAGCTGAATACATTTATTAGATCTATGAATTAATTTTTCTAAACCATCGTAAAAATATTTTTTATCTTTTCCCTCAAAATGAGCCAAAATTGCCTCCTTTACCTCATTGTCGTCGGAAAATTTCCTTCCCCTTAAGTCTTTTTTTAAATTGGGGAACAAATAAAAATCACTTGGGGCCAGATCTGGACTATAGGGTGGGTGGACTAGTGATTCGAAGCCATGCGTGTGTAGAGCAGCCATTGCAACTTTGCTCTTGTGAACCGGCGCGTTGTCTTGCAAGAGCAACACGCCCTTGGTCAATTTTCCCCGACGTTTTTCTTTGATGGCATCCTTTAATTTTTCTAGTATTGTTGCGTAGTATTCTCCGGTTATGGTCCTGCCCTTTTCTTTATAATCAATCAGTATTATCCCCTCACAATCCTAAAAAACAGTAGCCATCAACTTTCCAGCCGACTCCGACACTTTGAATTTCTTTGGCGGTGGTGTCCCCTTTTTATGCCATTGCATGGACTCTTGTTTGGACTCAGGCTCAAAGTGATGAACCCATGTTTCATCGCCGGTAACAATTCGCTCCAAAATCGGTCCAGGATCGTCGCCACACAACTCCTAAAAATGTTTTGACGCTTCGACGCGCTGCTGTTTTTGAAGCGGCGTGAGCATTCTCGGTACCCATCTTGCACTGACTTTTGTCATACCCAGGTGGTCATGTAGGATTCGCAAAATGGTGGTATCTGATACTCCAACTAATGCAGATAACTGTTTTTTCTTCAAACGGGTGTCCTCCAGTACAATTTTTTCCACTTTTTCGACGATGTCTGATGTGGTGGCCTCAACTGGCCTTCCTGAGCGGGGGTCGTCTTCAATCGACTCCCGACCATGTTTAAAAAGACCATGCCACTTGTAAATCATTGATTTACTAGGGCACTGTTCCCCGTAAACAGTTTCCATTTCATTCAAAATGGTCTGAGCGTTCTTTCCTTGCTTGGTAAGGAATTTAATGACCGCACGGTGTTCAATTTTCTCCATAGTTTCAGTTTTCTTCCGGATTGACGTGTTTAGCAGGCGAGTGTTCGTAAACGAATGACGCAATAGGGCTGAAACTCCATTTATATACTAATTATGAGTCCCCAATTAGTATGACACTAAGCGAGCGCCCCTATCCCCACTCCATCCCCTCTATTCCACGAACTTTTGGACCTCCCCTCGTAGTTTACAATATCATAAGTTTTTTTTACTCTATATACATATATTTCTATAATTATAGTACATAAATAAATATACGTGTATCTATAAGTGATATTTTTCTTATAATTTATATACGACCTTATTAATGTTTTCAAAATTCTCGCCTATAACGGGCACTACAAACGGATACGATACAAACTACTGTATATTAACATATTATGTACATATTAATATAGCGAGAAAGAGACAAATGCATATAAAAAAGACGAGGCAAGAAAGAGACAGATGTATGTTAATATACCGAGATGTAGGTATCTATACTTATGACGTCACCGTGTAGTGGTTCATATAACGGACTGCTGGTCACGAGGTCGCGGGTTCGATTCCCGCCTCGGACATTCATTTGTGTGATGTTTATAAATGTCATACAAATGTTTGTTCTGCGTCTGGGTGTTTACTATGTATAATAAGTATGTATTTACAAAAGAAAAGTAATTTATGTATTTTATCCGTATTCTGGTACCCATAACACAAGCTTAATAAGCTTAGCTTGGGACCAGAGGACATTGTGTGAAATGTCCATAAATATTTATTTATTTATTATTATTTCTCGCTATATTAATATGCCGTTTGTGACGCCCTTAATGACTATCTATATTAGTAACCCTTATTATTATATGTAGTTGTATTCGTTTATATTTGTAATAGTGTTTATTGTCGGTTAATTGTTAAGTATTTTTGTTAGTTGCTGAGTTATGAGTTGTTTTGTTATGCAACTATCGATACATATTACCATTTCAGCTTTAATTATGTCAATATTTTTATAATTAACTGTTTTAGTTAGCGTTATAAATAAAAAGTTTTGTAGTACTTAAAAGCTTGCTCAAAATGATCAAAAAATTATTAAAAAAAAATAGTATACACTGTATACAGTGTTTTAAAAGTAAGTTCATCTGTTGGCGCGAGTATTTTCATTTCTTAAATTATAAGTATTAAAAAATCTATAGTTTTTATAACAATCTTGATACTTTAGAAAATATAAAAAAAAAATTAATAGAAATATCAAATATTTTACCTGTAGCTGTGTTAACAAAAATTATTGATCTAATTTGGTGGGATAAAATTACTTAGAAATGACACTCAATCTTTAAAAAAATCGGTTTACAAATTTCTGAGTAAGAAAAATTTTAGTCTGAACTGAGTGGTAATTTTTATCAATAAATATTAACTGCGCGAAACTAATACGAATTACTGGTCTTTGATATAAATAAAATGTACTACTTCTTCTCCACTATTTTATTTTTTTGAAGTCTGATAAGTCTCTATGTAATAGATTCTTACTAAATACATAGTTAGCTTTGCCGCCGTGAAAACAAATATTTACGGTCTTATTCATAATGACTTATCGGAGATTTAAATGGAGATTTTATCGGAGAGACAAAAACGTTTTATCGTAAAAAGACTATTATAAATAACAATTTTTGTCAATTTTCGCGAACCGATTTTAGCGAACTTTTTAACCTCCGATAAGTCATTATGAATAAGACCATTAATCTTTATCTATGAAACGGTTGTTTGTTATTATTTTTATTAATTATATTGTACCTTTATAGTGGTGCCATTAATGTTACCATTAAATTATAAAAGAGAAATATTTTTTATAAAAAATTTCCTCAAAAAAGTACTTAAATCTTATTTTCGCTAGATTATAGTGTAGTTAATGATTTTGATACTTTAAGTTTTGTTAAATATTATTTCTTTACAAGAATAAATGCATTTTTATTGCCGACCAATTAATATTAAGTTTGCAAGAGGCTAATTAATTTAAGTTTGTATTAATCATAATTATTATATTCCAATATTTTTTTAGGAAAATTATATTGTATAGTTTGTCGAAATGTTTTTTTTATGAAAGACTATTGTTGTTATATAAAATATAATCACAGTACATATGACACTAACAAAATATGTAATTATTGTTACGAGGTTTAACCATCATTTGACACTTTGTGAGTAAACTGCTAGACAGAATCATATTTTAGAAAATATTGCCCTATATAAAAAACTTAATTTTGTATTTGATAGTTTGTGATATATTTTACAAGTATTAGTTTGATAACTAAACTACACTGAATTTAATAATTACATAAAGTTAAATATCTCAAAGGGTAGGCAACACGCGAGTGTATACTTATCTGGTGTTGCAAACGTCCACATGCTACGGTAATCGTTTACCATCAGGCGAACAGTAAGCTTGTTAGGGTTCCGTACTCAAAGGGTATAAACGGAAACCCTATTACTGAGACTTCGCTGTCCGTCCGTCCGTCCGTCTGTCTGTCACCAGGCTGTATCTCAAGAACGGTGATAGCTAGACAGTTGAAATTTTCACAGATGATGTATTTCTATTGCCGCTATAACAACAAATACTAAAAATAAAATAAAATAAATATTTAAGGGGGGCTCCCATACAAAAAACTGTTTTTTTTTTTACCGTTTCTTGCTCGATACTAATAACGTTGCCTTATGTTGCATAGATAATGGTACGGAACCCTTCGTGCGCGAGTCCCACTCGCACTTGACCAATTTTATTTTTCACACATGTAGTATAAAAAAACTATAACTTTTTTTTACAATAAGCTATTATATCGGCAACAGAAAACACATTGTCCCAATTTAAAGTGTCAAATAATGGCTAAGCTTTTACACACTGCGATTATCATAGTGGATTGTGTAGTTATATTTGTAAATATTAGATTTATAGATATTCCATAACATGAATCTATCGAATTTACTGTGTTTGAGAGAGATTTTTATTTAATTAAATACTATGATTGGAAAATATAATGAGTTTTGTATTTCATTTTCTGCATATGAATAGTACAAAATTTATAAATCTACACAAAAGTGTATTTACACAGTGGAAAAGAGATATAATAACTTTTATTATAATAATATTATTATAATAATAACTTTTATTATATATAAAAACAATTTGTAAAAAATTTCACAAAAATTAATATATTCAAGGTAGCTACGAGCTATACGATAATTTGTTATTTTCATATGTAGTTTACTCCGATACTTTATTAAAACACACTTTGTGTATCCAAGGAATATACTATTAATTTTAATTATTAAAAAAATAAATTACTCTGAAAGATTTTGCATGTTTTATGGTCATGAAATCATTTGTTAAATTTTTGCAATATTATCGAAGAAGCAGGTAGCAGTAAATATTAGTATATTATTTTATGCAAACAGACTTTATTATGCAATATTCTACAGAGAGCTGTTTCTATGATTTCCTAAGTACATTGTCATGAAAAATAATTATTGATAAACTTCTTGTGGAGTCTGTTAAAAATTGTTTTTTACTGTGCAGTTAAGTTAAAAGTATATCTCGAGATGTATAGTTAGCCTGTTACTATATTTTTAAATTAATATATTGCATTTCAAAAATAATACTAAAGCTTACAACCTATATACAAATAACATAAAATAACATTGTTTTTTTTTTTTTTCCAATTATTGCATGTCTATTATTGTGGCTTTCATATGGTTCATTTACACTTACTTGGTCTCTGTTTTAGCACTTTTTTTTTAAATTTTGCTATTATTATGCTGTTATATGTTTTCAATTATTTCAGATTTTCTTTTTTGCTTTTAAACAGCCTCTAATTTTTTAAAATGTAATAAGTGTTTTAATTATTTGTCTAACTGAACATATTGATGTTTTGTGTACATTTTATTTTATACAGGGTTTTTCGTAAATGTTAACAATAGAAGTTGAATGAGTGAAACAATTACCCATTCTATAGATTCTATTTTATTAATATACATACCAACATGATTTTTATAACTTTGATTAAAATCAACGCTGGTTTACGTGTGAATCAAGATGTATCTGTTTTATCATAAAAACATTATTGGAAAAGAAGTGTTTTGAAAAAAAAAATTATTGTAGCGCCCATTATTTTATGAGAATACCTGTATACAATAATTATGTATAAATGAATTGTGGCTACACAGTGTTCTATTTTCAGACAAACAATTTTTATATGTCTGATGACTTGAATTTGGATCAATTTTCAATGGTATAATGATGAAAATTTCAACAATCCAAAAATCTTATATTTTGATTGAAAATGATAATATGAAAATCTTTTTCTATCAAAAGTATACTGATAAATTCATTCAATATTTTTGTGACAAGGTTTCATCATTATGTAATTGAAAGTTAGTGACTGTTGGTGTTTAAATGTAACAGCTAAATAATAGCTTGGCGCGCAGCTGTGTATATCGTGACCTCCTGGGGCTCTGACTATTTCAAATATACTCTCATTTGAAACGGTCTTTGGGTTTCAAACGCACATTTTTGCTGGGTACCCTCGCTTTTTTTACAACCCTGGTGGCGGGAGGCACATTGCAATTCGGATTACAAATATGACTTTAAAATTAATCATGTTGGCTGATTTTTATTTTCAATTTTATTATTGATACTTAAAAATCTAAATCCGAACTGTAGTTGTGTATAACAGCACAGCGGCGGGATTGAATATTCTTAAATTACTGTCTGATGCGAGTCTAATCTTGGTTCTTTCTGTAGCTAACAAGTGGGTCTCATTGACGGTTTTGTTTTTCAATTTTAAAACTGGAAATTAAAAAACCGTAAAATTTAACACACCTCCATTTCTTTCGAATTGTGGGTAGTGTTTATTACGATAGTTCGGACAGTACGTAGTATAATCCCATTGCTGTGCGTAAACCCTTGCAGCCTCATTAGGAACGACGACACACGGCTGTGCGCTGACCACGTCGTACGGTTTGCAGGTCGTCGAGCAGGCGTTGGGGAACGGTCACGCGGGCAAGTGACGTCACAGCCCTACCCCCCCTACCCCCTACCCCAAGCGGTAGCGCTTCGTGTGTCGACGTTCCTCAAGCAACAACTATCGGACCTCATAGTGTAGTGTAACTACTGATAAAACACATTTTTTTTATTGACTGTTTAACTGTTTTTATTTTACTTTTTCTTTCTATAAAACCACGTTTTTGGCTCGTTTTTGCTTATAATATAAAACTATTTGTCTTACATTTGGCAAGTTTGTCCGCTTGTCCATTATTTGGTAACTCGATATGTCATATTTACTAAATCGTGACGTCACAGCTGCATATACATAAGTTTCACTATAATGTAAATTTTATCATTAACTTCTTGCACATTAACTGTAAATATTTTTAGGTGCGCTTGTGACGTCATTGTTTATTAAAAAGACTGATTCACCGAGCCAAATTCGTGTAATAAAATAAAAAAAAATAGGCGGGACTTAGGTGCGGGGATGCTAGTTACTAATAACACGGCCATAGACGCCGTTACTCACCCTGCAGGGGAGTCTGGGCTTTTGGGATATAATAATACACTAGTGTCGTATTTTTTTTTATTATACAAGGTAAATACATGTTACGTTTTTGCCAGTCTACATATGTTGCTTATTCTAATACACAAAATAGCAACTTCAAGTGGATATCGACGTTTTATGATATTATATTTTTCATATTAGATATATCTAATACGATACGAGTGTATTATATTCACAAGATATATCGATAATTAATCGGAGACAGCACTAAATAATAATTATAAAACACAAAAACGCGTATTTCCGATTTTTTTACGATTGTGATTTTTATTGTAAAATGGTGAGATTTTGTTTTAAATAGTTTAAGTGTATATTTTTAGGTATTGGGGCCTGTCTAGATTTTATAGTATTTTCCCCGATTCAGGCTGGCCCATGATTGTCGTACGGTGTTTGGAGCAGTGACGTCAGTACACTTCGTATGACGTCATTTATAAACTAATAGGATATTAATAGGATAACTTGGGTGTCTGCCTGTCAAACATATTTAGAGGTGAGCCAACGCCACTGCTGCCAATATCGATAGTGTCGATAATATATTACCAATATCGACACATTACGATTTAATCTTAATTTATGTAAATGACGATTCTTATGAATTATTCTGATTAGTTGTTAATATTGTAATAAACAAAAAAATACAAAACAAAAATATGACTTAGTGGTTGGATGAATGAAATAAAAATAATAATATTAAAAACCTAAAAAGAATGTGTAGATAATGAAAATTAAATATAAGTTTAGATAGACAATTGTGAAATTTTAATTTTAGTTAATTTAGGAGCTGTTGCACGCAAGCGATTATACTTTTTCGTGCAACTGTGTTATTTTGAAGCGATCGACTTCGTTTATTTGGTTCACGCATTTATTGTTAAAGAGCATACATTTTTTAGGAACCTAATACATTTTAATTTACAATCTACCAACAAATAAATGACCTAAGATTTGTAGGCAAAATGAGTGGTTAAAAATTGATTTTTATTTAATTCAATCAAATTATTAGAAATTACGGTCAATCTGTATATTAAAATAGAAAATTTAGTACACTGTCTTTTAATGGGATATGTTAGAGCGAGATAGGGTAACTGTACCATTCGTAAATACCCTGTAGGCCTGTGATGGCCTATAAGTGTCTAGCGTTAGTGAGATTGCAGTCTCTACGATTGTTCTTGTGTATAAATACACCACATATTGTTCATTATATAAACCTTGAAAAAAGACTAAATAATAAATATTTTACATATAAAAACTTAATAAAACTTTTTTTTTATCATCTCATAAACCCTTTGAGTCCCCCACCTTTGAGTACTAGCTTTATTAATAATAGATGGATATTCGTAATATCAAAGTTTAATTTCGAATTTTCCATTGTTTTTGAATGCTTATTCAGAGTGTTAAACCAACAGGAGTTAATTAAAACATGCTTTCTTTAACTGCAATACTGTCAGATCGGTAGGGTACTGACATAACGAACACAGACCTATCGTAATGTTACTACGTGTGCCCCGCCTGAAATCGCATCACATGCCTTAAGAGACGACAGTCTCCGTACACGCAGGGTATGAGCAATGCTCTCGTACCTTTTTCAGCTGGGATTACCTGACAACGCCAACTCCTGTTGGATTAACGTTCTTGCCTCGCCAGACACGCAGCTAAGGCCACATTAAATTAAGGAGTCATATCTTTAATTCTTACTTTTTAGGCGTGACCAGGCTATAGTTTTAAATTTCATTTCGGGGAGTTTTTGAGACGTAAAGGGACTTTTGTGGGAAATGCGTCAAACCTTGGCACAATTTTGATCAATGAATTGACAAATCAACATTGAGAGGGTCGATATGATTCGATTTACTATTCAATTTGTGTTCTTCTTGTAACATGGCAATCAACGTTTTTTTTATATCTATCTATGCATCGGTCTTATTCATAATGACTTATCGGAGGTTTAAAAGGAGATTTTATCGGAGAGTTAATAAACGTTTTAGCGTAAAAAGACTATAAATTTTTTTTATCCGATAAGTCAGTATGAATAAGACCATTAGAATTTCAAAAGTATATTAATCGACGAGTAAATTTTGGTAAGTGCAATGGTATTTTTACTTTCCACAAAAAGTTATAAATATTTTATGCGTTACTTTTTATAGGCTAAGTGCAACTTTACATAACTAACGTATTCGGGTAAGTCGACTTGTTAAGTTATGACTTCTCCCAAGTTTTCATTGATTACCTTTCAAAATGAATATCCGTCAGGTAATATGGCGAAAAATTAGTCACAGTTGCAACAGCTCATTACAATTTTTATTTATATGTATAAATCAAGAGATTTGTTACTCAAAATTTGTTATTTTTTCGTTAGGTTATTTTCTAATTAAGATATACATAGTATTTGATATTATTTAAAATGTTGGGGTCATTTTGATTACTAGCCTTCGCACCTATTTCGTTTTAAAACTGATTGTAACAGTTTTGAAACTTCCCGCCAAGAACAAAATTATGTGTGTTCAGAACGGCTTGCGGTTGCAATGGCTGTATGTTAAATTCCTGTGCGCAGTTTGTGTTCAAATAAAAAATTAAGTTACTACTGTATTTTTTTTCTTTTGGTTTAAATTTTAAAATTACGTGCTGTTTATAAAAGTATTCTAATATTCTATTGTTTTGAAACGTATCGCCAATGAAGGTATGTTTTTAAATAATGTCTTAAAATTATTTTTGTAGTAATTTAGTATCCAACAGAAAAATTAGAAGTTGTAATTTTTAAATTTAGAATATTGGTGTTTTAATTTCAATTATTTCAGAACTGAATTTTGATTACCATTTTGATTTACATACTACATATCCTCAATATTAAGTATTTTTGTAGTTCTAGAGGTTTTAAGTTTTAACTTAACATTGGCTTTAACTGCCCCGTTTTTGTTACATTTGTCTTCAAATAGTTTTTCTATAAAGAGAGTTCGTCTTGATTTGTTTTTATTGCAAGTTTGCCAACTGAACACAGCTTTAGTTAAATTTATTTATTTAATAATAAATAATTTCATTTTGTAAAAAAATTAAGAAAAATGATATCGATAAATCGGCCAGGTTTCTTAAGATTAAAAAAAATGTGATATAATATTTCGCGATTCAGGTAAATAATGGTTGTAAATTTATATATATAAAAATTATTGTATTGTCTACACATAAGTTGATTTTATTACGTCACTACGATTAGTCCAGTTTTAGTTTTGGAAATGATTATTTCCCGCTCTGTTATCGTAATACGTTACTGCGTCAATCTGTTTGGGAATGTTAATTAATTTGTATTTTATAAATAATCCAGTAATGTAGTAATCCAGTTGAACAATACAAGGCTTTCCCGGAGTTTGGAAAATTGGCAATTTTATAGATTTTGATGTGCTCTATCCATAGACTTACGATATAGATCTAGATGTAACACTCGGTACAACTTTTTGCTTCTTTTTTTAGTTGAACACATTAAGAAAAATAAATGACAAAGAGCCTATTTAGTAGCCTTTCTAACTCTTTCTTTAGCTGAAGTAAAAGAGAAAGCTAGTAAGAAGAAAAGAGAAGCCAAGGCTACTATTTTACTTTTAAACCGTAAACGGGCCGGGCCTTGGGACAAATCTATGTTCCCGAGTTGTTCCTCCCTACTTATAACCACCTTGGCTCTATCCGAATATCAATTTTGGCACCTCGTGTCCTCTGAATTTTTGCCGCCATATTGGATAAATGGCGCCTAAAAGAATTTTTTTGATACAACTCTTCTCACGCGCCAATTTTCTGTTTTATTTAGTTTCCGGGTAACCAAATTACCGTAGTAAATTAAAAGAGGGAATTTGGTTGCTTAGACTGACATTTTTTATCTCTAGAGCTGTGTAGCTATATTATACTACACATACAGGATATCTCTGGTGTTGCAAGCGTCCATAGCCTGCGGAATCGCTTACCATCAGGCGAACTGTATGCTTGTCACACATGTATTATAAAAAAAAACCAGGGTAGGTGGTTTGAATAACATTCAGAAAAAAATTTGGTTAAAGATTTGGTAAACATGTACAGGAACCATGATAGCTCAGTTGGGAGCGACGGAATGGTATTCGGAAGTCGTGGGTTCAAGTCCCGCACATGTTGATAATTTTTCTACTATAATTTAGTTTAGCAAGTCAATTGCAAAAATTTCTAAATTAAACAATAAATAGGTGTTTCAAACTACTAAAACTGGACTGTCATTATATTTTACTCCAAACTTAATATAAAACTGTATATGAGCGTAATGCTTTCTAATATAGATAAGTAGCCTCATACCAATTTAATCTTCTAGGGTTGATTTTATTTAGTATCTCCACATTTATACGAATATGGCTTGTAAAGTATATGGCCGGGAACTCCGATATGCCAGATGTAGATAGGCTACATCACTCAAACGCACAGTGTACGGACGGGTGCTAAAAACGGAATTTTTTTATTCTGCTCAATTACGGACTGGCATAAAGATGTAAAAGCCGAGAGTAGAACACCCAGATGCCAATTCCGTCTAGTTTTGGTGCTATGTGATACCAAAGTTTGCTGTTTTTTTGCGGTTCGAAAACGAAAAAATGATATTTCTTTTAAATTATTTTTCTAATAACTAAATATTTGATAGTATCTGATAGCATATTTAATAATGTATATTTGATGATTTTTTCCCTATGCAATAATGTCAATATTAGGGCTAAAAAAAGTTAATTTTAGTTTATCAGATTTTATTTTTTTTCTTTAATGTTACACACTTTAGGCATCTAGTTTTTACTTTAAAATGAAGGTAAACAATCATTCTATGCACACAAAAAAAGTTGATGCCAAATCCGTGGAACTTTTGATAAAATTAAGAAAACGCAATTTACAAACTTAAGTGTCAACAAATAATATTGAAATGAAAAATGCGAAAAAAATTTTGACGATAATGGCCTGTTATGCCTTGTCATAGAAGAACTAGACTAACTACTGATATGTAATTTTAACTTATAGTAACAATGTACTTAGTATGTATTAAAAATAAATAAAAAAACAGCTACTAGCCTGGTAAATGTGGCCATCTAATGTGATTGAGAATTTTTCATCACATTTACACTTTCCTCATCGTTTCTAATAAAGATAAGAACAATTAAATACTTTTTTTTTATTTTTACTACTTAGTTGGCAAGGGCTCACCACATCGCGCGTAGTGTCAACCCTAGTACAAATTTTCAAAATTGTATATCTCAAAAGTTCCACTCTTCCTGCACGTAATCTTTTTTCTGGGCTTAGTAGTAAAGCTAGATCTTTGATTCTAAATGAAGACTAGTTGCCAAAATTTTGTACCTTTGGAGAAAAAAAACATTATCTGAAAAGTAGAAAATGCCTGTTTTAAGACTAAATAGTGACGTAACAGCTTAGCAAAAAAACCTAAAATATAGCTTATTAAGTAAGTAATGTGATACAATACAAGATTAAATTGTTAAACAGATAATTTCAAAGAAATATTACTTTTTCGTAATTAAGTCGCAGAAAAACGGCGAACTTTGGTACTGAATAGCACCAAAATTAGACGGAATTGGCATCTGGGTGTTCTACTCTCGCCTTTTACATCTTTATGCCAGTCCATAATTAAGCAGAACAAAAAATTTCCGATTTTAGCTCCCGTCCGTACACTGTGAATCGGTTTGAAGCCACTTTACTATGTGTGCGTAAAAATGTATCTATGATTTAAGCTATACGTCATATTGTGTACATAACGTTAATAATCTATAAAGTCTTAAATTATATGTCTTCAATTTAAACGTCAACCCACCATCTGGTATATTATATTTGTGGCCGTGAATCGGACGGTTACCTTTTATTTATACGCTTACATGAAAATAAATAAATAGCAAAACGAGTGCGTTAATTTATAATAAATAACTTTCTGTGGCTATTTTCTTTAAATCTAGTATCTTTGACTAAAGTCCTTGGTTCTGTTTAGGAGAAATTTGTTATTTTTAACTTTCTATTATTTCATAACCTCTATTTTATATAAATACTAGCTGTTTCCTGCGACTTCGTACGCGTGGAATTTAGAAAATTTTCCCCGTTTTTTGCAACATTTGTCAGTAATGCTTCGTTCATATTGGTCGCAGCGTGATGTTATATAGCCTATAACCTCCCTCGATAAATGGACTATTCAATACGAAAATAATTTTTCAATTCGAACCAGTAGTTTTTGAGATTAGCGCGTTCAAGTATAGATAATTAATTATGAGAATTTGAGGAATAAATTGATATGGCTACACAACAACAGCTTACAATTATAATACACATATTTATACATAATAAAATTTATTATTGTTTAAGACAATATTTAAAAGAAAATATTTGTTGCAAGTCGTATTATACTATCAAGTTAATGGGTGAACTCATGTATCAGAATATTTCCATGTTCAGTAACTGTTTCATATTTAAAATGGCTTATTTTTAGACTTTCGTGTTTTAAGATGTTTGTTTTCGTAATTGGGTAACTTTGTAATAGCAACATACAGGTGGTAAAATAATAATGGCTGCAGTATTCGAAACATCGCGTCGCCGGTCACAAGAACTCACTATATGATAGAATCAGTTAAAAATTACCTAAATTGATTTTTTTTTGTATTTAATAATATTTTCATGTCCTTTTTTTAAATAAAATGAGTTCACCTTATTATTTTATCTAAATAAAATGTTTCTAGTTTCGATACAATATGTAAACCTGTAAATTAAACTATGTTACTGTAATTAAGTATGTAGTGCATAAAACATATAAAAAATAGATGCACTAATATGCCTTTATTTATCACCTCGCATATGGATCAAGAAATAATGAAGAATCGATATTTGTGAATGTGATAATGTCTACAGTGATGCGCGATATCTATTTGTGTAAATAAAAATTGTTTCGCGGCGATATTTTTGTTTTCTATCTCCTTTCTACGTGATTCCCTTGAAAGGGGTATTCCTTTTGGCGAAATAGCTACCTATCAGAATGAATTAAAAAGGCGGTTCTAAAAATGGTTATATGTTATAACACGAGTTCACCCAAAGATGTATGTTACTGAAATATTAAATATATAGGATTTAAAATTAAATAAAGTTATTGCAAAATTGTCACATACAATAGCGTAGGTACCAGACTTTTTGTTTTGAAAATGTAAGTAGGTACACAGATTCTGTGAGTAAAACTATATAGCTAGAAATCCGTCCAAAAATTGTCCGTTCTATATTACAAGGTGTATAGAAAATTTTATTCTTTCACCACTAATTTCTAAGCCGGCAAATCAAACGGCCACGAGGTTTGTGATGATAATTATCAAAATACACCACTGCACCTAAGTTTTTTCCAAGAGTCTTAGTACTTAGTTTATTACTAGAACGGACCACTTCGACCGTTAAGGCTTTTTCTCGGTTGACGGCGTGGTTATTTATTTAAAGCGTTGCGTAAAGTGAAAATGGCGCCATTCCTGGGGGTGTGTTCTGTTGGATTTGAAATGGGCAATAATATTTTATATTTCATATAAATCAAAATATATACATATTCTGTGGTAGTATCAAAAGTTTCAGAAGGGTACGATACTTTTTAGGGTTCCGTACCCAAAGGGTAAAAACGGGACCCTATTACTGAGACTTCGCTGTCCGTCCGTCCGTCCGTCTGTCACCAGGCTGTATCTCAAGAACGGTGACAGCTAGAGAGTTGAAATTTTCACAGATGATGTATTTCTATTGCCGTTATAACAACAAATACTAAAAATAAAATAAAATAAATATTTAAGGGGGGCTCCCATACAACAAACATGATTTTTTTACAGTTTCCTGCTCTCATACAACAAACGTGCCTTATGTTGCATAGATAATGGTACGGAACCCTTTGTGCGCGAGTCCGACTCGCACTTGACCAGTTTTTTATTTAATAATCTTATGCTGGCGGCACACGTAACGATATATATCATAGTGGTTTTTCGGTGCAGATTTTTCTACCGCTGAACAATACAATTTACAACGACTTGTCATGATGACGAGCGAGAAAACTTGGGATAGGTTTGCACCACACTAATTAGCACAGTTTTGTTGCTACAATATATCGTTACGTGTAGAGCGTGCATTATTTTCATTTATAATAATGCTAATATCTATCGTAGCAGACCTTACATATTTAATGGTGAATGCACTGTTTATATGTTCTCTCTTTACTATAATACAGGCACAAATAGGTATCGGCATGTATGATTAAAATTACGATGTTTGAAGTATTACAAGCACAGTGGTTGATCACCCAACATTTTGAAACTATCTTATACTCCGCACGCCGAATGATGATCCCTATGACAGTTCGTTAGCGCTTTTAACATTGTACTGACGTTCTATCACATCAAATCCTTTAGAGGTCCAATAAAAAGTCGAAAATATCATAATTGTGTACAATTGTAAATTATAAAAATGAATATTAAGAAATTATTACCTACGTAATGTTTGGAATTAATAGAAAAAAACTCAATGCTCAATACTCGTACATGGTACGTGCTGCAAAAGTTACGTCGTCAAGCTGTTATCGACTAGGAAGGGACACATCGATAAACAAAATATCGATAATTTGTTGGAAAAATAAAACAAATGCTTTGAGTTTGTATTTTATTTATATCAATCTGAATCTGATACAGGGTCAATCGGATCTTCAAAATCTGAGTCTGAACTGCAGCTATCCGTGACGTTTATTATTAACGGTTGGTCAATAATATTGTCGTATTGTACAACTCGATCCCAGTCTTGTAAGCAAATTTTCTTCGTTCTTTCGACCACTTTTCGTCAATCGTCAGCTGTCACTTGAGCGCAAGCTTCTTCCAATAAAACCATCATTTTATTTGTCGTGAATGGCGGAGTTGTGTTATGCCTAGCTGCTGAAAATATTTGTACATTTAGTAATTATTTTTATTCAATTCAAAAAGAATTTTAAATTCTTTAAATTATGCAATTTGAATAAAAATTAAAGTATAGTAAAATAAAATATAATAAGGCTGTTACTTTTTTATCTAGTGTTTTATGTCCATCAAATAAATATTGCTTATTATGTTGAATGAACTGGCTGAATGACATGACATTTGCCTAAAAAACAGTATTTTATCGAAATTGTTTCGCTTATCTAATACAACTGTCAGTTGAAACGTCATAGGGATCATCATTCGGCGTGGTAATTACTATAGTATCTTCTATCTATTCTGTGATTACTATCGTCGTTGCTTATTTAACATGGGCATTGTCAAAAGCTTACGACTATTTAATTCAAGAAATATCTCGTACTTATTATGGGATCCAATTCTACTGTGTCAATAACTAAAATGAAACTAACTGTAGAAAATACTAATTAACGATTTTGTTATTTAGCTTAGAGTATGTAAATAACTTTAGAGCGTACGTTTCAAAGTGAAATTGAGTGGGTGTGTCAGGAATTCAACTCTCGAACCTAAAACCTCGTTGGGCGTTTAGTATTATGCGACCGATGCTAAAGGCATGCTATAAATACCCGGTTATTTATATGCTCTAAGCGATATAGGTCCTATTTGGGGAGTACAACCCTCATGCTCTTGTTTACGCCCATAACCATAATAAAAAGAGTCGAGTACCACGATCAGTATATAATTTAAAACCGTGTATAATATTCTATAAGCCACGCAAACTGGTAATGCGCTGGAACCTTGTCAAATTAACGCCCTTGTGACGTCATCAGCAAAGAAAAAGTATAGCTAACAAAATGTAATACATATTATTCTCATCTATACGTCACTATGACGTCACCAACATGGCCGCCAGGCGCATTACCAATTTGTGTGGCATATAGTTTCTTTCCAAAGATGTATGTTCTGGATTTATTTTTTTTTATTTATATGGAGGAATGCTGCAAATCTTATGTATATATAGGTTAGTATGGAAATAAAAAGCTTTCTTCCTGTATATTTTGGTTTTATTTTGTAAATGAGAAATCAACGTACCTAAGTCCCTACCTTTACCTTAGTGTCCGTGTGGTGACGGATTAAGAATACAAGTGTCACCATTCCTTTTCCTTCCCCAGGATGCTATAAAATCCAGCTGAGAAATATTGTACATATATAACATCCTCTTACTCTGTGAGCAAGAAAAAACTCGAAAATAAACCTTGTGCCAACACGCCTGGTCAGCGCGGCACAGTAGACCTTAATCCCTCCCAAAGGGTGTTTTATATGTATTATAAGTATATATTTACAAAAGAAAACGATCCCGTGATTACAGGCGGCACGAAGTATAGATAGAAGGAGTCCGAACGTAATGTTGAACGAATGGTCTCAATTTAAGGGACAGATTTTTTGCCGGTAGAGCGCGCCATTTTTCAAGGAGTACTCGTTTGAATTCTATTATATTTATAAATAATATTATTATTTATTTATAAATAATATTATGTATTTAATTAAATTAAATTAAACATTCACGAGCCAGCGCGTGTTTACATGTAATAATAATAATAGCATCGGTACGCCCTGAACACTTGCGCAGCCAGTGGCAGAAAATAGAACTATGATCTGGGTTTATTATTGTGTACACGAAATATTATGGAAAAGCCTATACCGTTCGGACTCCTTCTATCCATCTTCTATCTATACTTCGTGACAGGCGGTATCGAGCCCTTAAGTCTTAGGAGAGATTTTACCTCCCTGTGTGTGTTCTTACATAATATTTGGTGTACACAATAATCAACCCAGATCATAGTTCTATTTTCTGCCACTGGCGGCGCTAGTATTCAGGACGTTACCGATGCTAGTATAGAATATCTCTTGACCTTCTCTGTATTGTTGGGTTTAAAGCACTCGAAAAATTTCCTAAAACTTATATTTATATCCACGTTTCTCAGAATATTTTTTTCCACAAGTGTCAATAGTTCAAACGAGTACTTCTTGAAAAATGGCGCACTCTACCGGCAAAAATCTGTCCCTTAAATTGAGACCATTCGTTCAACATTACGTTCGGACTCCTTGTATCTATACTTCGTGGTGGCGGCGTTCACACTACAAACTGACAATGGTGTCAGTTAAATATGGTGTATTAAAACAGATCTTAATTTTAAATGCCATACTTGTATCAGATTGTTCAAAAGTGACGTTTGCAGATTGCAAAAATTAAGCAAAAATTACTGTCATCACGGTATGGCACCTATAGTAGAGTTCCATATCATTTTAGACCATGAAATCAAGTTAGCCCAGGCTCTTTAAATAAAATATACCCCGTTTTCCAATGGCAGAGCATAATGCGACTCAGTGCAGCACAATGCCGACGCTTAATTGGAACGTGAATTAGTTTTAAAATGCGCCAGCAGAGTGCACTGAGTTCAGTGTTGAAAAAAAAAATTCTAAAATAAACATTGTATTCACATTATATGTGTGGAATATAAAAAAAGTCACTGTTTATACCTTCATCCATACTTATAATAATTTATTTTTTAACACAGCTTGAATTAACTTTGAATATTTCCAGAAAACTCCGTGGAAAGAAAGCCTTAAATTTTTTTAACAATAAATAATATTACTAACGATAATATTTAAATAAAATTTCAGCCAATGCCAATTTAAAGAAAAAATACTTGTTAATTTTCTGTCGCTGAAGTTGGTATGGATTGCACGCGTCACTTTTGAGAGTGCTCGATTGTGCGATGCGATCATGAAGGTATAGATAAAAAAAGGAGGCCATACTTGGAACATCGGTTTGAGGCAAATACCTACGTATCTCTATCTCACTCTCTGTGGTCTGACCTCTCTTTTTAGTGTGGCCTTAGTACTGCTATCTCCTTATTAAAATCTCCTAGTAAATTCTTAAAAAGAGTCACCACACATATCAAATCACAAGTTAAACACTGTCATTTGATAGTGTTTAATCGTAACTATAAATAACTAGTTGAAATACGATGAATGAAATTAAAAATAATAAAATAGTAGATCACGGATGCTTTTCATGGTTGACGAATCAGTGAATTATTTTCCCCATTTCCTAAGGATTTCGTAATTTGGCAACATTGGTCACCATATGTCAAGTTGTCGACAAAATTGTGCCAATATGTCGGTTGTTTACTTTACGGTTCACAGCTTCGTTTCAAATTTTCGACTCTAATTATTTTTATAATTAAAGAAATGGTGCATACTTGTGTAGTGCGTGGTTGCGGTAGTACGTGGTGTCCAGGAGGTGATATACAATTTCACGGGTAAGTGTTTAGATCGTGATTTCTGGCATTGAATAACTGCAAACATATTTCTTTGTATTTTCAATTAAATACTTCATAAAATGATTAAACAATGTTTTCAGCATACTTCTAACTAACTATACTGATAACGATGTAAAGATCTAATAGTCTTACATTGAATTTCATGGACTTAGTGCAATTTTATCTTTCTTGTTTACAAGAAGTAATTTTGAAATAGTGTGACCATACTGAGGACATATCTAGGACTTTCTGTGGGACCTGAACTAAATTATACATGTTTGCTTAGTCATTTAATTTTTATTTCACATTATTTACAACATTAATATACTTACCTACAATATTATTTTTTTAGATTTCCTAAAAATAGTACCCAGAGGAAATTATGGTTATCCATTGTACCATTGAAAATGAAATTTTATGAAAGTGCAAGGATTTTTTAAAACAAACAGCAGTTCCTACTATAATTACAAATCAAGAAGCAGTATCACCTTGCAAGGTAAAATTTCAAGTATCTATTTACAAACTCCTTTAATTGTCTCACATGTTATACAATGTTAAATATTTGAATTTATAAGGAATATAAAAACTAGTATGAAAAAAAATACCCCACCAGTATCAGGAACATTTTCCAAACTACCGGCGCTCAAGGCTCCAGAGATAATTGCTGCTTTCTGAACCAGCCCCCCCCCCGATCCGACTGCCTAATGAGAGCCTTACATTATTATTATGTTTCAGAAATGTAGTAGTTCGAATATATGGCAAAAGGCTATATTTTGTAAAATATATTATAATTTTCAGATAGACAGTTCATTACAGGAAGAGTCTATGGGGCAAGTAGCTACTCTGGGTGTACCAAATCCTAGCTCTGGCATTTATGAAAGTAATCCTTCCTGATGGGCCAACTCAGAGAAAACAATATAGAAAACAAATTAATTAATGTTGTATCACAACATTTTACTCCTCTGTTGCAAGAAATGTTTAAGCATCCCATCACGGACTCAATTTATTGCAATGATTTGCATGAAAGCGTATTAATTAAGAAAATTGCAAATTCATTTTTTAACACTTAAAGAGTCATACAGAAAATATACTTAGTGATTTACGTGGTAAGAGACAGAAATTACACAAAACAATAATATTTAGTCATGTATAAAAGAAAAGTTATTAAATGATTTTAATTTGGAAAGTGCTGTTGTTTCTTTTTTGCCCTTTTTTTGTAACTTTATTATCGTTCCTATTATAGCCCCCTATGATATATGTCACAGTCAAAACTTATAACCACTCAATAGACTGTAAGCTCTCGACAGTAGTACTTTTGACTGAAATTATTGAAAACTAATTTTACCCAATATAGCTGTTTAAATGTAATTTTAACTGACTTGCCTAGCGCCAAGTAGTGGAACACAAGGCACAGGGAGCCAAGGGCAACCCGACAAGGGTGGGTTAGGTTTTTAGCTCCCGTCATGCCATTCATGATAGGTTCCTTTAAACGCTGTAGACAGAAATATACGTAAAAATTGATTTTGACTGATTCTCCGTTCTTCCGTCAGCCACTTTTAACCACATTCATATTGTCAGTTAAAATGACTATTAACTACAGATTTTCCGACAAACTAATTTTAATCAACGTAACGTATTTTTTTTTTCAGAAGTATTATTGACCGAATTTGCCCTTTAACTGACATTAATAAATAGAAATACATTGGCTAACCCAGAAATCTAGGAAAAACTATTGTCCAGTATGTATTCATAATGTTTAATTAATCTGCAAAATTAATGAAACATATATCTTTTGCGATTTCATGGTTGGTCCCTTAATAACAGTACATGTTTAAAAATATGAGTACAATAACCCTTTTTCGTTTTTACGCTACCTACACAAAAAGTTATGTTTCCACTTAGGTATGCCAAATAGATTTTATTGTGTAACTTGTTTTGTTTACTAAGAAATTACTAACACCTTGTTATTTTTAACCGGCTTCAAAAAAGGAGGTTCTCAATTCGTTGGAATCATTTTTCTGTATCTTTGTAACATGTATTTAGGTCTGAAATAAAGGTAAATTATCATTATTTTATCTCAAGCAGATCTCACAATCATTCATTAATTTCGTATTGCCGTAGGAACTACACCTTTGTTCTAGTAATTATCTATTTCCCACCAATATTCTATAGGTACATCGTACATACGAACTAGGAAATTTTACGTGTTTATAAATGTAAAAAGAATAATAAATTTAACAACCGAACCTCCAGTTACTGTTAAAAAACTAGAATTATCCAAACTTTCACGCGATAACAAACAGTTTGTTTTTTGAGTATTTTTTTTACGCACAGTACATAAAGTATCTCGACACATAAAATCTATACGGGCTAGGTCTTAGAAGTGAACATTTTGTTGACACTATATGGAACACAACTACTTGAAGTTTTGTCCTGGAAGAAATACAATAAAGGTTACCCTACTTAGAAAGAAAGGGTTTGACCACAGTGAGCGAGATAGCCATACATCATTTTTGCTTCAAGTAGGTATTCAGAGTCTGGACTCCACTTTTATCTGTACCTTCATGGATGCGATGCTGTAATTGGAACACTCAACGTTGAGCATTGTGCCGCATAATGCGCTATTGTGCGCTGATTGGAAAACGGGGATAATTAAGTTAAGTCAGAGACAAAATTCAATCATTAGTCTGTGCAAATATGGTTAGTCTATAGCCACAATAGGTTTATAGTCTATGATTTGAAAAATAACATTTACCGTCAATTGTGTACTTTTATGGTTTTTAAAAATATTTTTAATATTTATTTCCAAATCTTATTGTAAATATTGTTTTCTAAAATTTTACAATGCTATTTTAATAACAATATGATAATTTACTTTGTAATAAATATAATAGTTAATTTATTGACGATTTTGATCCCGCGTGTTTCCTTCCCGCGCACGTCGCACTAGGTGGAAGTTGGTCATGGTCGTCCGCCAAACGGAAAGCCGCCATGATGGCTTTCTGTAAAGTACGCTCAATATGTAAAGTTTCGTTATTGTTTTTCATTAATTGTGACTGAGTGTGTGCAAAAATTAATCATGGGAACGAACTAGAGTGTGCAAAGTTTTGTTTAAGGTCCCTTGGGACCTTCTAGTGGAGCTATAAAGTGTTTTAAAAGTGCATTTTTGTGTCGACGCTAGCGTGTTTTGTTCTGTCAACAAAATGTCGAAGCTCTCGTTTAGGGCGAGGGCCCTGGATGCGTCGAAACCAATGCCGATATACCTCGCCGAGGAGCTTCCGGATTTACCGGACTACTCGGCGATTAACCGTGCTGTACCTCAGATGCCTTCTGGAATGGAAAAAGAGGAAGAAAGCGTAAGTAATTTGCGCATTTAGGTGTTAAGTCATCAAACTACTGTATGTCGGGTCGGCCATTACGTTATGTTTCCTATTCTCACCGCTAGAGGCGTTAATATTTCTCTTGAAATTATTTATTTTCGATTATTATTCATAATTCGGCATAAGTTCATGAAGGAACTGTTAATTTATGTTTATTTGTTTGAGAAATAATAAAGGATGAATATATTGACGAAACAAATTTCAAAAGTTGTTTTCAAATTTTGGCGCGACTTTTGAGCACATGGTTGATATTTTTGTCGCACTAACATTTCGCACAACTTATTTGATTTTTACTCAGCATTTTGGTGATCGATTTTCTTGCAATTTTGGCTCCTTTTTATTCATTAATACTACAATTTTATGGTATTAAAAAAGTGCATACACATGACACCGGGTCATATGTTATTTGTTTACAAACAATAAACGCCGGCATGCGGCCCAAGACAATAAATTATGATTGCTTCATATTTACGATTTCTTGCATAATTTCAACATCATTTAATACAAATTATTACTCTTCAACTTATTATGAGTTCTATTACGTTTTGTGTAGCTGAAATTATTTATTTCGATAAATTTGTTTTACAAAAATTTGTACTAAACTTATTTGAGTTTTAACTACATATCTAAAACTTTATATATAAGCATTTAATTTAAATTTTCTAGTATTTAGTTATATTCACATAAAAATTCTTTAAATTTCTATTTTCATTTGGTATAATAAAAATCATTTTTACACGCTTTATATTAGCTTCACTTGTATGTTTGTTTGTATGTTTGTAACCGACTCCTTTGGACGCTATTTTAACCCACTTTAAACGGTCAGATTCTATTCAAATTTTGCACACCTATCAAAGACCGATGACAATGCAATAATTCGATTAAATAAAGCGTGTTTTTTTAGTTTTTTTAAACTATTATTTGATATATTTTTAATACAATTAGGGTAAATAAATCCACTCAATCACTCCCATTGAGCTTGGCTTATGTATCCTGAACACAAAGGAAGCCTTTAGAGTAGCAGGGTGCTGCTCTGCTACAGGGGCGTATTTACTCTAGAGCCATAGAGGCCATGGCCCGGTGTGAGATATAATCGGGGTGAAATATAAAATAAGATCTATTTTACTTTTTTATTAGTCCATTTGACAAGGATATTGGGTTGGATACCTATTGGAATAATTTTATTATTATGTATGTATTTATTAGAAAAGCGCATAAAAAATTTATTACGAATAAGGAGCTTTTACTGTACCTGCATATAATTTGATCGACTGCTGACTCTTCTTATAGCACCCTGAGGCACAAATTTGTTAGTGAAGTATTCTATATCTTCCATCACTATTTAATCATAACTGATGTATGCTGTTGAGATGATTTTTACAATGATTTCTGTCTCTCCAGCCCATTAATGACTCACTGTTGGGCACGGGCCTTCTTCACTTTGGGAGGGATTATGGTCTACTGTGCCATGCTAACCAGGCATATTGGTGCAGGGTTTACTTTCGAGCTTTCTGTTTCAGAGGGTTGTATCTGTGTACAATATTTCTTAGTTGGCTTTCACAGCACCCTGGGAAGGAAAGGGGATGTTGCCACTTGTGTTCTTAAGGGCCTACATCAATATTATCGTATATCATCGCCGACACGTACATATTAACACAGCCAGTAGGCACAGAAAATGAAGAATTAGGGATACTTTTCCTATTTACTCAAAATCTACTAAATATATTTTAATTCTGATTTACGTGTTTCTATATATAATAGTAACTTATGTTTTTAAAGTTATTTCATTAGATAATACGCGATAATAGACCGACAAATGAAAAAAATAAAAAATTAGAGAGGTTGTTTCGCTAAGATTTTCTATCGAGAAAACCTTTTTCAATCGCGTTTCTGAGTTTATGCGATCCTAGATCATATATTGAAAAAACACACACACAACAAGTTAATTGAGTTACAGCTGCAATTATTATTATCACACGTTATATTCTCGCAAAGGGCTAGGTTAATAAAGTAACACGTTTACACAATGTTGTGAGTTGTATCTGTTATATTAGTTAATGATGTCATCATTTAACACTAATGTAGTTACAATTAAATATAACACTACAGTATTGTTCTACCTCAAGTTTTGTCATGTAGTCGGTTATGATCAGTGCTATGCAAGAGCTTAGCGTGTAGAAAAATCGTAGTTTGACAAACAGACAAGAGTTTCTTTTGCATTTATATTATTAGTAAGGAGATAATCTAAGATTTGGAAGTTGAAAGAAAACATTGTTTTAGTATTACATGAGATTTTAGTATTTTAACTTGAAGTAGTGTTTGGGACTGAGCTGGGAAATTGCCAACTGGCTTAAGGCTAAAATGGATTTAAGCTCAAGAAACTAAAGTTCTAACTGAGGTTTTGCATACTATCTTTGCCAAGTTCAAAAAGGTTTTGGCATACTAAATATCCTTGAAAATAGCCTATTACCAAAGAATTCGTAGTCTCTGCCAAATTTTTTTTAAATTTAATTCTTACTGCTTACTTATCTTGCAGGCACAGGTGTAAAGTTTTCACCATAATGTTAAACCATGTCATAGTCATGATTTGAACAATGAGAATTATGTTATACAAGGTCTTATATTGCCTATCAATGGAAAATATGTAGTAACATAATTTTACGTACGACATATTTTTTTTACTCTTTAGTACGAAATTATTTTTTGTCTAAAAAGTCACTTCTTTGCGTATAGTTTATTTTTATGTTTTCTTTTGACGTAAATTATAATTTCGAGTTGTTCTATCTTGTAGAAGAAGTTATCTCGTCAGTTGACCCTTACTGACCCTGGCCAATGCCTAGTCGAAGAAATGATTCGTTGCGATGTTGTTACATCCCTGGGATGGAAATGATGTATGATGATGATGGGTATGAAAACAGGCGGATTAACGATATAATAGAAGTATCTTATGCTAGTGGCGTGGCCCCACGCCTTTTAGGAATGGCGCATTTAAGAATAAAGCAATAAGGGGGGCCCTTCATAAAACTTGCTAAAGACCCTGGGCTAGCTTAATCCGTCACTGGTGATAAGTATATCCATTCCATCACCATTTCAGCGACTTTCATTATCTAAGAATGCATGTACTACGTTTATTTTATAGCTCATTCCTAATCTTTGATGTCCTTCGACGAGGTCGGATGCGTAGTACTCGCAAACCGGTTTGTTTGCATGACGAAATTGTGTGTGTGTAAGACATAGATTTTGATATTGTGTAAATTTTATTGCTATACTAGCTAACGCCACGGTGTTGCATAGCTAATAGAAGATCTGTATACTTTAAAAACACGCTTTTATATTGCCAAAGTGGTAGGTAGAGGTTTATTTATATGTACCACGCAATAGGTGGTGAGCCTCTATTGGCGTGCATACAAAAGAACTGAAGTAACTGGTATTTGAATTTAGAAATTGTGGATTAGGAGTTAGGAGATACTGGGTGCGTTAGTGTTTTAATATTGAGATAGTTTATGTCAATAGTGTGAAGTATTTCGTCTTACATAAATTTCATCTGGTTAAATTGTTTCTTAGCTGAAAGTCGCGAGTTTTTGTTAACGTTTTTTATAATTCTTATGGACGGATTGTAAAACTAATCTTATTGATATGAGACGTTGACAACATTTATTATTGTGCTATGTAAACGCACCATTACAACTTTTATCAAAGAATTACAGAGGGCAAATCATAAATGCAAATAAACAAGTATGCATAAAATACTCGTTTGTAAGTGACTCGACCCCAGTCAGCTGTTTATCGTAAGTTGCATGAGACAACCGTGCAAATTATCTACATTGTGTCGTCGGAGCAAACCTGTTCGTCCGTCTCACGTTATATTTTGTTTCGTAATTAGTGAGTTACTTCGTGCGAAATGCTTGCTTCATGGTTTTTAGAATTACTTATGAAAATTTTACAGCAGAAGTGTATTTAAAAGCATGGTTAGCGAAAATATTTACTGGTTTTAAACAAACACTATTGCGACGTTTGATAAATTCAGACGTAATGATTTTTAAACCATTTAGTCCGTGGTCTTTTGATGAGGACGCGTTACCCCGGTCTCGTAACAATTTTTTCTTACTTACTTAACTATAAAATCAAATCAACAGAAAGGAAAAAATAAATTCAACTTTACGTCGAGGATATAAGGCCTCCAAGTGTTTTGTTATGCCTCTTATTTGCACATGCAAATATGCACTGAACCTGTAAGGGTTTACATATTTTGATGCGGGAAATCTTAAATACCTACTTTTTATATTATACACACAACGTTTATGTGTACAACCATCCAATTTGTTGTACATACCAGCATATCGTGGCGGGGTTGCCAAAGGCTGAATCTCTGGGATGCAGAAAGTCCCCTCATACCTTTTCATGCAGCATAAGTGATTGTAGTTTATATAACAACCCTTTTGGGTCATTCGAATTAATTTTAGGGTAAAATTATTGTGAAATCAGGTAAATAAATAAACATAATTAAATATTTCTATATTGCGTTATCTAGATCTAAATTAAGCATAGATTTACCAATGATTAGTGTGATTATTAATTTGTTTTACGATACCTACTAACTTGTATATTGTAAAAATTACTTGAATCACAGCAGAAAGTTTAATGCTCTTGTAATATTTAGATAAAAAACGCTAAATTACAAATTGGGGATTGACGTGATATTCCCTTGCCACTGTTTTCAAGGAGAGAAACAAATGGTCTTGGTTGTATTATTTTAAAATATTTCCTTACTAACAGTTTCTCCCCTGAATAATCCTCAATTGTTTGCATTAAGGTACCAAATAAAATAACGGAACAGAAGCATTATATCCTTTTTTCTTTTATTAAAAGGTTACGTGAAAATATATGATCTGGCAGATGTGAGATAGTTACTTTGTAATATTATTACTGTAAGCGAACATGTAACGTTTCCCTTATACTAGTAAACGTACTGTTATGATACAATAAAAAGAGGAGGCTATTATTTCCCATACTTACTAGAATTATAATTATATTGCATCTACTTCCTAGTGTGCTTGTGTCGAAAGGTTTAACAGTTTACACATTACAATTTAGGATGGCATTTTGGGAAGGAAAATAAAAAAAGGACGCTTTAACCTAATAATATTACTTATTTATTTCATATACTCCCATGTTGCCAGAAATAGATTTTAAGAGATTTCCTTTTTCGTGGAGATTATATTAATCGGCTTCAATGTTATTGATGATAAAGTTGTATGTTTACTAAACATAGATTATTCGTGTCGGCTTATGAGCTAAAACGGTCAAGGGCCTTCTCCACAACCAGAAAATATTAAGTCTAATGACGATACAGGCGACGCGACGGTTTAAAACTTTCTGTCATTCTTTCTCCTGCCCTTATCCGATTATTTGGGGTCTGCGCAACATATCTTCGCCTTCCAAAGTCTTTTGCCAGTCGTCATATTTATGTTAACTCCTCTTTCTGTTATAATCCTCATTGATCGTAGGACTAACGATATTACTTTCCCTCGTCTCATTATATGACCATACCATCGAATTTAAAACTCGTAGCGAATGCATGTTATAAATTTTTTCTTGTGTGACTGAGGAAGCGGAGCGATGACATAATAGTGCGTATTATGTGACAAAGGGTTAGAAAATCATTATAAATAGTGTATAGTTACGTATAAATATCGATAAATCAACTGTTTTCGCAGCAATTCCTTTTCTAACACATAAAAAGGCAAGCTCCATAAAAAAGCATAGCAATTTTGATTAGTATTCAATGATGCATACCAGACGGATGGATAGAAATGCTATAACATAATTGTAATTTTGTTCTTACACCGGATGTGAATCCCTCTATGGAAAGGTTTGCATATAAAAACAACCATAAATGTGAGGTGTGACGTAACTTTTTTTTAGGGTTCCGTAAATAGGGTGTTTCTAAAAAATTATAAACACACAACAGTATTAAGGCATCTTGTATTATATTTTAGAAATTGCAGCGTGTAAAAACGCTGTACTAACTGTAAAAGTTTGTGAGAAATACACTTTTGCTTCATTAATTTAGCTTCTATAACTACACAATCAGAGAATATGATACTGAATAACTTCAAATGAAATACGGTCATTTAGGGATTCAAAAGAATTAAAAAATATGTTAAAACCTATTTAAAATTATTACACAATTTACTCATTATTTTATACATGATAGAAGTGTTAATCACCGGAAATAAAGATGATAATATGACGGCAGACAGGATAGCTTGGAAAAATAAAGTAAGTATTTTGGGCAGACTACAAATACTAAAAGATAACTGTGGGAAGATGTTCTTTGTGTTTCATTTTAAAAGCAATTAATTGGGCCTTTTTGTGTACGGAACGCTTTGAGTGAGAGTGTGCATCATTCTTAACGGACACTTTAAATAAAGGGTTTTGCTTTAGAGGCATTTGTTTTATAGCGATGTTAATAGCTTTAGGAGCGACGTAAATCCGATGAAAATTTTAACATTTTATGTTACGTTACTTTTCGACCTTTCCTTTTAAAGTATTATCCTGTTATTTATAGATATACATTTTGATATAGCTAACTTAGCTAAATAGGTATTCAGACTATATCGTACTTTCCACATGTTTATTTCCTTTAGGTATTTCCTACAAACTATCTAAAATAGAAGTTCCTGAGACAAGCGCGTTCAAACAAACACACTCTTCATCCATCCATTCATTAGCCTCTCTCCGTCCACTGTTGGACATAGGCCACCCCCACAGAACGCCCGAATAGATACGAGGCCGACATTCAAAGACTACGTTTCTGTTCCATATGTTGGAGTTGGATTTTTCGGTTGAACTCAGCGACACACTCTTCAGCTTTATAATTTTAGTATAGATTTTCTAAATTCATTATTTTCAATTTTTTAATCAATATCTTCTTTGTTGTCTGTCATCATAAGAGGAGGGTTATTTTGTTAACCGAAACAGCAACCTATTTGCGACAAATCCAATCGAGTTTGCTATTATGTATATTATGTATATAACGTCTAAATGCGTTATGTATTGGAACACATAATCCTAGGATGGGCTTCGATATAAAGTGGATGACGTAAGCATCACATAAAGGGTACGAAGGGGTTGGCTTAACTATGTGCAGTAAATACTCATTTTCAATGCTGGTGGGCTTTCAAATATTATGGCTGTAACATTTCACAATTTACCAATATCTTTAATATTAATATGCGGCTTCACACGCGTTTATAGTTAGCGCCCTATGGCTTTTAACCTAAAGAGGTATAGCCTTATGTGTTAATAAGATCTATAAGCTAAACAGTTGGAAAGTTCCATCAAAAGCCATTCAGTAGTTTCTGCGAGAAAGAGCAACAAACATCCTTGCTTCCATACATAAATTTTTTACAAAATCTGTTTATGATTATCAGTAGGATTAGCCAGCCATGATAAAATAGATTTAAGAAATCTGATACAATATTCTACTTCTTTATTACTATAATTACTTAAATAATATAATTGCCGTGAGCGGGGATTTAATCTGCGACCACGTGAACGGCAGTCCGTTACATTACGACGTCTAATCTATAACTCTGTTCATAATTGCTTGTAACGCGATAGGAACTAAGAATTTATCTTATCAAATGCGATAATAAAGTAATACCTACATAATTGACTACACTATAACATTACAATTCTATTATTATACACAAAAACATTACATTACTACTAAAATCGGAATAAACCTCACAAATTGTCGCTTAAAATCTTCACAGTACGTTGTTGCTTTTCATTAAAATTACAAAAGCTAATTCCTCTTGCATATTCTGACGTTTTACCCTACTCGCTCGTACACCGCTCGGTGTACGAGCTAAAACCGCCGGACATTCGATGAAGTTTAACAATGTTGATATTATCCGTTTTGTCGGGCGTAAAATGATTATGGCCCGCATTGTTTAGGTTAGCGTAGAATAATATAGTGTGCAATATAGTTTAATGTTATTTGTAGGCATTTACCAAAAAATTAATTCTGATCTTGAGAGATCAGAACTAAGTTTCTGGAAGTGGGATTTGAACTCACGACCTCTCGAGTACTAGCTATTCTATATGAGTATGAGATTCCAATGAGCCCGTCTGTCCTATTGTCACCAAGCTGTATTTCATGAATCCCTAGACAATTAACATTTTTATTATATTTGTTATATTAATTTTTAAGTTATAATTTATGTAGTTTAATCTTTTATAATGTTTTTCCAATCTGTAATATACAAAACCACTTAATACGAATAGACGTTAATAGTTTATGTGCAAACGTGATTAATTATTACAAAACTATTTAATATTGTTAATTATATAAATATTGGCTTCTGGCTATATTGAAGCCATAAATACTGACAAATATGAATACCTTAATACGAAGGCCTTTCATGTACTTATTTTTAATAACATACGTTATGTTTGGCCTCTGTATTGTATATGTGTGGATTCATAGCATGTTACGTGAATAACATTTACGATCTGAAAACAATAAATACTCTTAGATAATTGATGACACTTGCCACCATATCAATGGCCTTGTGAATTTTATATAAAACTAGCTGATGCTCGCGACTTAATACGCACAAATTTTTTAATCTGTGCAATAGAACTCCTTACACTTTTTATAAAATAGGCATCTTTACATGTAAAAATAAAAAAAAATTAAATACTAAAGAGTATAATTAGTAATTGCACACCATAATAATTTACAGAACTTACTTACTAGACTTAATAATAGGTACAAAGGGCGGTCTTATCGCGAGCTGCGATCTCTTCCAGACAACCTTAGAATGGACTATACATGTATATGTTCTTCATAGATATTTTAGTATTTTAACAGTGAAAGAATTATTGAATTACGTCTAGTAATTTTTCAGTTGATTCGTTACAATAATATATGTATCTTCTTTATAATATTAGTATAGACTATCTTGATGCTACTACTGCAACTAGCGTGATGGTCAAGGTATAGTATGCACCTTTTTTGCATTAAAAATAAGCCTGTTCTTCTCGGGCTCTAGATTTTCTGTGTACGGAATTTCATTGAAATCAGTTTAGTACTTTTGGAGAGATAGAGCGAGCAGACAGTGGTGTTACTTTTGCGTTTATAATAAAAACTAGTTAGTATCTTCATAGTTATCTGTGTTTAGTCCATTTCGTGTAAACTTTTTCCTTTTCTGTTTCACACATCCATCTTTTTTTTAATATTCCTCTAGTTTAACTCTATCAACATACTTCCGCAGAACACTCCTAACAATATTACTTTCCTGTAAAATGTTAGTATAGCTTCTTATTAAGTTTCTTTTTTAGTTCTTTTAAGGAACCCTAAAATAGAAATGACTTTACATGCTCACGTTCTGAATATTTGTAAAGATCTAGACAATGACGCATTTCATTTGAACGAATGAAATTGCTACCATTCCTTTGCGTTTGTTCAACATGAAATTGCCAATACATTCGTTTCCGGGACAAGTTAGCCCTGTGGGACTCCTATTTCTTGGTAATGGAAGATGGAGAATAAAATAAATGTTATAGAACTACGCTAAATCAGGCGCTGATGTTTGAATTTGTTGTTTCACTAAAATTCTGTTTCAAATTCTCTGTTAGAAATTATTTTTGCAGGCTTTATAACTTAGGTACATTTAGATTTTTTTTATTATAAAAACAAACATGCAGGCAAATCGACACCAAAGTGAGCTTAAATGGGTTTTATGTATGGTCACAGCCACGCAGCAGCAGATAGGTAAATTCCTAAAATTGCCAAGATAAGATTTCCGAAAAATTAAGTTGAATCCAGGCAAATATTCTACCCCGCATCTTTAGATAATTATAAAAAGGACTTGAATCCTGAAAATCAGATTAAATCTGATATTTTAATGTGCCTTTTTGGCCCATTATGAAATTACATAACTAGTTCATATCTTATGGCAGTCAAATTGCACAATGTCCATATATGTATGTACTAACATTTTCTTTGTTTATTCTCTAAACAAAAATGAGTAGTCTACGAAAAATTAGATAAGGATATGATAAAAATGTTTATATTCTACATATTTCGTGTGCAAGTTATATATTTTTCTTTAGAATTACATAGTTACATAAATACTTACCGTCACACCTTTTTCCCCATTAGGGTAGAGAGAAACTATCTGGCGGCATCTGCTCCCTTGGCACTACACTCGTATATCTGGTCGAAGGTTGTTAGTGCTACGCCCCTGATACTTTTAAAGGACATCAGATGAGAGAGTTTGCCTATAGTTATTCTCTTGTCTTTAGAATTGTATTTAATTCAAATACTTTTTTTTCAAAAGAAAGACTGGATGTAAGAAGTTTTATTAATGTTTCGTTCATCAATCTTGTAATCAATCTCCCTCTTGCTAATCCCAAGTGGATTCGAATCCAGTATCTGTTAAAAGCATTAAGTAACAGATTTTTTAAAGGAAAGAACTTTATTTATCGGTTTTTAACTTTGAAATTTTGGAGCATTTTTATGAATGTCTCACGTAAATGCTTAGATTTACGGCCTTATTCATAATGACATATCGGAGGTTTAAACGGAGATTTTATCGGAGAGATAATAAACGTTTTAGCGTAAAAAGACTTATGAATAACATACATATATATAATTATCTAAAAATCTGTTACTTAATGCTTTTAACAGATACTGGATTCGAATCCACTTGGGATTAGTTTTAACAATTTTCGCGAACGTTTAAACCGATCAGTCATTATGAATAAGGCGGTTAATGATTAAGTTTATTCGGACGTAACCGTATTTAGAGGTTCTTATGTTCTCGTTATTCCTGACATGTGAAAATATTGGTAGAAATAAACTATGTACACCTATTGAAATAAGGGCGGAATTAGAAGCTTCTTTCAGTATAAAAAATCACGAGTAATTGTTACAAATGTTCAGTTAAAAAATTAAATTCTGTAGTTACATCTAAATGTGTTTCAAGATTTTTTTATTTAAATATAGTTACATAGTTACTATTCTATATTTAATGCATCAAAATCATCGTCGATTTAATTGTACTGGTTTTTTTTATTTGGTTTTATTTAATTTTCTTTTATTCTCTTTTGTGTTTTGTTTGGTTTTTTTTTTAATGTAATATTTTTAATCTCACTATTTAATTAAACTAACTGTAACTCATAAACAAATTGAACTGTTAGCACACTAAGAACATCTGTCTTCTGAGACACAGGTACTAACCTAATTTAGGAGACAGAGAACACATGTAAATTGTTTGTTATGTTATTAGTCCCAATAAAGATTATTATTATTACTTATTTGTTTTTATTTATATTCATCTCGACTAACCGGTAAAACACCGACGACACGGGCCAAGGCCAAGTGTTCATCGGTGGAACTAGCAATATGTTGAGTATTAGGTAAAATGTTTGATGAATCACCTTGTAAAAATTTGCGAAGTAATCTGCAAGTATTTAAAATGGCTGCCTTTTGCATAATTTGTTAAGTATTGGACGGGAGGTTTAGGGTTGTCAATGATTGATGCAACTGCTTAGGAATTATTCCTGTAGTGGAAAGCACTATGGGAACGATTGTAACTTTCTGTAAGTGCCATAATCGTGCTATTTCCTCCTTAAGTTCAGTATATTTTGGTAATTTATTATTATAGTTACATAGTTACTATTCTTTAGTTAATGCATCAAGAATCATCAATGCATCGTCGATGTATCAAAAAGACCCGGATCTGATAAGTTATTATGACTAATATGTTTTTGACTTCTTCAACACGTTGTTAGTTAATAACTATTGTGTCATTATTTATTGTACGTTTTGGAAGATTTATAATGTAAGAACAAAAGTGTTGTAATATGTGTTGAGTAGGGCATGATCTCTTTAAGTAGCTAATTTCGCTAATATGAAGCTACAGTTTTTCTTACTGCTGTAGTTATTATGAAAATTCGATTTCAATAAGTTTAATCAATACGTCTTGTGGGCTGGTTATGGTTGGTTGTTAATGTTGTTATATTTACCAAAATAGTTTTGTATGTATCGCAACAATTCGTAAAATCTCCAAGTTTGAATAGTTGTTACTAATTGCCCTGGTAACATGTTATTTCCTTGAGGAAAACGTGTAACCACAAATAGTTGTTCGTAACGATAGATTCATTATCGAATACGTTACATGTAGGTATATGATCCATGGCTGATTTAATTGAATCTATACTAATACTAGCTGACCCGGCAAACGTTGTTTTGCTATACCTACTAAAAAAAAGGCTTGAAAAATAGATGTTGGCCGATTCTCAGACCTACTGAATACGCATGTAAAATTTCATAAAAATCGGTGAAGCCGTTTCGGAGGAGTACGGAAACTAACACTGTGACACGTGAATTTTATATATAAGATTATAAAGCATAGGAGTTTATTTGTTTGAACGCGCTAACCTTAGGTTGTGATTTGAAAAATTCTGTTTCTGTTTCATAGTGTCCATTTATCGAGGAAGGCTATAGACTATATAACATCAAGCTGCAAGCAATAGGAGCGAATCAGTCCTGAAAAATGTTCCAAGACGTGGAAAATTTACAAAATTCCACGCGTACGCAGTCGCGGGCAACAGCTAGTAAGAAATGATAAGGCCAGTTTGTCATCAAGCTAGTACATATATTCATAGTGTTAGATAAGTTAGATTATGTTTTCTTGAATATCGATATTGTTAAAGGAAACAAAAATATTGTGTTATATTAATTTTTTCTGTTAACAGATTATGTTTTCATGTAAAATTTACCAACTATTTTTAGATTATAGGTATTTTGCAAATTTCCTTATGGACTATAATGTTCAAAATTTCGTATTTCTCGTAATTATTTTACTAATCATCATTCTTTATTTCTTAATTTTTCGCAAAATGCGATCCAACGTTTTTTATTTCACGTATATTCAGGTTCGCAACGACATGATTAGATTAGACAAACTCTGTTAGTTGCACCAATAAAGGATTAATACTATTTTATGACAGAGTCGGAAAGGTCCGCGCACAATTTAATTAACCGAAACTTTCTTTTACTCGGCTCAATAATTTAATAAAGTTTGATACAGAATTTTGTTGTGATTATTAATCTGTTTGGAAGTTTAATTCCCTAAATTAGGAGGTTAATTTGTGTTTTGTTTGGTAAAGTTAGTGAATTTGCAAAGGCAAGATAAAAATAATGTAAATTAAAATAGTTAAAGCTTTAAATTTTTATTAAAATCTATTTTGCCAAACAATTTTTAACTTCTGTATTAATAATATTTGTCTGGTATTCTGGTACCCATAACACAAGCATATTAGCTTAGCTTGGGACCAGAGGACGTTGTGTAAAAGTCCATAAAAAAAATCGTACGCCACAAGTTGGCATTATGTCGCGCGCAGCCTGTTAGAGCGGCACTGTTACTCACTACCACGAAGTATAGATAGAAGGAGTCCGAACGGTATAGGCTTTTCCATAATATTTCGTGTACACATTAATAAACCCAGATCATAGTTCTATTTTCTGCCACTGGCTGCGCAAGTGTTCAGGGCGTACCGATGCTATTATTATTATTACATGTAAACACGCGCTGGCTCGTGAAAGTTGAATTTAATTTAATTATTATTATTAAATTAAATATAAATTTAATTAAATATTTTTTCCACAGGTGTCAATAGCAATAAAATTTCCCGCGTAAGAATTCAAACGAGTACTCCTTGAAAAATGGCGCGCTCTACCGGCAAAAAATCTGTCCCTTAAATTGAGACCATTCGTTCAACATTACGTTCGGACTCCTTCTATCTATACTTCGTGCTCACTACAATCCGACCATTGTAGCATGGTAATATTCAGTTTACATCTTGCATCGATAGATGGCGTGCTACCTTAAATTGAATCGCGCTATACTTTCGATCCTTCGCTTGGTACTAAGTTCATACCAAGCTATTCATCTGTCTCTTACAGCACCCTATGGGAAAAGAAATATTTTTCTGTTAATCTTGTGGTGTTAAAACCACAAGATTATTATTATCTATCTATTTTGTACCCAGTTTTTAGGGTTCCGTACCAAAGTGAAAACGAAACTCTTTTATTGAGATTTGAATTTTGAGTCCATCCGTCTTAAACTACTAGCTTATTAGAAATTTTCTTCAAATCTTTATATGTATATATAAATCTTCTGTACGTGTTTTTGTAATTGAACGCCTCCTAAACGGCTGGACCGATTTTGATGAAATTTGTTGTGTGTATTCAAGGGGGTTTGAGGATGGTTTAGATTCACAATTGGCTGGACCGATTTTGATGAAATTTTTTGTTGTTAATTTTTGCACAGAATTGTATGGCAAAACAACGTTTGCCGGGACAGCTAGTATTATTATATTTCAAATGCGGTGTTTTTACAGTCTAAACTCGTATCGTAGTGAAATGTCTAGAATAGTATTAGAAATGGTTTCCCAATCACCTCTAAGTTCACTGTTGTATCATTCATAGAAATAAATTCTTGGCACGCGGCGTATCCGCGTCGGTCTGTAGTTTTGTATTTAAATACTGTAGTAATGCAGAAATATTTGTATTACTAAGCGATTGCACTAATGTAATAGCATTCTTGTTCTGTTTTAGTATTAACCTTTGTATCTAAAATCTTCCTGCTTTTACTTTTTAGTAGTGCCTGTTACACTTCGCTAGATATAACTATACCTACTATATTACAAAGAGATAAGGTTTGTAATATGTATCTACGGGATATTTTTTGAATGTGATGGTGCGATCCTAAAGCTGTTGCATTATTTTGAGCGTTCCGTCACTTGTGGAAAATGGAATCCAATGATTATATTATTGTAGATACATAGTTGAATTTGTGACAAGAAAACTATATGTGGAAAAGTAACGTTGGGAGTTAGGAAGATACGAAGGTGCGAGTAACGCTGTTGATGTCATCGGCGATGTCCTTCAAAAGGGTCAAGTGCGTAGCATTTCAAACCGTCATGCATTATAATCAGATAATTTTGTAAGTGTAAATGAAGCTACAGAAGTTAAACACACTTTCTAAAGTGTGTTTAACTGTGTGTGGGCACTATTTAGTCTCTGCCTACTCCCATGGGGAAAGGCGTGACGTTAGAAACGTGCTTGGATAGTTCTTTATTATCTATTTGCAAATGATTCCAAATCTTTAGTTAACGACATCCTAAATGAATTTAGTCGTACACCGTAATTAATTTGAATCGGTCACGCTTATTATTATGACTACGTATTAAGACTTGTGTGTGATTAATGACGTCACTCGTGCCATTGGACGTTGATAAATGTTATCTTCTGTTATCGGTTGATCTGCGGCGTACTGTTTGCCCCACTTATTAATAAACCGTGATGTTTGGTTTTGTTCCAATATTCTCTTAGGTTCTTGCAAATAAATGAATAAAGTCGGTGAAGTTGGTTTTAAAAGATCTGCTGTGTTCTAGAACAATGTCTTAAATAAATAATAAATAAATAAATATTCAGGACATTTCACACAATGTCCTCTTGTCCCAAAGTAAGCTATATTTCTATGCTTGTATTATGGGTACCAAATACGGATAGACTACATATACTACTTTTCTTTTGTTAATACATACTTATAATACATAGAAAACACCCAGACGCTGTACAAACATTTGTATGACATTTATGGATATCACACAAATGACTGTCCCAAGCGGGAATCGAACCCGCGACCTCGTGATCGGCAGTCCATTACATAAACCACTCCACCACGAAGCCCGTCTTAAAATTGATGTGGATAAATCCGCGTGGTGCCGAATTAAGAATACAAATGTCACTGCCCCACAAACCGTGTGCTAATACACCTGGTGGACGAAGCATCGTACATCAAATTCTCTCAAAGTAGAGGAGGCTTGTGCCTAACTGTGGGACGTTTATGGTGGACAGAGATAGAAATATCTGTCCATTAGTTTACAGTTTCAGACATTAGTTAGACAGCTTAGAAGTAATATTAGCATATATAGCATTTTATAAGAGAGAAAAGACTCAACTGACCCTCTATGTCTATGATAATACGCGCCTGGTCAGCATTATATGATAGCGGACTAAAAAATATTGCCGATGTAATGAAACCCATACCAAATAAGGAAATGTTAAGACTGCGAAGTAATTTGTATAAATTAATAACTATCTATTGTTTAACCGAGTATATTGAAATGAAAATACCTTCACAATTAAACCAGGTTTGTTTAATCTTCCATGTCTAAAACCGCAAGAGAAAATATTATGATTAAAACATAAAATTAACCCCAACAAATCCTCACCAGTATCGCTTTAGGAATTCGTCCAATTCCTCGCGTGACGCGGCGCAGGTGATGCCTTAATTAATATGAGATTCCAAGGAATTACATTCGAACCGTAGTAATCTGTACTATACTGTTTACGTAACTTGTTTTGTATATTTTTCTTGACAATATTTGTTTCTACTAACGCTATAATTGGATTTGAAGATTGTATTAACGGAAAATTCCTTTTTCCGTGAAGAAAATCTTCCAACGGTCTAGTAACAGGCACGACAAACTCATTGCTTCGGAAAGGTATGGAATCGGAGTTAAAAAAAATTGTTATTCAATCAGAATCATGATGTTTAAATAAGTAGTTAATGCGAAGTATTTTTGCCATAAATAAACGTGTTAAGATCTTTGCTATGGATATTAACGAATTAAATTATCCAAATCTAGCCTGTTGTCTTGTGTACATTTCGTGACTAACTTTATTTGACATTTCTGGGGCTCTTGTGACGTCATCCTATTTGTTACTTACGGAAAAATAGTCTATTTTTAGATTCAGCCTCATATTTGCGACTGCGCAATGCAATCTCCTGTTAGAATAATTAAATACGCTAAAGTAATTAACTAATTACAATATAGGCTTACATTGTTTCTAATTTGTTTATCTATTTTGTACAAAGTAAGTTAGTTGTAAAGTAAGTAGTAAAGTAGTTAGTTGCTATTCTCCCACTGTCTGTCTAAACTTATCCTATGGTCTAACGTGATTGTAGATCGCTTACATATCCCCGGGAACAATTGAATGAAAGAGGTTGCTACAAGTGGCCGAGGCTGGGAAAAACTGGAGAATTTTGCACTGGATCAGGCGTCTTTATATTATAGCCTTCTGTCCTTGAAAATGGATTAAAGGGTTCTGTCATCATCATCTGATTGAGGTGAGGTTATAGTTATAGAAGACTGGAAGAAAAAAAATGATGCACCGACACCAAATAATGGGATAAGGGCAGGACGGTTGATTCTCACTAAGCACTGCTTAAATTGTATTATCAATTTAGTACACTTATGCTAACTATAGGCATAATGATGACATTTTGAGTGCCAGTCTCGCCTTACAATTACTGCTTTTTTATCAGCAAAATGTAATATTTAAGTGCTATTATCAATGACAATAAACAAGTACCTATGTATTACAGAATCCGGAATGCGTACACACAAGTCGTTTCTGATAACAGTTTTGTTCCAAATAAACGTAAACAGCTTTTAATATTTGTTTCTGTCCACGTATAAGGAATCTTACAATATTTGTCACTGAAGTTGAAGGCATTTCAAAATAATAAGACAATTATTTATTATCAAAGGTACAATTTATTGAAGTCGCGTGCTCAACTCGAGTCTAGTTCAATTACAGCAAAGAATTTATTTATTTATTTTTTATTATACACCATACATATTATCTTAAAATTAACTTTTAGAATGTAATTTAATTTTGTTTTGTAGTAAGTATAAGTATTAAAATTATAGATTTTATGGAGCCATATAAAGTTCTCGATTACATTTATTTTTTCACCCGCACCCTGATATAAAACAGTCAGCTACTTACGGAACGGAGCAAATACGTTTTATCGGTGAATGAATGTGAGTCAGACGGTCACGTGGATAACGCCGTGTAGCAACCTAAGATTAACAATGCTAGACTGGACAGTTCGAGTAGGTTATCACCGGCATTACGTATTTTTAACACAATCTCAGTTTGTTTTTAAAACAACATAAGGCCAAGGAAAAACCAACTTCTGAGATAACTTCGCGATTTTTATTGTTCTGTTCTTAAGCGAAATTTTGCTGTGAGTTAATGCCACTTTCCAAAAAGTTCTATGTTCCGCGTCCGTATGATTAACTATTTCAGTATTCTTCTTAGTCATAAACGTTTTAATGTTGAGCACAAGCCTTTTTCACATTAAAATAATGTTTCGTTTAATATGACCATTCTATTATACCGCGATGAAAGGTTGTAGTTTCGAATTCTGCTACTTTTGGAATCTTTATCTTTATCTTTACTTCGTATAAAACAAAGTCGTTATTTTTGTATGTATGTCCCTATGTGAGCTTATATCTTCAAAAATACGCAACGGATCTTGATGCGGTTTCGTTTAATAGATAGAATGGTTCAAGAGGATGGCATTTTTACATAATTTGTTGGGGTTTGCTGTATATTGGATAAGATATGATTAAATATGCCGAGAAATTCGGACGCGCGCGAGCTATAAATGAAAACACTGCCTTATCTATGTGCGGTACAACAAACTAATGTATGGAGGAATTGTTTGTTACCTATAGTTCTTTAAAAAAGTCCGCGAGGGCATAATGTCTATCTTTTAAGGGAAACCCGCTATACCCACAATAATGTCAAAAAAAATCTCAAATTTAATAGGGTGTTTTCAAAAAGCTATTTATGTGTATATAGTAATATTTTTTATCAAATTAAATAGCTTAGTTAGCTTGCGCAATTAATATAGATTATAACTACTCTTTACAGCATGCAATTTAAATGAATATCTTAGGAGATATAACGAAAAAAGAATTACGCGCGACAAAATAAAATACTTAAACTGTTGGCTGAGCAACGCGAACGTTTCCTCGGTCTTCTATCCATTATGGTTATTGTGCTTTCACGTAAAGACTACTGGATGGATTTTCATGAAACTTTCTAATGGAAAATGGAATAGAAAACGAACTTATATTCTATCCTTTTTACTGCGGGTAACACCGCGGGGCACAGCTAGTATTACATATAAGAATAAGTTTTTGCATAATTCTTACAGCCTTTAAAGCGACTCGGATGCGACAATACATTCTATTCTTACTCTCCGACAACAAGGAACTCCTTAGATTTTCCTTATTTTCGAAGAAATTTTATCACGAGTTTTCCTCTATGTTATATTATTAACTACTCCACAAAAACCGCAAATTTGTTAAATAAATACAAATGTGGTTTATAAGAAAAACAAAGTATACTTAAGGAATTAATAATATTAAGTGACTCTAAAATATCATTGCGAAAGTAATAAATTTTCTGGCTGTCAGCCAGTCTGCGACCCCCAGACGTTTACGCGCGTGGGTGTACATTTCAGTCGTCAGTAATTGGTTACTGTTCGCAAATTATATGGGATTTCCCAACCTAATCGTGGAATAAACACAATACAATAGCAAAATTGAACCTACTTTACGAATAAGTGTTGGATGTTTATTTCTTTCTATTTGCCAATGTGAATTTGAACGTTCAAATTCACATTGGAGAAATTCTCCTTTATTTTTCTCCTTAAACAGGGATTATACTAAAGCTGCGTAATTTAATTACACAGGAACTGGATTGTATCGCACCACCACCAAAAGCCCGTATCTCTGTGTATTTCAGGGTTGCCTTATATATCCATATATCTGCATGTATTTTCGGAGATTAGTGTTGGGTTATCTAAAGGAACTATGAGAATTAACTTTCGTATGTACAATAATTAATTATCTACGTATAACTATAGTTTTTGTTATATTATGGTGTTTGATTGATGATGTAGTATAATGGGTGCCCTTCAGACGTCACGTCTATTTGGAGATTATGGCTGGGCCAGATGGGTGCTGATTTATACTGGCCAGAATATGCTTGGCGATTCATTTTAACACTGAGTTCCTTGCAAGTAACTTAGCTTAGGTGTTTTCTATTGCTTTGGTTTCGAGGCTTCTGTCTGCAACAGTTGCTATGTTACACGAAATTCTTGGGTGTGTTATTCGCCATTGTTTACCAAAAAGGTCCAATTTACAAATTTACCAATTCTGTATTTTCTTTAAGTCCTTTCATCCTTTCTTTAACTTTAGATGAAATTGCAGGGCAACTGCCTTACCATTGGGTTGCAAAGGCAATCGTTGCTTGTTTTGTTAATTGAACTAAATATTATCGTAACATACGTATAAATAAATTAATTGAATATATTCTAGTAAGCATAATAATAGTATTTTCTAAATATAGATCAAAGTAAGCGGCTCGCCCAGTTTTTACACTATCACTACAATGTACATATATTGTAATCGATTCTTTCGTCACGAATAATTATATCAGTCTATCGTTACGAGTTCTTATAGATAGGTTACCAATTATTATAAAGGTTTTCTATCATCTAATTTTAAATCTTCTCATTAAATCTAGGTTCTAATTTTTTATAAAGCTATTATTATTAGCAATTAGACTTTATACTTCAAAATATTTCGTAAATTTTATAAGTAATCTTAAATAAAATCCAATCCTATTGGAATACACTTTATTGCATGTCATATTCAAATACAAAACTGGTATTACCATTGTTATGTTCACGTTTTTTGGTTAATAAAAAATACCTAGTACATATAAAGTAATTATGTGAGTTATTATCGCCCATTAGCTTCTATATATTCTAACAATATTTCAAAATGCTAGTATTCAATAAAATCTGTTTAGTTTATGACTAATTTACTAGCTACTTGCGATGTACAATAGTCTAGTTGTGTGTCACGATTCAAAGATCATTCTGACGTGTTATTGTTGCTGCGATTCACGTTAAAATATTTGTTTAAGGGCCTACATCAATATTATCGTATATCGTCGCCGACACGTACATATTAACACAGCCAGTAGGCACAGAAAATGAAGAATTAGGGATACTTTTCCTATTTACTCAAAATCTACTAAATATATTTTAATTCTGATTTACGTGTTTCTAATGTTTTTAAAGTTATTTCATTAGTTAATACGCGATAATAGACCGACAATTGAAAAAAATAAAAAATTTGAGAGGTTGTTTCGCCAAGATTTTCTATCGAGAAAACTTTTTTCAATCGCTTTTCTGAGTTGATGCGATCCTAGATCATATATTGAAAAAAAAATATACTTAAAAATTAGAGCTCTAGCCATTCAATCTAAAGAAACAATGAAAACTTCGTACATAGAAAATGCACGAAGCTATTTTGGTATCGTCTTAACACGCTTTTATGAGCTTTTCTATATTTATCTACTAATATTCTGTGTAAAATCTTTAAACATTATTTGCACCAACTCTAGTTAGTAAATAATAAATATTTTGGACATTTCACACAAAAAATACGCAACAATATACCCTCTCTTTAATTGGAATTGTTCATAATTTTTGACCTACTGTTTTTATATTTTTTTTAGAAAACAGATTATTTTAAGCAACTAATTTCAATATTATTGAAATATTCACTATATAGAATTTTATAAAAATACCTCAGTATATTATTTGAAATGTGACGTCATCGTTGTACGCAATCTTTGTATTGCCTTTTCCTGATAGACTTAAGACAGATTGCAATACATCTTTTCAAAGTTGCCAAGTTGATATAATAGACCAATTTCAACTCCCCCACAAAGTAGTATATCCCCTAAGAACGCCTTAATATTTTAAGTCCTTCATTTCAAGGACAAATAGAGATCATTAGCTTTTTTGGAAAAATAATCGCTAATATAGCAAATTTTCCATTTTTTTTTAGATTTTTTAATTTAAATTTTTTGAATCATGATCAGAAACTATTCCCCGAAATGGTTTTTGAATTAAGAGTTAAAAAAAATATGAACAATGCCAATTCAATCGACTCCATTTCACGGTTGTCTGTAAGAGATTGCAATATTTGCGATAAGACCGCCTTTTGTACCTAATATAATATTTATTGTTATTAATATTTGTAAGGTATTTTCTGGCGTACAATAAAGAGTTTTCATTCATTCATTCAAAAAATATTATAGTCATATGAAACCAGCTCACCCGGAAAACGTTGTTTTGCCATAAAATAATGTTAAGGGTATCCTTCTATCCCTTATCATTTAAGTGGTATTAAAAAATTGATATTAGCCGATTCTCAGACCTACAGAATATAATATAACATAATATAAAATTTCATAAAAATCGGTCAAGCCGTTTCGGAGGAGTATAGGATATATTATTACATGTTGCAGTGCATGCTAATAAATGAGCGATGACAATGCAATAATTTAGAAATCAGCGATTTTTTTATTGAACTAATATTATAACTTGTTTTTTGTTTTTAAACTAAGGAGATTTATTATGTTGCAATTTATATGCGAACGTGTCGTAATAGTGTTTTTTTCATGTTTGTCAATGGAAGATACCAGAATAACTAAATTATTCGCGACATATAGCCATCGCTCGTCAATCCCCTTTCGAAGATTGAAGGCACAGCCACACTTTTATTGAATTGATACGAGTTTTATTTGATATTGGGACAACATTTACGTATTTTCTTAGAATACACGAGTTTATAGGCTGCATGAATTTTAAAGTGTCGTAAACAACACTTAGCGATGAGATCATCGATATTTTTCTTTGAATATAGCGAGACATGGTTACTGTTCTTTTTTTAGGGTTCCGTACCCAAAGGGTAAAAACGGGACCCTATTACTGAGACTTCGCTGTCCGTCCGTCCGTCCGTCCGTCCGTCCGTCTGTCACCAGGCTGTATCTCAAGAACGGTGATAGCTAGAGAGTTGAAATTTTCACAGATGATGTATTTCTATTGCCGCTATAACAACAAATACTAAAAATAAAATAAATATTTAAGGGGGGCTCCCATACAACAAACATGATTTTTTTACCGTTTCTTGCTCGATACTAATAACGTTGCCTTATGTTGCATATATAATGGTACGGAACCCTTCGTGCGCGAGTCCGACTCGCACTTGACCAATTTTTTTATATTTACAAAATGAACATAATATGTAGTCTGGTGATGACTACATGATTTAGTAATATGTGATGTCCAATTACAATCTACCTAAAGTAATTTATTAATTTTGCAATTGACATGCCACAGCATGTCAATTTCAAGTAAAAGCATACTTTTACTTGATAAATTAAATTATGGTGGAAAAAGTGATACCGTTCCGTAGCTCTGCCAACTGAGCTTATTGCGGTCGTGCTTTCAGTAATCAAATTAGGCCACCATAATCGTCACTCGATTGAGTTTATCACTTTTTCCACCATAATTTAATTTATTAAATACAATCTACCTTTTAATAAGTTCGATTTCGCTAGAAAACTGTATTTCTGTCATCACGTAGGACAGTGTTATGCATTACTTCCAAAGTTTTATACACACATCATGCGTAAACGCGTTTTGTTACTAATTAGCCTTCAACAAAAAGCCACATTGTACATAACATTTTCTAGTCGTAATTTTTTTATACTTGTTTCTATTGAAAATTAAATCAATGGCTTCGTGCATAGGAGTTAGTACTTACTACTGTGTCAGAAACTAGACATAAACATGTAACTTGTTACTATAATGTATAAGAAAATACCATTCAACTCCTTTGCAAGTCATTGCTCTGTATCTAGCTGTGTTGTAACTGGGACATTTTCACTAACACTCAAACTAATGCATGAACAATAGAGAAATAGACACCTATTGATTGAGCGTTTAATTTAATATTCAACAACTGTAGTTGTTAATGGATTAATGGTTTGGAGATTGCGTAGTTAGTATTCCAATGCTCCGTCTGCCATCAGAGATATTTTAACTGCGCTGGGGTTTTTATGTGGAAGCTTATTTGTGCTTATTTTGTACCTCGTACATGTCAAGTACAAAAACCAAAAGATCACGAGTCGCAAGCATGTCGGTTTTTTTAAATCATCCGCTTTAAGAACCTACTTTTATTAGGGTTTCGTACCTAAAGATAAAACGTAACTATTACTGAGACCTCGCGGTCCGTCCGTCTGTCATTAGGCTGTACTTCTGGAACGGTAAAAAATTTCTCAGTTCGTGTACAGTTGATGCTATAACAACAAATATTTATCATCATCATTCACTTGCCCTATCCCGTATTTGTGATCGGGGTATTTTATGATATTAACGTCACGAATCCTTTTGTTAGCCAGCCGAAATCGTACTTGACCAACCAACCTTGAAAACCATATACTTACGTAGTACATATTTCCACATAAATGTGTGGGATACATAAATGTATTAAACTGCTCTGAATACAGATACCATGCGAACAGTACGCATACCAAATACCTATGCGAGTTTCCTCATAACGGTATCCTTGACCGCATATAAATCGCTCTACCATAAAACTACATTGATATTAAGAAAAATAATACTTTAGTTAACAATATTATATCCCATATCTGCAAGATTTTCAGTAACTTTTTTCTTTTGTCTAAGCAAATACAAGTGTATAAGTGATATCCTTCAAAAGGTTCAAGGCTATGGCCAGATGTTTGAGTGTAAATAAAGCCAAGGAAGTATGTTTGGATCGTAGCAATTTACGCTCTATATTCTCTGCATACCCCTATGGGAAATGATGTGACGGTATGATGATAACCACTAAAAAGCGATTAACTTTATCACTTACTAGCTGTTACCGCGACTTCGTACGCCTGGAATTAAAAAGAAATCTGTTTTTTGTAACATTTTCCACTAATACTTTGCTCCTATTGGTCGCAGCGTGATGTTAAGAATTCAACAAAATAATTTTTCAGTTCGAATCAGTAGTTTCCGAGATTAGTGCGTTCAATCAAACAAACTCTTCAGCTTTATAATATTAGTATAGATTTAATTAAATTACAACTGAAACTGTTTTTAAATACGTTTCATAATTTGTCTTTGTCATAAACACAAAGCAACATTGCAACTGACACCAGGGTAATTAATTATAATTATATCGACCTGGGCTATATGTGCACATCGTCACTATAAAATATTCATTGATTATTGTTGTTCTTTCGCTTAGAATAGACACGGTACTTTAGTAATTTTATAGTTTAGTTCTTAGTAACTAGCTACTTATTTAGTGTTTCTCTTACTAGGCGTATGATTTTTGCATTCAATTCGTGTTAATGTGTGTTGTTCGCAAGCACCTGTTCTGTCTGTCTGTAAAGTCTGCGAATAATTAAACAATTTTCTATTACATACCTCTGGATATAAAGGGACTACTGTATTCGTACCGTTCGTAGAGTGACAGTGATAGTACCTGAGTCGCAGAACTCAATCGATATCTAACTAGATATGATGTCAAAAATAAAATAATTTTGAAAAATAGGCTGCGGGGTATTGCTTCCCATGCAGTCGTGACTTTCGTGGCAAATACATAAAAATAGCTACTGTACTGGCTGTTTTCTCATTTCGTTTACATAGAAGTTCGATGTTATTCAAAGCACTGTAGACATAAATATTTAATGTTAATTTAAACTAAAAACACTGAAAACTGACACAGACAAACATCGGCGTGACGCTTGAGGATATTTTGTACGCAACACTAAAAATATTAATATCTAATATTGCATTCATTCGAATAAAGATATTATCTTAAAATTTTCTAACAGTTGCGCGACTCATTCGTTTAAATAAAACTACTTTTTACGGATTTAGAAGCTATTATCTCTAAATACACCTTTTAACTTATACTAGCTGTGCCCTGCGGTGTTACCCGCAGTAAAAAGGATATTAATAAGTTCATTTTCTATTCCATTGTCCATTGGAAAGTTTCATGAAAATCCATCCAGTAGTCTTTACGTGAAAGCACAATAAACATAAACATTGGAGTACGGATAGAAGACCGAGGAAACGTTCGCGTTGCACAGCCAACAGTTTCAAGTATTTTATTTTGCCGCGCGTAATTCTTTTTTCGTCATATCTCCTAAGATATTCAATTAAATTTCATGCTGTAAAGAGCACTTATAATCTATATTAATTGCGTAAGCTAACTAAGCTATTTAATTTGATGAAAAATATTACCATATACAAATAAATAGCTTTTGAAAACACCCTATTGAATTTTATAATTTTTTAGACATTATTATGGGTACAGCGGGTTTCCCTTAAAAGATAGACATATGCCCTCGCGGACTTTTTTGAAGAACTATAGGTAACAAACAATTTCTCCATACATTAGTTTGTTGTACCTCACATAGATAAGGCAGCGTTTTCATTCATAGCTCGCGCGCGTCCGAGTTTCTCGGCAAATTTAATCATATCTCATTCAATATACAGCAAACCCCAACAAATTATGCAAAAAAGCCATCCTGTTGAACCATTCTATCTATTAAAAAAAACCGCATCAAGAACCGTTGCGTAATTTTGAAGATATAAGCTCACATAGGGACATACATACAAAAATTACGACTTTTTTTTATAAGAAGTAAGTAAGGAGGACTTGTAATAGTAATAAATCGAATGATAGCTTGATTTTGTATTGTGTAACTTTAATTGGTTACATGTAGAGCTTAGTACACTTACGCTAATTTTAGCGTAGGTATAATGTTAATTAAGCATGGCTAAATGCTGAGACAAGACAATCTTAAGAGGCAGAGAGCGTTTGAATTGCACCTTTTTATTGTGTTATTGTTATTTTTTGCCTTTATTAACACGCTTCTATTAGCCTCGTTTATATCTATCTAGTATCTAGATTTTAACATAAAATTATAAAATGTTACCTAATCCATACCGATGACAATATAGTTAATTTGAAATTACAAACAGGCAATAATAGTAGTATGCCTCAATTTAGTTATTATATAAAACATTAAGGGTCTTATTCATAATGACTTATCGGAGGTTTAAAAGTTCGCTAAAATCGGTTCGCGAAAATTGTTAAAACTTGTTATTCACAACAGTCTTTTTACGCTAAAACTTTTATTTTCTCTCCGATAAAATCTCTGTTTAAACCTCCGATAAGTCATTATAAATAAAACCGTAAGTAATTACTTAATTGAGCTGCCTGTTTTATTAGATTTAAACAAATCATATGTAAGCCTGTCTAGTTTTTAGCGTAATGTAATAAGCACTATAGAATATATTTTATCAACGCTTGAGTTTGAACTGAGCCGCCCCGTTGTAAGTGGACAGTTTTATTTGAGCCTCTAGGTCAAAACTATCAACCTATTCGAGCACATTTAGTTATGTAACAGACAGACAACTTACGAACGTTAGAGATGACGGTTTTATTTATTTTTATAATATACTAGCTGTTGCCCGCGACTTCGTCCGCGTGAAATTTAGAAAACTTTTCATCCCTTTTTTCGCAATAAAAGGTAGCCTAAGTTTTTTCTCAGGGTCTAAAGATTGTCAAAATCGGTTGAGAGGTTTAAGCGGGAAAGCGTAACAGACAGACAGACACAGTTACTTTCGCATTTATAATATTAGTAGGGATACAACCATTTTGCCTGCGGCTTTGCTCACATAAACAATGATTTTTAGAACTATCATAAAGATTTGGTCCAGCTTTTGTTTTCATTGTAATACTAGCTGATGCCCGCTATTCTGTAAGCGTGTAATTTATAAAATTGTCTCCGTTTTTGCAATATTTTTCGCTGATGTTTCGCTCCTATTAGTCGCAGCGTGATGTTACATAGCCTATATAGCCTTCCTCGATAAACGTACTTTCCAACACTGAAATATATTTTTTAATCGGACAAGTCGTTCATGAAATTAAACACACAAAGAAACTTATTGTTAGATTCATTGTTAAAGTCAAATCAATGGATGAGATAAGCAAGTTATTAAGTTTACTATAGTGACGTCCGCGTAATTTTCGTAAAAAAAAAGATACAAAGATTTCGCTTGATGAGTTACTATAGTTGCAGATAGCTTTATAGAATACTGAAACCTTTCTTCTCTGCGTTTTCCATTGCGCTGCCTAAGTTTTGAGGCAGTAGATCTTAAAACTTTTGAAATATTAATATTCTTAATTCCAGTCGCGTTCATCATATTATGAGTCTAAAACTATACGTTGGATATTATTTAAATACATACTTTATTTATATTTCACAGGCACCCTCTGACCTTCATAAGTAAACTGGAAAACTATTCAAAATCAAGGAAAATTTTGTTTTAATTTGTGAATATATATTTACACTTTGCTAACAATTTGTGTAGGTTGTGCACAATGCACATGCGCTTAAATCTTAATGGAATACGTAGGTAACAGTTTTATTAGCTTGTAAGTAGTATTTATTCGATAAAATGGTATGACTATAACCATGGGTTACTTTTTAGGTAAGTTTCAGAAACAGCGTTATCGTCAATAAAGCGTCTTGGCCTAGCCATGCTCAGTGCATCAGCAACGGCACTTTCAATCAAATTGGGTAGCTTAAAGCGTTTACAAAAAAATTCCGCTGAACCCTATTTTAGGCAACAATCCCTAGAAAGTCGGCCTGGTGGTAAAACTGTTCACGCAGTTACAATTTCGACGTAAATTATTTTCTTTTATGACATTACGTTGATAGGATTTCGCATGTGGAGGTTTTGTTGCGTTCACAATATAAGGGGACGTGAGAGGGTTTCAGCAACCTGAATAATCCTCTCGTCTAAACATATGTTTTGATTGTTTTATAATATTTGTAGTAGCCAATAGAATGATGAAAGACAAAATAACTTTCGATTTTAATGAGCCATGAAAATGTGATGCAAGATTTAATTAAAACTATTAAGTTTGTCTGGTAGACGCCAGTTACGTAAATTGCTAAAGCAACGTTGGGGAGTCGCATGATGTAAAATGTCTGGGCATCGTTCCAGAGTTATATTGCACCTTTGAGCCTCAAAAAATACAAAAAAATATGCCAAATACCACCGAAACTGGTGTACAGTTTATTTATTTATTTTTTCATTGAAGCATTGCGTTGTTTTTTATATATTTTCAAACCTCAGCTAACTTGATAAATATTAATTAAACTTGATACTTATTTATTTTCTAGGGAAACATCCAGGCAAAACTTGTGCTGCCTTAACTATACCTAAATAGTAATGTCTAGATGGTTAAGGGCCTACATCAATATTATCGTCGACATGTACCTATTTACACAGCTAGTAGGTCTAGAAAATGAAGAATTAGGCATATTTTTTTGTTTACTCAAAATCTACTAAATATATTTTAATTCCGGTTTACGTGTTTCTAAATATAATAGTTACTTATGTTTTAATAGTTATTTAATTAGTTAATACCCGAAAATAGACCGACAAATGAAAAAAATAAAAATGAGACAGGTTGTTTCGCTAAGATTTTCTATCGAGAAAACTTTTTTCAATCGCGTTTCTGGGTTTATGCGATCCTAGATTATATATTGAAAAAACATATACTTAAAAATTAGAGCTCTAGCCATTCAATCTAAAGAAAAAATGAAAACTTCGTACGTAGAAAAATGCACGAAGCTATTTTGGTATCCTCTTAAGCTGAAAGTTTATGTTAACCTTTTATATTAACCTAAATAATAGTTATGTTATGTATCTATTATCAATTTAGATTAAAGTGCATAAAAATAAGTTCGGAATTGCGCTCAGTGGCGATGCAATCAAAGCTATGATGCAAACATATTATGACCCTTTTGGCGGCTCGACCTTACAGCATATTGCAACGTTTTTTATACATTATTTAAGATTTGATCTTCTTACCAGTTCTTCAGTCCCATTACTGGACATGGAGTTCTTCCATAATCAGAATTGACTATACTATGCGTGTTGATATTTGGTATAGAGTTTATTTAGTTTCGAGAGAACCGTCTTTACCAGAAGCTTCTTTTAAAATCTTCTAAAATGAATGGGAATTGTGTGACGAATACAGATAACCATTTAGTTACTTATAATGCATTTGGGTGTGCTTGTATGTTTTATGATATTTGCTGTAAAAATATATATTAATGGTATTATTTATAATGACTTATCGGAGGTTTAAACAATAACTTTATCGGAGAGATAATAAACATTTTATCGTAAATAATGAATAACAATTTTTTACAATTTTAGCGAACTTTTAAACCTCCGATATTCATTATGAATAAGACCATATGTGTTTATCTGTATTCTGACACCCATACTAACAAGCAATGCACCCATTTTGTGCCCAGTAAAATTTTTAGCAATAAAATATTGTAAAATCATGTTTGTTTATAGACTATATCAATAAAACCATTAAACATTTTCCCGATACCGGAGATCTTATTGGAGTATTTGGAGTTAATTAAATTGAAATCGTAAATGTCGTCCAAACATTTGATTGCCGTGTTTACCAACGATAAAATCGACTGGCACAACGAATGGTAGGACGTTCGGAGGTCTTAATTTTGTCGATTTCCCCCTAATATTTGAAAACGAAATGGTGCTTTTCGAATGGTAAAATATTTAATTGATTTTAGTGAAACATCTTTATGCGATGAAGTGTTTTGTAATAAGGTCTATTCCTATTCCAGATGTCATCACTTCGTTTTATATAATAAGAAATTAAATTTTCGTCTGTAAGTAACTACTTAATTTTATTTAACTTTCACGATATATTTTGTTAGCAAATCTGTGTTGTCTTCTTTAATAAACTCAAAATTTTTTTGATCTGAATATTTTGTGTTTAAGAACTCTTGAAGTTAAATACGTCTAGTAGTTACTCATTCATCATTTACCTGCCTTTTATATTTAACTTCTATTTAACGTCCCACAAAAAGGCTATGGGCTTATCTCACGTTCAATCAAGTATTTAGATTCACGTAGCCTATTAAAATTGGGTTCTCATAGAATACCATTAGAGCTGTAACGCCAAATTTATTTATATGGATTTGTTTGCATTGGATGGTCATACTATGCAGCTTTAATTCAATTCCTCTACGTGATACGACCTAAGTTGATAACGTTCCTGCATTTCGTCTGTACTAGTAAACCGCTATGTTCGAGGTACATATACAAATGGACATGTAACGACTACGATAAATCAATTAAAATGAATACAATATTAGTTATGTGCATCTTCAATCATACGCTTGATTGTAATAATGCTGCAGGTTTTGTTATAACGTGATATCATTATTTTAAAGCTTAAATACTCACTCTTGCTAATGCTTTCATTTATTATTTAATTTGTTAAACGACCTCAGCTATAGATTAAATGATTTTTAAGGTGTTTGTTATGATAACTATTGCACAGTTATGTTTATTAATTAGTTTTAATACGTTTTTGAAGTCTTATTTATTAAAATGCAAACTTCTTTCTAAATTCTAGCTTAACTAAGTTGTTAATTTTAATGTTCGTGTGGTGACGGATTAAGTGTCATCACCCCTTTTTCTTCTCAAGGTGCTGCAAAAGCCAGCTAAGGAATACACAGATAACATCCTCAGTGAAAGACGGAAAACTCAAAAATTAACCTTGTACTAACAACGTGGTACAGTAAACCATAATCCCTCTCAAAATGATGGAGGTTTGTGTCCAGCAGTGGGATATTAATGGGCTGTAGAGAGAAGTAGTTATTTTAGCGTCATTATTTTCAACACAATTGTATTCTGTAAAGAATACTAGGTGGTTCGTCGAGATTGTTGCAACAAAACATTCTCGATAGATGGCGTTGTACGTAAAAATACGATATAAACTCAATCGAGTGACGATTATGGTGGCCTAATTTGATTAGTGAAAGCACGACCGCAATAAGCTCAGTTGGCAGAGCTACGGAACGGTATTCCGAGGTCGTGGGTTCAAGTCCCGCTTGCGGTAATATCTTTTTCCAACATAATTTAATTTATTAAGAAGTAGTTAGTTAAGCTACTTTGTATAGAATTTCAAAACCAACCAAAGTCCTTTCAAATATTTTTATTTTCCTATTTAATATTTTGCAATTGTGAAACATTAAGAAATAATATCACCACCACCAGCACCGATTTGTAAAGTTGCTTAATCGGTCTCATTACTTCTTTGCTAATTCATAAAAAAAATGCTATGTAATATAAAAGTTGTAAGGTGAAACTTGTATAAATAATATGCATAAATGGTTTTATACAATAAACAAATATTACACCGGATGTGTTCAAAAGAAACAACCCTTTAAACCTTACAAAAGCATCCGAATCCAATTTCAGCTATCGAGTTCACTCAATACCTCTGCAAATTAGATATTTTTTCCTCCAAAAAAAAAACCTATTTTCACGTGAAACTCCCCCGAGGACACGACGCGGCTGTCTGTCGCAGCCTAAAAAAGAAATAATAGGCCATCAAACTTGTTTGACGCTATGTTTTCACTATGTATATGAAAGAGCGTGAGTTATGATATTTTGAAAGAAAATCTTTATATTTATATATATACTAGCTGACCCGGCAAACGTTGTATTGCCATAGTAAAAAAAAAGTTTGAAAAATAGATGTTGACTGATTCTCAGCATGTAAAATTTCATAAATATCGGTCAAGCCGTTTCGGAGGAGTACGGTAACTAACACTGTGACACGTGAATTTTATATATAAGATAAATCTTCTGTACGTGTGTTTGTAATTGAACTCCTCGGCTGGACCGATTTTGATGAAATTTGTTGTGTGTATTCAAGGTGGTTTGAGGATGGTTTAGATTCACAATTGGCTGAACCGATTTTGATGAAATTTTTTGTTGTTGATTTTTACACAGAAATAAATGTATGGCAAAACGTTTGCCGGAACAGCTAGTGTAATAAATATTTTTGTTAAGTTGGCATCTTCTTTTAGGGTTCTGTACAAAAGGCAAAACGGGACTCTTACTCTTACTGAGATTTCGCTTACGATAATAGCAGTACGTTTTTTATTCTTAGTTTGGTTTAGTTTATGTAGTCACTTTATTAAGGCTTGAGTCAAACGATTTTTATCGTAATCATTTTGTTTATATGAGGGTGGTTTTAAAGTGTGTGTATAATCTGTACGAGCGATACACTTTGATCGACAGCTTTCTTATGTATTTCATTTTTTGAAATAACCAAATTATTTTTATTTTGTTTCAGGTAAGTGTTGCCAGTTTAATTAACACTTAATATTCTTGAAAGGTATTGAAAAACTAGCCGACGATCCCCGTTTTTATGTCGGATATTGGTAAATAACAGGTATGTACCAACATATATTAGTAATTCATCTACATGTTCCGTTTTCCACACTGCCTAGTGGTTGACTGGAAGAGAATACTTTTGGTATTAAGCCCGCCATTGTATATGTGAATGTCTTGTAAAAAGTTTATAAAATAAATATTATGTTGCAAGCCTCGTTTAATTGAATAGAAATACTTTACATAAAAACTATGTTCTCTTTGTATTTATATGAAATAGTGTATCCCCTGTTACAACTACTGGAATACATCTTATGTTCCGTTCTACAACATCTGTTTATAACAAATCGTTTCTACACGTAAATCACCATAATCTTGGCAAAAAAAATTTAAAATTTCATTTTTTCCTAAAAAACAATACGCGTACCTATACAAAGAAAGAGTTATATTAAAAATGTACCTGCACATCGTAAGAGAACACAATCCCTTTATTGGAAAGAAAGTAAAAATATCGAAATTTTTAATTCATTTAAATCTTCAAACTCCTACAGATACTAAACCTTTGACCTTTATCATTATTAGTCTTTATCTTTACTTATTATAAAAAACAAAGAGGTTATTTTTGTAGGTATGTCTCTATGTGAGCTTTTATCTTCAAAATTACGCAACGGATTTTGATGCGTTTTTTTTAATATGCTCTACATATTTGGTTCCAGAAGACAGCGTTTTGTGTAATTTGTTACGGTATTTTTTATTTTCTGAATTCTACGCGAACGAAGTTGCGGGCTATAACTAGTTTACTTTTAAACATATTCTTAACATAAAGCATTCTTTAATATAAATTTCATATTTATACTAATTTTAAGCGCCAAGTAGGCATTAATATGATCCGTATATAGGTTTGCATGAGTAAGCATTAGTGCCGTGCGGACAGCAAGCCCAGGTCAGACTGAAGTAGATTTCATTGACCCTATGACACGTGCCACAGCCACAACATATTAATGATAGCATACCAGTGAACATAGTCATTGTTTTGATATAAGGGAGGTGATAAGCACAGAACTTGTCATCACCACATTTCCTTTCATTGATGTAATGAGAATAAAATAGAGAAATACTTATTAAACTACTAAATAAACAATACTGTTAACCGCTGTCCAGCGGAGGGACGGATTTTCACTATTTTCCCCCTTAATTGTGGTAACATTCTGTCAATGAAGAACTTAAGCATTTATAATTTGTGAGACTAGGAAAACACGATGTATGAATTGGCCAGTCCGGCGCTTTAGTGTGACTTAATAATAGTCTTTGTTTTAGAGAAAGTCTGTACAAGAAGTCGCCTGGTTTACGCATTAGGAATATGTCACTTTCTATGAATGCTGTAAGACACAATCTTAGTAGTATTTTCTACCAGAAAGGAGAAACCAAACCTGGTCAACTAGGCAGGCCCATGCCCAACTGTGGGACGTTTATAATTTGCTATAATTTGATTAAAAGTAGCTATAAAATTTATTTTCATAACGCTTTAAATGTTGGCTATTTAACAGTGTAAATAATACGATAAGCTGAAAATACTTCCATTATAATATTGAAAAATATATTCACTAGCAGCTTTAATAATAATCCCCTGTACAGTATGACTTTGATCTCTAACGAGGTTGTACATCACTTGGAGTGGAATATTTGCTCATCAAATAAAACCATAAATAGGTATTCATAAATTTGATTTGTCAGCGTCTCACCGTTGCCATGGAGGCGTCCTTGCTCCCCCACCTACTTTGCCTACGCATTGTACGGAAATTAAATTCAACGGTTCTCAAATTTTAGAAATGGTGCTGTTTTAATATGTTGGTATCACAAAACTGGATACATTTTCTTAGTCTTTATATTTACTAAACTTATTATAAAACAGTCGTTATTTTTGTATGTATGTCTCTTTAGTTTTATATTTTTAAAACTACGCAACAGTGGTTCAAGAGGGTGGCCTTTTGTATAACTTGTTAAGGTTTGATTTCTAAATTTTAAGCATACGAAGTTGTAGGCAACAGCTAATCAATAAATTGAAATGACGTAATTTAATAATTTATTCTTTAGAGCTTGTTGTAATGAGTTTATACATCATCTAACACATTTGTATCAAACATTCTGAATGATATTTAAATATTACCTTATTTAGCCTGCACTAATACTGTCGCCCGCAAAGTTGTACGCATGGTATTCAGAAAGCAAACCTTATCAAATAAAAAAAAGCCATCCTGTTGAACCACTTTATCTATCATAAAATCCACATTAAAATCCGTTATGTAGTTTTGAAGATATATGCTTACATAGGCACATACATCCCTACTAATATTATAAATGCGAAAGTAACTCTGTCTGTCTGTCTGTTACGCTTTCCCGCTTAAACCTCTCAACAGATTTTGACAATCTTTAGACCCTGAGAAAAAACATAGGCTACCTTTTATTGCGAAACAAAAATTTTTCCAAATTCCACGCGGACGGAGTCGCGGGCAACAGCTAGTACAAAATAACGACTAACTACGACGTAAAGATATATCCGTAAAGTTTTATCAAAGTACATTCCAAAGTTTGAGCTAGATGGATACAAACATCATAATATATGTACATGTTCACATTTTATTAGTAGAACTATAGGATAATTAGCATTAATACATCATCATATAATTTAGTATTGTATTGAAGGATTATCAGTAATTACATAATATGATAAACTTTATCTCGTGTTATTAGAAATTATTTAAGAACTGCCAAAATGTTATCTTCGCATTGTACTTTAAAACAATTTTATAATTAATAGTAGATTCGCGACGGTAGACGAATTTTTTAAATAGGTCCTAGTGCCTGTTCAAATAAAACAAACAATTAATTTATTTTTTGTAATATTATCTATACTTCTATACTAATATTATAAAGCTGAAGAGTTTCTTTGTTTGAACGCGCTGATCTCAGGAACGACTGGTTTGAATTGAAAAAATATCTTTGTGTAGTTCATTTATCAAGGAAGACTATGTAACATCACGCTGCTACCAATAGCAGCGATGCATTATTGAAAAGTGTTGCTAAAGCGGTGAAAATTTTCTAAATTTGAATCGAAGTCGGGAGCAACAACTAGATTAATATGTAACACACTTAGGTATACGAATCATCAAATATTATATCTGGGCCAAAGAATTTTTCTTTTAATATCATCCATCATTGTCGTCAGGTGGGTAGCAAGCAGCCCGCATTAATATGTGATAAAATATCTTATACATGTATCCTACACGGGCTGTAACATAACATATTAAAATCAAGGTATATATTTGGACCGGAATTATTTTGAGAGCTCAGGGAGGATCGAATTATTTCTTATGCTGTTTTACATTGTACGTTGGCCAAATGTACTATGTATTCAATTACTTATAAGTTTATAATACTTACCTACTATGTAGTTTTTATAGAAAATAGACTTGACTTATTTATTATTGTCCGTATGGTGATGGACTAAAAAAACACCAACCCCTTTCCTTCCCAGGGTGTTGCAAAAGCCACCTAAGGAATATTGTATACATATAACATCCTCTGTGAGAGATGGAAAACTCGAAAATAAACACTGAGCCAACACGCCTCCTGAGCGCAGCACCGTAGACCATAATCCCTCCCGAAGTGGAGGAGGCCATTCCCCAACGGTGGGACGTTCATAGGCTGGAGAGAGAGATTTTATTGATATCCATACTCGACGTTTCAGAATACTTAGCCCATGAACTACAGAGGCTTAGTTGAGGATGTTATATAAAAATGTGTCCACAGGTGTAAAGCAAATAAAGGCTGTGGAAATGTAAAACACATTCTGTTGTACTTGTAGTACGCCAAATAAATGATAAAAACTTATCAAAATTATTACACAGATAAAAATATTTGTCATGTTGATATTATATTAACACTCTTGTTAGTTATATTTCCACTGTCTGAGCAATAACCGAGGCGTAGAAATAAATGTCAACCATAAGAAGAAAAAGAGGGGAGGCAGGAGAATGTCATGTAGGATAGTCTTCCTTGTCAAATATGCACAATGCATTAAAATACAACTATAATCTCAACTTCGGTAGTATTTTAATTGATTGTGCTAAAATTGATAATTTTTGAGTAGTAACTATGCGTATGAATGTTGGTTGTAATTGTTTGTAGTATTGGTATCTATAAATAACCATACACTCTGCCTGTATGTTGTAACGGATACCGCAAATGCCAAGTACAGCGTATATTGTTTGTTTTTTCATACGTAGTAAACACCTATTTTATGGGATAACCGCATCATATCTTTCACCCTCCCTTTAAAACGAAAAACAAGAAATATATGGTTGAACATTATCAGACTGATGTCAGTCGATATTCTTTAGAATGTAATTTTTATTTACTGTCTAGAAAGTAATTGATATTTTGGAGGTGTTCTGCGAATTTTCTAATCACCATGATAACCTTTTCGGTTACTTAAATTGCTCAAAGAGTAAATAATCGAGAGATGACAAGCATTTCAAGCCCAGTGCCATATTATGTAATCATAATTAATAACTAGATAAATGACTCTCAAGCTGTTATATATTATAAATAACTATTATATTAGTATCATCTTTTCTATATAGATAAAAAGTTATCAACCTATGCCAAAAACTAATCCGGCTACAAATTATTAACTCAATATTTGTTCTGAACTTGAAAAATGTTTTCGCATAAACATTCAGGAATTTGCTATAGCCGATCATGGCCAATCCCATCCCAAAAGTTCACATATAAAATCGTATCAAAATCTTGTAGCTTAGAAACTCCAAGAGGTGAATTAGTAATGAGGTCTCCAAGAGTGTATTTGCCGTACTATACAACGTCAAAAGTTCGTTTTAGTTTAGAGTATAATTTCGACTTTACGCTTCTCGTAAATTTTCCCTTGGCAGTCTCATATAGAAGCTATGGAATTACATGTAGTGGTGATGACGTGTACACCCTTAAATGCAACAATATCAGTATCACGATTATAAAACGTGGTTGAAATCTCAGGATATTACTCCAGATGAAAATCACTAAGTACCAAATAAAAAAAAGTTACAATTAAGCTCCACTCCATTACAACGGTCACAAAGAAACCGCTCCGCAAAATATTCACAATATTTTCACTTTGACTCCTTTGCAAATGCGATTGTATTTCCAAGTGATAACTTGCTACTACTTAAACACAAAAGATTCGCAAGTGTGGTTACTTATTATGTATTCATTTGAATACGTTGATTCCCTCACGCGATTGTGTAACCAAATTCTTACGAGTGCCAACCTGAGAAGGGTGAGTTTATTAAAATCGAGGTTTTGGGGTGGTCTTCTTGACTAGTTCTGTGTACGTTTTGCTTACATAATATAACAATGGTATAACTCCTTGGGGTTTTATTTTCTTAAAACTCGTAAGTAAACCTCATACAGACATGCGTGGTCAGCACTGTGTAGTAGACCAAATATTCTCTCGATTTGTAGAGCGCCCGTGCCTAATAGTAAAACGTTAATTGACTGAAGAGAGAAATTGATTTCCATTGCAATAGATTCAACTTTCATTTACTTTAATTAAATTTTTCATTTATACAGTGAATACGAAACCTTAAAAGTGTCTTCTGTCGCTCCGAACTCATCTAAATTTCTGATTCATCGATGTTGGTCTATTTTAGAAGATATTGGTAAACAAGTATAGAAAAATCTCTCAAAATTACGTTGATATTGAAGGCTATTAAACTTTAACTGACTATTAGTTATAAAAACTTTATTTACATATAAGAAGATTGATTAATTTCACCAAAATTAGTTTGCCAAAACTGTTGATAATCTTCTTTTAAAAAAAAATTAATTCTCAAAGCAGATCTTCACTTATATAGCAGGCCTAAGCACGCGTTCCATAACGTCATATAAAAGATGTACACACAAGCAAGCTAATTTACTCTTAATCTCTTTTCCGTTTTCCACACTGCCCAATGGTTGACTGGAAGAGAATGCTTTTAGCATTAAACCCGCCATTGTACATATTAACTTTGTGCAAGAAGTTTGAAAATCTATACATATAATAAATCTGTAGAAAAATATTTTTTGTACATTGAATATATTTTCAAAAAACATAGTCAGACGGTTAAAGGACAACCAACAGAACCCATTTCCAGCATTTTTTAAATTTTTGTCTGTTTGTCTGTTTAGATGTTTGTCTGTGCACGCATCACGTAAAATGCACAACACTTATAAATATAAATGTTATACATAAAAATTTTACACAACTCAAGGTATTACTTAGTCTTTGTTTCATTGCAATCGGTCCACTCAATCAAGAGATATTTACATAATAAGAAATTTCTCAATTAGTTACTTGCAACGCCATCTAGCGGCAAAAAAATAATCAAAAAATTTCTTGGGTCGATCGAAAACAATCGATCCACGCGAACGGAGTCGTGGGCACAGCTAGTAAATAAATAAATACGCTTCGTTTTACTGGAAAGTTTCTATAAGCTCAAAAAACCATTACTTATCATCATCCCTTTTCCTAAGGGGTAGGAGATACTAAAGAACCTGTGCTACGATCTTAACACTTCTTTAACTTTTTCTATTCCCGTATTAAGAATGAAATTAATTATATTAAAAGTATATTAACTGATTGAACTAATTGAATTGTCCCAGTCTCCAAACCTGACCAATATCTACCTGATTCATAAATGGCTATATACATTAAAGCGATGTTTTTTAATTAAAAATCTGTATTCGTTGCGAGTGAATATATTGATATCGATTTTAATCATCATAACAAAGGAATATGAAATGGTGTGGTATGAATAAATGAATATAATATTACGTATAACATAGATACTGCGACTGGAAAAAATTATACTGAAAATTTAAATTTTCAAGTGTTATTGAGATAATGTCTTGAGTATTCTAATGTGGAGTATCTTTATCGGGAGAGACAATATACAGAATGACTAGTAAAAAATATGTTTTGTATTTATCATTAGTTATTATTGTGCGTATGTTTGCACAGCCCTCTCACCATCTCCACTTATTCCGCGTTTATAATGTATATTTCCATATTCAGTCTGTAAAGTCGGCTAGAGGATTAACTTGAATGGACAGAAAGCTAATCTATAAAAAATTTAAAGGTCCGCTACATACAGTGCAATAAAATACCTAAGGACCATACTCAAAAATGAGACGTATATATATAACTTAGCAAAGGAAATAAGTGAAAAATGAGCTAAACGTAGCCAAAAATAATTTCACTTCAAAATAGTTTGTCTGATTTAAAATTCAATACAATCATTACTTTCATCCATCATTTACTTGCCAGTTGCAGCTTAACATTATAAACGTGATGTTTAGCTACGCTATCCGGGGGATTATATACGTAATTTTACGCTGTCACGACTAGGCCATCGATTAGGACGCCGTGAAGACAAGTCATTTCCTCTCCCTGTCTCAACAACGTGACTAATACAATCAACTATATTATTTTATATACTATAATTTTATAGAGTCTAGTTTATTGTTCGTTGTAGATATTTCTGTGAAATATGGAAGACATTGTTTATGGAAATAAGTATAGTCAGGAATAAGTGCAGGAAGCAGTGCAGTAATTTACTCGGATGTAGTGAATGTTCGAAACGGCAATTTCTAGTGCGTAGTACTATTATTGATGCATTGCGCTTTCCCGGAAATGAGATGATATTATATATATTTTATTCATCATAGCACGATACTGAACTATACCACACATTTCATAGACACCCTAGGTAGATCGTAACTATATTCTACTTCTACCATTTCCTTGTAATGCTTAAATTTTTTATAACGGAATATAACAAGAATAATCTTGTTATATTCCGTTATACAAAATAATAAATAACGTTATAAAAACTAACTGCGGCATATTATTAGATATAATAATATGTATATCTAATAATACGCCGTAGTTAACAATAAGCTCGCATATTGTAGCCTTTAAGTTACAAGGATATATATACCTGACGGGATTTTACGATTATGGCTCTATAAGTAATTAAATTATTTTTTAACCGACTTTTAAATGAGGACGGGTTCTTCTATTAATGTTTGTTTTGGTAGGGATCTTGTATTCTTATAATGTAATGCAATCACTTAATGGATCTAAACAACCTCCTGGCACTCTTTTACCAAATGGTAAAATGAATGACAGGAGGTTCTATGCTACTTACTTACTTCGTTAAGGGCCTACATCAATATTATCGTATATCATCGCCGACACGTACATATTAACACAGCCAGTAGGCACAGAAAATGAAGAATTAGGGATACTTTTCCTATTTACTGAAAATCTACTAAATATATTTTAATTCTGATTTACGTGTTTCTATATATAATAGTTACTTATGTTTTTAAAGTTATTTCATTAGTTAATACGCGATAATAGACCGACAAATGAAAAAAATAAAAAATTTGAGAGGTTGTTTCGCCAAGATTTTCTTTCGAGAAAACTTTTTTCAATCGCGTTTCTAAGTTTATGCGATCCTAGATCATATATTGAAAAAACATATACTTAAAAATTAGAGCTCTAGCCTTTCAATCTAAAGAAACAATGAAAACTTCGTACGTAGAAAAATACACGAAGCTATTTTGGTATCCTCTTAACACACACGCACGATTCATACTTTTTAATTTATAACCACCCAAAATGAACAAGCAAACTGCTTTAATAATGATTTATTTTAATTTTCTTTAAGATTTAAGCCGCTAAACCATAAAACGCTGAAAATCTCTGTTGTCTTAAACTAACAACTACTTTATTCGTTCACTGTTTTGTTCTACGTTTATCAGTAGTATAAAACTTAGTTGCGTAGAAACCTTACCAGCTTCCTTATATTATTCTACTATTGTATAAAATATCCACTGCAAACAATATGTTATTGTGTTTGTACATTTTCCTTTTATTATATACCCGGGAATACAAACTGTGTTTCACGAAACAAGCTTATAGGTATAAAATATCAGAAAAATATTTTCTATTTTTCCTGGCCATACCTACGCATTGTGTTAATATAGGATATCGGAAACGTAAGTCGTTTTCCAATAGAATTTATGAACGATATGATCTTATTTATGTTTTGGAAAAATTCCATTCGGCTCGATGTCTCCTTCCCAATATTAAGATTACAGTATTAATTTTTACGAAGATTCTGCCTATATTTAATATCAGTATAACCTGTATTTAAGAACATCTGTATCTCAACTTTTTCAGACCTTTAAAGTCTCATTACTGGGCACGGGCCTCTCACTATGGGAGTGTATCTAGTCTTTTTAAGCTGTCCTTACCAGTTGTGTAGGAATAAGGTCTAATTTTCAGGTTTTCAGCTCTCACAGAATATGTTTTATTCTTAAACAACTTACAGCTTCAAGCATTGCAAATATATCCTTACAGCAACTTGTTGACTATAATATTCATTTGGGACCTCATTTCAATTAGCTGTTTGTCTAATCGTTAAATCAATGAAAATGATGACATGAATATCTAATATATAAAATTCACGTGTCACAGTTTTAGTTACCGTACTCCTCCGAAACGGCTTGACCGATTCTTCTCAAATTTTGCATACATATTCAGTAGGTCTGAGAATCGGCCAACATCTATTTTTCAAATCTTTTTTTATTTTATTAGTATGGCAAAACAACGTTTGCCGGGTCAGCTAGTTATCTAATATATAAAATTCACGTGTCACAGTGTTAGTTACCGTACTCCTCCGAAACGGCTTGACCGATTCTTCTCAAATTTTGCATACATATTCAGTAGGTCTGAGAATCGGCCAACATCTATTTTTCAAATCTTTTTTTATTTTATTAGTATGGCAAAACAACGTTTGCCGGGTCAGCTAGTTATATATATATAAAATGATTATTTATTAAAATTTATTCTCTGTATACATTTTTAAATTATTTGAATGTTATTACTTATTACCTAGACACAATTTTTGACCAAATTATGTTCTTATGACATGTCCATTTTTTTTTTTGTGACTTATTATTATGAGCACCCACTGTATTTTTAGTTTTGAATCTTAAATATTTAATTGCATGACGATATACATAATAATATATTAAATTTGTATGCCTAAATAGGCAAAACATGTTGATACCAAAAATTGTAAAATTGACTACCACATGACTTGTACCTACACATGTTTATGCAAATAAATCTATTCTATTCTATTCTAATGACGTTAACAAAAGCTGAGAACAGATAGCAAAGAAAGATTCTCGATTGATATCCTCATACAGCTTTTTATTCAAACTTTGTTTAATACTTAGGTTATTCGTCATTTTGATTAATGTAGATAAGATGTTATATTTTAATACTATCACATTGCTCTCCTGTCCCGCTGCGCTCATTCTGGTTTAAAGCATTATGCCCCCATTTCGTACTTCTCTACTAGAGAAAATTTAAAGTGGATAACTCCATAAGTATCTGTCGATTAAGCAAACTCTGTCTTGATCCCCCTATTCATACCGACCTTGAAACCCTATAGCTGCCCTTATTAGAAAATTTAATTGTAAGCCTTGGGTGTTTAGATTTGCCAGAAGCAAAATCAGGATTCAGAAACGATCAAGTGAACCTAATAGTATTTGCATAATTTATTAGCGAAATACGCTAATAGGATACATGTTACAGAATATCCACCTCAGGATTTAGGAGAAATAAAAAGTCTTCGTAGCATTAAACTGACTTATATGCAGTGATAACATGTTTTAGACGTGTCATGTCGACGACATTCAATGTTATCGGAGATTTCTTTTCAAGTAACCTATTAAGTATACAGGTTCTTTTAGAAGAGCGCCAAGTTTTTTCATTTTCATATGTCGTTAAATACTCAACCGGCCGGCAATATATATAAAAATAACATAGCAAAAAATATCATCAAATAACAAGCCGTCCACGTTAATCTTTTAGCTCGCGAGTAGCCATGCGGTTCGGCCGGGCCCCAGGTTGTCGACCTCGGGTATACGTAACACACGAATTTAAGGATACCACACCGTCGAGAGAAATGTGGCCACCATTAATGTTTTATTAGTTATTAAAGCCGAGTGCTACTTTGATTAATATTCACACTATTTTATTTCTAAATAGGCTAATTTTGATAAGAATTTTTTTAAACCTCCTCGTTGTTTAAAACTCATGAAATATCTTGGCGGCTAAATATGTTTTGTATACATAGTGCACGTCCCATACAAAGACACCCAATATCCAGTGTCATATTTAGACTAGTAATTGCACTAGTTTAATCCCACCGGGGTTTCGTTACTGTCATCAAAAAGAAGTACAGAGTCACTGAATCATCCTATGCGCGCTACCGCTGATCATATGATCAATAAGTGTAGTAACTATTGCATACAGTGTCCATTAACCGCATTTATGAGGTCATTGGATCATCTAGCCGGACGAGCCCTCTTATTTAAACCAACAATCGCACCTTGTATTACTACTCCTACTTTAGTAATCTAAGGACTAAATGTACGTCCGCGTCAGTTGATATGAGATGCATGTAAATATTAATTTTTTGAAAGTTGTTGTCTTTTAAACTGAGGTAGTTTGAATATTTCAGAATTCGAAAGATATACTATTTCTGTAAACAATTTCTCGAAATGAAATTTTTTTTTAAAATACCGCAGTTATTGCCACAGTTCATTTAGAAATCAGGACAACAAATACAAAGATAAAAAGAAAGAAAATATACCGACGAATAGATATTCTCTTTCTCCTGAAGTCATTAATAAACGTGTAGATTTTTAACCGACACTATTGTGGCGAATATTATAGGTATTAATGAACACAAAAGCTTCAGCTGTTACTAGGTACCTACATAATTCTATTGGGTACTTTAATGCAAGGATAAACTTGACTTGCTTCATGGGTGATGTCCCTTTCACATATTCGCCTAAAATCACCGTTATATCTGCAAGTAAAACCTCTATTTAGATATGCAAATAAATACAGCATGGATAGGTGTGCTGTCTGTGGGTGACGAAGCTTTGCATCGCATTAGTTTTGGTTATGTTACGGACGTTCTCTTGACAGAGGTATTAACAACTCATTGAATATTAAATTAGGGTAGAGGAAGACTGAAGAAAACATGGTTAACTGGTATGAAAGAAAGATGAGTAAAAACGTATCACGCAGACAAGATTATGGAATAAAAGAAGTGTTGCCGAGCGCAAGTAATAGGATTATGCAAGACAATAAGATTATTAATTTCTTCTCTTTTTCCTGACCTTGTCCTATAAATATTTGGAGTTGGCATAACACGTATTTTCTTTCCAAGCTATATTGTCTTCCTTTAACTTCTTTTTTTTTTCATTTCATCTCTAATACAGTCGATCCATTTTATTTTGGATATTCCTATCCTTTTCCAATATTCCCGCTGGGCTTTAGTTCTTACTATAAAGTTGGAGAGAGCGTTACGAAGCTAGAGCGATTTGTTAGTACAGGAATAAATTACGTTCTAGATTTGAGATTATAGTTATACCAGTGTTATCAAAATCAAAACTATTGTCTGAGCAAACTTGTTTTGTTGTTTGTTACTGTGTGTGGTTTCTATATACAAAATAGTAGGTATTCCATTTAGTGAATGTTTTTTGTTTATACGACTAGGGTGACAAACAAGCATACGGCTCGCCTGATGGTAAGCGATTACCGTAGCCTATGGACGCTTGCAACACCAGAGGTTCCACCCGCGCGTTGCCGACCCTGTAGGAACCTTTTGACGCCCTTTTTGAAGAGCCCCATGCTGTAGTCCTGTGGGAAAACCATGGCAGGGAGTTCATTCCACAACCTGATCGTACGTGGGATAAAGTTGCGCTCGAACCGTACAGTACGGGATGGTAACGGTTCTAGGGTGTGACAATGAACTCGCTGCCGATGGCGAGAGGTGCGATGATAGAAGGAGGCCGTGGGCACCATGTCAAATAATTCTTCAGAACACATCCCGTTATACAGGCGATAAAGGGTTCCATATCACCTGTGATCATGGGATCGTCGACAATTCTCACAGCAAGTCTTTGGAGCAAGTCAAAGGGCCCAAGCTGGTATTGTGGTGCACCCGCCCAATGATGACAGCAGTACTCCATATGACGCCGGACCGAATACCGAATGTATTAAAAACGCACATATAGCTCACCCCCATTTTCTCTTAGAAAGACTGAACAATCTGAACATATCAATTGGAAATGCGTTTCGCAAAGTAGGTATAGGGCAATACCTAAGTAATCATTCAAAACTCTCATGCTAAGGAAAGAGGCAACGTCAGTATCTATTACGTCACGAAATTTGTTAGTCGTACCTGCAAGTTCTTTAAAATTAGTACATGACGTTTTGAAATAATTTCGTTATATTTTTTTCATGCAGGTAAATGCGGATTTCACTGTGATAACTAACGAAGTATAAATATATACACTGCCACGGCTATTGGTATTTTATTGCGTCACAAGTTCTTTGGTCAAGGTTAACAAATAAGGTCTGAATATATTCCTATTAGTAAACAAATATTTCCATAACAGCTTTGTTAAAAGCGTCTCTTTGAAGTCTTTTGTATGCTGAAAATAGCTATATATAAAGTAAATATAAATTAATTATCCTTTTCAACTTTTAATGCAGCGTAAGGCTTTATCCCATAGGAAAACAGGATATTCATTTAAAGTAAAAAGTAAGAAGAGCGAAATGTAAAATTTTCTAAGAATAATACACAAATGATTTATATCGCTGGTCTCTTCAGTAAACTTAATTAATTTGTAATCGGACAAAGACTAAAAAAGACTAAAAGAATACTCGTAAACTCTAGGATTAGAAGGATACGAGCCCCTCACATAAATACTTTGTTAATATATAAATTAAAAATATCAAGTCATGTGGTCCTTGTACATTCAACATAAAAACTCCATTAACGCCGCACGGAGAGTTGAAGAAACTTAATATTGCTGGCGTCAAAATTCTTGTCTTTTAATGAAAATCTCGTGAAACGTGTAGAGACGATGCGAGAATTAACTTTGACGTCGCAAGTAAGTCGAAGTTTATATGAATGTGTTGGTTAAGGATATGATATTACTATGTGATTGTTTAAAGCAAAATGAATAAATAAAATTTAGATCATTAAGATATCACTAATGAGTCTAGACATAAAATGTGTTTTCACACACGTGGTTTTTTTTTTATTGGCATCTGTAAATTTTGAGCAAATTGCTCTGTTCAATAAATTTCGTTCGATAGTAACTTGATCTCAAAAAGTTTTCAAAAATATCTTACCCTTTAGGGTAAGATCTTCACTCTTGTGATTTCGAAATCAAACCCGAAAATTCAATAAGGCATACAACTGCAGGGCTATAAATAAAAAAAGACCACTTAACTGACACCGATGTTTTTCATTCAAATATTTAGGGCAAAAAATTTTCTGTAAGAAACTGCTTTATAATAGTTAGCATAATAAATAGCTTATTGAAGTAATAAATCCAAAGTCTCAATTTTGAATAGGACCACTAGCCCAGTCATTTAGTATTTTTGCCTGGAAAGTTTTCCGGAAGTTTTGAAAATTAGTGATTTTATAGATTTTGATGTGCTCTTTCCAAATTTCAACTCTGCTACCTCGTATGTTGCCCGTTAGCGCCGCCATATTGAAAAAATGGCGCCCAAAATCAGTTTTTTGATAATAACTCCTTTCCGACGCGTTTTACAGGAAAACGTATCTATACAAAATAAAAGTAGAGGAAATTTCCTACAGTTATGTCATAATCTATTTTTCCCTAAAATCAATAGTTTCTGTGTACGAGCGCCGTAAACCATTATACATCCACACCAACGTGTATTATTTACTTCAATTATACGAATTAAATATTGTTCCATAGAATGAAAACCCAGCTAACTTATAGTCTATCCCACCAAAAGTTTGTATTTAATATCTTTTCCTTTTATACTTGACTGACGAAAAGTTTACAGTCCTTTTTCCTCCACTTCAATAACTTCACTTTCTTGCAGTATATCACCACAAATAAAGCAGTTTACTTCATTAGAAGACTCTACAAATGCAAACGACACTGTGAAATGATAAACGTATACTGATGACTCAGACTCAATATTTCTATTGAGCTCAGCAGCTGGGTCCAGATGTTTCTTAGAAGGGGAAGAAGGGGCTTGACACAGAAGGGACGCATTCCTTTATACCTGCGGAGACATGATAGACTATAGTTAACCGTGTTTTCATTCTATGGAACAATATTTAACCTTCGTATAATTAAAGTAAATAATACACGTTGGTGTGGATGTATAATGGTTTACGGCGCTCGTACGCAGAAACTATTGATTTTAGGGAAAAAAAGATTATGACATAACGGTAGGAAATTTCCTCTACTTTTATTTTGTATAGATATGTTTTCCTGTAAAATGCGTCGGAAAGGAGTTATTATCAAAAAACTGATTTTAAGCGCCATTTATTCAAAATGGCGGCGCTAACGGGCAACCTACGAGGTGGCAAAGTTGAAATTTGGAAAAAGCACATCAAAATCTATAAAATTACCAATTTTCAAAACTTCCGGAAACCTTTGCAGGTAACCCTTTATTTTTTCGACCAAATGACTGAATCACCCCCTGAAATTTCATAGTTGAAATAAAAACGTTATTGCCAAACATCCATAAAAACATTAAGTCCTTATCTAGACGTTCAAAAATTAAAAATACTTTTCAATAAGTAATAATGCCAATGTTTGTACAAGTGAACGTCAGATGTGAACAATAGTCTTCGCTTTTCTGTCAGAAACAACGGTTATAAATAGTAACTATCAAATAATAAGTTTCAAATTGTACAACAACTAATTTAAAAATGAATCACGGGAACAAAATTTGTTTGCAATCTTTTCCGAGCTAATAAATCGGTTCTAATTTGTCAGTGTACACTCGGTTCGCAGTATAAAACCAGGGGTTCAGAATAGATAATGGCGGGTTTTGCCTATACATACCAACGTGTTGGTAGGCTTTTTTGTTGCTCTTGATTACACCTACTACGTTTGTAATAGTTTGAAGTGCTACATTTTATTTTTTGGAATTTTTTACCCTCCACAGCACTTGAGCAAATGCTGACTCTCTACATTTTTATGCGCTCAATGTCGACGTAGTTTAGTTTTTTTTTAGTTTCTGTTATCAGTGTTCATGGAACTTGTCTTGAAACATGTCAGCAGAAATTGGTTTAGGATAGTGTGAAATAGCGCTAATATAAGATCTGGACTTTTAGGAGCCCGCTATACAAGGTCAAGTGATAGAGAGTTAATAAGTGTTATGATTAAAACTCACACAATACTTTATCTAGATTGTTTTATATTAGATTGATTCGTAACAGCGTTAACAGCACTGATATTTTATTATTACATACCAGCAATTCCAAAACTCATTGGCATACAGTAAATACCTCGAACTTTATAACTTTGGGAATGGGGCGGCAAATTGCTAACTTTCCGAATACCTTGATTAAAGAGTGGGGAATGGAGTGAATAGAGTGATAAGTTGAGCATGAAAATTGATCGTGCTTTGAATATGCATATCATTGGCATTCTTTTGTTAAGTTCATTCGGATTTGGGAGAACTTTTGGTCGAAGAGTTTTTAATAGGGGCGTAGCCTGCGAAGTTTAGGAAGAAGTTTATAATTATACTTACTAAATCTTCAACTTTAAAACAAGAGCGTACAATAAATAAATTAAATTGCTTTACTTTCTGAACCATCCTAAATCCTGCGCCTAAGTCAGTACCTACTACATAATCGGCTCTCGGGGCCCAATCATGTTTAATGCGGACGATAAAGTTATGTGTATGATGATGCGCTATAATTACGAGACTCAATTTGTAGACATGTGAAATTACCTTATCCCGTAAGGTAATTTCACATGTCTCCTAATAAGAATTGTAACCTATTAAGAAGATTAGAAATATTCAAATTAATTTAATTTAAGTGAGTCATCAACAATGTAAAACAATGGGTAAATGTACATATATGTCTCCAACCGTAGAGCCCTGATTCCCTTATCTGGTTCAAATATAAAAATATTACACTTTCCCTTTATTTTTGATGTAAAACCGCACCAACTCATTTTCTTCGTTGCCAACCATTTGCCAACGAACAACTCGCAGAAATAGCTCTGGGAATGTAACTTTTTTTATGATTTAACGAGACTAATTACTTTTTAGGGTTCCGTACCCAAAGGGTAAAAACGGGACCCTATTACTGAGACTTTGCTGTCCGTCCGTCTGTCACCAGGCTGTATCTCAAGAACGGTGATAGCTAGACAGTTGAAATTTTCACAGATGATGTATTTCTATTGCCGCTATAACAACAAATACTAAAAATAAAATAAAATAAAGATTTAAGGGGGGCTCCCATACAACAAACATGATTTTTTTACCGTTTCTTGTTCGATACTAATAACGTTGCCTTATGTTGCATAGATAATGGTACGGAACCCTTCGTGCGCGAGTCCGACTCGCACTTGACCAATTTTATTAATTTCATTTCCCGTTTTTTCTCTTCAGAAGTTAAATATATAACAATTTTATTCTCGTAATTAAATGTTTGAAGCTTTATTTTAATATTACAAAAATAATAAATCTTATATATAAAAATCAATTGCTGTTCGTTAGTCTCGCTAAAACTCGAGAAAGGCTGGGCCGATTTTGGTGATTTTGGTCTTGAAATATTCGTGAAAGTCCAGGGAAGGTTTAAAAGGTTTAAACAAAATATATAGGTAGGTATCTAAAATTCCACGCGTACGGAGTAGCGGGCATCAGCTTGTAAATAAATAAATATTTATGGATATTTCACACAACGTCCTCTGGTTTCAAGCTAAGCTTATTGTGCTTGTGTTATGGGTACCAGAATACGGATAGAATACATAAACTACTTTTCTTTTGTAAATACATACTTATTATACATAGTAAACACCCAGACGCAGAACAAACATTTGTATGACATTTATAAACATCACACAAATGAATGTCCGAGGCGGGAATCGAACCCGCGACCTCGTGAACGGCAGTCCGTTATATGAACCACTAGACCACGACGCCCGTCAATTTCAATTTCAAATTGAAGGAATTTCCCACTTGCGTAGAAATTAGACATAACTGAACCTTTTAGGAATCTTATTGCATATTCTATGTTAAAAAAAGTTTTAGTTTTGTTAAAGTTGCGAACTAATTTCAGGCGAGCGGAAAAAGCCGCGAGTAATTTTATTATACGTGACAAGACGTAGCGACTTTCCGTTGTTACGCATGCTGCGCATAAAGCTTTTTACACTTACTCTAATTTGTAGAATTTATCTCTAGAGTAAGTTTAATAAGCACTATAAAGACTTCCATGTTGTGTCGTCACGGTTCAGGAACTATCCCAGCAGGTGTCAAAACAAAAATATATTGAGACGAATGATTGTAGTAAAAGCAACAATGGTGTGCTTCTTTAAAAAACAAGACCAGTTTACCTTTAGAAAACTGTGAGGTTACAAAAAGTACTGAAGACGCGTAACAGTATACGTGGTAAGAGAGTGGAATAGGGCTAGGGTTGACCAATGTGATGACTGATATTCTAGTAAAATATCCCTCAACATTTTATTGTCCCGCGATATGTCATCGATCATCAGATGTGGAGGTATATGTGATAATAATATTGTGTGGTGCTTTAATGACCAGGCCCACTTCACACTATAAACGTTTAAATAAAATTCAATACTAGCCTGGCGGTCAAGACTTGGCCATTGAAAAATTTATGCCGGGAATAAGAAAGACTGACTTTATACTTTATACCAATACATACTTTAAAGAGCTACCCTCTCGATGTGTAGTAGTCTGAGCCCAGTTATAGGATAATTATTTAGAAATTGAGAAGAGAGGCCACCGAGGTTTAGACAAACGTTCATGGTCGGCATAGGTAGTGAGACTGAGATGTAAGTTCAGTAAAGTTAAAAACTAATCAAGAGGTCAAAGAACATTGTAAGGCTTCCTTATTTTAGTACTAAGATATTGTGAAAGACGAATCAATCGAGTTCAAACTAGAGGGGCCTGCGTAGCATCATCAGATCAGTTCCATGTCGTCAAAATATTGTATTGTCAGGTGATATACATAATGTATATGCAAAAGTTCAGTCTCGTTGAAAACCTGGAAGTAACTTTATCAAACAAATATCGGGACAGGTGAAACTAAACAAAAGCTTGTAAAAAGGAAAGGGGAATCATTTCTTCGTTTCGCCGTAAAATGTGATCTTGGACCGTGCTATGTATTTAATGGGTTGTAAGGCGTAAACTTGGCAACCCTGCGCAGCGGAGCGTTAAGCCATTGCCCGGCATCCTTATTCTGTGGTTTACACTCCGATGGCGAAGGTCGGTGACATCGTGCAGGGCTGCAGCATGTACTTTCCATTCTGTTGAGTGGTTTTTAAGTTGTCGCTTCAATAGTGCTCTTGAATGGAGAAAATTTTCTGTCCTTAATAATCTTCAAGTAATGATCTGCTACCAACCGAATAGCGACTGTCCCAGCTTTTCTTGAAGTAAATTTCTATGTGAATATTATCCGGAGACACCTATAGAATCGGGGAAAAATAGATATATAAAGAAGTATTTCAATAAAAATCAAATAGAGAGTTTTAAAAGCCGCATTCTTGTAAATTAACATTGAAGTGTGGAAACTTCGTTTTGTATACCTACAGACATCGTGATGAGGCTTTTTGGGACCAAACGAATATACGAGATCTGAATCTGAAAGTAAAACTTAAAAGCTCAAAGACCCACGTTTAGGCTTCGAGGGTAAATAAATCGATGTACCATCAATTTATTGTCCACGACACTTCCCGCATACGGAATTTTCTGATAACCGCTTTTCCCGATTTCGTTATTTTGAATATACTCTAAATATCATAAAATAGTCTTACAAATGAAACTGAAACAATGATTGCCAAAAGTGAAATTTGAACCCGTGACATCAGAATACCGTTTCAACGCTGTAACCAACTGAGTTATCGTGAGATTTATTTGGTAAATAATAAGCATAGTAAGTCTTTTACAAAATAATTTAAATAACGTAGGATAAAGTAGTTATGTATAAATAGCATAAGAGAGCTACTAAGTTGATAAAGTAATAAAGTTTAAATTACAAAAATGCTGTTGAAATTTTAGTACCCTTAACTTTTATATAAACTTAGTCTAGATAAAAATATAGTATAAGTTTTAACTCGTTTTTTAGGGTTCCGTACCCAAAGGGTAAAAACGGGACCCTATTACTGAGACTTCGCTGTCCGTCCGTCCGTCCGTCTGTCACCAGGCTGTATCTCAAGAACGGTGATAGCTAGAGAGTTGAAATTTTCACAGATGATGTATTTCTATTGCCGCTATAACAACAAATACTAAAAATAAAATAAAATAAATATTTAAGGAGGAATATTTTTTACAACAAACATGATTTTTTTACCGTTTCTTGCTGTCATACAACAAACGTGATTAATTAAGTATTGTGTGTGTTGTTTGCTCATTTATTAATAAAGTATGTTGCATAGATAATGGTACGGAACCCTTTGTGCGCGAGTCCGACTCGCACTTGACCAATTATTTATTAAAATTTATATCTTATTGTATGCATATTTTCCCTTTATAAGATGAAACAAAGTATTAAGGGAAAATACGAGGAATACTCGGGATGTTTAGTTTCTTTTTGAAAGAAAAATAAAGTACAAAACTTAGGGAACAAGTATTTGCATCTCGAGTTTTAATTTATTTTCGTGTGTGTTGCAAGAAAAGAATCTTTACTTATTATAAAACAGTCCCTTGTTGCTCTTGTCTGTTCATGATAAACGTAAAACGTATAATGTAGTTTACACAAATGTGAAAGGTTTTTTTGTATAGATTGTTTAGATTTTGTTTAAGTAGGAAATATGGAAATTCAATTGCAGATATTTTTGTACACACATTCTTTTAGACTAGTGGACTTAGCAATCTTCATACCGTCATGTTTTATAGTAGGTAACAATATTTATAATCTTTTATACAAACTTGTGCTAAGAATCACAAAATTAGAATTATTCCGTCAATTGGTACAATCAATCGAAATGTATGTAACTCTGCATTCCAGGAATTTATTTTTATTTATTCAGATTGACAGATAGATAGACTTTAATTTTCCCTTCCGTTATAATGTTGAGCTTTGCTACAAATCCCATCTCGTTAAGTACCTACTTGCAGATTGTGCGTTGGACCATGCCGTCTGGCTGTTTCAATTACGTACACTCGCCCAGCTGTTACTACTAACAGATAAGAAAACATTCATTATGGATAATTGTGTTGTTTTGTTTACTTGTTTACGCACTTAACTAGCTTGGGAATGGTTATTTTGTGATAGTATATTGTATTTTAGTATCTGGTGTTTCAATAGTAATCAGCAAGTATAACAATTTTACGATAATACATAATTCTATGCTACAACCTCAAAAGGCGATGGTTTATGAAATCTCCCGGCTTTACAATATTTTATTTTATATTTTAATTTGTTATGGAATTTTTTATTTTCCAAAAACCACATGTACGAAGTTGCGGGCAACAGCTAGTAACATATATGTATATGCAGGTTTGAGTAAAATCTTAAAACTTAATTTTGTATCAGATTTTTTAAAATTTCTTACTTACGGTTGAACTTCAATTTTGTTATTTCAACCCATTGAGCTGAAATTTTGTATTGAAGATTTACGTATTTAAAATTACGATGTGTAGTTTCGTTATGTCTTTCATTAGTCATCCTAGCCTACTCAACAAAACATATCATACCCTGTACGTATAACTATATCAAGCAGACGAAATCTGACAGACAGAATGCTCTAAACCCTATTACCCTAAATGGTAGCCAAACATACTTGTTTCGTGTTGATATTATGTCATATCGTAGGACGTATATGAATGTGTTTTAAGATGTTCATTTATAGAAAACTAACTATATGAACCTTCTGATATAGTATGTATGTGCAAACCTACCAGTTCACACCGCCAACGCACTCCGTCCCAATATCAAATTTTTCGAGGTTATCTATGACATAACGTCCCAAATATTCAAACGTTTTAGTTGAAATGCATTTAGTTTTATGGCGGGAAACATATAATTAGTTTGTTAAGAGATGTACATTTTCCTAATACCATACATTATGTTATAACTTTAATAATAACTCATAACTCATTTATTCATAAGGGATTCTTACATGTTATACATTAAATATTTCATAAATCAAATTTCACAATACAATGTCATACTCAAATACATATTAAATTAATAAATATAATTGATAATAATAATAATTATATAATGAATCGAAGCTGTTAGTTTTAAGTCGTAAGACTCGTAAGTGTCATTTACAAGTTTGTTTATGTAAATTTTCGTGTCACAAGGTTTGTCGCCACTTTTCTCAATTTAGAAATTCTATGTAGTTATATTTTGTAGGTCTGAGAATACGATTTAAAACTGTTTTTATAACCCTTAGGTCATAGGTAAGAGTGGCCCTTACCAGCTTTACAATACAAATATTATTTTTCTATACAATACATGTTTGTACTGTACATAAACAAATAGTTTACAGTGTGGGCGTAACGTGGACTACTAAAACATAATTATGTATTCGTTTTTACGTATAATTCGTGTACATACACCTACGCATATTACTCTATCTTTGTGAATATTATTTATCATCTTTATTAATGTGATAGCGCAATCTGTATGACAAACATGGGAAAGCCCGGGAAAGCTTTAACAAAACATTACATTTTAACAATACGAAACGTAAAATCTAATGATAAATGATTCCCTTAAATAATGTTCTAAATTATTTACCGAGATGTATTTTATACTTACCGTCTTCACACTTCGGAGTTGCTAACAGAATATAGTATGGGATACATCGTTTTATTTACACATTTTTGATAAAACCCCCGTTTCTCTGTTTCTACTTATTGTACATGCTTTTATTAGCTTATTTCCTGTCTATGTATTTATCTACCTATTTGTGTAACAAATACGCAGGAGAGAAGACAACACTATAATTTAAAAAACAATGCACTTCCAGAAATCAAGTAACATTGCGTGTCTTAAATAGATATTTATATAAATACTTTTGGAGAGACTGAGAGTTGAGGAATTATTTATAATTCTCTATGATTTGAGTCATTGTCTGCGCCCTTCTCTAAACATTGGGGGTCAGTTAACCAAAGACTTCTTGGAACCCCCAATAAAATTGTGGCTTCACTTAGTACTTGTATGCTTGCCTATCAAGACCCTCATAAAGAAGTCACTTCCTTGACTCTTGGATGTACCAATCCCGGCAATTGCAAATACATCAATATTCCGGATTTCCGTATTTCAGATCTTGTGTTGCAATCAAATAGTTGCAAAGCATGGTTCTCGTTAAAGATCTTTGTTATAGCTGCGTGACGAGGTCTTTACAGACACGTTTCAGTACTGTTTATGCTTTTTCACCCAATTACAGTCGAGCAAAAAGGTCGTCTATAATGATTTTTACACGCTTTATATTAGCTTCACTTGTATGTTTGTTTGTATGTTTGTTTGTATGTTTGTTTGTATGTTTGTTTGTATGTTTGTAACCGACTCCTTTGGACGCTATTTTGACCCACTTTAAACGGTCAGATTCTATTCAAATTTTGCACACCTGTCAAAGACCGATGACAATGCAATAATTCGATTAAATAAAGCGTGTTTTTTAGTTTTTTTAAACTATTATAATTATTCTTTTTATCTTTGAATAAAATCGTGATAACTATGAATGTGGAAGTTACCTTTGAAACTTATAATTATGTTTACATACAGCTGAATAAATACTTTTTAATTACCTCTGTGTATTTATAAATCATGATTGAAGTTTTAAAAAGGGCATTTACTTGGTTGTTTGAATACGGTTTCTATTTAACATCCGGTGAGCCGGTAGCTTATCTCAAGCCAAATGTAATAAAAACATGTAATCGTGTTTTTCTTTTATTTTGTAGTAGTTACATGTAAACTGTTAGTTCATGTAATGAACTGAAACTGTTCTGTACCGCTAATGAGAGGTATTTACAAACTTTGTATGTCACGTATAACCTCACATGATTTCGTACAAAACGTAGCTGAACTTATACATATAAATGTAGGGGAATTGAATTTCCTCATATTTTTTTTTTATTTGTAATGAGAGAACCACGATTTTCAATGTCTTTTTTTTATTTATTGAAACTTAATTTCTAACAACTAGTGATAGAAAAATAGCCAATTTTTATAAATAATTTTGCTTCAAAATTAAACCGATGTAAACTTTATTTATTAATTTTCGCAATTGACTTGCTATGCTTTTACTAAATAAGATCACTTATCAATACGCCAATAACCTTGTTATATTTCTATTTAGAGAAAACCTCAGTCCAGCAATGGCCTAAACCAATCAATTAAAAAGCCTCTTGGTTTGACATTCTTTTTCTAGTTATTATTGGTGGTTCAATATGTACAGCAAACTTAGATGTTCAAGGAAAACCGGTGAGTTGCATACGATATGACGTTATCGATACAAGTTGGAATAGTTCCCGCGCTCCATAGCCACTCCCATCGCATCGATAAATAAATCCGCATACTTACGTCACTATTTCGACAAACATAAATGACATCACTGCAGTAATATTTTATCGATAAGTATCGTAAAGTTGGGACGATCGGTGATTATTGATAAGATTGATCTTGAGAAAATTGTATGTCGATTATGAGATACTATGAAGCAGTGGAAAGAAAATTGTACTTCCAATCCATTGTTTGTAGTATCTTAATATCAAAATGATCATTCATGACGCCATTTTTCAATTATTATTGTACATACGATGTTCAGAACTAAAATTAATTCTCTTACCGTGTTTGACTGGCGATCTAATCTTTACTAACTACTTTAAAATGATTGCCCACAACCATGACCATGACCGATGTAATTATACTGTTTAAAAGACCATGTCTACTATGAATGTGCGTCGGTAGATCGCCGAAATTCAAGATGTCAAAAATAATTTTCAAAAGTCAATTTAAATATGTAGGTAGTTATACTGGACGCGCATATTTTGCGGTTTTACTCTTAATAAAACTTAGTGCTTAAGCTGACTGCAGTCTATCTCTTGTGAGCCCATTCCATAGACTCGAAAAATCAAAGCCATTGATGTTAGTACCACATACGAGTACGGTTTTCAATTAGTTACTGTAGAAGTTTCAGGGGCGAGAAGCACGATCGCCCTTAAAAACTAGTATTGTGTAGAATGGTTTTAAGACCAAAGAATAAAAAAAATTAGCAGTCTACTAACTTCTATCAAAAGCGAAATACAGGAATAATTGAAATCGATAACTAAATATTTTCTGAGAAAAATAACTGCCCAATACTTCAGTAAGTCACGCGATTTGAACGAAAGGTAGGCTATTGCGGTGACCCGATGTTATATTTAGACCGGGTCAATTGATCTACACGCCTGATCTCTTTATAGGGTTTGTATATAGCTCTATAAAGTGTTTTATCTATAACATATTTTAAAAATAAAATATCTGTTCATATTTTGTCAAATTAATACACACATCGAGATAAAATGAGGGATGAGACGTATTTCAGTGATGTATATAAATTATAATGTCCGACAAAGGAGAGGAAAGATAGATAGACTGTTGTAATGTAAGGGGTGATATGGTTTTCACAGCGTGATGTATGACAGATAGCCCGGAAGAAAATTCAAGTTGCATCGACCACAAATAAAATGAGAGACGGACAGGAAGGAAAACAGTAGGTATATGTTGTTAACTTTGTCAAAACAGAATTACCACAACTATTATACTATTTATTTAATACTTACTCAGAGCCTTCTATTCTTCTGTTCACATACAATATTATACTTGTATATGTATAAAACCAGTAAAAGGATGCCCATTGAATATTTATATGTAAAAGTCTATCAACGGATATGCTTCAAACATTTCATTTATTCATATTCATTCATCATACCGCTTGACAATATTGTGACTCACGTTCGTGTATTAATGTTTCAATTGTGTAACTCTTTGTGCTGTTATTATGATGTAACTCATTACATGATTGTTATAAACTTCTAATTCATACAGTCCTTTGCTTCCTTGTTTCACTTACCAATTATTATCCGTTTATTAATTGGAAATCGGTCATCTCCAAGTAAGAGGTTAAATGTGGCTTTAAGAACTTGTTTATTACGCAAAGTTAATAATTAATTAAATTTAGACAAGGTAAATTGGTAAACGTGAAGCGATTGCTATGACACATCCTAACCCCTACGATGAAAATCAAGGTCAATTGCCAATTGAGAGGATAAGCAATACAGCTAGACAGTCAATTTCTACTTTATGGACATCTTAAAAGGATTGATAGGCTACGTGCGAATATTGGAGAAAAGTCACCTAGTGTTTCGAGTATCAATCATTAAATCAAGACTTCTATTTAGTAGAAATTTTATACGGTCACATAACTGTCATGTCTTTTTTCATAAGTGCAAGCTACGCCATTTCTCCAGTATTTCTTTGAATTTCGCAATATCGTCGGCGAAGAACAGGCACTAGGGGGTCCTATTTCTGATTATCCGATGTCAGTGAATCTATTACCTACTCATTGCACCAAAAAAAATATCGAGTCAAGACTACAGATAACAAACTTCTTTACTTCTTATAAAACAAAGTTGTAATTTTGTATGTATGTCCCTATGTGAGCTTATATTTTCAAAAATACGCAACGGATCTTGATGCGGTTTTTTTTAATAGATAGAATGGTTCAAGAGGATGGCTTTTTTTGCATAATTTGTTGGGGTTTGCTGTATATTGGATAAGATATGATTAAATTTGTCGAGAAACTCGGACGCGCGCGAGCTATAAATGAAAACGCTGCCTTATCTATGTGAGGTATACAACAAACCAATGTATGGAGGAATTGTTTGTTACTTAAAGTTCTTCAAAAAAGTCCGCGATATGTCTATCTTTTAAGGGAAACCCGCTGTACCCGTAATAATGTCGAAAAAATTATCTAATTCAATAGGGTGTTTTCAAAAGCTATTTTTAAATATAATAAAAGTTGGTTTATAGTAAAAAAAATTATCAAATTAAATAGCTTAATTAGCTTAATTAATATGGATTATAATTTCTCTTTACAGCATGCTATTTTAACGAATATCTTATGAGATATGACGGAAAAAGAATTACGCGCTATAAAATAAAATACTTAAACTGTTGGCTGAGCAACGCGAACGTTTCTTCGGTCTTCTATCCGTACTCCAATGTTTGGATATGTAAGGATGTTTATTATTGTGCTTTCACGTAAAGACTACTGGATCTTTCCAATGGAAAATGAAATAGAATATGAACTTATTTTTTATCCTGTTTACTGCGGGTAACACCTCGGGGCACAGCTAGTACTGAATAAAAAATAAGTGTAATAATCTCTGCAATAGGTCCCGTTTTACCTTACCTTACCTTATGGAACACTAAGTATTATTAGGTGCCCTAGCCTCGGTAGGTAGTACTTTTTAGTAAATTAGTTACTAATTTCATTTTTGTTGATCAGTGTGAATTTGTTTTGATCACGTTTCTATCACGCTCTTTCTTCTTTCGCACTTGCGCGGTGAACATGTCACGTTATCTTTGTATGTGTTTTACGACTTTTACGTATCTTAAGTTTGTCCTAATTATGAATATTTTATTTATTTATTTATTTACACTTCGCACAGACAAAATTTGTACAATGGCGGACTTAATGCCAAGGGCATTCTCTGCCAATCAACCATTGGGTGGTGTAGAAAAAGTCAGGGGTAGGTGTAAAACAATCCAAAACACAAAAAAGGAATTAAACACTACTAAAATACTTAATAATAAACTTACCTACAATCAAATAAACATCATAAACATAAACACATAACATAATATATATATCACATAAACATACATATATTAAACATAATTATATATCACACATATTTTAAATACAAATCATCAAATTGCCTTGTTAGTTTAGTTTATTTTCATATAATTATGTATTTCCTCGCAACCCATAAAGTTGGTACGTTTATTGGTCACGAGTCTACTTCATCTCGCGAGGGTGTGAGTGAAGAACGTATCTATACTTATAATAAATCTGTAGAGAGGTCAATTCTGTACATAAAATATATTTTCAAAATAACTGTCAGGGGGTGATTAGTGATCGATACTGATGCCAAAAATGCAATCAGTAAAATTTTTGTGTCTGTCTGTCTGTCTGTCCGTCTGTATGTTCCTTATAGTAACAAAAACTACTCGACGGATTTTAACGAAACTTGGTACAATTATTCTTCATACTCCTGGGCAGGTTATAGTATACTTTTCATCACGCTACAATCAATAGGAGCAGAGTAGTGAAAGGAAATGTTGGGAAAATGGGAAAAGGTGCTCCATTTTTTAAGCTTCCGTCGCGTGTGCAGCCTTAATGGTTAAAGTTACATAGAAATCATGTATCACGGAAATATTCTACATAAAATTGTCTAAAAATATCCCGAAACAGCACATATCTATATTTTATGGTTGACTCACAATAACACGTGTAACTCCTGATAGCTTAGCAGTTCGTTCATTCTGATTATATTTGTTTACTCTTACGTTTATAATACTCTCACTCAAGCAGTAGTTAAAAATGTTGCAAAAACGGGGAAAATTTCCTAAATTCTACGCGGACGGAGTCGAGGGCAACAGCTAGTCATTAATAAGTGGAGAATTAGCCTGTATTCAATCCAGTTACATGGTTTTGTGGATCAATGTCTGGTAAAACATTGCTATTTGGAAATGAAAGGAAAATCACAACCTTTTTGGCTTTAGTTGTCATTTTTATCTTATTCCTACTCATATTATCTTAAACTGACTTTTACGATCACACTGTAAATGAGTAGTTATAATTTTACAATGTAAGTAAATAGAGAAGCCTATATTGTCGCATATCTACTATCCAGCCTGGTTGATATTGAAAACTCATATAATAGCAATGACAACACTTTTTCTATCTAGATATATTACGGCAAAAATTTAACAGCATATTTATTTTGTCAATAGGAACATCATCTACAGAGGGCAATATCAGGCTCCGGTCTGATAATACCAACGCCTGAGGTATGCCAGGTCAGCGACCTGGAGTTCTACGAGAGATGCTACCCGCCAGATTACAAAATGCCAAAGCAGCACATACATATGCAACGTAAGTATATACCAACATTATTTATCACTATATCACTCACAAATTTAGCCAACTGATGTTTACATGACCGTTTTATAAAGTTGCCATTTTATTATATAGGATTTCGTAAAGTAACCTTTTAAATTTTGCAGCGTGTTATTTTTTATTAGACGGTTACTTTTTGAGAATGTTGGGTCTACGTGCTCTATATGTAAATTAAGTTTTATATTGTCTGAGTATTTTATCTTAAAATATAAATATATGTATAAGCTTATTTATATGTATCTATAAATATGTGAATACTCGTAACTTGTTTAACATCAGTATATAAATTCAATTTAAAACATTTTTGAATAGTTATAAAATGATCTTTCTACAAAAAGTTAACTACCAATCTAACTATCGAGTTGAGTGAAAAGTTTGAAACATGAATGTGATTTTATAAGTGCTACAAAGTTACCTTTTCTAATGTATCCAGGCGGACGCTACAAAAGGTAAGGACTTTTTTAAAATAAATATTCATGGACTTTTCACATAACGTCCCCTGGTCCCAAGCTAAGCTATATGGGTACCAGATTACGTATAATAATTTCTTATTTTAATACATACTTGTAAAATGTAAAAAAAAAACGTTAAAACGCTCAGAGGAAGTACAAACATCCATGTGACAAATACAAATATCACACAAATAGTTGTACTGTGCGGGAATCGAACCGGCGACATCATGAACGGCAGCTCGTTACACGAGCAACTAGGCCACGAGGCCTGTCATATGTAGTCTCAAAACAAATATGTATGTTATTTATATGTTTTTATCATGTCCTATTAATCAATTTTAAATAAAAATTATTATAAGTACCTAACTATAATCTGGTATCTAAGTACTATCTATCTACAGCACCAGTTATATACGGGCTTAGTATAAGACCAAAGGAATTTGTATGATAGATTATAATAATATTACAAAGTTTGTTTGTTTGTTTGTTTGTTTGTTTGAACGCGCTAATCTGCGACCAATAGGGGCGAAGCATTAGTGAAAAATATTGCAAAAACGAGATTTTTCTAAATTTTACGTGTACCGAGACGCAGGCAACAGCTAGTACGTCATAAAAATATGTAGGTACTTGAGTTGTAGTAATAAAATTCAATATTGTATAGCGTCTTGGTGACGCACCATAGTTAGTAGATATTTACAAAGTAACTAGATACGACTGGTTCATAGTAGGATATTTCAATACGTACATTGAAATAAATCAAAGTTGACATTATGTTTTTTTTTTGCATACAAATTACGTACCGTTTTATATGTACATATGTGGGATATATTAAAATTGCATTTATTTTCTGAAATAAACCTAATCGCTAAGAAGAACACGGGCTGAACGCTATGATTTTATACTCTAGCAAAACCGTGAACTTTAGTTACATAGGTGCGTATACTTATAAACAATACAAACAAACATAAAAACAGACATTACAAATCCATTATTGCTATATGAAATTACTGTCAAAGTAAGGTATAAAAATGAAGATGTTGCCATACATATATTACTTCTGCTAATGGACGCGAAATTTGATGTAAAACAACACTTTTATGATGACTGTTATTATTTTTATCTTTATTTCTTACACAAGTTGTTTTAGATATTTTCTAGCAGGGCTTATGCTCAGGCTTAAAACACGTCTACTGATTTGAGGCACACAAAGTTTTCTATGGAAAATATTAATTTGTTTTTGATTTGACAAATCCCTAAAATATATAGAAAAAAATACTTAGTACTTTATGAGAAGACGATGGAAAGGAAGGAAATATCCACGTGTTGGACGGAATTTCCCCCCAGTTTTGGAGAATTTCCATCCCTTCAAAGTGCATATTTCCAGCTAGTTTAGAATGAGTTGGTGATTATTATAAACAACCGTGTGGCCATTATTAGTTAATTTATATTAATTTACAAGCAATAATTTCTTCTGAAACATTATATTGTAGCACTTCAAATTCAAAGCAAATAATATCCAAAGTTGAACATGTAATTTCCGGGAAAATATATTTAAACTTGCTAAAGCATGTGACCGACTAATCCTGGCTTTGTCACGACCGCTCAGCTACCCTATTGCCAAAGTATTTAGGATGATTAATATCTTGCCAAAATTTAAGTCTGGTTATTTGATTATGTATTATGATTTATGAAAATTTATTAAATTTGGGTATTCATTAGACTGTTTCTTTTCTGAATGGATTTTATTTATATTACTTTTTAGCTTATACACAGGTCAATACAACTGCTGGTTTTATAATATGTTTATTTGCCACAACGGATGAACGGACGTTAAAGAGCAGGAATGTAAGTAATAATACTATCCGAGTTAGATAATACCGGGTGCTTCAAAAAAATGTATACACACTTTGAACTTCCATAGAAAATTTATTTACCGTTCTGCAAAGTTAAATTTCAGGAAAATAGAAAGCTGAAAGTCCAATATAAATGAAACATAAATAACAAATGTTAATACACACAGTGGCACAGTAAAAGATGAGGTGTACAAACGTAAACCACGTAACCTAGACATTCTTTGGAATGAGATTCAAGCAGTGTGTAGAGAAATCTCATTGGACGTTTTGATACGATGTACAGAATCAGTGGTGACTCGTACTCAGAATTGTATTGATGCTGCAGGTCACCAATTTGAACAGTATTAACATTTGTTATTTATGTTTCATTTACATATGACTTTCAGCTTTCTATTTTCCTGAAATTTAACTTTGTAGAACGGTAAATAAATTTTCTATGGAAGTTCAAAGTGTGTATACATTTTTTTGAAGCACCTTGTATATCTTGGAAATGTTTACTGTTTAGTTTCTAAATAAACCTAGGGCTTTTGGGATCTAGACAGTACAGAAAACCTAACAGGCTAGGATTTAGGATTCCTTGTTCCTTGAACAGGCTCTGATATCGAAACACAGTTGCTCTAATTATTCTTAATGTAAACTATAATGAAACTGTAGTTGATTCGCGTTTCAGACTTTAGTTTGTTCTCGACCAAGTGACCGTTTCACGCCATCTGTTACGTAACTGTGCCACTTTGTGTACACACACTTAAAATACCCTTTTATTTGCCTTTTTTATTTTATAACTCACTAGATTAATTAAAATGTTAGCCTACATTTGCATGCACTCGGGAACTGTCCTACATAATAGCTGACATTGATAGGCGAGGTTTTTATTAGAAAGGATTATGACCTTTGCGTAGGTTTTTAGTCTTTCATAGCAACCGGCTGTGCCGGTCTCTTTGTTCTGAGGATATTAAAAGTCTTGTCTTGCATCTATTGTTGATTTTTAATCGGTGTGGATTGTAATAAAACTAAACTTATGTCTACAATTTTTAACTTGGACGTCGGTCTTGTAACCGGCTATGTATGTATTGGCACATAGCAGCTCTTAAAATATTGTCTACAACTAATGACGTCTAATGGTGCGGCTTCGTTTTATCTATATTGCCATATTAACAGTATCATGCATGCTAAAAGCATATATGTCGAAAATTTGCTGTTGCATAAACACTATTGTCGGACTCGCAGCACTAATGCTATATTGCATTAAGAAAGCATTGTAGGTCATCAGTAAAAACATAGCCCGACCTGTAAGAACAATAGGTTTTAAGTGGTAAGTTACAATGGAACAACGGTACTATTCGGCTTTTGTTGTTTAATTATGAGCCAGTCTACCGAAGACATTAGTTCACTTAAATTCTACGAAATCATTATCAAAGAGCAGTTGCTGAAGCTGATAAGATTTTTATCCAAACAAAACCATTTTTTACGGAATTTTGTTTTAGTTTATACTTTTCAGCGTGCCTGGATGCTGATAGAACTTAAAAACGCGATAGTCCCGCGTTCTGAGGGTTCCCTGTTTTTATTCATTTAAGGAAAAAAAATATGAACTTACTTTTTTCCTTAAATAAATAATAAGCAAGTATAATAATTATACAGGAAAAGTAATTAAGTAGCTTTCTCGAAGTTGCGAAACACGCCTTCAATTTTGACACCAGTTTCCTGTTTTGCAGCTGTCTATAAAAAGTAACTACATATTTAATCATCGTTAGTTTGTAAACCACAGACAATTTAAAAGTAAATGAAACCAACCTATGAAAATATGAGTTTGTTACTTTTTCATGCAAAATTTACAGAACGAATTGGCTGTGTCTTGGCCTTATATGACGTTTCTGTATAATTCTCTCTCTCTGTGTCTCCTGCACATTAACGTGCCACCATTGGACACCGGCCTCCTCCACTTCGGGAGGCAGTATTGTCAACTACGCCGCCGCGCTGACAAGGCGTATTGGCATATAGGCTAGTGCAGAGCAGAAAAACGCTGATATTTTGACAGGTGAATTTTCGATTGAAAATTAGGGTGCTTTTTCGATATTAATTCAAAATAAGGTGAAAATACAAATATTTCTAATCAAATAAATTACAGCGTATTTAGGACATAAAAAGGTAAGTTTTCACTAAATTTCGTTACAGAAAAAAAAATTTTGTAAAAGATAAAAATAAAAAACCAAAAACTTGGTTTTTTGAATTTTTCACATAAATTTGAGGTTATGTGAATAAAGTGTGAATACAAAAGTTTTAGATCTTTTTATTACCTACAACTTTGTCTTTCGACTTTTTTCCATAGGACTATTAGTTTTGCCGGAAATCGAGAAAAAGCATTTTTTACCCTTAAAACACCCCCTCCATCCCCTTCCCGACCTCAGATCGCCCGTAAAATATTTTTCCTATCATTTTTATAATATTCTCCTCCATTTCTAATGGGTTTCATCCTACTATAATTTTTTTTTGTTTTAATAATTATCGGCACTGGTCTAATAGGGCTTAGTCTCGAGATTTCCGTTTCTCACAGAGTACGTTATCTGTATAAAATATCCCTAAGCTGGCTTTTACAGCACCCTGGATAGGAAATGGGTTGGTGTCACTTTTGTTCATAATCAGTAGCCACACGGATATTTCAGTGCATGACAATGTACATACATACTTAAATGCCAGGAATTAGTGACTAATCAACCGCAGAGTAATTTGAACATATGCCTATTATAGGTATAGAATTAGTATTTCTAATTAATAGTTCTATACATAGTGCTATTGCCCTCGGTATAATTAAAATCTGTACAATTTTGTAGTGAAATGAGAATTTAATTATGCAACTCCAGTTATAATTAAACTCATGTTCACTGAGATTTTAAACTAATTAATTTATTTACACAGTGTATTGAGTTATCTTTACTTATTATAAAACCAAGTCGTTATTGTTGTATGTATGTCCCTATGTAAGCTTATATCTTCGAAACTACCCAATGCAATACATCTTTACTTCTTATAAAACAAAGTCGTTATTTTTGTATGTATTGTCCCTATGTGAGCTTATATCTTCAAAAATACGCAACGGATCTCAATGCGGCTTTTTTAGGGTTCCGTACCCAAAGGGTAAAAACGGGACCCTATTACTGAGACTTCGCTGTCCGTCCGTCCGCCCGTCCGTCCGTCCGTCCGTCCGTCTGTCACCAGGCTGTATCTCAAGAACGGTGATAGCTAGAGAGTTGAAATTTTCACAGATGATGTATTTCTATTGCCGCTATAACAACAAATACTAAAAATAAAATAAAATAAATCTTTAAGGGGGGCTCCCATACAACAAACATGATTTTTTTTTACCGTTTCTTGCTCGATACTAATAACGTTGCCTTATGTTGCATAGATAATGGTATGGAACCCTTCGTGCGCGAGTCCGACTCGCACTTGACCAATTTTTTTATAGATAGAATGGTTCAAGAGGATGGCTTTTTTCGCATAATTTGTTAGGGTTTGCTGTTTATTGGATGAGATATGATTAAATTTGCCGAGAAATTCGGACGCGCGCGAGCTATAAATGAAAACGCTGCCTTATCTATGTGAGGGTGAGGTACAACAAACCAAAGTATGGAGGAATTGTTTGTAACCTATAGTTCTTCAAAAAAGTCCGCGAGGGCATAATATGTCTATCTTTTAAGGGAAACCCGCTATACCCCTATTAAAGTAAAAAAATCCCAAATTCAATAGGGTGTTTTCAAAAGCTATTTATGTATATATGGTAATAAATATTTTTTATCAAATTAAATAGCCTAATTAGCTTACACAATTAATATAGATTATAACTGCTCTTTACAGCATGCAATTTAAATGAATATCTTAGGAGATATGACGAAAAAAGAATGACGCGCGACAAAATAAAATACTTAAACTGTTGGCTGAGCAACGCGAACGTTTCCTCGGTCTTCTATCCCTATATTTATTGATACTGGATGGATTTTCATGAAACTTTCCAATGGAAAATGGAATAGAAAATAAAAATTATGTTTTATCCTTTTTACCGCGGGTAACACCGCGGGGCACAGCTAGTACAATATATACAATGTTTTATAATAAATCTCTCATTTGCAAATGATTGTTAAACCAGTAACTATTTTAAGGATTAAAACCTAAAATAGTGTTCATCTCTTAAACTACCCCTCTATATAAAAGCTGTAATAAATATAAACATGAAAGAAACCTTCAATGTTCACCGGACGTGTTGCGGTAACGCCATATGCTGTGTGCCAGCTGTCCACTTTTTTTTACATGCGTTTCTCGGAAATGGCTGCATTGAATCCTTGATAAACACAGTACGTTTTTAGTTCCTTTGATCGTCACTGAATTTAGACCGTATTTTGTTAAATAAGGAATACGAAGGATTATAGTTACACATACATACATATTTAAAATACTTTTATTTGCTTCGTTTGTACCTAAATATAACAATTTGAACGTAATTTTTATGTCTTCCATATTTCGGGTTAATCTGTAATTTTATACACTACTAGCTGTTGCCCGCGACTTCGTACGTGTGAAATTTAGAAATCAATCCTTATCACACAGAAGTTTACTCTTCTGCTCAATAGATGGCGTTGTACGTTTTTTTAATCGCGCTATCGTTTTGTTCCACACATTAACACTTAAACTCGTCAAAATTATTATTGCGTCATCATCCGGAATTAGCATTTATAAATTAATAAGGACTATATGTCGCCCACAACTCACGCTTGCCGCTTGGTATATGAAAAATAAAATACTCCAAACTATATCAAATAATACAAAAAAGAACATTCTCTTGAACTAGGGGTGGGTCGTTAACAGATTTTCCGTTAACGAAACGTTAACGTTAATTGGAGTTCGTCAACTAGTTGATCAACTAGTTAATTTCAGCAACAAATTTTCTCGTAAAAAAAAAAAAAAAAAAAAAAAAAAAAAAAAAAAAAAAAAAAAAACTTACTACCAAGCCACGCTGACCAGACGTGTTGGCACCGGGTTTGTTTTTCCTTACCTGGTTTTTACAAAACCCTGGTAAAGAAATGGGGTGGTGACACCAGTATTTCGAGTTTTCCGTCTTTCACAGTTGATGTTATCTGTGTAGGTACAATATTCCTTAGCTGGTTTTTACAAAACCCTGGTAAAGAAATGGGGTGGTGACACCAGTATTCCAGTATTTCGAGTTTTCCGACTTTCACAGTTGATGTTATCTGTGTAGGTACAATATTCCTTAGCTGGTTTTTACAAAACCCTGGTGAGGAAATGGGGTGGTGACACCGGTATTCCAGTATTTCGAGATTTCCGTCTTTCACAGTTGATGTTATCTGTGTAGGTACAATATTCCTTAGCTGGTTTTTACAAAACCCTGGTGAGGAAATGGGGTGGTGACACCAGTATTCCAGTATTTCAAGTTTTCCGTCTTTCACAGTTGATGTTATCTGTGTAGGTACAATATTCCTTACCTGGTTTTTACAAAACCCTGGTGAGGAAATGGGGTGGTGACACTAGAATTCCAGTATTTCGAGTTTTCCGTTTTTCACAGTTGATGTTATCTGTGTACAATATTCCTTAGCTGGTTTTTACAAAACCCTGGGAAGGAAATGGGGTGGTGACACCAGTATTTTGAGTTTTCCGTCTTTCACAGTTGATGTTATCTGTGTAGGTACAATATTCCTTAGCTGGTTTTTACAAAACCCTGGTGAGGAAATGGGGTGGTGACACCAGTATTCCAGTATTTCGAGATTTCCGTCTTTCACAGTTGATGTTATCTGTGTAGGTACAATATTCCTCAGCTGGTTTTTACAAAACCCTGGTGAGGAAATGGGTTGGTGACACCAGTATTCCAGTATTTCGAGTTTTCCGTTTTTCACAGTTGATGTTATCTGTGTAAAATATTCCTTAGCTGGTTTTTACAAAACCCTGGGAAGGAAATGGGGTGGTGACACCAGTATTCTTAATCCGTCACCACACGGAGGGCTGTCAGGACTGTCTCGTTTTTAAGTTTTCCGTCTTTCACCTTTCACAGAAGATGTTATCTGTGTGCAATATTCCTTAGCTAACTTTTATAGCATCCTTGGGAGAAATGGGGTGGTGACACTTGTAATCTCAATGCGTCACCACACGGAGGAACAGTGATTCATAAGATTATTATTTAGGAAAATATCTCTTAACTAAGTAATTTTAAAGTTCACTATTGTACCTATATCATAACAGTCGCTTACGATCTTTCGTTTTAAGAAGTATAATTTCTTTGAGAAAACATTGACAAGAAACGAACATTGAAAAAATTTAAACATTGAAAAAAACTGAACATTGAATTCAATGTTTAACTCTTAAACATTAAAAGAAACGACCATTGAAAAAAATTAAACATTGAAAAAAACTGAACATTGAAATCAATGTTTAACTCATAAACATTGAAAAAAACGAACATTGAAAAAAACTGAACATTGAATTCAATGACATCATTAAATTCAACTAGTTGATTCCGAAACGGTTAACCATTGAAACGTTGACGAGAGGTCAACTAGTTGATCAACTAGTTCGTTAATTCAATGCTCATCGCTATCTTGAACCACTTTATCTATTAAAAAAACTTCATCCGTTGCGTAGTTTTGAAGATATTGTAACATAACATAGCGACATACATAGTATACATACAAAAATAACTACTTTGTTTTATATTATGTAAAGATAATGTCTAAATTCATCAAATGTCAGGGAAAAAATTGGTCAAGTGCGAGTCGGACTCGCGCACGAAGGGTTCCGTACCATTATCTATGCAACATAAGGCAACGTTATTAGTATCGAGCAAAAAACGGTAAAAAAATCATGTTTGTTGGAGCCCCCCTTAAATATTTATTTTATTTTATTTTTAGTATTTGTTGTTATAGCGGCAATAGAAATACATCATCTGTGAAAATTTCAACTCTCTAGCTATCACCGTTCTTGAGATACAGCCTGGTGACAGACGGACGGACGGACGGTCGGACGGACGGACAGCGAAGTCTCAGTAATAGGGTCCCGTTTTTACCCTTTGGGTACGGAACCCTAATAAAAAATACCGACCATAATGTGTTCAAACACATTATAGTCGCACGTATAGCGTTATACTTCTTGCTATCTTTAGCGGTATGCTTCATTTGTAACTAACTTCATGCTGTCGGTTTTTGTATACGAAACCTTAAAAATTTGATATTTTCAGTATCAGCTATTGATAACTGATACTGAAAATTTCAAAATTTTTAAACTAAAAAAATAAGTGTAATTGATTACACTTATTTTTTTAGTTTTTAACCCTTGTAAGGTTTCTTTATGTTTTTCAAATTGTGCGTCGAAATGAAAAAAGGTCGCCTTTTGTGTTATACTAAGATATTAATATGTAACTATAACGTTTCTTTATTAGAATACAAATATAGAGTTATCTATCATCTATATATAAAATTCCTTTGATAACACATTTTCGTAGAATATTGTACATACATACATTATGAATATTAAATAAATATATTATATTCAAGGACGTTTCAATGTTTGAACACAGATATTATGTATGTAGCGTTTCTTGAGTGTATTTATTTATTTAAATAGTAAAATAGTAATTTGATTTGTCCCCGAAACAGCTTGACCGATTGTTATAAAATCTTATGTGTAGCCATACAACTCCGAGAGTAGGATGTAAACTATTTTAAACCCTTTTCTAATATTTGTTACATTCTAGCTGTGGCCTGCAACTTCGTACCCGTGGAATTTATAAACTAGACCATAACAAATTAAATAAAAATGCAATCCTCTTGCACTAACTCTATGGAATAAAAAAAAAAATCCGCATCAAACTCCGTCGTGTAATTTTAAAGATATGAGCTCACATAGGGACATACATATACAAAATTAACGACTTTGTATTATGATAAACAAAGAAGTTATAAATTATTTTTTCACAACAAAACAATCCTAATAATCAGTCGGTAGAAATCTCACAATAACTTACATAAGATATCAACCCAAATGCCGGTTGAATTGTTATACCATATAAGTAGCTTAACCTCATTCCCGTAATCTTATTTAACTAATCCAATTTTAAGTACAGATTATAAAAGTATACACTTTTTATTTTGTCTTTTTATAGCATATGTTATGTATACTTCTAAACGTTAACGTTTAAAAGTTACACTCGCAATCAAATGGTTAACGTTATTTTTATTTGTTTTAGTTTTTAAGTATTACTTTTTTCTAAGTAGATGATAACCTACACACAGCATTAAAATTTACACTTTATTACGATAATTAATTAATAATATAATTAATTTATTAAGATAATTTAACGAATTAATTTCAAGTAAGAGAGATGTTTAAAAAAGAGCATAATTTATAATAATTATTATAAAACAAAGTCGTTATTTTTGTATGTATGTCCCTTATGTGAGCTTATATGTTTTTTTTTTATTAGATAGAGAGGTTAAAGAGGATGGCTTTTTTGTATAATTTGTTCAGGTTTGGTGTATATTGGGGGAGGGGAGGCTCGATAATGATAAATACGGGTAAACCGCTGGCATTAGCTAGTAAATTATAAAGGGAATATTACAGTTTTATAAATATGTGGAGTTAATTCAATTTTAAGTTTTCTATCGGCAAACTCTTGAGTTTAATTCACCATAAAATTATTCGTGTATCGACCTCTTGCGTGTCCTTTAGCATCGCGTCATGGGAGTCGCGTATACGCGTCAAATACTAAATGTTACTGTATTGTCTGTATTAATCACGACGAAACGTTGATTTATATGTTTCCTACAATGGTACGCTTGTAATGTCAGATGAAATTTAAATTTAAAAGCTACAGATCCGGAAATCTTACAACGTCGAACTTAAAGGTATTTTTCAATGAAAAGTGCTATTTTTCAGTAGATCTAGTAGACCTTCCTAATTATTATCTGCTACTAATTGTCGTGTAAAAGCTCTTTAACACGCAATTTGTAGTACATATGGTTATTCCTGTAGCGCATTAGTTGAGGCATAGGTTTAGCCGCTGCTTTGATTTCCAGATAAACTACTTACTACCAAAATGTTGTTATACTAAATTTTATAACTATTTAAAACATTTTAAATATTGTTATTCTCAAGTATATTATCGTGACAAATGTGCTTATATCATTCTGTTTTGCCTATACTGTCGTAAAGCACATAAGCGCAAAGATATGTACATACAAGTTTTAATACTAAAGCCCTTTTATATGTTATCAGGTTCTATCCTCATACATACATATGACCTTATAAAACTTGCTCGATAATAAAAAGTCAAGACTTTGCAGAGTTCAGTACGTATAAGCTTTTTATACTACGCATTCTTTTCTATGAAAAGGCACTCCCATCTGTATATAATGGAGTTACAAGTTTTTCATACAACTTATATAAGTTGACTCCCCATTAGTGATCACCGGGGCGCATTCTCCACTTTAGAATCTCGCTCGGTGTTTGTATAAAATATATTCTCTCCATATGAGACTGATAAAATTTAAATCAGTTGATGGCAAAAGTATTATGTAATCTGGAAATATTATCACAATCAAGCCACTATAATTATGTGTTTGAATCTTGATTTTCATAACTGTATCTTAAGAACTTTCATAGAAATAAAGAAAGAAAGTAACAGTTTTTATTGCTGCTTACATTAAATACAACAGACTTAACAGTAAGTTATTACACATATACCATAAGGATTATTGTAGTGAGGAATGTATAGTAACATAGTTTTTGCATTTTGGTACTAACAGCAAATAGGCAACCGTCTCAGTACCTACATGTCAGATCTTAACTGATGCTGATTTTCAAACGAGCCCCTGGTAAATGGTGACACGGATACCATTAGAGCCAGACACTAGAAGTAGATTAAAATAATTCAATATACGCATTATTTATAAATTCTATTTAGCAAAACTGTTAATAGTTATTAACAGATCACAAGAAGTTCTAAAAAAATATTTAATCTATTCTATACATACGTCCTCCCCCTTAATCTCCATTCTCTCACTTTCACCATTAAATAAAAATAAAATAAATAAATATTCAAAACATTTCACACAACGTCCTCTGGTCCCAAAGTAAGCTATATTTCTATGCTTGTATTATGGGTACCAGATACGGATTGACTACATATACTAATTTTCTTTTGTAAATACATACTTATAATACATAGAAAACACCCAGACGCAGTATAAACATTCTACCTTAGGAGTGATTACCCAAGAATGCTTTCTTGATATTTGATAAGCATGTCATCGATAGCATAATTTGTCAGTCAGTTAACTTCAAAATAACGTTCTTAGGTTACAGAAGAACAAATTTAATATTCACAAGACAATCAAATCATATCAAAAAGGAAGCGCTGTAATTGATGACAAAATTGTGCAGTTTAGAGCGGCAGACACTAAGGTGCCATTGTTTTATGTGCCATTATATCTAACGTTCACAAGGCAGTGTCTGAACAAGATATTGTTCGTTATGTATACGAGAAGACTCAAGAGCGAATTACACTTGTTAAAATTAAAATGAAACGGGAACGAGACTATAATGCATATAAATTATTTGTCACCAAGCACCGAATTGACACTTTTCTGGATGATAAGCTGTGGCCATCTGGCATATCTTTCAGGCGTTATGTGCATTTCCATATGAGGCAAAGAAATGGTGATAAAGCTGACCTATCAAATAATAAAATTGGATAGCAAGAAAATAAGTTTTCGCTACTAACTAAATATGGATAATTTTATCTGAAATAAAGATTATTATTATTATTATAACCATCTTTCCATAGCTACCCTTTTGGTTTATTTTTCATAGTGAACACAAAAAGGTCTATTATTATATTCAATTAAACCAACGACGATGGTATAGTACCGAGTAAATTAAAGGGCAACAATGTTAGTTATTTGTGATGGGCGCTTTACAACTCCCAGACTGTAAGGTGACTATGTGCGGATAGTTTTTGCGGACTATAGAATAATAATTCTCGAAATAAATCTCCGGAACTCATAAAACTTATAGCAAAAAAGTATATATTTACCTTTAAAATATGACTGTTGTAAAAATGTTATAGAAATCACAAAAGATTTATTATAGTACGAAAACAAATTTAGAAAATTCTATCCTCTATCCTATCTTCTTCCGTAAACCATGTATAAAGATTATATGGTTTACCTACTGAAGTTAATAGGATAGAGACTTATTATAAGTCTTTTATAAAATGTAGACTTGCCATGTTCTTCGAGATTTGATATTTCGAGAATTTTGCATTTAACTGCCATAATTTGGAAAAAGACAACTATATCAAAACTCTAACATCCATTGTAATATTATTTACTATGATTATTCTAATAAATGTTACGAAACAAATTTCTAAAAAGTAATCTAATGACAAATCATGGTTACCCTTGTCTTAAATAAAAAACGGTTCTCGTGGAAGCCCCATCGAGCTTCGTAGTTGAATCAATTATAAGGTAAGTACTAACAGTAAAATTAGAAATTTTTTATAGCTTCACTGTAGGCAGATACATAGATAGATAACTCTTTATTTGCACAAACACCAATTTTACACAGAATTTTAAAAATACAGTCTTAAAAGCTATTATACAAAAGGCATACATACATACATTTTACGTCTGTACCGTGTCTGTACCCAAAATAGACTTGACGAGCTACTTACCGTCAATGGAAAATAATCTGCGAAGGACTGAGGGCTCGAAACTAAAACCGAATGATTAGCGTGATTTAGATGGAATGCGCTTCCGTTGTGAAACATCTTATGCGGGAGTCTTATCGTCTAAACGCGAAATGTTAACGTCAAGTGTAATTTATTTTAATTTTATTTTGTATGTTTATTTTGTTTTTGTACTTTCTTATTAATAAATAATTTGTAAGTACCTATGTAATTTCTTTTTTTATGTAACCTTGTTCGCAAGTCAGGAATAAACATTTTCTTTCTTCTTTCTTTTTTTTCTATATACTAAGAATCGTTATCAAGGATCGTCGTGTCCAGTTTTACTTCATTTATGGGCTTAGCAGAAGAAGAAACTTGGTAAGCTATAAAGACAATGTTCATACATAGACGATAATGATATGCGATTGATTTGACACCAATCCGTTTGATCGATTGATACCAATTCCAGTTTGGTTTCGTGATAAACAGACGTCATCATGACGTGATCCAATTGGGTCTTTCGACGTGGCTAAAAAGTGAAGGCTTAAAATGAAGTATGTTTTATTAAAGAATAGATTATTCATTTAAAGGTCTCGACAGCAAACCAATGCTCCATATAAAAATATGGATTTCGTAGTCCGCTACATATGTATTTTCTTTGTGAATGTTGTCTCCAGTGCAAGTAAATTTTCTCACAGTACTACTTAGTTTTATATATTCATGCTTCTATTACTTTTTTTTTTCAAAACATATAACTAAAAGAAGTATGACCATCCAAACAAACGTGCAGCGTCTATCATACAAATTTTATAAGGGTATTCAAAACAGAAAGTAATAGAAGCAGATATACTTTATTGGGTCTATAGTCCGCTTTTTAGGTACTTAGAAAGTGTCGTCCTCACACTTAAGTTGGCAGGCAAGTAAGAGCCGTTACGAATTTCTTCCTTATTCGAACTTTCAACCTTTACGTCTCCCGACAAATGTTGCGCTTGCAATGTCTTTGAGTTTAGAGGGTGTTTCTTTTGAAAATAAAATCTTTAAAGGGTAACTTAATATGTATGTAAAACATTTTTTCCCAGCCAAGGGTCGTCTCTGTTACTTTAGAGTCAAATAATCTGGCCGGCTATATAGTGCTAATATAGGGAAAAAATCTACAAACCCGTAAATCTAACATTAATGTAAACATGAGCGAGTATGAAAATCCAGTAGGGTTTTTCACAAACCAATTTGCTGTATTTTTATTTGTGTTCGGCCATCTGTTTTCTCTGAATACTCACGCTGTGTGCACACAAAATATTCTATAAGCAATCTTAGAGCCAAGGAATAAAGTTGTAGATTCCGTGCCTCACGTCGCTCCATGGATACATAAATTGATACCTAGTAAACCCTTTATGTTGCAATGTTTTATTATTTTAGGGTGTACGGAATTGAAATAATATTGTATGAAAGCTTTCAGTAACTTTTAAAAACTAGTCTCGCTTAACATTTCGAGTCCGCTTGGTATATGCGAAATACTTTCCCAATGTGGGAGAGATGCGCGCTCTATACCGGGACGTTTATAAAGTTGTTTGACCATTCTTTTTTTACTTCTTTCATTGTTTTAGCATTGGACTCTTCTCTCCGCATTGACAGTGTACTTACACCACGCTAAACAGTCGTCCTGGTCCTTGGTTTAGTTGAGGTCTCCATCCCTTGCAGAAGATTGTCTCGCTTAGATTTTTACTCAATTGACAGTAACACTTACCTCGCTCAATAAAAGTAATAGGAAATCCTGTACTTTAGAATATAAGTGTATAGGGGTTGTGTTATTCAAAGGGCACAATCTTAGTTTGTACAATATTTCGCGGTACTGTATTCTCCGCCTATCCTAACTTACTTTTATTATATTACAATTTTATTGTCATGCGACGTTTATTGCCTACTCTAGATTTTATGGTTGAAGAAATTACACGGGATATTTACATGCTTTACGTATTATAATACTTTTATGAATAAAACATGCCAATAAAAAGTATAGCTGAAAATATACTTCCATAACTCATAATACGAGGGGAGGTCCAAAAGTTCGTGGAATGGAGGGGATGGAGTGGGGATAGGGGCGCTCGCTTAGTGTCATACTAATTGGGGACTCATAATTAGTATATAAATGGAGTTTCAGCCCTATTGCGTCATTCGTTTACGAACACTCGCCTGCTAAACACGTCAATCCGGAAGAAAACTGAAACTATGGAGAAAATTGAACACCGTGCGGTCATTAAATTCCTTACCAAGCAAGGAAAGAACGCTCAGACCATTTTGAATGAAATGGAAACTGTTTACGGGGAACAGTGCCCTAGTAAATCAATGATTTACAAGTGGCATGGTCTTTTTAAACATGGTCGGGAGTCGATTGAAGACGACCCCCGCTCAGGAAGGCCAGTTGAGGCCACCACATCAGACATCGTCGAAAAAGTGGAAAAAATTGTACTGGAGGACACCCGTTTGAAGAAAAAACAGTTATCTGCATTAGTTGGAGTATCAGATACCACCAATTTGCGAATCCTACATGACCACCTGGGTATGACAAAAGTCAGTGCAAGATGGGTACCGAGAATGCTCACGCCGCTTCAAAAACAGCAGCGCGTCGAAGCGTCAAAACATTTTTTGGAGTTGTGTGGCGACGATCCTGGACCGATTTTGGAGCGAATTGTTACCGGCGATGAAACATGGGTTCATCACTTTGAGCCTGAGTCCAAACAAGAGTCCATGCAATGGCATAAAAAGGGGACACCACCGCCAAAGAAATTCAAAGTGTCGGAGTCGGCTGGAAAGTTGATGGCTACTGTTTTTTGGGATTGTGAGGGGATAATACTGATTGATTATAAAGAAAAGGGCAGGACCATAACCGGAGAATACTACGCAACAATACTAGAAAAATTAAAGGATGCCATCAAAGAAAAACGTCGGGGAAAATTGACCAAGGGCGTGTTGCTCTTGCAAGACAACGCGCCGGTTCACAAGAGCAAAGTTGCAATGGCTGCTCTACACACGCATGGCTTCGAATCACTAGTCCACCCACCCTATAGTCCAGATCTGGCCCCAAGTGATTTTTATTTGTTCCCCAATTTAAAAAAAGACTTAAGGGGAAGGAAATTTTCCGACGACAATGAGGTAAAGGAGGCAATTTTGGCTCATTTTGAGGGAAAAGATAAAAAATATTTTTACGATGGTTTAGAAAAATTAATTCATAGATCTAATAAATGTATTCAGCTTAAGGGTGATTATATTGAAAAGGAAAAATAAATTTACTGTTTCATTTTTACTAAAACCCTTTCATTCCACGAACTTTTGGACCTCCCCTCGTAATACCCTTATTATACTTGTTGAGTTTTTAAATCCGATTTTGCAAAGGTAAATAGTCTGTAATCTCGACGGTTTCCTTATACAACGTTCTATGTCAACAAAATAGGCGTAAGTGTGCAAAAGAAATTGCCACTTTTATGGATATTTAGCGGGGCTGGAGAAACTGACGCTGTTATCACTCCGTTATCGACAAATTGTTATTATATTAATATTATAAATAATATTCCTTTAACATTTTTTAAGTCATTTTTATTATCTTTTGACATACACAATCTTTGACAACATTATTTTTTAAATTATATCTAATGGTCTTTATGGAATAATTTCCGTAGACAATAATAGTCCCCACATAGGTTGTAGAGTTTGTAAAGCACCTGCCTTGTGCGAAATCCTTGAATTAATTTGATTTAAAGTCAATTGATGATTAATGCATGTCACAACGACAATTTCTCCTTCGCCGTGTAGGAGATAGTTCAAAGGATAATCTAAGCAAAATTAAGTAATTTTAACACGAATCAGAATGGACTTAAAGCTGCGTTTCAATTGAGGATGTTAACAGTATGTCTTACTTCATACTGATCCAGTACTCGACTACCTCGTATTTAACAAGTAATCATACCAGTTTAATGTTTATAATCTCTAGTCTCAGAATCTAATGGTTTTAGATAATATTTTACGTAGTATTGGATATAAGATATTAACGAGATAAGATTAATGATAACTATTTTATAATGTCAATTAAATGTTTCGTAATCTTGATTTGATAATAATTTGCTAGTAAACGCGTAACAAGCTGATTGGCAACTTAGAATTGGGGGAATATATCTGAATGTATCTTAACATCAATTGTATTAATCAATCTAATCAGCATACAGCCAGTCCATTGTTGGTCTTGGTAATATACTAACTTTTTATCTCTAAGACTGACTAGACTAACCTAACCTAACCTAACTTACAGTAATTAGTCGACATGTGTGTAAATACAATGACTGATTAGAAACACAAATGTCACCAGCCCATTTCAACGGACACTTTGTCCGTGAGTAAGTGTAAGCGTAAGCGTAAGTGTTCCGTGTTAAAGCCAATTCAATAAACAGATAACACCCTTCCTCTATAAGGAAATCAAATACTTTCTGGAAGTAAAACGGGTATTTTTCACTTTTTCGTCGTCGTTTAACACTTTTTCGTCTTAGACTATATTATTTATTATATACTATATATATTATTATTAAAAGAAATATAATATGTTACTATAGAAAATCTTTTCAGAAAATGCACTAAAAATCATTCAATTTTAATCTGATGGTTATATGGTACGTTAAGCATACTATTTTTTAAAGAAAAAGCATTGCATTTTCTGAAAAGATTTTCTATAGTAGCATATTATAATTTTTTTTTTACCATCGGAAAGTAGAGATTGCCACGAACAGAAAGCATACCAACTTTTTGAAAAAAAATGATATTTAGACAAGTGAATTTTCGATTGAAAATTAGGGTGCTTCTTCGATATTAATTCAAAATAAGGTGATAAAATAAATATTTCTACTCAAATAAATTACAGCATATTATGGACATAAAAAGGTAAGTTTTCACCAAATTTCGTGAATGAAAAAACATTTATGTTGTAAAAGAAAAAAATAAAAATTGGTCAAGTGCGAGTCGGACTCGCGCACGAAGGTTTCCGTACCATTATCTATGCAACATAAGGCAACGTTATTAGTATCGAGCAAGAAACGGTAAAAAAATCATGTTTGTTGTATGGGAGCCCCCCTTAAATATTAATTTTATTTTATTTTTAGTTATATTTGTTGTTATAGCGGCAATAGAAATACATCATCTGTGAAAATTTCAACTGTCTAGCTATCACCGTTCTTGAGATACAGCCTGGTGACAGACGGACGGACGGACGGACAGTGAAGTCTCAGTAATAGGGTCCCGTTTTTACCCTTTGGGTACGGAACCCTAAAAAACCAAAAACTTGGTTTTTTGAATTTTTCATAAATTTTGAGGTTATGTGAATAAAGTGTTAATACAAAAGTTTTAGATCTTTTTATTACCTACAACTTTGTGTATTGACTCTTTTAGGGTTCCGTACCCAAAGGGTAAAAACGGGACCCTATTACTGAGACTTCGTTGTCCGTCCGTCCGTCCGTCCGTCCGTCCGTCTGTCACCAGGCTGTATCTCAAGAACGGTGATAGCTAGAGAGTTGAAATTTTCACAGATGATGTATTTCTATTGCCGCTATAACAACAAATACTAAAAATAAAATAAAATAAATATTTAAGGGGGGCTCCCATACAACAAACATGATTTTTTTACCGTTTCTTGCTCGATACTAATAACGTTGCCTTATGTTGCATAGATAATGGTACGGAACCCTTCGTGCGCGAGTCCGACTCGCACTTGACCAATTTTTCGATAGGACTATTAGTTTTGCCGGAAATCGAGAAAAACCATTTTTTACCCTTAAAACCTCCATCCCCTTCCCGACCTCAGATCGCCCGTAAATTATTTTTCCTTTCATTTTTATAATACTCTCCTCTTTTTCTTATGGGTTTCATCCTACTATAATTTTTTTTCACTTTTTATTATTTTTAAAGCTATCTGCACGAGCCTATAGGTATATAACTTGGTTACAATTTTACAAATTCCACGAAGCTATATTTACATAACGTGTGCCGTATTATTATTAACAACGTTTTTGTTGATAGATTTAAATATACAAAAGCCAGCGGAAACATTTCTTAGCCTATGCAAAGGAATAACGATGATATTTTTTGACGTCTGAAATCCAATTTTTTCTTCAGAACACATCTTTATCTGGTCCCAAGCTATGTTTATATGCTTGTGTTAGGGGTATCAGAATACGGATATACTACACTTTTTTGTTGTTGTAAATACATACTCATATTACATAGAAACGCCCAAACGCAGTACAAACATATGTATGACAATTATAAGTAGAAAAGAAAGAAAGAAAGATCAATCTTTTTTCAGACGTTATATGTATAATATACTTTTGTACCTCTTTTTCTAACATATCCTTTTTACGAAATCCAACGAAGCATTTTTACATTCACTAATTACATTATAAAATCTAATAGAGTTATTTGTATTGTTACAGCGCTTTGGGAAGAGCAAGAGGCGCCGGAGTACGACATCGACTCGGAGGACGAACGGTGGCTGAAACAGCAGAGGCATCCCGAGCTCACAGGTAGAACTTAGACTATGTCTGCGGACACTACATCTGTCTACACACACTACATTCAAAGCAATATAAAAAAGTGTGTGTGTAATTATGTACTTAAGATTTGTAACTAATGTTGTGTATGCGAAATACTATTTACCGTCAGTTGTAACGATCTAAATACAGTTCCTTTATTCCTTTCGTCGTATAAAGAATCATCATCATCATATCATCACGCCTTTTTCCCATGGGGGTAGGCAGAGACTATAGAGCGCCATCTGCTACGATCCAAACATACTTCCTTGCCTTCATCCACATTCATACATCTGGTCATACATGCCCGACGGTTATAGGTGCTACGCACTTGCCCCTTTTGGAGTATGCCGGCGATGACATCGGAGTATATTTTTCTCGGGCGTCCTCTCCCAGCATTTCCACTTACCGCCGCCGTGTATATGCCTTTCGTTAAGCGTCTCTCATCCATCCTCTCCACTTGACCAAACTATCTAAGCATACTTTTTTCCACCTTAGTCACTACATCCTCTTTCAGACCGCAACGTTCTCTTTTAACTTCATTTATTAATCTATCTTTATAAAGAATAGAATACAATTTATTGTAACATATTATATGTCACATCCCGCGTCGTATATATGTATACGAGTATGTACTGTGGTTGTAACTTTATAAGAGCTACGGTGCTTGCATAGCACTAACAACCGTTTGTTTATAATGCCTGCCCCATGTGAAAAATCCATCAATATTGATTTATATTTTCAGAGCTAAAGTTCGAGCAAATGATGGACAAGCTGGAGAAGAGTTCGGGCCAGACGGTTGTGACGTTGAACGAGGCGAAACTGCTGCTGGAAAGGGACGACGACCTTGTCATCGCTGTTTACGACTATTGGCTCAACAAACGGCTCAACACGGTTTGTATTATATTAATATTATCAGGATTTGCCAACAAAACACTCAACAGAATAGGTGCAATTCAAGAAAAATAATCAACGCCCATTCAAATGAACTTTTACACTGTCACTTAATATAACTAAAGATATGATTGAGTTTTTACTATCAAACGTCATTCACAGCTACTGTGATTTCCTTAATCACCAATATGCAGGTGAGACTGCAAATAGTATATTTCAGGATATTAATCGAGCCTTGGCGTGTCCATTGAAATGCATAGTATAGATAGAGCCCATAATTTTTTTAATAACCATTTTAATGTTGCCATATTTGTTACAGCAACACCCATTGATACTGTCGGTGAAGACTGAAAACAGGCCGGGCCAGTCGTCGAACAATCCTTATTTAGCGTTTAGACGGCGGACAGAAAAGATGCAGACCAGAAAGAACAGGTAATAACTACTTTAAGTCGTGCGGTTAATAGATGGCGTGCATGTACATTACATATATTATATGTCGAAAGTAAAATATAATAGAGAAATTGGTTTGTACTTGTAAATTCCTCAATAGCTTGAATTTAGAGAAAATGGCTTCTAATTTATATATTTTGTTTCTTAGATAGAATACGATTTTAAATGTTTTATGGTGATATTGTGAACTTCCTTTGTGATATTGACTTCCAACAGGTTTCTATGTGAAATGGGAAACACCCAGCAAATCTAATATCAGTAACTCAATTGCGGGATCACACAGGCCTGAATTGCTGGACCTTCACTTATCTCTTTGGCGATTTAAATTGTAACTTAATTGAAAGGACCTCGAGTGGCAATCCTCTACAAAATGTATCGATTATTCGATTAACCTTGTCGGATACAAGATGGACTCTTACACCAAAACATAATATGGTGCCTTTCGCAATTCTATTTTTTATTGTATAGTTACTATAATTAAAAATAATGTAGTATAAATGCTTGACGGTACGTATGTAGCAGAATGGGACACATTTTTAACCAGTAGAATAGGTCAATGGACTGCTGTGGCGTTGACTTTCTAGAGAATTGTATATTTTTATTTGTATTCTTTCTTATAGTTGAATGTATTTTTTTTTAATTAGGAAAAACGATGAAAGTTCGTACGAGAAGATGCTAAAGCTGCGAAGAGATTTGGCTCGAGCGTTAAATCTACTGGAGATGGTCGCCCGTCGCGAGAATGCAAAGCGGGATCTTGTTCGTCTGACTGCGCTCATCGCTGAACGACGGTATGCAGCCGGTGACTTTGCCAACCAGCTACTGCCTGATCCGCCGCCAAGGTAAGTTCTCTTATACCTTTTGAACTGTGTTAATATATTCATTACCTTATATCCTTCCTAGGGTATTTTAAGAAATATTTATAAACTTGTGTTTAATCCGACTTGTCCCGATTTTTGTTTATAATTAAGTCACGCAAACTAAATTTGCCATAGAGTCGTTCTCATGATGGACTTTGAAGGTGACACAACACCTTCGAATTGTATCTTGTGTGATTCGACTTTATTGTTCTTTTAATGCAATGGCATACTAGTTTATGGGATGATGCTATAAGAAAATTCATTCATAGGTACCGGGTGTCATTTGCCGTTTGTAAATTTTTTAATGTACATAAGTCGATATTTAAATAAAGAATTTTGTCTGAAACAGGCCAACATACACGCCAGTACAGATACCTTCAAGCAACTTTCGTCGTGAGACGTATACGGTCCCACATTACCCGCCGAGACCTCCCCCCACGCCTGTCGACCAACCAAGACAGGTATCTGTCTATTGATATTACTATTATAGAAAACACTCATAATGGAGTTAGTTAGGTTTCTTCGCTGACAGAAAAGTTGATTTATTTTTTGGCTGGATTTGTCCAAGAGCCAAAATTCAAGGAAAGATACTAGAAAATTCTGATTGTTGATTCAGAATAATATTAATAAGTTAATATTTTAACGGGGAGAAGAGTAATAAGAATAACAAAATAGCTGCATAAGTAAGTATGTGTTACAATGAAGTAAATGGTTTTGTTTTATGTTAATTAATTTAAATGATCATTCTTACCTGAACTGGCAACTCTCTTTATATATTTTCATTCAAGGTCTTAATTTGTTTAGTCGTCGATTAACTTTTCAATATTAATTGAATAGGTGACGAAAGACACTAAACAAATTAGACCATCTCTCGTTGTACAATATGAACGAGTAAGAAATTATGATGTGATGTTGCCTTTCAGCGCGAAAAAAGACCTTACAAGAGAAGGAAACACAGACACCCCGCGCCCGGTACTGTTCAGGGCCTTCGAGGTACGTATTACAACTGCTTCAAATATGTGTACCTAATGTATGGATACGTACGCATTGTACGGACGTGTACGCAATACGTCTACGTGAACGTGTGTGTCTTTGGAAACATAAATAGTTATAGGAACATGACATGACAAAAGGTTAAATTGATCTATTTACACATGGCAAAAGGGACTTTTTACATTAGACTTCTCTGCAAATGTTTCATTCTAACAACTTTTTAGTTATTTGTCTGAATAATTCAAAGTCTCGCTATATTTCATTGATAGATCGGAATTCACATGACACTACAAATTATTATTAGTATTGAATTAAAAGGGCACGACACCAAAATATGCTACATACAAAAATATGGACATCGTAGTCCTCTGTTTTCTTCGTGGATATTGCCTCCAGAGTAAGGAATTTTTCTCACAGTATCTAGGTCTTATACATCTATAATAATCTAATAGATTATACCCTTCAACTGTATAAATCAATATCAATCTTGCGAAAAAATCATTTTCTCGAAGAAAACAGCGGACTACGAAACGTCTTTTCTTTCAATGATTTTATAGGTAAAATCTGGTTGAACTATAACTGTCCCTTGTCCTGTCCAGGAATAGGGATAGCAATACCTGACACAAATACCTAAACTGTAAATTGGCTGGGTCGGTAGTGGGCTCTTAATCTAACGTTTCTTATATTTTTTAAATACATCTTGTTTGACCTAGCTTTAAACATTGAACAGAGTGTTCTGTTAAATTATCAATTATTAATCGTCATGTTAGATTTATTGGGGGCATGAAAGGTTAAGAAATGGTTTTTGGTTTGTGCTGAAACTGTAATTGTTTGTTGGAGGCGCTTTTTTGACAGGACGGCGCTTTTTGATGTCGGCGCTCTTTTATGTCATCGGGGATGTCCTTGAAGAGGACATCCCCGGTGACTTCAAAGTAGTCTCTCTGTAGACTGGTTATCTCTATTAACATAACAAGGGCTCAATCTGCCAATTTATAGTCCCTTAACACAGATTTTGGTTAGAAATATAGTAGAGGTATGGTCGGTTGTATGTGCAGACTCTGGTGTATATACGTCTTCTGAGGAGGAACAAACTCGTGCGGAGACAGCTTCACCACCCGACGATGGACCGTTCGCGTTTAGACGGAAACCGGGTTGCTATTACGAAATGGTATGTACATATTTCATGACGTCGGTATTTAAAATACAAAAAATAACTTTAATCATTTTAATTTGTAAAAGTCGAAGACTGTCCTCGATTTACATGAATTGTATCGTTTGAATATTAAAAAATATTGTCTCCGTAGTCCGCTACTTTTAAGACGAGGATAGAAATATTGCTTAGTTGGGGACCAAAAATCTATATATGTATACAATATTTGTTTATAATCCGGCTCGAAGGACTATCTGCTTACTGCGTGTGCTTATTAATTATGTGTTTAATAGATGTTTGTTTTAATTCACAGCCCACATCGACGTTACACGGAGACCCGGCGGACCCGGACGATCCTTCCAAAGAAGGGCTGTACCAACACGAGCTGGATGAGAGGCATAGGTGAGAAACATTTATACTTCTTTAGGCATGGTCCGACGCATCAAAATAATTTGGTTGAAATTAATATTTAATTAAAGTGAAAATAACGCTAATTCAATTTTCTTTCCAGGTTCACATTAACATCAATCCGCGATATAGCCAACGGCGGCGCAGGTCGATGCATTGGTTTTGCAAGACGTCGTTTATGCAGAGGCGGTCGTGTTGCCTTGGATCGTACGAGAACACCTCTAGACGATCTGTTCACATCGTTACCGTTCAGTTATCCTAACTCTCAGTATTATAAACGAGAGAAGGATGAAGAGGTTAGTGATGTACTTATGATATGGAGCCCATACAAGGACCCTGAAAGGTTAACTTATAACTATTTTCTAAAAGAAAATTCTCTACTTCCCAAACATTTTGGTATAGCGTCCCTATTTATAAGACAGACTAGGCTAGGCTAGCATAGCCGTCTATTTTAGCCATATAAATAATGTATTATTGCTTTGGATAGGCAATTCTTCTAGAACTCTTGTGTAATAGATGGGACCATACATAATGACCAAAAACGCATTAATTATACTCCTTGATATTTTTCTGATTATATTTAATACCTCTTATATTATTTGAACATAATATTTTAAATACAGGTGGAACTCGAGACAAGAGGACACAGAACACCCAAAGAAATGTCAAGAGATTACCACACAAGTGGCAAATACCCCTGGAGAAATGCATTCAGAAAACATCTCTCAAGGAACCCTGACTTATGGACAGAACCCGCGCCAGATGACATACTACCCACAATCAAATCGGAAATGGATGTTGATGAATCAGTGGGTCCATCAACACCATTATCAAGGAGTGACCTTCCGGATGTTATCCAAGATAGTGTTAAAAGTGATATTAGATTTAGTGCCCGGACTATAGATAGAGTAGTGAGTGATAATGTACAGAGAGTGATGCGTAAACGTTCGTACAGTGCGTGCAGTGATAGCAGTTACGACTCAGATGAAAGCTTACAACCTGTTGAGAAGGAATTTGAAAAGTTTATTAATGAGGTCAACAAAAAATGGTGAGTTGTACTCTTCTCGATTTATTAACGTTTTACTAATGCAGTACAGCCTTCTGTCGTACGTCCATTTTGGTTGGGGAGGGTATCTGGTCCACTAACGCAATACTGACCACAAGTATTGGCTTGGTTTCATGTTTTCGTTCCCATACTAATCCATCACCATACATTAAGATGCTGGTATAATGTATAATGGAAATTTTGGGAACTGCCCACGATTTTCATGAAATTTGAATGGTTTCGGAGGCGGTAAATCGATCTAGGTAAGTTTCGTATTAATAAAATGCTTTTTTGTCGATGTTTTTTCGGCAATAAAAATTTAATTTCATTAGCATAGGAAGCAAAATTTATGTTGTTGGTTATATAAAAAAAAGGAACCCAGTACCAGTGTAGAAAATACGAGATGTTGAAGAGAAGCAACTGCAACACGAATTTAGTTTGAAGTGTCATTCAAATCTTCAATTATTTTTACAGGTTACATTTTCGACCCAAAACACCACCACCATCCCCACCACGGCAAGACAAACACGAGGATCAATTCCCAGTGGCACTTGACACACCGATCTCCATAGAACTAAGGGCGGCAGAGAAACCACCCTCAGAAGACCTGGAGACATTCACCACTTCAGAGTTCACTCTAGGAGAATTATATCCAGAGATAGGTCAGGATGTTGATAACAGTGCGAGCAGTCTGGACAGCTGTGGGGATGATCTATTGACTGATAATTTCACTGGTAAGTTAGTATCCTCAACTAAGGTTAAGTACAATCGGCTGGCTGGCACCTACGTTTTCAAAAATATTAGTCTATTAAAATATTTTTTTTACCTGAATATAGATGAGTTAACACAGATATGACGTCTGAGAGAAGACTATGAAATAAAAAGAATATGTATGAGAGAGATAAGAGTATGAGATAAAAAGTAGCAATACTTATAAATCTGATAACATGTCGTACATATTAAGAGTTTAATTTTTAAAGAAGGAATGCTAGCTCCTCCCATAAGGAAATCGTGTCTACGGCCATGGTACTATGTAATCGTTTTGTTATTGCAGGTCTGACAGAAGCCCAAGTGGAGAGCATCCTGTCTGAGACGTCGCTGAAGGGCGTGGCCGAGGGTCCGGAGGAAGGCAAGAAGGCGTGCGTGACGGACGACATCCTGGACGTACTTGTGAACAACGTGCACCACAAGGAGACTTTTTTATTGCACGGCCAGAGCTCGGACGGGCGTGCCGACTCTGGCAACTACAACAAAAAGGTACATAACTTAATCTTTATATAATCTATAGTTAATTCATTTTTCAATCTCCTATCCATCTCAAATCTATATATTAACCTTCATAACTCAATTTCAATCCCAGTTATCGGATTTCATCTCTATCCATACTAATATGAGGTTCAGACTCTCATCTGTATCAATCCCAGTCTCTATATCGCTCCCAATTCCGATCTCAGGGTTGATTGAAGTTTTAATACCAATATCTATGCCAATTAAATACCTCTTACCACCGAATTATCGTGGAAAGTACTTGTAGCCAATTTTACTACCATATCCTACTTTAGACTTTATGAAATTTCATGCCATGTATCGCTAATGCTTTTGACACTGCTATAATTTTTTTAACAGGCGGGTACGTTTGGTTCCACCGTCGTGAAAATGACAACCGTGGATAAGGAGCCTATATATATCGATCTGGTCAAGCCCGAACAGCCGCCGCCGGTCAAGTCCGAAGCGCCCAAACAGATAAAAGTGGAAAAAGAAAAGATAAAGGTGACGTCGAAACCCGCGCTCGTGAACGCTATCGCACCTATAACTGTACAGAATTCGAACCTTGTACCGGCTGAAGTGAATAATGTGCCGCAAGTTGTTGATAAAAAGAGGAAAGATGATACTATAGAAGAGGTTTGTGTTTTTAACGTTATACTTCTTTGGTCGCGTCGTGAGAAATATAGTGTGTAAAATTTTAGTCTCACTAGTCCTCTATGCTTTTATTTGTATTAGTAGATACTAGAAATGAAACATATTTAACTGCTACAAAAAATAACCCAGACCATTTTATCAATTGTTAATTGAAAATATATATTCGCTATATAGCATAATGAGAAGTAACCTGTAGGTTTTGATTCTCTGGCTCGTGTATAAAATGGTCGTATTTTAGTAATATTTTTCCATGGTGTAGATTTTGAATGATGATTGTATTTTTAATACACAAAACGATTATATTGCTTATAAAAAAATTATAAATAATATTCTTTGACATTTGCGCGACTCATTTATTCAAATACAACCACTTTATACGGATTTAGAGACGACGTGTATTTGTTGTTCCACCCGTGACCATGGTGACTGCAAAGTCCCCGAAATGACGGTCTAAAATTTAAACCAAACATGTGCCTCTCTAAAAGTTTCGTGTTACAGTGTTAGTTACCATACTCCTCCGAAACTGCTTGACCGATTTAAACGAAATTTTATATCCATTTACAGTAGGACTGAGAATCGGCTACAGTACTTTTCATACCCCTACTAAGTGATAAGGGTAGTCCGCCCCTAACATTTACACGGCAAAACAACGTTTGTTAGGCCAGATAATTTCTATATAAATATTTATAATTTCAGATCCAAATATCTCACGGTGTCCAATTAAAGACAGTCCACACAAAGCACTCGCCTCTGAAGAAGCACATCATAACGTCAGGCGCGCACCGACGAGAAGTGACGCTTACATCTAGCGCACCTACGTCTGCAGCACCACATACAGCACACAGCGTGCATACATCACAGCCGCAAATACTTACTGTCGCTGTCTCTGATAGCTTGAAGGTGATAATACTCTTGTTTTTGAAAGTTATTGGATATATTCAATACTAGCCGTTGCTTGCAACTCCGTACGCGTGGAATTTGGAAATTTTTATTCGTTTTCGTAGCACTTTTCACTAATGCTTCGCTTCTATTGGTCATAGCGTGCTGTTGGTCATAGCCTTCCGCGATAAATGTATTATCGAACACTAAAATAATTAATAATTTAATATTTAATAATGAATAAATATGCATTTTTTTTGTTTATGTGTAGGTTCGTCTACAAAATCATCTGTTATCAAGTCAGGCGGGTGTGCTAGTACAGAATGGTCCCTACCCGCCTGTAGCGGTCGCTGTGCCTGTACAACAGACGAGAGATGTCACAGGTAAACTTATGCTTTATTATGTTTTTGATAAGTATATGAAATAGAGAGCAAGGTCTTGGGGAGCCCTTGAATATATGTGGCTTTCGTGCTTTGTGGTATTTTATGGCGAAGGTCTACGTCTTAGTCTGCCAGTGAGCGAAGAAAGGCTGATGGATGTATGTAAATACAGATATGTAACCAATGTCGTTTCAATTGTGTCAATACTACCGGGTTTCTGGGATAGAGAGGTTGGCAATAGCGTTAGAAAATGTTGTTTAAGGAAATGTGTCGGTTTTATGGGTTTTTCAACACATTTGATATTACTAAAGCAAGCTATATTACATAATATGTTGTATAAATGATGTTATGAAATGTGAATAGTGTGTATATGTTGTATAATGTATTGTTGTTATCTTATAATACAGGTGGTGTGAGTGTGTGTGGTGTGGGCAGCTCCAGTACGCAGGTGGGCGTGCGGCGTGTGTCCGCGCCGCTCGTGCAGCTGGGGGGCGGCACCGTGGTGCACAAGCACGCCGTGGTCACCCCCACACACATACAACACAACAAACTGAAGGTGCTGCACGCGCACACGCTGCAGAGGAACAACCACACCAGGACCATACCGCTACCTACTGTCGTCTCACTCGCACACATCGACAAGACACCCACTGCACTACTCAAGGCGCCGCCCGGAGCTGTCGCACAACTGTTCGAACTGAAGGGCGGACAACTCGCCAAGGGTACGCAGCTAGTCAACGTACTGAGACCCACCGCGCCCGATGATAAACGACGAGTCAACTTCATCGACGGTAGACAACTCGTTATGCCCGTCAGGCCGCAGTTTCAGTTGAGGAACAGAACTACCCCGCTCGCGAGGGCCGACAGCCCCCGGACCCTGGTGACTAATTTACTCCAGAAGGGTGTGCCGCTAGCCCGCGGGGTGACGGGCGTGACTGGAGTACAGACTATAGCGTTCGCTCCGGGAAGTACGTTGAAAACTGCCAGAGCGAGGCTGGTGGGGCCCGCGCGCGCCATGTCGACGCCCACGGTGGACGCCCCGCCCCCTCCGTCGACCCCGCCCACTGCGGGCGCGGAGGCGGACACGCCCCGCCCCGACACGTTACCGATGGAGGTGACGTGACGTCACGTGGCCGCGCACTAGCCTGCACCCTGTACCATATATCACCGCGCGATACAACTCTCCTCCCCGTGAATTAGTGAATTTTATTTTTAATTTTGTTAAAACGCAGTGTTTTGTGTTACGGATTATTTGGACTTTTGTATTTAATTGTGTTATAGTGAATTGATGTGACGGTTCTGATGTGACTTTTGGTATTATATAAACAATAGTTGCTGTTGTATAAACTTTTATTGTGATTATGTTTCGATCCATTACTTACTACTTATAAACGCTTGTTATCTTTACGTATTATAAAATAATTTATTCCTACCCTCTGTACAGTTATATCTCATAGACTAGACAACAAACTTTAAGCAGTTATGGCGACATTTTGAACAATTATTAATATGTCTCTATCTAAGAACTTTAATAAAATATTCATCTAAAATTTGTCCATAAATAATTCTACGTATAAATGAAAACTACATGAATAACCGCACTATAGCTTATGAGATTTATGTAAACTAGTATTTTATAAAATGTAAGGATTACTATTTATATCGAAACACCATTACTATAAAAGTTTAATTTAACAGCACAGTGCTTTTTATACATAAAAATGATTGTTATTACTTGATTTTTACCTTCCATATGTTACAAGCTATTTTTATTCATATTTATTGCAAAATATCGGAAATAATGCAAATGTAATATGTTATTTTTGGGTATATGTATGTGATAAGGTCCAATTATTCGTGGTTTAATTTCGATAGATATAAAAAAAAATTATATATTTATGAACACACATAAAAAGTCATAGTTCTATTGCATAATAGATATTCCTATAATAGATAGAAATAGATTTTCTTAATCTATAATGTTTATATACTAACTTCACCGTTTTTAAGGCGCATCGTCCAAATTTATTTCTTTTTCTCAATAACGCTACCAAAGAAGTGTAATTTCAAAATCTGTTACAATCATCGTTATTTTGAACATTAGTTCAACAAGAGTTCATATTTTAAGGCAACCCTTGCTGAAAAGGATACGAGAGCAATGTTCATACTCATTGTGTACATACACTGTCGTCTCTTTGTGTGTGTGAGGTAATTTTATGTGGGGCGTGCGTAACGATCAACGAAATTACGTTATAACATCCGTGTGCGCTACCTCTACATGGCAATATGTTTGTCAAAGAAAACAGCGTGTGTAACAACTCCAATTAATTCAATAATTAAGCATCGGTGCAATGATATTCATAATATCCAGTAGATCACGTCACGCCTTTTCCTTTTGGGTGTACACAGAGACTAAGCGACATCTGCTATAGTCTGATATTTTCTTAACTTCATTTACATTTCATACACCTGGTTATACATGCTCGACGGTTGTAAGTGCTATGTACTTTGCTCTTTTGAAGAATATCGTCTCAATAGTGTGTCCTTTTGGTCCCCTTTTTCATAGTGAATAAATTATAAATAAATGGATTCTTATTACATATTCCCACTCATTATTAATTTGAATAACTGAAATGTATATATATCTGACAAACGTTAGAAAAATATTGTGTATACAATAGTTTAGCTTTGAACGAGACAATGTTATTTTTGTATAATTTATTCTTTGTATAAATTTGTGTATTTTTGTTGGATCACACATAAATCTGTCGGCTAACTGGTATTTCACTACGCTTTTATTAGCCTCGTTCGGATCTATGTAATCCTTGAAAGTGATTTTCTTCACACACACATATTAAGTTGATGTAATAGTTCCAAAAGTATCTAGGAGTAATGATTTTTTTTTATAAAACTTAGCATGAACAAATTTATTCCAATTTATATGAAGAACATTATTGATTATAATTTTTATTTTATGCTTTACTTGTGTAAATAATCTTGGCACTTTAAACCTTTAAACATATTTGTGTACATTTTCACAAATCATCTTCTGGTACAAGGCTAAGCTTATTTAGAAGAGGAGAAAAGAAGTAGCTTATTTATTCAGCAGAGGACGTTGTGTGAAAATGTCCATAAATGACATACATTATTTTTATGCTAATAAAGATGTTTTATAGCTTTTGCTTATTTGGGTTGAAATAGTAATAGATTTAAACACATATTAAGACATTTTATGGGAGCACAACTACACAAAATGAACTCTCTGATATGTCTAAGAATGTGTTCCATAATTCTCATACCCAAAGATTTTATCAATGCTTTTAACTTTGTGAATAAAAACAATCAATAATTATTTTTAAACATATCAAATTAGGTGTAGTAAATGATTATGCAAATTTAAACTTATTTTACTTAATGCAAGTGTCAAGATTGTTTATAGAAAATGAGGCAAAAAAATAGAAATAATACACTTACTGCGTCTCATATAGTAGTAACATTTTAGCATACAAGCTTGTAAAGTTATAAGGCTGTGAAATAGTTAATACATTGAGTTAATAATGTTGTCAGAGTGTGCATTTTGTTAATATTTTAATGGTTCCATGTCTGGTATACACCAATATATCTACTATTCAGAATATTTCCCTAGACACTAATACATGGGCGTACAATTTGATTGTTTAAGGGACTTTCATTTCAATAAATGGATATGCTATCTGTTGCAAATGACTTTGTACGCGTGGAATTTGGCTTAATAATATAGCCTATTATTCTCTAAACGCTAGACTATCTTTGTATAAAATTTCATTTAAATCGATTCCATAGATTTAGCTTATAAAAATGACGCATAGAAAAAGTTCCTTTTACGTCCGTCTTAGTAAAACAGCAACAATTTTTGTATAACATTATTTTATAATCTTTCAATCAAATTTTGTAATATTTCAATATTTTTTTATTGTGTCGAGCCGCATTCCTATTATTTGTTGTCAACTACCATAATCTGTTTCATAAGGTTAACACTATCTGCGTTTGGGGATAAAATTACTAACGTATTTGCGTATTTATTAAAAAAAAAGTTGTAAACTCTATGGTTCATTTTTATTCATTTTTTTTTTGACGAAAGGCACACTCTGACATGTTTTTAGAAAAAAATATCCATTAGTTTCCTTTTCATTTTAATTGTCAGTTGATAATGAAAAGCGCGCGTAACTTGGAGTGTATATTTAAAAAAAATGTGTAATTGACAAAAAAAAATAAAAATAATTAAAAAATGTGTAATATAATAACCGCATTACTCTGTACCATATAGTTTTTATGTGTATTATATAAAAAATTAATTACTTAAAAGTTTTTGTTCACTGGCAGGACCAGTGCTTGGGTGAAAGTTTAAAAAAAAACCAATTGTGTCTATAGTCACACTAGTGACGTTATAAGGTCTATGGATACCATAAATTATTTCTGCTGATTATAAGATATATCCTATTGTGTAATTTACAAAGGAGTTCTAATGCAGTTACATAAAAATAATTTTTATCTGTTTTCGCAAGGGTAGCAAATCAACCCCCTTGGAAAATTGTAAAAATAATAACTGTCTGCTGTAAATATTTTATGTATTACAAAATTGTATTTTCTGTATATATATTTTTTGCATTATTTTCTTAAACGTCAAGCACAGGCCTGCTCCGTACTGGGTCATAAATGTGGTAAGAACACGTTCTTTCTGATTCTTAATCATACATACCGGGTTAGTTAGAGACTACAGAGCGTAATGAACAGGACTTCATTATACCCAATACATCTAATCTTACATGCACGACGGTAAAAGCTAGACGTCTGACCTCTTTAAAGCATAATAATATCGCTAATCTGATCAGAGTATGTCATTCTTAGGCGTCATCTCTCAATTTTACGTTTATCGTCTATCGTCCATCCGTTCCACATGGCTAAACTACATACATACCCCTTTTTTTATTTTCCGCACTACATCCCGTTTCAAACCACAGAATCTATCTTTCAAAGTTACACCCACACATACTTCATAAAGAGAACTCTCTTTTTGAAGTTTGTGTGGGTGAAAATACTTACACAGAACTTATTCTACTTTATACCTTTCACAGAATTTATTCTAGTTTCTGCCTTGTCTCAATTTATTTATATTTATTATGGAGGGTAGAAGTAAGGAGGACTATCTCAGTATAATATTAAAAAGTGTCCATTGAAGGGGAGCAAATTATGGTGGCGCCATGTAAAGAATTTTAAAAAGAGCGCCACAAATTATTAGGAAGGAAAGGAAAAACTTCCCCTTTGTTACAGCGCAGTTTTTTTAATTATTATACATATTATATAGACAAACATGAGTATGAAATAAAATTATACGGTGTTTTTAAGTACCCCAAATATTTGTAAATAGCAAATAGAAAATAGTATTAAAGAATTACCGCAACAGTAGCATACTTCACTCTGCTTATAACTGCTACATTCATATCATTTCCACTTGCTACACTAGCGCTATTTCGGTGAGTGTAATTTGCTGTTTACAAGTGGACACGTTTTGGACTGATACAAGATATTCCTCCTTACTTCTTTCTACCCTCCATAATATTTATAAACGCGGCTTCAGTTCATTCATACCTTTCATTCATTACTCACTCACGTCCAATAGAATTCGTCCATGAGTTGTAAGCTCCGCCCACTGCACTATGCGAATGGGTGTCAGATTGGCAACGGTCGGATCGTGAATGGTTTTATATCAACGCCATCTGTCGATAGTCAACGAGAGAAGTAAAAATATTAATAATACATTCATGAAACCTAATAAGATAATTTTCTTATTTCTAGAGTAATAAATTAAATAATATATTTAAGTAATTGTAATAGAACTCCTAAAGTTTGTTTCACATAAATATTGTAATACGTGTACTGATTTTTATATGTAGTGATTGATTCTTTCAATGTAAATGTGTAAGTATGTCTGTGCCTATAATCTGTCTTAATAGCTAGCCTGATGGTCACCGTCTGATAAATAACTTGTTCCTTTTTGTATTTCAGAACTATTCTTTTAACTGTCTTATTTGGTAAAATAACTGCTATTTAAAATGTCTTTATTCTGTTTGATCAGTTTTAACGCGAGTTTATTTACTTATCATAATATTCGTAATGTTAACCAATCAAAATACTAACAGCCATTATAGATAATAACTGCTCTTTATTAGACATAGGCTTCATTTATAATGAAAATAGATGTACTCTATTTTATCATTAAAACATGATCGTATGGTGTTATTGTTACGTTTACCCCTCTGGAGGTCTGGACCACATAAGGGGTAAACGCATCTACTAATGTTTCGCTTATGTGCCCCTTACTATTTATTTAAATAAATATACTCGTTCAATCTATATAGACTTTAAATTAATACAAATAGAATAATATCTTCTACATTCATTTTCTTTTTTTCTTTTTCCGAGTAATAGTCTGCTTAGTTAACGATATATGCTATGGGGTGATAACATTGTATTGTCTATTATATAGTATCAAACACAGTAAGACGTGTTTTATCCAGTCAGAGCCTGCAAGTATTGATATACGGCAGCGAAGTAAGTTCATATACCATACCCTTTCGGTGGTCATGGGTTTTTAAATCGTTTTACCGTGTGATGGAAGCGAAAATGTGAAAGGACCTTCGTAGCTTCGTAGGACCGCATTGTTTTTCTTAGACATCTAATGACCTTGGCATCTTGTTACATATAAATACAAAAATATTATAGCAGGTACCTTTCACAGTTTTGGTGAATGGAAAAATACTCATACAATTTTAATCACACGAGGATTTCTGCTTTCAAGCTAACGTAAACATCTATGGATAGCAAACTTGCGCAAGATAAATATTAAAATCAAAACTTTATGAGCAATTTTATTTTGATAAATGAGTTGCTAAATACTATCGGATGACCACTAAGATGATAATGGGCTTATGGATTTGTACTAATTCATTACTAAGCAGTAATGAATTAGTACAAATCCATAAGCCGGAATATATCCATAATACGGAAGCCCGTATATGATATTCCGATTAACAAAATAACACCCAAAATATTTACCAAATAAGACATTTTACAAATTTTTTGTTGCTCAAATATACTGTCTAATAATCTGTCAAATATGTCAATAATATGTCAAATAGTCTGTGCCCTCGATTAAAGGTCATAGAATATTGCAAAGGGTCATATCTCTCAACACCGTTATGTAGAACTTTTAAAGCTAATTTTGTAGATATGACAATGAATTCTTCTGTGATCCGCTAAAAATCTTTGGCTGCAACATTAACTGGAATTACTCTAACGTTGGACACGGGATTTCTTCCTAATAAACACATCGGTGACTAAAAAATAAATTAATATTATTCTTTTGCCGTTATCCATTACTTGGGGTCTGAGCCTCAAAAGTGTATATTTAAAATATATTTTCGCGAATAAAAATGTTTGTACGATCGATATTAGGAAAACTCGTGTTCATGTAAAATTATACTTACAATTTACATATTAATAATTTATTGTAATATTATGTTCAGATATTACGAAATGTAAACTTAATTATGCATCAAACAATTGTTAATTGATTCAAATAACTTTCATGTTTAGATACAAAGTAGATAGGATGTAAACAAATTATTGTTTAAATTTGTTTTTAGTTTGATTACAATTTTCTTTTTTGTTACATCATTGATGTATTGAATATGTACTATGTTACATAGTGTACTGTAGCTTAGCAAAGAGATTGACCGACATTAAAGTCAATATTTAGCTGAAAATTGTGGAGTATTTTATATGAAACCTTAATTTTATTTAAATAGAGCTGACATTGAAAAAGGGCAATGTTTAACCAATATAATTATAGTATAAATCAGTTCTATTTAAATAAAAAAGGTTGATACGACCTTATGTCTATTTAACGAAACAAATATTCTAATTTTTCAGTTACAAATTTAGAAATTTCTCAGAAACAAAGAAGCAAAAAAAAAATTGAAATGTTAATCTGTGTGTATAAAAAAAAATGTTTTGTGTATAATTACCCCAATGGGGTTAATCTAGCTACGCTATGTGTCGTGCGCGCATACGACATGCATTATGTGCCACAAAAAGGGGTTTGTTTGTCTATCGGCAGGTTATCGAGTTTTATTTCAAAGCTTAAATTTCGCATAAGCGCCTCTTGCGGAAATTAGCGAGAAAGACGGCTTAAAATCGTGTCGATAGTCGAACAAATCTCATATTTGTGTCGCTTTTTAGTGGTTTAGCAGTTACATATGTGCTAGTGTACTGCAAGTACGTATGTATATACACGTGTATGTATAGTAAGTAACGTATATAGTGTACAAAAGTGATGGAATGTGTTTAAAAACTATTGGCCCTAAATTGTTGTTGGGGCCGCAAAACATACGCTTAGTAAGTGGTTACGATATTGTACCTCATAAGTTTCTCAATTGTAATTATCGTAGTGTCCACATGACAATGTTTCTGTAATATACAAAGTGTAATTTAATTGATGCAAAATCTTTATTTCAATGTGTATACTTGATGTTTGTTTGTGTTAGTAATCGAAATAACAGTCAAACACAGTTTTGTTTATTTATAGACTCGATTACGAGTAATTTTTTGCCATACTTTTCTAACTAACGCAAAATTGTTACTAGAGTATGCAGTTTTTTTATTTTAATGTGATCAATAAAATGGTTTTGCGTTAATCTAATTGTACGTTGTGTAGAAATTGTATCAAGCGTTGTGTGCAAATCTAGTTAATAGTGACCCCAGGAAAGTTATCTGGCAAGTCTTAGTATAGATACATGTTATAGTTAGTGTATGCTGCTGTTTCAGTTAACGTTAGTAACAACAGACAGGTGATTTATGTCGGTATAATTAGCGCGTTAAAACTCAGTTTGAGCATTATGAAATAGTACATGAATATACCATGTATACACTTGCCCCATAACTATTCTTGGATCGCTCGGCATCCGACATCTTTGCCTTAGCGCTCAATGCAATACGATGAAAACAAATATCAATGCTGTATAATAAAAATGTTTGTAAAAATAGTCATCTCATCAATTTTACTATAGTTTTGTTGATAATTAATTTCAACCGGAAATTGCTGAATAAAGCGACAATTCTGTTTTATACGATTTTTATTTATACTTTATTGTTACTTACCTCTTTTGTTTGAGTCTCCCTTTAGTAGCGTAGTTTTCACCTTGGTAATTATACAGTGCTCAGAGGCGCCACATACGTATGAGGTTTTATATAAAAATCCCTTTATAGTCTTAGAACACATTTTGAGGGGCACATTGGGCTAACCCCATCTAGATCACAATACCCCACTGTGACAACAAGGTATTTATGACACTTGCTCTTACACTCTTAGCTCAGTCCCCTCCAAAATTAAACGATAAGTTACAATGGTATTACGACGCGAAAAGCTAATCGATACTAAAGGGTACAAGTTCAATACGCAAAATCTGCCGAATGGAATTGCACGAAATATATTACGAATGCATAGAGTTAATTTATAAAATCATGCAAGTTCCAGGCCGGCCGTACACTGCCTGGCTAAAATACGTATTATGGCAGATATAAAACATTTAGTTGAAAATTTTTAGTTAGTACTTAAACTTTTAGTTGTACCTTCTCTATAAGGATATTAATCTATGACTGGTTTAGCGAACTGACTGGCTGGGTTATGTACATATTGCGAATTTGGCAGGCAGTTCAATTCACGGCGTAAGCTGCCTGGAAATAAGAGCTCATAATACGACAGCTGGAGTGTTATACTACGTCAGTTTTTTTTTTATTTTGCAGTATTGATTATTATTTCTTTACAATTTTAGTAACTATTGAACTTAGCATCTGTTTTGGTTTGTATTTTGATATATCTATTTTAGTTCGTCATTTTGGTATCGTATTCAACTTTGATTGCAATAGATATAGGTACATAGTATTTTGTTGACTGATATAAATTTTGCTATGAATTTTAGTATCTATTAATTTCAGTTTTTATTTCGATTGCAAATTCGATTCAGCCACTAATGTGTGCGAAGCCGCGGGCAAAAGCTAGTAAAAGAATAAATATACGAAATAGAAACTGCGGGTTTATAGAAAAGAATTCGTATTACAAGTACTAGGATTTCAAATAGGAGAAACATTAGAAGTATTGCTTCAAACTGTTTAAGTTTATTAGTAAGAGTAGAATTCCTATGTTTCGTGTAAATTGGATAAATGTGACGATAGTTGTAATCTAAACAACACCCTGAAAGCTAATACATACTAACAACGTAAGTTTCGTTAGCGGGTTACTAGTACAATAATAAAACAACTTATTAACCAATGTCATGATATCTTTATTGTATAATATTTTACAGCGCATAATTTAGCTTTAATTAGAGGCGTGTTATTCTAATACGCTTATACATTTAAATAAATACCGTACAAAATTTACGATTCTGTCATATCGATTTATACCAGGAAATTTTTAATTTTGTGATGTGAAATGGTACAAAATATATCTATTTATATTAACGACCATACTACTACTGCAATATAAAACATATTTCATTTTTAATAGTCGTTATAATAACTGGCTTTTTCTGGAATTTCATACAGAACCAAGTACATAAACTCATTTATTATTTTATATATAATGTACCAATTTACAACGCAATTACAATAAGCATAGAAAATTACTGCTAATAAATATATGTATACATACTTTATTTTTTTAATTCGTTTACAATAAATACAATCACTTCAATAAATTCGCCTAACAATAGTGTGGTACATAATGATTAAAATCATATCAAATCGTAATAAAATCCAGACCCAACTTGTAAATTGTAAAAGCAGTTAAATAAAAATAAATTACATGGCAACACTATACCATTTTCGTAAATATTTTAACTTTTTTTGCAAAACAAGCTATTTCTTAAATATCTTTACTGAAAATAAGTTTCTTTTTTGGTGAAGGTTTTAATATAAATGCTTGTTGCCATGTAAAAAAATAAATACACTTAAAATTTTAATAAAAATTACGTTTTGTACAAATTAATATTAATTGAAAGATATCTTAATATTATTCCTGTCTAAGATACATTGCGAACATTTTAACTTTCTAGATAAATAACACTTTTATTTTTTTGTAGAATTACGTGGCCGAGGTAAAAAAAATTGCAATACATTGTCCGCCCAATAAATAATTTCACTCATTCCCGCAAAATACCTTAGATAACTAATTACTCAAAGTTTAACATATAAGTCGTTAACAATATACATACAAACACACTACCATACATAACATAACGAACATACAAATTTAACATTATTTATAATTTGCCAACCGATTCCGTTTTTATTAAAGTAATTTTACTACAATTGATCAAATTATTATAATTGTATAAGTAATTTAAAAAAACCTCGAAGTATAATTTTACTCACGAAAAGTGACCTATTAAACACCTTTTTGTGAGTAAAATTAACCCTAACAAGGCTTCGATCACTAATATTCTAGATAAACAATCCCATGCAAAAGTTCTCTAAAAACTGTCGCCAATTGTTTTGACCTTGTATTCACAAAGCTACTTACAAAAAGCAATAAATTTTTATGACAGGTACCCACTGGTCAATCTATATCAAAACAAATTCAACCTTACACGCTCATTTTAAAGTCAGAATTACAAAGTGGTAATAAAAAGCAATAAAATTTTACGACCGAGGCTCGTCGCTTGGACAAGGAATGAGTGGAGTCGAACTGCCGAATAATTTTTGTTACTGTAATTTAAATTTTGTTCAACTTGTTTTAAAAAATTGGTATACTTAATAAAGCATATTCTAATCTATGGTGTATCTATACTAATATTATAAAGCTGAAGAGTTTGTTTATTTGTTTGAACGCGCTAATCTCAGAATTCTTCCGATCTTTGGCGTGCTATAACCGATATCCATTCTCCACACCTAACCGGATCTCGAGGAAAGCTAAAAACAAAAAATCTTACATCTTTAATTTTATTACATTCACTTATTCTAAATTAAATCTATAAAATGTTCTATAATATTTAGACAGTAAAAAAGTCTCATGAAACAAGAAAAAAAACAATAATACTTTATTAATAAAAAAAATAATAAAACAATAGCGTCTCCAACAAATGGAATACAGTCGACGCACATAACTCGAACAATTTAAGTGGGTTGTGATACTATGATTAAAAACATTAAGTAAAGGTCTTTACAATTCAGATGCCTTATAACTCCTGTTATTTATTACGAATTAATTTAAAAAATGTTTTTACGATGATTTCTAGACAAAATATCAGTATTTACAATACAGTGATAACAATTTAATAATGTTAATATTAATACATACCGAAAATATGAAATTCCATCCTTCTTTAACGTCCTGGATGTGTGATTTTTACACTTTTTAAAGGAGCACTGAGGCATGTTTACCGTCGGAGCGTTGGAACGCTACTAAATTAAAAGCGCACCCAAATGTTCGAGTGGGCGCTCATTCGGTAAGGACATTTTTTGTCACTGATTGTTTATCTAGAATATTAGTGATCGAAGTAACAAGGTTAACTGTACTCATAAATGTCTTTTTTTAAACAAAGTAAAATTTAGACTATGTATTTAAATACTGACTAAAATTATTATTGAATTCTTGAGAGAATTATACACAGAGATATTATTTCTTTTGTATAGTGGTAAAACGAAAATAATCTTTCAAAAACAAGTCTTGGACTTTTACAAATAATTTGACTGTGTTGAGAGAAAGATATAATAAAACGAAGCATTTGATAATATGGGCTTAATAATGTAGGTATTTATAATTCCATTTCCAAACCTTTGCAGTGATATAATTTATTTAAAATAAATTATTGAGCAGTATTTTAAATGACTATAATTATTTCATCATCATCATCATAACATCACGTCTTTTTCCCATGGGGGTAGGCAGAGACTATAGAGCGCCATCTGCCACGATCGAAGCATACTTCCTTGGCTTCATCCACACTCATACATCTGGTCATACATGCCCGACGGTTGTAAGTGCTACGCACTTGTTTGAAAAAAAAAGCGCATCTTAAATGAATATGTAATTCTTTTTACTGATTTAAGAAGTAAAGTTTAGAAACTAATTGATTTATCGAGTAGTCGAACAATTTGACTTGATTCAAAAATGTAAAAGGACGTCATCTCTACGTATTATAAAACAATGTCTGTATTTTTGTTTGTATGCTTATATCTTCAAAACTACGCAATGTATTTGCTGCGGTTTTTTTAAATAGATAGAATGCTTCAAGAGAATGGCTTATTTATTCAAGACTGTTAAGATTTCTCTTTTTCTCAAATTCGAAATGCACATATTTGCGGGCAAAAGCTAGTATTTTTATAATCCGTTATAAGCCATGTCAATTCATCAGTCGAATAAAAATGGTCCAAATTACGGAAATTGCAATCAATGTTGCCATATACGAAATACCTTAATGACATGGTAGAAATAGATAAATTAAAAACTAGAATCTATAGTTTATCGACGTATAAAAATAGATAAGGGGGGACAAAACAATCTAAACTATATATGTATTTAGGGATTTAAAACAATTTTTTAGTAGCGTGGTAAAAAATAATTTAGTAAAATTGCATACTTATTAGCTTAGGTAATTCGGATTGATGAAGTATTCAAACGACATCTAACACAAAGGATATGTGAATGTAATTTCTATTCATCAGAATAATTTTTTACAATTTTTGACAAGAATTTTGTCTAGTTTTTAGAAGTTTTCAAAATGGTAACGTATGTTTTGATATTGAAGGTTAATCTATGGCCCATGTTGCCATTGGAATGAAGGACCTGACTAAATTCTAAAGGTTTCTATGGATTTAAGTAGGAAAAAGTTGGCAACATTAGTCTATGGTAGAAATTAGTATTATTTGATGGAATAAAAAACAAAATATTATAAATAAATTATTTAGCTTTATTATAATAAATCATAGGCAAGTTAAATATTTTCTAATATTGTCTAAAAAGGACGGGAAATAGTTATATTCCTAGTCACGGTAAAACAATTTTGATAGTTTAGTTCATTTTTAAGCAGTGCTTATTTTATTTGGAGTTTTTTTTTATTTCATACAATGACTAATAAATAAGTATGATATTTATAGGAATGTGTAAAATCGTATATTGTAGTTTTAGGCTCGCTACACACGCGTCTCAATAGCTTTAGTTTTTATTAGTATTTCATTCCAGTTTGTCATTCATTCCTAATTTCATAAAATGATAAAATAAAATAATAGATTAAAATTAATATTATTTCCAATTTTATTCGATCTTTACGATAACATTTTTGAAAAAGTGGAAGTATTTAATTAAAAGTAAAGTCCTCAGCGACTAAGTCTGAATAAAAAAAAGTATTGGACGACACATTTAAAAAAAAAATGGTTATAATAAATAAAATAAAAAAATCATAGTTTTATATGTTAAAAACACAATAAAAATCGAATAAATTCTAAATAATAGAAAAAATAAGAGTTCATTTTCCTAGTGCACCGAGTATTTTATATATTTCATTTTTATTTCACATACACTCTAGTTACATACAAACTCATTCAAATTTTTTTTTCTGTATGTCTATGTTTAATATTTGTAATTTAAAAAGTGTTTTGTGTGTACGTGTTTGCGTGTGTGTATTGTATGTATGTGCGTGTCAATGTGTATGTTTATGAATGCGTGTATAATATGGTATAAACTGAGGATAGACTATAAATTAAACGAAATTCAACTTTTTCTAACTATTAAATTTGAAACCAAAAAACGGTAGATATAAAAAATACTTATAAATACATATACACAACGAAATCTACGCACTTGATTCTACCTACAAATGTTGTAAATATTATGTTTATATAAATTTTTAGGAGTTTTCAAGCGTCTAAGTTCAGATTTACATATGTAGATACATGGAATCGCACGTAGATACATGGATATTCTGGTGCCCATAGCACAGGCGTATGGGCTTGGCTTGGGACCACGGAACGGTGTGTGAAATGTCATGAGTATTTGTTTATTTATCTATATAAAATGGGGAAGATAGATAAATGGATAACTGTTCGTACACCACTAGCTACATTATGCTTACTGGAATCTTAACTTGAGTTAAAGCAAAGCAAAGCACATATTTACTCGGTCTGAAATCTGTGTACCTAGGTACCAAGGGTGAATTTCTCTTAGGGTGCCTTAGGCTGTATTGGAATGCAGCAATACAAATACCTGCTGTAAACTGTTAAAATGTGACAAGCTTACCATTAAAGTATGTACTTTGGGATTATAGTGATACTGTGATGTTTTAATAAAATTGTTATCATTGTTCTAAAACATCATAAGCCTATATACTTCGATAAACTTCATAAACATAATTATTGTAAACAAAATCCACGATGCAATTGAATGGATTAAAAGTGAATACTGGACTGGGACCAGAGGGAGTTGTGTAAAATATCTATAAATAATAATAAATTATTACTGTTCAAAAATAGAAAGTTAATGTATCTACTTAAATCATTAATTTATTAATTTTTGCAATTGAGTTGCTATACTTTTACTCAATAAATCAAATTACCATGGAAAAAATGATCACCATGAATGGGACTTGACTTTAATTATGTTAAGTAATCTAACATGCCATTAACGAACATATTATTATTATGAATAAAAGATAAATTAAAAGACTGATTTATTTCAGATCAAGACCTAGTGGGTCTGCTTTGAATCAAGACCTAGTGGGTCTGCTTTGGATCAAGACCTAGTGGGTCTGCTTTGGATCAAGACCTAGTGGGTCTGCTTTGGATCAAGACCTAGTGGGTCTGCTTTGGATCAAGACCTAGTGGGTCTGCTTTGGATCAAGACCTAGTGGGTCTGCTTTGGATCAAGACCTAGTGGGTCTGCTTTGGATCAAGACCTAGTGGGTCTGCTTTGGATCAAGACCTAGTGGGTCTGCTTTGGATCAAGACCTAGTGGGTCTGCTTTGGATCAAGACCTAGTGGGTCTGCTTTGGATCAAGACCTAGTGGGTCTGCTTTGGATCAGGACCTAGTGGGTCTGTTTTGAATCAGGACCTAGTGGGTCTGTTTTGAATCAGGACCTAGTGGGTCTGTTTTGGATCAGGACCTAGTGGGTCTGTTTTCAGGGGTCAAAATGCCAATGGGGCTAATGGGGCCAAAAGACCAATGGGGTCAAAATGCCAATGGGGCTAATGGGGCCAAAAGACCAATGGGGTCAAAATGCCAATGGGGCTAATGGGGCCAAAAGACCAATGGGGTCAAAATGCCAATGGGGCTAATGGGGCCAAAAGACCAATGGGGTCAAAATGCCAATGGGGCTAATGGGGCCAAAAGACCAATGGGGTCAAAATGCCAATGGGGCTAATGGGGCCAAAAGACCAATGGGGTCAAAATGCCAATGGGGCTAATGGGGCCAAAAGACCAATGGGGTCTAACTATATTTGTTTTCTAAATATTCAGTTTTTTTAAATATTCTAATATATTTTTTTTTTTCTGTTAAGTTTAGTGTGACTATACTTAAATGTACAGACCAATAATTGGGTCATAGAGATGATATTGAATTTTGGCGTTAACTTGTATTAACTTATTTCCTTGGAGTGTGGCTAAGTACCTACGAGGACGTTCGGTTTGCTTGGATGGCCGACTGTAAGCATTATGCCATGTTACACTTCCTTTTATATTATTTTATGCCAACAACTCGAGTACTTAGCTACAAAACAACAATAGTAGTTATTAATGCAAACATTTTATAAAAGAATATTAAAATATGGGTAGTTGTAAAATTATGCGGCGACATCCCCACACTTCTCTATAAAATGGGATGTCGCCATTGCTTCGCGCTCAGTGGTGGTTAAGCGCTAGTACAGCTAACAACGGTCTACTGCTATTTAATATTGAGTATAAATGTTGTAATTATGTAATAACAGTTCTGTTAAATTGAAAGATAACGCTTTATATTGTTGCACATTTCATTTCATTTTAATAAATTGACAAATTAATAGTCTCTAAATCTATAAAACTCTTATTTTATTTTACATGTAGATACATGGAATCGCACGTAGATACATGGAATCACACGTAGATACATGGAATCACACGTAGATACATGGAATCACACGTAGATACACATAATCACATGTAGATACACGTAATCAGATGTAGATATACAGAAGGAAGTGCGTAGATTTACTGTATAACACATAAATACAGGTTTATTTACAAGCAATATGATCAACTCCCTGTTACTATAGAGTCCGTTGATTCCTTAGGTATTTCACAATCACCTTTGGACGCTATTGTAGGTTTCGTTGTTTTGCCGACGAATATTTCCACCTCCTATAATAGAAAATAGATTAAATTAATGATCTGGTCAGATTAAATGATATAAACCACCTTTTTATACTCCTAGTCCACTCCTAAACCACCTTTTAATACGTAGTTTTCGGGTTATAAACTCGAAAATCCAATTTTTGAGTAGTTTTATTGTTGTTGTTGTTGAATAATCATGTGTTTAGAATAAAAGTAATGACATCCCATTTCTATTATTATCTCACCCGCTAGCTAAAGGATAATATATGCAGATAACATCTTCTATAAAAAACTGAAAATTTAAAACTTAACTGGATCGCCATTCGACCCTTTTCAGTAATCGCTTGGTTAGCCACAATAGCATGCAAGGCACTATTCAGAAGATGCAATCCTAACATATCCCAGACATACGCTACATATTAAAATCGTTTATATACCGAGTGGGTGGGTATAGATAAATACCTGATTGCCCTCGATCGCCATTTTAGTTTGTGGTTCACTGTTGTTGCCGTTGCGCGCCGCTAGTTGACGTTCGCGAGCCACGCGTCTATAATATAAAAAACATACAATTATTTACATTTTCTATAAAAACATGAATGGCCAGTAGAAAGAATAAATAAATAAAACTATACCTTCTATGTTCTAGCATAGCTTTCCTATCAGCTTCACGTTTCTCAGCGGCGAGGCGAGCCTTCTCGTTCTTGATCTGTGGGGCAGCGCGGGCCCGGGTTCGATTACTCGATGTCACATTGGAACTTGGAGGCTTTTGTATTGGGCTTGATATCTGAAATATTAAAAACAATCATATAATAATACTTATGTTTGGTGATTGATTAAGAACTTATCACTACCCCATTTCCTACTCAGGTTATAATAAAACCCAGTTAGATAATATCTCTCTCTCTCCAGCCCATAAACGTCCCACTGCTGGGAACGAACCTCCTCCAGTCAAAGATTTAAGAAAAGATTCTCACCTCTTGCCAATTGTTAGCTTTTAGCTCAGCAATATGTTGATACAGAGCGTCTACATTGTTGACCTGTAGACACACCATGTCCCAGAACCCTTGCAGATCTTCAGCAGTCGTTGGGAATGGCTCGTCCAGACGTTCATTGATGTTATTGTAACAAAGACCTGGAATTTTAGAATATAAGTATTAGCACACTAATCTTGGAAACAATCATGATCAGTTAATTGACGTTTGCATTGTTATCATACCGTCACGCCTTATTCCCACGAGGGTAGGCATAGCTTATAGAGTGACACATTGAATCTGGTCATAAATGCACGATGTTTATAAGTGCTTCGTGCATAATGTTTGTTTTTATTTGCCTTTTTCTTAAATAATGGCCACTAAGATGTTAATTCAGAACGCCTTTATTTGCTTTATTCTGCCCTCAAGCTGAAGAGCATCTCACAAACTCCTCAAATACTAATCATATGCAATTTATACCCCCAAGAAATGCAAAAAATTGTATGAAAAAACGGAGATTTAACACTATTTTCATCAAATTTACTCTTTTTTGAGTCATAGCCCCCCGAAATAAAACATAGACTAGACGAGATTAAGGTTACGCATAGCTACGTCAGGGTAAACAGAGACAATAGTTAACAACATACCTTGAAACTGTTGCATCTTCTGTGTGGCCAGTAATCTCGCCTTGCCGGACGCAGCTCGTAATAGACCTAAGATCTCTTCACTCACATCTTCGCGGTTCTGGAATAAATAATAACAGATAATGCATTACTGTACCATAACGACTTTACAGTAACTAATTCGCCTACATTGGTTGTGTATAGAAAATTAGGATCGAAAATTTTAATCAATTTTACCCCCTGAAATCACGTGTTACATAAGTAGAATATTAGGGGTTGAATCCGGGATTGGGTTAAACCCCCAATACCCTGCCTAGATAAACCTATAAATTTAGCTGTAACATGTGGCGTCGATGTAAAGTTTACTAAAATTTTTGATACCTAATTTTCTATAAAGCATCAATGTAAAATTTCAAAATATGACGAACGCTGGTTTTTCTTAAAACGCGAAAAATTTAATAACAAATAAAAAATAAAAAAGGGGTGTTTATTTGCACCTGTTAGTATCATACTCTACGCAGAATATCTTATCTTATTGTACCATGGTTGATCCGCCTATGACAACAAGCAGAATCAATCGACAGATCCAATCATCCAGACAATAAGAATACATAAACATACATAATGATCATTTTTATTTAACACAATATTTACATAAAATGAAAATTAAATAATATTTAATAAGACAACAAGGTCACAATTCGTATTTATGTAATGTCTGTATTCAATGTCAAATTATAACAGCAACAGCCGTGTATTTATTTAGGTGGTGTTTTTACAAATTTGTTTAAGACGCTATTAGCCAATTACTTATTTAATATATAGAACTGGCTTTATTTCTAGTTTTTTTTTTCATAATAGAAATATCTAAATCTACACAATTAATTAACATGTAAAGTTTGTTATATGTATTGTGTTTTTGCCAATAAGTTTAGCAGCTTTTTATTAGAGAAAAAAAGAACCCTTCTCCCTCCCACAGAGACAGTTCTTAGTTCAAGTATATAACTTTTTATTTAGTGTAATAAATTCAAAATTCCAAGTGTACGAAATTTGTTTGTATTTCCGTAAAAACACTACTATCGTCAGTTTATCGTTCCGAATTTAAACCTATCTATTATACACAAGTTATTAACATTGAGGCTTGATATTACGTTAGGTATGGTATGCCAAAAATAATATATTAAATTTAGTTATCATGATAGGGTTGTCACTTAATTGATTTTAACTATCGTCAAGCGACTCTAAGCACCAGTTCACTAGATCAGTTCAAGGGTTAAAATAAAATAAAATCCCACTGAAAAATATTTACGGACACTAAATATTCTAGAGCAACAAAAATAATTCAAAAATATCAATGCCATCACAATTTTCAAATAATAATCAAAGGAGAAAAATATTTAAAACTACTATTGTAAGAACATAACATGATCATATTTTGATGAAGAACTAGGGTTTTTGTAGCTACAGCTTCATTAACCATATCACCGATACAGAATCTTCGGTTTGAAAGTTCGACTTCAACTTTTACAAATAAAATATTGTGAGAGGTGGCAACCCTAGTCAGCTTCAAAACAAGTTGAACCGTAAAATTGTTAAGCCCGTAGCAATTAGATGTACCTCTTAAACAGAAGGACTAAATTAAGGTCAGATAGATATATAAATTCCAAATACATATTAAATATAGAATACTGTAGAAATAATTTTGCGATTGATTGATTGAAATTTGAGATAGACTCGGAACTCCGAATAGCGTCATTGCATTAAGATGGTGTTTAAAAATTCATTTATGAACTACTCTTCTATCAAATCTGCTTATTGCAGTCCGCTACACCTTCTAATATGCACCACAATACACCATCCGTATCTAGATTATCCAGTAGGTACTATTGCAGGTGACAGAAAAAATATGATTTTACGTGAAAAAATAATTTTAATAACTCACCTGTAAGTCTTCTAATTCCTTTTCAGCAGTGGCAGATAAAGCCAACAGTCTTTCAGTTTCCTTCTTCTCCAAGTCTAAGAAATAATGTCCACCTTTCAACTGCTCTTTAACACCATTCTGATCACCATTAACACTAATCACCGAATCATTACCATCACTGTCTAATTTTATCACAGAAACACCATTCGTAACGGCAGCAACACTTTCAACCACTTCAGTCTTTTCCAATTTAGGAATGTCGTCATCAACTTTTTGAGGGGACAGTTCATTTTTAACAGTCTTCTTTGGGGATAGGATAGTCAGCTGTGCTCTAAATTCAGGCCTTAAATGCCTTAAAACAGGCAGCGACACGTCACCTGTATCGCCATTAGGACTAGTACAATACTTCTCGGCTTCTTCATCTTTTCGCGGAATTCTTTCCGGAGTATTCAAGGATTTTTCTGTCAAGACTTTAGGCTCATCATCCTCGCTAGAACTCTTCAATTTGTGACGTTTCTGATTGAAAAACCCTTGAGCTAACGCTCCAGGGCCGTAAAGTCTCTCTACCCTTTGTTGAATGAAACTTTTCATAGGACTGGTAAGTTTTTCTCCATTTTCTTTTGTAATTTCAACTCGTTTAGATACACCATTTGATGAAATAGTATAGGATTCAGAGCTAAACCTACTTTCCTTACCATTACTAGTAACAGATTTTCTAAAATTGGTTTCAGAATAACTAGATTTAAATGTGATCTCTTTGGAGTTGTCCACTTCATCGGTTTTATGGAGCATAGATGTTGCAAATGTCTTGCTTTCGCTAGAAATATAAGGGCGACTGGTGGTAGTCATATTGCCTAAGAAGTCGTTCTTCAATTGCTTGTTTTCCGCAGCCATGTAGACATTAAAAGGCGATGTTGCTAGATAGGGATCTGTATGCGCCTTGGTAGGCGCTTTTTGTGTCAAATCTGTGCGAGTATCATGAGGGCCAAATGTTGGCACCAGCAGTTTGTTAGCACTGACGGGCACTGGCACTAAAAGGGAATTATTTTCGCTTTTGTACTGGTAAGTATGTGTGATCGGTCTTATTGGAGATGCTTCCCTACTTTTGTTGATATCTTGCCTCAATTTTGAGTCATAAGTAGTAAGATTCGTATATCCATTGACTGAGCAAGCAAGATTTAAATAACTTGGTTTCTTTTGCGGGATATCGTCTCTTTTCTTGTGATGTCCTCTAGATCTGTGACTGGCGGAATCTATGTGGATTTTAGGCGGTGGTTTTAAGAGATTCTCATAGGTTTTCCTGGGAGTTGGTGTTGTTTCTTCAGGGGTTCTAACGGGTGTTACAACGGGTGTTGGAGTTAAGTAATTTGGTTGGAGATTTGATGCTGCCCGTTCTTGGATTCGTGATGTAAAGTCGCGGATGCGACTTGTCGTGGAAGATGGTGTGAGGAGATTCAGACTTCCTGATGTGGTATCTGAAATAACGAAAAACTCAGATTTAATAACTTACAATTACAATATGTCGTCGTTTTAAACTAGCTAAACAATGTCACAGAAGAAATAATTATGCAAACTTGATGACCATCTTTATAAGTTTGTTTCTCAACGCAAAATGATACGAAAACTGATTTTATTTCGTTACCTTTTCCACATGCGAAGGAGATAATAATATAATTATCTTCAAAATTGATGGGATGACCTAGATGACTTTTTAAAACTGGTTATGGTCTCCAGTTTCGTTTTTGTTTCATGATTCTATTCAACAAGAAGGATCGAAAGATTCGACCGATGTTAAAGAAGCTAAACATTTAAGTAACACTGGAACCTGTAGAGGTTCCTATTTTTGCCTCGTTCTTAAGAAATCTCGGGTTATAATCACACATGACGCAAATTCACATGTTGCAGGAATCAAACACATCATAAAACTAATTATAATGAAACAACTTTTATCTTTTATCAAAGGCTATCAGATTGTTGTGAAGTTTCGATAACACTGTACGTAATATTAATATGATGTAACTATTGATAATCAAGACATTATTATTCATGTTGAACTATGGCGATTTATAAATATTATTGGTTACTTTTCATCCTGTTTATAATGACTGTTTATTTTGTTCAGAGTTAGTAAATAAACAGTAATATACGTCTAGTTAAACGTCATCCAGTCGCGTGTTATAGTTGGTTTCACATATATCACGGACTTTCATAGAATTTTTACTTTCAAGAGGAACTAAAATGTGTTAAAATCCGTAGATATTGAATTACGTACTTTACTTCATACGAAAACGTACTTTCATACGAATTTCCACCTCCTTAAAGATTAAAGCCTTTCTTAGTGCTCGCCTAGGCACGAGACTGCATATTCCGAGTTTTAGATGATCCGTCTAGGCGTCAGCAATTCTGTCTGTGTTTAATATTTTCTTCCTCTTACTTTTTAGAGAACAAATCTAAGAATTTAAATATAAAGAATAAAAAATATTTCAGGAATGTTCAGAGGAAAATCCTTATTTTGCCGGAATTTTTGTTATTTATCGCTTCTACCGTGGCTTCGTCAATTTAGGTGATGGCATATCTTCTAACTTCGGAAGTTTTGCTGGTGGGTTTGTATGTCAGTCTTCCCTATCTATACGTAAATAACCTTGCTGCCTCTCTCGTTCATTATATGCTGGCGACGCTCATAATCATAGGTATCAATTAACTCAACTGCATACGCAGGCACTTTCCTAATAGCTATAAAAGCGACGGGTCCAAGATCACAACGCCTACATCGTCACATGATTCATATACCAATGTTAATATTATTATGGACCATTTCTTTGTTCACAATGTTACTTGAAAGGTCACTTATTGTGTAATTTTTGCAACATTACATACTAGTATACCCTGCGACGTCGTCTACATAAAATAAAGATTAGTGAAGCCATTTCGTAAATCACGTCGCGTAAACAATTTCTTAATATTTTCACGGGACGCAATTTTTTTTGCGAAGTAATAAGATTGACTGGAAGAGAATACTTCAGACTATAAAAAGGCTACAGCCCTACTTAGTAACTGAGCCATCTTATGTGTATCCCAGAAAATAAAAAATAAACTTTTATTTTTCTACTGTCAAGCAGTTTGCAAGTAAAATCGCGAGTCACACCTAGCAAAACTATAGTAACAAAACATCTAAAACATTCGAATATTTAAAGAATCAATATAACACACATTTTCCTCGTGTCAAGGCCAGCTTATGAATATTTTGGACAAATATTAGTTAAGAAACATAAGAACCGGTCAAGTACTCACAGACAGTTATGCAATACATTAGAAATATAAACAAATAGAGATTTTTGACTGTCTGTCATGTCGTAACGCAGATGACCTAAGAAAATAACTGGCAAAAAGCTTAAAATGATGAAATTTACATGATATTAGTCCTGTGACTCGGCTTGTAATAAAATGACATATTGACAAATTATTGTGCAATACGCAGTAACTATTTGTACATTCTGTAAAAAAAGGAAAACAGTTCGGATTTACTCGGTTTTCGTTAATAGAATATCACAAGAAAGGTTTTCAGGAGGGTTTTGTGTAAACTGTTCAATATAAAATGATATTCAATGAAAAGTTTTAATTAAAAGTAGTATATGTAGTATCTCCGTATTCTGGTACCCATAACACAAGCTTAACCTAAGTTAAGCTTAGCTCGGGATCAGAAGACATTGACTGAAATGTCCATAATTAAATAAATATAATAATACAAACACCTACAAGGCTTTTTAGAATATTCCATAAACAAAACCATCAAAACCTCCATGGTTCGCTTTCGCAGCCGAAAATAGTTTAGGTATATTTGAATCTCAAACCCTGATTGATTTTCTAGATTTTTTTTCGTTATTTTCCAAAATGGAACATAAATTTATAAGCCCACCACAAGTGTATTTTATCTACACGTATGCAAGACAACTTTAATCATCCTAGAGTCAACCAAACCAATTAAGAAAAAAAAAATCTCACAATAAAAAAAAAAACAAAAACTTAATAGAATGTAACAGAATAAATAAAACTCGGCTAAAAAGTAAATAATTAGAAGAAATTATACACCATTTAAAAATATTATCTTATTTTTATTTTGGTTCATACCTAGGCATAAGCGGTTAGTTTACGAAATGCTCTGATTAACATCACATTTTTTTGAACAAAATTGTGTTTGTATAATATTTTCTAAACATTAATTAATATTATAATGTAGCTCACGAGAATTTAAATTACAAATGAACCAATCATGCACTTTCTTTTAAACTTTTTTTTTTCTAACTTCTGTTTCCAATCCTAATAAAATCCTAATATGTAATATTGAAAGTTTGTGAGTATGGATGTTTGGATATTTGTTACTCTTTCACGCCAAAACTACTGAACTGATTTTAATGAAACTTACTTTAAAATAATGTAGCTTACACATCAGAATAACATATAGGCTACTTTTTATCCCAATAAAATGCAATGTTCCCGTGGGATAGTACAGAATGAACAGATTTTTTATCCTTTTTACTGTGGGGCACAGCTATTCATTAATAAAATCAGGAGAAATGCAGTGAAATCGTGACTGTATCCGAGAGACGGAAAGCGAAACTAGAGGCAGACAATATAAAAAAATAGGAAGGACAAAGTTAACGGTGGGATGCAAGTGACAGAATTCAATGGAAGTAGTTAGAGAAGGCCTTTGCCGGGAGGCACGCAGAGCTATGCGCCATACTATGAACTACACATACTATGTACATATTACACCAAATAAAATAATGGAACTTCATAGACTTAGCTAAGGATGAAAAGGGCTGTTGAAATTGAATAAATAATAAAAACAATTTTTAGTTTATGACTCCAACTCTGTCTGTTCCACCACCCCATCTCCACAGCGTGCTGTAAAAGTCAGCTAAGAGATATTTTACTCAGTTGACATCCTCTGTGAGAGACGTAAAACTCGAAAGTAAACCCTAGTAGATCATAATCCCTCCCAAAGTGGAGGAGGCCCGTTCCTAACAGTGGGATGTTAATGGGCTGGAGAGAGAAAGACTCCAATACTCATGTGTCCAAATGTTAACCGAACTTAACTAAAATTAAAACAAGTGTGTTGTATTTTGGTTAGTTAGATATTTCATTACAGGTTTTATATTAACTAAGGCAGTTGAGTTAATATTGCCCAATTTTGTTATTGACTATCACCATTTTTAGATAAGTTTTGTTGAAGCACATAGATTTTTTTTTCTAATTCTCTTTCTGCAAGCTATTTACACATTTAGCTGGATATTAAGTATTTGAATGAACTATGTTTTGTTTTTAATTTATGATTAAAATGAAAAAAAAAAAACAGTTTTTTTTTTTAAAAAAACAATTTTATTGTCAATTCTAGCATTTGATACACTAACGATAGCATTTCCTATAGAAATATGGACTCATGGGACTGTCAACAGACAACATTTTACTGATAAATGGGGATAACAAAAATAGCAGTAATTGTAGAATAAATAAATAAATATTCATTGCCATTTCACACAACGTCCTCTAGTCCCAAGCTAAGCTTATTATGCTTGTGTTATGGGTACCAGAATACGGATATAATACATAAACTACTTTTCTTTTGTAAATACATAGTTATAATACATAGAAACACCCAGACATAGTACAAACATTTGTATGACATTTATGGATATCACACAAATGATTGTCTACCTGCACTCTGTCGAACCCGCAACCTTGTGAACGGCAGTTCATTACATGAGCCACGAAGCCCGAAGAATAACTAGTTATTGAAAACAATAGCAAGTGTTGAAGGTGGTGGTGCGCAAATACTTTATACTATATAAATAAATACTATATGATTTAAACTCATTTTCTATAGCTTTAATATATCAACAAATTAGTTGATGAGTCATTAATATTTAAAGTTCATCGTTTTAAAATATAAATTAACAGATAATATTATAATTTAATAACACAGGTTTGACCTTGGTAACTACAAATAATAATAATTAATTGTTACTCACGGATATATAAATAAATCGAGAAAATGATACGCTTTACCATGAAATATTAAAATAAATCTGATTACTCATCACCCCTGCATCACTAATCATTGAAAAGCTACAATTTTGCGTCTCTTTATTAAACTCCATGTAAACTTAGATTAAATTTTATTAATAATTTATGCAAAGGAAGGTAAAGTATGAATTTATGTTTTTTATGACATTGAATAACCGGCTCGTTAAAACCGTCTAGACTTACCAGAAGATAATCTTTTAGTAAAAACACACACACAAATTAAAATATCCTTTTAACACAATTTAAATGATTTTTCACAACAACCTAAATAAATAGTACACCTCAAATAATTTTAACAATACGACGACACTTTGACAAAGAATCACAGAATGAGAAATGTCAAATTGTCAATTTTTTTTTTCGAATCTCCGACGCACCCGTCATCTATCCGCTTACAGCCAGTCTGCGCCGTTCCGTTTCACGGTTGGTGAGTTTAATTAATTCTTAAAACGCTTAGAGATAGTGCTATATTAAAAATTTTGCGAAATAATTCGACTCAGGTGTGTTAGTCAGTTGCCTATTCATTAGCAATACGACGGCAATGACCGAGCTTCTAAGAAGTGCGTGGGTAAAAACGAGGTCGACACAGATTATCCATATTAGATTAGCCTGGTCACACACGTTCGATTCTATTATAGAATTAGGGTTCTGCTGATTTTTATTTTATGTACACAAACTATTTTATTACACGCATTTTTCTTGAAAATAAGGTGTCTAGTAGTTACATCGTTTTTAATTTTTGCGTCATTAAACTGCTTCGCTCAGTACTTATTTCTTTGTTTAATACGTTCAGTGCGGCTAACGCTTATGCGCGTTTTTCTGATCTTCACCAAGTGCGGACCGACGCGTATACGCGTCCATACAAAAAAAATATCTGTAGGCAAGCGGGGTGCGCCGCACCTGTGCGTTTATTGCGTGTATTCTGGGTGTCTATTGTTTCGAAGCGGTCGTAAAATGTGGAATTGTAAAGGAGACTACACACTAGTCAGGTTTCTGCTAAGAATCTTGCAGGGGGGGGGGACGGCGGCGGGGACGACAACAATAACCTAATTTAGTACAATAGATTATTGAAATAATTTTATTATGACTCGCTCTTTTAACTAAAGTAATAGGTAGTTTTAGTCTATTTATAAATGGTGTCTATAACGAGGCGGGCGAAAAGTCGTAAATTAAAAAAAATTAAGAATAAAAGGGCTTTCGGGAGAAGGTACCTTTACTATTACTGTTTTATTAAGGTATAACTTACTATTTTAACAAAACCGAAAGAAGATATATTATGGCGTAAACTTCACAAAATCTCTTACAAATAAACACTAGTGTGGAAGCACCTTTATCCATCCAACACCTTTATATGACCCGTAATTGTTATATGACAGTCATAAAACTCGAAAGTTACCGAACGCACATAAGCGTCGGCCGCACTGCGGGAAGGTAAAAGATAACGCGCTATAGCGTCCAGCCGCACTACGCGAGTTTTCTATGAACGCACATAAGCGTTCTTAGCACTACGCGAAAAATTTTTTGAACGCACATACGCGTTTTCAGCACTGGGCGAATGACTCTTTTATTAGCATTGGCTATAAATCCGCAAATTATTCAGCATTGAACGCGTTAAACGACCTAGATTTAAGGCGTAAAAACTAGTAAGCATTTTCTATCAGCGACTTTATGGCTCCCATGAAAAGTATCAATTGATATTTAATTTTACTTTTGTGATAATATTGGCCTTTATTTATTTTATTTTATAATTGCACCTAAAATACCGAAAGAATATTTTATACCACTGGTAAAGTAGTTAGCATGGCCAACTTCATTCATGGCGTCAAGGTTCAATTCCGGCACAAGACAACGATTTGTGTCATATTTGTAAATGTCACACAAATATTTTGTGTCTGTAAATAAATAAATAAATATATTAAATATCGTCGTGACTAAAAAAAAATATATTGCTACCTACTGCACCTGGGTGTTTTCAACTTACGTAGGTATTTACAAAAAAGATTCATGTAGGTATCTATTATATCCCTAATCTGATTTCAATAACACAAGCAAATACGATTAGCATAAGACCATGAGAAAAAAATACTAAATTATGACTACACTATGTGATAATACAGGATGAAAAAAAACATTAAACAAGAAACTATCAATGAGACACAAATTATGCGACTTAATTTATTTGAAAACGAATAGTTATATTCTCACGGTAAAAAATGTAGGTTTACGTTTAATTATAATTACTTACACTGCGGAAGGAAATGCAATGAGATGAAATTACAGCGTCCATAATATAAAATTAATAGATTAATATCTTATAAAAATACACTTTTATTTTTAGCCGTAATTTACTTCCATGCGGAATCTCTTATAACTTATTGTTTTATGAGCTAAAGGCTAGAACAGACTAAATGCGAGTACCGCACGTACTTAAACATACAGGTGCGCGATCTCGACGTACAATGTATAAAATTACAGGATATAATGTTCTTCAGAAAAATTATGTAACGACGCATGTAAGAAGTTTTACTCAATTCTTTGTTTTTCCTTATGCACAGATTTAGCGATGGTGGGTTGACGTTTAATATTGAGGACAAGTAATTTTAGCCTGGCTAAATCCTACTTCATAGAATAATTAATGACTTTTCATATGACGCCTGTATCATAGACACACATAGATACATGTTCATGCACACAGAGATATGTAAGTAACTTCAAGCCGATTGAGTGATATATCCTGTGTGTCATTTTTAGGGTTCCGTACCCAAAGGGTAAAAACGGGACCCTATTACTGAGACTTCGCTGTCCGTCCATCCGTCCGTCCGTCAGTCACCAGGCTGTATCTCAAGAACGGTGATAGCTAGAGAGTTGAAATTTTCACAGATGATGTATTTCTATTGCCGCTATAACAACAAATACTAAAAATAAAATAAAATAAATATTTAAGGGATGTATGAGAGCAAGAAACTGTAAAAAAATCATGTTTGTTGTATGGGAGCCCCCATACAACAAACATGATTTTTTTACAGTTTCTTGCTCTCATACAACAAACGTGATTAATAATTAAGTGTGTGTTGTTTGCTCATTTATTAATAACGTGCCTTATGTTGCATAGATAATGGTACGGAACCCTTCGTGCGCGAGTCCGACTCGCACTTGACCAATTTTTTAATGACGGGTCATTTGAACCACCAGGTGATCTATCTAGAACGATAGACGAGCATAAAATAATAAGATTCAGCACTATGCCGTCACTTGTAAGCTGTCCAACTGAGTGCAGGTGAGTTCAAAAGTACAAGTAGACTCACTATATTTTGGTCATTTATTTCTGTACGGCATTCTTACCACCTATAGATCGACGAAAAATAATAAGAAAACGCGCAGTGCCGTACAAAAATGTGGAGCCAGAAAGTCGGAATTTTTTATTTATTTTCCGACAATTACTAGGGTAATAAAGTCATTTGATTTTGTACGGCATCTGTGTCGTACTATTTCAATACTGTTTCTAATCCATTATTCCGCAACGCCGTACAAAAATCATGCGACAAGAGGTAAACATCGAGGATTGCAATCCCCTCTTTCCTTAGTCCAGGGGGTGATTTGAAAAAGTACGGCATCGGTTCCAAAACATTATCTAGTAATCAAAAGTACTATTAAAAATAATGCCGTCAAAAAATGATTATTCATTTGAATGTATATCAATCTAATATATAAAATTCACGTGTCACAGTGTTAGTTACCGTACTCCTCCAAAACGGCTAGACCGATCTTTATGAAATTTTACATACATATTCAGTCGGTCGGTCTGAGAATCGGACAACATCTATTTTTCCAATTTTTTTTTTAGTATGGCAAAACAACGTTTGCCGGGTCAGCTAGTAATTATCTAAATTTTATCGTATCCTTGATTTATACAGCCGTAAAGTCATTTGATCCTGTACGGGAACTTTTTTTTAACATGATATTGTAAAATAGAAAGAAAGAAAGAAAGAAAGAAAGAAAAGAAAGAAAAAAGTTTATTGCACTAACAAGACACACAATATTAAACAAATTAGGTTACAGTAAAAAATGCTGTATATAATTATAAAAATGTGATGTCCAGTCAGCAGCAATAGGTCCCATTTCAGCATAATGTCAAGTCTCAAGGACTTGACGCTGGTTTTCAAATGGGACCTCGGAGTGTTGACACGAACGTACACAGCCAAAAGGTGCAATTAATACACGCTCATGGCTAACTATATTGGACAGTAAAATTAAATAGTTTGTGATACAATTGTTATATACAATTGTTATATAGTATTGCCGTTCAAAAGAAACCGTTCTAAAAAAAAATTATAGAGAAAAAAAACAAAAACTGAAATTTTGAAACCTTTAAATTTACCTTTACCTGTACCTTTAAGTTTGTGTCAAATAATAGAGTGCGCATTAACGGTAGTCAAAATTTAAACATTTTAGTTTGATGTTGTTGCAACCTACTGATATTTTTCCATTTCAACACATAATTTTCAGACTCCTAGTTTTAAACTTTCAAATATTATAACGTCACGTCTACACGCACACAGTCTGCGCTGGCTTAAAATGAAAACAAAAGCATTCACAACACATAACAATAACACAGAATAGGTGAAAAGAAAACACAAGACAATCATATAATAATAAATATTTATTTATATGAAAATGAAATGCTAGAGCTAGCAGAGTTGGTTACCGCAATCTATTATAACAGTGCTATTACCATCTTGCTACCATAAATCAAAAATATAACTAATAATAGTAATAAAATAGCTAATCTTTCAATTGAAATCACTATTATTACGTGTACGCGAGAATAGTTGTGAAGGCTTAAAGATAATTTCGTTATTCGTTTCTTAGTTAAAAGATGGTAATAATATTGCTCCATGAGATTATTGTAACACTCTGATTTTTTAAAAATCATATGTTAAAAATCCATATTTAAATATATTTCAAATAATTGAATGGTTTCAAAGTGGTTACAAATGAAATTAATATAATAATTTAAATAAACTTTATCAAAAATGTCATCTAAATAAATTTAAAATTAACATAAATTAACAAATACGTTGTTGCAGATTAAAAAATATGTCAAACTATTTAAAAAGATCATAATGATAACGCTGAAAACACTATGAAATAACAATCACATGCTATAGAGTCTAGCAAAAGATAAATAGTTACAAAATGTAGAATAGTGAAACAATTAACTATAAAACGACAATACATTAATTAAAGATCGATAACTACAAAACAACACGAAGAAGAAGCCAAACACAATTTAAAACTGTAATTTACCTGAAAAATCAGTACTCGCGTCGACATCTAGAGAACAACTCCCAATTGAATCCACAGATTTATCCATCACTTTCACTGTTAATTCTTTTGCAGCCTTAACAAGATCAGTTTCTTTCACCTCAATTTCATAAGGTCCTATACTATCAAAGTCTTCTACATTAGATTTAGGCGACACAGTAGAACTTGGCAATCTAATATCAGTCTCGTCAGTATTGATTGTCAAAATTGAATCAGGTTTCAAATTTTCAGTAAATTTTTTATCTAATATTAACGTGCTTTGACTAGTAAAAGTGCTGCGAATAGGTTCTATATATTCAACGTCTTCATCGAAATATAAATGGTTGGCATGTCCGCTAGGGCCTTGTACGTCAGTAGCGTCTTTAGGGACAGCGTCTATAACAGTCTGTGGTTTATGAATATGCTTATAGTAATGGTTTTCTAACTTTTCCAACTGTCTCCTAGTATCAGAATGTTTCTTTCTAACTGAATCTATTATTACTGGTAAATTTAACAAATCTGGAGTCTTTTCTTCTTTGTTATCTCTTCTAAATAATGGTGAATCATCACTTTCTAGTTCAAAGCGCTTATATTTGGATGAGCAATAATCATCTATTGAGGAAGTATCAGACTTTTTTGAATCGAAAAATGTTTCGAGGGAAAAAAATGATTTTCGTTTTTTCTTTGGTTGACTAGGTTTATTGCAATTTGTAGCAATAAATGGATCTCCAGATTTATACTGTACACAAATATTACTCGTATTAACTAAAGATTTAGGTCTGGATTGTTTTGCGATGCTTAAAGGTACACGGTTAGTTTCGATTTTTCGAGAATCTAAGCTCAGAGTTTTGCGAAATCTCTCATTAAGATTCGCTAGTAAGAAATGTCTGCGTTCAGTCGATTTTGGAGTAACATTGTAACTTTGCTTGCTACTTGAAGGTTGAGAATGGGGAATGTGTTCAGAATACTTAAATTCGATGTCGTTTTCTGAAAAGTCTTTTAGTTCAGGCTCCCTTTGTGTAGAAGTTTCAGGCCTTTGGAATGAAAATGATCCTCTATTCGAGCTACGCTTCCTATCACAAATGCAGTTGCCGGCACAGTTTAATTTTGAACATATTTCTTCAGGTTCCAATGAAACCTCGTGTTCATTGGAAAAATACCTGTCCGGCTTGCTTTTATGGACTAGGAGATCTTGTCGGATTTTCTCCAGCCTTTCGTCGCCATGGAGGCCTCGAGTGTATTTTGATTTAGGTGGTCTGAAAAATCTTATTGAGCCTGAAGTGCTAGGTTCTATAGACCTTCGTCTAATGAATGAAGGTGAGTCAGATATCTTGTTGACACCTAGGAGCAGGACTGGTGATTTCTTATCTTCATCATCCGGTAGATCACTGTGAAAAAAAAAGTATTTTAAGTAATTTTTAAGTATTTATTTAAATGATTTGGGTTGAGGCAAAAGGAACTTTTGATTGACCAAAAAGCTTATATTATAGCTAATCAAGTACCTACTTAAAAATTATGTAATTGATTTGATAAAAAATATTATTTAACCGTGATTTAATTCTAAGCAATTGGTATTATGTAATTGCATTAAAAAAAGATAACTTAAAGTTATTCTTATTAGCAAGTAACAAAGCAAGTAATATTCTTTATAACGGCCGTGATAACTAAAACTTTTACAATGTTTTTGTAACGATAAACAAGGAAAAACATTCCAATAAAATATATTTTTTTAACTAATTTCCTGAAATGGGTTCGATGTGCTTTCGGTTCTGCAATATAGGTATTTGTTATTAATTCTAAATACAAACATATAAACGGTTAAAATTCTTTTAATTATTTGAAATTCGAATACTAGTTGGTTTTTGTTTTATACACTCAAATTAATAGAAACCTCTTTTTTCAAATTAACCATTTATATGTCCAGATCTCATTGTTTTTTCTTTAATTAGTGTTAGTTTAAAACCAGACAAAAGCATTAATAAGCACACAAAACAAAAATTACTTACGTCAAACGAAACACAAGAGTAGAGAGTAGTCCCGTAAAATAAGTAGGAATAAGAAAAAAAAAACTAAAAAGAAAGATTTTCATGCGGTTTTCGTTAATACAAGCTTGATCGACAAATCGACTGACGACGGACTCCGTTGTAATCTATGCTTCTATACTAATGAAGTTTTCTTTGTTTATTTGTTTGAACCGCTAATCTTAGGAACCACTGCACTGGTTTCATTGGAAAAATTCTTTCAGTGTTGAATACCTAGTACATATATTGAGGAAGGCTATAAGCTATATAGCATCACGCTGCGACCAATAGGAGCGAAGCTTTATTGAGAAGTGTTGCAAAAATGGGAAATGTTTTTCTAAATTCCACGTGTATGTTGCATGTTTCCATCAGCCTCTACATGTTGCAGCGGTGTCCGATTGTTTAACCAAAAGTCATTTGGCAAAACTACACTTGACAAACAACGTTTGCCAAAACAATGAATTCGCCTATTGATCATTTTACAAATGTTTCATTTTGCCAAATGATCAACACTTAAATTTACATTTTATAAATTATTACTTTACAAAACTAACATTTGGCAACTGAGTTATCAGATAAATCTACTATTGGTCTAAAAATTTGGTATTCTTGTTAAAATGACCATCTTTTGCTTATTTTTTTGCAAAGCCACAGCTCTGGATTTTCCTAAAAAGAAAATACGGTAAGTATTAATTGATTTATTTCATTATATAGAATGAAAAAAAAATGTTTTTTTACATTGGTAGTATTAGGTGGTATATTGGTGATGGTAATTTCTGAAAATAATGGTCTTATCTGTGCGCCCGATCATAAAACTTCTTTTTATCAAATCACCAAGAAATGTCATTTCCGAGTGCTATGTTATGAAAATTAGAAATTAGCCAAACAAAGTTACGGGTAAAAGGCAAGTAATATCTAATTATTAATAATTATAATAATACTGAATAAAAACATTACTATATTATGTAATGGTACAAGGCGCGCCATGACACACCCTTCTGTTTTGAATCGAATTTGTGGGTGGTTAAAAGTCCTTTTATTGGTAAAGGCACGCGATCTTTATTTATTTGAATTCTATTATCACGCCGTAGTCTCTAATGGGTAAACAGAGGTTATATAGAATTTACACATAGTGCGGTTTGTACTACGTTTAAACAAGAATTTTACTACCAATATTATAAAAGCGAAATTTTGTAAGAATGCCATTGACCTACCAATAAAGAATACTGAATGTGTACATACATTGGATAATATGGATACATACTAACATACTGGATAGATTTAGATCAGTAGAGCAGCTTATAGATCAGTATAGTACATCTTTACTTATTATAAAACAAAGTCGTTATTTTTGTATGTATGTCCCTATGTGAATTTAAAACTTCAAAAGTACGCAACGGATTTTGATGCGGTTTTTTTTAGGGTTCCGTACCCAAAGGGTAAAAACGGAAACCCTGTTACTGAGACTTCGCTGTCCGTCCGTCCGTCCGTCTGTCACCAAGCTGTATCTCAAGAACGGTGATAGCTAGACAGTTGAAATTTTCACAGATGATGTATTTCTATTGCCGCTATAACAACAAATACTAAAAATAAAATAAAATAAATATTTAAGGGGGGCTCCCATACAAAAAACTGATTTTTTTTACCGTTTCTTGCTCGATACTAATAACGTTGCCTTATGTTGCATAGATAATGGTACGGAACCCTTCGTGCGTGAGTCCCACTCGCACTTGACCAATTTTTTAAATAGATGGAGTGGTTCAAAAGGATGGCGTTTTTGTGTAATTTGTTAAGGTTTGGTTTCTAAATTCCACGCGTAGGTACGAAGTTACGGGCAATAGCTAGTAGGTTAAATATCATAACCAAGGAACAGAATAGTAATTGTAAACGCGAGTGAACATACTGGAGAAGTGTCTACTCCTGTTGCACTAATGCTCTAAGGTTTCATTGGTAACTTTTCTATTCTAATCCCGTTACATAAGGTACAAAATAATATTGTATTTATCTTCTACACCGTTCCAGCGGGCTTCATATCTGTGTCTCATTCTTTCATATTTTTTTTTCACACCAATATGTAAAGTTGAGGATTTGATCTCAACGAATTTCATCCCCTTATGGTAGTATAAGATTAATCTAAAAGTACGTTTTAATAAAATTTTGAAGGTTTACGTAAAAAAATGTCTGAACTAACGACCATTATTATTTTAAAATTGCACGAAAATCGTGTTACACTTACAGCGATAGAAAGCAAAAAATCGACTTAACGCTCGATTAAAACAACCGATCATTTATCATATTATGCATCGTGGAATCGATAAAATCATCGCTATATTGCGTACAAAGAATAATTACTTCCCATATGGTTTAAAATTAAAATTTAGAGCCACATTATATAGACTAATTTATAATCATCAATGAATTTTTATATTAATTTCATAAGAAATAGTCATTCGGAGGAGAATGGCGACAAATATTTCTTTTTCTAACTTATTATTTTTTCTTTAGGTTAATTTGTTCCCTTTATTATACTCAATCCAGAGGAGTCAATCCGTGACTCTGATATTACAAACCAGCGCAGATCCGTGTTATACTAGACGTTATGACATGTTTAACAAGTATGGAACTCTCCTGTCAAGACAATAATGACAATATTCCATCTCCCTGAACAATAAAAATTAAATTCATTTTAACATCTCACCCACAAACTGTGCCTACAGACTTTAACGACTTATGGACATATGGTCTTATTCATAAATGACTTATCGGAGGTTTAAACGGAGATTTTATCGGAGAGATAATAAACGTTTTAGCGTTAAAAGACTATTATGAATAACAAGTTTGACAATTTTCGCAAACAGATTTTAGCGAACTTTTAAACCTCCGATAAGTCATTATGAATAAGACCATATTATGTCTAAGCCATGTCTAAGCTCATAACTCATAAGTCATCCACTCTTTAAAAAATAATTTAACTTTTTTTTAAATCATTAGGCATTCAAACAAAAGAAAGCAACGATTCTGCCTAATGGTTGGCCCTTTCTCTCTACACATTCATTACTCTGTAAATGAGTACATTATGTATTATCTGTAGAGAGCTTTTTTATAACAAAAGTTACGTAAAACACATTGTTTTAAGTTATTATTTGGGTTCAACAAACTCATTCGGCTTAATTCGTGACCATTGGAGATGTTCAGGTGAATGACTGACAATTTAATTGTAGATACGTTGTTTTTTTTGAGAGTTCATAAAATTTTAATTTAGATGTTAATTGATGGTGGGTTTAAACTTTTAAGGTGAAAATAGGTATTCTTTAGATAAAAATCGAGAAAATATTACTAAAGCTTAAAATTATACTAGGTACTCTATGAGGCCACGATATTTCATAAATATTGGGCGAGAGGTTTCAGAGGAGTTTTAACTAACTATCGCGGTTCATGTAATACCACCTAGTGCCAGACAGAAAAAAAAAGGATCTGACTGCAGTGTCTCAGTTAAGAGGGTCCCAATTTCCTCTTTGGGTACGAAACATTGGCACCAATATGTATAAACTTCTAAAACGCAGTATTATAAGTGATGAAACAATTGATGCCCAGATAAGTCATGTCTATAGAGCGGAACTGTTACAAAAAATATCTAGATTACTTAGTTCAGATAACAGTAAAACTGTGTTGGCATTCCGACTTGCATAGCGAAGATTTAGCGCACTGGCTGTGCAATAAATATTTATTTTTTTATGTTATGTCTACTTCTTTTGGCGCGTTAACAAAAATAGAAATGATAGGAGTAAATTTTGACAAAGCGTAACTTACAAAGCGCACTTTAGCCCGAAATTCCGACGGCCTGAATACAGCTACAGAAAGAAAAAGAAGAAGGGCGGCGATTGGATTTAAAATACAAGTTTTGTTATAAGTAATAAGTGTAAATGAGGCCTAGGAACTGTTTTAAGATCTAAGTAGATAAATTTCTATTGTATCTCCATACCACCATGAGAAACAGGCGTGACGGTATGTGGATGACGAAATATAGCCATTAACCGTCTCGTCATCTACGTACCTCCATGGTTGAAATAATACGTACATAAGAAAAAGTCCTTGATAATAATATTCAACAGATCATTAATTTCGCTCATAACTACTTTAATAACTTAATTATAATTCTATTACTTTCAAACATTAATTTCTTTGTAAAGTTTCTGTTAATATTATGTAATGTATAAATTGGGGACGACTGCTTCTTTTATAGTACAATACTAGTTCCAGTTAGGAGCCAAATCCAAAAATACTTGCGCAGGCGCAGCTAGCAATGTCTCTACCACTAGTTTTACCTTCGTAAAATCATACCACGCACTATGAGTATGTTTAATTTTTACACTTTATAACTACTGTATAGATGTTGATAAAATACTAACATCAAGCTAAAAACCAAGAATCGGGGCACTAATTATAAACGCAGGTGAAACCGCGCTTGTTATCTAGTAATACATAAATTTTAATCAAATGATTGCTTTAATTTTGTTTTTAAAACGGCCTCGATGAATTTAATATCAATTGAGTTAATCGCTTGACAATTGAACAATAAATTAAATTATCACAACGCTCATTGTCGGTTAAAAAGTTAAGACAACATAACAGGATAAAAAATACACGCGGAGGAATGGATAAGAACGAATGTATTAAAGTAAAAGTAACGATTAAAATAAATGTAAATAAAGGCAAACTCTGGAAAGATATAACACAAATTTGAAAAATAACATATCAAGATAATGGTACCAATTCTGCGCGCACAACTAAACTTAACTTAAAAATGAAATTTGATTGTGTCAATAACACAATTCCGTAATGTTAACGATTCTATCTTCTTAGCAAATCTTTTTATTATAGATTAACGATTGTAATTAATATAAAATTACACAACAAAACAACCAAATAATCAATATACAGCAATAGTTGTTTTCATTTTTTAGTTAAGTTTAGTTGTGGACGTAGAATCGACAGTTTAGTTGTGGACGTAGAATCGACACCAATATCTGCTTATTAAAGATTCAATTATTATTGTCGTTGTTCCATTCTGTAAATCATTTTGAATTAATCTTTTGATTCAGCTGTCGAGCAGGAATCACATCGATTTAATTCTCACTCTGCCACAACTATGCCATAAGCTATATAAACGCAACATTTCCACAAGATAATTATTTAAAAATTCCAATTTTGATAATGGCATTTTCGCCAAACTATTGCGTTATAAAAACATATTAAAATGGCAATAGCACGTTATTAAAAAATCGTTAATAGCACCCGCGTGCAGACTATAAAAACGCAATCTAGGCATTTTATTATTCTTAACTTTCTAGAGCGAAACTTGAAAGAAAGCTTTGTGTAACAATAAATTTAGAAAGCTTTATTTTAGATATAAACATTAAAGTAATTTACAAATAAGTATCATGCGGTCCCCAAAAATAGACAAAGTACTAAAAATAAAACTAATCGTAAACTTTGGCGCCTATAGTATATTTTCAATGTTTTATCTATTCACAATTGTTGCTAATTCTCCAGCCTTTAACGTCCCACTGTTTGGGACGGGCCTCCTCCACTTAGGGTCTTAGGGTGGCATTATGGTCTGTGCAGGCGTGTTTATTTTCGAGTTTTCCGTGTCTTACAGGAATGTTCTGATCTGTGTACAATATTGTTTAGCAGGTTTTTACAGCAGAAAAGGGGTGGTGACGCTTCTTATTCTACACGGACTCTGTTGTTGCTACTAAATACAGAAAAATCTAAACTTTTATCCTTACTTGAAATGTTTTTTCAAAGAAAAAAGCATAAGAATAGTACGTACTACTGAGTAACGGCAATAATCCGTAATCGCAGATTGATAACATAATAACGAACAGCCGTATAGAAGTTCGTGAGGTTGCTTTTTGCGCCTGGGGAATTGATGCGGGACCTTTCTTTATACCGGGATTAAAATCCCGGTATAAAGAATCCTAAAGGATGATAAACAATCCTAATGCGAGGATTTGAAGCAAATAATGAAATCCTATAGATTTGATGCATATTACACACCAATAATTGTAAATGGATTTGTTGACCTAGCTTTTCTCCTTTATTGCCATCGGTTTTCCGTGTAATTTTACGGAAAACAGATTAATCCTACAAATGAAGGTAATAAAAACGTGTTAAAAATTTAAAACCTATTTTTGATTAGTCTTAAAGCAAACCAGAAATCATTAATTTCTTCAGTGAATAGACGACCATAGAATACATAGTTCCAAGTACCAAACAAGACGACTAATGGAGTCTAAAAGTGCTTGGCACTGATAATGTTGGTAGTGGACATCTAAAACGTATTAGAAGCGATACAGAGGATTGCTTGTTTTGTTGGCATGTTAGGTCAATTGGAAATTTGAAACGAACAAATGGAAAGTTAGACATTCTTTACTTTGAAAACTAGTATAACTATTTTGTCCGTGTTCTTAAAGATAATAACAACTGGACCATTCGTAGATACAGCAGGAATAAAAACAGGAGGTCTAAGGATAGGTAATTAGTGCATTGTTTTCTCAAAAACGTATCCCAAAACTAAATCGTCGTTGTTTCTGTGTTAGAATAAATAAACTAGTAATAAGTCCGCCTATGTGTTGTATGCACACGTTAATTCCCTGTACAAGTGACACGATGAAAATAAAGTAAATATGTACCTATCATCTGCGAAAAAAGAGAATAAAAAATAAACCCAAAAAGTTAAATTCAATCGTTAAAGGAGTAAGCCCTGTCCAATATTTCTAGTTTGAACACTCAATATTAAAATAAACCCTTTAAGCATTGTGAAGGAACATGCCCAACTGTGGGACTCGGAAGAAGATACTTGATATGCTTCTTGGTATTCTTGGAAGAAAACACTTGTACTTTTACTTCGTAAATACACAAACACGGCAACTTTTACTTTCCATTTAAATATTCATTTGACTGAGTGATTGTAAATAAAGTTCATGATATTTGTAGTTCTATTTGTAGTTTACAAAACCTAACAAACAATGTCCATTAGGATTTCTCCAAAATGGCTTAGCTGTTATTGGTGGCACTATCACCGGTAAACAAGATATTATAAAACTTTAGTTAAGTTGAATGTTCCGTGATAATGATAATAATACTAAGCTCAATAAAAGTTGAGCGAGTTTAAATTAATAATACTCAACACAAAATTACACCTCTACGTCTCTGTCTGTTTACGATAAACTCGAAAACTACTAAACAGATCTTCCTGCAGTTTTCATGATTTTTAGCAAAACAGTTACCCATGGAACTCCAGGGAGCTAGTTAAAATTAAATTTAATAGTTAATATATAGATCAAATAAGTAGAGATAAAAACAAATCCGACCTTAAAATATTACGAGATCCTTGAACAAAATATGTATAAGAAATTTCACTAACTATATCGAGCAGAGTCAATGATTCATCATCTTAAAATTCAATCTAATTAGAACCTTACTAAGATTATAACAGAATACAATACAAACTCATAAAAGATTTAAAACCAGCATTAGACACACAAAAAATACTCAAACTTAATCTAAGTACTCACACATTTTACTTGTTTTGTGTAAAGATCATTTCTTGCACTCAGTTTCTCACAATAACAATCACTTAAAACCCGTGGGAACCTAATTTCACTTAGAAAAGTATAAAAATAATAGTATTACACAAAAAATATATAGAATTTTATATTTTTAATACAATGTAATTGTTACAGGAGTATAGGCTCTAGGATACGTCCTTGGGGGACCCCTATTTATGTGTATTCAACTTTATAGATTAATCAGTTCAAACGCACGTCTATCTACCGTAGGCGGTGTAAACGTATGACGCGTATTCGAAATTCAACTATCAAGAAACGCTCGACCTCATATTAAAACCGGTTACACCGATGTGTAAAGTATCCAATGCCTCTTTTAGATCAACGTAATAATCTAAGTTAAGAACAAAAACAGTGATGGTTGGTATTGAATTGAAAGTAATTGTATGCGTAGTAGATGAGATGTAAAGTGGTACTAATGGTAAAAGAGGGGAACTTTAGCCAGACGGTGACTGGAAACTAGTGAAGTCGCTTTTTGAAATATATCGATATTTTTGAAAAGTTATTATAAGGATATATGAAGGAAGCTAAACAGAAAATGATAAAGCAAGTGTTCGAGAATATTAGGCTAAACAGAAGTTAGCGTAAACATTGTATATGGGATGCTCTATATAATTTGAACGCAAAGATGCCATTAATTTATAAATTGTAAGTTCAAAATGAACTTTAAAAAATATTTTACTGTTTATTGGGCTCCTCAAGTTTTATAGCAAAATCTTCATACTGTGTACAATGAACCTATCGTCTAATATAAATTACTAGCTGTTGCCCGCGACTCCGTACGCGTAGAATTTAGAAAATTTCCCCGATTTTGCAACATTCTCACTACTGCTTATAGGAGCGACCTATTGAACGCAGCGTGATGTTATATAGCCTATAGCCTTCCTTAATAAATGCCCTATTTACACTAACACTGAAAGAATTTTTCAAATCGGAACAGTGGTTCCTGAGATTAGCGCTTTCAAACAAACAAACTCTTCCGCTTTATAATATTAGTATAGATTAATATCAATATTCTTATCGGATATTTATCGATATATCATTACAACACTACTGAGAACGGTACAATGTTTATGTTTGATGGTGTACACGATGGCACGTGCTGTGATGACTATACAGTAACAGATGTTTAGAAAATTCTTTATTTTAAGTTTTATTTTCGATCTTTGAACTGATTTGTAAACAATATGGTGTTAAAATTAGATTTTTGTACATCCCATGAAAGAGAGCATAATGGTTAAATTTAATAATTTTAAAATGTTACTAGTAGCCAAATAAAACTACTGTAACTTTTATACTTGTCTGTATGTTAACTAACGATAACCTAAAAGACCAATGAATAGATTATTAAGCGGTTTCCATCAATAAATAGAGAGGCTCCTGAGGAAGGCTTAGAGGTATAATTTGTTTTATTTAATAAATAATAATAATAAATATTTATGGACATTTCACACAACGTCCTCTGGTCCCAAGCTAAGCTTATTATGCTTGTGTTATGGGTACCAGAATACGGATAGAATACATAAACTACTTTTCTTTTGTAAATACATACTTATTATACATAGTAAACACCCAGACGCAGAACAAATATTTGTATGATATTTATAAACATCACACAAATGAATGTCCGAGGCGGGAATCGAACCCGCGACCTCGTGAACGGCAGTCCGTTATATAAACCACTAGACCACGAAGCCCGTCAATAAATATCGATCATAAAAATTCGATAAATATCGAAATATCGTAAATATTTTCGATATATTTGCAAATAATTGCTGAAAATCTCTGAAAAATCATTACGCCTGTCAGTTTTCGAACACTATGTCTATCTTTTAAGGAAAGGTGGATCAATATTGTAACAGGGGTGCTACGGATCCGCGCTCATAAATTTAACTACCCCTTGCCTCACTCTGCGAATTACTCTTTATGATAAAGCAATCAAGAGATAATAATTCGCTGCAAGCCTTGCACTGGCTTAATGCGACGCTTAAAGCTGGCTAAACCTATATTATTTTTTGGCAGAACGTGTGCTAGGTCAGTTGGCTACTCTATAATATACAGCAAGCTTATTTCGAATAAAAAAGTACCAGCAAGTAACAACAACTAATAAATAACAGTTAAATATAATAAATTATAATATATTAAGTATCACCGTTATGAGTGATATGAATACTAAACATACACGCTTCCTCCTACATGCCGCTAGTCAATGCTGCTTACTACAATTATTTCAATTACACCTTATTAGGTTAGTATTAAGTAGATCAATTGGTTCCTTGTTGTATGGAATGATAAAATATTGAACGTATTTATTTAGATAACATAGATCTATATGTTATAAGATTAAGGAACCCTTTTTACAAAAAATGAGCGGACGTGAGGAGTATGAAATCAAATTTATCTCTAGCTATCACCGTTTATGAGATACAGCCTAGTAGCACGGACGGACGAACAGCAAAATCCCAGTGACAGGATCCTATTTTACTTCTTGGTGCGGAATCTTAAAAATAAGCAAAAATAGGCGTTTATCGAGTGATATGAATTGTCTATAGCAGCTTCAGCATGCGGACTTATCAAATTAGTCCAGCACACCCATTCTCCTACGGATTTCCTTATTTCGAATTATAGAGAGAAACAAAGTAGCAATAATTAAGACATATTTGTAACAAGTCGCAGCCTACATTTAAGCGTGTTAAGTGCCTAACACACTTTGCTAATCTAAGAGCGCTAAATAAACGCGCAACCTTAAGTCAATAAATTGTAATGGGACTAGCACTAACGCACTAACAGTGTAGGTGCTTGTTGATAAAGTCACTATCTCTTTGTGTTGATTGTGGTGTCATTTCATTGGAAATAGGTAGCCACTATTTCGTTTCGAGGGATGGGATTTCAGCTTTTAGACAAAACCAAATTAGATTTATCTCTTGGATTTCAAGGGCAAAAATATATTAAGCTTGCAATATTTGATTACCAACAGACAAACTTCGATTCGGAACAGGTAAAGCTTAATAAAAGCTTAAAATAATAAACATGTTGCAGACACTGAGCACTTTCAAAGCGCCTGTATGTGAAATATACCTGAAAAACAAAAAAAATAATAAAACGATAAAATATTTTTAATATTTACTAAGACATTTACATTGTTTTAGCAATCAGTAAATAAGTTAAATAAAATAAAAGCATTAAAATTAATAATATAATAAAAGTAAACAAAATGAAAAATAAATAATAATAATAAATATATATATTTATATAAAACGACAAAAATTTTTAAGATAATTTAATTGTCATTGTGACATAGGCCTTATGTTGATGTTGTCTCTAGTCGGTTCGAGTTTTTTAAATCTACCCTCACTTTTAAATTCACCTACATATTTTTTAGAACGTAACAAATTGATTATTAAAACAATCTGTACCTACATTTGCTTCTTTGAGTCATTGAATCTAATAAAGAACCAATGCAAATTATTTATACTTATTCATATGAAACTATACTCTAAGTGGACTTAATGTTCTTGAGGTAATAATAAAGATCTATAAACATAAAAATATTATTTTGATCGAACGCTTTAAAAAACGCTTGTGTAAACGTTGCAGCGTTGGCAAAGTGTAATAGACACATTAAATACCTCATGCTATAAATATGAATGGATTTATTCGAGATAATGAACGACTTCCTTTAGCTGTTACTGATGAATCCTTCCATGTTATCATTTATACAGTTAATTTGTCACAATATTCTTAGTCGGAATAATGTTTTAACATACCTACACTGAAAAAGCGAGCGGCTATTCTACATACAAATTTACACCGCGGTTTTCTTCGTGGATAACGCCTCTAGCTAGAGCCAAAGATTTTTCTCAAAGTATAGGTCTTTTTATACATGCCTCTATTTTTCCATTTTATTTCTAAAATTTAATAACTAATAAAATACGACCATCCAAAGAGCGAGTTTTAAACGCTGCCGCGCTGTATTCAGATGATTTTCGTCGTCAATCAACCAAAAGGCAAGTTTCTACCAAAAATTAAAGTGAAAGAATTGACATATTTACTCTCTTTGGTGTACTTATTGGAATTTAATTATATCGTTACATCACCTAATTCGACACTCAAATATCATCCAAATTGTTTCAGCCGTTTGTGAGGAATTAAGAAAAGCATACAAAAGAATTACGTTCTTGTTGCTTAATTTCCATCTAGATGGCGTTGTGTAAATTATTTATTAATACATAGTTATTTCCTCCTTAAAAATGTTCTTGTGATGGAGCGTGACAGATTATATTAACACATCAACCATTTAACTACCTACTGACCTATTTTCACCAATTGAATCATGGTGACTCCAGGAAATTTGACATCTATGGTCTCATTAAAATGCTTAGTATTTGACTAGGTTTTTTTATAGCGAACTTTGAAAGCCTCTTGGTTGAGTAGTTCATGTAACGGACTGCCGATCAAGAGGTCGCGGGTTCGATTCCCGCTTGGGACAATCATTTGTGTTATTATTCTAATTGTCATAAAAGTGTTAGTACTGCGTCTGGGTGTTTCTATGTATTATAAGTATGTATGTATTAACAAAAGAAAAGTAGTATATGTAGGTATTCTATCCGTATTCCGGTACCCATTACACAAGCATACAAGCTTAGCTTGGGACCAGAGGACGTTGTGTGAAATGTCCGTGAATATAAAAAAAGAAATAAGACTTATGTTTCACATGCTAAAAACCAATCTAATAACATAAATTGACAGACCTCGTGATTTAGTGGTTCAGGTAACAGACTGCCGTTCACAAGGTCGCGGGTTCGATTCCCGTAAGGGACAATCATTTGTGTGACTTTTATAAATGTCATACAAAAGTTTGTACTGCGTCTGGGTGTTTCTATGTATTATAAGAAAGTATTTACAAAAAAAAGTAGTATATTATTATGTATTCTATCCGTATTCTGGTTCCCATAACACAAACATATAAGCTTAGCTTGGGACCAGAGGACGTAGTGTGAACTGTCCATGAATATTTATTTATTAATTTAGTATGGTATACGTATACAACACATATAACTACTAAAATATACTACTAGAAAGAAGACTAGACTAGGAAAGAAGGAAGCTTTCATTTCACTAGGAGGAATTTCACTAGCGTACTTAACTACTAGAGAAAAACGTCGAGCAGCTAGCAGCAAAGTTGTTATTTTTGTATGTATATCCCTATGTGAGCTTATATCTTCAAAGCTACGCAATGGATTTTGTTGCGGTTATTTTTAATAGATAGAGTGGTTCAAGAGGATGGCTTTTTTGTACAGTTCGTAAGAATTTTTATCTTCTACTCTACAGTCCACACGTACGAAGTTGCGGGCAACAGGTAGGTATAAATAAAATTATTGACATCCCTAATTGTGCGTGTAAATATGTAAAGTCTCTATAATGGAATGACTAACATAAAAATAATTATGTTCACAGCCCTATTAAAATAGGGCTGTGAACATAATTATTTTTATGTATATGAAATGTATATGCCGTATGAGACTTGATTAAAATACGAGTTTACTGAAGGATTTTTAGTTTCAACTTAGCTTCCAAGATTATGAAGTAAGTCCTCAAATTGTGTCATTGGTGAGTAAGTTATTGATTTTGTGTAGTTAGTTGGTGAGATTGAATGGTGACCCGTTGAATATTCATAAAAGGATCCTTCCAAACCAGTTACACGTGTCGTAAGCCACGGATCGATCTCATCGTAGTTAATAGAATGTTGTAGTTAACGTAGTTAGTTTGTCCAGTATTACAAGGGCTTTAGATAGATGACTGATGTTTTCCGATACACTATGTATTAAGTAAATGCCATTATAAGGAGCTTTTTAGAGCCTTGTTCATAACTGCATGTTTAGTTAGTTAATTATGGATGCTCATCAATACTAAAACTTCTTTCTTTTGATTATAAAGCTAAAGAGTTTGTTTGTTTGAACGCAAAATCATCTTTCTTGAGTTTTCTTTACCTCTGGTGCTCTGGTGACACTGCGGAGCGCAACCAATTTTTATTAAAATATTTCAGTGACAACCCTAATATTGTCCTTCGTATTACAAACAAAATTCTTACCATGATGACGTCCGTAAGGCGGGACGAGACACAATGATATGACACAAGCCTTTATAATTGGCCATTGTATTGTATCCGCTCAAAACCTATCAGAAATAGGGTTACCACATTGAACTAGCTCGTAAAAAGCTGAGCTTTGTAGGGATTAGTTTAGACACAACAATTTTTTTTTTATTGGTGAAATTATTATTTTCGTAGATAAGATAACACATCTAGTTACATAGCTAAATCGCTACGTCAAAGAACATTACCTTTAGCCGTACCTAATCGTTTTCCAGTGTAGTTGTTTAGTTTTTAGTTTCCAAAGTTTATCACAAAACTGCTCCTCAGATTGTGAGATAGCCGATGGTACTTTGTATCCAAGAAGCTCGTACATACCAAATTGAAATTAAACTACAAAGCAATTTTTTTGTCGGTTAACAACAATCCTTCATCGCTCTTTTCACAGCCATATAATTGAACCATATAATATAATGAGCTGTTATTACATGTCAACGTAATTATATTATAATTACGTTGACATGTAATAACAGCTCAAGCTAGCTTCATTCGTAACAAACAATTTACATCACATATAGAGCTTAACAAATTACTAAGTACGGCCACTATTTTCTAGTTTTCCTACTTGATTATTTCACAGTTCAGTTCTTCTAATAAATCTATTGAAAATTGTTATTACTAACGATTATTCATCCAATCCACCATTCGGCCAGGGAATTGATATATTTAGAGCGATATTTTTATTTTACAATGGAGTTTTAAAAGAATTATAAGTCTAGCTGTCGTAAAGCAATCTTTTGTAAATAAACAATACAAAACAAGACAATGTGGTATATCCGTATTCTCATATATAAGCTTAGCTTATGTAATATGTTTTATACACGAGTCCAACTCGTACTTAGCCTTTTTAGGGTTTCGTATAAACCCTTATAAATAGTCTCACTACGGTGTCCGTCTGTCTGTCTGTCCGTCTGTCAAACTTTTTTTACTCAGCAACGGCTGAAGGTATCAATTTGAAACTCATACGATATGTAGATCTATGCGGTCCCTTACTGTAAAAAAAACAATCAACCTTTTGCCTCTACGCATTTAAAAGATATAACCGAATTAAAACCATTTTTAAGAATTTTTCGACATATATTATGCTAGGGAGTCAAAATTCACAGGCTACTTCCCGTTGCCCTAGAGCCTTGAAATTTAGCATAGATCAAGTCTATATAGTGCTGATATAGGGAATAATCCAAAAACTTATAATTTGTCATCACATCACAAGTAAAAAAGTGATTATACTAATACCAACTTATGAAGTAGATGAAATGTAGGCGATTCCCTATATTTCCACTACAAAATTAAGCTAGCGAGTTGTTTTGAGTTTAATTAAATGATTATTTGAATGCAGTTACTTATGTTTATATGTCTAGTAGGCACAAACCCTAAGTGTGCGAGTTTACCTCGCTCTTGACAGGTTTTTTAATTTCTTGTTTGAGATTTAGGCAGTGTTTGGTCAATGTCCTAGGTATGTATTATGTATTGCTGGCGTAGGTAGTACCATATTTATTACCTGACCTACATGGAAGCCACCTACGGGACAGGATTTCAACGTAATTGTATTTAAAATGAATTTTGAAAGTTGGGTAACGCCATTTTGATTTTGAGATGATGTCATTCTCTTGTTTAGCTCTGTGAAGTTATACATAATGCATAATCAGACCATAATAATTCTACTACTTTGTGTTATTTTCCGTAGCCCATAAGCGTCTCACAATTGGGCAAAGACCTTAAAGCGTATTTGGTCTACTATACTAGCAGGCGGGTTTAGTTTTGAATTTTCGGTTCATGTAGACTTGTAGAGCTTATCAACTGCTAAATCCTTTATTTTTGCTTGAGGAGAAAATGGTTTCATCAAGTCAGCCTGCTACAGACACCAGTCCCGTCTTCTAGTCTCACCAGGCTCCCCAGTTTCTACGCCATAATAAATGACAAGCACATAGGGGCACATTTATCGTAGCGACCAGTCCACACAGGGTTCTCCTTCTTATTTATCCAGTTCCACGCCACTAGATTCCTAAGGTTGTACGTGAAAAAAAAAACGGCCGAACTGTCATAAGTCTACTGACAATAAAATCTACTGACAATAAAATTCAACAGCCCAAAGACATATTCTATAGGGTGTTAAGTATTAGAGATATGCATGCCAAATTCACAATTTTATATCTCGTGAAATAGGTCATACTATTATTTGGAAACATAAAGATATATCTAGGCAAAAATCTGAGTTGGGTATTCGCCATACGAAGTCGTGTTTAAGCTCATGCAAGAGAGCTTACTACATTGTACTGTAATTAAACATGACGTCTAAAATCGATAACAAATAGTTCAATGTTTTGTTATCAACTTAGATAAAACTCGCAGATGAAAGCGTTCCTCTATGTGAAAATATCAAATAGTCATGTATTATGTTATTATATAGCCTACTTATTCCCAAAATTCCTTTTAAATTCTTAATTCGTCTATGTATTGTTTCCTATTTCTACTTATATATTACTGTATTCAGGGCTGGGCAAAATACATGCTTTGTTGTAATGTAAATACAAATTACAAAATACTGCGTTTTTACTGCGCTGCGTCTTTTACTCATTTTTTCAGCGATAAAATTTATTGGATAAGGTTGTCTTTATGATGGTACATACAATGTACTATCATTGCAAAAATACCCACCACTCGGTCTCGTCGGCCATTCTTCATCAGATATTAGATGCTAGTCTAGAAAAAATAGCGATAAAATTTAAATTTAAAAAATTATAACTTTCTCCAGCCCATTTACGTCTCACTGTTGGGCACGGGCCTCCTACACTTTGGGAGGGAATATCCCTCCCAAAGTGGAGGAGGCCCGTGCACAACAGTGCGTCCCCTGGTCAGCGCGGCACAGTAGACCATAAGGTCTACTGTGCCGCGCTGACCAGGGGAACACCCAAATATTCCGAAAAACTTTATTCCGAATTTTGAAATTCCGATTTTAAAAACTCCGAATTTCATAACACCAAAAAATTGTAATGTCTATTATAAAAAATCACGAAATTTGTTTAACCGAAAGTCATAAATCCGATTTGATACTTTTCTGATTTTCATTTGTCCGAAGAGTCAACTGCTCGATGAGTTCTCGTTCCGAAAACGACATTCCAATTTTCGATATTTTATATAATTTTGCGACTAAAGCGAATCGCTGCAAAGCCGACTTCACGTAGTCTTGTTTGCCCTACACTAGAGTGCAATTTAAGCCCGCGTAGGCACGGAGGGCAGGGGGGCCGCGGGCTGAGGAGCAGGTGGCTTGAAGGGCCACAGCTGAAGCTGGCCGGCATAGCCCGCCAGCACGCCGAAGCAGCAGCGGTGAGCCTTCAAATCATCTGCGACGAGACAAGCTTGCGTGGGCCCGCCCCAAGCCTGTAGCCCTGGAGCCGTGACAGAAACAGTACTTTCATCAAAAGCTACAATGGTTCCAAATTATTTTTTTAACTTGTTTAGCTTACAGTAATATAGGTATTGATTTTACAATTAACTATACATCTGTATATCAGTTTACTGTAGTAACCCCAAACAGCGCAAAAATATAAACCCCTGTGAGATTATCGTATTTGTGGGTAACGATCATTTTTGGCACCGACTTCAAACTAATGTTGGTAAAGTAAAATTTTTTTGGCCACCGCCGTTATCTTAAGGCCTCAGTACACAATGGGCCATGCTGACCAACTGAACGCCATCGCCATTGTCCCATTGTGTACAGGGGCTAATGGTATATAATGGCCGACAATTGTCCATCGTGACGCGCAATCGGAAAGTTGTCGGTTTTTTTGAACACACTTTAAAGGAATCGTGGCGTAGCGTGGCCTGAGGTGTTCACACAATCGCCCATACGCCCATTATTTAGTTCTTCACGGACCGCTGGCCGGGATAGTGCACCTTTTTGTTGCGTGCTAGTACTTATTTAAATATTATTTATATTTTTTTATTTCAGTATTATTTTGCCAATTATACATTCTGTTTCTTTAGAATTGTATGAATTATGATTAATATTGTTATTTATTGGTGTACAATAAAGAGTTTATAAATAAGTAATATTATATATTTTTGTTTTATTTAAATATTATTATATTCCACCATCGCCTTTAGCGCCATTTTTTTTAATAACTATGGACGTACAACACTTCTGTAATACTTGCAAGCAGTATATAAATAAATAGCCAGCCAATAGAGCTATGCGCCATTGTGTGAACACCAAGTGATCGTGGCCTACAGTTGTGCATTGCAAAGCATGGCCCATCAACGGCCATTGTGTACAGGCCCCTTTATTGACAATTTACGTTTTGTTAACCAATTTTGGTGTACAGCTTATTTAACGGGTACAGTGTTGCAGCTCCAATAGGCTACTTTGGCTATATCAAGTGACGGTTGTAAATGTATTTTAAAAATGTATTTTGAAGCCTCAAGTAATTGAAATACTAATTACAAATTACTTCGGCGTCTGGTAATTGAAATACAAATTACATTTTGAGACAGTAATTGAAATACAATTACAACAACAGGAGGACCGTATATTGTGGCGCGAATTGGGAGAGACCTATGTCCAGCAGTTGACTGCAATAGGTTGACATGATAATGATGATTATTGTATTTGCTTCGTGACTCTTATTTCGAAATATCATAAATTTTTATTGCTACTGTGAAGGTACCTAATAGTATTTTGCGTTTGTTTCAATATTCCTATCATTATGTACGAAAGAAATTTTCGTGTTACTTATTTTTGTCACATATTATACTTCATATGTTAGTACATAACATATAATACATGCACACCTTTTATTGTAAAATAGAACAAACCACCCTTCAACACTCAACAGGGGTATTACCGACAACGACGTCATAAAAATATATCAAATATTGTACCAGATTTTCTCTAAAAAACTAGTTGCGAAAATCTAATGAGTTTGCATGGTGTATATTATTAGTGTGGTCTTGCTGGCTGAATGCCAACGCCAACTCCTGACATTAACTAAATTTACGATAAAAAGGGTTTTTAAAACATAAATTCATATCAAGTATGGCTTTATGTTTTAAAAACAACAAACAAATAATTGGTCAAGTGCGAGTCGGACTCGCGCACGAAGGGTTCCGTACCATTATCTATGCAACATAAGGCAACGTTATTAGTATCGAGCAAGAAACGGTAAAAAAATCATGTTTGTTGTATGGGAGCCCCCCTTAAATATTTATTTTATTTTTAGTATTTGTTGTTATAGCGGCAATAGAAATACATCATCTGTGAAAATTTCAACTGTCTAGCTATCACCGTTCTTGAGATACTGGGTACGGAACCCTAAAAATCATGTTTGTTGTATGGGAGCCCCCCTTAAATATTTATTTTATTTTATTTTTAGTATTTGTTGTTATAGCGGCAATAGAAATACATCATCTGTGAAAATTTCAACTCTCTAGCTATCACCGTTCTTGAGATACAGCCTGGTGACAGACGGACGGACGGACGGACGGACGGGAGGACGGACGGACGGACAGCGAAGTCTCAGTAATAGGGTCCCGTTTTTAACCTTTTGGTACGGAACCCTAAAAATGAAAACAACAAACAAACAAAAAAATTGTGTATTTCCGTTCAAATGTGTGTATGTGTGTGTATGTTTTGATACACAACCACATCATGGTCGTAGCTTGTCTTCGAGGCGACTGTATCCTTAAAGGTGTTGTGAAGCCTAAAGGAATGGAAATAATTGAAAAAAGACTCTGTTTACATACTTTCAGAGGCGCATAAGACTAAAGAACATGGGAAGCCTTTAGAACATGGTAAAAAGAATACCAGGCTAAAGTGATTTATTATAAAACCGCGGTATGTACACATATTTGTTATTTCTGAACTCATCTAAATCAACTAAAAAGTTTTATTACAATATCCAAAACGGGATTAGACTTAGACACCACATGCTTGCTCTGTTATTAAACATTTGGCTACGGTTAGAAAAACAATTCATAGACAATATTTTTTTTATAAATTTATGTTAGTTTCACAGTATAATTTTTGACACCACATAAAACCACTCGCACTAAAATATTAATTTACCTTCTCATCCACCGGAAGAAACGATTTCCCCCTTTTTTGCCACTATTTTTTTTCTTCTTCCCCATTTCTTTTTAAAAATTTCATACGTTGACACTTTGTAAACACTTTCGAAATAGTATTTTATACCACAGATTGTATTTCACATTCAACACTCATAAATTGCTTCGGACCGACACATTACAGGACCCAAATACGCTCTTAAAAATAAAATCAGTAAGTAAAAACATTAATCACTCTCAATTAGTATTTCTTATAACAATTATCATCAAAAAAGTTTTATTTACAGTATAAAATAACAAAATATTATTAAATTTTACTAATGTTCCAAATATTTACCAAAATGGCGGATTGGCGGTAAATTCTATGATTTGAGTTTAGAACTGCGCGGTGATCCCGCGCGTACTGCGGCGCGAGCCATGGACGAAATTAGAAGCTAAAAAAAACATGTATGCACATCGAGAAATGCAGCGTTCATTTTATTTTCGTGCATCTCATCTTAAGAGAGATAATATGTATATGTGTTGTTTTAATTCAGAATGGATTTGTTGAAGAAGTAACTAAGCTTTTGTTGTGTTTCAGTTAAAATTAGCTCGAAAAGAGAAGTAGAAAAACTCAACATAGGTGTCGATTCCAGTGCAAGTCCAACTAGACTAAACTTAACCATAAATAAACTATTTTTAGTTTGGTTTTAGTGATAAACCTATTCTGTTTCAAACAGAAATTAAACTTAAAATTTTAGTTGACAGCACTTATTTGATTTTGACATAATCATTAAAGCTGCCCACTAACAGACAAAAATGCCTTTTATAGTGAACGAATGAATGAATGAATAAAAAAATAACTAATATAAAATTCCTTTTCAAACGTTATTTGAGCAATATAGGTATTTATAAATATTTACAACTATTTCTGCATCATTGTTATGAACATTTATTAATAATTTAATTAGTTGGCGGCCTTATTTCAGTGTATTTCTCATCTTAGATATGAGCATAGTGAGCATCAAATCTTTTAGGTTATCTGTGGAGTGATTAGCACTACTTTTACTCTGTGGTATGCCTATATTACTTTCCTTGATTACTTTATACAAAAAACAAACAATTAAATTCGTTAATTATTTATTTTAATAGGTGTTTAGTGTAAATAATTACAGCAACTAAGGAAAAATATGCTTATAAGCAAATATTTACTTCTCATCTACCATAAACTGATGACGGAAACTCATAATTATCAAGATAACAATGACAAAAGCCAAAAAGTGTATTTATGGAAACATGAAAATCTGTATTTATAAAAATTTGTGATATCATGTGGTGTATAATTATGCAAGAGATATTAAATGAACCTAATAATTTATTTCTACTTTTATTTATAACTTATAAAAGTGTGTTAAGTTCAGTATGTAGTTGTATATGTTAAGTATTCTGATCTATAAGCTACACAACAGTAATTAATTCATCATAGTCTTTTCTTAAGGGCAACATATATCCATGAATTCTTACAAACATATTTAGATTAATAGAATGTTAAGAATTCCAATAAATTATATACTTTATTTCTAACTTAGCTAAGCCTGCTAGTGGTTACTATAATATAGCCTATGTGTTATGTATTCTGATCTAGCTATAAGCTACAAAACAGTATTTATGTATCTATGAATTCTTACAAACAATCTATATGGATTATTAGAATGTTAAGAATTCCAATAAATTACATATATGCATAACACATTACTTTTTGATATAGTAAGAGGCTTAATACTTACTTATTATACAAATAAAAATGCAATATTTGTTTAAATACATGTTTTACTAAATAAATCTGAATGTTTTCCAAGTACATATAAATAAATGTTGGTCCACTGAACTCTCTGGCTTGGCTTGGCTGATTCTATTCATTTCTTCATTAGTTATTTTTAATAATAAATTTAGAAACCTACTGATAAAAAATATAGCTCACTGTTCTAGAGACAAACTGTTAGAAACCTTATTAAGTATCACAGATCAAGTAGCACCATTTGGTAGGTATAGTTTTAAGACTGGCTACAATTATTATTTCTACTATTTAATGATATTTACATAACTTTAGGCAGACACACACAAATACACATTTTTTATCACTAGTTTCAATGTTCCAAACTATGGTTCCAAAGATTTCTAGATTTTTCCTGTAGTTCACTTAATATAATTGGTAGCAACTGCATTTATAGGTACTGGACCACAATTTTCCATTAGGCCACCAACTGGATATTTATTTTCCCCTGCATGACCTGGAAAAAAGTTATATTTATCATTAGACGCCATTAACCTCAAAATCGTTCACTTTGTATTAAATTATATAATGTTTATAATATTTTTACGATAACTTGTATACTTACATAATATATGATGTCTTAGAATTCTATGGCTAAGTAAAAATACGTATTATATTAATTAAAGTAAATTACAAAACTATTTCGACAAAAATTAAGTAAACAAAGAAATACCTAAATAATTAGTTCTACGAATCTCCGCACTTGACTGTGATTCGTCTGTTTTTCGCGCTTTGTTTAACCTCAATTTTGGCGCCAATATTTAATTTATCAAGTATAATTTTAATTTATAAATATTTTTTATTTGCTAACAAACATTTATTATTCAATATTTAATCAGAAAATCAATTTTTAATGTTCAAAAAGCCATGATAAAATTTAGTGAATTTAAGTCGGCACCTACTCATATCCCGACTAAATAAGTCGAGAACTCACTAAATTAAGTGAATTTTTGACATTTATGATGTACACCAGAATAGCATTATCACTAAATTGTATAGATTGACTAATTTTGGTCCTGTCAAACTTAATTTAAGTGAAGTTGTGACTTTCAGAATAAGAAAGTGAGATTTGACAGGAATAAATCAATTTTTAGTTAAGTTTAGTTACGTTCTTGGACACAGAATCGACACCATAATCTCATTAAACTTTTAGCGCAAAACTGGTAAGTATCTTTTATAATAGAACCAAATACGATCTGAATGCTGTTTTCAAAAAGGTATAAACTACAGGCTTGTGCTTCTTACAAATAGTCTTAGATCCTATAATAACTTGGCTTATAATTCTATCAACCAATAGATATAACAGTTATCTTAAAACGTTAAACCACAGATCTCTGTATTATATACTTGGTCGATGGTATTACTGTCTCTCTATACCTTTACAACTAATTAGCTGTATGTACGAGTATGTACCCTAAAATTTATATGCTTTTTATACGCGTTTATTAGTTTCGTTCCTATCTATGAATTTTTTCAAGTAACGTAAAATTCTTTAAACGTATTATTTGCCTCATTCAAATGTCGGATATATCTAAAATTTTGCAAACTTATCTAAAGACCGGGTTAGGCAATAATTTAAAAACAAATTCGCGGATTTTCAGGATTAAACTAATATTTTAATCCATTTCTTAATCTAGGTCTAATATAAAAGCTACAGTATTATATGCCAGTGTCTTCCTGATACAAGACTAGATCTATAATTAAGTTTTCAGTATCCGTAAACTCGTGTTAAGTCTATTTACGTAGATATACTATTTGTGTAAGACTTTATTTCAATGTTTATTCACAGTTTAACATATACATAAAACAGTCAAAGATGTCTTAAAATGAGTAGAAATAATCCAAATGTTGGAGAAATAAATTTAGATGCGATGCAATGAGTCAATGTTCTAAAAACAGAGACATATATGAGACCAAGTGACGATGTGTTCGTTGTTCAAGTGTTTGTAATCATCTATTTCGCTGAAAAAGTTATGGTATTTTATTTTAATTTTCCGCAACACAGTATTTAATTTGTTAAGGAGTTTTATTAGATTTGTTTGTATACGCAGCTTCGTAATGGAATTAATTAAAATCGTTTTCACTCCAACAAAACGAAACATTGTTATAAAAATTCCAAACTAATGAAGGTCTGATGACAATGCAATAGTTAAAAATCACATTACCCTGACAATGAGTTAACTTTTTAGTTCATATTTCAATTTTTACGATTGGGCAGAATAAAATCTACAGTGTGAAGCTGATATGGCTTGTTGATGGGTTTGATTAAACTTGTGCTTCCGTAACTATCCTTTCATTCCAAATTTTGTATTCATTGTTTGTTACAAGTCTTCCTCAAAGACTGCCTAAGTGTTCGGTCCTGTGCAATCAATTTAGTCACATCGGGGGCTAGAAATAATTGCTTTGAGGCTATCAAAATTATATATTTAATACTAGCCGATTATCCGCTACTCCGTACGTTTGGAATTTTAGATCCTCGTATATATTGTCACCGTTTAAACCTTCCCTGGACTTTCACAAATATTTCTATATCAAAATCACCAAAATCAGCCCAGTCTTTCTCGAGTATTAATTAGCGAGACTAACGAACAGCAATTGATTTCTATATATAAGAAGAAGAATAAGAAGACTAGTTTATTTATTTATTTATTATTTATTAAAACTTTATGCACGTTAGACATACAATGGTGGACTTAATGCCTTAGGCATTATCTACCAGCCAACCAAAGTTAGTGCAGAGATAAACAGTGTGGGTGATAAATGAAGAGAAGAAGCAAACGTTTAAGGTAGGTACCTACATAAACACAAACATATACATGTAACTATAGATACATATCAATACTTATTCAGGGGTATATAAATACACAAATACATACACAAATAAGTACATATGCATAAACAGATAATAAATATAAATATATATATATAATCTACAATGTAGTGTGGAAATAAAACTAACGGGCTTACTCTGCCAACAATTTAAAGTAGTGACGGCGTAATCTGACTTTGAATGAAAGTCTAGTTTTAGCGATCCTTATTTCAGTAGGAAGCGCATTCCAGAGGATAATAGATTGTACATTGAAAGAGGAGTGCACAAGACTTGAAGTATGAGCGGGACAGGAAAGAAGAAGATTGTGAGAAGAGTGTTGTACTAGTGTTGTTTTTTCAACAATTTGTCGATATATATGTTTAACTAACTCGTATGCTAGTCTGAAATATACATAGGTGTTGCTATTTCAGTAATTTCCTCATTCTTATTGCGACAGTTGGATGCTGCCCAAACGGTGTTGCAACTGTGACGCAATAATTGTTTACGTTTTTAGGGTTCCGTACCCAAAGGGTAAAAACGGGACCCTATTACTGAGACTTCACTGTCCGTCCGTCCGTCCGTCCGTCCGTCCGTCCGTCCGTCTGTCACCAGGCTGTATCTCAAGAACGGTGATAGCTAGAGAGTTGAAATTTTCACAGATGATGTATTTCTATTGCCGCTATAACAACAAATACTAAAAATAAAATAAAATAAATATTTAAGGGGGGCTCCCATACAACAAACATGATTTTTTTACCGTTTCTTGCTCGATACTAATAACGTTGTCTTATGTTGCATAGATAATGGTACGGAACCCTTCGTGCGCGAGTCCGACTCGCACTTGACCAATTATTGTACTATGGCAACATTCATAATTAGCTACGTTTACGTTTATTTTGTCTTGTATACTAATTTAAATGCCCCAAAACTATACCATGATCTTCCGTGTCACGTCTTCTCACGATAAATTTATAAACCACCAATTTCTGCGCCATATCTTACTTGCGACATTTAAGTAATGTGTACTCACGCCATCTACTGAATGCACGCCCCACATCGATGTCTTTATAAAGAACAGTTGCTCAAAGACGACACCATAATATAATTATTTAAAATGTTACGCATTTGTTTTGGTTTTCTATTAGAACATGTCCACTACATTTCAACATGTAACTATTTAGTACTTTTTTGCGTACCACCATGGGAAAAAGGCGTGATGGTATGATGATTAATAGTTATCTTAATTACTCAGTGTTATCCAATAAGATTAAAATGTGTTTATTTATCCTAATAGGTATTTAACAGTCAGCCATAATGGAGAAACCTTTTAAGATAAACGTGTATGTAAATATTGTTGTTATGTTATGACTATACAATAAGATATTCTAAGGGTTAGAAAACCTTGAATGAATTGTAAGTTCATAACCTTTTGTCCCTATGCTCTGAAGGCTAGTTTAAAGGTTTGTACGGTAGTTAATTAGCCCTTATTTGGTAAGCAGTTCTACTATAACAAAAAATTATGTCGACTGGTTAACTATTAATTTATTGATGTAAGCATACACTTATTAATATTTTTGATGCATTTTATCTGTCGTCATCATACCGTCACGCCTTTTTCTCATGGGGGTAGGCAGCGACTATAGAGCGCCATCTGCTACGATCCAAGCACTTCCTTGGCTTCATCCACACTCATAGATTTTTATATGTGACTCTCATATTTTCGTACCCTAAATACGTCAGATTCTTTTGATGGTACACTTATTAAGAAAAATAACAATAAAATATTTAAGATACTTTAGAAGTTGATCAGAATTAACCAATCTATAACGGATTTTTTAGTCTTCAAACAAATTGTATCAAACAAGTTTACAAAAATGCTTATACAAACATAGATTTACATATGGGACATAATCAATAATAAGAAATTATAGATATAACACCATAAACAACAATACTTTCACATCACTACAGATTACATACATATACAAATCCAAAAACCGCCTAAAATACACACGCAAATCTATAGAACATAGACAAGAGATACTCTATTTTTAAATAGGAATTCGAAATTCAAATATTTAAATTATAACCGTATGGTACTCAAGCGTTCGGCCCGAGTCCTGTAACGTCAGTCGATCTCACAAATTCCGCGGCAACTGGGAGATGTTGGAAAATGAGCTGTCTTCGAGGAAGTCATCTGTTTATTTATAGTTTACTGTGTAAAATTTTTGATACAGTATACGCATGGATTTTAGATAAAATAAATGATTCAAGTTTCGTTTTAAATCCTTTGAACTGACTGATGATTGTAAAATATTAATCCCATCAACTTCCACATCAAAAAGAAGATATGTATCGGATGGATCAGTATAAACTCGATCTATGTTGCTTGTAAAGTAAATATGCAGATTTTGAAGTTGGTAGGTTCACATAGTTGTCATATAATATAGAGGTATATTGCAATATTAGAGAGGTATTCTGGTACCCAAAGCACAAGCACATAAGCCTAGCTTGGTACCAGAGGACGTTGCGTGAAATGTCCATCAATATTCAATTTTGAATTCATAGCAAAAAATAAATAAACCATCGGAAATTGGCTGCTTTTTTGGTATTTAAGATTTCGTTATAAAAAGTGATTAAAAAATTGCACCTTTGCCATCAACAATTGAATTTTATAGACTGCCTTCTTCAGTAAGTATATTTTCGAGTGATAAATTAATAGGATTTGTTTAAAATATTATGAAATTACCAAATACACGCCTAATAATTATAACCCATTACTATTATGTATTTTGGTATACTAAACACTGTAATGCATCTAAAGGAAGTAACGTCTCTAGGGTATGCTAAGACAATAGAGCTTAATGACCTTGTAGATGCAAAGAAAAATTAGTTGACAGGCTTTTTAACGTATTTCAAGGCAGGCGTATGTAGGCAAGGTTATTTTAGGCATTTATTCCTTTTCTTTCTTGACACATCTTAATACAGGATCCCACAATAGCAAGCTACACTAAATCCGATCCACGATCACGCGCAAATAAATGAGTCTTCGCCAAAAACTTATCGTGGTCTGTTTCAGCATTCCCTGTAAATACCAGCATAGATATTTCTCCTACGACTAAAGCCTGTTGCGAATTTATGTGATTATTTTGAATATTCTATATAATAAATCTGCGCTTTGAATCTTCGCGGTTTTACATTTTGGCAATGGGTACTCAAAATAAAGAAATACAGTAACATTGAGAACCGCTTCGTCCTCGAAGTAGGTTAAGATCGGAGATAGCTACTGTTCATCACACCATTAATAATATTGTTATACTTGAAACTTATGGTTCTACTTTGCTACTCTACTCGCTTCATATAACGGAAGCACTATTGCCACGCTCCTTCAAACTATCCTTACTCTGGATTTTCAGAGGAATACCCCAAAACCACGGGTTGAACTGTGCCTAGAGTGTAGTCAGCAGTCGGTTTAAAAAACCTTTAGCATTATGGTGACATAATAGTTTTAGGCTACTAATGTGTCATTAAAATACTGGGATGTTGTAATCTATATCGAACGTAATGAAATTTAAATTTGTAAGTCACAGTGTGCGATGTTTATTGTCTATGCCTAGACTTGCAGCTCGCAGTCAGTGCATAGCTGGCTGTTCGCCAATTTGGGTGCATCGACCCGATTGTTTTATATTTTGTTTTTTATCGTCTGAGTATTTTGATTAGATAGGTACTTATTAAAGTAAGAATAGTTTTGGATCCGACCTTATGCACAAGCACCCTGTCTATGATTGACTGGACAACTAGTGTATAAAAACCGTGACTATATCGATAAAATGCAATTCAATTCTTTGTGGTTGAAGGGCTTAACCGCAGGAATGGCTAAGAAGAATATTATAAGAATAGATGAATGAATAAATGCTCTATTCTAAAATGCAAAGAAATTCTTTAGTTTCATTATAATAAATTTATATCACCATCAGGTGGTTAGTGGTACTGGATACTATAATTTCAAGCAATAGGTGCTGTACCGAGAAACTAATAGCTTTTGTGCAAAAAGAGTGGTTAGAACAGTTAGAAAGAAGTTAGAAACAAAAATTATTATAAAATAAAATGAATTAACTAGTTTATTACCAGCCAGAAACAAATTACCGTTTAATTCTTCTAAAAACACCCCACATTATTTCCCACACATTCATTTACTGTATTTGAAATTTAATTTAGGAGCACTAGAATTATCGTTGCACACAATTTTTTTTTTCACTTATACATGCGGTTTGTTCGTTCTATTTCGCGGCACTCACTATATAAAATTATGGCGGGAAATGTCGACAAACCAAAATGGTAGTGTGATAAATGTCTTCAATTAGGATTCAAGTTGTGTTCCCGTCCAAATATGAGTGGTAACGTCGGAAGAATTTATGAGGCTACGTCGGAAGCGGGTCACTGGATAAATAATTGAGATGTCCATTGTGGCACTTCGCGCTTATTGTTGGTAAATCGTTGCGATTGGTAGATGGAGTACCTAGATGGTCAGTACATAGGACTGACACACTGTCGGATTAAGCAAGCGCGGGGCCTGTAGCAAACTCTGTGCTGATAAAGCATGAGACCCCGCTTGCCTTCCCCTCAGAGCCGTATTTACCCTAGGCCCATAGGGGCCATGGCCCGTTGCAGCCAGCCTAAGTCGAGCGTCGAAAGACTACATGTTTACAATTTTGCTCTATCTCTATAGGACCGCCAATTAAATTGGCCCGGGGCGTCAAATCTAATGGCCCGGGGCACTAAAAGGAGACTATGCAGAAAAATAAATCGTCACTTTTCAAAATCGTCTTTTTCGTTTTTTTTTGTAGACTAAGTATTTATTGAACGACCCTCGTAGGTAGGTTGGTGCGCAATCTGTTTAACATTGGCAAGAAATATGTATCATAGGCCTTATTCTACTAACTACTTATTCTACGAGGCCTTATTCTACGAACTAAATATATGTATAAGTTTATAGTTTATATCATACAATGATTAGGCCTAGTTAAGATCTAAGGATGATGTGTGAAATATCTGCCCATAGGCGGATTAATCGTATAGCCGATATGGTCTCACGGTTACGCTTGTTGGCCAGTGTGAGCAAACGCGGCAATAATCGCGCTGCCAGCTTTCTCATGCCCAGTTCTTCGTTGAGAATATGATCCACCGTTCCTTCTGCAATGCCCACAGTGTCAGCTATCTCGCGAACCTTCAATCGGCGGTCTGCCAACACGAGATCGTGGTTTTTTTTTGTATTTTCCTCCGAAGTACCCGTTTTCTGGGCACCTGGGCGTGGCTCATAAAAAACCGACTTGCAGCCACTAGCAAACTCGTTAAACCAATTCTGACGGTTGTCATCGAAGGAGAAGAGTCACCGTACACAGTATCCAAGCGATTTTTTATTTCACTGCGCGTTTTCCCTTCCAAAAATAAAAATCTAATCACCGAACGATACTGCTCTTTTTCCAGTTTTGTTTAACTGACCGACACGTTCGCTTTCAAAGGCTATTGAAAAAAAACTAATAGAGGTCATTGTTTAAAACTTTGACAGTAGGCTTTAAAAACATTGCACTGTACTATGGTAATTTTTGTAATAACAGTGCCATAGGCAATGAGGCTAAGTACTTGTTGAATGACCCTCGTAATGTAGAAATTAGTAACAAATCCTGGCGAATAACCCGAGGCACAAAATATCTTGTGGAATGTTTGTACATCTCAAACTAAATTTAGCTGAACCAGCAAGAGAACCCATATACATTTAAAAGAATTAGCAAGTCGTATAAAGATATAAACAATCAGATCAATAAATTGTAAGCAATCAATGCGCTCCACAGATAAGCTAACCTTGGCTGCCTTGTGTCCATAAAGTCTAAATTCCATATATCGTATGCCTCAGGAAATTATTCATTCAGACGCTTGTTAATAAGTTATCAGCTTAGTATCGCCTGTATCGTCCATCGATATATACTACGTACTAGATAGGATAGATAGGACCGTACGGATGTTAAATCATGAAATAAATGAGAATGGGAGATGGGAATTTCCCGTTATCTAGGTACATGGACGCAAAGTAGCTACGGTGTTGCGCAAAACGCCCGGTGAATTTTATGGCACTTTTTTATAGCAAGGATAGGCAAATGACACGGACACTGCATGTGATGTTAATTGGGGTGTAATCAAAATGTGGGATAAATATTGTGGTAATGGTTAGGGTAACCATTACCACAATATTTATCTATCTACTAAACTCTTAAGAACTAACTTATACACTAGAATGGCAGCCTCAGATAGAGGACTATCTGAAATACTAATAAATACACCTACATTCATCTCACACATTTTTTATTTTGTTTTAGCAGGTCCCTCAGACCTTGAGTTTGGACACATTCCACCAGCAAATGGTGGACATCGTCTCACCTGTTACATTCTGTACACAAGGGACTATCGCTTCTCCTCATAAGGTCTGGTGTTTAAATTTGTTGAGTGGAATGTGTCCAGTTCGAAGTCTATGAGCTAGTACAATAAATTTCCTACTAAGAGTAGTGTTGGCAAACCAGGGAATATCAACACTACTCTTAGTAGGAAATTTAGCCAGGCTAAAGTTAAGTATCTTCAATACGCCAATACACTATCTGGTATATGTGTGGCTACGGATCCTATCGTGCACGAGTCCAGCACGTATTATTTTTCAATAATATTCTAATAAAAGCTAGGTTTATAATAAAAGCCGGATGTAGCAGACGGGTTTTGACAGATGAACTGAAGAAGGTCGCAGGATGGGACTGGATGCGGAAGGCGGAGTTTTGTGGCGCGAATTAGGAGAGACCTATGTCCAGCAGTGGACTGCAGTGGGCTGATTTGATAGAAGCTAGGTATAAAAATTAGTTTTTTGGATAAAAACAGGAATTCAATATGGAAATTAATTGGATCGTAGCAGATGGCGCTCTATGGTCTCTGCCTACCCCTATGGGAAAAAGGCGTGATATTATGATTATGATGAGAATAGTAAAGAATATTGGAAAAGATAGATAAAAACATAACTATGTAAATCCTTGATGAAATTGTTATATCATACAAGATTACCTCGTTAGTTTATCATACTGTGTACAGCTGAGCTGATATCGATGGAATGTGTTGACAACGACTTTAACTGAATGCATATATACAGAGATGATCTTATTAATAGCTTATGTTATTTTCTTTTCATAGCTAATGCTTTATCATCTCCTCCCTATATCCCGTTATTCAGGTTCGGCGCAATATGACTATATGAAAATTATTAATAATATTGAGTGCTCTGCGTTAGTGATTTGTATGTATCATTTTTAGGGTTCCGTACCCAAAGGGTAAAAACGGGACCCTATTACTGAGACTTCGCTGTCCGTCCGTCCGTCCGTCCGTCTGTCACCAGGCTGTATCTCAAGAACGGTGATAGCTAGACAGTTGAAATTTTCACAGATGATGTATTTCTATTGCCGCTATAACAACAAATACTAAAAATAAAATAAAATAAAGATTTAAGGGGGGCTCCCATAGAACAAACATGATTTTTTTACCGTTTCTTGCTCGATACTAATAACGTTGCCTTATGTTGCATAGATAATGGTACGGAACCCTTCGTGCGCGAGTCCGACTCGCACTTGACCAATTTTATTTTTCTAATTTCCACACATGAGACGTAGCGAGGAAAGACTAGCTATCTAATAATTGTACTGCGACTGTGTGTTTTATATATGAAATAATAATAATAATGATTATTCTTAATTTGTGGGTAGTTACAAAATATAATTTTTCTTAACATTTAGTTAAACAATTTGTTAATTCATTGTTGTAAAAATTCAAAATCAGGGATTTATCATTAATTATTAACACAACTGATTACGGTTTATGCTTGTAAATCTGCCGGAGTCCATTGTAGATAAACTTAAAAAGTCGAAATAGTGCAGTGGTTAAAAACCTATATAAAAATATTTTTTTAAATTTATTTTTATAGTTTAGTTGTTTCAATTTCCATAACTCAATTCATGTGCATTAAAAAAATAGGTAAAATATTGTTACAGGGTACCAATTATTTTTCATTTTACTATATCTAACTCAGATAAATATTATCAGATATTGGTACTGATTTTAAGTGTACAACTAAACTTATCTAAAAAATGAAAACTGAGAGTGTCAATATCACAATTCGGGAATGTTAACAGAACTTCTTTATTAGAAAATCTGTATATTATATCCTAGATTTTAGATAATAAAAATGTGCACAACGTAATAGCTAATTAATCATAATACACCAGTTGTTTTCATTTTTTAGTTAAGTTCGGTTGTGCATGTAGAATTGGTATCATTATTTATTTTATTTGAGGTAACTAACTACATTCTATCAATTAAATACCACCAGAAATAACTAGTTAACACAAAAATTGAGAAGTTTTATAATTATATGTTTAAAAAAAGTCAATTAATGAAACCACTTTTATCTAAATAAAGCCCGAGTAAAATAAAATACAATGTTTTTTTTTTTTTTATTACGAAAATTAAAAAAAAAACATATAATGGCGACAACAACATAGGGGCTTTTTACAACCCAACACTAAGTAGCCAAAAAAGTTTAAATTAAGTCATTAAATATAAAAAAAAAAATTAGATTAATCAAAAACAAGAAGGCGCTCACCCAAAACTGCAGCACAATAACTTGAAAAGTCTAAGTTTCCCAAACACAAATAAAAAAACCACGAGAACAATTACTTATTTGATTAAAAAGTTCCGCTTGGTATTTCTTGCAATTGAAAATATTATGAATAAAATAAATTCTGTTTACGCACTTCGTTAAATTCACAACAATTTGCAAATCGTGATTGTCGATTGATTCATTTCAAAAGAGAAGTAAAAATTGTCTATGGTCTAATTTTGGTTCGCTGCCGCTGCGAATTAAAATTTATCTCAAAGGCTACATATTTATTAATTTTATTATATATTGATTTTAATAAAAATATAATCCAAATCGTTAGTTATATAAATAACCTTATCAATCGATGAAAATTACTTTAATAATTTATGCCTTGGTCTGTAGTTGTAAAATGGCGCCAAATTTAAACACCACCCAGGTTAAAGCTTTTGTTTGAATTATTAAAATACTTGTATAAATGAACGTATGTCTTTCCAACTCTTAACATCCAGTGGGACGTTGCGTCCAACAGTGGCCTCCTCCACTTTGGGAGGGTATTTGGTCTACTTAGCCACACTGGCATATGAGTTCCTCCCGATTAAGAATACAAAGTGTCACATACTTATTCCCTCCAAGGAGAATAGTAAGTCTATGATTCCCTCCCACACGAACTAACTCAAGAATAACATTTAATGTATTGTATTCTAAGCACATACCAGACATCTGTAGGACGAAAAATTTGAAACTAAACCACATTTTAACACGCCTACCTGGTCGGCAAGGCAATGTAAGAGTAATAAATATCTTCCCTAAGTGAAAGGTGCCAGAGTTGAAGAGACGAAAGAAGAGGTGGACGTAACGTCCCACTGGGAGTGAATGAGCTGGCAAGACATTATTACATATTTATACAGGTATTGTAATAAATCAATATATTTATTTACTTGTACTTTTTTAAATTGGGTTTAGAAGGTCCATGATCTAATCTAAATCTCATATTTCATGTTGTGTAACAGACAATAAAACACATATATAATTAAATATCATTTATTTATTGATTATTCATAAATTCTATATTGCGTTTTATTACAATCTACTGTTATAATAATCACCAGTAATTTACTTATTAATATTTGTATCAAATCAAATTTATTACCTAAATTTATTGAAGGTAGAAAATAAAGATATCCTATGTAGCCACCCGGGACACTGGGATAAAGGCATTGAGTTAGTGGGTAGGTAAATCTTTGTTAATCTTTTTTCTTCTTCAAGAGGGTTGGCTTCGTTTTGCATTTGCCAGCGTCAATGTGTCTCTTTTCTTCACACATACGTAGTTAAGAGTTACTTTATATAGAACAGTATGACCCAGGTGACCTTAAAACCTAATTACTATACCGTTCAAATGAGAATAGGATTGACCCCGCGTCATGTTGTGACGTCATAGCTGTCAATTCGAACAATTTTAGTAAGGTCAACAAAACAAGATATTTTTATAATATAATTTATTTATCACTTTATCGTCATCGTTTACTCATTTTTGATCAGTTAGCGAGATAAATACAATCATAAATAATAGCAAATTGAGACAAATATAAAATAAAAACACTAACAGACAAAAACTGCTACAAATATTTAAAAAAAAATTAATTAACGGGGAACAACCACATTAAAAATAAAACATAAGCAAGCTTCAAAACTCGACAAGGCACAGTAACAACGACAAAATAACGACAGAATAACTGAGATTAGGTAAAACATAAAAAATAATTTTTTAATTGGCAAATAAAGTTTCTTTGCTGTCAGTACTTTTTAAATCACTTTTGACAGATAGAGGTCATTGCCAATCCTATTCATATTTGAAACGTATAGTATGCAGTTTATTTTATCATTGTGACAATACAGATTATATTAATAAGTTATTATATTATAATGTTCCCAATTTTTGAAGTGAATATTTTACACAACGTCCTCTAGTCCCAAACTAACCAGAATATGTATATAATACATTATAAAATTTAGTTTTTACAAATGCTATTATAATAGATAGAAAACACTCAGACGCAGTATAAATATCAGTGTTACAATAAAATTATCACACAAAATAATTGTCCCGTGCGGAAATCAAACCCGCGACTTCGTGAATACTAGTCCATTACAATAATTATATAAACCAACTATTTACTTGCCACCATTCTCGGAAACGGCTGGACCGATTCTAATAAAATTCAGTAAGTCTAAAAATATAATGTAAACTCTTTTTTAACACGCTTATTAGTTCGGTACGTATCGTAACGGAATCTGTAAAAGTGATTTTCACCCACTTGCAATAGTCGGATTGATCTGAAATTTTGCACACATATTAAAGATCGATGACAATGCAATAATTTAAAAAAATGTTTTCTTTTAGTTTTTGAACTAAGAAAATTTTTATATCCGTCATAAGATTGGGCCTCATCGGAATCACACGCAAGTGAAACTGCAGGGTACAGCTAGTATATATTAAGCAGATGTACACACACTAGTCTTATTTACAATCAGCAGGCTAATAAATCTCCTAAAGCTCTTGCCCCCCCTTCACTAGCCCAATATACCCCTCCACATGAATTAACTAAACTCCAAACATAAGGTGTGAAGAATTCTTCCGGTCTTTCCTCTTCAACGTAACGGAATTTCAAATCTGGGAATTTCTGTTAAGAAAAATAAAAATTAATTGAGTAACAATCCCAGATTAATACTAATGGTATAAAGATTTGAATATTCGAAACATGAATCAATAATAAAGATTCATCATCACCATCATACCGTCACGCCTTTTTCCCACGTGTAGGCTTCATCCACACTCATACATGACATTACGAAGTGTTTCATGTAATCTTATACAAAAAAAAATTAACCATTTCTTGCCATTTTTTTTTATTTTAATTTTTTTTTTTCCAAATAATGTCATTTGTCGAAGTTACATTCTCATTTATAAAATATTTATCGATTTTTTACACAAAAATAAAAAAAATCTTATTTCCGAAACTAATGGCTAAAAATGGTTAATTTTTTTTTATATGATAGGTGAATACTTGAACTATAACCACCTTAGCATTGGACCACCATTTACGCCACACCCTGTATATAAAATTCTCGTGTCACAATGTTCGTTCCCATACTCCTATGAACCAATGCTTATGAAATTTTTTATGCATATTCAGTAGGTCTGAGAATCGGCTACTATATATTTTTATACCCCTAAGTGATAAGGGTCGTTCACCCCTAACATTTATATGGCAAAACAACGTTAATATTTATATAATACAAATACATTATTTGTAAAAATGTTAACCGTCCAACTTATCAATGAGATTGGGGATAGACGGATGGACAGATGGGTCTATAAGGGATAAGAGAGATGTAACTGATGATATATACCTTAAGTCTATCACTAGACCACTGTTCAGCCCCCTTCTTGATACACTGTAATACTTCTGTAACACCCAAATCACCACCCGCGCCATCTTGAACGCGTTGTAATCGCGTTGAGAAATAACCTATTACCTGTTAAAAATAACATCCGATTTTATACAATGTGTTTAAAATCATAAAATACCTGACGTTAAGCTAGACTCTTAAGTTTAAGCCATGTAAGAATGAGTGTGTTTTGTATGAGTATGTTTTGTGTGTGTGTAATGTATGGAATTTGTATTTGTATGTTGAACCTTGTATGTTTGTTTTTATGTTGTATGTAGGTATGTTGTTTCTGTCGGTGGGGTGACGGATCAAGAATACAAGTGTCTCCACCCCATCTCGTAAAAGTCACCTAAGGGAGACGGAAATCTCGAAAATAAACCGCAGAGTAGTATATCCCTAAGAACGCCTTCATATTTTAATTCCTTCATTTCAAGGGCAAATAGAGATCATTCGCTTTTTTTTTAGAAAAATAATCGTTAATATAGCAAATTTTCCGAGAAAAAAACTCATAGATCATGACCAGAAACTCTATTTTCCGAAAAGATTTTCGAATTGAGAGTTTAAAAAAAATATGAACAGTGCAAATTGTTACCATATCAATATTCTGTGCGACAGGATGATGATGTTGATGTTGTTGGAACAGATGTCTCTTGTGTAACAATGCGTATACAATATTCAAGTTGTTACATAGTTGGTTAGCGACACACGAGTTTATTATCTCTAATAACATTCTTAATACTTCATCTAACACGCTTATGTGGTCCATCTGTAAATATATTTATATACATCAATACTAATATTATAAAACTGAAGAGTTTCATCATCATCATCATAACATCACGCCTTTTTCCCATGGGGGTAGGCAGAGACTATAGAGCGCCATCTGCTACGATCCAAACATACTTCCTTGCCTTATGAAGAGTTTGTTTGTTTAAAAGCGCTAATCTCAGGAACTACTTGGTTCGAAATGAAAAACAGTGGAATGTTGATGGGCAGAAGAGAGAAAGAGAGAGCAGCAGCCACTTTATTTGGGCCCAGAATTTAAACAGATGGTCGTATTACCGAAGCTCAAAAATGATTATCAGTAAAAACTAGAGATGAAACGGATAGTAGTTTGGCATGATACCGGATATTCGGCAAGCTACTAGGCCGGAGCGCCGGATATTCGGCCCTTTATTGCGTTGACGCGATCAGTTTGATTTGACCAACAAACGCGGAAAATTTGGTATTTATTCATCACAATTTCCACTTGTTAATTTTGAGTATTAAGCTAATAATTAATAAAACAAACATTTTTGGTGTGCGATTATAAAAATAAACGGTGTCCATAACCTATTGGAGTATGATTTGCCTTGTGTAAAATAATGAGATTTTTTAAAATTTTACTATCCGGTCCTCGGCTGGATAGTGGAAACAAGGCCGGATAGGCCTGATACCGGATAGTTACCGGATATCCATTTCATCTCTAGTAAAAACTTACAATTTCTTCTGTCTTCTCTTCTGACTGATGTGGTAATTCTGCTAAATTATTTATATCGCCTCCTGAAACATATAAGAGCGCAGATTAGTAAACTTTATCTTCGTACGGGCCTAATGGTTTAGTGGTTCATATAACGGACTACGGTTCGGTTTCGATTTTCGCTCGGGGCAATCATTTGTGTGATTTTTCTAATTGTCATACAAATGTTTGTACTGCGTCTGGGTGTTTCTATGTATTATAAGTATGTATTTACAAAAGAAAAGTAGTGTATCTATTCTAACCGTATTCTGGTACCCATAACACAAGCATATAAGCTTAGCTTGAGACCAGAGGACGTTGTGTGTAATGTCTATGAATATTTATTTATTATTAAATATGGATATAACACTGCCTCGCCTCGAAAGGCGGGAGAAGCACTCCGACGAGGTTGGCAACAGTCGGCCGGAGTGGAGGAGCCTAATGGGAAAGAAACCGACGAATTCTCCAGGCATTGTCAAGCTAGACTGCTTTCTGCAACTGAGCCGTCACCGACTTGCTATTGACGCCGAGCCTCTCGAGGTGTTGTGAGAGGCTCTTTGTGACCATTCACCGATACAACTATCGAGATTATTTCTGTTGATACCACCCCCCACATGTCGGTAACCTCGTGCGCCAGGTCCAGATACTTGGTCTTCTTGTCTGCTTCGGCTCGCACGAGGTTCTCGTCATAGGGGATGGTGATATCCACTAGAAATACCCGAGACTCCGTCCGGTCCATCAGCACGATATCAGGCTTATTCGCAAGAATAGTCTTATACGTGATGATGGACCGGTCCCAGTAGAGCTTGGCTCGGCAGTTTTCTTATTATTATTACCTTCAATTTCATTAACTATTATTATTATTACCTTCAATTTCATTAACTATTATTATTATTACCTTCAATTTCACTACATAGCCTCGCTCTTCGTTTTGTTAATGTTTCAAATAATGATATTAATCGTTGCGCAACATACGGATGAAGATTTCTAAATTCACCTAAAATATATAAACAAAATTTTTTATCTATCCAATATACATTTATTAAAACATTAACTGACAAAATGATTGTCTAAAATATACTGCTGTTATTCCTAATCTTTACATATATTTTTTTCTGTACGTGTGTACGTCACATCTAAACGGCTGCACCCATTTGTATGAAATTTTGTGTGCGTGTTCCAGTTGAGTTGAGATTCACGATTGTACGCGGTAGGTGGCGTTGCAATCGACATCCTATAGAGTGAAGGAACAACGGAGTGAGCGGGTTGAATAAATAACTTACAGCTCATATTAGCTATGGCAGCTAAACAGTTAGTATGTAGATATTTATCTCTGACACGCGCCATATTGTATTGTAATGCCCTCAATATTACAAGAACCATTAGACCACCTAATGATATCTCGGAGATAGCGCGCTCTGTGTACCATGTTAAATTCTTTAACATCTGTAACATAAAAAACAAGTTATATCTTTCAACGTCCTACTGTTGGGCACGGGCCTCCTCCACTTTGGAAGGGATTGTGGTCTACTGTGCCGCGCTGACCAGGCGTGTTGGCACAGGGTTTATATTCGAGGTTTCCATCTTATACAAGGGATTGTTGTCTATGTACAATATTCCTTAGCTGGCTTCTACAGCACCTTGGGAAGGAAAAAGGTGGTGACACTTATCTTATACATAAAACTTACTTACTTATCTTATATATAAAATTCACGTGTCACAGTGGTAGTTACCGTACTCCTCCGAAACGGCTTGACCGATTTTTATGAAATTTTACATGCGTATTCAGTAGGTCTGAGAATCGGACATCTATTTTTCAAACCCACTCCCCCCCACTGACATTTGTATGGCAAAACAACGTTTGCCGGGTCTGCTAGTCTAATATATAAAATTCTCCTGCCACGGTGTTTGTAATTATACTCCTCCGAAATGGCTCTACCAAGTTTCGTGAAATTTTGTGTACATATTCGTTAGGTCTGAGAATCGGACAACATCTATTTGTCATCTCCCTAAATGTTAAGGGTGGTCCACCCCTAACATTTATATGGCAAAACAACGTTTGCTGGGCCAGCTGGTATTGTAATAAATATTATCAAATTAAATACGTTAGTTAGCTCAAGTACTTCATATAACATGAACGATTAGACCACAGGGCCCATTTGATCCGAAATATGTGTATGGCATGGCAACTAATAAATTAAATTACACTGGAAAAAGCGATCACCGCAAACGGGACTTGAACCCACGACCTCGGAATACCGTTCCGTCGCTCTATCGTCTTATGGTCCAATTCATAATGACTTATCGGAGGTTTAAACGGAGATTTTATCGGAGAGATAATAAACAATGTTCAATTCGATTGAGATCTGAGTTTACATCGTATTTGGTATACAACGCCATCTATCGAGCCTTTTCGCACAATCCTTATCCTAACTAATTTATAAATGCGAAAAGAGGTATGGATACCAAAGATTTGTGACGAGCTTATGTGCTAATGTGTAACCAAACCATAGTGCAATTTCAAACAACAACAATGCAATTTCAAACAACAACAATGCAATTTGTACAACTCCATCTATTGAGCGGTACAGTAAGCTTCTGTTTGTTAAGGTTTGATTTCTAAATTTCATGCAGACGAATTTGCGGGCAACAGCTAGTAAGTTATAAATGTATATAGATGAACTTACAATTTGATGTACATTCTTGATGAGTGCATCATCTTCAGTTAATATTAACAACACAATCAAAGACATATATATGTGATGTGAATTATTGTCTGGCGCGTTGTATAATACTTGCAATATTGGTACTATCTGTGGAAACAATATATTTCTTCATTTATAATAACGTCAAGACTTGTGGCTTGAGGTTAGGCAGAGACTATAGAGCGACATCTGCTACGATCCAAACATACTTCTTTGGCTTCATCCACACTCATACCTCTGGTCATACATGCCCGACGGTTGTCAGTGCTACACACCGTTTTGAAGTATGCCGGCGATGATATGGGAGAATATTATCATTTACTTATAATAGCCTCACGACTTCTTTTTCCACGGGAGTAAGCAGAGACTATACAGCGACATCTGCTACGATCTAAATACACTTATACACAAAAACACAGGACAGAAAAGGACGATAATAAGTATTTGTGTTATAGCATCAACAGGTTAATTAGGATAATTTAACTCTAGCTATCACCGTTACTGAGATATAGCCTGGTGACAGACAGACAGATGGACAGCTAAGTCTCAGTAATATTGAACCCTTTTACTGACTTAACCTTTTGGTACTGTACCCTAATTAACAAGCGGCACCAGATTGCATTTTGTCATTCTATAGGGTAGATTTAAGTCCAGCGATGGACGGAAAAGTCAAATTCAAAGATTTTTATTTTAAGTAGGCAAGATATACATACAAGCTTTTAAAAAGTTAAAAGCTAGCGTCTGTTCTAAAAGGGAATCCTATGGAGAAGAACAGACAAGAAACTACATGGATATTTATTTTCATTGTTTCCTTTTTTATTTATTCAAGACATTTCACACAACGTCCTCTGGTCCCAAAGTAAGCTATATTTCTATGCTTGTATTATGGGTACCAGATACGGATAGACTACATATACTACTTTTCTTTTGTAAATACATACTTATAATACATAGAAAACACCCAGACGCAGTACAAACATTTGTATGACATTTATGGATATCACACATATTATTGTCCCAAGCGGGAATCGAACCCGCGACCTAGTGATCGGCAGTCTATTACATAAACCACTCCACCACGAAGCCCGTCAATTCAATATATATTTTACAACGAAATAGGATGACGCAGGGTAGTGGAATGTGAACCAGTATATGGCGAATATAAGGGCTACACCAACAGAGCAAATCGACCAGTCGCAGCAGAAGGCAGCCAAGGAAAAAAGGCTGACAGACGGACAGATGATATAAATAAATATAACTTACCAATAAATCAATTTGTGCAACATTATTGATATATCTTTTATATGCATTACATGAATGTAACATTAAGTATAACAATAATGTTGAATGTTCACAGCCTGCTGTAGCGCATAGAGCTTTGTGTAACTGAAACAATTGTATCTTATATAATATATTACATTATTTTATATTATAAAATTCTCATGTTAGTTACCATACTCCTATGTAACGGCTTGACTTATATCTATGAAATTTTATATACATATTCAGTGGGTCTGAGAATCTGCTATCTATTTTTCATACCCTTAAGTGATAAGGGTTGTCCACCCCTGACAATTATATGGCCAAACAAAGTTTGCCGGGTCAGCTAGTATATAATAATAATATTTATGGTCATTTCACACAACATCCTCTGGTCCCAAGCTAAGCTTATTATGCTTGTGTTATGAGTATGTATATGTATACGGATATAATACATAAAGATAGATAGATTAACTCTTTATTGTACACATTTACAAGAAACAGAAAACAGAAATTAAGCTTAAAACTAGGAACAAATGGCGGCCTTATCACATAAAGTGATCTCTTCCAGGCAACCATGGGATGGAAAGAAAAGTAAGGGACTAAAAGGCGAAAGCAGAGAAAGAAGTGGGTTATATTTGCGTAATCCAAATATGAACCTGAAATATGAACCATAAACTACTTTACTTTTGTTAATACATACTTATAATACATAAAAAACACAATATATGATTAATATTTATCTATAATCTATATTATAAAACTAGAGTTTGTTTGTTTGAACGCGTTAATCTCAGGAAGTACTGGTCCGATTAGAAAAATTCTTTCAGTATTAAAGTAATTTATTAATTTTTGCATTTGACATGCTATGCTTTTACTTAATAAATCAAATTATGGTGGAAAAAGTGAAATGCCGCAAGTGGGACTTGAACCCACGACCTCGGAATACCGTTCCGAAGCTCTTCCAACTGAGCTTATTGCGGTCTACTTGCAACACTTCAGTTGGAAGAGCTTCGGAACGGTATTCCGAGGTCGTGGGTTCAAGTCCCACTTGCGGCATTTCACTTTTTCCACCATAACTTGATTTATTAAATTCTTTCAGTGTTGGATAGTACATTTATCAAGGAAGGCAATACATTTCTTTATTTATAATAACGTCACGACTTGTGACTTGAGTTTAGGCAGAGGCTATAGAGCGCCATCTGCCATATAACATCACGCTGCGACCAATAGGAGCGAAGCAGCAGTGAAAAATGTTGCAAAAGCGGGAAAAATTCTCTAAATTACGGAACCCAGTGCGCAAGTCACGTGCGTACTTCACAGGTTTTTAATTTTCTTTAAAATAAAAGTGTCCCATAAATAATACTTACAGCAGCTATGTCGATTCTTGGCGGTGTCACTTGTGGTCCACCATTCGATTCCTTTTGTGGTATAGGTGCTGATGTTTCTGCAAGATAAAGTAAAATTTTCATCGTAATGATTATACCATCACGCCTTTTTCCTCTGGCTGTAGGCAGAGACTATAGAGCGACATCTGCTATGATACAAACATACTTGGCTATATATATTACAACCTTGGCTTCATCCACACTCATACATCTGGTCATACATCCCCGTCAGTATACGGTCAATACCCATAACTCAAGCAAAATAAGCTTAGCTAGGGACCAGAGTACGTTTGTATGAAATATTTATGAATATTCAAAGTCAAAAAAAAAATTATTTCAAATACATATTATTATATATTATAATATTTAGAAAGCAATGGATATTTTTCAAGTCTGTGTGGTGACGCATTAAGAATACAAGTGTCACCACCCTATTTCTTTCCCAGGGTGCTGTAAGAACCAGCTAAGGGCATATAAGCAGTAAACGTCTACTGTGAGACAGAAAACTCGAAACTAAAGCGTGTACCAACACGCCGGGTCTGCGCGGCATATTGGACCGTAATCCCTCCCAAAGTGGAGGAGGCCCGTATCGGTAGGCGGGAATCGAACCCGCGACCTCATGATCGGCAGTCCGTTACATGAACCACACAACCACGAGGCTCGTCGAAATAATATCTAATATATAAAATTCACGTGTCACAGTGTTAGTTACCGTACTCCTCCGAAACAGCTTGACCGATTTTTATGAAATTTTACATACATATTCAGTAGGTCTGAGAATCGGCCAACATCTATTTTTCAAACCTTTTTTTTTTAGTACGGCAAAACAACGTTTGCCGGGACAGCTAGTAATATATAAATATTAGTAGGGACTAATATTATAAATGCGAAAGTAACTCTGTCTGTCTGTCTGTTACGCTTTCCCGCTTAAACCTCTCAACCGATTTTGATGAAATTTGGCACAGACAATCTTTAGACCCTGAGAAAGGACATAGGCTACCTTTTATTGCGAAAAAAATAAATTCCCAAATTCCACGCGGACGGAGTCGCGGGCAACAGCTAGTATATAACTAGAATATATAAATGTGTACCTGCAGTATCTTCGCAACATAATAATGCATTCCTATACAAATTATCATCGTTCATACAATGATTGGCTAACGTTAGTAACAACAAACATGATTGGTTCGCTAACGGATGTTCCTTTTTAACCCTCTCTTGTAACTCCTGTCTGTCAAGTGGAGGGTTAGTGTATATTGTTTGACGGGTTGTTGAGTTAAAAGTTATCATGTTCCATAAACCAGCTGAAAATAAACACACAGTATTTTAAACAAAGTTTATTTATCCTTACTTAATTTAGAAATTTTTCTTATATTTGTTTTCTTATTTAAATAAGAAAATACCAAGCTCCCCCAATCCGACTGGTCCTCGTGGGGATAAGAGACTGCGACCCTCCAACATGGCAAAAAATTAATGTAAAAAAAAAACAAGTGAAACATTTAAAATTGAGTTAAGTTTGTTAAGGTTATACCTGAAAAAGGTATAAGTAATAGTATAGTATAAAAAAATTAAAAAATGTTGGTGGAGGCTTTTGCCGACTGGCAAACAGATCGTGACAGCTAAGAAATAGTTTAAAAGAAATAGTTAATAAATGTAATTAGTTTAAGAGTACAGCATTAGTGTGTAAGTAGGGACACGAAAAACGTATCGATACCTTATGGTATCGAGTAGATTTCTTCATTTCATATTTTTTTATTATTGAAAAATACATGAGATGGCGTTTAGGTCGCTCCAATGCTGCCAATTATTACATAGGTTTCATTTTTTAATTTATGGCAACATTAGCAACGCCATCTTGTTCAATCGTACTGGGCCCCGAGTCCGGTAAATGAATTGTGCCACAATGGTAGCTCAATGGCACATTATAACCTCAAAAAATTAACAATAGACCACCAAACTTGATAAAATTTGCCACTAAGCAATCAGTTATTGTATTTGTTTGCAATAACTCTAAATAACTGATTGCTTAGTGGCGAATTTTATTAAGTTTGTTGATGGTAGGGGTGGTACAGGGGGTGGGTATAGGTTGTTTTTATTTATCTTATATTTATGTACCATTTGTTATATTTTCATTTTCTCTTACTGAATAAAGTTACATACAATACTAAGCATAAAGTTAAACATACAATAAGTTATAGACAATATAAACTAACGTTTAACGTATGGTGTAGGCCCTGGCCCCTGCCTGAGAAAAGTAGGTACTCGATACTTTGAGGTATCGATACTTTTGTGTCGGTTCTTTTACGAGTACGATACTTTCTTATCGATACTACTCATGAGTACAGTATCGATACTTTTTATTCGATACCGTGTCCCTATGTGTAAGTTTAACTTTACTGTAATTTAAAATGTACAAAAAATCCGAATAAAAGGCTATTCTATTCTAATTTATAAATACGAAAACGAGTTGTTGACACAATAGAAATATTGACGAGCTTAAGTGTTAATGTGTCGAACAAAACTATAGCGCGATTTAAAAAACGGTACAACGCCACCTATCGATTGTCATAGTAAACTTCTGTTTGTTAAGGTTTAATTTCTAAATTTCACGCGTACGAAGTCGCGGGCAACAGCTAGTATACTAAATTATAAAGCTGAAGAGTTTGTTTGTTTCGACGCGCTAATCTCAGGAACTACTGGTGCGAATTGAAAAATTATTTTTGTGTTGGATAGTACATTTATCGAGAAGGCTATATTCTGTATAACATCACGCATTAGACAATAGGTGCGAAGCATTAGTGAAAAATGTTGCATACACCGAAAATCATTTCTAAATTCCACTCGTACGAAGTCGCGGGCTAGTATTTATATAATATTTTTTTTTTATATATTAAATTGTTTCATATAAGCAATGGCAACATTTAAAAAGCTGACGCGACGGAATCCGTACCATCTATATAATATATAATAATATTATAAAGCTGAAGAGTTTGTTTGTTTGAACGCGCTAATCTCAGGAACAACAGGGTCGATTTGAAAAAATCTTTCAGTGTTAGATAGGGGCATTTATCGAGGAAGGTTTTAGGCTATATAACATCACGCTACGACCAGTAGAAGCGAAGCAGTAGTGTAAAATGTTGCAAAAACGGGGAAAATTTTCCAAATTCCACGCGGACGGAGTCGCGGGCAACAGCTAGTCATAATATATTTGTACATACCGACCCCAAATAACGGGACGCCAAACAAAGGGATAAGGGCAGGAGGATGATGAAGTTGTAGCATCAACTTACATATATACAAACTGTAAAAATTTTATGTCTCTAGCTATCAACGTTCCAGAGTTACAGCCTAGTAACAGAGGGACGGATAGCGAAGTCTTGTTTTACCATTTAGTACGAAACCCTAACAATCTCTTATCCCTTAAATATTTAGGAAAATTTCTCGTACACCCTGTTAGTAGGTATAAAATATACTTACATTTAATAAATTGAATTATCGTAAATGGTCGCTATGCTTTTCAGTAATCAATAATTGATTACTGATTACTTTTCAGTAATCAATAATTGATTACTGAATACCAAGACCGCAATAAGCTCACTTGGAAGAGCTACGTAACAGTATTCCGAGGTCGTGGGTTCAAGTCCCGCTTGCGGTAATCACTTTTTCCACCATAATTCAATTTATTAAGTAAAAGCATAGCATGTCAATTGCAAAATTAATAAATTACTTTAATATACTTACATGCCAAATTAATAAGTACACTACCACCTCCAGCGTGTGCTCCGAACATATTAGGAGGAGCGGCGATCATACTACACAGATTGTTCAGTAAAGTTTTAACTAACAATGGTGCGTGCATACCGTAACGTCCTTGGAATAATGTCCTAGAAATATATAGATACAATAAATTTATAGATAATGGTACCATTTCAACGTGCACAACTAAATAAACTTAACTCCTCCTCCAGCCCATTTACGTCCCACTAATGGGCACGGGCCTCCTCCACTTTGGGAGGGATTATGGTCTACTGTGCCGCGCTGATTGGTCAGCTAGCAGTTGCTGTAGCATTGGTCAGTTAGCAACAAGCGTGTTGGCACAGGGTTTATTTTCGAGGTTTCCGTCTTTCACAGAGTATGTTATCTGTCTACAATATGTCAATATCCCTTAGCTGACTTTTACAGCACCCTGGGTAGGAAATGGGGTGGTGACACTAGTATTCTTAATCCTGAAGGATTAAGAATACTAGTGTCACCACCCCATTTCCTTTTGCATTTGCATTTGTGGTGAACCACAAATGCATTGTCATCGGTCCTTAATATATGTACAAAATTTCAAATCAATCCAACTACTGTAAGTGGGTGAAAATCACTTTCAAAGATTCCGTTACATAGATTAATACATTGATAAATACGTACCGAAGTAATAAACGACATATATATTCGATTCGATTATTGGGTTCGATTCCCGCTTGGGACAATCATTTGTGTGATATCCATAAATGTCATACAAATGTTTGTACTGCGTATGGGTGTTTCTATGTATTATAAGTATGTATTTATTATTTATATATTTTACAAAAGAAAAGTAGTTTATGTATTATATTCGTATTCTGGGTACCCATAACACAAGCATAATAAGCTTAGCTTGGGACCAGAGGACGTTGTGTGAAATGTCAATGAATATTTATTTATTATTTATTTATTTATATATTACCTGTATATCAATGATGTATCAACTAATCTTGTCTGTCCGTGTACACCAGCGAACATATATACGGACATCAATACTAATATTGTATTAATACACTCCAAGTGTAAATAATATGTATTATCACTGAAATGACAAAACATAGCGTTACAGTTTTTCTCTCTCTCTCTCTCCAACCCATTAACGTCTCACTGCTGGCCACAGGCTTCCTCCATTTTAGGAGGGATTATAGTCTACTATGTGGCTCTCCTGGGAAAGAAATGGTGTGGTAACACTTTATGTTTAGTTCTCCTTGGTCTCTCGCCACGTATGGTACTTAAGCCCACGGAAACAGTTAGGTCATACTATCCACTGAGCTATCGTTTTATCGGAAAACTCCCCCTGTCTCATTTTTTCACTTATGATTTAACTAGCTGTTAACCGCAATTTCGTACGCGTGAAATTCAGAAAAGAAACCAGAACAAATGATACATAAAATCCAACCTTTTGAACCACTTTATATATTTAAAAAAACCGCATCAAAATCTGTTGCGTAGTTTTCAAAATATAAGTTCACATCTCTACGTGAGCTAACGAAGAGTCGTTTTTACGAAGTCGTTATTTTTGTATCAATTTGTATGTATGTATGTCCCTACATACGTATAAAAATAACTTTATTTTATAATAATTTTATTTATTATAAGCACAATTTATATGGTAAAAACATGCGTCTCATGTGTAGACATTTAGCAGAGAGCGGTTAACAGTGAGCATCTGGACATAGTGGAGACCCTAGGTACACTCTCTTCTCCTTTTTGGAAGCTGGTTTAAAATTAACAAATAACGAACTAAAACTATTACTTACGTAACAGGTACATCAATAATAAGTCCAAGTAGAGCATCTATCAACATTTCCACTCTACTCTCATTACCAGTCAACTTGGGAGATGGCTGTGGTTCAATCTGTGCGGGCACTTGTGATGCTTCTTCTTTAGGCTGTCAAATAAAAAGGGTTTAGTTTTCGGCAGTTTATTGTCATTTAGACAAAACAATGAGTTTTACCCCGGACATGACGGACATTCTCTCAACAGATTGCATGACCTGAACCGGTGAGTGGTATGCAGTGGCGCAGCTAGGTAACCAAGGGTCCTGAGGCAAATTAAAAAATGGAGCTCCACTGCTATGTAAACTGACTAGGTATTATTAAATAAAAATATGAAATATACAAATATTTTTAAAATGCTAAAAAAGAAAGTTAGTTCAGTTCGATCAAGATTTCTGGTAAGGATTTGAGGGCCCCCTGAGCTTGAGGCCCCGAGGCACTGCCCCGCCTAGCCCCTTGGTAGCTACGCCACTAAACAGGACAAGGAAGTATTGATGGCAACTCACCGTAGTATCAGATCCCTCCCTATCCACCGGTCCATTACCAACTCTCCTTTCAGCTTGTACATCCAAGTGTCTGCACAGTTCATACTCTGGCACCATCTCAACCAGATATTTGCTGACTGCTCTTATAACGAACAATGCGTTGAAAGTCTGCCATGCTAACATTACACTGAAAAGAATAAGTTTCAGTTATTTACACAAAAAAAAACCACCAAGTACGAATTGGTCACACAAGGGATCCCGTTTTTAGGGTTCCGTACCCAAAGGGTAAAAACGGGACCCTATTACTGAGACTTCGCTGTCCGTCCGTCCGTCCGTCCGTCTGTCACCAGGCTGTATCTCAAGAACGGTGATAGCTAGAGAGTTGAAATTTTCACAGATGATGTATTTCTATTGCCGCTATAACAACAAATACTAAAAATAAAATAAATATTTAAGGGGGGCTCCCATACAACAAACATGATTTTTTTACCGTTTCTTGCTCGATACTAATAACGTTGCCTTATGTTGCATAGATAATGGTACGGAACCCTTCGTGCGCGAGTCCGACTCGCACTTGACCAATTATTTATTATTCATGCTTATATTAGTTCGGAACGTTTCTATCAATGTATTAATCTATGTAACGGAATCTTTGAAAGATATTTTCACCCACTTGCAGTAGTTGGATTGATCTGAAATTTTGTATACTTATTAAGAAACGATGACAATGCAATAATCGAAAAAAAATATTCTGGATTTTCAAGCGAGTTTTTTAGTTTTAGAACTATTACATAAATACTATGTCACACTAGCTGTCGTCCGCGACTTCGTACGCTTGGAATTTATAAAAAAGATCCCCATTTTGGACAACATTTTTTACTGATACTTCGCTCCTATTGGTCGCACCGTGATGTTAAATAGCCTAAGGCCTTCCTCGATATATGGACTATCCAACACAAAAAGAATTATTCGATTCGAACCAGTAGTTCCTGAGATTAGCGCATTAAACAAACTATATGACAGGCCTCGTGGTTCATATAACGGACTGCCGTTCAAAACGTCGCAGGTTCGATTCCCGCCTGGGACAATCATTTGATATTTATAATTGTCATATAAATGTTTGTACTGAGTCTGGGTGATTCAATGTATTAAAAGTTTGTATTTACAAAAAAAAATAGTTTATGTAATCTATCCGTATTTTCGTATCCATAACACAAACATAATAAGCCTAGCTTGGGACTAGGGACGTTGTGTGAAATGTCCATGAATATTAGGTTAGCTCGTTAGGCTTAGGCTAGCTCGTTAAAGTGGCAGTGGGCTGGCCATGTCTGTCGAAGAACTGATGGCCGATGGAGCAGACGGGTTCTTGAGTGGAGACCGCGACTCGGCAAGCGTAAGGTAAGACGCTGCTAGGTGGATTGATGACCTGAAGAAGGTCGCAGGATGGGACTGGATGCGGAAGGCGGAGGACCGTGTATTGTAGCGCGAATTGGGAGAGGCCTACGTTCAGCAGTAGACTGCAGTAGGCTGCTTTAGATGATGATAATTTATTATTTACATTTGAATCTGTTCAGCTTCACAATATTAGTAGGCATAGATACGACATTCAGAGAACCATTCCTAATCAGAAGTCTGACTGATTGAACAGTAATCGTCGTGCATGTTGGCGAGACAAACTTATAAGATTTTCGCTGTCAAAAAGTGCTGAACGCGTCTAAAAATGACTTCACTTCCAAAACAAAATATTGCGATTAATTGAGTACCTACTGTTTTTCGAAGTCGCTTAACAATAGTAAATTAAATATCAAAACGACAGTTTTCCTTAATAAACATATTTATTTGTTACAAAGTTGATAACTTGGGAAATATCAATGCGTCATGTTAAAGAATTAGTAGGTTAAATATAACTAACACATGTGGTTTTGCCTGCCTTCATAGTTAATGCCTAGAGCCCATAGCTTCTACATGCTTGACGATTTTAAGAAAGGCAAATGAACAAAAAATAAAATATATTAATGCACCTCGTGGTGCAATAGTTAGTGAAACGGATTGCCGTTCACGAGGTTGTGGGTTCAATTTTGGCATTTGATAATTTGTGTGGTATATTATGTATGTCACTAATGCGTCTGAGAGATTTGCTTTTTATGTGTAATTTGAAATTTTTTAACACAAAAATTGTTATGTAGTATATTCATGTTCTGGTGCCCATAATACAAGGAATGAAGTTTAGCGTGGGACTCTCTCTCTCTCTCTCCAGCCCATTTACGTCCCACTAATGGGCACGAGCCTCCTCCACTTTGGGAGGGATTATGGTCTACTGTGCTACGCTGACCAGGCGTATTGGCACAGGGTTTATTTTCGAGGTTTTTGTTTCTCACAGAGGGTGTTATCTGTGCAAAATAGCTGACTTTTACAGCACCCTTGGGAGGAGAAGGGGTGGTGACACTTGTATTCTTAATCCGTCACCACACAGAGAATCAAAACATATTAAATAGAAATGTGATGTAATATGACTGCTATAAGTCCTTCTTACAACATATTACGCAATACTTATGTAAACCACTCAAATTTCACCATATTTCATCATATTTACAATAAAAGGCAGTTAGTTCAATTAATTACGTAATGGGTACCAGGACCCATAGTGTAATTTAAGCTTAGCTTGAGACCACAGCTTGAGACCAAGAACGTTTTGTGTAATATCAGTGAATTTGTTTTAAGTGTATAACATATAGCAGGTTTTCTCGAAGTATTTAGTTACTATCCCGAGATAAATATTAGCTTTAAAGTTAAATCCCTAACAACTTATCACTGAAAACGGTATTCAATTCCATGCTGTAGTTTTGGCGTGACGCGAGTACAAACATACAGACAGACAAAAATTCTATAAACCATTGTTTTGGCTTTTATTACGCCAATAAGACTGCCTAACCAATTTTTCTTTTCAATGTCTTCAAAATACAGACCACGAGTTTTTAGATTTTTATTATATGTATAGATTACAAACAGACAATTTAATTTTATTTATATGTATATACAAACGTGTTGTTTGTTTGCTTATCGACCTACAAAACTGCGGTCAAACGTAACGACATTTTGTTATCATAAAAGTAATTATTAATATTAAGGGCCTACATCAATATCAACGCCGACACGTACATATTAACACAGCCAGTAGGCACAGAAAATGAAGAATTAGGGATACTTTTCCTATTTACTCAAAATCTACTAAATATATTTTAATTCTGATCCACGTGTTTCTATACATAATAGTTACCTATGTTTTTAAAGTTATTTCATTAGTTAATACGCGATAATAGACCGACAAATGAAAAAAATAAAAAATGAGTGAGGTTGTTTCGCTAAGATTTTCTATCGAGAAAACTTTTTTCAATCGCGTTTCTGAGTTTATGCGATCCTAGATCATATATTAAAAAAACATATACTTAAAAATTAGAGCTCTAGCCATTCAATCTAAAGAAACAATGAAAACTTCGTACATAGAAAAATGCACGAAGCTATTTTGGTATCCTCTTAAACTTATAGTATTAGAGACACTACAGTACAATCAACACACTTTATAACTAGCAACAAAACTAATATAATTGCATAATATATTAGTTTTAGAAATATTAAATAAATATTTAATAAATAATACCTAACACAGTATCAAGCAAAATTATTATTGTTGTCTGTACGCTAAAACTTTTGAAGGACGCGACAGATGTTTATGCAGTTTTTACCAAAATATAAAGTGTTTAGGTACAGAGGAAGATTTATATCTATAATACATACTATTGCCGAGAAAGTTCTAGAAATTTAAAGATTTGTACCGCAAAGTATAATAAAAAATGATAATGAAAATTTTAATGTTATTGTGCATCTTCATAAGTGTCATGGCGGCCGTAAAACAGAGAAAGACTTTTAATACAAATGCTGTAAATCAATATTGTGAGTATCTAAACTTCTTTACTTATTATAAAACAAAGTGAATATTTTTGTATGTATGTCCCTATGTGAGGTTAATCGTGGTATGAAAATTAAATATAGTATGTCAGCTCTGGGATCTCATGATATTATTTCTATGTAAAAAAATCATCATCATCACGATAATATTTTTTACAGTAACGAAAAGAGAAAAATCAGCTACATATCAAAGACACAACGGAATGTTGCCTTATGACAGAGTACGTTCTTTATACAAGCCAAAACCATCATATGAAAACAAACATGGAAACTTTAAAAGGAAACATAACAAACCAAGGAGACATAGAGGGCGTTTTTAACACAGACAATCGAACAGCGCCATCTAGTTTTATACGAAAGATAACTTGCGTTGAATTTTAATTGAAAATAAATAACATACGAATACTATTATGATTACTTTTCATCTTGTTTTTTTTTAGTTCCTTGTCCCGATGTTTTAAAGACCACCATTGGCAGACATTAGTAGCAATTGTAAATACTAAACTTAACTAAAAAAAAAGGAAAACAGCTATAGTGTATTTTCATTAATGGCTATTGCGTTGTTCACATTTTTATTGATTAAAATCGTCAGTCAATAACATACAGATTTTCTAATAAAAAAGTTGTGTTAACATTGCCGAATTGTGTTATTGAAACAATCAATTTTCATTTTTTAGTTAAGTTTAGTTGTACACATAGATTTGGTACCATTGAGTTGCAAGATATTCTATTTGAACTAAAATTACCAACTCGATGTTGGATCAGCCTGTATTTGACGCTGACCAAGAGCAAGCTTTTATTTATTACCACCTCTGTTGGCCGCGACTCCGGAGAATTGGACCTTTCGTTTAATGCTCTTAGGGATGAATTTTCAAAAGTCCTTAGTGTATTATAAATACATCCACTGTGCGAAATTTCAAGTTTCTAACTCGTGTAGTTTAGATCATACTTAGTCCAGATCATTGTTCTAGAGATACAGCCTAACAGATGGAGGAACGGATTGATAGATGGACTGACTTATAGCAAAGTAAGTAATAAGGTCCCAATTTTAACTTATGATATGAAGCCCTAAAAACCAGGATACAATAACTGTATGGGGCTCCCAAACAACAAACGTTTTCAGTGTAACTTGACGAAAAAAACTTACAAACATATGTATGACAATTACAAAAATAATGATTATCTCGAGCTGGAATCGAACCCGAGATCTCCTGATCGGCAATCCGTCACATGATCCACTAGACCACGAAGCCCGTCGATATGTTTCTGCGCATTTGAATTGCGGAATAGGCAGGCATACAAGGATATAAACAATTTTACCTGTCTGACAAATCACGTAGGTAATAAATATTAATGGAATCCCGGTGAGCCATATGACATTAAACAGAATTTTACCATTTCAGAAAATTTGAAGAGGCATTGACAACACCGAAAAAGAAATAGGTACTAGTATTGGAATTAGATTTCTCTGTGGTGACGTATGAAGAATACAAGTATCACCACACCATTTCCAAAGGTGCTAAGGGATAATACACAGATAATATCCTCTGTGAGACGGAAAGCTCGAAAATAAAGCCTGTGCCAATACTCTTGGTCGTAGACCATAAAACCTCCCAAAGTGGAGGAGACCCGTACCCAACAGTGGGAAGTTAATGGGGTGGAGAGAGTTTTTCCTACTAGTTAATTCCAACCACTACAATCCCTCATTACAAGTAATCAATTAAAATTCCCAAGTGACATTTACCTCATAATTAAATCAGTTGTAAAACATATGTGTATCATTATTCAACTAGTTATTTATTTCATAAGTAAGGTAACTGCACCTGTTATGGGCACATACCAGTCATGAAAATTTTAACACGCTTTTTTTAGCGGTATTTACGAGGGGAGGTCCAAAAGTTCGTGGAATGGAGGGGATGGAGTGGGGATAGGGGCGCTCGCTTAGTGTCATACTAATTGGGGACTCATAATTAGTATATAAATGGAGTTTCAGCCCTATTGCGTCATTTGTTTACGAACACTCGCCTGCTAAACACGTCAATCCGGAAGAAAACTGAAACTATGGAGAAAATTGAACACCGTGCGGTCATTAAATTCCTTACCAAGCAAGGAAAGAACGCTCAGACCATTTTGAATGAAATGGAAACTGTTTACGGGGAACAGTGCCCTAGTAAATCAATGATTTACAAGTGGCATGGTCTTTTTAAACATGGTCGGGAGTCGATTGAAGACGACCCCCGCTCAGGAAGGCCAGTTGAGGCCACCACATCAGACATCGTCGAAAAAGTGGAAAAAATTGTACTGGAGGACACCCGTTTGAAGAAAAAACAGTTATCTGAATTAGTTGGAGTATCAGATACCACCATTTTGCGAATCCTACATGACCACCTGGGTATGACAAAAGTCAGTGCAAGATGGGTACCGAGAATGCTCACGCCGCTTCAAAAACAGCAGCGCGTCGAAGCGTCAAAACATTTTTTGGAGTTGTGTGGCGACGATCCTGGACCGATTTTGGAGCGAATTGTTACCGGCGATGAAACATGGGTTCATCACTTTGAGCCTGAGTCCAAACAAGAGTCCATGCAATGGCATAAAAAGGGGACACCACCGCCAAAGAAATTCAAAGTGTCGGAGTCGGCTGGAAAGTTGATGGCTACTGTTTTTTGGGATTGTGAGGGGATAATACTGATTGATTATAAAGAAAAGGGCAGGACCATAACCGGAGAATACTACGCAACAATACTAGAAAAATTAAAGGATGCCATCAAAGAAAAACGTCGGGGAAAATTGACCAAGGGCGTGTTGCTCTTGCAAGACAACGCGCCGGTTCACAAGAGCAAAGTTGCAATGGCTGCTCTACACACGCATGGCTTCGAATCACTAGTCCACCCACCCTATAGTCCAGATCTGGCCCCAAGTGATTTTTATTTGTTCCCCAATTTAAAAAAAGACTTAAGGGGAAGGAAATTTTCCGACGACAATGAGGTAAAGGAGGCAATTTTGGCTCATTTTGAGGGAAAAGATAAAAAATATTTTTACGATGGTTTAGAAAAATTAATTCATAGATCTAATAAATGTATTCAGCTTAAGGGTGATTATATTGAAAAGGAAAAATAAATTTACTGTTTCATTTTTACTAAAACCCTTTCATTCCACGAACTTTTGGACCTCCCCTCGTATATCTATGTCTCTAATAATCTTGGAAAGTAAAACTTCTTAAAAATTGAATTGGCTGCCTGCACACATAATCCCGTTCTCTTATAATCATATATAATTAGACCAACAAAACAAGGGCCTTTTAAATTTTTCAATGTGTATTCACACTCTTTCATAATCCGAATAAATGTAAAATTAGTAATGATTGCGAATTGCAATTGCATGTATGTTTGTTAGTATGAAATTTAAATACTATATTATTTTTATGTGGTGTGGAATATTATTGCAAATAAAGATTTTTTTTTTAAACACTGTACCTAATAGAAGAATTAGATGTTCAAACGTTCATAAATATTTAAACTAGCTGTTGTCTCTAACTTCGTACGCGTGGAATTTAGGAAAGAAACCTTAATAAATTATACAAAAAGTCCAACCTCTTAAACCACTTTATCCATTCAAAAAACCACATCAAAATTCCTCCCAAACACACACAAAAATCACGACTTTATTTTTAACACGCTTTTATAAGTTCGGTATGTATCTATCAATGTATTAATCTATGTAACGGAATCATTAAAAGTAATTTTCATCCACTTGCAGTAATCGGATTGATCTTGAATTTTGCACACATATTAAGGACCGATGACAATGCAATAATTTAAAAAAATATTCAGGATTTTCTAGCGTGTTTTTTAGTTTTTGAACTAAGCATATTAAATAATAACTAAGATTTCAAGGAACGTATATTTAAAAATTTAAAAATTAATAAGCAAAATAACCGTAACCCATATAATTGATGCATTTACCTTCGGAAAGTTAAATACATATTACAGATTACTTGTACTAATTATTACATTTATAATCAAAGTTGTCTCTTATGGTCACACTACTCGCAGTAACAAACGAAAGTACAAGCTGTTCAAAGTATTTCTATTTTTAAAAATGAGTTTTATAATGTTAATGAAAAAAATAATATCAACAATAATATCGTTATTTATGACAATGATTTGTGTAATTTTCGGATATTTTAAGAAAGACAAAAAGCCTATTAAAGAAAAGATGGAAGACGAAATTGAGGAACCTAGTAAGTAGCTATTAAATTTTTCTATATACTTGAGTAGCTATTGCCCGCGACCATACGCGTGGAATTTATAAAATTGTTTCCATTTTTGCAACATTTTTAAATAATGCTCCGCTCCTATTGGTCACAGCATGACGTCATATAGCCTATAGCCTTCTTCGATAAATTGACTTACCAACACAAAAAGTATTTTTCAATTCGAACCAGCAGTTTCTGCGATTAGCGCGTTCTAACGAACAAACTCTTATAATATTAGTTTACATGATGTAAATTAGGAGTATTCTTTTGACCACTACATATTTGAAACGGTGAGCCGATTTTGCTAATTTCTGAGTATTTCTTACAAATCGAGGAACTTTTACAGTCAATAATGTCCCTCTGTCTCTCCAGCGCGTTCACGTCCCACTGTTGGGCACGGATCTCCTCCACAGGTTTTATTTCCTCTCAGAGGTTTTTATTTGCGTACAATATCACTTAGTTGGCTCTAACAGCATTCTAGGAAGGCAAAGGCAAGGGATGGTGACACTCGCATTCCTAATCCGTCACCACACTGACAAATTAAACGGCACGGCAGTCAGTTAAAATCGCTCAAACAAGCTTTTATTACAACTTAAAAAAGCGTAATCTATCTTTAAAGAGAAGCCGATTGTATTATATCACTATCTAATATATAAAATTCTCAAGTCACAGTGTTAGTTACCATACTCCTCCGAAACAACTTGACCGATTTCTATGAAATTTAAATGCATATTCAGTAGGTCTGAGAAGCGGCTACGACCTCGGAATACCGTTTCGTAGCTCTGCCAACTGAGCTTATTGCGGAATAAATATAAAGAGCAGATAAAAAATAAAGAGCAGAGCTACGGAACGGTATTCCGAGGTCGTGGGTTCAAGTCCCGCTTGCGGTGATCACTTTTTCCACTACAATTAAATTTATTAAGTAAAAAGCATAGCAAGTCAATTGCAAAATTAATAAATTCCTTGAATCATAAGGTTTTTAACTTCATCGCGACCAGATAGACGCAGCGACGGGAGGACATAATTTTAAATTTTCAACATTTCCTTATTTTTCCAGAAATTCAACTACAGTATGCACACCCTACGGAAATGGGATCAATATCGCATGTTAAAGGTAGATTTGAAGACACAAAGCAAAAACTGCAAAGTCTACGAAACGTCGGGCCAAAGTTTTAAACAAATACACGCGTCTAAATCCGTAAAAAAAGTTTCACCCCATACATTTTGTCACCGTTTAAACCTTCTCTGGACTTTCACGAATATTTCAAGACCAAAGTTACCAAAATCGGCCCAGCATTTATCGAGTTTTAGCGAGACTAGGTTAGAGGATAAAATGAAATACGTCCGGACTTGCATGGCGTTTATTTGCGACTCAATATATTTAATATAATATTAGCTTATATAGGTAAGGAGAACAATCGTTTCTATATATTCCTAAAACTGCTGATAGTGTTGCATACAATGAATCCCTACATAATATATTTGTATACAATAAATTAGGCGTCGAGCAAACAATAGGACCATACATACTGTAATAAATATATTTGTTTATATTAACTTGGGTGGTTAGCACAATGGTCTCTATGCATTCGTAGACCTGTTGACATTACGTCTACTTGCAAACAATGAATTCATACAATGTGTTCCTACAGTAGCCTCCCCCTTAAAAGAAATGCACTTTATATTACATTAAAAACACAAAATAAAAATGACAATACAATGTATACTTATAACATAACCAAACAATAAAACAAACAGTAAACTCGGACAATACGTAAAATGTATATAAGGCAAAAATAATTAAAACAGTGTTTAGTAAATAAGCTGACAATTCATTTCGCAATAAATTCGTACTAATTACCATATTTATGATATAGAAAAAAAATAATCTAAGTCATTGAATACATATAGTTTTATTTTACCTTACCGACACAGTTAAGTATTTAAAACCAATAAAGCATAATTAATATGATACATAAACATAGAACACAATTAACAAACTTTTCACAATAATAAGCTAAAGTATAAATCTTATCGGTCGTTTAACCAATCTCCTATTGCGCGTGGTACGACTTAAGGGCTTATCACTAGGTAATACATTCTTAGATTTCTTCTTCTTGGCTGTATGGCACTAATATCTTTTAATTCAAAAGCGTCAACCAGTTGCCCCATCTATCACCGTAAGTCAGTATCTATGACCACTAGCCGCTGTCGTAAACGGTTCAACATTGTCAGCGTGGATATATTCGTTTAAACCGGTCACACGCCTCAAATTGTCCTAGTCCTGACAGTGTCTCAAATAACCTTCGACCTTTGACATTGAATGCAAGTTTTGGTCCAATTCCTAACGTCTACATTCATATTCGGCCAAAAGTACTTGGACGCAACTAATTTTGTAGTAGCTCGTATTCCTGGGTGAGATAAATCATATACAGAGTGAAATGCCTTTTTCCTAAACTCACCAAACGCGACTCTGGTTCATCCAGCTTGAAGTCGTTATCGAAAACCAGAGGGTCTGTGACGAAGCAAAGTTGAATCTCGTCGTCACTAAAGAACCGCCTTATAGTTTGCGACAGACAGACAGGTATGCAATTTTTAATAGACACTGGGGCTAATTTATCAGTGATTCCTGTGTATAAAAATAGTTTGTGTGATCGTACCGATAAAAAGTGGTATTATAACTTGTGCGCAGTAAACGGAACTTTAACTAATTAACTTATATTTATATGTGCTTATAATTTACTACAAATATTCAACACAAAAGTGGTAGTGATAATGTTGTCGCAAACACTCGCGTGCCGAGACCCTTACTTGTCCGTCAACACTTGAATTTGAAGACAGCAATAGCGCAACGGTCGGACAGAGAACTAACGAAGTTGTTAGCTGATAAGAACGATAGTTTATGATTCAAGCGCAATGTTTTGCCGGGTGCTTTTAATGAGCTTACGTGTGAGTTTTTTTACGAATAGTGTTACGCCTTATCTACCTACGGAGTTTAGGAAAAAGGCATTTCACTCTGTATATGATTTATCTCACCCAGGAATACGAGCTACTACAAAATTAGTTGCGTCCAAGTACTTTTGGCCGAATATGAATGTAGACGTTAGGAATTGGACCAAAACCTACATTCAATGCCAAAGTTCGAAGGTTATTCAACACACAGTGTCGGGACTAGGACAATTTGAGGTGTGTGACCGGTTTGAACATATCCACGCTCACATTGTTGGACCGCTTAAGACAGCGGCTATTTTTGCCTTATACATTTACATTTTACATACTGTCCGTGTTTAATTTTGATTTTATTGTTTGGTTATGTTATAAGTATACATTGTATTGTCCTTTTTATTTTGTGTTTTTAATGTAATATAAAGTGCATTTCTTTTAAGGGGGAGGCTACTGTAGGTACACATTGTATGAATTCATTGTTTGCAAGTAGACGTGATGTCAACAGGTCTACGAATGCATAGAGACCATTGTGCTAGCCACCCAAGTTATAATAAACAAATATATTTATTACAGTATGTATTACTGCAGTAATTTTTATTAATTTACTACAGTATTGTTTGCTCGACGCCTAAATTATTGTATACAAATATATTATGTATGAATTCATTGTATGCAACACTCAGCGTATCAGCCGTTTTAGGAATATATAGAAACGATTGTTCTCCTTACCTATACATAAGCTAATATTATATTAAATATATCGAGTCGCAAATAAACGCCACGAAAGTCCGGACGTATTTCATTTTATCCTCTAACCAGACACACGTCATTATAACCCTATAATAATATCATAATTATTTTAACTTATTAAAATAAAGCAAATAAAGTTATTATCATAAGCAAATTTTTTTTATAAATCTACGTTTTAAAACGCTTATCCCGTTGTTCTGATACTTCGCTCCCATTGGTCGCAGCGTGATGTTATATAGCCTAAGGCCTTCCTCGATATATGGACTATCCAACACAAAAAGAATAATTCGATTCGAACCAGTAGTTCCTGAGATTAGCGCATTAAACAAACTATATGACAGGCCTCGTGGTTCATATAACGGACTGCCGTTCAAAACGTCGCAGGTTCGATTCCCGCCTGGGACAATCATTTGATATTTATAATTGTCATATTTATTTATTTTATTTTTGTCTTTGTTTTAGTTGGTCGTTTTACTTGTGTATAATTTTGAGTACATTTTTCTAAAAATTAAAGTTTATATGTTATTTTGTCGTTTTATGTACATTTAATGTAACGTTTCTTTGTTATTATGTAAATATAATTAGTGTGGATTGTATAAGTCTAAATAATGTGTAAAAATAGTGAAGTTTAAATAAAAAACTTGTAAAATGTCTCGATTAAATTCTAGTGCTTTGTGGGAGTTTTTTCAAAAACTGGATAATGAAAAAAAAGCGAAATGCAACAGTTGTGGTGAAGTTTATAGCTTCAAAACTTCAACTGCGAATTTGAAAACACATTTGAAGCGAAAACACCCTCATGCGTATATATGCATTGGTACCGCGCAATCAACGGCAAGGACCTCAGAACAAAGTCGTGGGCAGGAACCCCCAGGTGATGGCCAACCTCAGCTCTCGTCGTCCAGCTCCGATGCTGCGTCAGCTTCTACGTCCACTGTTGCAAGTACCATACCTACGAGTATATACAGCACTGCGCAAAGGCGCATTGATAGCTACGGAATTGGCAAAAAAGTTACAATAACTAAATAAAGACAAATTGATAATGATCTTGAGGATTTATTTAGACAGTTATCACCCTTTCTCTTTAGTATAAGAACGTGCTTTTAAAAAATTTGCCCGACACATACCCGGATATGAGTTACCATCACGAAAAACTGTATCTAACATTCTGATTCCCACATTATACGACCAAACAGTTCTACGAAAAAAAGAAGAAATAAACGCTATTGAATTTCTATCTCTAACAACAGACTTATGGACGTCTCGGGTCAATGATGCTTACATTGCTGTTACGGGGCACTATACAGGGTGTCCCAAAAGTCGACGTCGACGATGCAATCACAGGAAACGCCGGACGTGACACCAAAGCGCTTGATACAGGAAGTACCAACTAGGTGGAACTCTACGTTTTGCTATGCTACAGCGATTTGTTGAACTAGAAAATCAAATATATGCCACTATTGCAATTCTTAAAAAAGATTTACCAATCTTAATTGTCGAGGAATGGACAATGTTTCACGAACTGTGCAAGATTTTAAAACCTTTCGACGAAGCTACGAAAGTTATGAGTGGTGAAGATTATATGACAGCCAGTACTATCATAGTCATGACACGCTGTCTTAGAGAATCGTGTCACCAACTGCTCCTGGAAGGCTTTACGGTAATAACCAATAATGTAATCACAGCACTACGGACAGGTTTAGATAGAAGATTAGAAGATGTTAAAGTAAAGATGTTAAAATGTGAAAGTGCTGGAAGAGACACTTGCAGCTGATATTAGACGGCGACGACCTAGAGAAAACCAACCGCAACAATCCACTTCAACCTCAGCTTCCATACCTGTACGAGATACATTTTCACCTTGGTTCATTTTAAGCAATATTGTCGGGATGCAGCAACAACAAGTAGGCACACCTTTGTCGTGTGCCATTAAAGAAATTGATTCTTATTTAAAAGACAGCATTCTGCCTATGTTTGACGACAGTGGAAAATTTAACTGTCCATTGCAATGGTGGCAACTCAACCGCCACATTTATCCCAACCTTGCCATTCTTCTACGCAGGTATGGCAACATAATGGCAACTTCCGTTCCATGTGAGAGGATATTCAGTAAGACAGGGCTCACAATTAATAACCGTCGTAAACAATTGAAGACACACAAAGTTGCCCAATTGACATTTTAAAATGTGAATTTAGATCCAAAAAGATTTTCCACCCAGTCATAAACTCGTTTATTTATAAAATTAAAATAAAACTAAAAAATGTGTATAAAAAATGTAAATGTGTATAATAATATAAAACTTAAAAACTGTGTGTAAATAGCCAAACAAACAATTGTAATAAACAAACAAAATAATTGTACAGTGTAAATCAAAGTGCAAAAAAAAAATGACAGTGAAAACGTTGAAAAAGTGTAAATAAACTGTAAATATATCAAAAGTGTAAATAAACTGTAAATATCAATCATCATTGTATATACAATCAAGTCAAATTTTAAATACGCCTGCATTAATAATTTTATTAAAATCATAGTTCCGTAGTTAACTCTAATAAATTAATGATAAATACATTTAATGCAGTCAGTCCTAAGCCTGAATAAAGTATGAAGGGAAGTTAATTTATTGATTTAACTGTATAGTTACAAACACTTAGATAGTGATTTCACTTATTTTCGTTTCGTGTGTAACTGTATAGTTGGTGGAGATATTTATGCAAACAATCACAGTAGCTGAATAAAAAAAGCTAGTTACGAAAATCACTACTTTTGAAACAGGTGACTTTGACGTAGTCACTGGTTTCGTCACACTACTCGCAGTAACAAACGAAAGTACAAGCTGTTCAAAGTTGTTCTATTTTTAATAATTGGTCAAGTGCGAGTCGGACTCGCGCACGAAGGGTTCCGTACCATTATCTATGCAACATAAGGCAACGTTATTAGTATCGAGCAAGAAACGGTAAAAAAATCATGTTTGTTGTATGGGAGCCCCCCTTAAATATTTATTTTATTTTATTTTTAGTATTTTTTGTTATAGCGGCAATAGAAATACATCATCTGTGAAAATTTCAACTGTCTAGCTATCACCGTTCTTGAGATACTGGGTACGGAACCCTAAAAATCATGTTTGTTGTATGGGAGCCCCCCTTAAATATTTATTTTATTTTATTTTTAGTATTTGTTGTTATAGCGGCAATAGAAATACATCATCTGTGAAAATTTCAACTCTCTAGCTATCACCGTTCTTGAGATACAGCCTGGTGACGGACGGACGGACGGACAGCGAAGTCTCAGTAATAGGGTCCCGTTTTTACCCTTTGGGTACGGAACCCTAAAAATGAGTTTTATAATGTTAATGAAAAAAAAAATATCAACAATAATATCGTTATTTATGACAATGATTTGTGTGATTTTCGGATATTTTAAGAAAGACAAAAACCCTATTAAAGAAAAGATGGATGACGAAATTGAGGAACCTAGTAAGTAGCTATTAAATTTTTCTATACAACGTGATTCTTCGAATAGTCTAAAGCTCAGACACCCCAAAAAGTATTTCATTTAAATATAACATTTAAAAAAAATTAAATAATAATAATGAAAACTGACGAACTTATAAGCTTTTAAAATTATCTTGTTTTCTCTGCGAAAATATGTTCACCCATGCACGTAGGTACCTACGTTCGACGCGACGCGGACGCAGTTAGTAAGTAGGTAACAAACAGCTGTTCGTTTCGTATTGATAATAATACATAATATGTTGTTAAGTAAACTATGTTTAGTGATCATCACATTTTTCATCACAATATTAACAGGCTGTGGACTGTCAGAATGATAAATTAACTGTGAATATGTATTTATTACTAATATTAATAATAAATAATAATAATAAATATTCACAGACATTTCACACAACGTCCTCTGGTCCCAAGCTAAGCTTATTATGCTTGTGTTATGGGTACCAGAATACGGATAGAATACATAAACTACATTTCTTTTGTAAATACATACTTATAATACATAGAAACACCCAGATTAAATAACTATTGTAGCTATTTAACCTCTCAATTGGCACTTGACCTTGATTTATAACGGAACATCTGGCACCGCCCCCCGCCCGGCCCCCCGCTAGATAACAATAGATGCATTGTTTCGAAGATTTCACAATGATTTTGTATAAACATCTAATAAGATGTATATGTCGTAGGAGACTTGACTAAAATGCTTTACTTAAGGATTTTTAGTTTTAACTTAGGTTCCAGTGAAGTGGGTCCTTAAATGGTGTCAATGGTGAGTAATTCCTTTATCTGATGAGTTCGAATGGTGACCCGTTGAATATTCATAAAAGGCGCCTTCCAAACCAGCTACACGTGTCGTAAGCCACGGATCGATCTCATCGTAATAGAATGTTGTAGTTAACGTAGTTAGCTTATTCAGTATTACAGGGTGTTTGGATTTGAGACTACCCTGGCAATAATTACAGGTGATGTCTACGATACCTTTTCTCCGATATCAGAAGTGGGATCGAATAGTCGTTATTCGATTTTGTTTTGAAATAAAAAAAAAAAAAACTAGAACAGTAAAATTAAACGTAACCGGCGTTTTAGTAAAAATTTAAAGATTTCGCAAAGTTTCTTTTTGGTAAAAAATTGCTTTGATTACATTAACAACCCAAGACTGATAATAACAAGTTATAGGTAATTAGTTAATTACCCTAAAACATTGTAACTACGTAACATAAATTAAATGACAATGATTTGTTAGTAATTTAATAAATCTACAGTGTTCACTTGCTAAATTTATCTCGTGTATCAATCAATAAGTAATAGTAAAATCGTTTTACTTGATTGCGAACAGAAATATAGTGTGGCTTTATGAACATTCAACACTTCGTTTTAAAGTGTTCGGTTCCCTTTTTATAAAGTTGGTACATGATTTTCGCTTATTTATTTATAAGCGTACTTGATAACTGAAAATAAAAGTTTTAAAGAAAAACAAAGATTTAGTCTCCGCCGTGTAATAATGTGTTTTTACATATTCTAACGCGTTATTAAAGTTTGTTATTTGTGACTGGCAAATAATATCGCAAGAAACTTTCACCTAGATGAGAGGTAGTGAGAAAATCTAAATCATGGTTAACTAAATACTCAAGATTAGACCAACATGTAGTTACATGTAGAAGATAGAGTTGTGATAAAAAGAGATTGACAAAATATGCGTTTAAAATTTTAAATCCTTAGACAGCGAAAGAAAGTTTAAGAAATCTATATACGTGCCAGTCGTTTCAGAATTACTGTTTCGAAAAATCTATTTACCATTATGATCTCGACTGTGCTATTGACGTATGCAGACGTCCTGTAAGTCGTTAATAATATTGCCAACGCAACTTATTGTAGTGTACCTATAATATGCGGTTAAATTCGTCCTTTCTAAAATATCTAGCTACAAATACGAATACGAACCTGACGGTGCTATTGACGTATGGAGACGTCTAGCAACCATTAATAATTATTAACATCACTTTTTGTGGTGTATAATGAGTTTTTGAAATCTTTAACTTACTGACGTGTGAGACGTCTAGTGAGGCAGTAATAATATTAACCACACGCTTTATTGTGGCTTACTTATAATCAGTTCGTGAAATCTTCTTTTTAAAACATTTACTTACAAATATGATTTTGATAACGCAGAGACGTCTTGTAAACTATTAATAACATTAACCACACGTTTTATTGTGGTTTACCAATAACATGTTTCTAAAATTTTCATAGAGATGTCCAGTATAGCAGGTTCATCTTATTACAAATATTTAATTCCAAAATGCCTTTAATGCCCATACAATACTTCAGTTGTATTTTGATTTAAATGTATGCGACTAATATTATTGGTCTATCCAGGCTGAAAAAAATAATCACTAGCAATCTGCAACTGTTTCGCGTGGTTCTCATTGTAAATGAAGTCTACCGTTTGTTTTTAACTTTATTACTTTCCGTTTATTCGCGCATACGACCCTTATTACAAATTATCGAGGCGACAGGAGATCACCTCTGAGTATTCACGAGCATAACTTTTGACCTTATTTACTTGAACAAGAATCTGTTGTAGTGGATTGACTATAGCAGATCTACATACCGTAACAAATTATCTACCTCTTAAATTTTAATTTCCGAGCGTTTTTGGTGTACAGAGACGTTCAGTGAACTATTTATAGTATTAACAACGCAGTTTACCGTGGTGTATCCACGAGTAAACTAATTATTATTATTAAAAGAGCTGTTGGCGCGTGGAGCGTTACAGTAAGCCAAAAATAAAAGATGCTATTGGCGTGTGGAGCCGACCAATAAGCCAAAAAAAAAAAAAAAAAAATTAAAATAAATCAATAAATAAAAGATGCTATATTGGCGTGTGGAGCCGACCAATATAAGCCACTATAATTATCCTATCCTGAAAGAATAATGGTCCCCTGTGTACGACGGCGAACAGGACCGCCTATGGCACAGCATCAACCTATCCTTTTATTCCTAGGGCCCTTGCCTACGCGGCAACGTCGACCTTTCCCTTACCTATCCTTCCCAAACCCTTTATCCTTCCTAAATCCTTAATCCTTTCTATCCTTAAGACGCTATACGCATAAATATACCACATTACGATACTATGCACCAACGGTTACTATTCACGATTTAGGTGTTTAGTAGCAACAGCTAAAAGAGTTATGTAGGCTTAACTTCTACTTGAGCTACAAGTAGGAGGTAAAGTAACAGTGTTTATTCGTATGTCAGTACGAAAATTCTAAATTCAACTTTTTATTCACTGATAGTTTAATCATTAGCATTTAAACTAAATTAGAAAATCATTCCTTTACTGTTGAATCCGTCTAGATCAGCAGGATAGGCCAAACGGAAACCCTTCTATTTTGTTTCAAGTAAATAGGGAACACACGAGGACGTGTGCCTTTGCAGAATGGCCGTGTGACAGTTAAGAAAAAGAAAACAAAGTAAAGAAAGGAAAAGAAAAGAAAGAAAAAGAAAAGAAAGAAAAAAAAAAAGAAAGAAAGAAAAAGAAAAAAAAAATTTTTTTTTTAATGTATTTGCCAACGTAGCTAAAAATCTTTTTCTGAGTAGTTTACGATTAATTAGCTAAATTCTAAATAATTCGTTATCAAATTACAGCCGAGTGGTTGTCTTTATGAAAACACAATTTTAATGTGTAGTGGATTTGATGATTAGAAACCATCTATTGAATGCTACAATTATATTGGCTCGATAAGTCGATACGAACCCACTACAACTTAAAGTTCATTAGCAAAAATGCGAAAAACCTGACAACTAGAGCAGTCAGTATTATACAGGTCGTTACGCTGCCCAGTTCTATAACTTAAACAATTAGAATATCCTCCAAAGTGTTATTGCTTAGTGTGTATTTGTGAGAACGTGCAAAGTAACGATAATGCGGAATTAATGTAACTGACCGAGTGTGAATGTTGAATTATTGTGGAAATTGTTGTAACTGACCGAGTGTATGGAAAAATCTTAGTTGTGGATTTCTTTATTTTGCGACTTTATATTGGGTCAGAATTAGCCGAGCGGAAAAACTTAGTTCTATTGCAGATTTACACACGGGGACGCGTGTATTCGCAGAATGGCCGTGTCGTAGGAGACTTGATTAAAATGCTTTACTTAAGGATTTTTAGTTTTAACTTAGGTTCCAGTGAAGTGGGTCCTTAAATGGTGTCAATGGTGAGTAATTCCTGTATCTGATGAGTTCGAATGGTGACCCGTTGAATATTCATAAAAGGCGCCTTCCAAACCAGCTACACGTGTCGTAAGCCACGGATCGATCTCATCGTAATAGAATGTTGTAGTTAACGTAGTTAGCTTATTCAGTATTACAGGGTGTTTGGATTTGAGACTACCCTGGCAATAATTACAGGTGATGTCTACGATACCTTTTCTCCGATATATATATATTTGGCTTGAGTATAAAATTATTTACGAATTAGTATTTAACAATTCTAAAGCTTAATACATAAATGTTTTTAAAACTTCCGGTAATTAGTAGGGTAATAAAAAATTACGATAAATTTGTATAAATTATGGTATATTTTGAAATTGAAATAGTTTCATATTACAGTGCTTATTTTTTAGTACCTAACATGTGTTGAGCCACAGTTTGGTTTATCTACTGTTTATAATATAAACAACAGATGTTTATCTTTGTTTATTTTTAAATACGATTCAAATAAAGCGACCCATTGTAAGTTTGGGACTCGAATCACCGACTTTACTACGATAATTTTTATTGAGAAATGTATGCCGTAATTCTTATTAGAATTTTTTTATATAAATAGTATATAATATTTTCTACACAATTAAAAAAGCTTTTATGTACTTACCATATAAGAATAATTAGAAAATAGCATCTAGAATTCTAGAATTTTCCATACAAATACGAATGCCATACAAAAATAAATCGTATTTACATAGCGCAACGAACAACTGGCACGCGACCATAATTGGGACGCTTGCCAGTCAAGGTGCCCCCTCGACTGGCAAGCGACCACAATGTGGCGTCGAAAAATTCCGAGCTTCTGTGTGCCTAGTGCGAGTTTTTCTCGCACTCGAACGCGTAAAAGTTAACTCGGATTTCTATGAAATTGAAGCAACGCCGCCCAGCGGCCACAAGCGGTAACTTTATTTGTGAGTGTGAGTTTTTTTTATCGAGCATCGAGGGTCAAGTGTCACTCGAGCACTCGACAGTGATATCGTGAGCGCATGTGATTGGTGATTTCAATTGCTGCGTGAGTGCGAGTCCACATTTTTGACATCTCGGCATGTAAAACGAGCAAAGTTAACGTTGAAGCGGACTTGACGGATAGCGATTGATCTTGTCAGCGGGAATTTTCAAAAATATTTTAATTTTAACTTGATTATTCTTATTTATCTTATTTATTAGTCATTATTTTGTATATTTATTAGTAAATATTGTGTTTAGTTTATTAAATCGTCTGATCACCACAAAATTATTAACCATGGAGGAGGATCCTCCGAGACCACCAGATCCGCCTGACCCCAAGCGCGAGGCTAACGTAAGTACTAAGCGCCGTCTTGAGCCTAGTTCTCAGGCCCCAGTTTTAAAAAAAACTATTGCGTCTCCGGAGCTAGCGGCGGCATCAATTGATACAATCTATAATGACCCGTCATTGATTGTCGGTGGGCTATCTTATTTGAAATCAGATGCTGGACCTTTTATCGTGCATGTTTCCAGATCTGAGTCTGAACTGATTTCAACCTCCTTTAAACCTATCAGATTTGGGCAGTTTCTTAAAACACATGATGTCAAAAACGTTTGCCGTGACGGTTTAAAAAAATTAGGTAGAAACAAAATTGCGGTTCAGTTTAGCACAGCTGAGGATGCCAATTCATTTGTTTCCCTTCCTATTCTCGCGACCTATAAATATGTGGCTACTATTCCAACATATAATGTTACTCGGATGGGCCTTGTTCGCAATGTGCCCACTGAGTTGTCGATGACAGAATTCGTCGAATCTTTAGAATTACCCTGTGGTGTCGGTAAGATATTAAAAGCCAGACGTTTAAACAGGAAGATCATTGAGCATGGCAACCCATCCTGGGTCCCAACTCAGACTGTTGTGTTGACATTTAGAGGACAAATTCTTCCTTCCAAAATTTTCTCTTATTTCACTTCACTTCGTGTGGAACTTTATCATTTCCCGACCATACAGTGCAATTCGTGTTGCAGATTTGGGCATACTAAGCTTAAGTGCCGTTCGAAGCCTAGATGTTTTCGGTGCTCAAAGGATCATGCCGGTGAAAATTGTGATATTCCAGAAAATATGGCAACGTGTCTCCACTGTTCCGGATGTCACTTTGCTACGAGCAACAAATGTCCAGAGTTTGAGAGGCAGAGGGCCATTAAAGTTGTAATGGCTCAAAGTAGTATTTCATATCAAGAAGCTCTGTTGCAAATTCCTCGCGTCACAAGGTCATATGCGCTAGCCACTCAGGAAGCTGCTCCAGTCAATCAAAATTCTCATCCAGTTTCAGGCCATAAAAATCATTCACCTTCCACTTCCACCCGCTCGTACACAAAGGTAATCTCATCTCCATTACGCCCTAAAAGTCCATTAGGTAAATCATACGACAAAATTGCACATAATAATATAATCGCCTCTCCATCATATCACTTACCTAATGGTAGTGCCCTTTGTAGCACTCCTCAGTCTAACTCTCATCCTGTCAACTCATTAGAATCTCTTCTTTCTCTTCTCATTGACTTTATTATTACTAATCCACATAGTTTACCGTCCAACGTCGCCTCTAAACTTTCCCAATTCACTTTTTTCCCTTCCACGGATGGACAAGATAAGTCTTCTTCAATGGAACTCCCAGAGCGTGTTTCGTAAGAAGCACGAGCTGGTTCATTTGATTTCAAAATTCCACCCATGCCTGATTGCCATCTCGGAGACATGGTTGAGGCCAGGTTCTCGGTTCAGGGTCCCTGGCTTCTGCTGTCTGCGGGATGACAGAGCCGATGGGTATGCAGGTTGCGCTTTGTTTATAAAGCGCTCCCTTCCCTTCTCTTTAATCACTTTCCCCTCTCATCCTCCTGATATCAATATTGTTGGTGTCAGATTGCATGAAATTTCTTTCGTTTCTCTATATATTCCACGCCCTAACTCTTGTCTTATTGCAGATATTCTTTCATTACTTTCCTCCGTTCCCCATCCCATGGTTGTAATGGGTGACTTTAATGCCCATCATACTATGTGGGGTTCTAGTCACTCAGATTTTTTTGGTTTATCACTTTTGGATGTATTTGATGAGGTTGACGTGTGTGTGATGAATAACGGTTCCCCTACTCGTCGAGTATATCCATCTCAAAATCCTATGAGTGCAGTTGACCTAACTCTTTGTTCTTCCTCCTTGGTTTCTATTTTCTCGTGGAGTATATTATCATCTACGTTTGGCAGTGATCACTATCCCATTTCTTCCTCTATTTCTATCAGGCCTATCCCTTTTTCCAACCCCAGCCCTTTGCAGAAATACAAACTGTCATCTGCTGACTGGAAGTCATACTCTCTGTCCCTTGATAATAAAATTCAATCATCTTTTGCAGACTCCTCAAACAGTGATCCACTAAACCTATATAATTTATTTGTTAAATCTATTCTATCAGCTGCTGATCTCCATATTCCCTCTAAAAAACCTTTCAAAAACTTCAGAATTTCCTCACCCTGGTGGGATTCCGAATGCTCAGACGCTATTGCTGCCCGCAAAGCAGCTGAGAGAATGTATAATTCGGCAATGACCACTGAAAATTTTATAAAATATCAAAAAGCTGCTGCGCAATTTAAAAGGTTGGTTAGGAAAAAGAAACGGCTTGGTTGGCAAGCGTTCTGTAAGTCCCTTGCTCCCAAAACCCCATCTGCCATAGTTTGGTCACAAATCAGACGCTTTCGTGGATCCATGAATTCTCTGGATTCTCCATACAACATCTCCCTGTCTTGTTTAGAAGCTTTTTCAGATAAGCTAGCCCCTCCCTGTGTACCTTCCTTGGACTCACTTTCTTCTCCTCTTTCTTTTCTTCATTCTTCTAATATCTTTGATGGTCCGTTTTCTTTTGATGAACTATCTCTCGTTTTAGATAAACTAAAAGACTCGTCCCCTGGTATAGATGGCATTCCGTATTCATTTATCACTAAATCTTCTTCCCATACAAAAGAATCGTTTCTCGAGCTTGTCAATCACTTCTTCGACTATGGTGTCATCCCAAACCAGTGGAAGACTCAAATAATAGTCCCTATTTTGAAACCAGGTAAGGACCCAGCTTCTTCTTCTAGCTGGAGACCCATTGCATTGTCATCTGTTCTCTGTAAAATAACCGAGCACCTCATTAAATTGCGCCTGGAATGGCTAGTAGAAAATAAATCTATTTTAGCAAGTAGTCAATTTGGATTTAGAAAAAGTATGAGCACTAGTGACAATTTGGCTATTTTAACTTCTGACATTTATGCAGCCTTTAAAGAAAAGTGTTACCTGGTAGGAGTCTTCCTGGACGTGGTAGCTGCTTATGATAACGTTCTTTTACCGGTGCTTAGAAGCAAGCTTATTCGGTTAGGTATTCCTGTAAAACTTGTTCGTTTTATTTTTAACATTTTAGCTGAACGTTCGATTGTCATAAAATTTAACCAGCAACTTCTATCCCCTAAAACAGTATGGCGTGGTTTACCACAAGGTTCAGTTCTTAGCCCTCTGCTGTATAGCCTGTACACGTATGACTTAGAACTAACTGTTAATTGTTTTTGTGGTGTCCTTCAATATGCTGATGATATTGCACTGTATGTAAAGGTTGATAACATTCCGAGCGCAACAAATAGATTAAATTCAGCTTTAGGTTATCTCAGTCACTGGCTTGTGGACCATGGTTTATGCTTGTCTCCCTCTAAAAGTTCTGTCGTGATATTCACGAAAAAGCGGTCAATTCCCGTGATAGATGTGATTTTAAATGGGGAAAAAATTCCTCAACACAATAGTACAAAATTTTTAGGCCTTTATCTTGACAGTAAAATGTCGGGTGCCCTTCATTTTGATTATGTAGCGAATAAGTGTGAGAGGAACCTCAACATCCTTCGGGCTTTGTCCGGAGTATGGTGGGGCTCTCACCCTTATTCACAGAAATTATTATATAATGCAATAATCCGCAGTCAAATGGACTATGGATGCTTCTTACTTAACCTCTGTCACAAATCTGCATTGAATAAACTTTCCAAAATACAGTCTAAATCTCTTAGGGTTATCATCGGTGCCATGAAATCTTCGCCAATTGCTGCTATGCAGATTGAATGTGGGGAGCCCCCTTTAAATTTACGAAGGCAATTTCTTTCTGACAGATTTATGTTTAAACTTGTACAAAATTCTAGTCATCCCCTTCTTCATAAATTGAGCGTCCTTGTTAATCTTTATCAATCATCTGATCCCGACAAAATCCCCTGCATTCTTCTCAGTTTTATCAGGTATTCTAAATTACCCTATCAAATTGTTCAATTCCCCTTAAACCCTCTTTTTTCTTCTCCATATGAATCTCTCGTTTTTCAACCTAACGTTATTCTTGATTTAGGAGTTGTAAAATCATCATTTAATGCTAATGCTATGTTTTTGGATATTGTACAAACTCGTTTTCAAGGTTGGAATAAAATTTACACAGACGCCTCTAAACAATCCGCGACTAGTGATGTTGGTGCCGCTGTTTGGATTCCTTTCACTGGCATCTGTTTGAGTTTTAAATGTCCGCCTATCGCTTCGGTTTTCACAGGAGAAACTTTGGCTATCTTGGAAGCCATCCTTTTCGTTAAATCACATAACATTAATAATTCAATCATATTCACTGACTCTAAAAGCTGTCTGCAAGCCATCCTTTCTAATCCCTTTTATTCCAAATCTAAATTTCCCCTAGTTTTTCAGATTAGACAGGCTCTTTATGAATGCCATGTCTCCAACATCCTTGTCGTTTTAGCGTGGATACCTGGTCACTCAGGAATATCCGGTAATGAATCGGTTGACTCTTGTGCTAAATCTGCATCCCAAATTGGCTCGTTAGAACATTTCAAAATTTTTTCTCATGATTTGTGCCTACTTCCTAAATCTACGCTCCAGAAATCCTGGAATCGGTATTGGATGTCAATTAAACAAACAAAAGCCAAGTACTATGGTGATGTCCAATCCGAGATACCTGCAAAGCCATGGTTTTTTAAATTTCGTAAGGCTAGTAAACGCGTAACTTCTGTAATCTGCCGTCTCCGATTGGGTCACTCTTGTACTCCTTCCCATCTGGCTAAACTTAGGATAAAGGATAACTCACTCTGCGAATGTGGCTTAGATGAAGGTTCAGCTGATCATATTTTTTTCAATTGCTCACTTGTACAACAATCACTTTATGATTTAATCCCTAACAATATCCCGCGTCCTGTCTCCTTTAAATTTCTCTTATCTTTTATTTTTTCATTTGAAATAAATTCCATACTTTGCAACTATATTAAAAAACATAAAATTAAATTGTAATAATTAGACACATTATATAAAATGAGTATTATGTTACATTCATATTTATGTATTTAATTCCTTTATTACTTGTATATATTTAACATTTCTTATTTGTTAATGTACGTTTTTATTTTTATCTATTAATTTTTCTAAGAATAATCAGTTATCAGTTTATTATTTAACTTTTTCACTTGTTTCGGCCAAATATTGTTTTCTCTCCATAGATCATGATACTAGCATGTTCTTGTCTGAAGTTAATACAAAACACTGGCGGAAAGTGACTAGTCCTAAGATAGTCACATATGGGCCATTAAAAGAAGAATTGAATTAACGTTGAAGCGATCGAAAAGTTGTCACTTAGATTTTTGCAGTGAAAGTGTACTAAGAATAATATAAATACTATATTTTTGGTGTCTTTCTTTGTGAAAAACAATAAAAAAAATATGGCACGACGTTTATTTTTTGCTTGGAGGATGTTTTCGACTGCTAAAGCACAAGAGGACCGTAATTATAACGCCCGAGTTGAAGCAAAAGCTCGTGCATCTTTTGATCCAATATTATACCTTACGGAGACGGAATTTAGAAATAGATATCGTCTTACGAAGAAGGTGTTCAAACATTTGTGCAAAGACCTAAGGCGTCTAACAAATCTTAGGTCAACTCAACGCGTTTCTATGGAACATAAAGTATGTATGAAATATTAATTGTTTTAAGTACAAATGTTTATCAAAACTAGAGTCCTAAGGAATATCTATAATTTCTGTTGTTTTTTGTAGGTGCTCACTGCTCTATTATTTTTTGCAACCGGCTCCTATCAAAGGCCAGTTGGAGTTGCAAAACATTGTTCACAAAAGATGTGCAGCGTCTACATAGAGCAAGTTACACAGGCTCTAACCCACAAAAACATTATAAATAAATACATCAGATTTCCTCATACTCCCGCTGCCAGGCAGGCAGTTAGTCAAAGGTATGTGTATGTTATGTGGAAAAAAAAACTTAAATTATTTCTTTAATTTGGTCAATATTTATTAATTTTGAATTATTCTAGGTTTTACAGAAAGTATGGAATGCCTGGAATTGTGGGATGTATTGATGGAAGCCATTTTAAAATAGTTGTTCCACCAAAACATGAGGAACATTGGTATTATAGTCGTAAGCATTATCATTCCCTCAATGTTCAAATGGTGAGTATATTTTGTACACTTATCTTATTGTTGCCTATTTGTTATTTTACAGGTACAATAGAATTATTTCATAACTACATGTGTTCTTTTCAGGTATGTGATGATGAATATAAAATTTTAAGTGTTAATGCTAAGTTTGGTGGTGCAAATCATGATTCATTTATATGGGAAAATAGTGATTTAAATAACTATATCCAATCTTTGCACCAAAATGGAGAAGCGGTCTGGCTTTTAGGTAAATATGTAGTTGATTTATACGAATTATTAAATTTAAATCATTGAAATACCTACCCTTCATGAAATTAACATGAATTTGTGTTCTAGGAGACTCAGGATATCCGCAACGGCCTTGGATAATGACACCAATATTAGATGCTACTCCTGGTTCACCAGAAGCTAATTATAATGAGAAGCATATGAAAGCCAGAGTAGTTATTGAAAATACATTTTAAGGCTCAAAAATCGATGGTGTTGTTTACACAAGGACAGAGTTCTCCATTACAAGCCACTTAAGTGTTCTAAAATAGTTTTAGCATGCTCAGTGTTACATAATCTAATAATTTACTTCGGTATTGAGGACACTCAGGATGATTTGGGTAAATAATTTATAATTTTATGTATAATGCTACATGCATAATAAAATGTATAAAAATGTTTAATTTTATTTACTATTTCCAGGCCCGGACTTAGACAGAACTAGGGAAAGTGAGGAAGCCGGCTACATTGAAAGCAGAGAAGCTACCTCTGACCTGATTATGGGTAGAATATTGAGAGAGCAATTAGTTAGAAGAGTGCAATAGTAATTAAGTTATTTTATATTGTATATAATATACATACATAGAATAGATACACCCAGACGCAGTACAAATATCTGTGTTCATTACACAAATAATTGTCCTGTGCGGGAATCGAACCCGCGACCTCTTGAACGTAAGTCGGTTGCATGACCACTACGCCACGAGGCCCGTCCGTATAAGGACATATTTTATGATTGACTAGGTATTTAACTATTCCACTAAGTAAATAAGTATGTGTTGAAGATTTGATTACCTTACACATTGAAATTGTTGTAAATAAGAACAAAGGTGCTAATTGTAGCTAATTAATTGTCATCATTTCCATTAGTTTTAGATTTGGTGCAGACAGACACTTAATACAGTGTCTAATGTTGTACAGATAATGATAGGGAACCCTTCGTGCGGGAGTCTGTCTCGCACTTGACCAATTATTTTAAGTAAGTATTATATATTTTAATGTAGGTAATTGTATTGTGTAAGTTTAGGTAATAATGTTTGTGTTATTTAAAAGTGTATATAGTTGTTTTATTGCAATTAAGTAAACAATTTTAATAAGATCATTCATTGTTTTATTTATAATTAGTCTTTGGTTGTAATAATGAAGTGAAATTATTATTAACAAAGTATAAAATCAAATGCAAAACATAATCTAATCCTTACAATACTTATTAACTAACTTAACTAGTATATCTAAAGCTCTTAATCCTATAGCTTGCCACTGCGTTTGAGCCTGAACTTCCATTTCCTTTATTCTGTTTTGTTCTCTTCTCAAGTCCATGTAGTCTGTGTTGTTCTATTTTAAATTTTCTCCAAAATTCCTCTGCTTGAAGAAATTGTGCTGCCTGGTCCGTATGTGTTCATTAAACTTATACGAATACCGCAGATAAATAATAATTGCACTTACTGCTCCATAAACGTCACCATCAAATCAAATTGAGCCCAACTTGTCTTCATTTTTGAACTTATTATAATATTTTAATTCAATATTCCAGAGTATCAAGCCGTATACTAAATAATTAACCTAAAACTTACGAGAGCAAAACAAAACATAAACAAAAACGTCACTTATAAAACCACCACGATAGATAGACACTTGCTTCCATATGTCCACCATATAAAAATGTATTTCTTAAAATGTTTGGTTATTAAACGTCATGCCAACTTAAGAACGTTATCGTTCAGTATTCACGGTGAGCAAACGCCAAACGAGTAGTTAGGATCGAAGGTCACTGGCACTCGCTTGTTCTCGATGGTCACCGCGTTTGGAGTTTATTCGATAAACGCGATGTTGAAGTTACTCGCTTGTTTTTGTTACAGTCGCACTCAGCACTCTGGCAAGAGGCCACATTGTGGTCGCATGTTCCGTGTCCCGTTACATATCGAATAAGTACTACGATATTATACTTTTCTTACTCACATCTATTGCAATGTGTACGGGAAAGAATAGGCCAGCAGGCAAGCCGATAATGTGGTCTAACATAGTAATAAATATTTTATACTGTGGTCAGTGTAAGTTTAAATGCGCGGCGCGACAGTTCGTGTGTAGTAGTGCTACGTATTTATATTGTTCATAAAGGTTTTAATGTGAAATCGTCGTGGTTTTCTATATTTATTCTGTGCCTGTGTTAATAGTGTACCAAAAAATACCTTTTGTTTGTGTTTCTGTGTGTGTTACAAATGTCACAATCCCGAAATTGGGTACCTAAGATTTTCTTAGTAAATAATGTTCGTGGTGTCAGTAGACCGGTCTATGTTATTTACATACGCCAAACGCGTTACATAACGCCAAAGTCCGCACCATTTCGGTGTATTCTACATTTGTGTAATTATAAGACATGTTTACGTAATTCGCACAATGATAGTGACGAAGGCGTGCAGTACAGTACTGTTGTAATAGGTCACTGAGCAGAGGCGCGTGCGATGCACCCGAGGATGTTTGCGGGGAGTGCGGGTGCGTACCTACCTACCTATTATGTATGCACTCGACGAGCTTTTACGATCGTTAGGGTGTCCAATTACTTTGAGATTTTAATTGAATATTTTTTTTTTGGATAAAATATAAAGTAATTTGAAAATCACTCCATTGGAATATGCTACTGATTCTGAGCAAACTACTTTCAGGTTTGCACTATACCAAGAATCACGTTGTATACTTGAGTAGCTATTGCCCGCGACTCCATACGCGTGGAATTTATAAAATTGTCCCCATTTTTGCAACATTTTTAAATAATGCTTCACTCCTATTGGTCACAGCATGACGTCATATAGCCCATAGCCATCTTCGATAAATGGACTTACCAACACAAAAAGAATTTTTCAATTCGAACCAGCAGTTACTGAGTTTAGCGCGTTCTAACGAACAAACTCTTATAATAAATAAATAAATAAATAAATATTCATGGACATTTCACAGAACGTCCTCTGGTCCCAAGCTAAGCTTATACGCTTGTGTTATGGGTACCAGAATACTGATAGAATACATATACTACTTTTCTTTTGTAAATACATACTTATAATACATAGAAATACCCAGACGCAGTACAAACATTTGTATGACAATTAGAAAAATCACACAAATGATTGTCCCGAGCGGGAATCCAACCCGCGACCTCGTGATCGGCAGTCCGTTACATAAACCACTCAACCACGAGGCTCGTCAATAATAATAATATTAGTTTAGATGATGCAAATTAGGAGTATTCTTTTGACCACTACATATTTGAAACCGTGAACCGATTTTGCTAATTTCTGAGTATTTCGTACAAATCGAGGAACTTTTACAGTCAATAATGTCCCTCTGTCTCTCCAGCGCGTTCACGTCCCACTGTTGGGCACGGATCTCCTCCACAGGTTTTATTTCCTCTCAGAGGTTTTTATTTGCGTACAATATCACTTAGTTGGCTCTAACAGCATTCTAGGAAGGCAAAGGGATGGTGATACTTGCATTCCTAATCCGTCACCACACTGACAAATTAAACGGCACGGCAGTCAGTTAAAATAGCTCAAACAAGCTTTTATTACAACTTAAAAACCGTAATCTATCTTTAAAAAGACGCCGATTGTATTATATCACTATCTAATATATAAAATTCTCAAGTCACAGTGTTAGTTACCATACTCCTCCGAAACAACTTGACCGATTTCTATGAAATTTGAATGCATATTCAGTAGGTCTGAGAAGCGGCTATTATCTATTTTTCATACCCCTAAGTGATAAGGGTTGTCCACCCCTGACATTGCTATGGCAAAACAACGTTTGCCGGGTCAGCTAGTTTCTATATAAATCTGTATCAAAACAATCATAAGGTTTTTAATTTCATCGCGAACAGATAGACGCAGCGACGGGAGGACATAATTTTTTATTTCCAACATTTCCTTATTTTTTCAGAAATTCAACTACAGTATGCACACCCTACGGAAATGGAATCAAAATTGGATGTTAAATGTAGATATCGAGAAGCAAAGAAAGAACTTAAGACAACAGGAGACTCGTGTTCAATTTTATAGAACTGGCTACTACTAATAATCTGTTTGCTTTTATCATCCCACGGGAACATTGCATTCTTTCGGGATAAAAAGTAGCCTATAATTCATTCTCATGTATAAGCTACATTATTGTAAAGTTTCATTCAAATCCATTCAGTAGTCTTTGCGTAAAAGTGTAACAAACATACATACAAACTTTCACATTTATTATTGCTACTTGATGCCCGCTACTCCGTACGCGTGGAATTTAGTATGAATAAAACTACTTTATAAGGATTTAGACGCGGTAAAGGTGTCCTGCACCAGGACACTTTACAGCTCAGTCTTCCCGTGACCAAGGTGACTGCAAAGTCTACGAAACGTCGGGCCAAAGTTTAAAACAAATACACGCGTCTAAATCCGTAAAAAAGTTTTACCCCATACATTTTGTCACCGTTTAAACCTTCTCTGGACTTTCACGAATATTTCAAGACCAAAGTTACCAAAATCGGCCCAGCATTTATCGAGTTTTAGCGAGACTAACGAACAGCAATTGATTTTATATAATACTGACTGACAAGCTACGTACACAACATTAAGGGCCTACATCAATATTATCGTATATCATCGCCGACACGTACATATTAACACAGTCAGTAGGCACAGAAAATGAAGAATTAGGGATACTTTTCCTATTTACTCAAAATCTACTAAATATATTTTAATTCTGATTTACGTGTTTCTATATATAATAGTTACCTATGTTTTTAAAGTTATTTCATTAGTTAATACGCGATAATAGACCGACAAATGAAAAAAATAAAAAATTAGAGAGGTTGTTTCGCCTAGATTTTCTATCGAGAAAACTTTTTTCAATCGCGTTTCTGAGTTTATGCGATCCTAGATTATATATTGAAAAAACATATACTTAAAAATTAGAGCTCTAGCCATTCAATCTAAAGAAACAATGAAAAATTCGTACGTAGAAAAATGCACGAAGCTATTTTGGTATCCTCTTAACCTATAGATTTCTCACACAAGTCGATCAAAGCACACCGAACAGCAACTCATGTCAAGTCGGGCCCACCTTTCACCCTTACCAGCTTTGGGCATCAGCTAGTTTGATTAATAACATCATAATTATTTTAACTGATTAAAATAAAGCAAATAAAGTTATTATCATAAGCAATTTTTTTTTATAAATCTACATTCTAAAACGCTTATCCCGTTGTTATTTAGAGTCGACATAATTACTTGTTCATGTTGCAATGGGATTTGGCTGATTTTTAAGACCTGCCGTCTGACTGACGTCAACCCTCCTTGGATATGTGCGCAGGTGTCTCCGACGTGGTTCCCGCGGTCATTTTATACGACCCCAAAAGCAAACCATGGGGAAGTGACTTTTGTATTTTTTCACAGTTAGAAGGCTACATAACCCTCTGAGTAACATGGGCTATAAGAAGTGAAGATATTGTGGCGATTACAAATTCGACGCGTAGGTACATAGTTGCGGGCAACAGCTAATTTTAACTTATTCTAAAACTAGCTGTGCCCACGACTCCGTCCGCGTAGATCGGTTTTTTTTTCGATCGACCCAATAAATATTTTGGTTTTTTTGTTAGCCGCTAGATGGCGTTGGCAAGTAACCAAATTGAGTAATTTTGTATTATGTAAATATCTCTTGATTGAGTGGACCGATTGCGGAACATTTATATTTATAAGTGTTGTACATTTTACGTGATGCGTGCACAGACATACATCTAAACAGACAAACAGACGAAAATTTCAAAAATGCTAGAAATGGGTTCTGTTGGTTGCAGTGGCGTGCACAGGAATATGACACTGGGTATGCCGTATGCGGCGAAGTACTCAGTCACAAAAACTTTGCGATCAACTTTAGAATTATGCCTCTCCATATCTAATCGTAACTGACTGTTGATACTCATTTAGATACAAGATTTACCAAAAGTATTTAATTTTAAGCAGGCCTCCAGATGTTTTTCTGTATGGTCATGCTTCTTTGTCGCGGAATGGAAATTATTTAAATCTGAATATCCCGAATCAGTCCACACTGTACTAGAATTACTAAACAATAAGCAAGGGAAACAAAATAATTTATTCGTGTGTACACAACCACATAGCCAGTTATAGGTTTCATAACTTTTAACATGAAATTTTCGAGTTACATTACCTTTTTGCTGATTAAGTTGTAACTCGGGTACACACCTACCTTTAGACAGAATTTGAATCTTTTCACTGAATGACAATTGTGAGAACTTGTTATTTTGAATTTTTAACAAACACATTTTCAAGACGGAGTGTCACAATCAAATAACATTTTAAAATCAACAAACGAAAATCCATACAATTATTAAATTATAGAAACTCAATATTAAACAGTTCAATGAATCACATAAAAAAATAAAATGGCCTCCGTCGAACCAAAATATTTCTGCTATTTAAATAGATAAAACCTTACTAAACAAAAAATGCATAGTCTGCATACGTGATTTATTAGACTTCCGACAATTATTTTTTATTCGGATTATTCGGATTTTGACGTCTGATCCTGTGTGCGGAGCTGTGTATTCCTGTTTTTATCTTTAAGTGTTTCTTTTTTTTCTCTGTAAATGTATATCTGTGCTTCTCTGCTTTGTTTGTAAACCTATTGTTTTCTCTAACGAAAGAACTGTGTTATCTGTGTGGTCTTTACTAATCACTACATCCTTTATTTGTATAATTTATATTATTTGAGTTGTTTTCCTATGTCTATCTGTGGAAGCTTCAAAAGGCTTATTTAGATAATATTGTAATCTAGCTATATTTTATTGTACAAGCTGCTTGCTTTCCAAAATAAATAAATAAATAAATAAATTATAGGCAACGATCGAACGCCGAATACTCGCGGAAACATCCGATCGCCAAAGCAGGCGGCAGGAGATACGAGTACGAAGCGTCTTCAATATGCAAGCCTGTGTGCGTTTGTAAACTGTGCACGGACACCAAAATTTCTACACACATATGAACTCATGGCAGGCGGGCGGCGTCGGGCTTACTTTCGTCCGTCTGACCAATATTATTCCTTCGCCAAACGCCTGGCAAAGAGCACCAATTTGCAAGCACATATTGGTGCTATTTATGAATTATTAGGCGTTTTTAAGTTATAATATTTTGTTTAATTAATAGTAAATAAATGAATAAAGTCATCTAAAACATACGAATGTTTTATTAAAATATCTGTGAATGGCAAGTAAAGCAATGCTTTTCTGCCTATAGGGAGCGCACGCCCCTGGTTGGTTGTCCTTTAACCATCAGACTATTTTTTTTAGATATATTCAATGTACAAAATCAATGTAAAATTTTTTTTCTACAGTTTTATTATATGTATAGACAAAGTCTTTATTTCTTTATGTCCTTATGTGAGCTTAAATTACACAACAGGTTTTGATGCATTTTTTTTACAGAATGGTTCAAGATGATGGTTTTTCTTTTTATTTTGTCAGGGTTTACATTCCAAATTCCACCTATACGAAGTTGTGGGTAACAAGCTAATAAAATATAAAGAAATATATCAGTTAAATAATAATTTTGGTTTTTGTCTGTCTGTCATACGGTTTATACATACTTGTCACTGTTGGGTGCTGCTAATAATTCAGTAGCTCTCGTGATGAAGACCTGGACCAAAGACCCAAGGTTACCGGTCTGTGAATTGTTCTGAAGGAAAGTCTGCAGAAGTGACTCCGTGCTGGCATCAAACATTAATTGCTCTTCACTGGAATTGTAAAAAAATGTGTTAGTAAATTATAAAAGGCCTTGTGTTTGATTTAACGGACTGCTATTCACGAAACAACGTGTTCAATCTTCGCACAGAACAAGTTCTAGCTTTCACCATTTAACAGATACAGTCTGACTGACAGACAGACGCACAGTGAAGTATCAGTAATGGGGACCCGTTTTACCTTTAGGTAACTCTACTTAGCTTGGGACCAGAGGAGTTTGTAGTATCCATAAATATTTCCTCTCCTCTCCAGCCTGTTATCGTCCAACTGCTGAACACGTGCCGCCAGGGGCGTATTTACTCTAGGGTCAAGGGAGCCATGGCCCAAGGCGGCTAGCCAGAGAAGGGCGGCGAAAGCCTTCAAGTCCAAAAATTAGGTCTATCGCTATTACTTTAGGGCGGCCCGGAGAGCTAATTTTCAAAATACGCCTCTGCGTGCCTCCTCCACTTTGGGAGGGATTATGGTCTACTGTGCCGCGCTGACCAGGCGTGTTGGCTTAGGTTTAGTTTCGAGTTTCCCGTCTTTCAGTGTTGGATAGTACATATATTGTAACATCACGCTGCGACCAATATTCGAAATTTTCTAAATTTCAAGCTTACGAACTCGCGATCAACAGCTAGTTATTTACAATACCGTCTTTACCATAAGGGCACACGGGGCCAGTGCCCAGGGCCCCCATTCTTAGGGGGCCCTGTATGTATTCTTTTAATGGGACAGCAAGTTTTGAAAACCATTGTCAAAGAACGTAAATCAGAAAAGTACTATTCTATTAACGTTTCTATGCCAAATCTGTCCCATGTTTTTTACTTTTTAAAAGGGCCTCAAATTCTTGTGTGCCCAAGGGCCCCAGCTTAGTTTAAGACGGCCCTGGTTATTTATATTATACTTCATTGTATAACTAAAATACTGACTAGCTAAATTTAAAGTATTGGAATGAACAGCGAGTTATAAAAATCAGTATTTAGATGAACAAAACCATGGACAAAAGCTTAGTGGTATTATGAAAGCTATAAATACTATGATAACAATCTATGTCCGATATTCGATACAACATTACAACAACTACATTAAGATACAATATTGATTATCTAAAAAACATATTTTCTTGAAAGTGATTTATAAATATTGTACTACATAAATATACTGGCTTGATTGTGTAGTTGATGCAAATGTAATTTTTTGTGCAATAAAAACAAATATTTGTACAGCATCTAAGTGTCTTTTATAGCGATCACAATAGATCAATCTGGTCGCACTAGGCGTAACATAACATGATGAGCCGGGAATCATAAAAAAAACGAAAAAGCGTCTTCTAAGTATCATAACTATGTTTTATTAACAAATTCTTGCGCTCCGGATTTTGCAAAAATCGGTGACTGCAGCTGGTGTCTAAAGGTAGCCTCCCAATCTATGCCCGTTGCCCGATCTGTGATTTTATACTGAAAGGTGACTGAAAGCAGTGTTCGATTCGTACATGCACACGCGCCGTGACCGCGACTCTGGCTGCATGGTAGTGGGCGTGGCGAAACGCAAAAGTGGGCGCAAAATTGGTACCACTTATGGCGCCACAGCGTCTATATGGCGGTTTGACATTGCGAGAGTGGTGTGACCAACAAAAATATTTTTTTTTCTTCTTTTGGCAATAAGAAAATTTACTTCATTAGGTCGAACCGCGCGACGACTTTGCGAAAATAAAAAGGCTGCCTTTAGACATTACATAGTCTGATGCTCAGCAAGAGTAGAGTAGGTCATCCCCCTGCTAGGTAGACCAACAACCTTAAAGTTAGCAGGACAGGACTAAATGTGGAAGGCAACAGACTGTGTAATGTGGCACGACTTTCAAGAGGTACTGTCCAGCAGTGGACTGCTTTAAGCTGATATGATGATGAGTCTAATGCTTCACAAACTTTAAAAATAGAGAACAAAATACTAAAAACTTTAATAGACATACTTAAAACAATAATAAAACTAAACTTATGGCCATTTTCAATAACCGAGTCTGCAGTTACAGATACATTGTTCTACTCATTTATCAGTAAAATATTTAAATCTCCTGGTAAATTTTCTATAGTAAATACTGTCATCAGTAGCTTATTGAAATACAAGTAAGGACAAAAGTTTAGATTAGTCTGACTAAAAGCAAGAATTGACGCCAGTTGAAATACTAAAAACGGTTGTTATTAAACAATATAAAACTTACGAGCTCTGAGGTGGGTTTATATTAAAAGCCAGAAGTTGGTTCCAGAACGGATCATTGGGACATATGATCTCAGATGAACAGAACTTGACCAGCAGCTCATTGGAAGACAACTCCGTGTATTTACTCACTGCCACACCCATTTTGGCCTGAAATAGTATACAAATAAAATTTAAAATAACTATACACAAACAGAAACCAGTTTTTCTTCCAGTCCTTAAATCATTAAGAAATTATATATATTAACATATAAAACACCTATTTTAAATAAATAAATGTTCATGGACAATTCACACAAAGCCCTAAGCTAAGCTTATATGCTTATGTTAAGGGTACCAGAATAGAGATATACTACATATAGGTACTACTTTTCTTTTGTAAATACAGTTACTTATTTTACATAGTAAAAACCCAGACACAGTACAACCAACATTTGTATTACATTTACAAACATCACACAAATTATTGTCCAGTATGGGAACTTCTAGACCACTAGGATCACCGGCGTATATGTATAATTGTACATCAATAGATAGTAATGCCTTATTAGTTTCGAAATAGGACTGTCTTTGCTCATATATTTTTAAGTGTATAATTAACATTACAGGATATAGCTAGGTATAGCAATACAAAACATATTAGACATGCTAAAGCCCAAAGAGCTGGGCAGTGATAAACAAGGGTGGAACCACAGACATCACGCAGAAGGTATGTACTAAAACAGATACAGAAAAATTTTAAAAAAAACTTCTGTTACCAAACCATGATTCCAAAAATATTTAATCTAGGATATGGGAGATGTTCTTACGAACTTCGAGAAGTTACTTAAATTTATGAAATGCATCAATAATCTTATTTGCTTTTTTGGGTATGGGCTGTGGACATGACCCTATCGATAGTTCATATTGGGATCAATGAAAGAATCAACACTACAATATAATCGAATATATTTATATCAAGATATATTAACAACGTCATCAATTAACACCTAAAACGAAGCATAAATAAATGTAATTTTATTCTATCTAATAAAACACAAAAATAAATTAACAGCGACGATAACACAAAAAAACGATCCTATTTTTTAGAAAGTAATGGTAGCACTATATTTAAAATAAATTATATATATAAATTCTTACCTGATAAATTCAATATCTTTAAAAGAAATGAATCATTAATTTGGGAATAAAATAAAATTAACACCGCAATTTGTTTTTAGCCACGAAACCATTGCCGAAATGTCATCAAAATTCAGATCGAAATTGACATTTTGAATAATTTTGATAAAAATAAAAAGGCTGCGTTCATTGTAAATACCTCCCACACATAGTTGGGCGACAGATCTATCATACAAATAAGTGGAATTTAAGCAGACGATCCAACTTTCGATCACATCCATTTTGAAACTCACTCAATATTACTCAAAAATAATGATGAGTGAAGTCACAGAGTGGAGCATGGGCATACAGCTTACAGTTTGTAGGAAAATTCTATTGAGCCCTGAAGTTGAAGTTCAATAAACGGATGTAAAAAGCTGTCGGGTCACCATGGATGCCTAACAGTATTTTATTATTATTCTGTGGTCAACTTGACTGTTGTTGAAAGTGTTACCAACTTCTTAATCTACTCTCCACTAGGTTCTACAATACTATCAATACTTAGAAGACAAATAACAAAGCAGAAAACAAAAATTGTTTTTAACAATTTTCGGCAAACACAATGTTTGCCAAAAATTCTATAAGGTCAAAATAAATGTTTGACACTGTATGACGATTACATCATTATAATAATGGCATGAAACGCTACTTATGTGAGTCCAATTCGTACTTGGCTTCTTTTAGTACCTTACTCACTATCCCCGTTTTCCAACCAGAGTACAATAGCACATTATGCGGCACAATGCTCAAAGTTGAGTGTACCAATTACAGCATCGCATCGCACAATCGAGCACTCTCAAAAGTGATGTGTGGAATCCATACCAACTTCAGCGACAGAAAATTAACAAGTATTTTTTCTTTAAATTGGCATTGATTGAAATTTTATTTATATATTATCGTTAGTAATATTATTTATTGTTAAAAAAAATTTAAGGCTTTCTTTTCGTGGGAGTTTTCTGGAAATATTCAAAGTTAATTCAAGCTGTGTTAAAAAATAAATAAATATAAGTATGGATGAAGGTATAAACAATGGCCTTTTTTTATATTCCACACATATAATGTGAATACAATGTTTATCTTAGAATTTTCTTTTTCAACACTGAACTTAGCGCACTCTGCTGGCGCCTTTTAAAACTAATTCACGTTCCAATTAAGCGTCAGCATTGTTCAGCATTGTGCGGAACTGAGTCGCATTATGCTCTGCCATTGGAAAACGTGGTATAAATATAATAATTATACCTTCTTTACTCAAACTACAGCGTTCTTTTTGCCTTTATTCTTTAACCTATACCATTTTTCTATAAAGTTACACGACACATTTTACTTTTATGTTCCATTTGCTATATCTACTACCTAATGTTTGCTTGTAGACATAACCTTGAGTACTATGGGTTTGGCACCCATCTGAGACGCTAACTAGTTAGGGCGGCATCCTTTTTCTTATTCTCAAAACATTAATTTCCTACTGTTGGGTACGGAACTCCTCCATTATAGGAGGGTATTTACCTGCTCAACTTTAATACGCAGACCAGGCGCATCTAATATATAAAGTTCTCCTGTCACGGTGTTTGGAATTATACTACTGCCACATGGCTCGACCGATTTTCGTGAAATTTTGTGTTAGGTCTGAGAATCAGACAAAATCTATTTTTTATCCCCCTAAATGTTAAGGGTGGTCCACTCCTTTAGGTGTATATATGTGTTGGTTAGAGGATAGAATGAAATACGTCTGGACTTGAATGGCGTTTATTTCCGACTCAATATATTTGATTAAAACAATAACTTATATAGGTAACGAGAACAATCGCCTCTATTCATTCCTAAATTGCTGACACACGTCATCTTGCATACAATGAATCCATACATAATATATTTGTATATAATAACTTAGGCGGTGAGAACAACCGTCTTTATACATTCGTAGACCTGTTGACAAACGTCTACTTGCAAACAATGAAATCAGTTTATTACAAAGTATAGTACAAAGAATACTGTCCCTACACCCCCGACATTTGTATGGCGAAACAACGTTTGCCGGGTCAGCTAGTTTAAAGATGTTAGAATGATGCTGGTATGAGACTATATTTTTATTTTTAAGGTTGTTATAATTTATTATTGGTACGTAATAATATGCATAATTATTATTTAAATGTGTATCAAAATTGAATTCAATTTTCCATAAACGGGGAGATGAAACCACAAATAGTGGTAAATCCATTACACTAAGTTGGCAACACTTCTAGTCGGAGCATGTTGCGATTTCTGTTCTGGTTGTGTTGTTATATTTAATTTTCAGTTTTAAAATTCTTCCCTTACATTTAGTGAAACTTTCACCGTATATTAATTTTTTGTCGGATTTTACAAAAATGGATTCCGACAAGTATAAAGTAAAGATACTTCACTATATAAACCCTCATTTAATATGGGTACTAAGCAAAAAGGAAGATGCTGATATTTTTTTCTACGAGCAAATTGGGATATACGGCATTGTTCCTCTTGATATAAGGATTAATTTTGATGGTGATGTGATGACTAAGCGATCGGAAGAATGGTTACCGGCAGTTTGTTTAAAAATGCAGACTATTTTATCTGAAGCAGTTGAAGTTTGGTTTTCTGTTAACTATCTCGATAGAACGTAAGTATAGTCTACATAATGATGATTTTACTGTGGTGATGCATTAAAAGTACACATATCACCACTCCATATCATCCTAGATGTGTTGTAAGACTGATCTTTATGATAGTATAAGTATCATATTCTGTGAGAGGCTGTAAACTTAATAGGTACCTATTACATATTCGTTAAATACACTTATAGCCTAGACGGTGTCATATAGAATTTCAATCAGACTCTACATAAATCCAGTTGTGGGATAAATATAGGTGTGGAAAAAATCTATAGTCCGTCCCTGTGTGTATCATTTAAAAAGAGTACCAAAAATTATGTGGGTATTCTTAAAACTTTCCAATCCCAGTGTTAAATTGATGTTGTTACATGGAAATAGGCCTGAGATATCTATGTTATATCTAATTATATTTTCTATTCTTTTGTTACTAGATTATTTAAATGAAAATTAATCTCTGAAATATTTCGATGGTCCCTAGGTAAAGTATCGAAATTGAAAAGCTTTACTTTTCAAGAGAGCAATTTAAACTTAACTTTTGATGCTGTACGACGAAAATACTGTTGCGTTTTGATAAAATACGTCTGTAAAAACACATATGCAGTGACTTTGACAATTTTGTAAACGCTATTATAAACTTATGTCTATTGATACTTTAAAACAGTAATAATAAAAAAAATGCAACTTTGTAAATTTGATACTTTACCTAGGGACAGGGGCGTGCGCTCCCTGTAGGCAGAAAAGCAGTGCTTTACTTGCCATTCACAGATATTTTAATAAAACGTTCGTATGTTTTAGACGACTTTATTCATTTATTTACTATTAATTAAACAAAATATTATAACTTAAAAACGCCTAATAATTCATAAATAGCACCAATATGTGCTTGCAAATTGGTGCTAATGTTTGCCAGGCGTTTGGCGAAGGAATAATATTGCTTTCTCTGTCATATGTCTAATCAAGTCAGGCGGTCGCCGCCCGCATGAGATGAATTATTCATATGTGTGTAGAAATTTTGGTGTTCGTGCACAGTTCGCAAACGCACACAGGCTTGCATATCCAAGACGCTTTGTACTGTAAATCCTGCCGTCTGCTTTGGCGATCGGATGTTTCCACGAGTATTCGGCAATGTTCGTTCGTTGCCTATAATTCGAATAAAAAATAATTATCAGAAGTCTAATAAATCACGCATGCACACTATGCATTTTTGTTCAGTAAGGTTTTATCTATTTAAATAGCAGAAATATTTTGGTTCGACAGATGCCATTTTATTTTTTCATGTGATTTATTGAACTGTTTAATATTGAGTTTCTATAATTTAATAATTGTATGGATTTTCGTTTGTTGATTTTAAAATGTTATTTGATTGTGAGGAGTGTCTTGAAAATGTGTTTGTTAAAAATTCAAAATAACAAGTTCTCACAATTGTCATTCTTAATTCAAATGGATCTGTAAATACATATCATCTTAGTCCCACCATTGACCATGTTAATTAAAAACTGAACTAAATGTCGGGCCAAAATTTGACAAATATACTCATCTGAATCTGTTAAAAGTAGTTTTCCTTTATTAATTTTGCAATTGACATGCTATGCTTTTACTTAATAAATTAAATTATAGTGGAAAAAGTGATTACCGCAAGCGGGATTTGGACCCACGACCTCGGAATACCGTTCCGTAGCTCTGCCAACTGAGCTTATTGCGGTCATGCTTTCAGTAATCAAATTAGGCCACCATAATCGTCACTCGATAGAGTTTATATCGTATTTTACGTACAACGCCATCTATCGAGAGTGTTTTGCAACAATCTCGACCAGCCACCTAGTATTCTTTACAGAATACAATTGGGCTGAAAATAATGACGCGACTTTCATTACTAAAGTAATTTATTAATTTTGCAATTGAGATGCTATGCATTGTCAATGGCAGAGCTACGGAACGGTATTCCGAGGTCGTGGGTTCAAGTCCCGCTTGCGGTAATCACTTTTTCCACCATAATTTAATTTATTAAGTAGTTCTCTTTAATAAATGAGTCTCAAAAGTATTAGAGAATATTAATATTTAAAGTCTATCCTTTTTTCAGAACATCAATATTTGACAATAATCTTCATAAATATGGGGATTTACATTTGACAATGAAAAATGGAAATACATTAAGTTTAAGAGAGGAGCTTCTGGACACTGGTTTGGTTGCCGAAAATTTTAATTTCCATCAACACTTGAAGACGAAACTTGATTATGTTACGACTGTTAATGTAATTGTCAAAATTAAGCAGTCAATTAAACTTCGAAATAGTTGTAAATATCTAGAAGATGTTTTGAATAAACAGACGTCGGTTATTCGTCAAATAATTGAGTTAGAAGAAGTAGCAACCATAAATAATGTTGATAGACAATTGCTTTTGCGGAAATACGTAAAAGATTTAAATGCATGTAAGGATATCGATGAACCGTCGGCTGGGCGCGCTAATAATCCTGACAAATCTCCATCAAGTAGATTTCTCAAATTAGCTAACAAGAATACCTCAAATATGCCAGTCAAATCTGAAGATAGTTCTGTCGTTGACACTCCATCTTTGAACAGTGAAGTAAAGAATGATATACAATTAACTGAAGTGCAATGGAAACCTAAAAATGTTGATGTTAATAAAAAAGGTATTTTTTTTATTTCATTCATACTATGTTGTATCCCAAATTAAGCATTTATTTGCTGTGTGCATCAGAGAGTGTCAGAGTGATTAGTTGGTTAGTTATAGTTCAGATTGCCCTGAGTGGGAAGTGAAACCGTGGCCTTATAAACAGCAGTCTTTTACACTAACCACAAGTGTTTTTTGTCATAATTAATGTAGATTTTCCTTTGCAGGTGTAAACACCAAAGCAAAACCTGATAAGGCTAAAAAATACATGGCATTGGGGCCTCCTGGACTCAATCCATTGGAATATCACTTCAAAGAAGTAACCAAAGAGAGAGATATACCACCAGATACAAATAAACCAAAGGATGTACTAGAAACTGAAGTAAAAGATGATTACAACGTCTTTGATGACACAGATTCTCAAGTGAATATAACAATTAATAATGAAAAGCTATTGAAAATGAAAAATGCAATAGTTTCCAATAAAATTATGAATGAAAATAAAAGATTAGATCTGAATAATGAAAAAAATAAATCATTTAATAGTGACAGAAGTAACTCATTTAATGATGAAAAAAATAATTCGTTTAATGATAAAAATAACTCATTTAATGATAGAAATGACTCATTTATTGATAAAAATATCAAAAAACAAGTTAAAAGCAGAAAATTAAGGTATTTACAAGAAAAATCCATAAAATCGTCAGATAGTTTTTCAACTACTGAAACGGACAGCGCCGTAAAGAAAGGTGATGATTCAGATACTGAAAGCATAACATCTTTAGTTAATAAATTAGATATAAGTAATAGTATTATTAAAAAAGAAATTAATATTGAACCTGATTTAGAAGTTAATGTTAAGAACAATGTTAACCCATTTAAAAATTTAGACGGTAGTAAATCTGTTTTCGTTGACAAATTAATAAGCCCCACACTTATGGTACATACTAAGAATGGTAATCGCATTCAACCGGTAAGTAATATAAGGGATATTCCATTTGGAACGGAAATTCATGTGATATTACAGAATATGTCGGTTAAAAAACCAATGAGACCGCAAACAGTTTCGTGGCCAATGATTCTTAGAGGACATAGTTTGTTTTTAGTTAGTCCATGCGGTAGTGGTAAAACTATGGGATATTTGCCAGCAGTTTGTCGTCTAGTTAGTGATTCTCGCTTAAGTTCCGATAGTTATTCTATCACACCGTTAACTTGCATTATCGTTTGCGCTACAGCTAAATCGGTTTCTCACGTTGAAGAATTATCGAAGATGTTTTTGCATAAAGCTCGTATTTTTGCCTGTTATACTGGTATGACAGACATATCAATAAATACAGCTTTATTAAATGGTTGCGATATTTTGATAACTACCCCCACATTGCTCGTTCGATTGTTGCGTGACGATTTGGGTCTAGATTTACGTAATTTAAACACATTTGTTATTGATGATTGTGAGCGTATAGAAGAAGAGTATCAAAATGAGCTTAAATTTTGCCTCTATAAAGTTAAAGATATGCTTAAAAGTCGGGCAAATAAAGAACTTAAAGTACAGTATGTGGTAACATCTAGAATTTGGTGCAATTTTATGTCGTCTTTGGCGAAAAAAGCTCCAGATTCTGTTGTCTGTATTGCTGCATTTCAAGAATGTGTTTTGTATTCCAAAGTAGATACTTCCGTGGAATTTATTAAGAAGGAAATGAAATTAGATGCTTTAGTAAAGGTTTTGCAGGAAATTGATAATTCAAGAAAGACTGTGATAGTATGTAGGTCTAATGAAGAAGTACATGTTATAGAGAAAAGGTTGACGAATTTAAAGTATGTGGTTTTTGCGTCTGACAGTAATATGACTATCCATGATTTATATAGTTTAGATTTAGCTCTAAGTGAATATCAGGAACCAGTTTTAGGACCTGTATTAGTCTGTTGCGACAGTAATCTAGCTCATCTTAATGTGACCGATGCTCATTATCTAATTCATTTCTCATTGCCTTTACTGTTTTCATTATTTTGCAAGAGGTTTGCAGTATTAGCTGATAATTATCAGTCGATTTTTAATAAACAAAACATAGATGTTAAAATAAAAATTTTCTTAGAAGACTCCAATCTAGAACAGTTGCCAAAAATTTTAAATTTTATTAAAAGATGTAGTGACAATTTACCCACAAGTCTTGATCAAATTAGTAACTTGGTGATGGTTGAGAAAGATATGAAAAAAGCTGAATCTTTCGTGCCTTTATGCAATGCACTATTGACGTTGGGAAAGTGCCCAGATATTTGGAATTGTAAGCAAAGACATACTTTGTTCCAAAGTTTTGATGAACCAAAGTCTTGGTTACCCCAAACTGGTGTTATTACCTTTAAAATCTTGCATTACCATTCAGCTGTTCATTATTCTGCCAGAATGCTATCTTGCACCACATCAAACGGAATCGAAAAGTACAACCAAACTTACAGTGTTATTACTTTTAAACTAGGCATGTACTATAGCAAAGAAAGTAATCGAAAACTTCATGGAAAAGCCAATCCAGGGGATATTTGTGGCGTATCATTAAAAGCGAACCTCTTCGCGCGTTGCCAAGTAATAAAAATATTAAAGTATACTCAAAATAATCTTCCAAGTGTTTTATTAATAAACCTTATTGACGAAGAAAAATATGAAATTGCTCGGGATACGTGTTTATTTTATTTACCAGACGAACTGAAGAAAATAGATAGTCATGCTGTTCTAGTAATATTATGCAATTTAACTCCGGAAGATAGAGATATAACGTATTCGAAAATTGCTGAAAACCAGCTCAAGAAAGTAACCGACACCAATGAGGATTTGTATATGAGGGCGAATGTGTCCTTAGTTATTGGGAACTGCATATTTGTTGATACTCTTGAAGCTTGTCAAGATTTATCTTCTTTAAATGAAACAGCCGTCAAAAGTAATTTCAGAAAAGAGCTTTTGGAAGGACACGCCGTAAACAATCCTAATCATATTAAAGCTTTGGAAAAACTAGGTGAAAATCTAGAATTTATGGGTAAAAAAGAGGTGAAAGTAAACAATATTGAAGTTCCAAAACCTATAAAAATATTACCTAAAGCGAGATGGGCGCACTTGGAAAGTGATAAGCATGCTCCTGTATATTATTTGTACGCTAAAAACCCTGGGTTATTTTTTGTACAACATGTTAAATTTCGAGATATGTTAGATATTTTAATTAAGGATATTAAAAAATATGTAGCGGAAAATCCTGAACGTGTTACTGACATAAATGAAGGTGATATAGTAATAGCAGAGTTCCCAGATGATAAATGTTATGAAAGAGCTAGAATAGACACTGTAATTAACAGCAATCAAGTCAAATGCTTTTTTGTGGATCTTGGAGATTGGGCTGTAGTATCAGTTGACAAAATATTATCTATAACTGAAAGAATTATAACACAGTTACCGTTTCAAGCTATTGAATGCAGATTAGTTGGTATACAACCAGTTGGGGAAAGCTGGTCTGAATTTGCTACTAATTGGTTAGTCGATCAATTTTACGATAGTTCGAGTAATTTGAAATACTTGTTTGCCAAGCGTTTTACTAAAGAACAAGCGGAGTTTACTGAAGGGAATAAATATGGCATTGGCTTGATTGATACATATGGTGACGATGTTTACATCAACAAACTGATGATTGATGCCAATTTAGCAGAGGCGAATGAGGAAATAGAATTCTTGAGTACTATAAGCATTGAGGGTGGTAATAAAGTCTGTTCTGATGATAATGATTCAAATGATAACACATCTTTAACGACTGGTAGTGATGTGTCAAACCTAGCTAACACAAACTTTGTAAAATTGCAAAATAAATATAAATTAAGGCCTTCCTCTCATTACATAACAAAAAATAGAACTGCTTACTTAAACGAAAATAGTACGGATAGGAAAGAATGTGAATCTAATATGGTTAGTAAAGAAATGCATGAATCTCATCAATACAATTGTGCTTCAAAATCGGACCATCTTAAATTAGAACATAATAGAGAAACTTATTCAAAAGCTGAAAATATAATAAAACCTGTAGATAATCATGATTCAAGTCTTGAATCTATGAGGGTTTCTAAGGATCAACAGTCCATAATGGATCTATTTCGTAGGAAACCCATAAGGTCTGTACCTTTAGTTGAAGATGACGATATAGATGACGACAAATGGGATTCCCAAAACCCTCTATTAATGTTGAACTCGGAACAAGGGTCGAATCTGTCGCCTATTATAGAGAATATAAGTCAAAATGAATCAAAAATAATTACTCCTGCAATCTGCTATTCAAAAGTTGAACTCTCTTCTGAAGAGAAAAATGCTAAGTCGGACTTGGACAGTGAAATTATTCAAAATAAATGTGAAGAAAATGAAAACACTTCAACTCCGAGTTCTGCGTCCAAAGCTAATTCAATCGTAACTGACACTGACAGTGAAACAAAATCGGATAACAGTCAAGATATTACCATATCAAGTTCAGAAACTATTAAAGATAAATTATTTTATACCGTTCCAAAAACTAGCAAAAATAAGTTGGTATTACGTGATGAGATATCCCCAAACATATTCAAAGAGTTCAAATTAACTTGGTGTCAAGATAGACTCTCTGTTAATTTAAAAATACATATATCAGTAAAAAATTATAAATTAAATATTAAAGATAAAATATTTTCATTTTTTGCGAAATCAGAATATGCAGAATATGGATTTGAATTAGAATTATATGGTGAAGTGAACGCAAACAAAGCTATTGATTCTAATAAAGGTAAACATATAGAAATATCTTTTCCCAAAATTGCGAGTAATAATTGGTTAACGTTGAGCATAGGAAGAGTTAGAAAAATAACTAATGATGATATAGTTACTGCTGAGATAAATAGATTAGAAAATAAACCAGCCGTTATCTCAAAATCTATAGCTATAGACGTTAATCAACCGGAAGATAAATTAAGAAAACCTAAATTACTTTGGCGTCAAAATAGATATAGAGTTACAATAAAAATTCCGTTAACTACTGATGAATATGATCTGAAAATTAAAGATAAACATATTGACTTTTATGCGTGTGCCAATGATGAAGAATATGGGTTTATTATCGAGCTTCAAGGTGTTGTAGATGTTGAAAAATCGTACCACTCTAATAAAGGACAATACATACTCGTTAATTTATGCAAAGTAATGCCTAAAAATTGGATTACTTTGAACGAAGGTAATGTTTGCAAGTGGATAGTATATGATGTTGATGGGATTCAGGTTTCATCTGAAGAGGAAACAGATATAGGTGATGATGATCTAAGAAAAAATTTGAAGCTTCATGTTGAAACTGACACTGAAGACGATTTTGATGATGATGTGAATTTTGCATATAAAAAGAACTACTAATTTCTCTGAGACCGGAGGACGTTGTGTGAAATGCCCGCGAATATTTATTATTGATGTTAATTTCGTTCTGTTTTGGTGGAAATGACTTTTTTAATTGATTTTATTTCATACTATACTCCGCACGCCGAATGATGATCCCAATGACAGTTCGTTAGCGCTTAACATTGTACTGACGTCCTATCACATCAAATCCTTTAGAGGTCCATTAAAAAGTCGAAAAAATCATAATTGTGTACAATTGTAAATTATAAAAATGAATATTAAGAAATTATTACGTAATGTTCGGAAATAATAGAAAAAAACTCAATGCAAATGTACATGGTACGTGCTGCAAAAGTTAAGTCGTCAAGCTGTTATCGACTAAGAAGGGACACATCGATGAACAAAATATCGATAATTTGTTGGAAAAATAAAACAAATGCTTTGAGTTTGTATTTTATTTATATCAATCTGAATCTGATACAGGGTCAATCGGATCTTCAAAATCTGAGTCTGAACTGCAGCTGTCCGTGACGTTTATTATTAACGGTTAGTCAATGATATTGTCGTATTGTACATCTCGATCCCAGTCTTGTAAGCAAATTTTCTTCGTTCTTTCGACCACTTTTCGCCAATCGTCAGCTGTCACTTGAGCGCAAGCTTCTTCCAATAAAACCATCATTTTATTTGCCGTGAATGGCGGAGTTGTGTTATGCCTAGCTGCATGACCTGAAAATATTTGTACATTTAGTAATTATTTTTAGAAATATATGCATATACATAATATTATATAAATAAAAAATATAGATACATTTGATCTGCGCCCATATCAACTCGATTGCATTATATTGGCAGTGATAGGGCGGTAACCGAATTACCGTGTGTCCATTTGATTTGGCCAATTCATCCAAAAAATATGATGGGTGCGTCTGTCTAACCAACTCTTTTTTTAACATCTGACTGTCAGTTTCCACACCATTGCGTTGTAACCACTCTATAATTTCAGCTTTTTAGGGTTCCGTACCCAAAGGGTAAAAACGGGACCCTATTACTGAGACTTCGCTGTCCGTCCGTCCGTCCGTCCGTCCGTCCGTCCGTCCGTCCGTCCGTCCGTCCGTCCGTCCGTCTGTCACCAGGCTGTATCTCAAGAACGGTGATAGATAGAGAGTTGAAATTTTCACAGATGATGTATTTCTATTGCCGCTATAACAACAAATACTAAAAATAAAATAAAATAAATATTTAAGGGGGGCTCCCATACAACAAACATGATTTTTATGGTTCCGTACCCAGTATCTCAAGAACGGTGATAGCTAGACAGTTGAAATTTTCACAGATGATGTATTTCTATTGCCGCTATAACAACAAATACTAAAAATAAAATAAAATAAATATTTAAGGGGGGCTCCCATACAACAAACATGATTTTTAGGGTTCCGTACGCAGTATCTCAAGAACGGTGATAGCTAGACAGTTGAAATTTTCACAGATGATGTATTTCTATTGCCGCTATAACAATAAATACTAAAAATAAAATAAAATAAATATTTAAGGGGGGCTCCCATACAACAAACATGATTTTTTTACCGTTTCTTGCTCGATACTAATAACGTTGCCTTATGTTGCATAGATAATGGTACGGAACCCTTCGTGCGCGAGTCCGACTCGCACTTGACCAATTATTTGTTATTGCTGCTGGGGGGTTTGTTAATTTGAACTGAGTGATATGAAGCATTGTCCATTAAAATATAGTGAGGCTCATTCAAATTTTCTAATAGTTTTATAAACCATGGTCTTAAAGTTTTCGAAATTCATTTCCTCGTGGTACTCCGTTGTTTTCACTGACTTAAAAGCCCACAGGCACAAAACCTGTAGCTGTGCCAGCGTGGCAAATGATTAAGCGCTGGCCCTTTCCTTCAGGAGTTTTTGTGCCTTACCTACAGTATGATTGGCGTTCAGCCATGTCTCATCAAGGTATACTACCTTCTCCCAGTTATCAATTCCAAAAAAAAAAGTAACAGTATTTTATCGAAATTGTTTCGCATAACTAATACAACTGTCAGTTGAATCGTCATAGGGATCATCATTCGGCGTGGTAACTATAGCTGATGCCCGCTACTCCGTAGGTACGCGTGGAATTTTAGATCCCCATATATTTTGTCACTGTTTAAACCTTCCCTGGACTTTCACGAATATTTCAAGACCAATATCATCAAAATCGGCCCCGTCGTTCTCGAGTTCTAGCGAGACTTCTTCTTCTCCAGCCCATTTACGTCCCACTGTTGGGCACGGGCCTCCTCCACTTTGGGAGGGATTATGGTCTACTGTGCCGCGCTGACCAGGCGTTTTGGCACAGGGTTTATTTTCGAGTTTTCCATCTCTCACAGAAGATGTTATCTCTGTACAATATCCCTTAACTGACTTTTACAGCACCCTTGGGAGGAGATGGGGTGGTGACACTTGTATTCTTAATCCGTCACCACACGGACACACTAACGAGACTAACGAACAGCAATTGATTTTTATATATAAGATTATCTTTATTCTAATCCTTTTGAAATAATTCTTTAATTGAAAAATGTAGGATTTCTATCTTTCAATCATTATTTGACACACGTTACGACCATCCAATAGTGGACTCTGGTCTCTTTCTTCTTCTACCTTCTGTTAAGCGTCTTCATTGGGAGCTGCAGATTCTCTTGTACTGAGCTATGAGCTATAAACAAAGTTGTATAAACTATAAAATTATACTCGTAAAGGGTAAATTTTGGGCAGTTACTAGCTTCTGTACCACATTGATCCGCTGTCTGACATTATCTACTACTATATTTTTCTACTATTTCTAAAACACTACTGTTCTTGCATGGATCTACGCATTTCGGATTTCATTTTGCAGAGTTATTTGCATTATTTTATCTGTAGTACGTTGTATGACTTTGAGCTTTATTACGAGTCCCAAGGATGAATTATTGTTGTCATCATTTTTAAAGACTCGGTATTTTAAAATCTGTAATACTGTAATATTTCTATCTCTAATACTGGATCATTCCAGTATTCATGAAAATGTTATCATAAGGTCATCCTTAGATAGCACCTATGTGACCCGCCTGTCGTGAAATCTTCAAGGCTTTGAGAATTGTAGGAAAATTCTAATTTTCCTTTTGAAAATACTGATTTTCAATTCTCTATGATGTTTCAAACCAAAAATATTTGAAATATTTTATCGAAATGTATGCTTTTATAATATTTCCAATTCTATTTTCTTTTACTTGTTTTTTCTTTTTCCAATTATATGGTTCTCAAACTTCTTAAAGGACCAAATTAAGTCTAGGTATTGGATTTTTGTTTGGGATTTCGAACAATATTGGATCCATTTTCCAGGACCATTCTTTTGTTAATCTGCCCTGACAAATCTACTTCTGATGGGGGCATTCCCAACCCAGATCACTAGATTATATAGCTTTCCCAAGCTACTCAATCCATACACTAGGCTGAAATACTGGTTGACCAATTTAAGAGATTTTCCTGGTTATGTCCATTATTTGGCCTTTTTGTCAAATACCCTAAATAAACAAGCTCTTTTAAAACGTCAGAATCTCAGTGTCTGCTGAGAAGTTGAATCTTATGGAAAAAACATTTTTTTTATTATGTCATGGTGCGTAATTACATTGCATCTATAGGTAAGGGGCAATGGAACCTCGGGCGGTATACGCACCAACTATATAAGAAGCCTATTCTCTCTTGTTATCAATATCCTCATGTTATACTACATATTTGGATATACAGACTCGGGTAAATTGTTTCAGTATTCGGTAGCAGTCCTCATGCTCAAGAGCTGTTCTGATATCGGTCGTATTAATAAAGCTTCAGTAGCGTATTGTGTTACAATGAAGCCTAAAAAGTTTTGAAAGGCTATATAATAGGGAATTTTCGTAAGAAACCATTTTTAAATACGTATAGGGTCCTTCTGGTCTGACCAGTATTATTGATTTGGGTAATGGACAGGGCTCCCAAATTTTGGCTTTTGGCAGTACACTGTTGGATCTAGCCTCACTTTATGTTGCTATGGTGCTTGCTGCTGATAGCAACTTCCTACACTTTATGATTAATACCAATATTCTACTGTTATGACCTCGGCAGTGCTGGAGGCTATTTCCATAGCTTCTTGTATGCCTTTTGCATAACGGACTCTCATGAGCAATGGCTATTTGGTCAATCTTGTCAGGGTTTTTTTGTCTCTCTGTTTCAATATGAGTGGTAAATTCGATTCTAATGAAAGTAATTTTGAAGCAGATGAAACTCAACTTATGACAGTAGGGTATCGTGTTGTCCTGTTGTTTAAAGAGTGTTCCTAAGGTTGTCTATAAGAAATCACAAGATGTGATAAGAACGCGTATTATACCTTGGCTAAATGTTGCTTATATGTTTGTTGTTTTACTGGCGTACAATAAAGAGGTGATAAATATGAATGTTGATGGCGGAAAAGGAGAGGAAGACCAAAGAAAAGATGGATGGACTGTGTGAGAGACGATATGAAAGAAAAAGGAGTTGATGACGACAGTATGACAGCTGATAGGAGAGGCTGGAAGGAAAAACCTGCCGCGCCGACCCCAAGTACTTTTGGATTAGGGCAGGCAGAAGAAGAAGAGTGTATGTAAGTAAATACATATATGTTTGCATTTAGATGTATTTTTAGGTATAAAGTCTTTCTTTTTATTTTGTTATGAATTTAAGTTTTTAAGCAATTACCTATGGTTGATTGGTGCAGAATAACTTCGACACTAAGTACACCAATTCAATGGAAGACTAAGTGCAAAATGTAATAAGGTGTTGAATAGTGCGGTTATAAGATAATTGGCAATTTGGGATCTGATCTGTTGTATTGTATGGTAAATTGTTGGCAGAGATGGTAATGTTGAGTTGCAAGTGTGAAGTGACAAAAGCGAATAAAGTCAGAAATATAATAGTGCTAGTTTATAAAAGTTAAAGGGGGAACGCAGCGTGGGGCCGCCCTCAACAAGGTGGACTGACGATATCGTCAAATATGCCGGGGTCCGCTGGATGCAGTTGGTACAGGACCGCGCGTTGTGTAGTTCTATAGGAGAGGCACTGGACGAAGAAAGCTTGAATTGTGAATTGGTTGGAATGGGTGAACTATGTGGAGGTGATATGAAAGTAAAAGGTGTAAAGCCAAAACGTTTGACTCCAAAAGCCTCTCTGGTTACGCCCATGATTCTGCATCACTTTGGTTGACTGGATAAAAATGTTTAATTTCATGATAAGAAAATGATTTCATGATAAGATTTCTAAGATTTTTCTTCGAAGACTAAGGTCTGATTCATATTTGAGATCTAAGGAACCATTAGTATTATAATCTAATAACCATTATCAGCATCATAAAATTCTTATTCCAAAAACCAAATATGGGAATAGATTAAGACATAATTATATGAAAAACATTGTATGTAAAAATTGAGGATTGCTCTCGATTTCTCTGGGATCCAATTGTCAGATCTCAAATTGCTGACATTGGTTCCTCTCCTGAATGATAAATCCTTTTCAATAACAAAATTTAATAAAATTGGTCCATAATAGACACAGAAATCAGGTGACATCCATACAAAAAAACTATACAGACGAATTGATAATAATCTTCTTTAAAAGTCCTATTCTAAAAAACAAAGCAATAATTAAAGACGCAATCTGTTTGTCGCGCGTGGCTGGCGGTGTCCAGGACGCTGACGTGGCAAAGTTAATATTTTTTTTAATATGTATTAGTAGTTTGCGCTTAAGCTTTTTATTTGTATTTATTTCTTTTTATTTCTTTAAGTTTATTTTTAAAGAATTTTTTTTATGTCTTGTCACTAAGCGACCCAACGTAAGATCAGCGCTGGCGCTCAGCCAGCAACAGGCTGAGTGGGGTGCGTTTTTGTAGCGATGCTTAATGTCTATAATATTGTTAATGTTCAGTCCTTGTTTCGACATTGTTTTATCTTGTACTTTAACATGTTTGCAAATTGTAAGTTCATCGTTACAAATAAAAAAATTTCTATTCTAATTATTATTATTAATTAATCCGTCGTAACATTTGGATTACACCCCACTTAACATCAGATGGAGTGTAGTCATTTGCCTACTCTAGCTATAAAACAAAAAAAATTAAAAATTTCTCTTCGGCAATTTTATTGTAAAATGTCAAATGTGACCAGAATATATTTTTTGGTTAAACACCGACATGTAACTTGAAATCTGTGCTTGAAATTTAAAAAGATTTCTTTTTTTTATTTTGCATTTTTTAGGCCAGGTGCGTGAGAACAAAATACATCTCAACCACCAGAGTGCGCTACTAGCAACTGAGGTAAGATAATGACAAAATACATAAAAATATAAAATTTAAGCAAAAAAACCTAGTAGAATACAATCTATGGAGTGAACTGTACTTAATATACTTTGCGTATAATAAAATAAGTATGTAAAACAACTCAATTTGCGAGCCACCATTCTTAAATCATTTTTCAAAATGTCCGCCATGTTTGTTTTTTTTTGACAAAAAAATGCGCGAATACATTCCTAAATAAAGAGTGCTGTGATTAAAACTTCAAATTATTTTTCTAATCGTGGTATAAGATATTTGTACTTAAAAATAAGATAAGATGCTTTTCAAAATAAATTACCGTGATGTCAGCTAAAATTATATCAACTTGGCGACAAACAGTGACAAACAGTCACCATGGTCACAGGTGGGACTCAGTCCCTTTATAGGCAAAGTCTGCAAAACGTCGGGCTTAAATTTGAAACAGATACTTAGTGTATTTGTTTCAAAAGTGGTTATATTTGAACAAATATGTAGACAAGTAGATATCACTTTTCAGTATGATTTTGTATACAAGTGTTTTTTTAAGTTTTTTTTTTCTAAAGAACATATATTATGTTAGCATGTTGGCCAGATTTGTTATAAAAGTCTAAAAGGAATGTTGATTTATTCCAAGTAAATAATTGTTAAACGATTTTCTTTATTATTTTTTGTTGTATGATGTATGTAATTTTAAGGTTTCATAGTGCTTTGTATTAGTATTAATACGACAATGTAAGTGACAATAAAACCACTTTTTACGGATTTAGACGCGTGTATTTGACTTAGTCTGAGAGTCTCACCCGTGACCATGGTGACTGCAAAGTCGCCGAAACATCGGGCTAAAATTCAAAACAAATACACGTGTCTAAATCCGTAAAAAGCGGTTTTGAAATGGATTGTTTTGACCATAAATCTATAATTAGTTTTGTCCCAAAGAGCATCTCGAGAGGCTCGACGTCAATAGCATGTCAGTTATGGTTCAGTAGGCATGACTCATAAAAACACTTGCTTCCTTCTGGGTTTGATATGGGGTCTTTTAAACGACGCGTGAAGAGGCAGCTTGCGGGCCGGCAAGACGGGTCAGCTAGTGCATTTATACTGTACCTATTAGCTAAACTCGCATTTAGATGCTTTTCCACTTAACTGGACTGCAGTCATTTGCCCAACCCTAGCCATATAAAAAACAGACATAAATGTGTGAAATAATTTGCAAAAGATTTGACTTCGTTAGGATTTTTCAACAATGTATTGTATTTTGTTTTACTATTATAAGCTATTTTAGTTCTACAACTTCTTTCTCTGTTAAAAACTATAACGGTAGCAAATTTTATACGCCTTCGTTTACGTAATTTTCGTAAAACGAAATGCAAAGTTTTCGGTTTATAAGTTACTCTCCTTTGTAATTTAGATTAAGTTTCTTTGTTAAAAATGCCATAAGTAAATATATTTTGTTTGTATAAATTGTGGTTTTATTTGAAAACACCCCAGATCCTTCCCAGGGTGCTGTAAATGTTGGTTTCTGTGAGAGATGGAAAACTCGATAATAAACCCTATGCCAATACGCCTGGTCAGCGCGGTACAGCAGACCATAATCCCTCCTAAGGTGGAGGAGGCCCGTGCCTAAGAGTGGGACCTTAATTGGCTGTAGAGAGTGAGAAGCGCAGTTTAGGATCAGAGGACACAAAAAACGGTATAAATTAAACAATTCATTTATTTAATATAGATTACAGATTAATATTTAGTAACAACATATAGTTTATAAATTATTTATCATAATACTATCAACAATCACAACTAACAATAAGATTAAATAATATTAAATATTCTCAGATATTAAGAGAAATATCGCTATTTATTTATTCAATAAACGTCTGTTTATTCCCGCGAATTCGTACGGTATTTGTAATCACTTTATTTCGCATTAAGGGCGTCACTAACTGCATATTGCAATATATTAATATAGCGAAAGAGACAGATACATCTGTCCGTGACGTCATGAGTCATGACATCTCAGCAAAGCATCTCAGTATATTATTAATATATATCTGTCTCTCTCTCGCCTCGCTTCTTTTCTATATACATCTGTCTCTTTCTTACTATATTAATAATGTTAATAAGCCGTTTGTGGTGCCCTATAAAAAGGAGCCTATGGTACCAATTCTACATGCACAACTTTACTAAAAAATGATAATTGATAGTGTCAATAATACAATTCGGCAATGTTAACTGAACTTTCTTATTATAAAAACTGTGAAATATAGACTATAGATATTAATTAATAAAAATGTGCACAACGAGTTAGCCAATGAATTAAAATACACCAATAGTTGTTTTTATTTTTTAGTTAAGTTTAGATGCACACGTAGAATTGGCACCTTTGTCATTATATACTCAGGCTCTAAACTATCTGTGAATGAAATTTAATTTAAATCCGTTCAGTACTTTTTTAGTTTAGTAACATACAGACAGAGTTACTTTCGCATAACAGGTAATAAAATAAAAGAATTAACATTTGTTAGCATTTGGTTAATAAAAACATAACACATTTAAAAAATATTAATAATATAGGAATGATTGCATCTCCGTGTGGTGACGGATTAAGAATACAAGTGTCACCACCCCATCTCCTCCTAAGGGTGCTGTAAAAGTCAGCTAAGGGATATTGCACACAGATAACATACTCTGTGAAAGACGCAAAAAACTCGAAAATAAACCCTGTGCCAACACGTCTGGTCAGCGCGGCACAGTAGACCATAATCTCTCCCAAACTGGAGGAAGCCCGTGCCCAACAGTGGGACGTAAATGGGCTGGAGGCAGAGATTGCATAAAATATAAAGCGATGTTAAATACAACGTTAATATCTAATAACTAAATCAATACAAGGTCATCTTCAAAACTAATTTAAGATTACGGATACGAGTTATCCTCGTTCATCTTTACTTATTATAAAACAAAGTCGTTATTTTTGTATGTGCGCTCAACTAAACTAAAAAATAAGAAATTGAGAGTGTCAATAGCACTATTTGCCAATGTCAATTGGCATTGTTCATATTTTTTTAAAACTCTTAATTCAAAAACCATTTCGAGGAATAGAGTTTCTGATCATGATCCATTAGTTTTTTTCGGAAAATTTGTTAAATTAACGATTATTTTTCCAAAGAAGCTAATGATCTCTATTTGCCCTTGAAATGAAGGACTTCAAATATTAAGGCGTTCTGAGGGATATGCTGCTCTGTGGTGGAGTTGAAATTGGTCTATTTTATCAACTTGGTAACTTTGAAAAGATGTATTGCAATCTGTCTTAAGTCTATCGGGAAAAGTCAATATAGAGATTGCGTACAACGATGACGTAACCACATTTAAAATAATATCTATAAGTATTTAAAAAAAAATCTATATAGTGAATATTTGATTTTATTTATTATGAATGTGTACAACAAACTAGCAAGTAACAGACATATTGACAATATCAATTTTAATTTTTTAGTTATATTTAGTTTTACACGTAGAATTTGTACCTACTGGTGATATCTACTACGCTTCAGATTTTGATGCGGTTTTAAATAAATCTAAATTTTTTTTAGGATGGCTTTGTATAATTTACTAAGGTTCAGTATATATTTGGAAACAACTATGAAACGCAGGTGAAATCGCGGGCATTATTACCTAGTTAGTAACATAACGAGTATGAGCATCGCTCTCGTACCTTTTTCAACAAGAATCGCCTTATAATGTCAAGTCCAGTTGGAATAATGCTCTAAAATTTTGACAGACTACCTATAAATAAGCATAATATAGTCTAAAATAATTAATTTATACATTAAATCTAGTCTCGGAGCCGTCAGCTAACATTAGTGTGACCGTCCTAGAATTAGTCCAGACTAGTCTAGCGAGACGCGCCGGGTTCAGTCTAGCCACGTCAGCCATGGGGGCGGTACTGTAGCATTTGACACAGCGGGTCTGAGCGGCACCTAAGCCAAACATACCTGAAAATAAATATTATAAAATGTACTAAACAGAGACAGATTATGTTTTACCCACTTAACTCTTGAATAAACATTTCATCTACACAAAATAAAAATTAAATTCTACTGCACATATCTTTATTTTGTGTGGATGAATTTAATGGATTTAATGACGGGCCTCGTGGTGTAGTGGTTCTGGTAACGGACTGCCGATCAAGAGGTCGCGGGTTCGATTCCCGCTCGGGACAATCGTGTGATTTTTCTAATTGTCATACAAATGTTTGTACTGCGTCTGGGTGTTCCTATGTATTATAAGTATGTATTTACAAAAAAAAAGTAGTATATGTATTCTATCCGTATTCTGGTACCCATAACACAAGCATATATAAGCTTAGCTTGGGACCAGAGGACGTTGTGTGAAATGTCCATGAATATTTATTTATTTATATAATGGGTGAATAGCATTTTCTTGTGTGGATTAAATAGGGAAAATGTTTTTTATTATTTTGTAAAGATGAAGCGAGTGAAATGTATTTTCTAAGGTTTAATAACTTTAGGTAAAGTGTCTTTTATTTTGGGAAAGTAGAATAGGTAAATAGGTAGTAGTGTATGAATTTTCTCACTTATTATAACTGTTAATCTATTCTTGTTGTACACCTAGCTATCCTGTTATTACTATTTCTTGATTCACTCAAGGGTTTGATGGAAGAAAACTCAGTATTGTGTTAAGCTCGCCTTTGTACCTATATATTTATGCTATATATACATTACTGCTATGTTTTTTCTTTTAAATTCTAAATGTACAATAAAGAATAAAAGAAATAAATGTAAAATGTATGTATGTTTTTATTTGCGTGGGTTAAGTTAGTGAAATGTATATTCTCATTTTGTGTGGGTTAAGTGGTTAAATTGTGCATATTTATATTTGTGTGGGTTAATTGTGTGAAATAGTTAAACTATTGTACATACCAGCGGTACTCTGCCAGAAGGACAGTCTATTATCGCTGGTCGCGTACGAGACGAGGTACCTCCCGTCAGGACTGAAGGCGCACGCGGTGACAGGTCCACCGTGCGCCGCCAGGGACTGACAGCGGCCGGCCCGCAGCTCGTACATGGCTAGCTGACCAGTGTGACTACCCACTGATATAACAAACAATGACTTAGAACTTACACTTCTATGTATAGGCGTAGCAAAGATTTATTTTATTTATTTATTTATTTAAAAGATTTTACACCAGGAAACCATAGTAAATACAGACATAAGAAAAGTAGTGTAGGGATCCACATATTTCTAAAATAAATCTCTACCTGTAGACCCGCGAGAGGAGATTGTGAAAAAAAAGATTGACCATGGGTGTGTAGTGTAGGGTGACAGAGATACGGTGAACTATTTAAGTTAAAATAAATTTATACTAAATACATAAACATACATAAATTTATACTAAATACATAAACATACATAAATTTATACTAAATACAATATTTATGGTATTATTCATAATGACTTATCGGAGGTTTAAACGGAGATTTTATCGGAGAGATAATAAACGTTTTATCGTAAAAAGACTATTGTGAATAACAAGTTTTGACAATTTTTGCAAACCGATTTTAGCGAACTATTAAACCTCCGATATGTCATTATGAATAAGTTCACGTTAGTAGGTACATAAGCAAATTGCCAATAAGAATAATGTTGTAATTTTTTGTCACTAAACCTAGCTTTTGTAGCAAACTAGTCATTTGAATTGTGCTTGTTGCTATTGGGCATCCGTGCCATCACTCCAAGGTCCCATTTGAAAATCAGCGTCAAGTCTTTGAGACTTGACATTATGCTGAAATGGGACCTATTGCTGCTGAATTGATCTGGGATGTATAAACCTGTTTTATGTATTTTGTGTCTGATTTCACAGCAATAAATGTTTTTTCTTTCTTTCTTAGTAACAAGGATGGTGTCGAATTCTTCGTTCTTATGTGAGAGAAGGAAAATCTCGTCACTAAACCCTGTGCCAATATGTCTGATCACGTGATATAAGTAGACTAAATAGACGGAATACCCTACCTAAGTGTAAGAGGCCCGTGTACAATACCGGGGCAATAATATGCCTAAAAAGAAGAAAATGTCCAATCGACCTCAATTAGTGTTAAAATCTATCAGGGTGGTGACGGAATAAAATTTAATTTTCCCAGTGTGCTGTAAAAGCCAGCTAATGAATATTGAATATTGTACACAGATAATATCCTCTGTGATAGTTGAGGAAAGAAGGAAGAAAGTTGAGAAGGTACGTGCCCAACAGTGAGTCCTTAATGACCTGCAGAGAAAGAGAGTGTTAAAGTCATAAAGGTAGAACCGCACTTGTATGTATATTATTACCTGCAATCCTCCTAGTAGCTGGACAATGTGACACTTGATTGTATCTACAGATAGCTGGGAACACTTCGTTCAGACCTTTACTCTTCAAATGGGACTGATCCACACAGTGAAGTATTATATCCATCACCTGGGAAAAAAAACAAAATTCTTCATTTACACTCATACTGAACTACATTATTTATAACGAGCTGTCGTCCGCGATTTCGTACGCGTGGAATTTAGAAATTTTCCCCCGTTTTTGCAACTTTTATCACAGGTGCTTAGCTCCTATTGGTCGCAGCGTAATTTTTACATAGCCTAAAGCCTTCCTCCATAAATGCCCTATTTAACACTGAAAGAATTTTTCAAATCGGTCCAGTGGTTCCTGAGATTAGCGCGTTCAAACAAACAAACTCTTCAGATGTATAACATTAGTAAGATTAACCAAGAAGTATAGATTAACCACATACATCTTTACTTATTAAAAAAAATCGTTATTTTTGTATGTATGTCCCTATGTGAGCTTATATCTTTAATACTACGATATTTAAAACTGGAATGGTTCAAGAGGATGCTTCAATGGGGCAAGTGTGTAGCACTTACAACCGTCGGGCATGTATGACCAGATGTATGAGTGTGGATGAAGCCAAGGAAGTATGCTTCGATCGTAGCAGATGGCGTTCTATAACCTCTGCCTACCCCCATGGGAAAAAGGCGTAATGTTATGATGATGATGATGATGAATGGTTCAAGAGGATGCTTTTTTTTGTAACATTTAAACAACTTCACATTACTAAAGTAATTTATTAATTTTGCAATTGACATGCTATGCTTTTACTTAATAAATAAAATTATGGTGGAAAAAGTGATTACCGCAAGCGGGACTTGAACTCACGACCTCGTAATACCGTTCCGTAGCTCTGCCAACTGAGCTTATTGCGGTCGTGCTTTCAGTAATCAAATTAGGCCACCATAATCGTCACTCGATTGAGTTTATATCGTATTTTTACGTACAACGCCATCTATCGAGAATATTTTGCAACAATCTCGACCTAATGTTGCTTGCAGTAATCACTTTTTCCACCATAATTTAATTTATTAACTTCACATTAGTGAAGGATTTTCAAAATTTCACGAGTAATTTGTTAACAGCTAGTTTGTAATAAATAAATATTGCGACAAATACCTCAACCAGTAACTCAGCGACTTCATTATGCATCTTCTCTATGAGCAGTTCAATTCCGCGCAGTACTTCCGCCCTTCCTTTCTGTAACGCTTGGTAGGCGGGTGAAGGTTGACCGGATTGTGCCGCCGCTGCACAACGAGCCACTTCACGGGCCATTGTTGTTATGAAAGCTGCTGGCCTGGATTTAATAATTAAATAGATATATATTCATGGAAATCTCACACAACATCCTCTGGTCCCAATCTAAGCTTATTATGCTGTTATGAGTACTAGAATACAGATGGAATACATATCCTACTTTTCTTTTGTAAATATCTTTTCTTTACTTCTTATAAAACAAAGTCGTTATTTTTGTATTTTTATATGTCCCTATGTGAGCTTATATCTTCAAAAATACGGAACGGATCTTGATGTGGTTTTTGTTAGTAGATAGAATGGTTCAAGAGGATGGCGTTTTTTGCATAATTTGTTGGGGTTTGCTATATAGTGGATGAGATATGATTAAATTTGCCGAGAAACTCGGACGCGTGCGAAATATAAATGAAAACGCTGCCTTATCTATTCGAGGTACAACAAACTAATGTATGGAAGAATTGTTTGTTACCTATAGTTCTTCAAAAAAGTCAAAAAAAATTCAAAAAATGTAAAAAAAATCTCAAATTCAATAGGGTGTTTTCAAAAGCTATTTATGTGTATATAGTAATATTTTTAATCAAATTAAATAGCTTAGTTAACTTACGCAATTAATATAGACTATAACTGCGTTTTACAGAATGCAATTTAAATGAATATCTTAGGAGATATGACGAAAAAAGAATTACGCGCGACAAAATAAAATACTTAAACTGTTGGCTGAGCAACGCGAACGTTTCCTCGGTCTTCTATCCACACTCCAATGTTTGGATATGTAAGGATGTTTATTGTGCTGTCACGTAAAGACTACTGATGACCTATGGATTTTCATGAAACTTTCCAATGGAAAATGGAATAGAAAACGAACTTATTTTTTATCCTTTTTACCGCGGGGCACAGCTAGTATACTATATAATACATAGAATCACCCAGATTTGATGGAATTACAAATAATTTTAGTACCTAACAATGTTCATGTACAAGTATAAATGATATCATGGAAGAAAGTTTGAATCGTAACGGTTGTCATTCTATAGTTTCTGTCTACCCTCATGGGTAAAAAGGCGTGACAGAATGATAATGTTTTTTTTCTGAGATATCTATTTTATTACTTTCTGTGTGTTCAGGCTAAACAGTATACCAACATCAAGTCTAGAGAACCACTTCGTATTAACAATATGCACAGTTATAGTATATATATATATAAAAATATACATATATCCTTTTTACCGACTCCAAGTCAACTAAGAGATATTAATATCACCTAACTGTAATATGCATAGAGATAATCTTTTCCAGCCCATCTAAGTCCCACTGTTGGGCACGGGCCTCCGCCACTTTGGGAGGGATTATGTTCTACTGTGCCACGCTAACCAGGCGTGTTGGCACAGGGTTTACTTTCGAGTTTTCCGTCTCTCACAGAGGATGTCATCTGTGTAAAATATCCCTTAGCTGGTTTGCACAGCACCCTGGGGAGGAGATGGGGTGAAGACACTTGTATTCTCAGTCCGTCACCACACGGACAGAGATAATCAAGAGATATATAAATAGATAATATATAAACACCCCTTATTTTAACATTATTATTAACCTAGCCAAAGCTATAAGAGTGAGTGCATGTCTCGCTGTCCTACACGAGTCTGCTTGAGGAGTGAGAGGCAGTCCATACGTCATTGATGGTACCAACTTGTCTGCGTCACAACACATCTCTAACAAACCTGAAATAAAAATATAACAAATAGATATTTTATAATAAAACAGAGCGACAAAAATTCACTTGTACAGTTATATTTTTAACACGAAAAGAGAAAAAAGTCATTATTTTTGCATGTATGTCCCTACTAGAGCTTATATCTTCAAAACTATGCAACAGATTTTCATGCAGTTTTTAATATAGAGTGGTTCAAGAGCTTAAGGTTTTTTTATTTTTTTTATTTTTTTTATTTATTTATTCCAAAAACTTACAACTAACATTACAGGCACACATTTTAACACGCTTATATTAGTTCGGTACGTATCTATTAATGTATTAATCTATGTAACGGAAATTTTTAAAGTAATTTACACCCACTTGCAGTAGTAGGATTGATCTGAAATTTTGCACACTTTTTAAGGACCGATGATAATGCAATAATTGAAAATATGTTCGGGATTTTTTGGCGTTTTTAATTGTTAGAAATTCATTACTCTATTTCTATTCCAGGGTGCTGTAAAAGTTGGCTAAGGGATATTATACACAAATAACATCCTATGTGAGAGACGGAAACCTTGAAAATATACCCTATGCGTTGGCATAGGGTATATTTTCAAGGTTTCCTGACCAGGCGTGTTGACGCCTGGTCAGCACAGCGTAGTAGACCATTATTCCTCCCGGAATGGAAGGGGCTGGTGCCCAACAGTGGGACCTAAATAAGCTAGAGAGAGAGTTTAATATACATACCAAGTAGTACATGGCTGACATCCAAATATGGTTCCCAAACAGTGAACCCACGACCCAGCAGGTCGACAGCCGCCCTTCTGAGAGGAGTGCCTGCTGGTAAGCGAGGACACGGCGGTGATAGAAGTAGATGGGTAAGCGCTAGTGCTGTCAGTCTAGCTAGGTTGTTTGATGAGCTTAGGGTGAAACCTAGATTAAAAATAAAACAATTAAAAACTAATATTTAAACTTTCTTCTATAAAAATAATATTAAATTAATTTTACATAACATATTCAGTCGTTATTTTTGTATGTATGTCCCTATGTGAGCTTATATCGTCAAAACTACGCAACAGATATCGATGCGGCTTTTTTAAAAAGATAGAGTGTAATATTTTTTAACACTTGCGCGACTCATCTGTTTAAATGGTCATGGTGACTGCAAAGTCTCCGAAACGTCGGGCCAAAATTTAAAACAAATATACGCGTCTAAATCCGTAAAAAGTAGTTTTATTTAAGATGAGTGTTTCAAGAGGATTGTTTTCATATAAAACTTATTGAGGTTTGGTTGTAAAATTTAACAATAGCAAGTATCGCAAATTTAAAAATAAGTTACAAACCTTCAACAACGGAGCTCTTCCTACTATCACCATCTTTACGTCTCCTATTACCAGCTGCACCTATTACAAAACATAATGTAAATCTATACTAAGACTAGCTGACCCGGCAAACGTTGTTTTGCCATACTAAAAAAAAAAGTTTGAAAAATAGATGTTGGCCGATTCTCAGACCTACTGAATGTGCATGTGAAATTTCATAAAAATCGGTCACGCCGTTTCGGAGGAGTACGGTAACTAACACTGTAACACAAGAATTATATATATAAGACTAGCTGACCCGGCAAACGTTGTTTTGCCATACTAAAAAAAAAAAAAGTTTGAAAAATAGATGTTGGCCGATTCTCAGACCTACTGAATACGTATGCAAAATTTGAGAAGAATCGGTCAAGCCGTTTCGGAGGAGTACGGTAACTAACACTGTGACACGTGAATTTTATATATTAGACTAGCTGACCCGGCAAACGTTGTTTTGCCATACAAATGTCAGGGGGGGGGGGGGGGGGACAGGGGTTTGAAAAATAGATGTTGTCCGATTCTCAGACCTAACGGATATGTACACAAAACTTCACGAAAAGCGGTCGAGCCCTTTCGGAGGAGTATGGTAACTAACATTGTGACACGAGAATTTTATATACATACTAGCTGACCCGGCAAACGTTGTTTTGCCATACTAAAAAAAAAGTTTGAAAAATAGATGTTGGCCGATTCTCAGACCTACTGAATATGTATGCCAAATTTGAGAAGAATCGGTCAAGCCGTTTCGGAGGAGTACGGTAACTAACACTGTGACACGTGAATTTTATATATTAGATTAGAAGATTATGAAGCTGAAAGGTTTATTTTAAGGCGCTAATCTCAGGAACTACTGGTTCGAATAGATAAATTCTTTTTGTGTTGAATAGTATATTTATCGCGGAAAGCTATATAACATCACGCTGCGACTAATAGGAGCGAAGCATCACAGAAAAATATTGTATAAACAAAAATAAAATTCCACGATAGATTAAAAAAGAGGAGAGCGACTCTCATAGAGTAATCTACGACGAATACACATTAGCGAGACTGCCCTAGCTACAATATCACTGTCAGAGGCGTATTTACCGTAAGGCCATAGGGGCCATGGCCCGGGGCGGCCAGTCTGAGAAAGGCGGCAAAAGCCTTCAATTTTAAAATTTAGCTTTATATCTATTAATTTATAGGAAAGCTAATTAAATTGACTCGGGGGGTCAAATCAAATAGCCCAAGGCGCTAATTTTCAAAATGCCCCTGTGATCACTGCAGTCTACATAAACATATTACGCTACTCTCGCTGTAAAGTTTGAGTATAGATTAGATTAGTCTCCAAGCTGTCTAGGTCTATTCTTTCTAGGTGGACAAAGAGTTTAAGAATATAAGGCAAACTTCGCTGTTATCTGTTATGTTATTATAGCTCATGCGTGTAATCGGGTGGTTACAAAACTAGAAGTAAAGGTTTTGAATCCTGGTTGTTATTTAAGAATTTTTTGATTTTTTTTTATACAATTTCCAAAAATCATACCGAACTAGGTTCGGACAACCAGATATTTATATGACTGTAAGTAAATCTACCTTCACTAGTGATATCCTGTCCAAACTCAGCACCAATAACTCCGAGCAATACGACAGCTGTGGTCTGTTTACGTTTCAACTCGGCCATGGAGGATGGCTTCCGAACTATCTCCTCCTCCTCTTCTTCAAATTCTTCCTCTTGCTGGAAGAGACAGAGATGAGTAAGAGAACAACTGTTTTTTTGTTACCAAATCTTTAGTCTATAAGAAACAGTTTTTTTTTATCAAGAAAGTGCAGTTTACTTTGCCAGATTTTGTGATCGACACTACCAAAATTTATTTTTAGTTAAGTTTACCTACCTTTTCAATAGGGTCCTTAGGTGCTGCGTGAGGGTTGATGCTCTCAGTATGGGTGTACAGAGGAAGGAATTGCGCCCAGTTGTCTACCAAACTCTTGCGACCTTTAGGACCTAACCTGGAGTTAACAAATTATTACAGTTGTAATTGGAACAATTACATTGTTGGAATTGTAATTGGTAGTTGGAATTCTGAACCCCGAGGCGCCAATATATTTTTCAAAACAAACAATATGTAACAGTTTCTATTGATTTAATAGTCTAAGCTCAAGCAGGTCACGAAAATGTATAAAATTAAATATATAAAACAAGTTCAGGGGCAACTAGCAAGGATTTTTAAGTTCAGATTAAGAGCAATTTTCACACCACAGACATACCTGATGGTGGGTTGACGTTTCAAAATGAGGACAAGTAACTTTAGCCTAGCTAAATTTGTACTTCATAGAAAAATGATGTTTCATATGACGTATAGCCTGTATCATAGACATACATAGATACATTTTCACTCACACATAGATTGACGGAGTGATGTAGCCATATACTGAATTTTAATTTTCTGTTCTAGGGGCCGTTCAAGTATTACGTAAGCACTATGTGGGGGCGGGGGTCTATGTATTGCTTATTTTGGATGACATGGGGGGGGGGAGGTGTAGGGGAGTCTAGATGATGATTAAGTCATCGGTAGTAAAATTACTTTTTTACACGAATGGCAACCCTCACATTGTCTTTGCTTGAAAACGAAACGCATTTTCGGGGATTCCCGCAAATAATGCATAAATGTTTAGGCACTCGCTTTAGAACAGAGTAGGGGAATTACCGCGCGCTATTCAACTGTCAAAATTTTCTCTGTCAGTGTTTTTTCTTATTGCTTAAATCATACCTAATTATAACATTAAAAAAACAATACATTAATAGAAAAATATTTACGTAAGCTTACGGGGATGGGGGGGGGGTAATAACTGTAATAAATCTACTTACGTAATACTTGAACGGCCCCCTATCAGATACTTTGCCTTAATACAAATTCCAATGTATTATGAATTAATTAATCATTTTAATGTATAGCCTTATTGCTAGCGTAAATAATTACAACAATAACTTTGTAAAAACACGTAATTAAAGTTAAATATTTATTATAACGGATATGTATAATATGTTTGTTTAAATATAAAGTAACTGTATAACTATTTAGTTAAGTTTTTCTGAATGTAATTTAAAATTCATTCATCATGCTCTTGCTATCCTGATAAATATTATCCTAATAAAGAAATGTGCAAGTTTGTGAGTATGGATGTTTGTTACTATTTCACGCAAAAATTACTGAATGGATTTTAATGAAACTTTACAATAAAATAGCTTATACATCAGAATAACACATAGGCTACTTTTTATCCCGAAAGAATACAATGTTCCCGTGGTATAATAAAAAACAAATATAAATAATAGAAATAAAATTTTGGTAATACAGTGGAAACGGCTTGACCGAGTCTTATAAAATGTTGTGTAAATCAATAGGTCTAAGAATAGGATGTAAACTAATTTTCTTATACCCGTATGTGATATCTCACTAAAATTTTATGAAGAAATTAAATAATAACAAACGAACATATTATTTAAGTCCATCCATCCATCAGCCTCTCTCCGTCCACTGTTGGACATAGGCCTCCCCCATAGAACTCAACAACGCGCGGTCCTGTGCCGCCTGCATCCAATGTCTCCCCGCGACCTTGACGATATCGTCGCTCCACCTTGTCGGGGGCCGCCCAACGCTGCGTCGTCCGGTACGTGCTCGCCACTCTAGGACTTTTCTTCCCCATCGATCATCAGTCCTACGAGCGATGTGGCCTGCCCATTGCCACTTCAGCGTGCTAACCTTTCGGGCTATGACGGACACGCCAGTTCTCCTACGGATCTCCGTGTTTCGGGTTTTATCCCGTAGGGAAATACCGAGCATAGCCCTCTCCATAGCACGCTGTGCAACCTTGAGCTTATTTGCGAGGCTGACATTTAAAGACCACGTCTCTGTTCCGTTATTTAAGTAATACCTGCTTAATTCAGCTAGTAGCAATGCTTGTGCCGCCTCTCTAACTTCAAGACAATGGTGTTGCCAGCGTCTAGCCAACATCTCCACTTGAGGGTACTTGAAACTTTTAGCACCTAATGATAAAAATATATTTAATCATATATGTTTCATTTGAGAGAATGGGGTATAATTTGGTAAGGAAGAGATTGTAAGTAGGGACTGTACTACCTGAACATACTTTCTTGGCTGATATAGCTTAATTTGGGACCAGAGGATGTTTGTGAAATGTGCATTATTATTAATAAAAGAAGATGTGTATAAATTATTAACAAAATAATCGAACCGCAATTGTAAGCTTACATCGCCGGTATACTCCAAAAGGTTCAAGTGCGTAGCACTTACAACCGTCGGGCATGTATGACAAGATATATGAGAGTGGATGATGAAGGAAGTATGTTTGGATTGTAACACATGTCGCTCTATAGTCTCTGCCTACCCCCGTGGGAAAAAGGCGTGATGTTATGGTGATGATAACTTAGCTATTAGCTTCATTGTTTAATTAAAATGTAAGTATATACTTAAGACTTGATATGATAAAATACCATACCAGCAGTAACAACTTTATCTGCCAAAAGTACACAGTGCAACGTGGCTAGAAGTGACCAGCCTTGCTTAATATGTGCTTGCTGGGCAGCTAGCTGTTCTTCTCTCTCTTCATCTGCCGCCCAGGATGAGGAGGTGCGGGTTGATGGTCTGTTGGAGAAAGGGTTAAATTTTATAACACAGTAACGTCTGGTTCGAGGTTTTATTGAAGTTAAGAAAATTGTTAAACTGTGTAAACAAAATTTATGTTTAAATAAAACTACTTTTTACGGATTTAGACGCGTATATATTTATTTCAAATTTTGGCCCGACGTTTCGGAGACTTTGCAGTCACCATGGTCACGGGTAAGACTCGGTGAGAAACTTCAGTCGTCCAAAATTTGAAACAATTATACGCGTCTAAATCCGTAAAAAGTAGTTTTATTTAAACAAATGAATCGCGCAAGTGTTAGAAAAAACAAAATTTATGTGTTAAGTCTCTCTGTCTTCAGCCCATAAACGTCCTACGGCTGGGCACAGGCCTCCTCCGCTTTAGGAGGGACTACGGTCTTATGTGCCGCGCTGACCATGCGTGTTGGCACAGGGTTTAGTTTCCAGTTTTTGGTCTCTCACAGTAGACGTTAACTGCTTATATTGTCTCTTAACTGGTTCATACAGCACCCTGAGAATGAAATGGTGTGGTGACACTTTTTATTATTAATCGGTCACCACACGGACCATATGTGTTCACTATTTATTTTTAAATCTGAAAAGCATGCATAAATATCCTAACTTCAGACTAAACCGACACGTGGAACCCAAAATTATCTTCACAATTGTGGAACTCACATGCAAGATTACTGCACATAACAAATATTAAGCTTAGTTTGAGTCCAGAGGACACAGTACCTATGAAATGTTAACGTGTATATATTACCTGTGCAATCTCCTAATGACTTCTTGTTCAGGCACGAAGCTAGCATTACTCATAGACATAAGAGTATTAGCTAGAGCCACTATGGACAGGAGATGGTTTGTGGTCAACGTTGTACTGAGTTCCCAATGCAGCTTCGATGTGAACAGTCTGTAAATGAATATTAACAATAGTTGTTAATAGAATAAAATCTTTAATTCTAATATAATATAAGTTTATTTGACGGGCCTCGTGGTATAGTGGTTTATATAACGGACTGCCGATCACGAGGTCTCGGGTTCGATTCCCGGTCAGGACAATCATTTGTGTGATATTTATACTTGTCATACAAATGTTTGTTCTGCGTCTGGGTGTTTCTATGTATTATAAGTATGTATTTACGAAAGAAAAAGTAGTATATGTAGTATATCCGTATCTGGTACCCATAACACAAGCATAGAAATATAGCTTACTTTGGGACCAGAGGACGTTGTGTCCAAATATAAAAATAAAAAAATCCGCCCCCGACTTCCCGCGTGCAAGATCTCTACTAATATTATAAAGTTGAAGAGTGTTTGTTTGAACGCGCTAATCTCAGGAGCTACTAGTCCTAGTTGAAAAATGCTTTCGGTGTTGCATAGTACATTTATCAAAATATAAGTATAGCCGATCGAATTTAAGGCCGGTAGTTTCTGCTCTGTCACAGTACCCTGACCTGGAACCTCTTAATCTCACCCTCTAAGGCCTAATCAATTTAATCTAGAAAAGAGACGTAGCCAAACTATACCAGCCATACCAAAAAACTTGAATGACATAAGTTACCTAGTAAGTTTCTCCTGTCTGACGAGTTCTGGTGGTAATTCAGAAGTAACTAGTAATGGATCGTCAGACTCAGTAGCGCAAGCTTCAGCCCAGCTGCCAAGCCAAGTGGGTAGCTGTACAGCCATGTGTCCATGTCTGGAGACCACACCGAAACATACTGGTACCTAGATAGAGTCATACAAAAACATATAAATATAACAATACAAAAAGCCAGTTTAGAGCGAGGCATTCGTAGAGGGTTCTGTACCTACTTAGTAAAACGTATACATACTCCTTTATTATGGCTTAAGCCATTAAATTTTAGAGTTGAAGTGCATAGAGTTGCCAACAAATCTTTATCTCTAGTTATTATAAAACGAAGTCGTTATTTTTATATGTATGTCTCTTTATGAACTTCAAAAATATGCAATGGATTTTGATGCGGTTTTTTAATAGATAGGGTGATTCCAGAGAATAGCTTTTTTTGTATAATTTGTTAAGAGGATACTGGATAAATAGCTTCGTGCATTTTTCTACGTACGAAGTTTTCATTGTTATTTAGTTTGAATGGCTAGAGCTCTAATTTTTAAGTATATGTTTTTTCAATATATGATCTAGGATCGCATAAACTCAGAAACGCGATTGAAAAAAGTTTTCTCGATAGAAAATCTTAGCGAAACAACCTTTCTCATTTTTTTTTTTCATTTGTCGGTCTATTATCGCGTATTAACTAATGAAATAACTTTAAAAACATAAGTAACTATTATATATAGAAACACGTAAATCAGAATTAAAATATATTTAGTAGATTTTGAGTAAACAAAAAAAATATCCCTAATTCTTAATTTTCTATACCTACTAGCTGTGTTAATATGTACATGTCGACGATAATATTGATGTAGGCCCTTAAGGTTTTGTTTCTTAATACCACGCGTACGTAGTTGCGGACAACGGCCACAAGCAATAAATAAGTTAAATAATCTACTGAGTTCAAAAACTAAAAACACGCTTGAAAATCCTAAATATTTTTTTAAATTATTGGATTGTCAATCCGACGACTGCAAGTTGGTGAGAATCACTTTTAAAGATTCCGTTACATAGCTTATTATATTGATAGATACATACCGAACTTATATAAGCGTGTTAAATAAAACTAAACAATAAGTTGTCATAGTTTCCATATAGGTTTGCGCTTTGACAGTTTTCAAGTCTCTATGATAGCGGCAATTAACCTGTAGGTTTTAATACCCTTGCACATGTCGAAAATAATTCAAAAATGTAGTTCAACTTTCTTCCTTACTTTCCGATCAATAGCCTTTGCTCTGGCCTGGCTTTCTAGTAGGGCTTTAAAATATTAATATTACCATAGGTCTTAAGAGTCCAAGCTTCGACTCGCAGACGATATCCAAGTCAGGGTCGAGACCCCAAGCGTGGAGTAACGATATGAGGATCTGCGCAATCTCCATGGTGTGAGGCGGTTCTGCCAACGACATGTCTCTGGGACGCTGGCGTTTACCTTGGTTGGCATCATCTGTAACAAGAGAAAAAGGCTTTACTAAACATTTGTCTGGTAAAATTAGTGAATGTCCAATGTGGACCAATGTCCGTTTCGTAGAAGGTTTCAAAAAGTGCTTTATATTCTATACTAATATTATAAGAGTTTATTTGTTTGAACCCGCTAATCTCAGGAACCGGTGGTTCGGATAATTTTTTTTTTGTGTTTGTTAGTCCATTTATCGAGGAAGGATTTAGGCTACACGATATCATGCTGCGACCAATAGCAGCGAAGCATTATTGAAAAATATTCCAAAACGGGGAAAATTACGCATACGGAGTCGCGGACAGCAGCTAGTGTAAAAATATGGGCCGTATTTAGAAAATACGATGCTTGTGGCGTACTTTGTAGTTACTACGCAGGAGACATGGCTTTGAATATCAATTAAAGACAATTTACGTGAAAGCACATACTGGATAAATTGCTTAGAATAAATTGAGGATGGCTAAAGTCCTCCACTTTGAGAGGGATTACAATCTACAATACCGCGCTGACCAGGCGTGTTGGCACAGGGTATATTTTTGAGTTTTCCGTCTCTCACAGAGGAAGTTACCTGTGTAACCCTCAGCTGACTATTACAGCGTCCTGGGAAGGGAAATGGGGTTGTGACACTTGTGTGCCTAATCCATCACCACACGGAATATATGATGACTCAATAGACAGTCAACATGTCAGATTTTTACGAACCATTTTATATGTGTACGGGGAACCCTAAAATATTTAAGTCGCATAGAGGAATAAAACCAGATCGTGAATTAGTATTCTTGTATCAGTTACAACAAGGACAGGAATTACGCTGCACGGCTTTCGAACTCACGGCCCCGCGTATTACGACATACACAACGTGTCACTAATATACCGAATTATCATATTTTTTAAATTTTTTAGTCTCAGGGCATTTTAACATCGTTATCGTGCAGGTCGTGTGTTCGATTCTCACTCAGTCATAAATACGCGTTGGAAGACACGTAACTTTAGCCTAGCCATGTAGTTTTCGCAAACAACAAACGTCACTATTACAAGCAATAAAACAAGTAGTCCAATAGAAAGAGAAGATCTGTCTATGGTTTAAATTAACCTATGGCGTGTATCATAAACATACATAGAACGTATTTCACGCATACTCGTAGATATATGTAAGTGGCTTCAAACCGGCTAAGTGATGTAGCCATACACACTGCATCTGGTAAATCTGTGGTACCGTGCTTAAAGGTACTACTATGTCTTTATATTTGCTTCTTTCTATTTAAATAATTACCGAGATTATTAAGAGTTAAAAAGTAGATACCTAATTAAGATTAAACGAGACAGTTTGTAAGAATGTATGGGGATGTGGATGGATGTGTATTGTGTATCTGTTTGTCACTTATTCATGCAAGACCTAGGTACTTGCTAAATGTGACCAAATGAAGCTTTTAGCGAGTATATTTCGTATATAGAGAAAGTAAATTAATTTGCTTACAATATATTCTAACAAAATGAATTTACATAACAAAAAACGAACACAATAATTCAATTAATAATTATGATAGATTGTATAAAACAACAATAATGGATTACTGTGTGGTCACACTATTACATCGAGATTATTACATAAATGTAAATTGATATAGCTAACCCATAATGTACCTCGCGGGGTGTAGTTAGTTTAAGTGACTTGCGTTCACGAGGTCGCGGGTTCGATTTAAACATAATTAACATGAACATGGATTAATATGGACAATTATTATTTACAAAATCTCTTTTGCAAAATTTTCCCCGTTTTTGTACCATTGCTTCGCTTCTATTGGTCGTAGCGTGATGTTATATGGACCAAAGCCTTCCTTGACAAATGTACTATCCTAACACAAAAATATTTTTTCAATTCAAACCAGTAGTTCCTGAGATTACCGCGTTCAAACAAACAAACAAAAAACTCTTCAGCTTTATAATATTAGTATAGATATACATAAAATTCGTTAACAAACTCCTCGACAAATTTTAAAGTGCATATCTGGTCTATGAATCGTTTAACATTTGTTTTGTATATCCCAGGGTCGTAAGAGTACGTAAGAGAAACTGCGGGACAGCTAGTGTATTACATAGATAATTTCGCTCTCATGTCATTCACAAGCTTAGTTTGGGATCGTATGTTAATTTTAAATAGTAGCAGATTTAGTACCCAAATTATTATAAGTAAAACTACTTTTTAGGGATTTAGATATTTACGCGTGTATTTGTTTTAAATTTTAGCCCGACGTTTCCGAGACTATGCTGTCAACAAAAACACGCGTCTAAGTCCGTAAAAAGAAGTTTTATTTAAACAAATGACTGTCTCGCAAGTGTTAGAGAATACCAAATTTTTTTTTTATCAAAAACCGTCTGACCAAAAATTACAATCCTTGACTCAGAAAAAAAATCATAAAGTAATATCAATAAATTTATAACTGTCCATAAACAAAAACATTAGAGTCGTCATAAAAAAAATCTAGTTTAATGTAAAAAAAATATGACTTCCGCTTCCTCAAACGTAGTTATTATTACGTTTTAGATTAATTTAGATTATAAATAAAAATAATAATTGAAATAACTATATTATTAATATTGATGTAGGTACGGAATGGAAAATTGATAAAGTAACTATTTTTCTGTATAAGATTTTCATACTACTTCCTGCAGAACAAAAAAACATTGGAGCTATTATAAGTAGGTTTTAAGTAATAAAATCAGAAATACGGAAGTCCTGAAGACCGGTATATCCAACGTAACTTGAAAAAAAAAAACAACAGTAAGTACGACTGAAGCCTTCGTGCGCAAGTACGGAGTGTTTCGTACCATTGTTATCATAATTATATTATTCAACATCATAATATTAAACCGTCTCATGAATGTTAAGAAAATCTAAAATAATAAATACAGTGGAACTCCGGTAGTCCGGCAAACATTTTGCAGGGCAGTATGGAACTATCGAATTTGTCGGATTATAGAGTAGAGATGAAACGGATAGTAGTGTGGCCGGATACTGGATATTCGGCAAGCTACTAGGCCGGAGCGCCGGATATCCGGCTGCCGAATATTCGGACCTTTATTGCGTTGACGCGATCACTTTGATTTGATTATTGGCGCGGTGAACGAGATCGGAAAAATTCAGGCGCATTCGAGCCGCACGTAAGCGGAGATCTGGTCGACTCGGGGGGGTTCGAGTGTTATCGCGCGTGTCAGTTTGTGTTTGTTTCTCAGTTCGTTTGTTGTTTCATTCATTTTTTATCACTTGTCGTCGTGATTTTATGTTTGAATTGAATGAGATTTTTTAAAATTTTACTATCCGGTATCCGGCCGGATACTGTATTACTATTCGGTATCCGGCCGGATAGTGAAAATAAGGCCGGATAGGCCGGATACCGGATAGTTACCGGATATCCGTTTCATCTCTATTATAGAGTACTGCCTAGGAACAGTAAACAATGAACACACGCTAGGCGCACGCACCACTATCCTCATCGGCATGTAGTCAAATTCTAACTAAGCAATCAGAATCAAAACAATAGGTACCCTACGCGTCGAGCACAATAGTGACAGTGGGTACAAGTTGTAACTTGTTCAATCATGCATTAGCGAATATATACATATTATCAAAAAAGTATTCAGTAATAAATAATAGACCATGTCAGATTACAGGGTGCGCCGGATAAGCCAGGGTCCGGATTACCGCGACTCCACTGTAATCTTATAGATAAAAATCAATTGCTGTTCGTTAGTGACGCTAGAAAAAAGAGAACGGCTGGGCCGATCTTGGTGATTTTGGTCTTGTAATATTCGTGAAAGTCCAGGGAAGGTTTAAACGGTAACAAACTATATGGGGATCTAAAATTCCACGCGTACGGAGTAGCGGGCATCAGCTAGTAATAAATAAACATTTATCTATGGATTTTTCACACAACGTCGTCTGGTCCCAAAGTAAGCTATATTTCTGGAGTTCTTAGAGATTTAAACCAAATTATACTAAAACAAGGCGTTACTGAAAACCAGCGTTGTTGGCTCAAACCCACAACACTGTGCTAAGTAACGTCCTATTGTTATCCACAGACGGGACACACTACTTGCTTTGTTTGTTTGTGTATGCGTGTTTCTTTCTATGGGAAATAATAAATATTTTCTTTCTTATAGAAGAACTTTCATTTACGGTTGAATATTTTGTCCACTTTTCCTGACAACTTGCATACAGCACCACGTATTTATTTATGCGTAATAAACATGGGAAGCCAGTAAAAACCCTAAAAAAACAATAATTGTACTTATATCCTTGACATTTGATCGAATTGCTGTGTTAATAATGATATAAATGCGTGGATATATTACTTTATCATGCGTCACGAACGAACCTAAGCTATGACGTCACCCGACGACACCTGCTGTGTATGAGGTCGTGGGTTCGATTAAAAACCAGGATAATTATTTGCATGACAAACGCAATCTGCTAAACCCAACAATGTGGAGCGAATATATAATTAAAATCACAGGGAGATGCTGGATGCAAGCGGCGTAAAGGCGCTCGGTGTGGTGTTGACGGGGTAGTAGCGTAAATACGAACATAATTTGAAAAGCCGAATGAGCCTCCACTGATCCCGTTTCAATTTGTTCACACAGTTACTAGTGAATACTAATTTAATACGCTTAGTTTAGGACGACAGGATAAGTCGATAAAGGCATTATATGAATGGTAATAAGGAAACAATAACTGCAAGTTCAAAGGCAGGTTATACTTCTTTAACATTCGAAAGTTAACTTAATACTTATATAAATAATAAATAAATATTCATGGACATTTCACACAACGTCCTCTGGTCCCAAGCTAAGCTTATTAAGCTTGCGTTATGGGTACCAGAATACGGATATAATACATAAACTACTTTTCTTTTGTAAATACATACTTATAATACGTAGAAAACACCCAGACGTAGTACAAACATTTGTATGATATTTATGAATATCACACAAATGATTGTCCCAAGCGGGAATCGCACCCGCGACCTTGTGAACGGCAATCCAGTACATGAACCACTACGCCACGAAGCCCATATGGATGTATTACAATTGATTTACATTCACTTAAACTCAACCGGAACGACAAGTGAAAACATTACATGTCACCTGATCTTAAATTAGTGAAGGAAAAAGAGTGTCAACTTTTATCGATAAAATCACAGAATAAAATCAAGAGATAAAGTTTGTAATACGTATGTAGGGAGTAAAATCTAAAAATAATAGTCCGATCATTAAAATATAACTATTAGGAAGCTATACCTTGCGAGAGTGCTGTACGCTGGGTATTATAATGTTATGTTTCTATATTGTAATAGTAATTCGAAATTCGAGGAGTATGAAATCGTAGACAACAGCTAGTAAGATAAACTTGACGAGCATTTCGACGGACTTCGTGGTCTAGTGGTTCATGTAACGGACTGCCATTCACGAGGTCGCAGGTTCGATTCCCGCTCGGGACAATAATTTGTGTGATGTTTATAAATATCATACAAATTTTTGTACTGCGTCTGGGTGTTTCTATGTATTATAAGTATGTATTTACAAAAGAAAAGTAGTATATGTATTCTATCCGTATTCTGGTACCCATAACACAAGCATATAAGCTTGGCTTGGGACCAGAGGACGTTGTGTGAAATATCCGTGAATATTTATTTATTTATTTCAAACACAGTAACTCGGTTAAGAGAACGGCTTTAAATAAATAGAACCGCATGAAATAACAAGTTTTATTAAATTTATACTGACAACCTAACTATTTGAGATCTATTTATGTGTAAACAGTATTATATTAAAACTAAAGGCACAAAATTTATGTATGGAATTATTAAAAATATTTAAAATTTTGAAAGGGTGACCAATTTTGTGACGGCAAATCACGTCTTTTTCGACAAAAAATCGGAATATCGATATTATATCGATAGTTTCATAGGCAACTCTTTCACATCACTAGTAACCAGGGCGATCACCTTGCATTATAAGAAAGTATATGCCCACATATTATGCACACAGCAGGTTATAATAGTAACTTAGAGTTCCGTATTAAAATGGTCACATACAACAAATAATAAAATAAATAAACATTATTTATGTTTTATTGTATTGACAAGTCCGTGAGGTGATGGGTTAAGAATATAAGTGCCACCCCCTTTTTTCCTTCCCATGGTGCTGTAAAAGTCAGCTAAGGAACATTGAACACAGATAACATCCACTGTGAGAGACGGAAAACTCGAAAATAAAAACTGTGCCAACACGCCTGGTCCACGCGGCATCGGCATGGTGGATCGTAATCTCTCCTAAAGTGGAGGAGGCCCGTGCCAAACAGTGGCACGTTAACGGGCTGGAGAGACAGTATTGAAAAGTTCCATAAAAATCCACTCAGTAGATTCCTGCGTGAAATTTAATCAACCATACAAACTTTCGTGTCTGTAATATTTAAAAATGAGAAACTCGGTATGGAACCGCCAGTTTGCGAGTTTGCCACGAACTTGATTGAGTTTTTATACAACGTGTGTATCAAGGCCAATCAGATACGTATAATAAGTTAACTTAACGGTCAACATTTAATTAACTTTATACGGATATTCATTACAGTAATGAACAAAGACTAATAAAATGTTACTGACTCGTTTATTGTAAAGGAGATAAAGGCTCAAAAGGTGTTCAGCTCATGGTTTAAATGAGAGGGACTTGACTTTAATATGTGGAAAGCATGATGAAGTTGATTTGAGTATTCTATTCTCTCCAGCCCATTGACGTGAGCGTTATCTGTTACAATTCAAACATACTTCCTTGGTTTCACTAAAATTCATACATCAGGTCAAGCATTTCCATCTAAATTTATATTTATGTTTATGAAAAAAAAACTTTAATTATAAGTTATCTTAAATTCTCAAGGATTTTTTATTGTCTCTAACACGTAAACTTTGACCTAACATTTACATACAAAACTGCAATTACAAATCCTTTTGAGAATTACATAGAAGCCTTCATATCGTTCCCATGCAATTACAGCACGCGATTATCTCGAAACGAATCGATTACAACATATAGATAACCTGTTTGCATCGATTACAATTATCGATAAAACGTGGAACAACCTTAGTTCCTTTTTTAAATTAATAATAATTTGTTTAGTTCAAAAACTAAAAAACACGCTTGAAAATCCTAAATATTTAATAAATAATTGCATTGTCATCGGACCCCAATATGTGTAAATAAACTAAATTGAATTAAAGATTTGGTAAACATGTGCGGGAACCATGATAGCTCAGTTGGGAGAGCAACGGAACGGTATTCCTAGGTCGTGGGTTCAAGTCCCACTCGTGGTTATCATTTTTTCTACTATAATTTACAATAATTTGTGTGATATTTATAATTGTCATATAAATGATTATCCTGCGTCTGGGTGTTTACTATGTATTATAAGTATGTATTTACAAAAGAAAAGTAGTTTATGTATTATATCCATATTCTGGTACCCATAACACAAGCATGATAAGCTTAGCTTGGGACCAGAGGACGTTGTGTGAAATGTGCATGTATGTAAAAAAAAACAAAAATAACTTAACAACCGTCAAAAATGCAACATTTACAAAACAAACGACCTCTATTACATTAAAATAGAGCTTTGCGTATATGAATTGTCTCAAATTTAAATACTCACAAATGATTATATGTAAGATAAACATATAAAACAGTTCGTGGGAGTGTCATGTGCTAGTTCTCATAGTGTTTATATTATATGTATATCATCAACATGATCTAAGTACGCAAGGATATCGACATCACTTGAAATATACGTCTACAATGATGTGAAATTATACTAGCACCTAGCATTTTGGCTTTGTAAGCCCAAACACCGAATTACAGACCGTAATTTAAAATAAAATCTCTGATTTTTCACACATTTGCGTAATATTTAATTTAATTTTATAGTTAGTATGTAGCGTAATGCTACGGCTCCACCATACATAATGAAATAAATAATTGGTCAAGTGCGAGTCGGACTCGCGCACGAAGGGTTCCGTACCATTATCTATGCAACATAAGGCAACGTTATTAGTATCGAGCAAGAAACGGTGGTAAAAAAATCATGTTTGTTGTATGGGAGCCCCCCTTAAATATTTATTTTATTTTATTTTTAGTATTTGTTGTTATAGCGGCAATAGAAATACATCATCTGTGAAAATTTCAACTGTCTAGCTATCACCGTTCTTGAGATACTGCGTACGGAACCCTAAAAATCATGTTTGTTGTATGGGAGCCCCCCTTAAATATTTATTTTATTTTATTTTTAGTATTTGTTGTTATAGCGGCAATAGAAATACATCATCTGTGAAAATTTCAACTGTCTAGCTATCACCGTTCTTGAGATACTGGGTACGGAACCCTAAAAATCATGTTTGTTGTATGGGAGCCCCCCTTAAATATTTATTTTATTTTATTTTTAGTATTTGTTGTTATAGCGGCAATAGAAATACATCATCTGTGAAAATTTCAACTCTCTAGCTATCACCGTTCTTGAGATACAGCCTGGTGACAGACGGACGGACGGACGGACGGACGGACGGACAGCGAAGTCTCAGTAATAGGGTCCCGTTTTGACCCTTTGGGTACGGAACCCTAAAAAAGGCCAAGTAGGAGTTGGACTCGTATACGAAAGGTTCTGTATCATTATTTTCATCATATATTCGCGACCAAGAATTACGGGATAGGGACAGGAGAATAATGATGATGCGTATTTTTTGTTATAGAATCAACTGATTTACATAAACTCTAAAAATTTCAGCTGTTTCGCTTTCACCGCTCCAGAGATACAGTGTGATATCAGACGATCAGTCGCGTTTTGATACGGAGCTCTAAAAATGTAGTTTATTAGCCTATTGCAGCTCACTGCTGGACGTAATGTGTGCCACAATACACTGTTAACGCACATATAACACGCTAATAAAGTCGTACCCTTAGTCTAACACTGCATTTTTTTTCAACACGCGTAATCTTGCAACTATTTCGTTTAAATAACATTAACTGGACGTTTTTGGAACAAAACTGATAACATCTTAACAAACAGACACTTTTAAAATGGCGGTTGTTAAATAAATAAAGTTTAAACCATTTTGTAATAAAACGAATTACTTACTTTACATATAAGGGAAGTATATTGTAATATTTTGTAATATACGGCCGCTGCCTACGCTCAGATTATTATCATTTATAATATCACGCTTTGAGGGATAGGCAGATTACTAAATAGGTTTTGTTAGACACAGTTATTAGTATAGTCAGACACAAAAAATTGACCTGAGCGGGAATCGAACCATTGCGCATTGACGGTGTTGCCATCTGAAACCATTAAGTGAATGATACCGGTGTAAATCCAGGGCATTTCGCTAGCTTTAAACATATATATAGCTTAACTTAACTTAAGCAACATATATTTTAGTCCCTAACTTTTCTTTCCATTCCATGGTTGCCTGGAAGAGATCACTTTATGTGATAAGGCCGCCATTTGTACCTAGTTTTAAGCTTAATTTCTGTTTTCTGTTTCTTGTAAATGACTACAATAAAGAGTTAATCTATCTATCTTAACATATATCTTGGGATTTTGTCTAAATGACGTCACAACAAGATTATTATAGATACCCAGATTATTATCGATCTATTAAATACCAAATTAGCATTACACTTACAAAACTAAACTACATATTCTACACAACATAATTTAGAGTTTAAATTCATTTAAAGTCTTATTTCTGATGTATTTATTTAAAATAGCGAGGCAGTGTCCCCAGCGAGGTTAGATCATTCAGTTGTGGGTCCGGCGACTGACCATGGTTATGGAATGTGGGGTGAAAGGCGATGGAGTGCTTTATATGTAATAATACACGTCAGCCGGAAGATAATGATAAATCCTTGATTGATTGTGTAAAATCTGTATTTAATACGAATTATATTTGTAACAACGTCCGTGTCCGTGTGGTGACGACTTAAAAATACGAGTGTCACCACTCTACTTCCTCCCGAAAAGCGCTGTAAAAGCCAAATAACATTACAATCAAATATCTTTAGTAAGTTAACGCTATACCAACACTCCTGTTGAGCGCGGCACAGTAGACCACAATCTCTCCCAAAGTGGAAAAAGTCCCAAAGTCTGACATTAATGGGCTAAGAAACAAAGAGTGAGATTAACAGCCGTATTCACAAACGTTACTGTGAGGTCTCATAGTAGGCATGGACGCACAGGGGTAGCAAAATCATTTCACAAACAATACTTATGTGGTGAAGCGCACTATGCGTTTGTTAAACTGAACGCATAGCTAAGTTTTGTCTATGGATACAAAGGCTCGATGTACGGAACGCACTGAACAGTGTTACCCTTTGCACAGTGCATCAACACTTAAGTACTTACTTAAGTAAATATTGTTTGTGAATACGGGTGTGAATCTCGAAGTAGAGGAAGTTGTGCCCAAAAGTGTGACGAGAATAGGCTAAGAAAATTGGTCAAGCGCGAGTAGGACTCGCGCACGAAGGGTTCCGTACCATTATCTATGCAACATAAGGCAACGTTATTAGTATCGAGCAAGAAACGGTAAAAAAATCATGTTTGTTGTATGGGAGCCCCCCTTAAATATTTATTTTATTTTATTTTTAGTATTTGTTGTTATAGAGGCAATAGAAATACATCATCTGTGAAAATTTCAACTGTCTAGCTATCACCGTTCTTGAGATACTGGGTACGGAACCCTAAAAATCATGTTTGTTGTATGGGAGCCCCCCTTAAATATTTATTTTATTTTATTTTTAGTATTTGTTGTTATAGCGGCAATAGAAATACATCATCTGTGAAAATTTCAACTCTCTAGCTATCACCGTTCTTGAGATACAGCCTGGTGACAGACGGACGGACGGACGGACGGACGGACGGATGGACGGACGGACGGACGGACGGACGGACGGACGGACGGACGGACAGCGAAGTCTCAGTAATAGGGTCCCGTTTTTACCCTTTGGGTACGGAACCCTAAAAAAAAGAGAAGTAAGATTAATATAAGCGTTATTTTCAAAATATTTAAACAAATGATAACATTACATTGCACTAATAAGCGATAAGCTAAAATAAACCAACCAAGGAGCTAAAACTATAAAAAAGTTTAAAATCACAACATTAGCTAACATAACTGAAATAATTGAAATAAAACCATTAAATAATTTGAAACCTATTAATTATTTAGATTAGATAAAGCAATTAAATTAAAAATTTAATTGCAATTATAATTTATTGCAATGTCCTGTCAAACGAAGTAATATATATTAATAATAAATTAGTTTTCAAAAGAATAATAACAATATTAGTGATCGCGAACTCCGATTTTAAATAATGATAAAAGTAATATTTCTATTGGATCAATATCTTGGAAACGGCTGTAACGATATCCATAGAATTTCACACGTGAGCTATATTAGGGGGACAATAATAGTCCCTAATAAAACTTTGGCTCAACCCTGGTAAATGGTTTTTCTAGTGTCATAGTTTTTTTTTGTTTGCCACAATAATGGCACTCTTATTCGCCACGTTCTTTGCTCGCAATATATGCGAGCAAAGAACGTGGCTAGTAAGAGAATAAATTACGATATCTCTGAGCACTATGTCGTTATTCCAAGTATAAGTTTGTGTAAGAGTTACTACTTCAAGTGTACCAAGTGAATGGGTGCGACGATACTTACCTGACCAGACACGCTCCTGTATATAGATTGTGCTACAGAGACCACGATTAATGGTTATCTAAGGATTTTATATTTATTTTAGATTTGATAATTTGCTTAGTTCATTAACTAAACAACACGTTTGTAAATCCCATTATTTTTAATTATTGCAGTGTCATTGTTCCTAAATGTGCGCGCAGGTGCGCGCAGAATTTCAGATTCATTTCAAATTCTGCGCACATATTTAGGAGTACTACTGCAAGTGGGTGCAAATTATTTTCGCAGATTCTTTTACCTAGATTATTACATTGATAGATTCGTACGAAGCTAATAATAATCTGGTCACCATTTTTCTCTAAAAACTGTAAGGCATACATTTTTTCATACATAACCCATACATTTTTCTCTAAAAACTGTAACCGTCAAGAAATATTCTGAGTCGATTATCGACTTTTTCATAACTAAGTACCTAAAACTCGACACTAGATCTTCGAAGAAGAGGCTTGGTCCGTGTAATACAGTAGTAGCAAAATGTCTGTGTGGTGACGGATTAAGAACACAAGTGTCACTATACTTTTTTCTTCTCAAGGTGCTATAAAAGTCAGTTAAGGGATATGGTACATTGATAACATCCTCTGTGAGAGCCGAAAGCTCGAATATAAACCCTGTATCAACACGCCCGGTCAAAGCGGAACATTAGAGCATAATCCCTCCCAAAGTGGAGGATGCCCGTGTCCTTTTGCGCCGGTCTTCATGTTGATGGGATAAGACTGAATTGAGACAATTTACGAAGTTTTTGCACTGTATTTAATGAACTGTAATGTGGTTTACAATATTAAATTGTCGTCCGTACAAAAAAGAGCTGGAGAGAGAGAGAGAGAGAGGTAAAAAATGCACCACGATGATCTGAGCCATAGAAACAGCAACTTTAGAAAGCTGCTTTGGTATTGGCTGCTATAAAAACTGCCATATAGTTATCTACACTAACATCATAAATACTGGTTTGAATTGAAAAATTCTGTTTGTGTTGGATAGTCCATTTATCGAAGAAGGCTATAAAAGCCTATAAAACATTACGGCGCCGCCAATAGGAGTGAAGCATTCGTGAAAAATACTGCAAAAAACGTGGAAAGTTTTCTGAATTTCACGCGTACGAAGTTAGTACCAAATAAAATTGTGTTCAAATGTGTGTGTATAAATTCAAACGTATGGTCACCTTAGTGTAGAGACAATAGAGCCAAGATAGTCATATACATAGTGCAATAAGATTACAGATTTCATTGTGAGAACATACTAATATAATATAAAGCTCTCAATACGTGCGGTTACTTATGTAATAACCTCACGACTTTATTGTTTAGAGTGGGCAGAATGGTGGCGTGTAGTAGTGTAACTTTGAAAGGCGGATTAACAAACGAAGTAGTAAGAGACCGTTGTGGTTGGAAGGTGTAATGACTAGAATAAATTTAAGAATATAAAGAGATTATATAGCACTAATGCTTTGCTCCTATAAACCACAGCGTGATGTTATATAGCCTACAGCTTTCTTCGATAAATGGGGATAGTCCATTTATCGAAGAAAGCTGTAACACAAAACACAAAAATAAATTTTCAATTCGAACCAGTAGTTCCTGAGATTAGCACGTTCAAACAAACGAACTCTTCAGCTTTATAATATTTGTATAGGTTTATAATTATATTTTATGCCTGGTTAGTTGAAGCTTTGCGTAAAACTAAAATGAGATTACAAGTATCCTCTTACATACATTTGAAACTAATAATATGTACCTAACATATTATATTACCTAATTATTAGATTTTAAACATGTTTACTTTTTTATACGACTAGGGTTGTACGCACTTGACTACACACAACTTGATTTCAAGTCATAATTAAATAATAATGACCATGGTGACTGCAGTCTCCGAAACGTCGGGCCAAAATTTAAAACAAATATACGCGTCTAAATCCGTAAAAAGTAGTTTTATCATAATTAAATATTATTATTTCAAATAGGTAAGATTAAAAAGCTCTTTTAAAACGTCAGCGGCTAGGCATCTGTTCCAAAAATGAATTCTATGGAGAAGAACAGACACGAAACTTCATGGATATAATTTTTTTTTTAATGGAAGAGCCAAGGTGTTTACACCCCCCTCAGATGTCGAAAATAGTACTCAAATATCCATGAAATGAAGGCATAACTACAATTTCTCACGTAAAACATATTGTCTGTTTGTATGTTACAACAATAGGGTACTAAAAATAATATTACGTAAAGGTCGTATACAATATGTCATAATAATTTAGCGACCAAGAGTAATTATGGACGTAACAACTACGAATATTATAACTTACTTCATATTTTACGCAAACTACGCACTTGATACCGTGCTCATATGAGCGTAGATTAAGTCTTGAAGACAGTAAATGAACTTAGCTAGAGGCCAAAAGACTGGGTAAAATTATCATTATTATTACATTTATATAGTACTAGCTGTTGCCCGCAACTCCATCAGCGTGGAATTTGTAAAATTTTTTTTTCTCATTCAAAGGTAGCCTGTGTCCTTTACCAGGGTCTGAAGATTTTCTGTGCCAAATTTCATCAAAATCGGTGGAGGTTTTAGCGGGAAAGCGTAACAGACAGACAGAGTTACTTTCGCATTTATAATATTAGTAGGGATTAGTCATACCGAACCCAAATAATGGAATAAGGGTAGGAAAATGATGATGATGATTATTTGTTATTGTAGCATCAACTGATGTACATAAACCGTAAAATTTTTAGCTTTATAGCTGTCACTATTCAAGAGATACAGCCTGGTGACGGACGGAGGAACAGTCAGCGAATTCTCAGTATCAGGGTCCCGTTTCACCTTTTAGTACGGAACCCATACAACGCAAGTCGTTTAGTGCAAAATGGTTTCAATTTCTACCAGCATCCTCACTGGTTGTGCAGAGGAATTAACACACGAGAGATATAGAACGAAGTCGTAAGAGAATAAGGGGTAAAGATGTAGTGATGTAAGTATGAAAAAGAGTGGTTTAGTCATGTGGAGAGGATGTACCGCCTAAGAAAGACATAATAACTTTATTAATAGCGATGTTCCTCTTAAGCATCTAGTGCATTAAGCCTTTAAAACCGTCCAGCGGGTGTATTATGAGCTTTTTAAAAATCATGCAAGTTCCAGGCCGGCCGTACACTGCCTGGCTAAATTACGTATTATGGCAGATATAAAACATTTAGTTGAAAATTTTTAGTTAGTACTTAAACTTTTAGTTGTACCTTCTCTTATAAGGATATTATTAATCTATGACTGGTTTAGCGAACTGACTGGCTGGGAGTTATGTACATATTGCGAATTTGGCAGGCAGTTCAATTCACGCGTAAGCTGCCTGGAAATAAGAGCTATAATACGACAGCAGATACATGAGTATAAATGAAACCAAGAAATAATGATAGATCATAGCAGATGTTACTTGTCCGTGTGGTGACGGATAATAAAAGTGTTACCACCCCTTTTCGTTCCCAAGGTGCTGTAAAAGCCTGTTAAGGAATATTGTACATAGACAACGTGTTATTTGAGAGATAATGTCCTCGAAAATATACCAAACGGCTGGTCAGAGCTACATAGCAGACCATAAACTCTCCCAATGTGAAGGAAGCCCTACAGTGGGACGTTACAAAGCTCACGGGATAAAGGCGTGACGTCATGTATGTATATGTATGTGGTGTATAAGTTTACACAATGATTTAATGACGTCTTACACAGTAATATGACGTTCGTTTCAAAATGACGGCATTGTTACTAGGAAACTAGTTATTTTGTATACAAGTTATTAAGCAAATACGTATATAATTTACGGCTACAGGTGATATCGAAACTGGCTGTACTTTAAATGATGCAATACACGGAAATTTATAACGACAATCCCTTGTTATATTGACCAGCTTGTCGATAATATATTATTACTAGATGGTCTGGCACGAGTTGTTACAGAAAATTCATGAAATACTGCTATGAAAGATTTGCTTAGTAAAAGACTAACAACTAAAAACCACATGCTTGTGAAAATCCTGGATATTTCCCCAAATTACTGTCATCGGCCCTTAATATGTGTGCAAAATTTTTGTTCAAGCCGACTTTGTTAAAAGGTGAAAATTCTTTGAACAGATTTCTTTTTCGGAGGGTCTTTAAAGATTCAATAATAGAAAAATAGTGTTAAAAAAAATAGGCAGTAGGGGCAGAAACGTGAAATGTTATAAGTATTATTTTGTTGCCCAATCATAAAATGTTTAAACTCGCAAAATTTGTATTATAAGTATGTATTTACAAAAGAAAATTAGTTTATGTATTATATCCGTATTCTGGTACCCATAACACAAGCATAATAAGCTTAGCTTGGGACCAGAGGATGTTGTGTGAAATGTCTATGAATATTTATTTATTTTATTTATTTATTTAAAATAGTTATGAGTTTCGCCACTGCGCTACTCATCTTAAAAACTGCTGTTGCTTGCAACTTAATACGCGTGGAATCTATACTAATATTATAAAGCTGAAGAGTTTGTTTGTTTAAACGCGCTAATCTCAGGAAACTCTGGTCCGATTAGAAAAATTCTTTAGTGTTCAGTCAGTCCATTTAGCGAGGAAGGCTATAGACTATATGACATCACGCTGCGACTAATAGGAGAGAAGCAGTAGTGAAAAATGTTACAAAAACGGGGAACATTTTCTAAATACTACGCGTACGAAGTCGCAGGCAACAGCTATTTTAAAAATAAAACATTAACAAATTATACAAAAAAGCTATCCTTTTGAACAACTCTATGTATTAAAAAACCGCATCAAAATACCTGCCATAATTTTGAACAATTAGCCTACTCAGGAACATACATACAAAAAAAACGACTATGTTTTATAATAAGTAAAGATCTGGCTCGTTCTAGCTGATTTTGGTTTAGAGAAAATTCGTAGTCCAGAAAGGTTTTTAACGAAGAGCAAATATTAGAAAATTGCGACGAAAATAACAATTCCATCTTAACTGTCAGTGTGCAAGGAAAACTGCAGGGCGCAACTAAAGAAATCCAAAAAATTAAAAACTTTACATCGAAATAGGACAATGCGGATGTGATGACATTATAAATAAATCTAATATATAAAATTCACGTGTCACAGTGTTAGTTACCGTACTCCTCCGAAACGGCTTGACCGCTTCTCAAATTTTACATACATATTCAGTAGCTCTGAGAATCGGACAACATCTATTTTTCAAACTTTTTTTTTTTAGTATGGCAAAACAACGTTTGCCGGGTAGTAACAGCTAGTAAATTATAAATATTCACTGACATTTAACACAACGTTTTCTGGTCCCAAGCTAAGCTGATATGCTTGTGTTATGGATACCAGAATACAGATAAAATACAAAACTACTTTTCTTTTGTAAATATTATATACTTATAATACATAAAGACACCCAAACATTTGTATAACAGTTATAAATATCACACAAATTATTGTTCCGAGCGGGGATCGAACCCGCGACCTCATGACAGTCCATGTCATGTAACATGACACTAGACCACGAAGCCCGTCATATGGTAGACAAACTTTCATAATAGCAATGTTACAAAGGTTCCGTCTCCAAATTGCTAAATTAAGTGAACTAGTAATGTAACTAATACATTTCACAATATACATTAAAATATAACAACCGACATCAAATATTTCTACAATTTTTAAGTAACACACAAGTCCAGTAAACTAAATTCTGCTATTTAAAATATCTTATTTATAAAATTCTTTGAAACAACTCGATTGATTTTTATAAAACTTGTCTGTGTCTATTTTTATACCCCTAGGTAAAAGATAACATCCTCAGATATAAAACTCGCGGCACAGTAGACCGTATATAATACCTTCCAAATTGGAGGAGGCCCGGGTCCAACAGTGGGACGTTAGGTAAAAGAAACTGCAGGGCACAGCTAGACTAATTAGGTACAAAATTTCTTGTATCAGAGTATTACTCACCATTACAGATAATAAATAATAATAAACATTCATGGACATTTTACGCAACGTCCTCTGGTCCCGAGCTAAGCTTATATGCTTGTGTTAAGGGTACCAGAATACGGATGGAATACATATAAAAATTTTTTTTTGGAAATACGTACTTATAATACATAGTAAACACCCACAAATATATGTACCTACAACGTCATGTACAAACATTTGTATGACAAATATGACAATTATAAATATCACACAAATGACTGTTCCGTGCGGAAAGCGAACCCACGACAACGCGAACGACATCCAATCCAACATCCAAGTAAGGAGAAAAGTTTAAATTAGTCTGATTATAACAGCAAGAATCGAGGAATATAGAATAATATAGATAAAAGCGAGCGTTAATCCTTATTATTTTATAAATGTGAAAACGAAAACGAGATGATGACACAATAAAAATATTGACGAGTTTAAGTGTTAATGTGTGGAACAAAATCATAGCGCGATTTAAAAATTGTACAACGCCATCTATCGAGCGGAGTAGTTAGCTTCTGTTTGTTAAGGTTTGATTTCATAATTTCACGCGTACGAAGTCGCGGGCAACAGCTAGTAAATGATAATTCTTTGTCATCATATTCGTCGTATGTATATGCCTTGTTTTTTTTATTTAAAATAATGATTAGGTTTCTAAAATCAATCATCTCTATGTTTTTTAAATTACATATTTTTTTATTAACACTAGCTATTTCGTTTGAAGAAAGTTTGTGAAATTTCATTTAATAAATATTTATAGACACAAAATTAATTAAAAAATTATTAATTCAGTCGGCATTTTGTGTATTTTACAAAAAAAAATACATGCGTTTTAATATTATAATGACTATTAGAGATTTCACCCCTTTCATGGAAACTTTTCCTAATTATAATTGATTGAAATCCTAATAGTCTAAAGCTGGAGAGTTTGTTTGCTTGAACGGGCTAACTTCAGGAACCAATAGTCCGATTTAAAAAAATCTTTCAGTGTTAGATAGTACATTTATCTAGGAAAGCTATAGGCTATATAACTTCACAGTGCGACCGATAGGAGCGGAGCATCAGTGAAAAATGTTGCAAAAACGGGGGAAAAATATAAAACTTAATATTTAAATGTGGTTTCATTTGAATGAACTACGCAAGTGTTAGCGAACCTTAAAATTTTTGTAACCCTGATCGTTTCAGATGTACTTCTCCCAACATTTACATACGAAAGTATTTAACCGGAATGCAGCTATATTATATATATATATCTGTATTATCATGAGTCATACTAAAGATCTTGTTTGTAATATATTCGACTTGTAGTAGTATTGTAGTTGTAATAATCTCGGTCAAGGTGATTTATTAAATATCAGCGTATTTATTCGGTCTTAATAAGTGATTTCAAAAAAGGAAGTTGCCGATTTGGTTATTATTTTTTCTTTTAGTTTGTCCTTGTGATGTATGATTTTGCCAATGTATGGCTGGTTGGCAAGAACTGGCGTGGTAAAAAGCAGTATGTTTGTTTCTGATTAAATGATCAAAAGCCAGATGAATATTTAAAACTAGCTTTGAATTATGAGCGTAACTACCACCGTTACGGGACCTTCAGGCCCGAGCCTGAGCACTACTTCGGAAAGATTTCCTAAAAAATTGCCCCGCTCTGTGGGCCTACAACCATTTGATATAAGGCTCCACTAGCGATGTCTTTCAAAACGGAAATGCGTAAACACTCACAATCGTCATGCATGTATGAATTTGCTATTATTTAGTAGTAGTATATAGATTAAGCACGACTAAGACTTACGAGAGGGGCAAGTGCGTAGCACTTACAACCGTCGGGCATGTATGACCAGATGTATGAGTGTGGATGAAGCCAAGGAAGTATGCTTCGATCGTAGCAGATGGCGCTCTATAGTCTATGCCTACCCCCAAGGGAAAAAGGTGTGATGTTATGATGATGATAAGACTTACGAGAAGACTAAGATTAAGTAGTATATAGTGACATTATGTATCTAGGTTACAAATACGGCCCCACGGAAGACGAGGGCTGGTTTTTAACCAGAATTATGCTGAGTTGGGTCCATATTTGTGACTGCTCGCACTTTATTTGTCATTATTTGCAACTAAAAGTATTTTTCAAGAAGGGTGTGTTAATAAAACGTTTCCTTTCTTGTCTTCTCTCTTTATAAATCAAATACGTTATAATTTTGATGTCTGTTTAATTAGCTCCGGTTTAAAAAAAATCCAAATTACTTTTTATTGCTTTACCGGGGTGGTATTGTGGACAAATTCACGGTCAAAATTTATGGAGACATTGATACACTTAATTAAAATTTAGGTCAATTACTTAATTTATTACTTTAATAAAATTAAATAAATTTAAAAACACTCGAACTGCTTACCTAATTATTTACTTAAAAGATATATTAATTGGTGAATTTAATTGCGATATAAATAAATAAATAAATAAATATTCATTGACATTTCACACAACGTCCTCTGGTCCCAAGCTAAGCTTATTATGCTTGTGTTATGGGTACCAGAATACGGATAGAATACTACTTTTTTTTTGTAAATTTATACTTATAATACATAGTCAACACCCAGACGCAGTACAAACATTTGTATGACAGTTGAAAACATCACACAAATGATTGTCCCGAGCGGGCATCGAACCCGAGACCTCGTGAATGGCAGTCCGTTATATGAACCACTAGACCACGAGGCCCGTCAAATATATTGTAAGGTTTAAATTTTAACACTATGTAAAGTTAAATAGGAATATATAGAAAATATTGTAGACCCTGAAATGAAACAACGCATTATTAAGGGCCTACATTAATATTATCGTATATCATCGCCGACACGTACATATTAACACAGCCAGTAGGCACAGAAAATGAAGAATTAGGGATACTTTTCCTATTTACTCAAAATCTACTAAATATATTTTAATTCTGATCCACGTGTTTCTATACATAATAGTTACCTATGTTATTAAAGTTATTTCATTAGTTAATACGCGATAATAGACCGAAAAATGAAAAAAATTAAAAATTTGAGAAGTTGTTTCGCCAAGATTTTCTATCGAGAAAACTTTTTTCAATCGCGTTTCTGAGTTCATGCGATCCTAGATCATATATTGAAAAAACATATACTTAAAAGCTCTAGCCATTCAATCTAAAGAAACAATGAAAACTTCGTACATAGAAAAATGCACGAAGCTATTTTGGTATCCTCTTAAGACTTTGCTGCTTATTCGTCCATGAACATGAACCACGACAGCTGGAGAAAAGCTCAAATTTTTCACATATGATGCATTTTTGTTGGAGCTTCAACAACAAAACATATACGAAAAACCAGAAACAAAATTAAATACTAAAAACGAGAATACAATAAATATAGAAAACAGGCTCCCATACAACGAACGTTTTCAGGAGCAAAATCAACTTTTAAAGGACCCGTTTTTTTATAAATATCTATGGGCGTTTTTTTACACATTATAACAATTTTTGCAGCAGACTTATTGCACAACAATGCTAAATTAATTATGGTCTAATTAGGAGCTGCAGGCGAGAACTAATTAATAATTAAATTAAGAAATGATTTAAATTATTGAAGTCAATATTAAATGTGTACTAACTGTCTAGACTGTAATGAACAAATAAATTAAAACACGCCCTACAAAACCTAACTGTGGTATATCGGTTAGTGTTACGGCCGGCAATTCACGAAGTCTCCGTTTCGATTGCCCAACAGGACAAATATTAATATGTATATACACATCAGGCGTGATGGTATTGAGTTTAAAGATATTATCTGCTTAAATTATCCTTTAGCTCCCTCTAGGAAATGGGGGAGTGACACATGTACTCCTAATCTAATCCAACACCACACGGCGCAAATCTCATCCTTTTTCATTCCTGACTTTTCTCCTCGTTAATAAGTGAGTAATTTTAAAACAAAGTTCAACCGACTTCATGTGCCTTTGAAATTTGAGGATTTTCCTCGATTTCTTAGGAGATAACCATGAGATCCTGATCTGGTACCAATGGGACCACACGGGAACCACTAGATTCCAAAAAGAATCATTAAAATCGCTTTGGCATGTTAAAAGTTATGAGGTAACAAACATAAATAAAAAAAAAACATACATACAAATGCAAACCTCCTCCTTTTTTAAATCGGTTAAAGAATCAATATATCCTATTTTGACTAGACAATATTTAATTAAATACTAAAATACAATATGCTTTTGCATTAAACAGCTACTGACTTGCATAGGTATGTTAACCTTGAACCAGTTTCAGTAATAAGTACAATTACAAGTAGTTATAGAGTTTGGTGTTAACGAGCTTTGTGAATGCTTGTTGGTTTTACCACACCTACTTACAGTAAACACATCCGGGTATAATATACAGGGAATTATTGTATAAACAAGTATAGTACAGTCATTTAGATGAAAAAATAGAGTTGGAGTTAATAAACCTACCCGGCAATGTTGAAATTCGGCAAGAGCACATCAAAATCTATAAAATTGCCAAATTTAAACATTCCCGGGAATAATTCCAAGTAAAAATACCAGATGACTATACAACTATACAAGCATGGTTTGGCCATGAGGAGAGGATCGATCATAGACAATTAACGAAAGGCATATACACTGCGGAGGTAAGTGTGTAAGATGTTATCGCCTGTATACTTCATTCCTAAATTTCTATACTAGATGAATGCTTGTACAACAAATTAAGTAGGTATGTATGGAGGGTGATTGAATAAAAATACAATGAAAATAAAACTGGTGACACAGATGCAGACGGACGGATTGACGGACTGATAGCAGTTTCAATGATAGAGTCCCGTTAAACACTTTGCTGCAGAACTCTAACACAATTTATACAAACAGGTCATCTTCTTGAATCGCTTTATCTATTAAAAAAAAACCGCATCAAAATCTATTGCGTATTTTTAAAGATATAAGCACACATAGGGATATAAGTACGTACGAAAAAACGGTTTTGTTCAATAATAAAATAAGCAAAGAAGCAGACGTACGAACTATATTAACCTATGCAAAATATATTCATGTTACATAACGTTATTTGCATAATCATACTTTTATGATGTTATTACTCCTAAATAGGCACTTAATAACGATTAATAATCTAACAAGCCTGTCTACCCCTTAGGGTAGGGTCATTCCCATTCATCCACACCCCGTCGTCCACAGTGTGGATGAATGGGAATAGTGTGGACGAATGGGAATAAAAAGGGTGTGGAGGGAAAGGTGCCGTTTATTCCCAGTCCTCCACGACAAATTAACTTTTAAAAAAGATGAGTTGGACTTCTAAATGTTTAATTAAGACTGTTTATGAGATATTAAGCCATCAATATCTATGGTAAAAAAAGTTACAAAGTTATACTGTCGGCTTTTAAATTGTTAGATTTACCAGGTGCTCTGATCGACTCTATTGTCTTTAAAATCTATTGTTATCTCTTATCGGTGACTCCGGTTGGCTAGACACAGAGCACCTGGTAAATCTAACAATTTAAAAGCCGTGGACGACGGGGTGTGGATGAATGGGAATGACCCTTAGGGTATTAAGAAACGTAATGTTTGGTACTTCTTCTTTACTTATTACAAAACAAAGTCGTTATTTTTGTATGCACGTCCCTATGTGAGCTTATATCTTCAAAACTACACAACGGATTTTAGTCAGTTTTTTTATTAGATAGTGTGGTTTCATAGGATAGCTTCTTTGTACAATTCGCTAAGGTTTATTTATTTTCTACATTCCAAGCGTACGAAGTCCGCGGGCAACAGGTAGTACATAAAATTCTTATACTTATTATAAAACAAAGTCCATATTTTTGTATGTGTCTCTATGTGAGCTTATATCTTCAAAACTACGCAACGGATTTTGATTCTTTTAATAGATAGAATGGTTTAAGAGTATGGGTTTTTTTGTATTATTTGTTTAAGTTTGGTGTATATTTAAAACTCTACGCGTATATAAATGCCTCCCAGTTAGCACTGAGAGAGTGCTTGGTCTACTACATCACGCAGACCAAGCCGAGTGATGAGTAAGAGGAAGCAACACATAACATCACGCATTTTCTACGTGTATTGGCACTATTGGCAGAGTTTATATAGGGTCACCTGCGTTTTAAACATGCCTCGTTGATTTCATTTACACTTATTCACACTTGGTCATACAAGTAATAAGTGTATAGGTTCAAGGCAAGTCTGTATTATACGCATGTATCCGTTCTATGATTGGCTAACATCCGCTATGACTGGATTAGAACTAGTCCTAAGTATTATACATTAATTTGCACACTTAGCCTAGGTTAGTACCTAATTGAATTAATAAATAATTGAGAGTTTAAAAAAAAAAGTTCAATCGACTTCACGTCCCTATGAAATATGAGAGATGAGAGGGAGGTAACAACATACAAAAAAAATTAAAAAAACATACAGACTAATTGAGCACCTCCTCCTTTTTTTGAAGTCGGTTGGTAAAATTAAACTAGCCTATTGGTTTCGTCAGCCTAAACACCGATTTTATATACAATTTTCGAGGAGTCGTCATACAAATTTCTCACCCCGTCTTTTGTGAACTATTTAAATACGTTTTTTTATTAACAGAAATCTACAATTACCCTGATTGCTAAAGGCTATAAGATAAAAATTAAAGTTATGGCAAAGGAAGTTGCCAGCAAGAGATTAGTCTTTAGATATAATGTTAACTAACAAACTTTAGGTTATCACAAAACTATAACCGGTTCAATTCCGGAAAACAAAATTGCCAAATCCAAATCCGGTTTGATTTCAAAACTGACTCACCAAATGAAGTGTGATAAATGGGCTAATAAAATCATAATTTAAATTCATATAAATCTAATATAAATCATGTATGATCTATATAAAGGAATGACATTAAGGCCAAGGTGTTTTTAAGCCTTAGAACATTGTCTAACAGCAATAGTGGCAACAGGCGTCGTCGACGACGTCGGCAAGCGTCGATGGCCAGACTTAAGGGGACCTCATATATCGGGGAGCTTTAGTAATTGCATGCACTGTTGTAGTATTTCTGTCATGGAGTTACATTAAAATTGAAAATAAGCAGGCATAGAAAAAAGCAACACCTCGATTCTTTAAAATGATTGTATTTAAGTTTCAGATTAATCTCACATAGAGGTAAAAATACAACTGCAGTAGCGTTTCATGGACACATGGATGATTAGATCAATAGATATGATACATAAAAGCTAAAAAAATACGATGTAAAGACATAAAGTATAGGCAGGTTCAAATATTTTTTTTACTCAAGTAATAACTTGTGTAAAAAAAAAATTTGAACCTGTCTTAAGCACATAATTTTCTCAAAAAAATTATGTCTACATGATTAAATGATTTTTCATGTCATTTCATTTTAGTAAGAGTCATTTCTTTTTTGTATTTTATTCATTACATCGTTTTATTTCTCGGTAGGAAATAAAGCTAAAGGGTAAAAAGGGTCTCGCAGAAATGGTGTCGCCGACGCCTTCAATAAATTTAGCACCGCCACTGCGACAAGCATAATGATTACTTGTCAGAACCCGGCCTTCAAATGCACCAATTCATTTAACTAGCATACGCCGTATATTTTTTTTACCAGTTAATTACTTTATAACAACAGCCAAATAACCTACACGTCTTTTCGCACAGGGTTAGGCAGACTGTACAGCGATATCTATGATTGTTGTGTAATAAGACAAGAATAAGAAATGAAATGAAATTTATTATTAACACATAAATAGGTTTACAATACTATAGCGATTTAAAAAAAAAACTTTCATAATGGGCAAGCTCCGCAATCCCTAGTGAATATAAGCTAATCATAACAACCTTTTATTGGTTTCAAACGTATCTTTGCATTAATCTAAAGTGATTTTCTCCCACTTGCAGAAGTTAAATAGATCTGAAATTCTGTATACATCTTAAATATCGATGACAACGCAAAAATTCAAAAAGTATTTAGGATTTTCAAACGTGTTTTTTTAATTTTTGAACTAAATAAATTATCTATAAAGTGACCCGAGCAAAGCGATAGAATATTAGTACTAAACAACGTTAAAACTAAAGTAAGTATGTGTAGAAATTCCCATCCAATTGAAAGCATGCTCCAGATTTCCACCCATGAACTTTATTTAACGTGATTACGTCTCATTAGTGCTCTACGAAATAGTTCTAACAGCAGTTACATCATTGCCAAATTGTAGGCATTAATGACAGACGAGTATCGCAACACTGGCCGCCGTGTAATCTGTGATACAGTGATACCACAGGCAGACATTTATTATTTCACTAGCCGACACCCGCGACTTTTCTCGCGTGGAATTAATAAAATTATTCCCGTTTTACAACATTTTTTATTGACGCTTCGCTCCTATTGGTCACAGCGTAATGTTTTATAGCCTATATAGCCTTCTCCGATAAATGAATTATGCAAAGCTTTCTATATAAGTAGATATAGATTCTGTTGTCTGTAATACAGTAATAAGCTTAGCTTTGAAATCAGTACCTTATATGAACAACTAAGAACATTAAAAATATTGCTTTGTGACGTTATAGCAATCTTTTCGTACCGGTACTCTGCTAGTGCATTTATTATTAAGTCAATACTGGAAATTGACACCGTCTCTATCTTTCACAATAATTTCACTGGTAGAGCGATATATCTGGCGATATATCTTGCAACACAGGCGATATCGTTATACAAAAGGAATGTTGTATTACAGATCATGTTACTTATAGTGAAATATATTCATAAGACTGCACGACTATGCATTTTAAACTGCGACTCTAAGATCAAATATCGGACTTTACTGTTACAAAATGTTTTCGATAGTATTTTTATACTTTTTAAAATACTCTAATGATGTTATAGAATGTATATTTGCCTTAAAAGCAAGCTTACACTTACATTAAGGTTTACTGTGATAAAAGCCAATAGGCGGCAGAACTTACGCGTGAATCCCAGAAACTTAGCAAAGGCTAAGTTTCACGCTCACGCCTGTACTGGTTATATTCTATAGGCATCTGATATTTTTGGATTTTTTTATTTATTTACAAGAAAACATACGTTCTTCAAAATCTTTTGATAGACGATTGTAAGTACTTGTAAGTGCAATCGTCTTGTAATCAGATGTATTTGAACAAATGACTCCAAGGAGGTGCGTAGATCATAGCAGATGACGTACTAGAGGTCCTATCACCAAATCTCCATACGAAAAATCATAATAAAAGTTACAATTTAAATTTACTTTCCGTTAGTATTAAAGGGCACCACAAACGGCATATTAATATAGTGAGAAACAGAGAGGTATTAATTACAATTTTAAAATGAACGTATTTTGTCTTGAATCTCGAACTAGTTACTTTGATGTAACAGTATATTTGATTTACACAATAATTAATATAATTAATGTCCCACATTATATTTGCAATAATTACAGCTCTCTACTCAATTAGCCTAAAACAATCCTACCACCGGATGTAACTTGTGACTTAAGATTGGTACACGATAATATAGATGTCGTATTTCATCAATATAAACCATGTCATAATGGGACAAGTAAATGGTTGACGATCTTGCCAAATCATTATACTAGAAGGGCTCGTCCTATAATCGTTTTTATAAAATAACTTTTCTGATAGACTTGCTGTTGGATTAGATCAAAACTTCAAATAAAATCACTTTCTTACAGATTTAGACGCTTGTATTTGTTATAAATTTTAACCCGACGTTTTGGAGACTTTGCCATTTAACTATTTGCTACTTGACTATTTGAACGAATGAGTCGCGCAACTGTTAGAGAATATCAATAAAACTATTTTAAACACTATATGTCCAATGTTTTAAAGAATTTTACAACTGAACTCGACTACCAGACTTTCTTGGTCCACTGGTGCATAAAGGATTTTCCCAATTAACGCCACAGCACGCGATCCTAATCATCCATCTGAATTCAACGCCATGAATAATCACAAAATATGTTACAATAAATACGAATTGGTATAACTGTTCGCTCTCTCTCTCCAGCCCATTATGGTCTTACTGTTAAACAGGGGCCTCATCCACTGTGGGATTATGGTCTACTGTATCGCACTGACCAGGCGTGTTGGCAAAGGGTTTATTTTCGAGTTTTCCATCTGTCATAGATAGTGTTGCCCAAATTCAGTCTTGGTCTTGCAGTCTTGGTCTTGTTCTTGCATTTTTGCAAGACCAAGACCAAGAACAAGACCGCGTATTTTTAGCAAGACCAAGACCAAGACTGACCGTGCAAGACTTGAGCAAGAACAAGACTAATCCGGCAAGACTCTTGCGTCTTGCAGCTAGGACTTAGCGCTATTTCACGGAGTAGTTAGGTATAACAGTTCGGTGTATAGGTACTTACGCTTAGGAATTCTATGAGACGCAAAAAACTGTATCAAAACTGTATAAAAAACTTAATTTTTAATCCTAATTTTATGCAAGGAATACTAGTTATTTTACCAGCAACATATGTTCCCGTGAAACTAGGCTTATTGCCGATTCTTTTGATATGCATATGTTAATAATTATGTAATTAAATAAATAAATAAAAATTGGTCAAGTGCGAGTCGGACTCGCGCACGAAGGGTTCCGTACCATTATCTATGCGACATAAGGCAACGTTATTAGTATCGAGCAAGAAACGGTAAAAAAATCATGTTTGTTGTATGGGAGCCCCCCTTAAATATTTATTTTATTTTATTTTTAGTATTTGTTGTTATAGCGGCAATAGAAATACATCATCTGTGAAAATTTCAAAATTTCAACTTTCAACAAAATTTTCAACTGTTTACCCGGCACCGACATTTTGAAGACCAAATTATAGTCGATCTAATTCGTGAAACTCAAGCACTCTGCACTTATACAACGTGAAACAAAACTCCTGTGTTATGCTTGAAACCAAGCATTCTTTAGGTCATCAGTAATGACTACGTGAAGTTAGAAATTAACTTGCATTATAATTTAATACGATTTTTGATGTTGTAAGTTTTTGCAAAATTTTTACGTTGCACAACCCTAATCAGCTGTTTTTATGAACTCTATTTGACCTAATAGTGATCATGTCCCGTAATAGAGATTAACGTAATATGCCTAACTGCTCATTGCCTCTGTGAGGAAAATTGTTTAAAATTTTTCCATGATGGTGAAGAAAATTTTGTTGGATGTTGATGGAAGAAAAGCGAGAAGAATACAAAAATGAGCGAGTTTTTTTGAGGAGTAATATTACCGAAAAAATAATGAATAATTGCATGTCGAAGATAACGAACGTGAATTGAGGAAAAGTTAAGTGTTAACTACTAGCAAAATGTGACGAGGAGAGCGAAGATATTGGCATATTAACGATGATATACTTAATTTTTCATAAAATTATGTTAGGTAAAAAAGTCACATATGCGACTGTCCACTCTATATAATTTAATCACTTTTGACGAATCGTTATTGGTTAATATTAGAAATACGTCAACCAATTGTATTACTTGATTGGCTACTTGAGTCCTTTGTAAAGAGCGACACCTTTGTCAAAAGAAACCGACTTCCTTTGATGTCAATGTGCCGCCCGCGCCGCTCCGATAGTCGGGGAATAACCGACATGAAGACACGTGTACATAGAGATGGGTCATCTCTATTATGTATCTGTATTTTATTATATTTTATTGTATCAAATCAATACAACGCGAACGGGGTAAAATACTAGATCATACGATAAAGTGATCGTCGTATCGTATCGCTGGTGTTTATTTAATAAACATCGTATTGTAAAACATGGTCTGTCCACAACAAATATTATTCATATTGGCTTATAATTATTCGTTGTAACATTTTCTTATAAACTTATTTCATTCCATTGAAATCCGATAAACTTTTTTACATGCTAGTAATAGTTACCCAAATTGCAAACACAATATGGTTGTAGCTAAGATACGATTTCAGGAGAAGTTTCGTAATAAATTGTAGGTTAATATACGAATTTGATAGCACATAATTAACACATAGTATTGTTTTTACCGATACAAATATTAAGTGTATTCTATTGTATCGAATTACCATAATATCGATATGTATGTGGGCATAGCTAAAGTGAATGAGCACAACCCTTTTACAGTATTATAGGTACCTAGGTAATGACAAAAATTATTTTAGAGCCAGCACGTGCCGAGGCGGCGCGGTAAAAAGCAAGGAAATGTACTATAAAAAAAGTAATTTAATAGTTAATTTTTTAGCACATGTAAGCTTATAAAGCGTAAATGTTTATTAAGAAACAGTTACTCCCATGGAAAACGGCATATAGCTCAGTTGATCACCATGTGGCAGTTAATTTTTCGAATTTCTCATCAAATCTTCAGACATTTATTAATCTGATTGTTCTTTACTATGGCTATGTTAATTCAAGCTCACAATGTTCCAATTCTAATACGTTTTTCTAAGATCTAAAGTAAACTTTAATAAATAGCAATAGTCTAATAGGTAATTGCAAGACTTGCAAGACTCTTGCTGCAAGACCAAGACCAAGACCAAGACTGGGAGCGCAAGACCAAGACCAAGACCAAGACCAGGTGTATTGGCGCAAGACCAAGACCAAGACTGGCTAAGTCTCGTCTTGTTCTTGCATTTGGGCAACACTAGTCATAGAAGAGGTTATCTGTGTACGATATCCTTTAGCTGGCTTTAACAGCACCGTGGGAAGGAAAAGGTACGGTGACACCTGTATTCTTATGGTCTTATTCATAATGACTTATCGGAGGTTTAAACAATAACTTTATCAGAGAGATAATAAACATTTTATCGTAAAAAGACTATTACGAATAACAATTTTTGACAATTTTAGCGAACTTTTAAACCTCCGATAAGTCATTATGAATAAGACCATTAATCTGTAACCACAAAGACAAGCATATTTAGCTATTACTCAATCAGGCGTAGATGATGAAAAATGGATAAAGGACTTTGGTTCCATAGATGCTATTATATGAATGAATGAATGAATGAATATTCTTTATTGTACCTACACACCACAAGGAATTTAATAGTGAAACTTAAAACTTAATTAGCAGGCATAATGGGCGGTCTTATCGCTAACAATGATAATATCATTCAAATGACATTTTTTCTTAGCATATGATTATAAGATATTATCTTATAATCATATGCTAAGAAGAAATGTCATCTTTTTCGAGAGACGGCAACCTCGAAACTAAACCTATATACCATATACTTTTAGTCAGCATGGTAAAGTATACCATAGAAACCCTCAGAGCAGGAGTTCCGCGCTCAATAGTAAGCGAACAAAACAATAATATTTTAACAAGTATTTTATCATAGCACAAAATTAAATTAAAAATTAAACAAAAAATATATAGAACTTTCACTCAACAGCGACACAGTCTATCATAATAAAAATACATTATTAAAAAATATGTTTTCATAGCTAGGATTAAAATGGACTGGGTTTCATGACAAGCAAAAAATGTAACGTGCCTAGTGAAAGTGAAACTTGAAAGATAAAATCATAGATCTATTAGATAAATAGCTTTTTAATTTAATATCGTTCAGGTTTGATTTTATTTTATTGTTACTCTTTTCAATATTTTTAAGTTTAATTCAGCTCTTGCGCGACTCATCTGTTTAAATAAAACTACTTTTTACGGATTTAGACGCGTATATTTGTTTTAAATTTTGGCCCGACGTTTCGGAGACTTTGCAGTCACAAAATTTAAAACAAAATATACGCGTCTAAATCCGTAAAAAGTAGTTTTATTTAATTCAGCTTTAAAAAAATAACAATCAATGAAATAAAAATGAATAAATATCGATAAGAAGTTTGTGTGAAGATAATAATTTTAACAAATCTAAAGTTTGCAATACCTTGTCTTTTGCAATAATCGGGGATGTGCCAAAAATCTTTCGAATTAATAGATAACATTTTCCTAGACCTATAACGTCTCACTGTTGGGCGTCCACGTTGGGAGGGTTTTTTGGTCTACGATGTTGCGCTGACAAGACGTGTTGGCACAGTATTTAGTGCCGATTTTTCTGTGTTTTATAGTTAATTTCAACTGCTTATAATATCTCTCTTATTGGCTCTTATAGCATGCTGGAGAAACAACGGGGTAGCAACATTTATATTTTCAATCCGTCACCACACGGACAAGATAACTTTAGTGGCATTTAATATGTATATTAAGATCATAAATAATCTCGAATAAGATTTAAAAGATCAACTGAACTGACTAATAATTTCGATACTTAAAAAGTTCAACAAGTCAATGACGGCAAATATTAAACTGGTCATTAGACAAATATCTATCAGTGAGTTACACTAAAAACGTTTGTTGACGTTTGTTGTTTGACGAGCCTCGTGGTCGAGTGGTTCACGTAGTGGACTGCCGTTCAAGAGGTCGTGGGTTCGATTCCTGCTCGGGACAATCATTTGTGTAATATTTATAATTGTCATACAAATGTTTGTACTGCGTCTGGGTGTTTCTATGTATTATAAGTATGTATTTACAAAAGAAAAGTAGTATATGTAGTACTAGATGTTGCCCCCGACTCCGTACGTGAAGAATTTAGAAAATTTCCCCGTTATTGCAACATTTTTCACTACTGCTTCGCTCCTATTGGTCATAACGTGATGTTATATCAAATCGGACCAGTGGTTCCTCAGATTAGCGCGTTCAAACAAACAAACTCTTCAGCATTATAATAATAGTATAGATATCCGCATTCTGGGACTCATAACACAAGCTTAGCACAAGCTTAGCTTGGGACTAGAAGACGTTGTGTGAAATGTCCGTGAATATTAAAAAAATATTGATGGCAGTCCCAAAAATACCATTTATTGTCAGAGATGGAAAACTAGACTCTGCCACGGTAGAGATAGAGGAGGAGGCATAAGACGTCCACGCAGGCAGAACTGTGGGACATTAATGGGATGAGAGGATAATAGATTTTCTTCATATAATAATATGTTGTTATATATACTAGGTACCTTAAAAATAGCCCCAAAAATGTCCAGCCTTTTCTTTTTTTTTTACGAAAAAACAGCTTATAAAAGATATTTATTTCCTTAGAATATTAAGCCTATAATTGAATCTCTAAGTTTAATTCTTATAAAAATCTGCTTCATTAAAAATTAACGCCCTGTTACACAATAGCTTAGTTAAATAAAGTGTCATGAAAACAATTATCAACTATTAAAATTTCACACTATGAACCTATTACGTGTATTTATTTTTCACCAAGTTAGAATCTGACATAGACATATCATGTCAATAATCTTATTTAGCAATATTATTTCATTATTTATGCTATACACAAAAGTATAAAACTAAATTACTCAACAAATATGTTGTTAAGCTTAATTTAAATACACTTCATCTCTCAATTTATCGCAGATTAAATACATAAAAGCAATTTTAATAATTCGCGCTTAATTCATATCGTGTCAATTTGTTCTTTTTACAACATCGCGTCTATCTTGTTTATGAAATAACGCCCAGTTACTAAAACATTATCCATTTAAAAAAAAATTGATTCCTTATTCAAATTTATAAAAAACGATAACGTTATTCGAATTCAAATATGGAATGACGTAGCGTTCTTAAAAAGTAGCCAGCCATTTCCTATCGACACATACGAAACTATCTGTCAAAATTGTACGCTTCCTATACACCCTTCCCGCCCTTGAATATAGACCACTTACTTTTTTTACGTACAAAGCACAGGCACATTGCAATGGTATAAAAACGTGCCGCGACCAATTGAGAGCAGTCAGTAGCCTTCGCGCAGTCTACAACAGAAGTGCACGATGAGAGTTCTGGTTAGTTCTCATTTGGCAATTCAAATAATATAAGTGAAATTAATTAAAATATAATATTTCGCCTCATCAAAAAGGACAACACACTACTATTGTGATTAGTGCCTGTGATAGTGTTGTGAAAAGGATGTAGTTAAATGACTATCGATGGATTCAGCTTGTGATATAAAACCGATGTTAATAAAGTTTTGGTTTCACAGATTGTCGCCGCCGTCCTCGCCTACGCCGCAGCCGCACCATCCGGTCTGCTGGCCCCCTATGGCCATGGCCTTGTGGGACATTCCGGCCTAGCCGTTGGCCACGCCGGTCTTGGTATTGGTCACGCCGGTTATGCTGTAGCCCACGCTGCACCCGTAGCCGTCGCCCACGCCGCCCCCATTGCCGTCGCCCACGCCGCTCCTGCCCTCCCCACCATCTCTCCCGGAGACATCGCTGGTGCCGCTATCGATGCTCACGTTGACGCCAGCGACCACGCTCGTGCCAGCGTCGATGCCGCCCGTGAATACCATGACCAAGCTGCCGAGCTCCACGGCCAGGCTGTAAACGCCGCTGAAGACCACTCTTGGCAAGCAATCGACGCCGTCAAGACCCAAGAAGCTCAGCTCGATGGTGCCGCCGCTGGTGTTGCTCCCATCCTCGCTAAGCAACTTGTTGGCCACGGTGCCGCTTATGCCGGTCACGGTGCCGCTTACGCCGGTCACGGTCTGGCTTACGCCGGTCACGGTATTGCTGCCCATGGTATCGCCGCCCCCGCCGTAGCAGCTTACGCTGGTCACGGTCTCGCTTCCTACGCTGGTGCTCACGCTGGCTACGCAGCCCCCGCCATCGGCGCTAGCAAGACCATCGTCAGACAGGAGCTGTCCCAGACCCATCCCGCTCCCATAGTCCATGCTCCCATTGTAGCGCACGCTGCTCCCCTGGCTATCGGTCACGGTGCTATCGGCTACGCTCACGGACATGGCGCTCATGGATGGTAAACTGTGATAGAACTTAGACACCAAAAAATAATACTCATATGTTTTGGAATGTAAATAAATTATATAAAAAATGCAGATTAACAGTGAGGCGAGGATGTGTGAATAAATGAAATAGTAATTTTATACATTAATATTTTTCATTTGCTTCCTCTGCAACTGACATAAACTAGTAACTTACTTTATATAAATTGTTCGAAGTTACAACTTTGATATCGTAATTTACAATGGGATCAAATGAATTGGTAGATTAAATTACTAAAAACAAACACAAGATCATAACTGATATCACACTGAATGAAAATGTCAAGTTCAAATTGAAAATTGTAGACCTTAACACAGTAACATTATAAAGATTTATATCATAAAAAATAAACAACACCAATAAAACGCTAAATTTTATATCGATATTACTTTAGTAAACCAACACTATGGTAATTACTTTAATTTTTGAATGATTTGCAAATGTTATGGTAATTTTATCGATACTTTTTTATTAAAACACCTTTGCCTGATCACACTTCCTGACACTCGTCAATGCATATATTTTTAAATACAAAACAGTTTTTTTTTAAATCACGATTTAGTTCAAACCAAGTTTTTGTTTTCTATTTACGTGCATAGCAAAAGCAGTCAAGGTTATGCCAGCACATTAGACTTCCGCTTTGTAACAGACCGTAACAAAATAATTAAATATATGTAAATTAACATAATATATTTGAACGTAGTTTGACCATTTTTGTGAAATAATTAATTACGTTATTTCTTGCATTTTTTTAAGTAACTAACATTGAACTAGCTTTTTGCATTCAATGACACGTTTTAAGAATAAATTTGGAGAATTTTTATTTATTTTATATGGTAACACTAAACTCTTTAATTCAAAACAAATGTCAAAGTGAACAACATAGCTTTTAATTGCAATAGCTAAATGCTTTTAAATACGCTAGGCTTAAACCTCGACCTATTTACTAACATCGACGGAAATAGAGGCGCGTTCGATAAGTTTAAATTAAAGTGAGTAAATGTAACGTAATATTATTTCTCCGTGTGGTGACGGATTAAGAATACAAGGGTGCTGTAAAAGTCAGCTAAGGTATATTGCACACAGATAACATCCTCTGCGAGAGACGGAAAACCTGACATGACATGACCATACCAAAAGCTCGTTTTTCAGTTTTTCTATCACTGGCATATTATTTTATAACCATGTGCCAAATTTAAAGAGAAAAAAAAGAAAATTTAAAATGTGTTGGACAATGTCATGAACATTATTATTTAACACTCTTACAGTGTCATTGTTTTTTTCCACCGGGTACAGTAGAGCCTATGATGATATTTTTGCTTATTTTATGACAATGAACCGTCAAAGTATGAAAAGTGAAAGTATGTGATCAATCAGTAATTATAGAAACGGGCAAGGTCAAGCCGTACACGACATATAATTTAAGTCAGCTACCTATAATCACATCACAAATAACACAAATTACCGGGTTGGAGAACATATACAGTTGGAGACTTATAGTGCGGGATTGTAAGCTAATTCGAGTTAAAGTTAACTAAGTACTTGAGTTAGATACTAATTAATTAACTATTATCAGTCACTCTAATAAAGCAACGTATGTTATTTAGCAATGTATATTGTGTATATATGTTGCTCAAGAATTAGTTTGCTTTTTGTTTAAACGCGCTAATCTCAGGAACCGGAGCGTAGAATAATAAATAAATAAATAAATATTCATGGACATTTCACACAACGTCCTCTGGTCCCAAGCTAAGCTTTATAATGCTTGTGTTATGGGTACCAGAATACGGATATAATACATATACTACTTTTCTTTTGTAAATACATACTTATCATACATAGAAACACACGGACGGAGTACAAACATTTGTATGACAATTATAAATATAAATATCAGACAAATTATTGTTCCGAGCGGGGATCGAACAACCCGCGACCTCACGATAGGCAGTCCATGTCAAATAACATGAACCACTAGACCTCGAAACTCGTCAAGCAATATTTTTTCAATGTTTTAATGGCAGCGGACAAAATATTCACAAAGGCATACAGTAAGACACTTAATAAACAAAGTTATTATCGTCCCAGTCACCACCAGGTCGACTTCTCACAACAATTATATTATGAAATCGGTTCAACTAAGCCACTGTAAATACTTATAACTTGTACTAAATGGCAAATGTTGCACCATTACGTTGAGACCACACTAGGCGTTTTAACCATCCGTTTGTACATTAATTTATTATTTTTTGCAATTGACTTGCAACGCTTTGTAACCGACTTCAAAAAGGAGGTCTCCATTCGTCTGTACGTTTCTTTTTGTTTGTTACCTCATAACTTTTAACTGGGCAAAGCGATTTTAATGATTCTTTTTTTATTTGAAAGCAGGTGGTTCCCGTTTGGTCCCATTGGCAGCATGTTAGGATTTGATGGTTATCTCCTGAGAAATCGAGGAAAACCCTCAAATTTCAAAGGCTCACGAATTCGGTTGAACTTTAAAAAAAAAAAACTCTATTATTACTTAATAAATCCGTTTTTAGTTAGTAATTGTGTTTAGTTTTAAATTATAACAAACTGTAAGTCAGTAGACGTGTATAACATATTGCATACCTGTTAAATCTTCCATACGTATAGTTCTGTTATTAATAACTTTTCCAAGGAGTTTAACTTACCTGTAAAGATGAAAAATGCATATTAATTACAAAAACATGCAAAGAAACTACGTAATCCTACTGATCTTTCAAAATTCTCGAATCCAAATCTTATTTAAATTAATACTGTTTCCTTAGCTATGTTCGTGAATGCGCAAACCGCGCCAATCAAAAAGAAAAAGAAAGACAAAGAAGTATTATTTTGTATTTAACCGAGCTGTTGATGATTTTCATATCTTAATATTTAAAATGATATATTTTCGTATAAACTTGAACTCTCTTCCCCCTTAAGAGGGTACTGTACTCCTAATTTAGGTATTTGCCTTAGGTATTGCTATCCCTATTCCCGAGCACCGTGCTGAAAGGGACAAAATATATAGCTGAAACAGATTTTACCTACAAATTCTTTGAAAAAAAGACATTTCGTACTCCCCTTTTTTCTTTGCGAAAGTTCAACCGATTTTAATTGTTTTTACGCTATATTATAGATGAAGAGTATATCAATGCTTGTAGTTTTGGTAAAACGTTACCAAATATGTGTGATAGACGCTGCAACTTTACCTAAAGAAAACCGAAAAGAACGGGATTTTCGGACGGTCATATTTCTTTTAGTTATCATGTATTCAAAAAAAGAAAGTGACAGAAGCATAGATATACTCTTCATCTATAATATAGCGTAGAAACAATTAAAATCGGTTTAACTTTCGCGAAGAAAAAACGGAAGTACGATACCCATATTTTTGTATGGAGCATAATTTGGTATCGTGCCCTCTTAAAGGCCTATCCAAAAATTTTTACTTAATGGCACCAACAGTGTAAAAAGACCCATCAAGCTAACCCTCGAACTAACTAAGAGACCAATAATGAGAAAACCTCTATCAGATACACTTAATTAAACCCCATGAATACTACAACAAATTTGCACACCAGATTATGGTAATGCACAGTGCACCTGTATGATAAATGTAAAAACTTTTATAACCTGTGTTATGCAAATAAATAAATCTGAATCTGAAAAAAAGAAAAGAAAGGAGTGCCTTTAATGGAAGCACATAACCTTGCGCGATAAATACACCCAGAACCACCATTTGCTTATGGCCAGAATGCCGATAGCATGCAGTCTATGCATGGCTATGCAGTCTATATTACTCCTAGTATCACTGGGACCAGATTGATCTATTGTGATCGCCACTTTCTACAGTTCTCGGTCCAAGCCTGTTGCCATAAAGAACTCCAGGATATTTTTGGCTCCGAGAAGTTTAGTCTCTTCTGGGTGCATGGTGTAATTGCCCAGAGAGGAGCATCGCATGTGCATCACTGAAGGGCAGTCAGTGAGAATGTGAATGGCACGTACATAACGCAGGAAAAAAAACTAACTACCAGGTTCCTTCTTCACTTGAATAGTTTCAGTTGGCAGTCTTCTCTTTTATAGGCAAAACTGTTGCCCTATAAAAATACCGTATCCATTAAAAAAATCGCATTGAAATCCAATACATGGTTTCAAAGATATAAGCTCACGTAGGTAAGTAGAGAATAAACGACTTTGTTTTATAATAAGTAAATACTAGTAGCGCCTAGTCTGTCTCTGTCCTAATGTGGTCTAGTAACATTCAAGTTAGGTTTGTTTCACCTATATCCCAGTTATTGGTGCTGGCAGCCATCTTGGATTGTTACGTTAACAATCAAACTATGTTTACTAATAATCTTAGAAGTATTGCACTTAAACATTATTATTATTGGGATTTTTAATTTAAATGCAAAGGGGCTCACCAAAATTGAGCAGCATCGAATTAACTAAAGTCTACAAGGAGAATGAATGAGAATCTTAAAAAGCAAAGTCCTAGCGTTTGAAAGATATTAAAAAACATAAAAATAATACAAGATTTCAACAAATCCAGAAACACCTCAATTTTTGAGTTAGTTTAACGACCTAAAGCCCAATGACATGGCACGAAACGTCAGCGATTAAATCCTATATCAATATTCCTGGTCAGTTTTGCGTACGTGGTGTGTTGTACGTCACCGAATACCTAAATAGGCCGTATTAATAAGCTAACTGCCTTCAAATTTCATCTAACAGAGAACGCGAGTAGAATCATGAATGGTTTAGCAATAAGATCCAGTTTAAACATAACATTTCCTAGAAAGTAAACCGACTGATGAAATTTAATTCATTATACGCACAGCCTAGATTGTTGATAAAGGCTTATTATATTGTGCTATAAACACGCGTAATAAAAAGCCAAGTGTGATTTGCTGAGACGAGAACCTTTGTGCTAATCTAAGCGTTTTTACAATATATTTAACTGTCTCTTAACTGCCCAAGCATTTGGGTATGGTCCTCCTCTACTTCTACTTATTCTACTTAATCACGCTGACCAGACAAGTTGACATATAGTCTTATTCATAATGACTTATCGGAGGTTTAAACGGAAATTTTATCCAAGAGATAATAAACGTTTTAGCGTAAAAAGACTATTATGAAGAACAATTTTTGACAATTTTCGCAAACCGATTTTAACGAACTTTTAAACCTTCGATAAGTCATTATGAATAAGACCAATAGAGTTTATTTTAGATTTTACTTCAATTTCAATTTATTTATTCATTTTCTCTCACAAATGTTTACAAATAAAATAAAACATAAAGTGACAATTGCCAGATATTCATTTTATGTCTGCCTAAATATGATCCCTGAACTGCCTATAGCACCCTGGAAAGGAAATAAAGTTGTGACAATCGGTCACACACTACAAGGATTACTCAAAACGCAAATGTTAACAATATTTTTATATGTATTGCTCCAAAACAACTTACTTTCAAGCTTGAACATTATGTAAGCTGTAACTAAATCTTTTCAAACAAATCGACTTTTAATTAAGTGTAAGAAGCTCTGTACTGATTTTAAACTCATTGTAGTTTATATAACTTATTGTATACAAAAGCTTAAGATGTGACATTGCTTAACTACGCCTAAAAGGTTTGCGCAATGTGATATAGTTTCTCAGGCTTCAAATATTTAGGCTTCATCATTCTAGTTATTGTACTATCAAATATTACAGGTCTCGTAGTGCAAACGATAATCGAGTGCTGTCCACGAGATCGCAGGTTCTATTCCTACACACAACATTTATAGAAGAACACAGATATTTGTACTAATTCAAATAGGATGTTTTATATCGAAAGTATTTACAAAAAAGGTAAGAATGTATTACATATATCCGTTTTCTGGTACCCATACCACAAGCAATAAGCTTAGCATGGAACCAGAGGAGTTTGTATGAAATGTCAGTGAATATTGATTTGATTACTCGATATTATCTCTGTGTAATTCGAAGATGTAACCCCAAAGTGAGTCTTTTTAACACGCTTTTATAAGTTTGGTATGTATCTATCAATGTATTAATCTGTGTAACGGAATCTTTGAAAGCGATTTTCAGCCACTTGCAGTAGACGGATTGATCTGAAATTTTGCACACCTAACAAGGACCGATGACAATGCAATAATTTAAAAGAATAATCCCAATTCCTTGATCAGAATTACTAGAATAGCATGTTGAAGCATCACAATGACCACACTTGTATTTTTAATTATACACGTAATAGTTTAATTGTATATGAGTAGTCTCACCAAGATTATTGTGTTTCTACGTATGCCTTTCATATACAATCAGATAATTTCACATAAAAACGCTTTGTTTATAGAATCAGGTAAAAACATCATAATTGTTTACTTGTGTTTACTACGATTGTGACAACTTGTGACAACAGAAACTTATGTCTCTGACAGCATAAACTGCCAACGTTTTGTAAGTAGGTAGCATAGAATTGAGTATTGATGACAATGCAATCATTTAAAAAATATTCAGGATATTTAAGCGTGTTTTTCAGTTTTTAAACTAAGTAGATAATATTAGGAAGAAAATGAAATAATTAACAGCCCGAGGTGGCAACCTCTCCCATCCATCAACCTTCCTCCGTCCACTGCTGGACATAGGTCTCCCTCATAGAACCCAATAACGCGCGGTTCTGCGTTTTATTATAAGCCGATATTCAGAGAATCTCGGCAATCGATTACGAATCAATTCTGAATGTCGGCAACCTCTATTTGAATTTGGAAAAGTATTTGCCTTGTAATAAGTGTCAAGAGTTAAAATTAAAGATTTTACATTAATGACATCTGTTCAAGTTTTAAGAAACTAAGCACAGGATGATTGAGCTTAATATGAATGTCAAATAATGTCAATATACATTATATGTGAATTTATACGCTCTGTATTTTTAATAGATGGCGCTTTGATTTCTATTAAAAATACAGAGCGTATAAATAAATCAATAATTATTTTAGAAAGATATTATCGATTAACTTGATGAAATATAAATATTACCATCAAATTCTACCAGCCTTATATTATTTGATATTCTTTACAATCTGTAGAGTAGTCTCGAATAAACTAATGTTGAACCTTAGTGATGTCATATGAATTCTATACATGAAGTATAGTTTGATAATCAGTAATTAACGCTGACGGTAAAACATCTAAGCGTTTAGTAAAGTTTTACTATTATGTAATAACTTGAAAAAACTATAACTGAATTGCATTTACCTTTAAAAACTTAGCGCCTGCGTAAAATAATTGATCAAATAAAAAAGTAAAACGATTACTCCGGCAGCGCCTACGCTGGTTGTAATAGCAATTTATAATTGTACAAAATGTTTCATTTTACAACCAGGCGTGTAGAAAATATCAAGTAATACCATCACAAGGACATACAGAGACTTTACAAAGTCATCTGTTACGATTTTAACTTAAATATGTTATAGAAAAGGTGTGCGAGAATAAATGAAGTCAAGGGCTTGGTTTCGTTTATACTCAACATCTAGTCATACATACACGACGGGTGTAAGCCCTATGCACCTGTACCTTTTGGCGAACATCACTGACGTCATTCGTAAGTGGAAACACTTGAAGGACATACCTTCAACTGTTTCCACTTACGTATATTATGCAAACCTTTGGTAAATTACCGTACATCCTCAACACACGAATATAGATCTTATGACAATCGAAACTACGGTCTAACGCATAGGCAACTTCACAACCTGTATACACGAGACCAAATAAATAATTACTGAGTCTATTAACCTCAGTAGCGGCGCAAAAACACACGTTATGGCGTTGCATAGGGGAGCCCTATGTACAGCTTTGAATGGAGAAAGGCTAATGGATGGATAGAAGTCTAGTAATATTATAAACACAAAAGCTTGTGAAAATGTTTGATATAAGGATATTTATTGCACTTTCACGCAAAAAGTTATTCTAAAAATTATTCTATACACAAATTATATTATATAGTATGTATAATGTAAATACTGTTATGACTCAATTTTATAGCCTGAATTTCGACTTAGAATTTTATTATTAGTATCTTATTACTTTGTATTATGCATGATATTTTATTCGTTTTATTTTTTACCATTTAATCATTAACAATTTGTACGTCTCTGTTATGGGACAGAATATATTGAACCATTGTATTACTCTAACATCCATTGTACACATGTTCATACAAATAAATGATCTTATCTTATCTAATCTTATCTTAAAGTACTCAATGAATTTTAATCAAACTTCGCAGTTGTATAGTTAAGAGATCAGAGTAACACTCGTGACGTATATCATTACGCTAAATGTCAAGAAGCGGGGCAGAAACTATAAACGCAATTTGAAACCGCGGACGTTAGTTAGTTGAATATATTTCCCGCAACATGAACACGCTTACTTGATGATAACATTACGTCATTAAGCAAACCGCTAGAGGTCATTAGCCGCGCATCTTCCAGTTCAAGTTCAAGCGAGAGTAAAAACAACTTTATATAAATACACGTTACATAACATTCGTCGAGTATCGACTGCCTTACACGAAGTCGCGGGTTCGATTTTCGCACAAGAAAATTATTTGTGTTATGAATAAAAATATTTGTACTGCAAATGGGTGTTTTTAAAGCTCATATAGTGCAGATATTGGGAAAAATCCAAAAGCTTGTAATTTTTAAATAAATCTATAAAAAAAAATTATAACATGGTCACTGGTAGAACAGACCTGTAAGGTGGTATCTGTAATCAGATGTTACCTTACAGCTCAGTCCTACCCATGCCCATGGTGGCTGAAAAGTCTCCGTAACATCGGGCTATAATTTAAAACAAATAAACGCGTCTAAATCCGTAAAAAGTGGTTTTATTTCAATAAATGAGTCACGCAAGTGTTAGAGAATATTAAGATCGTACAATATTTATTTGTATTGTAAAGTTCATTAACCGCTCATCACAAGTTCAAGTAGATTGACCGCCGCCGACCGGTAGACAGATGAGCCGGTTTTGTTTCACATCCTTTTATTTTATTAAACGTTTCCGCGTATTTTAAAAGTGAAACGAAACCACGCGCCTTATTTGGCGCCATGCAATGGATATATAGGGTACCGCCCTAAAGTCACTGCTTGCATTGAGAAACGTTGTGTGTATGAGCATACTCAAAATATGTAAAGCGCGTTGATGTCTTTTCTATGAAAAAATATTCACAATACACCTAAGAGGGTACTGTACTCTTCATTTAGGTATTTGCCTTAGGTATTGCTATCCCTATTTCCGAGCGCCGCGCTGAAAGGGACAAATATAGATGAAGCGGATTTTACCTACAAATTCTTTGAAAAAAGACGTTTCGAACTTCCGTTTTTTTTCGCGAAAATTAAACTGATTTTAATAGTTTTTGCGTTATATTATAGATAAAGAGAATATCTATGCTTCTATCACTTTCTTTTGTGGTAAAACTTTACCAAATTTGTGTGACAGACGCTGCAACTTTATCTAAAGAAAACCGAAATAAATGGGTTTTTCGGATCGTCATATTTCTTTTAGTTATAATGTTTTGAAAAAAAGAAAGTGAAGTGATAGAAGCATAGATATACTCTTTGTCTATAATATAACGCAAAAAATATTAAAATCGTTTTAACTTTCGCGAAGAAAAAACGGAAGTACGATACCCATACTTTTGTGTGGAGCATAATTTGGTATTGTGCCGACTTAAGCAGCAGAAGATTAAAATTTTAATTTTGTAATTACCTAAATAGCAATGTTGACCTATTATAAAACAAAGTAGTTATTTTTGTATGTATGTCCTCATGTGAACTCAAATCTTCAAAACTATGCAACGGATTTTGATACACTTTATTTAATAGATAGATTTCTTCAAGAGGATGGTTTTTTGTATACCTAATTTGTTAAGGTATGGTGGAGCATGTCTCAATAACACTAAACGCAGTTGTAACCGCAGGTATTAGCTAGTAATAATAGTAAAAAAGCGATGCGAAAACTATTCCGATAAGACTGACTGAAGCCTAACAACGTCACACAACGGTAGGGAGAAAATAGGTCACATTACCACGTTGACAAAGGTGTAGACCGTTAAAGGTTTCTTTTCGCAACATTCACGAGAAGAATAAATTGATGACATGTGTATTATTAACTTCATACGCGTGGAATTTAGAATACAAACCCTTACAAATTATACAAAGAAACCATCCTCTTAAAGCCTACTATCTTTTTAAAAAAAACCGCATCAAAAACCTTAGCGTGGTTTTCAAGGTATAAGCTCACATAGGGATATACATCCAAAAATAACAAATTTGTTTTATAATAAGTAAAGTAAAGCATTATGCTCACTGGAGAACTATGCATCTCAGGCTACAAGACAAACAGAAAATTTGCTTATGGCTGGAAAGCTGACTGCTAATAACAAACTAGAAAAAATATGTGTATTCATAATTACATACAAATATGTAATTAGATTATATCCACACGGATAATTCCAAATCAAAACAAGTTTTTACGAATTACACAGTATCTAGGTATATGATTTACATATGCATTAGTTTAACATTTCCTATAATAATGCGTGTAAAAAATATACTAAATACGACTACTAAACTAATAAATAAAGCGACTAACTGAAAAAAACACATCCTGGCCTCTACTTAATCAATTATATTATGGTGGAAAAAGCAGTTACCGCAAGCGGGAATTGAACCCACGACCTCGAAATACTGTTCCGTAGCTCTGCCAACTGAGCTTATTGCGGTCGTGCTTCCAGTAATCAAATTAAGCCACCATAATCGTCACTCGATTGAGTTTATATCGTACTAGCTGTTGCCCGCGACTCCGTCCGCGTGAAATTTGAAATTTTTTTTTTCGCAATAAAAGGTAGCCTATGTCCTTACTCAGGTTCTAAAGATTGTCTGTGACAAATTTTATTAAAATCGGTTGAGAGGTTTAAGCGGGAAAGCGTAACAGACAGACAGACAGAGTTACTTTCGCATTTATAATATTAGTAGGGATTTTTACGTACAACGCCATCTATCGAGAATGTTTTGCAACAATCTCGGCCACCCAGTTCAAGTCCCGCTTGCGGTAATCACTTTTTCCACCATAATTTGATTTATTATGTAAAAGCATAGTATGTCAATTGCAAAATTAATAAATTACTTTACATGTTAGCCTCCCCAATATCCTAAAAATGCCGGTCAAGTACAAGTTTGACTCCTACACGAAGGGTTTTGTACCATTATTATCATCTTCTAATATATAAAATTCTCGTGTCACAATGTTTAATCCCATACTCCTCCGAAACGGCTTGACCGATTCTTATGAAACCTTTTAATGCATATTCAGTAAGTCCGAGAATCAGCTAATATTATTAGCTATATTTTTCATACCCCTAAGTGACAAGGGTTGTCCACCCCTGACATTGGTATGGCAAAACAACGTTTGCCGGGTCACCTAGTAAAATAATTTGTTATACTGACCTCAAATAACAGGATAAGGGTAGAAGAATGATGACAATGAGTATTTGTTGTGGTAGCATCAACTGATATACACAAACTGTGAAATTTTCAGTTTTTTAGCTACCACGGTTCTAGAGATACAGGCTAGTAAAAGACTGATGAGCTGACAGCGAAGTCTCCGTATTAATAAAATAAAAAATACGAGATTCGACACTATTTCCGTCGAATTTAGTGCATTTTAGCTCTAAGCCGGTTGGCAAGGTGCTTCTATTTCGTAAATTGTACGCATACAAAGTTTTCAGCAGCAGCTAGTGCAATTAGAAATACTATATTGCCGGCTAACACTCACAGTTTTGGGATCGAAGATGTCGACCCAGGTTTCGAGCATGCGTGCACGCCGGAAGGTCGCAGACGCCGCTGCGCACTCGTCTTGAAGATGAGCATCGGATATGCTCGAAACCTGGGTCGACATCTTCGATCCCAAAACTGTGAGTGTTAGCCGGTAATATAGTATTTCTAATATGTCTCAAACTCACGAAAATTTCAATACGAAAATAGCTAGTGCAATGGTATAAAGTATATGTCTAGACGCCAAAGCCATGTTGTCTTTCTCAAAAAGTCAAGATTCTAGACCGAGAATCGAATTAACGATCTTATACCTAGAAAACAGAATAACACAGCCTTGAATTTGAACTTGCCATCTCACAGGACAACTATACTAACAATGTATAATGCGGAATTATATTATTGAAAATGTCAACGAGTCTGTGCCCGTATGAAGTGTAGTCCACATATCACACAACACATACAAACTATAATATATTTGTAATTTGTTTTTTGTATATCCATCGTTAAGAATGTTGGCAAGAATGAAAATGATTCACTCCAGAGGTTCAGTAGATAATTTTTTTAAATCTCATATCGAGCTATAAAGTATCCTCTACGATCAGTTATTACAATTTACAGCTTAGTCTCACCCGTGACCATGGTGACTGCAAAGTCTCCGAAACATCGGGCCACAATTTAAAACAAATACACATGTCTAAATCCCTAAAAAGTAGATTTAAATTTTAAGTCCAAGGAACCCTAAAACCGTTGACATTTCCAATTTAAACATGCGATATAAAGCGAGCAATGAATGTCGCTTTAACATATAAATTGAGTTGTAAATTAATATGTATATAGACTCAAAAACTGTCAGTGAAATTATAAACAATTTGGATGCAAAAAAGTTTGAAGATTATCTTTCAAAAATACTCCTGAAATTATGCTGGCTACACATGTCACAATATATCTTATACTTAGCGTGTCTTGTTCGGTTTACCTGTGCAGATATGGTTCAGTATGGTTCAGATATCCTAGTTCAGTATCAGCATTATCCACAATGTGTAGAAGCGAATGTTGGGTGTGGCAGAAGAAGCACGAAAATAGAATGAATGCTGTAGAGATACGCGCTTTGAGAAGTATGTGTGGTGTGACTTTGAAAGATAAATTAGGAAATAAAGTCATAAAAGAACGTTGCGGTCTAAAAGAGGATGCAGTGACTAAGGTGGAGAAAAGTATGCTTAGGTGGTTTGGTCATGTGGAGAGAATGGATGACAGACGATTAACGAAAAGTAACACGGCGGAGGTAAGTGGAAACACTGGGAGAGGACGCTGGAGAAAAATATACTCCGATGTTATCGCCCTTAAGTATAAGGGCGATAACATCGGAGTATATTTTTCTCCAGCGTCCTCTGGAGTACCAGAAGGGTCAAGTGCGTAGCGCTAACAACCGTCGGTCATGTATGACCAGATGTATGAGTATGGATGAAGCCAAGGAAGTATGTTTAGATCGTCTCTGCCTACCCCCATGGAAAAAGGCGTGATGTCATGATGGTGATGATGATGATTTATCCTAGTTCTACTATTAAAAGAAATTACAACGATTTGTCAAACATACACGGCCTCAACTGTATGAAGGATTATGGTCTAATATGCCGTGCTGACCAAGTGTTTTGGTCAAATGTAGTTGAGCACGTAGAATCGGTATCATTATCAAATGGTAAAGGTTACACGTTCATATTAATTTTTTTTTAATTTGTACAGACAGGAAGGATTCGAAATATCAAAGGTGATATTTTCCTTGCAATTACTTATAATACATTCCTATGCTAATCACTCTACATAAATAAATTTTAAGAGTTCGCTGTCGATATGAACAAAGTCTATCTTGCTTCTATCTGTTCGCAATAAACTCCATAACAGAAAAAAGATGCATTTTACGGGCCTAGTGATCTAGTGATTCATGTAACAAACTGCCGTTAACGAGGTCGTGGGTTCGATCCCCGCAAATTAGGTGTGAAATTTTTATTAGTCACTAGCTGACCCGGCAAACGTTGTTTTGCCATATAAATGTTAGGGGGGGGGGCAACCCTTGTCACTTACGGGTATGAAAAATAGATAGTAGCCGATTCTCGACCTACCGAATGTACTTATAAATTTTGATAAGAATTGATCAAGCCGTTCCAGCGGAGTATGTGAACGAACATTGTGACACGTGAATTTTATATATTAGAAGATTTCAATTTAATATATGTACTGCGTCTGAGTGTTTTCTATGTACAATGAGTATGTATTTAGAAAAGAAAATTGTTATATCTAGTATATTCTCGTCGTTTATAATATTAGTAAAGATAATCCCAACTACAGTTACAGTTAAGATAATCATATTATAAGTTTAAAAGAAATGCAATATTAGTGCAATCAATTATTGATTTAAAAAATATCAACCAATTTCGCTTTTATATAATTAAGCTTTTATTGATTTTTGTAGTTCTTTTGTCATAATATAAGTCTTCAAAATGCCTAAATTAGCGTGAATTGCTGTATACACGCTAAGCAGTGGCTAACGCGGTTTTCAAGATTCTAAAAGAGTTTCCTTTAAATATGTCACTCTCGCATAGTATTGAAACAAAGTATACAATTCTCAGCTGTTGAGAGTAGCAAATTCAAGGCAACAAAATATTAGCACTGCCCAAGGGCAAAAAAGAAGAAGAAAAGAGAAGAAGTCGCAGAAGTCAGCGCATCAAACAAAATTGTGAAGGAACCCAGGTCACGTATCCTAATCATAAACAGTACCCGAAAACAAGTACATGACGCAACAAGTAATGATAAATAAACATATATTGGATGCCGATAGCGTCTAGAGTCGTCAAGCGAACTTCCTGCATTCTTAGCGCCCTCGCCCGAAGTCTGTTTAGGGTATCTCGGTCAAATTGATAATAAACTATCCATAGAAATTTTGTCTGTTCTTTACTACAGGATCGACTTATTAACCGACTTCAGAAAAGGAGGAAGTTCTCAATTCGTCTGTATGATTTTTGTTATGTTTGTTACCTCATAACTTTTAGCTGGGCGAAGCGACTTTAATGATTCTTTTTTTATTTGAAAACTAGATGAACTTTTTTTTAAAAAACTCAATTATGGAAAAGATACCTAGCCTTTAATGTTTAACTTAGATTGTAATTATGTCTATACAAATATAATATATGTCGTAGGAGACTTGATTAATATAGTTTACTTAAGGATTTTTAGTTTTAACTTAACTTTCAAGATTATGAAGTAAGTCCTCAAATTGTGTCAATGGTGAGTAACTTGTTTATTAACTGTAGTTAGTGATTAGCCTGAAACGGTGATCCGTTGAATATTTATAAAAGGATCCTTCCAAACCAGTTACACGAGTCGTAAGCCACGGATCTCGCTCATCGTAGTTAATAGAATGTTGTAGTTAATGTAGTTAGTTTGTCCAGTATTACAAGGCCTTTAGATCGGTGAATGCTTTGGCTGTGAATACAGGTGATTTCTGTGATGTTTTTCCGATATATATATTAAAAAAAATATTATTTGGACCTAGCTAAGTCTTGTTCACATGCGATTAAATAATTTCAGAAATATAGGCCTAGAAACGCAGTAGTTTAAGTTGGATTACCATTTATATTCAACAGTCGTTTTCCGATCACAATTGTACATAAAACTCTTTCAAAGAGAGCCACTGCGAGCTTTGCAGCGTGCTGCATATTAATGCGGCGAGCTTTTCAGGCTATGTCAGACCCATAAGTTCAACAGGAATCTAAATTTCAGATCCTGTCCCGTAAATATGCTCTTAAGCTTAACTCTCTCAAGCACGTCAACTTGCCAATGGCAGCCTTGGCATCTAACATTTCATCTCGTCCTCAATCTTTACTATTCAATAACATCAATTCAAGTAATTAAAACAACATTCCTTATAAATTGCATTACATTACGGAACCCACGCTCAAACCACGATACGTACTTAACACTTTATTTTTGTTATTTTCATTAATCGCGCATCGGTTTCCCTCGTGCTCTATATCGTCCGTATATATAGTGGACGGGTCCAGATGATACGTATCAGTAGACATCTGAAGCTCATACAATTTCAACATGAGAGTTCTGGTTAGTGCTTTCGAATATCTAGAGTGTATTTACAAAAATAAGTGCCTTTCAATAGAGCTTGTGCAAATATGCTCGCATAGAAATATTTTCTTAATTAAATAGAGGAGTAAAAAAAAATTAGAAGTACAAATCTGCATTGAAAAAATCACCCGAATGTGTAAAAGTATATAATGTTGACTAAAACCACATACGAGTACTCATTATTTTCTATTGTTAACTTAGGTACTTTTAATTTAAAATTAGATGTTTGGTCTTCCTTTCTCTTACGTTAATATTTATTAGATTTGTGTATATTTCGTGAATACACAAATCAATCAATATAATATTAATCAATAATCATTAATATTTATTTTAATTTCGTATTATTAAAATTTATTTATTTCACTTTATGTATTTTTATTACGATGTTTCTGATATAATAAAAATTATCGGACAATTTTAAACACCAATATGTTAAACAGAAAATGATTCAACAAAACATGTTTCTTTATAGATTGTTTCTGCACTCTTCGCCTGCGCGGCAGCAGCTCCTTCAGGGGCTTTCGCACCTGTATTCTATCAGTCACTAGCTGTACCAGCTGTACTACCCACCGTATCATCTGGTGACCTTCAGGCTGCAGCCATCGATGCCCAGGTTAAAATCAACGATTTAGCAAGAGCCGCAGCTGATCAAGCCCAAGTTGTAGCCGACCAACAACGAAACTTAGCCGATCAACAAAAAACTTTAGCTGAACTACAACAAAGCTCAGTGGAATTACAGCAAAACTCAGCTGAAGCCGCTGCTGCAAGCGCTGCAGTAAAATCTGTACCTGAAGCTAATGCCGTAAACGAAAAGAACGAAGAAGCTTACTGGTCTGATGTTGACAAGAAATGGCAAGCTCTTGATGCTTTGAACACCGCTCAAGCTAAACTTGACGCCGCCATTGCTAGCAATGTTGGTGCCATTTCAGCTGTTAGTGGAGTTTTTCCTTATGTTGCGCCCGTAGCCCCAGTCGCTGCCCCTGTTCCCGCTGTTTCTCCTTTTGTATACTCCTCATACCTCGCTGATCTTAAGAGCGTCTCCAGTGAAGTAAAAGCCGAAGAGAAGAAGGAAGAGAAACCGGAGGCTGTAGTTAAAACCGCCGAACCTGAAAAAGAAGCTGTCGTAGAAACAGCCGAGAAAACTGAGGCTGTGAAACCCGCTGTCAATAGTCTGGGATACTCTGTGGTTACTCCATACTCCAGCGTATACAGATACAATGTACCAGTTGCTCCTGTAGCCAATGTATTCGGTCAACCTATCTTTAAATACGCCCCCATCCAACCAGTCAACACCGTCCTCACTCCTTATCTAAGAACCGTATGGTAATTTCTTAATATGACGTAGACAGTATCAAAATTTTGATAAAAATCCTATATTTTTCTATTGAAAAACTGTGATTTTTAGAATACACGAAGGGTAAATACTAATAACTTATTTTATTTAAAATCCTTTAGTAATCCTTACTTAAATGTGAAAGTAACTCCTGTTTGACTGTCAGTCGCTGTTTTTCACCAAAACTATTGAACCAGTACACTTTAATGAAAGGCACATGAATACTAGATGGTATAGAGCTTGAGAAAGATAACATGCTACTTTTTATTAACATATTAGTTTCGAACGTATCTATCAATGTATTAATCGGAATTTTTATATTAACGGAATTTTTTAAAGTGATTTTCACTCAGTTACAGTAGTCGGATTGATCTGAAATTTCGTACACATATTAAGGACTGATGATAATGCAATAAATAAGAAAAATATTCAGGATATTCAAGGGTGTCTTTTAGTTTTAGAACTAATTAGATTATTAAAACGAAAGAGGGTGTGCAGTAATGTCAAATTCTGCGCTAGGTATTATACAAGTGACATGGAAACATCAAAAATTTAAGATTTACTGTAAGATTAATTAGCATATGATATTGTTTACGTAGCTCTATAGCATCTGGCTAGTTCCGTGGAAATAAGACGAGACGTATGTTGTTGTGTCTATGTACAGATGAAATTGATAGGAAAGCAAATAGATAAAAGAACTTTGTTATTCTAGATTCTGATCTAGGACGCTGCCGACATTACTGTTATTTTTGCAACAATGATAGGTAAAGGCTTGCCGGTGTGGCAGCGGATGTGGCGATAGACTAAGAATACAGGTGTCATCGCCCATTTTCGCTCTTAGGGTGCAGTGAAAGCCATCTACGGGATATTGTTCACAGATAACATCCACTGTGAAGGAAGAAAAACTCGAAAATAAACTTTGCAAACACGTCTGGACAGCGCTCAAAGTGGAGGAAGCCAGTGCCCAAGAGGTGTCAGTGGAACATTAATGTGCTGGAGAGAGACAAAGGTAGTGTTTGTCGTGCTATCACCGCATGCCCGCAACTCTGAACCTCGTCAGCCATTTCTCAGGAATTAAATGCTATTTTACGTATGTCATAGTAGCATGAGAAAAAGCAACGCATCAGACAAAAATGTGGCAAAATCGCGAAAATTTCTTAAATTCTATGCGTACGAAGTCGCAACAGCTAGTAAGTACTCTATACAGCTGTAAAGCTCCATTAAAATCCATTTAGTAGTGAGAGCGTAAATTTACAACAAATATCCAACAAAGTGGTTTATGTAACGGACTGCCGTTCACGAGGTCTTGGGTTCGATTCCCGCTCGGGACAATCATTTGTGTGATCTTAATAAAATGTCATATAAATGTCTGTTCTGCGTCTGGGTGTTTCTATATATTATAAGTATATATTTACAAAAGAAAAGTAGTATATGTAGTATATCCGTATTCTGGTAACCCATAACAAAAGCATATAAGCTTAGCTTAGGAACTGAGGACGTTGTGTAAAGTCCATGAATATTTATTATTTATATATATTTATTTATATTTAAACTAGCTGATGCCCGCTACTCCGTACGCGTGGAATTTTAGATCCTCATATATTTTGTCACTGTTTAAACTTTCCCTGGACTTTCACGAATATTTCAAGACCAAAATCACCAAAATCGACCCAGCCGTTCTCGAGTTTTAGCGAGACTAACGAACAGCAATTGATTTTTATATACAAGATTCATACATTCTTTAAAACTTTAACGTTATAATATTAGTCCAATAATATTCTACAAATGATTGGTTAGTTATCTTCTATGGACGAGTCATGAATTCAATACCCACTATCAAACCTCATAGTAGCATTTCCAGCGTTTTGAGAGAATAATATTACTCTCATCGTGGATTCGTTTAGGATGATGCTTTGCGCGGTCTAATTACATTTTACCATACAACAGATATTCTCCGCAGCTTGCTAAATAAAATCAATTTTATCAATTCTATTCGAGAAACGCAATATTTGGCTTATTAGCTTGGCTTGGCTTATTATTATTAGGGAGGCACTACACTCACTTTTACAGCATCCTGGGAAGGAAATGGGATGGTGACACTTATATTTTTTATCAGTTACCTTCTTACATCACCCATTATCAATAATTTATTGATTTAAACCCAAATAATTATGATAATTTACAAGATCTTGCGGAAGTACAAATACAAATTCTTGTCAAATAAATTGTATTAAATAAGTAATTAATATTGAATTAATCAGATATCAAATGTTATTTGGGCCGTATAAATAGTGCGAAGACTCAGATCTAAGTAATCAGTAGCCATCGTTACTTGTGATTCGCAAGATTCAATTCAACATGAGAGTCCTGGTTAGTGAAGTATTATTATTTTATATGTAGTGGTAATTAAATAGCTAACATTTTCTTTATTTTCTTTTCGCTATTTATAAACAGGAATAAGACTCATAACTAAGCCTTTTCCTTCTGCAAGTGCTATAAGTCAACTACTGAAAAATCTAAGAACAAGTTTCATTGTGGAAAAAGCCTCATGCTCTTTCTTCTATTTGAGAGAGAAAAGAAATTACGTCAGCTTATTATAAAACACATATTTTTTTTTGTAGTATAATATTTATTTTGTGTATCAGATATATCAGTGGAAACCCGCTACATAACTAAATATACATATAAATCAAATCGATTAACAAGACGGATAATTATATAAGGCACGTTTAATCAAAAATTTGTAATCAATTATATTTGTTGACAGATTGTTGCCACCTTCATCGCCTGCGCAACTGCTGCGCCAACAGTGATTGGACCCCTAGTGTACCAAACAGCTGTTGTACCCGCTGTAGTACCAACTATCTCACCAGGGGACATCCAGGGCGCAGTCAGCGAAGTCCAAGCCAAAATCAACGACCAAGTACAAGACATCAACGATCAAGCCAGAGCAGTTGCCAATGCTAACAGTCAAGTAAATGATTTGGTCAACGAGAAAAAAGTAGAAGCATTCTGGTCTAATGAAGATCAAAAATGGCAAGCAGTAGATGCTGTGAAATCAGCAGAAGCTGTAATTGATGGTGATGTAGCAAGCAAGGCTCCTGAATACGCAAAAGCTGCTGTTGGAGGAGTCGCCCCATACGTTGCTGTCTCTCCTGTAGCACCAGTTGTATCTGCAATTAATCCTTTTGCTCCTATTATTATTCCTTCTATCAAAACGGTGCCAACAGTAGAGGTTAAAGCTGTAGAAAACAAAGAAGTTAAAGCTGCTGAAACAGAAAGCGAAGTGGCCGTTTCTGAGAAACCAATTGCAAGTACTGTTCTAATTGCCAATCCTGTGGTAACTCCATACTCAGGAGTATATGGATACGGTTTATCAGTACCTACTTTAAATAACCTAGTAAGCCAACCAGTATTAAACTATGGAATCCAAACTGTACCAAATGTTCTTGCTCCTAGATACTACTGGTGATATTTCTATTAAATCTGATACACGCAAATACGCTTAACAATGTGACGAATATTTGAAAGTTTGTTTTAGTTGTTTATGAATATAAAATAAATTGCTCCAAAGTGTATATGTTTTTATTTTCATATTCTCGTTTTACGGAAATTTACGGAATGGTGAGTCGCCATAACTACTAAACAGATTGAAACGAAATTTGCTACATAGTTAGTCTAGATCTTGAAAACGACATGCTTCTTTTTTGATGTGAAAAAATGTATATAGTTATTTCAATTTCTATGTAAAAGTCGCAGTTAACAGCTCGTTTAATATATCTAAATATTAATGTCCATCGGTTGCCCGCAGCTTCATACGCATAAAGGTTAGAATACAAAAAAAAACTTTAAAAAATTATACACAAAAAACCATCCCCTTTAATCAAACCATCCAACAAACAACCATCTATAAAAAAAACCACAACGTAATCCGTTGCGTAGTTTTTAAGATATAAACTCATATAGGGGTACGAATCTATATTTAAATACATACAATAATAACGACTTGGTATTGTAATAAGTAAAGATACCGCATCAACCAGCCTATCATTGTAACATTCATATACATTGTACTGATGAATTACATATTGGTTTTATTTTTATTGGGTTTCCCCCATATAAATAGTGGACGGGTCCAGATGACATGCGTCAGTAGCCATTTGAAGCTCTTACAAGTTCAACATGAGAGTTCTGGTTAGCATAATTTATTTCCTAATTTACTAACTATTCTTTATATTTATTAGAAAATAAAGTCGTTATCTTTGCATGTATGACCCTATGTGAGCTTATATCTTCAGAACTACGCAACGGATTTTGATGCGGTTTTTTAAAATAGATACAGTGGTTCAAGAGGATGGATTTGTATAATGTGGTAATAATTTGTTATGGTTTTGTTTCTAAATTCCACGGGATCGAAGTTGTGGGCAGCAGCTAGGTAACTATATTTCAAAATAGTTTTTTTTAGAATAATAACCATCACCTGCAACAGTCAAAAATTCCAAATTCCACACAACCATCTATCAACCTTTCTACGTCCACTGCTGGACATAGGCCTACCCTATAGAACACCACAACGCGGCCCCCGGCATATTTGACGATGTCGTCAGACCACCTTATTGGAGGCCGCCCCACGCTGCGTCCGGTGCGTGGTCGCCACTCGAGGACCTTCCGTCCCCAACGTCCATCAGATCGTCGAGTGATTTCGCCTGCCCATTGCAACTTCGGAGTGTGAAGTCTTTAATGTGTAATTGTAATTCCAAATTTATTCTATTTATCCATATTATTGATCGATATCCACCCATTCTCAAATCAAAATAGCACTTACCGAAAGCCAGATAACGCTTACCTGTAAAAAAATAAAGATAGAAATTAATTAGAAATAAAAAAACAGGGTTATAATTACGCACGAGGGTGAAACCGCAGCTTAACCGCAGACTTTACATATTTCCTGTGTAAGCTATGAACAATGATGCCAAAAACTTGACTTCGCTTAACTAAATGAGTCAAATACTTGACAAAAACTTGAACTCACTTAACTAAAATGAAACTGACGATGGTGTAACTTGATTTAATGCCCGTTTTGTTGTACATATTTATAAACATAGACATACATGACAGTGCGTCTACGGCTAAATCAATGACCCGGCTTGAGGTCAAAAAAATATTTATGTGTGTGTGAAGAGCAACGTGAAGTTGCCTGGTTGCCTGGGGCAACATTATTGACGTCCGTCAAAACACGTATGTCATTAAATTCATAAATTGTGTTTTGATGTGAAAATTAAATAATCGAGTTCAATTTACTGGTGAAATTCTATGTTGTGGCATTTTTTAATTATTCTGATATACTAGAACACCCAAAGACTGCTCATTTCGTCATTTTTGTTTTTTTATTCGTGGCGGCGTTCACACTACAAACTGACAATGGTGTCAATTAAATATGGTGTATTAAAACAGATCTTAATTTTAAATGCCATACTTGTATCGGATTGTTCAAAAGTGACGTTTGCAGATTGCAAAAATTAGGCAAAAATTACTACTTGTATATATTTAACATTTCTTATTTGTTAATGTATGTTTTTATTTTTATCTATTAATTTTTCTAAGAATAATCCTTTATCAGTTTATTATTTAACTTTTTCACTTGTTTCGGCCAAATATTGTTTTCTCTCCATAGATCATGATACTAGCATGTTCTTGTCTGAAGTTAATACAAAACACTGGCGGAAAGTGACTAGTCCTATGATAGTCACATATGGGCCATTAAAAGAAGTACTGTCATCACGGTATGTCACCTATAGTAGAGTTCCATATCATTTTAGACCATGAAATCAAGTTAGCCCAGGTTAACTTAACTTGTCCTCAATTTTGAACACCAACCCACCTTCTGGTACTTTTGTGTTTATAAAGTCAGTATTTTTTTTTCTATTTTAATTTGGTATGTTTTACAAGCTCTTTTAAAACGCCCGAAACTAGGTGTCAAAAAAGCTAGGTTAGCTAGTAGGTTAATTGAAATAGATATTCCATATAACACCGTTTTTATATTATGAGAGTTCAGTTAACATTGCGGAATTACACATTTGACTAGATGTTGCCCGCGACTCCGTACGGGTGGAATTTAATTTTTTTTCCCGTTTTTTGCAGCATCTTTTGCTTATACTTCGCTCCTATTGGCCGCAGAACGATGTTAATTAGCGTACAGCTTCATTCAATAAATGTACTATGTACTAAATGTACTACTAACACCGAAAAAATTTTCAAGTCAGACTAATGGGTCCTGAGGTTAGAGCGTTCAAACAAACAAACAAACTCTTCAGCTTTATTTTATTAGTATAGATAACTAGCTGACCCGGCAAACATTATTTTGCCATTATGTACTAAAAAAAGAGGTTTGAAAAATAGATGTTGGCCGATTCTCAGACCTACTGAATATGCATGTAAAATTTCATAAAAATCGGTCTAGCCGTTTCGGAGGAGTACGGTAACTAACACTGTGACACGTGAATTTTATATTTATGATAATATTAACGTTGTGGTCAAGTTGTGAGAGAATTGGTACTATTAGTTCCTAATAATGTAAACTATCAATATTGCACTTTATTACTAGGCATATACAACCTATGACATTTAAGATAAAAAAACTTGCATACTAATGCAAATATACGCCAACAGGTTGTCATTTCTTTTTAACATAATATTAAATTAATATTCAATATTAAATGAAGTGTGATAGGTATAAATAGTCTGTGAAGACAATGTTAGGTATCAGTAGCCATCTGAGCAGCGACTATCGTTCAAGATGAGAGTTCTGGTTAGTCTAATAGTTATAAAAATTATCATAAACTGCTTATGTTAAACAAGCAGTTTAACATAAGCAGATAATAGATAACAAGATAATTTTTGTGTTTAATATCATATACTTTCATGGGTGTGAAAATCTCTACAGTTATTTAGTGTGTTGCAAACAGACAAACTGGCGGATAGTTTCATAATGGTCAAGAATAAAATTTGGCTGATTATCAACAAAGTTTTACAATTTTATCCAAAATGTGGATATAGAAATAATCACGAAATAAACGTCAGGAAATCCGTAAAATATTAAGCATGCGTAATCATGTCTGTCGGAACAGATATTATTAAAATTAATACACAATAAAACGAAATACCACAGGAAATAACAATACTAACTAAAAATTATATAACTTTCATTTCAGATAGTTTCCGCTTTCTTCCCTTACGCAGCGGCAGCACCTTCGGGCAACATCGCTCCATACATCTATCCAGCAGTGGCAATACCTGCTGCCATACCTACCATTTCACCTGGTGATATCCAAGCAGCAGCTATTGATGCTCAAGTAAAATACAACGATCTTGCAAGGTCTGCTGTTGACAAAGGTCAAGAAATTACTGACCTATCACTATCAAACATCAACGAAAAAGTCATAACAGACGTGAATTTAGCTAACGAAAGAACCGTAGAAAATTTCTGGTCAAACGAAGACAAGAAATGGCAAGCAATTGATGCTTTGAAGACAGCTGAGGCTCAAATAGATGGAGCTGTCGCTAATAATGCCGCTGTGTTGGCGAAATCAACTCTCGCTGGAGTAGTTCCTTATGTGGCTACAGCCGGGCCGGTTGCACCAGTTGTTGCTGCCGCAATCCCTCCACCAATACCTCCAGTAGTCTATACTCCTTATAAATCTGTTGCCGAAAGCGTTTCTACACAAGCAATTGAAATCAAGGCTGAAGACAATAGTAAGGTTGAAAATCAAGATGCTGCTGTCAAAAGTGCAGAATCAGAAAAATCTGAAGCTATAGTAGTAGAAACAAATGAGAAAGCTGACAAAAGCGAAGTAGAGAAGTCTGCTGACACAGCAAATGTTTTAGCTTTATCCACCTACACCCTAGCTATCCCTACAGGAAGTCTAATAGCTCAACCTGTGATCAACTATGCTGCAATTCAACCAGTCCAAGGAGTTCTTACTCCTACTTTTGTGAAAGCTTTCTAAGTTATAATAATAAAATTTACAATTGGACTAAAACATAATTTTCCTTTTTGACCATCAATGACGAACATATAAGACCAGTTTCTGAACAAAAAGCCAAAAAGGTCGTATCTATAATTAAGACGGTTTTAATATCAGTAACTTATTTAACATCCCCAGTCAAGTCGGGGCCCAGTGAAAGAAAAAGGGGGCTATCCTTGCCGGATCACGTTCAGAATCAAGGAACCAACATGGCTCAGTAGGGTTGAAGGCGATAGTAAAGAAAAATCTGATTTAACATTTATTATGAACACTTTTGGTTAGGCAGGCTAGCACAGGCGTGTCTGTAGAGAACTAGATAGGCTTTCATAGAACATTATGAGCAGTGAATATTAACTGTGAATGGTGGAAACCTCGAAAATAAGCTCTATGTCAACACGTCTGGTCCGCGTGGCATAGCAGGTCAGAACCCTCCTAAAGTGGAGGGGGCCCGTGCCTAATAGTGGACGTTAATGGGCTGCGAAGGAAGGGTAAGGGTCATCGTTCATGTATGACATTTGTTAGTAATACATAAGTATCCTATACATTAAAAGGTTTCGCTTAATTGATACAATAAACACGAGTATATAAAACGCAAACAAAAAATACCTTAATAAAAATGAATCAGCCTGTATACAAAAACTGGATTAAGACAGATTCGTCTGTGCTTATTGTAAGTGTACTTGTTAACCTTTAGCTGCATTCTAGTTGAACACTTATAATTACAGATAGGTACAGAGTGTTTAAATTTATACATAACCAGATGACCCGGCACAAGTTGTTTTGCCATTCAAATGTCAGGGGTACCCTTGACATTTAGGGGGATGAAAAATAGATGTTGTCCGATTCTCAGACCTAACGGATATGTACACAAAATTTCACGAAAATCGGTCGAGCCATTTCGGAGGAGTATAATTACAAACACTGTGACAGGAAAATTTTATATATTAGATTAGATATAAATGCGAAAAGTAACTCTGTCTATTTGTCTGTCATTAAAATTAGTGATTTAATTTTTATGAAATATAGTAAACAGTAAAAAGCCTGAGAAAGAACACAGTATAATTTGGACTTAATAATACATAGGCGGTATACCAACATTTAAAGCCCAGAAGCAGGGTAGAAAACACGGAGGAAACAGCGGTCATAAGCTCTATTAAATTGTTTTTATGGTCACAGAGGTAATTACTTTTGTAAAATACAGACTATTAATTAATAAGGTAGTCTATGAAAAAAGATCAAGACATATCGATTCCTAACTAATTTCAAATACACTATATTTCATTTTAAAATAACTGAATTACATTACAATAATCCATTTATAGAACACTCTGTATATGGGCGTGTCCAGTTATTACAGATTCAAGAATTCTTGTAATAGGTATATTGTAAATTAATATTGCACTATTAATATAGTGGGCTCAAGGAAATATCGAGTTAGACATATCGTATCGATTCTAGAGTAATTAGCAACAATCGATTGAATCGTTATAGTTTTGCTTACGTATTCATTGCGGAAATTATACATAGTAAACCTTCAGTCTAGTGACGTAACGCAAATACATTTTCACAAGCTTCTATGTTTTCTTAATTTCTTCTATCCTAATGTCCCAGTAATGCGCACTGGCTTCCTCTAATTCTGAAGGATATTTGGCATAGGGTTTAATTCAGAGTTTTCCATCTCTCACAAAAGATGTTATCCGCTTGTAATATCCCTTATAGCACCCCGGGAACGAAATAGAGTGGTGACACTCGTATTCTTAATCCTTCCCCACACGGATAGCTTTTAATTAACTAAAAAAAAAATATGCATAATACGTAAAGATGGCCACGCGCGACTCTTGGCTGAGAACCGAATAGCGTCTTTTATACTTGACTTTTTGATACAAAGAAAACTGTTTACGAAAATTGTATCGAATCTATTATATCTATCTATATTATATATCTATATCTATCTATATTCTTATTATATCATTTAAATATGAATCCACAACAATTGTTCTGCGTGCGGTTAAAACCGCTAAGGTTACACAACCGAAACACCAAAGGCCCGTCAAATATAAAGATATTTCTTTTATTATTTCACAATATGACGGAAAAACCAAGAAACAACTGATACAATTTTGAACGATATGTATGATTCATTACTGTTTGATTATTCTCTTCACGGTATAACGAAAGGAGGTGACCAGTATAATGTTGTGTAAGTTTACATGACTTGAATAATAAGTGATGGGCTTTTGTTCTTACTTGCTAATATTTCATATAACAAGACATATTTGGTAAGAATAAAAAAATACTTATGCCCAAGTTGCTCAGACTGTTATTTTTAATCGATTTCAAAAAAGGAGGAGGTTCTCAATTCGTCTCTGTTTTTTTTTTAAATATTCAATTATTTAAGCTATACTTATTAAACCAATCTGACCAAAATTTTATACACCGTTAGTAAAGTGCCCGAGAAACGACGTAGGCTAGGATGCGAACCCATTCCACAACTTGAGCAATCTTGTGATACGATGTACGGAAATTCGCCTTTAAATATTCGTTCTTTGACATAATAATTAACCTTCGCATCTAATTGTATCTATTATCTGTGAAAAATATATAAAATGTAATAACAATTTTACAAAGCCGGTCAAGTACTTAAAGGGCAGGAGAATAATGATATACATATATTTGTCGCTATAGCCATTAACTGATTTACATAAGCTGTAAAATTTTCAGGTATCTAGCCACCATCAGTCAAGAGATACTGTAAACAGCCTGGTGAAAGACGGACAGATAGACGAACAACGAAGTCTTAGTAATAAGGTCCCGATTTACTTTTTTGTACAAAATCCTAAAAATAGACGAGTTCTATACGATTAAATACATAGGAGAGTCCTCACAACGCTCAGATTTTTACTTATTACTACGGTAAGTGATTCTAAACATCATGTATACGAAATCGCGGGCAACAGCAGCTGGTAGCACATTTATAAAACTTGGTATAATAATTACCTAATGTTTAGGATAATTACCTAATAATAATAATAAAATATCACGGTGGTGACGGACGAAGGTCTAGAACCCATTATTTTTTTGTCCACACAAGCACACGGCGTCAATCACTTTTTTATACAGCTTAATGTCAAAGACCCGATTTAATTGAGGATTTTTTTTTTGTTTATGGTTCACAATGAAAATTAAAAAGTTAAAATGTCAATCGAACCCGGATCTTTGCGAGACATGGTGTTTCAATTTCAAGGATAATTTTACAATTCACTGTAGAGGATAAAAGGAGTAACAAGAATCACATTATGAATCTACAAGTGCATTAATTTTCAGAATTGACTTTTAGTTTTTTTTTCATTATATTTCATATACATTGCGGGATAACTTCATAGGCACAGGCCCCGCAATGGCTTAATCCGGCACTGCCGATAAAACAACTTTCTTTAAAATCTTTGTTTGTTAAGGTTGAGGCCAAACATAATGTCATGATTGTTTGTATGACATAATTGACGAACCATAAGGATTAATCATAAATTAAGCAAAATGTCAGGTCGGCGATAAAGTAGGTACAGGCATACTTAGAAACCAAAAACCTTGAAAGGTTACCAGCCTACCCAGCGACATAAGCACCCACGATATTGGCAACTACACGATAAGCAGCTTGCTGGTGGGAGGAATAATCGTCGCAATCATAGTACGGCAAGTAAGAAGATGTGGTCCTGCGTGCACAAAGGGCAAAAATACCGCAAAAAATAAAACGCTAACAAGAACTCTAAATAGAACAGAGAACATAGAACTAGAGGAGATCGCTACCTACGCTGAAATAGGACAGGGGCAGTCGAAGAACAATCCTCAGCCGCCTCCAGAAGCTGGAGCAAGATTCAAACTATGATATTAATCAAATATTTAAGAATTTAAACTTTATATTTTGCTTATGGTGATTTTTGCTTTTATATTTTTGTAACATATTTTTATACACTTACCTACTTGTAACGCTTGATTGGGAATCTGAGTACGTATATCTTTCCCTCGGGAGCATGTACGAGCCAAAGTTGCTCACACAGCGATTTACTTACTATAAGTACAACTGGCTAATTAATATGAAACAGTCGTAAATAATCCTCCGTCACGCACAAACGTGTGTTGTATTACTATTAACATTACGAAAGGTGCGACTCAGATACCTAACTTAAAATATATAATAATAAACAGTTAAACTTCATAGTGCTTTAGTTTTAACTATTACATACCACAACATAACAAAACCGGGATTACCGTAAGCTACGGAATATCCCAAACATGTAGCTTGGTCTATAGAGTCTATACTAAATTGTGTAAATAATATTTAGGCAAACTCATATATTATCAGATCTCACTAATCTGAATGGTGACCGTCCGTCCGTATTAATAGAGACTCTTCCTACGTACTAAAACAAAACAGAGATCTCTATGTATTGAAACTCATAAGAGTCACGAAATCGTCTAATAGATGTCACCCTTCGGTTAAAATTTAAGTTAACACTAGCTGACCCGGCAAATGTTGTTATGCCATACTAAAAAAATTGGTCAAGTGCGAGTTGGACTCGCGCACGAAAGGTTCCGTACCATTATCTATGCAACATAAGGCAACGTTATTAGTATCGAGCAAGAAACGGTAAAAAAATCATGTTTGTTGTATGGGAGCCCCCCTTAAATATTTATTTTATTTTATTTTTAGTATTTGTTGTTATAGCGGCAATAGAAATACATCATCTGTGAAAATTTCAACTGTCTAGCTATCACCGTTCTTGAGATACAGCCTGGTGACAGACGGACGGACGGACGGACAGCGAAGTCTCAGTAATAGGGTCCCGTTTTTACCCTTTGGGTACGGAACCCTAAAAAAGAAAAAAGGTTTGAAAAATAGATGTTGGCCGATTCTCAGACCTACTGAATATGTATGTAAAATTTGAGTACGGTAACTAACACTGTGACACGTGAATTTTATATATAAGATTATTTAATGTGGCGTATAACAAAATCACTATCACTACGGCCGTGGATGGCTTAGAGATACAATGTTACTGTATAAATTTTTGAAATGAACCCGCTAGCTCCATCTAACCATGATACACCAGCCAATTTAGTCAGGGTTTAACTATAACTTCTTTTTGAGACAACATTTAGAAGGACAAAAAGAAAGTTTATACCAATTTCCAGCTTTATTGTTTTTTTTTTCGCGGCTGACCCCTATTTTTCCCTTAAATGGTTGGCCTATGAAATCAAATAGCAATGAGCCCGATACATTAACGATGTGTTGTAATGTTGTATGCTTGTATCGGTATCTATACTAATATTATTTAACTAGCTTTTGCCCGCGACTTCGTACGCGTGAAATTTCGAAATCAATCCTTAACAAACAGAAGTTTACTCTTCTGCTATTGACCAGAAGAGTAAACTTCTGTAACGAAAAGATAGCGCGATTTAAAAAATGTACAACGCCATCTCAATAGATGGCGTTGTACATTTTTTAAATCGCGCTATCTTTTCGTTCCACACATTAACACTTATGCTCGTCAAAATTATTATTGTGTTATCATCCAGATTTCGCACTTATAAATTAGTAAGGATAAGGATATTATAAAGCTGAAGAGTTTGTTTGTTTGTCTGAACGCGCTAATCTCAGGATCCGCTGGTCCGATTTGAAAAAATCTTTCAATGTTGGAGAGTACATTTATCGAGGCTATATAACATCACGACGCAATCAATAGATGCAAAGCAGTAGTGAAAAATATTGCAAAAAACGGGAAAGTTTTCTAAATTTCACGCGTACGGAGTCGCGGGCAACAGCTAGTATCGTATAAAATCATCGTAATATAAAACAAAGTCGTTATTTTTGTATGTATGTCCGCTCAGATAAACCAGATGGTGGGTTGATGTTTCAAATTGAGGACAGTTAAGAGGGAACTGTACTCCTCATTTAGGTATTTGCCTTAGGTATTGCTATCCCTATTTCCGAGCGCCGCGTTGAAAGGGACAAATATAGATGAAGCGGTTTGTACCTACAAATTCTTTGAAAAAAGACGTTTCGTACTTACGTTTTTTATTCGCGAAAGTTAAACCGATTATATAGTTTTTGCGTTATATTATAGATAAAGAGTATATCTATGCTTCTATCACTTTCTTTTGTGGTAAAACTGTACCAAATTTGTGTGATAGACGCTGCAACTTTATCTAAAGAAAACCGAAAAAAGTGGGTTTTTAGGATCGTCATATTTTTTAGTTATTATGTTTTGAAAAAAAAGAAAGTGATAGAAGCATAAATATACTCTTTATCTATAATATAACGCAAAAACTATATAATCGGTTTAGCTTTATACCTTTGTATGGAGCATAATTTGGTATCGTGCCGTCTTAATTTAAGCCTGGCTAAATCGTACTTCATAGAATAATGACGTTTCAAATGACGTATCGCCTGTATCATAAACACACATAGATAGGTACATTTGCACGCACACATAGATATGTAAGTGGCTTCAAACATTTTTCACCAATGTTTCGCTCCTTTTGGTTGCAACGTGATCGTATATAGCCTACTATCCAACACTGAAATAATTATTCAAATCGGACTACTGGTTCCTTAGATTAGCCCGTTCAATGAAACAAACTCTTCAGCTTTATAATATTGGTATACAAGTATAGATATACATCAGATAGATAGATGTATTATAAAACGAATGACATTGATCGGAATGTATAAAACAATAAACACGTCGTAGACACTTCCGAATTGCGAAGTAATGTTGATTTTAATATTATCAAGTCATGCTTTTGTATGACGTGTCAGAAAGCTATTTGTACGCCTAGGCGAATATTGCTGTTCTTTACTAAGCTCAAATTTACTAGATAGTGGATAAGCGTTCAATCTTGAACACACGTAAATTTTGATAGGCTAGCTAAAATTATGGTATTCGTGACGTATAGTTTTCGCAAACTACTAACGACACTTTTACAAGCAATAAATCAAGTATTCCATTGGGAAGAGAAGATGAGACCTGTTTTAATAGTCTATGTCTCATTTAACCTGTAGCGCGAACCGCTGCCGCGCTGGTCCAATTTAAAATATTCTTTAAGTGTTGGATAGTACATTTATGAAGAAAGGTTAAAGAATATATAACATCACGCTGCGACCAATAGGAGAGAAGCATAAGTGAAAAGTATGCAGTAGCAAAAATAAAAACGAGGAAAAGTTTCTAAATTCACCAGAGGACGTTGCGTGAATTTCCATAAACAAAAAAACCCTGCTTCATTAATTTATGGCAAAACAAAATATAACGGATGATCCATCATCACCATCATACCATCACGCTCTTTACCCATGGGGATAAGCAGAGACTATACAGCAAAATCTGCTCTGATCCAAACACACTCCCTTGGCTTCATATGCACTCATACATCTTGTCATACATGCACGACGGTTGTAAGTGCTCCGCAGATGACTCTTGCAGGATATCAGTGATGACATCGGAGTATGTTTTTCTAGGGTGTACTCTCCCAGTGTCACCTCATACCTCCGCCGTACATATGCGTTACGTTAATCATCTAACATCCATCCTCTCCACATGACCAAACCACCTAAGCATACTTTTCTCCACCTTAGTCACTACATCCCCTTTCAAACCGCAACATTCTCTCTATTTACACAGTAGACAACAGATATACCAGAGGGTCAAGTCTGCTAAAACAATGTTGTCATAATGATCAGTCACTGATTGCATAATGGCGAATTTTATCAAGTTCAGAATAGAATAGAATACACTTTATTGTACACCAAAACATATTACATGTCACATATGTAACGAAAATAAAATAAAAAACATGTACAAACTTATCGCATATTGCCATCTCTTCCAGACAACCTTTGGATGGACTCAGTTGATCTGGAACTGGGGTAAAGTGATGTACCTACTACTTAGAAACAATAGTTTAGTAGTCCACTATTAATTTTGACAACATTATAATAACAAACCTGGGCCCCTTATGTATAGTCTATGGCTACATCATTCAGTCAGTTTAAAGCCATTTTCATATGTTTGTGTACGTGAAAATGTATCTATGTGTGTCTAAGATACAGGCTATGCGTCATATGAAACGTCATTATTTTATGAAGTACGATTATGGAGGGTAAGGTAGGGAGTAAGGTAAGGAGAGTCATCTCATATGGTAGAAAATTGAAAAAAGTGTCGAGCTGTAAGCTTTAAATAACAGTTCAAAAAAAAAAAAAAAAAAAAAAAAAAAAAAAATGGCGCTGGTGTAGACACAGGGTATGGTATGAATGTAGCAATTGTAAACGAATTGAAGTAGGCAGAGATAAAAAAATTAATATTATTGTCGACTAAAGTAGTTACTTATTGAAAATGTCAACTACTTGCGTATTACAAAATAATGTAGTAAATATAACCTTAGAGTTATTATGAGAAAACGTGTAGCTAGAGTGATTTTATTTTCTGAACTGTGTAGGACGTTTATTGCTTGCGGAAGTTGGTATTTGGCGCTTCTTTTAAAGTTTACTCTGATGCTAATGTGGCGCCACCCTAATTTAATGCATTTCAACGGAAACTTTTTCATGTGCACAGATGATTCTCCTTACCTCTACCCACCATAAGTACGATTTACCAGGCTAAAGTCAAACCACCGTCTGATATATCTGTGCAATAGATCTCATTTATCATGGGACATACAATACGCGATTAATTTAAACATTCGTTAAAACAAACAATATGTAGGTTACTCTTATTCTACCAATGCACAGAATAATAATCAACTGCATGTCTTATATGGTAAACTTTACATAATCTTATCTTATTATAAAACAAAGTCTTTATTTTGTATGTATGTCCCTATGTGAGCTTATATCTTCAAAACTACGAAATGGATTTTGTTGCAATTTTTTTTTATTAGATAGAGTGGTTAAAGTAGGTTTTATTTGTGCAGTTTGATAAGGTTTGGTTTTAAATTCCACGCGTACGAAGTAGCGAGCAAAAGCTGAGTAGTATTAATTAAAACAATTATTCAAAAATATTTTTATAACGTCCTCTGGTCTAATATAACTATGGCTTAATAACACAAGGTCCTCTCTTCCTGTATGTGAACAAGATTATTTTGATACCATTCACTGTCCTGTCTATAATTTTTAAAGTGAATTATAAACATATTGTAGAATATAAGAGAGATAAGTGCTTAAACAAACCAAAAATAAATAAATAGACGAACAAATGACACGGCATAGTCCGATCCCAAATCATGCTATAAGTCTATGTTTATGATAGGTACCAGAAAACGTATATACCTAGTACATGTTATTATCAAACTACTTTTCTGTAAATACGTAGATGCTTAGAATACATAGAAAACACTAAACAGAGCAAAAAAGATTTTATGGCAAATTTAAGTATTACACACTTGTACTACGATTTTACTGAGCGCGGTTCAAACCTGGGATTGTCAACCTCGGAAAAATGTGCAATGATGCACATGTTCCCGATGTTATATTCTTTAATCTTCCTTTTTAGTTCCAAGACCTTGTCAGCATCATCGATCCGTCTATAACTGACAAGTGACAACAGGTTCATTTAGCTACTTTCGATAACATTGCGGGGTTTAGTATAAAAGTCAGGGCGCAACCTACCACAGTATTCAGTAGCTATCGAGCAGTCAAACCGAAGTGCACGATGAGATTTCTGGTACGAATCATTTATTTAAATATTAACAAAGATTCATTATACATTTTTAACTAACCATAGTAAAGAAAGTGATAACACAAACATAGATACCACAATAAATAAATAAAAAAAAACTTTTTAATTTATCATACTTAACTAATAACTGTATAAAAAAATTGTGATCATAGACTAATGGTCTTATTCACAATGATTTATCGTAGGTTTAAAAGGAGATTTTATCGGAGATAAACGTTTTAGCGTAAAAAGACTATTATGAATAACAGTTTCTGACAATTTTCGCGCACCGATTTTAGCGAACTTTTAAACCTCCGATAAGTCATTATGAATAAGACCATAAATAAATAATTCTATCCTAGGAAAAAAGATCGGTATTTTTTTTGACACCGAATTCAATGGATATTAGCTTATTGATTTTATTTGACAATGAAAGTGTAACATACACTTCGCAATTACTAATATTATTCGACGGGCTTCGTGGCGTAGTGGTTCATGTACTGGACTGCCGTTCACAAGGTCGCGGGTTCGATTCCCGCTTGGGACAATCATTTGTGTGATATTCATAAATGTCATACAAATGTTTGTACTACGTCTGGGTGTTTTCTATGTATTATAAGATTAAAAAGAAAAGTAGTATGTATTATATCCGTATTCTGGTACCCATAACACAAGCATAATAAGCTTAGCTTGGGACCAGAGGACGATGTGTGAAATGTCCATGAATATTTATTTATTTATTTATTATTTATTTGTAGAGTTAATTGAAATTATAATGTACTGTAAGGTACAATATTAGAGTAACTTAATTTCAACATGTTGTGATCAAATATAAACTTCTTAATTTGCCTAAACATGCCTTAACTTACCTACGCCCTTTGAATAACCAAGGAGCGTATAGTATTTCATGCATTAGGCGTAACAGTTTTACATAAAATCGCCGAAGACTTTAAAGCTTTATTTTTAAATTTATCTTTCTCTTTTTTATAATCTAAATTAGATTTCAAATTCTGTTCCATATTTAAAACATGGAAATGGAGTAACAATATTTTTCTTCAAAATAGCTATAGGGACGTATACCTACTCTATCGACATCGACATTACAAAACGCGCTAAATTACAATTTGTGTTGTTTCTGCTTATCTGTATTCGTTGTCTAAATATAATAAATTATCTTTGGACGCGTCAAAATGTAGTTAAATGGGCGTATTAAATGTCAGACATCTGGTTTTCTTGTCAATTTAAAATAACAATGGATATGATTTACATACCTATGTCAAATATCGTTTTCAATATTAATTGTCATAAAATTTTACAGATCATTTACAGAATTTATGTGTGCTTTATTATAATAAATTTGATTGTATATAGACAAAAAAATAACCAATAATATAGAGAAGAACCGTTCCAATTATAAGGAATAAACTATAATAAAGAGGCAAAATGCTTTTCTACATTTTACAAAGTACTTTACAATGACATATGAAAATATGCGGCAATACATTTGAACTATGATTTAAAAGAGTAGAATGCCGCATGGTCGTTAATGCAATTTATAAAAAAACAATAATTCCCACAGTCGAAACTATTAATTGCTTAACAAAAACGTAACTGTAAACTAAGCAAAACAAATATGTGATTGTACACAATGCAATCAGAATTTTAAAATGACATAATCAAAAAGCGCAAGAATAAACAAACACTAAGCCATAAAGATACGCAATATTGTCATTAAATTACTCATAATTTTAAAACTATTGTTACTGCTAGTAACAAAATATTAAAAATAAAATGTAAACGACCATAAATAAAAACTATTACAGGTCGCGTGCTTACTCTTGAAAGATTAAACAAATAAAAAAAAAAATTCTCACAGTTATAATTATTAATTGTTACGATTAATATGCTAATATTTCTAAATATTAATACATACATTAATACATAGGTACATGTTTATATGTATACACATGTTTTAATAGTAATTTTTGTATTGGATATCATCGATAATTTTCCGAAAATATTATCGATTCTACGTCATTCGCTACTATGTATATCGAATGAAATAGTGAAAATAATTCCTACTAAATGTATGTAAATTTCAACGTTTAAATAAATGTTTACCGCTGTCTTCTTATAAATGTAGTAGAAAAATAATGACATTGACTAAAATATTGAACAAGTCAAAAGCCCTTAACCATATCCGCATAGTAACGAAAAAGCGTAGGTATCCTATTGTTAGAATTAATGATCTCATTCAAAAATCGAACCGTAACAAAACGGTCATATTAAATTTGATACCAGACGCAAAAAATGTCAATCGCATTCCATTCTACACAATGTCATTACCAAGGGCGAAAAACCAAGCTTAGGCAAAACAATTACAAGTGTTATTGGCACGTTTCTTAAAGCGTAGTTAATTCAATTAGTAGAAGGTGAATACGTATGGAAACCCAACTACGACTCGTACGTGCTCAGAATTTCTAAGATTCAAAGTACTTAGATATTTAATTAAGTAGATTGTATATTATTTCGAAACGGTCATAGAGGTCAGTGCTTCTGTAAGAATATTAGGATTAAGAAAACATAAGATAGGTACACGAAAAACATGCTCTACGGGAGACGAAAATCCCCTAAAAGTAAAAGCTATCTGTAGTAAGACAAATACCTAACAGAAGGAGGCGTAATTGAGACATATTGATTAAAATATTTTAGATATTAAAAAAAAATATAAATCAACATTAAAAACTAAATATATCACAATCATTATTTCATATTAGCTTTTTATACAAAGTCACTTGTTCATTATTTTAAATTGGTCGTTGCCTGCTTTAATCTGGATTATAATTGTCGTTGCATTACATGTTAAATTAATATTCTCACAGTATGTCCTGTCAATATCGACATATAAAGTGACATAATAATTCACGCACGACTACTCGATACGATGTCAAGGTTACGCATTATTATGCACATCACTATTGTTGCATGCCAAATTAAGAAAACAATACAGTTATTTAAAATTAAATTTTAGAACGCGTTGTCATGTAAGAGTCTTTCGTCAAAATAATTAGCTAGTTTTTACTGCGTTTTATGACAAGCCACTTTGGCGAGTTTTTTTATACATTTTAGTTTGGAAAAATTAATTATATCCGCTACAAGAATCTTGTGACAACGTAGTTAGTTTTTTATTTAACATACTCGTATGTATACAAAATCTAAACAATGACAATCAAAACCAAATAGAATACGTACTTTTCTTAATTTAATAAGTTCGTCGTTAAGGCTGATCTCAATTATTTTTTTACCCGGAATGCAGCACGTACCCGGTCCTTCATCTTTTCTTTTATCTTTTACTTATTATAAAACAAAGTAGCTATTTTGGTATGTATATTATTGTATATCCCTATGTGAAGCTTATATCTTTAAAACTATGCAACGGATTTGATGCGGTTTTTGCAAGCAAATTGAGTAGCTGATGTTTTTTTTTTTTTGTACAATTTATTAGGGTTTGATTTTCATATTCCGCGCATACGAAATTGCGGGCGACAGCTAGACATAAATTAATGTAGGTTAAGTAATTGAAATTCTAGGCGCCATTTAGATTAAAATCTGCTCTTGTAAAAGACATAATAGGTACATTAAAATTTCAATGGTGCTAAAAGCATACAATTTGCAAGGCGTGGTTGAATACATTCACAGTGTTGCAATAATACAACTACATAATACGAAACAAAATCTAGGATCTTTGTGATAGTTTTAAAACATAATTTATGGCAACATTGACCTAAATTTGAAAATACGTGACAAATGAATGTGACAGTTAGTTTTGGCGGCAAACAAATACGAAAATTAGGAAATATTTTGATGAGCTTTATGTGAAATAATCTATTCTATTTTCAAATTACTATCCATAAACATAAGTGATTCAGTATGGTAATGCCTTAGAAAAGCCATTTAAAAAATTGACGCATTTAAATATTTATTTTTTTGAAATGGGTAAAGTGGAAGCATATTACTGACAGTTCGCCGTCGACAAGGCCCTTACCACGAACTAAGGGCTAAACAGTTAAAATTGTTAATATACGTGTTTCTGTTATTGTTATAGCAATAAATATTAACAAAAACAAAAATAAAAAACATATCAAAAGGGGCTCTTAAACAACAAAAAAATTGTGTAACTCGATGATACGCTTAGACATGTTTATAACGATATTATATTATTATGATGATGGTTAAGTAATGATACTAATAGTAGAGAACCCTAAGCACGCGAGTCGAAACTCGTACACGCGAATGTTAGTATAAAACAAACGGATATTGCACTTTTTCAATGCATACAAATGAATTGCATGTATGTTCCTAAACGCGATTTTGTAAGGGAATGAAAAAATTGTTACAAGTATAATTAGACGCATCATTGATTTAATTAAAGATTAACACATCGATATATCGGTTTTAGATACCACAAATATGATTGCAAGATAAATACTGAAAAAAAAAAAAATAATAAATACTGATAAATACTGTATCAGCGACCACGCCCATGTGTTTCATATTTCATATACAGTTTTTCGATAAAACACTTATAACGACATTTTTAACAATACTTTTTTAGAATATAAAGTATTCAAACATTTGAAAAACTCTAAACAAATTAAATTATATTTATATAATTACTAGCTGTCCCGGCAAACGTTGTATTGCAATACTAAAAAAAAAAAAGTTTGAAAAATAGATGTTAGCCGATTCTCAGACCTGCTGAATGTACATACAAAATTTCATAAGAATCGGTCTAGCCGTTTCGGAGGAGTACGGTAACTAACACTGTGACACGTGAATTTTATATATTAGAAGATACACCTAATCCACGAAAATTCTATGACAAAACAGATAGACGCAGAAGCGCACAAAAACGGAACTACAACCGTCCTTTATGATAAAATGTTTCCAAGTAGTTAAAAAGCTTTTTCCAACCTCTGGGAAATACATACATACATTTAAATCAACCCATGTAACCTGTTAAAGAAATCCTTATCAACTCAGCTTTACTTTTGAACTCATTTTTAACCATTCAATATTTTTCGCAGGTCATTTTCGCCGCCGTCCTCGGCTATGCTTCCGCCAGTATTGTAGCACCATTGGTATATGGTGTAAACCCTGGTGACGCTCAAGCTGCGGCTATTGACGCAACTGTAGCCGCCCAAGACCACGCCCGTGCTTGGACTGAAACCCAAGCGCGTGCCGCTGAAGCCGCAGTTCAATGGAACACTGAGGCAGTCCGTCAAGTCGCTGAAACCAACCGCGATCTCCACGAAAGCGCTTACTGGGGTACCTTAGCTGCTAACCAGAATGCCGTAGCAGCAGCTCAAGCTCAAGCCGCTGCCGTCAGCGGTGTTGTCGCTGCCCGTGCTGGTTATGCTGCACCAATTGTGGCCGCACCTTATTTAGCTGCCCCCTATGCTCATGGCATCGCAGCCCCTTACGTACACGCTTGGTAAAAAGTAAAAGTTTAGCCACCTGTTATTTTTATACAATATAACAGATGATGCAACTGTTATTAGTATTAAAATAACAGTTACCACAACAGTTATTTTTAACAACTGTTACCTACACCTGACAACACTAGTTATATTTTTAAATGATGCCAGTGTTATCAAGTAAACATCGCAGCTCAAAATGGAATGAAATATGCTCAAACTACGGTCTCAGTATAGTAACTCTCTTTGTAAATAAAAAAAAATAAAACATGCCATCACTGCCAAAGTGTAAAATAAACAAAAGTTTTACAAAATTATTGTATTTTTATTTATTTGTTACATGTATCCCATAACAATTAGTAATATCAACAGATCACCCGTCGGTAAAAATTTGGTAATGCTCTATCTATAGGAGGTGATCGGTGGTAATATCACACATGTGTGAGGGTCTAAGTCAAATATTTTTATTTTAAACTAGCTTCTGCCCGCGGCTTTAACAATTATAATATGCAAATCGTTTTATTAAGTTAGTAGTCGTTCGTCAAGCGTTAGTAGCCGAATCGAATCGAACTTGAAATCAAACCTAAAATAAAAACTGAAATCTGAACTGAAATTAATAGATACTAAAATCGATTCTGAAATCCATAGCAAAATTTACATCAATCGATACAAAATAAGATGTATATCTACTAAAATCAAAGTTAAATACGATAGCAAAATGACAACTACGATTGATATCAAAATAAAAACCAAAACAAATACTAAATTCAATTGTTATTAAAATTGTAAGAAAATACTAATTCTATACAGCAAAAAAAAAACGACGTAGTATAGAATATAAATACTTAACTATTCCAACCTCTTTAATTAGGAAAGCTATAAATTAAAAAAAAAAAATTGGAACTAAGTACTACACAAGGAGCTTTTATTCCGAGTTACCGCGTAAATTGCATATGTCAGGCTGGGATCAATACATTCATGGCAAATTAATAAAAAAACTTTATGTCGACGGATTCTAAGAGTCCTATGACAACTGTAAAATAAACAAAACGGCGCGGCGGTACTATTATTTTATACCGTATTTCACAAACATTTGCGTGTATTATCTCGTACAGAGGTTTTAGCGAAATAATATATAGCCTATTTTAATTCCAGGACTATAAATTATCTTTATATCAATTTTCGTGCAATTCTATTCGGTAGATTTTGCGTGAAAACGTCACAAACAAACAAACAAACTCACTTTTACTTTTATATATAAGTAAGGATGGGCAAGATTAATTAGCTCTTTTTAAAACGTCAGAAACTAGGTGTTTGTTCTCAAAGTGAATCCTATGGAGAAGAACAGACAAGAAAGTCCATGGATATTTATTTTACAACAGCTTGTAAGTGATGTAACCATCATGCATGTATGAGTACAAATCAAGCCAAGGAAGTATGTTTAGACCACACCACATAAAGCTTCTATACATTTTTTAAACACATATTCTAATGGTCTTAATATCTTATTCATAATGACTTATCGGAGGTTTAAAAGTTCACTAAAATCGGTTCGCGAAAATTGTCAAAACTTGTTATTCATAATAGTCTTTTTACGCTATAACGTTTATTATCTCTAGATAAAATCTCTGTTTAAACCTCCGATAACTCAGTATGAATAAGACCATAAATAGATACCTACGTAACAATGCAAAACAATGAAATACCAATAAGCAGTCCAGATAAATAAATAAATATTCATAGACATTTACTCTACACAACGTCCTCTGGTCCCAAGCTAAGCTTATTATTCTTGTGTTATGGGTACTAGAATACGGATATACTGCATATACTACTTTTTTTCTATAAATGCATACTTATAATACACACAGAGGCGTATTTTGAAAATTAGCGCCCCGGGCCATTTGATTTGACGCCGCCATTTTAATTTAATTCCATTGATAGAGCAAAATTTTAAACTTGAAGGCTATCGCCGCTTTTTTCAGGCTGGCCCGCACCGGGCCATGGCCCCTATGGCCCTAGGGTAAAAATGCCTCTAAATACATAAAAAACATCAAGACAGAGTACAAACATTAATTGTATGACGTTTATAAATATCACACAAATTATTGTCCCGTGCGGGAATTTGATATTTGTCTTTATCAAAAATATGCCAAAATAGGAATAAAATCCACGTCCTCGTATCACTACCGACCACGAATAAGCCTTCAATGACCAAAGATAATTTAATTGCTCATATAGAAGCAAAACAATAGATTCTGTACGATAAAAACAATTATATTATTCAAACGACTATCTTGACGGATGTAATTAAAATAAATAATTAACAATTTTATACAAACAACGAGAGACGGGAAAACCCGAAAATAAACCAGCCACTTGGTCAGCGCGGCATAGTTGGCTATAATCCCTCTCAAAGTGGAGGAGGCCCGTGACCAACAGTAAGACATTAACAGGGCACGACACGAAACTAAAAAACAGCGGACTACGCAACGTCTTTTTTTTTCCAAATAATTTTTAGTAAAATTTGCCTCAACTATATTTGTCCCTTTCAGCGCAGCGCTCGGGATAGCAATACCTAAGGCACATACCTAAATGAGGATTGCAGTCCCCTCTTAATGAGCTGGAGAGAGACCCAGAACCCAGATGGCGTTCTATAAAAATCTAACAAACGTAAGTTCTTCCCGCTCTTTTAAGTATTAAGAGGGTACTGGCCTTAGGTATTGCTATCCCTATTTCCGAGCGCCGCGCTGAAAGGGACAAATATAGATGAAGCGGATTTTACCTACAAATTCTTTGAAAAAAGACGTTTCGTACTTCCGTTTTTTTGCGAAAATTAAACCAATTTTAATAGTTTTTGCGTTATATTATAGATAAAGAGTATATCTATGCTTCTATCGCTTTCTTTTGTGGTAAAACTTTACCAAATTTCTGTGATAGACGCTGCAACTTTATCTAAAGGAAACCGAAAAAGTGATATAAGCATAGATATACTCTTTATCTATAATATAACGCAAAACCTATTGAAATCGGTTTAACTTTCGCGAAGAAAAAGCGGAAGTACTATACCCATACTTTTGTATGGAGCATAATTTGGTATCGTACCGTCTTAACTAGCCTAAGTATGAACTAGCCTTTTCAGTGAAATTTTATTGACACAATACATTTAACAAATTGTACCCCTTTCTTATGACTGTGTTTATTGCTGAAAAGGAAAACCATACAGGAATTAATTTAGTAGTTTATTACAAACAGACAGAGTAACAGCCAGAATCAGTAAGTAGTTTGTTTTATATAAACTTTTTTAAAGTTGGTAGCTATCCTTAATTTTTACATTTACCTAATTAAGTACTTTGTATATCACTAACCTTTTATGTTTAATTTATTAATTGTTTTTAAATTGTACCTGGTCTAACTAATTCATATTTTATTTATATAAATTCATATTTTATTTACTAAGTACATGTATCCTTTTTATTTATTTTGATGTATAACTTCATTTTTTTTTCTTATTAATCACAAACAACAACAACAACAATTTAAAAACTATCATATAATATACAAACCTACTAGATATATGCTTAGCTGATATTTATTTATACTTGTGTGATGCCTGTGGTCATCCGTGTTACCACTAAAAAGGCCCCGTTTGAAAATCAGCGTCAGATCTTAGAGATCTGACATGTGCTGAAACAGGTGGTTTATTGCTGCTATTGCAAAAATAATTAAACAAAATTTATATACTTATTATAGTCGCTGTTTTTTTATTAGTGTAAGACTGTATCTAATGTAAATTGTTTCTGCAGCAATAAAAATTTCCTTTCTTTCTTTCTTTCTTTCTTATAGGATCAGAGCTTTTTAACACAATTTTATTAGTTTCATTCATATCTATTTTTCTATCTATTCATCTATGTTACGGAGTTTAGGCAAGTGATTTTAGCTACATGCAATAGTTAGGTTGATCTAAAATTTTATAATTCTTTTAGGGAACTTAGGAACTATATTAATGTATAAATTTCAAAAACGGATTAAGGATCAACAAAAGACAAGCGCTAGCTTTTACTAGCACAATGCTGAGTTGGACCGTATTTGCTGTTTACAATGTAAATTTATCTCTTGTTTCTATGCATTTCTTTTCCTTTCCTTGTAAGTTGCAAATAAATTAAATCTTTGTTTTCTTTCTTTCGAAAATATCTAGGATTTCAGAAGTGTTTTTTAGTGTTTATTCAGGAGATATCCCCTTTCCTTTGCGTCTATAAATACATTTTCTTACAAGGTACCAAAGCAAGCTAATATTAGGTGTATTGACAATGACAATAATCACTTGGGTGGAGTAGGAAACATTTAGTTACTGGTTACAGACGAGATATATGCTGTCACTTTAGTTGTTGATATTTAACTTGAAATGTATCTCCCTTTTTACACTTCAAGGTCATACAAAACAACACGTTAGCCAGTATATATGTATAGGTAGTAAGTATACTGTATTTCACACCGCGAAATCCGTAGATACTCTGCACTAATATGTATGATAAAAAAATCTTTTAATGTTGGTTAGTACATTCATCGAGAAAGTCAGTTTAACATCAAGCTGCGACCAATAGGAGCTAAGCATCAGTAAAAAAAATTTCAAAAACGGGAAAAAACATCTATATTTTTCTGCTGCGTTCTAAATTCTACGCGTACGAAGCCACGGGTAACAGCTAATAATTACAAAAGCTCTCAGCTCGGCCAATTTGGACTTGACAAATTTTGGTACTACATATTTCCAATGTGTGATGACGTCAAAATATGTCTTAAAAGAGTTTTCACATACTTTCGCAAAGTATAATCATCACGTCAGCCTATTGCAGACGTTGCAGTCCACTGCTAAACATAGGCCCATTTCGTACCAAAAGACACGGTCCTTCGCCTTTGTGCGACTTTCTTCAAGCAGTTGGTTGGCCTAGCAGCATATATATTAACTTCAGCTTCTTCTTTCTCGACCCACTAACAGCCTACTGTTGGGCACGGGCCTCCTCTGCTTTTGTAAGAATTATGGTCTACCATGCCGCGCAATCAGGCGTGTTGGCATAGGGTTTATTACGAGTTTTAGAGTCTCTCTCGGAGGATGTCAACTGCTTGCATACAAAGAGGAAAATGGGTGATGACACTTGCATTCTTACGGCCAGTTTTATTATCAATCTACGAGTAATCGTAGATCATCCGTAAGGAATCGTAGAGAATCCGTAAGGATAGATTGTTATCCTCGTTTTTCAGTAAGATATATCCATATGCTGTCAAATTTTAAAAAGAGAATACTATCATCAGTAGCTTATTGATAAGCAAGTAAGGATAAAAATTCATACATATTGTATAGACGTTAATCCATCGGTTCTTCGACAGACGGGACCAGCCCACTACCACTTAAGCGAGCTAGCCCTGCGAGCTATGTCGATCACTTTAGTGTGTTACGGATAACCTCGTTGCGAATTTTATCCCTCAGAGATACCCCTAGCATAACTAAAGTGGTCGACATAGCTCGCAGGGCTAGCTCGCTAAAGTGACAGTGGGCTGTCCATGTCTGTCGAAGAACCGATGGCCGATGGAGCAAACAGGTTCTTGAATGGAGACCGCGACTCGACAAACGTAAGGTATGACATGCTAGGTGGACCGAAGACCTGAAGAAAGTCGCGGGACGGGACTGGATGCGGAAGGCGGAGGACCGTGTTTTGTGGCGCGAATTGGGAGAGGCCTATGTTCAGCAGCGGACTGCAGCAGGCTGATTTGATTGAGACGTTAATCCGTCATCATCACAAGGATAATAACTTATAAGACGAATTTTAACTTATTGGTCAGTATTTAAGCAAATATTTTTCAATGTTTAAGGTCATTAAACCACATTTCCTGTCGTACACAGTACAAAGAACACTATTCCTGGAAATTTCGAAACCAGAATTAGCCCAACGAAATGCCACAACAACTTGACCTTTAAGCTGTTGATAATAAGATCCAATTATGTATGTATGTGTGCTGTACTAGTTTACTTGATATCTAGACTACCTTGATGAGGGCGTAGGCTTTTGTTGAGAGGGTCATACGGGTTGTAACTTTAGCAAGCAAGTTGGATGACATAAAAGCTAATATACTTATTTGCTTAGGAAGTAAAGTATTTGGAAGTAAAGAACCTTAAATAATACAAATATTACATCACTAGTTTTTGCACGCGACTTCGTACGTGTAATTTAGAAAATTTTCACCGTTTTTGAAACATTTTTAATGGTGCTTCGCTCCTTATAGTCGCAGCGTGATATTATATAGCCCATAGCCTTTTCCGATAAATGTACTATGTAACACTGAAATAATTTTCTCAATCGGAATAGTAGTTTCTGAGATTAGCACGTTCAAACAAACTCTTCGAATTCATCATATGGTAGGCGCAATTGTACGCAGGTAACATCCTTGGTGGGAGTCTGAAAACTCAAACTGAAACCTGTGCCAACACGCCGGGTCATCGCGGCACAGTAGACCATCATCCCTCCCAAATTGGAGGAGTACCTAACTATAGGACGCTAATGGGCTGAAGAGACAGAGAAAGAAAGAGAGGAACAAATGGGGCCCCGCATTATTATGGGCCTCGTGCTTAAACTTCGTCACTTCTGACCCTTAAATCAAAAGCATATGTTAATAAAGCAATCAAGGGAGCCCAAGAGAGAATTTGATACAGGTCCCGTATTAGTTTAATCAGGCATTGGTTACAGATAGGACTGATCAGTAAAATGCTTCAAGAAACTATAAGCTAATCCAAAGCGCTCGCCATATTCGTCGTTCTTGCACACCGTGTGTCACTATATATCAATTGTACGAAATAATTTATGAATGTAGATCACCTTGAGGACCACAGTATTAATAAACAAGATCTAATTACAAACTACTTACATACATATTTGCGCATACGTATATATATGTCTGCACTTCCTTTATATACATCAAAATTAAATCAGCATCCTCGAGACCCTTATTCCATTACTCAAGATCAGTGCAATTAGTTTTTTTTTATAGTTTTCTATGAGAAGTTCTATTACAAGTATATATTATAAAAAATTGGTCAAGTGCGAGTCGGACTCGCGCACGAAGGATTCCGTACCATTATCTATGCAACATAAGGCAACGTTATTAGTATCGAGCAAGAAACGTTAAAAAATCATGTTTGTTGTATGGGAGCCCCCCTTAAATATTTATTTTATTTTATTTTTAGTATTTGTTGTTATAGCGGCAATAGAAATACATCATCTGTGAAAATTTCAACTGTCTAGCTATCAAAGTTCTTGAGATACAGCCTGGTGACAGACGGACGGACGGACGGACGGACGGACAGCGAAGTCTCAGTAATAGGGTCCCGTTTTTACCCTTTGGGTACGGAACCCTAAAAAACCGCCAAGAACGAGATAGACACTTAGGGATCGTACCTGCCAGACCAAAAAGCATAATTAACTGTATAAATATAATCAGTTAATTAAGCTTAAATCACTAGCCAACTTAATTTTACAGTTAAAATATAGTTCTACCTCCATTTTAGCTATTTTTGTAAGTTAGTTTGTTATAAACTACGTTTTTGTAATATCGATGTGAGAATAAATTAATAGATTTTGGATTTTTCCTTATAACAGCACTATATCGGGTTGGCCCATGCCAAATGCCAATATTCAAGTGTCTAGGGCAATAAGAAGAAGCGTATAGGTTTTGATTCCTTAGCGTAAGTCGAAAACGCCCAAATATAAGAGATTTTACAAATTCCCGGAAAATATAATAGTTTAATTATTGTATAATAAACGCATAGATATTTAAGTTAATTTTAAGTGTTACTAGATAATAAAACATGCTACTAATGTTGTAGTTGTGTAAAAATTAAGGAACTTACTAAAACATCCAACGGGAAAAGAACATGGGTTTTTTTTTCTATAGTCTGTGTCTACCCTTAGGGGAAAGAGATGTGAAAGTGTGATGATGATGGGAAAGAACAACACATGCGACGCTTACGAAGAAAGGTTTATAGGGTGAAAAAATATAGAAAAGTTGCGAGGACATAAACGACAACAATTCCATTTCCACATGCGCGGCACAACTTTGTAATAAGTATAAATAAATACAATTTCATTAGTTCAAAAACAATTGGGAAATCCTGAAAATTTGTTTATATCATTGCATTATCATCGGTCCTTTCTTAATATGTATGAAAATTTTCAAATTAACTCGACTATTATATGTGGGTGAAAATTACTTTACTTGTTACAAAGATAATTACAAAGATTAATACATTGATAGATACACATCAAACAAATTAAAGGGTGTTAATAATGGAATGCTTTGCACGCGCAAGTCCAAAATTCAGTTTGCCTATTTTTTCACGTGACAGTGTGACGGTGACCACGCATTTAAAAAAATTGCTATATTCACAACGCGCCAAAAGATTCAAGCTAAATATAATTTTCACTCTAACTGCGACTTATAAAGTAGGCGGACTGGTTATTCGTAACAATGCAAGGTTGTACACAACGACTGCTACACCTACCCAGTACCAGACCTGTTATCGAAACAACACAAATTATATGGTTTCAACTGTTTTATCTATACTTCTTATCTTACTGTTTTATTCTCCGTGTGGTGACGGATTAAGAATACAAGTGTCACCACCCCACCTCCTTCCAAGGGTGATGTAAAACTCAGCTAAGGGATATTTCACACAGATAAAATCATCTGTGAGAGACGGAAAACTCAAAAATAAAACCTGTGCCAACACGCTTGGTCAGCACGGCACAGTAGACCATAATCCCTCCAAAGTGGAGGAGGCCCGTGCCCAACAGTGGGACGTAAATGGGCTGGAGAGAGAGACAGAAATCTTTACTAATATTATAAAGCTAAAGGGTTTGTTTGTTTGAACGACCTAATCTCAGGAACCGTAGGTCCGATTTGAAAAATTCTTTCAGTGTTAAATAGTAAATTTATAGAGGAAGGCTATTTAATATCATGGTGCGACCAATAAAAGCGTGGGATCAATGAAAGCTGTTGCAAAAACGGTGAAAGCTTATTAAATTCCAGGCGAACGAAATCGCGGGCAACATCGTAGTTTTATTGAATTTCAGTTATCAAGATGAAACATAGCAATAAATTTGTTTAGTTCAAGAACTAAAAAAAACACGCTTGAAAATTCTAAATTTTTTTTTTTAATTATTACGTTGTCATCGGTCCATAATATGTGTGGAAAATTTCAGAACAATTCGACTACTGTAAGTCCGTTAAAATCACTGTCAAAGAATCCGTAACATAGATAGATACCTACCGAACTAATATACGCGTAAATTAAATTATGGTGGAAAGCCACTACCGCAAGTGGGACTTGAACCCACGACCTCGGAATACCGTTCCGTAGCTCTGCCAACTGAGCTTATTGCGGTCGTGCTTTCAGTAATCAAATTAGGCCAAAATAATCGTCACTCGATTGAGTTTATATCGTATTTTTACGTACAACGCAATCTATCGAGAATGTTTTGCAACAATCTCGACCAGCCACCTAGTATTCTTTACAGAATACAATTAGGTTGAAAATAATGACGCGACTTTCATTACATACTAAAGTAATTTATTAATTTTGCAATTGACATTAATTTATTAAGTAAAAGCATAGCATGTCAATTGCAGAATTAATAAATTACTTTAATATAAGTGTGTTAATAAAACTTGTGGTGACGGATTAAGAATACAAGTGTCACCACCCCATCTCCTCCCAAGGTTGCTGTAAAAGTCAGCTAAGGGATAATTGCACACAGATATCATCCTCTGTGAGAGACGGAAAACTCGAAAATAAACCCTGTGCCAACACGCCTGGTCGGCGCGGCACAGTAGGCCATAATCCCTCCCAAAGTGGAGGAGGCCCGTGCCTAACAGTGGGACGTAAATGGGCTGGAGAAGAAGAATAAAACTTGTTTATGAAAAATCTAACTTATAATTTATGACTTACCTTTAGGTTCAAGATGTCCTTTCAACTGTTCAGCTTTAGCCTGCAGTTTGGTCTGCATTGTTTCAGCACCTTCCTTCATTTTAGCGAGTATACCTGTCATATAATAACATTATTAATACCTATTCGGTCTTCGTAGTCTACTAGTTCACGTAACGGACTGCCGTTCACAAGGACGCGGGTTCAATAAACAAAAAAATAAATAAATATTCAAGACATTTCACACAACGTCCTCTGGTCCCAAAGTAAGCTATATTTCTATGCTTGTATTATGGGTACCAGATACGGATAGACTACATATACTACTTTTCTTTTGTAAATACATACTTATAATACATAGAAAACACCCAGACGCAGTACAAATTTGTAGCCATCTTCCCGATTGAAGTTATTAGGATGTTTTTTAATTTCAATTGCTTCACGTACGACTCGTGAATAAAAATGGCGATCTGTGGAAAGAACCTGAGTGCGATGAAATTCGATCCAGTGATTTGTGCTGCTTTCCAATAAATGTTCTGCAATGGCTGATTTATTAGACTGGCGGTTTTTTACAGCTGTGATGTGTTCACGGACTACTGAAAATAGGAAAATACTGACTACGGAAATACTGAGAGACAAAGAGATGCCGCTCAATTACGTCGACCTATTTAAGAACTGCTTAAAGGGAAACTACTTCCTTTTCCAAGATCAGTACTACCTCCAAATAGATGTTGTCGCCATGGGAAGTCCAGTGGCCCCGGTACTGGCCAATATTTGGATGGAACACTTCGAAAAAAGCGCACTAAATTTCGAACCTGGCATCATGCGGCTTTGGAAGAGGTATGTGAATGACGTATTCTGCATTTTAAAAGGCAGTGAGCAGGAAGTAAGCCACCTTTTGCAGCATCTCAATTCTATCCAATATGAGTTTCACTTACGAGCTGGAGGTAAACAGGACACTGCCCTTCTTAGATGTCAAGATCTCCGTGAAGCCTAATGGGTCCATATCACATTGTGTTTATCGCAAGCCGACACACACGGACAGATACCTACACGCAATGTCACATCACCATCCCCGTCATTTGCAATCTGTTATCACTTCATTAAAGAATAGAGCCTATGACCTCTGTGACCCTGAACATTGAGCTGGTCCATGTTCAGGAGGTACTTAAGAAAAACGGATATCAAGTGCATGGACGACATAAACAGCCGAGAAAGAAGTGCAGGCATCTCCAGGTTAGTAGACAACCAGCCTACATGCCTTATGTCAAAACAGTAACGGATAAGATCGGCCACGTTTTACGTGAGTACTCTGTACCGACAGTTTACACTCCAGGCATAAAGGTCAACAACATATTGGGTACGCCGAAGGATGTGATACCATTAGAAACACCTGGCGTGTACAAGATAGACTGCAGCTGTGGTAGTTGTTATATTGGTTAGACGAAACGAACTATCACTGAAAGAGTCCGTGAACACATCACAGCTGTAAAAAACCGCCAAAACCGTAAAAAAGCCATTGCAGAACATTTATTGGAAAGCAGCACAAACCACTGGATCGAATTTCATCGCACTCAGGTTCTTTCCACTGATCGCCATTTTTATTCACGAGTCGTACGTGAAGCAATTTAAATTAAAAAACATCCTAATAACTTCAATCGGGAAGATGGCTACAAATTATCTACAGTGTGGAATCCAGTGATTGCAAAAACGCTACCTCTTTGTTCGCGGTCGGCTAACAACCAGAATACGGCTGTGGTATGGACTAGGGACACCGTTAGTGTTGTGTGTGTGGGTAGTTGGAAAAATTGTTAAAAAGAAAAATGATTAATTTTAATAAATATTCATGTATGTTGCTGGAACTCTCAAGAGTGCACGGCGGTATAACAGCACATTGCATAAACGTCCCCCTTCTTATCTAAGAAATAGGTCGATCGCGACACAATTTTAAAATAAAAAGTAGATCTTATGTGCACAAAAGTTGGCCACACCTGTAGTATACCCATAACATAAGCATAGAAATATAGCTTACTTTGGGACCAGAGGACGTTGTGAAAAATATCCATAAATCTTATATATAAAAATCAATTGCTGTTCGTTAGTCTCGCTAAAACTCGAGAACGGCTGGGCCGATTTTTGTGATTTTGGTCTTGAAATATTCGTGAAAGTCCAGGAAAGGTTTAAACGGTGACAAAATATAATGGGGATCTAAAATTCCACGCATACGGAGTAGCGGGCATCAGCTAGTTTTTTATATTTATTTATTACTCTAAGCTAATAATTATCCAAATAAAACTTCTTTTTACGGATTTAGACGCGTGTATTTGTTTTACATTTTAGCCTGACGGAGATTTTGCAGTCACCATGGTCACGTCTAAATCCGTAAAAAGTAGTTTTAATTAAGCAAATGAGTCGCGCAAGTGTTAGAGAATGTTATAATAATTGTTCAATTAATGAAACTATAAACTAACGCTTAAATACAAACCATGTTTATCTTTCTCTTTTAAAATCCTCTCCATATCACCAGCCTTGTCTTTAACACGACCGAAGAAGTCTGTTCCGTTTGTAAGCATGAATAGTAACGCATAAAAGAAATAATTAATATTCTAATTCTTTTTATACAAATCCACTAATTATCCTGATTCAGACGAAGCCTTTTTAAATAAGTGTCGATAATTCAAATAATCGAAATGTCGAAATATTGCAAAACATAATGATTTTATTGAATTACAAAAATATTACCTGATATTCTCTTAGTAGCGTCTGGACTTGCAGACTGTGTCAACGCAGCCACTTTCATATATTCGCTCGTTATTAGTCCAGCCGCCTATGAGAAATATATAGGTACATTATACCAAAATGGTTCTGTTCGTCTTTTTAATTCATGTATGGTTTCAATAGGTACTTAATTAAAAACCGGACAAGCACACTGACGATGATGCGATCAGCTCTTCAGCTATCACCCTAACAGAAATACAGGTTGGTGACAGACGGACGGATGGACAGCGCTGCCTCTGTAATAGGGTCTCGATTTGGTACTCTCTCTCTCTCTCTCTCCTGCCCGTTTACGTCCGACTGTTAGGCACGGGCCTCCTCCACTTTTGGAGGGATCCTGGTCTACTGTGCCGCGCTGACCAGGCGTATTGGTACAGGGTTTAGTTTCGAGTTTTCCGTCTCACACAGCGGATGTTATCTGTGTGCAATATCCCTTAGCTGACTTTTACAGCACCCTTGGGAGGAGATGGGGTGGTGACACTTGTATTCTTAATCCGTCACCACACGGAGAAACGTTTTGGTACGGAACCTTAAAATTGCTTATATCGTAGCAAATGATGCTCTATATTCTCTACCTACCTACACGGGAAATAGGCGTAAACGATAGATGTTCTGAACTATAATAAAATGAGACTTACTTCTAAACTGGCAGGACTCATGGCGGAATACTCCTCGCTAAGGAGTTCCACTATGAGACCCTCGATATCGAAGAATAAGATGTGGCTTTCTGGGTCTAAAAAATAAAAGAAATATTTAAACTAAGAAAATATAATACGCCCTCACATTATGAAATTATATTGAGTGTTGAAATCATAACGAGTGTTATTAAAATCAGATTGATGTTCAAATCACACTAAATGTGTTAAATTCATACCAACTGGTAAAAGTTAGAAAACTTTCCGAGTATTCAAAACAAAATAAAAGTAAAAATCATACTAAGTATTAAAATCATAATAAGTGTTAAAATCACACCGAGTGTTAAATTTCACACTAACCAGCTGGGTTAGACCTAAATCCTTGCACAGTGAGCTGAGCCCGCCTCGCTCTAGCTGGCTCAGCTAATGGTCCTGCGCTGCCGGCTGGACCTGAATGTTGCAGGGCAGCTAGACCACGCTGTGTGGCCGCACGCATAGCTGTTAGGTTGCGATGACGAAGACCTCTGTATGCAAATTATAAAATAATTCATCATTATTACTCTCCTGTCTTTATGCCGTTATTTGAGGTCGGCGCAACTTGACTTCTTGTTCGTGTTGTCTGAATTTTCCATGATTTTTCCTCGCGGCGACCTGCCAGATGTCAAACCTTCTTAGGGCTTATGCGCAGGTGTTATGCGACGTGGTTCCCTCGGTCGGGTCTTACGACGCCCGGGGCCAAGACTTGGGGAGGTGACCTCCCCAAGTCTTGGCCCCGGCACTTGCATTCTATTTGTCTGTCACTGTATTTAACCACATAATCATTGCTTTTAACCATATATTTTATTATATATCTTGAGGTTTAGTCTTTAGTCTGAAAACTTACCTGAAGAAATGCACAGCCGGGTTAGCAAGCCCATCACTGGACACGCCTGATAGTGAACCACCAAGATCATCAGCTATCGCCTCATCACATGCTGCTAATACTTCTTCGGCAATCATACCTGGATATTAGAACTGTTAGTGAGAAATATTCCTTTCTTTCCAGTCAATTCATCATCATTTCGTATTGCGAATTTGGGGAGCCCTGAGAAGGCTTTTGTGATTTGTGACAGTACTCACAGAATGCACCAAGAGACTCTTAGAGCAGTCAAGTTTTAGTAAAGTTTTGTGGCCCAGGAAGGGCACTAGGAGATAGTTCTAGACCGATTTCCACCAATTTCCATTGGTAGGCATTTGATACTGACCACAAGGAAGATGTTTCTGGATGCCAATGGATCAATAATTCCAGGTTTCAAACCAACTTACCATGTAACACTCTATCAAGATGTCCAGTTTCCATCTGCCACACGAACACAGTACCATCACTACATCCAACCACCATGAAGTCATCAGCTGGTCTCCACTTGATACTGACCACAGGGAAGAGGTGTCTTGATGCTAACGTCACGCATTTACGTTCTGATAAACCTGAGGATTTATTGGAATTATTAAATGAAGACACTAAATAATATTTACATATGGTAGGGGAGCCCACGATGCTAAATGGGGATTTACTCGAGCGTCATAGAGACCTATTGAGTTGCAAAGCTTAGATGATAAGAAGAAAAAAATGTTATTAGATTTTTCACTTTTATCGGTGGAGAAAGCGGCTATAGATTTTTAAATATGTAAAAAAAAACTGTTGCATGGACATCCTCGAGCGCGTCAGATATTGATAGCATCAATGCCCTACGTATTTTTAATAATGTACGTATGTTAATCTGATCGTTTGCATGATGCGGGTGGTTGTATTTAGGGGTTGAAAATGAAAAAAAAAAAAAAATTGTCGAGCGCGTCAGATTTTCTAAGGGAGTGTTAAGTGCACCAAAAAAAAGCTCTCATTCACTAATCTGACGATTTCGATGGGACGCAAACTCACGGCCAGTTTCATAATGTGCAAAAAAAATTCGCCATTTTGAAATACTCAAGCGCGTCAGATTAAGATATATATGATTCATCTTTATGTTCTAAACGTACTGTCTCATAATCTGACAATTATCTAGAGGGATTCGCCTAATCTGACAAAAAAAAATTCGAAAAACGGTTCACCTTAAAGGCCATCCCTGCAACTTCCCGCTAATTCCATTCCTGGGCGCTTAAAATTGTACTTTGAACTATATTTTAAACTCAGCGGGTCATTCCCAGTCCTCCACACCCCGTCGTCCACAGTGTGGAGGTATGGGAATAGTGTGGACGAACGGGAATAAAAAGGGTGAGGAGGGAAAGGTGCCGTTTATTCCCAGTCCTCCACACTATAGTGCAGGAGCCGACACTAGAAAAAGTTAAATTTCAAAAAGATGAGTTGGACTTCTAAATGTTTAATTAGGACTGTTTATGAGATATTAAGCCATCAAAATATGTATATCGTAAAAAAAGTTGCAAAGTTATACTGTCGGCTTTTATATTGTTAGATTTACCAGCTGCTCTGTGTCTAGCCAACCGGAGTCGCCGATAAGAGATAACAATAGATTTTAAGGACAATAGAGTCGTAAAATCTCATCTCCATTGAATCATAGCTAGACAAGAAGCACAATTAAAAAGCTCTTAGGAATATTTATGAGTATGTTGTAAAGATAAATCATACAAATTTTTAGACAAGTATAAAATATTATTTCTATTACAGCGTGATTTGAGAAAAATAAAATTAAAGCGACTATATTCAATACTAAAAGAAAGTTAGTAACTTCAACGTTTCCTTGTGTACCAAATACTTACACCTCAAAAGTAAATAGTTTGAAGAACGAAAACATTAATGAAAGTATTTACACTTTCAAATTATTGTCCATTATGTGATAAAACTATTCTGTGATACAAATTATCTTAGATCATAATATTTACTTTCTTTTTAATTGTTGTAAATTATAAATGATCACGCTGTAATAGAAATAATATTTTATACTTGTCTAAAAATTTGTATGATTTATCTTTACAACATACTCATAAAAATATTCCTAAGAGCTTTTTAATTGTGCTTCTTGTCTAGCTATGATTCAATGGAGATGAGATTTTACGACTCTATTGTCTTTAAAATCTATTGTTATATCTTATCGGCGACTCCGGTTGGCTAGACACAGAGCAGCTGGTAAATCTAACAATTTAAAAGCCGACAGTGTAACTTTGCAACTTTTTTTACGATATATTTTGATGGCTTAATATCTCATAAACAGTCCTAATTAAACATTTAGAAGTCCAACTCAAACAAACCCAAATGTAGGCATCACGCAGCTGCACGCATTTAACTTTATCGACGAATTTTTGTTATTTCGGCTTGCGGAAATTGTCAGATTATATATTTTTCATTATTCTTGAATTATTACCTTCAAAATAAAAAAAAATTAGCTACGCTCGAGAATGTCAAGATGACGTTTTTTTTTTACAACTTTGTTGCCCTCCCCTTTTTTTACGTCACTCTCAAATTGTCAGATTAGTAGAATATACACTTTTTAGGATGTAATTAACTCACCCTACCTTAATCTGACGCGCTCGAGAATTTCTGATGGTCAATTTTTTTTTACTAATCTGATCCTGTATCCTTCACGGGCGGCCTTATATATGGGTCTCATATTTTGTGGAGGTACTTAACCGGGTACAAGGTATCCTCCTGTATATTAATCTGACGCGCTTTAGTAAATCCCGAAATCCCCTCTTCGGCTCCCCTACTAATATCAAAATGACTGATAGACATAAATCGACGCACAACAAACTAGTCTCTCTCTATCAGTGAAATCCTGGTGACCTGTACTACAGGTATCTATATACCTACTTCAGGCACCAGCAATCCACAACCTAATATGATTCATGTAAATTCTTTGTCACTTGTTTGTTCCATACCTCTGTTCACTTCGTGTAATATTTTATTTCGTGATCTACTAGTGTTAGTTGAATGATCGTGATTTACGGTATGACCAATGACTTTTTTTTTTTAAACTATCTTTCCAACCTATTGACGTCACACGTGGGTAGCGTAATGTTTATTAAAAATTTAAAAAAATAACTTACTCAATAACGTAACACTATGATCAGAAGCGACGGAACATATGCTTTTCTGGATTCGACTCTGCAATATATAAAACATCATCAATACCAGAAGTTTATACAGAATAATTATTATGTCGAGGAGAACATACGACTATAATGCGACAATGGTACCGATTCTGCGTGCACAACTAAACTCAACTTAAAAATGAAAATTGATAGTGTCAATAACTCAATTCGGCAATGCTAACTGATCTTTTTTTATTAGAAAATCTGTATATTAAAAACTAACGATTTTAATTAATAAACATGTGCACAACGAAAAATCCAGTTAATCAAGATACGCCAAAGTTGGTTTCATTTTTTAGTTAAGTTTAGTTGTGCACGCAGAATCGGTACCATTGTCACTAATTACGTGATGAATTTCAAATTATTTATTCGTATCCAGCACAGACTAGCACAGTCAGTTACTTCTTACTTCAGTTTCTATCGCTCTCTCTCTCTCTCTCTCTCTCTCTCTCTCTCTCTCTCTCTCTCTCTCTCTCTCTCTCTCTCTCTCTCTCTCGTCTACTATGCCGCGCAGACCAGGCATGTTGGCATTGATATACCTGGGTAGCATAAATAAGCCAAAAATCTTCCCGAAGTGTAGGAAGTCCATGCCCAAGAGTGGGGCGTCACTATGCTGAGAAATAGTACAGAAAATTGCTAGAAAGGCATACTTACACTACAATTATGTGGTGGAACTATTAACTGTGTAATTTCCCCGGCGTGGACACAAAATCTATGTAGTAGTGCACCACTGAAGAGATCCCACAGGCAAACTGCGAAATCTATACCACCTGATACTAAATGGGCTTTGTCGTATCTGTATCAAAAATAACACACAGATTAAAAACTACTATGAAGCTGGCTGGGACTGATTAAAACTCTCTCTCTTCAGCCTAACAGGACCACAGGCTTCTCTTTTAATTCATAAATAGGTGCTTCCAAATTCCACGCGTATTAAGTCCCGGACTCTCTCTCTCTCTACAGACTGTCAACGTCCCACTGCTGGGTACGTGCCTCCTCTACATTGGGAGGGCTTTTGGTCTACTGTGCCGCACTGACTGGGCAAGTTGGCACAGAGTTTATTTTCGAATTTTCCGTCTTCTTTCAGAGTTGATGTTAATTCTAGCTATCACCGTTTCAGAGATGCAGCCTGGAGACAGATGGACAGGCGAATGGGCTGAAAGACGGACGAACGAAAGGACGTATAGCGAAGTCTATAAAACTACAACTCACACAAACACAAATATGGCTACGCATTAATCAAAATCTTTCCATCCATCCATCAGCCTTTCTCCGTCCACTGCTAGACCAAGGCCTCCGCAACGCGCGGTCCTGCACTAAGTGCATCCAGCGGACCCCAGCACATTTGACGATATCGTCAGTCTACCTTCTTGGGGGCTGCCCCACGCTGTATCAAAGTCCTTCCATCCCCAACGGTCGTCGGGTTGTCGAACGATGTGGACTGGCTATTGCCACTTCAGCGTGCGTTCGTCGGGCTATGTCATACACATCAATTTAAATGTAGATTTGGAAAATTGGTTTAGTATTTGCATTAAATTTAACAAACAAATCTTACCTTTGATGGACATGGTGTGGATATAGAAGACAATTGACACGTCCGTTGTGGCCTAGTAGAAGTTGATGACGTGGCCAATCTGATAACAAACATATATTTCAATATATGTCCTCATAACGTAGTAATGGTAAGAGAGGTGGCTAAAGAACCACCTACACTTTCTATTAACCACATGGGACCTATCTTCGCTATACCTATGTTTCATTTTTGTGCGAAAACCTAAAAAAAGAAACCTGTCAAGAGCGAGGTCCCACACTTAGGGTTTTGAACCCTAAGTAGGGTTTAAATAACTGAATTCAAATAATCACATAATGAAGCTCAAATCAACTTACTAATTTAATTTTGTAGTTGAAATATAGAGACTCGACAACATTTCAGCTACTTCATAAGTTGGTATAATAAACACTTCTTTCGTCTGATGTGATAACAAATAAAAAGTTTTTGAATTTTTTCCTACGAGTATATCAGCACTATATAGGCTAGGTCTATGCCAAGTTAAGTCCCTAGGGCAACGGAAAGTAACCTGTAGGTTTTGAAATCCTAGTTTAAGTCAAAAATTCTTAAAAATAGTGGTAATTCGCTTGTATCTTCTAAATGCGTAGAGGTGAGGGGTTAATCCAATTTTTGCAGTACCTAAGGGACCATATAGACCAACTTCAAACTTATACATATCGTATAAGTTTGAAGTTGATACCTTCAGCTGTTGTTGAGTGAAAAAAAGTTTGACAGACAAAAGGACATCAAAATGAGACTATAAGGGTTTCTTTTCTGTACGAAATCCTAAAAAGACACTTACCATCAAGTTGTTGATGATTGCCGTGTAACAATTGTAACTGTACAGTGTGTGTCGCGTTAACTATCACGATAGACCCATCTTCACGACCAACCACTAAGCGGTTGGCAGCCAACAAGTAGATAGATGCCGTTAGTTTTATTTCTGAAAATGGAAATTATTATTTTTTACAAAATGGCTTAATAATAAAATCCGCCCAAAATATATTACATAAGGCATTTATAATATTAGTAACGATTACTTACCTGGCTCATCAGGTAAATATAGCTGGTCCAGTATTCCAACAGGACTCGGGTTCATTTCCGCCCAAGCCATGTCCAAACTTGTCAATACTATAGGCGCGTGGGCTATAAAGAAAACAATCATTAAAATGTTATCACATAGATATATTGGCATTTGGTCCTAAACTAAGCTCAAAAGCTTTTGCCAAATATCAGAAAAAGTATTGAATTACCAAAATCTGTTTATTTAAATTCCATCTATCTGCCCGTGGGGTGACGGACAAAAAGAATACAAGTGTCACCTTCCCCACGTCTTGCCCGCGAACCCTGTAAAACCTTTTTTTACTCTTGGCCGCTTGCCTGACCTAAAACCCCCTGCGCATATAACTTATATGCAGTGGCGTAGCTACCAAGGGGCTAGACGGGGCAGTGCCCCGGGGCCCTCAAGCTCAGGGGGGCCTCGAATCCTTACCAGAAATTTTGAAGTGAACTGAATTTGCTTCTTTGTTAGCATTTTAAAAATATTTGTATATTTCATATTTTTAATTGATAAAACCTAGTCAGTAAACATAGCAGTGGGGCCCCATTTTTTATTTGCCCCAGGGTTCCTACCTACGCCACCTACCTAGCTACGCCATTGCTTATATGCCCAGGTGTCATGTGACGTGGTTCCTTCGGTCAGTTCTTACGACTCGAGTAAGATATGAGGAGGTAATACTTGTATTCTTTTTGTCCGTCACCCCACAGACGATATTAATATAATACTCACATGGTACTTTATTAGGTAGAGGTGTGGCAGCATCATCAACATTCCATAAAGATACAACTCCGGCGGAGTCACCACGTAACAACAACCTACGTTGTTTACCACCGACTGATGTTATTATAAAACGCATCGATGGTGGACATGATAATAACTGGATAAAGAAAGTTTATATTTTAATAAACTAAATTATAGTGGAAATTCATACATATATTAACGTCCTCTGGTTCCAAGCTAAGCTTCTATGCATGTGTTATGTGTACGAGAATACGGATTGACTACATATACTACTTTTCTTTTGTAAATACATACTCATAATACATTGTAAACACCCAGACGCAGTACAAACATTTATATGACATTAACAAAATTTACACAAATAATTTTCCACTGCGAGAATCGAACCCGAAACCTCGTGAAGGCCCCACTCGAACAGACCACATAAAGTTTTAGTTTTGTAAAAAACAGTTCAAACCAAAATACCCATAAAATTATTGTTATAGCATCAACAGATATCCATCATCTATAAAAAGTTTCAACTCTCTAGCTAGTGACAGACAAATAAACTGACGGAAAACAGAATCTAAGTAACATTCAAGAAATTTCTTAAGAGTACTTATCTACAAACACTTTAAAATATCACATTAATTAAATTTGATTAGACGTGTCTTAGTTTAGTCTCTGTCTGCCCACATGGGAAAATGGCGTGATGTTATGATGATGGTGATGCCATGTCTTAGACAAGACGTTGATAGAGAGACCTTTACAAACAAATTTACCTTATTATCAGGATGAGCCAATAATCCAAACAGCACAGGACTATCATGTTCCACTGTAGGCCCATGGAAACCTTTGTGATCTGGTACCGAGCTAAAAATAAATATAATATTTAAAAAAAAAGATGTTTTTTGAGAGCTTTTGCTGAGATAAGGACAAACATATTTGATGTACAAAATGTCAGCTTTTACACACTTTTTGATTTAATTATGTCAATGTAATTGGACCAACGGTTTGCAACAAGTAGTTTATTCCTAAGGGAGCATTTAAGCGCTACGCAGGGGGGACGTTTTGGTTCACAAAAAAATAGGGGAAATTATATTTCACAATAGCTATTGCCCGCGAGTTCGTACACGTAGATTTTAGAAAATTTACCCCGTACTTGCAACATATTTTAATCTTGCGTCGCTCTTATTGGTCGCATCGTAATGTTATATAGCCCTCCTCGATATATATACTCCACAGCACTGAATGAATTTTTCAAATGGGACCAGCTGGTTTGTCATTAGCGAGTTAAAAAACACAAACTCTTCAGCTTTATAATATCAGAATAAATAAAATATCATTTTTAAGAGGTAAAAAATATATTAATAGAGGGCAAATGCTCTACGTACATCTGGGAACGTGGGCAATTACTGACAATTTTGCACATCAAATACATTTTCCTACAACAGCAGCTGCAAAACTATATACATTTGTATTATTAATATATTTCTACATTAGTAAACTAAAAACTAAAGTATACTTATAAATACTTCTATTATAATAAAACGACATATTAAAAAAAGATGAATATAGGTATGAAAGTGCAGCGGCAAATCAAATATAATGTCTACATTTTATAATTATTAAATTTATTTGTTGTACAACGGTTTTAAGAGTAGAATCGCCTCCTAGATGAGCACTAGAATTTGGGGGCGTTAGCGGATTGAAATAAGAAGAGGGCAAATTTACTTAGGTACAGTAATAATACAGGAGCACAAAGAAAAATATTTTTGATTCACAATACATTTAATGCAACGGGTCATATTTACTGCAAAGATATTACAGAAAACTAAAAGGTATTGTCTATTTTCAGAGCAATAGAAGCCAATTATTCGGATTCTTGAATATCTGTAAATTTATAAGTACACAATTCACGCATGAAATACTACATTTATTTGAACGTTGATTAACCGATGCGTTACTACAAGTCCAACTTACAATAGGTACATAGGCGGATTAATTATGGTTAATCCTATAGTTATGGCTACTCCTGCTATATGTGGCAGGAGTAGCAAATGCTACGGGGAGCACACTTTTAGGAGCACGGCGCTTTTGGGAGCACTGTGCTTTTAGGAGCACAGCGCTTATAGAACACTCTGTTTTTAGGAGCCCCACCCTTAGAGATTTTAGCACTCCTTACTCTAGGTGTAGATAAAGCAATCAAAAAGCCCTGTCATAGAGTTTCTCACAGACCCAGTATTATGTTTATCCTACACTAACAATATATGGGTACATATTTCCACTAGAAAAGCTTCTAGTTTCAAATTGCTCGCTCATAAAGTCTTGGATGGTAATCTTGATATGAAAAATTGTATTGTAAAAATTTATGTATTGTCTAATTTACAAGGGGGCGTCGCAGCCTTTTTTTTTCTTAGAATGGAGGCAATAGTGCTTAAAAGGTTGAACTTTTTTGGATGAATTTCCTGATATTTGAATACTACCAAATGGCTTCTTCTTTTAAAAAAATATTTATATTCTACATTTAATTTCCGAATTAATTTCGAAATAAAAATTGCATTAAATTATGAATACTTACATACATACTTGTGAATTGGATCTCAAGGTAACTAATGTTACAGAACAAGGTTATGTCACACTACAAGTGATAGCGATAAAATATATTTTACCATCAATCTTTCATTTTGACCGAAAATATATTTATTTACGAACACTACTACTATAAATATTTTTAAATTTTGTAATTGCAAGCAATTGCGATAACATTCTCTAAGTCTAAGATCTTAGTACGTACCTAATACATAAAATTATCATGACGTGGTGTTTGTTCTTAAACGAAAGGGTAGTTTTGAGAATATATTGTCAACATTTAGTTTTACTCTCATAGGTCACAAGAGGAATTGTTTCAATAAGTAAGCAAAGGACAGGACACGACTAGTAGAAAAAAAGGAAACACTCCAAAGGTAAAATTTCATAAAAACAATATTCTGGTATGTTATCGCTATCACTTAAAAATTCAATATAAAAATCAACAAAGCTAAATATGTGCACAAGCAAAATAAACTACCTAAATACGAACAAACATAGACTGTGCTGACCTACTGATAGCCCGTCCGCGAAGTTTGCTATAAAAGAAATATTTATCTTCACATATTACTGTATATTATATAGCTTTATGTATAGCTTAGGTTTAAAAAACTTTTATGGCTGTATTATTCTTAAAATTAATTAGTGGACGGATTTTGGATCTATCATAAACAATATAAAAAAATTTTAAACGCTTAATTTACCATACAAGCTGCATAATCAATCAAAATTGTAGCCAATATTATCAATAACAAGGCTAGCCTAAAGTATCTATTATCAAATTTGCCTAAATAGTAATCATCATCAATCAATCATACATACGCGTGGAATTTAGATAATTTTCCCCGCTTTTGCAACATTTTTACCAGATGCTGCGCTCCTATTGGTCGCAGCGTAATATTATATAGCCTATAGTCTTCCTAGATAAACGTACTATCCAACACTGTTTTTCAAATGGGACCATAGGTTTCTGAGATTAGCGCGTTTAAACAAACAAATTCTTCAGTTTTATAACATTAAGTATAGATTTAATCCAGCCAAGTAAATCACTCTCTTAAATCTCAACAGTATTGTTATGAAAAAGTGATATTAAACATATATTGTCTATGATAGATCCATAATATCCAAATAAACATCTATAACTTAGCATAGTGCTCCAATGAAATTCTACGGATGATAAAATCTTCATGAACACATGCCAAATTGTAACTACACGTTTATCATAACATAATTTGTCCTAACACTTTTAAAATGTTAATGTAATTTTGTTATTGGTTATGTTCCAAATATGTATGTATATCAAATTCAATTAAAAACACTTATGAAATTATGTACCCTAAGAATAATTTACAAATATTGTACCTTTATTGTAATTATTATGAACGTGTTTATATTATCGCTTACGTGTATTAACAAATATTGAGTTAAAAATAAGGTTAATTCAAAATAATAAATACTAAACTATTACAAAATAGTTTTTATATCTTAACAAAAGTGTAAATGTATCATAACAAAATTTGAAATATCCCAAAATCTATTATTGTAGGCACTCTAACATAACTTTTGATTAACTTTAAAGATAGTTCCGTTACATTTATAAGCATGGTAGGGTAGAAAAGGGCATTAATACACATACCCTAACATATTTATAAGTGTACCCTAACATAGTTATAAGTGTATCCTAACATAGTTATAAGTGTATCCTAACTTATTTATAAGTGAACCCTAACATAATTATTAATGTGCCCTAACATAATTATAAGTGTACCCTAACATAATTATTAATGTACCCTAACGTAATTATAAGTGTATCCTAACATATTTATAAGTGTACCCTAACATAGTTATACGTGTATCCTAACTTATTTATAAGTGAACCCTAACATAATTATTAATGTGCCCTAACATAATTATTAAACTTTCTGTTTGCCAACGCAAAATGGAAAGAAGTATGCTGGGAATCAAAAAAAGGGATAAAATAAGAAATAATATTATAAGGAAAAGAACTAAAATCCAAGATGTAACCCTGAAAATTAAACGTTTGAAGTGGAAGTGGTCAGGTCATATGATACGAGGGAAAAACAAATGGAGCAAGATAATCTCTCAGTGGTATCCTAGAGAAGGCCAAAGAAAAAGGGGTAGACCGCTGAGCAGGTGGGATGATGACATAAGAAAAGTAGCTGGAGTGACATGGTACAGAGTGGCAATGGAGCGGCAGGAATGGAATAGGTTGGAGGAGGCCTTTGTCGAAGGACAAACGGATTTGCAAAATGTAGTTAAAGCCCGGATAATAGAATAGACAAAACCATTATAAAAATATTGTGAATTCCGAATAAAAGCTATTATTATTATTTTATTATTATAACATAATTATAAGTGTACCCTAACATAATTATTAATGTACCCTAACGTAATTATAAGTGTATCCTAACATATTTATATGTGAACCCTAACATAATTATTAATGTACACTAACATAATTATAAGTGTATCCTAACATATTTATAAGTGTACTCTAACATATAGTAATTATAGTAAATGTATCATGTACCTTAATATATTTATTACAAGTGTACCTTAACATATTTATTTGTTGTAAGTGTACCCTAACAGCCGATTCTCACTACAAACAATATAAGATCAAAACACTTACTTGGCTGGCAACCTATATAGATATCCTTTGCCTTCTGTCGACCAAACCAGTACTCTGTCTGGTGCCATAAAGTCGCCAGACATCCAACGCTCACCAGTTGGAGCTTGGATTGAACATAACACAGAGAAATCACCTGAAAAATCATAACAAAACATTGTACCAAGCAATAAAGATCAAAATCTGTACTTAATATATACAAATATTATAAAGCTGTCGAGTTTGTTTGTTTGAAAGCGCTAATCTCAGGAACCACTGGCCTGAATTGCAAAATTCTTTCAGTGTTGGATAGTACATTTATTGAGTGTTTACCATGTTTACCAAATCTTCTACTACGATTTCTCTCAATGTGAGTTAAACATCGCATATAATCATCATCATAACATCACGCCTTTTTCCCATGGGGGTAGGCAGAGACTATAGAGCGCCATCTGCTACGATCCAAACTTACTTCCTTGGCTTCATCCACACTCATACATCTGGTCATAAATGCCCGATGGCTGTAAGGGCTATGCACTTGACACTTTTCGAGTATACATTTTATAAAGGAGTATATATTTTTTAGTTTATTAAGTAAAAAGCACAGCAAGTCAATTGCAAAAATTAACAAATTAATGTAGTAACAACAATATACTTGCCAGCATCATATATTTGACAGTATTTAGCGCACACAATCAAAACAGTACGTTGATTATAAGCGCAACAGTTAAGTGACAACGCGTTCAAACATCGTATCTGTTTTGATTCATTCTCGTATATCGGCTCGGATTGTTTGTTTTCATGACCTAGGAGTGACCATACCTGGGAACGATATAACAAAACTGAGAAAAAATATCTAAGTATGACTTGCTTACGAAGGGTTTCCTACTTAGATATACTGTCCCGTCGGCAGGGTACCGAGGTAGCGCACAAAAAACACTATAAAGTAATTTCATTAGCCGTTACGCACGCCCCGCATACAATCACCTCACACACACTAAGAGACGACAGTGTACGTACACAATGAGTATGAACATTGCTCTCGTACCTTTTCGATTAATTCTCTAAGGTTCGATATCGTATTCGTATCTCTTTATCTTGTTGAATATTTTTTTGGGTTTTTTCCGTTTGTATCTATTTATTATAAATACATATTTATGGACATTTCACACAGCGTCCTCTGGTCCCAAGCTAAGCTTATATGCTTGTGTTATGGTACCAAGATATGGATAGAATACTACTAATATACTACTTTTCTTTTGTAAATACATACTTATAATACATAGAAAACAGACGCAGTACAAACATTTTTATGACAAATATAAATATCACACAAATGATTGCCCCGAGCGGGAATCGAACCCGCGACCTCGTCACCGGCAGTCCGTTACATAAGCCACTCGACCACGATGCGAGTCGGTATTATAGGTAGGTAACGGAATTATTTTAAAATAGTCCCATTAATTTCAAATACTGCATACTCATTAAGAACCACTGAAAAAATGTGGGTATTTTGAAATAACTAGCATCTATGTGTGTTTTTCTTTAGTTTTAAAATTGTAAACCTAAGTAGATATTTTTCTATATTTCTGTGTACATACCTTAACTGTACCAGTAATAGAGATCGCCAAAACAACATCGTCTTTCCTTGATGAAGGGCGTAATACCTGGAAATGAAGGTAGTAAAAGCATAACATTCTCGGGTAATACTCTGTCAAACTCCTCTAAAACTGATACATACTTAGTTAAAATAGTGTTCAATTTATGTAGGTCTACAAATAATAGAAATGAAATTATTTTGCCCTTATTAAGACTACGAAACTTTTGTTGTTACAAGATAACTAATTTATCAGTGATTTAATTTTTGTTGCGATAAATATTTTTTTAGAAATGTCGGAGATAAAATTAAATTTTTGGAATTTTTGCCGTGCTTATCTGGTGTTAGCAATTTACTTAATGGCAGTCGTACCCTTAGGTCTTAGGAAAGGTTCATAAACACTGAACGCACTAACGTATCATTAGTTGAGAGTGAACAGTCAAGTGTTTTGTTTAACCATTTGTCTGTCCTGCGTTACGGAACCTATAATACGCGACGCATGTTCCATCAGACATGAACCTTCCCTCAATTTCCAACAAATACGCAAGTGAAACTGCGTAAGAAGAAATACTTACATGTAAAGCAGATATCCAATCAGGATTCATTTTAGAGCTCAAAGAGAACAAAATCTCTAGCGAGAAAGGATCCATAATGAGAATTTCTGCATAGTAACCATTGCAGAACAGACGTAGGTCTTCACTATTACACATGTGATAGGCCTGCAATTATACCATCATATAATTAAACAAGGTGTTGCCCACAATTTTTTTCACTAATGCTTCTACTACTTCTACTATTGATCGCAGCGTGATGTTAAATAGCCTATAGCCTTCCTCGATAAATGTACTATCCATCACTGAAAGAATTTTTCAAATGAGATCAGTTGTTCCTGAGATTAGCGCGTTCAAACAAACAAACTCTTCAGCTTTATAATATTAATAAGTATAGATACGAGGTTAAAAATACGGTCAAGTACGAGGTAAACTCACGCCTCGAAAGGTTCCCTACTATTACCATCATGAATAGTTATTCGATCTCATATGATAGAAAGAATTTTGTTCCTATTGCAATATCGATTTTAGCTTCAGTATCGATTTTGGTACCAAATATAGATTTTTATGGTTTCTATTGTGATATCGAGATACGATTTTTTTTTCTGATTCTTCCTTAACAATCATAATATCCAAATCTAAAATGTTAGTTACTTACAATATTCTATGTAAAGTTCCACAATGTTTTCACGATTGAGCACTGACTTCCAAAATACAGGCTTTGGCTTAGTTTGGAAGTCAGATACCTATAGTACTATTTTTTATAAATTTGTGTATCTACTGTAAGTTACAAATTTATTTTTTGTACTACATTTGAGACTAATAACATTTTTTTTTAATTATTTAGTTTTAATTTTGAAATCGATGTGAGTTTTGATTTTAGTTAAATATTCTATTTTTAATTTAGTTTTATACAGTGTTTATTTTAGTTTCCATTTTCAATTCAATATATCCACTAAGCAGGCAACAGTTACTAAAATCACCTGTATGTTAGTATGTATCTGTGATAACTTGACACTCTCTCTGCACTTCCCGTCTACGAGGTCCCAGGTACACATCTCACCAGCTTCTGATGAGCTCACTATAAAGTTATTATCCTGAAAGATGGACGAACATTTTAATACCACCATTATTAGTATCGGCGTGGGGCTATCGTCGATAAATTTTTATCGGGTTACACTTGGAGCGATTTTCTGATAAAGGCAATGAGTTATATGCTTATATGTCAATCGTGTTTTCATAAAAGCAAAGGCGTTAGTTAGAGTATCAAAGCAATAAAAATGTATAAAATAATCGATGTATTATAAGTATGTATTTACATAAGAAAAGTAGTCTATGTAGTATATCCGTATTCTGGTACACATAACACATGCATGTTAATGAATATAAAAAAAAAATTTGACAGGAGCCGTTATATGCGCTGCTTTTTTGACAAATATACTGGCGCGTCTCTGTGGGTGCCGAGATAACACACAGAAATTCACAACGCAATTTCATTGTAAGCTACGCACGCCACGCCCAAAATCGAAACATTACATTTTCCAAGTTACGCATGTCCACATAAAGGTACACAACGATTATTAAAATAGCCTTAAACTATACCTGTATAATTGAAGCCCTGGACAGACAAGTAACTGGAGCCGTATGTCCCACCAATAAACATCTTGGAGTCATCTTCAGTTTCTCCGGGTCAACCTGCCATATACATATTTGGCCATCATAACAGCCAGTGACTAGAGTCTTCTGATCTCTTGACAGGTATACTGATGATATGCAGTGAGTTGGTGCGTGTTTGCCCCAGAGGACAACCGGAACGATAAGGTTCGTTCCAGGCATTTTAGACTGAAAAAGAAAGCTACATAGTGATGATCAAAAAAAGCCATCCTTTTATACCATTCTATCACTCAAAAACTGCATTAAAATCGATTGCTTAGTTACGCTTAAAACGCCATGATGTCCAGAACCTAGATGTATGTCAATGATAGGGGAATGCATCCACTGGGATGATTTCCCGAAACAAGATTGATGAAACCCACTGCATCTGCTAAAAGTCCATGTCTGATTGCAGATTTAAAAAAATAACCTTGTATAGAGACATACATACAAAAATAACGAATTTGTTTTATAATAAGTAGGTATAACATTAATTTATTTTATAACTAGCTGTTGCCCTCGACTCCGTCCGCGTAGAATTTAGGAAATTTTCCCCGTTTTTGCAACATTTTTAACTACTGCTTGAGTGAAAGTATAATAAACGTAAGAGTAAACAAATATAATCAGAATGAACGAACTGCTAAGCTATCAGGAGTTACACGTGTTATTGTGAGTCAACCATAAAATATAGATATGTGCTGTTCCAGGGTATTTTTTAGACAATTTTATGTAGAATATTTCCGTCATACATGATTTCTATGTAACTTTAACCATTAAGGCTGCACACGCGACGGAAGCTTAAAAAATGGAGCACCTTTTCCCATTTTCCCAACATTTCCCTTCACTACTCTACTCCTATTGATTGTAGCGTGATGAAAAGTATACTATAACCTGCCCAGGAGTATGAAGAATAATTGTACCAAGTTTCGTTAAAATTTGTTGAGTAGTTTTTGTTTCTATAAGGAACATACAGACGGACAGACAGACAAAAATTTTACTGATTGCATTTTTGGCATCAGTATCGATCACTAATCACCCCCTGATAGTTATTTAGAAAATATATTTCATGTACAGAATTGACCTCTCTACAGATTTATTGTATAGATTTTAGATATTTCTACCATTCTGATACGATTCAGATCAGCTTTTTGATAGGTAGCTTTAAAATAATGCTGCTAAAATTATAGAATAGAATAGAATACTCTTTATTGTACATCTTAACAAAATTACAGTAGGTACTTAATTATTAATTACAATTTCAGAATATATAAGTACAATAGGCGGTCTTATCGCAAAATGCGACATCCAGACAACCTTTGGATGGACTGAGAGGAAAGAAAAATTAGGCTAATTGCGATGTACATACATATACACATACCTACATACATAATTAAATAACTACTAGCTGTTGCCCGCGACTTCTTCTGCGTGAAATTTAGAAATCAAACCTTAACGAACAGAAGTTTACAATACCACTCGATAGATGGCGTTGTACATACGTTTTTAAATCGCACTGTGGTTTGATTACACACATTGACACTTATCATCAAAATTTTTGGTTAATATTCCGCTTTTCGCATTTATAAATTAGTAAGGATAAAGACACGTACATACAAAATACATAAAAATATACACATATAAACTCTATATATACTAACATAGTGACCTATATGGATAACAACGACAAGTAATGTTCCTTCAGGTACTTCTTAAAGGTAGTTACCGATTTTGCTGCCGTTGTGTTCTCAGGTAGAGAATTCCACAGATGCGCTGCTTCTACTGTGAAGGACTTAGCATAAAATGTCGTAGAGTGTAATCGTATAGCTAAACTACAGTTTATTCACAGTTTATTTTGTAAGTTATACATCTTAAACTCAAGAAAAAAGCAGTATTTTTGCCAGGCACATTGATTGTTTCCAAACCATTATTTTCATAATATATTTGTCATACTGCAATAATCATGTTTTATAAATATATTATTATGTTATACTGAAAATGTTTGTGGGAACTCCCTTAACATTGCTCGTAATTTAAACTCTTTAGCTATCACTGTTCCTGAGATACAGCCTGACAGGCAGATGGATAGCAGTATCAGTAATAAAGTCCCATTTTACCTTAAGCAACTCTAAAAAGCATGAAAAATATTCGAAAAATACCAAAAATGTATGACTCCTTAAAAGTATAGAATTTAAATCAATAAATTTATGTAAACAATGAAGTGTTTACAATGATGATACAATAATAGTTTTAAATTGTGATATAATAGTTGCAGCAAAGGTATTTAACCGCATTCAGGCTAACAGATTATTGAGGTCATATATATAGAACAAATACATAACGATAATATAACACCAACGTAATAAGAACATAATTTAAAATATGAACAAGTAAAATCGACACCAAGGACGAATTTATCGATTAATATTACTAACCTGATGTTTGAGGCACTGATAGGTATGTTTATATCAGCTACTAAACACGTGTGGTCATAAGGATAGCTTGAATTTATTCCACTTTGCACAAATATATTTTAAATCAGCATTAAATAATGCGACAAAATCAACCCAAATTTCGATGAAATTTTGACATTTCGTTCCACTAGAGATGTAAAAAAGTAAAAATTATCGACAATTTTTTTATAACAACAAATACTTTTAGAGACAGATCGACTCACTAATCTGAGCTAATCAAGGAGGTTATAAGTAGGGAGGAACAACTCGGGAACATAGATTTGTCCCAAGGCCCGGCCCGTTTACGGTTTAAAAGTAAACTAGTAGCCTTGCCTTCTCTTTTCTTCTTACTAGCTTTCTCTTTTACTCCAGCCCAAAAAGAAAGAGTTAGAAAGGCTACTAAATAGGCTCTTTGTCATTTATTTTTCTTAATGTGTTCAACCAAAAAAGAAGCAGGCCGGATTCGTTGTACCGAGTGTTACGTCTAGATCTATATCGTAAGTCTATGGAGCTGATATGGTATACGGTATACCATATCAGTGCACTAGTATAACATCTTGAAATAACAATATTGTAAAACTTTCAGCATAGTAATCTACGATTCTTAATTGTTTACTTACATGTTTCAGATGTAATGCTTTTTTATAATACAAGTATTATTGGACCGAAACTCCATACGGCAGACTTGGAGGAGATAGGGATTTTGCTGCGCGACCGAACTGAAAAAAATGTGATAGTAAAACCGTAAGAAAAAGTCCGTGGAATAAAACCGTTATATGAGACGTGCGCAGGTGCGACAGTCGTATACACAAGCGAGTAGTGTAAAATACCTTTCTCTTTCTCCTTCTGTCTTTTTTTGCAAATTGTGTCGATTCTACATTAGCCGAAGGAACTTCGTTCCTACCTGGTGTCCCACGACACCATATCTTTGTTTTTTTCTGTTGATCCCATCACTATATTTAATAGCGAATAACAGCAAGTAGATAAAAAATAAAGACTATTATACTACGGCCGTTCAGAGAATGCGTTCCTGACACGTCGCGATTGAACGTAACTTTGTAAAGGCATTGCAGTTACGATAAAAATATTTTTGCTGGTTGTTTAACGTTTGAACAATTGATGAGCATTAAAACAACATTATTATATCAATAGTCAATGAATGTTATAATTTTGTGCCAAACTGAGTGTCAAATAACTTGGTAAACAATATTTTCCTAAATCTATACTGCGCTATTACAAGGTTATGTCAGCGCTTTATATTTGTAGTGCTGTGCTAGCAATAACAGGCAATAATAGTATCGTAATCTGTTCTTATACAGTTACACTTTATAAAATATTACGTTTTGTATTTCTTTTTAAGAATTTGAAAATAATGGACTATAAGATAACTTTTATTAAATATAAAAATAAAACTACGACCAAACCGAACGCGCGAAATAAAGTAGCATTTTTATATTTAGGTTGAAAATGGTAACCCCAAATGGCGTTACTAGCATTTTTATACTTAGACTAGTTGGCCCGGCAAACGTTGTTTTGCCATACCAAAAAAAAAGTTAAAAAAAAAATTACTATAAACCTCACGGAGCCCGAGACCTTTCCAACGAATGACCGACCAAAACCGTGGAAATCGGTTCGTGCGTTCTGGAGTTATAGCGTCAGGACGGAAAACCCGACTTATTTTATATAGTAGATTATTGGCTACTATTATTTATGTATACTATTATTTATTACTTGGATTATATGGCGTTATGGGCCGCCATTTTGTGACGCTAAAACAGTCGTCTGTTGTCGTTTCGTGCGCATAGACAACGTTCTTCAAGTGTTTTCGATCTGTTTTTATTTGATTACCCGGCTTTCGTTTAATGGACTGTTTCTGCTTTTCAAACTGACATCGGCGCTAAATCGGACTTCGATTGTGTTTCGTATTGCGTTCTTTTTACTTTTGGTGCATAATAATGCCTAAACGTGGACAAACATTGAAAAGTGGAGCCCGTGAGTTAATCATCAAGCTGCAAGATTACTTTGAGCGGGAGCGGCAAAATGGCGGACCCCTGGTACCTGTCGAACAAGTACACGAAGATAAGATAACAAGTACGAAAAAGATGATGACCCTATTAAAAAGAAGCCTGCGGGGAAGTCACAAGAGATGACTGGGCAAAGGTTGTTGAGAACTAAAAACCTGATTGTGGAACATTTTGACCGAGATATCAGGATTGATTCTGTTATTGATAATAATTTAATTATACATGTAGGCGAAGGTGATGATGAAGACACCACCTCCTCAAGCGACTCGGAGTCTGATTAATATTCTGTACGCACATTCAATTCAATGTACTTTATTGAATAGAAATACAGATTGTAACTTTGTAACAAAGAATAAATAAAACAATTTTATTATATTAATATGTATTACCCTTTTTTGGTTTCCACTTAAATAACTAAAATATAAATTTTAAATGATTCCGCCAATTTAAAACGAAAATAATCTTAAAAATAACGTGGCGGTTCATTTTGGAGGAACGGTAACGAACTCAATGTTATGTTGTGCCCATGTTGTCGTGACTAACCGATAGGTGTCAGGAACGCATTCTCTGAACGGCCGTAGTATAATACCCATTCTTTATAATGATGTCTCAATTAAGATAAGAATAATGTATCACGTTATCGATATAAATATCATCGACATATTTATTTTATCAATACGCTTCCCTACCCTTGTCAGCTGTCATGAGTGTTACCAACGTAGAAGCCAATGGTAGAAATACTGGAAAGGAAAAATAAAAAGCAAATTAACCTTACACCGACCAGATTACATAGTACTTTTAACGTCCACTCTTTTCCACTCGTAATTGGCGAAATCATGGCATTAATCTGCTAATGGTGCCATTAAAAACAAGAAGTTGAAGTTGAAGAAATACTGGAACGAATATGAACCGTGATATATATATATATATATATATATATATATATATTGTATTTATAGCAGTATTTTTTATTTAAAAAAATTAACGATAATTTATAATAAATATTTATTTAAATATGAGGACTCTAATAAGATTATTTATTAATGATTGACAATAAACCAATGCTACCAACCAACGTATTTATTTTCTTTATTCTTTACAATCGTAAGGTTTATTTAAAAAATTTAAACTTCGAATGTTATCAAATTTGACTTTCCTCTTGACTTTTCTCATGTCCGAGTGACTAGGTGAAAGATTTTTTACTAGTTTTAAATTAAATAAATAGAATGAAAACATGAATAAACAAAAGCAGCTACGATCAAAGGTGAATGTGAAGGATGATAAAATGGACTTGGCGAATAAAATTGATGAAACCGATGAGATGAAGTTAAAAATGCTTGCTGCCTTAGAGAAACCAGATTCTGAAGACTTACTTTATCCTCCTGAGTTGAACGCACATTTGCTCGACCAGTTAAAGGTAATTTAAATAAGTACAATCAATAAAAAGTAGTAAATTATACGATTTTCAGTGACCGAAAAATTTCGAATATAAATGTTAACAAAAAGCTAATAAGCTAATAAAATCTGCCTAAACAAAAATACCAAACTTTAAAAGTCTAGGCATGCTTTGTTTTTATTTCAGGTAATGGCCTCAGAAAATAATGTGTTACGAAAATGTGTTTTCACAAAGGATCAAAATATTAAGGAAATGAATAAAACAATTGGTGATTTAAATCAACGTATTCGTGATATCATATCGGGTACCGGACCTGCTATATCATCGAAATCTGCAGGCATTATCAGCGCAAAAATAACTGACCTTTGTAAGCAGAATAGACATTTAGTAGCTGAAATTGAAAGCTATAAAACCAAAAACGCAGCTTTAGAAAGAAAAGTTATGCAACTCGATCTCTTGAATAAAGAACATGAAAAATTAGACATATGCATATGCAAGGATGAACCTATTGAAGCTAGTGCAGATGAGCTTAAAGAATTAAATAATAAACTTGTTGCAGTCAATAAAAAGCTTTATGATAGTAAAAATAGAAATCTAGAGCTAAAAAATGATATTTTGGTTGCAACTAAAATACTCCAACAAGAATTGGGTGATAAGTTCACGAGTATCAAGGAATTGCAAAATGATATTGCTGGGTGGAAAGGAAGAGCACAACAAATTGTGTTACTGCAAGCTAAAGTATCGGAACTCGAAGAAAAGCTTAACGGCAAACCAAAATCTGATGTATTGATAGATGTTAAAAGAAAGGACCAAAATCAGGTTAGTTATTTATATACCTAACAATCTTGTGATGCAATAAACAAAGAAAATAATAATAACGTAAACACAAAATAACTTAAGGCATTTGTATTTGTACAGATTATCAAAGAGATAGAACTCAAAAGGAAAAAGGAAATCGAACAATCAATGAAGGAAATGGAAATATTAAAGGAAGAAAATCAAGAGCTAAAGAGAAAATTAGATGGTGCTCGATGCAGAATCCGAAATTTAGAATGTGACTCTACGATTATCAGACAAAAAATGCAAACATTTGTTGAGAAGAGTAATCATGATGATTTATTGATTAATGAACAAAGAGTTAGTGCCTAGAATATTATTTAGTAAGCGAGGTGTTTATGTATGAATTTTGACTGAGTTGTGTTTTTAAGGCCTGTAGACTCTACAGGCTACAGGCTACAGACTCTACAGCCGAAACCAAAAATCTTTTAAAAAACACTCGTTTTTTAAAAGATTTTTGGTTTTGGCTAGTTGGGATGCGATTACTAAGGATAAAACTAGAATGGTAGGACGTATTTCATCAGAAAAAATCTATTTGTATGCTAGGAGAAAGACAGTCACTGATTTCGTTGAATTTAATTTCAGAATCAAATAAAGTCATCTGAATTATATTATCAAGAAATTCTCAAAGAGAATACAATCAAAATGAATAAGATGAATGCTGAAATAACCGAATACCAGAAAGAAATAAAAAACACTGACGCTAAAATAGACGCATTACGAAAGCAAGCTACAGAAAAAGCAACTAAAATTGAAGAACTCAGGGCACAACTGCTTCGATATGAAGAATGCTCTTTACAAAGCATATTTTTTACACCTATGAAAACTGCTACGGATAACGAAATCAAGAAGTTATCAGAACTTGTCGTAACTCTAAATAGTAGAATAGATGAAGAAAGGCATAAATGGGAAGAATTAGAAGCTGTTCATAGAAAAATTAAAGAAAAGAAGAGACGTTTAGAGCGTAAAGTGAATAGTTTGGAAGACGAAGTTAAAACACTAAGAGATTCGAAGACTCGGGGTTCTAAGTCTTCGAAAATTTCAATTATAAGGGATCCTATATTTGAAGCACTTGGTGCTTCTACAGTTGTAAGTAAAAGGCATTCTTCACTTCTTGTTTCTGCAGAAAAGCCTAGTGAGAGCAGTACTTCTGACTCTCATCCTAGTGATGGAGCGGAATCATTGGACAAGGATGATTTAAAATACAAACTTGAATTAGCGGAGGAAAAATTAAAGATTATGGAGGATAAATTGAAAATGGTTGAAGAAGAAAAACTTGATGATTATAATCACATAACAGATATGATTCAGACATCAAAGCAATTATTTAACGAGGCGTTAATGGTTTTACAAAAAGAGAAATGCTTATGTTCGTAATTTATTTTATGATGTAACTTGTTTTATTTATATATAGTTTCAAGTTAATTAATATTTATTTTAATTTCTTACATTTTTATTTATGAAAAAAGAACAATATTCCTGTACTAGGTTTTATTGTGTGAACGTTGCTGTGATCGACTTTAATTATTATTATTAATTGACCATATATTCTTGGAAGAAAATGGTAGTAATTATTAGGAGGTTGGCGACCCTAACGGTCGCCATTTATCATTTTTTTGGCATGCGCGTTCGGGGATGCTACGGATATCGTGCTCTTGAGTGTTTTCGTACGAAACAGTGTTTTAAAACTTTGTTTGTGAACCGTGTTTTTCTGTTAAATCTCAGTGTTTGTTTATATATTTTTGTGATCTTGTGTGAAAAACATTCAACATGAATAAAACTTGCGCAAGGTGTGAAAAAACAGTTTATCCCACTGAGGAATTGAAATGTTTGGACAAGGTAATTTCACTTGCATTCCTTTTAAAACTTATTACGATTTAGACGTCTGTTCACTGTCTATTTTAACTAACAATTAGTTTTATGAAAGTTAGTAACTGAATTTACAGAACTTTCAGATGTTCTCAATTTAAAAGTGAGCAACTCTTCGTAAGAGCTATCTATTGTCGTGTACCGGGTACATCAACTCATATAGCCGGACGCGTGACTCATTAAATTATATAAATTGCTGCTGATATCATTCTGGGCACTATAAAATACCGTATTTGTAGTTATATACACCTTTTTACATAATAACAATTCTCTTAGTCAATACCTGACCTTGTGTTGTACTAATTAGGTATTGATTGTATTCAAATTATTCGTTTAAACTTGGCTGAATGGAATTCTTTCTTTAGTCATTTAGGTGATAAAATATGAGACAAATTGCTTTAATTTTCCCTCTCAAATTGTTTACAGTGTATTACTTTTATCTGTTATAAGTATTATCTGTGATAAGTACTAAATTATGTACATTTGCTTTTCATTGATAAGATAAGGCTATAAAATGTCAGTTATTATGCTATGTTTTATCTTTATAAAGATCATATTGTGCTGTTTGCACCTCAAGTTTGCTATAGCAAACTTGAGGTGCAAACAGCTGTTGTAAAAATGCCTAGAATTGTATTTAGTATGCGCAGCATTTAAAAAATAGTTTCTTCTGGTCATGCTATGTAGTAATAATACAATGCAATTTTTCAGCGGTTTAAGGCTGATATTAATTCTATTTATATGGAATAGACTCTACAGAATGGAGCATGAGGTAAACAAAGTAACAAACATGCACAAACTATACTAGTATTTTTGATCCCAAATCATAAGGAAGGAAGGTATTATTTAACCTTACCATCTGTTCTCAGACCTAAATTGTATACACAAAAAGTTTAAGTAACTCCTTTCATTTCACATTCTTTTTTCCATATTTAGCATACTTCCTTGGCTTTATTTATACTAGTATAATGTAGCTTTTTTTTTAAATAAAACATGTTAGCACTTGATTCCATGCCACCTGATGGTAAGCGATAATAAATGAAGCCATATGATACACTAACTGTATCCTGTGATTTGGACATGTGGAATTTAAAAAAGTTTCCTTGTTCTAGTAACACTTTTCACTGATACTTTGCTTCTATTGGTCACAGCTTGATGTTATTATAGCTTATAACCTTCCTTGATAAATGGACTATCCCACACAAAAGCATTTTTTCAAATATAACCAGTAGTTTCTGAAATTAGCACTTGAAACAAACAAACTCTTTAGAATTTCGTATTCTGGTACCCATTACACAGCATATTATAAGCTTAAATTGGGACCAGAGGACATTGTGTAAGATGTCCATGAATGTGTATTTTATTATTTATTTATTAATTATACAAAAAATTGGTTAAGTGCGAGTCGGACTCGCGCACGAAGGGTTCCGTACCATTATCTATGCAACATAAGGTAACGTTATTAGTATCGAGCAAGAAACGGTAAAAAAATCATGTTTGTTGTATGGGAGCCCCCCTTAAATATTTATTTTATTTTATTTTTAGTATTTGTTGTTATAGCGGCAATAGAAATACATCATCTGTGAAAATTTCAACTCTCTAGCTATCACCGTTCTTGAGATACAGCCTGGTGACAGACGGACGGACGGACGGACGGACAGCGAAGTCTCAGTAATAAGGTCCCGTTTTTACCCTTTGGGTACGGAACCCTAAAAACATACTCTTAAACCACTCTATCTGTTAAAAAAATGCATCAAAATCTGTGCATTGATTTAATGACTTTGTTTTATAATAGTTCACATAAATATATTTCTGTTGTTGCCTTGGTGCAACTTCAATATAAGCAGAGGCGTATTTACCATAGGCCCATAGGGGCTATGGCCCAGGGCGGCCAGACTAAGAAGGGCGACGAAAGCCTTCAAGTTTAAAATTTAGCTCTAACTCTATTAATTTATAAGGCGGCCATGTAAATTGGCCCAGGCGTCAAATCAAATGGCTTGGGGTGCTTATTTTCAAAATAAACCTCTGAATACAAGTTTTGTCACTTTTCCTTTCATACTCATAATATTATTTATGTATCTTTAATTTTGCTACAGTTGTTGCGTTTTTAGGGTTCCGTACCCAAAGGGTAAAAACGGGACCCTATTACTGAGACTTCGCTGTCCGTCCGTCCGTCCGTCCGTCCATCCGTCCTTCCGTCCGTCCGTCCGTCCGTCCGTCTGTCACCAGGCTGTATCTCAAGAACGGTGATAGCTAGAGAGTTGAAATTTTCACAGATGATGTATTTCTATTGCCGCTATAACAACAAATACTAAAAATATAATAAAATAAATATTTAAGGGGGGCTCCCATACAACAAACATGATGTTTTTACCGTTTCTTGTTCTCATACAACAAACGTGATTAATTAAGTATTGTGTGTGTTGTTTGCTCATTTATTAATAACGTGCCTTATGTTGCATAGATAATGGTACGGTACCCTTCGTGCGCGAGTCCGACTCGCACTTGACCAATTTTTTGTAAAATACTTTCTTTTTTTAATGAATGTTAGTAGCATAACAGTAATTAAAAAGTATAAAAGTGAAATTGACCATGATCTATTCTTCTGTAAGAAATAAGGGGATCCATATATGTAATGTAAAATTTAAATTTATATTAGTACATATAAAGATATTTGTAGACTAGATCACTATGTACAAATATAGAATTCACATTTAAATTATTATGTTTTGACATTGCCTGCTTTACGAAATACCGAAAATCAAGTAAAATCTTCTAAAACAAGTTTTTATCTATTTCAACTGTATCAAAACTATTTGCGTCGGCGTATACCAAAAAAGTAAAATTTGTTTTTTATGAGTAACTATGTCGCATACTTATTGGCTTAGTTATGTGTGTAAGATGAATATTTTGATGTTTTTACTAGTTAAGTCTTTTGCAAATAAGATATAAAATATTTGCAAGTATCAAAAACACTTTTTCCTCCAATAACTTTAAGTTCTACGCAGGAACCGATGTTTTTTTTTGTTTGAGTAGAAATAGATAGAAAGCAATATCTTATTATAATATCTTATTCCTTAGTTTCATTTACACTCGTACGTCTCGTCATACCGGCACGACGGCTGTAAATATCCACCAATCAAATATTTTCAGTATTTGCTAGGGTCTACCCAGAAGTCCATGTTGAAAATCAGCGCCTCGGACCATTTGATTAGGTGCCCCGGATTCGTTTTGTTAGCCGCCCTAAAAATCAATGAAGAATGAGAAACATATTTAACGAGCCAAGGCCATGGCTACTATGGCTATAGTGTAAATTCGCGTCTGTCTCTACCGACTCCTGTGGAAAATAGGCGTGGCATATGTGTCACTAAAGATTCTTCCTAGATTAAATAGCACAAGTGGCATTATTAAATGTACTGTATTTGCAGATTCTTCGAAATTGGCAACAGTTATTGTAGTCACATGATTATTTAAAAAGACCTTTAATTTTAGGCATATAGCGTGTTGGTCATTAGTAATAGCTGTCATCATGATCAAACAATAACTTACTTTACACAATTGGATAAAAAGTATAATGAACACAACAGTCAGGACTGTTACTCATATTATAAACACCAATTTGTAATTCTAATGAATCATACATTGTTTTAATATTTAAGTGAGCTATTATCCTTGATTTAACCCTCTGTTGGTTATACCGTGACTACTGTTTTGATTTAAAGCACTATTCTCCTGAAAAGTCTTATTAGAATCTATGTAACAGTTTTTGCGTAACAAACAATCCATTTACTTACGCCAGAAAATTGGGTGCTTGCTTCCAGCAGTCATGTAAACACTCTCCCAAATGAGAGCACAATAACACGAAAGCAAGCTAAATATAGGGATGGCAAGTAAACGCTGTTCTTCATAGCCTAGTTCCACTACTGGCCATGGACCCAAACAATTAGAAAGTGTATTTTATTGACTAAAATCATGCTAATCAAGCGTGTTGTTTAATCTCGAGATTTTCATCTCCAATATACTGCTGCTGACTGCATTATTTAGGGACACACACCCTACCTTACGCGTGAAAAGAAATTAAGTTAAAAAAAAAAATGTTCTCAATCGACAACGGAATATTGCAACTTTGATCATTATTTGAATTTCACTTTTAAGCAGTTTTAGACGTCAAAGTATGTATCCGTAATTTATTTTGTCGTATTCCTCAATAAAATACAGAAAATAATCTATGTATTAGCATTACAAGGTAATAAGGAAGGAAAATAATAAAACAATTCTGTAGCCTTCGGACATTACTGAGGTGTGTAATTGTAGTAAAGATGCGTTTTAGGAGCGTTTGTGTACACATTTGGTTCATTATTATAATTTAAATTATTGTTTTTGTAACTTATTATGTCAAAACGAACTTAAAATGGATAGCTTAAAACAATGGTAAGAGCATAACCACGTAGCAAGAATAGCAAATTTAGCCCCGCGGATTAGAAATTCAATCACTCCTTACCCTTATCCATCGCCCTCAGAATCGCAACGCTCGTAATGCAATCAAAGGACCCCTTCACAGACTGCTACAGGCCGTGCACTAACTTAACCCGGCACTACATAAGAAGTTTTGTAGAAAAATAATAGTCCTTAGGTTCATCTAGAAAGAGGACTGACGAGACTGAAAGCAAAAATAACTGCCTGATAGGTTTGTTTTTAATGGCCTTTGCTCGTTTCGTTACCAACCTGTAGCCTCCGAAAAGTTTAAAAAAATACCACGATAGATTCAATCCGTGAAAGTAGGTAGTTACTTTTATTCTGTTTGAAACAATCTTATATACAGTTAACTATTATATTTATCGACATTTTTGAGTGGACACAGAATTATTGCATGATGTTACACTTTCACTAAAACTGGGTTGCGTTGAAAAAAAATACAGTTTTCCAAATGATTGCTTTGCCATTTGGAATGTTGTTGGACTACATTAATATTATAAAAGCGAAAATAATTCCGCTGTTCTTATTTGTTATATCATAACTACTAAATTACAAAATGAATGGTAATAAAACTATTTCGTTTACCTTTGTATGTTTGTTTTAGACTCGAGCGAGTAATTCGTGCTAAAATCCAAAAAACTTTAAATAAAAAAAAATAAGCAATTGGTTCTGCGATCTTTATTTTTTTTTGGAAATCGGTTGAAAACTTTGCGCATTGTGGCTGCGAAGGCTCTAAAACGTCGATTTAAAAACCCCATGCTCTGAAATTACTATAACAAGTTACAGTTAAATCTTATTATTGGCTGATTGCTACCATTTTCAGGACTAACAAAAAGTCAAAAAGATCATGATTCCGGCCAGGATCGAACTGGCGGCCTTCTGCGTGTAAAGCAGATGTGATAACCACTACACCACGGAACCAGTTGATCTAGTTGTTTAAATTAATGTCCGCATTCAATTTCGCTTTCATTTTCATATAGCATAGTGGTTTATGGTTGTAATTTATATTCAAATATGCAATGTATAGTCGTAAATTGTACGTGTAATGAATTTTAATGATATATTACTGTTGTTATGTTGGTAAAAATGTGTTGGACATGCAAATTTAATTGGCAACATAATCGATTTAATTGGTTGCATAATGTATTCAATCGATTTATAGTTTTAATTGTTCTGTTTTCAAACGGTGTCATAATTATGTTTGGGAATGTTACTTTCGCTTTCATTTAGGGTGTTATCGTGCCAGAATTTTGTTTAAAAAGTTTCGCTGCTCATTTGTCCGTCTGTTTGTCACTGGCTTAACTCAAAATAAAAATAAGTCAGTAAACGGCCTAAAAAAACTAGATCCTGTATAATAATGCACTCAAATGCAGTTTATATGTAGGCGCAGCCGGTGTATACTTATTACAAAATTAACTACATAACTGGTTTAGTTTATTGACTTTTTAACCCTTAAAATTGTATTACTATTTAGTTTGTAGCAGACGAGCGAAACTGCATCACGCTTAGGCCCTGGAGGAGAGGTAGTATTGACAATCATTTAATAATACTAATACTATACAACACAAAAGAAATATTTTTGTGTTGTATAGTACATTTATCGAGAAAGGCTACAAGCTATTTCATTCAGGCTCATTTCGAAACAGTAGTTCCTGAGATTAGCGCGTTTAAACAAACTTTTAGGCTAAATAAACTAAATTATAGTGGAAAAAATGATAACCATGAGCGGGACTTGAACCCACGACCTCGGAATACTGTTCCGTTGCTCTCCCATCTGAGCTATCATGGTTCCCGCATATGTTTACCAAATCTTCCACTACAATCTTCTCAATGTGTAAAAATTAATAAATTTATGTAGAAACTTTTAGGCTTTATAGTATTAGTATAGATTTAACGGTATATCAAATCTTCACGTTTTCAATAATATTGCACATAACTTGATATTTAAATACACAATAAACAATATCGTTCCAGCGATATCTGCTACAATATCAATAAAGTATTAAGTAACAATTAATCTCTAATATTTATCGCTACATTGGATTTGCTAATATACCGTAAAATATGTACGTAATAAGAGCGGTTTTATTATTTATGATCACTGCTTCGATCCACAGCGTTTAGCGTTATGAATGTATAGTCGGTCTATAAGTTGTGCAGTATAGATTCCCTAGGTTGAAATTTTGTTGTGGACCATTCTTATGACATACATAGTCTAAATCCTATTCTTAGACCTACCTACACACAAAATTTCACAAGAATCGGAACTAGCTGTTTTTTAGTCAAAGATTTTGCAAGTTCATGGTTAAATATGACAAGGGTGTAAATCGATACCTATATACCTAGGTCACTGCAAAAATTGTTAGTTTTGCGATTTTTATTTTAAACTCTCGGAGGAAACGCAGATGCTCTGCAAATGTCTTCATTTCACACATTTGCACTACCTAATATTCCTAAACAACACTAGTTACTTACAAATCTATACTGATATAATAAAGCTGAATAGTTTGTTTGTTTAAACACGTTAGTCACAGGAACTACCGATCCCAACAAAAAAAAATCTATTTGGTCGATAGACCTTTTATCGAGGAAGGCTTTAGGCTATATAACATCATGCTACAGTCAATAGGAGCGAAGCATCAGTAAAAAATGTAGCAAAGACGGAAAATTATTTAAATTATCCATATTTGAGGGCTTTCTTTGCGTGCTTTGCGTTATGGATATACGCGCACGCGGTCGCGGGCAACAGCTAGTTCATTATAATTTATTTTCATAATTAGTCGGTTTAAAATGACTCAAGTGGCAACCCTATAGTAATAACTAATAACCTTGTTTGTGTCGCGTGTTGATAAGACCAAGGTCTAACCAACACGCTTCCAAGTATAGCTGACATAATAGGCTTAGTATAGGTCCCGGCACGAATCTTGAGCGCTCGGTGGTAGAGTGGGGATCGTTTTGCGCATCGTATACTTCCTTGGAACAAAATGGAGATGATTTACTTTAATATAATTATACTCCGAATTTTTTTTTACATAATACATGTCGATGCTTGACTACATTCCACCTGATGGTAAGTGGTAATTAAATTAAATTGAAATACTTGTATTATTGTCTATTATTCATCATATATCATTTTAGGGATAATAATTGTTTGTAATTAAGAGTAAATAAATATTTACAGACATTTCACACAACGTCCGCTGGTTCCAAACTAAGCGTAATGATACTTGTGATATGGATACCAGATTACGGATATAATACATATACTACTTTTTTTTGTAAATATATACTTATAATAGATAGAAAACACCCAGACGCAGTATAAATATCTATGTTCATCACACAAATAATTGTCCTGTGCGGGAATCGAACCCGTGGCGTCGCGATCGTAAGTGGGCTACATAGCCGCGACGCCACGAGGCCCGTCAATAGAAACAAACAAATATAAAAAATTTAATTTTAAAAGCTTCAGTTCAAAAATTGGTATGTATCAATTTAATTGTCCCGAAGTGTACTCGTAGTCGAAAGGAAAGTGCATCTAGCACTGAGAACGAATCACGAGTGGCAGATATGACGCGACGCGCAGCAGGCCAATCACATACGATGATTTGATTCAACCGCTCCCACGCTTCACCTCCTACCTCCAAATATACCCAATAATTCACTTCTGCGCAGGTAAAGACCAGCGCTCAAGATTCGTGCCGATACCTATAACAGCTTAGCATTTTGTATTTGACAGTAGCTAGCAGGCACAATGATCCTGCTCACCTTTCTCTTTCTCTTTCTCTATGGTTGTCTCACAATTTGCTAGGCATGCACCTCCTGTGTAGTGATTCTGCATTTGGTCTGTTCTGTGTTTATCAGCCGTTTGAATACGTTTTTAGAGGTTTCTGCTTAGGAGAACTCAAAGGCGGTAATAAACTGCAAAGACTATGATTTAAAACATGTGGGTATTGATGTAGGTTTATTTAATCTAAATAAAGTTTTGCATGCAATCCGTTAATCTGGTATAATTTATTAAAGTCATGTTTTACTTTTGGACTTAGCAAATATTGCAATCCTTTCGGTTGATTCTAGAAGATAAGAGATTCAAGAAGATTCAGAATAATAAGAAACTGCAGAGCAATTTTAGTCATTTTCTCTCTTATCGTAGAGTAATTACTACCTACTAAATATTAATCTCTCTCTAAATATTAATCTATCTCTCTCTCTAATGTCCGTGTGGTGACGGATTAAGAATACAAGTGTCACCATCTCTCTCCCAGGGTGCTGTAAGAGCCAGCAAAGGGACAATTTAAGCAGTTAACGGCTACTGTGAGAGATGGAAAACTGGAAACTAAACCCTGTGCCTACACGGCTGGTCAGCGCGGCACAGTAGACCATAGTCCCTCCCAAAGTGGAGGAGGCCCGTGCCCAACAGTGGGACGTTGTTGGGCTGGAGAGAGAGAGAAATATTAATCCGTTGTAGAGGAAGCCCGTGGTCAATAGTAAGATGCATTACATTTTCTGAGTCGTTTTGTTTATTGTCTAATATTATTTTTTCAACAATACAACTTCTATTTCCACTACAAATGGGGATTGTAACTCGTGCTGTTTGTAGTCTGTTACCTACGAATATGACGTCACAATTTTGTAATCAACAACAGTTGTTCGGTATATTTTTGATTTTGAAACGATGAATGTTGAATAATGTATTTCTTTATTAGTTATATTAATTAGTTTCGCAAAGTATTTTGCCAATTTATTGTAGCATTGTGTTACACAAGATAGATTTTTAAGCGCTTGTTTCATTTCGATAAAAACTTGAACTTAACGTACAACAAAGAGGCAAATTGTCTATTTTTGAGGTTCTTACGCTAATGTGTGTAAATTTTATTATACTACACTTAAAAGCTATTAAGATCTGAACTGTTAAGCTAAATAAACACTAGCAAATACTATAAAATATGCGAAAGTAACTCCGTCTGTCGCACGTGACGGGGGGACCTAATGTTCCCTTCGAGTCGGGCCCCAGATAAAGGGGCCACCCTTGCCGGGTCATAGTAAGGCTCAAGACACTACCATGGCCCAGTAGGACGGATGAGAGGATAAAAAAATCTATCGCTCTTTCATGTCAAACTTCTGAACAAATTTAAATGAAGCTTTTTTCAGCACTTTACAGCTCGCTCTCACCCGTGACCATGGTGATTGCAAAGTCTCCGAAACGTCGGGCTAAAATTTAAAACAAATACACGCGTCTAAATCCGTAATAAGTGGTTTTAGTTAAACAATTTAAATGACATTATAATTTAGAAGTCTAGCTAGACAATGAGAAAGGAAATTACGAGCTGTAGTTAGTACTTTATGTAATTTTGTATATCCGTAAAATTATTTAAAACACGCTTCCTATTTTATTACGGCAATACAATAAAAATATCTATTTGATATTAACTATTGGTTTGTAGTCAATTAGCTATATCCTTATAATTAGAGGATAATATAATAGTTTATCATACAGTTCAATTACCGACATGAATGAATTAGTTAATATCACTGATAAGCATATTTGTAAAACAATAACGATTGGTATGACCATAAATGATGATGTACGTAAAATTTTTACTTATTATAAAACAAAGTCGTTTTTTTATGTATGTCCCAATGTGCTATAAATCCAGATATAAAAGGGTTTTATGGGTATAAAATGAATGTTGATCGATTCTCAGTTCTACACGACACGATATACTCACAAAAAAAAAACATAAAAATCGATGTAGCCGTTTCGGAATATATTTTATTGTGACCCAATGATCGTCTTGTATATTTAGATCTAATAACCAAGTCAATTAACAATATTTAGTTACTAGAGTTTAAAAATGAATCGATTTGTTTATCCATTGTTCAATGAAAATAACTATGACATACAAATATAACAATATGTGAGCGCATTGTTGTGTATTCAACCGTCAACTCATTGTGATGTTAAAATGACGATATATGACAATGTTAGGGTGGCTATTATTTGTTCAAAAATATGGACATTTTGAAAATATTCACTGTAGCTAGGGTATGCCAAGTCTAGCTTTGCAAAGTGGTCAGTGCCTATCTTAAATATATCATAGTGATCTCCAGTTATATGATTTAATTCTAGCTTATTTGATGTATTTATTACAGGCTTGTTGCACCTTTAATCAAAATCTCATTATTTATGTGTATAGAATGTAACGCATTTAAACTATAGTATGTTTATGGAAATATTATATCTTGTGAAATATCAAATTTTATATGCGTCTGGCTGTATAAATTGCAATACATATAAATCATTCCATTATATATGCGTTTTACTATAACTGTACTATAATCTCAAAAACTACATTCTTGCAATTACAAAATCAGATATATAAAAAACAACACAAATATCTAAAAAATATTTAGTATTTTCTTTTCTATGCAATCACACTAAAAATCTCAACTCGCGTGTGTTCAGTCTTTCACTTGTTTTTAACAAAGAAAGGAAATAGACGTAGTTTTTTAACACTATCATTACAATAATAAGAAAAAATCTGACATTCTCACGGACATATTATTATGCGTCGAAATTTTAAATAGTTTCACAAGAAATAAACAATTGCAAGAGCGCTGAATTTTAATTGTTGATATTCTGAAAGAAGCTTAACAATAAAAATTATACATTGGAACTCCGGTAGTCCGACAAACACTTTGCAGGGCAGTGTCGAACTATCGAATTTGTCGGATTATAGAGTACTGCCTAAGAACAGTAAATAATGAACACACGCTAGGCGCACGCACCACTATCCTCATCGGCATGTTATCAAATTCAAACTAAGCAATCAGAATCAAAACCATACCCTACGCGTCGAGCACAATAGTGACAGTGCGTACAAGTTGTAACTTGTTCAATCATGCATTAGCGAATACATATTATCAGAAAAGTATTCAGTAATAAATAATAGACCATGTCGGATTACAGGGTGCGCCGGATAAGCCAGGGTCCGGATTACCGGGACTCCACTGTATTAAGATGTTAACTACTTTATTGCTACACATGCAACTTTATCAGCGCTTCACATAAGCGAGGCAACAGATTTCGCTTGTAAGATATTCAAATCTTTGCAGCAGTTAGGTTATAATACTGACGTCGTAATAAAAAATAACAAAGAAAAGAGCACATTTTCTTAAATGTCACATGGCATATGCAAGAAGTAAACATTGGAGCAATTTGTAAAGAGGAAATGAACTATTCTGATGTTTACGATAGCTTGCAGGCATTTACCCACTTTATGCTTAATTGGCGTATTAAAACTTGTTTGTCACGTAACTGTTGACGTAACTAATTCTTGACACGAGAACTGCAACTATCTTGGAAAATATTCGCTCTGGCTCTTTGTATTTTTACAAATAATGTTAAATTGTGCAGGATGATGTTTTTACGTCAAATTATTTTAAAACATTACACCAGCCTATCTTATTATTAAGATATTATGATATATTAATAATTAGCTTACATTACGTAACAATCTTTGGTCCTAAAAGTAGGATATGTACCTACCTTTAGGGCGAAGAGGAACTTAGTCCACGTATTTGAACAAACAAAACTGTTATTAAAATAATAATTGCAAGCATAAATGTCAAGTTGAGCCGCGCCTAAACTGTTGACATACATGGCCAACTAACCGTGTGAACTAGGAGTTTCGAGTGTGCAATTTTACTAATTTTAAAGGATAGTTTACAATTATATTAGAATCTCAAACTGGTATAAAAAAATTGCTGTCATGTAATTATAAATAAATATTCATGGACATTTCACACAACGTCCTCTGGTCCCAAGCTAAGCTATACAAAGCTTGTGTTATGGATACCAGAATACGGATAGAATTACTACTTTTCTTTTGTAAATACATATAATACAAAGAAACACCCAGACGCAGTACAAACATTTGTATGACAATTAGAAAAATCACACAAATGATTTTTCCGAGCGGGAATCGAACCCGCGACCTCTTGAGCGGCAGTCCGTTACATGAAACACTCAACCACGAGGCTCGTCATTATAATTACTATAATCTTCTCAGAATACTTTCTGAGAAGCAACGTTGCATTTGTAGTATTAACTACTACGTAGTAGTAATTAAACTACTTCTTAACCCCATTATGAGCTTCGTTCATATCTATGTAACGGAGCCATTAAAATACAATTTTCAAACCCTGAAATTATTACGTCGCCGCGTTGGATTAATTTTGCTTATCTAGTACCGATGACAATACTATATCAATTAAATTTATCATATATATTTTAGAATTAACTATACATATATCAGCGTGTTTTTTCCGTTAAAATACTGTAACATTATCTTACTCTTACATCGATAATTGTAAAACAAATTGTCCTAAAATGTAATGTAAATTATGGTTCCCACGCAGTAGGCGTGTCAAACACAATTATTGGTTTAATAATTCAATTTGGTGACGGCACATATGCAACCGTCCTTAATTTTATAGTGTGTTCTATGGTTAATATTATATTTTTTGGATTTGATATTAGCTGCTTCATTTTTGCGACTCTTAGTTATAGTCTTAACTTTCTAAATTCTATTTGGATTTTATCGTGTTTTCGTGTTTCTTTTTGAATATATTTCTCATAAAAAATATTTCATAATATTGAGGCCAGTCCTCTGCCAGTTAATACTGCTCACGTTTAATAGTTGAATGGTGTCTTTTGTAATCACACTAATCACTTATCACGGCCTTAATACATGTCCGTAATTGTAAGCAGACGTTATTATTGTTTTTTAATATTCTTGAACAGTTTTGCAAAACTTGACTGATGTTCAAATTATTAACCATTGTAAAAGCTGTACAGAGTCCTCAGAACAATATGTAAAGCAAAGGTTAGTATTGAGCAAGAAGGCAAAACTGGCGCCAATCGCATCGAGGTCACTCTTGTTATGGCTTGTTCTGTTTTACTACTTTCGACATTGTACTTGCGCGAAATTTTGTTTAGAAGAAAAACATCCATATCATCATCATCATAACATTACGCCTTTTTCCCATGGGGGAAGGCAGAGACTATAGAGCGCCATCTGCTACGATCAAAACATACTTCCTTGGCTTCATCCACTCTCATACATCCGCCCGACGGTTATAAGTGCTACGCACTTGACCCTTTTGGAGTATACCGATGACATCGGAGTATATTTTTCTTGGGTGTCTTCTCCCAGCATTTCCACTTACCTCCGCCGTGTTTCAGCACCTTCCGTTAATCATCTATCATCCATCCTCTCCACATGGCCAAACCATCTAAGCATACTTTTCTCGACCTTAGTCACACTACATCCTCATTCAGTCAGCCACGTTCGCTTATAACTTCATTTCTTAATCTATCTTTCAAAGTCACACCACACATACTTCTCAAAGAGCGCATCTCATGAAAGTAGAATAAATATTCTACTTTCATGTTTGTTCCATATCTCTATTATAATTCTGCATACTGCTAAACTTTCGTGCTTATAAAATTAATAAGAATTTGAACCGCTGAATTTGCTCACGACACTAATAGTATGCTCAAAGTAGTTATTAAATAAACAACCTAATGCTAGGTTAGCCCAAAATAGTATAGAAGGTAGTAGTAATGGTGCTTTCAACGCAGTCATAAGTTTATACTAGCAAAAATTTAAGCATATGACATTAGGATTAGTCGAACTATTTTTGGCAAGAACGAGAAGAAGAAGGTGTTTATATGTCTATGTATATCCTTATTATTTATTACTTCTTATAAAACAAAGTCGTAATTTTTGTATGTATGTCCCTATGTGAGCTTATATCTTCAAAAATACGCAACGGATCTTGATGCGGTTTTTTTAATACATAGAATGGTTCAAGAGGATGGCTTTTTTGCATAATTTATTGGGGTTTGCTGTACATTGATTGTTGTACGTTTGATACGATTAAATTTGCCGAGAAATTCGGACGCGCGCGAGCTACAAATGAAAACGCTGCCTAATCTATGTGAGGTACAATACAACAAACTAATGTATGGAGGAATTGTTTTTAGGGTTCCGTACCCAAAGGGTAAAAACGGGACCCTATTACTGAGACTTCGCTGTCCGTCCGTCCGTCCGTCCGTCTGTCACCAGGCTGTATCTCAAGAACGGTGATAGCTAGACAGTTGAAATTTTCACAGATGATGTATTTCTATTGCCGCTATAACAACAAATACTAAAAATAAAATAAAATAAATTTTTAAGGGGGGCTCCCATACAACAAACATGATTTTTTTTACCGTTTCTTGCTCAATACTAATAACGTTGCCTTATGTTGCATAGATAATGGTACGGAACCCTTCGTGCGCGAGTCCGACTCGCACTTGACCAATTTTTACATATAGTTCTTCAAAAAAGTCCGCGGGACCATATGCCTATATCTACCTATATATTTTAAGGGAAACCCGCTGTATCCATAATAATGTCAAAAAAATTATCAAATTTAATAGTGTGGGTGTTTTCAAAAGCTATTTATGTGTTTATAGTAATATTTTTTATCAAATTAAATAGCTTAGTTAGCTTACGCAATTTATATATACCTATTATAATTGCTCTTTACAGCATGCAATTTAAATTAATATCTTAGGAGATATGACGAAAAAAGAACTACGCGCTATAAAATAAAATACTTAAACTGTTGGCTGAGCAACGCGAACGTTTCCTCGGTCTGCTATTCATACTCCAATGTTTGGATATGTAAGGATGTTTATTGTGCTTTCACGTAAAGACTACTGGGTGGATTTTTATGAAACTTTCCAATGAAAAATGGAATATAAAATGAACTTATTTTTTATTCTTTTTACTGCGGGTAACACCGCGGGGCACAGCTAGTTTCATATAATTTACAACAAAGATTACAAAATAGAATGACAAACGAATAGTGAGTGCGCAGTAACACTCCTGACCTCGTTACGCCGCTGGGTTAAGCGCCAGGTTGCACACTATTTAAACTTTTATTTAAACCCTTTACATTAATTTATGCTGAAATCGAAAAAATGTCAATGTAGTTACTTATTTATTTAACCATAAAAATATCTTATGTCGTAATATCCGAAAAATTTGTATTGGACGCAAAGGTACGACAGAAATCCCTACATTTATCGCAAGGCTGTCAAATGATCCTCTCAGACACGGTTGGATGTTGCTTAAGACCTACAGGGACAGCTACCCGCTACAAATCGGAAACACATACTTTAAAATATAGCTTAGAGCTTTTCATGTGGATGTAATTCCAGGTATACAATTGTAACTTTTTCCATGCCTATATCGTAACTTGCCCTGGTAAATAATGCCTGCCCACTGGATTCTTGAACTGACAACTCCCTTTACTCAAAGCAAAACCCTTTAGTTGTAAATTAAGCGTAATGCTTATGCTTTGGATGCTAGATTATCGATAGAAGACATATTATAGTCACTTGTAAAACCTCGAATAGTCCATTCATTTTCAGCGCAGGGCGCGGTACCTTTTGACCCCAAGTCAGTGCGTGCCTTTAATAAAAATATTGTCTCCGTAGAGACCACCTGTTTGCAATATAATACTGACCATATTAGGCTTAGAATATGTATGTTATTACATAATTATGAATCATAAATCACTGGATTACCTTAACCTGTGATTACGGACTATATATGGTATGGTTTTGCCTTAATTACTCCGCCTTCTGTTGCATTTCGAGATGGGTAAATGATAGCTGCTGAGTTTATAACGCCAGTTCTTCGTAGTTGCAAGTCCTGAAACGGTGGTAGGGAAAAAAAATTAATGTTTCAAAATGATAAAATTCTTAAATATGAGTTACTTATTTCTAGTAGTATCATGAGCTATTTCACACACCTGCTTTGAATGGCAATGACCTGCAATGACAACCATGCGTCAATGGCAGCTGCCGCTAGCTACCTAATCCCCGTAATGTTACTCTAACTAAAGTATTACGTTCTATATCACGACCACCCACTACGATAGACAAACACTATATGGCTTTGAAAAATACCGACGAGAGTTGTCGTCAGGCAGATGGCCGATCGCAAAAAATAGCCAATACCTACGGCAACATGCAGATGCAGTATGTTGCGCGCGGACCCCGTATAACGGGATAGGGGCAGGAGAATGATGATGATCGGCAGATGCCCTAGATAGTATAATATCTACTATACAGAGTGCCGCTGCTACGAACATAAACAAACTTCCATATCTTCATTTAAACTCGTACATCAGGTCACACATACACCAATAAGCCCTAAATAGTTACTAAAGTTCTTGGCCCATATTAATTTGACTCATTTGTCCCACATGAGCTAAATTAATGACCCCATTTCATGACTCATGCGATTAAAATAGTCTGCTACGTTTTGTATTATAAACAAAGAACTTTCGTGCATTAGAATTTGTCTAATAATACTAATCTTTGTCCGTGATTTAGATCGCATCAAAATTTGATTACAGTTTAGAAAATGATTTATTTATGCCTGCTACACACGTAACGATATATCGTGGCGACATAGTATAACTGTATGCAAACCGAATTGTAAAGATTTATTCTTGTGTATGAGAAATTGTTTCAGATTTATGGGAGCGGTGTGGAGGCACTAGGGTGGTTCGATTTATCTGCACACGTTAGTTGATACCATAGACATTTTTGCAAATTAGACCAGTGGTTCCTGAGATTAGCGCGTTCGAACAAACATACAAACTCTTCAGTTTTATAATTTTCTAAATCTTACAACAAAAACCATAGGTTATTAAATAAAACAAAAACTAATTCGTACATATATTATAGTACAATGATATCTCAGCAAATGTTTCTCAGTCCCACCCATAACATGAATCCATGAACCGTGGGATTAGTTCCCACGAATGAAGGTCACATATTCTACTGTGAATGAAACTGGCCCTTGTGTTGAAAGTTTTTGTGAACTTGTATCTTGTTGCCGCACCGAAGAGTATAATAATATTGCCGCACAAACTTCTGTAGACGAAGTCGTGAGTTAAACTGTCGGGACATTTATCTATCTAAATAGTCTATCAACAGTCTATACTTATATTATAGAGATAATGTTTGTATTATGTTTTGTAGGTGGTATCAACGAAAGTAGTTGCAAAATCATTTTAAAAATTATCACTAACAGGAAGCTTACAGCCTCAAAAGACCTCTTCAGGTTATATGCACAGAATGTCTATGGTAATATGTAATATGAAAATTAAAATACGAAATTAAGTACGAATGCACCACGGCTAGTTTTGTGTAATATAAACACTAGTGATTTTATTACACAAACTAGGGTCCTCGCAATATGTTTTTACATCCTCTGTCTGACATTAGTATTTAGTAGGTACTCTTTATAATCAGCCTTTTCTTCGGTATATTAAGAAAACACTATTACCATTCCTTAACGCTATAATCAAGAACGTAGTAGCAGTTATAAATGTGAGTGTTAAGCTAATTTATAATATTAGAACACATAGTAACTGTTCAATCTAAAATATGGTGGCTTTGTACATGATACAAGCGAAAGTCCGTTTCACACTATCATACAATACAACAATAGTTATTATTACACAAACTGAAATTCACTAGCGAAAGGTGGAAATTAACTAAATTGTATTACTACTATTTGACCTATTTTGTTGCTATTGCATTGAGCAGGTGGAAGCAACTCCATCTATTAGCATTATTGTCTTAACTTTAAAGACAAAATAATGAAAAATGTTTCGTTCGGATTTTTCGCCATCAAAGGTTTAGTCAACTGAAGGATTTCCATTCCCCGGATTGGTCTTACCTTTTGGTAAAGAACCCTAAAAAGTGTCGGACGCATTTGTAGCCAATGGAAACAACTGGCATTAAAAACAATTATTCGATTTTTTCGATTTAAAAATCCATGTTTCGCTCACATGTCCGGAATTATAGCCGTGTTTTTCGTAAAGTTTTGAAAATTGTTGTTGTTTTTTTCAGGTATGGCACAAGGGGTGTTTCAAATGCCAAGAATGCAGTATGACACTAAACATGCGCACCTACAAAGGATATGGCAAGCTCCCATATTGTGAAGCGTAAGTATTTCTTATACATTTACTTCGCATCACAAATCCACAATCAAAAAGCGAAAAGAACAGAATGCCATGATTACCTACATTTCTTCATTTAGCGACTTCCAAAACGGTGGTTGCACAGGCAAACTTTGAAAATTTTATTGTTTTATTGTGAAAATTTATCTTTTATAAAAAAATAGTATTTTTCCTAAAAGGTTTTGGCACTAAAATCATTAGAAATAAGGATTTGGGGGAAGGTGTTTCGCTTGAATTCAGGAGGATACTACAGTGCAAATATATAGTAATATGAATTAAATATTTAACATTAGTCAAGTAATGATCGGGTGGCATGGCTACCTTTATGATTTAATGCAGTTATATATGTATATGTGTTAATTAGACCGAGGATTTCCAATTTTCCTTATGTTTTAACACACGGTCGAGAATATGCTACAAACATAATGTTATGTTTGAAGACAACTAAATCTAAAGATTTTTGGTGGTCAATACGTGAAAGTGTGGCCGTAGCGTTAAGAGCCTGAATGTCTGTCCCTGATTTCAATTTTTCATTCGTTTCTTGTAAGCCCATTATAATAATATCTATATCTGGCAGAAGGTTGGCAGCAGTATGTTTATACTACGCTTCTCACGCGTGTTTGCATATTATTTATTTTTGAGTTTTCCGTCTCTCAGAAGTTTACCAGTTTATGTTTAGGTTAGGTAATGGGGTAAGAACGCTTTTTATTCCGTAATGAAATGGACTGGTTATTTTGTTTTTATTAGCTTTAGTTTAGTCTTTAACAGGACTACTACAATATTAGTATAACTTCTTCCTTTATATATCTTGAATGAATCCTTTATATTCTTTATAGAATAAGGCAATGTATAATATAACATGTAATTGTCAACACTAAATAACTAAATACATAGCGTGCAAGAATCCCGCAAATGAAAGCCAAATATCATATTGGTCACACGCTTAATAATTACATCGCGGAAAATATCAGTTTTTTAATTTTACGTAGAGTTTCTTCAACTTTCTAATATTTATGGAAGTAACAGATAGAGAAAGAAATCGTTTATTGTGGAAGGTCAACGAAGGACACAAAAAAATTATTACTTTAAAGATATGATTATTCAATCAGATTTTAGGTGATCATAAGAGTCACCAGGAGTGTTGGCACAGAGTTTAGTTTGGAGTTTTCTGTCTCTTACGGTAGACGTTAACTGCTTCTAGCTGGCTCTTACAGCACTTTGGGAAAGTAATGGGGTGGTGACACTTGTAATCTTAATCCGTCACCACACGGACAAGAAATAAATTGAAAATACTTAGGCTAAATCAATTGAATAAACATTTTATTGATAACAAGATACACTTAATAGAAAGGTTCGCGTTTTCACGTAATAGAATTGTAATTTCTTGAAATTGAAACCAAACACACACTCCGAAATAAGTTAGTTTTAGCAAGTTTTATTTCACAAAGCCGTCACATGTTTTACAGGCACGTGCCAAAAGCGAAGCATACGACAATGGCGGAAACGCCCGAGTTGAAACGAATAGCCGAAAACACGAAGTTACAGAGCAATGTCAAGTATCACGCCGACTTCGAGAAGAGTAAAGGGAAATTCACACAGGTATGTCTTCATAAGGAATAGTAATCAAGGATTAACAAGCTGAAGTGGCAGAACAACTATCTCAAGGATGCAAGTTTCTGTAAGGGCGGCCTTACAGAGAAAGCCTGATGGGATAGATAGATGACTAAATTTCGATGTTAGCAAAAAAATTACCGTCGCCTACCGTAGACACGTAAAGTTTTTGTGTAAACGCCTGCATGAGTAAAAATAAATGTAAAGCTTTTTCATCAATGATCTGAGCCATGACCACGATTGTTTGGACGGTTACCAAAAGGAAAACGAACTTTGAATTTGACTTGTTGCGGAGCTATAAAATCCAAATCCTAAATAGAATAGAAATAGAAATATCTTTATTGACATAAATAGATATAGATAGATAGATAGATAGATAAATTTCTTTATTTTTGATCCAAAACATTACACATTAAATTAGCTCCACAAAACCGAATAATCGGTTTGTCTGTGGAAGATGAAAAATATATTGCACTTAATTGTAAAGATATAATAATAAATAAATAAATATTCATGGACATTTCACACAACGTCCTCTGATCCCAAGCTAAGCTTTATTATGCTTGTGTTATGGGTACCAGAATACGGATATACTACATAAACTACTTTTCTTTTGTAAATACATACTTATAATACATAGAAAACACCCAGACGCAGTACAAACATTTGTATGATATTTATGGATATCACACAAATGATTGTCCCAAGCGGGAATCGAACCCGCCACCTCGTGATCGGCAGTCCCTTACATAAACCACTCCACCACGAAGCCCGTCAGATATAAATGATACACACAGTACATGAGTCGGTTGCCTCTTACATCTAATATTATATTACGGCTTATTGTAATTAATAAGAAGTTACAGAGTCAATTAAATATTTCTTGTAACATTTTGCAAAACACTTATATTTTTCTTTCCTATTTTAATATGATTAAGTATTTTATTGTATAGTAAAGGAAGTCTACGTCTTACTGTTCTTCCTCCAAAATTGTTATTAACTCGCGTTAATTTATATTTTCCGTGAGCTACACCTCTGGTACGTATGTATGTGGTGCTGAACAGTAGGTAATTGGTCTAAGTTATGGAAGTTATTGACTGCTAATAAGTATTTATGCATCAATCGTAATACACTGAGAATATTCCAAAAGATGTCTCACGATGAATAAACACGCCATTTTTTTTTTCTGTTTTCTAGGTTGCAGATGACCCAGAAACTCTACGAATTAAAGCAAATACGAAGATTATCAGCAATGTGGCATATCACGGCGACTTGGAGAAAAAGGCGCAAATGGAGAAACAACGTCAAATAAATGAGAATGGTGAAATAGTCGGTAAGTGATGATGATAATATTCTTTTGTTGTGTCTATGGAATTGCCTACTGTGGGCAATACTTGTTCTTGACTTTTTACGAGGCAGTTTTTGAAAATGGCTAACTGAATGGCTTACTGACTAGACTAGAATATTTGCATTGTACTTTTAAAGGATGAAGTTATATGTATAAAGAGTATGGCATTGTATAACTAAAAGCTGTGAAGACTAAATATACACCAGTTTCAATAACATAATATTGTCTTTTGCTGTATTTTGCCAAAAACAAGTATTTGCTTCAGTGGATCTTGGTGAATGGTGATGTGTTGTTTGATTTTGTCTAGCACTAATGAAATATTTCTGGATTTTATTGAGGTTATTTTATCAGTTCCAATCCAGAAACATTTATTTTCATCATTACACATTCATGTCACAATACCATTGTGTGGTGATAGATGTTGCTATCCTGTGGTATATAGCCATTATGTTGCTAACTATCAGAAAGTTGGTGTTGAAGATCAGACCATTTTCATAACCAACTTTTATCCATCCATGTGTTATTAATATCTGTTTGTCTCATGACATCTTTAGACGTACCATCAGACAATTATCATCAACAAATTGACAACTATGCCACGGAGATGCTGCCGCCAAATGTGCCACCACCCAATCTGCCACCGAAAAACCATTATCAAACACCAACAACCCAATATCAGGCCCAACAACCTCAAGTTACTCATCAACCCACAGCCCATAATAAGCAATACCAACAAGACCCATATTATAAACAAAAAGAGGAATATCCACAACAAAAATATGATCATCAAGAACAATATTATCAACAGAATCAATCAAATTATCAGCAAAATCAACAAAGTTATCCTGCTCAGCAAAATTACTCACACAGTCAGCAAAATTATGCACAGAGTCAACAAAATTACGCACAAAACCAGCAAAGCTATCCTCAAAGTCAGCAAGTATATCAACCAACTCAACAAACTTATCAACAAACTCATCAACAAACTCAACAATCCTATCAACAAAGTCAACAAACTTATCAACAAACTCAACAATATCCACCCTATCAACAAAATTATGGAGCTGGTCAACCTAAAATTGGTAGGATTCAAGATTATGATCCTCTAATCGATCCACCAAGGGCTCCGCCGAATACTCAGAGGGCATCTGCGACGGTTATTTACAATAGTAGCGAAAATAAAAGAGGTTTGTTTCATTATTGTTCTGGTTTTGCGGTTTTCGCATTCGAATTTAACTCATTATTTTTGACTTCATTTCAAACTATTTTTTGTCCTGTTTTACTTGTTTGTCTTTATTTCTTTTGTTAGAAACACTATTTTTCTGGTAGCAGCTAGTTATGTTCGCAATATAACAATATAAGTTAGAAGTTTTGAAGAAAATGTTGACTGTTTACTTTACACTTTTTAGTTTTTTTTTTATTTTTCTTACATTTCTAATTTTGGTCTTATATTTTTGTTACACACTTTATTATTTAAAAAAAGAGAAAATAAAAGAAAAATATTTATTTCTAAGCCACAGTTGACACAGTATTTGTTGAAATTATGGTTTTTTTCTATATTTCTAGTTAAATTACTCTGCTTGATACCGTAATTTAAGTACAGTAAAATATTTATTAGTAAGACATAATTGTTAACACTTGCAGGATCTCAACAAGGTCATCAACAACAACAAAGTCGTCAAATAGGTCGTGTCACCGATCTGGATCCACTCGCTAATGAAACTCCTAGACAATCTGCTAACCATCATAATCAAGTCAATCAGGTATATATTGCATTTCGTTAAGATTAACGGCCTGCGTTCTTATTACCTTATAACCTCACTTTGATATTTGCCTATCTGTCTTCCAAACTTTGCTCAGAAATTAGGCTATCAAGTCCCTTATAGAAAAAAATACAACTTAATCCAATCGTGCTGGTATGTCAAAAAACTTCCAGGTTATAATTATGTTAATAGTAAAATTTGTAAATTTGTTATGGGTACCACAATACGGATATAATACATAAACTACTTTTTAGGGTTCCGTACCCAAAGGGTAAAAACGGGACCCTATTACTGAGACTTCGCTGTCCGTCCGTCTGTCTGTCACCAGGCTGTATCTCAAGAACGGTGATAGCTAGACAGTTGAAATTTTCACAGATGATGTATTTCTATTGCCGCTATAACAACAAATACTAAAAATAAAATAAATATTTAAGGGGGGCTCCCATACAACAAACATGATTTTTTTACCGTTTCTTGCTCGATACTAATAACATTGCCTTATGTTGCATAGATAGTGGTACGGAACCCTTCCAGTCCAGCCAGTCCGACTCGCACTTGACCAATTTTTTATACATAGAACTTATAATACATAGAAATACCCAGACGCAGTACAAACATTTGTATGACAATTAAAAACATTACACAAATGATTGTCCTCATCGGGAATCGAACCCGAGACCTCGTGAACGGCAGTCCGTTACATGAACCACTACACCACGAGGCCTTAGACGGGCCTCGTGGTGTTCTAAGTACAAAGTGTCCGAAACGTCGGTTTTATTTGTAACGTGAATTAATAATTTTGTTTTCAGCGAGTATACATAGCCATGTATGATTACCAAGCCAGTGATAGCGACGAGGTTTCCTTCCGCGAAGGTGATTTAATATCCAACGTGACCTCAATCGATGAAGGATGGATGACAGGCGAAGTATTACGCACTAGACGTACTGGTATGCTACCCGCTAACTATGTAGAACTAGCACCCGAAGGTGTTCCTATGTATAGTGAAGCAACGCAACAACTACGCCGTTAATTGACCTTTTGACCTTTGAGGGTTAAACTAAAAAATGTCATAGTTTAACCACAATTGATTACCTATATATTGGGGTTAAACTATAACAAGTGCTATAGTTAAACTATACCTCTGTGAAAAATTTATTCCTGACCTTTACCTGTATTTTGTTTAATGTCAAACATGGCGATCGAATATTTATGTAATTCAGGATTTAATACAATTTCCCAATGCATTTTTTCTATCGTATCACAATTGCATTAAGAGATTTTACTGTTTCCTAAAACATAAAATTATCTAGTTACTGCGCTATCTGACCTTTGCAGGGTTAACCTTTAGTCCTGCAGTTTAACCTGTAGGTAAATTGTAAACAATTTTGTGTCCAGCAAAATATTTAATCGTTGATAAATATAAATTTAGGTTAAATAACAATACCTGATATTTAATATAATGTTATCAATAAGCTATTTACCTTAGTAAAGTTAAATTATATACTGTGTGGATTCCATCAGTTGTTGACCTTTGACCTTCTTCTTTAACCTTTAAACAACAACAATTACTTCGAAGTTGATTTTGATACGATATACTTATATTACAACTGTTTTTAACCAATTACTGTTTACAAAATCAAATTTTAAATATTAACAGAAAATAATTGCTAAATATTTAAAAATAAATTCATGAAACAGCGTAATTAATGCCTAGTTTTTAGAAATGTTCAATGTATAAAATAACGCAAAATGATTTTATAGTTTTGACTGTAAAATATCTTAAAATGAAACATATTATTTGGTTGTGTTCACTGTAAGATAATCTTATGAACGTACGTAAGTGCCTATATACACCTTATTCTATTTCTCTTTTAAGACACACATTTTTAATAAAAATCGCTCATAAACAATATAAATATTACAAACCTTTAACTAAAGTGTCTGTTTAAAAAATTAGCGCACTTCAAAATTAATGTTATGCGTCTGAATACCTATGTCCATTATTTAGGACAAATAAAATATTAAATTAACACTATCAACATTTCAATTTTATCACGTTTAAAAAAAATATTCGAATCACATTTGCTTTTGTAAATGTAGAATATTTAACCTACTTTATTGCACTTGTAATTACTTAACCTTAAAATTTTTCAAAGCTATTTTATCATATGGCATAAATCAATTTATTGGCATTGGTTTTAAACATGTATAACCCTAATCAAAATGGCAGGGTCTATTTTGGTACAATAACATAAGCATCTTAAATTAAAACGGCACAGCATTAAATTATAAAAGAAATATTATTGTTTAACTTTATAAAATTGCCACTAGCGTTACATTTATGTATAAAAGTAATATATTTATAAAATAATTTACATTTTTTCCAAACATATTATAAGAATAAGATGTGTATTACAATTTATTCATTTTTAATAAAATGCGAACAAGGATATTTTACTACATAAACGACTTGAAGAAAATTTTATCTAGAAATAATACCTATTAGCTTTGTGCATAGTCATAACATCAATAATGTTTGTAGTCACGTATAAATAAAAATGAAAATTATTCACAAATTAAGATTTAAACTATTTAAAGGCACACATACATTTCTGTTTCAAAATTGTATTCAATGACTTATTTCTTAGTAGATTTACAAGACGTGTTATGTATAAGTTTAAGTGTCCTATATAAAGGACGTGATGTTCAAAACCTACTACATTTTATTTATGTCTTCACTATCGTCTGCACTAAAGTACATAATTATTTCTGTGTAATTAAAATGGCCGTTTTCTATTATGTGGGTAGTAAAATATCCTTGATTCCGTTGAAAATTGGTTTTTAATATTTTTAGTATATCTATGTAGATTATTTTAAGTGGTTTATTTTTGTGATTTATGACTTTTTAAAATTTAAATTAGCTTTTAAATAAATTTTCATCTGATTTACTACAAGTGAATAAAAAATCGAAAGTAAAAGTCACTAATTGCAAAAGTAACATTTTATAAAAACGACTGGGCGAATAAAATTATATCTTTAAATTATTTTCGAACGAACAAATTGTGTATGTGTGGACCAAAAACTTAAGCATTTTTATGTCCATTCCTTATTTTATGTTTTTAAATATTGCTTTTAAGTATTTATCTTAAGAAGTGGTAGGTATGGATCCGTAGCTGTTTATGTTTTATATATCCAAGAGTTTTTGTGTTTTGTTTTATCAATATTACATTATCTATCCCAAAAATATTGTCTTAATCACATTTCTAAAATGACCATCAAATAAAAAAATTACTGATTCTTTTTTATATCTACCGTCTTTTAGTGCAGCCAAGATTCAAGCTTAACACTTCTATAATATTGTTATAATTTACTTAGACTTATGATTATTTTAAGTATTTCGTGCATTAGTCAATATAAATCATGAATGTACGAAGAATCGTATGTACCTTATAACCCCTAAGTGGGTGGGTAGGATATGTAAATACACATAGATTGTAAGTAATATTATATATTAGTATATTTTTATATATGTATAAATATATATAAGCATAATATGGGCACTGATTTGTATCAAGACTTAATATATTAGTAGAAATTGGGTAAATAGGGATACAATTTTATCTAAAAGTAAATCCGTTCATATTATGAGCCTTAATTTTTTTTATACCGAATGATGGTATTTTGAGTCACAAGCCACTGGATGCAAACGGCACAAGACTGTGTGTTTTGGCTTGTTAAATTAATCAGCAGTGGACGGTAAAAAGCTTGCAAAAAATTGAAATAAACATCTAAACCAGTTGTTAGAAGGCCTCCACTGCTGGCCGGAAGGCTCCTAAAGGAAGATCTTTGGAGTGAATTAAATACAAGCAAGAATAAAATATCTCTGAAAACTTAAATTATGGCATTTGTAATTTAAATGTAAATTATATAATTGATATTCTCTAAATATGTAAAAGCAGTCGAAATTAAAATTAGTCTGTTTTTATTTATCCACAGACACCAAGGTTTTTTTAATTTAAAAATTTAACCTGATTGTCCTATACAGAGGACATTTTAATATTTCATCCATCCTGCAGTATCAATCTTATTTTACTATTTATTAGTATTCATTTTAATATAATAAACATATTTATACATTCCATTGTATTGTTCCATCTATATATTATTGAATCTCTGTATATGTAAGAGATTATCGTAATCTATTTGTGATATATTCCAAACACATACATTTTACTTGCAACGTAGCATTTATGAATATTTAAACCGTTCTATGCTAATTACCTACATTACTCTCAAATTATTGCCTCTAATTTTATTGTACAAGCTGCTTGCTTTCCAAAATAAATAAATAGAATATGATTAATCTTGATGTACTATGCATAGGCCATGCTCTGATAGATTAACCAAAATAATTGTTATATTAAATACCAACTCTAAATAGCAGTGCAGTGTAACAATTTAGATAACTAATAGTAAATGGCAATTGTCTCAATTTCTGATACTTGATTTTGTCAAATGATGTTAGTTTGTTTACTATACATAAAACTTTTGCCTACCCACAGCCGAAAATAAAATTTAATATTTCAGTGCTAAAAATTCAGATTCAAAATTGTATAATGTATGTGTTTATAATGAGTATTAAATAAATATTTTAATAAAACTTCTATTTTTATATAAACTTTTAACATAAATGAGAAGTATCGTGTATGTTAGTAACATGTTGTTATACATTAACCATCACAAATGAAGCTATATTTATAATTGATAGCACCAGTTGCAGTGCCTTTTTGTATTATTTAATAAATTTTATAAACCATTTTGGATTTTTATTTTTGTGTAGTCTTCGAGATTTCTAAACAAACATTATTCCATCTATAGGCTTTTTTTAACACGCTTATATTAGTCCAGAACATATCTATCCATGTGTTAATCTATGTAACGGAATCTTTGGAAGTAATTTTCACCCACTTACAGTAAGGCAAATTGATTTGAAATTAAAAAATAAAGATTTAGGATTGTCATGCGTGTTTTATAGATTTTGAACTAAGTAAATTATTTATGTCTTAGTTACTCCTTGAAACAGAAAATTAAACTCGTTAGGGTTTTGTACAAACAAATATCTCGAGAATGGTGCGATGTAGACAAAAACTAACGAAATTTACCGTATCCAGGAAGTAAGCAAGTGGAACGATGAATCACGGCATAAATAAACTTTAAATAGGTATAGGTCCCGGCACGAATCTTGACCGCTCGGTGGTAGAGTAGGGATCGCTTTTCGCATCGTATACTTCATTACAAAAAAATGGGTATGATTTACTTTATTATGTATAATTGGACGTAGTTATGCAAAATGGATCCAGCCACAAAAACTTACTTTTGAGAAGGAGTTTTATTAAAATTGATATATTAAAATAACAAGACCAGTTTCTTTTGAATGTCTATAGATGTGTTTTTTATTAAAAAAATAGGTACTTTGCGGCTTGGATATTTTTGGCATATATCTAAATGGATGTGTTTGATGACTATAGTGACAGTAACCTCTAAAAACGGTTTTTGTGGATTGGATCCATTTTGCAAAACTACGTTCAATTATATTCCCAATTTTTTTTTTTACATAAAGTATATTTTTTTTTTTACATAAAGTATTTTTTTTACATAAAGTTGATGATTGACTACGTAGCGTACGTAAGCGGTAATTAAATCAAATTAAAATACTTGTGTTATTGTCTATTATTTATATCATTTTAGGGATAATAATTATTTCTAATTAAGAGTAAATAAATATTTACAGACATTTCACACAACGTCCGCTGGTTCCAAACTAAGCGTAATGATACTTGTGTTATGGGTACCAGATTACGGATATAATACATATACTACTTTTTTTTGTAAATATATACTTATAATAGATAGAAAACACCCAGACGCAACACACAGACAAATAGTTTTCTTGTGCGGGAATCGAACCCGTGACCTCGCGATCGTAAATCGGCTACATAGCTGCTACGCCCCGAGGCTCGTCAATAAAAACAACAATATAAAAATTAAATTTTAAAAGCTTCAGTTCAAAAATTTGTATGTATCAATTTAATTCTCCAGAAGTGTACTCATAGTCGTACGGAAAGTGCATCTAGCACAGAGAACGAATCACGAGTGGCAGATATGATGCGACGCGCAGCAGGCCAATCACATACGATGATTTGATTCAACCGCTCCCGCGCTTCACCTCCTACCTCCAAATAGACCCAATAATTCACTTCTGCGCAGGTAAAGACCAGCGCTCAAGATTCGTGCCGATACCTATACTAAGATTTATTACTGTACTTAGGAATTTTTAAGTGGGTAGTTATAGATAAAACGCAAACGAATTATACAGACTATATATTTTAATACATTCCACTAAAACTATTTCATGCAACATAATATCTCAATTAATTATAAAATCTTATACAATAATTATTAATTAATACTCCGTAAGACAACAGCGCGGACCCATTTCGGTCGTGTTGAGGCACTTTTAAGGCACCTTAGTTTAAAAACATTAAGACACATTTAATAAATAGGGCCTTTATTACCCTACCAAACACGATAGTAACATGTGACACTAAAACAACGAGTTCCATAAGCGTCGGTTTTAAAATAGTATTCTGATCATTATACCAACATGCCTTTTTCCCATGGGGGGTAGGCAGAGACTAACATTAGAGGATAGTAATCCGTAAATTTTAACAGTAATCCAGTTTCATTGTAGAAATTTTCTTACAGAATACAATTTTAAACACACCTTAACAATTCTTAGCTAACTCTACGATAGAGATTGATGGCCCTGAAATTTGACGTATACATTTTGGTACACAACAAATATGTATGTCTAAAACACTGTTACAATATAAAAATCCACAATTTTATTGAATTAACATTAAAATAAACTTGCTTATAGCTGTTATATACTTATATTTAAATAACAAATATAATCTGTGATTACATAACAAATAACTACAATGCTACGCTAACATAAATGGTGTGTAGCTGCCTTTATTTTTCATAATAAAAATCTTAAAATCAAACTAAATTTAATACAGGAAATACTAAAAGTAAAAGTAGTACATGGCGATATTTTTAAATATTACAATAAACTATGCAATATCAACAATAAAATCAATGGGGTTATTGCACAAATTGAAGGAGTCACTTAGCTAACAACACTGAAATAAAAGGGGTCATTGTACAAATAGTAAATGTTGTATTTTATTCTATAAAGTCAAAGTCAAAATATTTTATTTCAAGTTGGCATGTTTTACAAGCTCTTTTGAAACGTCAGAAACTAGGTACTATGTACAATAACGCCTTCTATTTCGTTATTAAATGAAGTATTCACAATTACCAAGTGATATTAACATGATTTTATAAAAACAGGAATGTTCCACGATCCTTTATAATGGTTTTATTTTGTTTAACATAAAAATATAACATATTAATAACACAATGTTATTTAAGCTTCTTATGTCATGTTCTAGATACTAAATACACATTAATTCTATAAAAACACAATTATCTTAGTCTAATTAAAAAAAATATATTTTTGTCTAATTACCCCTTTGATAATATACCCCAAGGAGGGGTAGTTATAGGGTCATGCACATTAGTATGACAATTTCAAAATGATAATTTTTCTTGACCCTCTTCTAATAGTTTTATTAAATATTTCTTTTAATTTCTATTTTGGAGAAAAAAATAAAATTTATTTGATTTTCATGCTTGCGTGAACAAGACAATATAATGTTAATAATTCTAATAGAAAAAATGTAATTAAAAACTTTAATATAATGTGTAAAATATTATTATTATTAGTATGATTGATGAGATGATGTTAGTCACAAAATAATAGAACTTCATGGCCTCAATCCTTAATTAATTATATAGCCGAAATTTGAAAGTACAGTTTAGCTTCTCTAAATATGTCAATTATTTAGAGCTCTATCTCGCAATTGAATATTTATTTATTTATTAAACTTTATGCACAATAATTAAGTTGTACAATGGCGGACTTAATGCCTAGTATATAGTAGAATATGTACTTGTACACAAATAAAATTGGTCTTTTATCTCATAGAATGGCTCTGGAATCAGCTATGTTCAGGAGTCTCTCTGAGGGATAAAATCCGAAATATGATTATTAGTCAAAGAACAAGTGTCTAGTTACATTACATGTAGGTACTTAATATGTGGATATTGCAATGGCAATGGGCTGGTCATATCTGTCAAAAAATCGAGAGTTGACGACTTCTTGAATAGGCAGAATACTTTTTATGAATCCTGCCTGCCTTATATAAAATTTCAATATGTTTTTTTATCTAAGAAAAAACAAATTTAAAAGCCCACATGTGCCAAAACCATTCTTGGCTTTCCCCTCTTTTTGTGACCTAATGACCTGGTTTAGGTCAACTAATTCCATTCTGCTTATTATTCACATGGATAATGATCAATGAGTCAAACAACAAGGTTTACTGAGGTAGTCAATAAACTTAATCCTCTCAGAATATAACTTAAAACATGAAGAATATAACTTATAACTCAATGAGTATAACTTACAAATCAATGAGTATAAAATTCTACTTGGAGAATATAACTTACAGTTATATAAATAAATTTTATTGCTCGACTTATAAATTAAAATTATACTGTATCATAAAAAATCGAGCAATATAATTGTACCAAAAATCTCAAAGAATTAATATAATTGCACACATAGATTATAACCCTATAAGTTATATTAAAAACTCTTGTTTGTTTTTTCATTTAATTGTTATTAGTGGCACATAATAGTAAAGTACCACTTTCCTCGAGTCTCTCAAGCCTGAAGGTAGAGTTATCTGGCATATGACGAACCAGCTCATCAGTAAGGCGAACCCTGGCACCATTCGGTCCAGACACCAATACTGTCTCACAATCCTGAGAAAAAGAATACAATGAGGAATTAATTATTTTAAATTGTTATTCAGTAAAATCACAAAAGGCATTTTAATGTTTTTTTCGTGAAATTATATTTGAATATAGTTTTAATAAAACAGCAGTAAAATCTAGTAGATATCATATCCAAATGGCACTAGATAAGAATAATTTCTCATTTATAACTTTTCTGAGAATACAAACCACATTATGGAGAATATAACTTACAATTTTGGTGAATATAACTTACAACATTGGAGAATTTAACTTATAGTTTGGAGAATGTAAAGTACCTTGTGCGCGTTGGCGTGCATCAGTCCGTTGAGTTTATACAAGAGTTCGTGGGCGCGACACGAGTGCAGGTAGAGGGCGCTGTACACGCTGGCACCGCCCGGGCACACGTACACTGTTAGACGCGGCTCGATACGTCTGTCGACAATCAATAATATTTGTTTAGAGACAAGAAAAAATACCTATATAACCAAAATTTATTTCTACAATATTTTAAAAATTATAAATGTAAAAAATCTTATGTAAGACCTATATGATTTCTGCAGGGCAGGTCAAGTATTAAAGCAAATCTAATACAATATTGTATAAATGTAGAGCTAAAAATTAATTTTAATGGGATAAACATATACGGGTATCATTAAACTAAATAGCTAACCATGTACTTACTTCGCGTGTAGAGCATTGAATAGACGTATACCGTCTGCTAGACCACAAATCTGTATTATATCGTCACGAGACAACCTGATAACAATACGAAACAAGATCTTAGACAAACACAATATTGAAAGTAAACACCTTATAATATTAGCAATTCTATGTGCACAACAAAACAAATGGATTGCTATGTGATATACATAATTTGATAGTCACAGTTCCTGAGAAAGGTGTTATAACTTATATGTATACATAAACTGGTTGAATTATGATAACTGGTGAGCATGTTGAGAAAATGAATAACTTTTATTGAAGTTTTGCTATCTTGTATCATACTTTAAAAGAGAGATATTTACCTGAGCAGATCAGCACCGGAGAAGTTAGTGAAAGTGCTGGCATGGTGACCAAATCTATGTGTGGACAACCAGGCCTGAGTCTCCGATGAAGTTGCATCTTTGGATAGTCCATTGTTCTGCTGTGAAACAATTCAAGAAATCATATTTCACTATTTTAATGATAAAAACCGCTTATTTGCAGTAATAGTGGTGTTCAGAAGATACAAAAAATGGATAGATAAATCACTATAAATGAACAGAACAGTAGTGGCTTAACAATAGGTTTCCCTTTGTTATTTGACGGGCTTCGTGGTGGAGTGGTTTATGTAATGGACTGCCGATCGCGAGGTCTCGGGTTTGATTCCCGGTCAGGACAATCATTTGTGTGATATCCATAAATCTCATACAAATGTTTGTACTGCGTCTGGGTGTTTACTATGTATTATAAGTATGTATTTACAAAAGAAAAGTAGTTTATGTCCGTATTCTGGTACCCATAACACAAGCATATAAGCTTAGCTTGGGACCAGAGGACGTTGTGTGAAATGTCCATGAATATTTATTTATTTATTTATTAATTATTTAAAAAAAAAAAAAAAGTTTACTAACTTTTGCCTGCAACTAAACAAAAAACAAATTATACAAATAAAACCATTCTCTTGAACCACTCTATCTATTAAAAGAAAACGCATCAAAATCCGATGCGTAGTTTTGAAGACATAGGGACATACACATACATACAGAAATAGTGACTTTGTATTATAATAAGTAAAGAAGTCCATAACTCTAATTAAAATTAAAAGCCAACATCGGTAGAATTGTTACCTTATCAGAATCGTCGACTTGATGTGGCGGCAAGTCAGGCAGTATAGCGCCGGGTGAATGGCAAGGCGACGTGTTCACTTTAACCTCACTGCTTCTGGAAAAAAAATTACTGAATAAAACACAGAAGAGTAGAGCCATAAGGTGATTCTTTTAAGAATTTTTTCTTATTTGGGCTCCCTAACTTTGGGGGCCTTGTAAAATTATATGGCGCATAGCATTGATAGATACCTACCAAACTAATACAAGTGTTAAAAAATAAATAAAAGTGAATATTCCATTTTGTTTTTTAACATAAGCACATTGACAATAAAAATATATTAGGACTTACTCTTGGCAGTATGATTTCATCTGATTGTTGGATGCAGCTGTAAACAAATACTACTGTTTAATACATATATCACACTTTTAATAATATATATTATAATTAACCTATACTAATACAGTGTAAACTCTATATAGCGACACTGAAGGGACTGTGCATTTTATGGCGTTATAGAGAGTTGTCGTTAAATGGAGAGAAGAAACATCAGAATTAGAAAAAGAAAAAGTTTATTTCCGACTATTGTTAGTAGTTATGTGCATAAAAGGAATGTTATTTGATAGCTATTGCGTATAGTCTGTTATTTTTGTCTGACGTCTTTTGCTGCACCAGTAATTTCGTTGTATTTTTTTACTTATTTTATTCATATCTAGCAATATTGAGGCATCTTGGTTATAAAGGAAGTATTTTTCCTGCTTCCAGAGCTTCTTTAATGCTAGGCGGATGCTCAGGCTCATCTGTCTCATCTTTGACCACACTCTGTTAAACCAATCATGAGTCACATTTGTATCAACACTTCGTGCTTCCCCACTTATTTTACCATAGTTGATATGATGACGCTGCTTGAATTTTCCGAGCCATCCCTCTGATGCTTTGAAAGAAGTTAAACCAAGTTCTTCAGCAAAATTCTTCGCCTTAGCTTTCACGAGCGGCCCCGAGATAGGCATATTATTCTGGCGCTGTCGGTGAAACCATGATAGTACAGCTTGATCCAAATCTTCGTATATAGGTTTCTTTAATTTTTTGGAAGATTTTCCCTCGCTTTCAGCGTGGAGGATTTTTTCTTTGTTTTTCCATATTGTGGACACGGTAGAGCGACTAAATCCAAAGCGTTTGCCAACATCACTTATCTTCTCTCCCGTTTCTATTGCGCGTATCAGTAAAACTTTTTCGTCAATACACAGTGATTTTCTTTTATTAGCCATGTTTACAGTTTGAAAGTTTGTGAGCAACTAAGAATATGATAAGGTACAGATAATCCATGACTCCTACTTATGAGTCATGGTCAACAACAGTCTACAGGTACAAGCAATCCCAATTTGTAAACAAAAGAACGAATTTCTTAGAAAGTTCGGTATGCATGATGCCGACAGTCGAGTTTATTGCGGGCTAGGATAATAAAGCGACAATAGATCGTACACAGCTGCGCAGTTTTTACTAATTTTAGCAACTTAAAAGGTACTTTTTATTACTCAATTGTTGTCGTTATTGAGAGTGGGTGTAATGCTATGTAGAGTGAAACATTGTATGAAAGACAAGCTAAACCGACCAAAGACAAGCTAAACCGACCAAAGCCAATTGATTTCGACGCTTAATACGTTCAGTGCGGCTAACGCTTAGGCGCGTTTTCTGATCTTCACCAAGTGCGGGCCGACGCGTATACGCGTCCATACAAAAAAAAAATCTGTAGGCAAGCGGGGTGCGCCGCACCTGTGCGTTTATAGCGTGTATTCTGGGTGTCTATTGTTTCGAAGCGGTCGTAAAATGTGGAATTGTAAAGGACTAGTCAGGTTCCTGCTACGAATCTTGCAGGGGGGGGGGGGGCGACGACAACAATAACCTAATTTAGTACAATAGATTATTGAAATAATTTTATTATGACTCGCTAAAGTAATAGGTAGTTTTAGTCTATTTATAAATGGTGTCTATTACGAGGCGGGCGAAAAGTCGTAAATTAAAAATAAAAAAAAAATAAAAGGGCTTTCGGGGGAAGGTACCTTTACTATTACTGTTTTATTAAGGTATAACTTACTATTTTAACAAAACCGAACGAAGATATATTATGGCGTAAACTTCACAAAATCTCTTACAAATAAACACTAGTGTGGAAGCACCTTTATCCATCCAACACCTTTATATGACCCGTAATTATTATATGACAGTCATAAAACTCGAAAGTTACCGAACGCACATAAGCGTCGGCCGTACTGTGGGAAGGTAAAAGACAACGCGCTATAGCGTCCAGCCGCACTACGCGAGTTTTCTATGAACGCATATAAGCGTTCTTAGCACTACGCGAAAAATTTTACGCGTATGTGCGATACGCGTTTTCAGCACTGGGCGAATGACTCTTTTATTAGCATTGGCTATAAATTCGCAAATTATTCAGCATTGAACGCGTTAAGGGAGTTTGTCGTTAAATAGAGTGACCTTACATGGAGTTTACACTGTATTATATAGCTGAATAGTTTGTTTGTTTGTTTGAAGGTACTAATCTCAGAAATTACTGGTTCAAATAAAAAAATATTTCGGTGTTGAATAATTATCATTATTATTATTATAACATTTATCAGAGAAGGCTATAGATTATATAACAACTAGTACAAGTAAAGCATCAGTGAAAAATGTTGCAAAAACGAGGATAGTTTTCTGAATTTCACATAGTGTTATAATTAATCTGTAATAAAAATATTTAAGCTAAGACCCAGTTTAAATATAAGATTAATAAATTATAATATTCCTCAGTGTGGTGATAGGTTATAAAAGTGTCACTATGCCTTTTTCTTCTCAGTGTGTTGTAATTGTAATAGCCAGCTAAGAGATATTGTATAAAGATTACATACTGTGTGAGACATGGAAATCTCGAAATTAAACCCTGTGCCAAAACACCTGATCAGCATAGCACAGTAGGCCACAATTATTGCTAAAGTGGAGGAGGCCTGTGCTCATCAGTGGGACGTCAATGGGCTAGAAAGAGTGATTATGCATATATTAATATGTGTATAAACCACTAAAGAGTAAAAACATCTGTACATATTTACCATGCTGTGGCAAGACTGGTTTGTTGACTGCAATAGGACTTGTAACAGATTTTGGAGCAACACTGAAACAAAACAGTACTCATTAATGTCAAATTTAAATATTTTAATTAGGCAAGAATAACATGCTTCTTTAAAACATCAGAAACTAGCAGTCTGTTGACCCGGCAAGCATTGTTTTGCCATATAAATATTAAGGATGGACAACCATTATCACTTAGGGGTATGAAAAATTGATATTAGCCGATTCTCAGACTTACTAAATATGCATAAAAAATTACATAAGAATCGGTCAAGCCGTTTCAGAGGATTATGGGAATAAACATTATGACAAGAATTTTATATTACATTGTCATACATACATATTCACATTGAGTAGGCAGAGACTATAGTGTTTACTACTGACTATAGTGAATACTTTAAGATAATAGTTATACCATGTATAATTCCTAGTCTTCATTTATACCCAGACATCTGTGCATATATGCAATATAATTGCCATGCTATCATCATGTACAAGGACACAGTAATTAATTTTAAATATTATTTTCAATACAAAGATTAAAACAAACTAATATATTTATGAAGTCAGTCCAATAGTTGGACTTCTTAGCTCATCAACATACCAGTATGGAGAATTAGTATTCTCTACTATGTATTGGGATTACTATTAATACATAGGTGTTACACAGTATAGAATAGAGTGTAAAGTTATCAATCTCTTGTAAGAGATTTGCTTATATTATCCCCACAGAATATCTATATTCTGTGATTATCCCTCTGCCAACAGCACCCTATTGACGGGCCTCGTGGTCTAGTGGTTCATATAACGGACTGCCGATCACGAGGTCTCGGGTTCGATTCCCGGTCAGGACAAATATTTGTGTGATGTTTTTAATTGTCATACAAATGTTTGTACTGCGTCTGGGTGTTTACTATGTATTATAAGTATGTATTTACAAAAGAAAAGTAGTATATGTATTATATCCGTATTCTGGTACCCATAACACAAGCATATAAAGATTAGCTTGGGACCAGAGGACTTTGTGTGAAATGTCCATGAATATTTATATTTATTTACCCAATGCTGGAGAAGTTGTGTTAAAATTAAGTATCTTTATTCCATCTCCACAAGAGTTTGTCAGTTTAACAAAAAACTATAACTGAAGAAATATTCTAAAAGCCGTAATGTAGTTGATTAGATACTAGACATTTTATACACCTTAATGAATCAAATTTAGCTTGCTGGGTTTGCATTAACTAAGACAATGTCATTTGATTACAGTTGTATGATCTTTATCTTCGCAGCTCCAGTACATTTTCAATAATTTCTTTTGTAATGCATGGAAAAGCATAGTTCAATGATTATATCAAATCATTGAAACTGTTTATGTAGGTACTGTTATTCTTCACAACTAACATAAACAGTTTTGTAAAATGACCTAGATTGTTCTATTATCATGACTTAGCGACACAAAAATAAGTAAAATAACAAAAATTACGTCAGTGTAGAGCGTCTAGCGGGTCTGACGTGCACATTAGCCGCTTTTAACCGCCTCGCGAGCTCCCGGTAAGTCACTGGGTCGGCTTCTATCTCAACTTCAGCCTTCAGAAGTGAGAACTTCATACGCCAACCTTGAGCCTCAACGCCGTGCACAAGGCGAGCACTCAGCACAATCCCACGCCCCAGGTGCCTCGCACTCAGTCTCTGCTCGAGCACGAGCATCTTACTCGTCAGCTATAGTCCTGTCTCGTCAAGTTAAAGAAGATAAATGCCCCGGATCCGACACGAAATGCACGCCCGCACAATACCACCATAGCTGGCCCGTAAACCGCTTCAAAAACCATTTGATAAGATTTCAAATTCAAAAACAACACCACAACACTCAAGTTAACAGTCTTCACTCTATTTCCTTTCACTTTTCACTTGTCCAACATATTTTTAAAGTCGATTGCCCGCAGGACTGATAAGCAAACCAATGATGCTGATCGATACCGTTTACGCAAAACGAATATGTAATACGGGATGACACAGATTTAAAGTAATCCAGAGGTAATTGTAATGTTATTCCGGCGTAAAATAAATTATGCGCCTTGAAATGAATAAAAACAAAGAAGAACCGCAGTACTTGACAGACGGCAGATCGAAAACGACTGGGCGTAATAGCCGCTGATTGGTCGCGAGTGAGGCGCGCACCACGATTGGATCGAAACTGGTTAGAATCGGTTCATAGAAGCTAAGGCCGGCTCGGGTCGGTGCATCGCAGTGCGTCCGTCGATTCTGAAGCCAGGCGATTTAGTGTTGTGGTACTTGTGGTACGCACAGGTACGCATGATTATTGTATATCGATAACATTGTTACGGATATAGATTATTGAATACAATAAAACGCGTAGGTTTCGAATTAGTAAATTACATGTCTAACTCGAACGTCTGTATTTAGTGGTTAGGCTAGCTTGAATAAAATGTTATGTTTAATATACAAACCGGATGGCACGGTACGTTTTACAAGTCATGTTCAGTTTTGGTCAATTATATGCAAAATTGACACAACTCACCCAATCCGGTTCGGGAATATAAAACAACAAATTTGTTTAACTGCATTAAATAACGATCTAAGTATTTAGGGGACATAATATTTCCTAACGTAGTCGTAACAATTACAATAACAGTAATGTCAATTATGCTGATAAGTTATTTATCTAATTTTTACTACAAATCTACTAATATAATGTAGTTATTTTTTTATGGCATTTTTTCAACAGTGAGTTAGAGTCAAGCTTCTGGTAGTATAGGTTTACAATTATGTTTAGTGCAGTTAAAGGCCCTTTAACTGCACTAGAGGCTAGGCTCCCGGGCCCATTAAAATATGTTACTAATTTTATCTGTTAAAGGCGTATTGGAAGTCTTACACTGCATGCAGTGTACACATATGTGTGACGATAAAAGTAACCGACCGCTAAACGTGGATCATGTTTGGCCTTCATCTTTTTTATCGTGGTATGCTTATTTAACGTTGTGCAAAAGGAAATCATTATTTGCACATTTTTCTTTTCGTCTTCACCTGTGTGGTTTAATAGTGTTGTAATTGACGTAGGTACTTAAATGCCATTTCCAACCTAAGATCAAGAATATATAATTTAAAAATATTTAGCGAACTTAAAAAACTATTACAATATATTTTCTTTAATAGAAAATCACACTTAAATTTTGGTTAAACCAAGATTTGAACTCAGAACTAAAGGTGTTGTTACTATGTGAACGATTACCCACTGCGCTATGCTACTTGGCTATGAGGTTGCAACGTATCTACATTTGGTTGAAAAGTTTATTTAGTTATATTCAAATTATCATGTGACGTGATAATATGTCATGACCTTTTATTTCAATCTACTAACAATCAAAATCAATTTATGTACTTGATCAAAACCAAACGGCGCGGTCTGTCATAGAAAAAAAATGCTCTATATTTGTACGAAGTATTTCTTTTTTATAACACTTGTATAGGTACATGACATTAGAGCTTTTTTAGGAACACACAACCTGTCTAATATTCTAGAGGCACTCGACATTTTATTATTTATATGTATATTAGCACAATTTGTAGATACTGCCTGAATATGTATAAAGTATTACAGGATTTACGTACAATTCCCACAAACTAAATGAATTTTACTTTATTCGTGAAACAGAAAACCCTATAAAATGTCCTCCTACACCATACATTACACCAGTTGACTAAACATAATACCTAATTACCAATACATAATACCTAATAACCAATAGTACATAGTAGTAAGTCTTTTCTTCAACTCATATTTTAGTAAACAATACCTTATCTTTCTATCTATAATCATCCGTGAACGGAAAGGCGATCATGCAATCTTGATAGTTGAAACAGATTACAGTTGCATCATGTATTAGCAAAGTGATACGCGAAGTGCTCGCTAATACCAGAAGACATTTGGTTCTAGCTGGTTTTCAACCACCTCTACGTGACACTTGTGACCAAAACTAATTGGACATGATATTTGTTTAGCAATAACCGCGTCGATGAGGTTTCCTCGCTGATAATCTAGATGTTTCTGGATTACTAGTATGTTTAGATAGAAAATTCTAACAAACTTGTTAAATCTAATAAACCAAAACACTACAAAATAAAATCTAGAGCCCACGTAATCAACACTTGATCACCAGTGACATTTTTAAAGCTATAACCATGGTGCCTGCAAAGTGTCCGAAACATACCCTATGTTTCGGCGCTATATATTATAGCGCAAAAAATATATTACGTCAATAATAGATGATAGATAATTGAAGAGAGAACAAGCTATTTTTAAGGGTTCCGGTAAAACGGGACCCCATTACCAAAACTTCGCTGTCCGTTCTTCCATCCGTCATCCGTATCTCAGAAACAACTATAGTTGAAATTTTTCTGAAAAACAGAACACAATAAAATTAAATATAAAAGGGGGGCCCCATACAAAATTATTATTATGTATGACAAAAATTGTAAGTTCATAACGTTACGAAACCTATCGTCTGCCAGTTCAATTCCAACTTAGTCGGTTTTATGTTCAATTTTATTTATTTATTTTTCTACGCTCCCAACTTTCTTTGTGGGAAGTTCACTCACACAAATTACATAAAATATAACCAGCCATCACAACAGCAACAAGAATAACACAAATAAGTAGCTAACATTATGATTATATCCTGTGAATCCGCTTACGACCAGTCTTTATTATCATACGGGCTATAAATAGCTACCAGTTTAATATAATGGGGTCGGTATGTTTCGATCGTTAACGGCATGAATGAGCCATGTCAATTCGTTGTGTCATCATTTTTAACACTGTAAGTTAAAAAAAGGCACTCCGTTCCTAATATAAAATATTATCTTATACATAATGCTCGTGTTGCAGTGTTAGTTTCTTTTTTTTTTAAACGGCTTGACCGATTTTTATGAAAATTTTCTGTGACACAAGAATAGTGCAGTGTGATTAAAAGATGGCCAGTTTCATGATTTAGTCCCTAAAATGATTTTCTGACGTTACTGAAACAAGGGATCAACTACATTTATTTTCGTTGCTGATAATTATTGTAAACAAGGAATTCGGGTAGGTACGTAAAATGATAATTGACAGTGGTATTAAATCTATTTATAATCCTACGTTATCTACATACTCAAGGCCATATTTTCATCAGTGCTGGTGATAAGCACCTAAGCACTACGCCTATTCTAATTTTTGCACCAGTTATTAATAACAGCAAAATATTCTTCAATTAATCTACTTGTAATCTATGGCAAATATTTTTTTATTTCGTGATGAGAAACAGACGCCTAGGTAAATCATGTATAAACTGACGCATAAACGTGTTAAAATATATTATTCATAGCAGTAGGTATTGACGTAAATAGATACAATAGACATAATGAAACCTGTACTTGAAACACACTGTGTAGAGTAAAGTTTGTAATAAATAAGTGATCAATTAGTTTTGTACCATAAATGATGCACTGACAGCACGTTACTGTTACGTGAGACGTACTACGATCATGTATTAAAAACAAATTTGTAACTATCAGTCTTATATAATAACTAATTAACATTAAGTGATCATTAATAAAAATCAAGTGATCATGCAAAAAGATGCTGATCAATCTAGGAGAAGCACTAATTGAAATTGTGCTAATTATAACAAATTGTGAGCGCACAATTAAAATTGCAGTAAGCCCGATCTATTTTTGTTTGCACAGTGATGTGCTAGTTGTCGATAGATTTTTGCAGTACTTACCGGTTTTTGTTATTGTAACAGTCTACGTAATCTACGATGTGTTGCCAAATTCGTTTATGTTATATCTATGTTAGACCATTCGCTATCTTGTCTGAGGTACGTTATTTTGAATACACATTAACGCTAAATAAAGACGACTCAATTTAAATGCAGAGAGACAAACGGAGAGAAAGATTATACTATACTATGGGTAAACGATTGTGTCGACATACTTTTAGATATACTTACGTAAAAACTCAGAAAGTTAAAGCTGATCAGTAAATGCAAACATGTACAACGAGTATCATGGCATGCTCGTTGTAAATTTTAGACTAACCAGTTATATCTAGCAAACACAATTTAAATTAATTCATCGCTTAACTGCACTTCATACGGGCGGCAGGTCACGAAACAAGTGTCTATTAATTGACTAGAAGTAGTATGACACTTATACACGTTGTTCGTCATTTTCAATATAAATATATCCTTAACTAGAAAGAATAGTCACGAAAAATGCATATTAATAGCTTAAGGTCGTTCTATGAGGTCATTGCAAGGCAATAACGTTTATGTAGCAATCACTTCATTACATCACACAGACGTAAACGGTGTTGTTCAAAATGCTACAAGAAACAAAGTTAGTTACTGGACTAAATAGAGTTGTAATTTCTGTATAGGTAATGTACAATATTGGAGATAATTCATCAAACGCATCTTATATATAAAAATCAATTGCTGTTCGTTAGTCTCGCTATAACTCGAGAAAGGCAGGGCCGATATTTGTGATTTTCGTCTTGAAATATTCCTGAATATCCAGGGAAGGTTTAAACGGTGACAAAATATATGGGGATCTAAAATGTCACGCGTACGGAGTAGCGGGCATCAGCTAGTAACAAATAAATAAATAAATTACCTGATAACTAAATCTAAGAGGAAAGCTTAATTTTGTAATTAAAATTGCTACTGCCCAAATCTTGCTGTATAAAAAAGTATATAAACACAAATCTTTACTCGTCACAATTATACTATAAAAATTATAAGGCTAAATTCCCAAAGAGTGGGGCAGTAATATAACTACAATATGCAATAAACATAGTTTATCATTAGAAAACCCTAAAAGACACAACCATAAGATACAACCCTAATATAACTTCTAATATTATATAGCTAGGCGACATTGTACAATAATAAAACGCTTTGTAGTCAGTCATCTAGATTGATAATATCTTTCCTGTACTATTGTGACCTCGTGATGATACATTGAATGTCATCCTACTATTTTCTCCAATGATTTGTATATTATATGTAACAACGAGCTTGTGATGAGATTTTGCCAAGAAAAAAGTATTATTACAGAGAATATCTCTGTAATAATACTTTTTTGACAGACAAAATTTTCTCGCATAAAACTTGTATGTAATATCGATGGCAGAAAATGACTTATGACATGAGAGATTGTAAGAAAAACACAAGTTGCGGCAACACCATATAATTTGATATAAGAGCACGAAGATGGAGAATAACACTTGTAGTGTACACATGTATTCAGCATTTATCAAACAAAGAACTACTCGGAGGAATAGAAATTTGGGGGCTTCTATGTCTATAGATAGATATGTATTTACAAAAGAAAAGTAGCATATGTAGTATATCCGTATTCTGGTAACTATAACACAAGCATATAAGCTTAGCTTGGGACTAGAGGCCGTCGTGGGAAATGTCCATGAGTATTTATTTATAGAACTAGCCAGCCGCCGTTTACTATACGTTTCCAGCGGTCATTTCTTTCACGAACCTGTAAGCTCTGGAACTACCTGCAGCGATATTTCCCAAACGCTATGACATGTCTCTCTTCAAACGATGTCTAGGAAGAGTCGCTTTCCCAAGGTAGACAGCGGCTTGGCTGTGCCTCTGGTGTTGCTAAGTCCATGAGCGACTGATACCACTTACCATGGCAATAAAAAAGTCTTTGTCTTTTCCACTACTATAGAACATTTAATTCCAGACTGCTTCAATAGTAAATAATGAGAAATAGTAAATAATATTTTAAACAAAAAAGAACTTACCACATCTCTGGTGAATAAGGCGGTGATGTTGTGACGAGAGATGGCGGTGGCATCAGCGCATCATTTGATAACTGTACAATAAAATATCACATTAGACATTTGATCTGATTTCTTTGTAATTCTAAAACAATGTTGTTACTTCTGTGTCTCTAGGTTATCTTAAATCTTAAAAACTACGCAACGAATTTTGATGCGAAGTTTTGTGTGTTATGTTGTGTTGTGTTTATGTGTTCTTAGGGTTTGGTTTTTAAAAAGTCGCGGCCAACAGCTAGTTTTTATTTATAATAATTATCGATATAATGTATCTGGTACGTAACATCACATCACTAAAAGACTGAAATTGTTTTTATAGTGACAGATGTGTCAACTGAAATTTATTTCGATCAGACTTGTGCTATGGCTCCACCTGCGATACTGGCAGTGATACCAGCTGCTGTACTAGATAGACCCCGTTTTTCAATTACAGCACAAGAGCGCATTATGCGGCACAATGCTCAACGTTGAGTGTTCCAACTACAGCAACCCATCGCACAATCGAGCACTCTCAAAAGTGATGCGTGCAATCCATACCAACTTCAGCGACAGAAAATTAACAAGCATTTTTTCTTTAAATTGTCATTGATTGAAATTCTATTTATATATTATCGTTAGTAATATTATTTATTGTTAAATTTTTTTTTAAGGCTTTCCTTTCGTCGGAGTTTTCTGGAAATAATCAAAGTTAATTCAAACTGTGTTAAACAAATAAATCTATGTATGGATGAAGGTAACAAACAATAATGACATTTTTTATATATTCCACACTTTTAATGTATTTTTTTTTCAACACTGAACTTAGCGCACTCTGCTGATGCATTTGAAAACGAATTCATGTTCCAATTAAGCGTCAGCATAGTTCAGCATTGTGCGGCACTGAGTCGCATTATGCTCTGCAATTGGAAAATTAGCAGAATTTACATTTAGAAGCTTTTATACTTTTACATATTAATGTTAAGTTAGTTTGTGTTAGCCATCAAAACTTGTAAATATGTTGCTATAAAAGACCCTGTTTTACAAGCTGTCGTGATTGTATGTTAGCTTTTGTCTGTGACTTGGTCTGCCTAAACTTTCAATTTTATAATACAGTCTACAGCATACAAGAAGGAGGTATACCTCCTACATGCATATTACAGACTTTACCTCTTTTTAATATGCCCGCTACTTCGTTCGCGTGGAATTTTAGATCCCCGTATATTTAGTCACCGTTTCAACCTTCCCTTGACTTTCAAGACCAGAAGCACCAAAATTGGCCCAGCCTCTCTCGAATTATAATGAGACTAACGAACAGCAATTGACTTATATATATTAGCTGTAATTATAATATAAACTCACAGTAGATAGTACAGTAGCTTCACACCCTGGTTGGTACTTCTCAAGATCAGAGCGTGGTCTTCTCATCACCTTCTCACGGTCTTGCTTATGTTTCCTGTCAGCACCTTTCAATTTGAATACCTGGGAACAATTGAATATTCTCTATATATTTTTATGATGTGTAACTATGGCTATGTATCTCACCTGGCTTGAATCCACATAACTGCATATTATTATGTATGTGTGTGTGAAATATGTATTTATGTATGTCTTTGACACACGCCACAGATTCAATTAGACCATAGACTATCAAAACAGGACTTCTCTTCCCAATGTCATACTTTGTTTAGTAATTTTTAAAAGTGACATTTGTACTTTGTGAAAACTACTACGCTCGATGATCTGATGACCGTTGGAGACGGAAGGTCTTCGAGTGGCGACCACGTACCTGACGACGCAACGTGGGGCGGCCCCCGACAAGGTGGATTAACGATATCATCAAATATGTGGAGGGCAGCTGGATGCAGTTAGCGCAGGACCGCGCGTTGTGGCGTTCTATGGGCCTGTCCAACAGTGGACGGAGAAAGGTTGATGGATGGATGCAAGAAAGTAATATTTTACCTTAATCTGACAAGCGGCAGCATGTAGTCTGGTGTTATCATCACTTGCTAGATAAGTTTCCACTTGTATACGGAACGGTACTCCCTTCTCGCCGCCATGTTTCTTAGCTGTGAACTCTGTCGATATGCAGTTCACCTACAAATATATATAATACTTACTAACTTGTTGCATGGAAAAATGTTTCGGGCAATATATATATATATTGATAGGATTGGATTCTGAAGGAGTCGGTTCTAAAATTTTATTGTAATTTTCGGAATACCGTTCCGCTACTGTTCCTACTGAGCTACCATGGAACCTGCACATATTAATCAAATTTTCTACTACAATGTTCCTCATTCATAGTTGTTATGTACCAAACTTAACTTATCGTATAACTACGCGGGCAGTACGGCCCTGCGCGGACGCAGTCCGGCCCCGCGCGCGACGCGGCTGTCGAGCGCCCCTCAGTCTGTAATCGATCTTGTGAGCGAGAACGTGCGCCGTTTTGTTAAAATTGTACGCCTAAGATACGTGTTCTTGCAGCGGTTTAAGAGTTAAAAATTGTTACTATTAAATTGTTTGCTGATAAAACTAATTATCCTATTGTGCGAACCGATAATTAGCATTGAGATCGAACAGTGAAATGTCATTGCGAAGTTGAGTATTCGCCATTTTGTATGACAAAAAGTATTATAAAAACTAGTGAATTTTGTGTCTCCATACTTAATACTATTTAATGTGAGTTGAACTGTTTGATAACTATAATTGTGATAGTATAATTTCATTAAGACGATTGGTGAAAGTTCACGGCTTAAGTCGCGCCAAATGTGGTCATTTTGAGGACTTAAAGAGTTCGTGTCTGCCTGCATAAAGTTAAGTATAGTTTGATTAGCATTCTGCGTTATTTTGGCCAATTTATCGTAGTTAGTTAATGAAGCTATAGCTAGGGCTTGACACAGTGAAGACATTGTTGAAGAACAGAACAGGGTAAGTTTGTACTATTGTAAATTTGTAACGCTGTGATATACAGTATATGTTCGTTCCTCTCGCGCCTGAGAGATATCACGCTTCCACTTAACCTATTATTAATTAGAACACCAGGTTGAACGCAACATATTTTTGGTACCCAGAGCGTGGTTTAAACTCCGTTTCTCGAATGTTCCATGTTGAACAAACTATACCCTCATTATTTGTGAAAATTGATTCAATTAATTTAATTAATTTAATTTGATTAATTTAGTTGTTTGTTTGTTTAATCTAAATTGTTGGTATAGTTTTAAATAATTAATTTGAGTACTTGAATTGGCAATTAGATTTTAAAGGATTTGATAATTATTTGTGCTATTGCTAATCGTATTTGTTGTTGCTCAGGTTATTATTTAATATAAATTATTATTTAATTATTGTCTAATATTGAACAACGTTATAGTTAAATTGTGGCGTTGTGCGTTTGTGTAATACAACATTTATTTTATACGTTTGTTTGTTTGTTGGTTACCTTAAAATAAATAATTTAAGTCTTAAATTAATTGCACATTGGCAAGGAATTGTTTGTTTGTTTGATTTAAAATATTAAAGATTTGATATTTGTTTGGAGTAATAGCGGCTTGTCTCATTGAAAGATATTTTGTTTTCGCTATTGTAATATTGTTTGTTTGTGAAAGATATTTGTTTTTTTTTGTTAATATAAGATTGTTTGTTTTGTGCCGTTTGTGCTTTGAAGATGTCTACCGCCGCGTATAATGTTGTCCGCGAGACATATTCCGGGATTGCGACTCATTTGAGATGGTTCACGTCAGCTGCCGCCTTGGTGAAAAGGGAGAACCGAATCGAGGCATTGTTGGACAGGCATGAGAAATGCCCTACACGACTTCAGGAGGTGGAGGCGCTTTACCGGCGCTTCATCTTGCATCTGGATGATGTGCCCCTGGAGTCATTCCCCCAGGAGCGACGGGACCAAGTCCACGAGGACTACGTCCAGATTATGGACCTTGCCGACGACATCGCCCAGCGCGCGCGGGAGATTTTAGCCTCGCGCGCCGGAGTACCGGCTCACCGGGCCCCCTTGAAGACTCCCGTGGGCCTTTTGACTAGATTACCCAATTTGGATCTTCCACGTTTTGATGGTCGATTAGACACGTGGATGGGGTTTATTGGTTTGTTTGAGAGCCTTGTGGACTCGAGGGACGATTTGGGTCCGTCTCAAAAACTGGCCTATTTACTCTCCGTGCTTGATGGAGAGGCGAGGGGCTTAGTACAGCACCTCCCAATATGTGACGGGAGCTATGGGATCGCGCGGGCGTTGCTCACCAAGCGCTATCACAACCAGCGCTGTCTGGCAGATACCCACGTCGACCAGATTTTGAACCTTCCCGTCGTGAGCAATGCTGCCCAGTTGAGGACCGAGCTGCTGAACCCCCTCCTAATAGCCACCAATTCGCTCAACCGCTTAGGACTGCCGGTTGCCAAGTGGTCTTACCTACTAGTGCGTATTGTGCTCAAGCGATTGCCGGTGTCTTTGAGGGCACGTTTTGAACAGGGGCACACTAGGGATGAGGCATCTGCTCTCCCTACCTTTGACCAGCTCCTGACGTTCCTGGAGGACGAGTGTCGCATGGGTGACGTCATGGTCGCCGACACGCCGGTGGAAGCATCACGTCCCAGACCCACCAACCAACGGCGCAATGCCCAACCTGCACCAAGAGGAGGTACGGCCGCCCGCTTCGCTGTCGCTCAAGCTGCGCCACCGGACTGCCGGTTTTGCAAGTCGCAGGGACACCAAACGGTGCGGTGCCCAGACTTCGCGGTCCTGCACGTGGCCGCTCGTAGGCGGATTGCCCAGGCCCGCGGCTGGTGTTTCTCTTGCCTAGGGGACCATTACCAGCGCGCCTGCCCCGACACTCACCTGTGTCCTATTTGCGGAGGGCACCATTTGAAAATCCTGTGCGCCAACGCGAATGGCCGTCGCGACCACGCGGGGTCGCCTTCGGGCGGGTATGCCAGTGGACACCGGGACCAGTCCCGCAATTTGGAGTCCGGCTCATCACCCCCACGCCGCGCAGACTGTGCTGCCATCGATCGCCGAGTTGGTTCGGCGCGCAGCCCCACGGGCGGATATGAAAGCGGGCCCCGGGTTCAATCCCGCACCTTTGTGTCCCGCTCGCCCTCCCCGCTTCCACGTGATCAAGCGAGATCACCTCCGGTAGTGTACCACGATTACCGTGACGCGCGTCCGGTACCACTACCGTCCCCCCCTCTGGCGGAACGTCCCCGTTTGGAGACGCGCAACCCTCGGTACGGACGCTCCAGGCGCTACGAACCGCCGACTATGGCTCGTGGCAGTCGTCACCGAGAGGAGGCCGAGTTTAGGCACTACCCGCATTTTGATTTGCCGTCTCGGGACAACGGCGCTCAGTCGCCGCCACGCCAGCATTAGGATGTTGGCGTCTGCCCCCGCTATGCACCGCCCCCCTTTGAGACCGTCCTCTTGCCCACGGCCCATGTCAGGGTCTGGGGACGGACGGGCGCCTCAGTTGTAGTCCGAGCGATATTGGACACAGGCTCACAGGGGTGCATAGCCTCGTCTTGGTTGGTAGGGCAGACTGGCCAGACTATTGAAAAATATTCAGATGTAATAAGGGGTGTCGGGAACGCCCCCGTGGCCACGGTTGAGGGCCGTGTTTTGTTTGAGTTCTCCCCCTCAAATTCTCCACGTCCGACGTTGGAATCGTCGGCCATTGTGATGGAGAATATCTTGGGCAATCACCCGCAAGTTCGTTTGTCTGCGGATGCGGTAAAATTGACCGCGGATTTGAATTTGGCTGACCCTAAATTTGACCTGCCTGGCACGGTCGATTTGTTGCTTGGTGCCGATGTTTTGGGTAAAATATTACTCGGCAAGGATCGTGTTTTGCAGCCAGGTGGCTTGGTAGCCCTCCGGACCATATTTGGGTTCGCACTGATGGGGCCTGTATTGAGGACTCCCCCCCCTGCCGAACTTGGAACGGCCTTGATGGTGGGGTCCGCCCTTTCTGACGCCGTGCAGAGATTCTGGGAAGTGGAGGAGCCACCACAAGCTCCCCGCTCTGATCCGGAGCATGAAGAGTGTGAGCAGTTCTACAAGACCAACACCAGTTATCTCCGTTCCGGCCGGATCATGACAAGATTGCCATTTCTCGCCGTACGTCCGCCACTTGGCGTCTCGCGGCCTATTGCAGAGAAGCGTTTGTTGGCGATGGAGCGCCGTATGAGCAGGGACCCACTACTCAAGGAGAAGTATATTGACTTCATGCGGGAGTATGAGGATTTGGGACACATGTCTGTGTCAAAATTGGATTGGCGTTCGACGGAGCACTTCTTTCTTCCGCATCATGCTGTAATAAAACCATCCAGTGGTAAGTTACGCACAGTATTTGATGGTTCTGCGCAGACTACTTCAGGAGTGTCATTGAACCAGTGTCTGCATCCTGGTCCCAAATTGCTGAAGGACCTTTGTGACGTCATCACGCGGTTTCGACGTCATCAATTTGTTTTTGTGGCTGACATCAAGATGATGTTCAGGCAAACGGTAATTCACCCGGATGATCGCCGATACCAGCTGATATTGTGGCGAGAAAACCAGCAAGATCCCATGCTTGTCTACGAGCTCAACACGAACACATACGGGCTGAGGTCTAGCCCCTTTTTGGCTATACGTTCGCTTTGGGAGCTCGCGGATCGAGAGCGTATGTCGTTTCCTCGCGCAGCCGCCATTTTGAAGGAGGACCTATATGTTGACGATGTGTGCACTGGCGCGGCCACGGAGAGAGAGGCCCTGCTCTTGCGTGACGAGTTGATTGGCATTCTAGCCTCCGCAGGATATGAGTTGCGTAAATGGATCTCCAACTTACCTGCGCTCTTGGAAGGGCTACCGGATGACCACCAGCAGGATCCTCACCTATTTGAGAACCGTGACAACCCTACCATGATGTCAGTGCTTGGAATCCAGTACAGACCAGTCCAGGACATCTTTACATTTAATGTCAATTTGGATTCGCATCACACTTGGACGAAACGACTGGTTCTGTCGACTGTCGCGAGAACCTTTGATCCCAATGGCTGGATATGCCCGGTCATATTCTGGGCCAAATGCTTCCTGCAGAGACTTTGGACTGCAGGTCTTGGATGGGACGAGCCACTTCGCGAAGCTGTTTTGAAGGACTGGCTCCTATTTGCTTCCTCATTGCCTGCCATCAATAGGATATCGTTACCCCGTGCTCTGCTTCCGCCAGGGAAGCACACCGCGTCCCTTCATGGTTTCTCGGACGCTTCGGAACGTGGGTACGCAGCAGCCGTATACTTGCGCACCGTGACCACAGATGGTCAGGTGAAAGTGTTGTTGGTCATGGCGAAGAGCAAGGTCGCGCCTCTTCGAACTGCCTTGACAATCCCTAAGTTAGAGTTGTCAGGGGCGGCCCTTCTTGTTCGCCTTTTGAATCACGTCATGTCCACCTTGTGCACGTCAATTGACGTTTCCACGATATATGCATGGACTGACAGTCAAATTGTGCTATGTTGGCTGAAGACGTCAGTTCACACCTTAGAGGTGTTTGTAGCAAATCGTGTCTCTCAGATACAGAAATCGGAGACCCCGTTGGTTTGGAGGCATGTGCCTGGCGAGGTCAACCCTGCTGATTGTGCGTCACGGGGATGTATGGCCCCCCTTTTAGTTGAGCACTCTCTGTGGTGGGGACCTGAGTGGTTGACCAGATCAGAATCTAATTGGCCGCGAACTCCGGCCTTAGACATTGTCGCACTGCCTGGGTTGCGAACGCTTGCGCTCGAACGGCAGGACCGTCCGTTCGACCCCGATTTCTTACTTAATCGTTACAGTTCATTGGACAAATTGTTGAGTGTCACCGCTTGGATCAAGCGCTTCACAAAAAATTGTAGACATCCACAGAACAAATGTTTGGAGGCCTTCTTATCGCCACAAGAGCTCCAAGATGCTCTTCTTCACTGGGTTCGTTCTGTGCAAGAGGCACATTTTGAAGACGAGATTGACATCTTGAGGAAAGGCAAATCCAAGCTGTCTGGAGCCATTTGTAAGCTGAACCCTTTTTTGGATAGTGAGGGTCTTTTGCGTGTCGGAGGGCGTCTTAGGAACGCAAACCTCCCTTATGGATCTCGTCACCCCCTCTTATTGCCCAAGAGTGGCCACTTGGTGAACCTGTTGGTGACTGATCGTCACATCAAGAACTCCCACGCCGGCTGTAATGCCTTATTGGCCATTTTGCAACGGGAATTTTGGATTTTATCGGCCCGTCGGACGATCCGTAGTGTGGTCTTTCGTTGTATGCCTTGCTATAGGCTCAAGGCCCCTACCATGCAGCCTATCATGGGTGACCTTCCTTCGGATCGGGTCACTGAGATAAGGCCCTTTGCTGGAGTTGGTACGGACTTTGCAGGCCCTTTTTTTGTTAAGACCTCGACCCTCAGGAACAGTAAAACTGTCAAGGCTTATTTGTGCGTCTTTGTCTGTCTGTCCACCAAGGCGGTACATTTGGAACTCGTCTCAGCCCTCTCGACAGAGGCATTTGTTGCGACGTTAGATAGATTCGTGTCACGACGAGGACTACCGTCCTTGATTCGGTCGGATTGCGGTACCAACTTCAAAGGCACAAACAACTATTTAAAAGCGATGTATGATTTTTTGTCGGCTAACGAGACTGAAATTGCGTCTAGACTAGCTACACGTAGAATAACTTGGAGGTTCAGTCCCGTGTCATGTCCCCACTGGGGAGGAATATTTGAAAGCGTAGTAAAGGTTGCTAAGACACATTTGCGACGGGTAATTGGCGAGTCTGTATTGACCTTTGAAGAGCTCGCAACTGTGTTTTGCAGAATCGAGGCCGTTTTGAATTCACGCCCGTTGTGCCCGATCTCTTCAGATCCTAACGACTTGGAAGCCCTCACGCCGGGCCATTTTTTGATTGGGCAGCCACTGAACGCCCTGCCGGAATATCCCTTTGTTGATGTGAGACCTAATCGTCTCTCGCGGTTTGAATTGGTCCAACAACTCACTCAGAGCTTTTGGAAACGTTGGAATTTAGAATATTTGCACATTCTCCAGCAGCGCGTTAAGTGGACTGACAAGACTGATCCACCTCATGTTGGTGACCTCGTTCTGGTTAAGGACGCTAACTCACCGCCACTGTGTTGGCGCAGGGGGCGCATTCTCAACCTCGTCTTTGGAGCAGATGGAGTGCCCCGTTTTGCTGAGGTCCGGGTGGACGGTTCAATTTTGAAGAGAGCTGTATCAACCTTGTCGCGACTGCCAGTAAATTAGCGGCCAGGTAGTCCTGGCCGAGGCGGGTAGATGTTATGTACCAAACTTAACTTATCGTATAACTACGCGGGCAGTACGGCCCTGCGCGGACGCAGTCCGGCCCCGCGCGCGACGCGGCTGTCGAGCGCCCCTCAGTCTGTAATCGATCTTGTGAGCGAGAACGTGCGCCGTTTTGTTAAAATTGTACGCCTAAGATACGTGTTCTTGCAGCGGTTTAAGAGTTAAAAATTGTTACTATTAAATTGTTTGCTGATAAAACTAATTATCCTATTGTGCGAACCGATAATTAGCATTGAGATCGAACAGTGAAATGTCATTGCGAAGTTGAGTATTCGCCATTTTGTATGACAAAAAGTATTATAAAAACTAGTGAATTTTGTGTCTCCATACTTAATACTATTTAATGTGAGTTGAACTGTTTGATAACTATAATTGTGATAGTATAATTTCATTAAGACGATTGGTGAAAGTTCACGGCTTAAGTCGCGCCAAATGTGGTCATTTTGAGGACTTAAAGAGTTCGTGTCTGCCTGCATAAAGTTAAGTATAGTTTGATTAGCATTCTGCGTTATTTTGGCCAATTTATCGTAGTTAGTTAATGAAGCTATAGCTAGGGCTTGACACAGTGAAGACATTGTTGAAGAACAGAACAGGGTAAGTTTGTACTATTGTAAATTTGTAACGCTGTGATATACAGTATATGTTCGTTCCTCTCGCGCCTGAGAGATATCACGCTTCCACTTAACCTATTATTAATTAGAACACCAGGTTGAACGCAACAATAGTTATACATAGCATCTATGTTTTTGTACAACGCCATCTATCGAGCAGTTTGCACAACCCTTACTGTGGCTAGACCTAACCAAACTAGCTCAGTTGGAAGAGCAACGGAACAGTATTCTGAGGTAAGAGATTCAAGACCCGCTCTTGGTGATCAATTTTTCCACTATAATTAAATTTTTAGTATAACTTTCCAGAATAAAATTTATAACATTGGAATTTATTTTCTTTTAGTAACATTTTAGTCATCATCATCATAACATCACGCCTTTTTCCCATGGGGGTAGGCAGAGACTATAGAGCGCCATCTGCTACGATGTGCTTCGATTCGATCGTAGCACATTTTAGTATCTTAGATTTTAAATTATTGTTAGTACATAGGAAGTTTTCTGACAAAAGTCCACACTATAATATGTGTATAAGTAATAATTACCTTAATATAAACACCGACATCTTTAGTAGGGTCCCAATAGACGTGCAGCGCGTTCAGACAAGCCGGCTGTTCAACACGTATCACTCCGTACGACAGTGGGACATCCACCTAATATAGATAACAAAATCATCTGATATTACATAAAGTGGTTCAAATAAATAAATAAATATTCATGGCCATTTCACACAACGTCCTCTGGTCACAAGCTAAGCTTACACATCCCAGAATACGGATATAATACATAAACTACTTTTTTTTTGTAAATACATACATATAATACATAGAAACACCCAGACGCAGTACAAACATTTGTATGACAATTAGAAAAATCACACAAATGATTGTTCTGAGCGGGAATCGAACCCGCGAGCTCTTGATCGGCAGTGTGTTACATAAACCACTCAACCACGAGGCTTGTATTACTGTATGTCCTTGTGTGAGCTTCTGTTATTAGATAGAGTGGTTTAAAACAAAGGTATACAAATATAATTTGTTAAGTTTTGGTTTCTAAAACTCACGGATAAAGAAGTCGCGGGCAAAGCTGTCTTACTTAATAGTAGCCTTGGAAAAATATGGTGAAATAGGGATTAGGGGGCCCTAATATTCGGAAGGCCCCCGGAATATGCCCATTCTCCCTAATTAAGAAGAGGGCTTGGTCTTGGGCAGCACCTAACATGACTTTATAGTCATACTAACTGTTGCCCGCGACTCCGTTCGCGTGGAATTTAAAAAAATTTCCCCGTTTTTGCAACATTTTTCACTACTGCTTTGCTTCTACTGGTCGTAGCGTGATATTACATAGCATAAAGCCTTCCTCGATATATGTCCTATCTAACACTGAAAGAATTTTGCAAATCGGCTCAGTGGTTCCTGAGATTAGTGCGTTCAAACAAACAAACAAACAAACTCTTCCGCTTTATAATATTAGAATAGAATACACTTTATTGTACACCATAATTTACATTTCTTTAAAACTAATGTAACAATAGAGCATGTACAATTGGCATTGTTCATATTTTTTTTAAACTCATAATTCGAAAACCATTTCGGGGAATAGAGTTACTGATCACGATCCATTAGTTTTTTTCGGAAAATTTGCTATATTAACGATTATTTTTCCAAAAAACAAATGATCTTTATTTGCCCTTGAAATGAAGGACTTAAAATATTAAGGCGTTCTTAGGGATATACCATTCTGTGGTGGAGTTGAAATTGGTCTATTATTGATATAATTGATATTAAGTTGATACTTGGCAACTTTGAAAAGGTATATTGCAATCTGTCTTAAGTCTATCAGGAAAACGCAATACATAGATTGCGTACAACGATGACGTCACAACATTTAAAATAATATCTATTAGTATTTTAAAAAAAATCTATATTGAATATATCAATAATATTAAAATCAGTTGCTTTAAGGGCCTACATCAATATTATAGTCGACATGTACATATTAACACAACTAGTAGGTATAGAAAATGAAGAATTAGGGATATTTTTTTTGTTTACTCAAAATCTACTAAATATATTTTAATTCTATTTACGTGTTTTTTATATATAATAGTTACTTATGTTTTTAAAGTTATTTCATTAGTAAATACGCGATAATAGACCGACAAATGAAAAAAATAAAAAATGAGAGAGGTTGTTTCACTAAGATTTTCAATCGAGAAAACTTTTTTCAATCGCGTTTCTGAGTTTATGCGATCCTAGATCATATATTGAAAAAACATATACTTAAAAATTAGAGCTCTAGCCATTCAATCTAAAGAAACAATGAAAACTTCGTACGTAGAAAAATGCACGAAGAATTTTGGTATCCTCTTAAATAGTCTATAAAAAATATAAAAACAGCAAGTCAAAAATTATGAACAATCCCAATTGGCGGTCTTATCGCATAATGCAATCTCTTCCAGACAACCTTGATCATTGATGGACTCAGTTTATTTAAAAAAGGGGTGTTAGTGATGTTACTTACTGTATAAATTTCAAATAAAAAGAAAATCTTACATTACGCCTAACCAATACATATTATAAATATACAAATAAACATACACATATAAAAATATAGATCCATAAATATAAATAAACGTATACATATATAAATAAGATAAAATACTGAAGCTCCTTAGAATATTATTAATTCTCATTACCTCAACAATTCTCTCCCCGGGTCTCTCAGCATGCCACTGAGCTATTTGTTCACGTTCCATATACTGCAAACGACGCTCGTGGAAACATATCTTGATGACACTCTGTATACAAGACATAATTAAAAAATATTTGACAGAACGACAGACAGAGAATCATCTGAGTGAGACTTTAAGAGTTTTTTTTTTCTACGATACCCTAAAGATTAAAAACAATTTAAGGCATTGTTTTTTATTAAATTTTCTGACTTATTTATAAATGTGAAAACGAGCCGATGACAGTACCTACACAAATTTTGACGCGCTTAAGTGTTAATGTGTGGAACGGAACTATAGCGCGATTTAAAAAAACTGTACAACGCCATCTATCGAGTGCCATAGTAAACTTCTGTTTGATAAGGTTTGATTTCCAAATTTCACGCGTACGAAGTCGCGGACAACAGCTAGTAAACCATATACGTAACATGATTGATCGTCGTGATTTCCTTTTTATTGTTTTTTTTATATATTACGCTGCAAAGCTTCGAATTTTGACATATCTTTTGTGAAAAATCTATACCAAGACCTCTCGCCAGCCTGGTATGAATAGACGAAATACCCTCCCAAAGTAGAAGAAGGACAGTATCCTACGGTGGGACATTAGTGGACGGAGATCTGTAGTAAAAATCATCATCATCATCATCATAACATCATGCCATCTGCTACGATCCAAACATACTTCCTTGGCTTCATCCACATTCATACATCTGGTCATACATGTCCGACGGTTGTAAGTGCTACGCACTTGCCCCTTTTGGAGTATCTCGGCGATGACATCGGAGTATATTTTTCTCGGGCGTCCTCTCCCAGCATTTCCACTTACCTCCGCCGTGTATATGCCTTTCGTTAATCGTCTCTCATCCATCCTCTCCACATGACCAAACCATCTAAGCATACTTTTCTCCACCTTAGTCACACTACATCCTCCTTCAGACCGCAACGTTCTCTTATAACTTAATCTATCTTTCAAAGTCACACCACACATACTTCTCAAAGAGCGCATCTCTACAGCATTTATATCATGTGTAAAAATCTGTATAAAACAATTTTTAAGTACCTTCAATATCTTGCCCTTATAATGCGACAAATCTCCGAGTTTCTTCAACTTAATCTCATAAGGTTGTCCTTGATTAAGATATGTCAGTGTTTCTTCATTTTGTTTTGTGGCTATAGATGTTGCTGCTGCCAGGACGTATTGGAATCTGACAAAGAAAAGAGAAAACAAATATTTTAGGTATTAGCTAATATTCGTAATAAGATCAGTAATTTGTAATAATCTATAACAATATTATATTTTGCATTCATGTTTTACTTGCAACATTACACCATCTATCAAGTGGACGACGCAATCTGTTTCAAAAGTATTATATTACTGAGAATTTGAGATTAGATCAGTGGAACAATATCCCAAAAGTCATGGATTCAAATTCAACTCGAGGTAACCATTATTTTTGCTTCATTTAATAGAAAATGTTATACAGATCTTCGATCAACAAAGTCGTTATTCTTGTAAGTCTGTCTCTATGTGAGCTTCTCTCTCTTCAGCCCATTTACGTCCCACTGTTGGGCACAGGCCTCCTCCACTACAGGAGGGATTATGGTCTACTGTGCCGCGCTGACCAGGCGTGAGTGCACAGGGTTTATTTTCGAGATTTCCGTCTCTCACAGAGGATGTAATCTGTGTGCAATATTCCTTAGCTGACTTTTACAGCATCCTAGGGAGGAGATGGGGCGGTGACCCTTATATTCTTAATCCGTCTCCACACGGAGAATCCTAAGATAAGATATTTATCTAAGAAAAGATAATTATAAAAAAAAAATATTTATTACCTGGTATCATCTTTGAAGCTAGAATCAGTGCGTTGCAATACTGGTGACTGTAGGAATCCTTCTATTGAGACAGCCGGCGAACACATTAGTAGTCCAGCATCTAATTATAACATTATATTTGTTAATTAAAACAATTTTAGAAGAAGTTCATAGCGGAGGGTCCCACAGGGGACTATTGGTCCTTTGGTCCCCCTATTATAAAAACTGTGTATTTTAGAGTAGCGAATCCATTTTAATGTTAAAAAGCTAAAGAGTTTGTTTGCTTGAACCCGCTAATCTCAGGAACCATTGGTCCAAATTGAAAAATTCTTTCAGTGTTCAATAGTGCAATCATCGAGGAAGGCTATAGGCTATACAACATTACGCTACGACCGATACGAGCGAAATATCAGCGAAAAAAGTTGCAAATACGGGTTTTTTTCAGGGTCGCGGTCTACAGCTAGTTTCATTAATAAAAATTTACTTAAGGATATAGCTAAATAAATCAAAGTAGGTACTCCTATTTTCATTGTGGTTAGGTTAAGTTTTTAATGCAACAGAAGTGGTCTCAAAGTCTTACTTTTATTCTCTTGTCCATTGGGCGAGTGGTATCCATTTATTGGTACCATAGTCCCTGAAGGCATCGTTGTCTGACATTGCATGCTCTCTGGACTGCCTGTTACAAAACATATTAAATTAACAGCTAGTATACTATATGAATGAATGACTGATGTCTGTAGCCAAAAATAGAGAAAAATGGAAAAAGATGGAGGAGGTTTTTACCCAAGAAGGGGGGGGGGCACATAACAATCATTCTACCTAGAAAGGAAAAAATCTAAATTATATTTAATCTGAAATGTTACTTGTCTGTTTTGTGGAAATAAAGCTTATTTATTATTATTATACTATATGAATACTTTTTAGAGCTCTGGATGTTTTTGAAATGAGAAAAAAGAAATAATAAATTTACCTTGTTGGATCATCATATTTCCATTATGTGTTGGTGACTGCTGGCCTTGGCCTTGACCTTCTTCTATCACATCCTGAGGATTATCTACCACCATGTTGGTGATCTGAAGCAAACATTGTTGAGTATATTTGATATAGGTATATTATAAGTTTATTAATAATCGTACATCGTATATTCTTGCCATTTTTAAATAGTAAATAACTAATGGGCGATTATTTTTAAACGAAGACGTTATACTGCGTTATTTTGCATATAAATTGAACATTCATTGGCAAGGAAATGTGTAAGTACGAGTAACTTCCACGATAGCTCAGTGGGTTAGAGTACAGTAACGGTACTCCGACAATTGATTGGAGTTGTATCACACACTGTTTTTTGTCTGCAATATTATTAGGTCATCAAGTGCTGAGTTAACGCACACAATATAATGTAATTCCATCCCTCGCACGATGCAGGGACTACAGTGTCTGTACAATATGAGAATGAGCATTGCTCTAGTATTTCTTTTTTTTTGCGGTTCCACTTTTGCGGTTTCCGGTAATACTTTCCTTAGAAAGTATTAACCCAAGATATGATTGCATAGTCAGGGAACAAACCTACTGACCTACTCTTGGTGATCGCTTCTTATATATTAAAGAAAATTGTATTTTAAAGATATTGACGGAAATAGTTAAAATATATTATTGTAGGCACAGCATATTTATCTTAACATTCATGCTTTTAGTTCAATGTGTGAAGAAAGATACAGAAAAGAGACCAATTTTCAATTCTTCTATTAAAATTTACACTAAGTGTACGTGAATGTTTGTCCTGTGTACAGAATACTCAGGAGTTTTTTCAAGATGGCGCCACTAATCATTCGTTTTTAATTGGCATTGTTCATATTTGTTAAAACTCTTAATTCAAAAACATTTAAGGGAATAGAGTTTCTGATCATGATCTATTAGTTTTTTCGGAAAATTTGCTATATTAACGATTATTTTTCCAAAAAAGCAAATGATATCTATTTGCCCTTGAAATGAAGGACTTAAAATATTAAGGCGTTCTGATCTGAGGGATATACTACTCTGTGGTGGCGTTGAAATTAGTCTCTTAAAATCAACTTGGCAACTTTGAAAAGATGTATTGCAATCTGTCTTAAGTCTATCAGGAAAAGTCAATACACAGATTGCGTACAACGATGACGTCAAAACATTTAAAATAATATCTTTAAGCATTTTTAAAAAAAATTATATAGTGAATATTTCATTATTTTTGAAATTAGTTGCTTAAAATAGTCTATATTTTCTAAAAAAATATATAAAAACAGCAGGTCAAAAATTATGAACAATGCCAATTCAATATACTTAGCTTATTATAGCCACCAAAAAATATAAATTATTTTTTTATGCAAATACACACCCTAAAACCTGCAGTACGGTTTATGTATACATACGAGACAATAAACAAACAAACAGTACAATCTTCAATATGTATAACAGGACTTCACAACCAGTGGTGCCCCATAGGGCAATGTCGAAACTAGCATAATATATTATACAGAAATATTTTTATTCTACACAGCGATAAATGTATGGAATAAGATAGAATTGGTAAATGTATTTTACATATCTTTATTAATATATATATAAATCTCCTGTCATGATGTTTGTCCGCGAACTACATAACCGATTTTAAATTAAATTGGCACACCGTGTGCATTTCGACCCAACTTGAAAGATAGGATAGCTTACATTTCAATTTATAGTCGCAATATTATTTTATTGCAAATTGTTTGTCTACCCCTGACATAATTTGTATGGCAAAACAACGTTTGCCGGGTCAGTTAGTTAAGTTAATAAAAAGAAATGTGTCTTCTAATTTAAGGCTAGCAAACACTGGTTTTGATTCAGAGAGTAAAAATAATGTATGGGAAACCCTGCAACAAAAAAGATGTACACATATAGTATAATAGAACAAGAAAGAAGACTGTTAATCAAGCAATGCATTCAAAGAGAAACGATTACAATATGTAATATATTTCTCTCTCATTCATACAATGTATCTTTCTCTCACCTCACACAAATTCTTCACTTCATAATCCCAGTCGGCTTGCTTTACTTTTGAATTCTCCAGTGCAATCTGAGAATCAAACAAAGATACAATATTTTTATACCAACTTTAACTAATCGAGTCAGCTATTTTATGATGATGCTGATACAAGATTTTTGCAATAACTGAGGACACTTTACAGCTCAGTCTTGTCCACGAGTTCATTGTGGTTGGAGATAGTACGAAACTTCGCAATTAACTCTCCATATATCCAAAACTAAAACAACCTAGTATGTATTAGTTATCCTAATTCCAACGAGAGCATCATCAACATCAAACATCTAAATAATATCAGAACATTCGTATAAAAAATACCTGTCTATCATCAGGTCTTCTCTGAGGCCATGCCGGTCTACGTGGTGGGGAAAGCACCGTGCCCGTAGGAGATGGCGCCTCCTGCTTGAACACTGAAAGTGCTGGCAGCGACAGTAGCGCCTCACTGTAAATGTAATAAAAACATTTTTAAAGTTCAATAGATGGCGTTAAGCGTCTTGACTATTGATATTTATAATAAAAGACACTGGAAACACTTACTTCATAGACAATTCTCCAGGCAAGTCCAGGTCAAGATCGTTGACCTGCCAACCTGGCGACATATGTGATGATGAGGAACTGGTGCCGCTACCACCCATGTCGCTCAGAGTAGCTAGGAAATAAGAAATATCAAATTAAAATTTTACAAATACTATTTTGTATTTCTTCGTCTCATTACGAGTATAAACGTCTTAAGAGGATACCAAAATAGCTTCGTGCATTTTTCTACGTACGAAGTTTTAATTTTTTCTTTAGATTGAATGGCTAGAGCTCTAATTTTTAAGTATATGTTTTTTCAATATATAATCTAGGATCGCATAAACTCAGAAACGCGATTGAAAAAAGTTTTCTCGATAGAAAATCTTAGCGAAACAACCTCTCTAATTTTTTATTTTTTTCATTTGTCGGTTTATTATCGCGTATTAATTAATGAAATAACTTTCATAACATAAGTAACTATTATATATAGAAACACGTAAACCGGAATTAAAATATATTTAGTAGATTTTGATTAAACAAAAAAAATATCCCTAAGTCTTCATTTTCTATACCCACTAGCTGTGTTAATAGGTACATGTCGACGATAATATTGATGTAGGCCCTTAATATTGGGCACGGGTAACCACCCTGACCAGGCCTGTTGGTATTGGTTAGTTTTGAGTTTTCGATCTGTTACAAAAGACGCCATCTACTCCAGCTGACAGGCAAAGCTGTTTAATGCTGTCTCTACTCTAAGAGTATTTTACAAATTGTGCTAATATTGGAAATGAACTTCAAGAGTAAGACCCTAGAAACAAAAGACCTTAATCAGGTCTCAAAGAAGAACGCACGTAATTAATTGCGTATAATTCAATGCCCTGATTAGAAAGGTTTTTTTAATTACTTATAATATATTCTCGCCAATGATAAACCAGAATCAGTCAGTTATATGATTAATCTCACGACCCCATTATCACTTGTTTACTAAGCTCTAAAGCAAACTAAAATTTACATTATTGGCTGAGTATATGATCGTTATTTCTTTGATTGACTGCTTTAGTGACATAAAAGTACCGTTTAATGCTTAGTCATGAATGTGTTATCATATCACATTATAAAGTGCCATTAAATTTATCATAATGTAAGCTAATTTTCTAGGCAAATAAGTGGCTATAATTGCGCAAATACATACTATCCATTTTTTAGAATTTATGGCCTTTTTCATTTTTGCATCTTCAGTGCAACATCTCATTTAAAAAATTGAAGAACTTGTATCGATGGAGAATAACTGGAATTTTAGGTAAATCAAAATCGTTATTTAATTCCGCCAAGGGTTGCCTCGTAAGCACCTAATAAACTATTTCGCTTTTATTTTTGCTGACTCTCGACAGACAAGTAGTTTTAACTAGTTTATATTATAGCAACAGGTCAAAGTTTATTTGATAACAATATATTGCACACTTGTTTTCTGTCTGGGGTTCAATACGGTTATTGATACATACTATGATATACTTAATTATAGATGTCTATTAAATATTAATTTTTGTTTAGATTGTGGGTTTGCAGAATAGTTTTATTCACCCTAGAGGGCGCTGATACTTTGTTAGATGGCGGTAGTATACTACTAAGAAGTTTGTAATCTATCAGACATTAGCATCTATTGACACTGGTTCCAACATTTACATTAGAAAATCTGTATAAGACTATAGAAAATCTATAGCCTCTATAATATTGACGAGCCTCGTGGTTGAGTGGTTTATGTAACGGACTGCCGATCAAGAGGTCGCGGGTTCGATTCCCACTCGGGACAATAATTTGTGTGATTTTTCTAATTGTCATACAAATGTTTGTACTGCGTCTGGGTGTTTCTATGTATTATAAGTATGTATTTACAAAAGAAAAGTAGTATATATATTCTATCCGTATTCTGATACCCATAACACAAGCCTAATAAGCTTAGCTTGGGACCAGAGGACGTTGTGTTAATATCCATGAATATATACAGATTAATAAAAATGTGCACAATGAAATAGCCAATTAATCAAAATATGCCATAGCTGTTCTCATTTTTAGTTATGTTTAGTTGTGGATGTAGAATTGGTACCAGTGACTACAAATTTCCGTTGGGTAGTCAGTGTAGCACTTTAGAATAACAGGGGGCTGAGATATATAGGGGTAGGGGCCGAGATATAGGAATAGCGACTAAGTTCCATAATAATTACAGAGCCCTAGGCATGTTCCCAGTGGAAAAGACGAGCCTGACTAATAAATTATAAAATAAGTACCGTAGGCATTATAAGTGATGCTAGCAAAGGCATGTGCGCCAAAGTCTGTATATCTTCGACCTTCTCGCGCTTCTCTGGCAGCGAATTGCAATACCGCAGCGGCCGAAACACGCTCCTGCTGCGGCGTAGTATCTTCCACCATGTTGGACAGCTTGACGTATTTCTACCAAGAGATGGCGCCACTTACACAAGTTACCTCGCCCAATTCGATAGAATGCGATGTTTGTTGCAAAAAATTTGGCTTAACGTAGACTTAAGTTACACTTTGTCAGTATCTCAGCCAAATTTTTTTTTTTTAATCACTGTCAAAAGTACCAGTCGTATTCTATTGGAAACGTCCATATGTTGCATATGCAGAGGATGTTTATATGATATTTAGTTTCGCTTAGAAAATGTTCTAAAGTCATCGTTTAAATACGCCCCGCACTTCACTTCTTTTACACTTTGTTTTATTGACTACTTGTCTTTGTTCTATTAATATTTTTTTAATCTTTACTAACTCACTTTTGTCTATACTCACACAATTTTGTTTTTTTAAATCACTCTCTGCTTGCCATTTTCAAATTTAGAACACTTATTTTGAAAAAAGGAGTGTTTATTATTATATTATGCTGTGACATTAAAGATGCACAAAAATAAAAAAAAAACAAAGAAAGAAACGGCCGTTCTATCCAAAAAACAAATTAAGACGAACGTCTGATATGAGTTAACGCAAATAGTGTTGCATAAAAGTGTTTTACTAAAGATAAGTGGCTCATACGTCATACCTGATAATCGTACGTATGATATAACAGATGCCATTTGAATGTTAAAAAGACGTTTAAAAAATATGCAAAACTAGCATCCCGTTCCGGCTTCGCACGGGCTGACGTAGACAAACTAATCTTTCTCATCATCGATCATTTTATTTTGATCCACTTACATAAAACCGTAACAAATTCTACACTTAAATCTTACATAAATTAATGGCTCTATCAGTCTATCGTTATTTAAAAAACCTGCACAGAAATCCGTAAGATACTTTTGAAGATCTACTCCCATTGAATTATTAATTTTTGCAATTGACTTGCTATGCCTTTATATAATAAACTGAATTATAGTGGAAAAAATGATCACCATGACCGGGACCGGGAACCTACGAGCTCGGAACACCATACCGTTATGGTAAACATGTGCAGGAACCATGATAGCTCAGTTCAGAGAGCGACGAAACGGTAACCCGAGGTCGCGAGTTCAAGTCCCGCTCATAGTGATCATTTTTTCAACTATAATTTAGTTTAGTAAGTAAAATCTACTCCAATTATTAAACAAGTCTTCATTGCACCTCATATGGGACACGATACATTTAATTATCCGGTTGGCAGTAGTTTACCGACTATCTATTTTTCCCAAAGATTGTTAGATTGCCATAAGCTCTAATATTTTCTTGGCGTCATTCATACTAAAAAAATCAAACGAAAATGAACGCTTCGAATATCTAAAACGGTGTAAACCAGTCAAAAGAGACATGGCCGAGTTTTTCAAGATCAAACCAGAATGGTCTCAATAAGCAATTGCGGTTGCACCATATTTATTAAAATTGAAAGTAAACAAAAATTTATCGCTTCGAATGTTTTGCATTTTATTAAATTTTATCTGGAAATAACTAGATACTAAACTATTGATAATGTAATAGTCCAAACAGAAGTTATAAATTGATAACAATTAAACAATAATTACATAATTTGTCCATGTGTTGACGGATTAAGAATATAAAAGCCAGCTAAGGGATATTGTACACAGATAACATCCTCTGTGAGGCGGAAAATTCGAAAATAAACTTTGTGCCAGCTTGGTCAGCAAGTCAGAGTAGACTGTAACCAACCCAACAGTGGGACGTTAATGGGCTGGGGGTAGAGAAGATTACATAATCCTGAAGCGTGATCAGAATTTGCGGCAACAGACATGCATACTCTTGGCGAATTTCAATTGTTAGTCACGGTTTATGAGATAGGTCCATAACATAGAGTTCATATTCGTGGACACTTACAGTAGGACTAATCTATAGGCACAAAGTCGCCTAGCAAACTACAGAGTGAGCTGTGCTCAGGATGTCTTTGTGGCAGTGTTGCCAACTGTTTGAAAACTTTCCCCCTAAAGCAATTTCAAAAACCACTAAATTCAAAACAAAACTCCCCAAAGTTCAATTAATCAATCAATCAAGGATCTTTTAAGAAAATTTAAAAATTTCACCCCCTAAAAAAATCCCTGTATAGACTTTTTCACCCTAAATTTGGGGGGAAAACCCCGGAGTTGGCATCACTGCTTTGTGGGCTGGATACAATCCGCAAAGTGAAGTAATCGAAATAGCTCGCTAAAATAGCAAAGGCCTGACTATAAGTGTTAAAGAAGTTACAGCCTATGAAACAGGCGAGTTCTGGCGTAGAGATCACTGGAGTGGGTACGCTGGGTACGTAATTGATCGATCTCAGCTGGTAGAGAAAGGAAAGTAGAGATTTATACGCATCACTTTATGTATATTTTAACAAAAAGACGGACGTACAAGATTTATGACGTCAGCTAGAAATACATATTATACGATAGGAAGCATAAAGTCGGTGTTAAATAGATTTTAACTAATAATATTGGTTGTCACCATAGGAACCATAATAATACAGACGCATGACGTAAAATATTCGCACTTATATGCAAACTATACCTTTTAGTTTACAAATACCAATTCTGACACAAAAATAACGTTTAGTTTATATTTTCATGGTTTAGAATAAAGTATTTATATAAATAAAAATTAATTGCCGAAATATATTTACGCTGTAAATGTGAATCTAAGTTTGTTTTCTACGACTTTACATAAGTAAAACTGTAACGATTTTGCAGCAGGTCTACATAATTTATTTGACCAATTGCTTTGGACGGGTAAAACTGTAAAATTAGAATAACATTGATTCAAATTTCCAACAAGCTGCATGAGCTTTTATACATCATAAATGAAGAATGTACGCAAACAAAACTATTCAGGACCTCAAATTAAAATTACAAAATCAAGAACTGGCGGAACATTAATGGCCTAAATAGAAAGAACAATTTAATATTCTTTTAAGGACATACATGTATACAAAAAGGGAATGGTTAAACTACGGCTCATTTAAACAGTGTCAAAGCGATTTAAAACTACAGACAAATACTTAAATATTGCTGGAGACCGAGATAGCAATTACGTTATCAGTCATAACCTACAAATCGTAAAACCACCAATCCAGTATGGCCGCCTTAAGGTCCTGGGGTCAGTTATATGATTGGCTCATAGATACAACAAATCCATAGAGAGGCATAATAATAAAAGAAATTTACGTAAAGTTAGGGTATCTCTGTAAGAAAGAGAAGGAGCACGTGTTGTAGAGGAGACTAAACAACATTGAGGCGCATATCCACCATGACTGGCAGACAGTAAGCACGCCCACAACTCTAAATTAGTGGATAGGACATAGTATCAGAGAATCTCTCGTGAGAATATTATGCTACAAATTAAATGTAGATGTGTGTCTCCAATCTTCCAGCTTATCGCAATTCAACCTGTATGGCATTATCAGTTTTGTTATTGTTTATTGTTATCCTACCCGTCAATACCCATGTTAATTCTCGAGGCAATTTCTGAAAACGTACGGTTTAAACTTAAATTCTTTTTAGTTATTTGTTAACACACTGGTTTAGAAATATCACTCATATGAATGGTCGAATATTCACACTTAGGTTATAAGTTGCCTATGGATTGTTTCCATACTCTGAAAGCTGGATCAGAATCTGAAACCGTTTATTATGAGGCATTCTAATATACTGAGATTGAGAGGATCATGGTCTTGGTCATCTTTATAATGGTCATCTTTACTTATTATAAAACAAAGTCGTTATTTTTGTATGTGTATCCTTATGTGAGCTTATATCTTTCAAGCTACGCAACGGATTTTGATGCGGTTTTTTCCAATAGATGGAATGGCTGAAGAGGATGGCTTTTTCGTATCAATTTGTTAGGTTTAGTGCAATAGGGACGTTGACTATTTCTTGGACTTGCTTTTATTTTGTAGATAGCTTTTACTTGAACACCATGACAATATTTTTTTTAAATACATGTTTTCAGTATAAAAAATCTAAAATAAAAATTATTTTAAAAATTCCCGCTTAAACGCTCCAAGCTGTCAAGTGACGGCGATGACGTCAGATGCCTGATGGTAGGGGTGTCCACATTAAATTGTGTAGAAGTAGGTACATATTTCGAAATGTCAAATATTGATAATTCTAATATTTTTGATCAAATTTATTCTATCGAGAAACAGGTTTCAGCAACTAGCAATCAAATACAAACAAACATAACCGATTATTTTAAGTCATAAACTTTACCGTAAGTATTTTTTTTTCGACGCAATTGATTATGTATGTACATTCATACCTACATTAAATTCATAACATCAGATCTAACTTCTTTTATAATCAGTATTCAATAATAATTGTTTTAAAAATATTTGCACTGTCTTCAAAAAAGTATAGCTACATATACTTTCGAACATAATATAACCGTATTCTGGTACCTACCCATAACAAAAGCAAGGAAGTATAGTTTAATTTGGGACCAAGGGCGTTGTGTAAAATATAATCCAATTTCCACTGCTAAATTATTATAAAATAGACAGAAAATTGATGAATTTCCCATATTGATCTCTTAAAGACATTCTAAATAGTATTAACGACAATAAATTAACAGCAGGGCTGTTTTTCGACCTATCAAAAGCCTTCAATATGGTATCTCATAGCGTAATGCTCAATAAACTACAGATGATTGGCATCAGAGGATTGGCACTTCAATGGCTATCATCGTATCTAAACGAAAGAAAACAGTGCGTTGTTATAACTAAAATCGATAAAAACAAAGAACTAGTGTCATATGCATCTGAATACACATGCAGGGGTTGCGGAGTACCACAAGGTAGTATATTAGGTCCTATATTATTCCTTTCATACATAAATGACATAGTTGGTGTGACTAATCATAAATGTTTCTTTTTCGCTGACGACATATCAATTATTGTGACATATGACAAAAAATGTAACTCTATTATTGGCCATGAAAATGCTATAAATGATACAATTGATAATCTAATTAATTGGCTAAATATAAATAATTTATTTATTAATCTTAACAAATCTGTATATATTCAATTTAATAAAGCATATAATGAGAAATTTAATTTCAAAATGAACATACCTAAAATTAAACAAGTGGCAGATACTAGGTTTTTAGGATTAGTGATAGATGAACACTTGGATTGGAAAGCACAAGTAAAAAATGTGGCGAATAAATTAAATAAATTTACTTATGAACAGATAATGATTATAAAACAGTTTAGGAACATAACTAGTATGAAAACTGCAATTATGTCATACCGGGCATATGTTGAATCCCAACTTCGCTATGGTCTTATGATGTGGGGTAATAGCACCGATAAGAACAAGGCATTTATTGATCAAAAAAAATGTATAAGAGCCATAAATAGACTTCGGCCTGGTGAGTCGTGTCAAACTGTTTTCCGTCAGCTTTCCTTATTGCCGCTACCTTCGCTTTATATTTACGAAGTATGCATGTTTGTACGTAAAATCAAAGATCTTTTTAACACTATGGATGAAATAAAACCTAGAAACAGACGAGATCCATTCAGACTTGTCTTGGACTGCTTACCAAAAACAAAAAAATATAAAAGAAACTGTATTGCTACGAGTATGTGTATACGAATATTTAATAAGATACCGAAAGATATAAAAACGTTAATATTTTCATTATTTAGGACAAAATTGTATCAATGGCTAAGTAAAAATAACTTCTACAATATTAATGATTTCTTTAATTGTAAAAATCATTAAGTTATTGCATGCTATAATATTAGCTAAACATGTAAGTGCTTTAAATTTGTAACACACTATTGTATACTATGTCTATGGCAATAAAATATGATGATGATTGGTCTAAGGGTGTTCAAGAAATCGGGGAACATACATTTCGAGAACTTCCAGCTTTTCCTTAATTTGGTTACAATTTAGTTGAAAATTTGACCGATATATCCACATATCGATACTTTTCCTCGATATATTCGAGATTTCAATTCCGACATCCTTGGCTATTCAGGGTATCACTGCACCCGATTGGTGTTCGCAGTCACGTGATAATGTGTACAAAATAATGCAATTTAAATTAATTTTTTTTTAATTTTAACAAGATATTAAACTCTCAAAACAATATTTTAGGTATCTACATACTGTCTTCAATCTATAAAACATAATTTTACATGAATTTGTTACATGAGTCAACATCCCTATTGGCGGTCTTAAAGCAAATTGCGATTTCTTCCAGACAACCTTTAGATGGACTTAGGTCCGGTTGCTCGAAACTCGGTTACGTTAACTCAAGGGTAAAGTTATGGTTAAAGTATAATTAACCAGCGGACTAATTTAAAAAGCGTTGTTGAAGCAACGGTTACTTTAACGAGGGGTTAAATCTAAGGTTTGACAGCGGTTAAAATAACCGATGGGGTGGGGGCCGTTTAAATTTAACGTTAGTAGAATTTGTAGTAGTTTACTGATTTTAGGTTATTATTAATATTTCTTTACGAGTACAGTTATTAAAATGGGATCAGAGCGTTTTGTTTTGGATTTAATTAATGAAGATAGTTCCTCTGATGATGATTTCATATTTGACACTTTTTTCATATTTACTATAACATTCACTTACTATGTTTTAGCATCCATTTTGACGAATTCACGGGTAGTAAGTAATAATAAAAAATATAGAATTTTGGTATATAAGAAAATTAAACACACAAGAAGTATAGTACGATTCAAACTTCATGGCGGCTCGGAACATCGTACGTTTCGCTAGTAATAATAGTTTGTTGTTGTTTGTTAATTGTTGTGTTAAGTTTTTTTATGTTATTGATCCATTAAGTTTTTTATTGTTATTGATGGTTTTGTTTTCATTTGTTGGTTATTTTCGTTAAGTTTTAGACTTTTGTTGGTTGTGTAGAAAATACTTTGGTACTTATTGATTTGTTTAAAAATGCCTCGCGGACGATACAACGTTATACGCAGGCAAACAAGAAAAATGGTGTATAACGTCATACAATTTATGAAAAAGGAGAATGCAGACGGTCTCCAAATTCCTTTGAAACAAATTCAAAAACGGGCGGCGGCAGCTACTGGCGTCTCACTAAGGACTGTGCAAAGAATAGCTGCAACAGCAAATGAGTCGGGCATGTTAGCCGTCTTATTTTTCCTTGAACTCCCCCCGTACTCGACAAAATAACAAATAAGTACCATAAAGCACTTAAAACATTCACACAACTTTCGAGTTATAATAATAATTAAATTGAGCCTAATCATTGTCTGTACCTGTAGACTGTACCGGCGCGTCCCGGCACTGGCAGCTAACTTCCGAGCCACCATTAAGTTTGAATCGTACTGTACCTTTATGAATTTAAAATCCCACGTTGTAGAATGTTCTATGCTTGTTCTATGCTTCACCGAAACGTCACAAGTCAGAACAAACAATGTCAATATGACAGCTAATACAGTGTTGGCAGCCGAAAGAAAAGTTCCCCATCAAAAATTAAGGGAAACAAAATGGAATTGCACTGACAACTCTTTTAACCGCCGTCTAATTTAACCGCCGCGTAAATTATCTTTTGGCAACTGAATACGAAGATAACCGATGTAACCTTTTTTACCAAGGTCAAAATTAACAATAGTTAAGTTTTAACTATTACTTTACTGTATTGTACGAGCAACCGGACCTTAGTTAATTAAAAAATGGTCAAGTGCGAGTCGGACTCGCGCACGAAGGGTACCGTACCATTATCTATGCAACATAAGGCAACGTTATTAGTATCGAGCAAGAAACGGTAAAAAAATCATGTTTGTTGTATGGGAGCCCCCCTTAAATATTTATTTTATTTTATTTTTAGTATTTGTTGTTATAGCGGCAATAGAAATACATCATCTGTGAAAATTTCAACTCTCTAGCTATCACCGTTCTTGAGATACAGCCTGGTGACAGACGGACGGACGGACGGACGGACAGCGAAGTCTCAGTAATAAGGTCCCGTTTTTACCCTTTGGGTACGGAAGCCTAAAAAGGGACATTATAAGCAGAATTAAAGTAATAAAATGTTACGAAACCAAAGACCTAATTAACCTAACGTCATTACTATTTATTCCAAAGATAAGTGGCATATCTCTTTTTCCTAATAGTCAATGACATTATAATCTCGGTTGTATTAGTATTATTATGATATATCGTTTGGACTTTTGATTTGTTTTATCGGTTGAGCTAAATATTTATAATTAAAGCTAATGAGTTTAATCTTATAAAATGTATAGTTAATTGCCTGTGGTGGCAACCTAAATATAACAATTTACGTTTTATTACTTTTATTATCTATTAAAAAAATGCCACAACATAGGATTTCACAAGTAGTTTTAACTTAAATCATTCATTTTCACATCAAAAACACAATTTATCAATTATTTGACAATCGTGTTTTGACGGACGTCAATAATGTATCCCCAGGCAACCGGGCAACTTCACGTTGTACTTCACACACACATAAATAATTTTTTGACCTCAAGCCTGGTCATTGAATTAGCCGTAGACGCACTGTCTTGTATGTCTATACCTGGAGCATTATCTACCAGTCAACCTTGGGAGGTGTACTGAAGTTCTGTAGGTCTATTCAAAAGTTACAATAATTTTTATATTTTTGGCTTACAAATAATTGAAGCTTTTTAAAGGAGTAATTGAAATCACTGATTTGTCTTCTGTCAGACTATCTATGTTAACTCCTCTTTCTTTCACATCCTCATTCACACCGTCCATCCATCTTTTCTTAGGTCTTTCTCTAGGCTTTATTCTTTCTATTTTAACATATACTATAGGTATATATTCCACGTGCATACGACCTTGTATTATAAAATATTAATCACTACGCGGAAGACAAATACTACTTATCGTATAGCCGTTATAAATGCCTGCCTTTGTGCTGTACAAATTTGTTTTGCTGTAAAAATATAGATTGAGCTGTATCGTCGCTACATTTTACAAAACTAGTCCTTTGTCTTCTAGTTCGTCGGACTGAATGCAAACAAACACTTACAATTACAATATAAATATTGTAGAGGTTTGTCATACGGACCGATTTTTAAATTATTGTACTAATAGGAAGCAACATTTTTCAAGTATTGTCTATAGATAATATCTTCTTTACATCTGTTTGTTTGTAAGTTCTTTTTAGATTAAGAATTCCAAAATGTTTGCCTAAATCTATTAAAATATGATGAGAATTATTGAAAATGTCTATTAAAAATATAAAAACATTACCAGTAACTCCGAAACCATTTTTAAGGCAAAACTTTTCAAAATATATGAAATAAAGTCTGCAAAAAAAATAGTCACGTAAGTTTTATAGAACTTAGGTATATTCTTTTAGCTAACGAACTACAAATATAAGTTTTATCTTCAAAAACTAGACTTTCATTCATTATTATAATTTCGAACTTATTGTGTTGATTGAAGGATTACATTTCAGTTACATTTCGTTATCTGTTATCACTAGGAAATTTGTTTTAAAAGGGTTTTTACATTGCCCTTGATAGAGATGTTTGTTTTGTAGCCGCTAATAAAAATTTTGCCTTAAAAGAGACATCATATACACATTTATAGACATATAGACATAGGGTATGGTTTTAACTATACTATCTATTGCAGATGCCGTTATCTGCTTAAATCATATGGACTGGTCTACTTGATATTTATATTTATAATCCATTACCATATGGACGGTAGTAAATACCTATATTTTAATATTTAGTAAATTAAGCCTTATCTCTTTGATACATATCGGATCATTAATGTCTAGAACCAAAGGATCAAGCATAGCGCCTTGTAGAACCCCTATTGTTAGGGGGAACTAACGATAACTTGGACACTTTCTTTTCATTAAACTATTTTTGCCGTCTTACAAGCAATTATCATATTGGTAGCGTTTTAAAATAGTAGTCTTTATGCCTTAGCGCATAAATCCAACTGGAGTTAACATTATAAGGCGACCCCCAGCTGAAAGAGATACGAGAGCAATGCTCATACTCATTGTGTACGGACACTATCGTCTCTTAGAGGGCGTGAGGTGATTTTGGGCGGGAGGTACGTAGCAACCAATGAAATTACGTTATCGTGTTTGTGTCCGTATTGTGCGCAGTGTGCGCTACCTTGGCACCGCACCGAAATGGCAGTATATTTGTCAAAGAAAACAGCTACACTGTTGGTTTTACTCCTGTTGGTATTACTCTAAGGTGTGTCGAGCCATGACTCTTCGCAAGTTATTTTATTCTAACAGACAGCGGGAAGATCATACCAGGCGTAGTATATTATTATATCTGCTTAAATCAATAATTTTTTTTTAATCATATTATGTTTGAAACACGGAGAAAAGTTTAATTATTTTATCGATTTGGCAGAGAGTGATTTTTGATCAAATTTTTTTACCAACACAAGTCACTAAACTACACAAAACTACACAGATATTACAGTCAAATACACATTAACAAATACAGCACTAATAATGATAATAAGTCCAAAACACGTTATCAAGTCGCGACGTTCCGTCTCAAACTGTTTACGACACAAATCATAACTTGTTAGCACGTTACTATCAATGTATGACATAGATTAAATTAATATTATGTTGAATTAAGTATGTATTCATATTATGCCTGATTTTTTCTATAAAATTTTGACAAAAAGATTTTTTGTAATCCGCTGCTTACTTCGCAAAAATAAACTTATATTTTTTAGACCGTATTGTAGATAAATTTGTGTGATCGACGTTGCAAGTTCAACTAATGACAACCGTCAAAATAATTTTATTTTGGTTGGTCATATTTTAAGAAGATTACGAATTCACAAATTCATCCTACTTCAAAATATGGGTGCTTTAAAGGACACTTAAGAAAATTTAAGGTGATAATGTTACATGTAATCAAGTTTTCTGTTGAGTAATCCGACTCTATAATTTATAGCTGTTGCCCGCGACTTCGTACGCGTGAAATTTAGAAGAACAGAAGTTTACTCTTCTGCTCGATAGATGGCGCTATACGTTTATTTAAATCGCGCTATCGTTTCGTTGCACACATTAACACTTAAGCTCTTCGTAATAATTATTGTGTCATCATCCGGATTTCGCACTTATAAATTAGTAAAGATTTAATTCTGTACCAATACCGCGCCTATTGATATACTCATGTGCCTCATAAACTCTTCCATTGTGTAGTAGGTAGCCCCGTGCCTAGCAGTAGAACGTTCTGGTTATTCAATTTCCAACTCATCACACCTCGAGAGGTATTTAACAACAACTACAAAATAAACCAAATTATGGTGGAAAAAGTGACTGCCGCAAGCGGGACTTGAACCCACGACCTCGGAATATCAACCCATTCGTATTCTGTAAAGAATACTAAAGTGTTGGTCGAGATGTTGTAAAGCAATCTTGATAGATGGCGTTGTACGTAGAAATATATAAACAACTCATTCGAATGACAAATGTGGTGGTTAATTTGAATGTTGCAGGCACGACCGCAATAAGCTCAGTTGGAAGAGCTTCGGAACGGTATTCCGAGGTCGTGGGTTCAAGTCCCGCTTGCGGTAATCACTTTTTCCACCATAATTTGATTTATTAAGTAAGAAGCATAGCATTGCAAAATTAATAAATTACTTTAACAACTACAAAAGTTTGTGCCAAGCAAATAGGTACAAACTTCTAGATTTTCTATGAATCATCATATCTGTTTTATATCATAATCTAGAATATTTCGATCCGTGCTCTTGTATCAACATTAAAAGAATAGTATCGTGTCGTATTATGTCATCAAATCATTATCAGATTCACTTTTAGGAAAGGAATATTTTACTTGCGATATAGTGGTAGCATTCTTTGGGCAAGATTGATGTATAACAGTGGATGGGCAATTACTGATGGAGCTATGGACTAAAGTCCTAGCGTAGTCCATAGCATATATAACCAAGAAGAAATATTGGAAACTAAACACTCATCACCAAATCCCTATAAGCACTAACATCAGCAAGGTACAGTAGACCAATTGCACCTCTCCCTATTAAGAAGCCTCAACTGTGTCCAATAATGAAATACTAATGTGTAAAGACGAAGAGATTCGTAGCAAAATATCAAATAATTCATTTAAACACAAAATAGTGGAATATTAATTAAGAGTCCTGTTTTTGTAAAAGGCTGTATGTACAGCTGTAAAGATATCACTAATTGTTTAAAGTGCCACCTATCTTTTTAAAGATAAACTTATATAGTTTTCGACATAGATGATAGTCCATCGTGTTATTCATAGATGGCGTCATTATAAAAACATTCGTTTAACAAGTTCATTAATTTCTATAACGTCTCGATTTCGTTTCACGTGACATTTAAAAACACACTATGTTATTTTGTCAAAACGTTACTTTTCTGTATGTAATCTTATATATTAGCAATTAATCAGGCGCTATATTAAAAAGAACGCTGATGAAAAAACATAAACTTAAACGTTACCTAATGATGATTTCTTATACACTAATAACAGATAGCGCTTTTACACAATAAGTTTGGTAAACTTCCGCTAGGGGCGCTAATTGATAATCTCTGTGTAAAAAATGTAAATTACTTAAGATTAACTTTCGATACACGAGCATTAAAAACTTAAGCCCATACAGTAAAAAAAAACATTTTTTTCTTGATACTAAAATTTTAAGACTGGACCAATTCTTTCTTCAGGGTTCGCCTGAAGGGTTGTTAGTATCTTTTGTAGGAGAAGGAAAATTCAAAATTAAGCCTTGTGTTACAAAGCTTTTTAGCGGGGTACAGTAGACGAAATAATTCTGTATACTCCTTGTTGTATTAGCCCGTGCCTAGAAGTAAGACGTTTATAGTATTTAACAAGAGTATGCTGATTAAAGCTCTGAAATTCCTGAACGACAAAAGATAAAATTTACTCACCCATAACTTTCTTCGGTGGCATCCTTCTATGTTCCTTGTCCTCGCTGTCATCCCTCCTCATCTTGCCATCCTGCCACTTCCTCTTCCTCCCCTCCTTCTCCTCGAGATACATTCCGAAGTCTTCCTCTCTTCCTACCAGCCTCAAACTCGATTCCCAAACAAAACTATCTTTACGGCTATCATGCATAATATAGTCTTTTTCTTCCGAATAATATTCCATCACAAAATGGCCATTACCACTACACTAAAATTAATGATGATGAATGATGATGATGACGAAGTACAATTTAACAATCACGTTAAAACAAAACGAAGAAGGAGTTATATAACTTTTTGATTCCAGTCGATTCTCTTTGACGATGACTTTGCAGGAGTTCGTTCTCAATTTTCAGGAGCATGTTTGAGTTAGAACGACAGATATGATACTGTATGTGCGGCACTAGTCCTGGGAATATCTTCTTGGTGAAACGGTTTCCGATAAGATATGTTCGGTTAAGGATGGTCTCCATGAGGCACAATTGGCAATGGGTGAACCGAATATCGATTCTGTAACTTGATGGCCTTACGGCGGCGGTGTACTACGGCTCCTGGAAGAAAAGAAAATATAAATACTAACTGACAATTCACATAAAGTGCAAAAAGAAGACAAAAATATATTTATGTCTGACACACTGCTCTCGCGAGTTAAGGATACACGCGAGTCGCGACACTGTCGCGGCGCTGAGCAGTGCCACCGCCGCGACCACCTTTCCGTTTAGCCGCGCCCACTTTCCATGTAACGCAGCGAGGGCTTAGAGAAAACGAAAGGTATTTTTAATACAAAGTCACAGTGTATCACACAAGGAACCGAATGGCACCTTTGGGTAAAAGATACGCAAGAACATCTTCTGTAAGACATGGAAAACTCGAAACTAAAATATGGTCAGCGTGCCCAAAAATCGGTCATACATAGTACAGGTTGAGAAATAGAAGTGGTGTTAATACAGTTTAGGTGGTAATCTGCCTACGCTCTCGGCAATATACAAGCGTGATAACAGATTGCCCGTTTACAATTATAGAAATTTTGTACGCACGAGTGGATTACAATGTTGTTTATAACAACGACAGCATAATATATAGGCAACAGAGCATCGGAGCTCCTTTATTTTTGAGAAGAAATTAAATGAAAATTCTTATAAAAAGTCTTGCAAGGTTACAACAATACCGTAGAGAACTTCAAAGAACGGTGAACAAAGTTTAATCGCTCAGAAGTTCATGTGTCCCATGCTTCTCTCTGGGCTAGAGCTAGGATCTGAATCCAGGTCTGGCACAAACGACAGAAAGTCTTTGCAAGATTGAAGCGAATAAATTCCTCTCCCTGGTAGAAAAACCAGAAGAACACTTTGAAGTTCTAGACGGATAACAGAGTTTCTCCAGGGATCCAACATCTAATCTAATATATAAATTTATAAAATTCACGTGTCACAGTGTTAGTTACCGTACTCTTCCGAAACGGCTTGACCGATTTTTATGAAATTTTACTCGTACATGCATATTCAGTAGGTCTGAGAATCGGCCAACATCTATTTTTCAATTTTTTTTTAGTATGGCAAAACAACATTTGCCGGGTCAGCTAGTTATAATATATATTTTGCTGTCCGCGAAAAGGATTACAGAGTCAACCAGACCAAGTATCAAGTTGTGTGAAATGTCTATGAATATTTAATATTATTTATTTATTTATCGCATATTTAATGTATGCCTGCTAAGAGAACGAAGTATCAGAGAATAACTCCAGATATGACTTAGAATAAGAGCTCTTACAATAACAAAAATTGCGCGGCGGAATAGTTCAGTCCATTAAGACCATAATAACCTTGAGAATCAATTCAACATCACGTTGTCGTCTCTGAATGCACACGGTAAATTAGTTACAGCGTGCACGTGAAGAAATTATATGCGATACGTATCTTATAGTGCATTTAAATAGGTCTTAGCATATTTGTGAAGCGAAATCGCAGTTGTAATATTTTGTTGATTATATTTTCTTGTGGTAAATCTTCACTTTATTTTATGGACTTACCAGACATCATCTGGTCTTTAACCGAGTAATGCTTGTCCTATAAGTATAAGATTAGAATTGAATCTACTCTGTTTTTTACCATCGACCTGCCATTATACCAACCAGATTTTAGTGCCAGAGAGATAAAGGGACAAAAAGAACAAAATCGGCCATATTTTTAGCCAAAGTCAAAAATAGTATGTACAATGTTCGCATGACAATTGCGACAGTTACATTATATCAATGCAACTCTAGCAGATTGTTCTAATTCTTTAATTTGCGCCCTGCTACAGGGTTGGCACACGTATAATTCAATAAGAAAGTGACAGTAAGGGACTAAGTAAAGGTTCCCGGACTTCATCCCGCAACCCTTATCAAAACCTCACACGATTCTTCCGGTTCGTGGTTACTTCTCTGATATAGATATTATTGTTTCAGAATTCACTTTTAGATTAATATAGAGTAAAGGTCTTCAACGTTGTATCTACCGGTTTCAAATAAAATCGCACGGAATGCAAATAAAAAGTACGTAAGATGTATACAACAAGTACTTAACCTATTAAGGGATGGTGTCTTATTGTTTACAAAACAATTGAAAAAGAGAGCCGTTAAAATTTTACGTGTCCACCATCGGGCTCTTTGCCTATAAACACTTTTTAATTATGTTAACGTAACGTAAAGGTAAAATATTGGCAACCCTACATTAGTTTGTTTTATTACAAGATTGGATAATTCTTTATCTACAAAATAACAATTAGCTATGTATTAAAATGATCATTAAACAGCAGGCCAGAAGTAACCTACTGCAAAATTTTAGACAATAATAGTTTTCCAATTACCCGATCAAAAAAACGATCTCGATTTGAGAATGTTTTATAACCCTGGTGGATTTTTTGGTCATAATAGCATCAAAATTACAAAAACTGGCGGATATTTGTACATAGTGAATAATAAATTAATAACACCCCCAAAAGTAAGCTTTGGCTACACTGTAGTCATGAGCATGACTTCCATGATAAGTGGCTTATAGCGAACATTATGAGTTTTTGTCTGGAAAATATCCCGCTCTTGTGAGCTTTATCAAATAAATAAAAAATGTAAGTAATTGATAGCCACAAAGCGGAGCAGTACGCCGAGACAAGAATCACGTCACTACTTTCTTTATTTACAGGACCAATGTTTTAAAAATCGTATGGATAAAAATAATATAAAACAATACCTTTCTGAAAAGAGTATTACAAGCATAGAATCCACGGAACCTCACCTTATTCTCGAGTCCTTAGTAACACAAAATAGCATTCAAAAAGTGTCCAAATATATTTGTAGACTATTTTTTACAAAGCCATATTGGCGAAACACATATAAAGATTTTCACCACCACCGTCTTCGTCTTTGAAAAACATTTAATCCACCATCTTGAATTTTATAGCTTGATTTTTAAAATAGTGCGCGGGAGTCAACAACGGACTTCCGTTCTAATTTCTTACTTTTCCAAATTCAAATCAAATTAACATTAGCTGCCGGTGCGCGAGGACGTCAAGTGCTTGAGCGTCTATTGCTAAATTGATGGTACGTACGTAGACGGTCAAACGAATAAGTACGCAATATTGTCATTAATTCACTGTCCAATCGCGTACTGGGACGCAAACGTCGTGTGGATGTCGGGAATTGGGACCACTTGGCTGGCGCAGGGTCACACCGCTGTCGGGTCAAGACGAATAGCGATGGGTACTATGTGGCAATAGAAGGGTTCTGCATATATTTTATGTGGTTGGTTGGTAGATAATGTCTATGGCATTAAGTCCGCCATTGTACCTTTTTGTGCATAAAGCGTTTATAAATATATAAAATTTTAAAAAAGTTTACTTTGAAATGTAAAGAACATAAATAATATTCGATGAATACTGTAAAGGTTGTGATCATTGAATATAACCTATACAATGATACAGGCCACTTAAGATATATTTTTAAAAAAAGAATAAAAAATTTAAAATTTGAAAATAAAAATAAAAGAATAGAGGGAGATTAGAAATAGACATGAAGTGAGGATGTTGGAAAAATGATTGTAAAATAGTTTTTCTTTATTATAAAAAATATAACAAGTTAATTATGTAAATGTGTTTTAAATTATTATTATAAATTAACGTAAAGTAGAAGCTTTACAAATGGTGGAGGCGCGCCGGGTATAGCGGCCCGATTGGTAAACCAGCTCCTACGCCCAGGGATGTGTTGACGAGCAAAGGGTCGACACAGGATAAATATTTATTATCAGAGAAGTAGCCGTATCTTTTTATTAAATTTTTATAAATTATTTATAACTAAGATGGAACTAGCCACGATAACTTTCGGTGGTTGCGCACAGGAGTGCCTAGATGAATTTGAAGAAATGTTTTACGCTTTAATAACTTTCAAGAGATGCTCGTCTGAAGAAGAAAAATTATCACTATTGCCCTCATTTTTAAGGGGTAACGCCTTACTTTTCTTCCGGGGCATTAAAGACACGTGCAAAAGCGTACAGGAGGTATTTGATAGACTAAGGGAAGAGTTTCAAGAAGTAAATTACCAAGAATTGTTCTATAACGAAATAATTATTTGCATAATGATGTAAATTGGTTTAGTGATTCAATTAGATTAAGGTTATATATAGGGTGATAATTATAATTTACTAATATTGTTTTATTTTGGTGTGTTTCATATTGTTCGGGATCGGCGAGACTTCATAATGACGTCAGCATATTTGTACATAAGAAAGATACAATGAAAAGGAACCACATCAAAAATTTAATTATTTTTTCATATTTATATTTTGAATGTTTAGTTAAAAATGTGAGATAAATATATTAACATAGTAATTGGATAGTGAGTATTTCGTACTAGATTATGATTATAGTATTAAGGTGGAACGATTAATAGGTATAATAATGGGTTGTATTGAGTTATAATGTCGAAGGGAGTGGCTTGGTAGAGTTAGTTGGATGAGTCGTATCAACGGGTAATATCTTTGAATGCAACATGGTAAGGCCATAGGCTATTTGTCATGGAATCCTGTTTTGGGATATCACGCATTTTAGAGATAGAACTTATAAGATAGGATTTAGGAAAGTAGGTGCTAGAGTAAAGTATTTGTTCATTAGGAGAGAAATGTGAAAGGTTGAAGATTGAAGGAGGTTGTATTATGGTGAGAGGTTGCTGATAATATTTTTATTTTGTTTATTGGGTAATAGTTGGATAATAATGATTGGCGAATGGTTTGTAATTACTTAGATAATAGAATGATTGATTATTTAAAACGTTACTTGTAGTAGAAGAATGGTTGGTAAATTTATCTCACGAGAAGGAATTCTAAGTGTGGAATAAATTGGTCATTCCCGAGCATTCAGAATTACTTAGTAGAAATTATACCTAAATAATTGAAAAGACGGTTGAGTATTATCTGAGCATACTTTAAATTTTAATTTGATAATCTCTGGATTCTATCAATTATAATGGTTTCTTTTGTAAATTTTTCTCATTAAGCTGGAAAGCTGTTAAATTAGCATATCTTTCGGATCTATGATGCTGACCTCATAATTGAAGCTCGATAGTTTTTATAAGAGCATTAATTGTTTGGTGATGAACATTTTTCTGATTGATGGTTGATGATATATGCTTTGTGTCTTGGTGTGATAGTTTTAAGGATGCCTTATCACTCTTGTTTATTATTGGATAATTCAATTTTAAAGATGAAGTACATAGTTTAATATTTTATGAAAAGAGTGATATGATATAAGGGCATCGTAGTTAATGTGGTTCGGATAACTAAGATTAGAAAGGCAATTTTTGGTTGGTTTTTTGCTTTTCAAGTTTTTCGAAATGTATTGCTTCGAAAAGCTAGGTCCTAGCTGGATCTAATCTGGTTCATCCTAGTTTGTTATCATGCTTTCCAACCTTAGGTAGGGTGTTCAGTATTTTGTAACTTAGAAAAAAAAAAAAATTTTTTTTTTTTGGAAAAAAAATTTTTTTTTATCCTCTAAGGGGGGGAGAATGTAAAGGTTGTGATCATTGAATATAACCTATACAATGATACAGGCCACTTAAGATATATTTTTAAAAAAAGAATAAAAAATTTAAAATTTGAAAATAAAAATAAAAGAATAGAGGGAGATTAGAAATAGACATGAAGTGAGGATGTTGGAAAAATGATTGTAAAATAGTTTTTCTTTATTATAAAAAATATAACAAGTTAATTATGTAAATGTGTTTTAAATTATTATTATAAATTAATGTAAAGACGAAGTTTTACAATACTCATAAATTTCAACGTTCACGTAGGTGAGCTAAATTCTAGCCTAATAAATCGATGCGTTTTACCAGGGCTCTCCTATGTGATGCACTCTATAGGGTTTAGCTTAAGTGACTTATCAAACCTATAGTCTATCTATAAGATCGTAACCATACGTTCTATTTTCTGTATCACTAAATAAGCCAAATTTGATAAAAGAAACAAAATAAAACTGATCCTAAATTTAACATTTCCGTTCTATAGGATAAGGCACATTTTAGGACATATAAAATTTGAGTTGAGTTCAAGGAGAGCCACACGAATTAGTTTGCAGGTTCATTAACCTGCAAACTAATTCTGTATCCATTTACATTTAATCTGTAAAATCCTGTAACCATTTACATTTAAATGGTCTGTTACTAGCAGGATACACAAACAAACTTTAGACATGGGCGATTAGCTAAACCAGTAGAAAGTGGTCCGCTTCAACAGTTAGTTGAAAATAGTAACCATAAATTAGTTTACACTGGAGAATAAGATAATCGTAATGCGCAGAAAGCTAATACAGCGTCAACACAATACACGCCCTTCTTGTCTTTCAAAGCGCCTCTTCCAGCCTCGCTTGGAGGACTTCATATAATATCATAGCAAGAAAAACACATATGCAAGGGACAAATTCCTTTTTATGAAACTATAATAAACCGATTTCGTCACAGTAATTCGGCAGCACATCAAGCTCACACAAGAGATGCAACTTTATAAAGAAGAAAAAGAATAAGGGAAATATTGGCTCTCTTGTTACTCTCAAATACGGGCCTACCTATCCACTCTACTATGCAAAGACTAGCTTCAGCCTGCTAAGTAAATATTCATACTTATGGGGACTATGTAAACTCTCTTTAATAAAATGGAGTAACCCAACCTGTCTTATTTCTCAAAATTCTACAGCAAAAGGACACGATGGTTTAGACTATCAAAACAAAAGACACTACCTAACGTTTCCGTAACACCGATTTAGTCTCGATTGTTCATTTAATATAAAATTCGTCGACGGACTATTTACGTTGTAGATATTTTTGTATATGTATTCAAAGTTATTCATTCATGTAATTTTGAAGTAAATTTTGTAGTTTGTGGTAGGTAATTGCGAAGTTTCGATTTAGGTTGAATCAAGATTTACGTTTATAGTATTTCAAGAACAAAAGCCTAACTTATTCCTTTTTATTATTTAAGGATATTAAGGAAATCCTTGGAAGAACCGGCGTATCCGACCTTGCTCGATTTAGCACGGTGAAGTAGCAATAGTTGGACCAGATCGCTTAACGAACAGAAAACTGAATAGGAAGTCTTCAAGCGACACAGATAGACACATGCGACGTAGCAGTGAAGGACAGTCCCCTAAGATGTGGTACGATGAAATTGTCAAGATTCTAAAGAGCCCGGCAATAAAGACGGATGGCTGGGTTTATTTAGGTGTATAAAGAGATTCAAAAACCTAATAAGATGAGCCGATATAATTTGGCTTGGCAAGCAGAACTTGGCACCCTAAAGAGGAAATACGGTGCTGATATCAACATTGTTTATCTCCAAAACGGATGCTGCATAAAACAAATTGTATGATTTCTTAAGAAGTGGAGGGGACACTGAATTAAAAGCAATCGCACGCAATCAAGGGGCGTGTATATTATGTTGTGCTTTTTAATTGATATTTATTGGAGGCAATTAAATAACGTTCGCGAGTACAGTTGCGAATTTGATACAAGGAATATGGAATAATCGAGAAAGAAAAATATTGTACGTACCAACTTCGGTAAATCTATTAAATACATAGATTCATACACCTACGCCTTTTCTCATGAGGGTAAGCAGTGACTATAGAGTGCCATCAGCTATGAACGTCAGAATATGTCATTAATTTCATAGCAATAGAATGTTGATTATCCGTAAATAAGGTTTTCTGGAGGAATGGCAGAGCACCATGAACACGAGGGCTGGCTGGCTTTACCGACTGGACGTTCCTATTAATTAGGACGTCCACAGTAGCTGTAAAAAATATTGGTGATCAGGTACGCGCTTGGGATGCTAGACCAACGAATAGAAAATTTTACACACAAGTACAATGTTGTAAATGTAAATGCTTACAATAACTGTGCAAATAGAGAACATTCTTCGTTTACTGTAATATTTTAATCAATATCTAACTAAATCATTAAAATTGTAAATTATTCTATTTTGCAAAATAATTATTAAATAGTTTTGGGTGAGGTGCGTCATGCACTAGATAGATGGCGTGATTACAAATTACATAAATGTCGAAAGTATGATAGCACGAGCAAATTCCCTTATAATTTAGGCGTAAGAGTTCAGAGACAGTTCCTTCTTTAAATCCCATTTGTTCCCTTTAACTCATTCATTACTGACTAATTCATCAAGGATATAAATGTGTGATAATTGTTAGAAATTCACTTTTAATATACTTCTGTTAGGGTGATTAACAATGATCTGACCTACCCAACCGATCCCATATAATCTATTGATCCAATGACTATTGCTGGCTAATTGCCCTTGAATGATGTCATCTACCATTCTTGTCCCACGTATCAATTGTCGTCAGATCTCTATCTGTTCATTTGTTACAATTACAAAGCGTGATATACGGATTAACTTTGAAATTTTAACTACGTAATACACATGGCTTCAGTTAATCTTTAGGGTGATGATATTGTCCGTATTTTAATGGATTAACGGCCAGTTTCAATAATCAATCTACTATTACGGATGTTATCCTTGTCTATCAGTAAGATATTTCTATTTCCTGTCAAATGTTTAATAGAGAATGCTGTCATCAGTAGCTTATTTATATGCAAGTAGGGACACAAAAGTTTAGATTAGTGTTACTTAACAGCAAGAGCCTGATCCAGGCTCTCTTGTGCCAACACGCCTGGTCAGCGCGGCACAGTAGACCATAATCCCTCCCAAAGTGGAGGAGGCCCGTGCCCCACAGTGGGACGTAAATGGGCTGGAGAAGAAGAAGAAGAGAAGAACAGCAAGAATCGAGAATAGATAAAATTGAAGACGCTCGTAATACAAGTTAGGGCTGGTTTGGGGATAATATAAGTAGACAATTCGAAGCTAAACCCTATGCTAACACACGCTTTGTCAGCGTGTCATAAATTGACCATAAGGTCTTTATCTCAATGGTGGAACGATGATGGGCTCCGAAGAAGATAAAGGAGGCAGCAAGCCATTTAAATTGAATAGTAAAACAGTAGTTCCCTATATACTATTAAGGATTTAAATTTTTAGCTTCGTGTGTATGTAAGAACGATGTTTTATAAATTGCACATATGTATTTTGAGCCTTGACATATGTCGATATCGCACTTCACAGGAATTTTATCCATGGCGCGAAGGACAAAAAGAATACAAGTGTCACCTCCCCACGTCTCACCGAGACAGCCAAGTCGCATGTCACCTGCGCTTATACCCAAGGATAGTTGAAGTCAGGCAGACGGTCAGGCGTAAAAATCAGCCAAATCAGTCAAACAAAGAGATAAGGGCAAAAAAATGATGATGGCTTAACAGGACTTCTATAAGGAAAGCTACTGATCGCTAAAGAATAAGGGTCAAATGCAGCAATTATGGAAAAACCCCTGAAGAGTCCGCTGCTTAAATGCGTCATCATTTTGTGGACCAAATGAAACAATAAATACCACCGAAGGCTAATTAATTAAAACAATCACGAAAAAGATATCAGGCAATTATATAAGTGGCAAGCAAGTACCTACAAGGATAATTAATTATGGAATTATTATAATGATACTTCAGGCGGGACGGGTTTCGTGGCGTAGTGGTTCATGTACTGGACTGCTGTTCACACGGTCGCGGGTTCGATTCCCGCTTGGGACAATCATTCGTGTGATATTCATAAATGTTATACAAATGTTTGTACTACGTCTGGGTGTTTTCTATGTATTATAAGCATGTATTTACAAAAGAAAAGTAGTTTATGTATTATATCCGTATTCTGGTACCCATAACACAAGCATAATAAGCTTAGTTTGGGACCGGAGGACGTTGTGTGAAATGTATATGAATATTTATTTATTTATACTAGCTGATTCCTGCTACTCCGTAAGCGTGGAATTTTAGAACTCCATATATTTTGTCACCGTTTAAACCATCCCTGGACATTCACGAATATTTATTTTCAAGACCAAAGTCACAAAAATCGGCCCTGCCTTTCTCGAGTTTTAGAGAGACTAACGAACAGCCATTGATTTTTATACATAGACATATACATGTAGACTAGTTTTTTAGGGTTTCGCATTAAAAGGCAAAAGTGAACCCTATTACTGAGACTTCGCTGACCGTCCGTTCGTATGTCACTAGAGTCTATCTCTAGTAAGTTGATAGCTAGAGAGCTGACAATTTGACAGCAACAAATACTCATTATCATCATTCTCCTGTTCTTATCACAGTGTTTGGGGTTCTATTATTTGGTGTTGGTATGACAAATATGACAATAACCGTACGAAACCCAACGTGAGCGAATCCAACTCACATTTTACTGATTTTTAATAGTTTAAATACCGATTTTTATTTTCTTAACACGCTTATATAAGTTCGGTATGTATCTATCAATGTACTATAATGTAATTTTTGAAAGCGATTTTCCCCTACTTGCAGTAGTAGAAATTTTTTGAAATTTTGCACACTTATAAAGGGCTGATGACAATGCAATAATTAAAAAATATATTCAGGATTTTCAAGCGTGTTTTTTTTAAGTTTTTGAACTAACCAAATTATTACGTCTCTGTTCAAAAATGACTGACTGACTTTAGTCTCTTGTTACCACTGCCTTAAAAGAACACGCGTTCAAGTGTGTGTTTAGAGTCATAAAACTGTACTTACCATCCACAATGTAAAGCCGTACTTGTAAAAATTCTTCTAATATCAGAAAAATGTCTTCAAATCAACTAAATAAATCTTCATCCCAATTATAATGTTCTCAGTAAAATGTGTTTCCATTAAAACAACAACAGCGAGTATTGTTATCTCGCTCTGGCACGTGGATGTTTTATATCTCTGTCCTTGTATATTAAGGCACTTGATGCAGAAGTCAGCTCCTCTTTTTCTGTAAAGAATGAAATGTAAAACGTTTATTGTAAGTATGTATTTTACTTTAACGTTCTTTACTTTAAGATTCTTTACTTTCTTTTCATTTTACTTTCTTGTACCAGGACGCTTTGATACAGAAAAGAGGTTTAAACAGTTCTGTTTATAGGGTTCCTTACAAAAGGTACAACGGAACCCTTTTACTGAAACAATGCTGTCCATTCGTCTGTAACCAGCCTGTATCTCTGGACCAATGATACATAGCTAGGGAGCAGACGAAAATTTCAGTTTTTGTTAATTAATTGATGCTACAACAGCAAATGAAAATCAGAATACTTATAACAAAATATTTAAGGGCTCCTATACAACAAACGTCCAAATGCAGTATAAATATTTTATTTTATTTTTTACTAGCCGTTGCCCGCAACAACAAATTATAATTAAAATATTATTAACAAATTATACAAAAAAGCCATCCTCTTTAACCACTCTATCTATTAAAAAAACCGCATCAAAACCTGTTGTGTAGTTTTGAAGATATAAGCTCACATAGGAACATACATACAAAAACTTTGTTTTATAATAAATAAAGATATTATTTAAAAACTTCTTACACAAAATAATAAGTTGTATAATAGCGCACTTAATGCCAAGGGCATTCTCTATCAGATAGAAGTCTGTGTTCATCACACATAATAAATTTCCCTTTGTGTCGAATCCAGGACTTTGCGAACGTAAATCGTTTACACTATCTAGGTAGTGTATCTAGGCTATCATCCATTAAAGTTATCTACATTATTAAAGTAAATTAGGTGATGACCACACGGACACAATGTGATTATGAATAACATCCTATATAAGCCCTAAACATCTTGATGGCTCAGATCCTCAACTGGCGACCTTGAACCCGTCTCTTCTATTAAACGCGGGTTTGGGCTGGTTATAACAGATTATAGATACTAGATATGTAACACATGCGTCCGTGTAGATTAGGAATACAAGTGTCACTAACCCATTTCCTACCCAGGGTGTTGTAAAAGCCAGCCAAGGGATATTTTACAGATCAAACATTCTCTGTGAAAGATGGAAAACTCGAAATTAAACCGAGTACCAATACGCCTGGTCAGCGCGGTACAGTAGACCATAATTTCTCCCAAAGAGCAGCAGTGCTCAACAGTGGGACATTAATGGGCTGAAGGTAGACAAAAAGATGTGTAAGACATGTTTGTATAAGACCCACGAACTCACCAGCTCTCAGACGGAAGTCGCATTATACTACATAGTATTACAATAATAATTGTAGGAGTAGTAAACCCAAGGCTTATTACCGTAGCTATGTCATTAGCAGATTAAAAAAAAATGGTCAAGTGCGAGTGGGACTCGCGCACGAAGGGTTCCGTACCATTATCTATGCAACATAAGGCAACGTTATTAGTATCGAGCAAGAAACGGTAAAAAAAATCAGTTTTTTGTATGGGAGCCCCCCTTAAATATTTATTTTATTTTATTTTTAGTATTTGTTGTTATAGCGGCAATAGAAATACATCATCTGTGAAAATTTCAACTGTCTAGCTATCACCGTTCTTGAGATATAGCCTGGTGACAGACGGACGGACGGACGGACGGACGGACGGACAGCGAAGTCTCAGTAATAGGGTTTCCGTTTTTACCCTTTGGGTACGGAACCCTAAAAAGATAAGATGTAGTTTAGAAAAAAAAAATGTGTTCTAGACAAAACCAATTTGTAACCAAGACCTAAGACCTTGTCCAGAAAGGGCGAATTCGCCGCGAATCGTATCGCGCGAATTCAATACGCGCGTAAATCGCGTGCACTACGCCAGACTCTCGACTCGCGCGAAGGCAAATTCTTTAAGCCTACCCAAACTCGCGCGTTGGTACGCACCTTGTGGACGCAACGGTCGCGTATAATACGCGCGACAGAATCGCGGCGAATTTGTCCTTTCTGGACAAGCTCTAATGTACAAAAAACTCATTCATTTACCACTACCACGTGAGCGAAAATAAGATGTCATTTAACAAATTACGATACAAAATAAACCTTACACAGTACATAATAAAGACTAGGCATAATGTTGCGCGGAAGTTACCAACTACAGTCTGTTTAGATCAAGATTTATTGTAATAGATTTCAGTGCGAACCAGTTATTGCTAACTGCGGGTGGTTTCAAATTTTCTGGAAGAATATTCGTCAAAAAATAAACTTTTTTTTAAACTTATCAATATTTTTATTAATTAATATCAACCAGAAGGTAATATGTTATTTTCTTTTTGACTGTAATGAAACCAAAAGAAAAGATGTTCGAAATATTAAACATACAGAAAAAAAAACATTAAAAGCAGGATTTTATATTAATACTAGCTGTCCCGGCAAACACTGTTTTGCCATACTAAAAAAAAAGTTTGAAAAATAGATGTTGGCCGATTCTCAGACCTACTGAATATGTATGCAAAATTTGAGAAGAATCGTTCAAGCCGTTTCGGAGGAGTACGGTAACTAACACTGTGACACGTGAATTTTATATATTAGATATGGGATATTTGCGGTTTTAATTTATTTTAGAAAAATATAATATAATCAACTCCCGTAAATTATTTCGTTTTAATTATAAGTAGACAAATTTTACAAATTTTAAATAATTTTAAATGTTAATAAAACGAAGACAAAAATTAAAACATACCAAAACACGTCACATCCACCGGTAACGGGGCAAAAAACGTCCATTTTCCCGGCTTTAAACTTGACAAAAATTACAAAAGTGTTGGCTATGAAATGCAAGCAACGGCGGTGCGTATAAATCCAGCAACAGTCCGAATTGCAGTGGCTGTACTCGACAAAGAGGGGGAACAACAATTGGGAAGATATTGTGTGACCGTTAAACAGCTCGCATTATTTGGGACAGTATTAAATTGATTAATTTTACTATTTTGTTATGCAAGCATGCTTTGTATATGCTAACCATTGGCTCATACAAGCCAAATTATCATAATACTGATATCCTTTTGATAAAAAAGAACAATCTCAGCAGACTACTTTCGTGGTAGCAAATTATTCAGCCTATATAATTGGTATAATAAGTGCTCACGACCGGGTTAGGAGTACGAATCACGCCATTCATGCCAAAAGAATCATCTAAGGAAATATCTAAGCAAATACTGTCTTTTCCAAAAGACGGAAAGTTCAAATAAAATTGAATATCAACGTCTGGTTAACAGCCTGTGCCCAAATGCATGGTCTAAGCAGCAGACATAAGATAAAAAAACATCAGTCACAATATCACGACAAGAGGCGTAAAGTAAGGAAAGCCAATACTTTAGTCTAGCTAGCCATTTAAGAGCATTAGCTCTGACACATCGATTTCCAAATATGTATGCTGATTTCTAATATCGCTACTAATAATTATGAAAGAGTATCCTAACCCGTCCCAATCAATGATAAGATTTCACAAATACAGGTAATATTGTAGGTATTATCGTGGGACAGAATGAGGTATACTAATTTAAACCTCTATTAGGTGCTACGATATAGACTGATATAGACAAGATGGTAGGGAATCCCAGGATATGATTTCTTGCGGCTCAAGGATATCCTATGACATTTTATTGGGAAATATAAATAAAAAATGGAGAGGTAATAGTGGATGAATGGACAAAGGTGGCTCGTCTCATCAGAATCTGCGTTGTTAATTCTAGGATATCCTATGACATTTTATTGGGAAATATGAATAAAAAATGGAGAGGTAATAGTGAATGAATGGATAAAGGTGGCTCGTCTCATCAGAATCTGCGTTGTTAATTTCTCTTTCGTTTTTAGGGTTCCGTACCCAAAGGGTAAAAACGGGACCCTATTACTGAGACTTCGCTGTCCGTCCGTCCGTCCGTCCGTCCGTCCGTCCGTCCGTCCGTCCGTCTGTCACCAGGCTGTATCTCAAGAACGGTGATAGCTAGAGAGTTGAAATTTTCACAGATGATGTATTTCTATTGCCGCTATAACAACAAATACTAAAAATAAAATAAAATAAATATTTAACGGGGGCTCCCATACAACAAACATGATTTTTAGGGTTCCGTACCCAGTATCTCAAGAACGGTGATAGCTAGACAGTTGAAATTTTCACAGATGATGTATTTCTATTGCCGCTATAACAACAAATACTAAAAATAAAATAAAATAAATATTTAAGGGGGGCTCCCATACAACAAACATGATTTTTAGGGTTCCGTACCCAGTATCTCAAGAACGGTCATAGCTAGACTGTTGAAATTTTCACAGATGATGTATTTCTATTGCCGCTATAACAACAAATACTAAAAATAAAATAAAATAAATATTTAAGGGGGGCTCCCATACAACAAACATGATTTTTTTACCGTTTCTTGCTCGATACTAATAACGTTGCCTTATGTTGCATAGATAATGGTACGGAACCCTTCGTGCGCGAGTCCGACTCGCACTTGACCAATTATTAAATGAATCCGCCATGGAAAATTTGTCCCTTTCGATATTTAGTATTTTTAGTATTGGAATAGGTTACGCCAACTATTGTTCACAAATAGAAAGCTAAAAGAAATATATTATCTATCTTATTTATCAAAACTGAGAATTCTTGAATTAGCAATATTTAATGGTTAACCACACATGGATAACACACAGTCAGAATTACGTATTTCAGTAACGTAATCAGAGATGTCTATTCAATTATGTTACAGAATGGTAAAGTAGATACTGCGCATATAATTAACGTGAGGCAAACATAGGTGAAGCCAGGATAATATGATGTCTGTAAGCACATTCTCTTAGGGCCCCAACACATTTCTACAAAAGGCCCCTTAAAGACAGTTATCCCAAATGAAAGATAATACGGTGGCGGTAATGAGGATGTTTTTGTTGATTTAATGACCTTAATTAGGTGAGACCTACAGGTCAACATGAGAAAATGTGGGGATTGGGGGAAATTGGGTGTGAGGACATCAGAGATAGAAACGAAATTGCAAGTAAGGACGGGAGCGGATAACTATTACGATAAGTTAGGGGTGGATAGTAGACGCTAATTTGACCCCTGCAACAGAGTCTACCACATAGGGGGTGACGTCCCAGTGTACACAGACTCCGTCCGTGGGAGGATGCTCGTAAGGCAGCCGCTGGGTGGCCAACCGATGGTGGAACCATCGCAGTAGTGTTGCCCATTCCCTAGCTGCTGCGGCAGGTAAACGGCGGGAGTTTTAATAGGTGAGGATCCACACTACCCTTCTGTCGTTCCCGAACAATAGGGGTGTATTGATACGAGGTATTTCCCCCGCCATAACCAAAAAAGGTATTATTTTTAGGCATACGTGTTTTTAACATAGCTATTAAACGACTTGATTTAAATGAAAATTCGTGTACCAGATTTAATAAGAAATTTTGTTAAATTAATGGGTTGGTGGTTGGAAAATTCTCCTAGACCACAAAAAAGCCATGTCCATGAAGTTAAATTAATAAAACAAACAAAATCAATACAAAATAAAATATATTTTAATCACTATTCAATATACTTAAAGCTTGTCCCAGAATTAGAATGTTGTTTGACGTTTATTGTGTTGCTAAGTAATTGCATTTTTAAAATAGTTATATCCTCCAACCGTAACTAAACGAAAAACTACGTAAATCTGTAACAGATTTATATATAAATAAACTAAATTAAACTAAATTAACTAAATTATAATGGAAAAAATGATAACCATAAGCGGGACTTGAACCCGCGACCTCGGAATGCCGTTCCGTCGCTCTCCCAACTGAGCTATTATGGTCCACGCAAATGTTTACCAAATTTTCCACTACAATCATCTCAATGCGAGTTTTAACATCGTGCGATGTTTTTTCGTACAACGCCATCTATTGAGCGGTTTGCACCAACTCCATCAATCGATCAGTTAGCGTTCTTTACAGAACACAATTGGACCGAAGTAATGGCTGTACATGTATTCCTACATTAATTTATTAATATTTTGCGATTGACTCGCTATGCTTTTTACTAAATAAACTAAAAGGGTTCAAGTCCCGCTTATGGTTATCATTTTTTCCATTATAATTTAGTTTATTTAGTAAAAAGCATAGCGAGTCAATCGCAAAATATTAATAAATTAATGTAGATTTATATATTTTGTAATTTAATTAAAATTAACCAGTCTTTACGGATTCAGACGGTAGGGCTGGTCCCACACGTGACCATTCACCATAGTGACTGAAAAATCTCCGAAACGTCGGGTTAGAACCCAAAGAAAATATAAGCGTCTGAATCCATAAAATGTGGTTTTATAGAATAACTGTGTCGCACAAGTGTAAATGTGAAAATATTATAATACTAACCATATAAAATAATTTTAAGTTACTTATTATTCAAGTCTGTATATGTTTTGATCCACCTATAATTTTTATTACCGAATTCCACGAGTACGATTTCGCATGCAATAGCTAGAACGACACATTTCGTATAAAAAATTACGGTTGGCCAATACTGTTGCCAAAAATATGGCAGCATTATATTCAAGTTAGTCATTAGCAACTGTCAAGTCACATTTGCAATTCTGGGACGGATTATAAGTAATAATATAATCATCTAAAAAGTTGTATACACTTCAAAATGGTGATTCAATGATTGTATACAATGCAATTTACTTTTAGAACATAATGCTCCAGCACTATGCTTTTTATAAAAAAACACTTTATTAATTCTTGCATGAACTAATGCCATGGAACACATAACACATGGTTCTTTTATTAAATAAATATAATAACCAGTACATAAGTACGGACATTCTGATGCACTCAACTTTTGTTCTTCTAATTCATTTTTGCTGACGTAACTTTTGGCGCCAAAATTGACATTCAGGTATTTTTCTTTCAAATGCAAAAGCAACTCCATACAGCCAATGCCTTTTAGATTATTTTCTTCTGTGTCTACTAAAGAGTCCCAAGCACCACCATTTTGTGTTTTAGCTACATTATCAATGGCCAGCATGGTTGAATGCTGAATTGGATGATTTGCTCTATTATCAAATGCAACAGCAACCACTGATTCTATGCTTGGATCCACTACAACGGATGCATTCAAATCAGTTGATAGAATATCATAGTGTTTTAAATCTACATTTCTTTCTTTTAAATAATATCTAGCAACTTCAAATGCCATAGACATGTATGTTCTATGGTTTTTAATTTCTTTTTCATTATATACATTTCTATTGTATACTTTTTCTAAGTACTTATTAGGATGAAAATTGCAAGGCCAAACTTTAACACACTTGCTATATTGAAAAGTTAATTTTGGAGCTATTGATGGTACTGAAATAATCTTAATGTACTCAAAGGAATCTTTAAGTTCATTTATATTTTCTCTAATATAAGTCTTTACAGCAGTCTCTGAATTGCTTTCCATATAATTGACTGGGAGCAATAAGATTTCTTGCTTGCGAGCCCTCTTTAAATGGCTAAACTCTTTTAGAGGAACTTTCTCATTTAAAATCAATATAATTTTTGACAAGTCTCTAACACACTTGACTTTACCAACATAAAATTCTCTTAGAGGTATTTCATTAATGTATTCATTGCTTAAAATTCCTTCTAGATTGTCTGTGGATTTTAAAATATTGTATATGATGCTGTCTATGGTTTCTATAAGTTTCGCTTTTTTGCGCAGTGGTTCCAATTTCAAATTTTCATCCATATTTACTGAAAATTGGCTCCTTTGTACCTTATATTGTAAAATCGAAGTTTCCTTTTATCCCTGAGATGTTTTCCATGTGTGTTTTTGCTGAAATAAAATAAACAACACCACTATTTCATTACACACTGTATATTCATAACAAAAATTAAAATCTAGCTGTTTTGTTTTTGTAGAAAAAGACGTTCTAGTATTATAGACACAAAGTATAGATCTTATTAGTTTAAGGTTTGGTACATTACCGATCTAGTGAACCAGATATTTTGTATGATTTTAAGTTATATAATTACTAACATAGTAATATTTTAAATTTTGATTTTAACCAACTCTAGATAATATTTACATTTAATTGCATTTTATCAGTGTCATAAGACTTATACTAATTTTCTTAAAATTTATTTAGCTATATTTATCGCTTTTTTTTATTTACTCTATATTTATTTATTTATTGTTTTTATTTATTTATTTATTTATTGCTATTTTTACTAAATTAAATATTAAAACTTTCAAGTAAATAATTCTCAAAATATAAACGTAATGTAATTATGTACAACTTAATTTAAAATTGGAAGGCATTGTAAAAATTATTAGTGGACATATTATGGAAAAAGGCCTGACAGTATAGTATGATGATATTTAAGATTTTTTGGTGTTTCACATTTAATAAATACCACATTTTTGTCCAATAATTAACATAGATATTTTAACTGTGGTTAATAAATTACGTTTTAAATATTTTATTTTAGTAACAGCCATAGATAACTTGAAACCACAGTTCAGTAATAATGTTTTGAGAAAAAAAAGTCACTAACCTATCCAGCCAATATATGTTTTATGTGGCCTTAGTATTTTTGTAGGACAGCTATGCCCTATTAAAGAACAAATTAAGCAAGTTTGAGATAATAAATGACTACCAAAAAATGCTATTTCAACTAAAATAAGTGTTAATCACACTATACATAACTCAGCACTAATGGCCTCGGAAACACCGCTGAAAAACAATACGCACATAATATTATGCTAATTTGAACTTTGTAATATGAAATTTTGAATGCGTCTTATTAGAATTAAAGATGAAAAGAGAATAATAAAATATTAAATATTTACCGTAAGTTGGACTTCGGAGTTAGACGTGAAAACTTGTCAATTTATCAAGCCAAGTCACTTATAAGAAAGTTTTAAGTCTATAATTTAGTGTATGCACTGTTTAAAGTTCATAAAATATTAAATAAAGTTAAATTGCCACACACTTTAATTCCAAAACTTGCAGCCATTAGACAGATAACTGATAAGATTGTTTCCTTTTAGCTTTTATTCCATGAAACGTGGTTTGTAATACAGTCTTCTGATTGGGAGAAGAAGTATTTTCGATATCAACATCTAATCAGAAAGCAAATAATTTGAATGACGTTTGCATGCAGCAAATATAAAGAAAAAATTGTATGTAATTGAGAACTTATTTGTGGAAAACGTTTCATTCTATGCAAAATTCACAAGCCTTCACATACATCAAACAAATGAAATAGTTAACATGGGAGTAACAACATGTATATTCTAAATTGATCATCATCATATTTATACAAGAAGTGAACTAAAAATTGAGTTATTTAGCCGAAAGAAACTACTTAATTTCTTATACACAAGTAGGTACCTACAACTTTATATTTCTACGAGCTTGGTGGATGCCTTTATATCCACTTCCAGTAAATTACATATGGGACAGGGGGATTAAACCTAATGGAGTCTTGAACTAATAAACTAACATTGGTGGTTTTGAACTTGTGAAAGGTTTGCCTTGTATGATGGTCAAACATTGTAATAACATTAGTTGTGCCATTGTACTCACATGAGTCACATTACAAAGATCCCACTATGACGAAGGGTACGAGAGAGTAGCCAGGGGTATAATATAGTATAAATACATATAGCTCAAAGGATATACGAAAAACCATGTCAAAGAAAATAACAAATATATTTTTAATACGTTTTATTACTTGTAATTCGAATAATCGTTAGAATATAATACATAATTATTGGGTATACTGTTTAAATACAATGGCATTTTACATCACACTGTGAAAGGCGATAATCCGTTACATTGGTTGATTGAAAGGATATTGTAATTTATTTATTTTCTAAAGTTTGATACCAGGCTGCGCAAGTCTCGGATGTAATTTCGCACAGAGCCGATAACGCTCTGCCTGTGCTGTCAATTTCTGAAAAAAAAGATGATTAGCTATGTACGAAGACTGACTTTTTCTTCTCAGTAAATAACCACACAGATTCTCTCTTTCCAGTCCTTGTAACGTGCCACTGTTAAGCACGCACGGACCTCCTCTACTTATTATGATCTACTATACCGCGATAACAAGACGTACTTACACAGGGTTTATTCTCTTACAGAGCATGTTATCTATGTACAATATCCCATAACTGGCTTTTAGTGCAACCTATGGAAGGAAGGAAAAGGCGCAATCGGTTGCGTTGTGCAAGTTTTAAGATCTTAAGCTCACATAGAGACATACGAGTACATTAAGAAATAACGACTTTGTTTTTAAGTAAAGATGATAAAGAAACCGTTATCTTACCAACAACGCCTCTTTTGCCGAAGATGGAACCATTGAAAGGAGGTTTCCTGTATGTAGCTTCAGCATTGTGAAACACAGACAATACAACAGCCAAGAAGAACAGAGCATATAAAAAACGCATCTTCATTGATCTGGAAAAATAAAACATAATATTTAGATGACTGGTTTCATGTACATAATTGAGATTACTTGCGTTTGATTTCATTAATAGCATGCTTTTATTAGCTCGGTACACATCTATCATCAATTATCAATTTGTAACGAAATTTTTTAAGGCGATTTTCACTCATTTGCAGTAGTCGGATTGATCTGGAACTTTTTCACACATATTAAGAACCGATGCCGCGATGATATTTCAATAATAATAAATAATAATAATAAATATTCCTGAACATTTCACACAACGTCCTCTGGTCCCAAGCTAAGCTTATATGCTTGTATTATGGGTACCAGAATACGGATAGAATACTTATACTACTTTTCTTTTGTAAATACATACTTATAATACATAGAAACACCCAGACGCAGCATAAACATTTCAATAATAGTTTTGAACTAAGCAAATTATTTAGTTTAAAGACAAAGTACCTATGTTCGTATCATAATGATTTATCGGAGGTTTAAACAATAAAATAACCGGTGAGATAATAAACATTTTAGCGATTTTCGATAAGTCATTCATTATGAATAAGACCATTAATATTTTATTTTAATTCGAGGGGCTTCGTGGTTCCTGTAATGGACTGACATACGTGAGGTCTCGGGTTAGATTCCCGCTCGGGACAATCATTTGTGTGATATTTAAAATTGTCATACAAATGGTTGTACTGCGTCTGAGTGTTTACTATGTATTATAATTTATAAGTATGTACAAAAGAAAAGTAGTTTAAAAAGTACTATAACCATATATGGTACCTGTATCCCACAGCCGTATCCATAACACATGCATAAAAATATAGCTTACTTTGGGACTAGAGGACTTTATGTGAAATGTCCATAAATAAATGTTGCAAACGCGAACCCTATGGAGAAGAACAGACAAGAAACACCATGGATTCTATTTTTCTTTCTTTTTTTTTAATAATAATTTACATTTTTGTGGGGTGTGTTAAGACTAGACGACGTTATACGATTTTCCTATGCCTTTCAAATATTGAAATTCGACTTACTGTACAAGAAGTCTTCTTCCGAATGTTATTAAGATGAAAGCTCGAACTGTACTGATGCATCATACAAGCTGTCAGCTTCTTTTATAATCCAGACGTCCCTTAATTAAATTATGATACAATTTATCACAATATTATATCAAAATCCAGTTAGCGAAATTAGGTTGAATCATTTCTCGAGAGAGCGTCTGTGCGCTGGTATAAGACAATCAATTTTTGTATTACCACCTCATTGCCAGATTGTTACGTACTTAGTTATGTGGAGAATAATAATTGTTGGTAGTAAATGATAATTAAAGTATTGTAAGGACGTCACCAGCGGACTTGTAAATGGGTATGGTAAACTGAAATACGTCTAGGTTATGGGCTAAGAAATGATTTCCTAAATTAAGCATCTGTTATTTAATCTCTTAAATATATGTATATCATGTCTGTTGTATATATAAAATACTTCCAATAAATAAATAAATAAATAAATAAATATTCATGGACACTTCACACAACGTCCTCTGGTCCCAAGCTAAGCTTATATGCTTGTGTTATGGGTACCAGAATACGGTTAGACTACATATACTACATATACAATAAAAATAAATTATCCCTTACTGTGCAAGCGTTTGCATCAGAAGTAAGTATACCAAAGACAATAATATAATATTTGCTTAAAAAAACACTTCTGTAGCAAATACAGCTCCATAGTCTACCTATGCGATATCGATAATGATACTCTTCCGCGATATATTTTTGTCCCTTCTTCATTTTGCAACGATACCTAAATCAGGAAATGGTTTTTTTTTTATTTGAATGTCGAAGAGCAAAAGGGATCAAAAGTGTATTTAAGGAAATAAATGTATTACCACAGGTATTACGATTGCTATTTATTAACGCCTAAGTTTACAAAAGTTACAATCAAAGTTTCAAGGAGTTTTTCAAGTTTACAAAAATTTACTTTAGAAGAAAAAATTCTGTTACACTTTTTATGCTAGGCGCTTCTAAAATCATTTTGATAAACTTTGTTACATTCATTGGCTTTGCATAATACATGATGCATGTAGGGCTTGCTTCCGCTTTTCTACTGAAAGTTAATCTTCTTCTCTATATATGGAGTGCCCAGTCCTGTGGCCAAATCCAATTCCAACGTTAATTCTATTGTTAAGTCTGAGTCTGAGCGGGGATGTTTGTTTGTAATTTAATCGGGCCAGTGGGTACATAAATACCGAAAAATCGATAAAACTTAAAGATGCCTGCCATCCTTTGTCCACACCATTTCCAAGTATTAATCTTATGCACTAACGAAGTTTTAATCCCCTGTGTTCTTAGTCAATATGCGGTCAGCATCCCATAATCTAATAATTGAGTGGACATTACTGCGGCGTCCCGACCCGATTTTCTCGGTATAAATTGGCGCGAAAATCGTTCCACAGCATCAGTTGAAGTTCAACTTTGCTAGTGTTACCAGTAAAAATATATCATACACTCAAGGTAGGAATTTTGATCAGAAGCTGATCATTCCCTTGGTGTCTTGGTCCTGATTTAGAATCAACTCAATGTCACAGTTTTTTTAAACAGTATATTTTAAATATTTTTTGGGATTTCTAGCTTTTTTCTTAGTATACTTAGTTATTAATTCTTTGTTCTTATCTTTTTATTATTGCATTCTTCTTAATTTAACTCCTTACTCTTTTGATACTAAAATATATTATTAGCATCATTGAGATATTTCATTGATTAGCATGATCAAACCCGCCTTATGGCTGAAGTATAATATTTTCTTTTTTATTTGTATACCTACATTTGTAATGATTAAAATATAGCTCGAGGAAATATTTATACGAGTAACTGCACTTTTAGAGGTCATCTTCAATATTAAAATATAGTTGCTACGATTACAGATGTCAAACGATAGGATGCGTTTCACAATTAGCGTCGTCTGCTTAGTGGCTGTGCTGCTTTCCTTGGCGGAAGTCAGCGAAGCCAACTACAAAAATGCACCAATGAACGGTATCATGTTTGGAAAACGAGCACCCACTGGTAAGAATATGTTTGACTATTAGCCATTATCATTTCCTTTTGTGGGGGTCTTTCTAATTTGCTATGTTCACCTTGTCAGTCGGATCATTGTCGAAAATTCAACAGATTCTCGTGTCTTAATTTTAATTATCTTTTGCCATCAAAGTGTAAACGTCGAAGTATTAAGTATTGAAAATAGGCCTTCCAGATAAGATTATTGGATGCAATGTATCTCACCAACCATGTCTATTGATTTTTACAGTTCGAGTATTTTTATTCGGTGTTAGCTTAGTCGATTATTAAATGAAATGAAATGAAAATCATTTAACATGTAGGCACAAATTTATTTTCCAAAAAAAAAAACAATTATGTCGCCCAAATTTTTTTCCTCCCACCGGTTCAGGACATTAATTCCGCTGAGAAGAACCGGCGTAAGAAACACAGCCGAGATCGTTATCTTAGGTCATATTTCTTTTTTTAATAATGAATTACAAAAGTCCTAAGAATGCTAATCTATACAACATAAATAAATTACAATTACAACATGTGTTGCTCTGCTACAATTTACTCCCAAGCTTTATTGTCGTTAACATAGTCTAAAATTTTATAATAGGTAGGTACGCGTTTTTACATAATTTTGATTTTAGAAATTTTTTAAACTTAGAAATATTGGATTCTCTAAAATCATTAGGGAGTTTGTTATAAAAACGTATACCATACCCCATGAAAGAGTTGTTATTTTGTGGAGACGGGTTGCATGTATTGCAAGATTCTGCTTATGTCTCATGTTAACTTTAGGTAGTCGCTGGAGCACAAATATCCGATTAATGTCCACACAGCTTCCTCAAAGAAGAATTCCATAGCACATTACACTATAAAAATAACTCAAGTAAACTATTCTAGCCATATTTACATCTGTAAGTCGTCGAATTGTTTTCACACGTATGCCGCAGAGCTAAGTTTTCCGGACATTTTAACAATTTGTGCAACCACTGAAATTTCAAATCAATAGTTATTCCTAAAAATGCAATTGATTGTACAGTTCCAGTCTCGCTCCACTCAAATGTATATTGTTTATTTATTTATTTAAAACTTTATATACAAACAGATTGTATAAAGGTGGACTTAATGCCGTAGGCATTCTCTACCAGTCAACCTTGGGTGGTGCAGAAACAAATAAAGTAGGTGTATATTCTTGGTCTCTACTTGGGTCACATTTGGCATACAAAATTTTATTACTTTCGTTTTCTTAGAGTTTAATAATAATTTATTAACATTATATCATTGTTTGCTATTGTAACTATTATGTACTGAAATTATTAAGTTTATTGACAGAATACGATCCTCGCGGAAAGACCTTCACAGCACTATGTGAAATTGCTACAGAGGCTTGCCAGGCGTGGTTCCCTTCTCCGGAAAATAAGTAACAATGGAAAAACAAGAAGCACCCTTTACTGTATTAGATTTTCGATTATGGTAGAAATAAGATGATTAGAAAACGTGTATTCGTATTGTAGCAACATTAATGCTTTCTAATGAATTGTAGGTACCTTTTTTGTTTATTTTTTTTACATTTTTTTATAATAAAGGCTGGACATTTAGTACATAGAAGTAATAAAAATATATGCACTCATAATGCTTGTTATTATTATTTCATTATCCTAGGTTATTACCTATTTCCTAACCTAAAATGCTATAATTGCTTCATAAAAGCGATATACATAGTATGGATACGACTTGACCAATAAAAGTATGTAATTAAACAATTTCTTTTTTTTTATAATAATATGTCTTTTTTAATAATATTTATTATTAAAATTTCTTTAATCCTAACTAATACTATATATGGCTTTACCACTGTGAAACCGTGAATGTAACACTGTCTGTCTGTCCAATTGTTTTGTTAGTGTAGAAGGGGGGAGGGGTCTGTGGAAAGGTTGAGTTCGACTGTATTAAATAAATTTAATAATAAAAGTAGTTATATACATACTATTACATGGTAATACTAGATATTTTAGAGAAGCATGGGTGATCGGGCTCCTCTAACCACAAAATGGAGAATTCTCCGACCAGGCTAGGTGTTCAGCACTGGCCAGGGCTTTCGCCCCACTGTTGTATGTTCAGATGTTGTAGCTATCTTAACTCGTGTGCAAATCATGCTTTCGCAATGTAGGATTCATTGTGACGTCACATTTTTGACATTTAACGCCATCTATCGTTATTGTGCTGTACTATGTAGTGACTGGCTATTGGTCACTAGGTGTCGCTACATCATAAAAATAATACCTACTTATCATTATAAATAATACAATACTTAAACATCAAAATAATTAAAATAATAGGTACCTATAGAATAAAGAAAAAGGACAATGGGCGGTTTCGTCCCAAGTGTTGTAACATTTTTCTACCTATATCATTTGAAAGATCTCAACAAGTATTATGTTTTTAAGCTATTGCATAGCTTCTATCGAGGGCCTTGAGCGCGGGGACCGAATTCAGAAATTCCGTAACGAAAAAAAACCTCACGCTCCCCACTCCGACGGGCACGGAGGTGTGGCTTGAAGGCCGTGCATTGTCTAACGTCGTTTCTTTTCGGCAGTCTTCGACACGGTGTTTGTGTGCGTGCAACTAGCCGTATTATACGACTCTACGAAGCTCGCACGAATCGAGACGAGCTGCTCCGAAATCGGACGAATACATAAGCAGCTGTTTATGAGAAAGTATATAGGTGTATAGGTATTTATGTATTTAAGAAAAAGAAATACTGCATAAATAAAATAAATAAATAATTATAATTGCATAAGTTGATACAAAATGCTATGCAATAGCTTTACCGCGGCAGTCCCCGAGTGCCACACGTCTTTTTTTTGTATGGGCATAACTCCGTATCTCGTGCAGGGAAACTGTTATAGTGGTATTATTAATTTCATAAAAATGCTAAATATATCTTAATTAATTAGTCTTTTAATAATTAGAGGACTAAAACCTTTTCTGACAATATGCACAGATGGCTACATAGTAGATGTGACTGGCCCTCATGCTGCTACGACTACAGATGCGACGATAATGAATGCCTATATTGAAAATGAAATAAATCCAATTCATTATGTCCTTCAAAATAATGATACATTTTTATTAGACAGAGGTTTCAGAGACGCCATATCAACCATATAGACTTGGGGCTATCAAGCCCACATGCCTCCAACAAAAGTTAGAAGTGAAAGCCAACTGAGTACAGTAGAAGCTAATAAATCAAGATTAGTTACAATCGTGAGATGGGTTGTAGAGGTAGTGAATGGGTGGATTAAGAGCGATTTTAAAATATTCAAACAAGATTATTTAATTCGGGCAATGACGCATTTATTCATTGATATACGCATTGCTGCTGCTTTTTTAATACTTTTAGAGAGCCTTTAAAACACCATCCTCGAGCTCACGAAATAATAGAAGTGCTAAATAGGAGAATTCATATGGCTAACAGTCTAAGTGACTATGTTATCGAAAATAATATAAATCGACAGCGAGCTTCTTGTGTAGGTACTATCACCGCAGATGACAATCAATTATTGCAATTTCCAATATTAGCAGAAGAAGATCTTTTATTAATTTCATTAGGAACTTATCAAATAAAACTTGCACGGTCTTATTTGAGTGAACACATAAGAAACGGCATATACACAATAGAAATATGCATAGGAGCTATTCTAAACCTTGTGCGATACAATATAAACATTTTAGACGGTATTCTTTTGAAGGGGCGGATAAAATCGGGACACGTATCTGGTAGAATTTATTATTCGTACATTTTGAATAACAATAGAGCAGAAACACCGAGAGAATCAATTGCTCATTATTATTGCTCTTGTTTGACTGGGAAGAGAACAGTAGGTACTTACGCTCACATAATGAGTATCATTTGGTACCTTGGCTGGGCAAGACACCAGCCAAGCATATTGTTACCGGCGACTTTTTTGGACGACATTGTTGTAGATAATGTCCATTATTAACGGATAGGTACTACTAATATAAATAAATATAAATACTGTGATACGATAAAGAAACTGATTGTTGTATCACAAGTACCAGTGTATATAAAGTGCATTGTTTAACCCTTTTTAAGGCAGAGGCGATATATTTCCCACCAAAATAAATTTTGAATAAGTATTTTTTTATGTAGGTTATCAAAGGAGTCATAATTTGTTGTACAGGCCACAAATGAGGTCTGGTTTATTATTAAAAAAAAAAAATGACGTTTGTGTGACATATTTATTTTTGGCGCCAATAGCTTTCAAAAATAGCGGTAATTTGGAAAGAAAATTTGTTACTCCGTGAATCTTCATATTTTTTATTTGAAAAGAGGTAAGAAACTGTTTTTTTTTATGTATTTATGTTTATTCTACAAGTTGTTTGCTATACCTTACGCGTTACTATCGTATTTAGATGTGAGAAGACTTTTTACTCGGTGGGAAAAATATTCCCGCTGCCCGTGGCGTGTTATGTACATTTGTTGAACTAGTTCCTTCTTTTCTCAGATTTTCATGAAAAATGTCGCGCTATTTGAATGAAAATGATATTGAGCAGATGTTGGACATACCCGATGATGGCTCAGAAGACGGATTTGAGTCTGATGAGGCAGAAGAGTTCAATGTGAATACTATACAACGGTTACTTGAAGCACCTGATGATTCAAGTGACCTTTTACAAAATTCTCCCACTCATTTGAATACTACCCCTAACAATTGTTTCGAGTCAGGTACATCTACAATAGCACTATGTTCACAATTAGATAACTCGCAGCCAGAAGAGCCTTTGATAGTACGGTCATCATCACCCTTAGAACAAGAATTGACTGATGAATCTGAATGTGAAGATGAGTCATGGGGGAAGGTTTTTTGGACATCCAGGCCAGATCCCGATGAATTTGATAAGGTGACAATAAAAGCTCGGTATTTATTGAATAGGAGAGCACGTCCAGTAGCGCATTTCAAAAAGTTTTTTAGTGATGAAGTCTTCGATTTGATTGTTACTCAGACAAACTTGTATGCGGAACAGCAAAATATAAAAAATTGGCAGCCTGTTGACACACAGGAAATTAGTGCTTTTTTAGGCATTCTCATTATAATGGGTTATCATATTCTTCCACATATCGATTTATATTGGTCATCGGATCCTGGATTTCGTGTGAATGAAATAGCTGAAGTTATGCCAGTAAAACGCTTCAAGAAAATTTTAGAGTCTTTGCATTTGAACGATAATAATCAACAACCAAGTAGAGAAGATGTAAATTTTGATAAATTGTATAAAATTCGTCCTCTTATATCTTTACTAAGTCAATCATTTCAAAACAATGCTTTCAATTCCTCTTCCCAAAGTATAGATGAGAGCATGATACTATTCAAAGGAAGGTCCAGTTTGAAGCAGTACATGCCGCTAAAGCCCATAAAAAGGGGCTATAAAGTGTGGTGCTGTTGTGATAGTAGCACAGGGTACTTGTATAACTATGAAATTTATACCGGTAAAACAGGACAAGGAACAGAAGAGGGTCTAGGGGCTAATGTCGTAAAGAAATTGTCAAGTAAATTAGCACAAGAAGATTTCAAGTCTCATGTTACATTCGATAACTTTTTTTGCGATTTTTCTCTCATGCAGTACTTGTATGAAAAAAATATTTATGCCACTGGAACAGTAAGAAGAAATAGAGCAATTTTACCTAACATAATAAAAAATAACACAAAAAGAAATGGCAGAAACAAAAGCCTAAAGTTGAAAAAAGGTGAATTCAAGTGGAGAACTAAACAAGATGTAGCATTTACTGTGTGGCAAGATACTAAAGAGGTTTTATTATTGACAACTGCATTTCATCCTAAAGTGGAAGTAACAACTGTACAAAGAACGCAAAAAAATGGCACCAGGGAAGCTGTAAGTTGTCCCATGGTTGTGAAAGAATACACCAAAAGAATGGGCGGTGTCGACCGTTTTGACCAAGTGAAGGGGACGTATGCTGTCGGAAGGAGAAGTAAACGCTGGTGGTTGCGGATATTCTACTTCTTGGTGGACGCAAGTTTGACAAACTCTTTCATTTTATATTCCCTAACGTCGAGAGTAGAAAAGCTTACCAACTTAGAATTTAGGGTGGCTGTTGCCAGAGGGTTGATTGGTGGCTATAGCAGCAGAAAAAGAAGATCAAGCTTGCCTACATATATCTGCAAGAAATCACGCATAGCATGCCCAGAGGTATATCAAAAAACTGTAAATGCTGTATCTGAAGAACTGCGGTTTGTAAACGTAGGTGACCATATGCCAGCAGAGTTGGAGACTTACCGACGCTGTAAATTGTGTAGCACAAATGTCAAAGATAAGCGTAGCAAAATAAAATGCAGCAAGTGTAATGTCCCTCTTTGCATCACGCCTTGTTTTGCACAATTTCATAGAAAATAATGTCTCAAATTGCGCTTGCATGTGGCTCTGTTGACGGGCAGTGGGAATATTTTTACCACCTATTTTTCCAAAACTTTCGAAATAATTAGTGTTTTTCTTCTAAGTTTATTTTTGTTATATAAATAAAAACATGCCAAAAATATAAGCGCAGGTTATTTTATTACTCTGAATCCTTCTGCCTTATAAAGGGTTAAGTTATTGAGAATTATTCAGCCATAATTTTACCATTTTCAACTGTGTGTTTATTAATAACTGTCTAAAATAACGATTACTGACTGTGATTACTGTACAATTATTATGAACGTAATAAGTACCTATGTGAGTATGTAACACAAAATGTAAAAAAGTCTGTAAAGCATTATTTAATACAAAAACGGTTTTTTTCATCTACACCCCAGAACTTTTGACCTGCACACAATTATAATAAAAACTTGAATTATTCATAAAATAAAAACTTAAGTGAACATGTTTAAACTAGTCGCAACATGTTACAAGGGTTGGGACGCAACCCATACAATAATGCCCAATGTTCTTTAAGATTGGATGTCCAAATAATGATTTTTAACTATAGATTTAAACGTAGCTAACGTTTGGACTCCTATTATCTTCAGGTAAAGAATTCCAAAGTCGTATAGCAGCGACGGTAAACGATTAGTGAAAGAAATCTGTGGAGTGCTGTGGCATTTTCGGTTTTAAAGTCTGATAACCACAAGCACAGATAATATAATAAAGCCTCAAGTATCTATTATGTGTATCGTGCATGTACTCCAAACGTTTTTTTAAGATAGGAAGGATTTTTAAGATAGGAAGGAAGGGGTTAAACAGTATACCGTACCGCAAAGAAAGAATATGAACATTCCGGCGACAACGTATTGAGAAACATAATTATATTAGCGAAGGCCATTATGAATCCTATACAAACATTGTAGAGACGCTCTAATTTATCTAGTTGGTATTCGACGAGATCGAGATATCTGACATCTGCGTAGTCAAGTATGGGCACCAATCTTGAAGGTTAATTGCAGAATTATTGTTCTACGATTGATTCCACAAAGGAGCTTCCACTAACAACTGCAAATACTAATGGGCTTATTCATAATGACTTATCGGAGGTTTAAAAGTTCGTTAAAATCGGTTCGCGAAAATTGTCAAAACTTGTTATTCATAATAGTCTTTTTACGATAAAACGTTTATTATCTCTCCGATAAAATCTCCGTTTAAACCTCTAATAAGTCATTATGAATAAGGCCATATATGTTAGCAGGAAGGTTTTGTATGATAGGGCTTAAAGCATGTGTAAATGCACATAGCCACGTTGCACGTTTTGCAATACGTGACTGTTCGCTTTCCACAAATAGAGCATTTGCGCTTGAATCGGTCTGGCTTAATTAGATCGTACTGCGCTGGAATATGCAAAGGCACAGTAGTTAAGATAGAAGAAGAAGAAGTGGTTTTAGGTGGACAGTGGACTGCTAACAAACTTGTAATGAGCATCTTCCGGAATTGGCGATACGTCAGCATGAAAGTTGCGCCAGTAGTAGAAAAGTTGAAAGACAACCGTCTGTCCTGGTATGGGCAAGTAATGAGGAGGGATGAAGGTCATTTAAGCCAAAAGATGATGAATATGAACGTTGATGGTCGGAAAAGGAAAGGAAGACCAAAGAAAAGAAGGATGGACTGTGTGAGATACGATATGAAAGTAAAAGGTGTTGATGAGAGTATGACGGCTGATAGGAGAGGCTGGAAGGAAAAAACATACTGCGCCGACCCCAAGTAGCTTGGGATAAGGGCAGGAAGAAGAAGACGAAGGGACATACATACAAAAATAACGACTTTGTCTTATAATAAGTAAAGAAGATTTAGGCAAACATAATTTCCTTTCTTAATTGAAGAAGAGAGATAATATATGATTGTTTTTATTAATTTAATTGAAAAAACTTACATAGCTATTTTGATAAAACTGCGTACAGTTTGTCTATAAAGTCGTGACATTAATGTTTGAGGAACTAACAATAATCATGTGTCTGGCAACACCAAACATCAGTACATCTGTTGTCAATGCTGTCATCGAGTTTGAGTTCCAGCAAACACTAGAAAAGTTTTCCTTTCTTAATATTTATTGTTATTATTAAACTACAATAAATTTAGATAAAACTACGCAGAAAGGTTGAAAAATGAGTAAAGTAAATAGGAGTGGGACGCGGGAAGTGATTTTCAAAGTTTACCAGCGATGTTTAGCGGAGTACGAAGCTGGACGAATTTTGTGTGATTTGGACGATATTTACGGACGAACAGCATCTATGACTGGTATGTAATCATGTTATTGTTTGTTTTTAATCTGCCTGAAGTTAAAATTAACTGAATTTACGGTTTGGAGAGCGAGAAAAGGTATTGTTTACATTGCAGATATTTAGGTTATATTGACATTGTAAGTAGGTCATAATTAAAGTACGACCATAATTTTTGATACATAGGGTTATTACAACTCAGTCCATTCAGTTTTTCTACCAATTCTGAATTTGAATTAATTGCTTCATGTCAATAAGTTATTATTCCATTTGTTTATGTACATTCCTTTTTACTACTTATGTTGTACAGTATTACACCTGAGATATGGAAAAATTGCTGCCATCACGTCAAAACGCTGGAAAGAGAGTACTACGAGCGAGGACATCGCCTGTATGAAGACATAGACGAATTGACTATTCGCTTAGGCAATGATAGCAACAGTGATGACAGCAGTTGCTGTAGTAATTAATGACAGCGCTGCTGATGAAAGTGGCAATGCAATATTCCTTGATATTGAATATTTGGAATCTGATGATGAGTCAGATGAGTGAGAGTGATTATTTTTAAACTATAATTATTTTATTTTGGTTCTGTAATAAAATTATATGTAATGTATAACTAATGTGTCATATTTATTTACTCATTTTACTTAAACGGACTCCCTAGCCTTTGTCCCAACTACGTTGTTGTCGGAATTCAATGTAACCACATTCGGCCGAACATCAGTATTTTACACGCAGCGACTGCTTTCTGACCTCCACAACCCAGAACGAGGCTATACGATGTTCAATGGTTCGACCAACGTTAGAGATTTTTGGCTACTGGGACTCTGACCACCCGTAAGTTACTTTGACAATCGTTACGGCCCGTAACGATTGTCAAAGATGTTCCAAATGATAACCGGGACCGATGGCTTAACGTGCTCTCCGAGGCAAGGAGGAAACTCAAGATGTTAAGATGGCCACCCATCCCAGACCAACCATAGTAATCGTTGCTTAACCTTGATAACGACGGATCTTTCTGGCCGTAACTGTCCCCCGAGCTCCACGTACTTATATGTATATATATTATTATTACCTCATACATAATATATTAAAGAAGTATTAGTATCAAAATCATTTTGTCATACTATAAAGAGTTGCTACATGCACGACAGCAGCGCCATCATTTATTTTCACGACTTTATAGACTGACTGTACATTAAAATTTCGTTAACATCTGCGTGTAATGAAGCGTAAATATGGCCTAGATTCTTTTATTTTTATCATGGCAGCACCGACCGACCGTGGGAATTTATGAGATAAACGTAACTTTCGATTTGTTTTGTATTGTTGTCAAATGTTTTTTGCCACCTGTATTCACGTAATTAGATTCAGACATTTCAAATTAGAATCTCTTCCTCATAGAAATCATGCCAATTGGAGTTCGATTGTGGTTATTTGTGTGATATTATTTTTATTGTGAATTGATATTACTGATAACACTGACAATAAAATGTCAATAACATTCATTGCAGACTTGCAGTGACGTTTCGTATTCGGGATCGGGAATGTGAAAAAATTAGAATTCTTTTTAAATCTACCTACCTTAAAATGGATTATTTATGCTCTGAACTAGTGATAAAATAAATAAATTAGTTAATTCAAAGTATATATTTATTGAAGAACTATATCAAAATGACTACAAAAGAGCTTTACACGAAGGTAAGATCTATTTTGTTTTCTGTTTTTCATTTGTAATGAAAGCTATTATACCTCTTTCACTGGCTTAACTTTTAAAAAATATATCCGCTTTTGTTTTAACTCTTTACATCAAATAAATACAATACTGTTTACATATATAGAGACCTTACCTTTTTGTGGACGTCATTTTCGTCGTGTAAATACACGACTGCTAATTTCTGCATAGCTAAAATATAATTTTTGCTTGTCTGCATATTGTAAAGATAACATACATTTTTTTAATAAAGTTCCGGTATGATGTCAGCTGCAAACTGGACATGTTTGTTCTTTATTTAAAAACCTTAATATTTGATTTTTAAATTCTGTTCGAATTTTAAAATATTATGAAAAAAATATGTTTTTTATTTGCTGACAGTACAGTAAAATGATTATTTACTAGTTACATTACTTAGTTTACTATTTTTACAATATCATAAATAATTTAAACATAATTTCACACATTATGAGCACACATGTAAGATAATTATGCATGTAAGTGCTATATGAATGATAATGATCTTAAATCTTATCTTAATTAATTGGAATGAAATATTGTTCTGTGTAATGATTTGACTACCTACAATATTCATATTTGTTATTAATACAAGTATAACAATAACTTATTTTAAGACTAGAGGATTTTGCATCAATTTATTAATTTATACATAGAAATTTAGTTACGGAATAAATTCTGTGTTTATTAAAAATACCGGTTATTAGGCTCCCTGGAGCTCTGATTTTAACATGTTTTTATTGGCTTCAAACATTTCTATCAATGTATTAATCTATGTAACGGAATCTATGAAAGTAATTTCCACCTACTTGCAGTGATTTGTTGGATAGATCTGAAATGCTGCACACATATTATGGACTGATGACAATACAATAATTTTAAAAAAGTTCAGGATTATCAAGCATGTTTTGTTGTTTTTAAATTAGCAAATAATTATATTATATACATACTAATTGTTAGTAGTCCATTTATGTTTTAGTTAATTGAGGCTCAGTTGTGCAAGCAGAATCAGCATTCATTCAGCAGAATCATTTGCATATTAAAGTTATTCTATTTGTGCCAGGGTGCCCGAATATGGGTGGAGCATCCAGAGAAAGTATGGGAGAGTGCTACGGTGACTTCAGACTACCGATCTGGAGTTCTCATAGTCAAGATCGACCAGACTAATGATATAAGGCAGATTAAGGTTAGTATGTGACTATTAGTAGCAAAAAGAACTAATGTAAGTTGACTGGTAGATAATGCTTTTAGCATTAAATTTTTTCATTAAATTTGCCTATGCAAAAAATTACGCTGTGAGTTTAAAAAAAAATATAGGCAAGTTTCTGTAATTCTAGGTAAAGCGCTATAATTCTAATTTTTAAGACAGGTTAACTCTAGCAAATATTATGGATGAGGGTTATTTAAATTTTTTCCATTTTTTCAAAGCTGTATAAATATATTTTCGTAACTCATTAAAACTAACAACCAATTAATTGATTTCAGATTTTGCTGTAGTATTGTCTACAACGCCTAAACCGACATCCCTATTTTCATAAATGTAGTAAAGCAAGTAATCTCATTGAATCAACGAGCGTCCTGGTATCTCCTAAAAGTCTTGAGCATAACCGCAAAAGCATAACCTAAACCGCCATATTCCCTAGCAGAAAAACTGAAACAAATATTTGAACCAAAAGTGATTCCGAATTACGCCAATTCTTTGCGTTTATGTATTGTATGGTAATGTGGTGACGGATTAATAATAAAAGTGTCACCACCTCTTTTCCAGCCCAGGGTCCTGTAAAAGTCAGCTAAATCCTATTGTACTGTACATAAATAAAATCCTCTGTGAGAGACGGAAAACTTGAAAATAAGCTTTGTACCAAACAGTGGAACCTTTATGGGCTTGAGATGGAGAGAGATTTGTTTCGTATATATTGGTTAATATGTGTAAATGTTATATTAAACCAGATATCAGATGAAAGCAAGATGCCGCCACTACGGAATCCTTCACTGCTTATAGGACAGAATGACCTAACATCGCTTTCCTACCTACATGAGCCGGCCGTACTACATAATTTGAGAGTCAGGTTAGTTTTTTCTATTTCATAATAACAGTGATGAATTCAGGGCTGAGATTCACCTGTATGAACTGGACACTAGCCTAATGGGGTCGGAATCGAATCTGGGCGGATTAGTCACTTAGCAGAAATCTATACTAATATTATGAAGCTGAAGAGTTTGGTTATTTGAACACGCTAATCTCAGGAACTACTGCTCCGATGGAAAATTACTAAATGCCACGCATAAGAAGTTGCGGACAACGGCTAGTAGCTGATACGAACTCCGCGTCTGTAGGGGCCTGCGGTTTAGACCATGTAATTAAATGTAAAAGCTGTTCCTAGCCTTCATAACTTGCTATAGGCCCCGCGTCAGTTTATTCCCGTACTAAATAGCGAAGTTACAAATTAAAAGAAACCAGCCATTTTTTCAAATAAAAAAAATATAGACACTAATATTTTCTAACATTTGCGCGACTTATTTGTTCAAATAAAATCAAGTCACCATGGTAACTGCAAAGTCTCCGAAACGTCGAGCTAAAATTAAAAACAAATACCTACACGCGTGGAAATCCGTAAAAAGAGGTTTTATTTGAAAAATAGATACCTTAATAGAAACCATATTATAGAAATAAAAGATGAGAGAAAAAATATGTTACGGATGACGGTATTTACTTAATAGAAAACCAAGTGGTTAGTTTATTTAAATAATAAACAGTATAATTTAATAATTACTTATTATAAAACAAACTTGTTATTTTTGTATGTATGTTCCTATGTGAGTTTATATCTTTGAAACTACGCAACGAATTTTAATGCAGTTTTTTTCAATTGATAGAATGGTTCAAGAGGATGGCTTTTTTGTATATGTATTTAATAAGGTTTGGCGTCTTAATTCCACGCGTACGAAGTTGCGGAGCGTTGCATCGCGGAAATCCGTTCTATGAAACTTTAAACACACATACCTACACTTAAATTTTATTTATTTATATAAATGAAGTCATAGACAATAATTTGTTTATTTTTCTGTATTTGAATAGTTAACACTTGAATAAACATTGAGTCAGCTTCGGTATTTTGTGAGATTGGAAATATTTATTCACATATTTAACTTTATGTCCTAAACGTTTGTAGATAAGGTTTGAATTTTAACGTAGTGTTAAAGTCGTAACTATATATCCTGTATGATAAATAATTTAAAATTTGTACAAGGATTTTAATTTATGACATGACACTTTATTTGGGAATTTTATTGTATGGGTTCATGGATCTATGTACTTCTATACTAATATCATAAAGCTGAAGAGTTTGTTTGTTTGAACGCGCTAATCTCAGGAACCACTTGTCCGATTTGAAAAATTATTTTAGTGTCGGATAGTTCATTTATTAAGGAAGGCTATATAACATCACACTGCGAGCAATAGGAGCGAAGCATCAGGGATAGGAGTTGCAAAAAGAGGGGAAAAATTTCAAAATTCTACACGTATGAATAGGCGGCAACGGCAACCAATAAAACAGAAGGCTATATAATATCACGCTGCGACCAATAAGAGCGAAGCAGTAGTGAAAAATGTTGTGAAAACCAGGGTTTTATTTCCGGAACTAAATTCCACACGTACGTCGCGGGCAGCAGGTATATAATGTAATAAAAATTGGTCAAGTGCGAGTCGGACTCGCGCACGAAGGGTTCCGTACCATTATCTATGCAACATAAGGCAACGTTATTAGTATCGAGCAAGAAACGGTAAAAAAATCATGTTTGTTGTATGGGAGCCCCCCTTAAATATTTATTTTATTTTATTTTTAGTGTTTGTTGTTATAGCGGCAATAGAAATACATCATCTGTGAAAATTTCAACTGTCTAGCTATCACCGTTCTTGAGATACTGCGTACGGAACCCTAAAAATCATGTTTGTTGTATGGAAGCCCCCCTTAAATATTTATTTTATTTTATTTTTAGTATTTGTTGTTATAGCGGCAATAGAAATACATCATCTGTGAAAATTTCAACTGTCTAGCTATCACCGTTCTTGAGATACTGGGTACGGAACCCTAAAAATCATGTTTGTTGTATGGGAGCCCCCCTTAAATATTTATTTTATTTTATTTTTAGTATTTGTTGTTATAGCGGCAATAGAAATACATCATCTGTGAAAATTTCAACTCTCTAGCTATCACCGTTCTTGAGATACAGCCTGGTGACAGACGGACGGACGGACGGACGGACGGACGGACGGACGGACGGACAGCGAAGTCTCAGTAATAGGGTCCCGTTTTTACCCTTTGGGTACGGAACCCTAAAAACCCGGTCAAGCGTAAGTTTGAGTTGCACACAAAGGGTTCCGTAGCCTCTTTATCATAAGATATTCGCCTTGCGTCCGACCCCTTCTCCTTCTACAGCCCATTTACGTCCCACTCTCGGGCACGGGCCTCCTCCACTTTGGGCGGGATTATGGTCTACTGTGCCGCGCTGACCAGGCGTGTTGGCACAGGGTTTATTTTCGAGTTTTCCGTCTCTCACAGAAGATGTTATCTGTGTGCAATATCCCTTAGCTGACTTTTACAGCACCCTTGGGAGGAGATGGGGTGGTGACACTTGTATTCTTAATCCTTCACCATACGGACAACCCCAACCTTAATTGACGAGATGCCAGACACATGGATAAAGGCAGGTAGCATCAACTGATATACATAAACTGTGAAATTTTCAGCTCTCTAGCTAGTATTCGCATAACTTTGTCGTAGGTTTTCCGAGTGCCGACTTTACAAACACAGAGTAATTAGAATTTTTTAAATAAAATTTTTGAATGGGTGTGTTTTAACCTCCAACAGCCTTTGGTTGCTTTCCATTTAGTTAACACAGAGGGACTCTGCGTTACATTGTGAAACACTGCCAAACACTGTGTAAAAGTTTAAATGAAACAGCTAGTTGTCTCAAAATAACACTAGAGTGCATCAATATCGCAAAATTAAGGGCGTTTTTTTACCTAAATGCAAGTTCCTTGACAAAGTCTTGGCTCAATAATTTATAAACATAACCTTCCAATAAGTTAAAGAACTTTGACAATTTGTGGGCAAATAAATAATTGTTTTGTAATAATACTACTTTTGTTTAATAATAATTATTTGAACCAACTATAATTTTAAAGTAAGTAATGTTCAATAAATTAAATATAAGCATTAAGAGGATACCAAAATAGCTTCGTGCATTTTTCTACGTACGAAGTTTCCATTGTTTCTTTAGATTGAATGGCTAGAGCTCTAATTTATAAGTATATGTTTTTTCAATATATGATCTAGGATCGCATAAACTCAGAAACGTGATTGAAAAAAGTTTTCTCGATAGAAAATTTTAGCGAAACAACCTCTCTAATTTTTTATTTTTTTCATTTGTCGGTCTATTATCGCGTATTAACTAATGAAATAACTTTAAAAACATAAGTAACTATTATATATAGAAACACGTAAATCAGAATTAAAATATATTTAGTAGATTTTGAGTAAACAAAAAAAATATCCCTAATTCTTCATTTTCTATACCTACTAGCTGTGTTAATATGTACATGTCGACGATAATATTGATGTAGGCCCTTAAATAGCCAAACCAAATATGTTTACTCTCAAAATACCACTTTTTCGAGTGTCGAACAGTGTACGGCTGTGTTCAACAGTGTCGTTGATGGAAAGCGCTTTATCGAGCACTTCGTTACACTGCGTCACTTTTTGTATTAATTGGAAAGCAACCCATGATAATAATAATAAATTTTTCCACAGATTCTGTGATCGTAACGCCATCTACACATATTGTGGCATTGTATTGGTAGCAATCAACCCTTACTATGATTTACCTATTTACGGTAAGTTATTGAAAAAGTTCAGAAAAATCATGCCTCTAGTGGTTCATCAACGGACTGCTGTTTACGAGGTCGCGGGTTCGAATCCCGCTCGGGACAATCATTTGTGTGATATTTATAATTGTCATAGAAATGTTTGTCTTGCGTCTGAGTACTATGTATTATAAGTATGTATTTACAAAAGAAAAGTAGTTTAAGTATTATATCCGTATTCTGGTACCCATAACACAAGCATATAAGCTTAGTTTAAGACCAGAGGATGTTGTGTGTCCATGAATATTTATTTATTTATTTATAGATACTATCATATTAATTACAAAACTTCATGTTCTTAGTTCAAGTTGTTTTAATTTTGTCAGTCAATCAATCATAACTATGATCACAGGTGATGAAACAATAATGGCATATCGAGGTCAGGCTATGGGTGATCTAGACCCTCACATCTTTGCTGTGTCAGAGGAGGCTTACACCAAGCTGGAGAGGGAGAGAAGGAATCAGAGTATTATTGGTGAGTTGAATAACTATATTATAACGCTTTTTTCGCATAGGATTTTGGGTAGTATTTTGGAACGGGGATGATTTCTATCCGTAATCTTATACTGTTTATTGGTATGAGACGACACTGGTACCAATTCTACGTGCTACTACTTAACTTAAAACTTAAATTAAAAATGAAAACAACTATGGCCTATTTTGGTTAATTGGTAATTTCGTTGTGGACATTTTTATTGATCAAAATCGTTAGTCTATAATATAAATTTTTTTTTATAAAAAAACTTCTGTTACAATTGCCGAATTGTGTTATTAACACTATCAATTTTCACTTTTTAATTAAGTTTAGTTGTGCAATCAGTACCACTGTCTGTACGTAACGAAAACCAGCGTAATGGCATCCATCGCTGTTACATTTTTTTTTCAGGCTGGTTCTCCTAACGATACTAACACCCGTATTCACAAACAATATTTACTTAAGTAAGTACTTAAGTGTTGATCAATGCACTGTGCAAAGGGTAATACTTCTCAGTGCGTTCCGTTCATCGGGCCTTTGTATTCATAGACAAAACTTAGCTATGCGTTCAGTTTAACAAACGCATAGTGCGCTTCACCACAATAAGTATTGTTTGTGAAATGATTTTGCTACCCCTGTGCGTCCATGCCTACTATGAGACCTCACAGTAACGTTTGTGAATACGGCTGTAAGTTCCGTTTTTAAAAAACCAATTTTTACGGATCTTGACGCGTATATTTGTTTTAAATTTTAGTTTTAAGTCGTATTGTTCAATACTCGAAAGTTTAATACCCATTACATGAGCATTACGCTTAATTTAGGATTATAGGTTATTATGTACTGTCTATAAATATGTATTTTTTTTTACTAGTGAGTGGTGAATCAGGTGCTGGTAAGACAGTATCAGCTAAGTATGCAATGAGATACTTCGCAGCAGTCGGTGGTAATGCGAGTGAAACACAAGTTGAGAGGAAAGTGTTGGCTTCCAGTCCTATTATGGAGGTAAGTTACTGTTAGTTGGGTAAAAGATTTTTTGTTTTTACATTTCACCCAATGTCCTCTGGTCCCAAGCTAAGCTTATATGCTTGTGTTATGGGTACCAGAATACGAATATACTACATATACTACTTTTTAGGGTTCCGTACCCAAAGGGTAAAAACGGGACCCTATTACTGAGACTTCGCTGTCCGTCCGTCCGTCCGTCCGTCCGTCCGTCCGTCCGTCCGTCCGTCCGTCCGTCCGTCCGTCCGTCTGTCACCAGGCTGTATCTCAAGAACGGTGATAGCTAGAGAGTTGAAATTTTCACAGATGATGTATTTCTATTGCCGCTATAACAACAAATACTAAAAATAAAATAAAATAAATATTTAAGGGGGGCTCCCATACAACAAACATGATTTTTAGGGTTCCGTACCCAGTATCTCAAGAACGGTGATAGCTAGACAGTTGAAATTTTCACAGATGATGTATTTCTATTGCCGCTATAACAACAAATACTAAAAATAAAATAAAATAAATATTTAAGGGGGGCTCCCATACAACAAACATGATTTTTAGGGTTCCGTACGCAGTATCTCAAGAACGGTGATAGCTAGACAGTTGAAATTTTCACAGATGATGTATTTCTATTGCCGCTATAACAACAAATACTAAAAATAAAATAAAATAAATATTTAAGGGGGGCTCCCATACAACAAACATGATTTTTTTACCGTTTCTTGCTCGATACTAATAACGTTGCCTTATGTTGCATAGATAATGGTACGGAACCCTTCGTGCGCGAGTCCGACTCGCACTTTACCAATTATTTGTAAATACATACATATAATACATAGTAAACACCCAGACGCAGTACAAACATTTGGATCATATTTATAAATATCACACAAATCATTCAGTTGGTTGAAAATCTCCGATCTTGGGACTAAAGAAATATATTAGGGGTCCTTACATAAAGGTAAAAGGGCCCCATTATGTTTTCAGCTCTCTAGATTTGTTGTGGTGACTGATTAAGAACACAAGGGTAGCTGGTTAGCTACCCTTGTGTTCACAAGCACCCTAGGAAGGAAAGGGGTTCCTTTCCTTCCTAGGGTGCTTGTAAAAGCCTGCTAAAGAATATTGTATACTGGCTGTTGCCCGCGACTCCGTCCGCGTGGAATTTGGAAAATATTTTTTTTCGCAATAAAGGGTAGCCTATGTCCTTTCTCAGGGTCTAAAGATTGTCTGTGCCAAATTTCATCAAAGTCGGTTGAGAGTTTTAAGCGGGAAAGCGTAACAGACAGACAGACAGAGTTACTTTCGCATTTATGATATTAGTAGGGATAAATAAAGTCCTCTGTAAGAGACGAAAAACTCGAAAAAAAATCCTGTGCCAACAGGCTTGGTCAGCGCGGCATGGTAGACTATAATTTTATCCGAATTGGAAGATGTCGGTGCTCAATAGTGGGACGTTAATGGGCTGGAGAGAGAAATAGAATGGCTAAATAAGTTCTTTGCCGTGTGTGTCATACTTTTCGCAGTTTTCCGTCTCTCACAGAGGATGTTATCTGTGTGCAAGATCTCTTAGCTGACTTGTACTGCACCCTGGGAAAGAAAAATGGTGGCGACACTTGTGATTTTAGGAGGGAGGAAAAAGGATGATGACAGTTGTATTCTTAATCCGTCACCAAACGGTAAATGTGGACATTACGAACACTTTAATTTTGAAGTAATTTATTAATTTTGCAATTGACGTGCTATGCTTTTACTTAATAAATTAAATTATGGTGGAATAAAAGTGATTACCGCAAGCGGGACTTGAACCCACGACCTCTGAATACCGTTCCGTAGCTCTTCCAGAGCTACGGAAGAGCTTGGAAGAGCTACGGAACGGTATTCCGGGGTCGTGGGTTCAAGTCCCGCTTGCGGTAATCACATTTTCCCCCATAATTCAATTTATTAAACTTAAATTTTATTTATTAATTCTGATAAATATATTTTTTTAGGCAATAGGTAACGCAAAAACTACCCGCAATGACAATTCATCAAGATTCGGCAAGTTCATAGAGATACACTTCGATAGCACGTACAGGATATCCGGTGCGAGTATGAGGACTTATTTGTTGGAGAAGTCCCGGGTTGTGTACCAGAGTGGAGCAGAAAGGAATTATCACATTTTCTATCAGCTGTGCGCCGCGGCACATTATATGCCGGAACTTAAATTGGGTTAGTATAAAACTGACAGAAATTTTTGGATTAAAAGGGTTAATTGGAAACGCTCTCGAAGACTTGTAAGCGAAGACGCCGTTGGGGATTATAGACTCGATCTCATTAAAAGTATATTAATATTTTTTAGGGTTCCGTACCCAAAGCGTAAAAACGGGACCCTATTACTGAGACTTCGCTGTCCGTCCGTCCGTCCGTCTGTCACCAGGCTGTAACTCAAGAACGGTGATAGCTAGAGAGTTAAATTTTCACAGATGATGTATTTCTATTGCCGCTATAACAACAAACACTAAAAATAAAATAAAATAAATATTTAAGGGGGGCTCCCATACAACAAACATGATTTTTTTACCGTTTCTTGCTCTCATACAACAAACGTGATTAATTAAGTATTGTGTGTTGTTTGCTCATTTATTAATAACGTGCCTTATGTTGCATAGATAATGGTACGGAACCCTTCGTGCGCGAGTCCGACTCGCACCTGACCAATTTTTTTATATGTTGTTATTTTCGGATCTTCCAAACAATATGCACAGTTTTAGCAATTTCAATTGCATATTTATGTCGAGTTTTGGCTGTCAGATTCTTGTTATAGAAATACCACTAAAATGTTTTGCATATAATTATTAAATATGTAGAAACAATTGTCATCATCAAGATTTGGGAGAGGCGGTGTGGCTTCAAACCGCAAACAAACTACACTCTTGGAATCTCCTTGCCGGGTCATGGGAAGGCTCAAGGCACTACCATAGCCCGGTAGGGCTGAAGGAGAAATAAGGAAAAAACCCTTGGAATCTGTAAATTAGTATATGTGTGCTTAATAAACTCTTAAAATACCTATTGTTTCAGATCACCAAGATTCGTTCCACTATTTAAACCAAGGCGGCAGTCCGACTATAGACGGTGTTGATGATTTTGTCACTTTTAATGAGACCAAAGCTGCGCTCGTTACTTTAGGTGAGTCTTTCTTATGAGAAGTGGGATAGTTATACTTCGAAACTTTTCAGAAGTGGGATAAATTATGATAAGATTAAACCTATAGAAATTGTACAATCAGCCTACGAAGTATCTGAATATTATGTAATTTATTTGGCAAATAAATTTGTTTGCATAATTTTACTACATATTTAGAATTGTTAATAAGAGAGATATAGTGATCATTGTATTTGGGCAAATATGGTCTGAGCAAAACAATGTGCTGCACTTCTAACCATCGTGCGGTGGTGGTCATACAACCAGATATATTAGTGTAAATAAACACAAGGAAATATGTTTAGATCTCAACAAATGTCGCCCTATAGTCTCTGCCTATACACATGAAAAAAGGCCTGAAGGCATGACAATGATGAAGAAGAATATGTTTACCTTGTTTACCCTATTCTTCTTCTCAGCAGAGTAATTTCCAGGATTAGGCACGAGCCGCCATTACTTTTGTTCTACTTATGCCTCGCTGATCATCTTGGCATAGGGTTTGGTTTAGAGTTTTCTGTGTCTTACAGAGGGTGAAGTAGATAGCCTACTTATATTCCCATAACTGGCTCTTATAGTACCCTGTATAAAATGAGAGACGTGACAACTGTATTCTGGCAATAATATTTGTGTAACAGGTGTAACAGAATCTGAACAACAGGACATGTTCAAGATCCTATCAACAATCTTACACCTTGGTAATGTGGAACTGTTAGGCAGCGACCCTGATGCTCCACCCGGCACTGAATGTGAGGACGGGGCTTATATTAGTGTAAGTATTTGGTAATTTTGTGTATAGGTTTCCAACAGGTATTTTCTTATTGGCTTGAGATTTCCGTGCAGGAATTTATTTTTTCTTTTTATTCTACACCAAAAATTTTTTAAATAAAAATATTTTTTTATACTACAAGGCTGACATACAAGCATACTGCTCGCCTGATAGTTGGAGATTACCGTAGCATATGGACATTTCAAGAGTGTAAATATCACTGGATACAAGCTGCACGACGCTGCTCGTTGTCTCACTATATGGGAGAGGCCTATATTCAGCGGTGGTCGCAGAAAGGTTAATGGATGAATGGAAACATATTGCCATATTTTCTCTCCTACGTATTGTTTGTTAATCCCATACTATTGTTAGATCAAGTATCAGAATTCACACGATAAACGCACGTTGAACGCGCGTTTTTGTTACGTGGCATTTTTTATGTAAAATGATTGTTTTCTTTAAGCCCAGAGCGTTAATTATACGCTGGCACGTGCGTTATACGCTTACTATTCGTATGAAGCTTGGATTAAGAAATAGGTTTAGTGTGTTCTAATTTAGTTATCCTAGTTGTTGATTTAAAACTAGCACGGGCGTTTAACCTGCGTAGTTCGTGCGCGGCTTTCTTATTGCATAAATTATTTTCCAGAGCTCGGATAAACACCTTGCCATAGTTTGCTCTCTCCTGGGTATATCCCGTGCGGAGTTATCCCGATGGTTAACTCACCGACGCATAGCGTCCGCGCACGAAGTGATCGTCTCCCGCACGGACGTTAAACGCGCGTTGTTCGTGCGTGACGCGCTCGCTAAGTGTCTGTATGGCGAGTTGTTCGCTTGGCTCGTCTGTGCTGTTAATAGAGCGCTACATACTAAACATGATAATAGACATTTTATTGGTAAGTATACATGATTTTACACTTCTATTGTATTTATACATGGTGTTTGGTTTTTTGGTAAACAAAAAGAAACTCCCTATACATATACATACCTAGTCTATATAGGATGTTTCTTTTAGTGACATATGTATACAGTGTTTTGTATTGAATATTTTGTAAAAAATGTAAATAACAAAGAAAAAGATTGATTATTTACTGACAAAGTTTTCTTATATGTTAAAGTCCTATTTAAATTTATACAGAGTCTTAGATAACACTCCTAAACTAAGATTTGATTTGATTAAACACTTTAGTAGTTAGTTAAACTAGTGGTTAAGAGAAGTGTTACATAAAATTTTTTTTTTTTTACATCTAATACCACTAATCTAAAATCGCCTGTAAAACATGATATACAAACAGTATATTTCCCAGGTGTTCTCGATATATATGGTTTTGAGACGTTCGAGATCAATTCCTTCGAGCAATTCTGTATCAATTACGCGAATGAGAAGCTACAACAACAGTTCAACTCGCACGTCTTCAAGTTGGAACAGGATGAATATATTAAGGTAATTTCGATTTATACCATCATCACAAAATATTTATAACTAGCTGTGCCCCGCAGTGTTACCCACGGTAAAAAGGATAAAAAAGCGCTCGTAAAAGCCAGCTAAGGAATATTGTACATAGATGACATCCTGTGTGAGAGATGGAAAACTTGACCAAACCAAAAAACCCTGTGCCTACAAGCCTGGTTAAGAGGATACCAAAATAGCTTCGTGCATTTTTCTACGTACGAAGTTTTCATTTTTTCTTTAGATTGAATGGCTAGAGCTATAATTTTTAAGTATATGTTTTTTCAATATATGATCTAGGATCGCATAAACTCAGAAACGCGATTGAAAAAAATTTTCTCGATAGAAAATCTAGGCGAAACAACCTCTCTTATTTTTTATTTTTTTCATTTGTCGGTCTATTATCGCGTATTAACTAATGAAATAACTTTCAAAACATAAGTAACTATTATATATCGAAACACGTAAACCGGATTTAAAATATTTTGAGTAAACAAAATAAATATCCCTAATTCTTCATTTTCTATACCTACTAGCTGTGTTAATTGGTACATTTCGACGATAATATGGATCTAGGCCCTTAACGTAGCATAGTAGAGAAAGAAAGAAATAAAGAGAGAAAGAAAGAAAGAGAAGAAAGCCTCTGCCCAACAGTAGGACGTGAATGTGCTGAGTAGGAGGAAGGAGTTTAAAAAGTTATACACACTAGATTTTTTTCTTTACGGACATATGATTCAACGTCCTCTGGTCCCAAGTAAAGCTTATTTGCTTTAAGTTTTAGGTATTAGAAAGCGGATGGGGTCAGACATTGTTGTGTGAAATGTCCATAATTTAAATTATTTACAATTTATTTATTTACATAAGCTTAAATAAACAGCAACAAATTCTAATCATAATTATTGCTTTTTTATTATTATTTGACACAGTAAAAATATTGACGAGCTTAAGTGTTAATGTGTGGAACAAAACCATAGCGCTTTAAAAACTGTACAACGCCATCTATCGAGCGTAGAAGTTAACTTCTGTTTGTTAAGGTTTGATTTCTTAATTTCACGCGTGCGAAGTCGCGGGCAACAGCTAGTACATTATAGTTTCTTTTTTTATTGTATCTGCTATAGTATTTAATATTTCTCTACAGGAACAAATATGTTGGAAAATGATAGATTTCTACGACAATCAGCCGTGTATAGACTTGATAGAAGACCGCCTGGGTATTCTAGCACTCCTAGACGAACAGTGCCGAGTGCCTGGCGGAAGTGATGCTGGTTTCGTAGCCAAGTTACATCAGTCGTGTCAGAACTACCCACATTTTATGAAACCTAGATTTGGGAATGCTGGTAAGAAAATGTTTAATCTAAATTATTCTCCACTTCACATTTATGGTGACTTCTTTGTTGTTTTTATCAAGTTCTCGTTCTTTCTATGTAAATATGTAAGCTACCCATGGCTATTTTTTTCTTTTGGAGTAGCGGCTTATTAGGCTATGTTACGCCTGGTATCACTGTGGCCAGATTGATCTATTGTGATCGCACTTGATACGCACGAAATATCGTGCAGACACTACCCATATTTTATGAAACCTTAGTTTGGGAATGCTCGTTAATCTTTATCCGGTCTAAGTTTTTCTTTCTGACCTATAAATAAGTTATCATCTGGCCTTTGAAGCTAATTGTACTATAACTCCCCTTCCTTCTTCTCCAGTCCATTAACGTTATACTGCTGGTACACCTCCTCCACTTTGAGAGGCTTACGGTCTTATTCATAATGACTTATCGGAGGTTTAAGCCGAGATTTTATCGGAGAGATAATAAACGTTTTAGCGTAAAAAGACTATTATGAATAACAAGTTTTGATAATTTTCGCGAACCTATTTTAGCGAACTTGTAAACCTCCGATAAGTCATTATGAATAAGGCGGTTAGTTTCCAGATTTCCGTCTCTCAGAGAATGTTAACTGTGTAATATTCCGCTGGTTTTGACATCATCCTGGGGAGGAACAGGGATTATCACACTTGTAATCTTAATCCGTCACCACACGAATAATTGTGCTATAACTACCCACATTTAATGTAACTTGGCTTGCGAATGCTGGTAACTTTTACATGATTTTTTGTCATTTTCCATTAGGTATATAGAAAAGATTTAGAAAATCCTGTCGTATTCCCTGTTTATTAAATTGTATTAATGACTTCTTTTATTTCAGCTTTCATCATCAAACATTTTGCTGACAACGTAGAATATCAATCAGGCGGTTTTCTAGAAAAGAACCGTGATACAGTATCAACAGAACAACTGGAGTGTATTAAGTCAGCGACAAACTGTCGGCTCATACATACAATATTTGCGGCAGACGCCCAAGTTGAGCAGTCTAACACTTTGCCGCCGCCTTCTAAGAGGAGAACTACGCCATCTGTGCCTGTTACAAGTTTAACTGTGAGTATATTTTATTATAACGGAGATCCAAAAATAAATTTGATTTTAAAATTAAATATATCACGTTGATATATATATAATCCTTGTTTTTAGGGATCTGTATCAAATCGTAATATGAGACCCTATTACTGAGACTTCGCTCTCCTACTGTTTCTCACCTGGCTGTGTCTCTGGAACAGTGATAGCTAGTCAGCTCAAAATTTCACAGTTTGTGTATATCAGTTGATGCTAAAACAACAACAACTTATCATCATCGTTTTCCTGCCCTCACCCCGTTATTTGATAATATCGTTATTCAATAATAATAAGGGCACACGCACCTACTTACGTACACGCACGTTCATACACGCAAGTACGTACGTACATAGTATGTAATACAATACAAGTATGTAATAAAATACAATACAAAAATAATACAATGTACGTACGAAGGGTCAGTTTTTATTCGTACTTGTCTGGTTGTTTCCATGGTAGTCTAATTAAATGAATTTCCAGCAACCTCCGCGTCGTGCGTCCGGCCACAAGCACACAGTCGGCTCACAGTTCCGACAATCTCTGTCGGCGTTGATGTGTACCCTGTCAGCTACTACACCACATTATGTCAGATGTATCAAGCCTAATGATACTAAGGAACCGTTCCACTTTGATACTGTCAGAGCTGTGAATCAATTAAGGTAATTCACTAGTTTTTGAAACAGAAAACTTGGGGTCCACATTTCTATATTAAAAAACAACGTTTTCTTCCAGAGCGTGTGGTGTTTTAGAAACAATTAGAATATCAGCTGCTGGCTTCCCGTCGAGGTGGCTTTATCAAGATTTCTTCAACAGGTAACATTTACATTTATTATATCTAATATATAAAATTCTCGTGTCACAATGTTCGTTCTCATACTCCTCCGAAACGGCTTGACCGATTTTTAATATGTATATTCAGTAGGTCTGTGAATCGGCTACTATAAATTTTTCACACCCCTAAGTGATAAGGGTTGTCCACCCCTAACATTTATATGGCAAAACAACGTACTTAATAAAATATTGTGAAGATGTGAGCAATTAACATTTTGACGGCCGTAGTATAATTTTACATACTCTTTTCCGGGTTCTACCTCTGGCTTTACATCCATCTTCTAAATATAATCTTTACTTCTTATAAAACAATTCGTAATTTTTGTATGTCTTGTATGTATTGTCCCTATGTGAGCTTATATCTTCAAAAATACGCAACGGATCTTGATGCGGTTTTTTTTAATAGATAGAATGGTTCAAGAGGATGGCTTTTTTGCATAATTTGTTGGGGTTTGCTGTATAGTGGATGAGATATGATTAAATTTGCCGAGAAATTCGGACGCGCGCGAGCTATAAAAGAAAACGCTGCCTTATCTATGTGAGGTACAACCAACTAATGTATGGAGGAATTGTTTGTTACCTATAGTTTTTCAAAAAAGTCCGCAAAAAACCCGCTGTACCCATAATAATGTCAAAAAAATTATTAAATTCAATAGGGTGTTTTCAAAAGCTATTTATATGTATATAGTAATATTTTTAGTCAAATTATATAGCTTAGTTAGCGCATGCAATTAATATAGATTATAACTGCTCTTTACAGAATGCAATTTAAATGAATATCTTAGGAGATATGACGAAAAAAGAATTACGCGCCATAAAATAAAATACTTAAATTGTTTGCTGAGCAACGCGAATGTTTTCTCGGTCTTCTATCCATACTCCAATATTTGGATATGTAAGGATGTTTATTGTGCTTTCACGCAAAGACTACTGAATGGATTTTCATGGCACTTTCCAATATAAAATGGAATAGAAAATTAACTTATTTTTTACCCTTTTTACCGCGGGTAACACCGCGGGGCACAGCTAGTTGTAAATATAATTGTTAAAACAGTAATTTTAAACACAATGTAAATTGTTACTGAAATAAAAACATTGAAACTTTCATATTTAAAACTTTCACCCCAGATCCGCTCTCATTATGTCTTATTACATGTTAACACCAAGACACACGAACGCTTCTCAACTTATCATTCACTGGTGCTACTTACATAATATATTTTTATTTGGCTCCAGATACCGTCTCCTATGTCTCAACAAACAGATTGATCGTTCTGACATCAAAGCTACATGCGGTAGGATACTGACAAGACATCTCAAAGAACCTGATAAATACCAATTTGGTGCTACGAAAATATTCTTCAGAGCTGGGCAGGTTAGTATAATGTTAACCCTTGTTAAACCCACGAACTATCTGCATCTAAAATTATACATTACTATTAATTTAACTTTAACATGTAACTTAAATAAAACTACTTTTTACGGATTTAGACGCGTATGTCTCACCCGTGACCATGGTGACTGCAAAGTCTCCGAAACGTCGGGCCAAAATTTAAAACAAATATACGCGTCTAAATCCGTAAAAAGTAGGTTTATTTAAACAAATAAGTCGCGCAAGTGTTAGAAAATATTATATTTAATAAATAATAATAAATAATAAATATTCATGGACATTTCACACAACGTCCTCTGGTCCCAAGCTAAGCTTATATGCTTGTGTTATGGATACCAGAATACGGATATAATACATAAACTACTTTTCTTTTGTAAATACATACTTATAATACATAGTAAACACCCAGACGCAGTACAAACATTTGTATGACAATTAAAAACATCACACAAATGATTGTCCTGACCGGGAATCGAACCCGAGACCTCATGATCGGTAGTCCGTTATATGAACCACTACACCACGAGGCCCGTCTTAACATGTAACTTATGTATTTTAGTAACCGCTTTTTAATTTTCTACATTTTGATTCTACCCTACCTTAAAAACCTTTTTTACCTCTATGTATCTCTCCAAAAATACGCTATGTTGTTCTTTTTAATATAAAAAGTGACGGTCAGGCAAATATAAATACCTGCGTTGTTTAATTATTGCATAACTAAACCCGTAGCGCAAACATTAAGCTTAATTTTATCTTTTCCAGGTGGCGTACTTAGAAAAAATCCGTGCGGATATTCAACGTGCGTACTGCGTGCGCGTACAAAGTTGCGTACGAAGATTTGTTGCACGTCGCAAATATCTGAGACTTGTGGCAGCTATTAGAGGATTACAGGCAGCTGCTAGAGGATATCTGGCTAGAAGGTTCGTATATAGATCTTTACAGCTTATAAACATTGTTGGCCATGACATTTTCTAGCAAACCGGTTACAGATTGGAACAAACTCCCTAAAAGTGTGATAAAGGCTGACCCATATTGAACTGCTTCAAGACCAGATTATACATAATCTTCAAATCTTAGTGATACACACACATTACTTTATAGCTGCTAGTGTGATTGCAATATAATAATAATGAGTCTACTTGTAGTGCCCTTAGGTAGGATATTTGGTCTATTTATGCCTTTGGTCTACTTAGACACATACACAGAACACAAAAAGAATACCATGTATAATAGTTATCATCATGCTGTCACGCCTTTTCTCCAGGTTTATAGGCAGAGACTATAGAGCGTCATCTGCTACTGTCTAAACATACTTCCTTGTCATAGTCATTATGGTAGTGTTGTTTTTGTGTATTTTTCAGGTGATATATGTTTTGACAAAATTCTGATTTGGATAATACAAAATTTTATGACCTTCCTTAAACCACATGAGAAGCCATTACGTGAGCCTGGCAATAATCCGCTAAGCCAGCGGGTTGCCAAAAGGGGAAATAAAAAAAAAATACTTCCTTGTCTTTTAATTTATTTGTTATACAGGAAAGCTCAAGAGATCCGTCGTAAACGCGCCGCTATTAAGATACAAAGGAACGTGCGCGGTTGGCTATGTAGGGTCAAATATCAAAGACTTAGAAGACTTGCTATTGGTCTACAAGCACACGCCAGAGGATTCATGGCTAGGAGACTTTATAAGGACAAGAGGAAAGTTAGAGCGGTGAGTAAACCATCTTACCACACTAATGTCCCACTGTTGGGCAAGTTTGTTGTCGGTGGGGTGATGGATTAAGAATAAAATGTCACAAACTCATTTCTTCCCCAGGTTGTTATGTTTTATGATTATGACAGACGGACCTCGTGTGTCGTATATGTGACAAAATAATGCTAAGATTAACTGGGGTTGATCTGAAGATAGAGAGATGTAACTGGAAGGTGGCCATAAGAAATCTGTACAATGCATGCACAACCAGTTTTATCAAGCTTGTTTAGCCTTTTTATGCCTTAAGCGCAAATTAAAGATATGCGTTTATTCGTGACACAGAAAAATAAATAAATAAATAAATATTCATGGACATTTCACACAACGTCCTCTGGTCCCAAGCTAAGCGTATATGCTTGTGTTATGGGTACCAGAATACGAAAAGAAATATTATAATAATAAGTGAACATTTAACCAACATATAATTATTTGTTGTACAGGTAATAATAATTCAGCGTTACGCGCGTGGATACTTAGCACGTAAACGTGTTAAGAAGATGCGAAGACAGATTGTATTAGTGCAGTCACTTGTAAGTAATACTTTAGGTTAAATTTAACATTAAGAGAGAGAGAGAGAGAGTGAGTATTAAAGATCGAGTGAATTTTGTGATTTAAAGGAAGAGAAGATAAAATAGATGAAGACAGAAAGATTCAGGAACGGAGAAATTTTTAAATAGCAAGGTGTTATAAACAATATGACCATCATCTTGAACCTTATCCCATTAAAAGAGGCTAGCTACAAACATGATTTTTTTCTTCTACGCTTTTCTGTCAGACGTCATAATTGTATTTTTTATCTACCCTTCAATACAATCTTATGTGTCAATATAGATACGTCGTTTCCTGGCTCGTCGTCAGTACAAGAGGTTACGAATCGAGGCTCGAAGCTTGGATCATGTGAAGACACTGAACAAAGGTCTTGAGAATAAAATTATCAGTCTCCAACAGAAGTTGGGTGATGCTCTTGAGAAATCTAAAGGAATTGAACCACTTTTGGCGCAGATCGCTGATTTGAAGTAAGTCGTGTTTAACTTGCAATACTTTTATGTTTATTAGGGTGGAAAACAGTGGAATCTTGCAATACAACTTTAATAATAAGTACTTTAATAATAATATAAGTACATTACGATATTAGTGCGTTAAGATGGCTACAACATGCGAGGCGGAATTTCAGCCCGAGCCGAAGGCGAGGGCGTAATTGAGCCGAGCATGTTATAACCAATACGCACGTATATCGTACGACGTTTTTTAACACATTTGCGAAGAAACAGAAAAAAAAAACATTTAAATAAACTCAATCTGTGAATGCACACTGTTGCTTTCCCGGCATTTTAACAGCGCGCTAGCGCTGCCTACTGACAGGCGCCGCGCGGCGATAAGTTCGAAATTTGAATAGCAACAGCGCGCTGCTCGAGTCGTGCGGCGGCGATCAGTTCCATATTTGAAATGGCAAATAATACTGTTATGAAATTTGTATGGACTATAACTTAACTATTTGCTTTGGTAACATACGCGTTTTTTATGACGCGCTTTACATATTTAAAACCGGTGGAATTACATCAGCTTTACGAGCAAGGGTGTTAAAAATATATTATATCTTAAAGCGATTGAGCTGATATTTGTATACACTTTTTGATGACAATGCATGGTTAGATATATGACGTCATTCAATATGGCGGAATGCTCAAAATAGTTGACTATACATATATTTTATTACGCTCTTACAATCTCTACTACCCTCCGTGTGGTGACGGATCAAGAATAGCGGAGGAGCGGAGCATAAGTGAAAAATATTGCAAAAACGGGGAATTCTTTTTTAAATTCCACGCGTACGAAGTTGTGGCCAACAGCTAGTATGGGTAATAAATGAAAACACTCATTAACAATTTTATTTCTCGACGAGCCTCGTGGTTGAGTGGTTTATGTAATGGACTGCCAATCAAGAGGTCGCGGGTTCGATTCCCGCTCGGGACAATCATTTGTGTGATTTTTCTAATTGTCTTACAAATGTTTGTACTGCGTCTGGCTGTTTCTATTTATTATAAGTATGTATTCTAATACCCATAACACAAGCATATTAAGCTTAGCTTGGGACGTTGTGTGAAATGTCCATGAATATTTATTTATTTTTTAACACCCTTGCTCGTAAAGCTGATGTAATTCCACCGGTTTTAAATATGTAAAGCGGGTCATAAAAAACGCGTGTGTTACCAAAGCAAATAGTTAAGTTATAGTCCATACAAATTTCATAACAGTATTATTTGCCATTTGAAATATGGAACTGATCGCCGCCGCACGACTCGAGCAGCGCGCTGTTAAAATGGCGGGAAAGCAACAGTGCGCATTCACAGATTGAGTTTATTTCATGTTTTTTTTCTGTTTCCTCGCAAATGTGTTAAAAAACGTCGTACGATATACGTGCGTATTGGTTATAACATGCTCGGCTCAATTACGCCCTCGCTTTCGGCTCGGGCTGAAATTCCGCCTCGCATGTTATAACCATCTTAACGCACTAATATCGTAATGTACTATATTTATACTATTGCTAAAGAGGTAAAGCATGTAATGTGTTCGTGTTAGTATTTTTTTATCTCTACAATCACCCCGTGCGATATAGTAGACCAAATACCCCACGGAACAGGCCTTGCCCAATAATGGGACATTACTGGACTGAAATGAAGAATTATTTAATAATTATTTTACAGAGCCAAACTAGAAATCCTGAAACTAGTCGAAATAGAAGTAAAGGCTTTACGCACTGATGTGTCAGACAAGGACAACATTATATCATCGTTAAGAGAAGAGTTAGCGAGTGAAAAGGATAGCAATAAACGTCTACAAGAAGAGAAGAAGATAGTAGAAGAACAGTATAAGAGTGAAAAGAAGTTGATGGAAGAAGAGAGTGAGAAGTTGGCAGAAGAATTGAGGAGTACTAAGGAACATTATGAGTTGGCTATTGAGGGTGAGTACTCAGACTACATTTTAATCCCCCTAAAATACACTAATTCTGTTTTTAGTTCAACAGCTAGATAGCGTTGTTGTGAAGTTAGAAGTCTCTTCGGTTTTGATACCGCGCTTTACTGCCGTCTTTTTCTTATATTTTTCTTTGAAACTTTTAATTGAAATTGGATTGTTATCACCTGTAAACATCAAAAATTGTCTTTCAAATAAATGATAAAATTTCACGATATCGTTGAAATATTGCGGTGATATCATTCTCATATCTGTATATTAGATACAGATAACGAAAGTAATTATTTATCAACATTGTATCAATTAAAATAATCGATATCCTACATTGTTTTTACGTTAGTCTACTCTGTGTCAAGGTTTAAAAAAATACTTCCTATCAAAATATGTGAATTTCATTAAAAACGTGTCAGTAATATTGATTAACTTATAGAAAATTATATAAACACGCTTTTAAACTAAAACAAGTTATATGGACTGTTGAAAATAAGGTTGTTTTGAGTGTTTTTTTAGATAGAAAAGAAATTGATAGACAGTGAGAAGCGTACTAGTGGTAAAAGGGTTCCTTGTTCTTAAGGAACCCTAAAAAAATAAAATCAAAGTTATTATGTGTTTTTGAAGTATAGGTTAGTGTTAAAATGATGTTAGTGTCAAATGAAATAGAAGTGCCTACTAACTTTGAACAGAAATCTAATGATTTGGCTTTGGTACTATGGTCGCAAGAATTTGAAACTCGTGCACAATTTTGGAAAGGTTTGTTTATACATTAATTTAATAGTCTCTGCCAACCCCCATTTGGAAAAGGGTGTGATGTTATATGATGATACATTCACTAACGCTGTTTCTCCTTCATTTACACTCATAGATGTTCATATATACTTTATTGTATCAATAGATACTAGAAGTTCTTGATGGTTCGTGTGCTGACGGATTAAGAATACAAGTGTCACCACCCCATTTCTTTACCAGGGTACTGTAAGAGTCAGCTTAGAGACAATATAAGCAGTTAACGTCTACTGTGAGAGACGGAAAACTGTTAGTACATTTACCATACAATTAACATTTAAATATCGGATATTCAATTCTCAAAAAAATAGCTTCCTAGTTTTTGGGTAATACGTTGTCGAAAGTCGTGAAAATATCATCCGGATAAACAAAAAATCTCCAATGCGTTAGAGAAAGGCGTGAGTTGCAGGGTATGCATTGCATCCATGCATTTTCATTGGTCGTAACAAAATCGCATGCTGAGTCCTCCTACATTACCTATGCGAGAATAGCGCATACGTTCGGTGTGCGTTGATCGCTTTGCGTGCAGAATGTATTGGGTTGTGATCTGTTTTCTGACGAAAAAGGACTTGTCAGAAATATTCTCGAATTTGGAAACCCTCCTTGAGGCTTAGGCGCTTAGCCTATTATACATCTAATGATATACAATTTAACGTACCTATAGAAACTAGTAGTTTCTGAGAAAGTAATAAAAGTTTATTTTGTTAAGCTTTTCTGTAAATTGATTGAGGATGATATAATGGAAAAAACATATTATATGCATGAGTGCTTTCAATAGAACACTGCCATATCAGTTTCATAAACTGAAATCTATACTATTACTAGCTGTCCCGGCAAACGTTGTTTTGCCATAGGTACTAAAAAAAAGAGGTTTGAAAAATAGATGTTGGCCGATTCTCAGACCTACTGTAAAATTTCATAAAAATCGGTCTAGCCGTTTCGGAGGAGTACGGTAACTAACACGTGACACGTGAATTTTATTTAAAAGATATGTATAAGATTATAAAGCTGAAGAGCTTGCTTGTTTGAACGCGCTAAACTCAGGAACCGCTGTTCCGATTTGTAAAATTCTATCTATGTTGAAAAGTAAATCTAACGAGGAAAGGCTATAGGCTATATAACATCACGCTGCGACCAATAGGAGCGAAGCATCAGTGACAAATGTTGCAGAAACAGGGAAAGTTTTTCTACGTTCCACGCGTACGAATTTGTGGGCAACAGCTTGTAATGTAAAGAGGAGTATTTCTGAGCTATAGATCTAAAACGTCTGCGATTCATTATGTTTCACGCTGAAATTAATGTTGACAGAGTTGTGAATCAGCTAGTTTGTTATATATTTGACGGGCTTCGTGGTCTAGTGGTTCGTATAACGGACTGTCGATCATGAGGTCGCGGGTTCGATTCCCGCCTCGGACAAACATTTGTGTAATGTTTATAAATGTCATTCTTATGTTTGTTCTGCGTCTGGGTGTTTTTGTGTATTACTAGCTAACCCGGCAAACGTTGCTTTGCCATACTAAAAAAAAAAAGTTTGAAAAATAGATGTTGGCCGATTCTCAGACCTACTGAATATGCATGTAAAATTTCATAAAAATCGGTCAAGCCGTTTCGGAGGAGTACGGTAACTAACACTGTGACACGTGAATTTTATATATTAGATAAGAATGTATTTACAAAAGAAAAGCAGTATATGTATTCTATCCGTATTCTGGTACCCATAACACAAGCATATAAGCTTAGCTTGGGACCAGAGGATGCTGTGTGAAATGTCCATGAATATTTATTTATTTATATTATGCATGCATTCTACTTATAAACCTAACTAATAAAAGACACTTGTATTGATAAGATTATTAAATCCGTGGCTAATCCTGCACAATCATCTTTACTTTGCAATATTTTAATGTGTTATGTTGTTATATAGTTGTGTTTATTGTATTTAATTAAAACATATAAACAGAACTGTTTTTGTATAAAAGTCGACCAGAAAATGATTGATTATTTCTAACCAATAGTACCTGAGTTTAGCGCGTTCAAACAAACAAATAAACTCTTCAGGTTTATAATATTAGTTACAGATTGAGAATGTTCGTTAAACATACTATATAATAAATATACTCTAACGGTCACATTTAATTATCAAACTACGATTAGGTACGGATAGATTGTAATCCTTGTTTATCTGTTACATGTTTCTATCTCCTGTCAAAAGTTTTTTATAGAGAATTCTATCATCAGTAGTATTATGCAAGATATGCATAAGCTACTGATTGACTGGCAGTGTTTTCGGTAGCATATGCAACTAAGGACAAAAGTTTAGATTAGTCTCATTTTCATAACAAGAATCGAGGATATGAAAATGACCGTTAACCTCAGAAAGGCCAACATACGAGGTTTAGGTACTCGACTCTCACTTTCTTAACTTATTTTATAGGCAACGTATGTTGAGACGCCCAAAGAAAGGTTTTTTTTACGAAACATTGCGTACGTTTCCCTTTTTGGGCCTTTTTATGAAATGGTGGTAGCTATGCTCTATTGCAGGAGTGGCCAACAAGTAGATCGCGACCAATTTTGGTCATCACTCGCAAGTTCTATGAGGGGACGCATTCAATGCCAAATGTTTCCAGTACTTGATACAGGAATGAACATGTACGCAGCTCATGCTTCGAGTAGGGAGACGTTCAGCGTGAACACTTTTAGTAGTTTTCTACTATTTACAAGAGTGCACGGCGGTATAAAAGCACATTGCATAAACGTCCCCCTTCTTATCTAAGAAATAGGTCGATCGCGACTCAATTTTAAAATAAAATGTAGATCTTATGTGCACAAAAGTTGGCCACACCTGCTCTATTGAACCGCTTAAACCACCCATTATTAGTTCCCTGGTGTCCCAACATTAATCTGTTTATTAATTACCTCTATTCTCTTCTAGAACGTGATAAAGTCCATGATCAAGAGACGAAAGCATTAAACGCAGAGTTAGAAGCAGAGAGACAGAGTAGACAGAAATTATTATCAGCTCAGTATGAGTTACAAGAGAGGATCGACTCATTGCAGAGGTAACTATTATTATTAATATTTGTTCGTTATTTCGACGTTCCTTTCGTTGTCTATTTAGCAATTTTCACCCACTTACAATAGGATAGTAGGATTCGATTTATCTGAAATTTTGCACACTTATTAGTCTTGGAAAGCTTTTCTTGGAATTTTTATTATTAACTAAAGTAGTTTTAGTTATTAAACTGTATAGGTTTTTAGTTATTTTATTAAATAGACCTGATATCTTGAAATACAGTCCCAAAGCCTAGTGTCCCACCAGTTCCCCATAATTAAAAAAACTTTATTGTGCTGAAAAAAATATATTTATGTTTCATGCTTAATCTTTAGGTCCCAAATTAAGCTTTTATTCCACATTTGTTTCAGGACTCCAGCTCCCAAAGAACACAGAAGGTCGTTGTCTGACGCCAGCAATAATTCACAACAAGAAACCACCGTCGAAGATGTATGTAGAAGAAACTAATTTAGTATTTAATTAATTTTTTTTCTGAAATGTTCAGTTTTTTTATAACATTTGTATTACAGGACTATGGCTACGGTTCAGTCAGATCAGTGGAGAGTACAAGGCCAGCGTTGGAAGCTGTCAACTGGTCCGCGGGATCACATAATGGTCCCACTGTGCCTGTAAGTATGTTTGTGTTATTGCATTATAGTTTATATTATTATAATAAATTATATAAAGGCAGTTTTAGAAAAAAAACGAGAACAAAATACATACAAAATAATGTATTCTTTCAAACGAAGCTTAAAGTATTTAAACTGCTTTGAATTAAAAGTTAAATTATCACCTTTTTTATGGATTTGATTAGGAATTTTAGGTACCTATGTGTATTTTTGCCTAAATCAGCACTATTTTGCTTCCCTGTGGGAGCCAAAACTTGCTGGAGGCACTTTAACTCGCCCTCGCAGTGCTTCGAAAATCCGTCCCTAGTCGCTAATGTTCGCCTTTAGCCGCTAATCCACCCCTACCCGCTATAGTCCGCCTCTACCCGCTAAAGTCCGCCCCTACCCACTAAAGTCCGCCCCTACCTACTAAAGTCCTTCCCTACCCGCTAAAGCCCGCCCCTGGCCAGGTTAGCGTGAGGAAGAAAAATACTATTGAGACTTACAGAGAAGTATTCTGTACGTTTAGGTTCCCTTGCATGTGTTGAAAATGTCAGTTGCAAATACTTAAATTGATAATTATATTTTTTACAACAACTAATTGCTTAAAACAATAAATGGCATGTATATATTAGTTTTAACATGACCTTTAAAACCTTTAACCTTAATGCTAAGGCCAAACGAACGCGTTCTATTGGCGTGCACGGTGGCGAACAGTTGTTGCGTACAAGTTCGAACGCAACTTGCAACTTTACTGATATAAATAATGTTCTGTTATGTTTGTTAAAGGTCGCGGACGCTGGGCTCGTGTTACGAATGCGTAATCGTATATCAGCACTTCAGAGTGAACTGTCTAGAACTACGAAGAGAGCTAATGATTTAGAAGAAAGACTTATCAGTAAGTTTCATATCTATACTAATATTACAAAGCTGAAGAGTTTGTTTGTTTGAACGCGCTAACCTCAGGAACTACTGGTTGGAATTGAAAAATTCTTTTTGTGTTGGATAGTCCATCACATAGATGGATTCAGTGCTGAGATTCACCTCTATGAAGATCTGGACACTAGCGTAAAGGGGTCCCTATGAATAAATCGAATCTGAGCGGATTAGTCACATAGCACAAATATATGCCAATATTATAAAGCTGAAGAGCTTGTTTGAACGGGCTAATCTCAGGAACCACTGATCCGATTTGTAAAATTCTTACAGTTTTGGACAGTATATTTAAATAGGGATGCTATATACTGTCACACTGCCTCCAATCGGAGCGAAGCATTCAACAAAAATGTTGCATAAACATGGAAATTTGTCTAAATTTCACACGTACGAAGCCGCGGACAACAGCTTGTTTCATTATAAAGTAGTATAGAATACAAGTGTCAATACCCCGTTTTACATCCAGGGTGCTGTAAGTGCAAGCCAAGGAATAATTTATGCAGTTCATGTCAAAAGACACAAAAAATCTTAGAAAAGAACTCTATACCAACACACCTTGTCATCGTGGTTTAAGTAGACCAAATACCCCTTCGATATTCGTACGATACCCCAGAAATTGTTTAACCGTTTTTTGGAGGAATTAAGCAAACATGGCGATACAGAAATTTTATGCTTTTATCTATTACCAAAATCCTCTAAACGCCTCAAATCTTGTGTCAGAATATTGCGTCAGAATATTTTATCGGTAACAAAAATAAATTTTTATTCGCTGCAATTTTAATAAATTTCTTGTCTATAAATAATAATTCAGTTCGTGTGGAGACGGAATAAGAATACAAGTGTCACCATCCCATTTCTTTCCCAGGGTGCCATAAGAGCCAGCTAAGGTACAAAATAAAGTCTGCTGTGAGAGACGGAAAACTTGAAACTAAACCCTGTGTCAATACGCCTGCTCAGCGCGGCATAGTAGACTACAATCCCTCCCAAATTGGAGGAGGCCTTGCCCAGCAGTGGGACGTTAATGGGCTGGAGAGGAAGAGGATGAGGAGAGGAAATAATAATTCTAATTCTTTTCCTTATCTATAATAGATCGTAATGCATCTCTACCTATGAACCCTAACACCGACCGGTATAAACTAGAAGAGCTGGAAATAGAGAATAAGAAACTTCGAGAACATTTGGACAGGTTGAGAGCGACTGGGGATCCTGTGTTGGTGTCTAAAGAAGTTATAGGTAAGTGTTAATAGATAGTGGCATAGTGGACTAGTAGACTAGAGTAGTAGACGATTTGGAAATATTTGGAAAGACTCAGAGCGGCTGGAGATCTTGTATACCAAAAAACCCTGTAGACCAAAGAAGTAAGCTATAGGTAAGTACTACACATTTAAAATGAGAATAGGATTGGCAATGACCTCTATCTGTCAAAAGTGATTTAAAAAGTACTGTCAGCAACGTAACTTTATTTGCGAATTAAGAGAGAATTTTTATGTTTTATTTAATCTCAGTTATTTTAAGTGAAAAAAACATCTAAAATTATTTAGTGATAATACTTATTATATTATTAAAAAAAATAACAATTTTATTTCATTATTTCGTCCTTGGAAACAATGATATTATGTTTAGCAAAAAACTGCCTTTTTGTCGTTCTTAGTGTACCTTGTCGAGTTGTGAAGCGTGCTTAAGTTTTATTTTTAATGCTGTTAGCTATGTGGTTGTTTCCCGTTAAATAAATTCAATTTGTGGTTATTTGTTGCAGTTTTTGATTGTAAGTTTTTTTATTTAGTATTTGTCTTTATTTGTTATTGGTTTTAATTGTATTTATGTCGCTTACTGCTCGAAAATGAATAAACGAGGTCGATAATGTGATAAATAAATTATATTAAAAAATGTCTTGCTTTGCTGACCCTACCAAAATTGTTCGAATTAACATCTATGACGTCACAAAATAGCGCGGGGTCAATCCTATTCTCATTTGAACCGCATAGTACTTGTAAAGTTCTCCCTTCCGTATGATGACGCAGCCCATGAATGAGTACACTCCATTTCCTCCCCAGGGTGCTCTCAGAGTCATCTACGTGTTAATATTGACGTACCTCATGGTCTAGTGGTTCATGTAACGGACTGCCGTGCACGAGGTCGCGGGTTTGATACCCACACAAGACATTAACTTGTGTGATATTTATAAATGTCACAAATGTTTATGCTGCGTCTGGGTGTTTTTTATGTATTATAAGTATGTATTACAAAAGAAAATTATTGCATGTACACTATCCGTATTCTAGTACCCATAACACAAGCACATAAGCTTAACTTGAAACCAGAGGACGTTGTGTGAAATATCTATGAATATTCATTTAATCTACTATACATAACACTAGGATTGTCATAAGCTTTGTTCAATGTTTATGTTTATGTTAATATATTATGTTTTAACTCCAGAACAAATGAACATAATGCAGAAAGAATTGGACAGAAGAAGAGATGAGTGTGTACAATTAAAGAGCGTACTTACTAACCAGGTGAGTTTCTTTTAACACTATTTTATTAGCTTCTTTCGTATCTATGTATAGACGTATCTATCTATGGCGAGTGATATATCCGGTGTTGCAAACTTCTACAGACTATATTAGCCACTTAACACTAAGCGGGCCGTAAGTTTGTTTTTAACCCTAATAGTGCTTCATAGTAAAGACCTGTTCAGACCTAAGCGGTATTCGCTACCGTCTGCGGCAGAGAAAACCCAGTAGGTATGCGGTAATATTACTGTTCAGACCTAAGCGGTATTCGCAATACTTGTGGGTAGAATAACGCGCGGTAGTCAAGTATCGCTCAGAGAGGTTAGAAATTTTCGCCAGTTAGTCATTTCATTAACCCGCGCGGTATGTTCCTCTACCCACAGCAGCAGCGAATATCGCTCAGGTTTGAATAGGCCTTAATGAAAATATCTGTAGGGGAAACTTATGTATCTATATGTCAAAGTATCTATATAACTACTATGCCGTTTTAATCCCTTTAAATATGTCGGACTAGCTGTTGCCCGCGACTTCGTACGTGTGGAATTTAGACAATTCTCCCCGTTTTTGCACAATTTTTTATCGATGCATCGCTCCTAATAGTCGGAGCGTGATGTTATATCGCCTATAGCCTTCCTCAATAAAAATAGTATTCAATACTGAAAGAATTTTTTAAATCGGAGTTAAATATATCAGTTTAAATAAATTTTGTACAATAAATATGTATGTTATCAGTTTATCTTGTACTAAGATAACACGAGATTTGTCACCATAAATATAGGTATATATCTATTATGTTTACACAATCTATACAAATATTATAAAGCTGAAGAGTTTGTTTGTTTGTTTGAACACGACTATCTCAGGAACCACTGGTCTGATTTGAAAAATTTCCACGACTTCGTAACACGTGGAATTTAGAAAAAAAAATCCCCGTTTTTACAAAAGTTTTCACTGAAGCTTCGATTCTAAGAGTCGCAGGGTGATGTTATAGCTTTTCTCAATAAATGTACTATCCAAAACTGAAAGAATTTTATAAATCGGACCAGTGGTTTCTGAGATTAGCGCGTTCAAACAAACGAAACTCTTCAGCCTTATAATGTTAGTATTAATTATGAAATATTAAATACTACCATTTTAATGAATTTTCACTTTTATCGGCAATCTGTGACAGCCATTTGAATATGAATCGACGTTGTCGCCAAGGAGTGTTAAGATTTAACTCCTCGTTAAAAATAATCAATGCACACAGGTAAAACCGCAGTATCTTACTAGTATATACTCCAAATATTTTCTCTTGCCATTTGCTCAGTACATTTTTATCTCTCAGACAAGTGACACATTTTTCTAGAGACAACTATTGTTTGTTGTTCAAATATTGTTTGAAAAAAATGTGTATTTTGTGTTTTTCATGAAAAAATGTGACACAAAATAAAGTCTTAGATATTATAGTGATTTGAGTATTCATAATATCACATAGGCTTAAATTTTTAATACTTTGGCCGAGAAAAGAATAATTATAGTGTAGGAATTATGAAAATTACAAAATAAAGTTATTGTCAATCTAAATATATGATAATCTTAACAAAAGATGGCGTTGTATTCAATTTATAAGACATCCTGAATCGCGATTACGAAATTTTTTAAAAGTGGAGACTATTAATTAGTTAATTGATTCTTCTATTATAAATTATCTACTATTATGATTTATCAAGTAAAAATAACAAAATGGGACAAAGTTTAAAAATCTACTAAAATAAATTTTTCATTGTTTAAAAACTCGAATATACATTACATACATTGCGTGAGTGTTTACACGTGGTTACTATAATAAGCAGTGCAGTGCCTCATGTGTTAATTACCATATCTTTGTCCAAAATGGCCTTGCCAATGACTGGTGTAAAAATATCAAAGATGTTATTTATGGACAGTCCAGTACATAGAAGTAGTCTTTATTATTGTCAGAATGAGGTGAGTTTATATCCATAATCGTCAAAAGTATCGGCTTGATTCGACTTTTCCTTCTTTTTCACATATTAACGTCCCTGTATGCAACGGGTGCCTTCTGCTGGGACTGGTCGATTTGCTCTGTTGGGGTAGCCCTTATATTCGTCATATACTGGTTCACATTCCACTACCCTGCATCATCCTCACACACCTTTTTCGTTGTAAATAAATATATTGAATTGAAAAAAAAAATGAAAAAAAAATTACATGGAGTTTCTTGTCCGTTCTCTCCATCGGATTCCCTTTGGAAACAGATGCCTACCTTCTGACTTTTTAAAATAGCACGTTTATCTTGCCTATTTGAAATAAAAATATTTCACTTTGATATTGGGCATAGGCCTTACTGTAACTGTGTTAAGTAATTGGTCTGCTTGTGCTTGTATTTGGTAAGATGACTAGCCTAAGCCTCACTTTCAGATTTTTCCGACTACTAAAGAGTATTAAATTATATTGACCCCCCGTCCCTAGCCAAACTTTGGTATAGTTATTACAGATCGATGACAGTGCATTTGGTTATAAAAAGCTCAGGATTTTTTCTGGATCATAAATAAATTTGCATCATCTTAATTGAACGACTATTAATATCATAAAGTATCTCTACTTATAATAAAAGTTACATGCGCGACTAAAGCGATTTGTTTATTTAAATCCCATATCATAGAATGTTAGGCATATTTATATTATATGCTAACTAGCGGTCCCGGCAAACGTTGTTTTGCCATACTAAAAAAAAAAAGGTTTGAAAAATAGATGTTGGCCGATTCTCAGACCTACTGAAAACGCATATTTTTGGTTAAAATCGATAAAGCCGTTTCGGAGGAGTACGAGAACTAACATTGTGACATGGAAATTTTATATATCAGGTAAAGCCTCTGGCACTTAGCCCAAGAATAATAGTTAATTTTGTATGTATGTTCCTATGTGAGCGGTTTCTTTTTGTAGACAGAGTGGTATAAGAGGACGGCTTTTAATATAATTAATTGGTCAGGGTTTGATTTTTAAATTCCACACGTACGAAGTTTCAGGCAACAGCTAGTTATTGATAATATGTATAAATGGAAAGTCATCGATATGTATTTTGTTTTTTTTCCCACTAAAGAAACCATGGTTCCAAGCTCTGAAGAATGTCGTGAGTAATACAGCCTAGTGTTGCCATAGCATGACATTTTATGCAGTTTTTATTTGCATTCATTTTAATAATCTGCTGATAACAATTTCATTTCTTCCATTTCTTTGCAGTCTATTATCGTTTCACTATTAGTAGATATCCTCTAGAAGTGGTGGGAGGTTGTCCACCTCTAAAGGGTTAATTTATTATTTTTGAAATGGGTTTTTGCTATACTTATACTTCCTCTTCCTCTTCAGCCCATTTACGTCCCACTGTTGGGCACGGGCCTCCTCCATTTTGGAGGGGATTATGGTCTACTGTGCCGCGGTGACCAGGCGTGTTGGCACAGGGTTTATTTTCGAGTGTTCCGTCTCTCACAGAGGATGTTATCTCTGTTTGCAATATCCCTTAGCTGACTTTTACAGCACCCTGGGGAGGAGATGGGGTGGTGACTCTTGTATTCTTAATCCGTCACCACACGGAGGTCCGTCACTTGCTTATACTTAATAAATCAAATTATAGTGGAAAAAATGATCACCATGAGCTGGACTTGAACCCACGACCTCGGAATACCGTTCCGTTGCTCTCCCATCTGAGCTACCATGGGACCAGAACAGGATAACCAAATATTACTTCTAGAGGGTTTCTTGTATACTTTTCCGTCTCTTATAGAGGACGTTATCTGCTTGCATTATCCCTGATTTTTGCTTCTTTATTATATATTTTTAAATCTTTTATTCATGGTCTACTCTAGACAATTTAAACGAAATTATATAAGAAATCGATTTTAATACGATTATCAATGCCATATAGCAACTTCTTGCATGTTTGTTTTTGTATTCTAATTCTATTACGAAAGTACGCAAACAGTTTACGTAATATGTGTAAGTACCTTAATTAATATGACTAACTTATTTGTCCATAGACAGTAAATCTGAAATCATTGGCATCTTCAAACTATGGCTCTGATGTAGACATTATCAATGAAGATGGAGAACTGGCTACGGCTTATGAAGCTCAGAAAGATATTAACAGGTAATTCTACTATTAATTATACAAAATAATACTTGCTATGCTTTTTAGGTACGAAAAGGTCAAGTCAAGTCAAGTCAAATTTTTTTATTTCATGTTGTCATGTTTTACAAGCTCTTTTGAAACCTCAGAACCTAGGTGTCTGTTCCAAAGGCGAATCCTATGGAGAAGACCAGACAAGAAACTCCATGGATTTTTTTTTCTATTCTCTTCATACTTTTTTTTTTTCAATATAATTTTACATTGTTGGAGGGGTGTGAGGATGATGCCGATTAATGCTATTTAGACTACAATTAATAACTAATTTAGGTATAACAGGACTCTATTACTGGGACTGTCTGACTGTCCGTCTATCACCAACCTCTATCTCAGGAACAGTTATAGCTAGACAGTTGAAAATTTCGCAGATGATTTTAATGGTATAACAACAAACAAATACTAAAGACCAAAATACAATAAGCTTTTAAAATGGCTCCCATACAACAAACGTTTTTAATGTAACTTGATGAGACCCTTAGACGATATAATTATGAGGGTAGGACGAATAATATTATGATAATAAAGGTACAGAACCTTTCGTGTTAAATACAACTGAACCCGAAAAGCTGTCACTATGAAATATGTACCCACGACCTTTTAGCATACAGTTCTATTACTGTAACTGCCGAACTATCGATTTGTACATATTTTACTTTTCACATTTATGTAATATTTGTAATGCAATTTTACTTATTTGTATAGATTTGGAGACAAAATTTAATCATTATATAACAATAAGATTTGTCTTCCCAGGGCGCTGTAAAAGTCAGCTAAGGGATATTGTACATAGATAACATTCTTTGTGAGAGACGGAAAACTCGAAACTAAACGCTCTGCCAACACGCCTGGTCAGTGCGTTCTAGTAGACCATAATCCCTCCCAAAATGGAGGAGGCACGTGTCCAATAGTGGGAAGTTACTGGACTGGAGAGAGAACACTAAGATTTTTTTATTTTTTAGACAACTACAAGAGGAGTTAATAGCTGAGAAGAAATTCTATTCGGATCACATATCTAAGTCTAAATCAGAGATAGATAGACTAAGGGAAGATAATGAGAAGTTCCAAAAGTAAGTATTCAAAATCAAACTCAAATTTTAATTGCAATCTAAGTGTGTTTCCAAGGTGGTAAAATACATGAAAAGTGCTTTTGACTTAGGCCTTTTACATGCATAGCAATGTTAGCTTATGTTTGTAGTATTTTAGTACTTAACTACTTATTAATTAACTTACAATCAGACTTTTGTATTGCAAATTTTACATATTAGATCTAGAGCTTAACATTATTGTATGAAATTTTCAAAGAACAAAATTTAAATTTTTTAAATCATAGTCATTTCACACAACGTCCTCTGGTAACAAGATAAGCTTATTTGTACTGCGTCTGGGTGTTTCTATGTATTATAAGTATGTATTTACAAAATAAAAGTAGTTTATGTATTATATCCGTATTCTGGTACCCATAACACAAGCATATAAGCTTAGCTTGGGACCAGAAGACGTGTGAAATGTCCATTAAATAAATAAAATAATTAGAAAATACCTAGACTTAGTACAAATATTTGTGTGATTAAATATATATATTACACAAATGATTGTCTTGTGTCGGAATCGAACCCGCATCTTCTTGAACATCGATCTATTACATGAAACTACACCACTCAATGGATAATGTTGTCACATAGATTTTTAACCTTTTTTTTCCAGCGACGAAGATTGTCCTAAGGATGTGTTTACCAGTTTCTATACATCGACTAAATATATAACAAAAATATTATTTTCTACCGAAATTTTTATAAACATGACATTAATTATATTAAGTGCATTTTAAATATTTGCATCTATGTATATAAAATTAATGATTTATTTTTAATTTTCTTTTTAAATCTAGTTTTCTTCTTATAGCAAAATTTGAGAAAACTTATAAATACTTATGCATGACCTTAACCTAAAAAAGCAAAAATATATATTTTTTTAATTTTTGCAGTCTGTTTGGTCAGGGATTTTCAAAATCAAAATTTAAACGAGTTTTTTTTCTATAATATTAATAGAAAAATAAAGTTAAACGGAACGGTTTTCCGAGGTCGTGGGTTTAAGTCCCAGTTTTGGTGATTTTTTTTTATGTGGGTAATATACGAATGTATTGGTTCAATCATGAAGAACTTTTCTCTAATAGATAGCTACAGTTGCCGACAGTGCTATAGGCTATATAATTATTATGTCTATATGGTAATGATTCAAACGTACGAAGTAACAGACAACAGCTTGTAGTTCATTAGGGAGATATTCTATGTATTATAAATATGTATTTATATATAGAAAAGTAGTATAATATGTATTGTATCCGTATTCTGGTATCCATAACACAAGCATATAAGCTTGGCTTGGGACCAGAGGACGTTGTGTGAAATGTCCTTGAATATTTATTTATTTATTTATTACTAGCTGTTGCCCGCGATTTCGTACGCGTGAAATTTGGAAATTAAACCTTAACAAAGAGAAGTTTACCATATCACTCGATAGATGGCGTTGTGCAGGTTTTTTTAAAATCGCACTATGGTTTGGTTACACACATTAACACATAAGCTCGTCAAGATTTTTAGTTTTTAATTCGAATTTTTGCATTTATAAATTAGTAAGGATAAGGATTTACTTCCAATGGAGAATATTTTAACCACAAATCTAATAACCTCTTATATTTTCTATATATTATTATGTATCATCTGTCTACATAATATTATCATTTTATTTATTATACAATAACAAGTCACAGAGCAGAAGCAATATTCATCAAGTTATTCGGCCATTGTTCTAACCACATCATTTGTCAATATCACGCCTATCACATCATTGTACCAGACAGGTAATTCGAGCTTAAAAGAATTACTTCTCACTATCATTGTAACGTCCTATTAACCACATGTAACTAACACTAACATAATATCTAATATATAAAATTCACGTGTCACAGTGTTAGTTACCGTACTCCTCCAAAACGGCTTGACCGATTCTTGGGTCTGAGAATCGGCCAACATCTATTTTTCAAACTTTTTTTTTGTATGGCAAAAAACGTTTGCTGAGTCAGCTAGTAATCTATAATAATATTATAAAGCTGAAGAGTTTGTTTGTTTGTTTAAATGCGCTAATCTCACAAACTACTGGCCCGATTTGAAAAATTTTTTTTTTTGGTTAGTCCATTTATAGGGGAAGGCTTTAGACTATATAACATCACGCTGCGATCAATAGGAGCGAAGCAGTAGTGAAAAATGTTGCAAAAACGGGGAAATTTTCTAAATTCTACGCGTACGGAGTCGCGGGCAGCAACTAGTAATATTATAAAGATGTAGAGTTTGTGTGTTTGAACCCGCTAATCTCAGGAACTAATGGTTCAGTTTGAAAAATTCTTTCAGTGTTATATAGTACATTTATCGAGGAAGGCTATATAACATCACGCTGCGACCAATAAGAGCGCGGCATCAGTTAAAAATGTTGTAAAAACGGGGAAAATTTTCTCAATTCCACGCATACGAAGTCGTGTAATAGGAGGCTGCAGTACTTTTTTCTCTCTCTCTTTCTCTCCAGCGCATTAAGGTCCCTCTGTTGGGAACCTCCTCTATTTTGGGAGTTTGGGAGGGATGATCTACCATGCCGCGCTGACTAGGCGTGTTGGCACAGGGTTTATTTTCGAATTTTATCTCTACCACAGAGGATGTTATCTGTATCTAATTATATTTAGTTCTATAGTAACAGCAAACAGGACTACGAAGCAACTACCATCATTATGGCCATCATCTCTGTGACCATCGTCATTTTAACTACTGTGACTAACATCTCCTTGACCACCATTATTGTGGCTGTCATCATTGTGACTATCCATCTACCATCACGTTGTCATCAACAGAATTGTGATCATCATCATGATGACCGCTATTGTTATGACCATCATTGTTGTAACCAACATTACTGTACATAACCATCATCGCTGTGACAATCATCATTGTAACCAACATCATTGTGACCATCATTATTGTGACCATCATCATTGTAAACAACATCATTGTGACCATCATCATTGTAACCAACATCATTGTGACCATCATCATTGTAACCAACATCATTGTGACCATCATCATTGTAACCAACATCATTGTGACCATCATCATTGTAACCATCATCATTGTGACCATAATTATTGTAACCAACATCATTGTGACCATCATCATTGTGATCAACATCATTTTGACCAACATTATTGTGACCATTATCACTGTGGCAATCATCATTGTAACCAACATCATTGTGACTATCACTGCTGTGGCAATCATCATTGTGACCATATCGTCGCTGTGAGAATAATTATTGTGACCAACATCATTGTGACCAACATCTTTGTGACCAACATCATTGTGACCATCATCATTGTAAACAACATCATTGTGACCATCATCATTGTAACCAACATCATTGTGACCATCATCATTGTAACCAACATCATTGTGACCATCATCATTGTAACCAACATCATTGTGACCTTCATCATTGTAACCATCATCATTGTGACCATAATTATTGTAACCATATCATTGTGACCATCATCATTGTGATCAACATCATTTTGACCAACATTATTGTGACCATCATCATTGTGACTATCATCGCTGTGACAATCATCATTGTGACCAAAATCATTGTAACACCGTCATTGTGACCATCGTCATTGTGACCAACATCATCGTGACCAACATCATTGTAACCAACATCATTGAGACTATCATCACTGTGACCAGCATCATTGTAGCTTATTTCATAATTACTATCATCATTGTGACTAACATCATTGTGACCATCATCATTGTAGCTAACATCATAATTACCATCATCATTGTAACCACCATTACTGTGACTACCATCATTGTAACAACATCATGACGACAATCATCATTGTGACCATCATCACTGGGACCATCATCATTGTAGCCAACATTACTGTGAGTACCATCACTGTGACTATCATCATTGTAACAACATTATGATGATAATCATATTGTGACCAGCGTGGTTGTGACTGTCGCCATTGCGGCCATAATCATTGTAACGCCGTCATTGTGATCTTCATTAATTTGTAATCACCATTATAGTGACACCATTTACGAGTACAATACTACCATCATTGTAACCATCATTACTGTGACTACCATTGCTGCTGCCACCATTGCTGCTGCCACCGTCGTTGCGACCACTGTCATTGTGACCATCATTACTGTGACTACCATTGCTGCTACCTCCATCATTATGTCCACCATCATTGTGAATACCATTATTGTGACCATCATTACTGTGACTACCATTGATGCTATCACCATCGTTGTGTCTACCATCTTTGTGACCACTGTTATTGTGACCATCATCATTCTAACCACCTTTATTGTGACCCTCGTTACTATGACTACCATCGCTGCGATCTCCATCATTATGACCTTTGTCATTAATTCCACAGACGCTGTAGTAACCTCCACTTTGACCATCATTATTGAGACCAGAATCATTATTCACATCAACTTCGTAACCGACATCATAGACCATCATGATTGTTTTTTTTATTCTATTAATATTATTATATCAGGGTCCAGTCTAACAAATCACTTTGATAGCCTAATACGTCCTGTCTTGTCCTAATAAAAACTAGAAAAACCATCTTATTTTCTGGGTCACTTGTAGTAAAATTACCTATGTTTTTCTATATTGATTCTGGTGTCCGTCTGTCTGTAATATATCTACTATAAATTCTGGTGATTTTCCAGTATTTAGAAGGGTATGTGGTTAAAACAAATTTGTTTTCTAACAAATATTTAGTAGATACTTAGATAAATTTTTGTGCTTTCTTATAGTATTTTCGATTGCATTTTACGGTTTCACGTAGATATGATCTTCGTATTATTCTACATGTAGCAAATGTTATTTTTTTTTGCAATTGTTTTGCTATGCTTTTAAATGATCTTCATGAGCGGTGGTGGGTTCAAGTCCCGCTCATGTGATCATTTTTTCCACTATAATTTAGTTTATTATGTAGTAAATGTTATCTAAAAGGGTTGTGTTTTTTTAAATGTTATATTATTTTTTAAATTAAACTATTGTTGTAGGATTCTGAGTGCAGAATTGAGTCAAGAACCAAAGAACAAATCACAGGAGTTTGCGCAGAATGAGATTATCAGACTCGCGGCAGAAAGCCTGGCTTTACAGGTAAAGATTTTTTTTAATGAATTAGACACTTTGCGCTTCCTGCTGTACACATTCTGGAAGATTTATTCGGCAGACATACAGAGCGATTAATTTATTAGACATTCTAGAACAACATTTATTAGACATTTTGACATCAGTTTTAGGTAGGGTCCGCATATTGGGGAAATTTTTTACAGGGTCCATAAAAAACAACTGATAATAATTAAGTGATCCTTATCAGTTGTTCTTAAGGCACAGGACCGCGCGTTGTGGCGTTCTATAGGGGAGTGCCATGTCCAACAGTGGACGGAGACAGGCTGATGGATGGATGGAATTAATAAAGATATAGAATACCCTATTTACGTATTAATTTATACAATACATATATTAATAATAATAATATACAATACATATATTAATAATAATAATAATATCGCCAAATATTGTAATATTTGGCGGTCCGGAAACGGACCGCGGTCCGCCTGTTGCCGATCCCTGTTCTAGAATACACAACAATATAGTACACACGGGCAATTTATCCTTTGAACACCAAAGGCGACTTATTTATTAGACACCCCGGAACTAGACAGTTCGTGGAATTTATTTCTTAGACACCTCGGACGACTCATGTATTAAATACTGGTCAAATTTTAATACTAAAATGTTTAAATAACAGGAACGTGTTGATAAATTGTCGGAAAGTTGTCGCCGGTACAAGAATCAAATACGTTTGCTGGTCAACAAGCTGAACGAGGTCGGCATTGAAGATGTTAATGATATATTGGAGAATAATGGTGAGATGTTTCAACAATAGTCTTTTCAACATTGATATCTTAACAATGGGACCAGAGGACGTTGTGTGAAATGTCCATGAATATATATTTTAAAAAAAAATTGATGCCAATTCTGACTCGTCAAAAACTTAACCTAACTTAACTAATATAAAAACAACTATTAAGAATGAAATTAGTATTTTCTGTGTATGTACTTATTACCTAACTATAATAATTATTATAAAACAAAATCGTTATTTTTGGTATGTATGTCCCTATATGAATCTTTGAAAGTTTTTAATAATATACTTATTTGACAGATCCTGTGATAGCTCAGAATGCATCAATGATATCACAGATGGCGCCTGTTACTCGCAAAAAGGAGAGAGAATACCTCGGCATGTTTGAATACAAGATACAAGATGAAGGAATTATTATTAAAAAACTTATTAATGGTAAGTTTTGTTACTTTACAGGCTGTAGATTGGATGCAAGTGGTGTAGAAACACGCGTTTTAGCATTATGTGAGAGAGGGTTATGTCCAGCATTGGATAAATATATAAAACGTATAAAATTAAACACAGCTAAACCCAAGACCATTAAAATATTTCTCTCTCTTTTCAGCCTATTAACGGTCCACTGTTGGGCACGAGGGATTATGGTCCACTGTACCGCGCTTACATGCTTGTTGTGCTTACTCTTTTTTTCTTGACATATTTGACATTATATTTACCATTATATGATGTGCTTACTCTTGTACATTTAAACTAAAATAATAATAATAGTTTAAAATTTGTAATTTTTGGAACAAAGTTCCTTAGCGTGCGTTGCCAAACGGGTCTAAACGAAAAAAATTAAGACCAAAAGTCTATAGTTGTAAGCCGTGCGTGCGCGAATTTCTCTCTCTCTGTCTCTCTCTTAAAACATGAATAAAATAATAATATATTATTATTTTTTGAATTATTGAGTATCTATTATATTATATAATAATTTATTATATAAAGTTTTATTACAATTCCTTCACAAATTAATCGAAATCGTTCCAGATCAGATCAGATCAGACATCGTTCCATCCGGGTGTCCCTTGACACCTCACAATTTTTTTTTCTGTGGTCAATAAATAATTTTGTATTGTCATTGTATTATCTTGTACCCACAGATTTAACACCCAAAGTGGCAGTAACTTTACTCCCTGGTTTGCCTGCGTACATTTTATTCATGATGCTACGTCACATGGACCATGTTGATGATGAGCCAAAGATGCATCAGTTAATGAAGGGAGTCAGGAACGCTGTCAAGAAAACATTGAAGAAACGAACTGAAAGTGTCGAGTATAATGTACTCTGGCTATCTAATATGTTGAGGTAAGTAAAACCCCCAGTCTCCGTGTGGTGACGGATTAAGAATACAAGTTTCACCACCCCATCTCCTCCCAAGGGTGCTGTATGAGTCAGCTAAGAGATATTTCACACAGATAACATCTTCTATGAGAGACGGAAAACTCGAAAATAAACCCTGTGCCAACACGCCTGGTCAGCGTGGCACAGTATACCATAATCCCTCCCAAAGTGGAGGAGGCCCGTGCCCAACAGTGGGACGTAAATGGGCTGGAGAGTGAGAGAGAGAAGTAAAACCGCCAATCAAAAGGATGATATGCGCACGAAGGGATTCGCCGTTTTGTCTATTGCCGTTCTTGGGGTACAGTCTTGTAACAGATGAACGGATAAACACCGTAGTTTTCGTTACAAGGTCCCGTTTTACATGTTTCGTTCGTATCCATCTATGAACGCACGTAATGAAATATTTGAAAGTGATTTTCACCCACTTGCATTAGTCGGATTGATTTTTAATTTTGCACACATATGAAGGACCGATGACAATGCAATAATTATAAATAATATATGGGATTTTCAAGCTCGTTTATCTAGGCACGCGGCAGCGTATCAAGCCAAGTTCAAGTAACAGAATTAGCGAGCGCCGTGTGTAATAATGAAGTCAAACCATAGGGTACAATATATTATCCTATGTTATAAGAAGAAATGATATTATTTTATGTCGTGATAAATAAATTTCATAACTGACCATTAAACTTGGCACCCATTTAGATCTCATTTCTTTTTCTTAAACTTGGCTTTCATTTCAAATTTATGTTTTGGATAGGATTTTTTTTTAAACTAAGCAAAATTGTATGTCTTTTGTTTGTTTTCCAGATTACTGAACAACCTACGTCAATACAGCGGTGATACAATATATCAATCAGCGAACACACCCAGACAGAATCAACAATGTTTACGTATATTCGATTTGTCCGAGTACAGGCAGGTGTTGAGTGATATTGCTGTGTGGATATATCAAGGTACATTTATAGTTTTATTATCTATATTAGCATATTAACATCCCACAGTTCGGCACGGGCCTCCACCGCTTTGAGACGGTATTTGGATTAATTATTCTGAGTTGGCACTGTGGGAGGGAGTGGATTGATGACACACCATAAACTTAGGATATAGATCTAGACGTAACACTCGGTACAACGAATCCGGCCTGCTGCTTTTTTTAGTTGAACACATTAAGAAAAATAAATGACAAAGAGGCTATTTAGTAGCCTTTCTAACTCTTTCTTTTGAGCTGGAGTAAAAGAGAAAGCAAGGCTACTATTAACTATTTTACTTTTAAACCATAAACGGGGCGGCCCTGCCTTGGAACAAATCTATGTTCCCAGGGTACCAGATGGGTACCAGAATACGGATAGACTACATATACTACTTTTTTTTTGTAAATACATACTTATAATACATAGAAACACCCAGACGCAGTACAAACATATGTATGACAATTAGAAAAATCACACAAATGATTGTCCCGAGCGGGAATCGAACCCGCGACCTCTTGAGCGGCGGTCCGTTACCAGAACCACTACACCATGAGGCCCGTCATTATATTAACAAATATGCGCACATACTAACTTTCACCTATAATAATTTATGTTCTAGGCCTAATCCTACTACTAGAGCGTCAATTAGAACGTCTAATAATGCCAGCTATACTAGAACATGAAGAGATATCCGGTCTGTCCGGTCCTACCTCCCGACCTCCCCCCACGGGAAGCATAGGGGCGGGGCCTGCTAGACTGAAGCAAGAGCTAACTCTAACACATGAACATTTACATACATATGCTGTTGATCAACCATTGAGACTTATGATATTTAAACAGGTATGTCTCTCTCTCTCCAGCCCATTTACGTCCCACTGTTGGGCACGGGGCTCCTCCACTTTGGGAGGGATTATTGTCTACTGTGCCGCGCTGACCAGGCATCTTGGCAACAGGATTTATTTTCGAGCTTTCCGTCTTTCACAGTGAATTTTATCTGTGTGCAATATCCCTTAGCTGGCCTTTTACAGCACCCTTGGGAGGAGATGGGGTGGTGACACTTGTATTCTTAATCCGTCATCACACGGAGATACGTCTGATTATATACCACTAACTGTTGCCCGCGATTTCATTTGCCTGAAATTACGAACCACTACAAATAAACATATTTTTGTAACCTATAACACCCGCTAGCGACTAGCTTCATATCCTAGTGAAAATAATTAATCAATTACTTATTCATTACGTTCTAATCACAGATATACCTAGTGGTTTTGGCTTCATCACTCAGCTGGCTTAAAGCCACTTGCATATCTACATAATATAATATATGTGCGTCAAATAATAAATAAATAATAAATAAATATTCATGGACATTTCGCACAACGTCTTCTGGTCCCAAGCTAAGCTTATACGCTTGTGTTATGGGTACCAGAATACGGATATAATACATATACTACTTTTCTTTTGTAAATACATACTTATAATACATAATAAACACCCAGACGCAGTACAAACATTTGTATAACAATTATAAACATCACACAAATGATTGTCCTGACCGGGAATCGAACCCGAGACCTCATGATCGGCAGTCCGTTATATGAACCACTCCACCACGAGGCCCGTCAAATACATTCTATATGTGACTATGATACTATGATGTATTTTGATTGTTACTATGATTATGGCTATTACTATGTACACATTTATAGCAATTAAAAATCGTTATTAAATATTACATTTTTACTTTAATCACACAATTTGGCAATGTTAACAATTGCCGATTTATGCCGAGACTATAACTAACATTTTTTTTTCAGTTATTCTACTACATCTGCGCATACAGTTTAAACCAGCTGTTACTTCGCAAAGATCTATGTTGTTGGGCCAAGGGTTTACAGATCAGATACAACATCTCACATCTAGAAACATGGATCAAAGAACATTTGGCTGAATATGGACAAAAGAGCGTAAGTCTATTACATAAGTATGTAGGATAAAATATATATTCATTTTAAATGGCGCAGTCGACAGGATCTCACCGTTCATTACAATTTTCATTTAGCATCCTTCCAGCATTAATCTAACACAAGAAGTAAGCTTAGTTTTAGATCAGATAGCCTTATGAAGTCGAGTTAAAATTATAAAACATTTAAGATTATTATGAAATGTGGGTATACCTGGCAACGATTGATCACAGAAGACACCTTACATCTTAGTCCCACCCGTGGCTATAGTGACAAAAAAAATGTTCAAAACGTCGGACTAATTTAAAACCAATATACGATTTTAAATGCGTAAAAAGTTTAAATAAAACTACTTTTTACGGATTTAGACGCGTATATTTGTTTTAATTTTTGGCCCGACGTTTCGGAGACTTTGCAGGCACCATGGTCACGGGTGAGATTGTATACTACCTCTATAATAATTAGTCTATGATAAAATTATGTATGTTTTACCTTATATAATTTAAAATTTTCTTTATATTGTTACAATTTGTTAATGTATTTTAGAAACTAAAATAATGTTATTGATTTTATGTAGTCTGAGCACAATGTAATATGATATAGTTTATGGTAAAAGTCTATCTTTATGTTCAATGTAAAATTAAAATCGAATGTGGGTAAACCCTGTAATAACTGATCGTAGAACACACATTACAGCTCAGTCTCACCCGCGACCATGGTGACTGAAAAGTCTCCGAAACGTCGGGCCAAAATTTAAAACAAATATACGCGTCTGAATCCGTAAAAAGTAGTTTTATTTAAACAGATGAGTCGCGCAAGTGTTAGAAAATATTATGCGTAAAAAGTGGTTTTGCGTGTTGTTTAACGTCATAGCATTTATGGACTAGCAAACAGATTTGCCCATTTACAATAATCATGAACGCGAGTCAATGGACAAGCTTCATGTGTAGATACAACATAAAACCCTGATTTACTCAGACCGCAACTTGGATTATTGTTGTACAAACAGATTGCCAAGAAGCAGAATATAGAAAGAAAAAAAAAGTTGTTTTATTTGAATCATTTATATCAAATATATTGTGTTTACGTACAGGTCGAGGAGATCCTAGACGTGTTGAAGCCAATAACACAAGCGGTCCAGCTGCTGCAAGCTCGCAAGTCGATGCAAGATGTACAGTCCACAGTGGATATGTGTGCGAACCTTACTGGCATGCAAGTCTGCAAGGTATGTAGCAATTCTTGGCAGAAGACATTTGCATAGTTTGAAGACACAAAGAAAAAATAAAGATTTTTTCACAAATTGACATTGTTCATATTCTTTTTAAATCTCTTAATTCGAAAACCATTTCGGGGAATAGAGTTTCTGATCATGATTCATTAGTTTTTTTCGGAAAACGGACTCAAAATATTAAGGCGTTCCTAGGGATATACTACTCTGTGGTGGAGTTGAAATTGGTCTATTATATCAAGTTGGCAACTTTGAAAAGATGTATTGCAATCTGTCTTAAGTCTATCGATTTAGCGATTAGCTGTAAGTTTTCCATATTTTATAAATAAATAATATTAGTAAAGATGTGCTATCTAATTCCAAAATTTTATGAAAATAAGGATTATGCTTGATTTGGGACTAGTGACCATAAATAAAATATATTTTCTTCCCTATAGATTCTGAACCTATACACTCCAGCTGAAGAGTATGAAGTGAAGGTAACCAGAGAGTTTATTCACGAGATACAGAAGAAGATGCAAGAGAAAGCTGGCAGCAACCCTGATAAGGAACCGGTGAGAATTACATTATGATTGTTTCTTTTATACTACATATGTGACAAACAAACATACAGCTCGCCTGATGGTAAGTGATTACCATAGACTATGGACGTCTGTAACACCCTTAGAGCAATAATTAAACAGCAGTAGACAACAGGCGACGCCCGCTGAAAAAAGTACGAGAGCAATGTTCATACTTATTGTGTACGTACACTGTCGTCTCTTAGCATGCGTGCGGGACGTGCGTGACGACCAATGAAATTACATTACAGTGTTCGTATACGTTGCCACGGCACCCGCCGACATGGTAGCATGTGTGTAAAAATCCCTGTTTTTAGTAATTTGTATGAGAAACTGGAACTGGCTAGAGGAGATTTGTATGGGGCTTTATATTGGGCTTCTAGGATTTTGAAGAGGTTGATCCAAACGGTCATGAGTTTCGTAGAGTGAAATTTTTGTGAGTTTTAAATTAGATATTTTCTCCTTCTCCCAGCCCATTAGTGTGCCACTGTTGGACATGGATGGGTGGCTTTAATAATTTACAACCAGAAGTTGTATGAATTTGCGTGTTTTTGATAGATTATTTTTATTTTTTTACAGAAAAATCTTCTGATGGACTGCAAGATGATATTCTCAGTACAGTTTCCATTTAATCCATCTCCTATTAGATTAGAAGCGATAGAACTGCCTGAAGTATTAGAACTGGATGGCTTACTCACCAAAATATAAAAAGGCCGTCTTCTCACTAAAATTATAAGACGGTCTGCTCACTAAAATATAATAGACAGTCTATTAATAACCAAGTTATAGCAGACTAGTGAAAAGATCGTAAACTATTGCAGGGGTTTTTAAAATAACGGGTCACCAACCAACCAAGCATTATACAGAACCCCAAATTCTAAATTGTAACAGTAGTTATATTTAATAGTTATAGCTAATAATAACTTAGAGGAGACCCTAAAAACTATTCTATAGAATCCCTAGGTACTGCGGAACCAAGTTTGGGAATCCCTGCTCTAAATTAGAAGATGGGCTTTTCACTAATACATAAAAGACGTATTGCTCACTAAGATATAATAGACGATCTATTCACTAAAATAGAAAAGACGGTAGATGCATATTAATTTGGTATTAATAGTTTTATGTGCCAGTTCTTTTGGTCTTTTGAGATCAGATAGATGTTCCATATTTGTTAAGTTTTGCTAAATAATTAGTTTATATACAGAAATATATATATTATAAGTAAAAGTTATTAGAAAAATATATTAATTTAATAGTTAATATAAGCTATTTGACTGCTGTAAAATTATATAGTGTTTTTTTTATTCTATAGCAGTGTGACGTCATTCTTGCATACATGGAAATTATATTTACAAGGGATTTAAGGTTTTTTTTTAGTATTTTTTTACTATATTTTATACTAATTTATATAAAGCTGAAGAGTTTGTTTGTTTCATCGCGCTAAACTCAGGAACCACTGGTCCGATTTGAAAAATTCGTTCAGTGTTGGATAGTTCATTCATCGAGGATTTCCAATAAATAAATAAATATCTATCGGCAGTCCGTATCACTTAAATTGAAATAAAAAATTATTATATAAATATATTTTTTGCAGCAGTCAAGTATCATAATATAAGATTAATTTAGATTTTAAATCAATCTAAAATATGATTATATTCTACTCCTTTTTTGAAATCTATTTCTATAATATTTTGTATTTGCATTTATTTTTCCCACATAATTATTGCCATATATATTTATTTCCGGTGCCATTCCATCAATTACATCGAAATTTATTATTTTTATATTAATTAGTTAGAATAATTTAATGATTTGTAAACTTTATGTATGAAAATTTATTAAAATTGATACAAATCGCAAATAATATAACAGTTTTCTGTATATGTTTAATAAATATGAATTTTTATATTTTTTAATTTGTTACACTCTGTTGAATATAAAGGTGTCAAAAATTCACTTTGATATAGCGACCCCTGTATCTAAGTATGTTTTGTGTTCTAATTCAAATCATTTTGAAAAAGGGACTCTCATTACACTAAAATAAATAAATATATTCATGGACATTTCACACAACGTCCTCTGGTCCCAAGCTAAGCTTATATGCTTGTGTTATGGGTACCAGAATACGGATAGAATTCATATACTACTTTTCTTTTGTAAATACATACTACATACATACACTAGCTGGTGCTCGCGACTTCGTACGCGTGAAATTTGGAAATGAAATCTTAACAAACAGAAGTTTACTATGACAGTCAATAGGTGGCGTTGTACCGTTTTTTAAATCGCGCTATAGTTTCGTTCGACACATTAACACTTAGGCTCGTCAAAATTTCAATAGTGTCATCTATTTGTTTTCAGATTTATAAATTAGTTAGGATTAGGATAGTAAACACCCGTACAAATTCTTTCCCGTTTTCGTGTTCCCCCTGTTTTTATCAGGGAATGGGGATTTAATTTGAATGTATCAAAAAAAGTATGGACGCCGCGTAATACTTTAATACACAGACATTTTAAAATAGGGGCTCTCAGTATTTTTTGACACTGGGTTCAATTAATCTTCAACAAGGCTTTTCTTACTTTGACGGGCTTCGTGGTGGGGTTAAGTGGACTGGCCATCACGAGGTCGCGGGTTCGATTCCCGCTTGGGACAATCATTTGTGTGGTATTTATAAATGTCATACAAATGTTTGTACTGTGTCTGGGTGTTTACTATGTATTATAAGTATGTATGTATTTACAAAAGAAAAGTAGTATATCCGTATTCTGGTACCCATAACACAAGCATATAAGTTTAGCTTGGGACCAGAGGACGATGTGTGAAATGTCGATGAATATTTATTATTTTATTATTAATAAGGCTTTCCTTACTGTACTGTATCAAAAAGGTTTTAATTGACAAGGGATCCCTTGTCAAAATGTGTTAAGGGTCCTTTTATCAAAATGTTCTAGGACCTCAAAAGGATTAGCAAAAAAATATTTTGGGAACTTTTACTCACAGACTTCTATGGCACCAACTTTGATAATACGCTAAATAATATGAGACCAAATCACGAATTATTAGTATTGAAAGTTGTATGATAGATCAGAATAGAAACCTTCTTAGTTAATGACAATTAACAATATTATTATTTTTATTTTTTTATAGTCTCAATTGCAGCTTCCTTTTGTCTTCCGAATTTTTTTTTACGATTTATCTATAAAGATAATACGTGCGATAATTAATTGCACTGTACTGGTATAACTAGGTATCCCAATTGCACTGCATTCTATCCTCTGATCCCAAACTTAGCTATTTTATACTTATGTTATGGGTACCAGATACAAATTCGCGTTGCTATAGATAATTATTGCTTTTTGGTTCATGTGTCATCACATTTCTGACCTTATCCCTTTAATTAGGGTCGGCGTTTCGTCCACATAAAATAGTTATTAAGCAAAATACTTCATAATAATGCCATTATTATTTTAGTTAATAATTTAAGCCATTCCTATTAAAACTGTTTTGTAAGCAACGAAATCGTTTGTTCTTAGATTTTTTTATAAAAACTTTTTTTGTTACTACCGATGTATTTTTTTAGTTTAAAAATATTACGCCTCGTTAATATTTTGATTAGTGTTCGTATTAATAGAAGCTGGTTTCGATTTTCATCCCGGTTTTTACAGTAGTTATTTTAATAAGAAGCGGTAACGGTGTGGTTTATCCTTCTTTTGAAAGTTATCAATTCAAAGCGATTTATTGGTTTAAGTAAGAGTACATTTTTAAAACCGCATCAAAATGCGTTGTGTAGTTTTGAAGAAATAAGCTCACATAGGGACATACATACAAAAATAACCTCTTTGTTTTATATTATGTAAAGATCATTTCTGATGTCTACTAAACTTGTTCATTACGGTTGCCTGGAAGAGATCGCATTTGGTGATAAGGCCGCCTTTTGTACAAATGTTGATTTAAGTTTACATTTTGTAACTACATTTTGTATTTATTTTTGTGCAAATAAAGAGTATTCTATTCTATTTCGTTGTACACATTTCTATTAATTAAAATCGTTTTCTATAATATACAGATTTTGTAATAAAAAAGTTATGTTGACATTGCCGCATTGGGTTATAGACATTAACAATTTTAATTTCTTAGTGAAATTTTGTTTTGCACGTAGAATCGGTACCAGTGTATACTCCCATTAACACTAATCAAATTACAAACAGGTATTTAGTGTCATTACATTATAAATAAATGTATTTTATAGTTATAATTTAGATAATTACTAGTAGAAAAATATATATGTTATGTCGTAATAGAAAAATATTGATGCGTAGACTGGCCACTATTTACGCATATGGGATTCATATGTGTTAGAAAGAGTAAGACAATGGTGCCAATTCTACGTGCATAACTAAACTTAACTAAAACATGAAAACTACTATTGGCGTATTTTTATTAATTGACTATTAAAGTTCCGAAATTGGTTTATTGATACAATTAAAAATAAAGAGATTTGATTAAATTAAAATTAAGTTTGGTTGCGCATTTAGAATTGGTATCATTGTTGATTATATATCGAAAGTAATGCTAAAATAATCCATACAATGTGTTCGGTCTATACCAGGGATGGCCAAATTGATTAGAATCAAGATTTCCTATTTACTAACGAAACTCATACCAAAATTTATTGCGTGTCTGAGCATCTTTCACTAGCATAATCAGTAATAGTTTGTAGTTAGAAGTTACCACGATCGACTAGAGCAGGAGTGGCCAACAAGTCGATCGCGCGACCATTTTTGGTCGATCATTCGCAAGTTCCATGCGGGGACCCATTCAATGCCAAATGTTTCTAGTACTTGATACAGGAATGAACATGTACGCAGCTCATGCTTCGAGTAGTTTTTTACTATTTTCAAGAGTGCACGGCGGTATAAAAGCACATTGCATAAACGTCCCCCTTCTTACCTAAGAAATTTTAAAATAAAAAGTAGATCTTATGTTGACACAAAAGTTGGCCACACCTGGACTAGACTAACAGTCGATTAATCTACCCCTGGTCAAAAATGTATCTTTGCCTTTGGCGTTTCTTACGACATTTGTAATAAAATATATATATCTATTTAATTATTATAAAATACTATAAAGCTGAAGAGTTTGTTTGTTTGATAGCGCTAATCTCAGGAACTACTGGTTCCAATTGAAAAATAATTTTTCTATTGGATAGTTTTTTATAGGCTTTAACATCACGCTGTGACCAATAGGAGCGAAGTATTGGTGAAAAATATTGCAAAAAAGGGGAGTTTTTTTTTAAATTCCAAGCGTACGAAATCGCGAGCCTTGGCTAGTTTAATTATATAATTGTTACCATTACACTAGGTGCTTACAAAACTATAATAATATTTATTTCAATAAACTTGTTAATTATTAAAGAAATCTATATATTTATAATTGTCGTATAAAAAAAAAATACGACAAAAATATAACTGTCGTATTAATGTAATTATTGTTGTAGTATGTTGAGTTTTTTCAATTTATTTTTGTAGTATTGTTAATTTATATTGTATGAAAATCAGGTCCTAATTAATCAGTATTTTGTATGTACTTAATTTATGCATTTGTATTTATTTTACGACAAAATTATGGACAGTTAAAGCGAATAGTAAGTCCATTTATAATATATTTCATTCTAAGTAACGAAATCTTTGAAAGTGATTCTAACCCACTTGCAATAGTAGTCGGATTGATTTCAAATTTGGCTCACATATTAAAGACCATAATGTAATAATAAAAAAAAAATATTCAGGATTTTCAAGCGTTTCTTAGTTTTTAAACTAAGTTAATTATTAATCATATCTATCGCTTTAACTATAAGGGTTTTCGTTGTATAAGATTATTGAAAAATTTATTTTCCGTCTAATATGGTATTAAATACATTATTAGTGAGATATTTATGAATATAATTCGATTGTACTTAATGTATAACAAGTTATAGAAAAATATTATGTATATTTATGTTGTATTTGTTATATATTATATGTATTAGGTGCTCAATATGAAAAATATAGAACATTCCACATATTAAATTATTTATTTGTACTTAATATACAAATTGTAAACTTAAAATGATAGTGACCTAACTCAAAAATTGGTCAAGTGCGAGTCGGACTCGCGCACGAAGGGTTCCGTACCATTATCTATGCAACATAAGGCAACGTTATTAGTATCGAGCAAGAAACGGTAAAAAAATCATGTTTGTTGTATGGGAGCCCCCATTTATTATTTTATTTTTAGTATTTGTTGTTATAGCGGCAATAGAAATACATCATCTGTGAAAATTTCAACTGTCTAGCTATCACCGTTCTTGAGATACAGCCTGGTGACAGACGGAGGGACGGACGGACAGCGAAGTCTCAGTAATAGGGTCCCGTTTTTACCCTTTGGGTACGGAACCCTAAAAATGAACTTATACAACATGTTTCAGAAAGGTGTAGTCATATTTGACCATATTTGTACTTAATACTTACTTACACATGGCCGGTGACTAGGCACTAGGCATGGATGAAATTACAAATACTAGTTATATTATGACTTTTATGTGTTCATAAAAGTTTAATTAATTTATTAAATTAATTGATCTTCTTTAAATACAACACAACTATGAGCTCATCTTTTATCGTAAGGTTCAATCGCATTCAATAAACCGTAAACATCTCATTATTGATGCGTTCCTGGTAGTTATTTAATAGTAGGCAATAAACAAAAAAAACTTACCAACTGTATTTTTCTGTGTAACTGTAATATTTATAATATTTAAGGCCTATCTAATGCAACTTTAAATTATGACTACACCTTTCTGCAACACGTTGTATATGCACGCAAGACGTTACCCTCCTAATTTCTTTACGTCCCACTGTTGAGCGTACGAGCTTCCTTCACTTTGGTAAGATATTTGGTCTACTACTAAGCCACGCTGTTTAGACGTGTTGCCATAATAGTTTCGAGGGTTCCCTTTCTCAGAGATGTTATCTGCTCGTGATGTCCCATTGCTGGCTCTTACAACAGCATCCTGAAGATGAAATAAGATGGGCTAATATTTTTCATAAATAACCTACTTTGTTATAACAATAAATAACAAACGATTGCATTGCTTTGTACAAGTCAGCTTGTATTAAATTCACATTTGCGTAATTTCTGAGTTCAGTCACTTTAATTTTAAGTTTGCGACTAATATTTGGTTGAACAGTTTTCTTAGAAAATTATAATTATATACTTTGAATTATAAAAATGATTTGCGCTAATGATACTTTTTAACGATTCAACGTATTTGAACCCACGACCTTTGGAATACCATTCCTCCGCTCTAAACCAGCGACAAGTACGTAATGTGTATTCATGCCATCTATCGAGTGCACGGCGTACTTTTACCTGCACCTGTATGTGATTTGTTAAAAATTTATAAAACAAAAATTTTGTAGCGTCACAAATTATGAGCGCTCTATTTTAGTGGTAGGGATATGTGCATGTAAAAAAACAATAAATATTCATGGACATTTCACACAACATCCTCTGGTCCCTAACTAAGCTTATATGCTTGTGTTATGGGTATCAGAATACGGATAGAATACATATATGTACTACTTTTTTGTAAATACATACTTATAATACATAGTAAAGAGGACAAATATTTGTATGACAATTATTAATATCACACAAATGATTGTCCGTAACGGCAATCGAACCTGCGACCTCAATGTGTGGTATGCGCGAGAGTAAAGCACCGACCGAGCTACCGACTGTTCGACTGATCAATCTTTGCGAGATAAAGTTCCTCGCGTAATCCCTTGCCTACCCGCCTCAACACAACGACCAAATAGACCTAAATATATTCTGCGCAGGTTAAGCTAGCGCTCATATCTCGTAACGCTACCTCATAATAGTAGTTCAATTTAAGTAAATGAAATGAAATTTCTAATGGGTTCTGAATGAAACGCGAAAATTGTATTCATGTGTTACATAATAAATAATGTCAATATATGTTATATCAACTGTTCAGCCTATCTGTTAAATGTGTTTAAAAAAATTAATTGTCAATTTAATAATGTTATATTTAGTGCAATAAGTATATTGTTATTGTGTTTAAAATTCAGCTTAGTTGAAGCAAAAAGATTTATATTCATTATATGTACTGTATAGAAGATCAATATATCTAAATAAAAGTTATAATAAAGCAAATAATTGATTTTATTTTACTTAATTTATACCCACAGATTAACTATATAGCAGGTACGCGTTCTATATTCAAGACGTCCCGTTAAAATGCATACTATGCCGTTCAAGTGAGAATAGGATTGACCCCGCGCCATGTTGCAACGTCATAGATGTCAATTCGAACAATTTTGGTAGGGTTCTAGGGTAATCTTTTTTAATATAATTTATTTATCACTATATCGTCATCGTTTACTCATTTTCGAACAGTTAGCGAGGTAAATACAATTAAAAACAATAACAGATAAAGACAAATACAAAATAAAAACTGCGACGAATAACAATAAAATGACGGTTGGTAGTTTAAACATAAAATCATTGTTTCCAATGACGAATTAATAGTTATTCTTTTTAATTTAAAAATACTCGGTTTTATCCGGTTTAAGAATAACGCTTACGGGTGCAACACCAAGTAAACGCTATTTAATTTTGTACATCGTTGTTTGATTCTACGATAGGTACAGTTGAATCATCACATTGCAGAAATTTTCGGACAATTCGACATGTATTTAAGATGGCTGCCTTTTGTATGTTAATGAAAGTGTTATGTGGTAGGTTTATAAGTTTTATGCTATGGTGTAGATGTTTAGGGATTACTCCAGTAGTAGATATTACAATTGGGACTATGTATACTTTATTAAGCTGCCATAATCTTGCTATTTCTTCCTTTAGTTCTGTATATTTATTGACTTTTTCTGTTATTGTTTTTAAAATGTTATGGGTATTAGGTACTGCTATATCGATAAGATAAACAGTTTTTTCTAATTTATTAAATAAAGTAATATCGGGTCTGTTAAAATGTATTGTCTTGTCTGTCAGTATAGCACGGTCGTAATAAATTTTGAATATTATTATTATTATTATTATATTATTATCACTAAATAATTTTAGGCGCTTTTCACTTAGAATAACTGAGATTAGATTAAACAAAAAATAATTTATTAATTCTCAAATAAATTTTCGTTGCTGACAGTAGTTTTCAAATTACTTTTTACAGATAGAGGTCATTGCCAATCCTATTCTCATTTGAAACGTGTAATAATAGCGATATCGTAAACGCTAAACGCGGATGTGCTCAACATTAAATAACTTTCTTGTTTCGTTAATTAATTTACGACGGCCCTCGTGGTCTAGTGGTTCATGTAACAGACTGCCGTTAACGAGGTCGCTGGTTCGATTCCCACACGGGATAATCATTTGTGTGCTATTCACAAATGTCATACTAATGTTTGTACTGCCGGCGTATTATGAGCTTTTTAAAATTATTCAAGTTCCAGGCAGGCCGTAAACTGCATGGCTAAATTAGGTATTATGGCAAAAATAAAACATTTAGTTGAAAATTTTTAGTTAGTACTTTAACTTTTAGTTGTACCTTCTCCTTAAACATATTAATGTATGACTGGTTTAGCGAACTGACTGACTAATAATTTTGTTCATAATACGAATTTGCCAGACAGTTCAATTCACGGCGTAAACTGCCTGTAAATAAAAGCTCATAATACGGCCGCTGGTCTGGGTGTTTACTATGTATTATATATATATGTATCTCCAATATCGGGTACCCATAACACAAGCATAGAAATATAGCTTACTTTGGGACTAGAGGACATTGTGTGAATTGTCTAAAATATTAAAAAGAAATAAATTCGTTAATTATTCTTTCACGTTATTTATATTTAACGGCAACTATTGTTGAGTAAATCGGGTGGTGACATATCTATTCACAATCCGTCACCACTCTGATAACTTGATACAAACTGTAATTCAATCACCGAAATCCAACGTTTCGTTTTATGGCTGGGTCAGTGACCATCGTTCACGAGGTCGCGGGTTCAATTGCCGCTTTGGGTGTTTTCTATTAAATATTTGTAAGCAAATAAGCTTAGCTTGGGACTAGAGGACCTTGTGTAGAATATCCCTAAATATTAATATGAAAAAAATACGACAATGGTAGTTTGTAAACGGTCTGAAATTGATTTAATTATGAAGTAGGAAAATGTTCGACAAACAGTTGGTCACAGGTATTGTTATAATGGATTCTATTTTAATTGGGGTGCTATATAGAACCTATATGTAATAGAATATAGTAAACCATACATTTGCAAGTTGTATAAAATGTAAAAAGACATCTGTCGCGTAGGCAATATACTTACAGCTCACAGCACGTCCCACAACTTGCGAAACCAACACTTAGTTATAAATAGCCGGTCAAGTTTAGTAATGATTCTGTGACTACAAGTTAATAAAAGTAATAACTGAAATAAATTCTTTTACAACATAAATATCACAAATAAAATGTCACCAAAATCAAAAATAAGCAAACCGACGAAGAAAACCTCCAAGTCCACTCGAGCTGGTCTCCTGTTCCCAGTTGGAAGGATTCACAAGATGTTACGAAACGGTAACTTCGCCCCACGCGTGGGCTACGGGGCTGCGATATACTTGGCCGCGGCCGTAGAGTACCTGGCCGCTGAAATCTTGGAGCTGGCGAGCGAGGCAGCCCTGCAGAGCAAGAAGAGCCGCGTTATCCCGCGACACATACTGTTCGCGATCAGGAATGACGAGGAGTTGAGCCGCATGCTGTCAGGGGTCACCATCTCCCAGGCGGGGGTGCTACCCGCCATCAACCCCGTGCTGCTGCCCAAGAAGACGGTCAAAGGAGACGAAACCACCTAGCTCTGAATGGACAAGTTGGTGCTCAATACTTAGATTTAGTTAGTTAATAAGGACTGCATACGCGTTACGAAACATAGCCGAGCTTATGACAAAGTCCTTTTCAGGACTGCACACTGTTACATATTTCTATAGTATAGAATAAAATGGTCAAGGTTTTTTTCAAAAGCAATAGTGTAAAAAGCTTTAAGCATTGTTTACACGGCACTTTCAAATATCTTTTATTAAACATAGCAACTGTTATACATAAATAAAACTGCCATTGAGATAATTTAATGTAACTGTAGTACCGCGAGAAATCAAATTATTAAATAAGTTTTTAATTAAGTAATATTTTAGTAATAGTTACTGTTAACCTATGAAGGTCAAAGATGTGTTATGTATTATCTTGTATCATGTATTAGTATTGAAAATCGTAAGTAAAAACAACGAATTTTCTATACATAGAAATAAATATTAGCAGCCCTGAGAAGGGCTTTGTCAGGTGCGTGTTTAGTCAAGTAGGTATAGTCTAAGCTCGTTCGCCGCGCACCCTCCTGGCGAGCTGCACGTCCTTGGGCATGATCGTGACTCGCCTTGCGTGGATGGCGCACAGGTTGGTATCCTCGAACAGTCCCACCAAGTAAGACTCGCTCGCCTCCTGCAGCGCCATCACCGCCGAGCTCTGGAAGCGCAGCTCTGCCTTGAAGTCCTGCGCGATCTCTCGCACCAGCCGCTGGAATGGCAGCTTCCTGATCAGCAGCTCCGTGCTCTTCTGGTAACGGCGGATCTCTCTGAGGGCCACAGTCCCCGGCCGGAACCTGTGCGGCTTCTTCACTCCGCCGGTGGCCGGAGCGCTCTTCCGCGCCGCTTTGGTAGCTAGCTGTTTGCGGGGTGCCTTACCGCCGGTCGACTTGCGAGCTGTCTGTTTTGTTCTAGCCATTGTTCACTGCCACTAAGCGTTGGGGTGAGTCGCGACACTTTATATAGATGGGACGGATGTATTACTAGACAAATGCGGGTATGTAGAAAAAAACATCGTAGGTACATGTTTGTTTTTGTAAGCCTAAGGCTTATTATGAAAATATTTATGCTTGCTGTACGAAATTCAATCAAATATTTAACTTGTACTAGATTGCACAGTATAGTCACCACCCCTTTCCTTTCATGATAGAATTGATTTAGGAAGGAAAAGACCCATGGCCAACAAGTGCAAGACATGGAACTCTCTCTAGGATACTATACCCTTTACCGTCTTGTCAGCGTAAATAATGGTGTAATACGAGTACCTAATGAGTGTACTTATGTCATACATTATTTGATGTGGTACTAAATGATATCATAGATGTACAATTTAGTATCACGTCATATAAGCGACAAATAGGTACCAAGTTTAAAAAAACAGCAAAATTTTTAGTTTCTTTTAATTATATGGTCTATTTATATGACTTTCTCTATAAATAGAAATACGGAATATTGCGGCACTGAAAAGAGCCTTGTCAATATAAAATTCAATTAAAAACAAAACCAAAATAATTTATTTTTTAATACACCGAACTTTACCCGCCGAAGCCGTACAGTGTTCTTCCTTGTCTCTTCAGCGCATAGACAACGTCCATGGCTGTCACAGTCTTTCTTTTGGCGTGTTCTGTGTACGTGACGGCGTCCTTGATCACATTCTCTAAGAATATCTTTAAAACTCCTCTCGTTTCTTCGTAAATCAAACCAGATATTCTTTTAACTCCGCCGCGTCTTGCCAATCTTCTGATAGCGGGCTTGGTGATGCCTTGAATGTTGTCACGCAATACTTTCCTGTGACGTTTCGCGCCACCTTTTCCTAAACCTTTCCCGCCTTTTCCGCGGCCTGTCATTTTAATTTTTTATTTGGACGTGATCGGTCTTACTTATAGGAATACAATAAACAGCCTAACAAATTACGCGGTGGTATTTATATGTTCGGCTAACAGCCAACGATTTTATTATTCGTTCAAAATGAGGGTATTATGAAATAATATAGTACCTCAATGTAATCAATAAAATGATGACTGTTTATTTATTTATTTATTTATTTCAAACTTTTTATACAATAATTGTACAAAGGCGGACTTAATGCCTGGGGCATTATCTACCAGTCAACCAGTTTAATAACTGTTTTATGATATGGTAGTTATCGTCGTAATTTAATAAGACATTTCTATAATTTTTTAATATATCTGTATACTTACTTATACATATTAGTATGTTGTTAACTTGTTGATAAGCAAATGTATCAACTTAAGTAGTAAGTTGCCATCATATTTAACGCTGCTTCAACCAGTCGCAACTTGCGAGTCTTACGAATTCAAGAAAACGATCAACGTCAAAAGTTATAGAATGACACCAAAATTATTCTAGAAATTGACAAATAAAATAGAAAGATGCCACCTGCAAAAGGATCAAAGGTAGCTCCCAAGACGGTAGTAAGCCCTGTAAAAAAAGTAATGTCAAAGATTCGTACAAAGAAGAAGAACTACCTGAGTTTCTCGATGTATCTGTATAAGGTAATGAAGAGTACAGGCAAGGGTGAGCACGTGGGCATATCGCGACGCTCCATGCAGATCATGAACAGCTTCGTGGCGGACATGGTGGAGCGGCTGGCGGCGGAGGCAGGCCGGCTGGTGGCGCACTCCCACAGGAGCACGTTGGGCAGCAGGGAGATGCAGGCCGCCGTGCGCCTGCTGGTGCCCGGCGAGCTCGCCACGCATGCGCACATCGAGGCCTGCAAGGCGCTCAACAAATACCAGCAGCATTACGGGAAAACAGCTGAGAAGAAGACTTGACATGGAACGATAATAAATAAAATGACAAATTGACTATTAATAATAATTGTTACCTTATTGTTAATATTTTAAATATTAAAAAGTTTGTAAATAAATAAACATTATTTAACTAATAAATTAGATACAATCTAAAGGGATTAGTGACATAGCGCAATCGTGGGTTTGGTTAGTACACAGACGATTGTATGATGAAACATTATTGCTGCGTTTGGGATCAGAAGACTTGATGTGGACGTATGTTGTATATTTGACGAAGTTTGTCAAGTCAATAAATTTAGATTTGTATTTCTTAACAGTGGATGCAGAGTCGACACTTTAATAACTTAATATTGTTGTTGTATTAACTTAGTCTAATTGTTGTAACTTAGTATGTGTCAAAACCAATACTGTTAGCACATCTGGAGAGTTTGGGTATAAGGGGAGTAACACAGGACTGGTTTAGGGGCTATTTGACAAACAGACAACAATTGGTTCGCATTGGTACTGAAAGCAGTAAAAACTTGACCTGTCCTTTCGGAGTTCTGCAAGGAAGTACACTGGGATCAAGCTTGTTTCTGGCCTATATTAATAATCTATGCACGCTACCCTTGGAACAAGCTGAAATCATCATGTACGCAGACGACTCTGTAATTTTATTTCATGGTAAATCATCGAATGATGTTTTCCATCTAGCAGAAAACGGTATGAGGAAAATTGCAGCTTTGCTTGAACACAGCCTACTTACGATGAACACAAGCAAAACGAATTACATACTCTTCTGTAAAAATAACACAATACTTCGCAGCTGCGATCACTTACTGAAAATTCATAGATCCTCGTGTAACACAGTGGGTTGCGATACGCCTGATACTTGTACATGTCCTTGTTTAAAAAAGTAGCAGGTTGTTAAGTACCTACGTGTAACTATGGAGGACAAGCTAAGATGGAAGTTACAGACATCAATAGTTGCGGCACGAATAAGAAAGCTAATATTCGCATTCAAAACTTTGAGAACTATTGCAGATTATGATCTTCTAATACGTATTTTTAAAGCCCTATGTGAAAGTATTTTATATTATTGCATAACTTCCTGGGGTGCAGCTGCCAAGATCCATATGATAGAAGTCGAACGAGCTCAGCGAGCGATACTTCAGACGATACTTACTCGTAACTACAGACGATACTTTTAACGATACTTCTGTACCGTCTTATATCGATACCAAATTATGTTCCATACAAAAGTATGGGTATCGTACTTCCGTTTTTTCTTCTCGAAAGTTAAACCGATTTTAGTAGTGTATGCGTTATATTATAGATAAAGAGTATATCTGTGCTTCTATCACTTTATTTTTTTCAAAACATAATAGCCACCATAAATATGACGATCCGAAAAACCTACTTTAGATAAAGTTGCAGCGTCTATCACACAAATTTTGTAAAGTTTTACTACAAAAGAAAGTGATAGAAGCATAGATATACTCTTTATCTATAATATAACGCAAAAACTATTAAAATCGGTTTAACTTTCGCGAAAAGAAAACGGAAGTACGAAACGTCTTTTTTCAAAGAATTTGTTGGTAAAATCCGCTTCATCTATACTGAAAGAAAAAAATTTTTCAAATAGGCCCGATACTTCCTGAGATTAGCGCGATCAAACAAACAAACTCTTTAGCTTTATATTATTAGTATAGATTAACCGTCTTATTCATAACTAGCTGTTGCCCTCGACTCCGTCCGCGTAAAATTTAGTAAATTTTCCCCGTTTTTACAACATTTTTAACTACTGCTTGAGTGAGAGTATTATAAACGTAATAAAGAGTAAATAAGAGATGAGAGAGAATAATAATGATAATAATAATAATAATAAACCCCTCTGGGCCAGTCGTTACCTCACCATGAGACTAACGCAAAACCTGGAGGCAGATTATAGGCTTTCAAAAATCTTGTGGTATAAACAAAAAATGTGTCACAGGACCTAGGGAAAGCCTACAGACCGCAGGGCAGCTTGTGGCGAGCTGAATGTGAGTGGCGACACTGCGGTCCCGAGTGCCCCTGAGAGTCGGTCGTGGCCTCGCCTTCGGCTTGCCTTTGTTGGCTGGCCGAACTGGAAACCGAGAGTGCCTGGACTCTCGCCTCTGTCTTGCTTTCACCGGCCGGACAGAGTGGGGTCGCCAGAGCTATATGCTCGGGGGTGGAAGTGTCAATTTCAAGGGCGTAATTACGGGGAAACCCGCTCCGGGTCTCGGCCCGCGATGGTGAAACCGGTGCCGCACCGCTCTACACCCCAAGCCGCTCATGCCGGTGTTGCGCCCTGCTGCCTTGTCTGGCGGCTGTGTGGGGGGCCCATCTAGTGAGTCGGCGAGTCACCGTCTGCCACGGTTCAAGAAGTATCAGTATTGAAGGCAGGCGACCGTTATTATTTGCAATAGTTTTATATACAACCAGTCCATCAAACACCTAACACAATAACCCAGTTCGTTTCTTTACATTAATTTGCAATAGATCTACAGCTACCATTGGCATTCCATGACTCCACTTCTATAGTGCAGGCGTGGAGTGTCGGTGGTAGGTGTCCCACCACATTTATTTATTCATTAAAATTCTCAAAGGGCCTCTGCATGTTGGACCCATGTCCCCATGTAAGCCTTAAAAAGGACCGGGTATTTCTAAAAGAATAATAGGAATAACCCGTGAATTAAAACAGAGATACAAATAATAATAATAATGAGAGTATATAAGAGTAAACAAATATAATCAGAATGAACGAACTGCTAAGCTATCAGGAGTTACACGTGTTATTGTGAGTCAACCATAAAATATAGATATATGCTGTTCCGGGATATTTTTTAGACAATTTTATGTAGAATATTTCCGTCATACATGATTTCTATGTAACTTTAACCATTAAGAGGATACCAAAATAGCTTCGTGCATTTTACTATGTACGAAGTTTTCATTTTTTCTTTAGATTGAATGGCTAGAGCTCTAATTTTTAAGTATATGTTTTTTCAATATATAATCTAGGATCGCATAAACTCAGAAACGCCATTGAAAAAAGTTTTCTCGATAGAAAATCTTAGCGAAATAACCTCTCTTATTTTTTATTATTTTCATTTGTCGGTCTATTATCGCGTATTAACTAATGAAAGAACTTTCAAAACATAAGTACCTAACTATTATATATAGAAACACGTAAACCGGAATTAAAATATATTTCGTAGATTTTGAGTAAACAAAAAAAATATCCCTAATTCTTCATTTTCTATACCTACTAGCTGTGTTAATATGTACGTATTGTACGTGTCGACGATAATATTGATGTAGGCCCTTAAAGCTGCACACGCGACGGCGGCTTAAAAAATGGAGTAACTTCTCCCGTGTCCCCAACATTTCCCTTCACTACTCTGCTCCTATTGATTGTAGCGTGATGAAAAGTATACTATAACCTGCCCAGGAGTATGAAGAATAATTGTACCAAGTTTCGTTAAAATCCGTCGAGTAGTTTTTGTTTCTATAAGGAACATACAGACGGACAGACAGACAGACAGACAAAAATTTTACTGATTGCACTTTTGGCATCAGTATCGATCACTAATCACCCCCTGATAGTTATTTTGAAAATATATTTCATGTACAGAATTGACCTCTGTACAGATTTATTATAAGTATAGATAGATGACTTATCGGAAGTTTAAAAGTTCGGCTAAAATCGGTTCGCGAAAATTGTCTAAACTTGTTATTCATAAATAGTCTTTTTACGATAAAACATTTATTATCTCTCCGATAAAATCTCCGTTTCAACCTCCCATAAGTCATTTTGAATAAGACCATTAAATTTTAGCCCGACCATGGTCACGGACGGTAGGTACTTCAATATCTTCGAAACGTCGAGCGGAACGTTTGAACGAATGAGTCGCGCAAGTGCAAGAGCAATTAAAATATATAAAATGTGGTATCCAAATATTTTCTGGAATGCAGTCTCCAACAAAAAAGAGATTTTTATATCGGAGAAGACGTTGTCGCAAATCAGGATTTGAAAATCTCTTCATTTTCGGAAGTTTCTAAATAAATAAAAGCAAAAGATATTTTTAAAACTTGTTTATTTCTAAGTCTTACAACAACAACAATTTACTTTTAATAAACTTTGCCGACAAACTTTTGAACTACTTATATAAAAACTTACAAACTAAGTAAAACTTAAAAGTAATTAAAATTATAAATAATTTATTTCCAAAATGTTATTTTATGTATATTAGTTTGTTTGTATGGTACTTAATATCTATACTTACTGATAATATAAAGCGGAAGAGTTTGTTTGTTTGTTTAAACGCGCTAATCTGAGGAACCACTGGTCCGATTTGAAAAATTATTTCACTGTTGAATAGAACATCTATCAAGGAAGGCTATAAAACATTACGCTGCAATCAAAAGGTGCTAGGCAGTAGCAGAAAATGTTGCAATAACGGGAATTTTTTTCTGTATTCCACGCGTACGATGTCGTGGGCAACAGCTAGTTGGGGTACCGCATATATAGAAGAAACTAGACGTTTGTGAATATAAAACAATAGGCCAATAGGAAGCCTCTTTCAACCAACGGATATTGCGAGCCAAAGACGAAGAGTCTTTGTCCTAGTCATTTAACGAAAACACGGATTTGAAACACAGACCTTTAGAGTATACTAGCTGACCCGGCAAACATTGTTTTGCCATACAAATGTCAGGGGTGGAAAACCCTTCGCACATGTTCGCCTCATTCGCGGCGAACATTCGTTGATACCTCGCTCTCGCCGCGTTCGCATCCGACAATTGATTCCGGACTCACGCGTTTGCTGTGCCTAACTATATTTTTCAAAAAATGTCCACATGTGTGATTCCATTGCACCTAAGTAGTAACTAATAAACTCCAAGGTTATTGAGCATATGCGTGAGTATAATCTGATGCACATCACGGAACACAGTCCGCACGTTGTCCGTGTCCGTGGCGGTAGTAAAGTGAAAGTAGCACTCCCTGGCGCGATGAGCTTCAGTCACTACGAACCTCTCGGACGACGCGTGAATTTGACGACGTTCTCTTTTCTTTATAACTATATCCTGAAAAAAAAAACAAATTAACTTAATTTTACTGTATATGTATATCATTACCGGCTAACCTCATTTTCAGCCCATTTACATCCTACTGTTGGGCACGGGCCACCTTCTCTTTGGGTTTTCGGTCTACTATGCCGCGCTGACCAGGCCTGTTGGTATAGGGTTTAATTTCGAGTTTTCCGTCTCTAACAAAGAGTGTTATATTCTTATTAAATCCCTTAGCTGGCTCTTACAGCACCTTGGTAGGAAATGGGGTGGTGACACGACACCTGTATTCGTAATCCGTCACCACACTGTTATCTGTATATTACCGGTGTCCTGTTTCCAAAGGATAACTTTAGGACATATTTCAATCCCCTAAAATGACCCCATCACCAATAAACTTACAGAAAACATGCTTTTGATAAACATCTTGGTCCTTGTGTACTCATTCCCCGCAGCTGAGAAGTCTTGATACTTAGGGAAGTAAGGTGCTATAGAACGACCCTGAGATACTTTGGCTTCTAAAAGATCTTGTTTGTTTAGGAATACTATTAAACCTGCTTCTAGAAGAAACCTAAGGAGAAATAGGTATTAGTACCGATTCTATTGGTAGTACTATCTAGATTAGTATTATCTCTATATTTTTATTCTTATTTGCTACTAGCTGTTGCCCGCGACTCCGTCCGCGTGGAATTTGGAAAAATTTTTTCGCAATAAATGGTAGGCTATATCCTTTCTCAGGGTCTAAAGATTGTCTGTGCCAAATTTCATTAAAATCTGTTGAGAGATTTAAACGGGAAAGCGTAACAGACAGACAGACAGACAGAGTTACTTTCGCATTTATAATATTAGTAGAGATTGCTGTTGCCCGCGACTCTATAGGTACGCATGGAATTTAAAATGTTTCCATTTTTACAACATTTTCCACTAAGTAATAGTTCACTACTATTAGTTGCAGCGTGACTTTATATAACCTGTTGTCGTCCTCGGTAAATGTACTAGCCAACACTGATGAATCTTACTTATACTTATACTTAAACGGACTGCCGTTCACGAGGTCGCGGGTTCGATTCCCGCCTCGGACATTCATTTGTGTGATGTTTATAAATGTCATACAAATGTTTGTACTGCGTCTGGGTGTTTACTATGTATAATAAAGTATGTATTTACAAAAGAAAAGTAGTTTATGTATTATATCCGTATTCTGGTACCCATAACACAAGCATAATAAGCTTAGCTTGGGACCAGAGGACGTTGTGTGAAATGTCCATATATATTTATTATTATTATTATCTTCAAATCGGACAAGTGGTTACTGAGATTAGCGCGTTCTAACAAACAAACTTACCTACTCTTCAGCTTTATAATACTAGTATAGATAAGATCGTGACCAGGAATCAAACCAGTTTACCTGCTTTGCCATACATCTTCGAATAGTACAAGTGCTTCTTTAAGTCTGTTCTGTGTGTTATCTTCTCTAAGCGCTTGATCAAAGTCACTACACGCTACCAGAAACCATATTGCGTGGATACCTTCGAAGACCTATCGAACAAGACATCAATAAAAATAAAAATCGGTTAAGTACGAGTTGGACAAAGGAGGTACGGAAACCTCTATTATCGTAATATATTCGTCATACCAACATAATCATAATATCGTACGTAGTTTGTTGTACGGGAGTACACTTGAATATTTATTGTATTCTGGTTTTAAGTAGTAGGTATTGACAGCATCATCTGTGAAAATTTTAACTCTCTAGCTATGATCGTTCCTAGGATATAGCTTGGTGACATACGGACGGACAGACAGCCTACGAGCGAACAGTGAAGTCTTTGCAAAGTACGTGGTACAGTTTTGAAGCTATATAGTATAAGTACTAAACTAAAAATGAAACAACAATGATATATTTTAATTGATCGGTTACCTTGTTGTGCACATTTATGATAATTATAATTGTTAGTTTTTAATACCCAGTTTTCATACCAAAAAAGTTCAATTAACATTTCGGAATTGTGTCATAGACACTTGTACCAATTCTACGTAAACAGCTAAACTTAACTAAAAAATAAAAGTTATGTCAATGACACAATTCCGTAATGTTAACGAAACTTTCTTGTTAGCAAATCTGTTTATTATAGACTAACGATTATAATTAATCTAAAAGTCCACAATAAAATAGCCAAATAATCAAGATATAGCAATAGTTGTTTTCATTTTTTAGTTAAGTTCAGTTTTGCACCTAGAATTGGTACCATTGGTACATTGGTACCTTGTATTTCAACATACAAAGTAGTATAACAGAAATTGTGAAGTGTAGGTATACCTGTATCCATTTCTTCCGTTCACCTCGTTGTCCGCCAACATCATACATCCAGAAGTCTTGAATACCGCCATGCATGGACTTTGGAACCTGAATATATTCATAGACATTTCAAATGACGTCCTCTAGTCCCAAGCTAAGATTATATGCTTGTATTTTGGGTACCAGAACAGTGATAGAATACAATACTATTTTTCTTTTGTAAATAAACACTTACCCCCTTATTACAAAACGCGGCTCAACGTTAAATCCAGGTTTAACAAAATTTATTTACGAGGAATGGGATAGTTAGACCCGCTCTGACACTAGTTTGGCGTCGGTTTAAGACTAAGGTCGTTGTTAGATCTAGGATTTGAGAAAAATCTGCTTGAAATGCGCAATTGAAGTGTTTAAAAAGCCAGGCTTAAACTGTGGCTTAAACTTAGTCCACGTTTTTGTAATAAGGCGGTTATGGTTTAATACATAGAAACACCCAGACGCAGTACAAAAATTTGTATGACAATTGTAAAAATCTGAATTGATTGTCCAGAGCGGGAAACGAACTCGCGACCTCGTGATCGCCAGTCCGTTACAAGAACCACTAGACCACGAGGCCCGTCAATTACAAATAGTAGTAGGTAACATCGTCCGTGTGGTGACGGATTAGGATAACAAATGTCACCACCTCATAGCCTCCCTGCTGTAAAAGCCAGCTAACGAATATTGTACACAAACAGAATCCTCTGTGAGAGATGGAAAACTCGAAAATAAACCTTGTGCCAAAACGTCTGGTTAACGCCGCGTAATAGACCATAATCCCTGCCATAGTGATGGAGGCCCGTGCCCAACAGTGGGACTATAATAGGCAGGAGAGAAAGAGAAAATTCTGACACTATAGTCCTAGTTTCTGCCTACCTCTATGAAAATAGTACGCAATGGTAATGGTATAAATATTATTTATTTATTAGGAAAACTTACAGCTAGATTTAACAATCAATAAGTTAATATAGTGTAAGAAGGCCAATTAAAAGTTTCCACAGATATGTACATAGATCGAATACATTATTACATACAAATCGGTAGAGGTCTAAACTAAAATTATGTAATAATAAGATAAGGCACTACTTGAAGAAACAATCACTTAAGATATTTTTCATTTTTAGGGTTCCGTACCCAAAGGGTAAAAACGGGACCCTATTACTGAGACTTCGCTGTCCGTCCGTCCGTCCGTCTGTCACCAGGCTGTATCTCAAGAACGGTGATAGCTAGAGAGTTGAAATTTTCACAGATGATGTATTTCTATTGCCGCTATAACGACAAATACTAAAAATAAAATAAAATAAATATTTACGAGGGGCTCCCATACAACAAACATGATTTTTTTACCGTTTCTTGCTCGATACTAATAACGTTGCCTTATGTTGCATAGATAATGGTACGGAACCCTTCGTGCGTGAGTCCGACTCGCACTTGACCAATTTTTTATTCTTTCCCTAGTGTGTAAAAAATGTCGATATCAGTGTCCTGACAGGCCGCATTGTACATGTAACTCGCGCGAATCCTATATGCGTTCTGCCTGTAGTTACTTCTAACTAAGGGAATATGAAGTAATTTATTTTAATTAGACTTACTTTCACTTTAAACTCAATTTTCTGTATGCCTGTAGTTTTCTGTCGACACCTGAGTATATCAGCGTCACTTGGTGAATAGTCCGGCTTGGCAATAAGATCTATTCTATCTAAAAAACTGAAATTATATCAACAATATTATTTTGTTAACAACCCTTAGTGAATTTCGCAACTACGTTTATTTTTGCGTAACACAAACTTTCCTTTTATTGTTAAAAAAATTAATTTGTTTGTTTGTTTGAACGCGCTAATCTCAGAAACTATTGATTTGAATTGAAAAAATATTTTTGTGTTGGATAGTCCATTTATCGAGGAAGGCTATATAACATCAAGCTGCGACCAACAGGAGCGAAGCATCAGTGAAAAATGTTGCAAAAACGGAGAAAATTTTCCAAATTTGACGCGTACGGGGTCGCTGGCAACAGCTAGTTTCCTATAAAGTTACAAATGTAATCAAAATCATTAAACACAAACTTACTATTCCGCGCTGTCAATCAGTTGATACTCGTTAGATCTCTTGAAACATTCCCTGACTCCACCATCACGCCACAGAGCTCTCACATGATCATAATAATCCTGTAATATAGGAACAACCATTGATCAATGCAAGCACTAATAAGTGGAAAATAATTATTATTGTATTTTGTCGTTGTATGTAACATTAAATATGTATTAGACATTTTATTTAAGTTATTTTTTTTCTGTCTAGACGTATCTTATTGCAACATTCGTTTTATATACAAGTTGTTATGCAAGCGAACAGTGCCATCTAGATTTAGCGTGCATTTTAAGTGGGAAATCAACATCTATAACATCCTTGATCAATGGGAACAACGTTCAAACAATAGTCAAGTGGTGACGGATTTAGAATACAAGTGTCACCACCCCTATTCCTTTCCAGGATAGGGGCAAGCTAAGAGATATAACAAAAGCCAGCTAAGGGATATCAAGCAGATAAAAATCTCTGTAAAAGACGGAAAACTGGATACCTACTAAAGACTGTGCCGATACGCCTGGTCAGAACGGCATAGTAGACCACGCACAGGGAATCTTTCATTTTCGGAAGGATTTTCTCCTAAAATAAAGGAGGCCCGTGCCTGAAAGTAGGACGTTAAAAAAGAATAAAATATATAGAATGGACTTAACAGAACATACCTCTGTATACTCCATAGGTCCACCAGGGCCACATTTCAGTATATACTGCTGTGACTGTATGTTCTTAAGATTCTGTAGGCCGATACTAAGCGCTGCCATACTGTGTACGATGTCGTAGATGGACTCGTGAACGTTGAAACGTATATGTAATGCTTTTTCTGCTCGCTCCCTTTAAATATAGGTTGACATTTACTCCTCACGTTATGAAACTACTTCCAGTATAATAATTGTCATTAGTATTGTGCATCTTTCGTTACTGCTAATAAATTTTTTTCAATCTATACTAATAATATAAAGAGGAAAGTTTTGTACTTTCGTATGTAACGAAAAAACTCAAAAACTACTGTGCCGATTTCGAACATTCTTTCACCATTGGAAAGCTACATTCACTCTTCGTAACATAGGCTATAAAATAATCTTATGTCCTCCCGTGCGAAGCCAAGACGGGCCGCTAGTTATTAAATAAGGAAGAAAAAGTTATGGTGCGCCGTGTACTCGATAGATGGCGAGAATATACAATACTAAACAGTCGCAAGTAAGATATGACATAGAAATACAATAAACAATAGCTCGGTGGTTTAAGTAATGGAAGGGCAAATAAAGGTTGAGCATTCAAATCAACAACAACGAATTTTCTGAGGAGCTTATTTCCCTTATCACTCCCTCTCCTTTCCTAAATCGTACTACACGCGCAGGTTTGAGAACTTTGAGATGTCACCCTTAACCCTTACACCATTCACCATAGACACTATACCATCTCGCACCAAGAAATTTGGCAACTTATTTCTTTGTCACACCGCCAAGGTTTGGAATTCACTCCCTGCTCATGTGTTTCCTGATTCCTACGACATGGGGTCTTTCAAGCGAGGCGTGAAAAAGCATCTTGTGGGCCGGCAAGGTGAGGGTGGCTAGTGCATTGACACTGTACTAGCCGTCCTAACATTTGGATTGCACCCCACTTATCATCAGGTGGAGTGTAGTCGTTTGCCTACTCTAGCTATAAAAAAAAAACCCTACTCGTGGTAATCAGATTTCTGCTTCAATTGTTTTGTTAAAAAATTTAAAAGTACCTATTTAAAAATAATTTGAATTTGTTCAAATTATATGCTTATTGCAAAGTCGAGTATTATTAATATTGTATTTACTTAGCAGAGAAACCTTGCACGTGTAGTATTTTCATTTGTTTTATAATGGTAGTCTTGCCACTCTCCCCTGTGCCGAGAAGTAGTAGTTTTATTGCCTGGAAAATAAAATTTAAATTGAGTTTTAAGAAACTCCAGTCTTTTTCACTTTAATTGTTTTCAGAAATAATCGATGGGATAAAGTGATAGGTACAGTAGCGGATAATAGGCACCAAAATGTAAAAAAGGGACCCTACAATGTCCGTCAGTTTCTCACCAAGCTGTATCTCTAGAACGGGGAGAGCTGAAAATATCAGTTTGGGTATTGATACTACAGAAACAAATACTTATCATCATCATTCTCGTGTCGTTATCCCATTATTTGGGGTCCCGTGGCGATCAATATTAGATGCGAATATAACGGTATACGGTTTATAATTATGCCAATAAGTAACATTGCGAGACTATTATAACAATGGATTTTACGTGCACAACTAGACTTAACTAAAAAGTAAAAACAACTATTGCGTATTTTGATTTAATTGGTTATTTCGTTGAGCACATTTTTATTAAGTTAAATCGTTAGTCTATGTTATAGAGATTTTCTAATAAAAAAGTTAACATTGTCGAATTGTGATAGTGATACTATCAATTTTCATTTTAACACGCTTTTATAAGTTCGGTATGTATAATGTATTAATCTATGTAACGGAATCTTTCAACGCGATTTTCACCCACTTTCGATAGTCGGATTGATTTGAAATTTTGCATACATATCAAGGATCGATGACAATGCAATTATTTAAAAATATATTCAGGATTTTAAGCGTGTTTTTTAGTTTTTGAACTAAGCAAATTTTTTTAGTTAAGTTCAGTTGTACGCGTAGAATTGGTAGCAACGAATTCTTCTAAGGCAACCTATGTTGCCACAATTAATAAAAAATTTTTAAAGAAAGTTTGTAGTAATGTTAAAAAAAATTTATTATGTTGTCCTGTTTTGTATCGGGATAATATCTACCATATAATTATACCTATTACTTACATCGTTATAACCTTTGATCCACTGTTTTATTTCTCTGTCAATTTGCTTGGAGTTATCTTCACCTTCATCATAGCGACCCACACACGGTATCAGACGCATTCTGGAAATCTACGCACATTATTAGGTACATTTTGTTTTGTATATATCAATAATAATATAGATACAGATACACGAATTCATACAAAAATATGATATCACCCTAAATCGGGCTATTTTACTGGCTATTTTTCTTTCCTGTGATTTTCCAGCAGATGGCGTCAATAAAAACACAAATGTCTGTCTTTTTATCGATGCCATCTGCTGGAAAATCGCAAGAAAGGTCTTTATGGTGACATGCTAATAATTTAAATATCACTGCCCTATTTCCTCCTCAAAGTTCTTTCAAGACCAGCTAAGAGATATTATCGGCTGTCGTCTAACGGAACTAAACCTATTAGAAAATCATGTGTATTGACGCCAAAGGGCGGTCAGTTTGGAACTGGAAGGGTCGAGGATATATTCGTAATTTTTAAGCAGATGTATTTAAAATTAATTATAGTGGAAAAAGTAATTACCGTAAGCAGGACTTGAACCCACGACCTCAGAATACCGTTCCGTCGCTCTTCCCCCTTCAAGTCCCACTTGCGGTGATAATTGTTTCCACTATAATTTAATTTATTAAGTAAAAGCATATCAAGTCAATTACAAAATTAATAAATTACTTTAGATAGATTTAAGCTTTAGGGGGTTAATATTTCGCTTAAACCTTAAAAATATACCAATCTGCGTTTTTACTCTTTAACTTTTAACATGATGAAATACCTATCTTTATATTATTCTAATAAATATATTAGAATAATATAAAGCCTATAGGTAGGTATTTCATCAGCTATAAAATTTCACAATTCTATCAAAATCTGTTCAGTAGTTTGAGAGTGAAGTAGTAAGTAACAAACTAACACATAGTTTTAATAAGATTTAAGTATTCATAGCACCCCGTCCGTGTGGTGACGGAATAAGAATACGAGTGTCACTACCCTTTTCCTTCTCAGGGTGCTATAAAAGCCATCTAAGTAATATTGTACACAGATCATCATCCTCTATGTGAGACGGAAACCTCGAAGATATTCCCTGTGCCAAAACGCCTGGTCAGCGCGATAGAGTAAATCATAATCCCCTCCGAAGTGAAAGAGGCCCGTGGCCATTAGTGGGACGTCAATGGTTTGGAGAAATAATGAAAGAATCATACTAACCTTTTATATAATTAAAACAATTTAAAAACACTATTTAATGGCAAGGAAATCACAGAAACTAAAAAAAATATTATCATAATTATGAAAAATATAATATTATCAGATATCGGAATATATCAAAACATGAGTAAGTTATCTGTTGATAAAATAATTATATAGTTATCATTGATACGATATGATATTGCAGTAGTGCAGACTAGATTCATGCAGATTGTGTTGTAACTTGAACCACGGAATAGATACAGTGGCGTAGCTAGGTACCTAACCAAGGGCCCTGTGGCAAATTAAAAAATGGGGCCCCACTGCTATGTAAACTGACTAGGTTTTCTCAAACAAAAATATGAAATATACAAATATTTTTAAAATGCTAAGAAAAAGCTAATTCAGTTCGATCAAGATTTCTGGTAAGGATTCGAGGGCCCCCTTAGCTTGAGAGCACTGCCCCACCTAACCTCTTGGTGTAGCTACGCCACTGAAAAGATACTACCGGAACTGTGGTTATTTTTAACCGACTCCAAAAAAAGGAGGAGGTTCTCAATTCGTCTGAATGTTTTTTTATATTAAAATTTATGTTTGTTACATCATAACTTTTAACTGGGCGAAGCGATTTTAATGATTCTTGTTTTATCTGAAAGCTGGTGGTTCCCGTGTTGTCCCATTGGCACCAGGTCAGGATCTGATAGTTAACTCCTGAGAAATCGAGGAACATTCTCAAATTTCAAAGACACATGAAGTCGGATGAACTCCTTTTTTTAAAATACTCAATTATTTCGTTTCGTCACGTCAGCCCATTGCATTGCAGTCCACTGTCGGACATAAGCCTCTCTCAATTCGCGCTACGATAGACGGTCCTATGTATTCCGCATCCAGTTCCTCCCTGCGACCTTCTCCAGGTCGTCAGTCCACCTTGTAGTGGCAATACCACCCGCCGCCGGTTTTGCAGCAGACATGGCCAGTCCATTGCCACTTCAGCGAGCTATGTCGACCACCTAGGTTTTTAAAATTTTTCTGTCTAAGTTTATTATTACATTTATTTAAAAAACCTGGAGCTATTTTACGAAATTTTGTACTTAATTCTGAGAATAGGTCAACATTTATATTTTATACCCTTAGGTTCTGAGGATGGAGGGTTTTAGCAAGTATTCCAGTGAAACTGCGACACACATCTAGTCTATACAGTTCATAAATAGTAAAGTTTCTACCTTCATGGTAAAGTTTGTATGTAATGTAGGGAGTAATCCACGAAAGTTGTGGTGAAAATGAAAAAAATGATTGTAATGTTTAATGACAGGAGAATGATTGTTGGTACATATTTGTTGTTGTAGCATCAACTGATATACATAAACTGTGAAATTTTTAGCTCTCTAGCTATCATAGTTCCCGAGATACAGCTTGATGACAGACGGAGGGAAACCGAAGTTTCAGTGATAGGGTCCCAGTTTTACCTTTTGCTGCGGAACTCTAAGGTGTTTAAAGGATTCATAAATGAAACACAAACTTAAATCAAAACCTTTATTAATAATCACCAACTTTAATATTTCACTTATAATATCTGTATGTATATCTATCCCCTATGAACTCCTAAACTATTGCAACAACATAGGATCGTCTAGTTGCAACTGAACCATCTGATTACCATTCACCAAAGCGCCATCTCTTAACAACATTTGTATATTTAACTCTGGTAATTCCTGTAAAAAAATTAAGTAAATGTGGTGACAGACTAATAATCTTATTTATTATTTAAGGACATTTCACACAACGTCCTCTGGTCTCAAGCTAAGCTTATATGCTTGTATTATAAGAATAAGGATAGCATACATATACTACTTTTCTTTTGTAAATAAACTTAATACTTATAAAACATAGTTAAATGAAAACAACTATGGTTTATTTTATGATTTGGCTATATATTAATTAAAATCGTTAGTCTGTAATATACAGATCTTCTAATAAAAAAAATTATTAACATTTCCGAATTGTGTCATTAACGCTATCAGTTTTCATTTTTTAGTTAAGTTTAGTTGTGCGCGTAGGTTCGGTACCATAGTGGACCCTCCTGAAATAGAGGAAGCTCGCGTCCAACAGTGGGACGTTATTAGGCTGGAGAGAAGCGGGTGTTGAGGTACATCAAACACAAATTAAATTACGTTACAGTGTTTGTGTGCGAAATTACAGTAATTTTACTGTTCGTTACGCACGCCCCGCATACAATCACCTCACACACACTAAGAGACGACAGTGTACGTACACAATGAATATGACCATTGCTCTCGTTCCTTTTTCTGCGGGGGTCGCCTTATTATGTTAACTCCTTTTTTTTTATAAATATTCATGGACATTTCACACAACGTCCTCTGGTCCCAAGCTAAGCTTATATGCTTGTGTTATGGGTACCAGAATACGATTAGAATAGATACACTACTTTTCTTTTGTAAATACATACTTATAATACATAGAAACACCCAGACGCAGTACAAACATTTGTATGACAATTAGAAAAATCACACAAATGATTGTTCCGAGCGGGAATCGAACCCGCGACCTCTTGATTGGCAGTCCGTTACATAAACCACTCAACCAAGAGGCTCGTCGAGATTGGATTAATGCTCTAAGACTAATAGTAATATTGTTACCTGTGAATTAACGCCTAGTGTTAGAGGGTAGACAGAGTGGTGTTGTGAGTTGATAGACCGCTGTAGTATCTTAGGGCGTCTCGGATTCTTAGCTATACCGCGACCACGACGTGCCGGTTGGAATTCATCAACTAAATAAGATAATAACTCTATACAAATATTATTAAGCTTAAGAGTTTGTTTGTTTGAACGCGCTAATCTCAGGAACTACTGGTACGAATTGAAAAATTCTTTTTGTATTGGATATACAACGTCACGCTGCGACCAAAAGGAGTAAAGCATTAGTGAAAAATGTTGCAAAACAGCGAAAATATCCAAAATTCCACGCGTACGAAGTCGCAGGCAACGGCTAGAATAAAATACGCGAACTCGTGAACAGGCTGTTACATGAAGATTCCGTTACAAAGACATACGTTGATAGATAAGTACAGAAAATAATAAAAGCGTGTTAACAAGTCCGTGTGTTGACGGATTAAGATTACAAGTGTCACCATCCCTCTTCGTAGTCTTCGTCCCCAGAGTGTTGTAAAAACCAGCTAAGGCATATTATACACAGATAACATCCTCTGTGAGAGACGGAAAACTCGAAAATAAACCTCATGCCAACACGCGTGGTTCTCGCGGATTAGTAGACCATAATCCTTTCCAAAGTGAAAGAGGTCTGTGCCCAACAGTGGAACGTTGGACGTTGGTTGACGTGGAGATGAGGTTAACAAATCTGGCGTTAAATAATATATAACTTACAATGTGTATTTACTGTAGTTTTCCCAAACACGACTCGTGTCCTTGGCACGTCTCTTATACAAGACAGAGAATGTGTACTATTAGGTACAATGTTTGTACTGCCCTGGAATATACATCGCACGCAACGTCATCTAGTCCTAATTTAAGCTTATTGCTTGTATTATTGGAACCACAAAAATGGTTTCATTAAGTAACTATAATTGTTTTTGTCCGTGTGGTTACGATTAAGAATACAAGCCACCACCCTATTTCCTCTCCAAGATGCTGTAACAGCCAGCTAAGAAATATTGTATACAGCTATCATTTTTGTAAGACGGAAATCTCGAAAATAGGCCAAAAACGCCACAACGCGCGGTCTTGTGACTCCTTGTGTCCAATGGCTCCCTGCGACCTATGGTGTAGGTACAATAAATAAATAAATATTCATGGACATTTCACACAACGTACTCTGGTCCCAAGCTAAGCTTATATTTATTTATTTACACTTCGCACAAACAAAATTTGTACAATGGCGGACTTAATGCCAAGGGCATTCTCTGCCAGTCAACCATTGGGTGGTGTAGAAAAAGTCAGGGGTAGGTGTAAAACAATACAAAACACAAACACTACTAAAATACTTAATAATAAGCTTATTTGCTTGTATTATGGGTACCAGAATACGGATAGAATACATAAACTACTTTTCTTTTCTAAATACATACTTATAATACATAGAAAATACCTTAGTGTATGATATCTTGGTGATCTCAATAATCTTGTTATGTGCTATGTTGTGCATATTTAAGTGTTTCATTACTTCATCAGGTGATGGATTCAAACCTGCCATCTGTATACAAAACAACATCTATATTATTACTAGCTGTCACGGCAAACGTTGTTTTGCCATACAAAAAAAAAGTTTGAAAAATAGATGTTGTCCGATTCTCAGACCTATTGAATGTGCATGTGAAATTTCATAAAAATCGGTCAAGCCGTTTCGGAGGAGTGCGGTATCTAACACTGTGACACGTGAATTTTATATATTAGAAGATTATAAAGCTGAAGAGTTTGTTTGTTTGAACGCGCTAATCTCAAGAACAACAGGTCTGATTTGAAAAATTCTTGCAGTGTTAGATAGTATGTTTAGCGAGGAAGGCCACGCTGCGACCAATAGGAGCAAAATATCAGTCAAAAATGTTGCAAATACATGCATGTTAATAGTTACTTTTTATGCGTATCTATGATGACTGAAAAGTCTCCGAAACGTGAAGCTAAAATTTAAAACAAATAAACGCGTCTAAATATTTCGCGCAAGTGTTACAAATAATTATCATTGATCCATTTATTAATTAAACAAATTAAAAATAACTTCTATTCTTTATAATAATAATAATTAATAATTCATGAACATTTCACACAACGTCCTCTGGTCCCAAGCTAAGCTTATATGCATGTGTTATGGGTACCAGAATACGGATATAATACAAAAACTATTTTTCTTTTGTAAATACATACTTATAATACATAGTAAACACCCAGACGCAGTACAAACATTTGTATGACATTTGAAATGGATATCACACAAATGATTGTCCTAACCGGGAATCGAACCCGAGACCTCGTGATCGGCAGTCCATTACATAAACCACTCCACCACGAAGCCCGTCGCACGAATTCTTTATGTTTAACTAACTTAACAAAGTAAAATGAAAGAATATACTTAAAGATAACAAGAAATACACATTAATATGTGTATTTGTTGTTGTAGAGTCAACTGAAATACATAAATTGTGAAATTTTCAGTTCTCTAGCTATCACCATGGTCACGGGTGAGACTGAGCTGTAAAATGTCTTCTACGATCAGTTATTACAGGGCTTTTTTATATTTTATGTTATCACCATGCAGTCACCATGACTGCAAAGTCTCCGAAACGTCGGGCTAAAATTTAAAACAAATATACGCGTCTAAATCCGTAAAAAGTAGTTTTATTTAAACAAATAAGTCGCGCAAATATTAGAAAATATAAGTAAATTACCTCAAAAACCAACAATGTGGCTGGATGTTTCAATCTAAGATGTGTTCTTAGATCAGATCTTATCCGGAACCGTTTAGGACATCGACCACAAGCCCACGCACGCACACCACTGTGAATTAAGCGATGGTTCCTCATTGCTGTTGATCTACGAAGATAGGAAAATATATATAATAATAAATAATAAAAAAATCTTTCAGCGTTTTATAGTCCATTTTATTGAGGAACGCTTTAGGCTATATAATATTACGCTGTGACAAATGGGAGCAGAGCAAAGTATCAGTGAAAAATGTTGCAAAAACGGGAAATTTTTTTCCTAATACTTTTGAAGTTTTATTGCAGCGTGATGTTATATAGCCTATAGCCTTCCTCGATAAATGTACTATCCAACACAAAAAGCTTTGCACACGAAAACACAAAAGGTTTTTATTGCGAAAAAAAAAATCCAGATTCCACGCGGACGGAGTCAAAAGCTAGTTATAAATATTTTTTTATTATCTATTGTGTACAAAAAACCTGTATACACTTCACAAGAATAATCCTTGCGACCCCATATTGTTCAATGTGAAATAGAAAGACGAAACGAAAATAACTGCCTTACTTTCTATGAGAAAGAGAGAGAGAGAGAGAGAGAGAGAAACACGCGCACGCCGCACGGCTTACAACTATAGCAAAAAGTGTCGTTACAACTTTTGGTCTTAATTTTTTCCGTCTAGACCCCTTTCGAAACGCGATATAATAATATATTTTATTTTTTAATATAAATATTCTGGGACATTTCACACAACGTCAACAACGACAATTGTGATATGTGTACCAGAATACGGATATACTACATATACCACTTTTCTTTTGTAAATACACACTTATAATACATAGAAACACCCAGACGCAGTACAAACATTCGTATGACAATTAGAAATATCACACAAATGATTGTTCCAAGCGGGAATCGAACCCTCGACCTCTTGATTGGCAGTCCGTTACATGAACTCGTATCTAGGTATATACCTTTATTGCCAAGATGTACTTGTAATATTATTATAAGGTAATAAAAAAATTCACACATATAATCAAAATACGCACGAAAAATATTGCCCTTTCTTGGCCATCAGGATTGAATACCTGATAACCGTCTTACCTCCTAAAAGCAACCCCACACACATCACAAGGAAATGGTCTCTCATCGGTATGTACTCGAACATGTTCATTTCTCATAGACAAGGTGCGGAATCCATGACCACACACAGGACATCTGTGTGGTTTCCTCATACATTCTGTGCGGTTATGTGTGTTCAGTTCCACACATGAATTAAATGTTTTGTTGCATGATGTACATGTCAGACCTATGTCTTTATTGTGTATTTGTCTGTAATTAGAATAATAAAAAATTATTTTGTTTTTTGTTATTTTTATATATATTATTTTGTTATTTTATTTTGTTTATTTAATCTTACTTTCTGTAAAATTTGGTGTACGGAATTTTAGATTTGACATCTTTAGTTTCGCGTGGTGTCGGATTAAGAATACAAGTGTCACTACCCTATCTTCTCCAAAGAGTGCTGTGCTATTCTCTGTGAAAGACGGAAATCTCGAAAGTAAACCCAGTGCCAACACGCCTGGTCAGTGCGGCACAGTAGACCATGATCCCTCCCAAAGTGGAGGAGGCCCGTGCCCAACAATGGGACGTAAATGGGCTGAAGAGGAGAGAAAGAGATCGGATTTCTGAAAGTTTTAAGTATGCTGTAATTGTTTTTAACACTCTTATATAAGTTCGGTATGTATCTATCAATGTATTAATCTATGTAACGGATTTTTTCAAAGCAATTTTGACACTTGCAGCAGTCTCATTGATCTGAAATTTCGCCCACTTGAAAAGGACTAATGACAATGTGTTTAATAAATAAACATAAAAGTGATCGATTAAAATCGATAACTAATTGTATTAATAATTAAGTTCACTATGGCAACTATTATTGCCTAATTTTAAGTGTGTCAACACTGACACTTCCGTTCCCATTCAACATGTAACACAGCCAATTGTCAATGGCATTTTTTACAATGCAAAGTGTTGTATTTTATTTAAAATATAATCACATTTAAATTCACACAGCATGTTATTTCTATTTACCTAACATGCTGTTGTGGTCCTTCGATAAGTACTCAATAGTACGTGGTTGAATCAGTTATATTTAAATTCAGTGCTCGCGTGTGATCCGTTCTTAGCTTGCTATGCAAGCCACGGTCGACGTTAAGGCGTTTAGAAATTCGCCCTGGTGCTCTTCGTCCTATAATACGAGGTGCCCGGGCCTTGTGTCTCGGCGGTGCAGTTTACTACAAATTTCGGTCTATATACCGGGTTGCGCGGCGCTCGTTGTACAAGAGCGTCCTGCTGCCATTTTGTTGAGGGGAGTCGCGATTTCGCGGCAAACGGCTGTTCATCGTGTGGGTTTGGTGCAATTCGTCCTATGTACGAGTTTCCCAGCCTCTTTTCGACGAGATCAGATCATTAATCTAGTGGATTTGGTCGATTCTTCGAGCATCAATTTCGTCCATACGAAAAATATTTTAGAATCGCCATATTGAAATAAATAGTTCGTTGTGTTGGCAGCAATGACAACGCTGATTTCATCGTGTTAAGTTGGCAGCAATGACAGCGCTGTTTTCGTCGTGTTAAGTTGGCAGCACTGCGTATTGTCACTGTCAATGTCAACTGTCATCGTTTCGTCAGTCACATCGTAACGTAAACAATAACATAACCAAAGTGCGGGTTTTGGTTGTTTTTAGTGCGGTTTATTTGTGCAAGCAATTAAGTTTAGTGCGTAAGTGCGTCCCTCTATAGGCGACTCACGCTGGAATACGTGCGGTTTTTGTTTTTATCGGCTACAGAAAGCAAAATCATGGGTGAGGAACTAAAACGTTGGCGAACTAAGCGCGGCCAATTAAAAAGTACAGTGACACGTATCGAAACCTTTGTAAATGGTTCTGAGTTTTCCTCAGCCGGCGGTGAGGTGCTTCAGGCTAGACTGGACAAATTAGTGAGTACTTTTAAAGAATATGAGGACGTTAACCTAGAAATTTCAATGCTTGACAGCACAGATTCAGAGAATGTTACTGAAATTGAAAACAAGTATTTTGTAGTGTTAGCTAAACTGAAAGAATCCATAAAGGGTAAGAGTAATTTACATTGTTCAAACAGTTCAGTTTCAAAGCTCCCAAATATTGAGATTTCCTCATTTGATGGAAAAGATTTCACTAACTACCAACCTTTCATGGATTTGTTCAATGCTGTCATTGAGAGAAATAGTTCTTTGTCTAATGTACAAAAATTGTGTTATTTGAGAAAGTATTTGACAGGAGATGCTCTGGCTGTAATAATTAACTTGCCTATTGTTAATGAGTCCTATACAGAGGCATTGTTGTTACTAAAAAACCGGTTTGATAATAAGGCAAGGCTTATATGTAATCATATTAATCAGTTGCTAGAGTTACCTCAAATGCAAAAAGGTACTGCATCTTCTATAAGGTCTTTTGTGTCATGTATTCGCCAACAACTATATGCTTTAAAAAATTTAGAACAACCCACAGACAAATGGGACATGTTGTTAATTTCTATTTTTTCAAGGAAACTAGACTGTTATACAAACAGAGCCTATCATTTAGATAGAAACTCTCCTGATAATTTACCCACAATGTCTGAATTTCTGTCATTTTTAGAAAAGCGAGCAATAGCTTTGGAGGACAGTCCTCCCCCTAAAAGTAATTTCCATGATGGTAAAAATAATGTTAAACAAAAGGCTAATAGTTTTAATCATAAAGTTTCCAATGTTGTTTCAAAACAAAACCAAAAACAAATCACTTGCTTATTCTGTAAAAATAATCATCTCTTATTTGCCTGTCCAAAATTTAAAATGTCTCCAATTATAGACAGATTGAAGTTTGTGACAGATAATAACTTATGTACAACTTGCCTAAGGCACCACTTGGATGTCTGCAAATATACATTTAAATGTAGAATGTGCAAAGAGTCCCATAATACTCTCTTGCATCAAGATAAACAACCTGAAACACCAGTCAATACTGTGTTGCATTCTAACAATAATAATATCAATGTTTTGTTACCTACTATACGTATAAAACTGATTGATAAAAATGGTTGTAAAATTTATGTTAAGGCCCTACTCGATAGTGGGAGCCAAGCATCTATAATAAAGCGATCTCTTGTTAATCAATTAAAATTAAAGACTGTACCTTTTCATGTAAATATTATTGGACTTGGTAATAATAATAATAAAGCCAATGAATGTGCCAACATAATGTTACCTTCCTCAATTTACAATGTTAAGTTTGAAGTGAAGTGCCATGTTGTAGATTCTATCACAACTGTTTTGCCTCAGAATCCTATTGATATTAGCAATATTAGGATTCCTGAAAATGTTTTTCTGGCTGATACAGAGTTTAATGTCCCATCAGAGATTGCCATTCTACTAGGTTCTGATTTCTATTTTAAAGTGCTTCTTGATGGACATTTAAAGTTAAATAATGGATTAGTTCTCCAGAACACATTGTATGGCTATGTTGTAGCTGGTGCAGCTTTCCGTAAAGCTAAAGCTCCAGATTCAAATGTTAACTTGACTTCTAATTTTATTACCAAGGAAAATAATTTGGAAGAAATTATGGCAAAATTTTGGTTGTCTAAAAAAAATGCCTGAGCCTGAGAAGAAAAAGACTCAGTCTTTGGAATTTCAAAGAGCAGAGGACTGTTTTAATAATTCAGTAAAATATATTGATAATCAATTTTCAGTTGATATTCCTTTACACTGCCCTTTGAATGAATTAAATATTGGAGATTCGTTTTCAATTGCTTTACAAAGATTTTTGGTATTAGAGAAAAAATTTCAGTCTGATCCAGAATATTTTTCAAAATATAAAAAGTTTATAGATGAGTATGTCACGCTAGGGCATGCTAAGGTCGTTGATGTCAATGCCTACGACATTTGTAATGGTCCGGTATATTTTCTTTCACATCATGCTGTCTCGAATGAAAGCAGCAAAACCACTAAGTTACGCATAGTATTTTCTGGCAATATGAAATCTAAAAAAGGTGTATCAATTAATGATGTAATGCTAAACGGTCCCATTGTGCAACGTGAATTATTTGACATACTTATCGACTTTCGTACTTATCGTTACACACTCATGTGTGATATTGAAAAAATGTTTCGAATGTGTCTCATCAATGAAGACTACAGACCTTTACAGAATATATTGTGGCGAGATGACCCATGTCAGCCAATCAACTGCTTGCAATTGCAAACAGTTACATATGGCCTTAAAGCTTCTACTTTTTTGAGTACTAGATGTTTGTTAGAACTAGCTCATTTGTACCAAGATAAGTACCCTTTAGCTGCAGAGGCTATTAGACAACACACATATGTCGATGATGTCATATGTGGCGCGGATTCGAAAAACCAGTTACATCTCCTGAAAGAGGAGTTACTGAACCTAATGAAGTTGGGGAATTTTAATTTACACAAATGGTGTTCAAACTCTATAGATGTTCTGCATAATATTCCTGAAAATAAAAAATATTTTGAACAGATTGACTTAAATAAAGACAATATAATTAAAACACTTGGTTTGAAGTACAATGTACTCACAGATTCCTTGTTGTTTCAATGTCCCATGATGGATGACACTCAAAAAACTAAAAGAACAATATTAAGTTTTATTGGTAAAATATTTGACCCTCTTGGTCTCTTAGGTCCCATTGTAGTAGTGGCTAAACTGTTCATGCAGTCTCTATGGGCACTTAATATTAACTGGGATGCTGTTCTGCCCCAAGACTATATTAATACATGGGATAAATTTTTAAATGATTTAATTTCAATGGGCACTCTCTCTATTCCAAGGTGTGTTTTATCACATCCAGTAGATGCCATGGAACTTGTAGGCTACTGTGATGCCTCCATGAAAGCTCTTGGTTGTTGTCTCTTCTTAAGAATTTTTAATTCTAATGGGACAGTCTCTGTTGACTTGTTATGCTCCAAGTCACGAGTTGCTCCATTAAACAAATCGGTAACAATACCAAAGTTAGAGTTAAGCAGTGCATTATTGCTTGCTCAGCTAGCAAATAAAGTTCAGGATACTTTAAAAACAAGATTACCAAAACTTTCTATTCACTTGTATAGTGATTCTCAAATTACACTTGCTTGGATCAAGTCAGCAAATTTAAAATCAAATTCATATATTATAAATAGGGTCAATCAAATTAAAACACTGACAGAAGACAAAATGTGGTCTTATGTTAGCTCAAGTAAGAATCCTGCTGATTTACTTTCTAGAGGCTGTGATCCACACAAATTAAGATCAAATGAACTATGGTGGCATGGTCCCAAGGAACTGTCTCATATGGACTTTCAGCACTCTATATGTGATGTAAAATTGCCCATTCCCTCATCTTTTGAGGACGAATTAGTGACCAATGTGACCTTACCCCAATTAGATTTTCTTAATAAATTTTCTGATGTTGGAAAGCTGCAGAGAGTAGTAGCATATATTTTACGATTTCGTAATAATTGTTTAAAGAAAGATAAAGAAAGTGGGTCATTGACACCACAAGAGCTCCATAATGCCTTGTTGGTAATAATTCGCGTCTCACAAAATAAATATTTTTCTAAAGAGATGGAGTGGCTAAATAGGTCCTTGCCGGTAAAGTCAGGTTTGTCAAAACTACACCCCTTCCTGGATAAGACTGGTATATTAAGGGTAGGTGGTCGGTTACAAAATGCCAATGATATTCCCTTTGATAAAAAGCATCCAGTCATATTACCCAAGTCTTGTCACTTGACAACTATTCTAATTCACAAAGAACATTTAAGATTATTACATGCTGGTGCCAAATTGGTACTTAGCTCTTTATCACAACGCTTTTGGCTTGTTAATGGCATAAGAGAAGTAAAGAAAGTAGTAAATAGGTGTGTTAAATGTTTTAGAATGAAAGCAGCAGCCGTAAACCAATTAATGGGCTCTCTGCCACCTGAAAGACTTTCTGTTGCCAGACCGTTCCAAGTGGTAGGTGTTGACTTCTGCGGACCATTCAGTGTGAAAGTTACACGCTTAAGAAGGCCTATAGTGACTAAAGGCTATGTAGCTATATTTGTTTGTTTTTCAATTAAGGCCATCCACATGGAACTTGTAAGCGACTTAACCACTGAAGCATTTTTGGCTTGCCTTAAGCGATTTATTGCTAGACGAGGAATGCCAAGTAAAATATTTTGTGATAATGCCAAAACCTTTAAAGGTGCAGCTAACGAATTAAAAGCTTTACATGATCTGTTTACTTCAAAAAAGCACATTGATGCAATTGATAATTATTGTATACCTAAATATATTCAGTTTAGATTTATACCAAGCTATTCACCAGAGTTTGGAGGCTTATGGGAAGCCGGGGTTAAAAGTTTTAAATTTCACCTGAAGAGAATTGTTGGCAACATTGCCTTAACCTTTGAAGCTTTGTATACAGTGGTTACAGAAATTGAAGCTGTGTTAAATTCACGACCCCTTCTTCCTATAAGTTCGGATGTTTCCAGTTATGAATATTTAACGGCTGGCCACTTCCTCATAGGAAATGCATTGTCAAGTTACCCTGAAACTGACCTTTCTGATAAAAATATCAATAGATTAAAATTTTGGAATATCTTAACCAAAATTAAACAGGACTTTTGGAATGTCTGGTCACGTGATTATCTCACACAGTTACAAAGTAGACCAAAGTGGCTACAAAGTCATCCTAACTTAAAAGAAGGGGACCTTGTCATTGTACGCAATGACAATACACCTCCATTAACATGGCCCATGGCTAGAGTTGTAAGGGTTATCCCTGGACCAGATGGTAGGGTCAGGGTGGCTGAAATAAAGATGCCAAATAATAAAACATATTTAAGGTCATTTAGAAAGTTAAGTTTATTACCACTTAATAATACTGTTTCTGATGAACAGTTGAGTAGTCCCTAGTGGTTAGCCGATCCCAAGACTTTGTCGTAGGGCTAGAGACTACTTAACTAAGCATTTTTCTGTTTTTAAATGTATTTATACTTGAAGATGGTTTTCTTGTATTAAGTATGTATGTTATAATAAGTTTGTTATTATGTTAATATATATATATGGTTTTGGCCCGGCCCAACTTATGTTTAATAAATAAACATAAAAGTGATCGATTAAAATCGATAACTAATTGTATTAATAATTAAGTTCACTATGGCAACTATTATTGCCTAATTTTAAGTGTGTCAACACTGACACTTCCGTTCCCATTCAACATGTAACACAGCCAATTGTCAATGGCATTTTTTACAATGCAAAGTGTTGTATTTTATTTAAAATATAATCACATTTAAAATTACACAGCATGTTATTTCTATTTACCTAACACAATGCAATAATTTAAAAAAATATTCAGGTATTATCAGGTTTTAAATATAAGTATATTTTTAAAATTTGGCAACAGATTTTTTAAAAAGTTTTCTTTTAGCACGTAGCTTAAGGGACAGATAATGAGTAAATATTTAATAAATTTAATTATGGTGGAAAAGGTGATTACCGCAAGCGGGACTAGAACCCACGACCTCGGAATACCGTTCCGTAGCTCTGCCAACTGAGCTTATTGCAGTCGTGCTTGTAGTAATCAAAATAGGCCACCACAATCGTCACTCGATTGAGTTTATATCGGATTTTTACGTACAACGCCATCTATCAAGAATGTTTTGCAACAATCTCGACCATACCACCATAATTTAATTTATGAAGTAAAGGCATAGCATGTCAATTGCAAAATTAATAAATTACTTTAGTAATGAGTAAATATCTTAAAATATCATACATACTTGAGATGGTTTTGCAGATCTTGCGTTAGAGTGAATGTAGCTGGACAATGTGGGCAAGCGTTAGAAGTACCATCACCTCTGAAGTCATCTTTAAGGAAAAAAACACAAGTCACATTTTATACAACTTATATTTATAAACGAACTTTTTTCAGCGACTTTGCTCGCCTACACTTTGATTTATTAGTAAGTTTAAATGACAGACTTACACAATTTATTATAAAATTTTTACGGTCCCCAAAAACAACAATAAGGTCAATTCTGATGCGTTACAAACTTAACTTAACTTAACTAAAATTAAAACAACTATGATGTATTTCGATTAATGAGGCTTTTTCCGGGAGCCAATAAAAAAAATTAGTTTAAAATAGGTTCAATAGATGTCGCTGTCTACTGTTATGTACACCAAAGAGCAAGTAAAGTTCTTTTTTCGGACGACATTGTTTAACTAAATGAACTTTGAACTTGTAGGTTGGTGTAACAAAAACAACTCAATAATTCATTTTTTCTTCATTTTACTTCGAAAACACAAACACTGACAATACATACACAAAACAAAATGTATACAACACTCATACTGAATGTAAATAAAATTGCATTGTAAAGTTTATGTAACGTTCCGTGTCACGTATTAAGAAGAACTCGCTTGTACAGGGGCAACATACAACGCCATCTGTTGAGTATTTTTTACACCATTTTTTATTTTTTAATTCAGCTGTCAGAAAAGCCACATTAGCTATTTTTTTGTGGATATTTATATTAACTAAAATCATTAGTCTATAATACACACTTTTTATGATAAGAAAGTTCAGTTAACATTGCCATTTCATTTTAACACGCTTTTATAAGTTCGGTATGTATCTATCAATGTATTAATCTACATAGATTAATACATTGATAGATACATACCGAATAAGATACATACGGAATCTTTGAAAGTGATTTTCACAAACTTGCAGTAGTAGTACAAGGATCTATGACAATGCAATAGTTTAAAATAATAATAGGTTCTTCGGAAAGACATTTCGTTTTTTTTTTGTGAAATTAATTTTGTTGAAGTTGAAATTAATTGGAATTTTTCACACACAAGCCTTGCTATGAGCTTTCAAAGCATATGAAAATTACACGGCTTAAATGTGAAGTTGGCTGCAAAAGAATACAATTAAATCCTCTGTCGGGTAAAAAGGAAATGACTTTCCGAACAACCTAATATTTAGAATTTACAAGCGTATTTTTTATTTTTGGAAATAAGCAAACAATTTAGTTAAGAGGATACCAAAATAGCTTCGTGCATTTTTCTACGTACGAAGTTTTCATTTCTTCTTTAGATTGAATGGCTAGAGCTCTAATTTTTAAGTATATGTTTTTTCAATATATAATCTAGGATCGCATAAACTCAGAAACGCGATTGAAAAAAGTTTTCTCGATAGAAAATCTTAGCGAAACAACCTCTCTCATTATTTTTTTTTATTTGTCGGTCTATTATCGCGTATTAACTAATGAAATAACTTTAAAAACATAGGTAACTATTATATATAGAAACACGTAAACCGGAATTAAAATATATTTAGTAGATTTTGAGTAAACAAAAAAAATATCCCTAATTCTTCATTTTCTATACCTACTAGCTGTGTTAATTGGTACATGTCGACGATAATATTGATGTAGGCCCTTAAGTTTAGTTGTGCAAATAGAATTAGTGTCGGTACGCATAACTTAAATTCAAAATATCTTCTAATACATAAAATTCTCGTGTCACAATGTTCGTTACCATACTCCTCCGAAACGCCCTTGACCGATTCTTCTGAAATTTTATATGCATGTTCAGTAGGTCTGTGAATCGGCTACTATCATTTTTTTATTCCCCTAAGTGATAAGGATGGTCCACCCCTAACATTTATATGGCAAAACAACGTTTGTCGGGTCAGTTAATAATAAAGTATAATGTTACCTTGCATATCGTTAACTCGTTCTGCACATAAACTCATGTCGCTATGTTCTTTCTTCCTATGTTTGTATAATTCTGTTTTATTCGGTAACACTTCGTCACAATCTCGACATGGTATCCTACAATAATTAAATATGTTTTAACTACTAACTATCTTTTACTATCCTTATAGGATAGTATCTTTACTTATTGCGTCTTGGTGTTTTTAATATATCATAAGTATGTATTTACAAAAGAAAAGTAGTTTAAGTAGTCTATCCGTATTCTGGTACCCATAACACAAGCATATAAGCTTAGCTTGGGACCAGAGGACGTTGTGTGAAATGTCCATGTCCATATTATAAAACAAAGTCGTCATTTTTGTATGTATGTCTCTATGTGAGCTTATATCTTCATAACTACGCAACGGATTTTGATGCGGTTTTTTAATAGATAGAATGGTTCAAGAGGATGGCTTTTTTTGTAATTGTTTTAAGATTTGGTTTCTAAATCGCACGCGTACCAAGTTGCAGGCAACAGCTAGTATACATATAAAGACAAAACCAAAGTATTGTTTTTGGACATTTCACACAACGTCCTCTGGTCCCAAGGTAAGCTTGTATTATGGGTACCAGAATACGGATATACTATATAAACTACTTTTCTTTTGTAAATACATACTTATGATATATAGAAAACACCCAGAAACAGTACATATATGACAATTATAAAAATCACACAAATTATTGTACCGTGCGGGAATCGAACTCGCGACCTCGTGAATGGCAGTCCGTTATATGAACCAATAGGCTACGAGGCCCCTTAAAAAAGTTGTATATGCAAAGTTAGAAATAGCATAAATATAAAAACTAGCTGTTGCTTTGATTGCCCGTGTGGTGACAGATTAAGAATACAAGTGTCATCAACCCTTTTCCTTCTTAGGTGCTGTAAAAGCCAGTTAAGGGATATTGTACACAGATAAAATACTCTGTGAGAGACGGAAAACTCGAAAAACGCCTGGTCCATAGAATACCATAATCCCTCCCAGAATGTCCGCGCCCAACAGTGGAACGTCACTGCTGGAAAACAAAACTTTAGACGCTACCTGTAGTCTTCTCTCAAGGGTTTGCAGGCAGGGTCATCAGGGCTGGTCTTTCCATGAATTTTCTTCCTATGATACGCTAAACTCCAACTATGAAAAATAAAAACATTTATTTAAAAACCGTTATTCTTCTAATATTATAAATGTTTGTGAGTTTGGATATTTGGATGTTTGTTACTCTTTCACGTAAAAACTACTGAATGGATTTTAATGAAACTTTACAGTAATTTAGCTTATACATTATTATAATACATAGACTACAATTTATAAAGATATTGTGTGAATTGTCTAAAATGTGATGATAAGTGTCAAATAAGTACGAAACGGAGAATTTTTTTTTTATTCGACGCGTCGGAAGTCGCAGGCACAAGAACAGGAATAGCTACTTGACTATAAAGTGGTATTAGGGTTCCGTGGGACTATAATATCAATCAGCCCGTCTATTACCAGGCTGTATCACATGAACGGTGATAGCTATTGTTTCATCCTATCACTTAAAAAAATTGCTAAATCGTAATTGATAAAAACTTGTTATCTCTTTAATATCTTATTATGTTATATATTACATAGAAATACATTATATCTGTATGATAATGGTACAAATATTTCTATTATGGGAATCGAATCTAGGTATTTCTGACTAGTAATAACAATATTACGAAATAAATACATCGTTTATATCATAGAAATTGTATATCCGTTTAAGTATTACAACTAAAAATATATGTGTCGCCTTTCCGTGCGGTGACGGACTAAGAATACAAGTGTCACCACCCCATCTCTTCCCAAGGGCGGTGTAAAAGTCAGCTAAGGGATATTTTACACAGTTGACATCCTCTGTGACAAACGGAAAACTCGAATATAAACCCTGTACCAACACGCCTGGTCAGCGCGGCATAGTAGATCGTAATCCCTCCCAAAGTGGAGGAGACCCGTGCCCAACAGTGGGACGTAAATTGGCTGGAGAGAGAGATAATATATATAAACATACCTATTATTAAATGTATTATCACACTGGTTACACTTGTATAATAAGTTATCATTAGCGTGTTTCATACGACGATGAACTTGTAGATATGTCCAATGTAAATATGAACGACCACAATCCTTTAACAAAACTCACAATTTTATTATCAACTAGGTGATGCCCGCTACTCCGTACGCGTGGTTTTTTAAGTCCCCATATATTTTATCACCGTTTAAACCTTCCTTAGACTTTCACGAATATTTCAAGACCAAAATCACCAAAATCGGCCCAGTCTTTCTCGTGTTTTAACGAAACTAACGAACAACAATTGATTTTTATATATAAGAAGACTAGCTTTTTTTTTACTGCTCACGGTGGCAGACGAGCTAACGGTCCACCTGATGATAAGTAGCATCCGTTGGTCATGGATTCAGAAACACCAAGGTACAGCCAAGACGCTGCCTACCGTGGGAATATTACTATTCTTAAACCTCATTAAAATTTGATGAGGGCCATGTCGTAGTATTGGGGAAACACCGCAGTAGGAAGATCGTTCCAGATCTTGCACGTACGTGGTAGAAATGACCTCTGGAATCGCACTGTAGTGGATGAGATTGAATCCAGGTAATAGGGATGAACCCTACTACTGTGTCAACTGGTACGGTTGTAAAAGGGTGACGATGGTACCAAATCAAATAACTCCTTAGAGCACTCTCCATGAAACATTCGATAAAACACGCAGAGCGATTCAACATCGATTTTGGATCGAGTCCAAGTTTTCGGTGATATTAGAATCGTCGACGTCAAGACGGTCAAGCTGATATTTGGAGGCGTTAGCCCAAAGATGCGAACAGCTGTGGAATTTAAAAAATGGTTCTCACTTTTGCAATATTTTTAACTAACGCTTAGATCCTATTAGTCGCAGCGTGATATTATAAAGCCCATTCAAATGTACTATCCAACACTGATAGAATTTTTTAAATCGGTCCAGTGCTGCAATGGTTCCTGAGATTAGCGCGAACAAACAAACAAAACTTTGGCTTTATAATATAATAAAAGTTTATTTATTAAAAAAAATATATTAGTATAGACTAAGCTTAGCTTGGGACCAGAGGACGTTGTGTAAAATGTCAATAAAAAAAAAAATTTACTTATTTAAATGCAGTTGACGCTGTATAGTCTCTGCCTACACCCATAGAAGAAAGGCGTGATGTTATGTAATGAATAAATAGAACACTTACTTCACATAAAAAGTGTTTAACAACAGGAAAATCTCCATAACCAAGTATACCATTGGCAGAGGGGCCAGTCCCTTTTTGAGCACTATCTCCCTGTTTCTTAGCGTGTGCTAGAGATCGCTTGTAGAAGCCGTGTGTTGTTTTATGTGTTGTACATCTAAGTTAATATAAATTAAAAATGAAAAAACACTTTTGAAACAATAAAAAGAATATTAACGGGCGAATTAAAAGTTTCCCCGTGTGGTGACGGATTAAGAATACAAATGTCACCACCCTATCTCCTCCCAAGGGTGCTGTAAAAGTCAGCTAAGGGATATTGCACAGAGATAACATCCTCTGTGGGAGACGGAAAACTCGAAAGTAAACCCTGTGCCAACACGCGTGGTCAGCGCGGCACAGTAGACCATAATCCATAGTAGAGGAGGCCCGAAAGTCAAAATTTTTTATTTCAAGTTGGCATGTTTTACAAGCTCTTTTGAAACGTCAGAAACTCCGTGCCCGGTGCCCGTGCCCAACAGTGGGATGTAAATGGGCTGGAGAGAGAGTTTTTAGTATTTATTGTAATAACATCAACAGATATAACTTATTTGTGAAATTTTCAGCTTTCTAGCTATCACTGTTCTAGAGATACAGCCTGGTGACAGATGGACAGCGAAGTCTCAGTAATAATGAAATGAAAATCATTTAATCACGTTGACACAATTTTTAACAAAGTGTTATATTCTTATGACAAGTCCAAATATTTTTCCTGCTTCAGGTTCAGGACCTTCAATCCGGTGAGCAGAACCAGCGTAAGAAAGTCAGGAGCATGTTTTAAACCGATTTCAAAAAAAGGAAGAATTCAATTCAAATCTCCATTCGCCTATATATTTTTTATATTTGTTACATCATAACTTTTAAATGGGCGAAGCGATTTTAATGATTCTTTTTTTATAAAAACTGGTGGTTCCCGTTTGATCAAAGGAAAACCCTCAAATTTCAAAGGGACATGAAGTCGGTTCAACTTTTTTTTTAATTACTCAATTAGCCTTTTTGTTACGGAACTCTAAAAAGCAACCGCTTACCTTGAATACGTAGCGAAGCTAACTTTACATATATGACATGTGAATGGGTTCTTCACATCCTTATGTATAACACGATGATTATTTAAACCTATCTCTAAATAGAATACACTGAAACAAACAAACAAATATATAAATAAATATTCACCGTCATTTCACACAACGTCCTCTAGTCCCAAGCTAAGCTTATAAATATGCTTGTGTTATGGGTACCAGAATACGAATAGAATATATAATAACATATTACTTTTCTTTTGTAAAATACTTATAATACATAGAAACACCCAGACGGAGTACAAACATTTTTAAGACATCTATAAACATCACACAAATGATTGTCCGAGGCGGGAATCGAAACCGCTACGTCATGATCGGCAGTTCGTTATACGAGCCACTAGACCACAAAGCCCGTCAGTATACAATACTTGATTATATTAAGATCCACTAACTCTTCACAGTACTCGCATCTAAACGCCTTCTCAATCTCCACCACTCTTATGATAGCCCTCGCTTCGTCAGCGAGTTGTGATAATAATGGCTCCCCTACTTCACTACAAACTTCTCTTTTTATTGGTTTAGATAACTTCGGTGATTCTGTAAAGTATTAAAATTAAAAAAGTATGCTTATTTCGCTATAGAATGGAATGGGGTGATATCAATTATTATTATATATATTATTATTATATATATTATTATTATATATATTATTATTATATATATAATATATAATAATTATTATATATTACTAGCTGAATGGAATGGGGTGATATTAATTATTATTATATATATTATTATTATATATATTATTATTATATATATAATATATAATAATTATTATATATTACTAGCTGACCCGGCAAACGTTGTTTTGCCATACTAAAAAAAAAGAGTTTGAAAAATAGATGTTGGCCGATTCTCAGACCTACTGAATACGCATGTAAAATTTCATAAAAATCGGTCAAGCCGTTTCGGAGGAGTACGGTAACTAACACTGTGACACGTGAATTTTATATATTAGATATATTATTATATGTAAATCATTACTTCAATACATCTATGTCTATACCCCTATCCATTTTATAATAAATAAAAACTGTAACTTTCATTATCCTATTAATTATTATTATTTTATTTTTTTCTCCTCAGCTCTGTATTGACACCTGCCTCCTTTAATTTTGCACCACCCTATGGTTGGCTGGTAAAAAATGCCTTAGGATTAAGGCCGCCTATGCATGTAATAGCATTAAAGTGTTAAATAAATAAATAGATATACTGTAATAATTCTGTATTAATTCTCACCAACAATTTGCACGGTGTGTTTGACCAGCCCACTAGTGGGTGACAAATGTACTGACACTTCATCCACTTCCTCCTTCAATTCGTTAGCATAAGCCTCTATGCATTCACTCGATTTTATTGCATGCTCCTGTAAATACATGAAATAATTCCTATATGATTGGCATATAACCCAAAACTCTAAGTTATTTCCTATGTGATTGACATATAACCCAAAACTCTAAGTTATTTCTTATGTGATTGGCATATAACCCAAAACTCTATGTTATTTCCTGTGTGATTGGCATATAACCCAAAACTCTAAGTTATATCCTGTGTGATTGGCATATAACCCAAAACTCTAAGTTATATCCTGTGTGATTGGCATATAACCCAAAACTCTAAGTTATATCCTGTGTGATTGGCATATAACCCAAAACTCTAAGTTATATCCTGTGTGATTGGCATATAACCCAAAACTCTAAGTTATATCCTGTGTGATTGGCATATAACCCAAAACTCTAAGTTATATCCTGTGTGATTGGCACATAACCCAAAACGCTAAGTTATTTCCTATGTGATTGGCATATAACCCAAAACGCTGAGTTATTTCCTATGTGACTTAGAAGACTACAAGACACAACTTAGAGTTAAGAGAAAACTCTAAGGTGTTTTCTGTGTCATTCTAGCACATAGCCCAAAACCCTAAGTTATTTCCTGTGTGATTCTTGCTAGAATCACACAGGAAATAGAAATAGAATCACATATACTACAAGACACAACTAAGAGTTTTGGGTTATGTGCTCATAACCCAAAACTTAAGTTGTTTCCTGTGTAATTCTAGCATATAACCCATAACCGCCATCCTCTTGAACCTCTCTATCTATTAAAAGAATCCGCATCAAAATCTGTTGCGTAGTTTTTTAGATATAAGCTCACATAGGGACATACATACAAAAATTACGGCTTAGATACGAGTAGATACATTAACTCTTTATTGTACACATTTACAAGAAACAGAAATCAGAAATTAAGCTTGAAACTAGGCACAAATAGCGGCCCTATCACATAAAGTGATCTCTTCCAGGCAACCATAGGATGGAAAGAAAAGTTTTATAATAACTAGAAATAGCCTTGTGTAATATGCTATAGTTGTATGTTTGTACTGCGTCTGGGTGTTTCTATGTATTATAAGTATGTATTTACAAAACAAAAGTAGTATATGTATTCTATCCGTGTTCTGGTACCCATAACACAAGCATAATAAGCTTAGCTTGGGACCAGAGGACGTTGTGTGAAATTTCCATGAATATTTATTTATTTTTTATTATTATAGTACTTACCTGCGCTTGTTCCAAGTCCCTGAAAGCCCTTTTACATACAGCACATACTCTAACTAAACGCGGTGCGAGCTCTTCTTCATGAGCTCGCACGTGCATACGTAGACGAGAGCGACGTGTTAATTGTTTTAAACATATGTGACACTGAAACGGTTTTATCTAAAAAACATTTAATAATATAGTACACTATTCCATCATACAATATCCAAACGAAACATACGACAAGCCTCGTGGTTGAGTGGTTCATGTAACGGACTGCGGATCAAGAAGTCGCGGGTTCGATTCCCGCTCGGGACAATCATTTGTGTGATATTTACAAGTGTCATACAAACGTTTGTTTTGTGTCTGAGTGTTTACCTATGTATTTTATGTATGTATTTATAAAAGAAAGTAAGTTTATACAGTATATCAGTATTCTGGTACCCATAACACAAGCATATAATGGTAGCATAAGACTAAAAGACGCTGTGTGAAATGTCCATGTATATTTATTTGAAATTGCTATGGCGGAAAACATAATAAATTAATTAATCTTTACGGTTCGTCCCACTATTTGTGGTTATCCTGAAGAATAAGCATACACATTACACACACACACGCACGCATGCACGCACGCACGCACGCACGCATGCACGCACGCACGCACGCACGCACGCATGCAAGCACAAACGCTCACGCACACACACACACACAACCGCTATTACGAAAAAGTTAATAATTTATTTACTATACAACGTATATCATCCTAACCATACATTAAATTGATATGCAAATATTTCTTTTAAAATATAACTCACTTGTAAATGTGTTACTCCATGTTCATCCAACGTCTGTTTGTCTAAGAATCGTTTCCCACACGTGACGCACACATAGCGACGCGTGTCTGTGTGCGTGCGACTATGTTTGGTCAGTGTTGCCCTACAACAAGTATATTTTACATGATATTGACATAAAATTACATTCTATCGCTGCGTTTGCGATAAAGTCAGAGTTTTTATTATAAACTCTGTCTCTGTCGGGAAAGATCTAAATCGGATAGAAGAGAAGTTCTATTAATTGCGGAACACCAAAAAGCAACTACCCAAACATCAAAAAGAAGGCACAATTCTAGCTTTAGACAGAGACAGAGTTATTTATGATGAAATAACTTTGCCTTGACTTTGACTTTGTCAAAGGGAACTATGCCTTGGGCTATTGTAATTTAGAAAATATAGCGATTATATTTATTTTAGAATAATAAATAGCTATCCACACCTCAAGAAGAATGTCTTCCCGCACCCAGCCACAGGACACTGCCATCTCTTCTGTTTATCATGTTGGAAATGTACATGATCAAACAACTCTGTCTCTGTCGGGAATGTTGCTTCGGTACATTCTGAACAAGGGTATGACCCTTCTGGTGTGATTAGGTTTGGGTTTTCATGAAATTGCCTAGAAAATAATAGACTTTTATATAGATTGTTTGTATTTCGCTTCCGAAAACGTAACATTAATGAAATAAACCTGTCAAGAGCGAGGTAAACTCCCACACTTAGGATTCCGTACCTACTAAAATTGAAAAATACAAATAACTGCATTTAAATAATTAGTTCCTCTCCAGCCCATTTACGTCCCACTGTTGGGCACGGGCCTCCTCCACTATAGGAGGGATTATGGTCTACTGTGCCGCGCTGACCAGGCATGTTGGCACAGGGTTTATTTTCGAGATTTCCGTCTCTCACAGAGGATGCTATCTGTGTGCAATATCCCTTAGCTGACTTTTAGAGCACCCTTGGGAGGAGATGGGGTGGTGGCACTTGTATTTATAAACCGTCACCACACGGAGACTATATAGTTTTGTTCTATGCCAAATTTCTAATCTCTAGGACAACAGAATGTGACCCTAGCCATATACCTGTGCCTAACAGTGGACGTAAATATATATACTTACATATGAAACTTGAGTCTCACTTTAGAAGTAAATGATTCATTGCAATTATGACATGTCACAATCTGTGGGTTCCATGTCGGTTTGTACCGACGATTCTTTGCGCGCTAAAATAGTAAAATAATACAATTAATGCTTAATTTAGGACTAGGTAATTGATAAATTGTCAACAAAATACCTGTATATCATTAACTGCTGTTGAATTTACTCTGGGACGACCTTGAGCTCTCTGTGAAAATAAGAAAAGCTATTTTAATAAAGAAATAATTCGTTACTTTTGTAACAATTCTACGTTTACAACTAAATATAACTGCTAAGTTTAGTTGTAAAACCCGGTCTATAACGAGTTGAACTCGAACACGAAGGGTTCCATGCCATTATAATCATAGCTGTCATACCAACCCCACAAGAGATGAGGGAAGACGATGATATTTACAAGCTGAAATTTTCAGCTCTAGTTATCACCGTTCCAGAGATACAGCTTGGTGACTGACGGCCGTATAGCGAAGTCTCTGTAATAGGTTTTTAATTATGGTACAGGATCCTAAAAATTGAAATTTTATACAGTTAATAACACAATTCGGCAACATATACCTTAAGGAAATCCTCTTCAGTTGGTATACATATAAGATTTTCATTAACTTTTCGTTTTCTACCCTTCCGTTTACAGCGGTGTGACGAGAGGGCACTTGCAGTACTGAATATTTGACTGCGGAATAAGAACAGGTTGACGAAATGCTCCCTAAGATTTCGGCAAGTTGAAGAAGTGGTAGTTATAAATAAGATTGCATTAAAAAGAACCTTAACAAATCAAATTATGGTGGAAAAAATAACTGCCGCAAGCGGGACTTGAACCCACGACCTCATAATACCTTATTGCGGTCGTGCTTGCAACATTCAAATTAACCACCACATTTGTCACTCGGTTGAGTTTATATACAACGTGTTGCAGAAAGGTGTAGTCATAATTTAAAGTTGCATCAGATAGGCCTTAAATATGTATTATAAATATTACAGTTACATAGAAAAATACAGTTGGTAAGTTTTTTTTGTTTATTGCCTACTATTAAATAACTACCAGAAACGCATCAATTATGAGATGTTTACGGTTTATTGAATGCGATTGAACCTTACGATAAAAGATGACATAAAAAAAGTCGCGGCCAACAGCTTGTTAATTATAGATGAAGGGAAAAACATTAGTACCTGCATTTGAAACATTTAAATGATTTCTCGGGCTTAGATATTTGTTCAACATTACTCTGAAAAGTAAAAACAACGATATTAATGCAAACTTTTATGTCCATATGTTTAATGAAATTTTCTTAGCAATTTTTTTTTATGAAATTTCAGTGGGTCTCTTACAACTATATCTGTCTTATAACTATACTAGCTGACCCGGCAAACGTTGTTTTGCCATACTAAAAAAAAAAAGTTTGAAATATAGATGTTGGCCGATTCTCAGACCTACTGAATATGTAAGCAAAATTTGAGAAGAATCGGTCAAGCCGTTTCTGAGGAGTACGGTAACTAACACTGTGACACGTGAATTTTATATATTAGATATAAATAATATATATGTCTCTTATAACCATATATAAATAATAATAAATAAATAAATATTTAGGACATTTCACACAACGTCCTCTGGTCCCAAAGTAAGCTATATTTCTATGCTTGTATTATGGGTACCAGAATACGGATAGACTACATATACTACTTTTCTTTTGTAAATAAATACTTATAATACAATGACATAGAAAACACCCAGACGCAGTACCTACAAACATTTGTATGACATTTTTGGATATCACACAAATGATTTGTCCCAAGCGGGAATCGAACCCGCGACCTCGTGATCGGCAGTCCATCACATAAATCACTCCACCACGAAGCCCGTCATAAGATAGTATAACTATCGGTAATAAAATTTGCTTAGTTCGAAAACAAAAAAAAAACACGCTTAAAATACTAAATATTTTTTTAAATTATTGCATTTTCATTGGTCCTTAATATGTGTGTAAAATTTCAGATCAATCCGACCACTGCTAGTGGGTGAAAATCACTTTCAAAGAATCCGTGACACAGATTAATACATTGATGGATACATACCGAACTAATATAAGCGTGTTAAAAATACGTCAAGCCGTTTCGGGGGACAATGGCGACCAAAACTGCCACACAAGAATTTCATGGAATTTCATAAGAAAGAAATAGTAGCTATATGAATACAAAAACATCTCACCAACCTTAGAAGTACCTAACAGTTTCTCCAACTCCTGACTATTTTCTACATCTCCTGTTTGAACTATCCATATCTCATCTTCACTGCTATCCAATGCTTCTTGTTTTATTTCCATTTTTATCAATGGTGGTTCGTGGATTTCCTTAAGTAGCAAAAAGGTTAATAAATTATACTACGATAGTTATGGATCACGGCAGTGGCGGCGCTTTAATATGTTAGCGTCGGCTAAAGTAGTTTTGCGAGATGTTTTTATTATAAGTAAGAAATTTTAAAACACTTTGCTAATTTTAAATCTCAAACATTAATTAACATTTTTTAATTTTAAAAAGGGTAAATTAAAATTGTTTTGGAAAAAGTGATCACCGCAAGCGGGACTTGAACCCACGACCAGACCAACTGGCAGAGCGACGGAACGATATTCCGACCGTTCCGTCGCTCTGCCAACTGAGCTATTGCGGCCGTGATAACAGTAACCATTTTCGCCACTATAATTTAATTTGTTAAGTAAAAGTATAGAAAGTCAATTGCAAAATTAATAAATTACTTTAAAAAGGGTATCAAAATGGGCTGACATATTTGATCCAGCTGAAAGTGTTAACAAGCAGAAAACATCTGTGAGAGACGGAAAAGTAAACCAGGAAAGGAAAACCCTACCATACCTGGTACGTAGATCAAATACTATTTCGAAATGGAGGGACATCATTCCCAACAATGGCTAGAAAGGAACGAGAGACTGGTGAGAGAAATGTTACTTTTAATTATTAGACGCCTTCCATTTATGTGTGTTAATAAGTATAAGACGCTCATGTTATAATTTCAAGTGAAATTATAACATGAGCGTCACACAACGTCCTCTGGTCCCAAGCTAAGCTTATATGCTTGTGTTATGGTTACCAGAATACGGATAGAATACATAAATACACTTTTCTTTTGTAACCACATACTTATAATAGATATAAACACCTAGACGCAGTACAAACATTTGTATGACATTTATAAATATCACACACATAATTGTCCCGTGCGGGAATCGAACCCGCGACTTCGTGAACGACAGTCCATTACTTGAACCACTATACCATGAGGCCTGTCAGAAAAGATGAAAAATTATGGAATTTTGTAGAGAAATAATCACATAACTAACCGGAACACTGTCATCGTTAGTTTTATTATCTTCTATCTCTGTCTGTTCTTTATCTAAAATAATATATCCATCGTTATTAGTTTAGCTTTTTAAAGATAACATTTTAGTTTTTAAGCTATCATCTTCTTGGCTCTCTCCAGCCCATTAACTTCTCACTGCTGGCCACGGGCCTCCTTCACTTTGGGAGGAATTTTAGTCTACTGTGCCACGCTGACCAGGCGTGTTGGCACAGGGTTTAGTTTCGAGTTATCCGCCTCTCACAGTAAACGTTAACTGCTTATCTTTAGCTGGTTCTTACAGCCATGGTGACATGAGAACACAGAAACCTATGGTGTCAGAGGCGAATTTTCAAATTTAGCGCCCCGGGCAAATTAAATAGCCGCCCTATAAATTATTAGAGATTACCAAAATTTTAAACTTGAAGGCTTTCCTCGCCCTTCTCAGGCTGGCCGCACCGGGCCATGGCCCCTATGGCCCTAGGGTAAATACGCCTTTGCATGACGTGCAAGTCTAACTCATATTTGACATACCTTTCTTTTCATCTTCACTCTTTTTATTAGAACTGCGTGTGCGCTTAGCGATGGGTGATGACTTTGTAGAAGATTCGGTGTTTGTTTCTGTAAAATAAAAACAAACTTAATAAAATAGAAATTGTGAACGTCAGGTTGTCTGGAGCACTCGTTTTCGCATTTTCTCGGTATCTATCGAAGAAATGCGAATATTCCAAACACTGGATTTCTATGTTGGTCCAGACAATCTGACGTTCACCAGAAATTAAATGCGCTAAAATGATTCCTAATTAAAATTAAAGCAAGAAACATTTTATTTCAAAGCTACCACATCATTTCAGTCATAACTACGACTGTGATGTCTTAAAATCCACCGAAACGTCGGCATTACTTACCAATTTTAATCTCCTCATTTATGTTATTTTGTTTAATTGTAATTTTCTCATGAGCTGCTTTAATGTGACCTTTTAGCCATTTTAAATTAGCATATCCTGAAAATTTTAATGATCGTTATACATTTAAGGTCAAATATTTTATTGACGTACTGGGTATTTCTGCTTACTTGCTTGCATAAGAGGTTGCAAGTTTGATATTTAGTCAGGACTAAATCTTAGGTAATAAGCCACGTGGTTGAATAGTTCAAGTAACGGACTGCCGATCACGAAGTCGCTGGTCGCGCGATTCCCGCTCAGGACAATCATTTGTGTGATATTTATAATTGTCATACAAATGTTTGTACTACGTCTGGGTGTTTCTATGTATTATAAGTATGTATTTACAAAAGAAAAGTGCCAACACTGGTGTTTGTGACAACAACTGGTCAGCGCGGCACAGTAGACCATAATCCCTCCCAAAGTGGAGGAGGCCCGTGCTTAACAGTAGGACGATAATGGACTGGAGAGAGAGAGATTAAACAAACCCTGTAGGAGGGCCCTACTCAATAGTGGGGCGATAATGACTTAAGAAGAGTAATAATATCTCCCAACTTACCATAGTTACAAAGAGGACAGGGAAATACTTCATCGTCTCCTGTATCATGCTTGTGAGTTTCACAATGTTCCAACACTTCTGTCACATCCAAATATATTTTTTCACAAAATCTGTAAATTATTTTGCGTATTACAAAGTGCGGAAGTGAAGAGCGACTTCTTTTTCGCACATTTTACGGGAGAGAGCGATCTACGTTTCAGCTTTATTTTCCCATAGATACCTCGACCTTTTCTAAGAAAAAAAGTTCTACAGACATACAGACGTTGAATTACTTAATAACAACAAAATTTCCGTGGTTTTCCATAATTTAATAAATAAATATAACGTTTTGACCTACACGATCAAAAAATCTGTTACAGAGATATGAACGAGGCTAAAAAACATGTTAAAAATCACCTGCATTTAAGTTCCGTAACCTCATTATTGTCACAAGAATATTTTCCTAAAAATTCCTTTACTTCCTCATCTGCGTCGTCTAAATTCTCTATGATATGATCTATTTCTGGTTCCGGTTCAATTATTTCAACATCACTTGAACTTCCATCCTTTTTATCATCCTTTACTACGATAACATCATCAGACCTTGGGCCATTAATTGGTTTAGTAATTATTTCACCATCAGAACCAATTTCTACATTCACAAATTCCTCTACCTCTTTTTTATTTTCCTTAACTTTCCCATAATGCGCAAAACTAAAATTCTTAATTTTCTGAAATATATATTGCTGATTATTCTTTATAACCAAATATTCATCTGAATTCAAAAATTGGTTAGCACTTTTCATACGACAAGGTCGAAAATTATCGTTTAAACAAAATTCGCAAATAATTTTTAGTTGCGTCGACGTTTTCTTTTGTGGTGAACATCTATGGACCCTTTGATCTTCGTTATCAAACAAATAAAGCTTATCCACACTATTGTCGACGTGTTTGCCACAAATAAAACAAATTTGGCTTTCACTACCCCCTATTAACATTCCATCTATATCAACATAAGTTAGAGGCTTATGAAAGTTTTTGTGGACGATTCTTGAAGGGTCAGTCTTCCTTATATGTCTCCTTTCACTATAACCCTGGTCATATGGTAAGGAAGTCATTGGAGAATCTTTAAACATATTAAGTACATCTTCTCTTGTATACGACAGACTATCATAATCTTTGAAATTATCTTTGATTAAACTTTTCGGAGATTTATTACGAGCGGTAACAGGGTTTAACGTAGCATAAGTCTTATTTGCACTAGATTCTAAATATTTTGTAAATTGTGCTTCAAAAACAGATGTGTTATTGCAGACGAGTTTAAACGGTAAAGAATTTACAAAACTACGTTTTGGGCTCGAATTTTGACTAGACCATTTTGAAATTGGACTAGCGACGATATTAATATTTTTGGTTTCTTCTACAACTATGTTGTCTAGATTTATATCGTCTATAACATCAGCGTATTTAATAAAAGGTATTTTCTCCATCGTTAGATCAATCAGTGGATCATCGTTATCAAAATGTATTTGCGATGCTCGTATTTGAGTGCCATCGTCTAATATGTAGACCAAATCATTAGTACCATCATTTGTATCTAATATTGGATCAAACGCCTGAGACATGTCATCAGCCTGAATGTTTCGTTCAGCATTTATGAGGAACTGGTAAACATTATCTGTTAAAGCTACCGGTTGATTTCTGGCTATACAGTTTATGTCTACGTCAAAACCTAGCAATGACCTGAAATATAGAGATACGTTCTAAAGGCCTTCTGCCAATGCACCTGTGAACAGTGTCTCATAAAGACACGGCTATCTTTAACAAAGAAGGCATGAAAGAAATTACGAGAGTTTCACGCACTGCGGCGGCAGTAGCTCAACATGTAACAAGAACAGTACAAAACCAATTTGCCGCGGCCGCTACGTGTTGCGCCGCTACAAAACTAACACCATTATTTCGCCATTTTATTTTTGGCTTTGCAAAACTTCTATCTAGTTTCCAGTAAACAGCAAATGAATTTGATGGACATGCCTAACCAACAGGGAAGATACTTGATCTACCATATCAAGTTGATTGCATAACTTCCCATTACAAAGAAGTGTGGTGTCCATGTGGTGAAGGATAATAGTCTCACCACTCTATTTCTTCCCAAGGGTGCTGTATGAGCCAGTTAGAGGGTATTACAAGCAAGTAACATCCCTTGTGAGAGACAGAAACCTCGAAATAAAACCATATGCTAACACACTTAGTCAGAGTGGCATACTAGATTATTTACCCTTCAAAAGTAAAGACAGATCATGCCCAATAGTGGGACATTAAAGTGCTGTAAATATATTATTTTATTTTTATTTAAAGGGCTTGGTCACTTTGCGGCTATACCACCCTAAAAGAAAAAAAATTTGCAGTGTATGTGCTGGAAAGATTGAAGGTTTTTAATATTCAGTAGTGGTGTATGGACAAGATAAAAATAAATATTAATTACTTGGCTTTATCCAGAAAATTCTGGAAATTATCACTAGGTTCTATCTTGAGGGCTACATCTTCCCCAAATGTATTCTCCATACACAAAATTAGTGGTGGTTGTGATGAAGACATCATTGAACTTGCTAAAATATAGAGAAATGGGGTTTAATTAGAGTTTATTGAGTTAATACTTAAATATTACACATAAATCGTCAAGAAGGAAAAAGTGTTTTGTGGGATACAAGCCACGAAATATACTGATAATATATCAGGAAAATAGTACCTAAATCTCATAATTAAAACGAAAGGAAGAATTCCTAAGAAAACAACTCCCATGTACAGGCATAAAAACTTAAGTCTAAAAGACTTTTATATCCTATATAACTACAAAAGGGTACTATTATTCTTTTGGCCTTTGTTCAAGACCTGTCTCAAAAAATTCCACAGTTGCAATTATATTCTAGAACAGCTTTTCCCAAAGTGGGTAATAACACTGCCTTGTGGGTGCTACAGGCCTAAAGGTAAGAAATCTAAAGTAAAGAAATAAGGAATTTCTAGCAAGTGTAAAAAACACTAGTATATAGGAAATAATGCTAAATAATGTTCCATAGTATAACATTAATTGGAAATATTGAATATGAAGAAATAAAAAAATAATTAGCAAAAAAAAATAAACTTTTTATTAACTTTAATATACAACCAACAAACTTCGCTTACACTAGCATTTTATTTAAATTATTTCTTTTATTTATTAATTTCCAGCCTATTAAGAAAAACCAAAGCGGGATAATAGAAACTGACACTGGCCACTGAATAAAATAAATACATACAGCCAGTGTCAATATACCACCGGCGAATTTAATTAAATATAAATGACGATAGATCTTCTAAAAAATAATAGTAACGTAATAAAATGCAAAAGCCTTACCTAATAATCTATATCATAACAAAATTTATCGCCCTGATTTAACAACTGGCACATGAAGAAAAATAACAAATGAAAACAAAACAAATTTTCATGAATTTTCCTTTGCTGTCAAATTTGAAAACAATAACAAATTAACAAAAACATTCGTTCTAGGGATGGGCAGTGCAATACTACATTAAAATAAGTGTTAATCGATTCTTTTCTTACAACAAATATTGAAATGGAAAAATACCTACCTACTAAACATACTGCAAGAAACTATTGTACATTATATTATCTATAAAACAAACTCGCTAATTTTGTATGTATGTTTATCTTCAAAACTACGCAAAAAGAAATTTTATTGTATATGAGTAAGAGAGCTTTTTTGTGTTTTTGTCAATATTTGGTAGGTATCTAAATTCCGCGCGTACTAAGTTACGAGCAACATCTAGTCTAGAATATCTTTAAAATAACAAATACTTTTTCTAATTTCCGTGTGGTGACGGATTAAGAATACAAGTGTCACCACCCCATCTCCTCCCAAGGGTGCTGTAAAAGTCAGCTAAGGGATAATGCACACAGATAACATCCTCTGTGAGAGACGGAAAACTCGAATATAATCCCTCTGCCAACACGCCTGGTCAGCGCGGCACAGTAGACCATATTCTCTCCCAAAGTGGAGGAGGCCCGTGCCCAACAGGGCATGGAGACTAGAAGAAAGGAGGAATATCTTATATGGGGGATCAGTCCAAAAATGTCCACTTGTAAACAGCAAATAGCACTCACCGAAATAGCACTAGTGTAGCAAGTGGAAATGATATGAATGTAGCAGTTATATGCAGAGTGAAATGTGCTACTGTTGCGGTAATTTTAATACTATTTTCTATTTGCTATTTACAAATCTTTGGAGTACTTAAAAACACCGTATAATGATAATTAATATACATTTATTTCATAGTCATGTTTGTCTATATAATATAATAATTTAAAAAACTGCGCTGTAACAAAGCGGAAGTTTTTCTTTCTTTTCTAATAATTTGTGGCGTTCTTTTTAAAATTCTTCCACTTGCTGCCTTTCAGCGGACACTTCTTAATTTATTCAGATATTCCTCCTTTCTTCTAGTCTCCATGCAACAGGGGGACGTAAATGGGCTGGAGAAGAGAAGAGAACAAATACTGTTCGAATGCATACACTAAAATCGATTTATTAATTTTAATAATCCGATTAAAAATTAACCATATACAATATTACGTTCATGGTTCATGGGATAATTTGTGTGTTTGTTTGTTTATTGCTGTCGTTTGTATGATTTTGTTATTACATTTTGTCTTAAATTATAAGTTTAGGAGATCTATTCAAATAATTTAATGATTAAATCGTGTTAGAAAGTTAGACTAACTATATAAATTTTTATTGCTTTTGTGACAATTTCCATACCAAGAAGGCACTAAGTCTGTGGTCGATGACAGAGAGAGATAGCGAATGTTGATTGACAAATGAGCTGTCATTCGTTGTAACATGGCTGCCCGATAGTTTATTTTTCATGCGAAACATACTATTTGTTCGCGATTTTATAATTTACTGTTCGAGTGATAGGTATCTTGTTTTTATTGATGATAGTTTGTGACACGCTTCGGCATGTTTCCCTTAACCCCACCAGTGGTAAAACGGTTGCTAGGGTGGAAAAAGGGACCTGAAGGTTCCTCTGCGGCCGAAGATAAATGGTCCGAGAAGGCAGTCAAGAGTTTAGTTAAAAAATTAAAGAAAAGCGGTGCACTTGAAGAGTTGGAAAAAGCAATTTCGAGCCAGAATAGCCATACTAAATGTGTTACAATTCCCAGGTTAGTTCGGTTTTATTTAGCCCACCTATTGTGATAATAATCATTTCTGAATTATGACGTTTCCTATGGTTAGCACATCCTTGCATTGTTGATATGCTTTATATTCGCAGGCATAGAATTGGTTTTAAGCCGTCTTGATTACGGTGTAAATATTTCGCCCAAATTAATGACATTCATATTCTCTCATTCCTATATATCAAATAAGAGGTTAAATTTTAATAAACAACAACACAATCTTGATGCATTATGTTAATAATGGAAGAAATTATTTAGTCAAAAGGTTTATTCTACATCTAATTAAACAAACCATTTTTCGCGGTTGGTTTATTTCGATGAGTAATGTAACCCTACATATTTGGAGAGTGATTTGTTTTTTGTGACCTTACGTAAGTGTAATGACCTCCTCGATTTAGTAGCGCAATAACACAGGACGCAAAATCGGAAAGGTCAAGACACCGTCAAAACAAATCGAAGCCTCTTGTCAATATGGCGGACGTGTTTTTAGCTTTGCGATTTTTTTTAAATAGTCTTTCTGGTCGCTAATATAAAGAAAAATAACGTTATTTCGCTATATTTGTGTTCTGGTGGTGTTTTAATGGACTTTGTTTGATATTTTCGTCCTGGAAGGTAATTATTTATTACAAAAATTACAATTTTAAGTATGTAGAGCCAGACCATTATTAATTTATGCGACAATTACGGTTTTATAACATAATAAACGTGTTCCGTATCGCGTATATTTTGCGTTACCAGGTGTATATAAAAGTCTCAATTACTTGCTTGTGAATAAAATTAAAACTGTTAACATTCTAATTAGATTTGCCTTTAAAAAAAACTATGGTTTAATGAATATGGTTTTTGATTAATATGGACATTTTTAATTCATTTTCCGCCAATTTTCTGAGTTGATTTTTTCTAATAGAATCTTATGTATTTCATAGGTAATATTTATTTTTTTAAATACCTAGACAAAGAGTATATAATCATTTAACAAAATCAAAAAGTATCATAATTTTTATTGTATCAGTGAAGGAGAAAAAAAGTGGATTAATGTTGGGCAAGGGCATCCACTGCGCCTGGATCTTTTATATGTTTTATAAGCTTACTAGCAGTGCCCGCGACGTGTGGAATTTAGAAACGAAAAACTAAATGAACTAACAATAACGCCATTTTACAGCGAATTAATAAATCGTCCGTTTGGTTTTATTTTTTTGCACAATTCTAAAGAAGTAACACACATGGCCCCAATGTCATTTTAGTAAATGGTATTTCAGAGTTTTACCTTTTTAAGGCTTCGTACAAACTTTTATAGTCTCACTACGGTGTCCGTCTGTCTGTCTATCCGCCCGTTAAACTTTTTTTTACTCGGCAACGGCTGAAGGTATCAATTTGAAACTTATACCAAATGTAGATCTATTATTATTATTATTATATTGCAATCACACTAGCAGCTTTATGCTGATGCGTGTGTATCACGAAGATTTAAAGAATTTGTCTAGTCTATTCTTGAAACAGTTCAAAGTAGGTGCCTTAATCACACTTTCAGGGAGTTTGTTCCAATCTGTGATCACTCGGTTTGGCAGAAAATATTTTAAGGGGTTTTTCTTTGCAGAGACCCTCCACAGTCCCTCACAGGCGTTTGTTGTTATTGAAAGTGTATAAATTCCAGAAACGTTGTAGAACCCTGAGAGTATTTTGTATGTCTCAATAAGATTTCCCCTCCGCCTACGCCTTTTAAGAGAAGTGAGACCAAGAGCAATAAGTCGTTGGTCATTGCTTTTTTTTACAATGCCACTGATGTGAGTTTCCCACTTTAAGTTCTTACATATAGTGACACCTAGATCTTTTTGCGTATCTACCGATATATCTATATACCGATCTATGCGGTCCCTTGTTGCAAAAGATACAATCAATAATTTAGATCTACGCATTCAAAAGATATAACCGAATGACAGCCATTTTTGAGTATTTTCAACTTCAGCACCGATACGTACGTCGGGATTTGAGCAGCGTAACGACCATACGCCGACGCCGACGCCGACGCCGATGCCGATGCCGATGCTGACGCCTATAAAAACCAACTCAGCACGTCGGCATTTGTGTAGCGTAACGACGATACGCCGACTCCAAAGCCGATGTCGACGCCGACGCCGACGCCTATGAACACCCACTCAGCACCGATACGTACGTCGGGATTTGAGCAGCGTAACGACCATACGCCGACTCCGACGCCGATGCCGACGCCGACGCCTATAAAAACCAACTCAGCACCGATACGTCGGGATTTAAGCGGCGTAACGACCATACGCCGACGCCGACGCTTATAAAAACCAACTCAGCACCGTTACGTCGGGATTTGAGCAGTGTAACGACCATACGCCGACGACGACGCCGACGCCTATAAAGACCAACTCAACACCGATACGTCGGAGATTGCGCACCGTAACGACCTGTAAGCTATATTATTGGAAAGTTTCATGAAAATCCATCCAGCAGTATTTACGTGAAAGAACCACAAACATCCTTACATTCATACATCCAACATTAACCAAACATCAAAACATTGGAGTATGGATAAAAAACTGAGGAAACCTTCGCGTTGCTCAGCTAACAGTTTAAGTATTTTATTTTGCCGCGCGTAATACTTTTTTCGTCATATCTCCTAAGATATTCATTTAAATTGTATGCTGTAAAAAGCAGTTATAATCTATATTAAATGCGTAAGCTAACTAAGGTATTTAATTTGATATTAAATGTTACCAAATACACATAAATAGCTTTTAAAAATACCCTATTGATTTTGATAATTTTTTTGACATTCTTATGGGTACAGCAGGTTTTCCTTAAAAGATAGACATATGGCCTCGCGGACTTTTTTAAAGATCTATAGGTAACAAACAATTTCTCCATACATTACTTTGTTGTAACTCACATGGATAAGGCAGCGTTTTCATTTAAAGCTCGCACGCGTGACTTTTTTCCCCGTTTCTTGCAACATTTTACACTGATGCCTCGCTTCTATTCGTTGCAGCGTGATGTTATATAGCCTATAGCCTTCCTCGATAAATATACTGTCCAACACTCAAAGAATTTTTCAAATCCGACCAGCGGATCCTGAGATTACCGCGTTTAGACAAACAAACAAACTCTTTCGCTTTATAATATTAGTATAGATTACAAAAAAAAGTTTTATATGTTAGGTACTAGCTGTGTCCTGCAGTGTTACTCGCTGTAAAAAGGATAAAAAAATAGATTTTTTTATCATCCAGTGGGGACATTGCATTTTTTCGGGATAAAAAGTTGGCTATGTGTTATTCTGATGTATAAGCTACATTATTGTGAAGTTTCATTAAAATCCATTTAGTAGTTTTTGAGTGAAAGAGTAACAAACATCCAAACATCTAAATTTCACATTTATTTTCACACATAATATTAGTAGGATTCTGGTACCCATAACACAATCTTTAAGCTTATCTTGGGACCAGAGAACACTGAAATGTCTATGGATAATACCTATCTACAGTAATTTATGAGGAAAGTTAAAACTATCAACACTCATGCATGACTGTTTATAATTTGTAATTGGGTAAAAGTAACAAATGATGCAACATAAACTGAATCAGTATTCAAATAATATCAATAATATGTCTAGTTATTTATTATCTATTTATATATGATTAATTATGATTGTTGTTATCTTTGTTTGTTACATTTATCCTCATCATACTGTCACACTGCAGCTGCTATTTTAGTATGTAGTTAGTTCTAATGGGTTATTTATATAAATAAAGTGCACACACAGCCCCAATTCTGCAGTACTTACTGGAGCACTGCATCTCATATCGGAAGACAATTCTCTCTGATATAACTCGAAAATAAACGCGCACATTAGACCATAATCCCTCCCAAAGTGGAGGAGGCCTGTGCCTAACAGTGGGACATAAAAGAGAGAGAGAGAGAGAAGTGCGATTTAGCCAAGCTAAATTTATGAGTCCTCAAGGTTGAAGATTCGTACCCACTGTCTGGTTAATCTGTGGATATGTATATAACAAAACCCTTAAATATCCACACATTAGGCACGGTTAATATATTATTTAAAAAAGTCCATTAGTCTATTACCGTAACCCTTGGTTTGAGAAGGGTTAACGTGATAAAAAAGGGCTTAACACAAGTAGGTTAGTTTTATGCAAATGTCTAAATATTTAAAATGATTTGCTCTTAACTGCGGAAGGGAAACATACCTGTGAGACGAGTAAATAGATGGAAGTGTGGTGTGACGCGAATAAAATATAAAAAATCGACGAAATAAAAAATCCCAGTGATAGACAAACTGAAAACGGATGGGGAGGATAATAACATTATTAGGAGTGTTCTGAGAATGAATGTAGAGGTAATCAAAGGTAGGGGAAGACCGAAGAAGCCATGGATGGATTATGTCAAAGAGGAAATAAATAAATAAATATTCATGGACATTTCACACAACATCCTCTGGTCCCAAGCTAAGCTTATGTGCTTGTGTTATGGGTACCAGAATACGGATATAATACATAAACTACTTTTATTTTGTAAATACATACTTATAAGACATATTAAACACCCAGACGCAGTACAAACATTTGTATATGATTTATGATATGAAAGAAAGATGACGTTTTTGAATATACAGATACACCTTCTTCTTGAACAACTTTATCCTTTAAAAATAGATACATCAAAATCAGTTGCGTAATTTTGATCAATTTCTCACATGGACATACAAAAATAACGACTGTTTTATAGATAAAAATTACTGATTCTCTTTCACCATTCGATGTTTTTATATTCTGTTTCAGAGTGAAGCCGAACGAGAACGTAATAAACGGTCAATATCGTAAAGGATTACCGCATGTTGTTTATTGCAGGCTGTGGCGGTGGCCACAGTTACAGGTATGTAATCTATACCAATATTATAAAGCTGAAGAGTTTGTTTGTTTGAACGCGCTAATCTCAGGAACTGCTGGTCGGATTTAAAAAATTCTTTCAGTGTTGCATAGCTTATTTATCGAGGAAGGCTATATAACATCACGCTGTGACTAATAGCAGCGAATCATTAATGAAAAATACGTACGATCGTGAGTACGAAGTCGCCGACAACAGCTTGACAGACCTGTGCTGTGGTTCCTGAGATTAGTGCGTTCAAACAACCAAATAAACAAAGTCCGCGTGGAATTTGGAAAAAATTTTTCTTCGCAATAAAAGGTAGCCTATGTCCTTTCTCAGGGTCTAAAAGGGTTGTCAGGGTTGTCTGTGCCAAATTTCATCAAAATCGGTTGAGAGGTTTAAGCTGGAAAGCGTAACAGACAGACAGTCGCATTTATAATATTAGTAGGGATAGTAATATAATAATATTAAGAAGCTGAACAGTTTGTTTGGTTGTTTGAAAGAACAAAGCATCAGTGAAAATGCTGCATGAACCTTGAATTTTTCTAAATTCCACTCGTACGAATTCACTGGCATAATCTAATATTAGTACAGATTGTAAGAGGTACACACGTGACTCTTAAAATACGATGGATAATGTTAGGTATAACAATAATACCAAATCTTTTCTGAATGTATTCAGAGCCAACATGAACTGAAGCCAGTAGACCACTGTGAATACTCATACCAGTTGAAGAAAGACGAGGTCTGCATCAATCCCTATCATTATAATAAAATAGACTCGCCAGGTATGTCTCTATGTATTTTACATTTCAACCTTACTTGTTTAATCTGTAGTATCTAATTACAAAAGAAAGGTAGTATTCTGTCCAGATTCTGATACCCATAACAAGAGCATAATAAGCTTAGCTTGGGATCAGAGGTCGTTGTATGAAATGTCCATAAATGTTTATTTATTTACCAGGATGTAGAAAATTACATGAGAATCCCAAATATATGTACAAGTTGCTTGATTTAAGTTAGATTCTTTCTTTTTTTTTCTCTAGCCCATTAACGTCCCACTGTTAAGCACGGGCCTCCTCCACTTTGGAAGGGATTATGGTGTACTATGCCGCGCTGACCAGCCGTGTTAGCATAGGGTTTACTTTCGAGTTCCGTCTCTCACTGAGGATGTTCTGTGTACAATATCTCTTAGCTGACTTTTATAGCACACTTGGGAGGAAGTAGGGTGGTGACACTAGTATACTTAGTCCGTCACTACACTGATAGTGTTTAAGTTTAGTTAGGATTAGTTTTAATACATTTCCCACAATGTTCTTACTGGTTCAATTATTTGTAATCATTATCACTTTTATAACTCGTACATGTAACCTGTTTTGTATATTGTGGGGAAAATAAAAATTCATTATTATTATTCTTTTTAATTTATTGTTCCATCAGCACTCCCACCGATCCTGGTGCCTCGTTGTGGCGACGCCGAGGTTCGAGCGCCGCCGCCCTACAGCGAGTATCATCACGACCATCACCACGACCATCACCACGATCATCACCCACACCTGCATCTAGACCACACGGACACGTGAGTCTTCATGGTCGCATTTATATTATATATCATACACACAATTTGCTTACATACTGACAAATGTCATACATTTTGCTCACACTCTGTCAAATGTCATACATCTTGCTCACACTCTGTCAAATGTCATACATTTTGCTCAAACTCTGACAAATTTTTGACGGGGTTCATGGTCTAGTGGTTCATATAACGGACTGCCGTTCACGAGATCGTGGTTCGATTCCCGCCTCGGACAATCATTTGTGTGATGTTTATAAATGTTATACAAATGTTTGTCCTGCGTCTGGGTGTTTACTATGTATTATAAGTATGTATTTACAAAGGAAAAGTAGTTTATGTATTCTATCCGTATTATGGTACCCATAACACAAGCATAATAAGCTTACCTTGGGACCAGAGGACGTTGTGTGAAATGTCCATGAATATTTATTATTAAATGTCATACATTTTGCTCACACTCTGACAAAAGATTACTATGATCTCATTTTGCAAGAAATACAATCAACCTTCTCAATCGATTTGGAAAATATAACCGTTTTTAAGTGTTTTCGACGGAAATACAAACTTACATACTCCTAATTAACCTAACTCCCCATTACTCTTAATTTGGCAAAGAGCTAATCGACATAGTGTTAGTATAGCATAAACTTATAATTTGTTATCATATCACAAGAAATCATTTTTGTGAACTCAAATTTTACAAACCACATAGACCTACTTCATTCAGCACCATCTATCGCTCTATAGCTCAATTAGAATTTAACTAAATACTACCCTTCAAATGTCGCTAAATTAATGCAGTAAAGTTGTTTTAAACCTTTGCTTTTACTGTTGTTTTCAGTGTGATGCAGCAAGGTGGTGTGGTAGGCGTTGGTCTGGGTGTGGGAGCTCACAGCGCGATGTATCTGGAGGCTACTCTGGGACAGCAGGTGCCCGGGAACACTACCGTGCATGTGTTAGTATTATTATATACTAATTCGGCAAATTTGTTTTGGCAAAAGCTTCTCTATTGACCAGGACGCTCAATAAACACGTTTGAAATACGTAACTATGTGTACGTAACTCCTCTCTCTTTTCCCCTCTCTCCCCCTCTCTCTCTCTCTTCCCTTGTCTCTTCCTCTCTCTCTTCCCCTCTCTATATTTCTCTTCCCCTCTCCCTCCCTCTTTCCCCTCTCTGTCCCTCTCTCTCCCTCCTCTCTCCCCTTCTCTATCTCTTCCCCTCTCTCTTCCTCTGTACCCAGCCAATTAACACTACTGTTGTGCACTAACCTCCTCCACACTGGGAGGTATTATGGGCTACTTGTGCCATGCTGACCAAGAGTGTTGCCACAGAGTTTATTTTTGAGTTTTGCGTCTCTCACAGAGGATATTATCAGGATAATGTCCCTTAATTGGCTCTTAGAGTACCCTAGGAAGGAAATAGAAAGAACTATCTAATGACTGGTCTTGATAGTTAAATAGTTGAAATTTTCACATGTTTTTTTGTATGAAGACGTGATTTTTACGGGATATGATGACGTGTATATTATGGTGATATTGATATGTAGCCCTTTTTAGCTCAGACTGTTTTGATTTAACAAGAATTAGGGTTCTGTGAAAAAATATAAGAAAAGCGTTTTCTTTTTTTATAATGTGAATATTAAACATAATATTTATGTTACAGAAGTTCATCAACAGTGGAGACGCCGCCCCCAGGGTACATCAGTGAGGACGGAGACCCCATGGATCATAACGACAACATGAGTGAGTTTGTTGACAATTTTGTTGTTTCACTTTTTAATCTTTAACACTATATAAGCTCAGTCCACGCCAAATAAGCCTCTAGAACAGTGGGAAGTGACCTGTAGGTTTTCATTGCCTAAGTTGAATTTATATATAATAATGGTCCCAAGCTAAGCTTATATGCTTGTGTAATGGGTACCAGAATATGGATATAATACATATACTACTTTTCTTTTGTAAATACATACTTATAATACATAGTTAACACCCAGACGCAGTACAAACATTTGTATGACAATTAAAAACATCACACAAATTATTGTCCTGACCGGGAATGGAACCAGAACTACACCACGAGGCCCGTTGTAAATCAAAAAGATAAACTCAAAAATGGTCATAACTTGGCCATATCTTTTAAACTCATTGACCTAAAATATCAATTGTATTTTTGCAGCATTGTTAATATATCGTCGTTGTCAAACCAAAACCTGCTATGTGCCATATTTTGAGATTCGAACATGTTAACCATACTAAATAGTTCACTGCCTTATCTATCGTATGATAGAACTTGTATGTGGTTAACGTCAATATTTATCGAGATATAAACTCTTAAAACGATCTGCTATGTGCAGCAGCTAGAATTTTGTCAAATAAATACTGCTATGTGACATTTTGCCAAATAGCACATGTTATTTAATCACGACAAAAGGCAATACCAGTATATAATAAATTCATGGCAATACCTAGTATAAAATCTGTTAAGTGATTTGTACAAACATTAGTAACTGTGTTATATGCTCTTGCTACAGCTTATTCATACAGAATATATTAACAATAATCTATACTTATAATACTACTTAAACGCGCTAATCTCAGGAACCAAAGGCCGATTTAAAAAATTCTTTCAGTGTGTTAGATAGGGCATTTATAGAGGAAGGCTTTAGGCTATATAACATCACGCTACGACAAGTAGAAGCGAAGCAGTAGTAAAAATGTTGCAAAAACGGGAAAAAATTTCTAAATTCCACGCGGACGAAGTCGCAACAGCTAGTGCATTTATAAGACTAAACTGAAGTATGCGAAACTGCCTTATATCACCAAGCTGTAACTCTGAAATAGTGATAGATAGACAGCTGAAAATTTTATAGATTATAAATATATCAGTTGATGCTACAACAACAACGGTTTGTTTATTATACAGATATAACAAGACTAAGTCCATCTCCTCCCGGCGTGACGTCAGAAGCCGCCCCCGTATTGTACCACGAGCCAGCATTCTGGTGCAGCATTAGCTACTACGAGCTGAACACCAGGGTCGGGGAGACCTTCCATGCATCACAACCTTCCATCACTGTTGATGGATTCACAGACCCTAGTAATAGTGAAAGGTACACATTTCTGTACTGTACTAACTTATTATATAACCATATGAGACACCATTACATGAGTTTGGCAATAATCCGCTAAGCCCCAGTGGGTTGCCATAAGGGAAAAAAAACTTATCCTTACCTTACTAATTTATAAATGCAAAAGGCTGAATGAAAGACGTAAAATTTTGACGAGCTTATGTGTTAATGCGTGTAACCAAACGACCCACTGCTGAGCTCAGGCCGCCTCCACTTTGGGAAGAACTCTGGGCCACTGTGCCGTGTTGACTAGACGTATTGGCACAGGGTTTAGTTCGAGTTTTCCATCTCTCACAGTAGACGTTAACTGCTTATATTGTCACTTAGCTGGCCTATACAGACCCTGAGAAAGAAATGAGGTGGTGAGACTTGTATTCTTTCCGTCACCACACGGATCAGACATACATAAGGACATTAATAGACATATGAACTTAAATTTATTTAACTCTCTCCTGCCCATTTACATCCCACTATTGGGCACGGGCCTCCTCCACTATAGGGTGATTATGGTCTACTGTGCCGCGCTGACCAGGCGTATCGGCACAGGGTTTATTTTCGAGATTTCCGTCTTTCATAGAGGGTGTTATCTGTGTGCAATATGACTTTTACAGCACCCTGAGAAGGAAAGGTGGTGACACTTGTATTCTTAATCTGTCACCACATGGAGGTTATTTAACTACCCAAGAGATATTGGATGCGGTTTTTTAATAGATAGAGTGGTTAATAGAATTGTTTTGCCAGGGCTTGGCACAGGTCCATAGGGTACATTTTAAAGTTTACAAACAGAGGATACTGGTACCAATTCTACATGCACAACTAAACTTAACTTAACTAAAAAATGAAATTTGATTGTGTCAATAACACAATTCCGTAATGTTAACGATTCTTTCTTGTTAGCAAATCTATTTATTATAGACTAACAATTGTAAATAATATAAAATTACACAACAAAACAGCCAAATAATCAATAAACAGCAATAGTTGTTTTCATTTTTTAGTTAAGTTAAGTTTAGTTGTGGACGTAGAATCGACACCACTGTCTGTTGGTAATGTACCGAAATGTACTGTAAGAAATGTATTAATGACACTCGTTTTCTTTATACAACACCACATGGACTGTTTCGTATTATGAGTTCATAATTTCACCATTTGTTATGTTACAGGTTTTGCCTGGGTCTGCTATCCAATGTAAATAGAAACGAAGTAGTTGAACAAACACGCAGACACATCGGCAAGGGAGTCAGACTGTATTATATTGGTGGTTAGTATATTACTATATTAGACTAGCTGACCTGGCAAACGTTGTTTTGCCATACAAATGTCAGGGGTGGACATCCCTTAACAATTAGGGGGATGAAAAATAGATGTTGTCCGATTCTTAGACCTAACGGCTATGTACACAAAGTTTCGGATGTAAACACGAAAATCGGTCGAGCCGTTTCGGAGGAGTATAATTACAAACACCGTGACAGGAGAATTTAATATATTAGATTAATACTAGCTGTCACCCGCGTTGTATGCGTGGGAATTTAGAAAAATTTCCACAACTGAATGTTGCAACTTAGAACTCATACAACATATTGTAGATCTATGCAGTCTCTTGCTACAAAAAATACAATCAATGTACACCATAACATATTACATGTCACTTATGTATCGAAATTATTATTATATTGTTATAGTTTTATTTCCTCTTCAGTCCATTTACGTCCCACTGTTGGGCACTCTTCCACTTTGGAGGAATTACGTTCAACAGTGCCGCGCTGGCCATGCGTGATGGCACAGGGTTTATTTTCGAGTTTTCCGGCTCTCACAGATAACACTGTGTGCAATATCCCTTAATTGACTTTTACAGCACCCTTGGGAGGTGATGGGTTGGTGACACTTGTATTGTTTATCCGTCACCACACGGACTTCTATGGGCTGTTATTTTAGTAAACACTCATACATCTTTTTTTTTATTTCGTCGTTTTCTCAATTTGTTTGTTTTCATAACTTTTAACAGAGAGAAAAGAGCAAAAGAACAAAGCTATTTTAATGATTCTTTTTTTATTTGAAAGTTGGTGGTTCTCGTGTGGTCCCATTGGCACCAGGTCAGGATCTGATTTTTATTTATTAATTAATAAATATTTACTTACAAATAATACTTGATGTACATATTATCATATTCCTGCTCTTATCCCACTATTAGGGGCCGGCGCAACATGTCTTTTTCTTCCATAGTCTTCTATCAGGGGTCATATCTATGTTAACACCTCTTTCATGTTCTTGTTCACACAGGTGTATAATAAAGAGTAATCTATGTGTTTATTTATTTAATTAAGGCCCGTACCCAACAGTGGGACGAAAATGGGCTGGAGAGGAATCTAAAAATTACAATACTTAAAAAATTTAATTTAAGATCTAATAAATAACATTATTATATAATACAACCAATTATATGTTTGTACAGGTGAAGTGTTTGCGGAATGTTTGAGTGATTCATCAATATTCGTGCAGAGTCCCAACTGTAACCAGCGTTATGGCTGGCATCCAGCTACTGTTTGCAAAATACCACCTGGTTTGTATACACACACATTTGTTTTGCTAATATAGGCAGAAATAAATATTACCAGATATTGGTACCAAAATAACAAGAAAGGAGTGCCTTTAAGGGCCTACATCAATATTATCGTCGACATGTACCTATTAACACAGTTAGTAGGTATAGAAAATGAAGAATTAGGGATATTTTTTTTTGTTTACTCAAAATCTACTAAATATATTTTAATTCCGGTTTACGTGTTTCTATATATAATAGTTACTTATGTTTTTAAAGTTATTTCATTAGTTAATACGCGATAATAGACCGACAAATGAAAAAAATAAAAAATGAGAGAGGTTGTTTCGCTAAGATTTTCTATCGAGAAAACTTTTTTCAATCGCTTTTCTGAGTTTATGCGATCCTAGATCATATATCGAAAAAACATATACTTAAAAATTAGAGCTCTAGCCATTCAATCTAAAGAAAAAATGAAAACTTCGTACGTAGAAAAATGCACGAAGCTATTTTGGTATCCTCTTAATGGAAGGCCACAACCTTGCCCGACAAATACACCCAAAACATCTGCTTGTAGCCTGAATGCCAACGACAAAAAACATGATCATGTCAAAAAAAATATTGGTACCAATTCTATGTGCACAACTATACTTATCTAAAAAATGAATTCTGATAGTGTCTATAACACAATTTGGCAAGGTTACCTAACTTTCTTGTTATTAAAAATGTTTATAATAGTCTAAAGATTATAATTAATATAAATGTGTAGAACCAAATAGCTAAATATTAAAAAAAAACAACAATAGTTGTTTTCATTTTTAAGTTAAGTTTAGTTGTGTACGTTGAATTTGCACCATTATTATGGAATTTGAATTCTCAGTGTACAGACACTGATGTAATTCTATGTGCACAACTTAACTAAAAAACGAAAATAGATAGTGCCAATAACACAATTTGGAAATGTCAACTGAACTTTCTTATTATAAAAGCTGTGTATGTTAATGATTACGTGTATAGACCATCGATTTCAATTAATATAAATGTGTAAAACGAAATAGCAAATTAATAAAAATACTTCATAGTTGATTTCGTTTTAGTTAAGTTAGATTAAGTTTTTGATGCGTCAGAATCGGTCTCATTGTGCTCTTTCTTAGTGTGTTAGACGACTTTGTGTCGTGTAGCGACCAATGACGAGTTTGCGTGTGAGTTACATCAATACTAACCGAACAGTACATATTGCATACAATGACAACGAAGTGTGTAACAACTACTGTTGGCTTAATAGTCTAAAATCTACTCCATATTGAGTATTTATGGTCTTATTCATAATGATTTATCGGAGGTTTAAACGGAGATTTTATCGAAGAGATAATAAACGTTTTATCGTAAAAAGACTATTATGAATAATAACTTTGACAATTTTCGCGAACCGATTTTAGCGAACTTTTAAACCTCCGATAAGTCATTAATTTATTAATATTTTGCGATTGACTCGCTATGCTTTTACTAAATAAACTAAATTATAATGGAAAAAATGATAACCATAAGCGGGACTTGAACCCGCGACCTCGGAATGCCGTTCCGTCGCTCTCCCAACTGAGCTATCTGTCGATAAGATGATGATCTCTATACTCCGATAAGTCATTATGAATAAGACCATATGTGTATACCTATGTATACAATCACCACGGTCACTTACTTGACGGGCTTCGTGGTGGAGTGGTTTATGTAATGGACTGCCGATCACGAGGTCGCGGGTTCGATTCCCGCTTGTGACAATCATTTGTGTGATATCCATAAATGTCATACAAATGTTTGTAATGCGTCTGGGTGTTTTCTATGTATTACATATAAGTATGTATTTACAAAAGAAAAGTAATTTATGTAGTATATCCGTATTCTGGTACCCATAACACAAGCATATAAGCTTAGTTTGGGACCAGAGGACGTTGTGTGAAATGTCCGTGAATATTTATATTTATTTATTTATTTATTTATTTATATACGGCGTCATAAGACATTATTCGGAAAAAGCGTTGTGAGCCCTGTCCGAATAATGTTTCATCACGCTGTGTGTATTATCGCTGGAATGCTGCCTATTGAAACATCAGTAGAAGAAAGAAGAGCTCTCTATCGTCGGAAAGATGTAAAGTCGAAACAAGAACTAAGAAATGAAGAACGTCAAAGTATATTTGGGCGCCCTATTATATATATTAGCCATATTTATATTAATTTCTAATTTTAAATTAATTTGTTAGATTTTAAGTTATGTATCAATATATTTTTGTCATTAGGATTAATAGTTACTTTAACCTAATTGCTATATTTTCAGGTTGTAATCTAAAGATCTTCAACAACCAAGAGTTTGCAGCTCTCCTGTCTCAGTCTGTATCTCAAGGCTTTGAGGCAGTGTTCCAGCTGACCAGAATGTGCACCATACGGATGAGTTTTGTCAAAGGATGGGGAGCTGAATATAGGTATCTTAGCTAATGCCCTTTTGTAGTTATTGAACCCACCCTCTCCTACAATATTTTATTTATTTATTTCAAACTTTTTATACATTATGTACCAGTCAACTTTGGGAGGTTGAGAGAAGTTCTGTAGGTAGGCTTTTTTCTTTTCTAAATTGTAACTTTTGAATAAAAAAGTTACAATTTAGAAAAGAGAAAAATCTAATAAAGTAACTTTATATCATTATTATTCCTAACTAACTTATACACTACCTTAATATACTTATTTAAACAAATATCAAAATATAATACACATAGACAATATAAACATACATATACCTACATAAGTGCAATAATGACGACAGAATATACAACAAAACTTAACTAATTATAGATAACTAGCTGGCCCGGCAAACGTTGTTTTGCCATACCAAAAAAAGTTAAAAAAAACAAAAAAATGAACTATAAACCTCACGGAGCCCGAGACCTTTCCAACGAATGCAAAACTGTGGAAATCGGTTCGTGCGTTCTGGAGTTATAGCGTCAGGAAGGAAAACCCGACTTATTTTTATATAGTAGATAGCTATCCTATTGAACCACTCTTATCTATTAAAAACAGGATCAAAATCCATTGCGTAGTTACGAAGGTAGCTAATAGGGACATACATACAAAAATACAGACTTTGTTTTATAATAGGTAAAGATACTAGTTGTTGTATTTCGTATTAGTGTGCGTCCGTGTTGTGATAGATTAAGAATACAAGTGTCATCACCACATTTCCTCCCCAGGGTTCTGTTAAAGTCAGTTAAAGGATAATACAAGCAGATAAAATCCTCTATGAGTGACAGAAAACTCGGAACAAAACCTTATTCCAACACGCCTGCTCAGCAGGGCATAGTTGAACAGATACCCTCTCAAACGTTAAAGGGCTGAAAGGATATAGGTTATGCAAGGAATGCAATGTTCGAAAGTAAACCTTATTTTTTACTTTTCAAGTCAATGATAACATAAAATGTGATGGCCGCAAGCATGATTTGAACCACTGACCTTGTAGTATGCTTTTATTATTTTATTGACTGAGCTATGGTGGAAATTACTTATACAATGGTACCGATTCTACGTGCACAACTAAACTAAACTGAACTAAAAAACTGAAAGTTGATTGTGTCAATATATCTAATATTTGCTATTTCGTTGTACATATATATCATAACTAGCTGCCCCGGCAAACGTTGTTTTGCCATACAATTCTGTGTAAAAATCAACAACAAAAAATTTCATCAAAATCGGTCCAGCCAAATTTAAACTATCCTATCTGTCAAGTTGGATCGAACTGCACATGGTGTGCGAATTTTATTATAATCGGTTAAGTGGTTTAGGAGTCCATTGAGGACAAACATTGTGACACGAGATTTATATACATATACTAGCTGACCCGGCAAACGTTGTTTTGCCATACAAAAAAAAAAGTTTGAAAAATAGATGTTGGCCGATTCTCAGACCTACTGAATATGTATGTAAAATTGGAGAAGAATCGGTCAAGCCGTTTTGGAGGAGTACGGTAACTAACACTGTGACACGTGAATTTTATATATTAGATTAAAATTAAAATCATTTGTCTATAATACACAGGTTTTATACTACGAAAGTTCAGTTAACATTTCTTAATTGCGTTATTGATACTATCAATTTTCATTTTTTAGTTAAGTCAAGTTTAGTCGTAGAATTGGTACCATTATCTCTGTAATATTTGATTTAAAGATGGTGTGGGTAATATAAACTTTTATTTGTTACTTAGACGTCAGACAGTGACGTCGACGCCATGTTGGATCGAGTTGCATCTGAATGGTCCACTACAGTGGCTGGACCGTGTGCTCACGCAGATGGGCTCCCCCAGGCTACCGTGCTCCTCCATGTCTTAGGACTTCAGGTATGTATACATATAGATACACGCGCTTTATGTTCACTTATGGATACAGATTGACCATATAGTGTCAATGGCTACATCACTCACCCGGTTTAAAGGCACGTAAATATGTGTGCGTGAAATATGTATCTATGTGTGTCTCTGATACAGGCTATACGTCATATATGAAATATTATTAGTGTATGAAGTACAATTTAGCCAAGCTTAAGTTACGTGTATTCAATATTTAATACGTACCCACGCGATTCCAACACCAGATAGATAGGTTCCACGCAATTCCAATACTAATGTAATTCTTGTGGATTCCTATCAATACATACCTGTATGTATATATACTATTGTATACATGTGGATACTGTCACGACTGTTGGTTACATGCCTATTTGTACCATCGCAACTATATAATGGCCATGAATGTTATCAACACCATATAGAACTGTGTATTATTATCAATACTGTATGTATACCTATAAAACTAGTTTAAGAAGAGATTTTTCAAGTATATTTTTTCCAATTTCCAGATGAGACTAGTGAAGTGAATACGTTATACTCATATGCAAGTACCGTTTATACATATGCAAAGAGTTGAGCTCAAAACAAATAAATACCTCCATATTTTGAGTATTTAGTGTTATACTATATAAACAATTATATATTCATAGGTAATCTTATGAAAAAACTGACTGCTCATGACTCCGTGTAAGTAAAGTTTAGACACAAAACCTTAACAAATTATACAACAAACCATGGAGCATAAAACAATAGGAGATGTTACATAGTTTTCTTTGACAAATATTCTGCCATGTCGACTGGGTGCCGAGGCAATGCAAACATATAATATAATGTAATTTCCTTGGTCGCTACACACGCCTCATACAAAATCACCTCACGCATACTGAGAGACGACAGTGTACGTACACAATGAGTATGAGCATTGCTCTCATACCTTTTAAGCGGAGGGCCCCTTTTAACATCCACTCCTGTTAGATTGATGCTCTAAGATTTTGAACCATTTTATTTAAATTTGTTTTGTAGTTTTACATTGGTCATACATTGTCGGTAGTAAGTGCTACACTTGACATTTTTAAAGGACATCAATGATGAGATCGGAGTATGTCTTTTCGCCATTGGGATAATTGATTTGACTGATTTTAAAACGACTTCAAAAAGCAGTTTATCAATTTGCCTGTATGTTTTTATTTGTATGTTATGTATACAACATGATCTGTAAGATGGTATATTAAAATGAGTAGTAAATTAAAATTACCTATGAATATTTAAATTCACTTGCAATATATGCTATGTAAAAAAAGTATAAAAATATAAGTTTTTTTTTCATCTGTGCAAAAAGTTATTGTTAACTTACCTAATGAATTAAGTTATAGTGGAAGTAGTGATCAATGCAAGCGGGATTTGAACCCGCGACCTCGGAAAACCGTTACGTCGCTTTACCGACTGAGCTGTGGTGGCCGAGCGAACAGTAATCACTCACACCGCTTGAAGGCACATAATCTATATCTGATACAGGCTATACGTCATATGAAACTAGTTTATGAAGTATGATTTAGCCAGGCTAAATTTATGTGTGTTCAAAAGTGAACGCCATTATATTTGGTACAACTATAAATCTGTGATTACCAATAACTTTTTGCATAGAATCTGTATGGCAATGAAGGCAAAACGACGAAGCTTCTAAGAGACAAAATATATTAGTATTTTTTTACTAATACCAATAATATACCACCTGTTTTAAAAACCGTACACATTTACTAATTGTTCACATACCTCGACTGTCATGACTTGAAAAGTTTCATAAAAGAACCATGTTCCTATCTTTTTAACTTTATGTTTAATTTTTAACAAACTTCAAAAAGGAGGCTCACAATAAAATTCGTCTAAATACAACGTGTTTGAGAAAGGTGTAGTCATATTTGACCATCGTTACACGTGGCCGGTGACTAGGCACTAGGCATGGATAAAATTACAAAATATATTAGTTATATTATGACTGTTATATGTGTTTTATGTAAAAGTTTAATTAATTTATTCAATTAATTGATCTTCTTTAAATACAACACAACTATGAGCTCATCTTTTATCGTAAGGTTCAATCGCATTCAATAAACTGTAAACATCTCATAATTGATGCGCTCCTGGTAGTTATTTAATAGTAGGCAATAACTAAAAAAAAAACTTACCAACTGTATTTTTCTATGTGTAACTGTAATATTTATAATATTTAAGTCCTATCTGATGCAACTTTAAATTATGACTACACCTTTCTGCAACACGTTGTATATGTTTGTGACATCATAGCTTTTAACTGGGCGAAGCGATTTTAATGATTCTTTTTTTTATTTGTAAGCTGGTGATTCCCGTGTGGTCACATTGGCACCAGGTCAGGATCTGATGGTTATTTTCTGTACGTATATATTTTGTATGCATGTTTCATTGGATCCCAAAATGGTTTATGCTTACAATCGGACCCGGTAGTTAGCGCTGCAGTCGGGACAAGGAGCAAAATCAGGGGCCTAGTTACCTCCGTAACAATTATACGAGGGGGGGGGGGGTTCTTTTTTCTTTTGTGAGAAATATTTACCCTTCATAAGGGCCCCCAAATATTTTTTTATACCAAGGCATGCTATGCCCCTGATCAAAGTGAAAAATTATTATGATTAAGACAATTTGGTAAATGTGAACAGTGCTGTTTACAATTATGTATCGAATGGTGTGAGATTTTTTTGTTTGTTGTAATATTATAATTATGTTAAATAATAATATAATCACTTTACATAACGTGTCGACATAAATTATGAGATGTGTATTGGACTGATAAGCCATTAAAAATGAACAGATGTTTAAATTGTCTTTTGAAAAAAGTCAAAATAACTCTAAAAATCAAATGCCGGATTCATACTTCTTTTGGGACGTAAAATGTTTGAAGGTATTTTTCACTTTTTAGAATATACATAATCTTAAACCCCATCTTAACTATAAAGGATATTGTGAATAAGAATACAGAAAGTTGTAAACAAGAATTACTGCCGTTCACGAGGTCGCGGGTTCGATTCCCGCAAGAAACAATCATTTGTGTGATATTTATAATTGTCATACAAATGTTTGTACTGCGTCTGGGTGTTTACTATGTATTATAAGTATGTATTTACTAAATAAAAGTAGTTTATGTTTTATATCCGTATTCTGGTACCCATAACACAAGCATAATAAGCTTAGCTTGGAACCAGAGGACATTGTGTGAAATGTCCATAAATTTAAAATATATATAAAACATATTTCGGAATTTTCTGTACAGTTATGGCAAAATTGTTCTTCCAAATAAAAAAACAAATTGCAATCATTTATGTCGACACGTTATATTGGATAATGTCTTACTCAATAGCTAGAGTTTGTTTTTAGCCATTGCCACATGCATTTATCGTGGATTTTTTTTATTATGTTTTAAATAAATCGTATACATTTTTGCGTATAGTGTGTTGTCATTTTGTTTGTATGTTTTGTGGGAATAATGATATCGATAAATGTAGTACAAATGTGTCATTTTGCAGTTCTGTACATTAGACTCTAATTGCAAGTCTGTTGGGGTTCGTTTTAACTTAACATCGTTTAATATACAAAAAGGGCGTGGCCTATAAGTTTATGTTAGACTGATCAAGCCACTCCCCTTTTTATGTTTATCTTATTAAATAGGTTGTATTTTAATTAGTACGAGTCTGATTTATTGAAGTAATACATAAGATTTTGCTATATTTTGATACCTATTCGACGCAATTTTCTTTGACCCCGTTTTTAAGGAACTTTTTGCCGTTTTGTTTTGTGTACTCGCTGCGTAGTTACATAAAATATTAACATAAAAATTCCAACAAAACTTACAAACAAAAATAAGAATTGTAAATATGTTTTCGTTTTTAAAGTTTTTTTTTATATGTAGTCACACAGATTTACCAGATGTATAGTCTATGGCTACATCATTCAGTCGACTTATAGCAACTTACATATCTATGTGTGAGTTAAAATGTATCTATGTGTGTCTATGATACAGGCTATCCGTCATATGAAACGTTATTATTCTATGAAGTACGATTTAGCCAGGCTAAAGTTACTTGACCTCAATATTAATCGAGTACCCACCATCTGGTTTATCTGTGTTTAATTATTATTATAATACAGTTATTTATCGATAATGTACAGTCGTCTAGATTAAATAGCGGATTTATATATTTTATGAGTAATATAAAAGTTTTCTGCTTTGATTGATGATGGTGTTATAAGTACAATTTGAGAAGCAATAAAATATTATAGAAATAGTAAATAAGAGACCATCACATTTTATCATCGTCATCATTGTAGATTAAATTATATACAGTCGTAATGGCAATCAAGCACATAAATTCGTAATTATATACTTACAATTTATACTTTAGCAGTACTGTTAGTAGTTAACTACTACATACCGTCACGGCATTTTTCATGAGGGTAGACACAGATTGTTGTTACAATTTTTAAATTAAAGTCAAGTAATTCTAAAGTATGAATATTCCTTTTGACAAACTTCGAAAACGGTTTATAAACCTCTGAATTTAATGTGAGTAATGATGTCCAAAGATAGTTTAATGCCCAATTGATCTACCCTCAAATAAAATTACAGTTTTATACGAAAATATATAAGTTTAAATCCACGCCAACAAGACTGCAAAGTCTCCGTAACGTCAAAATTGATTTACTCTAACGTAATAAACGTCTGAATCCTTTAAAAGTTGTTTTCGTATTATAGAACTACCCACAAAGGTACAAAAATATGAATATATAAATCCGCTATAAAACATAACTTTTTTGAAATAATATTGCACAGGGATTTGTAATAACCTATAACCCTGGCACGTAGACAAGTAATCGGCACATATTTATATAAAATACTAAAAAAACTATTATTAAAAAAAAAAACTAAAAGTGAGGTTATTTTCGAAACGTTTTGAGACGGCTGGCTCGCGAGAAATGTTAAGAGTTTGATAGAAAATGTTGACGTTTCTGATTAAAATATTAAATACTTTGTGGATTTTTTTCTGTCTACTAAGTTTTTGGAACTGTTGTACTTCTTTTGGGACGTTAGGGGAATGTGATGAGAGTAAATTTTTGCGCAATACCGACACCTAGCGATTTTCAGGCTTCACATTCATCTCGCGGCAACTATTTCTATTATTACGGCAAGGAGTTTCTTACGTGTACTAAGATTTGTCTCTAGTCTAATTTTTTTCTTTATAATTAGCATCTCGCTTTTATCCCATAGGCGTTGTTAAGATAATGAAAAAAGGTACTCTTATTTCTTACCGCTTTTATGGATATTTTTTCTGACTGTCAAGAAAAATATTTTTTTTACCATCCTATCATATAAGTATTATTAATTCTATGCATAATATTTATGCTACATTGTGTCGGTAATACGCTTTCCGTAATTATACTTTAAAATATTTTTAACCAAAAACGTCGCCATTTTGTCTAATTTTAGAAAGTTTATGAGAATGTGTGTTATTTGTGAAATGTATCAATGTATTATTATTATAAAGAGCTTTATTTTTCTTAATTACTAATAGAAAAAAAACATTAAATTTTTCATACATTTTATTGTTAAGTCGTAAAATTTTGTTTTTTATTGTGATTTTTTTTATGTAAATGATACATTTTTGTAAATGACGTGAAACCGTCTAAAGTTGAAATTGTTGTGCTAAAAATCCACATTATCATATCAATTACTGCTAAGCAGTTGTAAATGACTTGTTGCTATTTTGATTAAGTTATTAATGCGAGTGTTAAGTGATAAGTAAATACAGTGGATTCATACTCGCATTTGTATGTAAACGTTATAAGTGCGTGTATAATTAATACTCGCGCACAGATTTATGAGAAAGTAATACCAATTGTATGTGCACAACTGAACTTAACTAAAAAATGGAAATAACCATCTTGTATTTTAATTATTTGTCTATATTGTTGTTGCACATTTTTAAACAAACAAATTTATTGTGAACATAGGTTATAACAAAGATATAAGGTTACAAAAGATCAGCTATGTTCTACCAGAACTGGCATACAATATAAAATATAACAGTGTGTGGCATACAATATAAAATATAACAGTGTGTGGCATACAATATAAAATATAACAGTGTGTGGCATACAATATAAAATATAACAGTGTGTGGCATACAATATAAAAGATAACAGTGTGTGGCATACAATATAAAATATAACAGTGTGTGGCATACAATATAAAATATAACAGTGTGTGGCATACAATATAAAATATAACAGTGTGTGGCATACAATATAAAATATAACAGTGTGTGGCATACAATATAAAATATAACATTTTATTAATTAAAATCGTCAGTCAATAATATACAGATTTTCGAATAAAAAAGTTCTGTTAATATTGCCGAATTTATTGACACTAACAATTTTTATTTTTTGGTTACGTATTTACGTACGTAGTTTAGTTGTGCACGTAGAATCGGTACCAGATTGAATGCGTACCCATCTGTTAAATCTGAGTATTCGCATTAATACTAATCAAAGTAAGAATAAGTTGGTTATTATTTAAAGTTAATTTGTCAACTTAAAATTACATGATACATTCTCATTGTAAGGGGTCAATATCGTGGCAAGGTGCTAATAAAATGGTTTGGATCGATGTTGTTGTATTGTGAGATCGCTAAACGAGTTTATAACGATGATTTTATTATACTTCGATTTGTGATCACTGTCGAGTTTACGATTATCTTGGCAAATGTTATCAGCTTTACAAAAATGTAGGCGGCGTCACGAGTTTGAGTTGTTTTTGTGGTGGGGATATCGGCTGTCCAAAAGCAAAGCTTTTTCATTTTGTAATCAACAAGTACGAAGTGCACTTGCTAGGTTTATTCATGTTCATATCTCTGATTCTATTTAAGATAGAAATATAGTTGTTTTTACATTAAGACGCAGTAAAAAAAATGGGAAATATTGGTTTAAGAAAACGAATTTGAAAAAAAAATGTCCTTTGCTAGGTTTTGGTTTTTGACAGCCGATATGTGCATGTGTACTTATCTCGACCAACGTGCTTAATGCGCGAAATAAAAGCAGCCACAGGCTGTCCAATCACGTGCGAGATGAAGTTCCTCGTGTGCTTCCCTGTCTTCCCGCCTCAACACAACAACCAAACAGACATAAAAATATATTCTACGCAGGTGAAGCTAGCGCTTAAAACTCGTAACATTCTAATTTTTTTTTCAATAAAATTCTGTTTTATAATATTTAGCCATATCAAGTATTTGGGACTGAATGATGCTACAAATTCTACATGCACAACTAAACTTAAATATAAAAAGTAAAACAAATATGACGTAAAACTCGACTGTGGTAAGAATTGCTCTCGCAAGAAACTGTGGATTGCCATATTCAAAAAAGAAAAAGAAATATGACGTATTGTGATTAATTGAAAATTTTTAATGCATAGAATATTTTAGTCTATATTCTAATCTCAGGAACCACTGAGCCGATTTGAAAAATTCTTTCAGGCTTTAGGCTATCTAACATCACGCTACGACCAGTAGAAGCGAAGCAGTAGTGAAAAATGTTGCAAAAACGGGGAAAATTTTCTAAATTCTACGCGTTAGAGTCGTAATCGTCGTCAAATAAACAAGTTCAGTTAAGAGGATACCAAAATAGCTTCGTGCATTTTTCTACGTACGAAGTTTTCATTGTTTCTTTAGATTGAATGGCTAGAGCTCTAATTTTTAAGTATATGTTTTTTCAATATATAATCTAGGATCGCATAAACTCAGAAACGCGATTGAAAAAAGTTTTCTCGATAGAAAATCTTAGCGAAACAACCTCTCTAATTTTTTATTTTTTCATTTGTCGGTCTATTATCGCGTATTAACTAATGAAATAACTTTAAAAACATAAGTAACTATTATATATAGAAACACGTAAATCAGAATTAAAATATATTTAGTAGATTTTGAGTAAACAAAAAAATATCCCTAACTCTTCATGTTCTATACCTAATAACTGTGTTAATAGGTACATGTCGACGATAATATTGATGTAGGCCCTTAATATTGCCGAATTGTGTTATTGATACTATCAATTATAATTTTTTAGTTATGTTTAGTTTGCACGTAGAATCGGTACCATTGTCAAGATATACAAAATGGCTGGTTCAGTCGCCTTAGTGATCATAACATCGGATTTAAAATGAATTGTGATTAATAATCCAAATGTTATTAAAAACTGTTTGTGTTTTAACAGCGGTATTAGTTGTGTTAATTTTGCATATATTTACAATATATAAGAATATTATATTTTAATGGACTCGAGTGACGTACATTGATAAATTATTTTTCAAAATGACTGCTCAATTGTTGGTCATGTATAACTTAAAATATTGTAAGTCGTTTCATTACAGCAAATTTACGAAATTTTCCCCTTTCAAAGTGTTTAGGTAAAGATGTTTTCACTCTAATACTTTATACTAGCAGGTAGGTCAGTTCCCTCACCGTTCACGTTCTTAGACTTTACTGTCCAATGTAGTTTAACATACGTAAGTCAAGTCTTGTATGTGGGCGGAGACTACAGACTGTCATTAGCTAAGTTCTAAAAGTAAACGAACTCCCTTGAATTGATTTTTAGGGTTCCGTACCCAAAGGGTAAAAACGGGACCCTATTACTGAGACTTCGCTGTCCGTCCGTCCGTCCGTCCGTCTGTCACCAGGCTGTATCTCAAGAACGGTGATAGCTAGAGAGTTGAAATTTTCACAGATGATGTATTTCTAGTGCCGCTATAACAACAAATACTAAAAATAAAATAAAATAAATATTTAAGGGGGGCTCCCATACAACAAACATGATTTTTTTACCGTTTCTTGCTCGATACTAATAACGTTGCCTTATGTTGCATAGATAATGGTACGGAACCCTTCGTGCGCGAGTCCGACTCGCACTTGACCAATTTTTTGTTCATACATCTGTGCCTCAAGTCCTCAAGTAAAAATTAACAATAGAATACCAAATTTGATAAAATTCGCTATTAAGCAATCAGTTATGCATTTTTTTGCAATAACACTAAATAACTAATTGTTTAGTTGTGAATTTTATCAAGTTTGGTAGTCTATTGTTAATTTTTGAGGTTATAATGTGTCATTGTGATGCCATTGTGAGACCATTGAAATACAGGACTTGAGGCACTGATCATGCATTCACGACCGTTGTCAAGTACTACGTCTAATACTTTAGGAACATTGCTGATGACATCCGGGTTAATATTGAACAAAGATAATTTTTAGCAATCGTAAAATCATCTGAATAATTTGTCCAGAGTATTTTTAACGATTTTTTTTATTTCATTTTCGACCATACGACGTGCATTTTAAACATAATTGGGCAGTTCTTTTGAAAAGTACAATTTCACTCGTTATTTTGTTACAAAATTGCTGGCAATTTTATTTGACAGTACGATATGTATTGCTGTCATGTTAATTGAGGTATTATGTTGACGCAGCACTAATTATGTGTACAGAATACTGTTCTTTAAGTGATGTAACTGTTCGCTTTTCAGGCTTGGCTAAAATTTAACGTATGCTTAAGTAAAAAGCAAAATCAGAGCTGATTTTTGGAAGTCTGGTCGTAAGGCCAGGATATTAGTGATTTAGAACACTCTCTAAGCAAATATGTGATGATGTCGGTTAAGAAATACTACCCTGTTGTTTTATTTGAAAAACTAAAGTACCTTTTTATAATGTTTTAATACAGCTTTGTTAGTTTAAACCATTTTAATATATTTCACAGTTAAGTGTCTCTAGTTAGAACATATTTTATGTGGGTAGTTATGACGTGGACTGCGTTTGAAAAACGTACATTACATCATAATATATTTTAGTTGTGTAAGTTGTAGTGATGATATAAGTTGTAATATATTTATATGTTTTATAATAACATAGAGCTTCCGTACTAAAGTGTTATTATTTGCAGTTGCGATCTCACCGAGTTGTTTGTGGTGGGATGTGTTAGGAATTATACTATATATTATAAATGAACTACAATAAACATGTGTGGTTTTTTTATTTAGTGTTTTATTTATTTAATAGTGAATAGTGTCGTTAGTCTTTTATATTGCCGGCATTTGTCAATATAATATCTACCTACTTCACAATAATTGTGCTACTACCCACAGAGCAGCAATGCCAGCAATGACTATGAGTGTCGGGGGTCGTTATATGTGGCTGGTGGTGGAAGAATGATGATTATATATAATTTTTAGGGATGGTAAATAAAAATACATACTTTTTGTTATTTACTATATTTTTAACAAAACATGTCACTTCACAACACTCGGCAAGACAATGACTCAAACACGAATAATTTTGGTGCCCGGCTCCCACTTGTAAGAGTTGAAGCCACTTCGCACCTTCTGGACAATACTGTTCACAACTGAAGGTTTTTTAACAGAATCCATTGACGTGTAATACACAATATTAGTTGACGGATCACAACTCAAACTCTCGTCAGACTTTCTCCTAGAAACTTCAGTATAAGACCCTTGAGATAAAGTCGACGAAGTATTGACTCTTCGTATTCCATTCGGAGTTCTGTCAAAACTTTGGACGTTGAGTTTCCCGTCCTCGGAAACCAAGTCCATATGGTTTGTAGTGCCTTTGGTCAGGATGCCGGCGCAGCTGTGAAACTTGGAGAACTTGTCGTGGACCCCATGCTCCAAATCTACATGAAGACTAAGTTGACGTCTGTGGATCAGATTAAGCCCTATTATTATTATATTCATACTGGATCATAGTTCTAAAGCAAGAATTGGAGGATAACTGCGAGAATTGTATCCTCGCCAAGGGAAGCATACAAATGGCACTAAATACTAACTAAAAACGTACCTGTAGTCAAAATGTTCTCCACAAAAATGACAAACCAAATGTCTGTTATATGGATATTTCGAACTCGCTTCTGAATCACCTGCTGAATATTTATTGGCAGACCTAGTCTTTCTGTTCAAGTTGCCGCAACTGGCTGTTTTTTTATCAGACGTGTCAGAAATACAGCCGGCAGTTTCTTCAGCTTCAATTTTCGATTGTATTTTTGTATCCGAAAATCTATTCTTCTCAATATCTGTTAGATACTGGTCTGGGTCACTTATTTTATCGAAAAACGAAACAATCTTTTTTAATTTCTCTTCAGGAACCTCGCATTTTACCAGCTCTGGGTCAGTTTGAGTATTGCTAGCTTTCTTATTGGCCGACTGTCGGGCACTGGATGGAGTAGACAAACTGGTGCCTAGTTTATTAATCCCAATGTGTTCGTTCTCGTGAATATATTTGTCGTATTCATTTTCAAAACCTTCATGGCAATAGTGACAGATATGTTTTCTATCAGTGAAATGACACAAATTTAGGTGATCATTGTAGTTGATAATCCCTGTAAAATTTAATACAATTGAAAGCTTAATTAAGGAAGTTTATACCAGGCTAGCTAGGTCTGCAACGCCACTTTCTGAGAACATCTTGCTCGTCCAGAATTTAATAATGCTTTGATCAAATAATTTAGCCGCAGATCCTGTTAGGAAAAACACTAGCTGCATATTGTATAGGATCTACCATTATTCGTAAGTTACTTACCATAAGAAATCATATTACATCCAACAATAGGACATTGTCGAGGTGTGGTGTCCATCAAACAGTTCCTCTGCACGGACTGTACGTAAGTTAAAATGAATGGATTCTTCATATTTTTCAGAGCTCCATCAGATTGAATTTTCTTTGGACGTCTTATTCTTCGGAACCTTAGTCCTCTGCGCCTTCTCTTCTCAGTATAATTATTACTATAGTTATGATAGATACTATTGTCACTCGATGCATACACATGTCCATCAGGAAGAACAAAACTCTTGGATGTTCTGTCAGGTCTGGTACCGAATATCCTATTAATAAAACATTGAAACCTTGTCAGTTTTGGTTTCTCATCAAAAATCATATACGGAACCGTTTGTGGTCGCATCGTTTGAGTAAATTCACATTCCTGTTGAACGCTTTCGCTACTTTTAAAGTCTTGTGTGGCCACGTTTTTGTCTTTACAAAAGTCTGCATCCATTTGTGTTGAAGTACATGAATACTTTGTTATTTTAAGGTCTTTAATGACAGCAGTCGCTACAGATTCCTTTTCAGTTTCTTCTGTAGAAAATTGAGTTATGTCCCCACTTGATCCTTCATTCGTTCCCGCGCATGCATCAATTTTTGTTCTATGTGAACGCTTTTTTCGCCTCCTTTTCGGTTGAATTTTTTCCTCTAAATAGCCATTATTGTTGTAGGTTTCTGGCAAAATACCGATTACACTGGCATCATAAACTTGAAACAGTTTTTTTAAACATTTATACTTAGCTTTTAGAACTTCGTGTTTTTTCTTTGGTACCCATTTAGTGGTAAGGTTTTCTTCCTCATTCTCGTTCCTCTCTGGTATACTGGTAAGAGTTGGTTCTCGTCTGTACATGTTGCGCGCCCAAATCACAATGCCACAGAAAATTTTAATCACAAGAAAGAATATCACACTAGCTATTATTTCACAATTTTTATATGGTATCATAACTGTATTGCTTTTCAGTCTTTTGAAGTTGTTTGTTTAGATAAAAAGTAATAAAAAGTTGTTAATTGTGATGAGTGCATAGTGTAGTGACATATTTCGTGTCCACTGCTACATTTGAAAATAGAATAATGATAGATTATTCTTTTTAAAATGCTGATTCCCTTTCTAACCAGTTTTATTATGGAAAAGTTTTTGTATTTTTTTAGCTATGGAATCGAACTAGGTACGTATCAATTTGGAAAGATTGGTGGTGATCACATCAGCCTGATGAAAATTGACCTAGGGTGAATCGGAGTATTTCCTAGTCATACTGTATTTTATTATTTTAAAAAGTAATGCAATATAAAGGGGAGTTTATTAATTATGTGTTAAGAGGCTACCAAAATAGCTTCGTGCATTTTTCTATGTACGAAGTTTTCATTGTTTCCATTGAATGGCATAGCTCTAATTTTTAAGTACATATATGTTTTTTCAATATATGATCTAGGATCGCATGAACTCAGAAACGCGATTGAAAAAGTTTTCTCGATAGAAAATCTTGGCGAAACAACCTCTCAAATTTTTTAATTTTTTCATTTGTCGGTCTATTATCGCGTATTAACTAATGAAATAACTTTAAAAACATAGGTAACTATTATGTATAGAAACACGTGGATCAGAATTAAAATATATGTATTTAGTAGATTTTGAGTAAATAGGAAAAGTATCCCTAATTCTTCATTTTCTGTGCCTACTGGCTGTGTTAATATGTACGTGTCGGCGATGATATTGATGTTGTAGGCCCTTAAGAGTGATAGGATTGGATAATATTTGGAACACATAGATTTAGTTTGGGAATAGTAGGAAAATATTTCACTCAAAAATGTAGATTAATAAATTGAAACACACGTATAATAAATAATAAAATATTTATTTATAAATTACAATTATGTCATAATAATATAATTAAATAGATTTCTGTAGTCTTAAAATAAATAAATAATTTTCATATATTTTTTTATAAATAGGCGTCATCAGGCATAAGCATGGCTGTAACAAAGAAAAGATAATGTGAGTACCTTCTACTCTTCTTTCTTCTTTATCTAAAACAGTAATCCTCTCTCTCTCTCTAGCCCATTAAAGTCCCGCTGTTTGGGCACGGGCACTCTTTTACTTTGGGAGGTATTATGGTATACTGTGGTGCGCTGATAGGCCGTGTTGCTAGTTGTCACAGAGTGTAGTCGAAAAGAGGTGGTGACACTTGTATTTGTAATTCGTTGCTACACGGACAATAATCTTTATAATTTATAAAATATTTCAAATAAAACTACTTTTAACATAATTCTATTATCTGCTTACCCGCTATACACGCAGTCATGAAGCACACGCCAGAACCGGCGAAGAATGCTCGCAATGCGATCTGCAAATAAAATCTATACGTTAGATTATTTTAAGTTAGGTATTTAAAAAGTCAGTCGTTATATGATTAGCGGCTGATTTTAAAGTTTTATCTATCATCGATTCTTTCCATTCCACCATACTTATTTAACAAATAAAATGACTACTGACCGAAGACAAACAGTCCCGCTGGTTAGGCGCCATAGCAGCGATAGCTCCTATCATGATACCAGCTGATGCTGGGTTAGTGAACCCGCAAAGAGAATAGGTCGCGATCAGCTCTGATCTGGGCTGGAAATAATAAAAAATATGTTATACGAACTGCTCATTGCTTTTTATCAAAAAATCAAATTTTAGCAACACTACATAAAAATAGTATTTGCTGCTGATATACGTGTTCCTTCCGCTTATAGCTTGAGTCTAACGGCAAGGTGAGGGCGGCTAGTGCATTTACACTGTACGTGACTACTATCTATCCTCTCATACAAATTACAGTTGCGCTTAAAAACGGTTGGCGTGTACTCATTTGCATTACATAAAATCTACTTAGTTCAAAAACTAAAACACGCTTGAGAATTTTTTTTTTATTATTGCATTGTCATCGGTCCTTGTTAAGTATGCAAAATTTCAGATCAATCCGACTACTGTAAGTGGGTGAAAATCACTTTCAATGATTCCATTACATAGATTAATACATTGATAGATACCTACCGAACTAATATAAGCGTGTTAAAAACCGAAAACGTTATTACCACGATAGTTTAGTCGGTACTTGGAGCAATGGAGTTATATTCCAATTATAATTCGTAGCCTTAAATAAAAGACGGTTAGTACTTATAAATCTGACCAACACCACTTTTGAGTGGATTTGTATAAAACAACACACAAATTTTGGAAAAGATTTATAAACAAATTTCAGACTGCTCGTTTCAAAAAAGCCTCCTCAAAATGTTATGCTTTATCCCTTCTAATATTATAAATGCGAATGTAACTCTGTCTGTCTGTCTGTTACGCTTTCCCGCTTAAACCTCTCAACCGATTTTAATGAAATTTGGCACTGACAATCTTTAGACCCTGAGAAAGGACATAGGCTACCTTTTATTGCGAAAAAAAAATCCAAATTGCACGCGGACGGAGTCGCGGGCAACAGCTAGTATGTTAATAATAATAAAAAAAGCTAGTATGTTATTATTCTTTAAATGAATTCCAATGATGTCACCTCCTACCGACCCATCAGCCTCCTGCCAACTATCTCGAAACTATTCGAGGGTATCTTGCTGAGCAGAATCATGCCTTTACTTAACAAAAATAATATAATTCCAAACCACCAATTCCGGTTCAGACAGAGCCACTCCACTGTAGAACAGGTAGGTACATAGAGTGTGCAGTGAAATTCGAAATACTTTTGAACAGAAAGAATATTGCTCATCGGCTTTTATCGATATAAAGCAAGCATATATATAAATATGATATAAATATATGATATATGATATTTATATATGATATAAAGTCTGGCATAGTGGCTTGCTTTGTAAGATAAAACAGTACATTCCTCACTCTTATTACCTTCTGATGACATCATACCTGTCAGATAGATTGTTCCAGGTGAAGATGGGTACTTCGACCTCGCCTTTCTACAAACTCAAAGCAGGCGTGCCCCAGGGATCAATACTTGGACCAATTCTGTATGTATTATACACCTCAGACTTGCCAGAAGTAACAGGAATCACAACTGCCACCTATGCCGATGATACGGCAATACTCGCAAGACACAAAGACCCGGGTTTTGGCTTCGGGAACTCTACAGAAAGATTTAGACGAGATAAGTTGTTGGTTACAGAAATGGCGGATGAAAGCCAGTGCCAATAAATCTGTACAAGTAACATTCTCCTTGAGACGGGAAAACTGCCTTCCAGTCAGTCTCGACAACGAGATACTACCACAGAAGGATACAGTCAGATACCTGGGAATGACTATAAATCGACGATTGACGTGGAAAGAGCACATTAAAACCAGAGGAATGAACTCAATATACGTTACAGGAGTCTGTATTGGGTACTAGGGCGAAACTCAAAACTCTCCACAGACAATAAACTACTGATTTATGAGAATATCCTTAAACCAAGTTGGATGTACGGAGTACAGTTGTGGGGTAGTGCTAGCGACTCAAACATCAACATAATAACAGAGACTTCAAAATATTATTCTCAGAATAATATCAAACGTCCCCTGGTTCATTACTAATGTTGAAATACACAAAAATCTGGATGTTAAAACTGTGCGTGAAGAATTAAAATGTCACACAATGAGATACAAAAAGAGACTCGCTAATCATCCCAATGAATTAGCAGTCCAGTTACTACAAGTCAGCAGCAGAACACGCTTAAAAAACGTGCCATACTCCAACCTTGACAATGAAGAGAACTAAATAAAGGAGAAGATGTCTCCCATGATGAGACTCTCCCTTTGCTGTTATCTGACCCTTAGCAGATCTGTTTATAGTCAAAGGACTGATCGCAGACAGCGTGAGAAGAAAAAAAAAATGAATTCCAAAGTGATGAAATGTTAAATTAACAGATTTTTATTTTTTTATTGTCATGACATTATACATAATTACTATGGAGGGTAGAAGTAAGGAGGACTATCTCAGTATATTAAAAAGTGTCCATTGAAGAGGAGAAAAATATGGTGGCGTAGCAAGTGGAAGAATTTTAAAAAGAGCGCCACAAATTATTAGAAAGGAAAGAAAAACTTCCGCTTTGTTACAGCGCAGTTTTTTAAATTATTATATTATATAGACAAACATGAGTATGAAATACAATTATACCATAGACACAGTACTTTATCATAGACACAGTATCGATGATTATACGGTGTTTTTAAGTACCCCAAATATTTGTAAATAGCAAAATAGTATTAAAGAATTACCGCAACAGTAGCATACTTCACTCTGCTTATAACTGCTACAGTCATACAATATATTCCTAGCCCATACAAGATATTCCTCCTTACTTCTATCCTCCATAATATTTACTTATAACTGCTTAGTCTCAATTCGAATTCGGATAGCTTATTAACCTGACTTAATATATTATATTTAATGTGACATTTGTATTACTGACTCCTTTGACTAAGCTAGTAAGCTCATTAATCGAGTTTTTTTTTTGCATACCGCAAACGGTTGAATGACACTACCGTAACTGTAACCTGACCACCTTATTATTTTGTTAACACATATTCCGCAAATAAACCATTTCATTTCAAATTTACCGATAGTAAGTTCTGTGCTTTCATCTCTCCAAGTCGCTGGTACGCAACAAACTCATTGATGATGGTCTTCATACCTATTAGAGAGCCTACCAACTCGCACTCTTCCCAAGGCACACCTGAAAATTAGTTGTTATTGAAGTGAAACTGCAAGTAAACTTAATAAAAGAAAGAAAAAGAAACTTTTTTGTTTGAACGATCTCAGGAACCCCTGGTCCGATTTAAAAAATTCTTTCAGTGTTTGATAGTACATTTATCGAGGAAGGCTATATAATATCATGTTGCGATTAACAGAAGGGAAGCAGGAGTGAAAAATGTTGCAAGAACGGAGAAGTTTTCTAAGTTCCACGGGTACGAAGTAATAGACAACAGCTTGTAAGTAAATTATGTTACCTAATACGTCACTCAATTCCTTCAAATATACGTAATAATTTACAGTGAAACTCACCCATAGCCCAACACAGTGGTATGAATATCTTTCCCAGAATAAACTCCAAATTAATATAAGGATCACCGAACAATTCCCCGCAGTATCCAATCACACCGTTCACGAACGCTACGAACGCCACAAAAGCAATAATGTTCGCGACGATGTTGAGCACTAGTGCTATACCGTTGGTTGCGCCGCGGGTAGCTGCTGACATTACTGACTGATCTGGACTGTACGAAAAATTTTGACATTTTTAGTTAAAATGGTGATAAAGTTAGAAATATTCATGGGTGGTCCCTGTGGTGACGGATCAAGAATACAAGTGTCACAATCCAGTTCCTCTTCAGCGTGATATAAGAGCTAGCTCAGAGATATAAGTAAAGAACAAACAAAACAAACATTCTCTGAAAGAGATGGAATATTCTATACCTACTCTAACTAACAAGACGTCTGTTCAGCGCGGTATACTAGATCAACCAGACTTGAAAGCGCTGTACGAACACCACTTGTATACGGTTTAGTTTCGTGACTTCTGTATATTTTTCATTTCTTACAAAGAATTTCTGTTGAGGAAATGGGGTGTTGACACTTGTAATTTTAATCCGTTAATAGTTTATGAGGCGTATTAAGGTTACCTAACGACAGGTTGTATATTATCGACAGTGGTGAGTGATCGTTTTGTCTCAGGCATCATGAGCTTGGAGTAGCAGAGCGCGGCCGGAGCCGACATGATGCTGGCCGTCACCAAGTGAGCTGGCTCCGCACCGAAACCGATGTATGTCGCCAGGATTGTACCTGAGTAGGGGGCATACAGGTTAACATATAGTATAGGTACAGGTTAACATATACTACGTTTTTATAATAAACTCCATAATGATGTAAGAAAATTAAATAATTCTAAATGAAAAAAAAAACATTAAAACTAAATTATGTAAAAAGGCGTATTATAAAAGTTTTGATTATATTAAAGATGATAAAGCTTGGGAGTAGGTTGCTCTGAAGCAATACATATTTCATATTGTAGCGTTTTATTAGCATTGTAAGTATACTCGTAATTGTCATTAAGTATTTAAATAAGAAATATTGATTTAATTGATATCTCTGCTGAGTTTCTTACGCCGGTTCTTCTCAGCAGATTGCGTCCTGAACCGGTGGTGGGGAAAAAATGTTTGAATAATATTTAATAAGCAAATAATTGTTTCAAAAAAATTATGTCTATATGTTTAAATGATATTTCATTTCATTATACCTACATAACATATTATTATGTATGTTACCTATGTAAAGATAGACCACGTGGTACGTATTTTCCAAAAAATATTATATGTAATATACCAGTGCTCTTTTACCATACACAGACAGATAGATTTAGATAAGGACCAGAAGACGTTATGTGAAATATAGCTAAAATATTAAAGTGCTTACCTGAGACTGTAGCGAATCCGGAAGTCATAACAACAAACATCTCTGATGGTGTCAACATTGACAGGTATGGCTTTATCAATAGTACCGACTCCGTCTGCAATAACGAATGTTTAATTAAGTTACTTGACTCAAATCAAATAGGCGATTTTCCAGTTCAAAGAAACATTTCTACATAAATACATACATTGCCTAGTTCAAAAACTATAAAAAAAAACGCTGCAATATCCTGAATATTTTTTGAAGTTATTGCATTGTTAACGGTCTTTAAATCTGTGTGCAAAATTTTAAATCAATCCCGCTAGGTACTACAAGTGTGTGTGTACCACTTTTAAAGATACGTATATTATTCGATACGTACCGAGCTCACAAAAGCGTGTTGAATATATTTTTGTGTTGGATAGTCCATTTTTCAAGAACGATTATAGGCTATTGCGCTTTAAGCAAAAGGAGCGAAGCACTAATGGAAATTCTGTCCATAGTAGGTAAGTAGTGCTGACCAAAGTAGGTACTTACATTTCCCAAGAAGACATTTCCAACAGAGATGACACTCTCGCAGACCGTAGTGGCTGTGGCTGCTCTCAGCACCTGACCCAGCTTCAGTACGAACCACTGCAGAGCTCCCCAGTAGAATAACATTTCTACCAGCATACTGAAGAAGAATATTACTGGCAGCGTCTGAAATATACAAGTAATTATGTACCTACATATCGTCAAAAAAACGTACTAATTCTGAAATTGAGCAAAATTTAAAAATGTTCATCTTAAAATCTTATTCACCCATAATCCAAATAAGAAAAAACAAATCCTTATGAAATTATTATCTACGCATATAGTATGTACTTACACTGAACACAAACACGCGCTCAGTTCTGACTAGCAGGTCACCAAACGCGAAAGCAGCGCCCTCTACACCGTACGACAGGAAAGTCGCCACCTGATGGTTATTGCAAAGTTTTAATTTCTATTAACCTAGAAAATCTCAATATTAATCACAAAAAGGTAATATAAAAAGATATAAGACCTTATCAGAGAAGCACTGTAACGCCATTCTCCCGTAAGGCCACCTGATGAACAGTATTCCGAATAGGAACTGTAGCAGTAGACCAGACAATACTGTGCGCCATTTCACACGTCCGGGGTGAGCAGAGAAGAGAAAACCTGACAACATTACAACTTAGTATATTCTGTCCAGGCCATTAATACCACTGCTGAACACAGGCGTCCTCCGCTTTGGGAGGGTAGTTGGTCTACTTATAAATACCACGCTGACCAGGTGTGTTGATATACAGTTTAGTTTAGAAATGAAATGAAATGAAATGAAAATGAAATGAAATGAAAAATCATTTAATCACGTAGACACAATTTTTCAGAAAAATTATGTGCTTATGGCATGTCCAATTTTTTTCCCTACCACCGGTTCAGGACGCAATCTGCTGAGAAGAACCGGCGTAAGAAACTCAGCAGAGCTTTTAATCAAATCAATATTTTTAAATTAAATGTCAATTATACTTACAATGCTAATAACTTTACAATATAGAATATGTATTGCTCCAGAGCAACCTACTCCCAAGCTTTATCATCTTTAACGCGTTCAATGCTGAATAATTTGCGAATTTATAGCCAATGCTAAGAAAAGAGTCATTCGCCCAGTGCTGAAAACGCGTATGTGCGTTCAAAAAATCTTTCGCGTAGTGCTAAGAACGCTTATATGCGTTCATAAAAAACTCGCGTAGTGCGGCTGGACGCTATAGCGCGTTGACTTTTACCTTCCCGCAGTGCGGCCGACGCTTATGTGCGTTCGGTAACTTTCGAGTTTTATGACTGTCATATAACAATTACGGGTCACATAAAGGTGTTGGATGGATAAAGGTGCTTCCACACTAGTGTTTATTTGCAAGAGATTTTGTGAAGTTTACGCCATAATATATCTTCGTTCGGTTTTGTTAAAATAGTAAGTTATACCTTAATAAAACAGTAATAGTAAAGGTACCTTCTCCCGAAAGCCCTTTTATTCTTAATTTTTTTTAATTTACGACTCTTCGCCCGCCTCGTAATAGACACCATTTATAAATAGACTAAAACTACCTTTTACTTTAGTTAAAAGAGCTAGTCATAATAAAATTATTTCAATAATCTATTGTACTAAATTAGGTTATTGTTGTCGTCACCGCCGCCCCCCCCCCTGCAAGATTCGTAGCAGAAACCTGACTAGTGTGTAGTCTCCTTTACAATTCCACATTTTACGACCGCTTCGAAACAATAGACACCCAGAATACACGCTATAAACGCACAGGTGCGGCGCACCCCGCTTGCCTACAGATTTTTTTTTGTATGGACGCGTATACGCGTCGGCCCGCACTTGGTGAAGATCAGAAAAACGCGCATAAGCGTTAGCCGCACTGAACGTATTAATATAATCAGAAATTTTATAATACGCCTTTTTACATAATTTAGTTTTAATGAATTTTTTAAATTTAGTATTGTTTAATTCTCTTAAATCAATAGGGAGTTTATTATAAAATCGTATACCTACAATGGCCCATGAAAGAGTTACATATTTTGTCGAGACGGGTTACATGCATCACAAGATTGTGTTTATGCCTTGTATTAACATTATGGTGGTCGCTTTTTTTTTTGTTCGCCAGCACCCTTGGAAGAAAATAAAGGAAAAACGGAAATCTCTTGGACATTTGGGTGAAATGTGATTTTATCCCTGTGTTGTTCAACTGGCGGGCTACTTACCTAAAAGCATAAGTATCGATAGTCCGAACAGAGAGACCAGTCTGACAGGAGCGTCACGCGTGTCAATGTACAGGAATATTGCGATAGCAGCCACCACCACCAAACAGATGCACCAGCGAATCCATCTACGTAATAATATCAAGCTTATTAGTGGAATTAATTGCAAGACACAGAAAGAATTTTCATCACTCGTCCTTTGTAATAATTTATACCATAATACTTTGTCTATGACATCATGAAATAAACATATTCAAAGAATTAGTCAAAATTCCCCCTTTCATGCTAGGTTCCAAAGTTTGCGAAACCCCTTTAAACCCCAATAATACCTATCCAAATCTCTTGTTTTTATCCTGATACTTGTTGTCGGCAAAACATGTTTTAGTAAATGCGCCAATTATACTTACGTGACTTCCCACAACTTATCGCAAACTGCTTCTACTTTACTCCAGACGCTTCTCTCGAACCACTTGCCGAAGAACCTTTTCACCACCAGGAAGTATATAATGAAGAAGTAGACTATTGTGAGGAACGCTATGAGACTGCCGAAACCGTAACATAACTCGAGAGGCTCGTTCGCTGAAACATAATTTGGTAGTATTCGTCTTGACGACGCATATGTTACGTCATTTTGTTTTATTACAATTGGACTTTGAATTAAAGTTATCATACTTTATTAAACTAGTAATCCGCCCAGGTTCACACGGTAGGTGACACACTTTATTGACGAATAAGTAAAATAAAATACATGCTCTTTTCGCCACAGATAGTAGGTATAGCTTCCCGATTTCAAACGAACATTAGTCTTCTGTGTATAATATTACTAACAGTAACTACGTACGCGTGAAGTATAGAAATCAAACCTAAACAAATAACGCAACAAAACCTTCCTGTTAACCCCATCTATCTACTGAAAAAACCGCATCAAAATCCTTTGCGTAGTTTTGAAGATTTAGGCTTACATAGGGACATACATACAAAAGTAAAGACTCTTTTATAATACGTAAAGATAAAGATATAATAATACTTACTGTAAGTAAGATAATAATATAGAGCGCCGATGAAGAAACCTATGACCGCAGCATTCAACAGAAACAGGAATATGTTCCTCAATTTGGAGCTGTTCTTTTGTAGGAAGCTCTCAGTAGACGTACCGACCTTCAACAACGTCGTCTCCAACCAGCCTGTAGGCTCATACTCCAGGAACTCATGTGGTGATTGCTAAATACATTAACATGGCCATAAAGTTTTTGTAAAGTACTTGCTTAAATTGTTTTGCCTAAACATGCAAACCAATAGGGCGGGCATGGAACTAAGGAAGCCAAGATTTCTTTGGCTTCATTTCAGAGGGGGTTTTGATTTGTCAAGATATTTGGTCAAATTGCATTGGCAGAGACGCTGGAGCAATGCTGGCGAGAGGCGAAGAGTTATAGAAGTACATATGAGAAAGGACACAGGCTAATTTGTTGTGCAAAAATTGTGATTCCAATTTTTACAAATTTTACAGGCCCATGGTTATACTCTTATTAGTGAGACGACTTTGTATATATCTATAGACTACGATGAAGATAATAACTGAACACATCTTACCTGACCATTCCTTCCATTTGACCTCACATCATTCATTTCTAATTCATCTCTATCTGGATCCTGAAAATGAAAATCTGTATATTTTACCAATTCAGACTAACTCTAGACTGTAGCTTCCTATAGTGAAATTTTATAACAACGGGCTTCGGAGATTACTCCTTACATACATAATAACTAGCTGACCCGACAAACGTTGTTTTGCCATACAAATGTCAGGGGTGGACAACCCACTTAACCCACTTAAGGGTTTGAATAATACATATAAAATTTCATAAGAATCGGTTAAGCCGTTTCGGAGGAGTATGATGATGATGATGCTGTAGGATGTCCGTGTGGTGCTGACACCACACGGACATTCCGCCATTATCTAGAGTAGAAATGGGGCGGTGTCATATTAGTCTGAACTAATATGACACCGCCCCATTTCTACTCTAGATGTAAGAGACTGTAAGAGAAGAATCTAAAGCGATAAGTAATTTTCGTCAAGGAATCCTTTATGGATACCTACCAAGGAGTTTAAACATGACAAAACCTGAACCATTGTTTAAACAATGGTTAGTGTTTTGTCAGGCGTGAAATTAAATATTATGATACTTTATTAACGATATTATGACAGCCGCGACGTTTGGAACATAATAATCACCATATATTTACATAACAATACTTCTACACATTATTCAGAAACATGTATTATCAGTATGCTAAAATTTATTGCGAACATGTTGTGAGGTTTTATGAGTATAGTGCGCCACTCACCTACATTTTTTATTTTATTTTATTTAGGAAAACAAACAATTACATAATAAATATTACAAATAAATTCTATACATTTACACTTAAATAATTACCTACGTAACCAACACCGTAATACGCTACATGGCGTATATGGCAGTTTTGTTTATTTAGCAAAGTTTTCTGATACCAAATTAAGCATAAATTAGATAAACGATTACACAAGATACTTAAAAACACTAACACATCATTAAAATTGCGATTTGATATTAGCATACGTTTATGTTTTTGTCTGAGTGGTGACGGATTAAGAATACGATTGTCGCCGCCTCATACTTTTCATAGGGTGCTGTAAGACCCAGGGAAAGATAATAGCAACCGTTAGAGAAGGAATCTTTAAACTACAGCTTCTGTTACAACACTGTTTTACTTAAGAAAGTTCAGTTAACATTGCCGAATGGTGTTACATTTTATAATAAATTTTTAATTTTAGTTTATTTAAATTTAGTTAAGCATCTAGAATTGGTAGGTATTAGTGACGTAACGAATGCTAGATTTAAAAAAAAAATTAAAAAAAAGCGCGCTTAAAATGTTTGACAGGTTTGACGTTTCGTGTCGACCATGGTTATATTGAACATAGCCGAGCCGATATTGGATAATTGAATGAATTTAGTCACAGAAAGTTCATTCTAAAAGGTTTGTTTTGTTTTGTTGAGTTTAGTTTTATGTTATTTTTCAAATTTAACTGATATTGAAAGGACAAACTGGCATAAAAACATGAGTAAAGTAAAGGACACATCAGCGAAGTTTGGACTTATTTTACAATATGTGATGCTGAAAATGTTAATTGCAAGTTGTGTGATAAAAAGTAGGTACTCGCGCTTCTTTTTTAATAAATGAGGCTTTAATTTAGAATGTAGAAGTATGATTTAATAAAAATATCTAAGTGTTATCTATTGTATTATTATTTCATATGCATGCATATAATAATTTCCTTTTTGATTATTAAAAACATTCGCTAAATATTTGCATAATTTTTGCGAATGCGAATATCCGTTACATCACTGGTAGGTATCATAATAGTTTATATAATATAATACTTAGTTCAAAAACTAAAAGACATGCTTGAAAATCCTGATTTTTTTCATTATTGCATTGTCATCGGTACCTACGTGCAAAATTTCAGAACCATCCGTCTACCGTAAGTGGGTGAAAATCACTCACAAGGATTCTGGTACATAGATTAAAACATTGATAGATACGTTTTGAACTAATATTAGCATGTTAAAAAAAGACATGTGGCACTCGGTGACTGCCGCGGTAAAGCTATTGCATAGCATTTTTATCGAATTATGCAATTATATTTTATTAATTATTTTATTTGTCGTTCTGTCCGTCCTTCCGTCCGCCCGTCGGTCCGTCCGTCCGTCCGTCCGTCGGAGTGTTAGGTTATTTGTCGTTACGAAATTTCTGGATTCGATCTCCACGCTCAAGGCTAGCGATAGCGATAACGATAGCTATGCAATACATATCTTAAAAAAAAGAAAAATCTTACCGAATTATTAGTTTTTTCTTCTTGCACGTACATAACATCCATTTTGAGTTATCGCTATAAATAATAATGACTAGAAAGTATTGATTACTGAAATAATATATTTTATATGTAGTTTGTATCACTTGGTCTCTGCTCGCGCTATGTGTGGAATCATTCCGTATTTATCTACATAATATTCATAGAAGACAAGCTACAACGCTACCTGTAACAAGAAAAATAGTCAGTAGAAAATCTTATCTTAGCTTATTTGACGGGCTTCGTGGTGGAGTGGTTCATGTAACGGACTGCCGATCACGAGGTCGCGGGTTCGATTACCGCTTGGGACAATCATTTGTGTTATATTTATAAATGTCATACAAATGTTTGTACTGCGTCTGGGTGTTTACTATGTATTATATGTATGTATTTACAAAAGAAAATTAGTATATGTAGTATATCCGTATTCTGGTAAGTACCCATAACACAAGCATATAAGCTTAGCTTGGAACCAGAGGACGCTGTGTGAAATGTCCATGAGTATTTATTATTATTTTATTATTATTATCTAAGTAATTAATTTATATTTAAGACTAGCTATTAATAAGCTAGAATTATGAAAGTTTTTCCCGTTTTAACTACATTTTTCACTAATACTTCGCTGCTATTGGTTGCAGCGTGATGTTATACCTATAACCTAAAGCCTTTCTCGATAAATGTACTATCCAACATTGAAAGAATTTTTCAAATCGGACAAGATGTTCCTGAGTTTAGCGCGTTCAAAAAAACAAAACCTTCAGCTTTAAAATACTTATTAGTTTAAATTGTACTTGATGAAAATTAATGCATCAAGCCTGATATAACCCTAAAAGAAACTAGTTAGAAAAGGTCAAAAAATATTGTAAAATTTACTATATTATTATGTAAAAACTAATTTAAAAATACAATACGCACATGTAAACGCAGAAATCGTAACAGTAAACACATTTACACAACTGGTGCTATCTTAATACTGCGGAGCTGATAATTACTAACATTCTTAATGATATAATCATAATTTAAATAAGATAAAAAAATGTTTATATACTTCTATATGCCAACCTACTTAGTAGCTACAATTTATGGATTAAAAATGTCCGCATTTTGCCAACTATATAGATACGCTAATAGCACTTATTAAGGTAAAAGCTCCTAATACGGCGGTAGTCGAAATCGCTTCCTATTGAAATGAAATGAAATATAAATTACCCACTTTTTTCGGTTTTCTTTAGATAGAGTTGTACCTTATCACACAAATTTGGTAAAGTTTTACCACAAAAGAAAGTGATAGGAGCATAGAATGATATACTCTTTATCTATAATATAACGCAAAAACTATTCAAATCGGTTTACCTTTCGCGAAGAAAAAACGGAAGTACGATACCCATACTTTTGTATGGAGCATAATTTGGTATCGTACCGTCTTAATGTCCCACATTTGTGCTTGGAATGGTTAATGTCGCAAGTATTATGTAAACAAGTCCTTGAACGTCACAAATTTACTAAGAATTGTACTTGTAAAAAAATAATCGATTACTTTAATTTATCTTTTCTAATCGATGTAATTATTCTCATTCGATAAAGAAATCCATGACACTGCTCATCATAATATCACAAGGAAATAGAAATTTTTCAAAGACATTTCCATTCTCTAACACTCGTCTGTTTAAATAAAACTACTTTTTACGGATTTAGACGCGTATATTTGTTTTAAATTTTGGCCCGACGTTTCGGAGACTTTGCAGTCACCATGGTCACGGGTGAGTCTCACCCGTGACCAGTTATTTAAACATTTCCATTCGCAAAGCAAACTAACCGACAAAATATGTGAAGCAGCAACAAAAGTACATTTTATGAGATTGTGGTAACCGCAAGGTAAAAACCGGATCTTCTTTGCGGTATTTTTTATGGTACTTATGTGATTCCTTTATGTACTTTATTTTTCCTTTGTTTTGGTCTAATTGTTGCCCGCCACTTCGTACGCGTGAAATTTAAAACATTTCCCCGTTTTTACAACATTTTTCACCGATGCTTCGCTCCTGTTAGTCGCAGCGTGATGTTATATAACTTATAGCTTTTCTTAATAAATACCTATATTATCCAACACTGATAGAATTTTTCAAATCGGACTAGTGGTTTCTGAGATTAGCCCGTTCAAACAAAAAAAAACAAACGAACTCTTCAGTTTTATAATATTAGATTGAATAAAATGTTGAATAGATGTTGTTTTACTACTTAAGTACTTACATCTAAATATTGAAGAATGTCGATTTATATCATAACAAGGAAATGTGCGAAAATATCCAAGGTTACTAAATATCGGATAACGGTAATTCCCTACAATATAACGATTATACGATAATAAAAGTATTAAAATAATTTAAATAAATTCCAAGATAATATTTAAGTTCATACGTCATGAATGCGAAAAATTGAACTACGCCCACTTCAACAAATGCCTTGCCGAGAATTTCTGTCAGTTTGTCCGCGATAAACCTAAAAACTCATGGATTTTATGTGATTTTTGCCAATTTTGATACATAGAATAGTTACTTGAGTACTTGGAATGATTTACGAAATTACGACATATTAAAAATTTTCAATAGAACCCTAATTACGTTCCTACCAAATGTTTTTTTTCAAAATAACATCTAATATTAACTTTAGTTGCCAATATTTTCTCTAACACTTGCGCAACTCATTTAATGAAATAAAACCACTTTTTATGGACTTAGTAGGTATTTGTTTCAAATCTAGCCCGACTTTTCGGAGACTTTATGCACCATAGTCACAGGCACTTAGGCTAGATAAAATGCGAATGTAACTTACTTATATCAATTTGTTCGAAAACATTACCAACTGCCATCATAAAATCCAACTTGGTTATTACATACTATTACATAGGTACCTATTTTTAACAGACTTCAAAAATAGAATGAGGTTCTCAATTCGTCTGTGCTTTTTTTAAATGTTTGTTATCTCATAACTTTTAACTGGGCGAAGCGATTTTAGTGATTCTTTTTTTAGGGTTCCGTACCCAAAGGGTAAAAACGGGACCCTATTACTGAGACTTCGCTGTCCGTCCGTCCGTCCGTCCGTCCGTCTGTCACCAGGCTGTATCTCAAGAACGGTGATAGCTAGAGAGTTGAAATTTTCACAGATGATGTATTTCTATTGCCGCTATAACAACAAATACTAAAAATAAAATAAAATAAATATTTAAGGGGGGCTCCCATACAACAAACATGATTTTTAGGGTTCCGTACCCAGTATCTCAAGAACGGTGATAGCTAGACAGTTGAAATTTTCACAGATGATGTATTTCTATTGCCGCTATAACAACAAATACTAAAAATAAAATAAAATAAATATTTAAGGGGGGCTCCCATACAACAAACATGATTTTTTTACCGTTTCTTGCTCGATACTAATAACGTTGCCTTATGTTGCATAGATAATGGTACGGAACCCTTCGTGCGCGAGTCCGACTCGCACTTGTATTTGAAAGCTGGTGGTTCCCGTTTGGTCCTATTAGCCCCAGGTCAGGATCTGATGGTTATCTCCTGATAAATAGAGGAAAACCCTCAAATTTCAAAGGCACATTAAGTCGGTTGAACTTTTTTTTAAATATTCAATTATAACGCAGTCGAATTTAGTTTCTTACTTATTGTGTTATCATATGTTTCAATGTCAAATAAGAACGTGCACGCAATTGATGTTAAATATTACCTCTACGTTTTGTTTCCAATTCCCAATAGATACCAACAAGTATGATACATGATACACATAGGTAATATGGTCCCTAGTTCATTTGAGGTTCTGCCAATAGTGTTTTATTTCGCGTCGCAACGCGTCTTAGGCGCGCACCGTGTCTACATTAAAAATAAATTAGCTCTTGCCCGCGACTTCGTACGCGTGAAATTTAGAAATCAAACCATAACAAACAGAAGTTTGCTACTATCGCTCAATAAATGGCGTTGTACAGTTTTTTAAATCGCACTATGGTTTGGTTACACGCATTAATAGATAAGTTCGTCAAAATTCTAGGTTTTCATTCGGCGTTTCGCATTTATAAATTAGTAAGGATTATCAAGACTAATAAAAATTTAAATAATCACGATGTAATAATCTACTTACTTAGTTGAAACTATAAAACACGCTTGAAAATCCTGAATATTTCTTTTAATTATTACATTGTCATCGGTACTTAATACTACTTAATATATGTACAAAATTTCAGATAGATCCGAGTACTGTAGTAAATGGGTGAAAATTACTTTCAAAGATTCCGTTACATAGATTAATACATAGATACACTAATAAATAATTCTCTCTTTGCACCCCATTAATGTTCCACTGCACGGGCACGAGCCTCCCCCACTTCGGGAGGGTTTGTGAACTATTACGCCGCGCTGACCAGACTTATTATTAGCCATTGGCATTGGGTATAGTTTCGAGTTTCCCGTATCTCACAGTTGACATCAACGGCTTAAAAATAATATCCTTCAGCTGGCATTTACAGCACCTTGAGGACGAAATGCGGTGACTTAATCCGCCACGTAATTAATACATAAGTATCTATATAATTAAAAAATCAATATGTACGACTCCAATAACATTTCGCAGTTAGTGTTTGATATAAAAAGTATCTTATTAACTTGTGGTTAGGTAAACAAAGTCTCACGCTAAATGTAAACTACTAGTTGCCCGCGACTCCGTCCGCGTGGAATTTGGAAATTTTTTTTTCGCAATAAAAGGCCTTTCTCAAGGTCTAGCGTAGCCTATGTCCTTTCTCAAGGTCTAAAGATTGTCTGTGCCAAGTTTCATCAAAATCGGTTGACAGGTTTAAGCGGGAAAGCGTAACAGACAGACAGAGTTACTTTAGCATTTATAATAATAGTAGGATACCGACGTCAATTTGCAAACAGCAACATCCGTTTGCAATCAAGATATAGGTACATCTAATTCTATATTGTTGTGTAATATCTGACGAAGGTCACAGTCACGGTGTTACGGAAGTTAATCAATATATAATGTCAAATAATCTATTATTTCACTCCAAATTGATACCAGACCTTAGAGAATTAATCCCACTTCTGCAGTGGTATTCAGCAGTGGTATTCAGTAAGAAAAAGTGAAGGGAGTTTTCGGTGAATCTTGATCACGTGACAGCGCTCCTCCAATAAAAATAGCGGAGCGCTGTCACGTGATCAAGATTCACCGAAAATTCACTTTCTATGTAGCTATTATAAGTATGTATTTACAAAAGAAAAATTGTTTATGTATTCTATCCGTATTTTGGTACCCATAACACAAGCGTATAAGCTTGGCTTGGGACCAGACGACGTGGTGTGAAATGTTCATGAATATTTATTATTGAACTAAAATATAGTTAATACTTAATTACTTAACTTATAAAGTAGGAACTAACCTAAGAATATACTTATGTAATGTACCTAGTTTTATTGCTTCGAGATATTTGGTACTCGCTCGTAAAACTTGAAACAACTACCTACTTATCGAAACAGGTTTGTATTTTTGGCGAAAATATTTACGAGAAAGATTTTCCTGTTTCGTATAAATAATTATCTTTCATTAGAAAATCTTTCTCGTTAAAAGTAAGTGGAATAGTATTAAAATTGTCAAAAATTGTTATTCATAATAGTCTTATTACGATAAAATGTTTATTATCTCTCCTATAAAGTTATTGTTTAAACACTTTAAACGTAAACCTCTGATAAGTAATTATGAATAAGACCAACTTCTAGTTCCATACAATATTCCATAGCTGACTTTTACATTTACTTTACACTTTACAGCACCCTGGGATCATCTTCATCTCAGTGGGATGTTTATATCAATCATGTCTAGTTTTAGTAATTGTCTAACTACAAAAACAATAATCAGATTTAAATCTGAAAATCTTGACGACCATAATTATTGTGTGTAACCAAACCATAGTGCGATTTAAAAGAACTGTACAACGCCATCTATTGAGTGATATGGTAAACTTCTGTTTGTTAAGGTTTAATTTCTAAATTTCACGCGTACGAAGTCGCGGGCAACAGCTAGTCTTAAATAAGTACTTAATTGGTCTTTAAAATAAAGATAGTTTAAGAATATTTAACTGTTGGGCAGTCATTTTAGATAATTTGCTGCCTAACATGTGATGAAAACTAATAAGTTCCATCATAAATGCTTTTCCTACTTTTGCAACATTTTTTGCTGATGCCTTACTCATATGGGTATATGCTCCATACAAAAATATGGGTATCGTACTTCCCGTTTTCTTCGCGAAAGTTAAACCGATTTTAAAAGAAGAGTATATCTATGCTTCTATCACTTTTTTTTTGGTAAAACCTTACCAAATATGTGTGATAGACGCTGCAACTTTACCAAAAGAAAACCGAAAAATCGGGATTTTCGGATGGATTTTCGGATAATATTTCTTTTAGTTAGGTATTATGTATTGAAAAAAAGAAGGTGACATAAGCATAGATATACTCTTCATCTATAACAAAGCGTAGAAACAATTAAAATCGGTTTAACTTTCGCGAAGAAAAAAGGGAAATACGATACCCATATTTTTGTATGGAGCATAATTTGGTATCGTGCCCTCTTAACACTATCAAGCTGCAACACCGACTTCAAAAAATGGAGCAAGTACTCAATTCGTCTGTTTTTTTTTAGGTGTCCATTTCTACTCAGCGAAGTAGTCTTGAGGTGAAGCTGCCCTAATTTCATCTCATTGTATAATATTGAAAGCAGATACCGCAGTTGTGTACCAATGCCGCACCAATAGCCATGTCTGAGATATTTGAGAAGGTATATTTTCACGTAAGATAAGGATATTACTTATTCGCTTACTGAGTCACACAAAAATCTTTTATTTTGAGGAAAAGTTCTTACCTGCGTATTTTGATTAGTTTAAATTGTGGTTTGTTTCTAATTGAAGGTCAAGGACGGATTGTGTTTTTCACGTTTATTTTGTAATTGTATAAGTAACATACGAGTGTATATGTAGGTACCTACATATGTATTTCTAAAAGTGACTTAAAATAAACCTCGAAAAGACAACGAAAAAGTAAGTACCTAAATAAAATCGTTTCCGAATTCCCTACAAAATTCGTACTTTCTAAACTCTGTATGGGTTTAGAAAACTAATGCTCTTGAAAACTAACAAACTTTTATAGTTTTTATAAATAAACTTCCTTTGGGACATTAGGGAAAAAATATAAGTGTAGATTTGCTACACGCGCGCACATTGTCATAAAAATTCAATACGCTGAAGTTAGCTACTTATAAGCAAACGCGTATGAAACATATTAAATTTGGAATTATAAGGTTGACGTTTTAAATTGCCTGTCCACACAGACAATTTAAAACGTTAAAACATTAGTGACAGGTATACAATACAAGTTTCACCACTCCATTTATTTCCCGGGGTGCTGTAAAAGCCAGCTAAGGGATATTATACACAGATAACATCCTCTGTAGGAGACGGAAAACTCGACAACAATCCCTATGCCAACACACCTGGTCACCGCGGCACAGTAGACCGTAATCTCTCCCTAAGTGGAGCTGGGTGGAGTGGAGTGGGCTGAAGGGAGGGAGAGAACGTTTTAAATGTAGGTAAAAGTAATGGATAAAAAGAAGACGGTTTAATTTTCGCCAACGTCATTCATTATCAAAAATAATTAATTATTAACCAAAGTTGCTTCTTGCGGACGTATTTTTTGACCCTAATTTTAATCCGTTTTATTTTTAGGTTAAACTAGCTGTCCCGACAAACGTTGTTTTGCCATACTAAAAAAAAAAGGTTTGAAAAATAAATGTTGGCCGATTCTCAGACCTACTGAATATGCATGTAAAATTTCATAAAAATCGGTCAAGCCGCTTCGGAGGAGTACGGTAACTAACACTGTGACACGTGTATTTTATATTTATGATATATTTTGAATTTATTTCGAATCCCTACTAATATTATAAATGGGAAAGTAACTCTGTCTGTCTGTCTGTCTGTTACGCTTCCCGCTTAAACCTCTCAACCGATTTTGATGAAATTTGGCACAGACAATCTTTAGACCCTGAGAAAGGACATAGGCTATCTTTTATTGCGAAAAAAAATTTTGTTGCTAGTTGTAAAATATTTGTTTAATAAAATTATTTGTTATATCATCAATTTAGTTATAATATGAAATTATTTAATAGATTTAAGTATTATCTATAATTTTTTGTCAGTTTACAAAGAATATAATAAAAGCGGTCGTAAAAAAATTATCACTTTGCTTCGGTGTCATATTATGTAGGTATATCCTTGTTAAACTACTTTCACTGGCTAGGGTTGTCACTATTAATATTCTCTAACACTTGCGCGACTCATTTGTTTAAATAAAACTATCTTTTACGGATATAGACGCGTGTATTTCTTGGGGCCAAAATTTAAAACAAATACACGCGGCTAAATCCGTAAAAGGTAGTTTTATTTGTCACTGCTAACTTTTTATTTCATCTATAATTTGCTGAATTATCCCAGAGAATATTGCACAACTATACTAGAACACAAACATTGGTGCCGATTCTACGCGCACAACTAAACATAACTAAAAAATTACAATTGATAGCGTCATTATCACATTCGTCAAAGTTAACTGAACATTGTTATTATAACTGGCGGATTTGCAGTCTCGGCCGCCCTAGGCCCCAAGCCATTAGCCGCCCTAGGCCCCAAGCTGTTAGCCGCCCTTTTCTCAGCATCCACCATGTGGACTACATAATGAAATTACTTCATTGACAACTTTTATCTAAATAGATTTAGAAATTTAGGAGAAAAGTTCAGTTTCATTTCGCAAGAAAATTTTATTTTGTTGTAAACAAGAGGCTTTTTTGTAAATCACCGCCCTAGGCCTGGGCTTACCGGGCCTTAGGGTAAATCCGCCACTGTTATTATAAAAACTGTGTACTATAGACTAACGATTTTAATTAATATAAATATGTACAAGGAAATAGCAAGTAATAGATATATTGATACTACCATTTTTTTTACCATTTTTAATTTTTTGTGCACGTAGAATTAGTACAATTGATGAATCAATAGGCAGTTTGGTATTTATTAAATAATTAATAATAATAATAATAAATATTTACGGACATTTCACACAACGTCCTCTGGTCCCAAGCTAAGCTTTGTATGGTTGTGTCATGGGTACCAGTATACGGATAGAATACATATACTCCTTTTCTTTTGTAAATACATACTTATAATACATAGAAACACCCAGACGGCCTACAAACATTTGTATGACAATTATAAAAATCACAGAAATGATTGCCCCGAGTGGGAATCGAACCCAATCAATATTGAAACCGATATCAATATTGAAATAAAAGCACTTTTAAATTTTATAAATTTAGGTGTGGATGTGGCGTGGATTATGTATTCTGTTCTATTTGATCTTTAGCCCGACATTTCAAAGACTTTTTAGCCGCCATTGTCAGGTGTGGTTTCTCTGAAACTATCACACGGGTTGGTTGTCCAATTTTCCAACGAAGTCTGGTATTTTTCAACAGTGCTGATGTTTTATAACAGGTTATTTAAAAACGTGACAAAGCTACGGAAAACATTAGACACCTAGTAAAATGGAGTCTATTTTAAATAATAGATAATGCATTTAACAATTTTTCAACACTGATTAACGAAATTACGTAAGTAGTTATTTTACGAAAATAAGAACGGAAAATGATTTAGTAAAATAATAAGTACTTTTAATCAAATATTTAGGTGATGGTCAAATTATTGGTAATAGAAGTCATTGAACTTATGTAAATTATGCAACTTAAAAAAAACTATATTTATTACTAACTGTTGCCCTCGACTCCGTCCGCGTAGAATTTAGGAAATTTTCCCCGTTTTTGCAAAATTTTTAACTATTGCTTAAGTGAGAGTATTATAAACGTATTACGAACAGCTAACTTATCAGGAGTTACACGTGTTATTGTGAGTCAACCATAAAATATAGTTATGTGCTGTTTCGGGATATTTTTTAGATTAGACAATTTTATGTAGAATATTTCCGTCCTACATGATTTCTATGTAACTTTAACCATTAAGGCTGCACACGCGACGGAAGCTTAAAAAATGGAACACCTTTTCCCGTTTTCACAACATTTCCCTTTACTACTCTGCTCCTATTGATTGTAGCATGATGAAAAGTATACTATAACCTGCCCAGGAGTATGAAGAATAATTGTACCAAGTTTCGTTAAAATCCGTCGAGTAGTTTTTGTTTCTATAAGGAACATACAGACGGACAGACAGACAGACAAAAATTTTACTGATTGCATTTTTGGTATCAGTATCGATCACTAATCACCCCCTGATAGTTATTTTGAAAATATATTTCATGTACAGAATTGACCTCTCTACAGATTTATTATAAGTATATATTACTTAAGTAGGTTTTTAGATAATTAAACGATTTTTAAGTAATTTTAGAACTCATTTAGTAGAAAATTTGTAATCGGTGTTTACATATCCGGTAAAATGTCAACATTATTCAACAAGGACATTTTTCGCGCAGTCTTTTGCTCCTTATCATAATCAATAAGCATGCTATAGTTAAGCACAGGCTTTAAGTAACTAACTATATTTTAGATTTAAATATCTCAATTATCTACGTAAAATATATAAATTTACTTTTTTCAGAATTTACTATGGTTATAAATTGTATTAAAAAATATCAATCATTAAAAGGCAAAAACACCAACCTTCTAAGATATGTCCCAACACAACAAATGAATTATGAAGCGCCAAATTTAAAAGCAAAACTAAGACTTAAGATTTTTAAGGCGGGAATCAATATGGCGCGTGCGTTTCGCGCGCTTCGTGTGCACAAACTAAGGTGAGGTTGTTGAGGTTTAAAGAATGATAGAAGGAAAATCGTACAGTACAGGTTATTGTTTTTGTAACTTACAAAACGTTAATTGAATAAATTAGTAAGGTCCTATTTTCAAACCATTTAATTTAATACAATTCAACATTTATGTAAAGAAAGTTGAGGGAGTAGTGGCTTTTTACAGCGCAAATGGACTTTCCAGTCAAAACAATATCAACTAAGAACAAAACCGCGAACAAGGTTAGTTGACCTTACCTTTGTCGGCGAATATTGTAGAAACTAAAATAAATGTGCCTTCACTATATAAGAAAATACTTCGTTTGTAAAGGCTTGCTTGATATGTCCCTGTGTGTGGTGGATGTGAGCAGAAAAGCTGAGGAAAACAAAGCCAGAATCTTTTCTATTGATGTGTGGAACTGCACATCGAATATCTATACTAATACTAGCTGATCCGGCAAACGTTGTTTTGCCATACAAATGTCAGGGGTGGACCCTTAACATTTAGGGTAATGAAAAATAAATGTTGTACGATTCTCAGATCTAACGGATATGTACACAAAATTTCACGAAAATCGGTCGAGCCATTTCGGAGGAGTATAATTACAAACACCGTGACAGGAGAATTTTATATACATACTAGCTGACCCGGCAAACGTTGTTTTTGCCATACAAAAGTCAGGGGGGGGTTTGGAAAATAGATGTCCGATTCTCAGACCTAACGGCTATGTACACAAAATTTCACGAAAATCGGTCGAGCCGTTTCGGAGGAGTACGGTAACTAACATTGTGACATGGATTTTTTACACGCTTTATATTAGCTTCACTTGTATCTTTGTTTGTATGTTTGTTTGTATGTTTGTTTGTATGTTTGTTTGTATGTTTGTAACCGACTCCTTTGGACGCTATTTTGACCCACTTTAAACGGTCAGATTCTATTCAAATGTTGCACACCTGTCAAAGACCGATGACAATGCAATAATTCGATTAAATAAAGCGTGTTTTTTAGTTTTTTTAAACTATTATTTATTTTATATTAGACTAGCTGTCCCGACAGACGTTGTTTTGCCATACTAAAAAAAAAGGTTTGAAAAATAGATGTTGGCCGATCCTCAGACCTACTGAATATGCATGTAAAATTTCATAAAAATCGGTCAAGCCGTTTCGGAGGAGTACGGTAACTAACACTGTGACACGAGAATTTTATATTATAAGAAGAAGAAGATTATAAAGCTGAAGAGTTTGTTTGCTCGTTTGTTTGAACGCGCTAACCTCAAGAATTTTGAATTTGAAAAATTCTTTCGGTGTTGGGTACGTTTATCAAGGAAGGCTGTAGGGTATATAAGATCACGCTGCAACCAATAGAAGCGAAACATTAGTGAATATGTTGCAAAGACGGGGAAAAATGTCTAAATTTTAATAAATAATAATAAATAAATATTTTATTTTTCAAATAATATTACAGTTGTTGCTTACATAGCTCTGGATCCCGTGCTAGTAGATACTGTATTACAGGATCCAGTCTTCCTCCGATTTTACATTTAATAAATAACAATGGGTAAGCGAAAATTGCACGCCTTTCAATCATCGGGCATTCTCATCATACTTACTAGTTACCACTCTTCGGTGTAAAGGTATTTAAATAAACGGTAAAAAAACATCACGCGCTTTTTAATTTCATTTAAAAGCAGACGATGCCCCAAATAGTCTCTGTCTACCCTATAAGAAATAAATAAAACAACATCAGCTAGGTATGTAGGAAAAAGTCACGACATCAGAGCACTTGAGAGACAATGTAGAAGTACGGAACGCTAGCAGACTTATTTACCTATAATTTAAATGAGATTTTAATTATGTGATTAGTTTGTAACTATTTGGGTTATCATAATCACAAGATAAGTAATTATAAGCGGCCTTAGTTGTGTAATCGTTACTTGACAGTCGCTTGTAATATTTAATTACATCACGACCAACTCGTGTTGATAACATACCTCAGACCTTGAAAATATTGTTTTGCTAGGAACACGAAAATTTGTATAATGATTCCTGACACACAGTGACTGATCAGTCACTGTGTGTCAGGAATCATTATACAAATTAACTAAGAAAGGAGTTTTGGAATTTCTATACCGAATGTGTTGAGAAAATCAGGTCTCTGTGTCCACTATCTCGTGATAGTAACGTAGGTACACCAAGTGGCGGGGGTCAGCTAGTAATCTGAATCATGATCATAATCTAGTTGCTAATTATTATTGCCATCCGACACTTCATAGATACCGATTTAGCGATCAAACATTACAAATTGTAATTAGACTATAAACCATTCAAACATTTAGGTATTGTCTTGGTATCTTTGACGTTTATACATATAATCGCAGGATAAGATAATCTTTTAAGGATTAGAATTTATATCTTTACAGAAGTTTTGTTATCTAAAACACATTTTAGGGACTATGGAACCCATAAAAAATTGGTTATTGGTTTGCCAATATCAGACACGTCGTTAGAACTTATTCAGTTTTAGATTTTCTAATTTTGTGGGTACCTACCTCCCCCAGAATCCCACATAACGTAAATATGAATTTGCTGTAATATTTTGTGTATTAGTACAGGCAGGTTTTTTTAAATAAGCATTTCAAAAATAAAACCTCATGTAATCAATAAGTAAATCATTTATTTATAATTCTATAAAACAATTTAATACTTTCTTAAAACAATCAATAAGCTCGTAACAAAATTTACTTTATAATAAAATGTCAAGTCTGTGTGTCAAGTCTTCTTCTCAGCTGTTTTCCCGTAATGCTGCTGGTATTTGTTGAGCGCCTTGCAGGCCTCGATGTGCGCATGCGTGGCGAGCTCGCCGGGCACCAGCAGGCGCACGGCGGCCTGCATCTCCCTGCTGCCCAACGTGCTCCTGTGGGAGTGCGCCACCAGCCGGCCTGCCTCCGCCGCCAGCCGCTCCACCATGTCCGCCACGAAGCTGTTCATTATCTGCATGGAGTGTCGCGATATGCCCACGTGCTCACCCTTGCCTGTACTCTTCATTACCTTGTACAGATACATCGAGAAACTCAGGTAGTTCTTCTTCTTTGTACGAATCTTCGACATTACTTTCTTTACTGGGCTTACTACCGTCTTGGGAGCTACCTTCGATCCTTTTGCAGGTGGCATTTTTCTATCTATTTGTCAATTTCTAGAATAATTTTAGTGTCATAATATAACTTTTGAAGTTGATAGTTCTATTAGATTCGGGTAACTCGTAAGTTGCGAGTAGTTGAAGGAGCGTAAAAAACATTAAGGTACTTATATTATTCGATAATACCTTCATTTTGAACGAATAATGAAATTGTTGGTTGTTAGCCGAACATATAAATACTACAGCGTAATTTGTTAGGCTGTTTATTGCATTCCTTTATGTAAGACCAATAACACATATTAAAAAATTAGAATGACAGGCCGCGGAAAAGGCGGGAAAGGTTTAGGAAAAGGTGGCGCGAAACGTCACAGGAAAGTATTGCGTGACAACATTCAAGGCATCACCAAGCCCGCTATCAGAAGATTGGCAAGACGCGGCGGAGTTAAAAGAATATCTGGTTTGATTTACGAAGAAACGAGAGGAGTTTTAAAGATGTTCTTAGAGAATGTGATCAAGGACGCCGTCACGTACACAGAACACGCCAAAAGAAAGACTGTGACAGCCATGGACGTTGTCTATGCGCTGAAGAGACAAGGAAGAACACTGTACGGCTTTGGCGGGTAATTTTCGGTACATTAGAAAATAAATTATTGTTGTTTTGTTTTTAATTGGTTTTTATATTGACAAGGCTCTTTTCAGTGCCGCAATATTCCGTATTTCTATTTGTAGTGAAAGTCATTATTTAACGTGCTAAAGAAACGAAACTCTCTCTCTCTCGCCATCCAGCCCATTAACGTCCCACTGTTGGGCACGGGCCTCCTCCACTTTGGGAGGGATTATGGTCTACTGAGCCGCGCTGACCAGGCGTGTTGGCACAGGGTTTATTTTTGAGTTCTCCGTCTCTCACAGAGGATGTCTGTGTAAAATATCCCTTAGCTGGCTTTTACAGCACCCTAGGGAGGAGATGGGGTGGTGACACTTGTATTCTTAATCCGTCACCACACGGACTAGCTATTAATAAGCTAGAATTACGAAAGTTTTTCTATCTAGGAGTTTGGAGAAAGCATATTCTTAACCCACCGACGCGGAGACAACGAAAGCAGCAGAATTTTTATTAAATTCGGGTAGGTATATCGCTTTAGATTAAACCAGCGAAGCTAAAAACATAACAAAAACAAACACATGGGTACAATGTCTTTTCTACATACCCGCATTTGTCTAATGATACATCCGTCCCATCTATATAAGGTGACGCGACTCACTGCAGCGCTCAGTGGCACTGAACAATGGCTAGAACTAAACAGACAGCTCGAAAGTCGACCGGCGGCAAGGCGCCCCGCAAGCAGCTGGCTACCAAGGCAGCGCGGAAGAGTGCGCCGGCCACCGGCGGAGTGAAGAAGCCGCACAGGTTCCGACCGGGGACTGTGGCACTCAGAGAGATCCGCCGCTACCAGAAGAGCACGGAGCTGCTGATCAGGAAGCTGCCATTCCAGCGGCTGGTGCGAGAGATCGCGCAGGACTTCAAGGCGGAGCTGCGCTTCCAGAGCTCGGCGGTGATGGCGCTGCAGGAGGCGAGCGAGTCTTACCTGGTGGGACTGTTCGAGGACACCAACCTGTGCGCCATCCACGCAAGGAGAGTCACAATCATGCCCAAGGACGTGCAGCTCGCCAGGAGGGTGCGCGGCGAACGAGCTTAGGCTATACCGACTTGACTAAACACGCACCTGACAAAGCCCTTCTCAGGGCTGCTAATATTTATTTCTATGTATAGAAAATTCGTTGTTTTTACTTACGATTTTCAATATTAATACATGATACAAGATAATACAATACATAACACATCTTTGACCTTCATAGGTTAACAGTAACTATTATAATAAATATTACTTATTTATAAACTTTTTAATAGTTTGATTTCTCGCGGTACTACAGTTACATTAATTTATCATAATGGCAGTTTTATTTAAATGTATAACAGTTACTATGTAGGGTTAATAATGTTTATTAAAAGATATTTGAAAGTTTAAAAACAATGCTTATAGCTTTTTACACTATTGCTATTGAGAAAAACCTTGACTATTTTATTCTATACTATAGAAATATGTAACAGTATGCAGTCCTGAAAAGGACATTGTCATAAGGTCGGCTATGTTTCGTAACGCGTATTCAGTCCTTATTATAACTAGTAACTAAATCTAAGTATCGAGCACCAACTTGTCCATTCAGAGCTAGGTGGTGTCGTCTCCTTTGACCGTCTTCTTGGGAAGCAGCACGGGGTTGATGGCAGGCAGCACCCCCGCCTGAGAGATGGTGACCCCTGACAGCATGCGGCTCAACTCCTCGTCGTTCCTGATCGCGAACAGTATGTGTCGCGGGATGACGCGGCTCTTCTTGCTCTGAAGGGCTGCCTCGCTCGCCAGCTCCAAGATTTCAGCGGCCAGGTACTCCACGGCTGCTGCCAGGTATATCGCGGCCCCGTAACCTACGCGTGGGGCGAAGTTACCGTTACGTAACATCTTGTGAATCCTTCCAACTGGGAACAGGAGACCAGCTCGAGTGGACTTGGAGGTTTTCTTCGTCGGTTTGCTTATTTTTGATTTTGGTGACATTTTATGTGTGATATTTATGTTGTTCGTTAAGAATTTATTTTAGTTATTAAAAACCGATGTTATTTTTGTCATTTAGATTTACTTATAAAATTTTTGATATCGCAAGTTGTGGCTGGTACTGCGAGCACAAGAAAAGGCAAATGATTCAAGCGATGTCTTCTTCCACTTGGCTTAGAAACGTCTAAAAATTAATTTAACAGGATGTTTAGGGTAAATGGTTTCCTAATATTTGCATTTTTATTTCAGACTAGCTTCTGCCCGCGGCTTCGCACGCATTAGTAGCCGAATCGCATTTGAAATCGAACCTAAAATAATAACAAAAATGGCGGTTCTATTATTTTATACCGTACTAGCTGTTGCCCGCGACTCCGTACGCCTGGAATTTAGGAAAGTTTCATGAGAATCTATCCATACATCCAACATTAACCAAATATCCAAACATTGGAGTAGGTATAGAAGACCGAGGAAACGTTCGCGTTGCTCGGCCAACAGTTTTAAGTATTTTATATTGTTGCGCGTATATATATTGTCTTTTTTCGTCATATCTCTTAAGATATTCATTTAAATTGCATACTGTCAAAAGCAGTTATAGTCTATATTAATTGCGTAAGCGAACTAAGCTGTTTAATTTGATAAAAAATATTACTACATACACATAAATAGCTTTTGAAACCACCCTATTGAATTTAATATTTTTTTGACATTATTATGGGAACAGCGGGTTTCACTTAAAATATAGACATACACTCGCGGACTTTTTTGAAGAACTATAGGTAACAAACAATTCCTCCATACATTATTTTGTTGGACCTCACATAGATAAGGCAGCGTTTTCATTTATAACTCGCGCACGTCCGAATTTCTCGGCAAATTTAATCATATCTCATCCAATATACAGCAAACCCCAATAAATTATACGAAGAAAGCCATCCTCTTGAACCATTCTATCTATTGAAAAAAACCGCATCAAAATCCGTTGCGTATTTTTGAAGATATAAGCTCACATAGGGACATACATACAAAAATTACGACTTTGTTTTATAAGAAGTAAAGATTTCACAAAAAATTTCATTTTTTGTCTCGTACAAAGTTTTTAGCATATTGTATATGTATAGCATAGGTATATATAGCGGACGGAGTCGCGGGCAACAGCTAGTAGATAATATATTAGTAATTATTAATGAATTATTTTCTCCTCTTTAAGATATTTCGATATTATTCTTTAAAAACAAGTTAGAAACTTTCATAACACTATACAGGCTGACTTTGCAAGGTGTTGCCAAATTTTTTAAATAAGCTCTATAGAACAATACTAAAATACGTCTTTGTAGTAACTATTTGTAAACGTAGTATTTTTCAAAAAAAAAACTATTTAAAATGTCCTTAAAAGTAACTCAACAAAGAGACACCGCGTGCGTTGTCATTCATCAGAGACCAGAGCCACAAACGACCATAAGCAGACCACATAACGACAAGCGCGCCAACAAGTTCTTATGCAGTGGACATACGGTGCAATTTCATCAATACGCCACCGGTCAATGACCCTTCAATAAACACTCCCCCTCCATTTGTCGGCCTACGCTTCCCGCTAACCCTTGCTTGCGCGGGCGCCCGAACCTTATGTTGTTAAGCATAAGGCTTATTTTCGCGCACCATAATCACTACTACACTTACAGTTTAACTTTTGCGAAACTATCGTGACGTGCGTGCGTATTTTTCTATGACTGAAGTAAATTATCCACGCGTACTATTTTTAAACAGCGGATAGGATTAATTAAAATGAAAAAATTTTTTTTGATGTTCTTTACGTAATTCGATTAAGTTACTGATTCAGAGTCGCTCCTAAAAATTTGGCAACACCTTGCAAAGTCACCCTGTATAATCGTAATGCTCCGAACTGCTAAGCTATCAGGAGTTACACGTGTTATTGTGAGTCAACCATAAAATATAGATATATGCTGTTGCGGGATATTTTTTAGACAATTTTATGTAGAATATTTCCGTCATACATGATTTCTATGTAACTTTAACCATTAAAGCTGCACAAGCGACGGAAGCTTAAAAATGGAGTAACTTCTCCCGTTTTCCCAACATTTCCCTTCACTACTCTGCTCCTATTGATTGTAGCGTGATGAAAAGTATACTATAACCTGCCCAGGAGTATGAAGAATAATTGTACCAAGTTTCGTTAAAATCCGTCGAGTAGTTTTTGTTTCTATAAGGAACATACAGACGGACAGACAGACAGACAAAAATTTTACTGATTGCATTTTTGGCATCAGTATCGATCACTAATCACCCCCTGATAGTTATTTTGTAAATATATTGCATGTACAGAATTGACCTCTCTACAGATTTATTATAAGTTAAATGTGCACAACGAAACAGCCAATAAATCAAAATACACCAATAGTTGTTTACATTTTTTAGTTAAGTTTAGTTGTGCACAGAAAGGACATAGGCAAAGAACATAGGCTACCTTTTATTGCCAAAAACAAAAATTTCCAAACTCCACGCGGACGGAGTCGCGGGCAACAGCTAGTATTTAATAAAAGTTATCTTATAGTCCATTATTTTCAAATTCTTAAAAAGAAAAACAAAACGTATTATTTTATAAAGTATAACTGTATATGAACAGATTACGATACTACTCGTATTATTGCCTGTTATTGCTAGCACAGCAGCACTACAAATATAAAGCGCTGACATAACCTTGTAATAGCGCAGTATAGATTTAGGAAAATATTGTTTACCAAGTTATTTGACACTCAGTTTGGCACGAAATTATAACATTCATTAATGCTCTTCTATTATGCTATATGCATTAATATTGTATAATATGCAATTTGTACAATATATTGTACAATATGCATTAATATTCTATATGCATTAATGCTTTCTAATCTAATAATCATGCTTAGATCCACTCATTTCTGAGGATCCTCATCACAAGGCTTTAATTATTGCTGCGTCCATTTTAAACTTACATCTCCTCAAACCTTCCCCCCATTTATTGTACAAATACCATAATGCTGATTATGGTTTAATATGTTCTAATCTATCGAAATATGATTGGGAGCATAGTCTGGCACAAGGCAGTGTTGACACAGCCGTTGATACGTTCTATAGAATTATTTATTCCTTAAGGGATGAGTATGTACCTGTACGGACATCTAGACCTTGTAATTACCCTCCGTGGTACAGTACACCTTTGGTGAAAATTTTAAAAGAAAAAGCTAAGTTTCATCGCAAGTTTAAGATATATGGTAACAAATCGGACGAACAGTCATTTAAATTGCTCCGTGACAGAGCGAAAATGGTTGAGAAGGAATGTTACCATCGATATTTATGTGATATTGAGAATTCTATAATAGCTAACCCCAAAGCATTCTGGAAATATGTAAAGGACAAACGTAATTCATCTTCGTTTCCTTCGAATATGACTTTTAACGGAAAGTCTTCTCAAGACGGGCTAGGTATATGTGAAATATTCTCAACCTATTTTCGCTCCACTTTTGCAGAACCTTCCTCCTCTGGTGTCCACTCAACTTCTTCATCTAACTCCCAGCACGGCCATCTTCATTATGATGGTTGTGGCGACATTGCTTCCATTGAAGTTGATCTTGGTAGCGTCCGTGAACTGTTGAAGGATTTAGATCTAAATAAATCAGCTGGTCCTGATAACTTGCCGGCAATTTTTCTTGTGAAATGCGCTGATGAAATTTGTGTTCCTATTACTATACTATTTAAGAGATCTCTGAAAGAAGGCGTTATGCCAAACGTGTGGAAATCAGCCTATGTCACACCTATTCATAAGAAGGGACCTAAAGACTGCGCTGACAACTACCGACCTATCTCTAAGCTTTGTTTATTGGCTAAAGTTCTTGAGCGCATTGTCTACACCCAGGTTTATAATAGTTTAATGCACTGTTTTAGCCCGCAACAGCATGGTTTCCTCAAAAATCGGTCAACTACAACAAACCTAGCAGTTTTCACGGATTTTATTACGGATCGGATGGATGGTGGCAACCAAATAGATACTATTTACACAGATTACTCGAAAGCATTTGATCGTTTGGATCACAAGATGCTATTACTGAAAATCCAGAAAATGGGCATCAGAGGCGATCTGTTCAGATGGTTTACCTCCTACATACAGAATAGATCTCAGGCTGTGGTTCTCATGGGATACGTATCGTCCTGGTCCACTATACCTTCGGGTGTTCCCCAGGGATCTCTCTTGGGACCTCTTCTATTTGTAATCTTTATTAACGACATTGACCAATGCTTCTTAAATTCCAAGTTTCTTCTTTTTGCTGACGATATGAAAGTTTTTCATATCGTCAATAATATTTATGATGCTATCAACCTTCAGGAAGATTTAAAAAGGCTCGATGCTTATTGTTACCTAAATAAACTTGAACTAAATGTATCCAAATGTTTTTCCATTAGTTTTACCCGCAAAAGGCAGCTCTTCAATTATATTTATAGCATAAAAAACCAGAGCCTACCTGTTTTACAGGAAGTAAGAGATTTGGGGGTTATCCTGGACTCTAAACTGTTATTTAATAGCCATGTTTCTGCCATTTGTAATAAAGCATTAAAAGCCCTTGGATTTATCATACGCATATCTAAAAGTTTCAATAATATGAAAACAATTAAAATACTTTATTGTGCTTATGTCCGCAGCCATCTCGAATATGCTAGTCAGATTTGGAATCCTCGCTACGACATCTACAGTGGAATGATCGAGCGAGTGCAAAAGAAATTTACACGTTATTTATGCTACAAATTTGTAGTGCCTAGGCATCCATACAATGAACGTTGTATAAAATTCCATTTGTTGCCGTTATCTACTAGACGTAACATATCCGACATTATCTTTCTCCTAAAATTAATAAGGGGTATTGTAGATTGTCCGGATTTACTCACTAAAATTTTATTTAAAGTGCCGGTACTTTTACCACGCAATTCATACAAACCATTGAGCACACCGTTTGCACACTCCAACTACAGGCAAAACAGTCTCCTTATTAGGGCCATTAACGGTTTCAATAACCTTAATAATATTGATTTAGATCTGTTTCACGGCAGTTTAAACAGTGTACGGGATTCACTGGTGAGATTATACTCACGTCGCCCTTAGCAGCTTATTATATAAGGTTTTTTGGTTTTGTTATAACTTGTAATATTTATATTGTTATCTATCGTATAGGTATAACGTAGTAGTTGTTTCTTTTTGTACTTTCCTATTTGCCTAAACTCTTAACGCTGTGCTGTATTTAGTCACCTGTATGTGGTAGCTTATCATTAGCTTTTTAGTTGTAATTTTAGTTTCCTAGTTTGTTTAAGATGCTGTAAGCTACCCTAATAAAATAAAATAAAATAAATAAAATAAAATAAAATAAAATAAAATAAAATTAATTATTGATATAATAATGTTGTTTTAATGCTCATCAATTGTTAAAACGGTAAACAACCAGAAAAATATTTTTATCGTAACTGCAACGCCATTACAAAGTTACGTCGTCAGTTCAATCGCGACGTGTCAGGAACGCATTCTCTGAACGGCCGTAGTATAAAAACTTGTTCTACTTCCAAAACGTTTATCTTATTCGTTAAATCTAGCTTGATGTGCAATAATAGCATCAAATTTCTTCAATAATATTTTAACTGTACACCAAATACTAATCGTAACAATCAATAAACTATTTAACACAATAATTAACAGTTCAATTTCGTAATAATCCCACCAAAACATATTTGAAGCCGGCGCTTTTAAATGTTCAACGCCCGAGTGCTTTAGTGCATATTCAATCCAAGAGATGGCGCGATTTAATGCAGTTAACTGTGTGTCGTGAATGTAGGCGCGCAGTTGGAGAATATTTTTTCGATAGCTGAAAAAATAACGTTTTATAAAGCAATCACTTCAGGAGGATACATTTTTGACCAGACGTATTGGCATACCTTTTATTTGTTAGAGGAATAGCTACAACATGTTACATTAAATTATAAAAGTTAGCGTTACAATTTTTTATATTTTACCCCTGGATAATACATAAGTACCTAGGTACCAACGTTTTAAGCTATTGCATAGCTTCTATCGCGGGCCTTGAGCGTGGAGACTAAATGCACAAAATTCGAAATTTAAATTCCGTAACAAAGATAGCGTAACTAAAAAATACTACAACGCCGTTTCGCTGTTCTCGCTGGTCACTCATGTCAGTTTTGGCGTTAGTTTTTATTTTATTGACATTTGATTGACAATCGCTATTTTATCATAATTACCTTAAACAATGGACAGATGTAAGCATCAGTAAATAAGGATTATTAATCTTATTTTAGTTTATGGTAGGTATTTAGATTCTTGCTTATATAAAATAAATAAAAAATTATAAATGCATAAGTTGATAAAAAATACTATGCAATAGCTTTACCGCGGCAGTCCCCGAGTGCCACACGTCTTTTTTTTTAAACCTACTTAGTAAACTATCGGTTATTGACTATTTACCTTGGATTTTCAATTAATTTAGCAATATTACTTTTAAACTGCTTCTCATCTAGATTATCCAGACCTAACTGTAGTCCAATACCCAATTGTACATAGTTTTCCACATTTAGCCATTGATCTGCCAACATAGGTATGCCCAGCAATGGTACCCCAACTTCGATAGCTTCTGCCGTAGTTTGGAGATCACCTTGGGTTATTATGAGTTTGAGATTTGGATATCCTGAAATATAAGTTCGATTAATAGGTTTGAACTGCAGCATGGTACATTGCGGGTTCGACGCCCGCACAGTAAACTTATTTCTATGTGACATGTGAGTGTGTGCGTGCGATTTTGCATAGAATTGATTTAGTTTCGGTAATTTGGGAAAAGAGTAATAATTCTGTCTATTGATATTTCACGTCAAAACCACAATACAATTTTAAGGTACATATACAGATTTTTTAACTGAAGAAGCTAACGTTATCTTTAGTTAAAAAAAACAGTTATTTATCATGCTAACAACTTACTTCGAGACATGTAAATTGAAAATATAAATAAATTAAAACTTACTCATGTTCCGTGTGGTGATGGATTAAGAATACAAGTGTCACCACCCCATGTCCTCCCAAGGGTGCTGTAAAAGTCAGCTAAGGGATCCCTTCCGATGTTGCACACAGATAACATCTTCTGTGAGAGACGGAAAACTCGAAAATAAACCCTGTGCCAACACGCCTGGTCAGCGCGGCACAGTAGACCATAATCCCTCCCAAAGTGGAGGAGGCCCGTGCCCAACAGTGGGACGTAAATGGGCTGGAGAAGAGAAGAGAAGAGAGAAGAAAACTTACTCCACACATCGGAATGTGGAAACCATTCCTTAATCATAACATTATCTGGTACTCCCTCTAATTGATCAACATCAAACTTCCACAACACTTTGTAAGGTAACTCAGCGAATACTTTAAGAAATATCTTTATTGTGGCAGGTGTAAGATGCGAAGGTCCAAAACTAACGTAGATGATGCCTTGGGAACTGCCCAAAAACGTCAGTATGTCCTGAAAACAAAACGTATTGGATTTTTTTTTAAGTTAAAGGGCTTGGTCGCTTTGCGACTATATCGCCCTATTATTGGATTTAGTATTAAAGTACCCGAAAGTTAGACTCCGCTGTACTTCCGCCCGCCTGACATCAGGCTGTATCTCATGAGCTGTGATAGCTAGACAGTTAAAATTTTTACAAATGTATGTCGGTTGCCGCTAATAATAAAAATACCAACACAACAAAATTGAATAAATATTTAGGGGAGCAACATTTTTCGCTTTGACTCCAAGTTATAATTATGACGGTTTATTGTAATGATGAATGTAAATTATTATGATAATGTCAATAAGGAAACCTTCATTTGTGTGTCCAAGTCATACTTAGCCGGTTTATAGTAGTCATGTAACAAAAATCGCGCTTTTAACTTATAAACTGGCTTACCTGTGGCAATTCTTCAGCGGGTTTCTGTTGAACATGACCAACATACACCACATTCCTCGGAAATGGTCTATTCCTATCCCAAAAACTATTCACATTTAAGAAAATCATATGAGCATTCTTTTGCAAATCACTTAACGGCGGAACTTCGTCCCCAAATATTTTTCTAACGGTTTTATCTTCTTCTTCCACATTATTTTGGTATAATCTTTCTTGACAAAACCTTTGGTATAACTCTTTAACTGTCTCCCAGAAGGTTAAATTGTAAATTCTTTTCTGTATAGTAGATGGGTATAGTAACGGATGTGTAGGAACCCCAAAGTTCTCCGGATTATCGAAAGTCATTCCTGAAGTACTAATTTTTATGACCGGCACTTTGTGAATATGTGACCATATCATGGCTGGACGAGACCAAGCTTCAAGGAGCAGTAAATCAAAGGAATTCTTTGTTTTTATCAAGTTTTGCACTTCATTGGACATTAGCTGTTCTTCAAAAACTTTTAGAATGGCATCAGCGTCTGTGCTGAAATCAGACACAGTAAAGTCTTCCTTCCGTATACTGTAAGATACGTCTTTTAGAACTATTTCTTTTATATTATTAGTAGGATTTTCATCAGGATATGCTCGATTTGTTGTGATGAATGTAACTTCATGACCTTCTTCAGCTAATTCTTTGATTAGAGAGTGAAAAACAGCTTGGTGGTTCAATAATGGTGTTGGTGCTACAACCAAAATTCGTGCTCCGTTCACTTTTGTGGCGAAAATTGTCAAAATAGCGTATGTAATAAACCACATCTTGACGAAAACTGGCTGATTCAAGGTGAATTTCTTTTGCTGTTTATAGTTTGAATGAATCTTTGCCATGTTGCAGTGGTTCTGTATGTGTTTTTTGAAATGAATTTCGAAACTGGATGTTTTCTATGTATTAAGTATAAGTATGTATTTACAAAATAAAAGCAGTAACTATAATAATATGTATTATGAATGTGAAATGTTTAAAACAAAGAAAAAATAAGTTAAAAAAGCATTCTAATACATTTAGGTACTTTTTAGGGTTTCGTACAAACCCTTATAGTCTCACTTCGGTGTCCGTCTGTCTGTCTGTATTTAGAAGATATACCTAACCGAATTACGACAATTTTTAAGATATTTCGACTTAAGCCTGGGAATCAAAACCTACAGGCTACTTCCCGTTGCCCTAGAGACTTGAAATAAAAATTTGTAATTATTCATCAATTCATCACATTTCAAGAAAAATATTATGTTTATACTAATACTAACATAAGAAGTAGCTGAACTGTAGGCGATTTCCTATATTTCAACTACAAAATTAAATTGGATAGTTAGTTTGCGTTTAATTAACTGATTATTTGAATGCAGTTATTTATATTTTTCGGACCAGTAGGTATGGACAGGGCCGCGCCGACACCTTGTAGCGCCTGTGTGCGAAACCTATGAAGCGCCTCTTTTTTAACCTACTGCCAAAAGAGGAGGAGGATCCAAGTTCGGCTGTATATTTTTTTTTGAGAGATTTGATATAAGAGTTGTTTTTGAGGAAGATTGCCTATTGAGAGATGGTCACTTTATGCTCAGAACAGAATACGTGTTATAAAATATTATAAAAATAATTTCGATAACTACCGCGGCGCCCCTATTGTCTTGGCGCCTGTGAAGGCTAGGCGTATGCTGGGACGCAGCGCAGCACAGCACAGATTTAGCAGCGCAGGGCAGGCGAGACAGACATAGGCCTCGAGCGTATACTGAGAGAGACAGAGCGGGGCGCAGAGCAGAGCAGACACGTGTCAGCGTTGTCTGCGTCTCAGCATACGCTTAGCCTAAGTATGCGAGTTTACCTCGCTCTTAACAGGTTTGTTGTACTTAGCATTTTTGTAAAATGTAGTCAAGAGAAAAACACCACGCAAATTAAGAACCTTCTCTTAGTATTCTCTAACACTTGATTGACTCATTTATTTAAATAACCTGGATACGCAGTCCCACCCGTTACCATGATGACTGAAAAGTCTCCGAAACGTCTGCAATATGCCCGTCTAAATCTGTAAAAAATGGTTTTATTTTAACCTTCTTCTTTTTGAAATCGGTTAACAGAAAGATTCGACTTCTACTAATAACTACTGACTTGTGTGGTTACAAACCAAGTCAATATATGAACCCGCACGTGTTTTAAATAGGACAGTAGTGAATTCTAGATGACAAATGGTTTTTCGTAAACTAATAGAGTACCCTAATTACGACGGTAGCCATATTTGTGAGTACAGCTGTGAGCTATTTTACAATTTTATTGTAAATACGCATACAAATCATTGTAATTTTATACTTTGTCTGTACCGTGGTGGCCTAGTATATGGCATCACCTATTTTTAACACGCTTTTATAAGTTCGAAGGTATCTTCTATCAATGTATTAATTCTATCAATGTATTAATCTATGTAACGGAATCTTTCATCGCGATTTTAACCCGCTTGCGATAGTAGGATTGATTTGAAATTTTGTTCACATACCGGGACCGATGACAATGCAATTATTTAAATAGATATTGAGGATTTTCAAGCGTGTTTTTTAGTTTTTGAACTAAGCATATTATTGGTTAAGAGCTGGCTGGCTTAACATCAATATAAAAATATATAAGTCTGTTAAAGTTTGTTTAGAATTTATTATTCTTCCTTAAATTTACAAAAAGAACAATCCTATTGATCCATTCTATCTATTAAAAAAGCCGCATCAATATCCGTTGCGTAGTTTTTAAGTTATAAGCTCACATTGGGACATACATAGAAATATTATAACGACTTTGTTTTTAGGGTTCCGTACCCAAAGGGTAAAAACGGGACCCTATTACTGAGACTTCGCTGTCCGTCCGTCCGTCCGTCCGTCTGTCTGTCACCAGGCTGTATCTCAAGAACGGTGATAGCTAGAGAGTTGAAATTTTCACAGATGATGTATTTCTATTGCCGCTATAACAACAAATACTAAAAATAAAATAAAATAAATATTTAAGGGGGGCTCCCATACAACAAACATGATTTTTAGGGTTCCGTACCCAGTATCTCAAGAACGGTGATAGCTAGACAGTTGAAATTTTCACAGATGATGTATTTCTATTGCCGCTATAACAACAAATACTAAAAATAAAATAAAATAAATATTTAAGGGGGGCTCCCATACAACAAACATGATTTTTAGGGTTCCGTACGCAGTATCTCAAGAACGGTGACAGCTAGACAGTTGAAATTTTCACAGATGATGTATTTCTATTGCCGCTATAACAACAAATACTAAAAATAAAATAAAATAAATATTTAAGGGGGGCTCCCATACAACAAACATGATTTTTTTACCGTTTCTTGCTCGATACTAATAACGTTGCCTTATGTTGCATAGATAATGGCACGGAACCCTTCGTGCGCGAGTCCGACTCGCACTTGACCAATTATTTATTAATGCACTTATAAAAAGTATTTTTATGTAAGTAGGTATATTGTTATTATTTTGATGTTACAATCTTAACGCTCAGTTTGGGATTAGATGATGTGGTAATCGTGGTATATACTTTCAGAGTTATTGATAGAATTAGAATTAAAATAAGATAAATATATCGATTTATACGTAGTATTAATGTCAATACAATGCGGGCTGGAGGTGTACATTATGCAGGAGTAACCAACCTTTGGATCTTGTTTACTTCTTCTTTTGGCAGCCCGTTTATGTTACGGAATTGAGCATAGACCTCATCCTCTACTTTAGAAGAAATAATAGCTTACTTGTATATTTTTTTTATATTTAGCGTCGATGTTTATGATAAATTATGTGTAACTAGCTGTTGCCCGCACCTTCGTACGCTTAGAATTTAGAAACTAAACATAATTACATATACAAAAAGTCATGCTCTTGAACCACTCCATCTAATATCCAATAATTAAAGATGTAGATATTAATTGAATAATTAGGATAATAGAATTAAGTAAGACTATTTTGAATTATTGAAAATGTCAGAAAAAACTAAAATTATGTAAAATATAAAGAACCGTGGTAATAGAATGGAAGATGACGGAGTAATTGTCTAAATTAATGATTTTAAAATATTAATAATTGTCGTCACTGAAACTCGCAAAAATTTTAATAATTATAAGATTTAGTTATTTATGTATCTATAACTTTACATAATATAAAACAAAGTCGTTATTTTTGTATGTATGTCCCCATGTTAGCTTATATATGTATCTTCAAAACTACGCAACGGATTTTGATGCGGTTTTTTTAATAGACAGAATTGTGCGAGAGGATATCTTTTTTGTACAATTTATTAAGTTTTGGTTTATTCCACGCGTACGAAGTTGCGGGCAACAGCTAGTTAAGTATGTTACTGAACTGTATGTACTTACCAAAGTTTAATATAATTTTAATACCCACATAACTTCAGGTGCATTATCCCTGTGAGCAGCTGCGGCTGTGCCGCTGTCAGCTGCCTCGACCGTTACACTCGGCGCGTGCTACACTTACTATTATTATTACACTATACACATCAAGGGTAAGCAGATAGCGACATTTTTGAGAGTCTACAGCTGTAGAATGAAATGAATTAAAATTAAAATTAAAAAAAAAAAACCACGACGGGCCTCGTGGTCTAGTGGTTCATATAACGGACTGCCGTTCACGAGGTCTCGGGTTCGATTCCCGGTCAGGAAAATCATTTGTGTGATGTTTTTAATTGTCATACAAATGTTGGTACTGCGTCTGGGTGTTTACTATGTATTATAAGTATGTATTTACAAAAGAAAAGTAGTGTATGTATTATATCCGTATTCTGGTACCCATAACACAAGCATATAAGCTTAGCTTGGGACCAGAGGACGTTGTGTGAAATGTCCATGAATATTTATTTATTTATTTAAAAAAAAAAAAAAAACAATGGATCATGATTTTAAGAAGATACCAAAATAGCTTCGTGCATTTTTCTATGTACGAAGATTTCATTGTTTCTTTAGTTTGAATGGCTAGAGCTCTAATTTTTAAGTATATGTTTTTTCAATATATGATCTAGGATCGCATGAACTCAGAAACGCGATTGAAAAAAGTTTTCTCGATAGAAAATCTTGGCGAAACAACCTCTCAAATTTTTTATTTTTTTCATTTGTCGGTCTATTATCGCGTATTAACTAATGAAATAACTTTAAAAACATAGGTAACTATTATGTATAGAAACACGTAAATCAGAATTAAAATATATTTAGTAGATTTTGAGTAAATAGGAAAAGTATCCCTAATTCTTCATTTTCTGTGCCTACTGGCTGTGTTAATATGTACGTGTCGGCGATGATATACGATAATATTGATGTAGGCCCTTAACCGACTGAAACAAAAATAGCGTTTGCAGTCTTAAGATATTCTTAATATGTAAATATGTTATGAATTTAATAGCATGAGCATTTTGTCAGCCCTATTGTATTTCTCTTGATTATATTTTATGGTATTTTTTCTGTCTTGTGTATTCTTAAATGGTGCAAGTTCGTCATGCTCACTCAAATGTCTCGAAGTTGGTAGCGTTGCACGTCGGGTCGCACGGTTCCCTACAAAATGGTCGAGCTGTTCGGGGCTGATGTGTGTGATAGACTCGTGAACGGGTGCCTTCTGCTGGGACTGGTCAACTTGCTCTAACAAGGCAATCTTGTCTCTAAATTAGTTATTCGACATCATCCTCACACCCCTCCAATAATGTAAAATTATATTGAAAAAAAAGTATGAAGAGAATAGAAAAAAAAATTCCATGGTGTTTCTTGTCTGTACTTCTCCATAGGATTCGCGTTTGGAACAGACACCTAGTTTCTGAGGTTTCAAAAGAGCTTGTAAACATGCCAACTTGAAATAAAAAACTTTGACTTTGACTTTGAATAAATTAAGTAAAACGCAAATTACCTAGATTAGACACTATATACTACGCCCATAACCTGATCACAGAATTCACAGATAATGTAGTAGGTAAATTATATAGTTATACTTATTAATTGGTATCAGAAAAATAACCCAAGCTTTTTTGTTTCGTTGTGTACTTTATATTAAACTAGCTGTTGCCCGCGACTCCTTCCGCGTGGAATTTGGATTTTTTTTTTCGCATGATAAGGTAGCCTATGTAAGGACATATATAGGCTACCTTTTGAAAGGTCTCAGAGAGTCTCTCTCTTGAGAAAGGTCTCAGGGTCTAAAGATTGTCTGTGCCAAATTTCATCAAAATCGGTTGAGAGGTTTAAGCGGGTAAGCGTAACAGACAGACAGAGTTACTTTCGCATTTATAATATTAGTAGGGATGCTTGCTATATTAATTAAAATCGTTAGTCTGTAAAATACTACTTAATACTTCCACATTTTTTATAACAAGAAAGTTCAGTTAACATTGCTGAATTGTGTTATTAACACAATTAATTTTCATTTTTAGTTTAGTTCTGCACGTAGAATTGATACAAACGTCGCGATTGCCTAAATTATAGTCTAGAAATACGAAATAACAGTTAAACTGGTCTTAACGACATCAAGTACATCAACCCTCATCGTGTCACCCCTCGGCCCTCACGGACTTTCACGAAGCCCATTCAATAATTGCACAAATACTACATAATATATTCTATTAAATATTACCGCTGTTAAAATTTCAACCTTAAACAGTTTTAAAAACGTGTAAATTTCAATAAACCCTATAGACATCAAATAAAACCTTACATTTTACCGAACCATTACATTTTCTGTCTTATTATTCCTAAAAAAGGTTGGAAATAGAATAATGTAAATAATATTTAAATTTCGAGCCGGCACGCGCTGTTTGCAGGGGTGCGCATACGCTGTTTCCGATTAGGTTTTTTTTTTGAAAATGGAATTCTCTTTACAGTTGACGGTTGGACTTCAAACTATACAGACGTGTCTAAGTCATTCGATTAGTAATAATAATAATTGATATTTATTAATTTATAGTAAAGTAGTGTCTAGTATAGTGTACCTATGTAGTGTGTAAATAAATAACGATTCTATATTTTTCCTCTTTGTGAAGAATTTTTGTATTTGTGTAATTAAGTGTTTGTATAGAAATTAAGTGCCTGTAATGATGATACTTATTTTTTAATTAACTAAATATCTCTCGAATAGTGTCGATATAGTTAGGTATAGGTAGTATAAGTAACTTTAAGTTCAAGAAAAGCATTGGACCATAACGGTTTCGGTTCTGAACCACCCTTTTCTTATAAAACAGGAACTACGCATTACGCGCCGGGGAAAGAATACGCTTAGACAATGAATTCACCAAAAATAGTGTACAAATATTATTCAAATCCAGCTTTTTGCTCACAAAGCGAAATTGTATTTGGACAAAAATCATGTGTGACCAAAATCGTGTCACCGGACAGACAAAGAATGCCTCCTTTAGGAGCGAACTCTCCTAGAAAAGTTGAAAGTAGTAACAGAATCGTGAGGACTGATATATCAGATAACCCTTTAAGAATATCACCGGCTGGTTGTGCGAGAAATAGAGATGAACCACCTGAATTGCCGCCAAAACCACCTAAGTTTCATCCTAGACATTTTCAAAGACAGTCCTCTTTAATATATAAACCAACTCGAACTGTGAGATGTAGAACTAGGGGCGAAGATCTTGAAATGGCGCAGTTCAGACAGCAGAAGCAGAGTAGTTATGACAGACATAATCTTAGCGATGATGGTTTAGAAGACAGAGTTAATCATAGATACGAAGTGATACAAGATTTAGACGATATCATAGATTATTCACCAACAAAAAAGAGAATAATACAAGCAAAAGAAGAAGAAATAGAAGAGTATAACGTAGATGGACCTGATGAGCATGAATTAAAAGAAATTCCCACAGAAATTGTCAAAACAGTTAATGGAAAGACTCTTAAATATGCTATAGTTCCCGCTGATGATGATGAGGAACCTAAAATGGTTACTTTTACATCTCCAATGATGTCGAAAAAGAATTTAATTGCAACGCAAAAGCTTCATGAATTGTTGTCAACGCCAAGAAAGTTGAAGAGTTATGCTAGCCAGCCATCTGTTCGCATGACTCCAAATAGATCTGTTGACGCAAAATACGTAGAAACACCTAGAAAATTTGTGTCTAGTACTCCAACTAAGGGCGTAACTCCTTCCAAATCTTGTGCTAATTTGTCTTCAAGAACTAGTGCGGCTACTTCTCCAATATCACCGAAAGCACAACAGAAATTGAATTATGGAACGCCTGGCGAGTTTGATAGGCAAGATGTATTCGTTACAAGCTTTAGAGATAAAAGTAGCGATAGGAGCTTTGATGTAGAGAGAGAAAATAGCAGAGATAGAAGGGATTATGAAAGAAGAAGGGAGAGTCAAAAGAAGGATAGAAATACCGCTGTTATCATTCCAAGGTATGTACCAGGTATATTAGTACGTGGACTTAGTTTATTTCGCACGGATCTACTTATGTAGGCAGTCTAGATTAATTTTGATAAAAGTTTGTACGCACATGATAAGTTTTATGTTTTAATTCTTTATTTTCCTTCGCGTTAACCTAAGTTTGTAACTAACTTCATAATGATGGCGTGCGCGCGCATCCTTTACCTTTGTAACCAATTTGTAACTAACTGCATGGTGTCGGCTGTTTAGGTCGCGTAGTGCGTGAAACGTAATAAATTACTCTTAGTATTTTACTCTAATGCAAGCTAGAGAAGTAAAACTCCAAAACAAGCACTTACTTTGTAATTAATCCAGGTGAGATTCACATCTGTTAATTAGACAGGTGTCTATGGTCTAAGTAAGTTGTCTAACACCTGGCGCCACCTGTAATAACCTTCCTATAAAATGTAATCGGCTATACAGGTGTCTTTATTCTAATGCATTTTAAACTAGGTTTTTATGCGAAATCGTTGTTTACGCCGTCAGAGAGAGAGGTATAATTTTATTACGCTATTTATGTAATTATAATAGTTACTTATGTATGAGTTTTATTAATTTTTTACCAAAGGGTAAAACTCTGTTACTTCACTGTACGTCCGTTCGTCTGTCACCAATCTGTAGCCATACCTCACTATAGCAAGTTTTGTACCCAAATGGCTATACTACATACAATATATAATACAATTCGGCAATATAAACAAAACTTTTTTATTAGAAAAATCTGTACTACTAAAAACGTGCACAACGATATAACCAATACGTCATAGCTGTTGTCATTTTTAGTTAAGTTTAGTTTTGCACGTAGAATTGGTACCATGGTCAAGTTAGACTCGCACACACACGAAGGGTCCTTAAATTTTGATAGTACAGTGGAGTCTCGGTAATCCGGACCCTAGCTTATCCGGTGCACCCTGTACTCCGACATGGTCTATTAAGTATTTATTACTGAATACTTTTTTGATAATATGTATTCGCTAATGCATGATTGAACAAGTTACAACTTGTACGCACTGTCACTATTGTGCTCAACGCGTAGGGTATGGTTTTGATTCTGATTGCTTAGTTTGAATTTGATTACATGCCGATGAGGATAGTGGTGCGTGCGCATAGCGTGTGTTCATTATTTACTGTTCTTAGGCAGTACTCTATAATCCGACAAATTCGATAGTTCGACACTGCCCTGCAAAGTGTTTGTCGGACTACCGGAGTTCCAATGTATTTCGATTTATTTTTAGTGAAAAAGTGATTTCACCGACGACGTTAGAATTTAACACAAACGACGACATTGCCTTTATCACAAGCATTTTAAGCTTAATTTGGGCCCAGTATAATAGGAATATGGCCGTTTATCATCTAGTTATTTTTAAATTTTCCAGGATAGCCCCGCCTCCGTCAGTGTACTCTGATGAGACATACAAATCATTCTCCAGTTTGAAGAGTATAACCGGTGCTACTGCTTCTCTGACGATAGCAGCCCTCATGCTGACCATGTGTGGTGGACTCACTACTGGTCTTAGCTTCTATATGATGTATGCTGTAAGTATTCTTTGTCATTCTAGGTATTTTTTTCACACAGCGTGCTCTGGTCCCAAGCTAAGTTTATATGCTCGTGTTATGGGTAACAGAATACGGATAGACTACATATACTACTTTTTTTTTGTAAATACATACTTATTATACATAGAGACACCCAGACGCAGCACAAACATTTGTAGGATAATTATAAACATCACACAAACGATTGTCCTGAGCGGGAATCGAACCCGAGACCTCGTGAACGGTAGTCCGTTACATGAACCACTCGACCATGAAGCCCGTCTGAAGGTTATTACAGTATGTTATCTTTTAAGAACCCTCGGGAGGAAATGGGGCGGTGACACTTGTATTCTTAATCCGTCACTACACGGACACGAGTTGTTAAAAGGTCAAAAAACTCGAAAAGAAACGCTATGCCAACACGCCTGGTCAGCGCGGCACTGTAGACCATAATCTCCCCCAAAGTGGCGGAGGCTCGTGCCTAACTTTTTGACGTTAATGGGCTGGTGAGAGAGAGAGAAGTAAACATCTGTTAGTGAAACGCGCTATTTAGCCCGGCTGGTTTAAAGTTTGAAACTGGTCCTCTTATTGCGTGATGGAGTTGGGACTGAGGCCCCGACTTTTAAGTCACGAGGCCTTTGACTCCTGCCCAGTGGAGCAATTCCTTGCCAATTTCAATAATTGACTATTATTTCCTACATATTTAATACTTCGTGTGGTTTTTGATTAAGAATAAAAGTGTACCACCCCATTTTATCCGCAACCCTATGCCAACACGCGTGGTCAGCGTGGCATAACATAGTAGACCAAAAACTGGGAGGCTTTTTGTCTACTATGGAGGACTACTATGCGGACGGACTTACTACACTCCTAAAGTAACATAAAAAATATTATTATTCTCAATCTGTTACTTTCAGTTCGGCAGGCGCTACTATCTCGACTTCGAGGTACTGTCAGGTTTCACTTGCTTCATATTTGGTCTTCTTGGCTTCAGGAAGCGAAGACAACAGTTATTGCCTAACAGGAATTATATATCTGGTTAGTTGATAGGTACTTATTTTTATATCTTTTAAAAATAGCGGAAAAGTCAATATAGCCGAACGTATAACATTAACATCCTCGTTTTTTAAGTCGGTTAAAAATTTATTTACGATCTTTTTAGATACTATTGTAACCATTTCAGTCGAATTGCATAAAATTAAAAAGAAACCTATACTACTTTTCTTTTGTAATAGTAAATACATACTTACTACATATGTACTACGTACTTGTAATACGAGTACATAGTAAACACCCAGACGTAGTACCAACATTTGTATGACATTTATAAATATCACGCTAATGATTGTCCCGATCGGGAATTGAACTCGCGACCTTGTGAATTGCAGTCCGTTAAATGAACCACTAGACCACGAGACCTGTCCTTTCCTTCTAATATCTCCATAAATATACCTAGTGCTTCATTCCTGAAAGGTCGAATTCCTTCAACATTGTTATGAAATGAATGAACATACTTACTATTATATTAAGTTCATTCTAGTCCCTTGAGAAGTCCGAGGCTCTCTTTTTCCACGGGCCTCGGGCTAAGCCCCCCCGCGACTACAACATCGTAGTGGGAGGGGACTCCATCGTCGTCGGCTCCAAGATGAAATACTTGGGGCTGACGCTGGACAGCAGATGGAGGTTCGGCGAGCATTTCCGGGCGCTGGCGCCGAAGCTAGTGGCGTGCGCCGGTATGCTCGCCCGGTTGCTCCCAAATTGCGGGGGGGCCGGTAGTGTTGGCCGCCGCCTCTATAACGCGGTGGTGCGCTCGAAGACACTCCACGGAGCGCCCATCTGGGCGGCTGCGGCTCTCAGCGCCGAAAACACCACGCTGCTGCGGCGCGCGCAGCGTGTGATGGCGCAGAGAGCCGCATGTGCGTACCACACCGTGTCGCTGGAGGCGGCCTGCGTAATAGCCGGGAGCCTCCCATAGGACCTCGAGGCTGAGGTTCTGGCGCGGGTTCACCGAAGGAGGGCCCTGATGCGGCAGGCGAGACTATTCTCTCTCATCGGGGGCGGGCTCTATAGCCCGCCCCCGATGAGGTCGCTCGCTGGAGAGGCGAATTTCGCGATGTCGGTGGGCCGATAGATTGGAGGTTGTTTCGTCGGGCGCGCGGCTTCTCACGGCCGTGCGCCCCGTATTGCGTCACTGGGTCGAAGCGCCGCACCGGGTGCCGACCTACCATTTGACCCAGCTCCTCACAGGTCACGGCTGCTTTTCCAAGTACCTGTGGGAGCTGGTGAGAATGGAGTCGGCGCCCGACTGCAAGAGTTGCGCTTCCGGAGCCGTGGACACGGCCGAGCACACACTGGTCGTGTGCACAGCCTGGTCCGCCCAACGCGCCAGGCTCACTGACGGAATAGGCGTGAATTTGTCGCTGCCGGCCGTCATCGCTTCGATGGTCGGTAGCAAAGACTGTTGGGCCGCCGTCGCCTCTTTTGCATCCGAGGTGATGGCGAAAAGAGAAGCCCTGCGGGAGCAAGAGCGCTTGGGCGATACACTGCCCCCCCGCAGGGCCGCGGGTAGGGGTCGTTGACGCGCAATTGCCGGCGGCCCTCGCCCGCGAGGAGGCCACGCGCGGCAGGTCAGGGGACCTGTCGCGCCGTTAGTGGCGGACGACCTCTCGCCGAGTGTTCCGGCGAGAGCTGTCAGTCCGACGGGGGAGCACGTTGCCCACCCCGTCGCAGTGAGCCCCCACAACTAGGAGGCCCCGCGTGTCGGGTCGTGGTAATACCTGAGTAACTACCACGGCCCGGTAACGGGCGAGGAGAACACCGTAGGTTTAGTGGGTAGGCTGGGTCGAGAATTTCTCCCCGTGAGTCCCACACGACGTCCTCCGGCTGCCCCTGCAGTCGGGGGGTAAGTGCGTAAAAAGCATTCCTACGAAAAAAAAATATTATAAAAAAAAAGTTCATTCTAGTAAAACTAAGAAACGCAACTAGATATCTAATAAATATGTTTGTTTTTTCAGGTTACATAGTTCTATCATCATTCGCATTGCTGAGCGCATTCGGTCTACTTGTCTTACTTTGCGTCGAACCAAAACCTGGGACTCCATTGAACGACATCACTTCAGGAGCCGTCTGCGGTGTTAGCATCCTATGTCTATGTTTAGCGACAGCAGGAGTCTTAGCTTCATACTGCTGTGTTAAAGATCCACCTGATAATAGAGTAGGGACTACTAGATGGTATTAAAAGCCTAGGATATCTCTGACATCACTACCTACCTGTCATCCTATGGTAATGTTTAGCGACAGAAAAGACAAACAGACAGGAGTCATAAATCCATACATATTGTAGTGTCTTATGATGGAGCCGGACTATTTGATGGGTTTGCAAACCTGGGACATCTCTAAATGGAATCACTAGCAGTCTGTGGTACCAATTCTACGAGCACAACTAAACTTAACTAAAAAATGAAAATTTATAGTGTCATTAACACAATTCCGTAATATTAACTGAACTTTCTAATTTAAAAAATGTTTATTAAAGACTAACGATTATAATTAATTTAAAAGTGCACAACAAAATAGCCGAATAATCAAGATACAGCAATAGTTGTTTTAATTTTTTAGTTATATTTAGTTGTGCACCTGGAATCGGCCCCTATGTCGATAGCATCATAAGTCTATGTCCATATCTAGCGATAACAGGAGACCTATCAATGAGCTTGCTTCATTCTGCAGATAATAAGGCTACTTGATGGTACTAAAAGTAACAGAAGAATGGATAGAGTCGATATGTGGAGCCGATAATAAAAAAATTGGTCAAGTGCGAGTCAGACTCGCGCACGAAGGGTTCCGTACCATTATCTATGCAACATAAGGCAACGTTATTAGTATCGAGCAAGAAACGGTAAAAAAATCATGTTTGTTGTATGGGAGCCCCCCTTAAATATTTATTTTATTTTATTTTTAGTATTTGTTGTTATAGCGGCAATAGAAATACATCATCTGTGAAAATTTCAACTGTCTAGCTATCACCGTTCTTGAGATACTGCGTACGGAACCCTAAAAATCATGTTTGTTGTATGGGAGCCCCCCTTAAATATTTATTTTATTTTATTTTTAGTATTTGTTGTTATAGCGGCAATAGAAATACATAATCTGTGAAAATTTCAACTGTCTAGCTATCACCGTTCTTGAGATACTGGGTACAGAACCCTAAAAATCATGTTTGTTGTATGGGAGCCCACCTTAAATATTTATTTTATTTTATTTTTAGTATTTGTTGTTATAGCGGCAATAGAAATACATCATCTGTGAAAATTTCAACTCTCTAGCTATCACCGTCCTTGAGATACAGCCTGGTGACAGACGGACGGACGGACGGACGGACGGACGGACGGACGGACGGACGGACAGCGAAGTCTCAGTAATAGGGTCCCGTTTTTACCCTTTGGGTACGGAACCCTAAAAATATGTGTTTGTTAAAATATATAAATAATATTTAACTTAGATGTTTTTATTACTTCCTCCTTTAACCTTGCAAGATGTTTAAAGTTTCACCCACATACCGTATATAGGTGTATTATCTATGCACATACCTGCTCTACGTGATCTACATCTCCGCTGTTAGTATGTCGGTTACCTATATGCTTGTAATGGTAATAAACTATTACACTTTTTATATGATTAGTTTAATTAGGGCCAACCAAGGCTAAATACGAAATGTAATATGTATTTATTCAAAGAACGGCCAGATCTGAAACCTTAATCGAGTATCATAACCAGCGCTGGGACGCTTGAGAGCTCAGAAAAACAACGTGGTGACGTGAAACTTATATATTGGTGTATTATCGAAACGTATTTGTGTAATACGAAAAACGAAACGTATTTACTCCTAAAATTACGTTTCGTTTTGCACACAAATTATTGTACACAACAAACACAACGGTCAGCGACTGTCATATCTATGCGTCAACAACATTATGTTCCAGTTACAGATTTTGAAATTAAAGTTGAGCATTATAATATTTTGGTCCCTAACCCTCTTCAATAATTTGTATAGTACTGTCTCTTTCAGTTTCTTAGCTGAATAAAATCTGCACAAGCTTTGCTAATTGAACTATCGTCTGACTGTGATTTATTTTCGTGTATTGTGCTAAATTGATAACAATTGAACTGTTTGATAACAATTAGTAATTAGTATAATTTTCAAATGAGATGTAACATAGATTGATGTATTTATAGAAACGAGTGCATTTACGGTTACGCCCAACAAGTTATGCATTTTATAATTTAAGATAAAGTGTTTTTATTACTTGAAAACAAGTAGGTGAGTAGTCTTTGTGTTTAGATTTTTATTACGTTTTTGTATTATACACGTTCTCTTGTGACTCAAGTTTACGTTCTTTATGAATGACATAAAAAGTATTAGCGTTAATAACTCACGACTTGGTTCGAGAAGGTTGTATTAAGGTTTTTTTTCATTAGTGTTGTAGGGGAGGCAAAGACAATCTGTTGTCTGCTAGATTTTCTTTTTCGTTAAAATACCACATGTGATTCATTGAATTTCTCGTTAAATAAATACATTTATTTAGCATAAACATTTTAAAAACAGCTATTTAAAATAATGTTTTGTGAGCTGTTTGAAAATATACACCATTGCTTATGTTAGTAAATTAAAATTTCTCAAGCTTATTGTTTACCTAACTAGCTAGCTGCCCCACTTTGCCTGGGTAAAACTTGATTTTACTGTAGAATTTATTAACATCCTTTCTATGTTAATGTTTATGTTGTGAAAGTAGTAATTATGTAAAATTTATAGTTAGTCAGGTGTATAATTTTGAAAATGTAGCGTTTAGCCACAGGTAAAAACAAATTAAGAGAGAGAGTGAGAGAGTCTGTGAGAGACGGAAAACTCGAAAATAAACCCTGTGCCAAAATGTCTGGTCAGCGCAGCACAGGTGACCATAATCCCTCCTAAAGTGAAGGAGGCATGTGAGGCTGGAGAGAGAGAAACATGACATAAAATTTCATATTTTAAATATCAAATTCCTGACAGTGTTTCTGACACTGGAAGAACATTGCTGATGACATACTTACAGACTATATCTTTCTCTGATGTCCTCCTCTATCCCTGTCCTCCAGTATTTCCACTAACCCTGTTACCTAACCCTAAACTACTGGACATGGACCTTCTATGGGGAAGGCCCATGTTCAACAGTCGACGGAGAGAGGCTGAAGGACGGATGCTGCTAAAACAATAAATACCTAAAATCAGAATCTATCCTAATATTATAAAGCTGACGAGTTTATTATGTTTGAAGGCACTAATCTAAGGAACCACTTATCCAATTTGAAAAATTCTTTCAGTATTGGATAGTACATTTATCGATGAAGGCTATAGGCTATATATAATCAAATTGCGACCAATAAGAGCGAAGCATTAGTGAAATTGTAAAAATGGGAATAATTTTCTTTAATTCCATGTGTAGGAAGTCATCAACAACAATTAGTAATTGGATAAAGAGGATGAGAACTATTAATTGATACGAAAGAACAAAGTAACAATGTGTTTATTACCTTTAATGTGTGAGAGATAAGGGCATAGGGCAAGGACAGCCAACGACTGTATGCCTTATCATTCAGTTATTTCCTTTTATGATAACAATGTTTGTTACTTGAGGCCCAATGCCTCATGACGTTATTATAAACTAGCTGTTGCTCGCGACTTCGTACGTGTGGAATTTTGCAAACAAATGATATTATACCACTAATGCAGAGCACACCACACAAGTATTTCGATAATTTTCACCGTTTTTGCAACATTTATCACTTATGCTCCGCTTCTTTTAGTCGCAGCGTGATGTTATATATATAGCCTATAGCCTTCCTAGATAAATATACTAACCAACGCTGAAAGAAATTTTCAAATCGGACTAACGGTTCCTGAGATTAGCGCATTTAAACAAACAAACTCTTCAGCCTTATAATATCAGTACCTATAGATTAGTATAGATAGAATACTTTTCTTTGGTAAATACATAGTTATGACTCATAATAAACACGAAAACCCGGTAGAAACATTTGTATGACGATTGATTGTTCCATGCGGTAATCGAACTCGTAAACGCCCGTCAAATTATTGAATGGTTGGACAGATGGATTCTTTATTTTCGAACTATAACAAAATATGTTGATATACTTTCTTTGTGGTAATCGGCTGAATTATACGGGAATAACCGAACTGTCAACAATAAGAGCTTTATTTTTTCTTTATCATTATAATACTTATAATGTTAAGCTTATTCATAAATAGGCACTATTTCTCAAACATTTGTAGTTGACCCCATTGTAACATAATTTTACAAATTTAATTTCCTTTAAGTATATTATTTTCGACGGACCTCGTGGTGGAGTGGTTTATATAACGGACTGCCAATCTTGAGGTCTCGGGTTCGATTCCCGGTCAGGACAATAATTTGTATGATGTTTTTAATTGTCATACAAATGTTTGTAATGCGTCTGGGTGTTAACTATGTATTATAATTAGTATGTATTTACAAAAGAAAAGTAGTTTATGTATTATATCCGTATTCTGGTACCCATAACACAAGCATATAAGCTTAGCTTGGGACCAGAGGATGTTGTGTAAAATGTCTATGAATATTTATTTATTTATTTTTTTTCTGTATGGTCCTTTGTGAGAGATGGGAAGCTTGAAAATAATCCGTATACCAACAGACCTTGACAGCGCGGCTCAGTAGATTATAATTCTTCCCAAAGTGGAAGAAGCCCTTGTCCAGCAGTTGATGATTACGGGTGGGACCGAGCTATAAGTGCCCTCTATGATCAATCCGATAAAAGTGGTTTATTTGACATTCTTTATCGGTATATTAAGTTACCGCTTCTTCAGCGTAATAATATAAAAACCGGTCAAGTACGCTGGACTTGTACATGAAAGGTGCTATTTCGTAACGTTATTATCGTAATATATTCGTCATACCAACCCAAAACAACACCAAACGACGGGAAAAGAGCAGGAAAATAATGATGATGAGTATTTGTTGTTGTAACATCAATTGATATGCACAAACTATGAAAAACTTTTACTAGCCAGAAGAAGGGACAGCCAAGTCTCAGTAATAAGCTCTCGTATTTCCTTTTGGTACGTAAAAATTATATACTATATAAACAGTAGTGGAGTTCTATGGGGGAGGCCTATGTCCAGCAGTGGACTGAGAAAGGTTGATGGATGGATGGACGTCAAAAATAAAACGTTGACTATCTTTAGGGTAGTTATATACTGTATACGTTTTCTAGGAAGGGCTGCACGCAAATCGTAAAATTCATTCAATTTTCCCTAACTCGCCAAAAGATCAAAAATTTTTAAATAAAGAATTGGGATCTGAAGAGGTTTTTGTAAATGGTATGTGGCTTAAAGATTGAGAAAGATTGTTTAATTATTGTTAAAGACTTCTTTGTAAGTTGATAGTCGTAATTAGGATCTCGGCTAAGTTTTAAGTTTAGTTAGTTATTGAACTAAATTTAGTTATGAGTAGTTCGTCTTCATTTTCATCTTTAAGAACACATTCTTCTTATGGTATTTATAACTTTTTTTATATGCCTTGCTATCAAGGAAGGGATTAATATGGATAAATATTAAAAAGTCGTAAATGTCAATTAGGATTCATATTACTAACCTAAGTACAAAAGTACAAAAGAATTAACTATGTTTGTTTATTTGTCAGTGACTACCACCAGAATGTCTGACCCACACATCCGAGAGGCGGCGGAGTCGCTGTTGAGCAGTGTCAGCCCACATAACAGAACGTTAAGTAAGTTTGTCTTTGTTACATAACAAATACATCTTTGAATTATAAATAGACAATACAATACACTATACAAATAAATATTATATGCCGAGCCTCGTGGTTAAGTGGTTCATGTAACGGACTGCCGTTTACGAGGACGCGGGTTTGATTCCCGAACGGGTCAATCATTTGTGTGATTTTTATAATTATCATAAAAATGTTTGTTTTGCGTCGGGGTGTTTTCTATGAATAATAAGTATGTATTTACAAAAGAAAAGTAGTATATATGTTATGGCTTAAGCCCGAAGTGCGGCTAGATTTAGTTTTAGCCCGCGAAACCTTGATCCAGCCGCACTTCGGGCTTTAGCCGTGTCATATTTTATATGTAACTAGCTGACCCGGCAAACGTTGTTTTGCAAATGTCATTGGGTGGAGATGTTTGAAAAATAGATAGTAGCCCATTCTCAGACCTACTGAATACGCATGTAAAATTTCATAAAAATCGGTCAAGCCGTTTCGGAGGAGTACGGTAACTAACACTGTGACACGTGAATTTTATATATAAGAAGATATATCCGTATTCTGGTACCCATACCACAAGTATATGTATAATCTTAGCTTAGGACTAGAAGACGTTCATGAATATTTATTCAGTAAAATGCCTATTTCCAGCTCATTCAGTAAACCTGGTGTCAGAAGACCTGGTGGCAGGTCACAGGCCACAAGGGAAGATGTCTACTGTTAGAAGGTTCTTTTGTCTGTTTGTTACGTTCGATCTACTATTCACTAGTTTGATGTGGCTCATATGTGTTATGGTAAGTTTGTTCACCTGTCTATTTATAAACCTTGGTATGTGTTTTTACTGTTTTTAGGGCGTAACCCTAAAAGGTAAAAGGAAACTATTACTGTATTAAGACTTAGCTGTCCATCTGTCCGTCAACCGGCTTATGTATATCAGTCGACGTTGCAACAACAAATATTCATTATCACCATTCGCCTGCCCTTATCCTTTATGATATTCGGTGATAATAACGGTATCAAACCCTTCGTAGCGTATGCGATTGCAACTCGTACTTGACCAATTTTTCTATAGTTTTAACACGCTTTTATTAACTTGGTACGTATATAATCAATCTATGTAACCGAATCTTTGAAAATAGTTTTGCCATTACTTGCAGTAGTCGGATTGATCTAAAATTTATCATATAATCTGGGAGCCAAGTCAAATGAATTGTGTCACAATGATAGTTCAATGACACCATTATATCCACAAAAAATTAACAGTAGACTACCAAAGTTGATAAAATGCGCCACTAGTCAATCTATTATTGCATTTGTTGATTGCATAACAGCTAATTTTATCAACTTTGGTAAAAGTTTATAAAATGCGCCACTAATAAAGTTATTGCATTTGTTGATTGCATAATAGCGAATTTTATCAAGTTTGGTAGTCTATTGTTAATTTTTTGTCACAAATGATACCATTCAATTGAACTTTCATTGTGACACCATTGAATATTGAATAGCAGACTTGAGATGATGACAATGCAATAATTAAGCAGGATTTCACAGAACGCCATACGAACTGAATGTAATAATTTAAAAAATATCTTATGATGCCGTGTTTTTTTGGTTATCTATAAATTTACTAGTTTTTGATTGCTAAGACTTCATTGTTTGTTCTTCCGTCTGTCCATCTGTCCATTCGTCTTACTACTTACGTAACTTGTATCTTATAAATTTTGATAGCCATAGACTATGGCTATAACTATGGCTTATCCGATCCGTGAGGTGACGGATTGAGAATACAAGTGTCACCACGCCATCTCTTCCCAAGGGTGCTGTAAAAGTCAGCTAAGAGACGGAAAACTCGAAAATAAACGCTGTGCCAACACGCCTGTTCAGCGCGGCACAGTAGACCATAATCCCAATGGTGGGACGTAAATGGGCTGGAGAGAGACTATGGCTATAGAGTTGAAATTATCACAAATTGTATTTCTCTTGTCGCTACTACACATTTTGTTTCTATATTGGTGCCGATTCTGAGCGCACAACTAAACTTAACTTAACTAAAAAATTAAAATTGATAGTGTCATTATCACAATTCGGCAATGTTTACTGAAGTTTCTTATAATTAAAATTGTGTATTATAGACTATTGACTTTAATTAATATAAAATGTGTATAACGAAATAGCAAGTAGTAGCTATATTGACACTACTAATTTTCATTTTTAGTTAAGTTAAGTTTAGTTGTGTACCTAGAATTGGTACCATTTTCTAATTATTATTGTGTTTATAATTTCAGATGCGCGGTGAAACTTTACGTATGATATTTGATTCAGAGATCATTCATTATGATGTTACAACATCACTGTTTGATATTGTAATGGTGGCTGTTAGCAGATTCATAGTATTATTACTATTCTACGCAATATTATATATTAATAATTGGAGTATTATTGCGGTGAGTCTATAAATATTTACCTAGCTGTTGCCCGCGACCTCGTATACGTGGAGTTTAGAAAATGTTCCCTTTTTTTTTACAACATTTTTCACTACTGCTTCGCTTCTTTTGATCGCAGCGTGATGTTCTATAGCCTATAGCTTTCCTCGACAAATTTACTATCCAACACTGAAAGAATTTTTCAAATCGCACCAATGATTCCTGAGATTAGCGCGTTCAAACAAACAAACTCTTCAGCTTTATAATAAATAAATATTCATGGACATTTCACACAACGTCCTCTGGTCCCAAGCTAAGCTTATATGCTTGTGTTATGGGTACCAGAATACGGATAGAATACATATACTACTTTTCTTTTGTAAATACATACTTAAAATACATAGAAACACCCAGACGCAGTACAAACATTTGTATGACAATTAGAAAAATCACACAAATGATTGTCCCGAGCGGGAATCGAACCCGAGACCTCGTGAACGGCAGTCCGTTACATGAACCACTAGACCACGAAGTCCGTAAAAATAATATTAGTATAGATTGCACAGATTTAGCAAATAGAGGGTACGTGTTCAATCTTGAAGACATGTAAATTTAGCCTGGCTAATTCGTACTCATCATCATTCTCTTACCCTTATCCCATTGTTTGTGGTCCCGTTATTTGGTGTTATTTGGGATCGGTATAACGACTATGTCGTCCGTGTGGTGACGGATTAAGAAAACAAGTGTCACCACCAAATTTATTACCAAAGGTGCTGTAAAAGTCATATTAGTAGGAGGGATTGCTAAGACTTCATTGTTTGTTCTTCCGTCTGTCCATCTGCCCATTCGTATTACTACTTACGTAACTTGTATCTTATAAATTTTGATAGCCATAGACTATGGCTATAACTATGGCTTATCCGTGAGGTGACGGATTAAGAATACAAGTGTCACCACGCCATCTCTTCCCAAGGGTGCTGTAAAAGTCAGCTAAGGGATATTGCACACAGATAACATCTTCTGTGAGAGACGGAAAACTCGGCTCTAAACCCTGTGCCAACGCGCGGCACAGTAGACCATCATCCCTCCCAAAGTGGAGGAGGCCCGTGCTCAACAGTGGGACGTAAATGGGCTGGAGAGGAGAGGAAATCGTACTTCGTAAACTAATAACGTATAGCCTATATCAGAGACACACATAGATACATATTTTACGCACACATAAATATTTATGTAGCTTCAAGCCGGCTGAGTGATGTAGGATGCTCCATCTGATAAATCTGTGGGTTTCGGCCGTGGCTTCAGTTTCGGCCGTGGCTTCAGTTTCGGCCGATACCGAAACCGCACGTGAGTTTCGGTTTCGGCCAAGTATAAAATTTCTTAAAATACTGATTTTTGCATTAATTTGTGCATGAAATGGAGACACAAATATTAAGTTTGTTGGAATCATTTATTTAATATAATTTAATAAAATATTAATATCACTTTTATTTTTTTTTAAATTATGTTGTCATAATTCCCGAACAGGGCCGTCAAAGCGTTGCCGCGGAAAACGAAGTTAGGCGAGCGTGGGTGTACGTTTTGGCAAAAGTTTCGGCCGATTTTGGCCGAAACTGAAACTGCCGCCGAAACTTGATTTTTAGCCGAAATTTTAAACATTTTTTTTGTTTCAGCTATCAACAGGTTGTACATGTGCGTTTTTAATAGCTAAAGTGTTCGTTTTTGACGTAAGTATTTTTTTTATTTAATATTTACCTGTTGCCCGTATCGTCGATCGCCTGATATTTAGGACATTTTCCCCGTTTTTTGCATTATCTTTCGCTGCTGCTACGCTCCTATTGGTCGTAGCGTGATGTTATATAGCCTGTAGCCTTCCTCGATAAATATACTGTCCAACACTGAAATAATTTTTCAATTCAGACCAGTAGTTCCTGAGATTAGCGCGTTCAAACAAACAAACTTCAGCTTTATTAGTATAGAGCAGGAGTGGCCAACAAGTCGATCGCGCGATCATTTTTGGTCGATCACTCGCATGTTCCATGAGGGGACGCATTCAATGCCAAATGTTTCTAGTACTTGATACAGGAATGAACACGTACGCAGCTCATGCTTCGAGTAGGGAGACGTTCAGCGTGACCACTTTTAGTAGTTTTTTACTATTTTCAAGAGTGCACAGCGGTATAAAAGCACATTGCGTAAACGTCCCCCTTCTTACCTAAGTAATAGGTCGATCGAGACTCAATTTTAAAATAAAAAGTAGATCTTATGTGCACAAAAGTTGGCCACACCTGATATAGAGTATAGATAATAACGTACTAATCCCAATGTATGTTCCCAACAGTGGCCTCACGCTGTAGAGCCTGTGTACGAGGTGTTCCTAATATTGACTTCGTTCACATTATCGTGGGGAGAGGCATGGTTCTTGGACTTCAGGGTATTACCCCAGGAGTTGCAGGCGAAACAGATCATGGAATCATTTGGTGAGTACATCATGTATAATACTCCAATCTGTTCAGTTATGCTTCAAAAATATGACATTATAGTGTATGATAAGATGAGTATATTTTGACGGGCTTCGTGGCCTAGTGGTTTATGTAACGGACTGCCGTTCACGAGGCCACGGGTTCGATTCCCGCACGGGATAATCATTTGTGTGATATTTATAATTTTCATACAAATTTTTGTACTGCGTCTGGATGTTTCGATGTATTATAAGATTTATAAGTACGTATTTATAATAGAAATATGCGTATTATATCCGTATTCTGGTACTCGTAACACAAGCTTAGCTTAGGACCAGACGTGTGAAATGTCCATGAATTGTATATTTATATATGTACTTATATACAGGGTGTCCCAAAAGTCAACGTCCAACCGAAAACCCAAGCTAGGCCTAGTTGTGGGGGCTCTCAAAAAAAAAAGAAAAAAAAATCTATCTCATGTAGTTTCGAAATGACAGCCATTTTTCTTAAATTGACACCCTGTGACGAGTTTACGACTACTGGGGCTACAAATGAGCTCTTTTATAATTTTATTTTTGTGTGGAGTAGTCTTAAGTGATGCTCCTACAAATTCCAATTCATCATTTGCACACAACTTCATTGGAATTTCAGAAAATATCCGTTTTATACCGAACCATGACGTGAAAATGACTACATCACTAAACTTTGACAGTCTGTACTGAAAAAAAAATCTACTATGCAATTTCGGCAAGTGCCCTTAAAAGTTGGCGCATTTAATGGGCTTTCCAAAATGGTATAATACTTACTAAATTATTTCTTAGACGACGAGAAAAAAAAAATTAAGAAAGTCGATATTTAGCTTATTATTAGTTAGTCATAAAACTTTCTCAAAATTATTCTAATATCATCTAGGCGTTCTGTAAGGTGTAATTAAAGAAAGAGACGAAGAAAAGTTAGAGCGGGATAGTGACGCTACTAAAAGAAAGAGACGAAGAAATGTTAGAGCGGGACGGAGAGTGACGCTACTTGGTGTCAGTGAATTTTTGGGATTGTTTAAATAAAAGTCAATTATTAAAAATCGAATGTTTATTTAAATCATATCAAATGTTCAAATTGCTTGCCATCAGCGCGTATGCACGCCCTACACCTTCTTAAAAACGATCGTGTAATCTGGCGGGCGAAACGTCTGGAATTGATGTGATCAGCGGCATCTTGAATTCTCTGACGCAGTTCCTCTAAATTTTCAATTGGTTTTTGGTAAACAATTTCTTTGACCGTTCCCCAATAAAAAAAATCAATAGGATTTAAATCCGGGGAACGGGGGGGCCACGTGATCTGACCGGATCGACCAATCCACCTATTTGGATATTCTTGATTAAGGAATTCTCTTACTGGGCGCGCATAGTGTGCCGGACAGCCATCTTGCTGGAACCACATGTCTCGATAAATGCTAAGTGGCACGTCTTCTAACAAATTGGGTAACTGATGTTGTAAAAAGTCCAAATAAGCTGCCCCATCGAGGTTTTCTGGCAGTTCAAAAGGCCCAATAATGGATCCATTTAAGATCCCAGTCCACATGTTTATTTTAAAGCGGTACTGTGACCTATCTTCGCGCATCAAATGTGGATTTTCGACGTGCCACTCGTGCAAATTATGCAAATTCATGTATCCGTCTTTTTTGAAGGTCGATTCATCAGTCCAAAGAATTTTACGCAAGAATTCTGGATCTGCTCTGTGCCTTTCGAGCATTGATTGACAAAATAAAATCCTGCTAGGATAATCACGGGGTAGCAAAGTTTGTACCCGTTGCATGTGGTACGGATGCAATTCGTTTCTCTTCAGTATCCGATGTGCTGTACTTTTAGGTACCCCCAGACTTTGCTCGATTCCACGTACTGAGATACTCGGTTCTCTGCAATTGCATTTAGGACATCTTCTTCATAAGGCACGACGGTTCTTCCCACTCTAGTAGCTCGAGTAGGAAGTTGATTTTCTGATAATAAACGGTGCACATTTACAAAAACTCGATGATCTGGGTGACGCTCGGCATTCGGATATCTCTCACGGTAGAGTCGAGCTGCAGCTCTAGCATTGCACCTACATTCCCCATAAATAAGGTGCATGTTTGCATATTCCTCTGCAGAGTACAAGAAAGGCATTTTCTTACAAAAACAGTCCAGGAGAAAGCCAAGTTCGTCAGAAACGGTTCGAAAACAAATCCAAGTCACACGCAATCAAGTCCAGTAAACAGAGCCAAGGTTGTAAGCACGAAATAAATACAAACGAATACAAAAAGATGCGCAGTAAACGAAGGCACGAAACGTACTGAATTATTGTACGTATACCACGTTGTTGTATTAGCGTGCTATCTGTTTCACCCACACTAGCCAAAATGTCAATTTCGTCTCGCTCACACATTGTAGAAAGATTCACTGACACCAAGTAGCGTCACTCTCCGTCCCGCTCTAACATTTCTTCGTCTCTTTCTTTTAGTAGCGTCACTATCCCGCTCTAACTTTTCTTCGTCTCTTTCTTTAATTACACCTTACAGAACGCCTAGATGATATTAGAATAATTTTGAGAAAGTTTTATGACTAACTAATAATAAGCTAAATATCGACTTTCTTAATATTTTTTTTCTCGTCGTCTAAGAAATAATTTAGTAAGTATTATACCATTTTGGAAAGCCCATTAAATGCGCCAACTTTTAAGGGCACTTGCCGAAATTGCATAGTAGATTTTTTTTTCAGTACAGACTGTCAAAGTTTAGTGATGTAGTCATTTTCACGTCATGGTTCGGTATAAAACGGATATTTTCTGAAATTCCAATGAAGTTGTGTGCAAATGATGAATTGGAATTTGTAGGAGCATCACTTAAGACGACTCCACACAAAAATAAAATTACAAAAGAGCTCATTTGCAGCCCCAGTAGTCGTAAACTCGTCACAGGGTGTCAATTTAAGAAAAATGGCTGTCATTTCGAAACTACATGAGATAGATTTTTTTTTCTTTTTTTTTGAGAGCCCCAACAACTAGGCCTAGCTTAGGTTTTCGGTTGGACGTTGACTTTTGGGACACCCTGTATAACTACTATTTTTGGTCTAAACAGCCATGGTTATTGAAAAGTTTCCGAAACGTCGGGCTAGTTTTAAAATACGTCTAAATGCTTGAATAGTGGTTACAACATTTATTTTTCTTATTTAGTCCATGGTCACGGAGCTACATCAGAAAGAACACCATTACTTCATCCATCCCACGTTGCTGATGGAAGACATTCGTACGCTGAATCAACTGTTAAGTGGTTCTCTCCCGTTGAAACTCCTGAATCAAGTCCTAGGATAAGAAGACCGGGAGAACAGATTATATTGACTACAGAACAGGTATGTTAATTTTATATGTATACTAGCAGTTGCCTGCTACTCCGTACGCGTGGAATTTTAAATCCCCATATATTTTTTCACCGTTTAAACCTTCCTTGGACTTTCACGAATATTTCAAGACCAAAATCAGCAAAATTGGCCCAGCCGTTCTCGAGTTTTAGCGAGACTAACGAACAGCAATAGATTTTTATACAACGTGTTGTAGAAAGGTGTAGTCATAATTTAAAATTGGCTCAGATAGGCCTTAAATATTGTAAATATTACAGATACATAGAAAAATACAGTTGGTAAGTTTTTTTTGTTTATTGCCTACTATTAAATAACTACCAGAAACGCATCAATTATGAGATTTTTACGGTTTATTAAATGCGATTGAACCTTACATAAAAGATGAGCTCATAGTAGTGTTGTATTTAAAGAAGATCAATTAATTTAATAAATTAATTAAACTTTTATGAACACATAAAAGTCATAATATAACTAGTATTTGTAATTTCATCCATGCCTAGTGCCTAGTCGCCGGCCATGTGTAACGATGGTCAAATATGACTATGAAACACGTTGTATATAAGAAAGAAGAGTAGTTTTTGCCCGCAACTTGACGGGCTTCGTGGTCTAGTGGTTTATATAACGGACAGCCGTTCACGAGGTCGCGGGTTCGATTCCCGCCTCGGACATTCATTTGTGTGATGTTTATAAATATCATACAAATATTTGTTCTGCGTCTGGGTGTTTACTATGTATAATAAGTATGTATTTACAAAAGAAAAGTAGTTTATGTATTCTATCCGTATTCTGGTACCCATAACACAAGCATAATAAGCTTAGCTTGGGACCAGAGGACGTTGTGTGAAATGTCCATAAATATTTATATTTATTTATATTATAACTACGGACGCGTGGAATTTAAAAACCAAACTTTAACAAATTATACAAAAAAGCAATAGTCTTGAACCACTTTATTTATTTCTAGCGTCTACCCACGGCTCCGCTCGTATTAGTCTCTGAACGGAATTTGAAATTGCTCCAATCAAAACTATAAAGAACTGAATTTAATTCTAAAATTCGATGCTGTAATCATTAGAAAAATTAACATTAAAATCGACACGAAATCTCTGGAACTACAGCGTCTCTATAAATAAAATATAATTGTTGGGACTAAGTATCATACAAGGAGTTTCTATTCCAAGCTACCGCTTTAATCGAATGTGTCAAAGTCTGGGATTAAAACCGTCTTAGCCAAATTAAAAGAAAAAAAAATTGTTTTGGAATGTTACTTTGAATTAAGAAATTTATTAATTTGTGTATTTAAAAAATCTCCTTCATTTGTTGTCCTATCCTGTTAGGTACGCGACGTTGGCGAAATTGTATAATACAAAAGCCATACACTAAAAGAATAAGAAATTTAATGTTTAAAGAGACACATAGTCGCAGTCAGAAGACCAGTGTTAGTATAGGACATTAGTAGCCTATCATAAGATTAATATATTCGTGTTCAAAGTACATCGGAACTGACCCCAAGGACATTACAATAAGCTGACAATTAATAACAATTGATCATCTCGTTCAAATTCACCGACATTAACTCGATTAGATAGAGAGCACGTTACTATAACAGTCACGTCATTTATTTTGGCATTGATTAGTTAAAACAGGTGCTTATTAAAAACCGAACAAGTACGGCTAAGACTCGCCTGTGAAAGGTTAACTACCATTAGTATCATAATTTATATTCTTTATTATTCCGTCGAGCTTCGTGGTCTAGTGTTTCATGTAACGGACTGCCAAACACCAGGTCTCGGGTTCGATTCCCGCTCGGGACAATCATTTGTGTTATCTTTATAATCGTCATACAAATGTTTGTACTGTGTCTGGATGTTTCTATGTATTATTAGTATGTATTTGCAAAAGAAAAGTATGTTTATGTAGTATATCTGCATTCTGGTAGCCATAACACAAGACCAGCTTGGGACAAGAGGAAGTTGTGTGAAATGGACATGAAAAAAAAAATTCGTCATACGCCAAAATAATGTCATAACATCAATTTACACAGAAAATGTTTGTTGCGAGCACCCTTAAATATTTATTATAATTCTGGTTTTTAGTATTTGTTGTTATAGCATTAACATATATACATCTGTGATAATTTCAACTCTAGTCTCTAGCTATCATCGTGATAGACGGGTGAATAGCGAAGTCTCAGTAATGAGATCCCGTTTTACCTTTTGACACGTAATTCTAAAACATTCGATTCTTGTAAAGGAAATATCACATTTTTTCGTGATTAAAAGTAGCCTATAACATAATAAAGAATGTAACATATTATAATACCTATCATTCAAATCTATTATGCCGTTGAGAGCTTGAAATTTCAACAAACATATTCACACAGATACAGTTTTAGTTTTAAACTTTTTAGTTTTATTGACGTCTTTTTCTTCCTGCCCTTATCCCAAGCTACTTGGGGTCGTCGCAGTACGTTTTTTAACACGCTTATATTAAATAAACTAAATTATAGTGGAAAAAATGATAAGCATGAGCGGGACTTGAACCCACGACCTCGGAATACGTTACGTTGCTCTCCCATCTGAGCTATAATTTAGTTTATTTAGTAAAAGCATAGCAAGTCAATTGCAAAATTAATAAATTAACGCTTATATTAGTTCGGTACGTATCTATCAATGTATTAATCTATGTCACGAATCTTTGAAAGTGATTTTCACCCACTTGCAGTAGTCTGATTGATCTGAAATTTTGCACGTATATATATCTAGGACCGATGACAATGCATTAATTTAAAAAAAATGTTCAGGATTTTCAAGCGTGTTCTTTTGGTTTTTAAACTAAGTAGATTATTAATGACATAATTCTCAATATTACGAGCTCTCTGTCTATTAATAAACAAGTATTATACATAGGTAGATTATTTGTTTATTAATTATAACAAAGTTTGACTTTAATCAATGGATTAAAGTCAAACCGCACTTGGTATTTAATGAAATGGTAAGTGGTATTAGTAATTTTTAATAATGAATCTATATGTAACTAACTGTTGACCGCGTCTTCGTACGCGTGGAATTTGGAGTAAAATTATACACACTTTATTTGCGTTTGGAAAATTTGTCTTCGTGTTTTTTCATAGGCTTTAGACGGTTTAATAGTTTTGATGTAACAAACTGACATACAGATGGAATAAGCATCCTTACTTATTATAAAACAAAGTTGTTATTTTTGTTTGTATGTCCCTACGTGAGTTTATATCTTCAAAACTACGTAACGGATTTTGATGCGGTTTTTTAATACATAAGAGTGGCTCAAGCTTGATGGCTTTAATTCCATACGTATAAAGTTGTGAGCGATAGCTTGTTTATAATATTAGTAAGTATTATAAATACATTTTTCTCAGCCACAAGTGAAACTGTGAAAATCAGTAACAAAAAATCCTCCAAATTACCATTCAGGAAGTAATGGTATGATGACATAATGTATTATTAAGGCTTCACCACACAGACAATTTTGTTACATTTAAACAAAAACATCTAACTTGATTATTTTAATACCCATGTTAGTTTATGGGGTCAACGGAGCTAGTGGGATTACACTGTTGGCCATAATAATATAACTCAGGTAAGTACATATCTATAGGTGCGCCGCAATGTTACTCGCGATAAAAGCAATAAAAAACTACAAAACATGCTTAATAACCCTGAATATTTTTTTAATTATTCCATTGTCATCGGTATTTAATATGTGTGCAAAATTTCAGATCGATCCCCACCACTGTAAGTGGGTGAAAATTATTTTTAAAGATTCTGTTACATAGATTAATACATTGATAGATACATTCTAACATGCTTTTAGGACACCACTTTTTATCCCAGCTTGTATTCTTTCGGGGTAAAAAGTAGCCTATGTGTTATTTTGATGTATAAGCTACAGTATTGTAAAATTTCATTAAATCCATTCATTAGCTTTTGAGTGAAAGTTATTTTCAAAGATTCTGTTACATAGATAAAAGGAAACTAATAAAATCGTATTAAAAGCTAAAATGTTGTAGCAGTTAATAGGCACAGCAATGTACGATAATCAATTTTACAACATAGGTTTTCTTTACCGTTACATTCAGTTATTCGCGGTTCGTCGCGCTGATTACACGTGTGTATATATGTGTCAGATACGAAATATCTATACTATATTTAATACAATATATAACTAAAAATCTAAAAAGTCCATGTATGTATTTGAAAATGTAAAAAAAAGCATCGGATAAGCGGCCTTTATGGGCGTATATAGAACCCAAAACTTATATTTTATAGTTTATGATGTACTTTGAAAATATTGAAAAATAAGTGGATAATGCGGCGGTTTATAGAATTTTTGTTTGTCTGTCTGTATGTTTGTTGGCGCATAATACCAAAACTACCGTATGGAATTGAATACCGTATTCAGTGATATTATGTTGGTAGAGATTTAACTACAATTTATCCCGGGAAAATATCAAATTCCTTTAAAAAAACCTGCGTTAAAGATTTTTTGACGGGCCTCGTGGTTGAGTGGTTTATGTGATCAAGAGGTCGCGGGTTCGATTCCCGCTCGGTACATACGTTTTGTGTGATTTTTGTAATTGTCATACAAATGTTTGTACTGCGTCTGGGTGTTTTATATATTATACTCGTATTGTGTCACAATGGTAGCCCATTGTGACACAATTCATTAGCAGACTTGGGGCCCTGGCTGTATCTCTGAATCTGTGACAGGTAGAGAGCTGATAATGTTAGTTTATGTATATCAGTTGATGATATAACAACAAATACGCATCATCATTATTCCCTGCTCTTATTCCGTTATTTGAGGTCGGTGTGAAGAATATCCGTAATATCGTCCGTGTGGTGACGGTATAAGAATACGAGTGCCACCACTACCACGAGTGTTCTTCCCAGGGTTGCTGTAAAAGCCAGTTAGGGAATATTGTACACAGATATCAATCTCTGTGAGAGACGGAAAACTCTAAAATTAAACCTTTACCAACACGACTGGTCAGCGCGGTACAGTAGACCATAATCCCTTTCAAAATGGAAGACGCCCGTGCCCAACAACAGGGCGTTATTGGGCTGGAGAAGAATAAGATGTAAAAAATATATTAATGTTAATTACAATATGGAACGATTCGTGCGCGATTACAACTCCGCGAAATATTGACCATGCGTCGAATTAATTCTTACTTTTTAGCACAATGTAATTAGCACTATAGATTACTTATACATAGTTACATTAGTTACGTAGGCCATATATGTTTGTATATAAATATCTTATTAAAGAATAATAATTCAGTCTCTCGCGAACCGCGACACGGTGCGGACGTGTATTACGTAGTGATAAGAGATAACGGGTATACATCACTAGTTTTTAACATTATTTAGTTTCGTGCGTATTTATTTATCAATCTATCTATGTTACAGTTTCTTTGAATGTAATTTGCTTCCACTTGCAATAGTCAGATTTATTTGAAATTTTGCACACATATTAAGGACCTATGACAATGCAATAATTAAAAAAAAATCGGATTTTCAAGCTTGCTTCTTTGGTTTTTAAAGTAAACAAAATGAAGTATTTACTAGCTGTGACTGCGACATCGCCCGCGTGATTTGTGAATTTGTATAGTATTTTCATTTGTATTCCACTCCTATTAGTCGTAACTAGTTATTCCTGAGATTAGCCCGTACAAACTTCTGTCACATTCTGAGCAAAAGTGTAGCAAGTCAATTGCAAAAATTCATAAATTACTGTTATATCTAAAGATTTAAAAATAATTCTGTGGAAATTAATTAACTGTACAATTTATCCATTTTAAATATCAGTATTATTTTTTTCCCTTTTAAATTTTCATCAAGTCAAGTAAGCTTAAGGTAGAAAGATATCATAAAACTAACTGCTGCCCGCGAATTCGTGCGCGTGAGATTTAGAAAATGTTGCCCGTTTTTGCAACATTTTTCACATATGCTTCACTCCCGTTCATCGCACCGTGATGTTATATAGCCTATAGCCTTCCTCGATAAATGTACTATCCATCACTGAAATAATAATAATTTTTCTAATCGGTCCAGTGGAACAAACAACCCCTTCAGCTTTATAATATTAGTATAGATAGGGACTAGGAGGCCTCCGTACGGTGACGGATTAAGAATACAAGTGTCATCACCCCATCTCCTCCCAAGGGTGCTGTAAAAATCAGGCAAGGGATATTGTACACAGATAACATCCTCTGTGAGAGACGGAAAACGACCCTAAACCCTGTGCCAACACGCCTGGTCAACGCGGCACATTAGACCATAATCCCTCCCAAAGTGGAGTAGGCCCGTGCCAAACAGTGGGACGTAAATGGGCTGGAGAGAGGAGGCTCTGAGCCCTGATGTAACCAATGTGACCGGTGAAAAAGGCGTTCCTAAACAATACTGGGCTATAAGTATATATCACGCGAAAGGCCAAGGTGTGGTGTGGGGCAGAAATTAAAACTAATTATTGCGGGTGAAACCACGAACATAACTAGCGGCTACAAATTTAAAACTGAAATGAAATGAAAGTCATTAAAAAATCACGTAGACATAATTTTTACCTCAAATTACGTACTTTTGACAAGCTCAATATTTTAACTAAGACTTCTCTATCAACTCAACTCATTCATAATACATGGTGACCTTGGAAATCGATTTAAATAATCGAACAATCGTTTTCGATACATAACGATTACTATTCATTTGTTTTATTATAAACTTCGTCGGTTTTTTAAAGTTATACCTCTTTTGTCGTGTTAGGGAAAAGTTAATTATTGCAACACGCACACCATCCGTCACTCTGAAGTTAATTATAAATGTTAGATAACGCGAAGGATGAACAAAGAAGTAGAATTCCTTACGTACGTAAATAAGTACACACACGTTTTTTATTTGTATCTAATCATAGAGTAAAACGTAACGTATATCACGTATCTATGTTAATAAATAAAATTTAATTGTCAGTTTGTAATGGCCAAAATAATTTAAACTTTAAATCAACACCAAAAAAGTAATTAATAATATTTGTCTGTTCCTCTGTCTGTTTGTCTGTTTGCGCTAGTCTACTGATCGACTGGACTCATTTTGATAGCATCATCGCCGATATATAATAGTATTAGTAGGGAAGTTTTTAAAACCACTACAATGATATCGTGACTTCTGTTAAGTATACGAAGTCACAGGGTACAGTTAGTCTATACAAATATAAAGCTAAAGAGTATGTTTGTTTGAACGCGTTAATCTCAAGAACAACTGGACCGATTTGAAAGATTCTTTCAATGTTAGATAGTGAATGCACTATCTAACATTGAAAGAATCTTTCTAATTTCTTGTAATCGTTCTTGAGATTAACGCGTTCAAACAAACATACTCTTTAGCTTTATAATATTTGTATAGACTAACTATACCCTGTGACTTCGATAAATGTATCGAGGAAGGCTAGAGTCTTTATAACATTACGTTGCGACTTATAGGAGCGAAGCGTCAGTGAAAATTGTTGTAAAAACGTACTATGTGATTCAACGAAATCAACAATGAAACCATAATTGCGTAAAGGTGTGTCCAAACATTGAGCGGCAATAGCGCGGCAGCAACACGCGGCGTTTGCAGGACATATTTCTGCCGCGCTGTAGTTAGGACAAAGCTGACTAAGGCTAAGCGTATGCTGAGACGCAGGTCCACGCAGGGCGGCGCAGATTTTGTAATGCTTGAGCGCACCGTATGCTACGTACGTTGCGACGCAGGTTGCATGCGACGCAGACACGAGTCTGCTCTGCTCCGTGCCCCGTTGTAGTGCCGGCACAGATTACTGCGAAACGCGTACGAGTTCGGACGTGTTAAGCTATTGCATAGTTTCTATCGCGGGCCTTAAGCGTGGAGACTAAATGCACAAAATTCGAAATTTAAATTCCGTAACAAAGATAGCGTAACTAAAAAATACTACACACGGCGCTCGAGCATTACAAAATTTGCGCCACCCTGCCCTGCGTGGACCTACGTCGCCTGCGTCTCAGCATACGCTTAGCCTTCATCGTGCGCGGCAGGTAGTCCGCGTGGCTGTCGTCCAATCGTAGCACAGCGGGCCACGCGCGGCAGCCGCGCTCGATTGCCGCTCAATGTTTGGACACACCTTAACAATAATGTATTTTTTGGTTTTATCTAATTTCACATATTTTAAGGGAAAAAATGTCTTGAATTATTTATTCGTATAGGTCATATTATTATTAAAAAATAAAGACTATTTTATTTTATAATTTCGTTCTTGAAAACAATGATATTATGGTTAAGTGGCAACCTCTATTTTGTCGTTGTTCGTGTGTTTTATCGAGAAAATGAGGCCTGCCTACGTTTTATGTTTTGATGATGTTAGTTATGTGGTTGCTTTCCGTTAAATAAATAAATTTTGTTGTAATTTCTCATTTTTCTGGTTTGTTAGTGTTGGTATTTTGTACTTGTCATAATTTGTTATTGTTTTATTTGTATTTGTCTCGCTAACTGCTCGAAAATGAGTAAACGATAACGATAAAGTGATAAATTAATAATATTATAAAAATATCTTGTTTTGCTGACCCTACTAAAACAGTTCAAATTGACAGCTATGACGTCACAACATGGCGCGGGGTCAATCCTATTCTCATTTGAACGGCATAGTACGAAGTCGCAAGCCACAGCTAGTATTAAATAAATCTCGAACGTTATCGTTAACGATAAGAATTTTATCGCATTACAATATCTGTACTCACGTGTTTTATAGTTTAAGTAAAAACACTAAACAATGAAACTCGGGTTTTAAGAATTTTCAAAATCGGTTGTTAAACGTAACGCATTAACAAAGACTCAAGAATACCAATTTTTTATTATGTAATCTGTTTTATTTATTTTCTCTCTCTCTCACACATATCTCTAGCCCATTTACTTGTCGCTGTTAGTCACAGCACTGGCCTTCTTCCGGGAGGGACCGGGCGTGTTGGCATACAGTTTATTTTCGAATTTTCTGATTTTTACACATTATTGTAAATTTTCATTAAAATTCATTCAGTAGGTAGTTTTTACGTGAAAGAGTAACAAACATCCATACTCGCAAACTTTCACATTTTTTATATTAGTATCTAGGATAGCGTTCCTCGATAAATGTAATATCCAAAACTAAATGAATTTTTAAATTTATCAATTAATTAAAAATAAAATAAAATAAATAAAATAAAAATTTTTAATAAATAAAAAATTTTAAACAAATATACGCGTCTGAATCCGTTTAAAGTACATAGTTTTATTTAAATAAATGATTTTTTTTATCGGACCAGTGCGCAGTGGTTGCTGATATTAGCGCGTGTAGACAAATAAACTCTTCAGCTTTATAATATTAGTATAGATAAAAATGAAAGTAAATATAAAACATATAATAGTACATTACGATATTAGTGCGTTAAGATGGTTATAACATACGAGGCGGAATTTCAGCCCGAGCCGAAGGCGAGGGCGTAATGGGCATTGTTCATATTTATTTAAACTCTTAATTCGAAAACCATTTCGGGGAATAAAGTTTCTGATCATGATCCATTCGTTTTTTTCGGAAAATTTGCTATATTAACGATTATTTTTCCAAAAAAGCAAATGATCTCTATTTGCCCTTGAAATGAAGGACTTAAAATATTAAGGCGTTTTTAGGGACATATTACTCTGAAGTGGAGTTGAAATTGGTCTATCATATCAACTTGTCAACTTTGAAAAAATAAAGTGCAATCTGTATTAAATCTATCAAGAAAAGTCTATACACAGATTGCGTAAAACGATGACGTCACAACATTTAAAGTAATATCTTCAAGAATTTTTATAAAATTCTGTATAGTGTATATTTCAATAATATTGAAATTAGTTGCTTAAAATAGTCTATATTTTCTGAAAAGAATTTAAAAACAGTAGGTCAAAAATTATAAACAATCCCTATTGAGCCGAGCATGTTATAACCAATACGCACGTATATCGTACGACGTTTTTTAACACATTTGCGAGGAAACAGAAAAAATAACATTAAATAAACTCAATCTGTGAATGCACACTGTTGCTTTCCCGCCATTTTAACAGCGCGCTAGCGCTGCCTACTGACTGGCGTCGCGCGGCGATTAGTTCGAAATTTGAATAGCAACAGCGCGCTGCTCGAGTTGTGCGGCGGCGATCAGTTCCATATTTGAAATGGCAAATAATACTGTTATGAAATTTGTATGGACTATTTGCTTTGGTAACACACGCGTTTTTTATGACCCGCTTTACATATTTAAAACCGGTGGAATTACATCAGCTTTACGAGCAAGGGTGTTAAAAATAGTATATAATTACATATTTATCTGTCGACCCCTGGACCCTGAAAGTGGAACATTAATTATTTAAGATAACCTCATTTATTTCGCTCTTACTACCAGTGCTAAGTTGTTTTGTTTGCGTATATGGTATAGTTTGTTCCTACGAGTGTCCTATTTCAAAATGTGTTAAGAGGCCCAAAAAACTGTTTGACCCTTAGGGATATAGTACTCCCGCTGGTTGGGCAACCGATGGCGGAACCACCGCAGTACCGGTGCCCAATTCCCAGCTGAGGTAAGCACATGGCGGGGGTTTTAGTGGGTGAGGGCCCCACACTACCTTCTCAATCTTCCCGGACAGAGAGGTGTGCGGTCAGGCATTTCCTCGGCCAAAGCAAAAAAAAAGCATATATAGTACTCTAAGGTCCTACTAGTCAGCTGGTGCCCTCATGCCATTAATACGATAGCTACAACCCTGGTTAGAAGAATCATTAGTTAATAAATAAACTAGCTATAAAAATATCCCCGTTTTTGCAACAGTTTTTACTAATACTTCGCTCCTATTCGTTGCAGCGTGATGTCTTATAGTCTATAGTCTTTCTCGACTAATAGACTATCCAACACAAAAATACCAATCCGAACCAGTAGTTCCTGAGATTAGCGCGTTTAAACAAACAAACAAGCTTATCAGCTTTACAATATTAGTATAGATAGATGCGAAAGTAACTCTGTCTGTCTCTCCTTCACGACCTGACATTGAGGATAATATAAAAAATAAATACATGAATTAAAGCTAATAATATGTAAAATCTAATGTGAATTTAAACATCCTGTCTGTTGTGTTGTCCTTGAAATAATATTAAGATAGCATACCTATATTATAGAGATAACGCATTTTATTTCTATACTAACTTAATGTATGCGATTTCGTCTGCCTACACTATTATGGCTAAAGTTACTGGACAAAAGTCGTAAATAATTTTATTCACAGCAACACTTTTTTTTAAGAGACCTGGGCCCTGAGTCCTGTATCACAATGGTGTCAGAATGGCATCACAATAACACATTATTACCTTATGTTAATTTTTTGAGGTTATAATGTGTCATTGTTATGCCATTGAGACACCATTGTGATACCGGACTCGGGGCCCTGGCGGTACTTTGTTTTATAGTCCCACAAAATTGATTTTAAAATTACACTAACACTTGATATTTAAAAAAATATCCCTTAGATTAATAACTAAAATACACGCTTAAATTATATTCCCTTCTTAAAACCTCTTTTTTTTTTAATTACTAAAAGAAATCAATCGTATTGAAGGGGTCAAAATCACGGTCAAAGATAAATACGAACGAAGTTAATAAAAGATTTTTAATAAATTAGATTCTGAGAAACGCACGCTAAGCCCAAAATAATTAACATTTCATTTTCACATTTGTTTAATTCGGCAAGGCGGTCGTCAACTACTGATAGTCTGATAGATAAATTTTAATATAATGATTGATTTATATGATAACAATGCATTAAAAACGTATTAAAAATATAAATATGCCTAGTAGCCTATCAGTTATAAGACTGACTTAGTGATAGACCGAGGACCAGGACTTTGTTTTACCTACTAGAGGCCCTAAACACATTAGGTTATTTGGCACCATAAATAAGTAGTAAAATATGATGATTTAGGAGCCCTAGGCTATTGCCTAGGGCTTCTAAATCATAATATTTTACTAGGCCCGTTTTCTCCACCGGGCACAGTGGATATATTTATCCACTGTGCCCGGTGGAGAAAACGGGCCTGTCGAATACTTATTTTTACTAACTAATGTCTGCAATTCCCTCCGCGTTTTTTAGTTACTGCCTTGCTCCTCGGTTTTTACACGTAGAAATTTATGTGGTTTGAAGCCCGGTGAGCTATATGTATAGTCATTGACAGACTTTTTAGTAAATCTGTGTATTCAGTAGTTTTTGCGTATAAGAGCAACATACATACCTACATCCATTCTTCTAAAAACTATAAAGTAGATTAGCAGGAAACAGAACTAAAATAAAAAAAAACCCATTAGCATACTTTTTACAAATCTATTCTTTATAGTCTCAAGGACGTAACTATTATCGAATAAGTAATAAATAAATCAAATTTTAAACGTGTATTTTATTAATTAATTACACATGAAAGTAATTATTTATTCAAATTGAAATAAAAACAAAGGAAAAGTTTTTGATAAAATTTATAAATAGATATCCGGGTGACCATGTAAATAATATGTAATAAAATGATATTAATTTTGTCTAAATGTAGTTTTTATTTGACCTTTGTATGTCTAGAAATGAAATATCTTAGACGAAAGATAATACTCGTATCCTTATATCCTTAATATATTTAAAATAATATTTATAATAAAGAAAAAAGTTATAATAATAACATATTTTACAATTTTGTGTAAGTTGGTATGGAAGTTCATGTTTTAAAAGGTTCTTTTTAGAAAAATTTGACCATTAAAAGGTGCAAAATGCGGTTGGTTCCGTTTTACGAGATCAATTTGTCCCTAGCCCATAACGTCCCAATGCTGGGCACGGGCCTTCTCCACTTGAGAAGGGATTACGGTATACTGTACCACGCTAACCGTGCGTGTTGGCATAGGATTTATTTTCGAGATTTTCATCTCTCACAGACTATGTTATCTGTGTACAATATCACTTAGCTGGCTTTTACAGCAACCTGGGAAGGAAAAGGGGTGGTGACACTTGTGTTCTATATCGGTCACCAGCGACAGGGAGGACGCCCCTTATAAAAGTCTAATTTCCAAAAATCGTACTTACTTAAAATTACTTAAAATGTTTCAAGGTTAAATGTCTAAAGGAATAAGGTCTAATTTCTAAAAATCGAAATTATACCTTTGTCCTCTACGTGGCTAGTGATGGATATAGAACACAAATGTCCCCGTCTCTTTTTCTTCTCAGGATGCTGTAAAAGCCAGCCTTGGGATTTTGTAGACAGGAACCATCAAAAAAGTTTCATGTTCATAATAAAAGGTAGTTTCAACTGTGTGGTTGATACTGCAGTCAGTCACATTTTTTTAATAAAGTTTAATATATTATGTTTAAGTATGAATATGCACTTTATCAATGTACTTATAGATAAATAATGTTTTAAAATGGATAACAGTTCATTCACCCAATTGAATGTTGCATTACGTTAGGTATTATCTTATCCAAGTGTATATTTGGCGAGACTCAAGGCGTTTCGATATTGAAACAGCCTGCTTGCATAAGATCGTGCTTTCAATTCCCACACTGGAAAATTATTAATTTCAAAAAATTACTTATAATTAATATTCTCTAACACTTGCGTGACTTGTTTATTGAAATAAAATTAGTTTTTACGGATTTAGACGCATATAGGACACCTTACAACTAAGACTGAGTTGTAAGGTGTCCTATATGCGTCTAAATTTCTAAAACTGTAACTGTAAAATCTTCGATACATCAGGCTAGAAATTAAAACCAATATACACGTCTAAATGCATTAAGCGATTTTACCTATAACTGGTTCAATATTTTTTAGATAGAATAAACTTTATGACTATAAAAAATCGCTAAAATAAGAATAAAACAAAGTGTTAAAAACAGAAATTAACTTAAAAGCAAAACAGTAAAGTGTTATAATTCCCATTTAGTGAAATAGAAAAGTGTATTGAAACAGTGAAATAATCAAAATGGCCGCCGATCTTCCTTCAACCGCGAATGATAAAGAGATAGAGAAACACTTGGAAGATCTGGAAGAAGTAAAAGATGCTGACGAATATGAGAGCAGATTATCAAAAATTGGTTTCTCTGTTTCCAATTGGATGAAATTACTTTTTAATTCTCATCAAGAAGAATTTCATGCCGAATGGTTGACAGTAAGTAACTACTATTTTGAGGGATTTTAGATTCTCTCCCGCTAAGAGAGTTTTAACGGACATTTTACTCTTTGGTTCTTTAGGTGATTTATTCCATAATATTACTAACACTTGTGCGACTCATTTAATCAAATTAAACCACTTTTGCGGATTTAGACGCTTATATTTGTTTTGCGTTATCTATATAAAACAAATATACGCGTTTAATTTCGTAAAAAATGGGTTTATTTGATTTGTTCGATTCCCACTCCTGACAAATTTATGTCAAAACTTATTGTTGATAGGAAGAGATGACACTGAAACATGGGTCTTTAACATCTCGAAACAAAACTTGGCAGTCGCTCCCACGCGACTGCTGGGTGATACATGTCTTTTACGTGATAGAACCCAAGGTTCAAACTTCCGTACATAAACTAGTATGTCTGTCATAGTCCGGAAAGTTGAGACGATAAACTTTCAATGTTAAAATGAGGACCTCAAAAGATCATTGCGAAGATATCACTTTTTTTCTTCAGACTACACTTTTCTTCACAGACTAGTGTATTTACACTGTACCAGCTGCCCTCGCATTTATATTGCACTCGTACTTAACATCAGATGAATTGCAATCATTTGCCAACCGCACTCTTAAAAAAATCCATGGAGAGTAAAATATTATTATAAATTTAAATCCCTCTATACCATTTCTTTTCCCATGGTGCCGAAGGAGACGATGTAAGCAGATGGCATCCTCTGTTAGACCTAGAAAGCTCTAAACTAAGCCCAGTAGACCAGATGCACTCCCGAAGTAGAAGAGGCCCGCGCTCAACAGTGGGCCATCAATGAGTTGAGAAGATGTGATCTGCTGACCCTTAGGAGAATATGTAGTATATTTTTGTACTGTACGTTATTGAATAATATGTTATTTTGTCCCCAGATAGATGAATACAAAGCGCAAGCCATGGAAAGTATGGCAAACGCGTGGCGTATTGTCAACTTAACTAACTGGTCTGTGGAGAAGAAGGGGTCGCATAAAGGCGATGTTGTGGAATCAAAGAAGACTGAACAGTTTGGAAAAGTTTATAGGTTTACTGTGAGTATTGTGTTGAATAATTTTTGAAGTGCCTATTAGACTGCGTTAGAAGGGGACAGGGTTTGTATGGGGAGCCGTTGGTTGCAAGCGGCGTAACACCGCGCGTTGTGGCTTCTATAGGTTCTATGCGGCCTATGTTCAACAGTGAACGGAAAAAGGCTGATAGATGAATGAAGATGTGGTTACATTTTAAGTTTTGCTTTTTGGGGGTAAGTGAAGAGCCTACTATTGAGACAGGGAAGAACAAAATGGTTCTCGAATGTCTGCCAGGAACCGGACTGCAAAGTGTGGGAGTACTTAGCATATCGAACTTCTTGATCTTAGCTCACTGTTCTACGTGGTACACGGAAGTCACAAGATCGAGCATTGTTGTTTCTTCTTCTTTTTGTTGAGCACGGTCTATACCGCTTCGGGAGTAAACTTGGTCAAATATACCACGCCGACTAGGGGAGTTAGCATAGAGTTTAGTTATCGCAGATCCGTCTCCACACGAATATTGCTGCATATTTATGACTTATCAAAACATTCCCTTGAACCCAATGCTCTTATGATTCAGCTTTCTTAAGTGTGTCTTGACATTGCAGGGTGTAGTAGAATGTCCTCCAAAGTATCTGTACGAAGAGTTTAGAGACAACATCACAAGACTGCCGGAATGGAACCCCACCATTCTCAAAAGTGAACTAATTAAGGTAATTGTTTTAAAAGTTTTGGACTTAATAAACTAAATTATAGTGGAAAAAATTATAACCATGAGCGGGACTTGAACCCACGACCTCGGAATACCGTTTCGTTGCTCTCCCATCTGAGCTATCATTGTTCCCGCATATGTTTACCAAATCTTCGACTACATTCTTCTCAATGTGAGTTAAAAATCGTGCGATGTTATTGTGTACAACGCCATCTATTGAGCGGATTGCACCAACAAGTTTTGGACTTATCTAGACAAGCGAAAGTAGTCCCAATAATATCACAATCTGAGCATTCATTCCTTATGCTTTACTGAAAAACTGTCACGTATCTATGTTGCCGAACTGGCGGAATATAAATAATTACTTAATTACTTTGGGAACAGAGTAGTGTGTAAAGTATCTTGATTATAAATAGCATGAACACTTTTCAATTAGCTAGCCGTTTACAATCTTTCTAATTTTATTTATAAATTGCCTGCGACTTGCAATTTGCATGCAATTTAGAAAACTTGATAAATTAAATTATGGTGGAAAAAGTAATTACCGCCGATTTAGTAATGAAAGTCGCGTCATTATTTTCAACCCAATTGTATTCTGTAAAGAATACTAGGTGGCTGGTCGAGATTGTTGCAAAACATTCTCGATAGATGGCGTAAAAATACGATATAAACTCAACCGAGTGACGATTATGGTGGCCTAATTTGATTACTAAAAGCACGACCGCAATAAGCTCAGTTGGCAGAGCTACGGAACGGTATTCCGAGGTCGTGGGTTCAAGTCCCGCTTGCGGTAATCACTTTTTCCATCATAATTTAATTTATTAAGTAAAAGCATAGCATGTCAACTGCAATATTAATAAATTACTTTTGAAAATTTGTCATGTTTTTGCAAAATTTATCATTAATCCTTTCCTCTTTTTGGTCGCAGCCTGATGTTATATAGCCCATTGCCTTCCTCGGTAAATTTACTATCCAACACTGAAAGAATTTTTCAAATTGGACCAATGGAGCCTGAGATTAGCGCGTTCAAACAAAGAAACTCTTCAGCTTTATGATATTAGTATGGATAAAACGTAGTCTTCATCATAAAATCAACGTGTTGATATCATAAACGCGGCGGCAAAATCAGGATAATCAATGTAACATAATTTTACGGAAAAAAGGTCTTATTCATAATGACTTATCAGAGGTTTAAAAGTTCGCTAAAATCGGTTCGCGAAAATTGTCAAAACTAGTTATTCATAATAGTCTTGTTACGCTAAAACGTTTATTATCTCTCCGATAAAATCTCCGTTTAAACCTCCGATAAGTCATTATGAATAAGATCATTATAATTTATTTTTTTCTATTCATCAGGAAATAGGTCCAGGTATGGACTTATCGTACCAGGTGACGGCTGGTGGTGGTCGAGGTATCATAGCTCCAAGAGACTTCGTAATCCTAAGGTGTACAGCACCTCTCTCTGCTGAAGGAAGGATAGTTGAAGACAATCCTTATGGGTATATCAGTACTGGAGTTAGTGTCAACGTACCTGGATACCCACCGCATAGGGATCTCGTCAGGTAAACATATTTAAAGCTTTCTAAGAGTTTCCAGAAAAATAACTACCGAAAAAGAATGAGATTGAAATTGGCTATGGGACTTTGATGGGTTTCGTGGTCTAGTGGTGCAACGTCACAGACTGCCGTAAGCGAGGTCGCGGGTTCGATTCCCGCACGAGATAATCATTTGTGTGATATTTATAATTATTGACATACAAATGTTTGTACTGCGTCTGGGTGTTTACTGTGTATTATATTTTATGTATGTATTTACAAAAGTAAAGTAGTATATGTAGTATATCCGTATTCTGGTACCCATAAAACAAGCATAGAAATATAGCTTACTTTGGGACCAGAGGTTGTTGTGTGAAAGTTCATGAAAAAAATGATATTTAAAGTGAAATTAGAAGTAGTTGGAGTATTAGTTTGGATTTAGTGTTTTGAGTTAGTTGATTAGATTAAGAGAATGAGTATTTTTTCCTAAACAATGCATTTACTTTGACGAAATATTAAGTGAAAATAAGGTAACCTGTAATTAAAATAAAAATGTTTTGTCGCTTAGTTTGTCATATATTTTAAAAGTAGCTATTGCCCGCGACATCGTTTGTACGTGTGGAACTTTTAAAATTTTCCCCGTTTTTGCAACATTTTTCGCTAATGCTTCGCTCCTATTAGTCGCAGCGTGATGTTATATAGCGTATAGCCTTCCTCGATAAATGTACTATCCAACACTGAAAGGATTTTATAAAACGAACAAGTGGTTCCTGAAATTAGCGCGTTCGAACAACAAACAAAATCAAACAAACTCTTCAGCTTTTTAATATTAGTATATAATTTTTTTATAAATAATCATGGACATCATTATAAACATCACACAAATGATTGTCCCGAGCGGGAATCGAACCCGCGTCCTCGTGAATAGCAGTCCGTTACATGAACCTCTAGACACGAAGCCCGTCAATATTAATACATGTATTTCAAATATCTTTGTTTTCTACTTCAGGGGTCAAAATAAAGTAGGTTGTTGGTTCTTGAAGCCCAGGTCTGTTCAGACCCAAGGTGGTAAAATAGAAACTCATACTACCTTCCAATGGCTCATGTGTTGCGATCTCAAAGGTACGTATTATTTCTTCCTTTATCCCTTTCGCCATTCCTCCATTCGTCCCTTTTAGGGATTCGTATTCGAAACCCTTATAGTCTCACTACGGTGTTCTTCTGTCTGACTGTCCGTCCGTCAAACTTTTTTACTCAGCTCAGGGTATCAATTTGAAACTCATACCATGTAGATTTATGCGGTCTTTAATTGCAAAAAAATACAATCAATAATTTAGATCTACGCATTCAGAAGATATAACCGAATTACAGCCATTTTTGAGTATTTTTGGCTTACGCTAGGGAATCGACCTCCGTGTGGTGACGGATTAAGAGCACATATGTCACCACCCATCTCCTCCCAAGGGTACCGTAAAAGTCAGCTAAGGGATATTGCACACAGCTTACACCTTCTGTGAGAGACGGAAAACTCGAAAATAACCCTTGTGCCAACACGCCTGGTCAGCGCGGCACAGTAGACCGTAATCCCTCCCAAAGTGGAGGAGGCCCGTGCTCAACAGTGAGACGTAAATGGGCTGGAGAAGACGGGAATCGAAACCTACTATAGCACTAATCAAATGTGGGTAAACCCTGTAACAACTGATCGTAGAGGACACTTTACAGCTCAGTGTCACCCGTGACCGTCGTGACTGCAAAGTTTACGAAACGTCGGGCTAAAATTTAAAACCAAAAAGTGGTTTATTCAAATTTCAAACTCGAACTCAAAATGTTAAATTTTAAATAGGCATGAATTACAAGTTCTATTAAAATGTCAGAAGCTAGGTGTCTGTTCCAAAAGTGAGTCCTATGTAAAAAGAACAAACACGAAATTTCTTAAAGTTAGCTAATTAACAACGCGCTAGGGCCCCAAGTCTGCTTCTTCTTCTTTTAGTTTATGGCTTTTGTATATACAATTTCGCCAATGTCGCGTAACAGTATAGGACACCAAATGAAGGAGATTTAAAAATAAAAATAAAACTGGAGGCCGGTAAAATCATAAAATAATTATAACTACATTCAACTGCTAATTGATGTAATTAAACTGAAACAAACAAAATATTAACTAATTACTACAGATACAACTAGTGTTGAACAAACATTAAAATTAAGACTAAAAATTATATACATCTAAATTAATTAAATTCTAATCCTATTACGAGTTATATATTCACAAAGTATTCTAATGAATGGACTATATACATGAGACAGTAATGATTTTAAAGAAAGAGGACGAGAGATTTCTGGTAGGACCAAATCATATAATGACGGCTGATTATTTGAACAAGAAAAAGATATGTGCTCCACAGTACCTTCTCCCATACCCCCAAGTCTGCCAATACAATGTTGTCACAATGACAGTTCAATGACGCCATTATAGTGCCATAGTGATGCCACTATAGCACCATAATGGCGCCATTGTGACAAAAAATCAAGTTTGGTGTTATAATGATGCCATAATGGCGAAATTTTACTAAATTTGGTAGTCTACTATTAATTTTTTGTTGTAATGACCCCATTAAGGCACCATAATGGCGTCAGTGACTGACCATTGTAATAACATTGTAATATGATTGTAATAAATAATAATAATAATAAATATTCAGGACATTTCACACAATAAGTAGCAGAATTAGCAGACTTGGCCCCCTGATCAGCGCGGCACAGTGGACCATAATCTCTCCTAAAGTGAAGGAGGGCCGTCCCCAACAGTGGGACATTAATGGGCTGGAGAGAGACAGAGAGCTATGCTATTAAACGAATAAGTTTCCTTTCGGGAATCGAACTCATGACCGCGTGCAATTAGTCTATACTACTCCTGGATATACCACGCATCCTGTCAAAAAATTGCTAAATGAAGTTGTTTTTATATTTCAGGTAAAATCCCACAGTTCGTGCTAGACGCGGCTTTCGCTACGGTAATGTTAGACTATATAGTACATGTAAGAAAATTTGTAGCTGAATCAAAGGCGCAGGCTAAGTTTTAGTTACCACGTCGACAGATGGCGGTGTTTGCAATTATATTATGTGTATATTTTTTAATTCTTGACACATCACAAGTAATAACAGATTGCATGCTTTTATTTATGACATCAGATAATTAAATTTTATTAACTGATGTCACATTATGACATCGTAATGTATGACGTCCTATGATAATGAAGAAATGGAAATCCTTTTTTTCTGATGATATGACATCAGAAAAAAAGGATTTCCATTTCATTATCTAATGGCATAGATGGCATCAGATCATAATTAAATATAATTATAACATCAGACTATTAGTTAATTATAAGACCATAATAGATTTAAAATGCACCGAAATATCTTTATATATAAATTATAATATAATTAAATTTAATGACATCAGAAAGTAATTAAATATCATTATAACGTCAGACTGTGATTAAAGGTTATTAAATAATCATTATTATCCTGTCCCTATCCAATTATTTGATGTATTTTTTTCATTATCTTTTTGACAGCCCTCATATCTGTGTTAACTCCTCTTTCTTCCATATCTTCTCATATCTGTCTTCCTGTGTCCTTAATTCCTTCCATATTTTAATTAATTTGTTTAGTTAGTTTAATACTCATCATAACACTGCTGTGATTTTAACAAACATATTTTTCATTTATGTATTTTAATTTTTGACGGCCCTTGTGGTCATGTGGTTTATGTAACACACTGCCGTTCATTAGGTCGCGGGTTCGATTCCCGCTCGGGACAATCATTTGTGTGATATTTATAAATAAATGTCATACAAATGTTTGTACTGCGTCTGGGTGTTTTCTATGTATTATAAATATGTATTTACAAAAGACAAGTAGTTTATTTATTATATCCGTGTTCTGGTACCCATAACACAAGCATATAAATATAGCTTACTTTGGGACCAGAGGACGTTGCGTGAAATGTAAAATATAATTAATTGGTTATTTTGTTATACATATTTATATTAATTAAAATCTTTAAGGGCCTACATCAATATCATCGCCGACACGTACATATTAACACAGCCAGTAGGCACAGAAAATGAAGAATTAGGGATACTTTTCCTATTTACTCAAAATCTACTAAATATATTTTAATTCTGATCCACGTGTTTCTATATATAATAGTTACCTATGTTTTTAAAGTTATTTCATTAATTAATACGCAATAATAGACCGACAATGAAAAAAATAAAAAATTTGAGAGGTTGTTTCGCCAAAATTTTCTATCGAGAAAACTTTTTTCAATCACGTTTCTGAGTTTATGCGATCCTAGATCATATATTGAAAAAACATATACTTAAAAATTAGAGCTCTAGCCATTCAATCTAAAGAAACAATGAAAACTTTGTACATAGAAAAATGCACGAAGCTATTTTGGTATCCTCTTAATCTATAATACATAGTTTTTATAATAGCAAAGTTCAGTTAACATTACCGAATTGTGTTAATAACGCTATCAATTATCATTTTTTAGTTAAGTTTAGTTGAGCACGTAGAATTGCTACCATTATTAACCTAATTATTGTTTATATAAAAATTTTTGTACGCCTAAATTATAATAAAATTATTGTACGCCTAAATGGCAGGACATAGTGAAACCTGTTAATTTGATCTCAACATCTTATGTACCTATTTGTCCACAATAAAAAATACTTTGACTTTGACTAATTCCTAATTATAAATGTAGTAATCTGTAATATTTTGTATAAAATGTACATATTATTATATAATTATGTATAAAATTGTTAATAAGTTTGTCTGTTGATAGCTTACTTTATTGTAAATTGGCTATTATGATAGATATTGATAGTTAATAAATTAAATTACGGTGGAAAAAGTGATTACCGCAAGCGGGACTTGAACTTTGATTACTGCAAGCACGACCGCAATAAGCTCAGTTGGCAGAGCTACGGAACGGTATTCCGAGGTCGTGGGTTCAAGTCCCGCTTGCGGTAATCACTTTTTCCACCGTAATTTAATTTATTAAATAAAGCATAGCATGTCAATTGCAAAATTAATAAATTACTTTAGTTATTGATAGTACATATTTAGTCATTTAAATAAAATTGCTGGACTGTAAAGGGTGAATAGCATAAAATTGTATAATATACTGAAGGAATAAATGGTTTCTATTTAAAAAATCATCTTGTCATAGTATTTGTTTTCCGGTGGCTTGTCCAATTCCTATGAAATTTTTTATTTAATGCACAGATTATACCAGATGTAATCTCTATGGCTACAAACACTCAGGTGCTCAAGTCCACTATTTTGGAACAATTGTCATACCGGCACAATACCGGCACGATACCGTTGCAATTGAAGTCAAATATCCGTAGTCTGCTATATGCCGTCATAACGGTCTTTCAATGGTAATAGAATTGTCGATCTCTTTTATCTATGCATTGAATTTTCGGTCTCTTTTATCTATGGATTGTGTTAGAATGGTATGTATGTGTTGCCGTTTTTAAAAAATGCGTTAGTTGAAGTGATTTTCGAAAAACTACTAATAAATTTAAACATTTAATCATGCTAGACTTCGTTTAAATATATTTGTACATACTATTTATTAGTATAAAAAGCAATGTGAAGTTTAGGAGATTAGTAAATTGCAATAAATTACAAAGAACAATTTCTAATATTTCTATCTATCTATTTTTTATTTATGGCAATCTGTCGACACAGGACAATTTAAAAATATTACTGTCAAATTCAAAATAGCAGACTACCGAAACATTTCAGTCATTGAATTGCAATTGTGAAGCAGTTGTGTACGAGACTAGCAATTTATGTCACTTTGACAATTGTAAGACAATGATGAAGTCGTTATGACGACACATTAATAGTAGACTACCAAAAACTTTACTATTGCACCATAATGGTACAATAATGGTACAGTTGTGACACCGTTGAAATACCCGACTCAGGGCCCAGTCGGCTTGAAGTCACCTGCATATATCTATTCTTCTTCTCCAGCCCATTTACGTCTCACTGTTGGGCACGGGCCTCCTCCACTTTGTCTTTCAGTGTTGGATAGTACACTTATCGAGGAAGGTTATATGCATATATAACATCACGCTAGAACCAATAGAAGAGAAGCATTAGTGTAAAATGTTGCAAAAACAGAAAATTTTCTAAATTCCATGCGTGCGAGGTCGTTTGGAACAACTAGTATTATTATACAAGCTTTTACCATTCACTCTTTCATTCAATGTATGAACTAATAGCATACTCATTCATTGAATGAATGACTGCTAATTTAATTTACAAAACGTATTGAATAATAACATGACAAGTGCTGCGAGACGCCTGTAATAATTGCTACTGCAATTTCATATGATCGTAGCTACATCTCTTTCTGCAGACCATTTACGTCCTCCTGTCCTCCTCCTCTTTAGAAGGGATTATGTGTTACTATGGCACGCAGACCAAGAATGTTGAGAAAAGCGAGATTATTTTCGAAATTTCCTTACCTTGCATTGGATGTTGCTGCTGTAGAATTTATAGCATGGAATGAAAAAGGGTGGTGATATTTGTATTCTTAATCCGTCAAAGAATATACGCGTTTGTATCCGCTTGTTTGCCCCGCGCACCGCGCACGCGCCGTTTGAAGTGCCCACTTGATTTATTACGGTCGGTCCCTTTCTCGGCGGGTGGCTCGGGTTTCACAAAAACTTTTTTTACGACTTAAGTTGTTATCGGAACCCTAACAAGTGTTGTATTTTTTATGTTTAGCATGAATGAAGCTCGATATTTATGAGTTTGGTTTCTAAGAATAACACTACGAATAACAGTTATGATACGCCGAACAAAGAGATAGTACGTTTTTGAGCACGATTGTGTTTATGCGATCATATTTCAAAAACTAAAGCGATGACATAGGCTTGTTTATATTAAATTACAATGTTTAAAGTGTATATATTATGATAAACAGTAAAACTATACCACTGTCCATAGAAAATAATTAATTTACAGCCCTTTAATTTTGCACAAAATCTAGCCAAAATCTAGCCAAAATGGCACTTTAAATCTGGAATTCAAAATTCTTGTATTTTGTTCATGTTTTTTACTATTCCGCCTGTTGATGACTTGATCTAACATATTAATCGCATTTCATATGATAAAACGGCCAAAAAAATCATAAAATGAGGGTAAACATATGGTACGGCAAACAAAGCCCGCACACGCCGCGTCACGGTAAACGCCAAAATTTTCCACTAATTTTTGTCTCTCATGCTAAAACCTTTATTTCTATGTATTAATAGATACCTTACCTTAAAAATAACACAACACTTATACACCAATAATCACCAAAAGTATCACTAAATCACTAAACTAACTCCGCTAACTAATGCCGCAACGCACTCACTTCACGTCACTGACTTCACAACTTCAGACTACTTTAATTTTTTTTTTTTACATTACAGGTATAAATGTTTTCGTTTGGTTTGGTGCATAATTTTATAAAGAAGCGAGATAGACTTATACACATATACCCTACAATAAAAGAGATGGCAAAAAAATCCATGACCCCTTGAGTGCCCGCGGACATTTTTTGCTTTGAATTTGTCAACTCCTAGTTGACACGGGCATTTTAGGCATTTTAATTTTGTCAAGTGAGACTTGACCGGGCATAGGAGCGGGTATCAATGTATTAATCTTTAAAACAGAATCTTTGAAAGTGATTTTCACCCACTTACAGTTGTCAGATTGATATGAAATTAAGCACGACGCGATGAGTAGTTTATTCCTTATTTATTTAAGTAAGTTTTAGTTGTGCATGTAGAATCGGTACCATTGTTTATAGTTACCGCAAGATTGAACGCGTACCTTACCACTCTCTGATAAATCTTTGGTTGTACTAAATTTTAAGTCGAGCATGTTTATGTTATATCCAAAAGTACCTATGTAATATAGCTATGTATAAGAACGTAAATGTAATCATAATGTAAGAAAAATGATTTTAAGATAAATAAATGATTTTTATATTGTACTTTAAGAGGTTTTTATTTATTACCAGAAGATAATCCTTAACACATTCTCAAAGACAAACAAACAATAAAAACAATTTGAGAGTCAAAGTTGAAAGTCAAGTTAAAGGTCAAAGGTCAATTTAAAGCTAAAACTGCCTGCATAAATATTGCGTCATACACATTCTCTTAGTTTCTTCTCTCTCTAGTTTTAAAGAACACATGAACAAAGTGTCTTCGCCTTAATAGAGACAGTAAGAAAAGTGTTAATGGACACGTTCTTAGTCAATATTCTATTTAGCAATTTAAGGTGGTTTAAAATTACTTATTAGCCTTTGTAGGCTAGATTGTAATTTATATGATGAATCCGGAGTCCAAATACGGTAAATCATGGAAAAAAAAATACACATTTTCATTTAGGCAGTTTATGTAATATGAGTGCAATATACCGCATGTCATAAATGAAAGGAAGCCTGCACCATACTCCTGAAGATGAAGGTTTCATAGATAAGTATCAACAACTCATCCGCATCACTACCACAGTAGCGCTACTACAAGCCAATTAATGGGCCTGTCAGGGCAACCGAAATCTATACTTAATTATAATGGTGTCTTTGTTTCAACGCATTAATCTTAGGAATCACTAGTCCGATTAGAAAAATTCTTTCAATGTTCGATAGCACATTTAGCGAGGAAGGCTGTAGGTTATATAACATCACGCTGCGGCCAATAGGAGCGAAGTCTCAGTGAAAAATGCTGCAAAAGCATAATATTTCTAATCAAATATTATAAATTATTTTTTCTTTCATTTTTATAATATTCTTCTCCTTTTCTAATAGGTTTCATCCTACTATTATATTTTTCACTTTTTATTATTTTTAAAGGTATCTGCACCAGTCTAGTTTGTAACGAGGAAACTCAAAAACTATTGGACAGATTTTAATAATTCTTACAACCTGACTAACATAGGCATAACACATAATAATATGTGAAGATATAGGTAAGTACCAGCAATTCTAAGGGCATAAACTGAAAAATTAAAATTGATAGTTTAAAATTACAATACGGCAATGGTACCAATTCTACGCGCACAAATAAACTAAAAAATAAATTTTGATAGTGTCGATAACACTATTTGGCCACGTTATCTGAACTTTCTTGTTATTAAAACTGTTTATTAAAGACTGAAGATTTGAATTATTATTATACATATAAATGTGCACAACAAAGTAGCCAATCAAAATACCCCGTAGTTGTTTCCATTTTAGTTAGGTTAACTGAGATTTTAACGCACATGATTTGGCCTCAATGTAGTGATTTCAAATTTCTCGACAACGAAGTCGCAGGCAACGGCAAAAATATTCTAAGAAAACAAGAAACATACAGTATGGTTATGTAAGGTACTATACTTATTATGTTCAATTTCGCAGGTAAACTTAACTAACAAATAAAAAATTGGTCAAGTGCAAGTCGGACTCGCGCACGAAGGGTTCCGTACCATTATCTATGCAACATAAGGCAACGTTATTAATAAATGAGCAAACAACACACACAATACTTAATTAATCACGTTTTTTGTATGAGAGCAAGAAACGGTAATAAAATCATGTTTGTTGTATGGGAGCCCCCCTTAAATATTTATTTTATTTTATTTTTAGTATTTGTTGTTATAGCGGCAATAGAAATACATCATCTGTGAAAATTTCAACTCTCTAGCTATCACCGTTCTTGAGATACAGCCTGGTGACAGACGGACGGACGGACGGACAGCGAAGTCTCAGTAATAGGGTCCCGTTTTTACCCTTTGGGTACGGAACCCTAATTAAAACAACCATGGCGTACTTAGATTAATTGATTATTTCGTTGTGCATATAGTTTTTAATTTAAATCGTTAGAATATAACATACAGATTTTATAATAAGAATGTTTAATTAACATTGCCGAATCGTGTTAATGATCCTATCAATTTTCATTATTCAATCAAGTTTAGTTGCGCACATAGTATCAGTACTAATGCTAGAACTTAGATGATTAAATCACAGGATTAACTAAAGTATGTAGAAAGAAGGCAGACAAGTAGCGGTATCTCTAGTGAGTACCTGCGAAATATAACTTTTATAATATTCAATACATTTTACGCAGGTGAAATCCGTGGAATTCCATTCAAGATTTACCCACATAGGTAAATGTTGGCGCTTTCCTTGAAAATGTACCTACGGAGGAGTAACTTTAACTAGGTACTGGGTTTGCGTTTACTTTATTAACATGAATTTATTAGTTTCATACCTAAGTATAACTACGAGTTTTGTAAGGATACGGGGTTCAGCACGTACCTACAAATCCCGAAATGCCAAAAATAGTAGGTACCGAAATATTAAAACATTTAATTATGCATATGATTACAGATTCACGACTTAATAATGAAGAAAATGTTGATGTTCCAGAATATAGTTTTGAATTAAATCTTAAGTTATATTCTTAGTTTCAAATTTAATGCAAAACTATATCCTGGAATATCAACATTTTTCACTAATGCGCCATATGAAGTATGCAGTATAACTTCCGAAGATTTTGACAACAAAATGTTTAATTAAAACTACTTTTCACGGATTTAGACGCGTATATTTGTTTTAAATTGACGTTTCGGAGACTTTGCAGTCACCATGGTCACGGGTGAGACTAAATAAGTAAGTTAATAAGTAAGTTTTATTTAAACAGATGAGTCGCGCAAGTGTTAGAAAACAAAATGTTTTTTGAAAATCGAACAAATATTTTTTAAGGGCCTACATCAATATTATCGTATATCATCGCCGACACGTACATATTAACAGAGCCAGTAGGCACAGAAAATGAAGAATTAGGGATACTTTTCCTATTTACTCAAAATCTACTAAATATATTTTAATTCTGATCCACGTGTTTCTATACATAATAGTTACCTATGTTTTTAAAGTTATTTCATTAGTTAATACGCGATAATAGACCGACAAATGAAAAAAATAAAAACTTTGAGAGGTTGTTTCGCCAAGATTTTCTATCGAGAAAACTTTTTTCAATCGCTTTTCTGAGTTCATGCGATCCTAGATCATATATTGAAAAAACATATACTTAAAAAGTAGAGCTCTAGCCTTTCAATCTAAAGAAACAATGAAAACATCGTACATAGAAAAATGCACGAAGCTATTTTGGTATCCTCTTAATTATTTTTTGTAGTTTAAAAATATTAGCCATATAATTATTATTATGCGAACAAATATTAGATATTCATTTTAATTTCTTTTTAATTAGACATTTTAAAATAAATCTTTATTCAAATTAAATCATTCTAAATACTAAAAAAAAGCTAACAATTCGAAAAAAGAATTATGTAATTTTTTTTATAATTAAACAATTGTCAAAGATTTATCGTTAAAATCACGCTTTTGCTTTGGGTTTCATTTTTGGCGGTTTTATAATTGTACCGATACTTTTCCTTTTTAACATGGCCGCTCGCTTTTCAGTGGCTGTTGGAGTATGTTTTGAAGACTTCATTTTAGTTTTTTTCTCTTTTTTCTCACCATCAATACTTTTACTACTTGCTACCTTCTTTTCTTTAACAATCTTCTTCTTTTTTACCTGTTTTTCCTCTATTTTACCTTCTTTTGCTTTAATTTTCTTTGGTTTTTCCAAATTTTCTTTCATCTTAGCAATTTTTTCAGGTTTCGAGATTATTTTTAATTTTCCTTTATCCTCCTTACTGATTTTCGTCTTTTTGGGTTTAGATTCTTTTTCTGGTTTTCCTGGAGCTAATTTAAAAGACCCTGAGGCGCCAATCCCTTTAGTTTGTACAATAGTTCCATCTTCGATTGATTGTTTGATGGCTTTCTTGATAATATAATTAACTTTTTCAGTGTTAACTTCAAAATTTTCTTTTAAATATTTCTTTATAGCGTATAGAGAAACTCCTTTTCTACTTTTCAAATCTTTAAGGGCTTGAGTCACCATTAATTTTGTTGTCATTTTTTTCATATTATTATCTACTTTTTGTAAAACATGTTTTGATTCTTCTTCGTTCTTTTTCGTTGTCTTTTTTGCTGTAATCTTCTTTGGTATTTCTTTAGGACTTGCACGTTCATTTTTCGTTTTCTTCTTTGAAGGTAATTCTGTACTTGAAGATAACTCTTCCAATAATTCTTCTGTAGGACTGGTAGGCATCTTTTTATTTTGTTTTTTCGATAATGCTGATTTAATGTCTATATCAGAGTCATCCGAAGACATTTTCTTGATAAATATTTTCTATCTTCTGTTAAAACTACTGATAAATCTTCTATTAAAACTAGATGGGTATAAAATATGTATTATGATCATTTGTTATAATCAAATTCTTTAACATGTAAGATGAAAGAAAAATAAATTGTTAAATTTTCAGGAAATACAATTTATATTTATGAAGAAGCGCGCAAGTTGTGGCGGTATTAGTGAGTTGTTAGATTCTAAAAGATTACACGTTTCCATTGTGGATAACAACACACTATTTGTTTACAACACACTACAAATATCTAGAATTTATCAGTTCAGTTATACCTACCTACCCGTGACGTTTAACTTTCAATCACCACTGAAAGTTAAATGAAACGTCGAGATAAATATACTTAGTAGATTTTTTGAATATTATTTAATTATTTATTTACATTTTATAAAATTATTACATCAACAATACAAACCAAAACTAAAAATAAAGAAAAATAATGGGTTATCGCATCAAAAAATTCGTCCGCATCGCAGTGATTGGGTAACGTGCCCAAAAGACTGGCCCCATTTAGTAGATTTAATACTAAAATAAACGCACCAAAATCTGTAAAAATTACTTTTATTTAAATTGTAGTCTTGTATAAAGAATATGTAGGTACCTATTGAGTAGTTACTAGATAATAATATTTATTTACATAATTCTGCAGATAGGTATATTTTTAACTCACTTTTCTATAAACCTAAACGTAAAAAGCATGTAATATACCAAAAAAAAGTCTACCGAATAGCGTCCTCTCTCTTTCCAGCGCAGCCCACTAACGTCCCACTGTTGGGCACGGGCTTCCTCCACCTTACGAGGGATGACCTATTGTGCCACGCTGACCAGACATGTTGGTACATAGTTTATTTTAGAGTGTTCCGTCTCCACAGAGGATGATAATTGTGTTTATTCTTAATCTGGCTTTTACGACACCCTGGGAAGAAAAAGGGACTGACACTCGTATTCTTAGTCCGTCACCACACGGACATGCATCAACTACTTACACAAATAGGATTTTATTTATGTTTGTTATCGTCAAAACAAGGTTTGTATTGTATATCTAGAGGAAATTTTAAGATATTCAAGGAAAAATATTGCAATGCGAAGTTTGGCGATCAGCTAGCAGGTACAAATTAATAATTTGACCTTCACGCCCTTTGCCCGAAGAGATAGGCAGAAAATATAAAGCGCTATCTGCTACGACGATCATCTAAACACGAAGGCTAGGCTTCATTCACATACATCTGGTCATACATGCACGACGTATACCTAAGGCTACGCACTTTACCCTTTAGAAGGATATCGGCGATAACATTGGAGTATTTGCTTAGCTTAAAAACTAAAAAACATTCTTGGAAAGGATAGTTTTTGTAATTATTGCATTGTTAACGATCCTTAATATGTATGTAAAATATCAGATCAATCCGTACCTATATGTATTAAAAGTTAGTGAAAATCACTTGCAAAGATTTCGTTACATAAATTAATACATTGTTAAGTTCGAAGCCAATAAAAGAGTGTTTTATGTGCACTCATTTGATAGGGCACTACTTGCCAATCTTAAAGTGGCCAGTATTAAATAATTTAGAAATTTACTTTAACTGTTTTGTTTGTAATTTAGTTTCTCCGTTGTAAATTGCCTTGTATTGGTAACGTTTGTCCGTATAGTGACGGATTAAGAATACAAGTGTCACCACCTCATTTCCTTCCCAGGGTGCTGTAAAAGCCAGCTAAGGGATACACAGATAACATCCTCTGTGAGAGCATCCAAAGAAGAAAATGGGGTGGTGACAATTGTATTCTCAATCTATCATCATACGGACATACCCATTTAAGTCTTACTTGACATGAAATATTTAAGGTTCCAAAAGAGATCAGAGCAGGGGTTTCTTCCTGAATCCTTGGGTCCAAAGATCGAGTTCGGTATACTCTTCTTTTACAAGCGATTAAGAATCTTCTTTGCAAATAATGAAATTATAGAACATTTTATCGAGACCTAAGGTAAGTAACGCCTGTCAATCGTAAATTGTTTTATTGCAGTGCTACCTAAACCTAATACTTCCAAGGTACTAGTATCAATTCTAAATACACAGCTAAACTTGAAGAAATTAATGAAAATTGAAAGTTTGATCACAAGTCAGCAATGGAATGCAAAACGATTCTACGTGTACAACGGAATTTAACTAAAAAATGAAAACAACTATGGTGTATTTTGATGAATTGGCTATTTCGTTGTAGGTACACATTTTTATAAAAAATCGTTAGTCTATAATTGCGAATTGTGTCATTGACACTATTAATATTCATTTTTTAGCTAAGTTTAGATTAGTTATGCGCGGAGTTTTGGTACCAATGTTAACTAAGCTTTCTTATTATAAAACCTGTGTATTAGACTAACGATTCTAAATATCTTTATATAAGTTAGCTACGTTAAGTTATTGACGCATCAGAGTTGGCCTCAGTATTTCTTTTTTCTTTCATATCATGTCTTACGCAGTTCATTCATCTTTTCTTTGGTCTTTTTCCGGCCATTAACATTTATGTTCATGATTTCTACATGAATGTGTTTCATCACTTAAGTACGTGCCTTTAACAACATCTAAGAAACAGACCTACGATTTATTTTATTGCATCTCATCTCAGTGACTCAGCTCAGGGTTATGTGCAAATTGTTAAAAATATGATGTTAATGACGCTTGTACTATTTTCTTCAACCACATAGGACCATGAAGTAGGTACCTACCTACTTACGTCTAAATCATTTCGTAAGACACCTAGACACCTGCTTGCAACGCAATCCAATTTTTTACGGGATGAATGAACTATGGTTATTGTTACCAGCTTTCTGTTAGTTTCACTTTTTTCTAATCGTTTCAGACAAGACGATGGTTGTTAATATGGACGTAGCTACAGGGAGGAATGTAAGTACCTCCAAAATTCCGAAAACTGACAAAAAGCTAATAAAATACCACGTGAATGAACATTGTTATTATTTCCTTAAGGACTCCGAATTTATAATAAAGTAGCAATATAAGGTTGACATGCAGGCCCTATCCTAGACCTGTGGATTTGTCCAGAGTGCCAAATGGAAAAAAAAAATTAATAAATAATAGTTTAAAAAAACTAAAAAACACGCTTTATATAGAAAACCCAACAAAAAAATAGAAAAAAGAGTTTCTCTGGAAATGCGTGCATGCGTAGTTCGCGTACTAGCCCTCTCTCTTACTCTCATGCAAAGGATCCGGAAAGAGATGAATGAATCCTGGCGAATCTAACCAGGATAATCGGATATTTTAATCGAATTATTGCATTGTCATCGGTCTTTGACAGGTGTGCAAAATTTGAATAGAATCTGACCGTTTAAAGTGGGTCAAAATAGCGTCCAAAGGAGTCGGTTACAAACATACAAACATACAAACAAAAACATACAAGTGACGCTAATATAAAGCGTGTAAAAAGGCCTGGTATTTTGTCAGATGCTGTGGTATGGTATGGTAGACATAAGAATCCATTTTAACGTTTTACATTTATGGCCAGATTACTTAGTCCATTTGGGGTAACAAATTCTATCAAAGTCCCCTTGATTGCCCAATGCTTTGGCCTTTTTGGGGGTATAATGTATTAATCAATTATTTTTTAACTTTTAATTCAATGGTAAAATTATGCATAAATTAATTAATAATATACCAATTTAAGTTTTCTGTAACTCCCGCGCACAAGACGATCAAAGTATCTATGTTTTTTTTTGTTTTTTTTTTCCATGATGTATCTGGATTTTGGACTCCAAATTCATCATATAAACTACAATCTAGCCTACAAAGGCTAATAAGTGATTTTATACTAATTTAAATTGACTAAGAACGTGTCCATTCCCTAACACTTTTCTTACTGTAGGTACCTAAGTATCTATGTGAAACGTTTCCTGAATCGCAACTGTCTAATTACACGTTTACTGGACGTAGACCCAAAATTTCAATAAGTCATTCCCCTTCTGAGACTCGTAGATACTTTATTGAAAGTAAGGCATTTACCAGCCTATTGACAAATATCATGGTATTTTTTTTAACCTGAGCGAGTGACTATTTCTTTTCTATTCTTACAAAATAACATTTCAAAAAAACCAGTGCATAAAATTTCAAAGCTCATTGAATAAATACAATGTAATGTTCCAATTATCGTAAAATCCCCCTAATTGTACCGACCCTATTTGTAAGGCTGGCCTGGCAACCATTACGAAAATAGGGCGCACATAAAAGATGTTTAAAATCAATATATAGATATTACGTAGCGACCAAAACGCCGCCCAAACAAAATGGATTCACCGTCTGACCTCCATCGCGAGTTTGACCTAGTAAGGACAATCGTTTATCCTACATAAATATACGTAGACTTAGGTCATACTAAGTACGTGAGTTCAGGTCATGTTTCAAATTAAATTATTAGAAAAACTTAGGTGGCAGAAAAAAATTCTTGTCTGTAGTTATATTATGTAAAATTATGTAATCTGTTTATGTTAAACAATAAATAATTGGTCAAGTGCAAGTCGGACTCGCGCACGAAGGGTTCCGTACCATTATCTATGCAACATAAGGCAACGTTATTAGTATCGAGCAAGAAACGGTAAAAAAATCATGTTTGTTGTATGGGAGCCCCCCTTAAATATTTATTTTATTTTATTTTTAGTATTTGTTGTTATAGCGGCAATAGAAATACATCATCTGTGAAAATTTCAACTGTCTAGCTATCACCGTTCTTGAGATACTGCGTACGGAACCCTAAAAATCATGTTTGTTGTATGGGAGCCCCCCTTAAATATTTATTTTATTTTATTTTTAGTATTTGTTGTTATAGCGGCAATAGAAATACATCATCTGTGAAAATTTCAACTGTCTAGCTATCACCGTTCTTGAGATACTGGGTACGGAACCCTAAAAATCATGTTTGTTGTATGGGAGCCCCCCTTAAATATTTATTTTATTTTATTTTTAGTATTTGTTGTTATAGCGGCAATAGAAATACATCATCTGTGAAAATTTCAACTCTCTAGCTATCACCGTTCTTGAGATACAGCCTGGTGACAGACGGACGGACGGACGGACGGACGGACGGACGGACGGACGGACGGACGGACGGACGGACGGACGGACGGACGGACAGCGAAGTCTCAGTAATAGGGTCCCGTTTTTACCCTTTGGGTACGGAACCCTAAAAAAGAAACAATACTACAGGGTCAAAGCGTAAAATAATATTGTACAGGGTTCTCTGTTTATGATTCGAATATGGTATTTAAAAAAAACCTAAAATTTTCAAATTTAGAAAGTTGAATAAAAATACCGTCGGCAAAATTCCAAATTGGTACAAAAGCAATTAACGGGGAATTAAATTGTACAGAATCGATTAAAGAACAGTATATAGGTAGTTAATTCATTGATTACATCAGCAATAAATAAATGCTTGGACAAAGTTTATAACAAGTTAATGTTAGCAAATAGGCCCAAATAGTTTATGAATAATGCATAACAGCGGCCATTCTACGTATTGAAAATCAAAAATTCAACGACAATATTCAACCATAACAAACATACACTAGAGTTTAATATTAATTACATGATGATGATAAAAATCATTACTGCAATCGTCAATACGAATAAAAAAATATCTAATATCTCTTTTTAACTTGCAAAGAATTATTGTTAGTAGGAAAGAGATAGATGCATGTTTCTTGCTCCGTTTGACACACTAGAGGATATTGGGGTCATGGATCGTGTTTGAATTTCGAAACACGTTCCGTCCAATGCGGTGGCTTGTTAGTCAGTCTTTTATCATTGGTTGTGTGAGCAACGTACCATAATTTGTTTCCTACAACAAAATCGATACTGGATTGTACCCTTTTATCGCTATTCTATCGTATTTGGGCTGTCGCTTACCATTTCATGGTACTGGTGCAGTACACTGTGCTTGTATCTTTTATGTTATTCGTGCAGCCATTTCGTTTCGAAAGATGTCCGGAGTGAGTTTAATCGTGACGTGTTGATACGTTTTCTATAGTTTTTTGACATTTATGAAGACACCATTACTGTGAAACCGCAAAGGTAAGGTAGATGAATCATAACTAGGCTGGATTTTATAATTTAATTGCCGTTTGACTTAGTATTCACAGCGGAAATATTAAAATTAACATTTTTGCCCACGTATTGAATTTGGAATACTGAAATAACTTCAAATTTCGAGCGTGACGTCACGGTTATTTGAAATGGATATTGTGATATTCTATGCCCGTTATTTTTAGGAGTGACTTTTTTATTCATGATATTTTTTTTGCTTTTGCTTCATCAGCTGTTTTATTTAATAGTGTTGTGTTAGTGTAAGCTTATAGATACTCTTATTATCATAAATAATAGCTCATTACAATGTCGTGTGACAATTTATAAAGGCATAGGTTGTACACATTCTTATTTCTATACAGTAAAGATCAAATTGCTATTGATATGTTTGTTTTGTTTTGATGCGTTCTTCTGTCTCGTTCTAACGTTATGTATTTGCTATCAGTGTCTCTCTTTTTATCTCTAAGGACTTATTTATAGAGATCTCGGTGGGGTACGGGTGCACAACGATCCCCCGTGGCGCCCTACATTTTGTGATAGTGTTGGATTTCTATCGATTGTTTATCGACAATAATGATTGTTATCGATAAAATGTTGGCGGATTTAAAATAATTATGTATGACTGCACGACTCTTATTTCCTCAGAAGATATGTGACCCACTAGTGGGCTTAGACTTCTGATATTTTTTGTGGGATAAGCTTTTTTTCCTGGAACAGAACTGAGGAAGATGATAACTTTGTGACTTTTTGTTTAAAAATTTTTAGCTCTTTATCAGGCTTTAGACTAGTTTAGACTATCCATGGTATTTCTTGCGAAACTTCTTGGCAAATTAATCCAGATTTCAAAACAATGACATATATAAAGCTAGCCAGTATATGACAGGGCTTGGTTTCTAGTTTTCACTTATTTTTTTTATTATTTCTGAGCCGACTCTAAATAATGGGATGAAGACAGGAGAATGTTGATGACTCCCACATCGACCATGACAGGAAGTGATATGGCGATAAGAGCTGTCGCTATTGTCAATAAAGTAGGCATTATTTTACCGCACGAATTATCTTTTTTATCACATCCAACCTATCGGTCATCATCTTTAACATATTTATCAACAATGAATATAGATAAAAGTCTGTGTGATATTAAATTCATAGCAGTGTTATGCCTATGACACACTTTTGTAATTGGTAGAATATCGTCATCATAACATCATGCATTTTTCCCACGGACCGTAGGCAGATACAATAGAGCGCCATCTGTTACGATCCAAACATACTTCCTTGGCTTCATCCATACTCATACACCTGGACATACATGTCCAACGCGCGGTTCTAAGTGCATTAGACCTTTTTAAAGTATACCGGCGATGACAACGGATTATGTTTTTCTTGGGTCCTCTCCCAGGGTTTCCACTTACCTCCGCCGTGTTGTATGCCTTTCGTTAATCGTCTATCATGATGGTTGGTGGCATAATTTGATAGTAAATGGATCTTGACGTAGTTTTCTCTTCCTCTTTTTCTCTGTCTCTCTCTCTCAAGCCCATTAACGTCCCACTATTAACCACTGGCCTCCTCCACTTTCGGAGGAATTATGGTCTACTGTGCCACAGGTGCTGGTACAAGTTTTGGTTTCGATTTTTCTGTCTGCCACAGATAATGTTACTTGTCTACACTTTCTGCAGTGCAGCACTCTGGGGAGGAAAAAGGTTAGTGACACTGACACCTCGTATTCTTAATCCGTCACCACACGGACCTAGTTACGTATGTCATAACAACTCAATAAATTGGTTATGCAAATGCCATCTATAAATAATATCACAATAATATATTTTTGATGCACTGTCGGTTTGTTCTGTCTGAACTTACTTCTTCTAATTCCTGAGCTGGCTGAGATAAGACAATTTCTAAAAAGATAAGATCTTGGGTGAACGGATTGCTCAAAACCAAATAATACACCATTGTGGTCGATCAACGTGGTACAGCCGACTCAGTACACTCTTGTTTTTGGAAATGCAACAGTTATGTATTATAGTATATATATATTTTCCAGCATTTACTTCTTTCTATATAATATTTAAAATAAATATTTATAAAATACTCAGACAGCAAATGAATTTATTAGTTACGGTCTATAAAGTTTAATGGTTATTGTTAAATAACATCATTTTTCAGGACAGTATAATGTAACACTAGTTCTGGTTCATACGAACGAAACATAATGAACGTAAGAACAGGTACGTTAACCTAAAATCTGAAATAATTCTCTCTGTATCCTCATTTAATCTCGGGGCCCAAATTTGTGGTCAGGCATTCAACCCTTCCGGCTCAGTCTGACCCTGTTTGGTATTCTGTTGCATAAGTTATTTATGTCCTAGAAACCCATGCAAATTCGTCCAGACATTACCGAATAGTAAAGTAAAAAAATATATACCTAAATATTTTGGTGGTAATTTTACATTTAGCTATTTTAAAAGTTATGTTACCTACTGTATATTTACAAAATTTTCATGTCCATCCATCCATCAACCTTTCTCAGTCCACTGCTGGACATAGGCCTCCCCCATAGAACGCCACAACGTGCGGTCTTGCGCTAACTGCATCCAGTGGCCCCCGGCGAATTTGACGATATCGTCAGTCCACCTTGTTGAGGGCCGCTCCACGCTGCGTCGTCCGGTTCGTGTTCGCCACTCGAGGACCTTTCATTGAAATATTCATGTATATTTTTTAATTTCTATTTATTTATTTAATAAGCTGTTCAAATTAAATATTACTTCCTAGGGAATAATAGTGACTTTTATTTTATTTAATTTGCCAAGAATTTGATTCCATAGTCAATATCGAAATTGCTCAAAAATGGTCATATCATTTTGCTCATATCTTCGAATGCGTAGACTTAAAAGGTTGATAGTACTTTTTAGAGCAAGGGACCGTTCTACATTTGGTATGAATTTCAACTTGATACCTTCAACCTGAGTAAATGAAAGTTTGGCAAACTCACCGACAGACAAACGGACACCGGAGTAGGACTATAAGGATTTTTTTTTGTAAGAAACCCTAAAAATTGGAATACTTGTTAACCATTAGTTATAATAAGTATTATAAGCAACTATCGACCATGGCTACAACACTAGTGATAACAAAAAAAATAAAATGTCTGCCGAGGGATTATTATTACCTTTACCCTATAAATATTGGAAATATACTTTATGTACTTACATTAAAGTTCAACTTTTATTGGTGCAAGAAAATTACCTTTGTCCCTGACGAAATATAGGGCCTCAAAGTATTTTAGGTTCTTATGCAGTGGAATAAAGTATACATTGTTTTGTTGATAATAATACCACGTCCGAAGCGATTAGTTTTTTTTAGAAGTCTTGATTTATGGCAGCGTAAAGATGGTGGTTGGAAGCGAGATTATTTTGATGTTTTTATTTAAGTTCTTGCCTTTCTCGGAAACATGATAAGCGCGCACAATGTTCCCATCCGACGAGAGAGAGTTGCTCGTTAGTTCCATGGACAAGTTTTGGCTAATTTGTGTCCCTTTTGTATAAATTTAAAAAAATCTCTTGATATTATTATGTATCTATTTGCAATTCTTTTTAAACGTGTTGTATTTTTTTAAATATTAATATTATGGGATAACCATTCGCATTGTTTTTAGAATAGATAGACCTGTTCTTGTAGTCTATTCCTGGAACTTATAATAGGTACTCACATTTAATGTTAAAAAAATAGTAGGGTTTTATTAATTCTTAAAATATATAAATAACAATCGACAGTCCACATTATAACTTAAACGTCAAAAACTGTTCAAAATAGGCCTAGATTATATTTTAGTAAACAAGATTACTAACCTTAGGAAAATAGCCGAACTAGAATAGCCTATCCTAACACGCCTGGTCAGCACTCAGCGTTGTTTCCATGATTTAATACCTTCATGAAGTCAAAGAGATTACAATAATTCTGCATTGGGAATATTTGGACAAAATATTAAAATAGAATAATTTAAATTACAGATGCAGCAGCCCATGCAGCAACAGCATGACCAAATGGGGTAAGCAAATATTATACTTATTTTACCTCCACCTATTAGATCTCCAAGGTGGTTAAACTTGCTACCTCTCCTAGAGATTAAAAAGTCCATGCAATGAATGAAGCCAACCATCCTGACATTTCCATTATTAATATGCCTGAAATCTAAAATCCTGCTGTTCTACCATTACCTGGGTAGCAGTTGAGGACTACTTTCAGCCATTAAATCAAAAACTGCGATTTGGATGAGGATGGCAAAAAACTGGTCCCTAAGGAAATCCTTAGCAAAACCTTGTCTAGCCGTTTACTCCTTTGTGATCACATATCACCAACCCAATTTCTCCCATAAATACAGTAAATACAGCTAAGAGATATTCTGATCAGATAATATTATTTACCCAAAAAAATCTCCAAATACCCAAATTTCTGTAAAGCGTGGTATGTTAGACCAAATACAGACCGTACGTTTTAAAGTAGACACGTGCCCATTAGTGGAATGTTTTTGTCACAGAAAGTGAAGAAGACATCTTTTGTCTGATATTGACAATTGATACTTTTGTTTCCAGGGGTCAGCAAGCGATATCTCAACAGATGGTGCTTTGTCCAGTAAGATTTGTATACGAGACGCAAATATTAGTACAACCTGGTGAGTATTGTATATTCTACATTATGAACACAGCAAGCTTGCTTTGGTTAATCTTCTTGTTAAAACTTGTCACAAGCCTAGAGCCATCTCATGAATTGGATTTAACTAACGTGGACTAATTTGTTATTGGAGAGGTCTAATTGTTTCTTTTACATATATTTCAGGTGACCATATCCAACCAAATCAGACATTTTTTATCAACGCACAAAATCCACCACCATGGATGCAAAACAGTTTACAAACAAGACAGGCTATAACAAACCCAGCCGTGGTTTATGTCCAGCATTTGCCAAACAATATTGTATCTGCGGTACAACAACCAATGGACCAAAACCAGTTATACCTACAACAAAACTTCGGCAACTTTCAAATACAACAACAAATGTTGGCCCAAAATCAAGATATGAGACCAACTATGCAATTGGCCAACATTGTACCAAATATGGTACAAAATATACAAACGAATGTACCAAATGATAGAAATAATCATCAAAATGCACAAATGCAACCAAATACTCAAATAGTACCGGTACAAATGAATAGACCAGTACAGAATCAAATGAATCAAGTAGAAATCCAAAGGCAGGTTTTAATGAGACCACAGATGCAACAGCAAAATTGCATTCAGAGACCTATAATGTCAATGAATCAAGTACAAAATGTACAACAACAGACTGTAAATGTGCCAAACCAAGCACAAAATCATCAAATCATGACAAATGTTGGAAGACCATCCCCGAATATGAATATTGTTACAACACCTATCCCTAATAACGTAGTTAGTGTACAACCTTTACCTAAAATAAGAGAAGCTAATCCAGCAGAGATGAACAAATCAGTTAATAACCCACTTACAAATGTCGTACCAAATATAAGGAACTTTGTGCCAAATTATTACAGACCTATACAACCTAGACCTCAAAATAATCATAATATAGTTAATACACCAAAACCTCAACATATACCAGTACAAACAGTCCCCACTACACCTATGTATAATCATGATAGAAATAACCACACGAGTAATCAACAAAATTCTAATAATTACGCAATAATGCAACAACTAAATAATAGAAAAAGAAAAAGCGAATCACCCGATGAAATACAAAAGAAAATGGCGGTTAAACATACTCCACAACAAATTCAACCTAGTATGACTATAACTAAAATAGTTAATGAAATAGGTACAAACACAAGTCCTGTACATAAACCTAAAATAAACGCGCAATATAAAGTTAATAACCCAGTAAATACTAATGCTGATACTATTATAGAGAATATTATTAAAGATGCTATGATGCCTGAAAAGGATAAATTAATAAGAAATACGGTTTATACACAAGCTAGAGGTAGAGTATTGCAAGACAAAATTGAAGAAATAAAACCACAGATTGAAATTAAACTAGATACAGTAAATATAATGGAAAACAGGGTACTAGAACATGTTAAAATGGATATCAAAGATGAATCCAAAACTATAGAAGTGAATAAAAGTATAACTTTGCCAAACATGCCAAGTCTTGATAGTATTGTTATAGAAAAGAAAACTTTTAATAAAGAGGAAATAAAACCAATGGTTTCGGTAGAAAACAATGAAAATAATAATCAAATTAATAAATTAGACAGTAAAATGGATGATAAAACTTCAAATGAAACAAAACATGTTCAAATCGTTGTCAATTATGAAAAATCTCCAGAAATGGACGAAATATCTACTAAAGATAAAGAAATGGAAAGAGAGGGAACTACTAACAAAGACAATAGTTCTGATAATGAAAGAGAAGAAAGAGTAAATGATGAAAACACAGAAGATAATAAAAGACCGATAAAACAAGAAAATATAAGTATTCTGACACATGTACTTGATGGATATGTTATACAAGAATCGAATTTTGCTTTTCCGGTAAGTAATTTCTATTTACACTCAGAAAGTTACTGACTCACCTATGATCCCACGTCCAAAACTACTGAAACTAGGAACGTAGGCGATTTACCAGAAGCTAGAAGTAAATGGGGATGTAAGTATGTAAGTTTAAACTAATTTTGCATCTCTAAAATGAAAAAGAAATCAATTTGAAAAGTCAATATAATTAAGGTGTATATATTTTAATCATATGAACTTAATTTATTTGTTACCCGAATAGGGTAGATTAACGAATATCAAATAGTGCACATAGACGAATTAAACATATAACAAGAAGAAGCACATTTGGGGGGCCCTGAGCTCCCCGCACTCAGAAATTTAATAACCTGCTTTTACTCCTTGAGGCCGAAGCAGGTCACGCACTATTCCTCCGGTCCTTTTGCATCGTGCATAGATTACGACCATAGTTCAACGCACTTTACTCAAACACAAGGGAAGGACCAGTAAAGTAAATAAGGTACCCCTTCATAGAGTTTTCTAAGGGCCCCGCGCTGCCTTAATCCGGCACAGTAGCGAATAAATTTCAAAAATTATGAAAAAAGTCTTCAAACTGTTTTAAAGATGGCAATATTTTTGAATTGTCTGTGAATACATATTTATAATAATTTCTTTTTAATTTACAGATAAGAAAACCTTTAAAAGAAAAAACTGTTCAGGCAAATTTGAAAACGGGTCAGAACGAAGAGAAAGACTCGTTAATAGAAAGTATGAAAGAAGAATTAAAAAATAATGTGGACATACCTTTATTACCTTTTCATTATTTAATGTTAAATAATAATAAAGAAGATGTCCAAAAAGAAGAAAAAGCAGAAGAAAACAAAGTGATTGAGGACGAAACAAAAGGTAAATTATAAAAAAAAATTTAACTTATTACTTACATACTATACGATTCAAATAACAATGTTCATGACCCTGCGCCATATTAAATATAATTTTATTTAATTTCTCTTCAAAATTTTTTTTTCTGTTTCGCTTTCTGATCTATTATTAGTTTGCATTTTTATTGAGAGCAAGCAGAAAATATGAAGATTCCTCTATTACAATCTAAATATGGCGTGGCAAAAGATCGACAAATGATACACTTACTTCTGTATTTATAATATAAGTAAGAATTTGTAAACTTAAATGTGTAAACTTAATTAATCACAATTAGCTAACTCTCCTTTTATAATAATTACAGATAACCCTTTCGCCCAGCTACAACTTTCTACTGTCAAAAGTTGGACGGTAAGTTAACAAAAGCATTTGCGTAGTAGCACGTGGTTGTAGTGTGTTATCGTGGCAATACGCGGCTGTAGTATTTTAGTGTGGCAATACGCGGCTGTAGTGTTTAAGCATGGCAATACGCGGCTGTAGTGTGTTAGCGTGGCAATACGCGTTTGTAGTATGTTAGTATGGCAATACGCAGCTGTAGTTTGGCAATACGTGGCTGTTGTATGTTAATGTTGCAATATGCGGCTGTAACGTGTTAGTGTAACAATACGCGGCTGTAGTATGTTAGTATGGCAATACGCTGCTGTAGTATGTTAGTTACAATACGCGGCAGCAGTGTGTTAGCGTGGCAATAGGCAGCTGTAGTGTTAGTGTGGCAATAGGCAGCTGTAGTGTTAGTCCGGCAATACGCGGTTGTAGTGTGTTAGCGTGGCAATACGCGGCTGTAGTGTGTTAGCGAGGCAATACGCGGCGGTAGTGTGTTAGTGTGGCAATACGCCGCAGTAGCATGTTAATGTTGCAATACGCGGCAGCAGTGCGTTAGCGTGGCAATGCGCGGCTGTAGTGTGTTAGCGTGGCAATACGCGGCTGTAGTGTGTTAGTGTGGCAATACGCTGTTGTAGTGTGTTAGCGAGGCTACACGTGGCGGTAGTGTTAGTGTGGCAATGCGCGGCTGTAGTGTGTTAGTGTGGCAATACGCGGCTGTAGTATGTATAGTGTGTTAGTGTGGCAATACGCTGTTGTAGTGTGTTAGCGAGGCTACACGTGGCGGTAGTGTTAGTGTGGCAATGCGCGGCTGTAGTGTGTTAGTGTGGCAATACGCGGCTGTAGTATGTATAGTGTGTTAGTGTGGCAATACGCTGTTGTAGTGTGTTAGCGAGGCTACACGTGGCGGTAGTGTTAGTGTGGCAATGCGCGGCTGTAGTGTGTTAGTGTGGCAATACGCGGCTGTAGTATGTATAGTGTGTTAGTGTGGCAATACGCTGTTGTAGTGTGTTAGCGAGGCTACACGTGGCGGTAGTGTTAGTGTGGCAATGCGCGGCTGTAGTGTGTTAGTGTGGCAATACGCGGCTGTAGTATGTTAGTGTGGCCACACGTGGCTACAATGATATGGCCTTACATGAATATGAGACTACCAAATTTCTTATAAAAACATTTCCTCAGGTAAACGACTTGTGCAACCATCTTCACAAATACGATTGGAAGGAAACTCTATCTTTGTTTCAAGATCATGAGATTGATGGTGAGAGTCTACTGTTAGTTTCCAAACAACAACTCATTACTATTGGAGTGAAAGAAGAGCATGCCGATGTCATCTGTGATTTTGTTAAGGGTTGAAAAGAACATTATTGATTTTATGGTGATTAACTAAAATACCTGTGAGGGTAGATACAAATTTTATTGTACAGAGCTATAGACTTCAATGACTTAAATCTATGAATTTTTATATGTGTTTGTTTAAAAAGATGACGACCCATGGAGTGTAGTCAGGATTTATTTGAGGGAGGGACATTACCCGCTTCAAGGAGGCTTTAAGAGTGAAAAAGCCCTAAAAATGTAGAAAATTTCAGATTTTTGTATTATCATTCCGGTGGTAGGAGTGTTAAAACCTTTGAAAGAGCACGCTAGCAGACCTCCCCCCCTACTTGGCTACACCCATGATCTCGTACGTAAACCGAGGAAAAGAGCTTAAAAGTCTTTGTAAATATGTGTAAATACTAGTATATAAGTAACATAGGTATTAATAACCGGGTCCCGTAGTTTCACTTGCGTACTTGGTGATGCGCCCTTATGGCTTAGGTGTATAAGAATAATTTAAACCTTATGCTCATACATAATGAATATACAAACATAATCTATACTTATAATAAATCTGTAGAGAGGTCAATTCTGTACATGAAATATATTTTCAAAATAACTATCAGGGCGTGATTAGTGATCGATACTGATACCAAAAATGCAATCAGTAAAATTTTTGTCTGTCTGTCTGTCGGTCCGTCTGTATGTTCCTTATAGAAACAAAAACTATTTGACGGATTTTAACGAAACTTTGTACAATTATTCTTCATACTCCTGGGCAGGTTATAGTATACTTTTCATCACGCTACAAATAATAGGAGTAGAGTAGTGAAGGGAAATGTTGGGAAAACGGGAATAGGTGCTCCATTTTTTAAGCTTCCGTCGCGTGTGCAGCCTTAATGGTTAAAGTTACATAGAAATCATGTATGACGGAAATATTTTACATAAAATTGTCAAAAAAATATCCCGAAACAGCACATATCTATATTTTATGGTTGACTCACAATAACACGTGTAACTCCTGATAGCTTAGCAGTTCGTTCATTCTGATTATTATTTGTTTACTCTTACGTTTATAATTCTCTCACTCAAGCAGTAGTTAAAAATGTTGCAAAAACGGGGAAAATTTCCTAAATTCTACGCGGACGGAGTCGAGGGCAACAGCTAGTTACCTACATAATAACCAGTGAAACCGGAAGAAAATGGTGACATACATTGTGACACTGGAAAACTTTATATGTGCAGATATACCAGGTGGTGTGTCAATGGCTGTATATCTTAGCCGGCTTGAAGCTACATAGATATCTAATATCTACCTATGTCTCTCACTCACATATACACGCCACAGATTGAATTAAACCCTAGACTAATAAAACAGAACTTTAATATTTTCTAACACTTGCGTGACTCATTTGTTTAAATAAAACTACTTTTTAAGGAATTAGACGCGTATATTTGTTTTAAATTTTGGCCCGACGTTTCGGAGACTTTGCAGTCACCATGGTCGCGTCTCAATCCGTAAAAAGTAGTTTTATTTAAAACAGAACTTTTCTTCCCAATGACAAACTTGTTTCGTAGTTTGTAAAAGTGACGTTTGTAGTTTGCGAAAACTACTGTCACTACATCTCATTAGAATACGATTTAGGCAGGCGAAAGTTACGTGTCGTCAAGATGTACCCAATATTTTTTATGCACTTTGTGTGGGACTCCCGGGTCATAAACGAACCCGGACTACCCACTAAACCCCACGGTGTTTCTCCTCGCCCCTTGGCCGAGCCATGGTAGTCACTCAGGTATTACCATGACCCGACCAGGAGTGACCCCCTATCGGTGGGGGCTCACTGTGATGCCCAGGGGTGGCCCCCCCGTCAGTCCGACGCCTCTCCCCAACACGTGCAGAGGTCGTGCGACGCTGTTGGCGCGACAGGCCCTCCGACCTGCCGCGAGTGGCGTCCTCGTCGGGTGACGCCGCCAGCTATTACGCGCCGACGACCCCTCCCGGGGGCCCTGCGGGGGGGGCAAAGTATCGCCCGTGCGCTCGCGCTCCCGCAGGGCCTCGCTCTTTGCCACCATCACCTCACTAGCGAAGGTGGTGATGGCGGCCCAACTCTCTTTGCTGCCGGCCATCGATTCGATGACGGCCGGCAGCGACAAATTAGCGCCGATTACGCCTGTGAGTCGAGCACGCTGCGCAGTCCAAGCCGTGCACACGGCCAGTGTGTGATCGGCCGTGTCCACGGCCCGGTAAATTTGACTTTAAATGTCTTAGATCAACTTGCAAATTACTCACCGAACGAACCCCCCAAACCTTTTAACTTCAGATCCATCGGCAAATGAATAAAAAAATTAATATTGATAATCATGTAGATCTCTTCCTCGGAACGTCCTTCGAATAATTTAATCGTTATATTGTGTTAATAATTGACTAAGCATGTACATGTGTATAATTTATTTTTTATGTGGAATATTAAAATAAAAAATATATACTTAATGAATTTTCGCTCTTTTATTTATTATGCAGCAAAAAAATTGCACAAATAGTTATTTTTTGTTTTAACATATTTTTAGTGTCCTAAATACCGCATTAAAAGTTAAATAAACATAAATAATAAGATAAAAACAAACATTGATTCAATCAACATCGATACCAAAAAGGACATCACTATCTACGCATATAATCGACTACATTACTAAAAACATGATCACATTTTTAATAAGTCTTTGAATAACCTTATAATAATTATTTTTTATACCGCGTTTTACGAATTATGTAATTATTTTTCAGATAAAAAAAAAAGAATTTCGTTACGGCAACATCTTACATTATTCTGAGAGCAACACTGTCCAGCGAAATAATCACAGAGTACAGTGAAGCTTGTAGTCACAGAATAATTCATTACTTATGGTATAGAGGTAGTCATTTTAAATCACGAATGTAGGCAATTTTATAGTTAAAATTTTATTACAACCTTATTACAATTATCACTGAAACAGTTATCTGACTATTCAGTGCGACATTATAGATTTTTTTGGTTCGGTACCAAAAACTTAACGCATTTCAATAAATAAAAATGATATCGATAGATTAGTAAGTAAAGGTTTTTTCAATTTCACGTCATTCCCGCAAAAAAGACTGAATGAAGAAAAGGGCCTTAGCTCCAAAAGCTGTGTAGTGTTTATAAATAAACCGTACATATCACCAAGCGAAAAATAGTTGATTATTGTAGCACAAAGCTAATTTTTCCTCGCGGTTTTCCCCATAAAATTTACCACTTGAGCGAAAGGTGCAAACTTGCCTCTCCTAGAACGTTTCTTTATACCGATCTCTTGCAGAACATCATCGGAATCTAATGCCGATGAATCCATATTTTTAGAAGCTAATTCTTCGGAAAAATCTTCACTATCATTTTTCTCTGTGTCTGAATATTCTCTGCATTTTCTATACCCTATTTTATTTCTTACTACGCTTGGGTCGCGGCGTTTCATGGATTCTGGAACGAATTTCGCATGGTTAGGCTGTTGGCACATGAGTGTGTCGTAAAAATATCTATCGGCCCGTCCCTCAGATTTCGTCCTTGGTTTTTCCTCATCAGAACTTTCTCCTGACGAAGGTATTTTGGGAGAACCGGGTTGCATCTTTTTGTGGATTCTTTGGCTAAAAATAAAAAAGTCTAGTTAGTTTAAAAGTGAAAAATGGATAAGACATCAGAAAATAAATAGCTCACTAATTCTGAAGATTCCAGACCAGAGTAACAAAATTTTTCGAATTATTAATATTGCCTTTATCATTGGTATTTGGTGAGGGAAAATCTTATAAGGAAAAACGAAAAGAATGCAGTTAAAATAAGATATAGAAGTGTAAACGTAAAACGTAAGTAAGTACCTCCTTTTTACGGTATCTCCCACTACCATAGCAGGTCGTGGTGACTGGGACATATAAGCTCCCGGAGCGCAGACGTCATCACCGCTCAATGACTAAAAAGATTAGCATCTAAATTAATTTAGGAGGTGAATCACTTTAATCAGAATTTAATAATCTTTTAAATAAAAATCAATTGCTGTTCGTTAGTCTCGCTAAAACTCGAGAACGACTGGCCCAATTTTGGTGATTTTGGTCTTGAAATATTCATGAAAGTTCAGGGAAGGTTTAAACGGTAACAAAATATATAGACATCTAAAATTCCACGCGAACGGAGTAGCGGGCATCAGCTAGTCTTATATATAAAAATCAATTGCTGTTCGTTAGTCTCGCTAAAACTCGAGAACGGCTGGGCCGATTTTGGTGATTTTGGTCTTAAAATATTCGTAAAAGTCCAGGGAAGGTTTAAACGGTCCAATTAAATAGGGATCTAAAATTCCACGCGTACGGAGTAGCGGGCATCAGCTAGTAAATAATAAATATTTTGGACATTTCACACAACGTCCTCTGGTCCCAAAGTAAGCTATATTTCTGTGCTTGTGTTATGGGTACCAGATAGGGATATAATACATAAACTACTTTTCTTTTAATATGATAAAGTTTTTAAGAATATTTCACACTATTATCTTAGAGTCCCGAATTAAGCTGTAAATCTAAGCTGGTGTGATAATGCGTATCTAAGATATTCTTGTATTTAATACGAAAACATAGACAATTGCACAACGCCCAAATGCAACACAATATATAGATCCCATATGGAGATCAAAACCACTGCCGCGGCCTAATCAGCTACACTACCGATTACATGTCATAATGACCGTACGTCATGTAACAGCTCCCTGGTTATTACTACATAGGTACTATAATTTATTTATGATCATTCATTTCAAAATTACTAACTTAAAAATGTTTTCATTTCATTTACCCATTACTACCCATACCTTACTGGCGAAATGGAAGTAACAATGCGTTACTTTTTCCACGTCAGCCCACGCCACGATATATCTGGCCATTGTGAGGGGTATCTTTGGCAGGAAGTTGGAGTGGAACTTGCCTTGGCAGTAGATAGTTATAACATCCGTATCTTTGATCTCAAATATTATACGGAAAATTGTGCCTAAAAATTGAGATAGTTTTAGAATGGCCTTAGTTTCGTAACACTTCTATACTAATATTATAAAGCTAAAGAGTTTGTTTGTTTGAACGCTCTAATCTCAGGAACCACTGGTCCAATTAGAAAAATTCTTTCAGTGTTGGATTTTTTCAGTCTATCGAGGAATGCCATAGGCTATCTGGCATCACACTGCGTCCAATAGAGCAAAGATGAATTTACATAATTATAACTGTTCCAAGCTCTCACGGGTACTGTAAGTGCCAAAGGAAACCGCATAGGTAAGTTAGCATCTTTGACGAGAGATAGAGTACTCAAAACTAAATGCTAAACTACGCTTAACTAACATGTCTCATGAGCTGCATTAAAGATGACGACTGTAACCATTAATGGTTGAGACATTCATGAGCCGAAAAAGTTCTTGTCTATCTATTGTCGCTAGTCAATTGTTCATAAGCTATGCAGCTAGCCGATGGATGCTAAACATCTACCAAGCTTTACCCAAGTGATAGCCACACTAATGCAGTGGATGCGATGGTTCAGTATATTCTGTTCACAAATAATGCTAAATGTAATGATGAGAGGTTTAGTAGAGTTTTGAACTGAATAAAATACCTGTCCAGCACACATAGGGTTACCAGATGTAACAATCAAAAGACCGGAGAAAAGGCCTGATTACTATGGAAAAGTCCTGAGATTTTATACAGTTTGAGAATTTTCTCTCAAAAACGTATTATTATCGTTTTATACACTGCGGATCTAGCTCATGCGTTGTAACTTGCACATCGCACTCAAAGCGGCGCGCAGCGGGGTGGGGGAAAATTACGATTTTTTTTTAGTTTGTTTTACTTGGATAAATAAGTATTGATTTTAACTGCAATTGTTATCTACCAAAAGAAGATTATTTTTAGTTTGTTTTAATTGGATAAATAAGTATTGATTTTAACTGTTCAATTGTTGCCAAAAGAAGATTTTTTTTAGTTTGTTTTACTTGGATAAATAAGTATTGATTTTAACTGCAATTGTTATCTACCAAAAGAAGAATATTTTTAGTTTGTTTTACTTAGATGAATAAGTATTGATTTTAACTGTTTAATTGTTACCAAAAGAAGATTATTTTAGTTGGTTTAACTTTTAATTAAAGAGATCTTTAAAATGTAACCTGTGTTTTATTGAAAATCCTGAGATTTCACGAGATTTGCAAAATCCGGCCGCAATCCTGAGAAAAGTCGAAAATTCCTGTAATCTCAGGACAAATCCTGAGATATGGTAACCCTAAGCACACATGAATTGAAAATAAAATACTGTAAGAAAAAAAACATTCTATACCAGGCACAAACATATTATAATTAGTATCATAATTTCCGCTGCCGATCCAAATGCCATTTTTCCTCGATAATGAAATGATGTTGTCTCTATGGAACCTCACATCAAAGTGAAGCACCACATCTCGAGGCTCCTCGCCTTCTTGCGCACACAAGTTTACCGACATCCTGTCAACAGCATAACGCTTTATAGTTACAATTATTTCCATGGGCCGGTGTTAACCACAGATAAGCCCCTAGGATATTTTAGACATCCGCAGGCTACATTAACCGGGCATCATCAGGTGAGTTGGAGGCTTGTTTGCCACCTTGCTACATAGGTACCTAATGAGCTGCTAAATTCAATTCAAATCGTAATCAAAATGTAAATCAAGTCTTACTTTCGAGCATTTTCCTTAATTTTTCCACCAATTTCAATTTTATCACCGACTTCGAGTATGCCAGGTATGTTTGCTGTAAACACGGGCATCGTGCTAAACTTTTGCTTATAATAATTGTATGGTTTTGTGCCCCAGTTCTTTCTAAGTTAGAGCCAGCGATGTAAATGGACATTTTGAACAGAAAATTTACACATTACACTATTTTCTTGAGTGATGTTTGAACAATTTACGTTTGGTATAATTTTTATTGTTTATTATATTGTAACGTCAATATGACTTTACCTAAAAGATATCTTCTTTTTCTTCTTTTTGATAAACATTAAGTTTGATATATTTCATTTAAAATAGCTTTTGCCTTTGACTCCATTCATGCTCTAATTATTTACTAAATAAGAGTGCTTCTTGAAAAACGTATGTAAAGGTATTGAGGACGATTGATGACTGTCTCAATAAAAAAAATATTCCTACAATCTTGATGAGAAAATGAAATATTCATTTATTACCTGCATGATAGTCGGTTTTTGGTTTTGGATTTATCCCATTGGGTAGTCCCGAATAACAACTGAAAAAAAAAAGATTTTGACGTTTCGTCAGTCGTCTGTCTGTCATTAGTGTCAAGAATGTCAATGTCAAAAAGATAACCTCTGCAGTGCAGGCAGTTTCGCTATTATTTGCGTTTTTTAATACATTCTGTAATTGTTTTAAAACTATTGCTTATACATAAGGTGCTTCGTGATATAGGTGTTTATTATTCCATCAAATCAATGTGAGTTTTATATAAAAACTATAAATAACATCTATTTCATTTTCCTGAACGGTATGATTCAATGCGGAAAATTAATTTTTGTATTTACCCAAGTATCTATAGCGTTATCAAGTTTTAAACTCTGTAAACTAACAATAATATGGTAAATTTTAAAGACTATGTAGTAATAAATGTTTATACTATCATATTTTGTTTAACTTTTCTTTGACCTAATGAACTTTGTTACACTGATAGCATGTAAAATAGTATTTTCACAGGTTATCGGTGTAAAAATTATTTTAGTGACCTCAATATTTTATCAGTTTTATGTGATAGTATAACTTACTGTGACATCTTAGTTACAATGTGTATATTTTATTACATATGATGTCATATGGCACAAATTACCTGTGGTGTGATGCAATACAACTTATAAATGATAAAATACGCTTTTAAGCAGTCTAGCTAATAATATATGCATCATAATACATACTATATTATTTCAAATGTGATAATGGTATTGTATGATTAAATTTAAGTCCCAAACAAATAAAGAAAAAAAGTAGATTTAAATTTTTTGATAACTTACTATGTTATAAACATTTTATTGATACTACTTATTTATAAATAAAAAATACCTACTATATTTAGTGTAGGGATCACATTATATATTGTACATGTGTTTTACACAAATGTCACCGCGTAAATAAGTTATTGTAAGAACTGCAATAAATTTAACAGAATAATAAATTTGAACCATTGTTTCTGTAATTTATAGCTACGACCAATTTGACCATTCTGTTTTTTACTTAAACAATAGTTTCTCAGACTGTTTAAAAATTAGTTAAGAATTTTTTGTTACTGTATAGAAATTAGTTAAGATTTATTGTGGGTTTGACAGGCGCATTGCGGCCTTAACTTTCTTGTAGAATGTAAGCATAGAAATAAGTCAGTGGTTAATAAACACTGTTCAAGGGTCACGCAACATCTTTCATTTATTAGTATAGGACATCTATACTAAGGTCCTACGCCTACACTAAAGAGGTATCAACAACAAATATACCTCTAAATTTAGTATGTATTTTTACCTAAGGTAGGTAGGTAGTTTATTAACTAGAAATTATTTCTTCAGTAATTTATAAATTAAATTTGTTTTATGAACTTGAAATTATTGTTATTTCAACTATAATTTCGTTTGTTTTTACTAGCCATTAGAAAATGGTAGTGTCAGAAGAGCCAACCCCTGTAATGGAGGGAGATGCAGCATCCAGTAAAAAGGCTGCTAAGAAAGCTGCCAAAGCTGCGGAGAAACAACAGAAGAAGGCTGAACACAAGGTAAAAATAACATATTTAACAACTTATAATACCATCACTCTGTATCTTTATGTCATATTAATTGTACAATAAATAGCGTAAATAAATAAATAAATATTCTGCATTATATCATCATCATCCTCCTGCCCTTATCCCATTATTTGGGATAAGGACAAAAACAAAACTATGGAAAAACAAGACTATGGAAGAAAAAGACATGTTTGTCTTTTTCTTCCATAGTCTTCTATTAGGCGTCATGTCTGTGTCAACTCCTCTTTATTCTGCATTGTAATCCCTACTAATATTATAAATGGGAAAGTAACTCTGTCTGTCTGTTACGCTTTCCCGCTTAAACCTCTCAACTGATTTTGATGAAATTTGGCACAGACAATCTTTAGACCCTGAGAAAGGACATAGGCTACCTTCGATTGTGAAAAAAAAAATCCTAATTCCAGGTGGACGGAGTCGCGGGCAACAGCTAGTTCATAATAAAAGTAATTAATTATTCATTGTATATTTCATATATATCTGTATTCTGGTATCCGTAACACAAGAATTTATATACTTGTGTACTTAGCTAGAGACCAGAGGATGTTGTACGAAATGTACATGAATAATTAAAAAAATTAAAATTATACTTTACTTTAATTAACTACATTTAATTATAGTTATAGGTATTACATACAAAATAATTCATAATTAATGATTTCTTTTTTAAACGTGTGTAATGTCCATAAATATTTTTTTGATAAAACCTTGTTGTTAATATTTAATTTTTACAGGCATCATCTACTCCGCAACAATCAGAAACTTCCGAGGCTGATATATCAGTAGGACTGTATGGAGTACAGCCGTTGATACAATCATCAGGAGAGCACCGTGACAGAGTCTACACTGATGTTAAGGATTTGAGTGTTAAGATGGACGGACAACAGGTCTGGGTTAGAGGTGAGGTATATGTTACACTAGCCGTTTCCCGCAATTTCTTATATGTGGAATTTAGAAAATTTTCCCAATTCTTGCAACATTTTTCACTGATGCTTCGCTCCTATTGGTCGCAGCGTGATGTTATACACCCTATAGCCTTCTTCGATAAATGTACTATCCAACAATGAAAGAATTTTTCAAATCATACCAGTGGTTCCTGAGATTAGTGCATTCAAACAAACAAACAAACTCTTCAGCTTTATAATAAGCACTGAGAAACACTACGAGCTGTCAATCAATTTTGGCGAATATTTCTATTGATTCATAGAAAACTGTCTATCTATGGAAAGACAAAATACGTTTGTAAAAGTATAGTAATGACTTAGCTTAAATTTCTTACATAATAATATGATGAAACTGAGGCGGTTCTACATCCCATAATATAAAATACCATATAACGTTCGTAATTTTTGGGGTTCCGTACCCAAAGGGTAAAAACGGGACCCTATTACTGAGACTTCGCTGTCCGTCCGTCCGTCCGTCCGTCTGTCACCAGGCTGTATCTCAAGAACGGTGATAGCTAGAGAGTTGAAATTTTCACAGATGATGTATTTCTATTGCCGCTATAACAACAAATACTAAAAATAAAATAAAATAAATATTTAAGGGGGGCTCCCATACAACAAACATGATTTTTTTACCGTTTTTTGCTCGATAGTAATAACGTTGCCTTATGTTGCATAGATAATGGTACGGAACCCTTCGTGCGCGAGTCCGACTCGCACTTGACCAAATTTTTTCAACTCTCCGTTATAGCTGCTCCCTTCTTCCTTCTTCTTTATGTGATGACCTATAGTAGATGGGTCACAGATTTTTTACTAAAAAGCCATTTGGTGGTTTCTTTGCATAACACAATAATACACATACATACATCCATTCACACATTCGTATAAACTTAAATGTTAATGATAGTGGTAGGAAGGATTAGTAAGAACTAACTCCGAACTATATTAATTACTAAAATTTACATTGCATATATTCAAAACAAATTATAATGTAGTTATATGTCCAAAGTTTTAAATTGTAAAATAGATCAAGCGCACCTACAGAATACACGCTAGTCTCACATACTTGTCAGTCCATCCCTGTTCTCGCGCACACACGCGCGCTCGCTCATAGTTCATTTACAAGCTGTGTTTACAAGTAACACATTCACACATTTCACACACAGCTAGCATAGCATAAAATATGTAGGTAGTTGTTAGTAATGTTCGCTCGTTGTCTTGTATTGCATTAGATTAAATTATTGTAGATTTAATTTCATAAATATGGAAGAGGGAGCCTTCCTGGCACAAGTATGTTTATACTTAAAAAGAAGACTCTGATATGAAAAATGTATAAAAGTTATTGTACATGAAATAAATAAATTATTATTAAAATTATTATTAAAATTTTTTTTTTCCTCAGCTCGTCTACAAACTAGCCGCGCGAAAGGGAAGCAATGCTTCGCCGTGCTTCGGCAGAGCAGCAGCACTGTGCAACTACTTGTGAATGTTAGTGATGAGAGGAAAGTTAGCAAGCAGATGGTCAAGTTTACTGGCAAGTTAGTATACTATACTAGTTAGTATATATATATATAATAATGTAGCTTTATAATAGCGAGAGGATTTTAAAAAAACCTGTTATGTAACCTGGTAAACACGCACACTTAGGGTTTCGTACCTACTCAACCGAAACACATAAATAACCAAAAAGATATAAACAGTTAATTAAACTTAAAGGAACTCACCAACTTAACTTTGTATTTACAATATAGGGAGGGAATCGCTTACATTTCAGCTACTTCATAAGTTTAAACAGTTCTTTCGTGTGATGTGATAACAGATTGGATTGAAGCTGGTTGGATTTTTTCAGCTCTAGCTATCACTGTTCCAGAGATACAGCCTGGTGACCAGACGGACGGACAGCAAAGTCTCAGTAATAAGATCCCGTTGTATCATTTAGTATGGAACCCTAAAAACGTCTGAGCAATTTTTGATTAAAATTAGAACCTATGTTCTAATTTTAATATTAATATAGTTATTATTATTACCTGTTGCCCTCGACTCCGTCCGCGTAGAATTTAGGAAATTTTCCCCGTTTTTGCAACATTTTTAACTACTGCTTGAGTGAGAGTATTATAAACGTAAGAGTAAACAAATATAATCAGAATGAACGAACTGCTAAGCTATCAGGAGTTACACGTGTTATTGTGAGTCAACCATAAAATATAGATATGTGCTGTTTCGGGAAATTTTTTGACAATTTTATGTAGAATATTTCTGTCATACATGATTTCTATGTAACTTTAACCATTAAGGCTGCACACGCGAAGGAAGCTTAAAAAATGGAGCACCTTTTCCCGTTTTCCCAACATTTCCCTTCACTACTCTGCTCCTATTGATTGTAGCGTGATGAAAAGTATACTATAACCTGCCCAGGAGTATGAAGAATAATTGTACCAAGTTTCGTTAAAATCCGTCGAGTAATTTTTGTTTCTATAAGGAACATACAGACGGACAGACAGACAGACAAAAATTTTACTGATTGCATTTTTGGCATCAGTATCGATCACTAATCACGCCCTGATAGTTATTTTGAAAATATATTTCATGTACAGAATTGACCTCTCTACAGATTTATTATAAGTATAGATTAAAAAAATTGATATTGGTGCCGATTCTGAGCGCACAACTAAACTTAACTTAACTAAAAAATTAAAACTGATAGCGTCATTATCATAATTCGGCAATGTTTACTGAAGTTTCTTATTATTAAAACTGTGTATTATGACTAACGATTTTAATTATTATAAATGTGTACAAAGAAATAGCAAGTAATAGCTATATTGACACTACCAATTTTCATTTTTTAGTTAAGTTAAGTTTAGTGGTGTACCTAGAATTGGTACCAATGATATTCTATAATATCAAATATTTACTCTTTATAACATAAGTTGCGATTAACGTTAATCACGTTACGTTTAATTACATTTCAATTTCTAATTAAATGTCCATAATTTCAATTTAATAAAATATTTCCACGTTATTTTCTTCTAGCATAACAAAAGAATCGATAATCGATGTATCAGGTACGGTAGTGAAGACTGCCTCTCCGGTAGAATCCTGTACAATATCTAATGTGGAGTTGTTAGCAAGTCAAGTGTGGGTAGTGTCTACTGCCAAACCTCAATTACCTTTACAGATTGAAGATGCTAGCAGACCGGAGAAGAATGATGTAAGTATGTTGTATTTTTTTTTTCATACAACATGCTCTGGCCTGAAACTAAGCTTGTATTTTGTAGGAGTGGTAAGCAGAATACAGATATATAGCACTTCATATCTATATTAAAATTATAAATCTGAAGAAATTTTTTGTTTGAACGGGTTAATCTCAGGAACTACTGCTTCGTATTGAAAAATTTATATTGGTTAGTCAATTTATCGAGGAAAGCTTTAGGCTATATTTCATCACACTGCTAACAATGGTAGTTTTCCAATTACAGCACAAGAGCGCATTATGCGGTATAATGCTCAACGTTGAATGTTTCAACTACAGCAACGCTTCGCACAATCGAGCACTCTCAAAAGTAATGTTTCTGCGTGATGTGTGCAATCAATACCAACTCAGTGACAGAAAATTAACAAGTGTTTTTTCTTTAAGTTGGCATTGATTGAAATTTTATTTATATATTATCGTTAGTAATATTATTTATTGTTAAAAAATTTTTAAGGCTTTCGTTTCGTCTGAGTTTTCTGGAAATAATCAAAGTTAATTCAAACTGTGTTAAAAAAATAAATATAAGTATGGATGAAGGTACAAACAATGACTTTTTTTTTATATTCTACAATTATAATGTGAATACAATTTTATTTTAGTATTTTTTTTTTCAACACTGAACTTAGCGCACTCTGCTAGTGCATTTGAAAACTAATTCACGTTCCAATTAAGCGTCAGCATAGTTCAGCATTGTGCGCCACTGAGTCGTCTCCGTGTGGTGACGGATTAAGAATACAAGTGTCACCACCCCATCTCCTCCTCAAGGGTGCTGTAAGAGTCAGCTAAGGGATATTGCACACAGATACCATCTTCTGTGAAAGACGGAAAACTCGAAAATAAACCCTGAGTCAACACGCCTCGTCAGCGCGGCATAGTAGACCAAAATCCCTCCGAAAGTGGAGGAGGCCCGTGCCCAACTGTGGGACTTAAATGGGTTGGAGAGAGAGTCGCATTATGCTCTGTAATTGGAAAACTACCAATAGCAGCAAAACACTGACACTACATCTGGTAAATCTGTGGATAGTACCTTGTCTTGCATGGGAATCGAACCTGTAATATCAACCCTTTATTCTAGGACCCGGAAGCTATCAAAATCCGTGTGAACCAAGACACTAGGTTAGACAACCGTGTGTTAGACCTCCGTACTCCAGCGAACCAGGCCATCTTCAGACTAGAAGCTGGTGTTTGTAGACTGTTCAGAGATATACTCACCAAGAAAGGTTAGTTATTTAATGTCCTCTAGTCTTTAATTGAGCGTATACATGGACATTTCATACAATGTTCTCTGGTCCCAAGCTAAGCTTATATGCTTGTGTTATTTATGGGTACCAGAATACGGATATACTACTTTTCTTTTGTAAATACATACTTATAATACATAGAAACACCCAGACGCAGTACAAACATTTGTATGACGTTTATAAACATCACACAAATAATTGTTCAGTGCGGGAATCGAACCCGCGACCTCGTTAACGGCAGTCCGGTACATGAACCACTCAACCACGAGGCCCTTAAAATATGGATATAAATTATAATTCTACTATAAAATATTATAAAGCTGAAGAGTTTGTTTGTTTGTTTGTTTGAACGCGCTAATCTCAGGAACCACTGGGCCGATTTGAAAAATTCTCTCAGTGTTAGATAGGGCATTTATCGAGGAAGGCTTTATGTTATATAACATCACGCTACGACCAGTAGATGCGAAACAGTAGTGAAAAATGTTGCAAAAACGGGGAAACTTTTGTAAATTACACGCGGGTGGAGTCGCGGGCAACACTAGTACTACTATATTTTTGTCAATTCTTTATTAAAGATAGAACACCGTCCCATCCTATCCCGCTCATTTACGTCCCACTGTTGGGCACACTACTACGCCGCGCAAATCAGGCGTCTGGGCATAGAGTTTAGTTTTCAGTTTTCCGTCTCTTACAGTAGACGTAAACATTCCACTCAAACCTTTTTGCTTTTTGCCTGAAACAATCGGGAAAGCAAAATCGCTACGAACATTTAAAACATTTCGCTATAATTTATTTGTATATGTGTATGTATGGGTATGTATGTGTGTATAATAGGTACATATTCTTTTTATGCCATTATTTATTTATACAATCAATATCTAACAATTTCACACTCTTAATCACACTACCACACTGATTTCTCACCACCAAATCCATACGGTTGTCTGGAAGAAATCGCCGAGTGCGATAAGACCGCCACTTGTACATCTTAACTAGTGTTCCTGTTTGTCTGCCTTATGTAATCCTTGTGTGTACAATAAAGAGTGAAATAAATAAATAAATAGACGTTAACTGCTTATTTATTTATAGCAGCATTTCTAGTAGCAGTAAGAACCAGCTTACTGCACCCTGGGGAGGAAATGATGGTGTGGTACTTATATTCTGTCACCACGTGGATTCCGCCACAAGACACATACATTGTCTTGTCGAGAATCGAACAGGGGCCATTTGATTGACAGTCCGTTACACAAACCGCTAGATCATCATACCCGTCATTAAGCATTTCTGCGTTGTCAGGGAACCTCCCCTAAAAATTTACGAGAGCAGTGCTCATACTTATATAGTATCGTCTCTTAGTGTGTGCTCTATTTTTTTTAGTTACATGTAATTTTTATTATTTTTGTTTATTTGTTACTCGTATTTACAGGTTTCGTTGAAATCCACACACCGAAAATAATCTCTGCTGCGTCGGAAGGTGGCGCTAATGTGTTCACAGTGTCATACTTCAAGTCATCGGCATATCTTGCTCAAAGTCCACAACTTTATAAACAGATGGCAATAGCGGCTGACTTTGACAAGGTATAATCTGACATTGTAACAGTTGCTATTTCTGACAAGTTATCATTTCTGAAAAGTTATCATTTCTGACATAGTAACTTAAATATTCAACGTATCTAGTTCAAAGTCCTCTCTCTCCTTTCTCCAGCCCATTTACGTCCCACTGTTGGGCAGGGGCCTCCTACACTTTGGGAGGGATTATGGTCTACTGTTCCGCGCTAACCAGGCGTGTTGGCAGGTGTTGTGAGTGTGGATGAAGCCAAGGAAGTATGTTTGGATCGTAGCAGATGGCGCTCTATAGTCTCTGCCTACCCCCATGGGAAAAAGTCGTGATGTTATGATGACGATGATGATGATTTTGGCATTACTTACATAGTTGTGATTTCTGACAAGATATCACAGTTATCATTTATGACTTTGAAACGTAGATAATTTCTGACAAAGCTTCACAATGATACCGTTTCTACGACCACAACTAAATGTAATTAAAAAATGATCACTGATAGTGTCAATAGCAAAATCTGGCAATGTTAACTGAACTTTCATATTATAAAAACTGTGCATTATAGACTTACGATTTTAATTAATATAAATGTTTACAACGAACTAGCGAGTAATACACATACTATACGTCATTGCCATACGCCTAGAATTGGTACCGATGTAACCGATTCTGACTTAACAACTTAGTTTTTTCTCACAAGATATTATTACTTTTTTCTTTTTCTCCCTCCGTCCAAAGATATTATTTTACAACTTAGATAGCTTTTCTGACATTGTAACACAGTTGTAATTTCTGACCAGTTATAACTATTATCACTTATCAGTTACTAAAGTAATTTATTAATTTTGTAATTAACATGCTATGCTTTTACTTAATAAATCAAATTGTGGTGGAAAAAGTTGATCACCGCAAGCGGGACTTGAACCCACGACCTCGGAATACCGTTCCGTAGCTCTACTACCCCGCAAGAATTGTTAGCTCTGCCAACTGAGCTTACTCCGTTGTCAGAGCTAACAAAGCTTGCGGTCGTGCTAGCAGTAACCTAATTAGACCACCACAATCGTCACTCGATTGAGTTTACATCGTATTTTGACGTACAACGCCATCTATCGAGAATGTTTTTGCAAAAATCGCGACCAGTTTTATCAGTATTATCAGTTACTTTTTAAATCAAATTATTTGTAATATTGTTTTTTTTAAGGTTTTCACAGTAGGCGCAGTGTTCCGCGCAGAAGATTCAAATACACACAGACATCTGACAGAGTTTGTCGGACTTGATCTGGAGATGTCCTTCAAATATCACTACCATGAAGTGCTGAACACTATTGCTGGAACCTTCACTGAGATGTTCCGAGGATTAAGAGATGAGTGAGTATTTTGAAGTTAAATATATTTTTTTTATTTAAATGGCTTGGTCGCTTTGCGACTATATCGCCGATAAGTCATTATGAATAAGACCATTCGTATATGTATATTATTGTCGTTGTTTGTGTTATAGGTACTAGAATATGGTTGTAATACAAGCTTTGTAAATACATTTTGTGTATATTCCGTGTTGTGACGGATTAAGAATACAAGTGTCTCCACCCCATCTCCTCCTAAGGGTGTTGTAAAAGTCAGCTAAGGGATATTGCACATAGATATATTTACAGACATTTTATGTACCCTTATCTCACAGTACAATGAGAGAGACGGCGTTTAAACGCTGGCATCCATGGGGGTGACAGTCAAAAAGAATACAAGTGTCACCTCTCCATATCTTGCCCGCTGGGGTCGTAAGAACTGACAGAGGGAACTATTACTGTCGCATGGCACCTGCGCATATTCGTATGTCTCTCATTATACTGGTTGTGGTCAGGCAGGCGGCCAAGAATCTGCCAAATAACATAGCAACACCAACAAGTAGGTAGTCATGTTGCGCTAACCCCAAATAACGGGATAAGGGAAGAAGAATGGTAATGATGACACGCTAGCGAGCGTCTTAGAGCGGTTCTCTAGCTACAATATTATTATGATATAGTGCTGATCTGATGATGGAACCCGAAGGTGGCCATAAAAAATATGTAACTTTAAGATGAAACCATATCAAGTTCTATATTGTTTGAATCAAGTACAATATCAGATATTTTTAATTGTAGGTATGCTTCAGAAATAGCGACAGTAGGACAACAGTTCAAAGTGGAGCCCTTTAAGTTTCTGGACCCACCACTAAGGTTGGAGTTCCCACAGGCTATACAGATGTTGAAAGAAGCTGGTAAATATATAGATTCTTAAATGTATATCTATAAAAATCGATTGTTGATTTTTAGTATGGTTAGAATTCAAGAACGACTGGGCCGATTGAGATTTTGAAATGTTTGTCATAGAACAGAGAAATATTAAACAATTTTTGAAAATTTTCACTATATAACTAATTGCCTTTTATTTCAAAACAGATTTTGCATGTTACCTTAGTTAGAAAACTTTTATTAGCAGTGCGAAGTTGGCCTGGTCATTTTATTATATTTTAGTTATTGACGCAACAGAATTAGTGTCATTTTGTTACATACCTTTTGTATAATTTCAGGAGTAACAGTAGGTGAAGAAGACGATTTATCAACACCAGATGAGAAACTACTTGGAAGATTGGTGCGAGCAAAGTATGACACAGACTTCTATATATTGGACAAATACCCACTGGCTGTAAGACCATTCTATACTATGCCGGACCCTAATAACCCTGTAAGTATCTAAATTTATTATCACACGATTCTGTAGCTCACAGTTTATTATTCTCACTAATCTGTATCACACAGTTAATAATTCCCAGCAATATGTAGCATACAGTTTATTATTCTCACCAATATGTAGCACATAGTTTGTTATTATCACCAATCTATATCACGCAGTCAATAATTCTTAGCAATCTGTTACATACAGTTTATTACTCCCGGCAATCTGGTACATACAGTTTATTATTCTCAGCAATCTGCTACATACAGTTTATTATTCTCAGCAATCTGTTACATACAGTTTATTATTCCCAGCAATCTGCTACATACAGTATTATTCTCAGCAATCTGCTACATACAGTTTATTATTCCCAGCAATCTGCTACATACAGTTTATTATTCTCAGCAATCTGCTACATACAGTTTATTATTCTCAGCAATCTGCTACATACAGTTTATTATTCTCAGCAATATGTAGCACATAGTTTATAATTCTCACCACACAGTTAATTATTTCCAATTACTATGTATCACAAAGTCTATTATTATCAATGTTTTTATACCACATACTTAATTATTTTACTTGCATTATTGTATTATATCAAATAGTCGTGGCCCATGACTGTTTATTTTGGAATTTAGAAATTTTCCCCGTTTTTGCAACATTTTTCACTGATGCTTTCCTCCTATTGGTCGCAGCGTGATATTATATAGCATATAGCCATCCTCGATAAATGTACTATCCAACACTGATAGAATTTTTTAAATGGAATCAGTATTTCTGCGTAGATTAGCGCGTTTAAACAAACAAACTCTTCAGCTTTATAATCTTACTAGCTGACCCGGCAAACGTTGTTTTGCCATACCTACTAAAAAAAAAAATTTGAAAAATAGATGTTGGCCGATTCTCAAACCTACTGAATATGTATGTAAAATTTCATAAAGATCGGTCTAGCCGTTTCGGAGGAGTACGGTAACTAACACTGTGACACGTGAATTTTATATATTAGATATATAAAATTCACTGGTCACAGTGTTAGTTACCGTTACCGTACGCGTATTTTAGATACATATTCAGTAGGTCTGAGAATCGGCCAACATCTATTTTTCATACCTTTTTTTTTAATATGGCAAAACAACGTTTGCCGGGTCAGCTAGTAATAAATAAATAAATAAATAAATATTCATGGACATTTCACACAACGTCCTCTGGTCCCAAGCTAAGCTTATATGCTTGTGTTATGGGTACCAGAATACGGATAAAATACATATACTACTTTTCTTTTGTAAATACATACTTATAATACATAGAAACACCCAGACGCAGTACAAACATTTGTATGACAATTAAAAACATCACACAAATATTTGTCCTGACCGGGAATCGAACCTGAGACCTCGTGAACGGCAGTCCGTTATATGAACCTCTAGACCACGAGGCCCGTCGTAATTAGTATAGATTTAATAATAATGTGATGTTTATATATTATAGCGTGCTTCCAACTCATACGATATGTTTATGAGAGGTGAAGAGATCTTGTCTGGAGCACAGAGGATACACGATGCTGATTATCTGACCGAGAGAGCCAAACATCATGGCATTGGTGAGTGTAGTAGATTTAATTGTAATTGTAGCGTTTTATTAGTATTGTAAGTATAATTGTCATTAAATAAAATTTGTAAAAAAAAAATGATTTAATTAAAGGCTCTGCTGAGTTTCTTACGCCGCGCCGGTTCTTTTTAGCAGATTGCGTCCTGAACTGGGGGTAGGGAAAAAATTTTTTGGATCTGTCATAAAGAGATTTTCTAAAAAAAAGTTATGATTAAATGATTTTCTTTTATTTCATTAATTTGGCGATCTGAACACGTCGCCAGGTTTATATAGTTGGGGTAAAATTAAGAATTCTAGGCTCGGATTATAATATTAGCTATTTTATCATCTTCGGATTTATGTAACGGAATTTTTGTAAGAGATTTCTACCTACTTGGAGTAGTTAGATTGATATGAAATATTGCACACATATTGATCCGCTGACAAATTTTATCACATAAAATACGAAATTATTGTTGCAGTTGAAATTTAGACAATGGTACCAATTCTACATGCACAACTATACTAAACTAAACTAAAAATGAAAATTGATTGTTTCAATAACACAATTCGGCAATGTTAACTAAACTTTCTTATTATAAAAACGGTGTATTATAGAATAACAATTTTTGTTACCGTGAATGTGTATAACGAAATAGTCAATTAAACAAAATACAGCATAGTTGTTTTTTATTTTTAGTTAAGTTTAGTTGTGCACATAGAATTGGTACCATTTACCTACATTTGAACTGCAAAATGTAACTGTTTTGCACTAAAACAAAACAGGGATTATGTGTAAGAGTAACACACAGCGTAGGATTAGAAGAAGCTTTAGTGTGAACTGACCTTTATGCTATCTAACATGATGTGGTTAGACCTTTATTCTACTTGTTTATGACTAGACTTACCGACTTCTCTATGGTTCTCTACCTGTCTCTTTCTCTCACCAGCGTGCATCTCTCTCTAACTCGTGATGCCATCTTGACATATGTCAATCTTCATAGCGTCTTCTAAACACCAGCAAGAGAATTGCTTCTACGCTGTGTGTTACTCTTACACATAATCCCTGTTTTGTTTTAGTGCAAAACAGTTACATTATGTGTAGCCATAACACACAGCGTAGGATTAGAAGACCTGTTTGTTGTCTGCTGGTGACCCTCACAAGCTATGTTGAATAAATTATACCACTGAATTGAACAAATAATCAATTCAGTTAACAAGATTCTAAAAAACAAAGAAACATTTGGTCTTGGTTACTTATAAACAAACCCTCTACATCTGCTCTCTGGGTTAATTAAAGTATGAACATTTTCGCTCTCTAAAAAATTAATACTGAACAACTCACCCTACTTCTGGTGCACTAATTAGTCATTACTTACTGAGAACTTCTCTCATAACATAAAAACAACTTAGTTAAAATACTTAGAAACAAAATAATATATTTGTTTCAATTGAAATACAAACTTAATGAAATTAAAATAGGTAATCTTTTCCTTTGAATTAACAAAAAATAACATTTGTAAAATTATTACTCAGCATACTCAAAAGTCCCTTCAATCTGTCACCATTAGAACTATCTAGATTGCTAACTGGTCTACAATAGAAGTTTCTGAAGTTGTTAATACTTCTCCAGTTGCCTTTATCCAGTATCTCCTGTACTGGTCTGTTTTCTAACCAGGTCCTTGTAGCTAACAGCTACTCGTATACTTACTGATCCAAACAGCAATGATTGTCCTTGAAGCTGGCTTTACTTTTCCTGATAATAAAATAAACAAACTAGTGGCCTTTTTATGCAACAATCTTCTAGATTTCTATCTGCTGACTAGCTCCTTGATATGACCTATGGGACAAAATAATTGATGTAGATGTGTTCTCAGCAACCAGCTGGACTGCCTATCTGAACTGGAGACAGCCTTAGAACCAAATCTAGGTCACAGGTGGATACTATCTTCTTTAGATAGAGATAAGATAATTTAATAGATCTTGAATAATCTGGAGCTCTGTCGAGCAAAGTGAGATCATGTATTCTACGGCCAGAGGACAATAATAGTATTAATGCTGTCCTTCTAGCAATCTCAAACAATGAGGTTGGCCGAGTTGACCCTTTCTAGCCAATTAAAGAGTAACCTTGTGTCCCCTCTTGGCAATTTTGGTATTTCAGGTGTAGCCAGTGAAATACCTTTTAAAACCTGGTGAATGAAAAAATCTTAAGAAAGGTCTATTCCTGCATGTGGAAATGTCTGATTTATAAAGAAGAATGGTTCTTTAAGCAAAATTATTTTCTAACAAGATCTTGGCTAAGAGTCTGGCCACGTGTTGGCCCTTAGGTGCTCTAGGGTTGACTTTGTTATTGTCACACCAAGCTAACCATCTTCTAACTGGAGCCTCATATGTTACTAAAGTAGATGTTCGCCAACTACTTTTTAATAATTTCTGTTTCTCTACACTCCAGTGAGGGACTTGGTCTGTCCCCCCCCCCCCGCTTTCCAGGCAAATAGGCTCAACTTGTCCACCTGAGGAGGATGACTTTGTTGACCAATCGATTAGTACCTTCCGCAAGTCCTTAATCAACTGGGTTCTGGTAGAGCTTTCGCTCGCAGGTCTGGTAACCCAAAGCACTTGTTCCACTCTGGTGCTATGATTCTCTTCTCACTGTCTAGATGTGTTAGCACTCTTGGTATCACGCTGGGGGGTGGGAATGCCCAGCCCAGCTGATAATTCCACTGGCGACTGAAAGCGTCGCAAAAAACAACAGTGGCGTCTAATGTGACGTACCTTGGCACTACAGACCTTTCACTTGATGCGAACAAGTCTATATCTGGGACACCCCACTGAATTAATATGGCCTCCGTGGCCTGTGGTAGCAGCTGCCACTCTGGAAGTCTGAGACCCCTTGACAGATAGTCTGCTATTCCATCTAGTCTTTCCGGAAAGGTAAGTGACGTATGTTTAATCTTTCAGACAGCTCTATTACTTTGGTTGTCAAAAACTTAGTAATCCAAGGGAACCTGTCCCTCCCTCATTTCTGATTTAAGCAACCAGTGTCCTCTTCTCCGACTGTATTAATATCTGTGCTCGTTGTAATGTTCTCTTTTGACTATTTATTGCTGTTTAGCAGGGCTGGAGAAACTGACGCTGTTATCACTCAGTTATCGACAAATTGCTATTTTATTAATATTATAAATAATATACATTTAACATTTTAAAAGTCATTTTTATTAATCTTGACATATACAATAATTGACAATGACACAAACGTCTTCTATGACATTATTTTAAATTATAATCTAATGGTCTTTATGGAATACTTTCCATAGACAATAATAGTCCCCACAGCTGCAACTACAGCATACATTTCTTTTATGTTTGACTGCCAACTTCTTTGGTCTGGGGCCTACTTTCCTACAAGGAGAGTGTTGTTGAAACTGAGCTCCCAGCCTGCATCCGCTGCAGCTGTGGTCAAAAAGTGTGTTACACTCCTTCTGACTATAGGGGTGGAACAGTGATGGATTAGTGCCCTTAACCACCATATTAGATCGTCTAGAACAGGTCTTGACACCTCTCTCGAACTTGTCTGAAATTGAAAGATCCTAAGAGCAATTGTCCTGTGCCAATACGCCTCGTCAGTGCGGCACAGCAGACCATAACCCCTCCCAAAGTGGAGGAGGCCCGTGCCCAGCAGTGGGACATAAATGGGCTGGAGAGAGAGGAGCAATTATGCTCCTTGACAATGGAGTCTCCCTCTTGGGACTGCATGGTTTGAATTTTTATAGAAACTAATAATGTCTGCCTCTCTTTCAGCAACTGAAAACACTTACTATATTTTTTAAAAATCATTGACCTTATCTTTACTTTATATGCCAGCTTAGATTCTCTAGTAGTTTCAAGGTTTCTGCAACCTAAACTAATGAAGGAGGTTCTCTCCTGATGGGTTAGGAGGTAATACTTATGAGAGTGGTTCGCTCCTGATGGGTCAGGAGGTAGTCTAGTTTAAGTAGACCATGACACGGACTCCCCTGGCTCTTAATCTGTCTGCTGCCAGTTAACTGCAATACCTGATCCTAGTAAAACACTAGAACAAATCTCCTGTGTGATTCTGCTATAGGCAAATGAAAATAGGCCTGATACCTGTTTATCTTTAATAACCAGTCCTGACATTGTATAAATTCTGCGACATACACTTGAGAACTTAAGTGGAACTGTTTTACACCTAGGTACATATAACTTTAGACCTCCGAGGCTGAAAAAATTTTACAAACAAATCCTGGATTTAAGGTGGGCCTCGACCTTTCCAAAATGTTTATCTTATCTAATTTTAGAATCATGTCTGACATCTTGTTTGAAAACTGTGTAACAAGCCTTCTTGTGACTTGCTTGTCTGGATAATCATTTCCTATCCCAACATTAAGTATATGTATATATCTATGTCTTTGAGTACCTATTTTGTCTTTGTATTTTTATCATTCTATTTGTGTAAATATGTCTATATGTAAGTTTATTGCTTTAGTCTATGCATCTATTTTATTAATTTTATGCTATAACTTTCTTGTTGTATACCTATCTATCCTTTATTATAGCATCTCTGCCTTTGTGCACATTTGTAACACTATTGTAACACATGTGTTGCCCTACTTGTCTGAGTGTACAACAAAGAATAAATGAAAATTAAATGTTCTGGATACTCCCTTAAGTTTGAAACTATTTATTTCTTCTAAGATGCGGTCTCGTCTCACCTCAGTACACTCTGCACTCTTATCACACAAAATCTACATAGCAGTCTTGGAATTTTGTAAAAAATAAAAAATTTGAACAGAGTCAGAATTACCTTAACAAGCATCTTATTAGTGTGTTTGTTATAATTTTTTATGTCTAATTATGTAAGTGCTGTACCCTGATCCTAATAACTTTATTAAAAAAAAATATTATTGGACCTTCCAGTTAGTACCTGCTCAGTGGGGGCTAAAAATCCTCTCCCATAATAAACTGGCCTAACTCTGTTATATTTTCAGACCTGTAACAACAGGAGTAGCTATGCACGATAGCAAGGCTTTTTTGTAACGACTCACTTTTCGAGTAGGTTTTTCTTCTTGTAATCGTCTTGATCTCAAAATCTGTTTCTAAATTGCCAATTAATAAATCACTACACGTGGGAGGATTCAGATCTAGTAAAAAACTAGAAGTTGATGTAGCTAGTATTGGTTCACCTACAGGGTGACCTTAAAGCTAGTTGCTGGGTGAGGTAAGCTATCCAAGTAACTGAGATCTAAATCCCACGTGTTGAACGAAAGATTCTATACGCGTGTTCGAACATGACTTGGTTTGGTACTTACATGCTTTCCGTCCTTTGTTAGTTGGGGGTGAAGCCTATGCCTTCCTCCTCCTCCGAGGATGAGGACGATGATGATTTATCATCGCTTGTCCTTTTCCAGGTAGGATCTCTCTCCAGAGCGTCTCTAGAGCTTTCACCGCCGCCATTACTTACCGGACCGATCTCATCCGAATTCATCGTACGACGTATTTCTTTATTTGTACACATAAGATTAAAATGAAAACGACACTGTGTGTTCTCTTTGATTTCTATTTGATTTATTTCGCTACTTTTAAACGTAACGAAATTTTCTGAGCTCGTCACGCTCAGACTTGTTCACAAGCTATGTAGATTGACATTTATGTCAAGATGGCATCACGAGTTAGAGAGAGATGCACGCTGGTGAGAGAAAGAGACAGGTAGAGAACCATAGAGAAGTCGGTAAGTCTAGTCATAAACAAGTAGAATAAAGGTCTAACCACATCATGTTAGATAGCATAAAGGTCAGTTCACACTAAAGCTTCTTCTAATCCTACGCTGTGTGTTATGGCTACACATAATTAAGTTATTTTAAAGTTAATAATAATTTTCGCTGTTGACTATTTTTTTTATAATTTCAGATATCAGTAAAATAGCGTCATACATCGAAGCGTTCAGAGTTGGCTGTCCACCTCATGCAGGTAAAAATATATATACATATTACTAACTATGCCTTCCAGTTTTACTTGCGTACTTACTGAAATTATTCTCAATGGTCGAGCTGTTTCGAAGGACTAACGATACGATTAAAGATTATATACTAGCTGTTGCTTGAGACTTATTTCGCCTAAACACAGACTGGAGCGCTACCGGTCTGATTGTTGAATCTAAACTAGTCTTGGATCAGCCGGAATACGGACATAAAAATTCATCAAAATCGGTCCAGCCGTTTAGGAGTCTTGTAACTTACATACTTTTAGAAAAAAATATATAAATATTTCTATAATTTCCAGGTGGCGGTATTGGTCTAGAACGTGTTGTGATGTTATATCTGGGTCTAGACAACATTAGGAAGACATCAATGTTCCCGCGTGACCCTAAACGTGTCACCCCCTGAAGATGTGACAAACATAGTAACAGTGTGCTCTATATTGTTATAATTAATGCAATAATTAAAATACGTTTAATAACCGGAGTCTTTTATTTAAAATTTTTAACTAAAAATATACTTACAAATACCGCATCATTTACTCTCTCTCCAAGCCCATCAACGTCCCACTGTTGGGCAAGAGCCTCCTCCACTTTGCGAGGGATTTATGGTCTACTGTGTCGCGCTGACCAGGCGTGCTGGCACAGGGTTTATTATCGAGCTTTTCGTCTCTTAGAGGATGTTTGTGTAAAATATTTCTTAGTTGGCTTTAACAGCACCGTAAAGAGGAAAAGGGGTGGTGACACTTGTATTCTTAATCCGTCACTACACGAAAAAAATTTTAGGGTTACCAATAGGTAAAATAATAATAAATATTCATGGACATTTCACACAACATCCTCTGGTGTCAAGATCAGCTTATATACTTGTATTATGGGTACCAGAATACGGATAGACTAACACGTAGAAATAGCCAGACGCAGAACAAACATTTCTATGACATTTGTAAATATCACACGAATAATTGTCCCGAGCGGGAATCGTATCCGCGACCTCACGGACGGCAGTCCGTTACATGAACCACTCAAATGGAACCCTATCATATGGTATATGTTTTAAAAAGGTATAAAAAATAAATAATAATGTATCAAGACTCAATTAATATAATTATATTAACATACTTTTATTATTAAATAATACAATGTAGTTAGGAATAGCACATTTTTAAGTACTAAATTGATTCATATCACATTTCTCATATACAACTGTTTGTATGTATGTGACAAAAAAAATATCTCCAAAACGGCAGCTTCTAACGGCTAGCACCAGAAATACCAAAAAAAAATTCGAAGCAAGTATATTCGAGATCTTAACTTACATAAGAACAAAAAAAAATTAAATCTAAAACGCTTAAATTAGGTACTATAAGTAATAGTTTTTCACATTTTTTCCTGTTTTTAGTCTCTGGCTACCTTCAATTGGAAAAGGCATGAATTAAGTATTTGTAACAATCCAATTGGCACTATACACTATTAAAAATCACAATTTTAACACATTCACTGCACTGTTTTTAACCGACTGCAATAATGGAGGTTATCAGTTTCCAAACAATGTTTTAAGATCTTCTTCATATAATGCTATCACTAACATGATGCCAATACCAGTAGCGAGCCCCATTAGTTGTAAAATACATTGGCATAATGTACCTTCATTGCTATGAGATGTACTGAGTTCAGGCATCTGAAAAATAAAATAGAAAAATTTGTGATGTAATATGGGATAGCAATGTGTAGGACATTTGTGGGGTGGTATAGGAATTATCTTAGGAAGGATCTTACACATTGCCATATCACTTGGCGGCTGATATGGCAATGTGTAAGATATTTATAATAAAAAGTGAGATCTTGGAAGAGAAGTGGTCTCGGAATGTGTGAAAACATGTTGATTAAGAATGTATGAAACATATGGGGACTATGAATGTACGACACGATGGTTTCGGAATGTGTAGGACACCTGTGGTTTTCGAATGGGGAATGGGGACAACTGTAGTCTTTTATTGCGTAGGACATGTGTGGTCTCAGAACGTGTAGGACAAATTGTAGTCCATAAATGTGTAGGGAATCTGTGGTATTAGAATGTAGGACACCTCTGGTCTTAATAGATTGTGTTATAAACTCACCATATCAACGAGAGCTATATACAGGAACATGCCGGCTGCTGCTGCGAATAACCATCTGGTAGCGTCTGGCGCATGTCCAGCCAGAACACCACACACCATGCCAGCCAGACACAGAGCTGATGATAGTACGTTGTAACAGACTGCTCGCTTTACTGACATACCGGCTTTTAGTAGTACTGCAAAGTCACCTGGAGAGAAAATGTTATATGTTAGGTTACTAAATGGTATTTTTTTAACACACATTTACCAGATATTGGGTACGCGTTCAATATTGAACACACGTAACTTAAGCTTGGCTAAATTGTATGAATGAATGAATGAATACTCTTTATTGTACCCCAAAATAAAATTACAAACTTAGATATATAAACAATGTTTAGGCAAGGTACAATAGGCGGTTTTATCACAAGTTGTGATCTCTTACAACAGCCATAAGATGGAATTAACTTATTGTCTAAAAGGCATATTGTGGCGCAGCGTGAATGATGAAAGTACCTACATAAATATATTAAATTATACAGCTTATCTACATAAAGAATACATGTAAATAAATACATACAGTTATACATAGATGAACTAATACCTACGTACATAAACATACATATATAAAAAAAAAATTGGTCAAGTGCGAGTCGGACTCGCGCACGAAGGGTTCCGTACCATTATCTATGCAAAATAAGGGAACGTTATTAGTATCGAGCAAGAAACGGTAAAAAAATCATGTTTGTTGTATGGGAGCCCCCCTTAAATATTTATTTTATTTTATTTTTAGTATTTGTTGTTATAGCGGCAATAGAAATACATCATCTGTGAAAATTTCAACTCTCTAGCTATCACCGTTCTTGAGATACAGCCTGGTGACAGACGGACGGACAGCGAAGTCTCAGTAATAGGGTCCCGTTTTTACCCTTTGGGTACGGAACCCTAAAAATTAAAATAGCAATCATAGATGATATACATACAAATCAGTACCTGATAATAAGGATATGTGACAATTTTATTTGGTTAAATAAAACTACTTTTTATGGATTTAGACGCGTATATTTGTTTTAAATTTTGGCCCGACGTTTCGGAGACTTTGCAGTCACCATGGTCACGGGTGAGACACGCGTCTAAATCCGTAAAAAGTAGTTTTATTTAAACAGATGAGTCGCGCAAGTGTTAGAAAATATTAATATTATTTGGGTTGGAGTGACAAATAATGTTCCTTAAGCTTAATTGTACTTCATACACTAATGTTTCATACATGACGTATAGCCTGTATCAGAGACACACATATTTCACACACGCATAGATATTATGTGGCTTAAACCGTGACGTGTGAGTGATGTGGCCAAGGATACAACTATCTGGTAAATCTGTGGCTTAAAGTATTAAACCAACAGGAGTTGTTTTCACACACACTGTTTTCTTTGACAAATATACTATCAGGTGGGGAGCCGAGGTAATCTCTATGCTAATCGATCTTCCACATGGTCTTAGTCCAGTAGCTAAGTGATGTCAATATTATTTGGCTTCCTCACTATGCTGCGCTAACCAAGGGTGTTGGCAAAGGGTTTAGATTCGAGTTTTCCGTGTCTTGCAGTTGTTTATAATATTTTAATCCTTAGCTGGCTATAACAGCACCCTGAAGCAGAAATCGGTGGGTGACACTTGAATTCTTAATATGGTGTTGGAAGTTTCTATCCCTCTATTTCCTTTTAGAATCGCTGGTAATGTGCATAGCTCCGTCCTTTGCCAATCGCTGTTATAAATGCTCTATAAACTAATATAAATATTGTACCTAATTCATGTGGTAGTTCGTGACACAACACCGCTATGGCTGTAGAGAATCCACCAGCTATGTTCGACGCGAATGCTGCACCGATGGCCATTCCATCAGTAAAGTTATGTAACCCATCACCCATGATGACCATCCAGGCTACTGACGCGATAGACGAAGGCGGAGCATGTACGTGGCCGTGCGCGTGGGAGTGACCGTGGTGAGCTCGAGAATGTTCCCTGAAAAGAATCAAATAACATCTTAAACATCTAGAACTGCTTCTACAAAAAGTGGCAATCAAATGTTTTAAAAATAACAGCCACCAAACTGGTTGACGGTTATAGTGGCATTTGGAGACGAAAGTATCTACAACATACCTTAATATAACAGTATAGCTGTCTCCATCCTTCAAATCCTTGACTCCATCTTCTTTATGCTTCATATTATTCATCTCCACAACGGCACCTTCACCTTTCAGAAGCCAATCCTTAGCTGTAGGCTCTTCCTTGCCTTCAGTATTCAGAGCATTGGATGAAACCACACTGACTGAATTATTCTTTTTAGTATGTTTCGGACTTGAAGGAATCCCATCTCGTAAATGGTGGTCATCATGAGTATCTGTGTCAATTTCATCATAACAATATGGATACTCTGAATACTTGTGCTTACAAGTTTTCGTCGTATCATTCTTATCTTCTCTCTTAAAGATCTTCATTAGAGAATTGGAAGTAGAATTCACTGGAGCCTTTGATCCATCCGAACAGCCTCCAACTGTTTCATCTTTTAATACACGAACTCTTGAAGGTAATTTATCATCTTCTAGTTTCTGGCGACGTTTTCGCCATTCAACAACAACAGTTAAACCTTTTTCTGTGAAGTAGAAGAATACTACTCCAAGCATAGCAGCGAGACCCTTCCACATACCATCATTGTGGGAAGTTTGTTCATCCACTTCTGTGCTATTGGGGTTATCATGATCATGAGCGGGGCTCATGGCATGTGGCATCAGATGCAATAAGGCATCACCACACAAAGTCCCGACAGCTAACGCTACCAAAAACTGGAGTAAATGATTGTAATAAGTTTTATGCATAATTGGAATCACCGCTACTCCTAACAGCCCACATGCACTGATGGCAAAAATGCTTAAAGACGAATACAACCACACTAAGTACATATTTTTACTGGCTCCTTCAGTTTCTACACTTGAAAGACCTGTTCTATTTGTGATGCTGATTTCCCTAACACATCCGGTTCTTTCTCTTGAAGTATTTGCCAGTTTTTGATACAGAAGTATAGGGCATATAGTGTGTAATGTACTCTCTGTTATAAGAGTGTCAGTTTCATGGTGATGTGAATGACCATGATGCTCATGGTCATGATCGTGTGGTTTTAACCTTGTGTTTACTTTTGTGACTAATTCTGAACTGTTCATACACTGGAAAGAAGAATATATTTATTTTTAAGTAGATTGAACATAATAATAATTAATATTCATGGACATTTCACACAACGTTCTCTGGTCCCAAGCTAAGCTTATATGCTTGTGTTATGGGTACCAGAATACGGATATACTACTTTTCTTTTGTAAATACATACTTATAATACATAGAAACACCTAGACGCAGAACAAACATTTGTATGACAAGTATAAACATCACACAAATGACTGTCCCGAGCGGGAATCGAGCCCGAGACCTCTTGAACGGTAGTCCGTCACTTGAACAACTAGACCAGGAGGCCAGTCAAACGTCAACATGCCTAGTAAACTGAATTGTTATGATAAGTTCGGATGTAGAATATTAATGTAACCACTCCTTTCTACTTCTCTAAAGTCCCACTGCAAAAGCGTTCTTCTCAAGTGAAAGTAACGTGGTCTTTTACTTTCTCCAGCCTATTAAAGGCCCACTATAAGGCACTATCCTCATCTACTTTTGGAGATTATGGTCTACTAAGCCGCGCTGTCAAGGCGTGTTGGCACAAGGTTAAATTTCGAATTTTCTGGCTTTCACAGCGGATGTTATGTACAATATAAATTAGCTGGATTTTACAGCACCCTGGAAAAGAAAAGGGGCGGTGACATTTGAATTCTTAATCCATCACCACACGGACATATGTTATCTGCTTCTATTTTCTCATAGCTGACTCTTATAGCACACAAGAGAGGAAGAGGGCTGTCAAAATACGTGCATTTCTAATCCAGTAGCACCCTGTGTCAGCTAATAAAAAAATTATAAAAAATACTTACATTGACAACCTCCTCTTTAACATTATGCCCGTCAATATATCTTTCTATTCTCTCACCGCCTTCCACCAGCTTGTCCAGTTCCAATTCCTCAAGCATCCTATTGAAACCGGACAGATTCATCGTCATACTACCCTCATCTCCGTACAATCGGAATATTTGTGACACATATGTATCTGGATTGACTTTTGTCTCTCTTTTTGACCTCCTTTCTCTAATTTTCTGTAGTTTTTGATGGTACCTAAAAGTAAAAGTTATGATTTTTACACGCTTTATATTAGCTTCACTTGTATGTTTGTTTGTATGTTTGTATGTTTGTAACCGACTCCTTTGGACGCTATTTTGACCCACTTTAAACGGCCAGATTCTATTCAAATTTTGCACACCTGTCAAAGACCGATGACAATGCAATAATTCGATTAATTAAAGCGTGTTTTTTAGTTTTTTTAAACTATTTTTTTTATTTACATAATATATCTCTCAATGTATCTATGTAACAGAATATTTGAAAAATATTTTCACCGACTTGCAGTAGTCAGATTGATCTGAAATTATGCAAACATATTAAGAACCTACGAAAATGCAATTATTTTAAAAAAATATCAACATTTTCAAGCGTGTTTTTTAGTTTTTGAACTAAGCAAATCATTTACTATCTTGACTAATATTGTCAATGGACTGACGATATTGTTAAATGTGGCGGGGGCCGCTGGATGCAGTTAGTGTAGGATCGCGCGTTGTGGGGTTTTATAAGGAAGGCCTATGTCCAGCAGTGGACGGAGAAAGGCTGATGGATGAATGGAATAATATGTATCATACATACCTTGGTATTCTTCTTTTCTCTTCTAACTCTATTATATGTCCTACATCATTGGTCTTCGTATCATATGTTAATATACCATCTTTCTGTATATCAATATGTGAGCCACAAGTGTGAGCCGCACATAGCAGACAAAACATACAAACAGTTACCAGATGGTGAGACATAGTTACACTTACAACTAATTACCCTTTATAGTGTAAGTGTCAATAATCCATTTGTTGTGTAATTCGTGAATGTATTTTATTGATCTGTGGACAAAGAAAAATATTATGTTAATAAATATACGTAACTCCTCTGGTCTCGTATTAAGCTAGGAGAGAGATTACGGAATGGGCTTAAGCATTCCGTAATCTCTCTCCTAGCGTTTAAACGAAGAATTAATAACTTTGTTAATTAACTTTCTTTCAGTACATGTAAGGACGCCACATCATATAATTTGAACGTGTGAGTGTACTAAAATACGTAAGCAGAGACTACATACATCTAGTTACATACCCACACTCAGATGCAAATATAATAAGTAGGGATCCTTCAGTATACGAAGTATTCCTTCGATTTATTATGTACCTACGGAACCTTTAGAATGCGTTTTTGTTTCGTACTTGACAATTTTTTTGTGACTATAAACAGAGTCGCAATTATTTCAAGTAACTGCACTAATAATCAGTTAAATAACTGTTTAGTTATTGGGTCAAGTTTGAGTTATACAAAAACTTAGGTATCTTATAGTATGAAATTAATCGTGCATATATTCCTATTTCTATTTGTATTTTCGTCTCAATTCATCATATTCTAAGAGTTAATCGAACCCACTATCTCACGCATAACAGTTGTCATCACTACTGATAAAGTAACATGGTCCATCGTTCGTTCAAAGCAAATAAAAAGAACTAACAAGGAGTTTGTTCCGCTTATCCCAGCATCGAGCAATTGAAACAAAAAAAATCCATTAGCATGTTTTTTTGGCTTTTCAGTCTGACCTTGTACTAGATAATAGAATAAAAAGGAGTATTCACACTGAACCAGCGGATTACGTGCGTGTAAACGCATAACGTCGAATGCTACGTTTTAAACATACTTCTGTACCCTCAAGCCTCTCCTAGCTTTACTTATGGAGTCCTGTATGACTCCATAAGTAAAGCTAGGAGCAGCTTAATAATAGTAAACTTTATTTTATCATCTTTATAATAGTAAACTCGACATTTTATTAAACGCAATGTATCTCACCATCAGTGTGAAAGGTCTTTAACCCGTGTTCATATCACAACTTGCTAATAATGCCTAATTTATAAGTCTTCGCACTAATATTACGCACGAGAAAATATGTCCATGACAATGGAATTTTAAGTGTAAACGAAAAAAGCAATATTACAAAAAATAGCCTATCAACCAATTTAGCGACTCGTTAACTTTTAACGGATTCTGAAACATTAGGCTAAATATACCTACTTTAAATGATATTATGCCTAGGTAAAAACAGCTTTCTTTAAATGCAATCTTCTTTTAATTTGCATACATACATAAAGTTTTTTCATTCAATCAATCAGTCACCTAAAAATCCAAAATACTATAAAAAAGCGTCCATTTCATAGCTAAAATCTCGTAGAAATTGGGATTGTTCATAATTTTTGACCTGCTGTTTTTATATTTTTTTAAAAAATATAGACTATTTTAAGCAACTAATTTCAATATTTTTAAAATATTCACTATAAAGAATTTTTAAAAAATACGTAAAGATCTTCTTTTAAATGTTGTGATGTCATCGTTGTACGCAATCTGTGTATAGCCTTTTCCTGATAGACTTAAGACAGATTGCAATACATATTTTCAAAGTTGCCGAGTTGATTTAATAGACCAATTTTGACCGCCATTGAGTAGTATATCCTTCAGAACGCTTTAATATTTTAAGTCCTTCATTTCAAGGGCAAATAGAGATCATTTGCTTTTTTGGAAAAATAATCGTTAATATAGCAAATATTCCGAAAAACACTAATGGATCATGATCAGGAACTCTTTCCCCGAAATGGTTTTCGAATTAAGAGTTTAAAAACAATATGAACAATGCCCATTTTCAGTGTGGAAAAATTATTATAAACAAAATATATCATTTATTTATTAAGCGACAAATTGTAGGTACAAAGCGGTATGCACCATTTGTTAAGGCTCATTGGTCGTGTCTAATCGATCCGTCACAATGTCAATAATTTTAGCAAAAGAACAACAGTTTTAACTAAAACATCTTAGTTTTTAATTAAACAGAATCTGACAATGCAATAAAAATCAATTACTGTTCGTTAGTCTCGCTAAAATTCGAGTACGACTGGGCCGATTTAGCTATTTTGGGTCTTGAAATATTCGTGAAAGTTCTGGGAAGGTTTAAACGGTGACAAAATATATGGAGATCTAAAATTCCACGCTTACGGAGCAGCGGGCATCAGCTAGTCTTCTATAAAAAAAATCAATTGCTGTTCGTTAGTCTCACTAAAACTCGAGAACGGCTGGGCCGATTTTGGTCTTGAAATATTCGTGATAGTCCAGGGAAGGTATAAACAAACGGTAACAAAAAATATGGTGATCTAAAATTCCACGCGTACGGAGTAGCGGGCATCAGCTAGTTTACAATAAAATATTCAGGATTTTTAAGCATTTTTTTTAGATTTATGGACTAAACAAATTGTTTATACTCCTATATCACAAAGGGGGTTGGTTCTAGTGACTATACAAGTGAAACTGCGGTGCAAAGCTAGTTATATAATAAACTAATGTGGTCCCAAACACTTCTAAATAATAAAAGCAACATGAAGGTCGACATTAAATAATATATGAGCCATGTAATACTTTCATGTCAATAATGACCAAGGACAACGTGTCTATAAATTATAAAGATGCGCCGAATATCCATATTACGTATATTTTTTTGGGTTCCGTACAAGAAAAAACCCTTAATCATGAGTTATGCAGTACACTTTCAGAGGTGGGATTACGTACTTAAACTTATACATCAGAAACTATTAAAGCGTCTATCTTAAGCTGTTTTGTTTAACAACATATTTTCAAATAGGTCGGCTTTCGAGAAACAAACTGCCTGTTATTGTAGTCGGTAATACTTCTTAAGCTAAATATGTATCATCGAATGAATTAATTAGAATATTTTTTATACGTAGCATTTAAAACCTCCGTGCATGTATGACCAGACTAGCTGTTGCACATGGTTTGCTACGCGTGGAAGTTAAAAAAAAAATCCCCGCTTTTGCAACATTTTTTTAACATTTGCTTCAATCCTATTAGTCGCAGCGTGATGTTATTAGCTAATAGCCTTCCTCGACAAATATACTATCCAACAATGAAAGAATTATTCAAATCGGACCAGTAGTTCCTGAGATTAGCGCGTTCAAACAAACACACTCTTCAGCTTTATAATATTAAGTACAGATCTATGAGTATAAATAAAGCAAAAAAGTAGTAGTGTTAGCATGTTTAACTATAGTAGCAGATGACGCTCTATAGTTCCTGCTTACTACCATGGGAGAAAGGCGTGATAATATGTATGTAGTGTAAATATTTAGGTGTACAAAACAAATATTTTGTTATGCGTGACCCGTTGAGGTATCTTTTTATGAACATGTGGAACACTTTCACAATTATACATGTAAGGTAAAGTTGTTAACGTAAAGGTGTAGAAAACGATTGGTGAGCGCAGTCACAACTATTATTTAAACCCATATAGCAACTAAAATAGTAGATTTACCGATCATTCTGGAGGAAGATTGAGAACTAGATAAAATATAAATTATTATATAATAATAACAGTATCTCCTCTCTCTCCAGCCTTTTAATGGCCCACTGTTGGGCACAGGCAGGCCTCCTCCACTTTGGCAGGAATTATAGTCTACTATGCCGTACTGACCAGGCGTGTTTGCACAGGGTTTATTTTCGGTATTTCTGTCTCTCACAGGGGGGTTATCTGAGTATCCCTTCTTAGCTAGCTGGCTTTTACTGCATCATGGGAAAGGAAAGGGGTGGTTGCGTTTGTATTCTTTATCCGCCACCACACGGAAAACTACTATTAGTACAGTTAATAAAGACACCAGTCAGACATAGGTAGTTATTGCATAACTTACAAAGTTAGATCTTGTAATAGCTTTAACGACCTTGGTAGTTTTAAACCGAAATAGAACCGAGATATCGTAGGTTCGAACTTGCCAAGGCTATTTAGGTTATAAAATACGTAATAGCGAATGTCAAGTCCATGTGATGTCATCACCTCCCATTTCCTTCTCGAGGCGCTATATGAGCCGGCTTTCGAATGACTTAAGCAGACATCATCATCATCGTCATCATAACATCACGCCCCTTTCCAGTGTGGATAGGCAGCGAAAATTCTAAGTCTAATAGTGAGTAAATACGCCAGTATTTTTAATATGGCAAGTTCTCTCAGTGTAATTTTTACAAAAATATAATGCTAAATAAATATCTGATTTATTTTAATGACAACCCCACTGTTCCAAACGTCACTGTCAACTTCAGATCGATGTTAAAGTCATAATTGAAAAAACTGATGTTTTTTCGTTGTGGCGGTAAAGTTTTTAAAAGTTTCTTCAAGAAAAAATCTGGTAAGTACATACATATTTTATTCACTATCGACTTACTAATTATATTGATAACAACATAGCTACGTAATTTTATAAAAGAAAGTAATATTTATAGTAATATTATTTCATCAAAATATTTAGGTACTTCTAAGTGGGAATATAGTTCCCTTTGCCCATTCGTGAATGCTAAATACCCTCAATATATGTATATAAAAAGTAGGGATTTATTTTTGTCTTTTATTTATATTTTATTATTTTATTTTGTTCCAGATAATGTCTTTCAAAAAAGAAGACTGTTATAAAGTTGTGTGTGTGTGTGTGTCCCCAAGAATGTTTTAAACTGTTCCATATGGCCAACTATGAATAAATGATATTTTTTTATACTTTCCTATTTTCACACTGATCCTTAAAATGAACCAATAAATCTAGTATTTTTTCTAATTTATTTAGAATTGAACATAAATTAATTAGTCAAGCCGGGGCAACTTACTAGTATATCGCAATTGATGGTCGTAATAGGGCAAAGGGAAATAATTTCCCACTTGGTCAAGTCATAAACGGGCATAGGGAAATAATTTCCCCCCAGAAAAAAAAGTTTTATTTCAGTTTCAGTAGGTTCAATTTAATTTTCCGTCTAGAACTATCTCACATTACACCACACGCACACTTTAACCTAAAAAAACGAATTTTTTTGTTCAGCCCGTTTAAGGGTTAATGTGGGCTAATCTTATATATAAAAATCAATTGCTGTTCGTTAGTCTCGCTAAAACTCGAGAACGGCTGGCCCGATTTTGGTGATTTTGGTCTTGAAATATTCATGAAAGTCCAGGGAAGGTTTAAACGGTTTCAAAAATTCTACGCGTATGAAGTGGCGGGCATCAGCTAGTATACAAATAAAAGGTTAAATTTCAATCTCAGTGGTCTAATAAAACATGGACATGTATTAAAAAGATGTCTTACCGAGTCATTTAAAAAGAAAAACAAAAACAACGGAAGGAAGCAGATAAGAAAGAGATAGCAGAATGAAAAAAAAAAAGAAAATAATCGATTATTTACATTCAAAATCGATAATTCTATTTACACAATCTCGACCGAATTATTCGCAAATCGCAAGGTGTGTGCAGATAACGATAGAAAAACATGTTTGTTTCCTAAAAGTGCTATATTTATATACAGGAAGGGGGTAAGCAGAGGTCATAAATATCGTATAATGTATGACTTGATGTATGACTATAAATGAAACGAAAGATCCTCGTAAGAGTATACTCGATGCTTTCTTTTAAAGTTGAACTAATGTAAACTTTGGTCCTTATTTTGCATATTAATAAGCTACCGATGACAGTATTCTCTATTGAACATTTAACAGGAGATAGAATAATCTTACTGATAGACAAGGATTACAATCTGTCCGTAATTGTAGATTGATTACTGAAGGCCGTAAGCGAAGATGTGTAGCAAACATACACAAATACAATCTTTCAACTTTACAATATTAGTAAGATTGTTATTTCATAACTGACTCAACTGTAGAAAGAAATGGAAGGATGACACATGTATTCTTAATCCATCATTTAATAGAGGAAATCTATGTACGAACAAAGAAAGTCTCGTAAATATTCTAGAAGTGTCTCAACATCTTTATCTTAAATATTTATCATAAAATCAAGATAACTGTATGTTTCATGTGATAGAAAACACGTAATCATTGATTGTATGACAATTCAATATTATGATGACATGGAACTGATGATGAAGCTCGAAGATGGACCTAAGAACTTTGCGATAAAACAACGGTACCCTAGTATGTTTTGTCTAGTTTGTTTCGTGTTTAGAGTTACGTATCAAAGGATTCAAGCCTATTAAATGTTATAAAGACTTCGATATCCATGTATCTCATGAACGGTGATAGCTAGACTGTTGAAATTTGCGAAGATGATTGATTATATTGCATTTCACATCATCATCATCATACTGTAACGCCTCTTCCCATGGGGGTAGGTAGAGACGATATTTGCCAGGACGATCTAACACTTCATTGGCTCCTGTTTTCGCTATAACAACTAATACTAAAACTAGAATACGATAAATATTTATGAAGGCTCCTAAATAACAAATGATTTCAGTTTAACTTGATGACGCGCTAAATAATACCCAATGCGTAACAAAAAATGGAAGTAAAACCGCGGGCGTAAGTTAGTAATTGTTTATGTCATAATTCGTACAACCACAGCGACCCAATTCTTACTCCAATATTTCGTTTCCTAAATAATAACAATCGATTATTAATCGATAACATTTTACTACTAATAAAAATCGTATACAAAAATATCGATATACATTACGTCACAATGTTCGCGAGCAACATGACCTCAATCTATTAACGGGGTCAGTGTACGATAATCACGTGTCTATAAACAGGATGTTCAATTTTTTGTTTTTTTTAATCAGATTAGTCTTTGTCAGTTTAAACGACAAAAGTGGTGCGTACCTATGCAAGCAGGTAAGTTACGGTAAGAAACATTGCTCCTAATTAATTTATCGCGTTACCCTACGTTTGTAACTAACTTCAGGGTATCCATATTTTTGTGATAAGCATACAAAAAATATTGTTATAATTGTTAATTTGTTACAGTGTGTAAAAAAATTCTATTGTTTTAAATATATTTACGGGTATTTTACATCTGGTAGGTAAATGAAATTCAGTAACATTTAGTAGATAGACATCGGAAAGTCAATGTGTCTTGCGACAAAAACTTATTCAGAGAAGTACTTTGTATTTAAATGAGTGTAATTCAGAAAATTGCTACATCGTGGTTTTCGGACGGACAGCGAAGTCTCAGTAATAGGGTCCCGTTTTTACCCTTTGGGTACGGAACCCTAAAAAACATTAAACGGAATCAAATGCAAGTCTTGACAATAGCGCAGTGTTACACTAATTTTGCTGAATATTTATTTAAACGCGAACAGGAAATAATCAAAAAGTTTCCTGTGTAGCCTTATCTATACCCATAGTAATATTATAAAGCTGAAGAGTTTGTTCGTTTGAACGCTCTAATCTCAGGAACTACTGGTTCGAATTGAGAAATTCTTTTTGTGTTGGATAGTCTATTATCGAGGAAGGCTATGGGCTATATAAAATCACGCTGCGAGCAATAGGAATTAGCATTAGAATTATGTTGCGAAAACGGGAAAATTTTCTAAAGTCCACGCGTACGGGGACGTGAGGAACAGCTAGTGTACCCATAATCCGAAAAGCAAGACAATTAGCTTACTACAGAAAACCGCGCTTCCTTCTTATCGCTGATAGTTAGCATTTTCATTGGCCCTCGATGGCCAAACCAGATAAATATTAAAAATCTAATTTAGTGAAAACTTTATGTTGTGCCTAACGTGTGGTCGGCATTTTTCTATTTTATATACTTTCTTATCATAACACTCTTTGATCTATAATTTCGTTTCGCGTTAACTCTAAAATCCCACGCGGTTACGCTAATACTACAAGCATTTTATTTCAACACTATTGGCTGCTAAACGAAAGCATTCGCCATGAAAGCAACACATAATTTCAATATATTAATACAAATTTATAAAAACCTTCGATTAAAAATGATAACCATGTAGGTATCGAATCCATTACCACGTGGTCGTAATAAAGTTAAAGTCCCGCCATTTGTTAAAATAAAATAATAATAAGAGTTTTAGTACAAACTGTATACCACAGAACTTCAATTAAAAAAAATATTTAAAATTAACAGTTCCAAATTTGACTTACCCCACTTTACTAAAGTCCGTTGCACGCAGAAATAAACACTCATTAGTTTTATATAAATTTATCGATATACTTTTATCATTTAGATAAACGAATTTTATCTAAAACCTTGTTCGTTATACGGCGTTACGGTGAAGAGCCTGCGCATGCAATGGCGCGTTATGCACCACTCATTCCGTTATATACTTTAAAACACATAACTAAAGTCCATAATAAAATAAACAGCGCAAAATGAAGACGATGAAAATTAATACGTGTTCTAAAACATGTAGCGCGAACTGAAAAGTCGTAACTGGAATTTAACAACATACAACAATATACTTTATACCATAAACATAAAGTACAAATTACCTAACAATATAAACAACATGAAATTGTTTATTTTCAGTAAATATAAAATAGCGTTCTAAAATTTAAAATTTGACATTGACTTACGAAATTTGCGTTCGAAATTTGAAAACGGTTCTTGTGTGGTTGGCCACAGATTATATTCTCGTATGTTCCATTATGCGACGAATAAAAAAAGGATTGCGTCATACCTATTTCTGTGGTGCGCGTGATTCACCGGCGTCGTTACAACGAAATAACGAAATGTAACGTGATCGATTCGTTAGTACGACTCATATTGTTACATTTACGTATAAATTTACATTTATCAGTGTATATTAAGTCGGTCATGTACTGAATATGATAACGGGAAAGTATGTGCTAGAATTGTAAACTAAAACGTGTTTTTCAACGAAATTTTGGTGATTTTTTCATGAAATAAAAGCAACTGAAAATGCCTCTATGAACTTTTCTTCTAGAAACATGTATGCGGATTTGTATTACAACGACAATGTATTATTTTATTACAATCTCAGTAACTTTCCAGCCACTTTACTATGGCTAAAGACAGAACTTAGTTGTAAATGAAATCAAATCAATCCTTACTTGCAAGAATATTGTAAAGTTTTTTTTTAATATTAGTAGCTAAGCTTGGGCAGGACGTGATGTGAATAAAAAAAAAATTGGTCAAGTGCGAGTCGGACTCGCGCACGAAGGGTTTCGTACTATTATCTATGCAACATAAGGCAACGTTATTAGTATCGAGCAAGTAACGTTAAAAAAATCATGTTTGTTGTATGGGAGCCCCCCTTAAATATTTATTTTATTTTATTTTTAGTATTTGTTGTTATAGCGGCAATAGAAATACATCATCTGTGAAAATTTCAACTGTCTAGCTATCACCGTTCTTGAGATACAGCCTGGTGACAGACGGACGGACGGACGGACGGACGGACAGCGAAGTCTCAGTAATAGGGTCCCGTTTTTACCCTTTGGGTACGGAACCCTAAAAACACTCAAAAACAATTTCAAGACCCTGTCAAAGTATCTCTCTTTTTCTCTCTGCAGCCCATTGACGTCCCACTGTTGGGCACGGGCTTCCTCCTCTTTGGGAGGGATTATGGTCTACTGTGCCGCGCTGACCAGGCGTGTTAGCACAGGGTTTCATTTCGAGTTTTCCGTTAGTTATACTAAAAGTAGGCATACCGCGTGAACATTAAACACTTCTTATTTTAACTACCTAACAAGTTAAACTGAACTGTTGGTTTATTTATTGTATTTTTATAGCTCCATAACAAAAGACAAAATGGGATCTTATTACTGAGAATTCGCTGTATTGAAAACGCGTCCATCTTTCAGACATACCTAAATACATTTTATCTCGAATCAAATTACGAACGATACGACATTAAGATGAATGCGAAACCCGACACAGTGGCTTCTTTATATAAAACAAAATAAATAATGATAACTTATGTTCAAACATGATTTATTAACATTTAGATAAAATAATGAATGATACATGAAGAATTCTGCCATGCGCAGATAAAAAACTGATCAAGTACGAATTGGACTCGCAAACGAACAGTTCCGTAGCGTTATCTATAACAATATTATAAAGCTGAAGAGTTTGTTTGTTTGTTTAAACGCTCTAATCTTAGGAACTACTGGTTCGCATTTAGAAATTCTTTTTGTGTTGGATAGTCCAATTATCGAGGAAGGCTATTAATAGCCTGAATATATAAATAGCCTGATGTTAACATCACGCTGCGACTAATAGGAGAGAAGCAGTAGTGAAAAATGTTACAAAAACGGGGAACATTTTCTAAATTCTACGGGTACGAGGTCGCGGGCAACAGCTAGTTATCATAATATGTATATTCGTCGTACCGATCCCAAATAACACCAAATAACAAGACCGTCAACAATGGTGATGGCAGAGAATTATGATGGTGGGTATTTGTTGTCATAGCATTATTCTAATAGGTATAAAAAAGTTGTGAAATTTTCAGCTATCTAGCTATCACCGTTCCAGAGATAACTGAACTCTATAATTGAATAATATATAAATAAATATTCATGGACATTTCACACAACGTCCTCTGGTCACAAGCTAAGCTTATATGCTTGTGTTATGGGTACCAGAATACGGATATGATACATTATACTACTTTTCTTTTGTAAATACATACTTATAATACATAGTAAACATCCAGACGCAGTACAGACATTTGTATGACAATTAAAAACATCACACAAATGATTGTCCTGACCGGGAATCGAACCCGAGACCTCATGATTGACAGTCCGTTATATGAACCACTCCACCACGAGGCCCGTCATAGGGATAAGGACAAAAAAATGATGATGATCATGAGTATTCAACTGATATACATAAACTGTGAAATTGTCAGCTCTCTAGCTACCACTGTTTAAGAGGTACGGTTCTGGTGACAGAAGGATAGACAGCGAAGTCTCAGTAATATGTTCCCGTTTTACCCCCAGATAGGACCCTGACTTAGTCACAAATATTTATGTTCACATTAATTCCATTCATCAGTTTTTCTATGTCCACCATTGGACATATAGGCCTCCTGCCTGTGGGCCTATGTCCAACAGTGAAGTTCGGCGGTCTTGTGTCGCTTGCATCCATTAATAATGAGCGTCGGGAATCAAACTTATTGCATACATTCTGTTTAACTACTGACACGTCAATGTCACAGATTCCACGCAGAGGTCAAGCAGATTAGATATACAAAAAAATAAGCACTGTTATCACAAAACTCAATCAAGAACGATATTATAACTAAAATAAACGCTGGACATGTTTCAAAGAAACTCATTTATCTGCCAATCTCATAACTTAAGCCAAAATGTTGATACTAATTCATTAAATGAAAATTATGAGATGTATACATAATTATATTAATATGTAAGGTATATATACTTTGTACTCATTTTTAGGGTACCGTAAACCAAGAGGGAAAACGTTTACAGCATTAATCCAACCAACAGCCAAAACCATTGGTTTAAACCACTAATAGTTTGGATTAATGGTTTAAAGCAAAACGGGATATTTTAAATAACTGAGATTTCGCAGTCAACCCGTCCGTCTGTCACCAGGCTGTATCTCAGATACAATGATAGACAAAGAGTTGAAATTTTCACAGACAATGGTACTAGGATATCTGCTCATTTTTGTATGTACTCGTATGCTCCTATATGAGCTTAACACATAACACAAGCATATAACTATAAGCTTAGCTTGGGACCAGAGGACGTTGTGTGAAATGTCCGTGAATATTTATTTATTTTATATCTTCCAAACTACGAATTTTAATGCGGTTTTTTTTAATAAATATAATGGTTTCGATAGATTGATGGTTCTTTTTGTATGATTTGTTAGGATTTGTTTTTAACACACTTTTATAGGTTTTAGGAACGCAATTTTCACCCACATGCAATAGTCCGATTGATTTGAAATTTTGCATACATTTATCAAGAACCGACGACAATGCAATTATTTAAAAATATATTCAGGATTTTCAAGCGTGTTTTTTAGTTTTTGAAATAAGGAAATTATTTAAATTCCATGTGCAAGAAGTTAACAGTTAGTTTATAAGTATAACAAAATAACTCACAATCATGTTATAACCTAATATCTGTAGTTAGAAGTACCTACGCAAGTAACACGGCAAACAAACAAAAGGCGTTCCAGATAAGCTATCGCTACGATAATGCCGTTACCGGTTTCGTTATAACGACGAACAATAAACATTATTATAGACTATAAATGCATACAGATAAGTAATGCCGTGTTTTGTGCCTACTACAGTCATTCATGCAATAATCACACGAAGTTCTAAAGGCGTGAAAAAACCACAAATGTAAAAAAAGAAGGGGGGGTCTTGGAAATGGAATGGTTATAGTTACATATAAAGTATCTTTTATTAGAACACACAATAATTCTACAATTATTTGATTTTAAAACATAAAACATAGCAATTATGACTTACAATAGGCGAAATGATCATAAATGTTAATTTAATCTAACTATGTCATACAAAATATTACAACTTCCGAACGGAACGCTATTTTATTTGATTGACGATTATTTCCGAATGCTGAGTTACGCAAATACAATCTGGAACATCTACATCTAGGTCTTACTAAAATTATATTTATTAAGGGATAAAATAATTATCAACATAAACAACAGTTACAATTGCTAAATGTGAATTAGACAATTTTTTACGATTGAAAGAGAGGACGCCTTGAATCTCATTTAATTAGGTCTACATTTTTTTTGCGAAATTTAACACTTAATAGGCTATGCAGATGGTTTTAAAAATAATAAAAAGTGAAAAAAAGAAATAGTAGGATGAAACCCATTAGAAAAAGAGGAGAGTATTATAAAAATGAAAGGAAAAATAATTTACGGGCGATCTGAGGTCGGGAAGGGGATGGAGGGGGGGTTTTAAGGGTAAAAAATGGTTTTTCTCTATTTCCGGCAAAACTAATAGTCCTATCGAAAAAAGTCAAAAGGCAAAGTTGTAGGTAAGTAATAAAAAGATCTAAAACTTTTGTATTCACACTTTATTCACATAACCTCAAAATTTATGTGAAAAATTCAAAAAACCAAGATTTTGGTTTTTTTTTTCTTTTACATAAATGTTTTTTCATTCACGAAATTTGGTGAAAACTTACCTTTTTATGTCCTTAAGGACTTCAGGTCCTTAAGGTATTAATACGCTGTAATCTATTTGATTAGAAATATTTATTTTTTCACCTTATTTTGAATTAATATCGAAAAAGCACCCTAATTTTCAATCGAAAATTCACCTGTCAAAAAATCAGCTTTTTTCAAAAAGTTGGTATGCTTCCTGTTCGTTGCAATCTCTACTTTCCGATGGTAAAAAAAAATAATATGTTACAATAGAAAATCTTTTCAGAAAATGCACTAAAATAACATTCAATTTTAATCTTAAGGTTATATGGTTATGGCTTAACGTTAAGCATACTATTTTTTAAAGAAAACATTACTATTTTTAAGTTTGAGTTGATTGATTGGTCTCTATTTTTATCTGTATCAATCAAATCAAACATAAAAATAGTAATATTTTCTTTAAAAAATAGTATGCTTAATGTACCATATAACCTTAAGATTAAAATTGAATGATATTTTAGTGCATTTTCTGAAAAGATTTTCTATAGTAACATATTATTATTTTTTATCGGCACTGGTCTATAAACAAAATGAGCTTTTGTCGTTTATAAAACACACTATTGCCTCACAGAGGAAACCAGAGATAGAAACCTTTTGTACCTACAACTATCACATACTTGGTCTGAGGAAAAATATCAAGGTTATTTTACCTAATTATATCCGTGTATTGGTCATCACCCTATTTCGTTACGATGCCGATAAAAGGTTAGAAAAGGACATTGCCATATATGCATATGGTACAAGGGAACGTTTTGCGATATTTCAATGAAAAAATCACTCAAAAAGCGTAAGGAAAAAGCTATTCAGAATCTCCTTGCAAAAGAACATAATATTTGCATTTTAGCAGTGAAAATGAGGGGAGGACGGGTTAAATTGCATTGCCGTTTATGAATATTATTATAACATAATATGGAATGTATCGTATGTTTATATTAAAACGATGTTAATATCAACACAGGCATAATATTACGCGTACTATGACAATTTGTACATACACTGTGGAATTTATTACGTAATTGTATTATTATGTGTAGTCAGGTATTTTAGGAGGAGGTAAGCAGACTTTAGAGCTGAATTTTAAATAAATATACGCGTTTAAATAAGAAAAAAAAGTGGCTTTATTTAAATAAATGAGTCGGTCAAGTGTTAGAGAATATTTTCGACTATCTATGCCTCAAGTCCCGTATTTCAATGGTCTCACAAATGCATCACAATGACACATAATATAACCTCAAAAAATTAACAATAGACTACCAAAATTGATAAAATTCGCCACTAAACAATTAGTTATTAAATTTTTTTGCAATTACACTAAATAACTAATTGTTTAGTTGTGAATTTTATCAAGTTTGGTAGTCTATTGTAAATTTTTTGAGGTTATAATGTGTCATTGTGATGATGAAATATGGGACTTGAGGCACTGTAGTTCGCGACTTCGTACGCGTGAAGTATAGAATTTTTTTACCGTTTTTGCAATATTTTTCACTGATGCTTCGCTCCTACTGGTTGCAGCGTGATGTTATATAGATTAAAGTGATTACAGTACAGTACAAAAGAAAAAGAAAGTTATATATGAAAGCTATTAAGGGTTTTAAATATTTCCGTTTATATTACACAAACAATTTTACTTTTCCTTGTTGAATCTTACAGCAAATATTAAAGGAAATGAGGAGGTGACGTGCATACTCTTTATACTTCACTATGAAGTTAACAAAAATAACGACTAATCAAGACGAACACATAAAACCATTTTTATAAGCAGCGTTAAATAACTACTGCTAATAAGTTTACATAACGTCGGGTTATGACAATGGTGTTCGATTAACGAGCATAAATACTTTTTTTATTATATCATTATATAGAAACAATGCATCATAAATAACTTTCCTAAGTTAAGCACATTCCTATGTGCTGAGAACTCACACGAACTGTTATTGGGGTTACCATATTTTGTAGTCTTCGCAGGAATACTAGGTACCGAAAAATCTACCAAAATTTCGTATCGTTATTAATCTTTACTTATTATAAAACAAAGTCAGTATTTTTGTATGTCCCTATGTGAGTTTATAACTTCAAAACTATGTAACGGATTTTGATGCGGTTTCCTTAAGGGCCTACATCAATATTATCGTATATCATCGCCGACACGTACATATTAACACAGCCAGTAGGCACAGAAAATGAAGAATTAGGGATACTTTTCCTATTTACTCAAAATCTACTAAATATATTTTAATTCTGATTTACGTGTTTCTATATATAATAGTTACTTATGTTTTTAAAGTTATTTCATTAGTTAATACGCGATAATAGACCGACAAATGAAAAAAATAAAAAATTTTAGAGGTTGTTTCGCCAAGATTTTCTATCGAGAAAACTTTTTTCAATCGCATTTCTGAGTTGATGCGATCCTAGACCATATATTGAAAAAACATATACTTAAAAATTAGAGCTCTAGCCATTCAGTCTAAAGAAACAATGAAAACTTCGTACATAGAAAAATGCACGAAGCTATTTTGGTATCGTCTTAACTAGATTTTACTAGATACAGTAGTATAAGAGGATGGCTTTTTAGTATAAATTGTTTAGGTTTGATTTTTAAATTCCACGCGTACGAAGTTGCGGGCAACAGCTTGTACTTAATCAATTGTTTTGAAAAGTTTACGACTGTGTTAGTAAGTTTGCATACCTAAATTGTCAACACTGGATATGCACGGCATGGTTAGAATTTTATTTTTATATAGGCCCCTGAGCATTAAATAATCTATACTTATAATAAATCTGTAGAGAGGTAAATTCTGTACATGAAATACATTTTCAAAATAACTATCAGGTCTGTCTGTCTGTCCGTCTGTATGTTCCTTATAGAAACAAAAACTACTCGACGGATTTTGACGAAACTTGGTACAATTATTCTTCATACTCCTGGGCAGGTTATAGTATACTTTTGATCACGCTACAATCAATAGGAGCAGAGTAGTGAAGGGAAATGTTGGGAAAACGGGAAAAGGTGCTCCATTTTTAGGGTTCCGTACCCAAAGGGTAAAAACGGGACCCTATTACTGAGACTTCGCTGTCCGTCCGTCCGTCTGTCACCAGGCTGTATCTCAAGAACGGTGATAGCTAGAGAGTTGAAATTTTCACAGATGATGTATTTCTATTGCCGCTATAACAACAAATACTAAAAATAAAATAAAATAAATATTTAAGGGGGGCTCCCATACAACAAACATGATTTTTAGGGTTCCGTACCCAGTATCTCAAGAACGGTGATAGCTAGACAGTTGAAATTTTCACAGATGATGTATTTCTATTGCCGCTATAACAACAAATACTAAAAATAAAATAAAATAAATATTTAAGGGGGGCTCCCATACAACAAACATGATTTTTTTACCGTTTCTTGCTCGATACTAATAACGTTGCCTTATGTTGCATAGATAATGGTACGGAACCCTTCGTGCGCGAGTCCGACTCGCACTTGACCAATTTTTTAAGCTTCCGTCGCGTGCAGCCTTAATGGTTAAAGTTACATAGAAATCATGTATGACAGAAATATTCTACATAAAATTGTCTAAAAAATATCCCGAAACAGCACATATCTATATTTTATGGTTGACTCACAATAACACGTGTAACTCCTGATAGCTTAGCAGTTCGTTCATTCTGATTATATTTGTTTACTCTTACGTTTATAATACTCTCACTCAAGCAGTAGTTAAAAATGTTGCAAAAACGGGGAAAATTTCCTAAATTCTACGCGGACGGAGTCGAGGGCAACAGCTAGTAATAAATAAATATTCATGGACATTTCACACAACGTCCTCTGGTCCCAAGCTAAGCTTATATGCTAGTGTTATGGGTACCACAATACGGATATACCATCGAAAGAAAGGTAGTATATGTATACTACCTTTCTTTTGTAAGTATATACATATAATACATAGTAAACACCCAGACGCAGTACAAACATTTGTATGACATTTATAAATATCACACAAATGATTGTCCTAAGCGGGAATCGAACCCGCGACCTCGTGATCGGCAGTCCGTTACATGAACCATTACACCACGAACCCGTCAATTTAAAAATTAATTGTCACAGTTTTGCAAACCCTATCCAGACAGGCCCCGTACGTCATTAAAACTAAGACAAATCCATATAATCCCGAAAGGATGGCAATACTACTTTAAGGTCATGCATGTAGCAAAATCAAACACAATTAAAAGATGTTAATAATTTGTAAATTGAAACTGAAAAATAATCCACTAGTAATTGATAGATATAAAACAAATGTAGAAGTAGATCATTATGAGAATGTGACAAGAAAGTATTCGTCGTTGCGAAACCGTACTTGAAAGTGTTTGATCATTGCAAGCATTCACACCCTTAAGTGTTGATCGTTACGAAATAAGGATCACAAATACTCGAGCGAATCCATAAGTGTTGAACCGATAAGTGTTCAACGATGTAAGACCGTACTTAAAAAGTGTTCATCATTGCGAAACGGGTTCAGAGAATAAAAAACTTGAATATATTTAATTAGACTCGTTTAAAAGTAGATAAGTCTTAAATCTATTGTAGAAGTATGAAGAATTTTGTTGCAGCTGTTTAAATTATTATGAACAATTATCATCGTCATCATACAGTCACGCCTTTTACCATGGGGGTAAGCATAGACTATAGAATGCACAAAAAACATATTTTCTGTTCATATATCAGTTTTCTCATCGAAGATGTTGAAATTTCAATGGCAGATAAACTAAGATGTCAAAAATATATCTTAGATAAATCTAGGTCCATATTATGGCGTCTGGTGTATCTACTCAGTATTATCAACCTAACTAATTAGGTGTATGTACGGTGTTAGGGGTGTAATTATTCCCAAAAAACAACTAGAAATTGAACACCTTTTTAATTAATTAATACCTTTTTAATAAAAAAGAAAGTATGATTAACTTAACAAATGGTTACATTCACATAATGAAAATATCATAGGAAATATGGTAATCGAAAAATTACGCAATAATAGTGATAATAAAATAGAAAGTATAGGTGCGTTCGATTTAGTCAAATTATTAGAATAATTTGGCGATTTTATATTACGACACAATTTAAATAGCCATTTTACTCACCAGATTCCGAATATCCGAGAAAGTAATCCGATATGGTCACACCACAACCTGAAAGGATCCCTGTCATCCCAACACTGACAACACTACGTCACAAACTCTCATTTTATACGCAAACAAACGCGGGAAAAACGAACTGACCAATACGGAAGCAGGAAGGATGAGTTTTTATTTCGTGTCAATTTGAAATTCGAACGCTCCATTAGACAAATTGTTCCCGCCCTTTGTTGAATGTCGATTAACTTTTTTTTCTACACTCTAATTGAATTTGAACAGATAAAAAGTCTATCATATTTACACGAATCTTTGTTAGATTTTTTTTTCAATCTTGTGGTCTTTAATTATGTAGGAACGCTAAGCTTGGATAATTTTACGACAGTAGTTGGTTTTCACTGTCTCAATCAGTACATAGATCAAGTGGCAATTTAGAAAATAATATAGAGTGATTTGTTGACAAAGAAGACTTATTTGTAGCTAACAAATATAACAAATTTTGAAATTGGAACGTCAGTACCAAAAAGGCAAATGTCAACACTTACACGTCCAAAAGTATTTTTATCGGATCATTTTGGCTAATTCTTAATTTGGAATAAATGTCAGGTATTTCAAAATTCAAAAGATACAACAAAAAATGCGTTTGTTAACTAATTTATTAAACTGATCTGAGAGATATGTATGAGATATGATAATCTAAGAGGTTTCCACCAATTTTGAAATTGGAGTGGACGATTCTTTGAAGGATAGGTAATAAGTTTTCAAAATAAAAACATCCACAGATAATAGAACATTTAGTCTATTATGGCATGTGATACATCTTTTGGCTTTAAAAAGTTCATCAGATCATTTATAAAGTTTTGGACGAGAAAAAAGCATGACGAGGACGACGAAGAATTTATTATATGGAAGAATGATTTACGTAAGTTATTTTGTTATTTATTATGTAGTTAATAAATATTAAAATGATAAAGAAATGAATATAGAATAATTAAATGACTATAAATAGAGCGCATTCCGAATTTTTTATGTGCGTGTTAGTGTTACCACACGTCCTAATTTATGCAGGACTTCCCGATTTTTAGGAGTTTAATGATTCGTTCTGCTTTACCCTTTACGTCAAGTGTCCCAATTCTTAAACTAAAAAATAATCTAGTGCTATGTGTACCAGATTATGGATGTAATATTTATATTACTTTCACACAGATGGACGTAGGACGTATGGGTGTGCTTAGTGGTAATCAAATTCTTCACGAAAATCTGTATTAACTATTACCAGCTAGGTGCTATGCTCAAGTCTGTTAACTTAATTTTAGTTTTTATGAAATTCTTTTAATAGTATCTATAATAATGTACAAAATGGTTACATTTACTAATTCTTCCGCGGAGGAAACGAATTGATTAAAAATCAATATAAATAATGAAAACTTTGACATACCTTTTAAGCAGAATTAATATATATTTATATACATACTTGTACAAATATTTTTTTAATTTATACTATAGTACATTTCATATTACAATAACTCCGACGTCATAACGCTTAAAGTTAAGAACGGGTTAATAAATACATAGGCGGTTAAAAACTTTAAGTATATAGTGATAAACGATGATTGGAGTTTAAGAGGTTCATCAGGACACCAAAACATCTCATATAATTCGAATAATAAGTCGAATCGGGTCGTGTCACTGAACCCCTGAAAACGGGAGGTCTCAAGTAAACCTCCTGGTTTTCATGTCATGCGTAAACCAGAACGTCTGGCAACACTACAATACCCGTAATTAAGTAGACTCTAGGCTGCGAATCGTAGATTATTTTTAATAATTTCTTACAAATCATAGATCGTAGCAACTTTAAAATAATTTTCGCTACTGCCTTGAAAAACGAAAAACGTGTAGTTGAAGTTTATTGACTTGAATTCGCCTTTTTACTTCACACGATGGCAATGATCATGTTTACGTCATGTCGTAACAAGGTCTGACGTCACAGTGACGCGGACACGACTCTTTTGCCATAGTTCGGGAATAAGTTACCCGTTTATGTTACCATGTGAGAAAACGGTAGGTAAGTGTTCATAGCTGATCCTTACAGCATCAACAGGAAGAAATAGGGCGGTGATATAAGTATGACTAAAGCATTATCTCTACTACACCAAAAAAACTCTCGAAAGGAAAACTCCAAACTAAACCGTGTTTGGTGAGCGTGGTATAACTAGACCAGAAAATGTCCCGTAAGAGTGGACCAGTACCCAATAGTGGGACATTAGTAGGCTGAGAATTAGAGATGAAGTACCTCAGTTTCATGTCTCCCCACCCATCCCTTCATTAACCTTAACAAAAACCCTATTACAATACATAAACCAAGTCACGTAACACACATTGTGTACGTATTGAATAATAAATATGGCATTGATTGGGCCATGACCGCGAGGTCATCGGTTCGATTCGCGTCCGTGATAAATGTCACTCATACAAGATAGTTACAACTCTTATTACGTATCTAATGTAAATTGTAGTTTTGACGGTCCTCGTGGCATCGCCAGATAAGGAGGGGGTTACCACGACTTGTACATAGCATGCCACAACTAGTAACAAGAAGTACCATTTTGGTAGAATTAAAAATACTGGCATTACTAATTTTTATGTCAATGTAATTACATTACGCAATGTTAATATGCATATTAAAAAGGAATAAAGGTAAAATATCAGTAGTTCACCTTTAATTTAATTAGGTAATTACGCGCGCTAAGGGCATATAACTATGAAGATAAAATAAATTCCCATTTAAAATCTTCTCAGACTAATAACCTCCTATTGGGTACGTGTAGTGTAGCCATTCGTCCATATTTATTCGGAATTTTTCCAAGTTAAAGGGTGTCCGAATTCAGGGGGTTGGGAAATGTGTATTTGATCTTTTTTGTTCTTTCATCCACGACCAAGGTTTTATTCTCCATAGACGTAAACGACGATTTTATCAGTGAAAATTTGCATGACAATCTGCATTTTTTTATTCTGCGCGAATATACAGACATACACATAATTACAATGTACAAGCGATATATCATATTATTACGTAGTTTATCGTGCGTAGGTATAGCGTGACGTACAATGCCAGCCCACTGACCTACACTGTGTAACAGAACGAAAATAAACCAGTAATCTATGACGACGTGAACGAAACTATCTCGGAATAAAACGACAATTTTCTTTAGAGATTTTATTGAATGAGCAATGGAATTATAGTTTGAAAAACTGGCCAAGTACGAGTTTGATTAGTGCATGGAGAGTTCCGTGACGGATTAAGAATACAAGTGTCACCACCCCATCTCCTCCCTAGGGTGTTGTAAAAGTCAGCAAAGGGATATTGCACACAGATAACACCTTCTGTGAGAGACGGAAACCTCGAAAATAAACCCTGTGCCAACACGCCTGGTCAGCGCGGTACAGTAGACCATAATCCCTCCCAAAGTGGAGGAGGATAGTGCCAACAGTGGGACGTGAATGGGCTGGAGAAGAAGAAGATTATCATAATATCGTACCCTCAATATCCTCAAGTTAAACTAAAACGTTTGTTGTATGGAAGCATTTTTTGCCTTTTCAATATTCAATCTATTCGGGTTTTAAGTATTCGTTGTTATAACGGCATCAGCAGAAATACATCAGTGAAAATTTTAACTGTCTAGCTATTACTGGTCACTGAATACAGCTTTGTGACAGATATACGAACGGATAGCTGAGTACGGGCATGTTATGAGACGAGAAGAAAGTAATGTCGTTAGGAGAGTTCTGAGTATAAATGTGGAAGGAAAAAAGTCTAGAGGAAGACCTAAGAAAAGATGGATGGACTGTGTGAAAGAGGACATGAAAGAAAGAGGAGTTGACACAGACATGACGCCTAATAGAAGACTGTGGAAGAAAAAGACATGTTGCGCCGACCCCAAATAATGGGATAAAGGCAGGAGGATGATGATGATACGAACGGATAGCTGAGTCTCATTGTTAGGGTCTCGATTTCCCTTTAGATACTAAATTCTAGAAACAGACGCCCTGAAATTTCATAATAGCTAATTAATTGTATTTTTTTTCTACTATTACGCTAAAAGATATAACTTCTTATCTGACCTTAGCCTCTTACGTACATAATATGACAAACACAATTGTTTTTCAGTAAGCAATAAAACTACAATCATAAATAATCTACTTAGTTTAAAAACTAACAAACACGCTTAAATATCCTGAATAATTTTTAAATGATTGCATTGTCTTTGTCATCAATACTCAATTCGCATAGGTAGCATATACCTACTTACAAAACGTTGACAGTTTATGTTGTCAGACACATAAGTTTCTGTTGTCACATGTTGTCAAAATCGTAGTAAACACAAGTAAACAATTATTATAATTTTACCTGATTCTATAAACAAAGCGTTTTTATGTGAAATTATCTGATTGTATATGAAAGGCATACGTAGAAACACAATAATAAAGGTGAGTCTACTCATATACAATTAAACACTATTACGTGTATAATTAAAAATACAAGTGTGGTCATAGTGATACTTCAACATGCTATTCTAGTAATTCTGATCAAGGAATTGGGATTATTCTTTTAAATTATTGCATTGTCATCGGTCCTTGTTAGGTGTGCAAAATTTCAGATCAATCCGTCTACTGCAAGTGGCTGAAAATCGCTTTCAAAGATTCCGTTACACAGATTAATACATTGATAGTTACATACCAAACTTATAAAAGCGTGTTAAAAATAAGGAAAACTTTCATTATATCCCAAAATAATTTGAAGTCGCATGCCGAAGACAATCTATTTCTGTAGGCGCACGTGGGACGCTACATACAACATAGCGGTTTGATTCCCGGCTAAATATTCCAGTTAATTAATCATATAATCATACGACCTATATTTTAAAGATAAACATCTATCATACAAGATATATTTATAGAATAGTATTGTTGCCAGGTTCGATTCCCACAATAATCAGTTAAGCATCTTTTAATTGTGTGGTGTTTTTTAAGATGTGTAAACGACTAACGAAAACCTTCTTGTACATGGACATTTCACACAACGTCCTCTGGTCCCAAACTAAGCTTATATGCTTGTGTTATGGGTACCAGAATACGGATATACTACATAAACTACATTTCTTTTGTAAAGAAATATTTATAATACATAGTAAACACCCAGACGCAATACAAACATTTGTATGACATTTATAAATATCACACAAAGGATTGCCCCGTGCGGGAATCAAACCCGCGACCTCGTTAACGGCAGTCCATTACACGAAGCACGTCACATAAAAGTAAGTAAGTTATATGGCAGAGGTAAATGAAAAACCTGAGAAGGGATGACCAAAGAAAAGACATAGCTACTATGATGTCATTGGTAATGTCCATTACAGTAGGCAAGTGCACTTAGGTACAACGGTCGTAAATGTATGACCAGATGTACAAGTATAAATGAAGCCAGCGAAATATATTCAGGTCATAACAGATTACGCTTTACAACCTCTGCACATCCTCGTTATAGTCTCTGTTACGGACATGGCAAAAACGCGAGATGAATTCATATTTAGGGTTGCTGTCACCAATTTTGCCGACGCGCGACGTCAAAAACTCTGGACCTTTGGACGAAATATAGACGATACGAAATATAGACGATTCCTTGAATTTTTTTGCGATAATCCTAATAATTCAAATTGTTTTTTCTTCCCGAGTAACAATAAAGCTTTTAGAAAGACAAATCAGTAATTTGGGCACAGAATGTCCAATTGTCAATATTTAAAAGATCAATATGCATCACTTATTCAGATCAATAACATCAATCAATATTGATTGGCAAATAAGAGAGATTGTTTAGTAGCATAATTCTCCTAAATAATGTTATTGTACAGACGCGCGTTATTGTATTACAATATTGCGCATGCGTGGTCACTGTTTTGGCTTCCGGGAAATAGTTATAGGTATCGGCACGAATCTTGAGCGCTGGTCTTTACCTGCGCAGAAGTGAATTATTGGGTCTATTTGGAGGTGAGAGGACTTGAACCCACGACCTCGGAAACCGTTCCATTGATCTCACATCTGAGCTATCATGGTTCCCGCACATGTTTACTAAATCTTCCACTACATTCTGCTCAATGTGAGTTAAACATCGTGCGATGTTTTGTGCACAACGCCATCTATTGAGCGGTTTGCACCAACTCGATCATATAGATGATAGATAGCTCAGATGGGAGAGCAATAGAACGGTTTCCGAGGTCGTGGGTTCAAGTCCCGCTCATGGTTATAATTTTTTCTACTATAATTTAGTTTATTTAGGTATGTATCTATCGATGTATCAAACTATAGATAGATAGATTTATTTGCTAATCTGTTATGGAAGAGAATCCTTGATTTTCACCCACTTGCAGTAGTCGGATTGATCTGAAAATTTTCACACATATGAAGGACCGATGACAATGCAATAATTTAAAAAATATAGTTACGAGATTTTCAAGCACATTTTTTAGTTTTTAAACTAAATAAAATAAACATTACATTACACATGAGAAATGATGTCATAGCATTTAGTTCTCCTCTCCTCGCATCTGTATCGTATATGACGGGTTTCGTGGTGGAGTGGTTTATGTAATGAACTGCCAATCACGAGGTAGCGGGTTCGATTCCCGCTTGGGACAATCATTTGTGTGGTATCCAGAAATGTCACACAAATGTTTGTACTGTGTCTGGGTGTTTTCTATGTTTTATAAGTATGTATTTACAAAAGAAAAGTAGTATATGTAGTCTATCCGTACCTGGTTCCCATAATACAAGCATAGAAATATAGCTTACTTTGAGACCAGAGGACGTTGTGTGAAATGTCCTAAATATTTATTATTATTTATATCTTCATATTTTACTACATACACTCATAATATTAATTACAGTGTATCATAAATAAATGTTTACTACTATGTACATAACCCTGTCATATAATTCATGATATTATCTTTACGTAGTAATAAAATATAATATTTATCAATTTATATATTCTGTGCTGTATGTGGAAATAGTAAATAAAAATACAAGAGTGGATATTTCTCCCCAAGGGTGATTTAAGAGCCAGATGGTAAAGAATAGAAAATACATAGAAAGACAGGAAGTTATAAGAATTATCAGCATTTTCATAATACATGTTCTTAGTTTAAAATATTGAAATTTTTGATATTATTATTATACACTTATTATTATTATAAACTCAGCAACTAATACAGAAATGAATATAATTACACATAAATATACTACCAATTCTTTTTTTTATTATTCACAGACATTACCATCTAACTTATCAGTGTATTGATCAATGAGTAATTTAATTTTAACTTCAATTGCTAGCTCTGATTTACTTCAGAAAGTGTCCATTAACACCTGTCTTACTGTCTCTATTACGAGGAAGACACTTTGTTCATGTGTTCTTTAGAAATAATTAAACTATTAAATGAATATAAAAAATTTTACAGTTACATACATTTTCATCAGAATAATAGTTATATACTGTCCGTTAGGTACGTACTGTAATGGATTAAGTATTTAAGGGTCACAATTCATTTTCCTTGCCAGGGTGCTATGAAAGCCATCTAGGGTATATTGTACACAGATAACATCCTCTGCAAAAGATGGAAACTCGAAACTAAGCCATGGTGTCAATAAGCCTGGTCAGTGCGACATAGCAGGCCATAATCCTTCCAAAAGTGGAGGAGGCCCATGCCCCAACAATGAGATTTTTGATGGGCTGGAGGGAGAGAACAGTTATAAAGATTTTAAATCACAATAACACACAGTATTATATTGTAACGATAAAAGGTAAGTCGTATTTACGCGGGAGAAACCGCGGGGTTTAACTAATGTGTTATACTTCTTCTTAGGAAATATATTATGTTTATTTATAATAAAATTCATTATAAACCAAAATTTTGTACAAACATGATATTTCGCGAAAATTTTTAGTTTTATTATAAGGACTAAAAATATCGCGAAATGTTAGCAACATGTGGTGTCCGTCTGTTAGGGCGAAGAAAAAATAAGTTACAAAAATCATACCAAATAATTCATATTTTTAAATACAAACACATTAAATTCAGTATTAATTAAGTAAAGAAGTCATTGAGGCTTCTACCGGCGCTCAAACGACCGAGGTGATTATATATTATCTGTAATATGCGTCTGTAAATAGCGGTTACACTTTCCAAACGCAACAAACTTACCTATGCCATATTTATCACATTTATTTTACCGGCAAACACATTTTAACTACACAAATTAGCCACAGTTATGCCGTAAACTAAATAGCAATCTAAATATGCTACACGATACTTTAGAAACCTGCAAGTATCCAAATAAAGACAACAAAATATAACATATCCATCTTCTATTTCACTGACCTGTTTATAGCTTGTAAAGCATCAGCGACGCCGTATTGTACTTCCATCAAACATTAAACACTACACAGAACGTGAAAGTGAACAATATATGATTATTTAGCACAAAAATCATTCAATTTTTACGATTTTTCTGATGTGACACTCGCGGGTTACAACAGACAGCACAACGCTTTCGCGAGCTTTGAATGTTGCTAGTTGCACGTGACAACAAACTACTACTTTCTACTACTGCTAGTGCTGCCAAAAAAGTCTCAGAGATTAAATCCAACAGGAGCTAACATTATCAGGTAACCCCCGTGCTGGAACGTAAAAGATACGAAAGAAATGCGCCAACTCATAGTGTACAGTGTTGTTCTTGTTTCCTAGTGTGTATTGATTTCGTGCAGAGCATGGTTTCGATCATCAATCGAATTATTTTAGTGTTTGTATGTGGTCACCTCGGTGACAGATACAGAACAGGTGCTCAAGTCCACTATTTTGGAACAATTGTCATACCGGCACAATACCGGCACGATACCGTTGCAATTGAAGTCAAATATCCGTAGTCTGCTATATGCCGTCATAACGGTCTTTCAATGGTAATAGAATTGTCGATCTCTTTTATCTATGCATTGAATTTTCGGTCTCTTTTATCTATGGATTGTGTTAGAATGGTATGTATGTGTTGCCGTTTTTAAAAAATGAGTTAGTTGAAGTGATTTTCGAAAAACTTCTAATAAATTTAAACATTTAATCATGCTAGACTTCTTTTAAATATATTTGTACATACTATTTATTAGTATAAAAAGCAATGTGAAGTTTAGGAGATTAGTAAATTGCAATAAATTACAAAGAACAATTTCTAATATTTCTATCTATCTATTTTTTATTTATGGCAATCTGTCGACACAGGACAATTTAAAAATATTACTGTCAAATTCAAAATAGCAGACTACCCTTCGATCACTAATATTACTAGATAAACAATCCCATGCAAAAGTTCTCTAAAAACTGTCGCCAATTGTTTTGACCTTGTATTCACAAAGCTACTTACAAAAAGCAATAAATTTTTATGACAGGTACCCACTGGTCAATCTATATCAAAACAAATTCAACCTTACACGCTCATTTTAAAGTCAGAATTACAAAGTGGTAATAAAAAGCAATAAAATTTTACGACCGAGGCTCGTCGCTTGGACAAGGAATGAGTGGAGTCGAACTGCCGAATAATTTTTGTTACTGTAATTTAAATTTTGTTCAACTTGTTTTAAAAAATTGGTATACTTAATAAAGCATATTCTAATCTATGGTGTATCTATACTAATATTATAAAGCTGAAGAGTTTGTTTATTTGTTTGAACGCGCTAATCTGAGTAACCGCTGGTCCGATTTGAAAAATTCTTTTAGTTTGGATAGTACATTTATTGAAGAAGGCTATATAGGCTATGTGGAAAATGCGGGTGAAGCCGCTGGTGGAAGCTAGTCTATTTATATAAAAATCAATGCCACTTTTCGTTGTAATTTTATAGCTCAAGAACGGCTGGGCCGATTTGGATGATTTTAGTTTTGAAATGTTCGTAGTAGTCCAGGGAAGGTTTAAAAGGTCAGAATTGTCAGAAAGTTTAAAAAGTTAAGACCAGGCCACGCCGGGTGGGTCCACTAGTATAATATATGTGTAATGATTATAATTTACGTATTGTAAATATGTTTTTGGATAGGGCACCACATTCATGTAGTAATGAAAGTTATTGAAACAGTCATCAATATTTATTAATTAGTTTAGGATATTTACACAAATTTTAGGATATTGCTTGACTAACAACTTAAATCTAAATACAGTACTTGCTAAATATAAAAAGAAAGTTCTTATAAAATCTAAGAATATTATTGTCCAAAATTTTGACGTAATGTTCATATTTAAGATGTAACAAAAAAAACGGAAAGGACTGAATAATTGTTATTAATTTCCTTGAAATAATATGAGTTTATTAAATAATCGTCTTTTCGAAAGATTTTTGTTTTTTTCCGTATCTAAAAATAAATAAATAATAAATAATAAAAATAAATAATATATAATAATATATTTATATATATATATAATAATAATAAATTTCACATACTACGATTCGAGGTACAGCTGTTTTGTGTAGCCTTCTGATGCCTTTCGTAGTTACATATTCATCACTTTCTAAAAAATGCTTCGAACATACAACGCTTCCTTGGGTCGGCTTGAAGAATTCTTCCGATCTTTGGCGTGCTATAACCGATATCCATTCTCCACACCTAACCGGATCTCGAGGAAAGCTAAAAACAAAAAATCTTACATCTTTAATTTTATTACATTGACTTATTCTAAATTAAATCTATAAAATGTTCTATAATATTTAGACAGTAAAAAAGTCTCATGAAACAAGAAAAAAAACAATAATACTTTATTAATAAAAAAAATAATAAAACAATAGCGTCTCCAACAAATGGAATACAGTCAACGCACATAACTCGAACAATTTAAGTGGGTTGTGATACTATGATTAAAAACATTAAGTAAAGGTCTTTACAATTCAGATGCCTTATAACTCCTGTTATTTATTACGAATTAATTTAAAAAATGTTTTTACGATGATTTCTAGACAAAATATCAGTATTTACAATACAGTGATAACAATTTAATAATGTTAATATTAATACATACCGAAAATATGAAATTCCATCCTTCTTTAGCGTCCTGGATGTGTGATTTTTACACTTTTTAAAGGAGCACTGAGGCATGTTTACCGTCGGAGCGTTGGAACGCTACTAAATTAAAAGCGCACCCAAATGTTCGAGTGGGCGCTCATTCGGTAAGGACATTTTTTGTCACTGATTGTTTATCTAGTAATATTAGTGATCGAAGAGACTACCGAAACATTTCAGTCATTGAATTGCAATTGTGAAGCAGTTGTGTACGAGACTAGCAATTTATGTCACTTTGACAATTGTAAGACAATGATGAAGTCGTTATGACGACACATTAATAGTAGACTACCAAAAACTTTACTATTGCACCATAATGGTACAATAATGGTACAGTTGTGACACCGTTGAAATACCCGACTCAGGGCCCAGTATTTAAGGACCTAACTATTCTATTCTATTTTTGATTTATGGCAATCTGTCGACCGTAGACCTAACTAATAATGGTTTAAACTCAACAAAAGCATTATATTGCTTTGAGCATAAAACTTTTAACTCGAGTTATTCACACAGCACAAGAACTACGAGTCTGTGACGTATTTCTTTGGAACACAGATCAATCTATCTATTCTGTGACACAGGTTAATTTTATAATCTTCAATCTTCATTTGTCTGACTGAAATGCAAATCGATAACTTGAATTTTTAAATTAATAGATTTACATAAAATAAATGTACAGAAGTATTTAATAGACGCGGTGAAGTAATTTAGAGCAATGATTAAAGCTATATTAGTGTTTAACAATCATGGCAAGCCTCGTTTATCCAAATTCTATCAATACTTTGTGAGTGAAAGTTTTCTTATTTTTTTTCTCTGTTGGCATGCATGCTTTATTTATTTACATACCTATTATAGTAGGCATAAGCCTACACGTAAATCTACGACGATATTAAATTATAGTTATCTCACCTATATTCATTTTGTGTTCCTGTTTGCCAGTTGGTAGCCTATTGTTCATTTCTAGTAATCTCCAGTCAATATTGATTTATTGTTATGGGCGTAGCAGTTATCGTATCAGTTATGAGCCGTATTAATGACAGGGTGCCGAAAAGCTGTACAAAAGGTGTTTTTATAAAGCTTTCTCTACATTTCCCAAGGCATTTTTATATATGGTCCCTCTAAGCTAAGGGAAGGCAATTATGATAGATAAATCTTGTAGTGTCCATCTAGCGTCTGTCATTCTATTTCTGTCCACTGCTGGACATAGGGCTCTCCCATATGCAATGCCACAATCCAATCAGCAGCTCCTTCATTATGGTTTTCTATGTAGTCAACAGAGATTTACCAGATGTTGTGTCTATGCCTACATCACTCAGCTGGCTTGAAGCCACTTACATATCTTTGTCTGTTTGAAATGTGTATCTATGTGTGTCTATGATACAGGCTGTATGTTATACAAAATATTATTAGTATATGAAGTACGATTTAGCCAGGTTAAAGTTATGTTTCTTTAAGATTGAACACCAATACACTATCTGATATATCTGTGGTAGTCGATTAATATATACCTACTACCCTACTAATAATATAAATGCGAAAGTAACTCTGTCTGTCTGTTACGCTTTCCCGCTTAAACTTCTCAACCGATTTTGATGAAATTTGGCACAGACAATCTTTAGACCCTGAGAAAGGACATAGGCTACCTTTTATTGCAAAAACGGGATGAAAAGTTTTACCTAAATTTCATGCGGGCGGAGTCGCGGACAAAAGCTTCTTTATATTTTATCAAGTTATATTTTTTTTATTTCCAGAATGAGGATATGCAACAACAGATAATCAAAGAGACATTCCAATTAGTCTCTAAAAGGGAGGACAATGTGTGCAATTTCCTTGAGGGAGGGAGGTATGACTGAAATATCTGTTTTTGGACTCCTTTATTTTAAAAACTGGGTTTGATTAACAAAATGTAGATGATTTGTTGTCAACATCTCTTATAGAACAGGCCAAATCTTAATAAGTAACTAGAGTATACAGTTCTAAGTGAGAACTGTAATTACAATTTTGAGAATATGGTATTGTTTAACTCAAGTTAAAAACTAACAATTTTAGGAGCCGGGCGTTTGTTTTTTAAGGACCCTATTACTGAGACTTCGGTGTAGATCCATCCCATCCTGTTTTTCCTAAATGAAAAAAAAATACTAATACCATATTTAATTAAATTACATTTTGGATTTTGGATATGTGTGAATATGCGGATATGTGATAATTACTTATGGACATTAAAGGGTTAAATTACACAACATGTAAAAAAAATTAGAAATATTATATTACCGGCTAACACTCACTGTTTTGGGATCGAAGATGTCGACCCAGGTTTCGAGCATATCCATACCAGTGCATATCAGTGCACGCCGGAAGGTCGTAGACGCCGCTGCGCACTCGTCCTCAAGATGAGCATCGGATATGCTCGAAACCTGGGTCGACATCTTCGATCCCAGTGAGTGTTAGCCGGTAACAGTGAACAGTGAGTGTTACCCGGTAATATAATATTTCTAATATGACTCAAACTCACGAAAATATCAAAACGAAAATGTAAAAAAAATTATATATTTCAGTTTAATTGGTGGTTCAGACTACAAACTGATCTACAGACACTATGCTACATTATATTTTGTATTCTGTGTGGACTCATCAGAAAGTGAACTGGGCATCTTGGACTTGATACAGGTTAGATAGCTTTATATAAAAATAATTAATATTTACTGACATTTTACACAACCTTTGGATATAAATTTAGCATGCTTGTTGCAAACATTGTTTTACATACCTGGCAGAACAATGTTTTCTGAGAATTTTTTGGCAATACAATGTTCAAGTTTCATTTCTAGTACAGTAACAGTATAATATTATTTAGTTACATATTTAGTGACAGAACAATGTTTCCTGATAATTGCTGGCAAAACAATGTTTTTGTTTCTCAGCTAATTAGAAATAATGACAAATTAGAGACATAAAACTCAATAAACAAAATGAAACCCTTTTCCAGGTGTTTGTAGAGACATTAGACAAATGTTTCGAGAATGTTTGTGAGTTGGATCTGATCTTCCATGCGGATGCTGCTCATCAAGTCTTGGATGAACTAGTCATGGGTGGCATGGTGTTACAAACTAATATGGCCGATATACTATCTAGATTACAGGAACAGAATAAAATGCAGAAAGCTGAGGTGAGATATTTTTATTAACATTATAATCATCAGCGTTTGCATGGTTAAGTGGCAATAAGCAGGCCACGTCGCTCGACGATCTAACGACTGTTGGGGAAAGTATGTCCTCGAGTGGCGACCACGCACCGGACGACGCAGCGTAGAGCGGAGAGCTACTGGATGCAAATAATTTTGGGTTCTATGGGGGAGGTCTATGTTTAACAGTGGACAGAGAAAGGCTGATCGATGGATAGTATATCTGTATTCTGACACTCGTAACATGAGAATATAAATAAACAAAATTTAGAAAAAGATAATTTTAACATCCTCTAGTCCCACCAGAGGATGTTAAATTTTAAGTAAATATAAAACAAATATGTATTTTATAATGTATGTATTATATTATAGGCTGGTATATCAGCTGCTCCCGCTAGAGCTGTATCAGCAGTTAAAAGTATGAATTTGCCACAACAACTCCGTGATATGAAACTGCCCGATCTGCCGCAAGCCATCAAGGTAATATATATTATAATGTTTTAGTAGTCATAAAATTTAGGTAGCAATTATTTTGGCGATGAGACAACACTGCTCTCCAGAATTGTTGAAATTAGTGCTAAAGAAAAAAAAAAAAAAAAAAAAAATTATCTATAAATAGAAATTAGAACTTAAAAATATAAATTTATACCCATAAAGTAAATACAAATGTTCATGGACATTTCACACAACGTCCTCTGATCCCAAGCTAAGAGCTTAAGAGGATACCAAAATAGCTTCGTGCATTTTTCTATGTACGAAGTTTTCATTTTTTCTTTAGATTGAATGGCTAGAGCTCTAATTTTTAAGTATATGTTTTTTCAATATATGATCTAGGATCGCATAAACTCAGAAACGCGATTGAAAAAAGTTTTCTCGATAGAAAATCTTAGCGAAACAACCTCTCTCATTTTTTGTCATTTGTCGGTCTATTATCGCGTATTAACTAATGAAATAACTTTCAAAACATAAGTAACTATTATATATAGAAACACGTAAACCGGAATTAAAATATATTTAGTAGATTTTGAGTAAACAAAAAAAATATCCCTAATTCTTCATTTTCTATACCTACTAGCTGTGTTAATAGGTACATGTCGACGATAATATTGATGTAGGCCCTTAATATGCTTTTGTTATGGGTACCAGAATACGGATAAACAACTTATACCCATAAATACAAATTATATTTACAGTTAATATACAAATAATGTTTAAGTTATAAAAAAAAATACATTATTTGTGTATTTTGCTTTATTGTGTTAAGGACACTATAAAAAATATATAGTCTTAGTTTAATTTAATTTACTTAGCGCAATTCGCAATTATTTTAATAACGATTCTAAATGAATTATGGTAATAATCTGTAATGAAATGAAATCTTTATTTCGCAAAATATGGCTAATTGTTAATTGTTACATTTAATGTCATTATGGTATCCACATATTTGACCACAGGTTGTGGTGTACGAAATTACAAGTATCCTCACACAGTGATTAGTCAAATTTACAATAGTAAAATGTCAATACTGGAAGTGTCTCATGTCAAGGAATTCTTTAACAGAGTAGAAACATTAAAGTAATTTATTAATTTTTGCATTTGACATGCTATGCTTTTACTTAATAAATCAGGAATGCAGTACGTAAAAATATATAAACTCATACGAGTGACAAGATATGGTGGTTAATGTGAAGTGTTGCAAGTAGACCGCAATAAGCTCAGTTGGAAGAGCTTCGGAACGGTATTCCGAGCTCGTGGGTTCAAGTCCCACTTGCGGCATTTCACTTTTACCACCATAATTTGATTTATTAAGAGTAGAAACATTTAACCATTAACCACATAATAATATGCAGTTTGCTTTTAATGGAAACTGCTGAAATACTTTAAATTTGGTTTTGTATTAGTTCCTTAATTTATTATTTGTTGCAATTGACTTGCTATGCTTTTAGTTTATATTAGTTGTTGAAGCAATAGAATTGGCGTCGAAATCAGACATTGATTAAATTGTATTTTAATTTTCCAGGATTTGAAATTCTGACCGATACATCAGGGGAGTTACCCCGCCACGCCCGTCGCCATAGCAACCAATATATTAAACACAATCTACCCACAGACAGACAAATATCATAATATACAAAAACCAGAGATATTCACTAATAAATTCTTTGGCTCTGAAACTATAAGAGCTCAATATTTTGAAACATTTTCAGAAGATTATCAACCAACTGATGGCGTTAATTTTGCAAATTATGAAAGTCAAAAATCTGAGGGTTATCAAGATCTAAGTGGGATAACAGTTGAACATAATTATACAGAGATTAGAAAGAAAAAGAAAAAGAAGAAGAGTGTTAAAAAGTAAAAATTTGGAATATAATCGACACCCTGTTTCGCCTCTACATGTTTTTTGGAATTACTATTGATACATACTAAATATAACATATTAAAATTATTTCAATTAACAAAACAAAAGTTAAATGGGAAAATAATAGTAAAATTGATTATTATTAAATATTTCACGTCACTAAAATAGAAAACGAATACAAAACCACACACATACACAAACTCATACACTCATACGCATACACAGTGCATCTGTTTGACTGCAAATCAATAAATGTCACCAGTGTTTTTAAAGCTATGACTGTACTCAGGGGCGTGCGCTCCATAAAGGCAGAAAAGCAGTGCTTTACTTGCCTTTCACAGATATTTTAATAAAACGTTCGTATGTTTTAGATGACTTTATTCATTTATTTACTATTAATTAAACAAAATATTATAACTTAAAAACGCCAAATAATTCATAAATAGCACCAATATGTGCTTGCAAATTGGTGCGTTTGGCGAAGGAATAATGTTGGTCACACGGATGAAAGTAGGCCTTGAGTTCATATGTGTGTAGAAATTTTGGTGTCCGTGCACAGTTTGCAAACGCACACAGGCTTGCATATTGAAGACGCCTTGTACCATAACTCCTGCCGCATGCTTTGGCGATCGGATGTTTCCGCGAGTATTCGGCGTTCGTTCGTTGCCGTGATTATCCGAATAAAAATAAAATGTCGGAAGTCTAATAAATCACGTATGCATTTTTGTTTAGTAAGGTTTTATCTATTTAAATAGCAGAAATGTTTTGGTTCGACGGAGGCCATTTTATTTTTTCATGTGATTCATTGAACTGTTTAATTTTGAGTTTCTATAATAATTTAATAATTGTATGGATTTTCGTTTGTTGATTTTAAAATGTTATTTGATTGTGAAATGTGGGTTGATAGTGTGTGTTTGTTAAAAATTAAAAATAACAAGTTCTCACAATTGTCATTCAGTGAAAAGATTCTGTGTACCCGAGTTACGACAACTAAGCCAGCAAAAAGGTAATGTAACTCGAAAATTTCATGTTAAAAGTTATGAAACGTATGTACATACGTACATGTACGTATGTATGTACGTACGTAGTTATTGTTTAGTAATTCTACTACAGTGTGGACTGATTCGGGATATTCAGATTTAAATTTGTTCTGTTGGCATGGTTTCCGACTTAGAGATCCGTCGCGTGGCTATGCTAAAAATCTATAAAAGAAAAAGTTTTTGTGACTGAGTACTGCTCCGCATACCCAGTGTCATATTCCTGTGCACGCCACTGACTGTACTTGTTTTTGACTGAATTTTTAGGATGTAGTAGGCAAAACTTTATAATTTGCGGGAGGAAGACCTTGGTGTCTGTAACACAGTTTACACTAGCACAGACACCACTGTTAACTCCAAACTTTAACAATATCACAAACTTAATTGTATAAACTGACATCAACTTTGGATAATGATGTAATTTACCTTTTTTTTATGAAATAAATTGAATTGAATTTCATAAATATAAATAAAATATTGATTGATTGATTGATTGATCCAGTAAAATTTTTTTGTTCTCAAATATTTAGACACGTGTTACGCCACTAAGTAAAACATTTCAGAGTTGCAATAGATAAATATATATAGCCTAAAACAATTAATAGATAGTTATAATAATATGGTTGATAAAATTAAGAATTGTAGATTTGAATAATTTTCTAAGCACTCTACAGGTGTATTGCCCAACTAACCCCTAAAACACGCAAGGGTTACCCTTGAGTGTTTTAGGGGTTCAATTTGACCACCCTTACGGATTCCCTAAATATATAAGACTGGCCATATAAATTAAGTCTAGATTTTATCTTCAAAACTATATGTTACAATTTAATTTAGAAATTGCATCCGGAAAATGGACAACTTAAAATTCTGATAATTAAAACCTCAATTTATTAAGTAATAATAAAGGTTAGGATAAAAAATGGAAAAACACTTCAAAAGTTTCCTTTGCCAATCCTTCCAGCTCAAATCAATTGAGTCAAGACCTTCATACCATCTTCGCGCTAACCCTGACAACTTAGGTAATGCATGATAAATGGTCTGTTTACTTGTCCATCCATAAATACTAGCTACTTCGTTAACCTTCCTTATCCAGGCCCGTGTACTTTGCAATTTTTGACTAGGATCAAATTGAGGTATGACTTCCTGAGCACCATGTGTATTGGAACCCCTGTTGTTTATTGCATTTATGAGGTCTTTCATTAGGTCTCTACTATTGCTGTAACTCCTAGCCCGAGATTGTTTTTTGGCGCTACATCTACTTCTGGAGCGTGATCTACGACCATTGGAAGATAACCGACTTCCACTCGAAGAGGAGTTGCTGCTGGACATCGAAGAGTCAGTACTTTGTCGATCTCGGTGGGATCTTTTATGAGAATTAGTCTTTTTTTTGTTAAATCGTGATTTATTTTTAGACCGATATCGGTAAAGATTTCTCCCATGTGACTTTTTATAGGAGAGACACTTGTACTACTAGAGTAGTTATTTGTAGAACTGCTAATCCTTCTACGCTTACGATGACGTCTGTCGTCACGTCGCGTTGGAGATGATGAATGATGCCTAGATCGTGATCGTCGATGTTTGTTTTTATGTGTGTAAATTACGCGGTCACTTTTAGGTTTTCTATTATTATAATAATAATAATAAATTCTTTATTTCTCAAAAATACAAGATCCTTAGTAGTACTATATATATATATATATATATATTTATTTTATATATATATATTTATTTATCCTTAAAATCATATACAGGTTTACACCACAATCATATACTCACAAGGTACTAGATCACCAAGTTGAACACTGGTACCCAATTTAAGATCTAACTTGTGTTATGGGTACCAGAGCCCTCACAAACATTTAGCAATTTGTACATGCGTCGTGCTACCCCGCATAACAAAATTAATTAAGAAGAAAAATAGAAAAAAAATTATTAGGTCTCTCTGGGTCGAGTGTAGGTGTATATCCACTTTGATCAGTATCCGACATCGTGAAATCGCCACTTGTAGGCGTGAAAGAGTATTTAATAGAAAAAAAAACTCAGATCCCACTTCTGACTTATTAGAAATGGACATACGGGGTCTTTAAATAATTCTACTGTTTAGACTCGAACACTATTTATTTGCCCAAACAATTACCACCAAAATGGCTCCTCTCTTCATATGCCCTTGCGCTCCTGTCAGTCTCACTCTCGCGCATTCGCATTCAGTCAAAACCATTCCCATATTCATTAATCAATTATAATTTTAAAGTTATCGATTTTGATAGTATTAATAATTATTTTAAAATTCACATAGCATTAAATTTAAACTTATATTTAAACAATATTGGACAGGACTTGTAGTATCTATGTATTATATCGGTATCGGTTCCGATTTTCTTCCCCCAATACGTATTTGCTAACAGTATGAACAATAGATAGGAAATAGATAGGAAAAAAAAATAGATAGGATTAAAATATTATATATTTACTAGCTAGCCCGGCAAACGTTGTTTTGCCATACTATAAAAAAAAGATTTGAAAAATAGATGTTAGCCGATTCTCAGACCTACTGAATATGCTTGTAAAATTTCATAATAATCGGTCAAGCCCTTTCGTAGGAGTACGGTAACTCACTGTGACACGGGAATTTTATTATATTAGATATATATTTCATCTTTTACGTTTCAAAAACTAAAAGGTTGAAAAATCAAAGGATGAAAATAACTAGAGTAATAATTACTTGTAATTATTATGTATGAATATTGTCAATGCATTCCTTTGTTGAATTGAAATTCAACAATTTTATTAAAATGGTTAATTAATGGCGCTTGCGTGGTGTTGTTTTAGTTAAAATTAGCTTAGTTATCAATGTAATTATGTATTTAGTAAATAAGAAATATATATTTTATGTTACAGTATATTTTAGCTGTTTTATTTTTATTTTCTAATATTTTCTAATATCTAATAATTTAATAATATCTAATATTTTCTGTTTTATTTTTGCAAATTTTTTTGCATCCTAAGTGGAATTCGAGTTTAAAGATTTGTTTTTCTTGGTAAAATGTTTATATTTTAAATTAGACCCTTATCGATCGAAACGGTAGATATTTAATATTTACTTTACGTGCTACCAATTCTACGCGCACAACTAAACGTAAATTAACTAAAATAATCTACTTAGCTCAAAAACTAAAAAACACGCTTGATAATTATAAATATTTTTTTTAAATTATTGCATTGTCATTGGTCCTTGTTAGTTATGCAAAATTTCAGATCAATCCGACTACTGCAAGTGGGTGAAAATCACTTTAAAAGATTCCGTTACATAGATTAATACATTGATAGATACATACAAAAACAAATAAAAATAAAAATTGGTTGTGTCAATATTATTTGCCATTTCGTTGTACATATTTATGTTGATTAAAATGGTTAGTCTATAATACACAGCTTTTATAGTTAGAAAGTTTAATAAACATTGCCAAATTATGTTATTGGCACTATCAATTTTCATTTTTTAGTTTAGTTGTAAGCATAGAATCGGCACCACTGACGGAGAAACTAAAACAAAATTAAAGTTTAGAAACATTAGAAGCCGTATCATATAAAAAGAAATATCTTTACATCACATTAGCACAACATTAGAAACAAACTAATGTTGTGCGTTTGGTTATTCAAAATTAGCTCATCGGGGTACTATCACAATAATTCTAGAACGCCATCTATTAACAATAAATAACGTTAAAATTAATCGCTTTTACCGCTATCTAGTTTACATTAGAGTAAATTATAGTACACCTATATGAAATAGATGACGGAATAAGCAATTATATTTTGCGCCATCTATTATTTATTTTCCGAACTAATTATACTTTTACGTTTATGGTATATTAAATAATAAGGCTACTCGACAATAGATGGCGACGATTGATTTAGTGAGCCTTTGTAATACTAGATGGCAGTAAAGGCCATAAGATCGCATTGAAATCGTTAAATTTTATTATCTACTATATAAAAATAAGTCGGGTTTTCCTTCCTGACGCTATAACTCCAGAACGCACGAACCGATTTCCACGGTTTTGCATTCGTTGGAAAGGTCTCGGGCTCCGTGAGGTTTATAGTTCATATTTTTTTTTACTTTTTTTTGGTATGGCAAAACAACGTTTGCCGGGCCAGCTAGTTAATTATATATTTATTAATATTTTCTCTTAGTATTATCAACAGGTATACGATATTATTATGAGTTACAATTAAAAACATCTTATTCTGGATCAGTAAGTAGATATATTGTTAAAAATATAAAATAAAACAATTCAAGTCATTCATTTTAAAAATATGTAATTATTTATTACTGGAAAGGATGGGATTTATTACATAAAACTGAACACTAAATAAAATAAAAATACTAATGAAAGTGTAAAAATCAGAATTATTATAGAAAACTCTGAAATTATACAATCACATAATGTTTTACACAAAATTAGCACGTACAAATCAAATTAATGGAGAAAAAACTCTGTGAAATTCTTTATGTTATTTTATACAAAAATATTATTTAAATAAAATCTTGAGCACTAACAAGAAACCAACAACACTAACAAGGCAATTAATGAACCGCAACGTATGTTCTCATTGTGTCAGGAAACAGGAAACACGGTTTAAAATCCTTAAATTAAACTGTTTCTAAGGTTCCGCACCAAAAGGGTTAAACGGGACCTCGAAATAAGCCTCCACAGTCTATCTATCTGCCAACAGACTGTTGTAAATCGTCCATGATCGCTTAGCAATAGAAATTTTCACAGATTATGTAGGTATCAATTTCAATTGTAGTTATAACAACCAATACTAGAACCAGAATACAATGGTACCGACTCTACGTGCACAACTAAACTTAACTCTCTCTCTCTCTCTCTCCAGCCCATTAACGTCCCACTGTTGGGCACAGGCCTATGATGGAGGATTATGGTCCACTGTGCCACGCTGACCACGCGTGTTGGTACAGGGTTTATTTTCGAGTTTTCCGTCTCTCACAGAGGATGTTATCTGTGTGCAATATCCCTTAGCTGACTTTTACAGCACCCTTGGGAGGAGATGGGGTGGTGACACTTGTATTCTTAATCCGTCGCCACACGGACCTCAAACTTAACTAAAAAATGTAAATTGATGGTGTTAATAACACAATTCGGCAATGTTAACTGAACTTTTTTATAAATTGTGTTATTGACATTACCCATGACACTATTAAATTTTATTTTTTAGTTAACTAGTTGATACGGAACACGTCGTGCACGAGTCCAACTCTTATTTGTCCTGTTTTTTTAAACTGTCCAGCAGTTTCTTTATAACGAGACTATTGACCACAGTACAAACTTATAATTTGTTGGACGCAATACGTAATTTGTAGCGCATCTTTTTTCTTTAGTTTGTAAACAAAAAGGCATGTTGTGTAATGGTACATTTATGAACAAAAACTTGTAAATATTGTGTGATTGTGTTCGGAGTAATTTGATGTGGTTAGCAGACGTAGGAATCAGCTCGTGGTTGCCGTAAAGAAAATCATTTCTCAAGTTCCGTAGTATTTACTTAAATAATAATTTGCTTAGTTCAAAAACTAAAAAACTTACTTAAGTGCCTACATCAATATTATCGTCGACATGTACCTTTTAACACAGCTAGTAGGTATAGAAAATGAAGAATTAGGGATATTTTTTTTTGTTTTCTCAAAATCTACTAAATATATTTTAATTCCGGTTTACGTGTTTCTATATATAATAGTTACTTTATGTTTTCAAAGTTATTTCATTAGTTAATACGCGATAATAGACCGACAAATGAAAAAAATAAAAAATAAGAGAGGTTGTTTCGCTAAGATTTTCTATCGAGAAAAGTTTTTTCAATCGCGTTTCTGAGTTTATGCGATCCTAGATTATATATTGAAAAAACATATACTTAAAAATTAGAGCTTTTTTCTACGTACGAAGTTTTCATTTTTTCTTTAGATTGAATGGCTAATTCAATCTAAAGAAAAAATGAAAACTTCGTACGTAGAAAAATGCACGAAGCTATTTTGGTATCCTCTTAAAAATCCTGAATATTTTTATAAATTATTGCATTGTCATCGGCCCTTAATATAAGCATGCAAAATTTCAGATCAATCCGACAACTGCAAGTGGGTGAAAATCACTTTCAAAAATTGAAAATTGAAAATTGTTACATAGATTAATACATTGATAGATACATACCGAACTTATATAAGCGTGTTAAAATATTAATCAACATACAAATATACCAGATGGTGGGTGGACGTTTAAAATTGAGAACAAGTAAATTTAGCCTAGCTAAATCATACTACATAGAATAATGACGTTTCATATGACGTACAGCCTGCATCATAGATACACATAGATACATATTTCACATACTCATAGATATGTAAGTGTTTTCAAGCTGACTGTATAATGTAGCCATAGACTATGGGTACATGTGGTAAATCCGTGGATCAACAATTGTAATAAGCGTAGAATATAAATATTTAACGAGACCGTGGTGCAGTAGTTACCGTAGCAGACTGGTTGCACGAGGTTTCGGGTTCATTTCCCGCACAATACTGACAGGAATAGAGAAGGTATGAAATAAATAACCTATGACTGTAAACTATTTCAGTCCCTGTAGTTCAGATGGATTGTAGTCAAGCACCAATTTGATTTATGTAAAAAAAAGTAGATAGAGAGATAATAATAATATAGTTAGGTACTCGAAAACGGCCTATAGAGAACAAAGATTGAGAAATTGTAATAGAATTTTTCGTAAAAAATTATGGAGTGAGTGATTTTTGATATAGAGAGTAGAGAGCCACACTGGCACCTTCTCCAGAGGTCTCCCAAATAAAATCAGTTTTAACAAGTCCACAACATGGTAACATCATTAATAAGAGGTATATTTGAAAAGTTTCTGTGTTCCAAGCGGCTACCTTGTGGTTTTAGCACACATCTGTCATCCGGTCAAACAATCTTTGTAAATGCACATTCATTACCAAATATCAATGTCCCGCCAAATGGCACAACGAAATTGTCTCTGGTCATTATTTTCTTTTTAGTTGTGGTCAAGCAATGTTATACTTTGGCCAAATATGGTTTATTATAATAATTACAATGTAAAATAATCTACAAGCTGTCCTTTGGTTTTCAAAAATACCTAAGTATATTTTGTCATTTTTTATTATTGATAGTAAAATAATTTTACGTTTTCCTCCAAGTGAGCTATAAGAGAAAGGTTAAAGATAATTCATTAGAGAAGCTAGAGTTACATACTTTACCCTCAATCCTCAAATATAAGGTGGTTGCGTTACAATAAATCAAAATCTATCGAAATAATACCGTAACATATAAAAAAACCTTTGATAAAACTAAACGTTTGAACTCAACTCAAAATATTTTGACATATTTATAACAATGGCATCAAATTTATCGTCCGCAGTGACTTTGTGGCGGCGTCTTTTGCTTGTTAACTGAATAGGATCTACCTGCACACCTCATATATCAGTAACAAGGTTACGGCGGTACGCTTTTAGTGCGGGTGGTCGAAGTGACAAAATTTTACAAAAGCTTACATTTCTGTTGGTAATATATGGTAGTTTTTTATTTATTTTTTTATGTTGGTAATACTGTTGATAAATTAATTGCATGCATTCTGTTTTTTTTTGCGGTTAAGTGGTTTTATTGCATTAGTAAGTGAAAAATATATACTTAAAACTAGCTGTCCCGGCAAACGTTGTTTTGCCATACTAAAAAAAAAAGTTTGAAAAATAGATGTTGGCCGATTCTGAGACCTACTGAATGTGCATGTAAAATTTCATAAAAATCGGTCAAGCCTTTTCGGAGGTACTCCTCCGTAGGAGTACGGTAACTAACACTGTGACACGTGAATTTTATATATAAGATAATAACTAGTAGGCACATACCTATTTTAGTGCGGACGAAAATAGTGGCTGATGAAAAATACACTATTAAAAATATATAATACCACCTTATTTTCTTTTACAAATGCTGTTACAGTTGACTTAGGGCTAATCACAATAGATAAAATTATTTTGTTACTGTATATTTCGTAAAGATTTTTAGTAAAATCTTTTATGGCATAGAGAATAATTTTATGGAATTTTCCCAGAGATTTAGAACCTCAAATTGTAGGACTTTGTTCTACTTATGAGTTCTATCACACTGATCAGGCGTAGGTACCTATTGGTATAGATACAGTAAAATTGTGAGTTTTTTGGCGAGGAAAATGGAAATGGGTGGTGACAAAATAAATAAATAACCATGTTTCTTTCATAACACCAATTTACTAGGTTACTAGCAAAACGAGAAAATAACAGTATCTTTATTTCAATACATAAATAATATAAACTATTATATCTTCTATACCAGAACAATTTAAGCACATCTGATTACGTAAAAAGTTTTTCTTTCATTCCCACACACACAAAAAAATATATTACCTAATAATTTGAAGTTAGAACGAAAAAAGTAGAAAAAAAGTTAATATAGAGTCATCGGGTAGACCATAGATTATATGAAGTCATCCCGCGGCTACAGATCGCGCCGCTATTATTATTTGGAGGGAAAAATTCAATATGGCGGGCTATTTTGATAAGGTGACCACAAGTACATAAAATTTAAAAAAGAAATACTAATTTACTCAGTTGTATTCAAAAAACAAAAGTAATCTATGAATTTTACCTTATCGCCTTTCATAACATTTTCTATTAAGAAAAATACACTGAAACTTAATTTTGCAAGCCAAAAATTAACGCTAAAACGACACACCCTCCTACATAAAATTAATAGAACCAGTTAAATTTAAAGAATAACATTTTCTCACAGATTATTCAAATTACAAAATCTGTTATCAAACCTGTTAGACTCTACATAACGGATTAGCGGATATTTCATAAAACTTAATGTATAAATTATTATAATTTAGCCATTTTCATAAATAATGACACGATTAATATAATACTAACTCACTTAAGTCATAATATCTTTATCTAATAAATAAATTCATTGTTAAACTTCTATACTATTGATAAAGAGGTTAAGTGTGTAATATGTACGTAGGTAATCTCTTAAAGAAGAAAAAATTGTTATTAGCGCGTTTTTAGCACATTTTTATTAGTTCGGCACGAAGGTATCAATCAATTTATTAATCTATGTAACGGAATCTTTGAAAGTGATTTTCACCAACTTACAGTAGTTGGATTAATCTCAAAATTTTGTAGACTTATTAAGAAGGTACTGTAACCTTAGGTATTGCTATCCCTATTCCCGAGCGCCGCGCTGAAAGCGACGAAAATAGCTGTAGCAGATTTTATCTACAAATTCTTATAAAAAAAAACCTTTCGTACTCCCCAATTTTCTTCGCGAAAGTTAAACCGATTTTGATTGTTTTTATGCTATATTATAGATGAAGAGTATATCAATGCTTCTATCACTTTCTTTTTTGGTAAAACCTTACCAAATATGTGTGATCAGTCAGTCGCTGCAACTTTACGTAAAGAAAACCGAAAAAAACGGGATTTTCGTATGGTCATATTTTTTTTAGTTATTACGTTTGAAAAAAGAGTGATACAAGCATAGACATACTCTTCATCTATAATATAGCGTAAAACAATTAAAATCGGTTTAACTTTCGCAAAGAAAAATGGGGAGTACGATACCCATATTTTTGTATGAAGCATAATTTGGTATCGTGCCCTCTTAAGGACAATGCAGAATTTAAATAAATATCTATTCAGGTTTTTCAAACGTGTTTTAACCTAAGCAAATTATTTACTAACTGGCTGTTGCCCGCGACTCCGTCCGCGTGGAATTTAGAAAGTTTTCCCCGTTTTTGTAACATTTATCACCACTGCTTCGCTTCTACTCGTCGTAGCGTGATGTTATATAGCCTAAAGCCTTTCTCGATAAATGCCCTATTTAACACTGAAAGAATTTTTCAAATCGGCCCAGTAGTTCCTGAGATAGCGCGTTCAAACAAACAAACTCTTCTATAATATTTGTATAGATAGGAAGCTGCAGTCTCCGAGAATGCTGTAGACTACAATACAGCGATTTCAGGAATACGAAATCGGAGACAACAACTAGTAGTATAATAAATTTGACTAATAAGTAATTTCATACAATAAAATAGCAATTTAAATGATATGCCATAGTTGGTTTAGTATTTGACATAGCAAAAGCTTATTTTTAATTAAATCACGTAGACATTGTGCTACAGTCACCGTAGCATTTCGTAGCAAAATTATTTTTAATTAGTTAAGATTTTCGACTACGTTTGATTTGTTGCGAATATTATAAAGAGAAAACATTTGATTGTATATTTGAATGACATGAAATATATATTTATATTTTTATTTTCAATGCTAGTATACACAGAAAGAACTGGGCAAAGATTATAAAAATCACTATAACCAATTGGGATTGTTCATAATTTTTCACCTGCTGTTTTTGTATTTTTCTTTTTAGAAAATATAGACTATTTTAAGCAACTAATTTCAATATTATTGAAATATTCACTATATACAAATTTTATAAAAAACATAAAGATGTTATTTTAAATGTTGTGACGTCATCGTTGTACGCAATCTGTGTATTGCCTTTTCCTGATAGACTTAATTGACAAGTTTGTTCCAATAATCTTGAAATAATAAATTCCAATAATCTTTTTTAAAACAAATATACGCGTCTAAATCCGTAAAAAGTAGTTTTATTTAAACAGATGAGTCGCGCAAGTGTTAGAAAATATTATGTCATCCAATAATCTTTAAATGGAATGGCTCTGAAAGTACTGGACCGATTTTAAAAATATTTTACTGACTGTTAGCACTAAGAATCACCAGTATTCACTGGAATATACTATCCCCGGTGAATATAGGCGATTTTTTGTCTCAAGTAAGGCTAGAGGCAAATTTCTAGTTTATTTTATTACGAGTTTTTGCCTCTAATGAAAAACATTAATTTCAAAAATTATTTTTCCATTTGTACCTACTGTTATCTGGTAGATTTTACATTGTTCGCTAATTATATTAGGATTTTTTTTTATTTAATAAAAATGAATGAGTTCGCTGAATAGTAAAAACGATTTGACGATTCTAGAATCACAGATTTACCATTTTGTATCTATGGCTACATCACTTACTTGGCTTCAAGCCACATAAATATCTGTAAGCGTGAAATATGTATCTATGTGTATCTCTGATACAGACTATACGACATATGAAACATTATTAGTCCATGATGTACTATTTAGCTAAGTTAAATTTACGTGGCTTCAATACTGAACGCGTACCCACTGCCTGGTTAATCTGTGTCTAGAATATTCTGAATTTGAATTTTATTCAAACAGATTTTTTTTTAAATACCCTTTTCCCCAAAAACGTAAGACACCCTACATAATTTCAAAACCAAAAAACAGACCAAATGATTCCAGAGATAATTATTATTTTACCGGGCCCAAGTAAATTATATGTAAGCCATAGAACTAGAAAATAGACGCAATACCATTTAAACACGACACCTGCAAATAACTAGTTTTAACAAAACAAGAGCTCAATTTAGACTGGACTCTCAACTTATTAATTTTTTTCGGGTGTGAGTGAGATAGGTATAGCTATTAGTGGGTGTTAGAGTAAAATAGCAATACTTTTTTTTTTCATTACATCAGAGTGCATGGGCGGTGTTTCTTTAGTGATTATTCTTTTTATGTACAGGTTGTTCCTCATAAATAAATTAGTTTTTTTATACCACTACCGTGTAATGGTTTATGAAAATAAGGTGTGTTTAAAACGAGCCGACTTATCACAATTGTAATGAAAACTATATATTTTATTGTTAACTTTAATATAAAAAAAAAATAAACTTAAATAGTTAGAAGCTATAAATAATATAATTGTATTATTCACACAAAAAAATTCTTAGTACGAATCAAATCCGTGACTTCATGCACGGCAATCAGTTACATTACTGATAGGTACACTACTTCTCAGTCTATGAACTTCCCACTGTTGGACACAGGCCACCTCTACTTTGGGAGAGTATCTCGTCTACTTAAGTTACGCTGACTACAAGTATAAATAAATAAATAAATTTTCATGGACATTTCACACAACGTCCTCTGGTCCCAAGCTAAGCTAATATGCTTGTGTTATTGGTACCAGAATACGGATAGAATACAGATACTACTTTTCTTTTGTAAATACATACATAAAATACATAGAAACACCCAGACGCAGTACAAACATTTGTATGACATCTATAAATAACACGCAAATGATTGTCCCAAGCGGGAATCGAAACCGCGACCTCGTGAGAGGCAGTCCGTTACACATGAAGACTCAACGAGGCTCGTTAAGTATTGAAATAAATATGGTTTAGAGTTAAAACGTTATTTGCTTACAATATATCTTATCCTGTCTGTATAAGAGAACTTACAGGACACAGAAGAGGATATGGGGTAGTGACACTGGTTTTCTAAGACACACGATGTAAAGTCCTATTCTTCAGATATATTTTCAAGTTCATTTAAGTATAGTAATGATAACAGCCTGTATATAAGTTGGTCGCGCTAACAAATGTGATAATTTAGTTTCTGAGGTCACGCACACACACAAACAGACAGACTGTGTAATGTTTTTATTTATGGACCGGCTGTGTTATTAGGGTTCCTCTATTCTAAATATTAATTTAAAGCACGGATTTTTAAAGATTTTATTAGCTTTGTTTAAGTCAGGCTGTGTATTTTCAATCTATTACCAGTATGTATTTACAAAATAGGTATATATGTAGTATATACTCATTCTGGTAGCTATAACAAAAGCATATTAACACATAGCTTAGCTTGGGATCAGACGACGTTGTGTGAAATTTTAAAAAAGAGTACTTTTATTAAATTGTTTGCACACCCACAAATTGCGTAGTAGGTACTTACTCCATTTTAATACCATACTCGATGGGTTAAGTTATTTTTTTTACTATCATGTTTCTATTTCCCTCCAAAACCCGCCATTTTATTTTTTTATTTCCAAAAACCTATCCAAGAATATTTGAGTATTAAAGACTATTCTATCGATAATCTATTTGAAACCAGCATATCCGCAAAAGGAGAGCTTCTGCGGAAGCTTAAGAATATTCTATTCCTGACTGGCCAAAGAAAAGATATATGGACAATGGTAACAATTCTACGCGCACAACTAAATTAAACTTAACTAAAAAATGAATTTTCATAGTGTTGATACCACAATTGGCATTGTTCATAAATATGAACAATGCCAATTGTGGTATCAACACTATGAAAATTCATTTTTATAATTATAATTATTAAGTATAGCCCTAAGAACGCCTTAACATCTTAAGTTCTTCATTTCAAGGGCAAATAGAGATCATTAGCTTTTTTGGAAAAATAATCGTTAAAAATTTTCCGAAAAATCTAATGGATCATGATCAGAAACTCTATTCCTTGAAATGGTTTTCGAATTAAGAGTTTTTAAAAATTTAAAAACTCTCAAAGTTTGCAGTTGACAGAATAAGATTGGGAACCCTTGATCTAAAATCTAAAATATTTTCCCCGCAACTTAATGCACATTGAACTTAGAAATCTATTTCCCGTTTTTGCAACATATTTCAATGCGTCGTTATTTTTGTATGAACCTACCTATGTCCCTATGTGAGTCCTTTTAAAACTAGGCAACGGATTTTGATGCGCTTTTACAATAGATAAGAGTGTGGCCGCAGTTCCCGAGATTAGCGCGTTCAAACAAACAAACAACCTTTCTTATATTATTCTTATATATAAAATTCATGTGTCACAGTGTTAGTTACAGTACTCCTCCGAAACGGCTTGACCGATTTTTATGAAGTTTTACATGCGTATTATGTAGGTCTGAGTATCGGCCAACATCTATTTTTCATACCCCTAAGTGATAAGATTTTTTTTTGTTTTACAAAATAACGTTTGCCGGCTCAGCAAGTATTAGTAAGCATATAAGTAAATATTTAGTGAAATACAAGAATTGAAAAAATGTGACATGTGTGAATGACAATTTTCGCGAACCGATGTTAGCGAACTTTTAAACCTCCGAGAAGTCATTATGATCGGAGGTTTAAAAGTTAATTAAAATAAATCTGCACAAAAAAATAGCCCAAAAATCAAAATACACCTATAGTTGATTTAATGTTTTAGTTAAGTCAAGTTTAGTTGTGCATGTATAATCGGCACCAGTGTGCGAGATGATAATAATATGAAAAGAGATTATCGCAGAAATACACTGTTTTTATGGCAATGTGTACGAGTATAGACGGGCCTCGTGGTGTAGTGGTTCTGGTAACGGACTGCCGATCAAGAGGTCGCGGGTTCGATTCCCGCTCGGGACAATCATTTGTGTGATTTTTCTAATTGTTATACAAATGTTTGTCCTGCGTCTGGGTGTTTCTATGTATTATAAGTATGTATTTACAAAAAAAAAAAGTAGTATATGTATTCTATCCGTATTCTGGTACCCATAACACAAGCATATAAGCTTAGCTTGGGACCAGAGGACGTTGCGTGAAATGTCCATGAATATTTATTATTATATTTATTATTTTATTATTATTATATGTGGTATCCCAAAATATTAGAGTCCACCCAAAATAATTTAGGGTAGGAAGAAGAATTTAATCAAATATTTGCTGCTACAGAACCCGTGTTAACTAATATTTTGTTTCGTGGGATTTCTATAATAACGCTGCAGCGAAACTAATTGCTTTCATAGACACATTTTTGTCTTTATTTTATATAATATATTGTCTATATAAGATCGTTAGTGTACCGAGTTTACCTTCAGGCTTATTACGAGTTTGACGAACTGTTTGGAAATATTTTATCGACCTTTATGTATTCTTATTTTTGGCTTTTATTTTGTAATAAAAAATATTTTTACGTTAAAAAAATATAGCTAGGTACTATGCAGGTCTTTTCTCGTAACAACATAATCTATATTTTAAAAAAATGTTAATAGTTAAAGTCTAGGTAATTTGTTATGCGGACAAGAATTTTCTCAATAATGCGTTTACTAATTGTTATGCCTTCAGCATACTTTTATGCTTGAAGCCGGAAAGTAGTGAAATACCCAATAGGGATTGTTCATAATTTTTGACCTGCTACTTTTATATTTTTTTAAAGAACAACTAATTTCAATATTATTGAAATATTCACTAGATAGAATGTTAATACTTAAAGATATTATTTTAGATGTTGTGACGTCATCGTTGTACGCAATCTGTGTATTGCCTTTTCTTAATAGACTTGAGACAGATTGCAATATGTCTTTTCAAAGTTGCCAAGTTCACCACTTTCAACCCCACCACAGAGTAGTATATCCCTAAAAACGCCTTAATATTTGCTTTTTTTGAAAAATAATCGATAATATAGCAAAGTTTCCGAAAAAAACTAATGGATCATGATTAGAAACTCTATTCCCCGAAATGGTTTTCGAATTAACAGTTTTGAAAAAATATGAACAATGCCAATTCAAAGAACATTAATAATTTATTGATTCTCAAGTAACGATTATTGCTACTAAAAAATACTCAGCCGAGATTATAAAAAATCCTTACTTGTCTACCTAAATAAAAAAGAAAAAAAAATGTCATTTACGTAAATGCGTTCTATAACGCCGCATGATATAAACAAGGCTCCGTAGCTTAATGTCATTGCTTTAAAAAAGTATGTTCTTTTTTTAAAAGGACCAATGAAGAGTCCTGATACTTAATGTCCTACCGAATTTTGAAATTCGAGATTTGGAGAGTGGAGTCGTTAAATTACTTTTTTGTTTTATTTTTATCAATTTGTTTTATTAGTTTTTCATTACATTAAAGAAATGGACTCGGGAAAGATAAACATAATATAATATTTATAATTAGGGACCTATATACCTGCATACTAAAGGTTTAAGAACATAGATAAAATCTTATATATAAAATTCACGTGTCACAGTGTTAGTTAGGTACCGTACTCCTCCAAAACGGCTTGACCGACTTTTATGAAATTTTATATACATATCCGTTAGGTCTCAGAATCGGACAACATCTATTTTTCAAACACCTATTGTATGGCAAAACAACGTTTGCCGGGTCACCTAGTAATATATAAAATAATTAGTCCATGTGATGACGGATTAAGAATACAAGTGTCAACACCACATTGTCTCCAGGTTATTGTAAAAGCAAGCTAACGGATTTTGTATACAGGTAAAATTCTCTGTTATAGTAATGCTCAATTAAATGGCTGAATAAATCATAAAAACATAGCTATGAATAGTCTCGCAGAAGTCGTCTTTCAGGGAAAATTGATTAAAATCGATTCAACCGATTCTTAGCTACGATGCAGGAAAACAACAAAGTTACACAAATAGACATGTCAAATTCAACAGAGTAGCTAATTTGGAAGTTTTTAACTAATTTCCGATAGTCTCTTTATAATCTTATCAAAGACCATTACAAAAAGTTAGCTTGATATTTTTAAAATATTCTTAGTTGTCATTGAGTAATGTCCAACCTTTCTCTCTATCACTGGCAACATTTTAAAAACAAACTTTAAAACTAAACAATCAAAGTGTCGTCCGGTATCTGTTTACGGTTTTAATAAAAATTGCCATAATTAAAATTTTGGTAGAAAAACGCTCAAGTTCGAGTCCAACAATAGGCCATTAGTTTGATAAGAATCTAGCGACGAATAGTAACGACTTTTTTGAATTTTCGAACGTTTTATTCTTTTTTTTATTTACATTTGGAGGCACGGATCAAACGATTCAGTTTGTAAAACTTTTACCTTTATCACACTGATATTAAAAAGCTCGAAGTTGACAAGAAATAGCACCAATTCTACAAAAAAAAAATTAGGTTCAATTTTTGTAGAATTGGTGCTATTTCTCTTTATTAAATATTTATTTAACTCTGAAACCAAGTATTTTGGTTTAAATGGCTGTTACGTTGTACTCTTGTCATATTATACTAATTTACATCTTTATTAAAATGTTACACATTTTCAATATTTATGTTTTAGGCAATTTCAGTTGTGTAATTAGAATTGGCAGCATTTCTGCAGAACTAAAAATTTAACTTACCAAATTAAGTAAATGAAAATTTTTGACTTAAAGAAAGTGCGACATAGGGATGTGCCTTTTTGGCTTCCTCAACAACGGTAGTCTGCTGTTGCTGACCTAGGCGTGTTGATATAGGATTTATTTTCGAGTTCCCTCTTTAGCAGGAAATAATAACTACTTCGGTAACCTCATCATAACTGACATACATACTGTACTTTTTAATCTGTCAGTACACGGAATGTAGGACAAAGAAGAGCTAGAAGGATTGTTGAAATGCCATTTGTGAGCTTGTGTAGCTTCATTAATTATTTGGTAATGAACTTTTATTTTGTATAATATTTAAGCCTTTGACCACCAATATGTGTTCCAATGATATAATTAAATTACAATATGTTTGTATTTAAAGTCGTCCCATGGTTCGCACGCCGTTACGTGACTGCTTGCGTTTCGCGCGCATTTAGCGACGTGTGAGGTCTAGCGCCACACAAGCCACGTTCCAATTTGAATTATTTAAAGTTCAGACTAATTCCAATTTATTGTCTGGATTAAGATGTTGTTGTAGATTTGACATTATTTTTATAAGCCATTATGAATTTGCAATAATGATATACATATATATTTGCCATCGTTCAGTATTCTGACTTTTTATGAAAACATTTATGTTATTGAATAAAAAACACGCTTGAAAATCCAATTTTTTTTTTAATTATTCCATTGTTATGGGTACCTAATGTGTGCAAAACTTCAGATCAATCCGACTACTGCAAGTGGGTGAAATGGTGGAAATCACTTTCAAAGATTGCGTTACATAGATTAATACATTGATAGATACGTTCCGAAGTAATATTTTAAGCGTGTTAAAATGGCGGTCAATATATATAAACTACATACATGAAAGATAGCAGTTAGGTACTCGAAGAATTCTATTGCTTCTGTGATAAAAACTGCTTCTTCTATTAATGTTTTGGGATCAATAAAAAGGTATGTAAAAAGTCCATAAAGTTAGTTTTTTAGTCATTACTGCGTTAAGAAATAATAGAAAGGAAGCACCTAAGTAACTAAGTACTTAAAAATATTATTTATTCTTGAGGCCACAACCTGACGCATCTAAAATACCCGTGTCGCGGTGTTAGTTACTAAATGCTTCTGACACAACTAGAACGATTTTTATGAAATTTAGTGTGTATATAGGGCAGGTGCATTTCTTATTTCTACGTCATAAGTCGAGTAAGCATTCAGTTAGATTTAAAAACTTTATCATATTTTTCACATTAGTGACGCCATTTTGTCTAAATGTCACGCTGACAACATTTCGCGCGCTTGCAACCATAGATAAAGGGTTTAATTTTTATTTTCAACCACAATAGCACAGATCGGGGTTAGTAAATCCGAACGATTAATTCTAATTCTTCTATTTATATTCGTGTCACATAGTTTTAAGAGCGGAAGTTGTGTTTTTTGGCGACCGAAATGCTTACAACATCCGGTTTAAAAAAGTATTAATAATAGAATACTGTTTTGGTTCAGTAGGGATGACTATCTGATAGGGTTGGCCATTATTTTTCTTTATCTTTTTAAAGTATTATAGTCTTAAGGGCCTACATTAATATTATCGTATATCATCGCCGACACGTACATATTAACACAGCCAGTAGGCACAGAAAATGAAGAATTAGGGATACTTTTCCTATTTACTCAAAATCTACTAAATATATTTTAATTCTGATACACGTGTTTCTATACATAATAGTTACCTATGTTTTTAAAGTTATTTCATTAGTTAATACGCGATAATAGACCGACAAATGAAAAAAATAATTAATTTGAGAGGTTGTTTCGCCAAGATTTTCTATCGAGAAAACTTTTTCAATCGCGTTTCTGAGTTCATACGATCCTAGATCATATATTGAAAAAACATATACTTAAAAATTAGAGCTCTAGCCATTCAATCTAAAGAAACAACGAAAACTTCGTACATAGAAAAATGCACGAAGCTATTTTGGTATCCTCTTAATCATAATGACTTATCGGATGTTTAAACGGAGATTTGGTCGGAGAGATAATAAACGTTTTATCGTAAAAAGACTATTATGAATAATAAGTTTTGACAATTTTCGCGAACCGATTTTAGCGAACTTTTAAACCTCCATAATAAGAATTTTAAACCATAATGAATAAGACCGTTAGACTATAGGTACGTGAACTAAATATTTACAAAATTTTGTATTATATCTAATTCACTTAATATTTTGTTTTCAATTATTTCATTACATTTATTAATTGTTTGTTAAAAGTTTTCTTAAGAAAGATATGGTCACTATTTAGCATTAAATAACACCAATGATTTCATAAAATTTTATAAATATGTATTAGGATTTACTCCTCCGCCTAAATGAGCACGGGCCTTCTCCACTTCGAGCGGATATTCGGTTTAACTATTTTACACAGAAAAGACGGTTTGGAATAAGATATATGTAGTTTTCCTTCTCTTATAGAAGATGTTTTCTGTTAATAATTGATTTCTTGTTCGTCTTGACTGAAATTTAAAACAAAGATTTTAGGTGGTAGCCCTGATCATATTTATAAGAATCTAAGAACAGTAGTTAAACATAGACAACGGTATTTTTTTTTTAAATAAGCGATTACACCAATTGCTGTCAGCCGTCAGTTTTTATATGAATTATTTAAATTACACCGGCCAAATGTTTTGGGAGCCATTATGTTGTTTGGTTAAATGTTTCTATTATTTAGATTACGCTTATTTTATTGTTGTTTCTACATAATTGTATATATAATACGCATATTTTTGTGTAACAATTTTTTATGAAGATGTTTTATACATAACAATGGAATTTTAAATTTAAAATAGTGATTGGCCTACAACATATATTTTAGTTTGAATAGTTTAAAAATTTTTGGCCAGTATTAATATATTTTATGTTTTAGTGTTCATTGCTTTTTCTTTTTTTATATTTGTAATTTTATGGGATTGAAAGTACTTAGTTGGTATATACAACGTGTTGCAGAAAGGTGTAGGTAGTCATAATTTAAAGTTGCATTATATAGGCCTTAAATATTATAAATATTACAGTTAAACATAAAAATACAGTTGGTAACTTCTTTTTTGTTTATTGCCTACTATTAAATAACTACCAGAAACGCATCAATTATGAGATGTTTACGGTTTATTGAATGCGATTGAACCTTACGATAAAAGATGAGCTCATAGTTGTGTTGTATTTAAAGAAGATCGATTAATTTAATAAATAAATTAAACTTTTATGAACACATAAAAGTCATAATATAACTAGTATTTGTAATTTCATCCATGCCTAGTGCCTAGTCACCAGCCATGTGTAACGATGGTCAAATATGACTACACCTTTCTGAAACACGTTGTATATAAATACATTTTTGCATAAATTCCACCATATTAAATTTATTTTAATGAGTCATTTATTTGTAAGATTGGAAGTCATTAAAAAACTTAATGTGTGACTGTCATGTGTCACAACATTGTCTTGTAGAGACTTCAAAAGTAAATACGTAATATTTATAATGTGTAATTAGCTCCTTGTTCTTTTTTAAACAATAAACACCTCCATACGCTTAATTATTTATGTATAATTCGAATATAAGTAGGTAATTATGCGAATTAATTAGTATTAACATGTTACATTATTCCAAATACTACGCCTTCTTTTTCCTCCTACACATATTTTAACGTTGCTATAACATAAGGACTTAATACAATTGCATTAGGATTTAAAAAAATAAACCATAGAGAAACTAAGTCGGCATCTCAAAGATTACCTTAAGTTTACCCCCGGGGCGTCGAACGCGTACTTTCAAAATATTTTGACTGTAATAGCTCTTTTTGACGTTTGCTTTGACGTATTGTCGGCCATTTTCTTTTGCAATCGGCACACGTAATGTTAAGGTGGTTTTATTGTATTTTTTGTGAATATATTTTGTTATTTGTGCCATTAACGGGTGCGGTATTCTGTTTGTGTATATGGGTGGTCGTTTGTGAATGTCTAATTGAGGCTCATACTTCAAAAGGTAACTGTTCATCATAGTGGCCATGGTGACATTTTTTTTCATTTCGTGGTGTGTATTTCACCTTGAGAATAAAAAACCAATATGTACCCCATTCCTTCCTAGAGCATTTAGAATTTAGATTTAGACAATTTATTATTTATCATAACACTTCTAATACCGTCTTACATTAAACGCTTTATAGATTCCGTATGTTACTGACTTTTAGAACATCGTCAATTGGTTAGCAATACCTTTTTTGCATCACTTGATTCGTTAAAGAAATAAAACATTCTGTTTAAAAGTATATTAGGTGACTAAAGTCGGTTTAACATACAAACGTTGACTTATTTACTTTTAAAGTTATTCATTTCTTATTAAGCCTAATCTTGTAACGAATTTGTTTGATAACAATTCTTATTAAACAGCTGTCGGTCTTGTTGTGCAAATAGTTTTTTTTTATGGATCCTTTATACGTATTCGTGGGCACACGAGTTACATTCAGCCAACAAAAGTCAAAACCACCATTTTTTTTATCAAAAATCATCACAAAGGCGAACATGTAATCACATTTCATTACAATATGTTACATCGCTTTTGCCTTTCACAACACATGTCTATAATACAAACAACATCACGCCCTGGCAGGAAACGACTGACCAGTACAAAACCCAAAAGCTTTGCCTTTGCATTCTTAAAAAAAATATATAATTTAGGGTCAAGCTGGACAGCTGTCACTTTTCCTTTGCGCGGAAACGTCAAAATGATTTTCACTTGAAAGCATAGTGATGTGCAATTTTCTTTGCTTTTTCTTTTAGTGTCGATGTTTCCATGAGGTTTTTACGACGAAACTCATACTTACTAAGCAAAAATCTTATACTTTAAACAGAAATTGTAGGTATGAGGATTGCAGTAAGAGGATTTTTGCATTTTGAGTTCTGGAAAAATGTAGTGATAATTAAATCCTTACTATTGACACTTTGTAAAATTATCTATTAGGAAACCAATTGAACATATAATTTTAAGTAAAATTACAGATAATTTATTACTTATTAGCTTTCAGTTAGTTTTATTTTGTATTTAAAGTAAATTAGGATTTAATTCTCATAAACGTACTTAAAGTACATCCCTAATCAAAATTTAAAAAAGGAACAAACTTTATTAAAAATAAAAATTTACCATTATTTTGTCTTTGGCATGAAACGTCAGCTGTCAACCGCAAAGTGACCAGTAATAACTGACAAAGAAATTGCGTAATTGTGTCTTTAGTTATGTCTATACAAAGCCATAATTAGGTATTATTTTAAACATAGTTTAATTCATAGCCCATGAATGTCCTATAACTGGGCACGGATCTCGTCCGCAAGGGAGGGTATTTGCTATCGGGACTATAATATGGTAAACATGATAAATTATCATGTTTACCTATGTTTACATTTCAATTAGATCAGTAGTTTTGGCATGAAAGAGTGACAGACAAATGAATTAAGTTAAGTTCGCATTAATAATTAGTAGGAATTCAAAAGAGATTTTGAAAATTCAAATTTTTAAAGGAATAAATGACTGACATTTATGTAAAAAAAAAACAAAGTAAAACCAAAGACAATTTATAAATCTGTGGGTTTGTTTAAGAGGTATCGCGTGCCGTTTGTTCAAGTCGGTTCAAGTAAACTCGAGTTCTTTCGCCAATTGTTCGAGTACAAAAGATGAGCTCGCCTGTGCCTCATTGTTTGAAGTACACGGACTACTGGTGTTACCTTTGCCTGGAATTCAAAAGTAAAAAAGTGGTTATATCGAGTTAAGGGCCTACATCAATATTGTCGTCGACTTGTACCTATCAACACAGCTAGTAGGTATAGAAAATGAAGAATTAGGGATAATTTTTTTTGTTTACTCAAAATCTACTAAATATGTTTTAATTCCGGTTTACGTGTTTCTATATATAATAGTTACTTATGTTTTTAAAGTTATTTCATTAGTTAATACGCGATAATAGACCGACAAATGAAAAAAATAAAAAATGAGAGAGGTTGTTTCGCTAAGATTTTCAATCGAGAAAACTTTTTTCAATCGCGTCTCTGAGTTTATGCGATCCTAGATTATATATTGAAAAAAACATATACCTACTTAAAAATTAGAGCTCTAGCCATTCAATATAAAGAAAAAATGAAAACTTCGTACGTAGAAAAATGCACGAAGCTATTTTGGTATCCTCTTAAGTATTGTGATTTGAGGTTTTACACAATTTGTTTTGTTTTTTTATATGTTGTTAGTCATAAACTAATTGATGATGTGAACACAAAAATATTTTTAAATGTTTACTTTCTTGTGCTGTTATCTGTAAACTATAACCAAGTTTTACGAATTATGGATGGATCATTAGACCTTAGGTATTATTAATTTTATTTAAGTAAGTCTGTACATGCATCCGGAAAGCTATTTTTATTGTTGGTTTAAAAAAGAACATTCACAATTCTTTATCAGTGGTATTAAAATATCTTCTATCTGTGAGTCACAAAGAAGGTGTCAGTCAGATAGTCTCTAATTTCTATAAAATTAAAATATTTTTAAAGCACCCTGAAGTTATAACACAATTTATTTCCAACTAACGAATGCCTGCGATTTCATCCGCATTTGTGGCTATTGAACCCCTCCACCCCTAATATACACAAAACCTTAATCAATTATACATAAAAGTCATCATCTATAACCTCGCTATGAATTTAAAAGACCGAATCAAAATCCGTTGCGTAGTTTTAAAGATAGAAGCTCACATATGGACATTCATATAAAAATAACGACTTTGTTTTATAATAAGTAAATATTTTAGTAGGCACTTATCGAATCATCTTCTTGAATGTTTTATTAGTCCCCTTCTTCATAATAGTCCCCTATTGTCAGTCCCTTGTCGTAAGTCCCCTGTCTACAATAAAACAATTATTCGTGTACATTGAATAAACAGATGAACCGCAACCCTCACCGCGTAATCCGTTTATGAGATAAATGATATAGGGTTGTCATTAATCTATAATAATTCTTACTAACATTGTAATTGCAAGATTTATAAATAATTCCTTCTGCCTGCCTGTTCTTTCACGTTAAAACTACTAATCTGAATAAACTGAATTTTGGAATACAGTAACCCACACTATTTCCATTTCTCTTTTTATATTATGTAGGTTTCATTTTGTAAAAATACTAGCTGACCTGGCAAACGGTGTTTTGCCATACAAATGTCATGGGGTTGAAAAATAGATGTTGTTTGATTCTCAGACCTAACGGATATGTACACAAAATTTCAGGAAAATCGGTCGAGCCGTTTCGGAGGAGTACGGTAACTAACACTGTGACACGTGAATTTTATATATAGGATGATATTTTTACATGCCCAGAGTCAAAGAGACCGGTAGGAATGGGGCAAATAATAAATAAATGGATAAGTTATACCTATCATTAGCTGTAGCTCGCAACCATGTACGCGTGGAATTTAGAAAAGAAGAAAACCTTATGTAATTATAACATTAACCACTCTATCTATTAAAAGAACCGCATCGAAATCCGTTGCGTGGTTTTGAAGATATAAGCTCACATAGAGACATACATATATAAAATGAAGACTTTGTTTTATATTAAGTAAAGAGTGTCGTATAAAGAAAATTTATTCTTTACAAAATATTAGAGAATATTTAAGATATTGAGAGAGAATATTTGAATACTCTTGCCCAACTTATTTGTTTAAATAAAACCTTACTATAAAAGTATATTTGTTTGTTTTACATTTTAGCCCGGCATTTCATAGACTTTGCAGGGCAACAAATATATGCATCTAAATCCGTTAAAATGGTTATATTTAAATTATTGTTGCAATAATGTGAAAGTGACAACCCTATTAAAAGAGGGTACGTCCCTCAATGAGATGAATCTCTACATGAAAGCGGTTGTTTATTAATTATTAATAAACAGTTGTATTATTTATTGTATTTATTAAATTTTATATGCAACAGTGATTTCAGTTATCAAATTGGAGGAAATTTGTTGGAAATATAGATACAGTAGTTTTAAAATATTTTAATGTATTTATTTATTTATACTTTATTGTACACCAATTACATTAAAACATTAAAAGAAATATAATTGTAAGGACCCGTACAATGAGCGGGCTTATCGCTTTAAGCGATTTCTTCCAGGCAGCCTTTGGATGAATCTGGTATTGCAAGACAAGTTAGTAGTCTCTGGTGCACTTAATTAATAAGTTATACACGACAAAAATATAAAAAAAATGTACCTATATTAGATAAGATTTATATTAAGTTAAATACCTTACTATGTTTGTGAATAAGTATTTAAGCTTAACTTGGGACCAGAGATGTTGAGTGAAATGTCCATGAATATTTATTGTTATTTATTTATTTTATTATAAGTAAGTAGGTACCTACTAAAGTTATAGAAATCTCCGTATGGTGACGGATTAAGAATGCAAGGGTCACCACCCCATCTCCTCCCAAGGGTGCTGTGAAAGTCAGCTAAAGGATATTGCACACAGCTAACGTCCTGTGTGAAAGACAGAAAACTCGAAGCTAAACCCTGTGCCAACACGCCCGGTCAGCGCGGCACAGTAGACCAAAAGGCGGCCTAAAGTGGAGCAGGCTCGTGCCCAGTAGTGGAACGTCAATGGGCTGGAGAGAGAGAGAGTCATATAATATATATCCTAGCCTGAAGAATTACCAGATAGTGTGTACGTGTTCAATCTTGAACACACGTAACTTAAGCCTGGCTAAATCGTAGATACTTCGTAGAAAAATAATGTTTCATATGACGTATAGCCTGTATCATAGACACATATATAGATACATATTACACACACATAGATAATTATGTGGCTTCAAGCTGACTAAATGATGTAGCCATAGACATCCATCTATCAGCCCTTCTCAGTCCACTGCTGAACATAGGCCTCTCCCATAGACCGCCACAACGCGCGGTCTAACTGCATCCAGCGGCCCCCGGTGTATTTGGCTATATCTTCAGTCCCTAGTATACCTTGTTGGGGGCTGCCCCACGCTGCCATAGACATACTATCTGATAAATCTGCGGCCTAGCCCATATTTTTCTTCAGTAAAAAGAACGCGTTCACTGTTTTACAGAACAAAGGTTTTACCCTGAAGGGTGGTGTAGGGTGCGCGCCCTTGTAAACATGGAGGATCAAATAAACAGGCCCTCAGAATGTTTACGAATATTCACCCTCAACCGTAAGGTGTAATGGGTTTTGTAGGAACTGGAATAAATTATAAGAGATAGCGATAATAACTTATGAAAAATATTTTTAATATAATCAGCAATAACTTGTCAAGTTCAAAAACTAATAAACAAAATATTTTGGGCAAATTTTCATTTCAAAGATACTGTAGCATAGATTAATACTTTGATAGATACGTACGGAACTTATAAAGGCGTATTAATAAAAAATACGTTAAATGATTCTAAATTAAGCTTTTTTAAATTTGCACTGGAAGAATAAAATATATCTAAGTAGAAAAGCTGGGAGAGAAGGAAGTTTGTTTGGATCGTAGCGTATCTGTCTATCTCTACGGGGGAAAAAACGATATGACTGCAAGATCAATTCTGACACGTAAAAATATTAACCCAACTAAAATGGAAACAATTGCGTTGTATTTTAATTAACTGGCTATTTCATCGTAAATATGTTAATATTAATAATCATTAGTTTATAATATACAGATTTTATAATATTTCTTTTTTGCTAACATAGCCGTATTGTGTTATTGACACTGGTACCAATTCTATGTGCACAACTAAACTAAAATTAACTAAAAAATGAAAATTGATAGCATCAATAAAACAATTCGGCAATGTTACTGAACTTTCTTGTCATAATAACTGTAATACAGAGCAATAATTTTAATTATTGAGAATGTATATAGCGAAATAGTCAATAATCAAAATACACCGTAGTTGTATTACAAATTGGTTATTTTTATTAGTTGTTTTTAATTACTATGTATTATAAGTATGTATTTACAAAAGAAAAGTAGTATATGTATTCTATCCGTATTCTGGTACCCATAACACAAGCATATAAGCTTAGCTTGGGACCAGAGGACGTTGTGTGAAATGTCCATGAGTATTTATTTATTTATTTTTTTAGTTAAATAAAGTTCAGTTTTGCACGTAGAATTGTTACCATTGCCGTATTGTGTTGTTGACACTATCAGTTTTCATTATTTAGTTAAGTTTTGCATCTGTGTTTTGCACGTAGAATTTTACTTATGTGGAATAAAATTTGTTAAAATATTTGTAACTCGCTCGTCTCTTATGCTTCACGCCAACAAATCATAGTAAGGTGTGTCGCAGTGATTGTTAATATTAAGTACAACCAGTCATGTTCAAACATTCAATCTTTGTATAACCTTTACTTTGCTATAATCACGCTACATATCTTACGGGGTAAGCAGAAATAATATAGTACCAGGAGATTCTAGTGCTAAACAAGTCATAAAATAAAATAAACAATAAGTAAATAAATGTTTTACGTACCTTGTAGTCTAACGGTTCTTGTAATGGACTGACGTTCACAAGGTCGCGGGTTCCATTCCTGTACAAGACAATCTTCTTCTTCTTCTCCAGCCCATTTACGTCCCACTGTTGGGCACGGGCCTCCTCCACTTTGGGAAGGATTGTGGTTTACAGTCCCGCTCTGACCAGGCGTGTTGGCCTGTGCCAAACCCTGTGCCTAAACCCTGTGGTTTAGTTTCGAGTTTTCCGTCTCTCGCAGAGGATGTTATATGTGTGCAATATCCCTTAACTGACTTTTACAGCACCCTTGGGAGGAGATGGGGTGGTGACACTTGTATTCTTAATCCGTCACCACACGGACACAAGACAATCATTCGATTGATATTTATAATTGTCACACAAAATGTTTGTACTGCGTCTGGGTGTTTCTATTTTTCTTTTCTTATAGGTACTCGTATGTTACTTACGATTAAAATTGCTTCACCCAGTCTAAAGTTTTTAGGTAAAAAACACAGATATAGCAGATGTATAGTCTATGGCTACATCACTCAGTCGGCTTGAAGCCACTTACATATCTATGTGTGCGTGAAAATGTATCTATGTGTGTCTATGATACAGACTATACGTCATAAGAAACGTATTATTCTATGAAGTACGATATAGCCAGGCTAAAGTTCTTCTTCTTCTCCAGCCCATTCACGTCCCACTGTTGGGAACGGGCCTCCTCCACTTTGGGAAGGATTATGGTCTACTGTGCCGCGCTGACTGTATTGGCACAGGGTTTACTTTCGAGTTTTCCGTCTCTCACAGAGGGTGTTATCTGTGTGCAATAACTCTTAGCTGACTTTTACAGCACCCTTGGAAGGAGATGGGGTAGTGACACTTGTATTCTTAATCCATCACCACACGGAGGCTAAAGTTACTTATCCTCAATTTAAACGCCGGAGTCAACCCACCATCTTGTATGTCTGTACTCTGTAGTAACAAACGTTTAAAATGTCCTCCTTTTTTGAAGTCAGTTAAGAAATAAAATAGCATATCCGTATTCTGGTACCCACGACATAAGCAAATAAGCTTGCATGGGACCAGAGGACGTTGTGTGAACAGCTTACAATTATAAACGGTTCAGACACCTAACTAGTTCACAGCAGGGGATGCTGACTTTTACAATAAGATTATACAATATTGAATATGTATATCGCTTAACTTTTTTAACAAAACACTGCTAATTAGTGCCTCGTTTTGGTCTATTGCTCCTAATTAATAACATTTTTACATAACAATCAACAAATAAAAATATTTTCTCAGAAATATTGTTTTTAATTGACTTTTTATACTAATGGCAACAATTTGAAAAAAAAAATGCTCTAATTAACATTTTCGAATCATTTGAAATAATGTCATTCCATTTATGAAATTGTAAATTGACTGAAGTATGAAATACCTAACTAGCCATTAAAATGATGTAGGTAAATAAAAAAGAAACTGTTTATGTTTCGATAGAAAAAGTTTGATACCAGCTGCTTTACAGTCTTTTTAATTATAACGCTAGGCATTAGATATTATTTTACTACTACATTGTTCATATTTTATAAATATTTGGTAAATAGAATAATGGATAAATATAATAATAGAGTAATAATAATAGAATAATAATAATAGAATAATAATAATGGATATATATAATAATAGAATAAATAGAATATTAGTGGTAAATAGAATAGATATTTGGTAAATAGAATTTATTAATGTCTGCTTAAGTTTGAAGTTCCTACTTTGATAAAGGCATTTTACCATTACCGGTTTGTTATTGCATTTTTCACACTAGAAAATACTTGTAGAATAACCAATAAAAATTGAGCAGAAGAATAGAATGATAGTACTATATTTTTTCATGCAATCATTTGATTTAATAATTAAAAGTACATCCAGCCATCTATAAAATAATAGATTTTTAATATTATTAAAATTTAACGTGAAAAATCAAGAATGAACAATGTCAATGTGTGACGTGTGGTACCTACTAAAATTTACTTGAAATTAGATTGCTGAATACAGATAGGTAATTATTGTTCTGTATATTGAGGATAGGATATGTAAGTAGGTATGTGTCAATTTGCAAATTGTTAGGCATATATCTCATATTATGTAAAACAAAACACAAGAACATTATACATATTATTTATTACGAACAAAACCGCTAACATTTTCGGTAATATCCCGCGAAAAGTAATAAATCGACGGCCATATTGGTGCGACATATGTGCTAAATGTCCGTTTTGTCTATGGTTACAGTTTTTTTTTATCTTTCGATGGTTATTGGCTGTATTCGCTGACTAAGTTTAGGTTATGACTTCTGATATTGTAGTTTTATTGCGTACGAAAGCAGTTTCAAAATTGTGTCTTAGAAAATATTGCTATCTACAAAATGAAAAAATCTACATTATCAAAAGCAATTATTGAGAAAATATAATTTTTTTTATTCATAATACTTACTAAGTCTGTAATAAGGCTGAAGTTACTGCTTTCAGGTTGAAAAAATCATGAAATCAAAAATATGTTAAGCTGGGTTCTTGCACGCTAAGCTTTGCTATTGTCTCATGAGTAGCATCTATTAAATAGCACCGAAGAGTTATTGGTTTGTTTTGAGAATTCAACACATTCTTTATTCATTATCCACCTCATTCCTACAACCTTAGGCAGAGACTATAGAGCGCCATCTGCTACAATCTAAATCTGTATTGTATAGCATGAATAATCCGTTATAAATGAAGTCTCGGAGTTTTAATTAATTCTTCGCACCATGTAAGGACCGAGGACCAAGATTACTTCACTCTTCAAGTCAGTAATCGTTACACGTCTCCAAGAATGGAACTCAAACATTATCAGCACCAAAGAAAAGGATGATATTTTCAATATTACAGCATCCACGACCATTTTAGTACTAACGCAATTTTAAAATTCACAACAAATAAATCTATCCAATAAACTTACAAAAGGGTCCATTTAATTGAATACGCGTACTGTAAGGCAGAAGAAAAAAAAATGGCGCGTACAAAGGAACGACACAGTCGCGACACAAATTGCAGCGACAATTTACATAGAAAAAGTGACAAGAAACGCCCGGCTACATTTGTTAAAGCCATTGTGTTGAGAAGTATTATATCCAGGATTTTTAGGGATCCTTGAACCGATTAATCAAGTAAGGTTTTGTTTGCGATTGGGGTAAATGATGACAATAAAGCTATTTGTACCTAAATATTTAGGTAAATCTAGATAATTGTTGTTGTTATTTTTTTCTTAAACGCTTATCTGTATGTGTGTCCGCTTGCTCGCTATACATCCTGAATGAAATCTACAGCATGAAGTTAGTAACAAATAATTGCTAAGGTTAGCATATAATAAAAATTATAACGGATGATACATCTAACAAAACAATTGTTATGACCACATTTAATTGTAAGTTCATAAAAAGATCTGTGTAAATTTAACACATAATCATAAAATTTTATTGTATTTTTTGTAATTACATTAATTTGCTATGTATATTTGTATATCATGGGACTTGTGCCTTATTAAAGAAATTTGTAGTTGTTGTTGTTGTTGTTGTTAATCAAACAAGTAAAACTTCGAAAACCTTCACACACTTGTTTAAATTCGTTGTTTAATTGCTGAGTCAAACAAAATGGCAATACATGGACAGAGGAACAAATTTATAATAGAAATGGAGATAGGTAACTAATCTATACAGAACCAATACAAATAACTGTGCTAAGCCTTAACAATGTTTTTTTTACACCTTATTTATATTTTTAATACGTTCGTATTTGGTACTGACTAACAAGATGTTCGTGTCAAACAAACCGCCTAACCGCCATGTTCTTCCATAGACAATCTTTTTGACTTTCTTTTCGGCAAAGGCGTTTGGTGTACAGCCTGCGGTAGATCCAAGTAGATTGTATGTAATCTGTTTTTGTTACAAGATCTGATATTATGATTAAATTTGACGGAAAATTGCTATTGTAATAGGATTGGAGTGAGATTGTGTTTTGGTACAAGTGGCTTTGAATGCACTGGAATTTCGTTTTATGATATGAAGGGATAATTAGATTAAGTCGGCTTAAAGATACAATAATAGTATCTAAAGTGAAATCTAATCTTTTATAAAGGTATCTATAAAATTTTGCCCAAAAATATTTTGAGTTATTGCCAAAGCATCCTCTGTTGGGAAGTAGGCAAAGATATTACTTAAAAAAGGTATTTTCTATTTTTGCCCGATTTGTTTTAACCTCGTCTAATAATTGTCAATTTGTTAAAAATAAAAACATAGCGAATCAGCTGAAAAATATTACAATAATGATTGAAAGTTTGATTTAAAAATGTTTTTACTTGTATTAAGCTTAGGATTTCTGTCAGCCCCTGTTAGCGAGGCTCATGGTGCTTATCTATACTACCTACCTAAAGTAAGGGAAACAGAATCGTGAATTTGGCCACTATATATACGTTTGGAAATGTTATAAAAGCTTAGCTTGGGACCAGAGGACGTTGTGTGAAATGTCCATGAATATTTATTTATTTAATTATTTGTTTATTTATTTTAAGACGTTTGTCAAAATTGAGTTGATTTTACATGTTCGGATGATAAAGTCTTGTAACGATTATTACAATAATATCTCTATGGTTTTACATAACGTCAGTCTTCTGCGTTTCTTTCCTTGGTTCGAATCAAATGTGAGTTCTCTAAATTAATTAAATACTTATCTCTGATTTCACGTGTTGCTCTTTATTATTACCTACCATCCATAAGGATAGAAGGTAATATTATTATTAAAATTAATTACTTACATACTCGTCAATGTCGTAATAACATTATGTGTTTATTACGGTAGGTAAACACTGTTATTAATAAATTTTACATGTCATAAATACGACTTATCAACGCTTCTGTTACCTCGTAATAACTAACAATCTTTATAATATCAATGAGTTGTAAACATAACGTTTTATTGTCTCACATAAATAGCTAATATTTGAAAAAATGGCTACGAAATAAAGATGACAGATGCTACTAATGTGCCTGCCATAACCGACCAATGACAACGCGTCTAACTTTTTTCATAGGCAACGACAGCTGCACGTATTCAGCCTCCATTAACGCATGTTATTGGTTATTTTATATAAATATCTTAGGGTTGTATTAGGGGTGGAATTTTTTTTAAATGATGATGTAATATTGATGTAGATTTTCGAACAATGTTGCCATAATAGAATTTTGATCGCCTTATTTTGATATATGCAAGATAAAATGTTGTAAATGAATCCTTCGAATAGTAGGTGAGTGTTTTTTTTATATAAATTAAAGTTATCATTTGTAAATATAGTTGTTTAATTGGGTCGTTAATTATAATGAGAAGGTTAATTAGATTATTTCTTTTTAAATGCGCAACAAATAACTGCAAAACTATAAATACTTACCTACCATGTAGTTAGGTAGGTATGTTATAAATACGTGAACATTTTGTGGGTATTTGTTTATTTTTTTAGAACTACCCGTGGAAGAGATTACCTTTGTTATAGCATATAGTGGTGGTAACGTATATCATGTCAGATAGACTAAAGTAGATAAACCTATAAATTAAATTACATAAAAATTAGATTACATGCAAATTTTTATTAAATAAAATCCAAATATATGATGCCATCGAAAACCATTTGCAAAATAAATGTTTTGCAAAACTCGTTAAATTTCAAAATGCTATAAAGTAAAATAGCAGTAGGTATGTAATACCTTTCATATTATAATAAAAAACCTCGTAAAAACCCAATCGCAGAGCTTGAACATAAAAACTGAGGTTTTATGCACCCACAGCTTAATGAACATTGATAATTTCCTATTGGTTAATGCATCCCACTTAAAACAACACCATATAGTAGGTAGTCTTTTATTTTTTTTCTAAGTAAGCGCCTCTAGTAATTGTTTAATTGATACCTATAAAGTGTTTTGTTTATGGTACATGTTTTTTTTCCATTCGAAGTTTAAATTGAGTTTTTAATTTACTATTTTAATTTACTAGCCAGCATGAAACGTTATTATCTATTTAGATAAATATTCGTCACTCATAATTAGGTACTTTGCAGAATTGCCCATTAAGTAATAACCAGGTGCTCAAGTCCACTATTTTGGAACAATTGTCATACCGGCACAATACCGGCACGATACCGTTGCAATTGAAGTCAAATATCCGTAGTCTGCTATATGCCGTCATAACGGTCTTTCAATGGTAATAGAATTGTCGATCTCTTTTATCTATGCATTGAATTTTCGGTCTCTTTTATCTATGGATTGTGTTAGAATGGTATGTATGTGTTGCCGTTTTTAAAAAATGCGTTAGTTGAAGTGATTTTCGAAAAACTACTAATAAATTTAAACATTTAATCATGCTAGACTTCGTTTAAATATATTTGTACATACTATTTATTAGTATAATAATTGGTCAAGTGCGAGTCGGACTCGCGCACGAAGGGTTCCGTACCATTATCTATGCAACATAAGGCAACGTTATTAGTATCGAGCAAGAAACGGTAAAAAAATCATGTTTGTTGTATGGGAGCCCCCCTTAAATATTTATTTTATTTTATTTTTAGTATTTGTTGTTATAGCGGCAATAGAAATACATCATCTGTGAAAATTTCAACTGTCTAGCTATCACCGTTCTTGAGATACTGGGTGCGGAACCCTAAAAATCATGTTTGTTGTATGGGAGCCCCCCTTAAATATTTATTTTATTTTTAGTATTTGTTGTTATAGCGGCAATAGAAATACATCATCTGTGAAAATTTCAACTCTCTAGCTATCACCGTTCTTGAGATACAGCCTGGTGACAGACGGACGGACGGACGGACGGACGGACAGCGAAGTCTCAGTAATAGGGTCCCGTTTTTACCCTTTGGGTACGGAACCCTAAAAAGCAATGTGAAGTTTAGGAGATTAGTAAATTGCAATAAATTACAAAGAACAATTTCTAATATTTCTATCTATCTATTTTTTATTTATGGCAATCTGTCGACACAGGACAATTTAAAAATATTACTGTCAAATTCAAAAAAGCAGACTACCGAAACATTTCAGTCATTGGATTGCAATTGTGAAGCAGTTGTGTACGAGACTAGCAATTTATTTCACTTTGACAATTGTAAGACAATGATGAAGTCGTTATGACGACACATTAATAGTAGACTACCAAAAACTTTACTATTGCACCATAATGGTACAATAATGGTACAGTTGTGACACCGTTGAAATACCCGACTCAGGGCCCAGATAATTTCATACGTTTATTCAGACCTGACCACAAAGGACATCAACATAATGTTGTCCAATTGCTATCAAACTGAGTAATCTGAAGAACACTCAAAATGTTATTGAAATCGTTCCAGCGATCAAATAATCAAAAATTTTTGTCTTCTTTTCAAAATATTTTCTTCCAACAACAATACGAAAAACTAACTTTCATTAAGAATAAAGAAATTTTTGGTTGGAAAATAACTAGGTAACTACTGTAATTTATCGACTGCTTCTGATGTAGTTTTCTTGTACTTTTCTTCCCTAAAGCGTTCTTCTTACCAAATTATTGGTGTTTGGCATAGTTGACCAATGATTTTCAACAAAGCCAAAGTCAAAATTTTTTATTTCAAGTTGGCATGTTTTACAAGCTCTTTTGAAACGTCAGAAACTAGGTGTCTGTTCCAAACGCGAATCCTATGGAGAAGAACAGACAAGAAACTCCATGGATTTTTTTGTAATTTCTTTCATGTCATTTTCAATTTCTTTTCATTTCACAAAAAGAATTATACATACTAAAATTAGCCTTTAATTCATGACAGATTCAAGAAATAGGAATTATAATTTACTCTACAGCCGATAATTTCCAAAATCAAATTCAAAATACCGCCAAAACATCCGCCATATTGGTTATCAAAAAGTTTAAAAAAAGAACATGGTGCCTTCTGTCAGTGTGAGCATCCCGCCGCTCGTAAAACCCAAATTATTAACATATAAATTGATATTTGTCAAGCTGAGCCACCGCAGCGATAAGGCACGACGCGATTATTATATTATACGTAGGTGCTGTCACGAATAAACTCGTTTGGAGTTTGTTAATTTTAAAATGAGAATTACTTTTTTTTCGTTGTCTATGGTCAGAATAATATAACCTCATGTATTGTAATTGTTTCATTATTTTATCGAATTGATACTTTACCAAATGAACTACTTAGATTTTAACAACCTTTTCAGTGACCCTAATACATAGAAAGAAGTACCCTGCTACCTTTGTCAGTTTGTATATTAGCGACTAATATTTTTAATTTATAAACCAGAAGAGCTTGTTTATATGTTTGAACGCGCTAATCTCAGGAACCACTGGTCTGTTTTGAATTTTTTTTTCAGTACATTTATTGAGGAAGGCTATATAACATCACGCGGTGCCCAATAGAAGCGAAGCATTAGGAAAAAATGTTCCAAAAACAGAAATTACCAATTAATAAAGTGATATATATAATTATGTTTTACGTCTATAATTTCTGACATTAAATTTTCGTGAATTAGACGAAACAAAGTCAATTTGTTAAAATATTGTACGTTTGGGAGTTCGAAGAATTAAGCGAGAGTAACACGGTGTTACCTGCAAAAATAAGAAAAATTCCTGCCTGTCAAGTAGGGAATCCGTAAAATTCCTAAAAGTGGCTGGCACTCGGAGCCCAAGACTAGAGCGTTTCGACCACATATGTATGACATGACACTAAAACAGAATCCCCATAAAAATAATTGTGGCTAACTGTTTATTTTGTGTTACCATAAACTCCATTTTAAATAAAAATATTCAATAAAATATTTTTAACTTTACCTAAAAATTCAGATTTTTCTTTAAATTGTTATTTTTATGTTTTAATTTAGACATCAAAATACATAATTATATTTATTATACCTACATAATTAACGAATTAATTATGTAAATCATTATATTAATCATCCAATTACTTTGTGAAGTCCATTAACCTGTATATTTTCAATGTTAATTTTGTTTTGTGTATAATGTTGTATTGTTTAGCCCGCGATTTTACTCGCCTAGGCACTGATTTTTATTTCTTTATCTTTAAAAATGACGAACTGGTCTAATAACCTTCTATCTCCATTTAATACTCCTTTACTCGCTTAAAAGGTGACTACAGTTCCTATTTAGGTTAGGGATGAATATAGTTTAGAATATAGAGGCAGATTTTATCTACAAATTCTTTAAAAAAAAGGACGATTCGTAGTGTTTTCTTCGTGAATTAAAGGGATACACGATGCCCATATTTTTGTATAAAGTTTGGTGTCCTGCCTTCTTAATGCGTAAAATGTATCTCCATACAAACTTTTATGTTTCTAGTGTAAGTTGTTGTGCTTTGATTGATACGTCATCGGTCAGTTGGCCAGGCTTTTCCTTTTTAAAGTACCTACGTAAGGTCTTGTGGTCGGTGGTAAAGCTGAATGTCTCAGGAGGACGTACCTAGATACTATCCAGCGACTTCCTGCGATCTGGACGATATTGTTTCTTTTTTTAGGGCCGATTCACTGCGTTATTCGGTATTTACCTAAGAGATTACCACTCTAGAACTTTTCTTCCTCAACAGCCAGCATTTCAGGCTCTGTCATATCTATATTTCTATACTAATATTATAAAGTTGAGTTTTTTGTTTGTTTGTTTGATTGCGCTAATCTCAGGGACCACCGGTCCGATTTGAACAATTCTTTCAGTGTTGACTAGTGCATTTATTGAGAAAGGCTATAACATCACGATGCGACCAATAGGAGCGCAGCATCAGTGAAGAAGTTGTAAAAACGGGAAAAATATTCTACATATTTACAGTATATACCTACTCATACCCGTTCTTTTGCGGATCTTATCCACTACGTTACTACAATTTTTTACAAAATTAATCCATCGTATTACAATATTTTTATTTCTAACAATACTACGTAGAATATAAGCTTATTAAATAAAAGCCGATCAGATTGGGGACCGAAACGAAGCATGTACATAAAGACCAATCCATAGACGTAAATAACTTTTTCTTTTTTTTATTACAAAGATCCGCTGCTTACCGCCATCGCCAGTTACTTTTTATAGTTTTTTAAATATCCATAAGTATGTGGTCTGTTTGAAGATTAGTTTGTTATCTGCCTGTAATAAAATAGCTGTGGGTACGGTTCGATTTTTTTTTAATTTAGGGAGGTACTTGGAATCGAGGTTTTAAATGTTTTTCTTTTTTTGTACCTTTCGGCGACCGGCGTTTGCAATAGAATGGTTGGGATTATTTATGGCTTTATGATATTATTAATTAAAGTTTACGCGTAACTAAGATAACGATAAGTATGTTGGGTTTGATGAGTATTATTTTATGTCTTGTTTAATATTCACGCTTTTGATTTCTTGAGAGAGTAGATATGGCATAGGTACAGGTATACGCAGTAGTTTTTACTACCAACGAGTAGAATATTATTCTGTAAAATTCATTCAATTTTTCCAACTTGGGATCGTCTGAACGAAGGCTGTCCAAACCCAAGCGCTATGGTGTTCTTTTGAAGAGGCTCACATATTGTTGGATGGAAAAATATAGATGAAGTTTTTAATACAATTTCTGTATTTAACACATGCTCAGATTAAAAATCTAACCAAATATGATACTATTTTAATAATCTATCCGCCATTAAAAGCAAAAACGCACAGTCACTCCCCCATTACGTTTCGTTTCACCAATAACAATATATGTACCGTTATACGCAGCAAGATGTGGGTAATTTTGTCTAGTTAACCACTAATTGTGACTCGCCCCAGTTTTCTATTGTGTTATATGATTTATAATAGATACTATATATTGTGTGGGATGCTGTTTTGAGATGATGGTGTTGGTAAATTGAAAAGGAAAAAAAAATCTTATCATCGGACAGAGTAAAAAAGTATAGAAGCATAATTTGAATTTAGAACTGCACATATATGAAATAACATTTATTTCTTCGCGACAGACATAAAAAATTTGTTAATGGAGTTTCATGCGGTCACTAGATATATAGAGAGAGCGATTTCTTGTTGTAGATTTTGTCTAATATGTTTAATTTACGCCAATATTTATAAAAAATTTCGAAAATTAGTACACCTTGAACCTGCTATTGAAAACGCTATTCGTGCAAAGCTCAGTTATGTTACTAATCAGAATTTAAGAATAAATACCACCATAACCATAAATAAGAAAGAGGTTTTGTTGCCTCATGATTCTTAGCTTCAATAGTGTTGGAGGATTCGAATAGTGCTGAAAACCATTGCAAGCCTTAACATTACGCGTGGCTGCTAGTTACTTTTCAGTACGACTATTAGTTACGGTTAGTATGCTCCTATTATTTTGTCAAAACCCTATAAAATAAAAATAATAGGTAATTGAATTGCAGTTCACACTTAGCCTTCAAACGTCAATAAAAAAAGTATTATCTATGGTAATAGTGACGGCCTTTTCCTCGATAACGAGGTGTGTAACCACATTTCGCGTTATTAAATGTATAAATGTTTAAATATTAATGCATTTAAACATCATAATAATGTAATAAAGTACATCGGCTGTCATCCATGTCACATGAATTGATAATATGACATTGACATTTTAGTTCGCGCGTAATTTTATATATTTGCACCTGGCTGGAATTATCATTGAATTAATGAGCTGTTTTTTGATAAAATGAAAGAAGAAGTTTAGTTTATTTTTTTAATATTATTACACTATTACAGTTGATACACTATGTACCTATTTCCTAATAAATTCAGTAAGTTACTTATGTAAATTTTCTTAAATGTAAATATCAAAATGCGTAAAAGCCTATCAAACTACCACATATTAAGTTTATTTTTAGATGAATCGGTAATATGGTAGAATCGAGGCCATTATTTATCTAGCGACCTAAACATTATTTTTGACAGCACTTTCAAATTACAATTGTTTTTAATTATAGTTCTAACAAAACCACAGTTTTTTAATCACTAAATAATCGAATTAAATAAGCAGAGCTAAGCTAATTACATATCTAATAAATATATATTTATATAATAAATTATGTAAACCTTCAAGATACCGTGTCAATAATTAGCTATAATTAAACTGTGCATGTAATTAAAAAAAACACGAATACAATTGATTACTGACACCTTGTAGAAAACAAAATGGCGGGCTTTAAACAGCTGTATATTATCCGTTCTGTTTTTATTAGCTTCACGCGTAATTTATTTAAATGTGTGAACAGATTAAAAATACATATTATATGATTTATGATTTTATCTGAAAGCTGTCAAATAATTTGACATAGAGATATTATACGAGACGGATGGATAGGAAGATTGCCGTCGGTTCATGCTTCCAGATATGTAATATTTAAAATTCTCATAATTCAAGGTGAGCTAGCTGGAAAATATCTTTTTAATAACTCGAAATATCCCTCTGCTAAGCTACATCAATTATAAAGCTGACATATTTGGGTACAAGATTTTCAGAAATCAAGAAATGTGTTGTAGGTTGTAGGATAGAAATTACACACGATAAATAACGAACTGTCGCTTTTGAGTCTAGTCTAATTCATGTGATACATAATGGCACCAATTCTACGTGCACAATTAAACTAAACTTAACTAAAAAATGAAAATTGATACTCTCAATAACACAATACCGTAATGTTAACTGAACTTTCTTGTTATTAAAACTGTTTAATATAGACTAACAATTATAAATAATATAAAAGTGCACAACAAAAGAGCCAAATTATTAAGATACAACAATAGTTATTTTTATATTTTAGTTAAGTTTAGTTGTGAACGTAGAATCGGCACCGTTAAGTAGTAATATTATAGAGCTGAAAAGTTTGTTTGTGAAAGAGTCGGTAATCTCAGGAACCACTGGTCCGTTATAAAAAATTCGTTCAGTGTTGGATAGTACCTTTATCGAGGAAGTCTTATAACATCACGTTGCTACCAATAAGAGCGAAGCATCAGTGAGAAATGTTGCAGAAACGGGGAAATTTTTCTAAATTCGACGCGTACGACTACGCCGGCAACAAATAAATAATAAATAAATAAATAAATATTCATGGACATTTCACACAACGTCCTCTGGTCCCAAGCTAAGCTTATATGCTTGTGTTATGGGTACCAGAATACGGATATAATACATATACTACTTTTCTTTTGTAAATACATACTTATAATACATAATAAACACCCAGACGCAGTACAAACATTTGTATAACAATTATAAACATCACACAAATGATTGTCCTGAACGGGGAATCGAACCCGAGACCTCATGATCGGCAGTCCGTTATATGAACCACTCCACCACGAGGCCCGTCAACGGTTGCAGGTACGGTTAGATGCAAAAAAAATCGATGTAAATTTGTTTGCGAAAAGGCTTTGATGTCTAAGAGGTCGTTCGCATACCTGAACTGATTTAAAAAGGACCGCATCACCATAGATTATAAAATCGAACCTTTTTAAATCAGCTACCAAACTCCCCTCTACATCAGAAGGCGTATACATAACTAGTGTTGAAGCCTTTGCGTTTTAAAAAAAAGAAAATTAAAAAAAAAAACAGCCGACGATGAGGTAACGAACGAGGCGCGGTTAGCGCGTTCCTTTTTTAAAAACCACGACGTGTGTGGTCCGTTCGTATTTTATCGAAATATATAGTATACTTTGTTGTAAAGAAATAAGATATACTTTTCAGTGTAGTAAATATCCTGAACGTTACCCTGTAGTACGTATGGTTATAGGAGTCGTTCAGGAACTTAATTGGTAGAAAATTGTATAGTGTAATTTTTATTTCGTGAATGTGTGCGTTTTGTTTTGATATTTTGAAGCCGGCATGACTTAATAGCTTGGCTGTTTAATTATGTTTATGGTGCTCAAGCATGTTACTTATTTTAAGAAATGATCCGAGTCTTATAATTATTAAAATGTAAGGTTCCAGTAGCGTTGCGTATTTGCTTTATTATGTCTTGTTTCGTCTGGAACGCGTTTTGTGTAGACTCTTGGTCGCCTCATCTAAATAGCGGGCAAGCGATCGCGTTCCATTTTCAAACTTAATTTTTTTTAATGCCATAAATTCTGTTGTGTCAAGCGCTATAAACTCAGCCTAACTAAAATGAAGCCAATTGTCAATGGTATATGTTACTTTAATGGTTTACGTTTAACATTTAATCAGTTGATTCAAATCGTTACCAGTAAATTATTACCAATTACTTAAGTACATCCCAGTTTCTTTAAAAAGAAAGTTTTGCTTACATTACCCATTGGTCATTGGAACTCTCAATATTCATGTTCTGCTTTAGCTTGGTTTAGTTTTGCAAGCAGAATTGGTGAATGAAAAGTGACAAAATATTCTAAATTCAACTTATAACTTGCATTAATATTTACGAAAAGCTAATAGCTTGCCATTAAACTTTATAATAATATAATTATAATTGTTTTTAGGGTTCCGTAGCAGAGGGTAAGACGGGACTCTATTGCGGAGTCTCTGCTGGTCGTTCGACCGTCTGTAACCAGGCCGTATCTCATGAAGAATAATTACTAAAGAGTTGAAATTTTCACAGATGATGTATTTCTGTTGATGCTATAACACCGGAACATAATAAATATTTTAAGTGTGTTCCCATACAACAAACGTGTTTAATGTAACTTGATGATGTCCTTACAAAACATTATCACAGATATATCAAATGTAGTGTCAATGCCTACATCACTTAGCCGGTTTGATGCCACTCACATACCTATGTTTACGTGAAAATGTATCTATGGGTGTCTATCATACAGGCTATACGTTATATGAAACGTCAAGTTATTCTATGAAGTAAGATTTAGCCAGGCTAAAGTTACTTGTCCTCAATTTTAAACGTCAACCCACCATCTGGTTTATCTATTGACATGATTATGTTCGGTTGGTAAAACGAATATTAATATGCTAATACAGAACCTTTCGTGTGCGAATCCAACTCGTACTTACCTCATTCTTTTTTTAAATTTCTACTAAGTTTATGAACACAACAATGTACAACCAGCCAGTTTATTTATGACTTATTTTGTGCATGGCCAGTAATAATATAATGATAGTGTTACCAGCTTTCATAGTAATTATGTGAGCGACTCATTTAATTGGCAGGGTTGCAAGTTGCAATTTTATATAAAATGCCGCGTCGTTCGCATATTCTTATCTCATTAAGTTTTTTAAGATCTAGTTTAATACTGTTATTAATTACATTAATATTTTAGTTATAACTAGCTTGTTGCCGTCGACTTCACACGTCTAGAATTTCGATATGCTACTTAATTATATACATTTTCCGTGTTGTGACTGATTAAGAATACAATTGCCTTTGCTGGGTGCTGCAAAAGCCAGCTAAATGATATTGTAGACAAAAAACATCCTCTGTGAGGGACGGAAAACTAGAAAATAAACCCTGCGCCTTCACGCCTGGTCAGCATGGCACAGTAGACCATAATCCCAGCCAATAATGAATAATAATAATAAATCGATGGTCCCTAGGTAAAGTATCGAAATTGAAAAACGTTACTTTTCAAGAGAGCGGATTAAACTTAACTTTCGATGCTTTACGTCGAAAATACTGTTGAGTTTTGATATAATACGTCTGTAAAACACGTCTGCAGTGACTTTTTCAAAATTTTGTAAACGCTATCATAAACTTACGTCTATTGATAGTTTAAAACAGGAATAATAAAAAAATGCAACTTTGTAAATTCGATACTTTACCTAGGGATCATCGAAATATTCATGGACATTTCACACAACGTCCTCTGGTCCCAAGCTAAGCTTATATGCAATGTGGAGGAGGCCCGTGTCCAATAGTTGGAAGTAAATGGACAAACACTTGTATTCTTAATCCGTCACCACACGGATAACTATAACCATTCCTTCCTCTACAGCCCATTTACATCCCACTGTTGGGCACGGGCCTTCTCCACTTTGGGAGGGATTATGGTCTACTGTGCCGCGCTGACCAGCCGTGTTGGCATAGGGCGTAGTTTCAAGTTGTCCGTCTGTCACAGTAGGCGTTAACTGCTTGAATTGTCCCTTAGCTGGCTTTTACAGCACCCGGTGCAAATTGGGGTGGTGACACTTGTATTCTTAATCCGTCACCACACAGACAATCACATCTACATAGATAACAGTATTCTGTTATTTTTTTCATTAAATCATGATTTTATTGATATTGAATAAATATAAAAAACATTTCCATTATTTGTCATACAATATGTTGGATCACAATGAAATATAAGATATCACGCTGCGACCTAATTATTGGTATAACAAGAGAGAGTTTTTAACTGTGGTATCACCTTATAGGGAGAGAGCATAGTGACGGATAGCAATAGGCTGAAGCGATTAATTACTAACCGCGGTTTCATCCGCTTTTATAATAACTGCCCCGCTCGTTAGCTTTTAGAGCGATGATAATCTTTACTTATTATAAAACAACGTTGATATTTTTGTATGTATGTCTCTATGTGAGCTTATATATTCAAAACTACGCAACGGATTTTGATGCGGTTATAATATAGATAGAGTGGAGGAAAATTTCATAAGTCATAAGTTCTTATTCCATTTGTGGTTCATTATATCCGTATTCTGGTATCCATAACACAAGCACATAAGCTTAGCTTGGGACCAGAGGACGTTGTGTGAAAAGTTCATGAATATTTATTTATTTATAATTTTATTTCTATTTTTCTGGACTGCATATTGTTATTATAAAAATATCATCAAATATCAAATTAATTTGTTCTGTAGCCAACATCAGGTATCATACAAATAAACACATACAAACAATAAAGCTATAAAATATATATGTATTTGCATAAATATCGACAAAAACTTAATACAATTTTTTGCGAGCATTGAAAATATCCAATAACAATTTTTACAAAAATAACTAAAATCGCTACATTACCATAAACTAAGTCTAAACGATTAAAGACTACATGTGGCGCGCGGTCTATTGTCTGTACCTGTCAAAATATTTCTTTTTTTTAATACTTTTTTTTTAAGACGATGCCCAAGCGAGGCGGCGAAAATTGGAATTCAAAAGGCGAGTTTTTGGTTAGATTTCTTTGATAACATTTCAGGTGTTTATTTTGTTGAAAATTAGATGTCTGGTTAGCAATAAAGATGCGATTTTTTAATCTTCTTCAAAAGAAGGAGATTATTAATTCGTTTGCAGCTTTATAACCGACTTTAAAAAAGGAGGAGGTTCTCAATTCGTCTGTATGACTTTTCATGTTTGTTAACTGGGCGAAGCAATTTTAATGATTTTTTTTTATTTGAAAGCTAGTCCCATTGGCACCACGTCAGGATCTGATGCATATCTCCTAAGAAATCGTGGAAAACCCCCATATTTCAAAGGCACGTGAAATTAGCTCTTTTAAAAAAAAAAACCCAATTATTATAGAAGTAATTATACCTACTTAATATATCTTTTGAAGATATTTAATTACACGTCTCTACATCACACCATTTCTGAATGTTGGTATATATATCTATTGTTTAAAGGTTTCATACTTCTAATTACGAATGGCCTTGTGGTGCAGTGATTAAAAATAACCAAAAATGGCTAGCAGGGAAAGTAGCCAAGCTGATACTATTGGATCACATGGGTTTTGGGAACTCTACATTCTTTACTCTGCTTCTTTTATACCCTGTATTACAATAATTTATTATTTATTAAAACAATATTAATTGAATAAAAAAGAAAAAACAAGTTCAAGTAATGTACTATACATTACAAACTTTTTCTCAAGAACCTTTTTCATGAATATCCATAGACGAAGACATTTTTTAGCATCAATTTACCGGGAACCGTTTGAAATAAGAACCCACTCGTCTGTCAAACGTCAAGTGTCCGTTTGTTTTCGATTACACGCGTGATATCGTTTGCTATTTGAATAAGTTACGATTGTTTTGTTTTCAATTTGTGCTTACTTTTACATTTGCATGAAGCGTTTCAAATGTAGAACGCGTTGTTATTTTTTTGAAATTTTCTGGGTTTTAGTACACTTCAGCAGTTTTGTTGCGGGTTTTATAAATAAATTTGAGCTGAAAATGGCAATATAATTATTTCAGTTAAGATAGGAAATATTATTTTTCCTTACCTTTAGTGCAAAGCCATCATCATTGCCCTGCCCTAATTCCTTTATTTGGGGGTCGGCGCAACATGTGGGCCAAAATTTGAAAAGAATAGAAGAATGTAAAAAATCTTAGATTTTATAATTATGTATTTGTTTTTTGGGCATCGAACCTGATATATAAAATCTTAGGTCTATGGAAGCAATAAAATCAATTACTCCATACAAAACATAAATATACTTATCCAATAACATTAATCCAAGTTCAGTTCAGAATTATTATACGATAATGACGGGCTTCGTGGTCTAGTGGTTCATGTAACGGACTGCTGTTCACGAGGTCAAGGGTTCGATTCCCGCTCGGGACAATCATTTGTGTGATGTTTATAAATGTCATACAAATGTTTGTTCTGCGTCTGGGTGTTTCTTTGTATTATAAGTATGTATTTACAAAAGAAAAGTAGTTTATGTATTCTATCCGTATTCTGGTACCCATAACACAAGCATATAAGCTTAGCTTGGGACCAGAGGACGTTGTGTGAAATGTCCGTGATATTTATTTATTTATTTATAATTTAGAAGATTATTTTGACTATTATAAACGTTAAGTATTTCTAATATGGATGTATTAGGGTTCCGTAGACATAAAGGTTCCGTAAACATTCTTCTCAACAAATAAAACCCCACTCTTTACGGACTTAGACGCGTATATTTGTTTAAGTAGACTTATCATCATAATCATTATCATCATTATCATCGCCGTCATTATAACATCACGCCTTTTCCTGATAAGGGTAGGCAGAGACTATAGTAGATATATTTATATAAGTCTATACTAGTGGTTTTATTTAATTAAGTGAGTTGCGCAAGTCTTAGAAATTGCTATTCCTTCTTAAAATTGCTAAGAATGGTTTGTAGAACGTATGACCAAAATACCAACACTCTTTTCCTACATTTGGTACAAGGCGGTGGTAGGCCGTGTTTGCCACTTCAGTGGTATAAAAAAACTTATAAACGAAATGAAAAATTAAAGAAATGAAGATTAAACGCAGAAATGAGCACTCTTTTATGCTTTTACGGACGTAACTTCGACGGAACGAGAATAAACTACTACGGTTCCGTCGATGTGTCGCTTTATCTCGCACTTGACTGATTTCTTATAGTTTTTTTAGCTACTAAAGTAATAGGATTAATTACCGAAAAAAGCATACATCAATTTGAACGCACTCGTACGCACCAGTACTTATACGAGTATAACTATGTATTTATTTGGGTGTCCAATTATTATCAATACTATCGTATATCTAATGTTAATCGTGTATTTTGTCTATGTCTGTCTGGTATATAACATATTAATGGTAAACCCAATTTAGGTAACTTAAAATTGCATAACATTAGCCCACTTGTTCTAAGTTTCATTGTATTAATTTTCTTTTCGGTTTTAAGAACGCCTTTAGAGCTCGTTTTGAATAGTTAAAAAAATATACTAAATATTCATTTAGATTCATGGACATTTCATACAACGTACTCTGGTCCCAAGCTAAGCTTATATGCTTGTTATATAGGCACCAGAATACGGATACACTAACAAATGAAGCGTAGTTACTACAGATTGACTCTACAAAAATATAGTTACGTGCCTGTTACACTAAAAAATCTCAGTAAGAACGAAAATATATTTGGTTTTGTAAATACAAGATGTATTGTCACTTCTACAATGTATTCTTGCAACAAATATGACACGGTTGTCGCTAATGAATCGGATTTAAAAATCACTGCCCGCTTTCTAAGAAAACGTTGTTACGCGTCTGCCATTTTTAAAATGTAGCTGTCAAACTGACATGTCTATGGATTTTGGCAAAGGTATTTAGTTACTCAGCCGCATATAAATACTTTTACACTTGTTAAATTTGTAAATGCTTGGACTTGATGAACAAATTGAGTAGGTAAATATTGTTGTTACGAATTTTAAAGTAACTTTGTGATAAATTTTAGTGTGATTCTTTGTTACGAATCGATTATTAACCGACTTCAAAAGAGGAGGAGGTTCTCATTTCGTCTGTATGTGACAACTTTGGTGTGTTTAGAAAAATTTTAGTAGGGTAGCGAGTTGTTTTACCAAATTCTGTGCACGAAAACGTAGGTTTAACGAGGGAATTTGTTGAGATTTTAAACTAGCTATACTTATTTCAGATTTCAAATAAAATAGGTTACAATTATGATTATTTATAAATACTTCAAAAAAGGAAGAGGTTCTCAATTCGTCTGTATGTTTTGTATTTTATTTTATTTTTGTGTTTATTACCTCAAAACTTTTAACTGGGCGAAGCGATTTTAATGATTCTTTTTTAATTTGGAATCTGGTGATTCCCGCGTGGTTCCATTGGCACCAGGTCAGGATCTGATGGTTATCTCCTGAGAAATGAAGGAAAACCCTCAACTTTCAAAGGCACATGAAGGTGGTTTAACTTTAAAAAAAAAATCTCTATTATTTTATATATTCAATTCGGCCTTTATGCGATTTAATTTCTTTTATCAAAATTTCTGTTATAAGCAAACGTAAATGACCATTAGCTTAGCATTGGTATTTTAGATATATACATGATTAAAAATAGTTTAGAGCAGTGTAGGCATAACCGAAATAGGTTATAACGGAGCTATTCAGTGGATAATAGGTTTACCTATCTATGTATAGTAACAGTATGACGGATTCAGTACCCAATATCTATTCTGTGAACAGATTTGAAGATTAAGATAGTATTCAGACAATCTATCAAGGCCCGTATTTCATTTGAGGCTTATTGTAAACCTATCTAATCGATTGTCTGTCAGAAGGTCCTATAAACTTTACATAGGTTTCTAGTTTTTTTTTTTTGTTGGCGAACTCGGTTTGAGTATTGCCATTAAAAGTTAAGGAATCTTTAGATAATTAAAGGGAAATTTTGAACGTTAAGGAAAGATAACGATTGTGAAAAGGTTTTGATTACAAACTACAAATATTACTAATATTACTATATACATATATTAATTATATTTTAATATTGTTAGATAATATAAATAGAGCAATAGAATTATAAATAAGGTCATTGGTAGAGGCTAATAGGTTTCTAGTTCGCCATTTTATGACGTAAAAAAGATGTCACATGATCACACTGTCGCCCGCTTTGTGGTGATCCAAACATATAACTTGTAATGTGAGGGGGCAGAAAAAACAAATCATATGTAATTGTATATGCCTGAGTAATGTGGTGTAGAAGACGATAGAACTTCGTAATATACGAGAGTATTTATCTTATTACTTTAAACGAGCAATTCTTGTATATATATAATTGGAATCTCGGAATCGGCTCCAACGATTTTCATAAAATTTAGTATATAGGGGGTTTCGGGGGCGATAAATCGATCTAGCTAGGAATCATTTTTAGAAAATATCATTTTATTGCTTTTTTTTCTTTTTGGCCACACCACCCGAGCGAAGCTCGGTCGCCCAGATATTGGCCTTAAAAAAAGAATCTCCAGAATTTAGTAAACTGAAATGATAAAATTGACTATACATTTTAGGTGCAGTTTAGAATATCATTCATAAATTATTTCACATAATACAGTTAACTAATTAACACTATCAAAGAACAAAAAAAATTTAGAAATAGTTGATTAATTTAGCAAACGGTTAAACTTTAAGATATTGTATCTATTCGTTAAGTTGCCTTCGACATCATATTTCAAATACAACAACAAAGTCCATTTACAAGCACAGTTTACAAGCAAAAACCACATTATTATCGACACTTATATTGTATTCCAACAATGTGAACAACAAAATTTGGCACGCGTAACGCTCATCCCGGTAGTAGAAACACAAAGAAAAGGTAAAACAATGTAATACAATAGCAAAATATTGTGTTTACCTCAAAATAAAAACATTTTGTTTTTGATACTCGTGTTTCAGAATGCAAATGCCCGACGCCAACAGTGTAAACTGTAAACAGTATTGTCTACGGTAAGAATGGATGAATAAAAAAAAGTGTTCCCGCCAGGTGACGTTGACAATTGCTTTTTTTTTCAGCTGTCAAAGTTAACGTCAATATTTTGGCGTGATTTGTAACGCTGTGGGAGTTTTGAAATTTGAAATGCTGGATAGTGATGTCCCTTTGGTTTGTTGGAGCAACAAAATAGGATTTTCGGAATGTTTTGATACGCATGAGAGTGTATCAAACGGATTTTTACGGTTTAGCACTAAGTGATGTATGTGTCGGTTAACAGGTTTAAGTCTGATAAGCTATAATTGCAATGCGTGAACGGAACATTGCAATTAGTTTTAAAGCCTTTTCTGACGTGAAATGTTCTAAAGAAAATATATTTAAATTATTATAATCGTTGTTTTGAATATGTGGCGCACTGGCAATATATATATATTGCGTGGATTAAGTAGGTATATAGAAAACATTACTACATATCAAGAGATTATTTATGCACCTACCACTTTTTTAACTTGCTAACTAATGGTAGAAGCAAGTGCTCTTAGAAAAGTAATGTACTCTCTCCTATTATTCTATTATTGCCCCTCTTCCCAACAAGCTGGTGTGACGGTATTGTTAAGGTCGCGGGGAACCATTGGGTGCAAGCGGCACAAGATTGCACTATATGGCGTCCTATGGGGGCAATGGGGGTGGCCTATGTCTAACAGTGCATGGAGAAAGGCATATTAATTTCCAGTGATGGTACTATGAAAAGCTTTTCTAATGTTTCTACATTACGTTTATAAAGAGGTATTCCGAACGATTTTAAAAACGCATTTTTACGTATTTTCAATATAAAAAAAATCCATATCAATTTTCCAAACCATCGTTAAAAAAAATTAACATTTGAAAAACAAATTCCATTTTCAATACTTATGGCGTTTATACGCACTCAAACTTTTGTTATGGCTACAATTATTATTTCTTTCAATTGAAATCCCTTTATTAATCTCGGAGTCTCGTTAACCTCTGTTGGGTTTCTACTCATCCGTGAAATGTAATTTAATATTTGAACAATGGTGGCAATAACAATAATATCGTTTTCAATACATGCTTACTTCGATATGGGAATTTATATGACTGGTAACTTGGAAGAAAAGCGTTGACAATTGGCGGGAAATTCCAAAATGTTGTTTTTGGCAAACTAAAATACAATTTACAGTAGAGCCACAGAACTTTGTTTTTTGGAATAGAATTGTAGGTTTTCTTCCTTAAAGGTATAAATAAAATGGCACGCACCTTTTTAATTTTTCGATTTATAAGTGGTTCTACACTAGTGTTGCCCAAATGCAAGAACAAGACGAGACTTAGCCAGTCTTGGTCTTGGTCTTGCGCCAATACACCTGGTCTTGGTCTTGGTCTTGGTCTTGCGCTCCCAGTCTTGGTCTTGGTCTTGGTCTTGCAGCAAGAGTCTTGCAAGTCTTGCAATTACCTATTAGACTATTGCTATTTATTAAAGTTTACTTTAGATCTTATAAAAACGTATTAGAATTGGAACATTGTGAGCTTGAATTAACATAGCCATAGTAAAGAACAATCAGATTAATAAATGTCTGAAGATTTGATGAGAAATTCGAAAAATTAACTGCCACATGGTGATCAACTGAGCTATATGCCGTTTTCCATGGGAGTAACTGTTTCTTAATAAACATTTACGCTTTATAAGCTTACATGTGCTAAAAAATTAACTATTAAATTACTTTTTTTATAGTACATTTCCTTGCTTTTTACCGCGCCGCCTCGGAACGTGCTGGCTCTAAAATAATTTTTGTCATTACCTAGGTACCTATAATACTGTAAAAGGGTTGTGCTCATTCACTTTAGCTATGCCCACATACATATCGATATTATGGTAATTCGATACAATAGAATACACTTAATATTTGTATCGGTAAAAACAATACTATGTGTTAATTATGTGCTATCAAATTCGTATATTAACCTACAATTTATTACGAAACTTCTCCTGAAATCGTATCTTAGCTACAACCATATTGTGTTTGCAATTTGGGTAAATATTACTAGCATGTAAAAAAGTTTATCGGATTTCAATGGAATGAAATAAGTTTATAAGAAAATGTTACAACGAATAATTATAAGCCAATATGAATAATATTTGTTGTGGACAGACCATGTTTTACAATACGATGTTTATTAAATAAACACCAGCGATACGATACGACGATCACTTTATCGTATGATCTAGTATTTTACCCCGTTCGCGTTGTATTGATTTGATACAATAAAATATAATAAAATACCGATACATAATAGCGATGACCCATCTCTATGTACACGTGTCTTCATGTCGGTTATTCCCCGACTATCGGAGCGGCGCGGGCGGCACATTGACATCAAAGGAAGTCGGTTTCTTTTGACAAAGGTGTCGCTCTTCACAAAGGACTCAAGTAGCCAATCAAGTAATACAATTGGTTGACGTATTTCTAATATTAACCAATCACGATTCGTCAAAAGTGATTAAATTATTTAGAGTGGACAGTCGCATATGTGACTTTTTTACCTAACATAATTTTATGAAAAATTATAAGTATCATCGTTAATATGCCAATATCTTCGCTCCCCTCGTCACATTTTGCTAGTAGTTGACACTTAACTTTTCCTCAATTCACGTTCGTCATCTTCGACATGCAATTATTCATTATTTTTTCGGTAATATTACTCCTCAAAATATTTTTTATATTCTTCTCGCTTTTCTTCCATCAACATCCAACAAAATTTTCTTCACCATCATGGAAAAATTTTAAACAATTTTCCTCACAGAGGAAATGAGCAGTTAGGCATATTACGTTAATCTCTATTACGGGACATGATCACTATTAGGTCAAATAAAGTTCATAAAAACAGCTGATTAGGGTTGTGCAACGTAAAAATTTTGCAAAAACTTACAACATCAAAAAACGTATTAAATTATAATGCAAGTTAATTTCTAACTTCACGTAGTCATTACTGATGACCTAAAGAATGCTTGGTTTCAAGCATAACACAGGAGTTTTGTTTCACGTTGTATAAGTGCTTGAGTTTCACGAATTAGATCGACTATAATTTGGTCTTCAAAACGTAAGTGCCGGGTAAACAAAGAAATCGTTCATGTCGTAAACTTTTATTGTCTTGTGTTTATTTAATTTACGTGTTTTTATTAAAATATTAGTAAATTACTATAAAATAAACATATTCAAACACTTTTATAATTAAAATACGTATTATAAAAACAAAATTGCGAATCTGATCGACCTTTTGTTAGAGCAGGCGCCTGGACGCTAGCCGTGAATTTGATTGTTTTTTTTTTATTTATTTAATTAATTATTAACATATGCATATCAAAAGAATCGGCAATAAGCCTAGTTTCACGGGAACATATGTTGCTGGTAAAATAACTAGTATTCCTTGCATAAAATTAGGATTAAAAATTAAGTTTTTTATACAGTTTTGATACAGTTTTTTGCGTCTCATAGAATTCCTAAGCGTACACTATACACCGAACTGTTATACCTAACTACTCCGTGAAATAGCGCTAAGTCCTAGCTGCAAGACGCAAGAGTCTTGCCGGATTAGTCTTGTTCTTGCTCAAGTCTTGCACGGTCAGTCTTGGTCTTGGTCTTGCTAAAAATACGCGGTCTTGTTCTTGGTCTTGGTCTTACAAAAATGCAAGAACAAGACCAAGACTGCAAGACCAAGACTGAATTTGGGCAACACTATTCTACACACGAATTAATGTTTTTGCACTAACTAGAGTAGGTAAGGAGTTTGAAAATTATTAGGAGGACAAAAATAATTATAAGCATTTTAAACTTATACATAGTTTAAATGTATTATTATTATTTTAATTTTTTTTTTAGAACGTCCTTTGGTCCCAAGCTAAGCTTATATGCTTGTGTTATGGGTACCAGAATACGGATATACTACATAAACTACTTTTCTTTTGTAAATACATACTTATAATACATAGAAAACACCCAGACGCAGTACAAACATTTGTGTGACATTTATGGATATCACACAAATGATTGTCCCAAGCGGGAATCGAACCCGCGACCTCGTGATCGGCAGTCCATTACATAAACCACTCCACCACGAAGCCCGTCGTTTAAATGTATTAGTTGATTATTTTAAACAATTTGTTTATATTAATTTATGCATTACATTTGAGTAATCCAATTTAAATTTGAATTCTAAGATAAGTAAAATTAAGCTACCTATTTTATTTTTGTAATGTGACCTTGTATGTAACAAAGTGAAAATAATAAAAAATACAGACGTTCCTATTTCTATCTAGCGAAAAGTAGAGTTCTTTGTATTAGCTTAGGTACCTACATAGCATCCTGTGGGATAACGAAAAAATCAATATCAACTGCTAGACTAAATTGGATTAAAATTAGGTCACACGAAAATAATAATTACGTTCTGTGTCTGTTTTTCATATGAAAATCATATTCAAGCTCAAGATGTCAGAATCAATATAATCCAATTCAGTTTAATCACTAACAATCTAATTATACATCTCCATAAAACATCAATGCGGTAACTCGAACTACCTACCGAAGGAATCAAAACGCATTTAAATATGGCGACCGCGGCAAAATCAAAACACAACCATTACTTGCAAACGAGTACGGACCACACACGCAGCTCATTAAAACTCAAATCATAACATTAATTATTTTCCCTCAGCATATAATTCTGCGAGAGAAAAAATAATAATATTAAAACATAACCTTATTATCACAGTGTCAACAACTCAATTTATGGCGGGAAACAGGCGACGCCCTGTGCGCGGGAAATATCAACCAATGACGCGTAGCCTGTTCATTGTTACGCGAACAACAAGAACTATTACTATCTCTTTTTTTCCTACACAAATTCCGTTTCATATTATCAAAATGATATTAATGTTTCCTTCTCTTTCTTTGGGAGATATCGTTCTATTTTTAAAGCTAATGAATTTTACGGGATGGCATTATTAATTTATGCACAGAGATTTGTTTTTTTAATCATTGGTTTTGGTTACAGGATTAGAACAAGAGGAATTTGGGTTCAGTGAGAAAATGTTGGAATAAAAATTTATCTTCTTATATACATATGAAAATTGGTTAAGTGCGAGTGGGACTCGCGCACGAAGGGTTCCGTACCATTATCTATGCAACATAAGGCAACGTTATTAGTATCGAGCAAGAAACGGTAAAAAAAATCAGTTTTTTGTATGGGAGCCCCCCTTAAATATTTATTTTATTTTATTTTTAGTATTTGTTGTTATTGCGGCAATAGAAATACATCATCTGTGAAAATTTCAACTGTCTAGCTATCACCGTTCTTGAGATACAGCCTGGTGACAGACGGACGGACGGACGGACGGACGGACAGCGAAGTCTCAGTAATAGGGTTTCCGTTTTTACCCTTTGGGTGCGGAACCCTAAAAATTAATTGCTGTTCGTTAGTCTCGCTAAAACTCGAGAACGGTTGGTCCGATTTTTGTGATTTTGGTCTTGAAATATTCGTGAAAGTCCAGGGAAGGTTTAAACGGTAACAAAATATATGGGGATCTAAAATTCCACGCGTACGGAGTAGCGGTCATCAGCTAGTCATATATATAAAAATCAATTGCTGTTCGTTAGTCTCGCCAAAACTGGAGAACGGCTGGGCCGATTTTTGTGATCTTGGTCTTGAAATATTCGTGAAAGTCCAGGGAAGGTTTAAACGGTGACAAAATATATGGGGATCTAAACTACACGCTTGAAAATCCTGAATATTTTTTTTATATTATTGCATTGTAATCTGTCCCTAATATGTTTGCCAACAGACTAATGAGACTACTACAAGTGAAAATCACTTTCAAAGATTTCGGTATAGAGTTTAATACATACATACATAGATTGATACATTTGAAGCTAATAAAAACATGTTAAAAATAACAACGGAACCATCTAATAATTTTCAAATACTCACACATTAACATAATCGTTATAATAACTTGCATGTGTGTATCCCAGGGTTGTCGAAACATACTTTTATGGATCCGACCTCGTCTTGATCTGAACTGAAATCTTTGATAGTTTATTTTTATTATTTAATTTATGTTGTCTTAATATTTACAATTTTTTTTACGCCAATCTTTGTTGTTTTTTAATAGTTCAGCTTATTTATGTCTATAGGTATTTGAAATTACAGATTTACCAGATGGTGTGTCAATGGTGCCAATTCTACGTGCACTACTAAACTTAACTTAACTAAAAATGAAAACAACTGTTGCAGTATTTTGATTATTAGGCTAGTTTGTTGTGCATATTTATTTGAATTAAAATCTTCAATTTATAATAAACAGTTTTTATAACAAGAAATTTTAACCTAATTGTATTCTGTAAAGAATACTTGGTAGCTGGTCGAGATTGTTGCAAAACATTCTCGATAAATGGCGTTGCACATCAAAAATGCGATGTAGACTCAACCGAGGAACGTTGTGGTGGTCAAATTATCGGCCGCAATAAGCTCAGTTGGCAGAGCTACGGAACGGTATTCCGAAGTCGTGGGTTCAAGTCCCGCTTGCGGTGATCACTTTTTCCACTACAATTTAATTACTTAAGAAAGTCCAGTTAACATTCCTGAATTGTGTTATTGAAACTATCAATTTTCATGTTTTAGTTAAGTTTCGTTTAGTTGTGCACGCGGAATTGCTACCAATGGCTTGAAGCTACATAAATATCTATGTGTGCACAAAATACGTGTCTATGTGTGTCTCTAATCCTATTCTATTTAGCAATTTAAGTTAGTTTAAAATTACTTATTAGTCTTTGTAGGCTAGATTGTAATTTATATGATGAAGCCGGAGTCCAAATTCCAGATACTTCATGGGAAAAAAATGTGTGTCTCTGATACACGTCAGAGTTCAGAGTTTCAATTAAGCCATAGACAAATGAAACAAGACTTCTATTTCCAATGTCATATTTGGTTTATAGCTTGTAATAGTGACGTTAATAGTTTGCGAAAATTACTGTCACTTGAATTGAAAATACCATAACTTAAACATTAAGGATAATCTGTCTATACTAATACATATTATAAAGCGGAAGAGTTTGTTTGTTTGTTTATACGCGCTAATCTCAGGAACCACTGGGCCGATTTGAAAAATTCTTTCAGTGTTAGATAGGGCATTTATCGAGGAAGGCTTAAGACTATATAACATTACGGTACGACCAGTAGAAACGAAGCAGTAGTGAAAAATGTTGCAAAAACGGGGAAATTTTTTTTAATTCCACGCGGACGGAGTCGCGAACAACAGCTAGTACAGTAATAAATTTGTCGATAAGATGACATATATCTCAATTTATAAACCTCCCACTGTTGGGCGCGAGCCGTCTATACTTTGGAAAGTTTTTTGGTCTATTTATACCAAGCTGACCAGGCGTGTTAGAAGGTTTAGCTTTGAGTTTTTCGTCTTTCACAGAAGATGTTATCGTCTTATAATATCCCTTAGCTGACTCTTACAGCACCTACCCTGGGGAAGAAACGGGATAGTGACACTTTTATTACGTCTCTCGCTCTCACTTTTTTCTCTCTGAAATGAAATGAAATGAAAATGAAATGAAATGAAAAATCATTTAATCAAGTTGACACAATTTTTCACAAAAATTATGTGCTTATGACACATGTCCAATTTTTTTCCCCTACCACCGGTTCAGGACGTAATCTGCTGAGAAGAACCGGCGTAAGAAACTCAGCAGAGCTTTTCAAATCAATATTTTTTTTATGTTTTTTTTCTTCTTTATTTATTTTTTCTTCTTTCTCTCAAGCCCATTAACGTGTTGGAAACGGGAAATCTCCTCCACATTGGATTGGAGGATTATGGTCTACTGCGCCACCCTGGGCTTCATCATAGCAACAATCCGTTGTCGTAGATAGGTCGGAAAGTAGATACCTACTTAGAGATATAAAGTAGACCTAATTAGCTGAAATAATAAGTTACATAGATTTTTTATTCAGAACTAGTTTCCAGTTCGCTAGTAATAGGTAATAAAATATTCATAAACTTCACACCTTTGTAACCCTGAGTTGTAATAAACAACACTATAATTATGGCGGGAAGGAAAAAAATAATATTTCGGCGCCGCCATCTTGGTCCGTTCAAAAACAGAAATCCATAGATCTAACATAAACTAGACGTGGAATATGAGATAGAGAGACGTAAACTTGCTACAGTTTTATGCTTATATAGTTTTTTTTAATATATTCTAGTATCCATTGACACAAGCATATAAGCTTACCTAGGGACCAAAAAATGTTAAATGTCTATGATGTGTGGAATGTCCATGCCTGTTTATTTATTTATGAATTAAAAAGGAAAACAGCTGAATATTTTCATGAACAGCAAAAAGTCTAAGTAAAAGCTTAGACTTTCTGCTGTCTGACGAACCATCCCCAAGCTATTACTTGATTGTATAATTTTTGTTAAAATTTGTATTTATTTGCCGGATTACAGCGCTCTAAAAGAAACAATAATTGCAATATTTCATTAAACACTATCACTTAAAAGTGAATAATGGAAGAAAATAGCAAAGAAATTACTCACAAAAATAAATTATGGTCTCATTCGTTACGTTCTATGGTGTACGAAATCTAATATGCTTTTAGGTCTATGTTAAAAACTTAATTTTATTCTTCGTTACGCACGTTTTGGCTGTGAGTGGCACAGGTATTTAATATACAGCCTAACAATAATGAGTTTTTATTTTAATAAGCTTGTTTCGTGTTACTAGGTGGTAAAACCGCCTCGATAACTAGCCTTTTTAATAAACTTAATTATAGCTACTGTGTGTTCATTAGAAATTATGTTGGGGCATTTTCTTTGCGTTTTTGAATATAGAATGTTTTATTTTTTTTAAAAGCTTATTCTTTGTGTAAAACGGTTAGCATTTATGGTTCTGTACACCAATATACAAGATGGTGGGTTGATGTTTAAAACTGAGGACAAGTAACTTTAGCCTGGCTAAATCTTACATCATAGAATAATGACGTTTCATATAACGTATAGCCTGTATCATAGACACAAATAGATACATTTTCACTCACACATAGATATGTAAGTGGCTTCAAGCCGACTGAGTGATGTAGCCATAGACTATACATCTGGTAAATCTGTGGTTCTGTACCTAAAGGGTAAAACGAGACTAAATTAATTCCGTCCGTTAGTCACCATGCTGTATTTTAAAACCATAAGTTGAAATTTTAATAGTCTATAATATATAGGTTTTCTAATAAAAAAGTTCTGTTAACATTGCCGAATTGTGTTATTAACGTTATCAAGTTTCATTTTTAGTTAAGCTTAGTTGTGCGCGTAGAATCGGTACCAATAGGTGGATCCCATACAACAAACGTTTTCAGTGTAACTTATAATATGTAACTAAAATATATTTTATTATGATACGGAACTCTTCGTGCATGAGTCCAACTCCTACTTCGCTGGTTTTTAAATTGTAATTAAAAAAAAAAAATTTAATTAAATTTTATAATTTATAATTATTATAAAATTTTTATTTTATTAAATACAATATATATGATGTATTGAAATAGCCAAATAATCAAAATACGCCATGGTTGTTTTCATTTTTAGTTAAGTTAGGTTTAGTTGTGCATATAGAATTGGTACCATTGTCGAATTGTGTTATTGATACTATCAATTTTCATTTTTTAGTTAAGTTTAGTTGAGCACGTGGAATTGGTAAATTTGTCTTCATTGACATTCCTATTGGTTTAATGCTCTAAGGATCTTGGTTATAAAAGTTAAAAACTTGCTTTTTATGTTATATTTCTTGTAAAGTTAATGAGTAATTGGTCATTAAATATATTTTCTTAGTTACATTTCATTTCTTACTATTACACCTTGCAAAAATAATATTTAATTAATTAATTCTTGTAGTAATGTCGTTGTTATTCACACATGTCACATTTTTTCAATTCTTGTATTTCACTAAATATTTACTTATATGCTTACTAATACTTGCTGAGCCGGCAAACGTTATTTTGTAAAACAAAAAAAAAATCTTATCACTTAGGGGTATGAAAAATAGATATTGGCCGATTCTCAGACCCACTTAATACGCATGTACAACTTCATAAAAATCGGTCAAGCCGTTTCGGAGGAGTACGGTAACTAACACTGTGACACGTGAATGTTATATATAAGAATAATATAAGAAAGGTTGTTTGTTTGTTTGAACGCGCTAATCTCGGGAACTGCGGCCGTATTATGAGCTTTTATTTACAGGCAGTTTACGCCGTGAATTGAACTGTCTGGCAAATTCGTATTATGAACAAATTATTAGTTAGTCAGTTCGCTAAACCAGACATAGATTAATATGTTTAAGGAGAAGGCACAACTAAAAGTTAAAGTACTAACTAAAATTTTTCAACTATAAGTTTTATTTTTACCATAATACCTAATTTAGCTATGCAGTTTACGGCGCGCCTGGAACTTGAATGATTTTAAAAACCTCATAATACGCCGGCAGGTCCGATTTGCGAAATTCTTTCAGTTTTGAATAGGACTAGCTGCACGCAACTTCGTATGCATGGTATTTAGAAAAATAAAAGCAAATTATACAAAATGAGCCATCTTCTTGAACCACTCTTATCTATTGTAAAAGCTCATCAAAATCCGTTGCCTAGTTTTAAAAGGACTCACATAGGGACATAGGTACATACAAAAATGACGCACTGAAATATACGCATTGAAATATACGCATTGAAATATGTTGCAAAAACGGGAAATATATTTCTAAGTTCAATGTGCATTAAGTTGCGGGGAAAATATTTTAGATTTTAGATCAAGGGTTCCCAATCTTATTCTGTCAACTGCAAACTTTGAGAAAAAAAAAAATTTTGACACCCCCATTTTGTCATTTAATCAAAAACCACTATAACTTCGCCTAGTCTGGGTCTCTTACCTCTTGCCTGTTACTCTTGTTTAGACCTGCAGCGTCCACAAGGGGGCGATTTGAGATTGTTCATAATTTTTGACCTGCTGCTTTTATATTTTTTTTAGAAAATATAGGTTATTCTAAACAACTTTTTTAAAATACTTAGAGATATTATTTTAAATGTTGTGACGTCATCGTTGTACGCAATCTGTGTCTTGCTCTTTCCTGATAGACTTAAGACCGATTGCTATACATATTTTCAAAGTTGCCAAGTGGATATAATAGACCAATTTCGACTTCACCACAGAGTAGTATAGCCCTAAGAACGCCTTAACATCTTAAGTTCTTCATTTCAAGGGCAAATAGAGATCATTAGCTTTTTTGGAAAAATAATCGTTAAAAATTTTCCGAAAAATCTAATGGATCATGATCAGAAACTCTATTCCTTGAAATGGTTTTCGAATTAAGAGTTTTTAAAAATATGAACAATGCCAATTGTGGTATCAACACTATGAAAATTCATTTTTTAGTTAAGTTTAATTTAGTTGTGCGCGTAGAATTGTTACCATTGGCCATATATCTTTTCTTTGGCCAGTCAGGAATAGAATATTCTTAAGCTTCCGCAGAAGCTCTCCTTTTGCGGATATGCTGGTTTCAAATAGATTATCGATATAATAGTCGTTATTACTCAAATATTCTTGGATAGGTTAACTTAACACAAGCATATAAGCTTAGCTTGGGACCAGAGGACCTTGTGTGAAATGTCTATAAAAATATTTATTATAATTATTATTTATTATATTATATTTGGGCACGAGTAAGTGCAATACAAGTGTCACCACCTCTTTTCCTACCCAGGGTGCTGTAAAAGCGAGCTAAGCAATATTATACGTAAGTAACGTCCTCTGTGAGAGACGGAAAACTCGATAATAAACCCTATGCCTACGCGCCTGGTCAGCGCGGCGTAGTAGACCATAATCCCTCCCAAAGTGCAGGAGGCCTGTGCCCAACAGTGGGACATTAATGGGCTGAAAGAAACAACCGTTTTCTAAATCTAAACTAGCCATAAACGACATCTATCTGAAACTAAAAGAATTAATTCCATAGACAAACGCATCAACAAAAATAAAAAACATCTTTTACCTGCTTCTTTAATTAAAGATAAACAATAAAGTATTTAAATAAACTAAGAAAACGTATTAAAACTATATAAAGATCGAGATTAACTTACAGATTGTGCCTTTTTATAATTAATATTGGGTATCTTAAGGATATAGACACAAAATACAGAGTACCATCTGCCCTCTGTCGGTAAAAGAAAAACTTAAGGGCCTACATCAATATTATCGTCGACATGTACATATTAACACAGCTAGTAGGTATAGAAAATGAAGAATTAGGGATATTTTTTTTGTTTACTCAAAATCTACTAAATATATTTTAATTCTGATTTACGTGTTTCTATATATAATAGTTACTTATGTTTTTAAAGTTATTTCATTAGTTAATACGCGATAATAGACCGACAAATGAAAAAAATAAAAAATTAGAGAGGTTGTTTCGCTAAGATTTTCTATCGAGAAAACTTTTTTCAATCGCGTTTCTGAGTTTATGCGATCCTAGATCATATATTGAAAAAACATATATTTAAAAATTAGAGCTCTAGCCATTCAATCTAAAGAAACAATGAAAACTTCGTACGTAGAAAAATGCACGAAGCTATTTTGGTATCCTCTTAATAACAAAATTTGGAGAACTAAGGATTTGAATAAGCTTCTATATACAGGATGTTGTGTTATTCCTATTTATAAATATTTGGCTTAGTGTAAATTTCTTTTCTAATATTTGCGCGACTCATTCGTTCAATGAAAACCATTTTTATCCGACTTAAAAAAAGGAGGAGGTCCTTCCTAACCTCCTCCTTTTTTTAAGTCGGTTAAAGATGTTTTTGTTTATGGTGTGTTTTTAATTTTACTTTTTATGTTTCTTACCTCAAAACTTTTAACTGGGTGAACGACACCAGGTCAGGATCTGATGGTTATATCCTGAGAAATCAAGGAAAACCCGCCAATTTTAAAGGCAAATGAAGTCGGTTGAGCTTTAAAAAAAAATATTCATTATGGATTTAGCCGCGTGTATTTGTTATAAATTTTAGCCCAACGTTTCGGAGACTTTGTAGTCACCATAGCCGCGGGTAAAACAAAAAATATACTGTTATTAATTTTATGTAGTCTGAGCGCAATGAAATATAATGTAGTTTATGGTAAATGTCTATTTTCGTGGTCAATGTAAAATTAAAATCGACTATGACAACTGATCCTAGAGGACACTTTACAGCTAAGTCTCACCCGTGATATAAAAGTAGTAGAATTAAATTCTAAACCTCCTGTATCTTTTAAAGTAATCAGCCCAAATGACACTACCTACTAGCTGAACGATAAAGTTCCAAAACGTATGTTTCAAAAAGTAGATAATTAAATAATTGGTCAAGTGCGAGTCTACTCGCGCACGAAGGGTTCCGTACCATTATCTATGCAACATAAGGCAACGTTATTAGTATCGAGCAAGAAACGGTAAAAAAATCATGTTTGTTGTATGGGAGCCCCCCTTAAATATTTATTTTATTTTATTTTTAGTATTTGTTGTTATAGCGGCAATAGAAATACATCATCTGTGAAAATTTCAACTGTCTAGCTATCACCGTTCTTGAGATACTGCGTACGGAACCCTAAAAATCATGTTTGTTGTATGGGAGCCCCCCTTAAATATTTATTTTATTTTATTTTTAGTATTTGTTGTTATAGCGGCAATAGAAATACATCATCTGTGAAAATTTCAACTGTCTAGCTATCACCGTTCTTGAGATACTGGGTACGGAACCCTAAAAATCATGTTTGTTGTATGGGAGCCCCCCTTAAATATTTATTTTATTTTATTTTTAGTATTTGTTGTTATAGCGGCAATAGAAATACATCATCTGTGAAAATTTCATCTCTCTAGCTATCACCGTTCTTGAGATACAGCCTGGTGACAGACGGACGGACGGACGGACGGACGGACGGACGGACAGCGAAGTCTCAGTAATAGGGTCCCGTTTTTACCCTTTGGGTACGGAACCCTAAAAAAAGCAACCAACATAGCGTCGCTCTTTGCTTTAAAAAAAAAATTAAAAAAGCAATACTAATTTCATGCCCTTCGTGGTGTGTTCAAATTTCGAAAATGACCGTGGAATGGGACAAAAATATGAGTAAGACAGAGATAGAATTATTAATAATGTATTAATCGCCTCATATTTTGCTCCGACATGTTTATGCCGCCTGAAATACATTTTTTATTCGAATTGAAGACGAAAATTATAATATTTCCGTTCACAATAATATATTTTGTTGTCATAATTTTATTCCTGCTGATTACGATAAATAAGGGTCAATACTCATCTCAAGTAATGTTAATATTGGTACCAATTCTAGCTGCATAACTAAATTAAACTTAACCAAAAAATAAAAACAACTTTAGACTTATTTTGATTAATTGGCTATTTGGTTGTGCATATTTTTATTATTTAAAGTCATTAGTCTATATATACACATTTTCTAATAAAAAAGTTCTGTCACCATTGACGAATTGTATTATTAACTACGAGTTAGATAAATAGTATGATACACTATTAATTTAAATTTTTTACTTAAGTTTAGTTGAGCAAGAAGAATCGATACCATTATATGCACGATAAAATTGCACACACATCGCACTACCCGCAAAAGAAGGACGTACGTACGAACTTGCGTCAAAAATTTTTTTATTGCATAAATAAATAGAGCTTCGCGGCTTACACCTTCTGTCAAAATCTGGTGAAGCTATCGACAAAAATGAATAAGTAAATGCCAAAATACTAAAAAGTTGCGACTTTAGAAAAAATAAAATTCCAGATTAAAAAGAGGTATGCATATTTACACTTATTCGCTTTAAAATTTTTCCCGCTCATAAAGTCATAATTACGTTTACGTAAATTTTAACAGAAGATTTACAAAAAAAAATTGTGACGCAAATGTACTTAAATACTTGTTCCCATGTTTAAGAATCTAGGACTTTTGTGTAATTATAGTTACATACTTTCTACCCAGCATAACTTCACAATGCTTAAAGTGTAGTTGCAGTTACTTCTTTATTACACGAAACATTTCACACGATTGATGTTGGATAATTTTGAATACTTACATGCTTTTATAACGAATAAGCCATAATTATTGTAGTTACTCCTGCAAATATATTTTGCGTTTCGTGGAATACAGAAGTAACCGTGTTTTTACACGCTTTATATTAGCTTCACTTGTATGTTTGTGTGTATGTTTGTATGTTTGTAACCGACTCCTATGGACCCACTTTAAACGGTCAGATTCTATTCAAATTTTGCACACCTGTCAAAGACCGATGACAATGCAATAATTCGATTAAATAAACCGTGTTTTTTAGTTTTTTTAAACTATTATTATTTTATATTATCTCGAAGTACATAAAGCTGTTCCTAAATTAAATAACACGTGTAGTTGGAGGCAAGTGTTACCTACGATTTTCTCTTTGAAACTTATTTATAGAACTCATACAAAAAAAAAATAGGACAGTTTTTTTACGCTCCTGAAAATTTGGCGAAAATCATTTACTGCTTTATTTCAGGAATAGTGCGAATAAAAAAGAAAAATTTTGCATCCAGCAGAGTTGATATTTACGTAAATTAGGTCATAGACAAAATGGCGGCTTTAAAGAATTACGCTTTATGCTTTAATTTAGTGAGTTTTATTACCTTTTCTATAAAATTACTTTAATATTATTGCTAAGCAGATTTAGGTACGAATAGTGTTGTAATCTTTCTCCAGCCCATTTACGTCCCACTGTTGGGCACGGGCTTCCTCCACTTTGGAAGGAATTTTAGCCTATTATGCCGCGCTGAGCAGGCGTGTTTGCATAGAGTTTATTTCCGAGGTTCCGTCTCTTACAGAGATGCTATCTGTGTACAATATCCCTTAGCTGGCTTTTACAGCATATGGGGTGGTGACATTTGTATTCTTAATTCGTCACCACTTAAATTAATGTCGAATGTTGTACCGCAAATAAGTAACAGTTCTTATTTTGAAATTTTAATTCTTTTAGCATGTTATTGTAAAATTATAAGAGCAAATTTTAAATATTTGCGTTGCTTGCATGCGGTCACAGAAAACCAATACTATGAAGTTAGTAATAAACGTATTTTTACAAGAAAACCAGAGTGAGTTAGCGGGTTGGTTCAAAAATCAATTAACACTCTCCCTATATACTTGCATATAAACAAACATACATAATAATATATAAATAATCGTGGTCTATAAATCGTAGTACAATGTCGGACAACGCCGGGAGGCGGTGCATTAGAGCTATTGTGGTCGCACCTGGCGACTCCCATCAATTGTAGGGTGACCAGTTTTCAAGAAAAAGTCAGGATAAAATTTCAAAATATTCTGTGTTAATGAAAAAAAGGGATTAAATTAATGTTACTTTATTTGCACATGAATAAACAATACGCTTTCCTCAAATGAAAAAAAACACGCAATTATTTACAAATAACTAAGATAGACAGAATTGCATGGAAATATAAAGATTTACCTGGCAGCTCTGCCATCAGAAAGACATCGAGTTTCGTTAATATTATATTATTATTCTTATCTCAGTCCACCTTGTTATCGTCAAATACGCCGGGGGCTGCAGTTAGCACAAGACCGCGCCTAGGCCTATGCCTACCCCATAGAACGCCACAACGCCATCAGCCTTTCTCAGTCCACTGCTGGACATAGGTCTATAGCAGTGGACTGAGGACAAACGCTTTATAAGTCTGTTTTTTTAATATTTTCACATTCTAAATAAACATGGTCACCCTTTTCCACCCCAGAATTGGGGACTTGTATTCTTTAATCTGTTCAACATTTTTCTTAATCTATTTGGTCGGGTTTTTGGGCGCGTCTGTAATAACTATCATTATGGCCACGTTTCCTGGCATCATAACGCTATTTAGATAGTTAGGGGGTGAGCAGGGATTGTACCTATGCAATAAAATAAGTGATATTATACGAGTATATTAGATCTAGCAAACTTTATTCTGCAGAAAGTTAGATTCATGTCAACACGCCGCTACGTTGCGTGTCGTGTCGGTAACGTGAACCCTGATTTTTCTCTACCTTATTCTCAACCCACCAAAAGTTTTCACTCTGAAAATAAACAGAAATAATTGAGTATCAACTCATCATGACGAATGAGCAATTGCGTATTTTTTTAAAAAAAAGTTCATCTGACTTCGTTTGCCTTTGAAATTTGAGGGTTTTCCTCAATTTCTCAGCAAGATGTTTATCTTCTGAGAAATGAATATGATGATGGTTATCTTCTGACTTCAAAGAAGGTTCTCAATTCGTCTGTTTTGTTTTTTCTATGTTTTTTACCCCATAACTTTTAATTGGGCGAAGCGATTTTAATGATTCTTTTTTTATTTGAAAGTTAGTGGTTCCCGTTTGGTCCCATTGGCACCAAGTCAGAATCTGATGGTTATCTCCTGAGAAATCGAGGAAAACCCTCAAATTTCAAAAGCAGATGAAGTCGGTTGAACTTTTTTTTATAAATACTCAACTATAGTAACTAGATGTTGCCTGTCGCTGTAGCCTTTTTGTAATCCCTACCAAGAAATGATCTCTATTAACGAGACTGCTGTCCATCCGTCCGTCAATCACGAGGATATCTCAGGAACTATCTTAACAACGGAGTTGAAATTTTCAAGAATATGTATATTACACAATTTTTTTACAAAGTTTTATAAAATTAAAATAGGCAAGTATTATTTACAAAGCTAATAATATAAAAGTAAACAAAAAAAAAATATTAATCGTCAAAATATTCCTCCGCATCGTCCTCAACTGGTAAAGGCCAGCGTTCTGGTAAGTAGTTGGTCACTTTTCTGGTTACTTAGTCAGTTTTTTATACCTATGAATGAATGAATGAATCCTTTATTTGCCGAAAATAGGTCATACAAGTTATTACATTATAATCTTAGTTACATTAGTTCGCTATTTTCTACCCATTAAGCATGCATAAAATACTTGTAATATTTTGTCAATGTCAGTCATACAATACTATAATATAAAATGATATAAAGAAAATGTCTAATCTTAGTAAGTTTATGTTATTTTCATGGCCATGTCAAGTAAGTATATAATTTAATTAGTAAAATTGGTCTTTCAAATAGTACGTCTACAACTAAAGCACGTAAAAATAATAATAAATAAAAATAATCAACAAAAACTAATTAAAAAAACTAATTAACATATTTATAATTTACAAATTCGTCTACAGTATAGTTATTGTTTTACCTAAGACGTCAATTACTTAATTTAATTTCAGTTCCAAGTCTGTGTGTCTCTGTTCAGCTTATAGTTCCATTACTAAGTAGTTAACAATATTGGAATTAAATGTTTGTATAACTCACACGTTTCTATTTATTAAGGGGAATAATTATTGCTCTTGCCTTAAATCAGAGGCGTATTTACCATAGGACGTAGAGGCACTGGATGCATGCACTATCCGTGTGGTGATGGATTAAGAATACAAGTGTCACCACCCCAATACCTTCTCAGAGTGTTGTAAAAGCGAGCAAACTCCGCAAAGCGACAAAGTGTCTATAGATAACGTCCTCTATCTATAAGTTCAGTGATATACAGAGCCGTATTTTGAAAATTAGCGCCCCGGGCCATTTAATTTGACGCCTTGGGCCAATTTATTCAGCCGCCCTACAAATTAATAGAGATAGAGCAAATTTTTAAACTTGAAGGCCTTTGCCACCCTTCTCAGGCTGGCCGCCCCGGGTCTTTACTAGATGTCGCCAGCAACTTCTTGTGCGTGAAATTTATAGAATTTAAAAACCAAATGCCCAACTAATTGTAAAAAAAAAACTTTCCTATTAAACCATTCTATTAAAAAACCGCATCAAAATCCGTTGCATAATTTTGGAGAAATAAAACACACAGGGACATAAACATAAAAACGACTTTTGGTCTTATTCATAATGACTTATCGGAGGTTTGAAATTTCGCTAAAATTGTCAAAACTTGTTATTCATAATAGTCTTTTTACGCTAAAACGTTTATTATCTCTTCGATAAAATTTCCGTTTAAACTTCCGATACCTAAGTCATTATGAATAAGACCATTTGTCTTCACTTATTACTAGCTGTCCCGGCAAACGTTGTTTTGCCATATTAAAAAAAAGTTTGAAAAATAGATGTTGGCCGATTCTCAGACCTACTGAATATGTATGCAAAATTTGAGAAGAATCGGTCAAGCCGTTTCGGAGGAGTACGGTAACTAACACTGTGACACGTGAAGTTTATATATTAGAGATATAAGATAAAACAAAGTCGTTATTTTTGTATGTACCTATGTTCCTATGTGAGCTTATTTCTTCAAAACTACACAACGGATTTTGATGCGGGTTTTATTTAATAAACAGAGTGGTTCAAGAGGATGGCTTTTTGTATAGTTATTGTTATAGTTTTTAAATTACATGCGTACGAAGTTGCAGGTAACGACTAAAACATAACATAACGTAACATCACGCCTTTTTCCCATGTGGGTAGGCAGAGACTATAGAGCGCCATCTGCTACGATCCAAACATACTTCCTTGGCTTTATCTACACTCATACATCTAGTCATACATGCCCGACGGTTGTAAGTGCCACGCACTTGTCCCTTTTGGAGTAGGTATCCCGGCGATGACATCGGAGTATATTTTTCTCGGGCGTCCTCTCCCAGCATTTCCTCTTACCTTACGTCCCACTCTTGGGCAAGGGCTTTCTCCACTTTGGAAGGGATTATGGTCTACTGTGCCGCGCTGACCAGGCGTGTTAGCACAGGGTTTATTTTCGAATTTTCCATCTCTCACAGAAGATGTTATCTGTGTGCAATATCCCTTAGCTGACTTTTACAGCACCCTTGGGAGGAGATGGGGTGGTGACACTTGTATTCTTAATCCGTCACGACACGGAGAGCCACCACTAGAAAGCTATAGTGTCATTATTCTTTTCAGAATACATAGGAGTTTACAAACATTTGGTACTTATAACGATTTTGAAATATTTCATTTCATAACGCTTCGCTTTTCTTCGCCTTAACACATAAAACTTGTAACAAACTATGGACCACACACGTCGACACACAAATAGAAACTAGCCGCTTGTAGCTACACATATTACACATACATTTGTGGTGTGTTTGTGGCTTTTTAATAACTTTTATACAAACTTTACTTTTCAAAATATTTTACTTTGTTTTATTTACAGTAATTTATTTTTGCGATTCACTTGCTATGCTTTTACTTAATTAATCAAATTATGGTAGAAATAGTTTGCTTTGCTCAAAAACTAAAAAACACGCTTGAAAATCTTGAATATTTTGGCCAAAATTTCAGATCAATCCGACTAAAAAGTGCAAAAAAAGAAAAGAAAAAAATAAAAATAAATAAATGTAAAAATAATAATAATATAAATCCTTTCGGTCTTATTCATAATGACTTATCGGAGGTTTAAAAGTTCGCTAAAATCGGTTCGCGAAAATTGTCAAAAATTGTTCTTCATAATAGTCTTTTTACGCTAAAACGTTTATTATCTCTCCGATAAAATCTCCGTATAAACCTCCGATAAGTCATTATGAATAACATCGTTTGCATAGAAGGATCAAGTGCCAACATGTTTTATGTAAAAAAAAGACTACTGCAAGCGGGTGAAAATCACTATCAAAGATTCCGTTACATACATACCTACATTGATAGATAAGTACCGAGCTAATAAAGACGTGTTAAATATTATTACTACGAGTATGTGTGGGACGTGAACCCACGATTGGAAACTTGGAATACTGTTCTGCTGGTCTGCCAACTAAGCTATCATGGTTCTCGCACATGTTAACCTAATCTTCCACTTCAGTATTTCATGTCTTTTTAGGGTTCCGTACCCAAAGGGTAAAAACGGGACCCTATTACTGAGACTTCGCTGTCCGTCCGTCCGTCCGTCCGTCTCTCACCAGGCTGTATCTCAAGAACGGTGATAGCTAGAGAGTTGAAATTTTCACAGATGATGTATTTCTATTGCCGCTATAACAACAAATACTAAAAATAAAATAAAATAAATATTTAAGGGGGGCTCCCATGTAACAAACATGATTTTTTTACCGTTTCTTGCTCGATACTAATAACGTTGCCTTATGTTGCATAGATAATGGTACGGAACCCTTCGTGCGCGAGTCCGACTCGCACTTGACCAATTTTTTTTATTTTCTCTACAGCCCATTCATAGATATAACAGATGGTCGGTTGACGTTTAAAACTGAGGACAAGTAACTTTAGCCTGGTTAAATCTTACTTCATACAGTAATGACGTTTCATATAACGTATAAGTTACCCATGAGTATTATGAAGGTAATGTTTGCGTATTCTCCGTGTGGTGACGGATTAAGAATACAAGTGTCATCACCCCATCACCTCCCAAGGGTGTTGTAAAAGTCAGCTAAGGGATATTGCACACAGATAACACCCTCCGTGAGAGACGGAAAACTCGAAAATAAACCCTGTGTCAACACGCCTGGTCAGCGCGTCACAGTAGTCCATAATCCCCCCCAAAGTGGAGGAGGCCCGTGCCCAACAGTGGAGAGAGAGAGAGAGATATGACGTATAACCTGTATCATATATCGATGCATATTTCACACACACATAGATATGTAAGTGGCTTCAAGTCGACTGAGTGTTATAGCCATAGACTATACATCAGGTAAATCTGTGAGCCTATTAATGTAACATTGTTGGGCACGAACGTCCTCTATTGGAGATTATTTGGTCTACTTATACTACGCTGACCAAGCGTGCTGTTATAGGGTTTGGTTTCCAGATTTCCTTCTCTCATAATAAATATTGGGACTAATTCTACTAGCATAACGTAATTAAGTCATTATTATTAAGTTCCAATTTTTAAAATAATAATAAATCTATAGCCCTTTTTTTTTTTTTTTTTTTTTCGCAGGGGAATGCATTTACGCACACCCACTCCTGTCATTGCGGTCATCACCGTCATGGTAGGAGTGGGTAGTGTCGGACTCACCGATGCCTGGGTGAACCGGACAACGGAATACCGACTAAACCTAACTGCGGCGCTCTCCACGTCTTCCTGGAGCGCCAGAGGTTCCCTGTTCTGGACTCTCTCTGACGCCCCGACGTTGGCCTGGCGGCACAACACCCGGTGTATAAATCTATAGCCCTGCTTTTATTTTAATTTTTTTTCTATGTAATTTGACATTGTATAATAATAATAGTCTTAGTATTTTATTGCAAGATTGTTATTATTTGTACGCCATATTGTGGCAGGACATAGCGGGAACTTAAATTGTAATCATGTAGACCTATGAACACAAATAAATGAATTTGATTTAAACTTTTTTTTATCTTTATATATATAAATCTTCTGTACGTGTGTTTGTAATTGAACTCGTCCTAAACGGCTGGACCGATTTTGATGAAATTTGTTGTGTGTATTCAAGGGGGTTTGAGGATGGTTTAGATTCACAATTGGCTGGACCGATTTTTTGTTGATTTGTTGTTGATTTTTACACAGAATTGTATGGCAAAACAACGTTTGCCGGGGCAGCTAGTATATTATACATATATTGAGCACAGAGTAACTATGACTTTGGTATCAATTCTACGTGCACAGCTGAACTTAACTAAAAATGATAACAACAATGGACTATGTTGATTCATTAGCTATTTCGTTGTGCACATTTTTATTAAATAAAGGTGTTAGTCTAGAATTTACAATTTTCTAATAAAAAAGTTCTGTTAACACTACCGAATTGTATTATGAACACTATCAATTATCATTTTTAGTTAAGTTTAATTGTGCGCGTAGAATCAGTACCATTAGCTGCTCGTAATATCCCTTAGCTGGCTATTATAGCACCCTGAGCAGAAAATGGGGTGGTGACACTTATATTCGTTATCGTCACCACACTGATTCGAGAATAGCAAATGTATTCATCATTCATCACCTATGGCAATTCTTTAAACGGACAAAAACCGGTTGGATTAAGCAATACAACTATAAACGATTAATCGGTATAATATCGATATAGCAAGGTACAAACTACAAACAATTAGATTACAATAAACAATGTAGAGTGTCAACGTTTCTTGTCAATTGTTTTGTCTGTATAGTGTTGGGCTACACTGCTAGCGAGCCGTGTAAGATGACAATCTGCAGGAAGCAAGGAATTGTAAAAGTCAGAAAAAGCCAAGTAATAGCGAAGAGCTATTCCTCGATTCGATTCGACGATCTCTTATAGAGGCAACTTGCATTACTTTGGGTAGTTTTAATGGATATTTAATTTATAAATGAAATTGTTTAAAAACTCGGAGCTCATGAGAGCTCCGAGTTGCTCCGAAAATGATTTCGGTCACACGCCATTGTTTGTCAGTAAAACCAACGTATAAAATGTTTAGCGCTGGTTGTTTTCATACAAACTTGATAACTTAGATATAATTTTTTTTGATGGCCCTCATGGTCTTGGTGTTTCATGTAACAGACTGCTGTTCACTAGGTCGTGGGTTTGATTCCCGGACGTTAGAATAATTTGTGTGATATTTATAATTGTCATGCAAATGTTTGTGTTGTATTTGGGTGTTTACTATGTATGGTACACATAACAACACGAGCATATAAGCTTAGCTTGGGACCAAAGGACGTCGTGTGAAGTGTCCATTTAATAAAAAATTAAATTAAATACTAGCTGTACCCGCGACATCGTTATAGAATAGTGATTTTAAATAAAATTTTGATTTGCGTTATGGAGCAATAACAGTGGTTTCATTGGTCGTAAGCTGATGTTGAGTAGCCAATATGCTGCCTTGATAAATGTACCTAATCACAAACATAAACAGAGTTTTCAACCCCAGTAGTTCAATAGGGCATTGTGTGAAATGTCCATGAATATTTATTTATTTATTAACTCGAAACATTTTTCAGTTATAGCCGGCGGTAAAAATTAGCCAAATTCCACTGCAACATGCAGAGTTGTAGCACCCACCCCAAATATGTAATGGAATACGGGCAGGAGAATGATAAGTTTTATTTCATGTATAGATGAAAACACAATTTTTATTCGCTAATATCTACTACTAGTAAGACCACACCCTGTTTTTACATTTGACATGTATTTAGGCGGGAAGCGACTCGCCTTGTTAGCGTTCGCCATGTTGTTTTTTTTCTTTTGTTAGCGTTTACACATTGTCTAGGCGGCGTTTACAAGTCGGTGTTAATTTTTCAATGTTTTGATTACTAATATATATAATGGCGAGCTTACACAACGTATTTACATAGAATTTTATCGAGTTTATGTGAAATAAACAATATTTGTATTTGTTTGAAATAATCTCTACATATCTTAACTTACCTACGAGTATGTTTACTTATTATGAAACAAAGTCGTTATTTTTGTATATATTATGTCTCTATGTGAGCTTATATCATCAAAATAGGCAATGGATTTTTATGCGGTTTTCTTAATAGATTCAAGAGGATGGCTTTTTTGTATAATTTGTTAAAGTTTGGTTTATTTACCTACTCCAAGCATTTCATTTTTTAGTTTAGTTTAGTTTAGCTGTGCATGTAGATTTGGTACCATAGTCTTTCAGTTCTACATATATAGAAAGATCCCTTTTGTTCTGAGAAAAGAGCAAAAGAAAAAAAAATATAGAAAGATATAGGTACCTACAGTAAAACTGAATGTAAAGAAAATAAGTAGCTACCTACCTATTTATCAAAGAAAACTTACCATAACTAAACTCTATGTTTGTGGTTCCAGCACAAGAATATAGATGTCACCACCATACTTACGAGTATTTATACTTTTTCAGTAAGCTGCAGCTTACTGCAGCTTACAGCTACTAGCTACCTTAGTAGCTAGTAGTCTATCTCCACTAATTTAAATTGTCATGCGTTGTCCCATGAAAACTCTTACAAAACTATAAAACTAATATTTCCATAGAAGTTTAATGTATTAGTGGCGTCTTTGTACTTTTGGACAGATACCGTGAAGAATATCCCTAAAATAAATAATTAACATGTAGTACAACCTAAATAAATTAGGCATGGTACCGATTCTACGTTCGCAACTTAACTTTACTAAAAATGGGAAATTGATAGTGTCAATAACACAATTCGGTAATGTTAACTGAACTTTTTTATTAGAAAATCTGTGTTAGATAGACTAACGATTTTAATTAATAAAAATGTGTACAACAAAATATAAGCTATAAGCTAATATATAAGCTATATAAAATATAAGCTTTTTAATAGTGTTATTTAACTGGATATTTTGTTTTCTTGTATGTATGTATTGTATATCTTTATTTATATGTGTATGTATTAGTATGTGTATTGTTTATGTATTATATTATTGTATGTAAGTGTATCAGTAGTTGTTAGGATGTGCACCACAAGTAGCCCTCTCCAAAGCAATCATATCCACCAAAAGGTTGTCTGGAAGAGATCGCAAACTGCGATAAGACCGCCTATTGTACTTACCGTGTTCTTGTAATCCTTAAACTTCTGTATAACTTTATGGTGTGCAATAAAGAGTAAGTATTCTATTCTATTCTATTGTTTTCATTTTTTGGTTAAGTTCAGTTATGCACGTAGAGTTGGTACAAAAGTCATAGTTACTCTGTGCTTAGGTAATATAAAAAAAATAAGTTTAAAATAAAAGTAAAAAAAAGCAAGGCCATAGATTTATTATAATTCAATTTAAAATTAAAACTTAATAATAACGACTTCATTACGCACATATAAAGTTATATCATAGTTTCGTAAAAAATGCAGCCCAAGTTGATATTCGATCAATAATTCAACATGGTTTCCAAGTCTATCAGTATAATAATTCTGTCAAGGTTTAATTGAAATTCTGTACAAAGCGAACCGCAGTATTATTGATACATTATGAGCGCGCAAAAGAGCCATAGAAGCAATTTACAACTGAATTACAAATCTCTACTTGGCCCTACTAAATACACAGACAGGTTAAATCAATTGTCATACATCCATCTCAGTCCACTTAAACAAGATTAAGTAAGTTAAAAAGAGACAAAACATACAAAATATGTTGTCGTGCAATGAAACGCGAATGGTTAACGCCTACAAAACCAAATGGGGTAGGGTAAAAAGCTTGTTTGTTCGAGGGCGTGTCCCCCAAACGAAATGAGGGGCGCAGTCGTACGGCCACCGCCGCCGGGAGCAGTGCGCGTGTCATTATCAACTGACATTTCAATCTGACAGATCTGAATGTCCATCACGCATCCTTTGCTTAAAAAAAACTAGTGCGGTATTAACAATAAATTTTTATGCTACATATTACAAGAGAACGCTTGTTTTTAAACATTTTTATAAACATTTATTGTGTTTGTGATGTATAACTGTATAAATTAACTTCAGTGAAAATGGCATTTGAAGATCGTTGCAGTCCAAACCAAGCGAACAGTCCAGGCCCTGTTGATGGAAGAGTACCAGCTCCTCATTCAAATCCAATAAGTTATTGCCATCAAAGTCAATATACTTGCACAACAATCGATTCAAGATATGAACGAAATTCACCAAATATGACAATAGTCAAAGTACAACCGAATTCACCACCACCGAGTCCAGATAACCAAAATGACATAGACAATTTCCAAAATTACTACAGACCGGAAACACCGGATATTAAACCACAGATTAATCAAGATGAGAGATTTGATATGGACAAAAGAAATCAACGACAACCTTCTACTCCGATCGCATTTTCAATTAGCAACATATTACATCCAGAGTTTGGATTAAACGCTTTGAGAAAAACAAATAAAATTGAAGGTCCTAAACCTGTTGGACCGAATCACAGTATTTTATACAAACCTTACGATTTATCGAAACCAAATGAGTATCAAAAATATAGTTTTGATTATTTAAAGTCTAAAGAGAGTGATTTTAGTTCTTTGCCGCCTTTGGGAGGTTTAAGACAGACTGTATCTCAGATTGGAGAGAATGTAAATAAAGAAAGGGAGATACCTAAGGTTATAGAAGCTCAGAAAAGACCTGACTCAGCGAGTTCCATTGTTTCTTCGACTTCCAGTGGAGCTCCTTCAACTTGTGGTAGCGCAGACACTAATAGCCAGTCGGGAAATGGAGCTGTATGGCCTGCTTGGGTGTATTGCACAAGATACAGTGACAGACCTAGTTCCGGTAAGTATTTTAATTCCTTTTTTAAAAACCAGTGATTTATTTAGAAAACCGAAACAGTTATCGAAGTAATTTTGTTTTTTTTATTTATATATGTGGGATATTTAGTTTTTTCTGTTGGTATGTAGCAGATTTATTTTTATTAAAGTTTATCGACGGTAAATGTTGGTTTGCAGACTTTTACGGTGCAAACGTTAATGTTTTAAGTAGGCGTAAATAAGTTGGTTTTCCTAACAACTAGTCTTTAAAAAGGGTGTGTCAATAGTTAGAACTAGGACGTGTGTTTTTGTAAGTAAATTATTATTGATAAAGTATTCGGCTGCGTCAGTAAGTATGTACCATTGTTTTTATTCACAATTCAAAAACATCTCGATGGATTTACATTATTAAAGCAAGCAGACAATTAAATAGTGAGTTTTAAGAAAGTTCTGTGTGCAATTGCTAAAGATTTATTATATAAGTAAGGTTTAATTTTTAAAATTTAATTAGTGTAAATGGCAAAGGGTTTAAGCTGTGAAGCATCCGCAAATAAAAAGTGTAGGCATAATTATTTTTTATTATTCGCGCGCACTCGATATCTAAAAATGTTTTAAGTTCGCTTTTATAACATGACAGAATGTTACTGGCCAGTGTCAAAAGACAAAAAAAAAAGTTTTTTTCTTTATTTTGTTGACATGTTCATAGAGAATTTATTCAATAGTTTTTTTTTTATATATTCAAAGCATTGTTGTTTTTATTTCATTGCATCTTTATTTAGGTGTATAATATGTTTAGATACAGAATAACTGTTAAATTATTCATGTAAAAATATTTGAATATATAAATATTTTGACAAAGGTACCTACTAACATTAGTTTATATGAATGTTTTATCGGCTGTTGTGGCATTATGGTTAATGCTCTAGCTTTTTTTTTCTTTTTGTTAGGTACCTACCTAAACGTCCTATTATTGGGCACCATATTGTGAATATGCTTTCAATCTTGAAGACACGAAACTTTAGCCTAGCTAGAACGTACTGCAGTGGTCAAATCAGGCTCTCTCCGTCCACTGTTGGACATAACCCCATAGAACGCCACAACGCGCGGTCCTGTGGTCTAATAAAAATAATAATATGGTATTCAAGTGACATGTAGTTTTCGCAAACTATTAACGTCACTTTACAAACAATAAAACAAGTAGGTACTTATTCAATTTTAAAAAGAGAAAACCTGGAAAAAATGGTATAAATTAACCTGTAGTGTATACACACTACAGGAATGTATTTCATGCACACATATATATATGTAAGTGGCTTCAAGCCGGCTGAATGATGGAGCCATAGACACACCGTTTGGTAAATCTGTGTTCGGGATAGTATTTGGTCTACTTATGCTAACGACTTGTTCGTTTCGGTTTAGTTTGGTGGTTACGTCGCATTAATTCAATTTTATTATGTAAAATGAAATTCGTTAAATTGAGTAAACATTACTACTCAAATTAAATTATTAAAAAAAAAAAGTTTTTCAAGCCGTCGGCATTTGTGTTATTTTTGTGATAAAGATTGCCTGATAGCAGAATTTTAAGAGATATGAATTAAACTTAGAATATCTTAGATATATTTTTCTTTATAATTTATGTTATTATCTAATCCCAAACTGAGCATGAATGTTATCAATACTAATATTATAAAGCTGAATAGATTGTTTGTTTGTTAATCCTAGGAACTATTGGTTCGATTTCTTTTTGTGTTGGATAGTAGTGAGCTTATATAGCCTATAGCTAGCAGCTATAGGAAGGCTAGAGGCTATATAAGCTCACGCTGCAACGAACGGGAGTGAAGCATATGTGAAAAATGTGGCAAAAATGGGAAGAAACTTCTAGGTAAATTCCACGCGTGCGAAGTCTCAGGCGACAGCTAGTGTACCTATCATAAACTAATAATAATAAATAAATAAATAAATATTCATGGACATTTCACACAACGTCCTCTGGTCCCAAGCTAAGCTTATTATGCTTGTGTTATGGGTACCAGAATACGGATATAATACATAAACTACATTTTTCTTTTGTAAATACATACTTATAATACATAGTAAACACCCAGACACAAGTACCTACAAACATTTGTGTGACATTTATAGATATCATACAAATGATTGTCCCAAGCGGGAATCGAACCCGCGACCTCGTGATCGGCAGTCCATTACATAAACCACTGCACCACGAAGCCCGTCATAATAACAATGTTGATACAGACAGATGTATTGTATTTGTATTTATTTATACAATATTTTATTTATTTATTGTATTTTTTTGAATAAAATTTTTATTCAATGTATTTGTAATGAGATTACAAGATCTTTATTGTAATTTAATGTTGGTTTTGAGTTTTATATAGAAAAGCGATATAAATGTAGTTACTTACATGGCGGTAGGCAGAGAATATAAAATGCCATCTTCCGCTGCTCGTTTGTTTGTCGGAATTTAGACCGGCTTCATCGATTTTCACTTGTAGATAGCTGATTTAAGGTTAAAGAAGAATTTATTTTCTCAAAAGAACAATACAGTTCACTTATATGAGATAGGTAGTAAATTAAATTTATAGTATTACATTTCGCCTGGAGGCAAAGCATGCAAGTACACTTATATACATATTACATCATTATAAAAAACATAAATAACTAATTCGCCAGATGGGCAGTTAACAATAGTTTATACAAATCAGCTTACAAAATTCGCTAAAAATACGGACTAATAAATATTAATACATTATATTTAATTGACGGGATTATTTTATCATTTACACTCAATCTGACATGGCAAATTAAATTGAAATATTATGATATTTAGTGAGCGTAAACAGATGGCAAACAATTCCAGGTATACCCACATTATGCGTATGCGGCACTCAATTGGTTTCATCGCAACATGCCAATCCCAGTGTACCCATTTTATGTCTGTAACTTCGCTTTGTTAATTTGATTTTACAAAAATAATTAGGGCTCCGTTACAGTAATAAGAAACTTTTCTACAGGCTAGACTGGTTTGCGCGGTATATACATCCATGTGGTGAGGGATCAAGAATACAACTGTCACCACGCCATTCCCTTAGTGCTGTAAAACACAACTAAAGGATAATATAAGCAGATGACATCCCTTTGAGATACGGCAAACCAGAAACTAAATCTTATATCAACACGCCCGGGCATATAGTGGACCAAACACCCTCCTGACGCAGAGCAGACCCGTTGCCAACAGTGGCAGTAAGACAATAATAAGCTGAGAGAAGGAAGAAGTCACAGGATACAGCTAGTTATTTTCATGATAGCTAATTTAAATACAAAAACAAACAGTAATTTTCATTCACAATAAACCGTTGACATTTCGTGTCGTCAAGATGGCGGCTGACAGCTGTCAAGTCGACACTTTACGCGGGTAAAATGTAAGCGAGTAATATGAACTTCTGCTTTTATACAATTTTCTAATAACAATGGGGATAATTTAAGAAGATACCAAAATAGCTTCGTGCATTTTTCTACGTACGAAGTTTTCATTGTTTCTTTAGATTGAATGGCTAGAGCTCTATTTTTTAAGTAGGTATATGTTTTTTCAATATATAATCTAGGATCGCATAAACTCAGAAACGCGATTGAAAAAAGTTTTCTCGATTGAAAATCTTAGCGAAACAACCTCTCTCATTTTTTATTTTTTTCATTTGTCGGTCTTTTATCGCGTATTATGTATTTGTTTACTCTTACGTTTAAAATACTCTCACTCAAGCAGTAGTTTTAAAAATATTGTAAAAACGGGGAAAATTTCCTAAATTTTACGCGGACGGAGTCGAGGGCAACATATAGGAATAATATTAATTAATATTTTGAGTCTATTATACAGTTTTTATATTAAGAAAGGTCACTAATAGTCCGGTCAAATTAGACAAAAAAATAAGAGTAAAGTTACCGTAAAGTTAGTAGTAATTCCCACCAAGCTGAAAATCAATAAGATTGTTTAAAATATCATTAAAAACAAAATTTGAAAGTTCCCCATCTTTCCCCTGTAAGGAAAAAAAATTATTCAAGTTCAAAGGTAAAAAAATGAGGTTTTCGCGATTTTCAGCAAAACGGTAAGTTTTATCATAAAAATACTTCAGACAAAAATTGTAGATCATAAAATTATCTACAAAAAAATTATTAATACTTTTTTCTCTACGAGCCACCGTTTTTGAGATATAACGATTCAAAAAGTTGTAAAAGTTGTAATCGTCATAATATGCACAAGTTTCCTCGCCACCTATTAGGTAGTGTACTTAGCGCGTTTTTTTTAACGTGGTTTCCTCAGTAGGCCTATTCCACGGGTCAGTTTTATTTATTTATTTACACTTTATGCTTAAACTATGCAAAGGCGGTCTTAATGCCTAAGGCATTTTCTACCAGTCAACCATAGGGTGGTGCAGAAAAAGGGAAGAAGTGTAACAAATAAAGCTAGATTATCAAAGATTATAGTTGTTAAAGACTTATTGTCATAGATAAATCCTATAAAGAATACATTACATACACATACATAGAGATACACGTAAATCAATACAATTAAACAGATACATACATGTCATACATACATACACAGATATATACGCACATTACACATACCATAAATACATATAATACAGGTACTTAAATACAGATAGATAGTAGTATAGTAGCTTCATAGACTCAGATGTGGATGCAGCTAAACGTGAGGTTGTGTCGATATACGGAGATAGTGCTCACGTATCTTACGCTTAAACGCTTTACGGGAGGTGCACATCCTGATTTCCGGCGGAAGAGTATTCCAGAGAATAATGGAGCGAACAAAGAAAGAAGAATGAACGAGGCATGAGCTATGAGGTGGGCAGGTGAGCAAGAGATTGTCAGAAGATCGAAGATTTCGGTCGTGGGTTGAGCCTAAAAATTGAAAATGTGACGATAGATACGTAGGAGCAGTGGGAGAGTAGAGAATAGTGAAGAGAGTGTTCAGCGCACGCATTTCACGTCGCTGTCGTATAGGTAGCCATGACAGCTTTTTTCGGAAGTGAGAAACATGATCATATTTGCGGAGATTGTAAACGAATCGAATGCAATTATTGAGAAGTCGGTCAAGTTTGTTGAGTAGATCTGCATTCAGGTCGAGATAGCATACATCACCATAGTCGATAACAGGAAGAACTAATGACTGCACAAGCATTGCCTTAGTGTCTGTTGGAAGAAAATTTTTCAGGCGATATAGAATCCTTAAGATCCCCGTTATTTTAGCGCATATGTTGGAGATTTGAGGCTGCCAGTTTAATGTGCTGTCTAAGTGCAGTCCAAGATCCTTAACCGAGTCACTGATCGGTATAATTGTATCGTTGAAGAAGATCGGTGGCAGCGAGTTCAAGTCAATCTTATGAATCATTCGACGACTGGAGATGATTATAGCCAGTTTTGATCCTGTTTGATTTGAAACTATTGAAAAATAATGGATATTAGCAGATTGCAAGGATAAAAGCAATTTAAGTTAAAAAAAGTAGTGAAATTTAATCGTCTGAGTCGTAACTTTCAAAATCTTCTTCTTGATCTTCTTTAACTTAAATATAAAACTTAATAATAAAAACAACTATTGGTGTATTTTAATCAATTAGCTATTTTGGTATGCACATTAAAATCTTTAATTTGTAATTTACAGATATTCTAAAGTTTAGTTGTGCACATAGAATCGGTACCACTATCAATATTTTATGTTTTAGTTTAGTAGCGTCGGTAGAATCGGTACCATTGTCACATGAACAATTTAAAAATAAAATATCTACATAAATAGTTTTAAATTGCATGTTTGTGTGTTCCCAGCAAATACAATATAAGTAATTTGCGGTAATATGTAGTTTAAAAGTGAAAATACTTTTATTAAGTTTGTAACATAATTTTCTTCAACAGCGTGGCATATCGGTAGTGAAACTTGTGTTTAGGTTACTTTTAACTACACTGTAATGCACACATGCCTTAATATTCGGGCATCACAACATTCTATTTGTTGTATTTCATGTAATTAACTCATTTATCATAATTTCTAAGTCAATAAACACAAAAACACCTTTCAAAAAGGTGGTAAGGAAATCCGGTTTAAATTCAATATCCGGTCAAATACCTCACTATTATAATAAAAAAATCTATAAATTTGAATTAAGAATTCGCTAATTGAAATAAAAAACGTCAAGTTATTTTTTTTATCGATCGGTCAAGCATATGGGAAGTATTATCGTTGCCTGTTAAAGAAACATCGGTTATTTGAGTATCTATGGTATGTTAAAATCTTAATAGTTTTTTTTTGTCTTCCTTTATAAAGGGATAGGGATGTGCGTACTTTTATTAAAATATGAATATTTTTTAATTTGTGTATGTATTTAAGTATCAATACATTTTTTTTTAAATCTCTCTTACCTACTTATAAATTGGCCTCACTTGGGTACGTACAACTTTATATAACAATACTTTTTTTTGTTTTGCATTACAATAAAAATATTGTTCTTTATGCGACGATTTAGTTATCAAATTAATCAAAAGTAAATGTCTAATAAGTACAACAGAATTATAAAGAAGAAATTTTGATAAAATGTTTGAGTTGGCTGTATGAACTACACCATGGCCTATTCTAATCTCTGGTATTTTTGTTTATTCTTTTTAGGGTTCCGTACCCAAAGGGTAAAAACGGGACCCTATTACTGAGACTTCGCTGTCCGTCCGTCCGTCCGTCCGTCTGTCACCAGGCTGTATCTCAAGAACGGTGATAGCTAGAGAGTTGAAATTTTCACAGATGATGTATTTCTATTGCCGCTATAACAACAAATACTAAAAATAAAATAAAATAAATATTTAAGGGGGGCTCCCATACAACAAACATGATTTTTAGGGTTCCGTACCCAGTATCTCAAGAACGGTGATAGCTAGAGAGTTGAAATTTTCACAGATGATGTATTTCTATTGCCGCTATAACAACAAATACTAAAAATAAAATAAAATAAATATTTAAGGGGGGCTCCCATACAACAAACATGATTTTTAGGGTTCCGTACCCAGTATCTCAAGAACGGTGATAGCTAGAGAGTTGAAATTTTCACCGATGATGTATTTCTATTGCCGCTATAACAACAAATACTAAAAATAAAATAAAATAAATATTTAAGGGGGGCTCCCATACAACAAACATGATTTTTTTACCGTTTCTTGCTCGATACTAATAACGTTGCCTTATGTTCCATAGATAATGGTACGGAACCCTTCGTGCGCGAGTCCGACTCGCACTTGACCAATTATTTTTATCATGGCTTCAGGCACAGATATTTCATTAATGTCGACCAAGTATCTACTCCGCTTAAATGCTATAGAATGTTATTAACAACTAAAGCTTCCACACCGGTGCTCTGTCGTTGTCCTCATTACATTAAAAAGTCTTTGACAACATAATTACAGAGAGCCAATTATCTGTAACGACATCTTTTTGTTAAATCAAGCTTTATTAACGATAAAATTAAAGTTTAAATTCGCTGAATCGATTACAAATATTACCATTGACAAATCATTTTTTTTATTATAATCATTGACTTCAATATTACTCATAGGTGGCGCTACTTTTAAATAGCTATAAGAATTTGAATCTTTAATCCTTGTGTTACAGTTTTGATTTCGGTTTTTATTAAAAACCAATGGTAAATGTAATTTTGTGGATTTAACAGGTGAAGTAATGAAACAATTTACGTTCAATTATTCGTGCAATTATTTTTTTTATGCATCCGCCATTTTGTTGCAAGTAAACGCGGCACGCCCAGTAGCATTTAAGGTGTGATTGCACTGCGGTATAATTATTTTTAATAACGTGGCGACGAAGACAAAATATAGGTAATGAGTTTTATACTCGTTATAAAAGTGTGAAAATGTTTATAAATTGCCAAAATTTTGTTTATTTATTATGTATTGTTTAATAAATTTCAAAGAAGGACGTCAAGTTAATAATTAAAAATGACATATTTTTTTTGTTGAATTGAATATTTATATAGCTAAAGTGAAGGTACAAGATACATAGGTACTGTATTTTTTAACTTTATATATATGTCGGCTAGGCGTAAAGGACATGGGTTTTAAAAGAATATTAAAGTGTTTATAACCAATTTGTAGGTATACGAAATTAGTTCTTGATTTACTTATGCCCAATTAGTTAGTTAAATCTCATTTAGATTAGTATCTGATTAATGTCGAGATATTAACTAAGAATATGCCCTAAAGATATTGAAGATTACATAACTCTTATCATGGCCGTAATGTTAAGATTGTATTATGTCGCAACTCCCCCACTACCCCCACTCGCAAGTTGCTTTAAATACGATAGGCGAACGTGGCTGAGGTTCAGTATCATTCGAGAATTCGTGCTGTATACATCACGGCGTATTAGTGTGTGTGTAGAAGTTGGTATTGTACGAGTCGTCGCGCTGCTCAATCTCCGACGTATCGGCATTGAGCTGGTCCTTATAGGCGTCGGCGCGGCGTGTATCTGTGTGCACGTGTGTACGTGTATTGTGTAAAGTCGTCATGCACGTGTTTGCGCGTACATGTATTCCTCATTGTGTGAACGTAGTGATGATTCTTCGTTGCGAGGCTTGGGCACTGGCTATAAGGGGTTGATGTGGAGGCCAGTTATCCTTATAAGTGTGCAAGAGTATGATAGATTGAGGTGTGAATATCGGTAAGACAGTTCTTACGCTATGTGCTCGGATTCCTGTTCAGGCCTCTGGTCTATTCTCCGACATATATTTATTAAATTTTGTATAGCTGTTTATATTTACTTGTATATTTACTTACTATTTTACTCACAAACTACTGAATAGATTTTAATGAGTCCTTATTCCAATATAGCGTACGTATACATCACGCTTAAAGTTAAGACCTACGACAGTACGTATATGCGGAAGTTTAACCTTGAACATTGGCCAGTAAAAGTGAATAGTTTTGTGCTGTTTGCTATCGGATTGGGTTTTGACAATGGTACTAATTCTACGCGCACAACTAAACTAAACTAAAAAATGAATTTTGATAGTGTGAACAACACAATCCGGCAATGTTAACTCAACTTTCTTGTTATAAAAACTGTGTATAGACTAAAGATTATATGTAATTAAGATAAATGTGCACAACAAAATAGCCAAATAATCAAAAGACAGCAATCGTTGTATTTCATTTATAGTCAAGTTCAGTTATGCACATACATGTTACAATTGACGCCAATTCTAGTGCCTTAAAAACTTATAAAATGAAATCTACTGTTTGCATTCTGACTAATTGGCTATGTAGTTGTATTTACACATTAATATTATGAAAATCGTTTTAATACGGAAGTATTAAATGTTTTTACTTTCCTCTTATGATTATGTCCAATATATTAATGTCCAAATAAATGTATTCACCTTAATGTTACAAACACAATTAGCAATTAATCAATTAACTAACTTAAATGTTTTTTAGCTTGGCCATTACTGAGAAATCGTTATACGACTCAGGGGCGTAGCTACCGCCGTATCAGGCGTATCAATTATATGGGGCCCCGGGCCACGGGGGCCCCCAACGTAACAGTAATTAATAAATACTTCCCAAATTTATTATTATTTCAGAAATGACAAATATATTTAAACATATATTTTCAGTATACAAAATATATTTTGTCATGGTGCTCAAGTAAGAGCTATCTACAAAATGAAAATAATTAAAAAAATAGTCAACATCCTTATTATGATGAATAAATATTTCTATCAATTTCATGCACACATTTTTTTTCCTTTGTAAGAAATTTTTACCCATCATAAGGGTCCCCAAATAAATTTTTATACGGGGCCCCACCAAGGCAAGCTACGCCACTGATACGACTCGTATGTTATTGAATATCGGTTTAGTTTAGGCGTTTGAGCGTAAAAAACCTGTTTTAGTTCCGTACGTATTTAATGAAATAAAAACTTTACCTACTCTTGTAATGAAACAAAAAAAGTGAAAGAAAGTTTAATTTATTGGTCCCTGAATCACTATTGTCCCTAAATCACTGCTGTCACTATGAAGAAAACTGCACAAACAAATAAAGTACTTTAAAAGTCACTCCACTCGCGAGTTACGAAAGAAAAGGGAAAAAGAAAACACTTAGTTCTCCGTGGAAGAGTTGGCCGTGCTTTGACGGCCGCAACAGGAGACCGGTCACCAGGTCAGGACTGTCCCTCCAAGTCCGGTAGGTGGAATCTGTATAATAATATACTTGAGTTTATAAATTATTTTAGGCCTGGTCGGCGAACTCGGCGACTCCAATTATTAGATGAGATCTTGGATCACACTTAGGCGTAAAAGATTTTCAGATAATCTTGCCAGCAACTACCACTCGATCCTCGACCCAGACCAAACTCGAACTGTCGCCTTCTCTATTTTTTTTTACGTTCCAAACTTCCATCTATAAATTTAAATAATTTAAAAATAAACATCGATACTAGAATATTCTAGCAATCAGCCAGCATCCTAGGCAAAATGATTCATAGTACTTAGAAACTCCGTAGTTTTACATAGAGTAAAGAAATAACATTAAATTTATGACAATTGACAAACATCAAAATTTTGACATGTTTACTTAAACATATTAAATATATTTCACTACATATCAATTATCAATCCAGGATATGTACAAGGATATTAGAAAACGAATAATTGCAAAATAAATAAAGAATAAACGTAAAAGGAATTATGTAAAGTTAATAAAGATATTATGGAAATGTCACCATGGACGGTATCAGGTACAATATTAATTCATGAGAACAAATCATATTTATTCTGGAATTAAAACAATTATAAAGTTACAAGCGTTTCATTTATGAGAAGAAATAGATTTATCGTATCCTTACATTTCCCCAACAACCCGGCAAAAAAATTAAAATGTCCTCACAACATTTTGATTTTTTTTTTTTAGAAGAAATACCTATCAGCAGGCTTAGCATACCTAGCAGTAGGCCTAGTTTACCTCATAGCTCCGATGGCTACAAGATCCTAAGAGACAAATAGAAAAATTACAGACACCTAGGGTCTTTATGTAGTAAGTACTCCCCTTAAAGCTTGGTATAACAAATAGTGACACGTTAAAGGTTAATGGCTATCACATTCATTATTCATCTTTCATACCTATAATAATATTTAAAGATAGATATATATTTATATACTGCATACATCACCATTCAAAAACAAGCGAGGTAGTTACTCACATCCAATGGCAACTACACTCTAACCATACCTGAACCGCCTGCACTATATTGTAAACCTATACCTAAAGTAAGTCTAAATATAATGGCCCTATAACGTCCATAAAAGAAATACCAAAAAAAAATATAATATGTAAGGATAAGATAAAATTGGTTCAGTATATTAAGGCAATCATTGTACATATCCCTTCGCAACTAAAATTAACTAAGTATTAAATTTAGGAACAACAGCATCGATACCTATTTAGAGCTTGAAAGTTAGTGACATCTGTCCACTAGAGTTAATTTTAAAGAAATTTGAAAACATACCTTTTTAGCTTTATTATATACTTAGATGTGGACAGATCTCATAGTTACAAGCTCCCTCTCTCCATTACTTATCTGTAAAACACAATAAGTTAAAGTACATTTTTACTAATATAAAATTAACAGAAAAATTTGATAAAAAAAAAAAAAAATTACACATGAGTATTATAAAAGTAAAAGTAGTTACAGAGTTACAATTTTAAGTCCTTAATATGCCATTTTGACTTTTCACCTTTACTGTCCTGCAATATATAGACGAGTGGAGATAGTTTTTCTACAACTGTGCATTTGATAAATTTTGGTGCTAATTTTGCACTGAAATAGAATCCTGCCATGTCTCACAGGTTAAGGTATTTAGTTCAAACTGCGATTTATAAGTTGTAGCGTAGTATTTTATTACTTTTCGCTGCAAAACCGCACAAGCTGCACAGTCACACAACAGACTTCTCCCCTGCCAGATTACCACCGGACAGTTAAGATTAGAGTCTGAAATTACAAAAGAAAATATCTATTTCAAAATAATATTTATCGACACAATGTTATTAATAGAATGATAGATGAGAGTTAAACAAATTAAAAATGTCAAATACGATGCCAAAAAAATAACACCAGGCTTGAGCAAGCCGAAATTTGGAATTTTGAGAGTTGGGGTGAGTTCACCCAGTTGAGGCGCCACTGTAATGAAACAAAAAAAGTGAAAGAAAGTTTAATTTATTGGTCCCTGAATCACTATTGTCCCTAAATCACTGCTGTCACTATGAAGAAAACTGCACAAACAAATAAAGTACTTTAAAAGTCACTCCACTCGCGAGTTACGAAAGAAAAGGGAAAAAGAAAACACTTAGTTCTCCGTGGAAGAGTTGGCCGTGCTTTGACGGCCGCAACAGGAGACCGGTCACCAGGTCAGGACTGTCCCTCCAAGTCCGGTAGGTGGAATCTGTATAATAATATACTTGAGTTTATAAATTATTTTAGGCCTGGTCGGCGAACTCGGCGACTCCAATTATTAGATGAGATCTTGGATCACACTTAGGCGTAAAAGATTTTCAGATAATCTTGCCAGCAACTACCACTCGATCCTCGACCCAGACCAAACTCGAACTGTCGCCTTCTCTATTTTTTTTTACGTTCCAAACTTCCATCTATAAATTTAAATAATTTAAAAATAAACATCGATACTAGAATATTCTAGCAATCAGCCAGCATCCTAGGCAAAATGATTCATAGTACTTAGAAACTCCGTAGTTTTACATAGAGTAAAGAAATAACATTAAATTTATGACAATTGACAAACATCAAAATTTTGACATGTTTACTTAAACATATTAAATATATTTCACTACATATCAATTATCAATCCAGGATATGTACAAGGATATTAGAAAACGAATAATTGCAAAATAAATAAAGAATAAACGTAAAAGGAATTATGTAAAGTTAATAAAGATATTATGGAAATGTCACCATGGACGGTATCAGGTACAATATTAATTCATGAGAACAAATCATATTTATTCTGGAATTAAAACAATTATAAAGTTACAAGCGTTTCATTTATGAGAAGAAATAGATTTATCGTATCCTTACACTCTGAGCCCTTTTATGTTGGGGAAAATGTTATAAATGAATAAGTATGTAATAATAATTGCGTGTCCGAATTTCGATCAGGGCTATTATTCTCTAATACTTACACGACTCATTAAACTTAAAACAAATATACGCGTCTAAGTCCGTAAAAAGTGGTTTTATTAAAGTTATTTTGTGATATATAAAGTTATATAAATAATTTTCACTGCTAGACTTTATCAGCGTAATCGTATAAGTATGTATCCATTTACAAAAAATATTATACGTATCCTTTTCGGATTCTGGTACCCATTAAACAAGCAATAAGCTTAGTTTAGGAATAGAGCACGTTGTGTGTAATGTCCATGAATGTTAATTTATTCATAATATGTAAAATAAATCTAATCCTTAAAGTAATAAGGTATAGGTGTAAAAGCTGTGGGTTTTTACTAGTACTTGTAATAATTATTCGTATACGGATCTCTAAAGTTACGAAGCGTGAAAAGCGAGTAAATTACTCAGTGAACCGTGGCCACTGAACGTCTTAAAATGGCGATATTACATAGTCTAAATACAGTTACGTCTCAAACAACAACAGATAATTACACGCATCGTACATACACACGTACAACTATACGCTATAAAACTACCTAATGGCTGTGACTTTGCACACATGGTTAAAATCACTAACACATTTAAAAAGTAGCCCATATCCTTTGACAGGTGCTAGGTTGTTTGTATACCAAACTTCATTTAAATAGTTCACTAGTTTTACTAAAACCAGCGTTATTTTCACAAAATATGTGTTGTATTTAGCAAAGCTTGAGCCTCCTAGGGTGTCAACTACATATTTTTAACATGCTTTTATTAATTGAGTATGAATCTACATATATAACGGAATTTTTGAAAGTGATTTTTACCCACTTGCTGTAGTCAGATTGATATTCGCCTTTCATTACCACTATTGTTGACGTATTATAAAGTAGATATACCTTTCTTTATTTAGCATTTTATTTTTCATCATATTACGAATTTATTTTTATCATATTAGATAAAGGTATTTTAAAATAGTTATTATAATATTTAACCCTTTAAGCTAACTAGCGTAAATGACATGTGATAGGAAGAGCCCAAATAACTCTGGAAGTCGTTAATTAATGAACGAAGGGTTAACCTATATGAGAAATAAGTTAATAAAGATTTACTAACAATTTTTTTTCACAAAAGATGGCATCATTTGTAATTAACGGTTAGTTGCTGACTGCTGACTCCATTTTCATCATTAATCCGAAATGATTCGATAATCACAAAGTATTTAATATTGCCTGTACACGTTTCATAAGTACCACTCATCTGCCTAATTAGTGCTGTAACTGCTTGCATCCAATTGATACAGGGAAAAACAGTGATGTATTTTACTTTTATCGATAAAATCTAAAATAAAATCAGAGATAAATAATAAGAGTAGGTAAGTACCTATTCTAAGATATTTTAGGCAACATTTTCTTGTCCCAAACTTAGCTATATTAATGTTTTTAAGACATTGCTTGCTTTCGAAGTGTCCTGTATCCAAAGGAAAAGAAAAATTTCTTGAACACTTTTTCTATATTATCGTTCTTTCAAAGCTCTCTTATTCGGGTTCCTCATTACTAATAACGGCAGTATCGAAAGCTCCTGGTGCTTGTTTAAAAGATAGATACTAGATATAATACATAAACTCCTTTTTTTTCGTATATTTTCTAACAAAATGGTCATACGCGGGATCGAACTTTCCACTTCTTAAATTCGTACATTGCATTTTTACTGTACTACGAAGCTAGCCACATAGTAACAAAGTAATTATGCCTACAATACCCAATATCACATAGACAACTTAAAATAACTTATTTATTGGTAATAACTATTTTGGTACAATATCGTATTATATAAACGTTTACTTTAATAACTTAGTTGTTTGTTTGTAACTATGTAAAGTGTTCTATACAATTACGTTATTAAGTAATTATATATTGAAACAATACTGTTTTTGATTACTAAATTGTTTGTTATTGAGGGTAATATGAATCAATTTAAATTTTACTACTGTTGCGATAGAGAAAAATGAAAATGGATAATTTTTATGTCACAATAAACAGACATACTGAAGTTAGTTATAAACGAACGGCAGTATGCTCGCAAACATAGTAAAGATTATTATGAAAATTTCGTTACAGTTTACATTGCTGCGTGGTAATAAATAAAGTTATATCAGTAATAAATACTGCAAAAGACAAAAAAATAAAATAAAATAAATGATCTTATAAAAATAAATATCCGAAAAAATTTTAACAACCCTAAAATGTCATTAAATGTTGCTTCAACTATTATTTAATGAATGAACAACAATTATTTTGTAAGTATAATTTGATCATACTTGGGTTTATCATTATTTTACTTCCACTAAAAATATCGATAAAAATTATTGACATCAGTACATCCCTAGCTAACAATACATCTTTACTTTTAATGGCTTTTACGATATAGGGCTATAACAAATACCAACTAAAGAATGGTTATTGAACAGAACCATATAAAGACTAGTCTGTTATGCCGGTTTTGTCTGGATTTTTGTACAAACAAAATGCAATTAAGATCGTTTCGGTACTTAATTTGGTTATAAATAGTAATTAATTAAGGAATAAAACAGATTTATTGTTTTGAAGAAATGTCAGTGCTTATAGAATGACAATAAAAATTAGTAATTTCTTTTAAATTCATTTATTTGCAGAAACATTAGCTTATGCTCTGTCTGTGTGGTGACGGATAAAAAATTGAATTGTCACCACCTCTTTTTCTTACCAGGGTACTGTGAAATACACAGTAGACCATAATCCCCAGGACACAGGCCTCCTTCACTTTGTGGAGGGGAGTGGGAGGGATTATGGTCTATTATGCTGACCATGCCTGTTGGTTCAGGGTTTATTTTCGAGATCCCGTCTCTCATAGCTGGCTTTTACAGCACCTTCTCACAGCTGTAAAAGATGACTTTATTAAAACCTACTAATCATCATACAAATATCATAAACATGAAGTTTGTAAGAATACTAAGAATGTATGGATGTTTTAATAGATTGTATGTAACAATGACTGTTGCTGACAAAAAAGTATAATGAACCTTTACAGCTATATAACGCATAGGCGTCATGCTAAATGGACCTGGTATCATCTAATAAGCTAGAACAATAATTTAATTTAATAAACAGCGTGCATATTATGAGTTTTTAATAATCATGCAAGTTCCAGGCCGTAGACTGCCTGTAATTTAGCCAATTACGTATTATGGCAGATATAAAACTTTTAGTTGAATATTTTTAGTTAGTAGTTAAACATTTAGTTGTACCTTCTCTTTAAACATATTAATCTATGTTCATAATACGAATTCATCAGGCAAATCAATTTACGACATAAGCTCCTGGAAATAAAAGCTCATAATACGGCCGCAGCACTTAATTATATCGATATGGATAAGTATTGATATCGCCAATGTCCCATCCCTACTTACTAAGAACAGGCCACCATGATAACAAGTTTTTGTTACTAAAGTATTTACTAATAACTTGATTTCGGTCGTTTAAAACTGATTGTTCTTGATACAATGTGTCGTTTGACGGTAGACAGTACTCCTAAGTAATAACGATTTATTGAAATATTTTCATTAACTTTCTACCATTAGGCTCTTTGTAAGCGAATTTTCAACTATCAAAAATTTTAATACATTTAATTAACGAATTTTGTCAATAGAAAACCTCTACATAACGTTCCCATCATATGACCTTTAATACCATTAATAGTAGGTGATTCAGTCACAACTATTTTTATCTTTATATAACAAATTTTAGACCTGTTTTACTGCCTTACTTTTATGAATTATTTGATATATTGAAAACATAATATATGACACGTCATATTGAGATAGCATTGTATTAACTCTGAGCTGACTTTTATAGAAAAAAATAACTAGCGCTGTTATGAAAACCGTATTTTTCGATACTACCCTTTCAGGACAATAATCCACAAAGAAAACCAGTCAAAGTTATAAATAGATACACAAAATCTATTCGCAACATTTTTTTATTCGTAATAAAATCTTGTAAAACGCGTTAGAAACAAAACACTGTTACGTAATAAAAACCACCCTTAAGTTCCCAATTCAAAAAATCAAAGTAAAAAAAATCAATTCGGAATTTGATCTAGGAAATCTTCACCTTCTTGCAATGTAATAGGATTCACATTACATTAGGGACTTCAAAAAATCCTTTGTTTTAAAACGAGCTGTTTTAGACTTTATCATGAGGGAAAAAGGTAATTTTTTCGTTGTAATATGGATACACGTGACATGAATGTAAAAACATAGATGTATTAAGGACGTGGGACATTAAAAAGATGGATATGGTGATTTCAATTCCTTTGAAATAAATTATATGTGTATTGGTGGGGCTGTTAGTCTGTTTGCAAAATGAAAACTAAGGGGAAAATTTACGTGTCGCGATGATGCACTCTGAAACGGTTAAACTTTTTTTTAATAAAATTTTGTGGGTATATCGGAGGCGAAGTTTCTACAAGGGTCAGATATTAAATATACACATTAAAAAAAACAGTGATCCAAATAAATTGTTTAAGTTATAGTTTTATTATGTACCTAATTTTATTGCAGTAATCCAATTTTAATATAATTCATGACCGCGCAAAGTGTTAAATATTTATAGAAAAATCATACATTTCATAGTACCAAAATCCATTTAAAATGATTGCTTAAAGATATTACCATTGACATTATAAACTTATAATTAATCTAATTAATGAGTTAAGCAATTAAGTGTTTTTAATTGCCTTTATATCGTTTAAACCAGTTATAATGTGTACATTATACTGTTTTACATCATAAAGAATCCATCTATTACTTACTTAGATCATAAAAAACATATATCAATAGCCTTCCGAACAGTTCAACGTCCAAATGCAATTTTAATTAAGCTGTATACTGCGTTTTCTAGTCTAGTGAAAATATAAAACCAGTTTTAGACTGTATAGATCGGACTATTGATATTTATATACGTAATCTTTCTTTCTTTCTTTCGTAACCCATCACACTGTTCATCCGTTAGGCTACCTAAAACATGGCCTTGTAATTTTTTTTGTACGTCTATGTGATTTTCCCTTTCGTGCCAAAAACTTTAATTTACTACGCCTAAGTTATGTTGCCAGCATTAGCTAAGCTGTTCTCTGGGAATTTATCTATCTATCCATATAGTTGTAATCTCAATAGTAATCTCAGGATCAGCAGAATTGTTTTTCACGGCACTTCCACGTGCAGACATTATTGGAAATATTGCCTACTTATTTTACAAAAAAAGGTCACCTATTTTTTATTTTTTTTATTTTCATGAAAATATAAATCGTTTTATTTTTTAAACGGATTTATTAGTCTTAATATTTTATGCAGAACAAGTTACAGAGTAAGTTGAATAATATTTTAAAACGTATTCCAAAGTTTTAAAATTCATACCATATCAATGACTACATACATCGTTGTAAAAATCAATTGACGCATTCCAGGGAGCCGTTACAACAAAATGTAAAATGTCGTTCGAAAATCTATTTGGAAAAGATTAAAAGATGAAACACGTTGAAAGAAAGTTAATGGTTTGAATTGTGATCTATAGATAGACAACATTATACATATTATAGGTATCATAACGGAACGGAAGTTTAAAATACTCTCTCGAAGTGGAGGGATCTGTGGGACGTTTGTGGTCTGGAGACAGAGGCGTATTTTGACGGCTTTCGCCGTCCTCAGACTGGCCGCCCAGGGCCATGGCCCCTATGGCCCTAGGGTGAATACGCCTCTGTCTGGAGAGGAGTCTATTAAGGAGGTGGTGGTAATATGGAACACCACTCCGTTTTTTACGTATTTAAAGAAATCTTTTTGAGTAATTATCACAATACCTACTGATTCTTTATATTTAAAAACTTATAAACTTTAATATTAAGAAGGAAGTTGGAATTGTTAGGTCGTAAAAAAATAGAAGAGCAATGCTCATACTAATAGAATACAGACAGGATCGTCTCTTAGCGTGTGTGAGTGCGATTTTGTGGATGCGTTCACACTGTTTCACATTAAAAATGTCTCTATATTCGTTCTTAGGCTCTAGCTCGACTATGTAGGTATGTACCATATTTAATCAAAATCGGTTCAGTAGTTTTACCGTGAAAGACCTACAGACCTACAGAAAGTATCTCTACTTTCGCAATAATGGTATGTATTCTAACGGTCTTATTCATAATGAATTATCGGAGGTTTAAACGGAGATTTTATCGGAGAGATAGTAAAGGTTTTAGCGTAAAAAGGCTAATAAGAATAACAAGTTTTGACAATTTTCGCGAAACTATTTTAGCGAACTTTTAAACCTCCGATAAGTCATTATGAATAAGACCGTAAGTAGTTTCGAGCAAATAATTATATTACAGCTTTTCATGATTTTCCATTTGCCATAAAATAATAGAATTATTAAATTCACTAGGTACATTTTTTTATCTATACTTATAATAAATCTGTAGAGAGGTCAATTCTGTACATGAAATTTATTTTCAAAATAACTATCAGGGCGTGATTAGTGATCGATACTGATGCCAAAAATGCAATCAGTAAAATTTTTGTCTGTCTGTCTGTCTGTCTGTTCGTCTGTATGTTCCTTATAGAAACAAAAACTACTCGACGGATTTTAACAAAACTTGGTACAATTATTCTTCATACTCCTGGGCAGGTTATAGTATACTTTTCATCACGCTACAATCAATAGGAGCAGAGTAGTGAATGGAAATGTTGGGGACATGGGAGAAGTTACTCCATTTTTTAAGCTTCCGTCGCGTGTGCAGCCTTAATCGTTAAAGTTACATAGAAATCATGTATGACGGAAATATTCTACATAAAATTGTCTTAAAAATATCCCGGAACAGCATATATCTATATTTTATGGTTGACTCACAATAACACGTGTAACTCCTGATAGCTTAGCAGTTCGGAGCATTCTGATTATATTTGTTTACTCTTACGTTTACAATACTCTCACTCAAGCAGTAGTTAAAAATGTTGTAAAAACGGGGAAAATTTCCTAAATTTTACGCGGACGGAGTCGAGGGCAACAGCTAGTTGACAATAAAATGTTGAGATTGTGCAAATATTATTACAATAAAATCGTAAATAATAGAATTATTTCAAATTACATCATAAACTTTTAATTTATTACTTCTATAAAATCTTTATGGCTCCTTATATTCGTTGGATATGCTAAAATTTACATAAAACTAATAAAAGGCGTATACATAGGTACTTATCTAATATTTGATAAATAAATAATTATAATGTAGATATTATTCTACTATTCTAGCCGAGTCCACAGATATAACAGATGGTGGGTTGATGTTTAAAATTCAGGACAAGTAACTTTAGCTTCGCTAAATTGTACTTCATAGAATAATGACGTTTCAAAGTCAAAGTCAAAATTTTTTATTTCAAGTTGGCATATTTTACAAGCTCTTTTGAAACGTCAGAAACTAGGTGTCTGTTCCAAACGCGAATCCTAAGGAGAAGAACAGACAAGAAACTTCATGGATTTTTTTTTTCATTTCCTTTCATTTTTTTCAATAATATTATACATAGTTGTAAGTGGCATCAAGCCTGCTGAGTGATGTAGCCATGGACACTACATCTGGTACCTACATCTGTGTGGATAAATATATTTAGTTGTCACAACTGACACGTTTCTGTACTTCACGTGTCAGTGCTGCCGCCTACTGGCCAGGTAAATCGTAAAACCCTAGACTAATTTGTATAAATTAATAAACTTATAATTACACTGTGTAATTACATTAGGTATGATCAGCCTCGGTGAAAACTAAAATTAATGTATTTTAACTACACACACTCTCTTAGACTAACGTTCCACTGTTGGGCACGGGCCTCCTCCACTTTGGAGGAATTATGGTCTACACTGCCACACTGACCAGGCGTGTTGGGACAGGGTTTACTTTCGAGATTTCCATCGCTCACAGAGGAAGTCATCTGTGTAAAATATCGATTAGCTGTTTGTTAGCTTTTGGAGCACCCTTGGGAGGAGATGGGGTGGTGACGCTTGTATTCTTAGTCCGTCACCACGCGCACAACTACACACATTTGCCCCTTTTGAAATTTTTCCCCCTTTTTTCAACTAAATAGCCACAGATTATCTATATAGCTAAAATAACATGACTATGTTTACCACAGAGGCTCATTGTCCGGGTAATGTCCAAGGGGTGTGGCAAGAATGTTAATGTTCCTAACTTTGGGGCTGAATATATCCAAATTATGTCTTTTAATAGCTTTATGTTTGCTTAATTTGTTTTGTTAAATGTTGGTTGTTACTCTTTGATCTATGGTTTGCGAGGGATGTTGTAAATTATTGTTGTCTATGGTCTAACTTACAAAATAAGTTATATAAATTTAAGTAAATAAAAGTTTAGTCAGAATCATTCATTATTGAAATAAAATAGGCTTTATTGCCCATACAGCCAGAAAAATATCAATAGCGAATGGCACAAAAAAAAATTGTCCATTTCTTTGAGCTCGGTGCGAATTGTCCTTTTCTTTTATGTTTCCAATTATTGAAACATAAATTTACATTTTAAAATAAAAATGTATTAGTTATTCATCATAGAAAATACTTCAATAAGCTGTCATTTGAAGCCATTTTTTATTACAATAAAATATTACACTCTATCACGAAATGGGAGGCAATATTTCTTTTCCAAATTCAAATATTTCTAGAAGGCACAAAATGGCGACTGCTTTAAAATATTCCCGCCAATTCCCAACACCTCGTTACTGAAACTGCCCCAAACGTTTTCGTCTTGTTTAATTAAAACACGAATAAAAACATTTTTTAGTTACCGTTTTATCGCAGTGATGAATGGCCCAAACGTTAAACACGCTAAACAAGATTAAACTTTATTATAGAGTTTATAAAACACGTTGTTGTTTAAATCTGAAGGAGTAATCTTTTTAGAAGTTCGTATTTAACGATTTCCTGTCCTATTCTAAAAGCCATAAAATACAGTTTTGATTACGATAGTTATTGTTTTGGCTGAAAGTTTTTCTTTTGATTTTCAAAGGTACGATTTTGGATGCGATTATATAAGGAACTATCATAGAAGTTATTAGTAGAAAAACATTTTTTTTTCTTATGAAGTGTAGGCATTTTTATCTTCTGATTTATTATTTTTTAAAGATAGAAGCAGTATTTTCAAATATAAAAATATTTGATTATTTAAAATATGAACCTATTCAAATTTGTTACCCTTACAAACAATTTTATTTAAATTATTGCGTATTTTAATTTATGATTTAGTTTGCTTTTAAGTTTTGACACCAACGTTTCTTTTATGTGTAACTAAATATTTATTAAAAATTCGTAGATGAAAGAGAATGATTTACTTTATTAACAAATTTAATGTAAATACAGATAATTTTATTTGTAGTAAAATTAATATCATCAGTATTTATGTCAAAATAAAGAACGGCCATATGTACAAAATAAAAATGTTGGCTATAGAATTATATCCGATTAATAAAAAAATTGTTGAGAGAAAAAACTTAACAAATAGAATTCTATAGTCGTTTTATATATAGTCTTTTAGTAAATATTGTCTAGTATACTTCATTTTTTTTATCCATTTTTAGCGAATACCTAGTGCATAGCGCATTACTATTCTTTAAAAATGCTCAATATTCGTGCCATTTTTCCCACGGCATTACACCAAATTCCTTTTCCTGTGAAAAAAAATTAAAAGTCGGGTACAGGAAAACACAGAAGTGTTTATAGCCTGCAGTGCGATAGTGCTAAACGCAGTAGATTTATAGCCTAGACGATCTGTGATACGGTATTTTATATGCGTTTAAATTTTGCAATACGTTCTGAAAGAAACAGTTCAACAGTTAGGTAAACTTTTAAGATTACATAGTTAAAAACTTAGAATATCCCGAGTAACTTAGGATAAGGGCGGGAAGAAAAAATTAATCAATGGTGTCTTTGGTGTGGTGACGAATTAATAATAGCTCGTTCGTCGTTCGTTTCGGACTCATGGGTGCTGTAAGTATCACTGTGGTTTTTTTTGCCCAAAAGTAGGAAGGTTTTTACTTTAGACCTGAAAAGAGAAATACCTATTTATATATAGGTAGGTAAAGTTTTTAAGCTTTGAAATGTCCAGTAGATCGAACTGTCCAGTAGGTCATAGTATTTTAGAACAGAGTATTTAATGTTGATATACTTACCATAGACTAACAGCTACCGTATCACGTTTCAACCAAAGCGGTGTATTTTAGCTTCTACCATGAAGAATAATGTTAGATAGCGTTTAATTGTTTCAAAGTGTGAAGGAAAGATTATTTCAATTGATGTTGAAAGGGGTTGTAGATGAATTGCAAATAGCCTTTTAGTATGCATGCTGGTAAATTTATTGTGTTTTATAGACGGTTTGTTTAAAATAATGGAGTTATATAGACTAAATAGGCAGGTATATACGTACTTTGATTAGTAAGCAGTTACCTAATTATTGTTATGTTTCAATTGACTTTCTGCAATAAAACTTTGAAAATTCCTTATAAGGTTTTCTTTGGTGAGTTTTATTCCTTGATAAGGAATCGACAATAAAACATAATTATGTTTTATTTAAGCTTTAAGTGAATGATTTAATTCTCACAATTCTTCTACCACAATTATTATGTCCCAAAGAATCAATAATAAACTATTAATGACATTTATTACAAAAATATTATAATCAAAATGGTTACCACAAATCATCCTTAGAAATCATGTTTTGTAACAAAATTAACTGGTCAGTATCACATCCTAACAATAGCATATTACTTAACACCCTTCAAAAATAATTAAAACACCAATCTCAATTATTAATACCACTATATCACGTAATACCAACATAAATCATAAACACTGACACGCCATAAAATATTCTCACTTAACAATTTACTTCGCGACTGTACGACGCCATATTAGATTTTGCACCTAATTTATTTATTCAGGAAACAAGTAGATAACTTTTTAAATTTTTGTTTTATAAATTGCAATGGTTCTGACTGATGATGCCATTGTGATTACTTGATTTTAATAAAAAAATAAATTAAAAAAGATAAGCGTTAGTAAATTAAACATTAGTGGTGCTTTAATTATTTTTTTAAGCTTTAGTCTAAAAATGTTTTTTAGGTATAGTTTTAGGTGAATATCTCAGTAATAACTGTCAGTTATTGTTAAATTAATATTTAATTAAATTCCACTTTTTGGGACTATATTTTTCTCATAAACTTTTTTCTTAATTTTTTTTTATAAGGCTTCACTGAAACATTATTACAATAAAAATTTCTTTCTTGTTTTTTCTTGGCCTTACTCTACATTTGTAACTTACTTCAGAGAATCGGTTTTTTTTACAAATGTACTGTCATCCTCATTCCCTAACATGCCATAAGAAGTATAACATGAAAACTATCTATTTCATTCTTATTATTAAAAAACTGAACACTGACAGTAAACCTCTATTTTATTTTAATTACATACTTTAACTTAATTACAACACAATAAAAACCGTCTTCCTATAATAATGCACATCACAAACTATTTACGGTAAATACCGATTTTATAAAACAACATCGGTTAGTAGAAAGCACTATCATTAGAGTTCATTAAATTATTTATTTAAGAATGAACCCTTTACGGTTTATCAATACACCCGCTTTTATAGTAACTTAGATATTTATTCAGAAGGGGGATTGCTTATTGCAGTGGATAGCTATAAAAAGGTTTTTATCATTTATATTATATATTTTTAATGACGTTAAACTAACCTAATGTCTGGATATTTATTTAACATGTACTGAAAATAATCGTTTATAATAAGTCCCTTTATATGACGGGCTTCGTGGTGGAGTGGTTTATGTAATGGACTGCCGATCACGAGGTCGCGGGTTCGATTCCCGGTTGGGACAATCATTTGTGTGATATCCATAAATGTCATACAAATGTTTGTATTGCGTCTGGGTGTTTTCTATGTATTATAAGTATGTATTTACAAAAGAAAAGTAGTGTATCTAGTCTATCCGTATCTGGTTCCCATAATACAAGCATAGAAATATAGCTTACTTTGGGACCAGAGGACGAGGTGTGAAATGTCCTGAATATTTATTATTATTTATTATTATATACCTAATTAAAACTTAACCTGTCATGTTCGAAGGTCAAAGACCTTATACGGAAAAATAAGGCATAAACATAAAAAGTTCGCATAAAATTATTTTTTAAATATGGAACGTACCTACGTTAATTAAATAAATATTGTTTTTACGTATTTTAGGTATTGTATTTATGTTATCATAACTTCAATAAAAATTGTCTGAGTAAGAAAAACATTACGATTTAAAAAAAAACATTAACTCTATCTAAACGTTACCTGTACGAAGCGACGACCATCAGTAATAATAAAATATAATATAAAATCCGTATGCTGACGATTATAAGTGTAACCCCATTTCCACCTTAGCGTGCTATAAGAACCTGCTCACGGATAATAAAAGCTGAAAACGGCATCTGTGAGAGACTGAAAACTCTAAACCCAACTCTATGCCAACACGTTTGGTTAGGGCGGCATAGCAGACCATATATCCGAAGTAGAGCAAATCCGTGCCCAACTGTAGGCACCTTAATGGGCTCGAGAAATAAAATACAATTGAAAAATTATTCAGTTGAATGAATATATTATTAAATAAATATGGTAATAATTATGCTTATGGTAATAATTTTTTCCAATATAAGTAATTCAGTTTATAGTAAAAACATAGCAAGTTAATTGTAAAAATTAATAAATGTATGTAAAACTAAAGTATTTCTTCTTTTGTCCATAGGTCCGAGAAGTAGAAGAATGAAAAAATCTGCCACCACAGAAGAGAAAAGACCTAGAACTGCGTTTAGTGCTGCACAACTTAATAGACTTAAGGTATGGGAAAAATAAATAGTTCAAATCATTAAGCAATTGCAAAAACTAATAAATTACTGTAAAAAAGATTTAAAAGAAATTTCATCTCAGTCAAATGCGTTTTGAAAAACAAAAACATGCAATCACAGATGCAGTGTCTATGGCTACAACACTCAGCCAGCTTAAGCCAACACATGTACCTATGTGTGCGTGAAAATGTATCTATGTGTGTCTATGATACAGGCTATATGTGATATGAAACGTCATTATTCTATGAAGTACGATTTAGCCACGCTAAAGTTACTTGTCCTCAATTTTAAACGTCAACCCACCATCTGGTTTATCTCTGCATGCAATTAAATTAAACCGGTGATTTAAGAACAACCTTATATTTCCCATTTCTTGACCATGACTTTGAATTAAAAAAAATCTGCTTTTGTTTCTCAAAGCTATTTTCCTCCACAGCATGAGTTCGCCGAGAACCGTTACTTAACGGAGCGTCGTCGTCAGAGCCTGGCTGCAGAATTGGGTCTGGCTGAAGCTCAGATCAAGATCTGGTTCCAGAACAAACGAGCCAAGATCAAGAAGGCAACAGGACAGAGGAACCCACTCGCCTTACAACTGATGGCACAAGGATTGTATAATCACAGTACGGTTACTGAAAGCGATGAAGAAGAAGAAATTAGTGTTACGTAAAACCGGATTTTAGCATGATACTTTCGGTTTTGTACGGTATTTTTAAGTTAATTATGTCAAAAACCCAGTTTTATCAGGTTTTGTATGCTACAATTACAGAAAAGCAGATCTTAAAAACCTGTTTTTAGTATACGTTCTATAAAAGTTTTCGAAAATACCGGCTATACTCCGTAGGAGTGAGGCGTATTTATCGTAACAGGTAGATTTCACTGTGAATTAAAGATACCAGATACTAGCTGTTGCTGCAATTAAGAAATCACTGTGATCAAAAATAACAGGCAATACCATTCAACCGTCCATACAAATTATTAAAAAAACAGCTGAGAACAGCTCTGCATGAACTGTGAAAAAAGAACAGCTGTTCTTTTTTCACAGTTCATTATTATCCGAAAAATATAGTTGGTAGTTTTTCAAGAAGAAATCATTCTACATATGATACATCCATCTTTGGTCGTGTAATGTGTTATCAGGAACAGCCCGCCAATGCAAGAAATATAGTTGGTCGCTTATCAAGAACAAATCCTTCTTTATAAGTAACTTTCAAACTTGGTCGTTTTATCTGTTATTTACTCTGTCTCGTTCACGCTTATTGCATTGGCACGTGCTAAAACGAGATGCAAGTTATATAGAGTATATATATAGAGTAGATTAAACGTTTTTTTTTTTTTTTTATATTTTGGCATCGTTTTACTTTTGCCATGTTCAAAAATTAGGGAAGGAATAAAATTATTTAAAAAAGGACCGGAAAATTTGGAAAAGGAATGTAATCAGGAGAGTACATACTAAACTAAATAAAATTAGGTGCTATCTAATCTAAATAAACAAATAAAAATATACTTAAAATAATAATAAAGAGAGCAACAAAGAAAAAAAAACATATAATATGGTACATATATTTACAGTAAGATATTATTATCTTCAATAAACGAAACTAAACAGAAATAAATCGAAGGACTTAGGGAGGAAAGAAGAATATTGATGTTGGTGGGAAGGGGAACATGTAATTAACATGAGTTGCCAGAACGGAATTTTCTTGTAATTCGAACAGAAAATTGATAATAAAAAAAGGATCAATTAATAAATCTAATATATAAAATTCACGTGTCACAGTGTTAGTTACCGTACTCCTCCGAAACGGCTTGACCGATTTTTATGAAATTTGACATGCATATTCAGTAGGTCTAAGAATCGGCCAACATCTATTTTTCAAACCTTTTTTTTTTAGTATGGCAAAACAACGTTTGCCGGGTCAGCTAGTTTTACATAAAATTATAACAATTCAATATTTTAAACTTTAATTTCTAGACGAAAAATCGCGATTTAGAACGTTTTTGTTTCTGTCAATCAGATTTTATATTACAAGCAAATGTAACTTTAACAATGGATGATAAAGGCGAATTTGAATTGATACTTGAATTATTACAATTTTTTTTTTTAATTTCTCCCTATAAAAACTAAACAAAAATACAGGGCCCTGAGTCGGGTATTTCAACGGTGTCACAACTGTACCATTATTGTACCATTATGGTGCAATAGTAAAGTTTTTGGTAGTCTACTAATAATGTGTCGTCATAACGACTTCATCATTGTCTTACAATTGTCAAAGTGACATAAATTGCTAGTCTCGTACACAACTGCTTCACAATTGCAATTCAATGACTGAAATGTTTAGGTAGTCTGCTATTTTGAATTTGACAGTAATATTTTTAAATTGTCCTGTGTCGACAGATTGCCATAAATAAAAAATAGATAGATAGAAATATTAGAAATTGTTCTTTGTAATTTATTGCAATTTACTAATCTCCTAAACTTCACATTGCTTTTTATACTAATAAATAGTATGTACAAATATATTTAAACGAAGTCTAGCATGATTAAATGTTTAAATTTATTAGTAGTTTTTTGAAAATCACTTCAACTAACGCATTTTTTAAAAACGGCAACACATACATACCATTCTAACACAATCCATAGATAAAAGAGACCGAAAATTCAATGCATAGATAAAAGAGATCGACAATTCTATTACCATTGAAAGACCGTTATGACGGCATATAGCAGACTACGGATATTTGACTTCAATTGCAACGGTATCGTGCCGGTATTGTGCCGGTATGACAATTGTTCCAAAATAGTGGACTTGAGCACCAGTTGTTTGCTGTAATTTCAGTAAAAAATAAATAAAAAAAGTTTTGAGATTGTGAATTTAATACAAGGTTTAGTTCTAATAAAGTATAAATGTAATGAAATGATTTAATAATATACATACAATTATAAAATATAGGTACAAGTTTTGTTTAGTTATATCGGCAACATGTCGAGTAAAAAAGTAAGTGCTGCTTGGGACTATTTTGTGGACATAGGTGAGAGTTATGCAACCTGCAACATTTGTAAAATTGTCTTATAAGTCATCAGTGACTAATTTAAAGGTTGTATGTATGTTATTATTAAATTAATAAATAGAAAGACCTGTTTTTATTTATTGAGATAAAATGAAAATGTAGGATTAATTTCAGCTCTTTTTAGTTTTGATTTTCTAGGTTCCATTTCATTTTATTCATTCGACTTGGAAACTTGTGGTCGAAATTCGAAGACGCAGCCGGAAGCTGCTTCTATCTAAATATAACAGCCTGTTATTTAATAACAGGTATTGACACCTGTTTTCTTTGTATAACAGTAACAGGAATAACAGATATCACTTTTCTGCTGTTATAACCCATCGCTAATACTCCGTTTTCAATTTTACGGTGTAAAAGAAAACTATAATATTCAGTAGGTATAACGATAATATATTTTACGGTTTATCCGGTTTTATTTTTATGATCTCACATTTATTGCTGATGTATAGTTTGTGGGTAGATAGATATTACGCAAATTTTTGAAAAGTTTTTGACGAAGTTGAAATGATGATGTCATTTGACATCATTTGGCTATCCTTACTAATTTATAAATACGTAAATCGGAATTAAAAACTAAAAATCTTGACGAGCTTAAGTGTTAATGTGTGTAACCAAACCATAGTGCGATTTGAAAACGTACGAACAACGCCATCTATCGAGACATATGGTAAACTTCTGTTTGTTAAGGTTTAATTTCTAAATTTCACGCGTATGAAGTCGCGCCAAGAGCTAGTTATAAATAAAAATTAAATGTACTAATCACGGCATGACTAGGTACATATCAATATTTTCATTCATTACGCGCGAAATTTGAAATTGGAATATCGAATTTAAAGACCCATAAACAATCAACGCTTCAACATGACGTCTTTTTTTTAAGCTCGAAAATTTAAAAAGAAGGTAAATTCAAATTCAGGCCAAAAAAATAAACCATTCCTAACTTTTCAAAAGTTTGTGAGCGTAATACGTAATCTATCGCTATACAACATTGAATTTCTTACAAAATATTAATTGCAAAGGGCCATTTTGAGACTAAATGTTATTTGTTTGTAATATAATTTAGATACGAGTTTTAGTTTTACGAGTGTGACCAGGAAAAGGAATAAGAGATTTAGGTTCCTGTTAGAACCCTTCTAGGTTCCGTTTAACCCCCTGGTTACACCAATACAATGATGTTCCTGATAGTGTAAATAAAAGAGTACTAATTAGTTTATTTATTTTATTTTTTAAATTAAAAATAAAATTACCGCCATTTTCTTTTTCAGAAAAATGCTGTATGTCAATTAAGAATTCACATTGTAAATATTATAATAATTAACTTTTGCCTTTGTAATTTAGTGCGTGTACCTATAAAAAAATGGAAATTTTGAACTGTCAATCCTTTCACAATGTTTTTTTAAAGTGTTTTTTTTCTCGTTGTCTACAATCGAGTAGACAATGAGACATTTCAAGTTATAGAATCTACGTACAGCAATCTATGATTAAAATATCTGCACTTGACATGTAGCTTCCTAAAAAATTAACAATTTCTTTACAAAATTGTTAAATAAAGGATTTTAATTACACCACGTTATAATAAGGTTTGTAATAAGATGCGATAAAGTAACCAAATAGTTAATAAGAAAATAAATAAATTTAAAGAATAATTAAAATAGTGTAGAAAAACTATTTTCACGACATTGTAATCCGAGGCATATTTTGAAAATCAGCGCCCTGGGCCATTTAATTTGACGCTCGGGGCCAATTTTATAAGCCGCCCTATAAATTAATAGCGATAGAGCACTGTTTTAAACTTGAAGGTTTTCGCCGCCATTCTCAGGCTGGCCGCCCCGGGGCATGGTCCTTTTTTAAATAATTAAATAAATATGTAAATAATTTTACAGGCGCTATTTGAATTTGGAATATATTGGTTTTCAATTTCATTCCAATTTTTTTGCCAATTTTTGCCAACGTTAAAATATTTAACGTTGGTAATGTAATGCGAAGCCAACCTTCCGTTTTAATAAAGAAAAAAAAATGAGTTGCGCAAGTGTTAGAGAGTATTAAATACTTAATACTTTTTAAAATATGATTTTCTTTTAATTGAGTGCTATGATCTAAATGTATTATAATATTGTATTTTATATTAGTATATTTAGTAAGTATCGAATTAAGTACTTAGTTTACATAAAAATAATTGTGTAAAAATAAAAATGTCAATATTTTATTTTAATTTTGATCTGTCCTTAGTCATTTTATTTCTTCCATTATTTTTTTATTTGTACATATTTATTTAAAAATTATTCTAGTAGTTGATGTGACTGTGCTAGATTTATAAATGTATAGAAATAAATAAATTATATTGCGTTTAAAATATTTTTTATTAAAATTTTACCTGACAATGGTACTAATTCTATATTCGCAGTTAAACTAAACTAAAAAAATTAAAATTGATAGTGTCAAAATATCTATTATTTGCTAGGTCGTTGTAAACATTCATATTAATTAAAATCTTTTTGGTCTTATTCATAATGACTTATCGGAGGTTTAAAAGTTCGCTAAAATCGGTTCTGGTGGTATGGTCTACTGTGCCGCGCTGACCAGGCTTGTTGGCACAGGATTTATTTTCAAGTTTTCCGTCTCTCGCAGAGGATGTTATCTGTGTGCAATATCCCTTAGCTGGCTTTTACAGCACAGTATTCTTAATCCGTCACCACGCGAAGTTTAGTCATGCGCTTAGAATTGGTATTAATGCCTTTTTAGGATTCCTAGGTAGGTAGGTAAAACGTTATTACTGAGACTTTGCCATCCATATTATGTATGTTCATTACCAGGTTGTGTCATAAGTACGATAATAGCTAGACCTGGGAAGACTTTGCTGTTTGTCCGTCTATTATCAGGCTGTATCTCATGAATTAAGATAGCTAAAGAGTTGAAATTTTCACAGATGATACATATCAGAAAAACATCATAAAAATTACCTGTAGTTACAGCCCTCTATCTAAAGGCTTTGTAATACTGGACCAACTAACTACGTTAACTACAACATTCTATTAAGAGGGTACTGTAAGGTATTTGCATTAGGTATTGCTATCCCTATTTCCAAGCGCCCCGCCGCGTTGAAAGGGACAAATATACGAGTAGTTGAAGCAGATTTTACCTACAAATTCTTAGAAAAAAAGACGTTTCATACTCCCCATTTTTCTTCGCGAAAGTTAAACCGAATGTTAATTGTTTTTACGTTATATTATAGATGAAATATCTATGCTTTTATCACTTTCTTTTTTGGTAAAACCTTACCAAATATGTGTGATAGTCGCTGCAACTTTACCTAAAGAAAACCGAAAAATACCGGATTTTCGGATGGTCATATTTCTTTTAGTTAATATGTTTTAAAAAAGAAAAGTGATACAAGCATAGATATTCTTTTCGTCTATAATATAGCGTAAAAACAATTAAAATCGGTTTAACTTTCACAGAGAAAAATGGGGAGTACGAAACCCATATTTTTGTATGGAGCATAATTTTGTATCGTGCGCTCTTAACTACGATGAGATCGATCCATGGATTACGACACGTGTAACTGGTTTGAAATGATCCTTTTATGGATATTCAACAGGTCACCATTCAATCACATCACTAACTACACAAAATAAATAACTTACTCACCATTGACTCAATTTGAGTACTTACTTCACAATCTTGGAAGCTAAGTTAAAACTAAAAATCCTTAAGTAAACTATTTTAATCAAGTCTCCTACGACATATATATGTTTTGATGCTATAATAATAAATACTAAAAACCAGAATACAATAAACATAAGCATCGGATATGCTCGTAACCGGGTCGGCAACATCGATCTCATAACAGTGAGTGTTAGCCGGTAACATAATAAATAAATAAATATTCACGGACATTTCACACAACGACGCCCTGGTCCCAAGCTAAGCTTATATACTTGTGTTATGGATACCAGAGTACGGATATACTACATATACTACCTTTTTTTGTAAATACATACTTATAATTCATATAAACACGCAGACACAGAACAAACATTTGTAAGACATTTACGAACATCACACAAATGATTGTCTGAGGCGGGAATCGAACCCGCGACCTCATGATCGGCAGTCCGTTATACAAACCACTAGAACACGAAGCCCGTCAATAATATTTCTAATACAATAAATATTTAATGGTATTCCCATAGAACCATCGCTTTCAGTGTAACTTGATGATACACTTATACCCGTATTCACAAACAATATTTACTTAAGTAAGTACTTAAGTGTTGATGCACTGTGCAAAGGGTAACACTTCTCAGTGCGTTCCGTTCATCGAGCCTTTGTATTCATAGACAAAACTTAGCTATGGGTTCCGTTTAACAAACGCATAGTGCGCTTCACCACTTAAGTATTGTTTGTGAAATGATTTTGCTACCCCTGTGCGTCCATGCCTACTATGAGACCTCACAGTAACGTTTGTGAATACGGCTGTGAGACAACAAGATTATGGTATTTATAACATTAGATATATCAGTGGTGTATTTTGAATACAAGCGGCCTTCTCTATCTCTCTCTCTTCTCTCTCCAGCCCATTAACGTCCCACTGTTGGGCACTGGCCTTCTCAACTTTGGGAGGCATTATGGCCGACTATACCACGCTGACCAGACGTGTTGACATACGCTCTAGTTTCAAGTTTTCCATCTCTCACAGAGGATGTTATCTGTGTACATATTGTATTGTGTATATTCCTTAAGTGGCTTTAACATCATCCTGGGAAGGATCTTTTCATTCCCAAGGTGCTGTAAAAGTCAGGCGGTGCCGCGGTGGTTGTACCTATTCTTAATCCGTCACTGAACGGATAAGCGGCCCTTGCTGGTAATTTGCCGCCCCATAAAAAGCAAAATATTAAAAGTGAAGGTTGCCTATGCCTATATATAATACTGGGATCTTTATGAACTTGTAAAGGGACTAGAATATGGACTTACTACAGGTATTAATTTTCTTCTACTACCCACCTATACATTCTTAGAAACTTCTATATATTTGTGGAGGAGCGTGCTTAGGGATTTCTAGCATTGTGATGAATAAAGTAATAGAGACACTGGTTTGAACAATTGTATTTCACATCACAAGTTAAATAGTAAATAAACTGGTATAAAAATCACTTTAATATTACTTATTAGCACTGTCATCCTAAGGGAATATTAATAGTACAATCAGACTGTATTTCTGTTGAATTCTCCATCCTGAATAATCATAAAAATTACAAAGTTATTTTTTTTAATTTTTTTTATTTGCAAATACAATTACAACACATACACATTATTATATAAACAGGTAGCCATAAAAACTTTAACAAGTTTGTCTCGGCTACCCTCGGTCCGCTGACAATCACTCGTGCGACACAAGCAAAGTCTTGCAATAAATACACTTTATACAGGATGTAACTTTTATTTTATATATTTCATTAATTTATAATTAATTAATATTTATAATATATATATAATATTTAATATTTTATATATATATTATACAACGAACGAAGTTCCTTACGGCAGGCCTGGAGGAGATAGGGATTTTGCTGCGCGAACCGTAAGAAAAAATCCGTGGAAAAAAGGCCGTGGAATAAAACCGTTAAAAGAGACGTGCGCAGGAAATTGAAAAGGAAAAAAATTTATGTTGACAATTTAACATTTTTTTTTAATATTGGAGCGCGCGGTTTGCGCAGTTGCCACGAACAAAGGTAGGGAAACAACAGTAATTTTAATTCAAATTTGGATTCGAGAATTTCGAAAGATCAGTAAGATTTTATTAACGGTGTAAATAAATAGATGCTATATTTTAATATCATTTTCAGTAATAAAACTACTTAAAGCATTGTATATATCGAAGTTATTAGATGCTAGAAGAACAGTAATAGAAGTAGGTAATGGAAAATCAATTTTACATTATTACTAGCTGACCCGGCAAACGTTGTTTTGCCATACAAAAAAAAAGTTTGAAAAATAGTAGTTGGCCTATTCTCAGACCTACTGAATATGTATGTAAAATTTGAGAAGAATCGGTCAAGCCGTTTCGGAGGAGTACGGTAACTAACACTGTGACACGTGAATTTTATATATTAGGTTTAGAAATGTCAATTCCGAAACGTTTTCACTACAGAGGTTTAAGTATTATAATAAAAAAAAATTTATGCAAAAACAACGTTCCCACAAATTCTTACTTTTAATTACAATAGAAAATGCACAGACGTAGAAATATTTATGTAACAAATACAAAAATAACTTAAATACTTGTATTGTATAGAAACGGAACCCGCGATCTCGTGAACAGCATTCACATCAACCACTAGACCACAAGGCTCAACGATCATGAGTATTTTTAAAATAAAGTCCGACCGACTTCATGTGCCTTTGAAATTTGAGGGTTTTCATTCAAAAGGCACATGCCTTTAAAATTTGAGGGATTTCATTCAAAAGGCACATGCCTTTAAAACTTGAGGGTTTTCATTAAACATGCCTTTGAAATTTGAGGGTTTTCCTCGATTTCTCAGGAGATAATCATCAGATCCTGATCTGGTGCCAATAGGACCACACGGGAACCACCAGTTTCAAATAAAAAAAAAGAATCCTCAAAATCGCTTCGCCCATTTAAGTTTTGAGGTAGGTAATAAACATAAAAAAAATCTAATTATGGTGGAAAAAGTGAATTGCCGCAAGCGGGACTTGAACCCACGACCTCGGAATACCGTTCCGTAGCTCTGCCAACTGAGCTTATTGCGGTCGTGCTTGCAACATTCAAATTAACCACCACATTTGTCACACGATTGAGTTTCACTTTTTCCACCATAACTTGATTTATTAAGTAAAAAGCATAGCATGTCAATTGCAAAAATTACTAAATTACTTTAATAAAAAAAAAATTAAAAAGCTTGCACACATATTGAGAACCTCTTTATTTTGAAGTCGGTTAAAAACACATGAACGTATTTTCTTAATACGTATTCTTAATACATCACTACACAGACAATTCTAATAATATAAACAACAAGATGTTAATAAATCTAAGTTAATTGGCAAAATAAAACAAACCAACTCATTTGCCAGATCATTAATTAATATTTGACGCATCAAAAGTGCTAAGATGGCGGTCACTAATTTGATTTACTTATAACTAAATATTTTACTATAAACCTATGTAGGGGAGAGTGGGGTTAACTGTACATCTATAGCACGGTGTCAAATATTAAGTCATAACATCTTTAACCTTTCGCAGTGGGCCACCCCTGGTCGGGTCATGGTAATACCTGAGTAACTACTATGGCCCGGCCAAGGGGGAAGAAGGAACACCGTGGGGTTTAGTGGGTAGTCCGGCACCAATAGTCCGGGAGTCCCACACGAAGTCCGTAGGTTGCCCCCGCAACCGGCAAGGCGAAGTGGGTAAATGCATTCCCCAGGTAAAAAAAAACACCTTTAACCTTAATCATTAGTCATTTAATTGATGACTTGTATGAAAGATGGAATGATTATGGTACCAATTCGACGCGCACAACTAAACTTAACTAAAAAATGAAATTTGATTGTGTCAATAACACCATTTTGTAATGTTAACGATTCTTTCTTGTTAGCAAATCTGTTTATTATAGATTAACGATTGTAATTAATATAAAATTACACAACAAAACAGCCAAATAATCAATATACAGCAATAGTTGTTTTCATTTTTTAGTTAAGTTTAGTTGTGGACTTAGAATCGACGCCACTGTCTTTAAAATATAACATAAAATTTAATTTTTTAACTAAAGAGTTAAAATAAATAAAAAAGACGAGAAGACCCTATAGAGTTTTATTATAAATTAGATTATAATTATTTATAAAAATAATATTTAAATTTTATTTTTAATTTTATTCCGAAGTACTTCTTTACTCATTTTTACAACTTGACTTTTGGTCAAACAATCAGACACCGATTACAGAACATGAATTTCATAGTCGTGGGTAGCATCAAGTATAAGCCACGCAAATTGATAATGCGCTGGAACCTTGTCAAATTAACGCCCTTGTGACGTCATCAGCAAAGAAAAATTACAGCTAACAAAATGTAATGTTCTCATCTATACGCCACTATGACGTCACCAACATGACCGCCAGGCGCATTACCAATTTGTGTGGCTTATAATAAGACATACCGTCACGCTTTTATCGTAAGTTGTATTATAGATTATATACTACATAAACCGTCATCTGCAGCAATCTGAACAAAGGAACTCTGTTCATTTATTATGTACCTAGTCCAAATTAACCCACTCTCCCCTCATAAATCACAAGTAAAATGACCAGTGCATGATTTAAACGTCCTCTCCCGAGAATCAAACTGAGAATATGTCGCTAATTGTTTTACCATTTGGCTATAACACTTTGATGTATTTCTTGACACTAGTAGTCGCTTATTATTTGTAATCTATACAAATACTAGCTGACCCGGCAAACGTTGTTTTGCCAAACTAAAAAAAAAAAGATTTGAAAAATAGATGTTGGCCGATTCTCAGACCTACTGAATATGCATGTAAAATTTCATAAAAATCGGTCAAGCCGTTTCGGAGGAGTACGGTAACTAACACTGTGACACGTAAATTTTATATATTAGATTATAAAGCTGTAGAGCTTGTTTCTTTGAACGCGCTAATCACAAGAAATACGGACTGGTTTAAATTCAAAAGTTTAATATGTGTTAGATAGCTCATTTATCGAGGAAGGCTATATATATGCTATTAAGGCTGTATACTATCACGCTGTGATCAATAGGAGCGAAGCATTAGTTAAAAATAATGCAAAATGCCCTAGGCATGTGCCCATAGGCCTGATATTTTTCTAAAAGAAATATGTAATTCGAAATTTTAGAAGTACAAAGTCGCGAATCAGTTTGTTTTGTAATTGTTACATACAAAAATAACGACTTTTTAAAGACTGATGATCTTATTCATAATGACTTATCGGAGGTTTAAAAGTTCGCTAAAATAGTTTCGCGAAAATTGTCAAAACTTGTTATTCATAATAGTCTTTTTACGCTAAAACGTTTATTATCTCTCCGATAAAATCTCCGTTTAAACCTCCGATAAGTCATTATAAATAAGACCGAAAGTCGTTATTTTTGTTCCTATGTGAGCTTATATCTTCAAAACTACTCAACGGATTTTGATGCGGTTTTTTTCAAATAGATTGGTTCAAGAAGATTGCTTTTTTGTAGAAATTATAATACTTGGTTTCTAAATTCCACGCGTACGAAGTTGCACTAAAAGAGCTAGTAGATTTATAAAAAAAAAGTTAAACTGAATTCACCTACATTTGAAATTGAAGAGTTTCCCTCGATTTCTCAAGAGATAAACATCAGATCCTGACCTGGTGCCAATAGGACCACATGGGAACCACCAGCTTTCGTATAAAAAAAGATTCTTTAAAATCGCATCGCTCTGTTAAAAGTTATAAGGTAACAAACATATAATAAAAAAAACATACAGACGAATTGAAAATCTCCTCCTTTTTAGGGTTCCGTACCCAAAGGGTAAAAACGGAAACCCTATTACTGAGACTTCGCTGTCCGTCCGTCTGTCACCAGGCTGTATCTCAAGAACAGTGATAGCTAGACAGTTGAAATTTTCACAGATGATGTATTTCTATTGCCGCTATAACAACAAATAATAAAAATAAAATAAATATTTAAGGGGGGCTCCCATACAACAAACATGATTTTTTTACCGTTTCTTGCTCTCATACAACAAACGTGATTAATTAAGTATTGTGTATGTTGTTTGCTCATTTATTAATAACGTATGTTGCATAGATAATGGTACGGAATCCTTCGTGCGCGAGTCCCACTCGCACCTGACCAATTTTTTTGAAGTCGGTTAAAAAGATACTGTCTATTGTTATTATTTTACATATTATTTTAAAAGGTTATTTAAATAAATAATAAATATTCATGGACATTTCACACAACGTCCTCTGGTCCCAAGCTAAGCTTATATGCTTGTGTTATGGGTACCAGAATACGGATATAATACATAAACTACTTTTCTACTTCTCCTAAATATATGATTAGTCATCGATCGATTTTCTAATTCTAGTCGAACGCCGTAGACTCAGTGGCATCTAAATATAGTCAACACTTTGAGTATGAGAAAGATATACTGACAGATTTATTGTCTTTACTATATAACCACGTGTTACTTGTTGAACTAGCTTTGATACTTGGGTTTACTTGCGAATATCCAACTATTTATAATTGTTATAATAATACTAGTTAATGGCCGCGGTTTCACCCGCATTTATAATCATTGAACCCGACCTGAATTGATGATTTATTGAGCAAATCATACAAAAAAAGTCATCCTCTTGAACCACTCTATCTATCAATACTAATTATATAAAACCACTGGGCTGATTTTAAAAATTCTTTCATTGTTAGATAGGGCATTTATCGAGAAAGGCTTTAGGCTATCTAACATCACGCTACGACCAGTAGAAGCGAAGCAGTAGTGAAAAATGTTGCAAAAACGGGGAAAATTTTCTAAATTCCATGCGGGCGGAGTCGCGGACAGCTAGTTAAAAATAAAAACCGCGTCAAAATCCGTTGCGTAGTTTTAAAGCTCACATACGGACTTAGTAAAATAAAACCTCTTTTTTATTCATTATAAAACAAAGTCGTAATATTTTTTTATGTATGTTCCTAAATGAGCTGCTTCAAAACTACGCAACAGATATTGATGCGGGTTTTTTTAATAGTAATAATAGAGTGCTTCAAGAGGATGGCTTTTTTGTAGACTAGCTGCTGCCCGCGACTTAGTACGCGTAAAATTAAGAAATTAAACCTTATCAAACAGACGTTGACTACTCGGCTCGATAGATGGCGTTGTACAGTTTTTAAATCGCGTTATGGTTTTGTTCCACACATTAACACTTAAACTCGTCAATATTTTTACACATTTATAAATTAAGTAGTAAGGATTATGGTTATTTTCTAAATTTCAAGCACTTGAAGTTGCGGGCAATAGCTACATTAGCTACTTGTTTTTAACCGATTTCAAAAAAGGAAGAGCTTCTCAATTCGACTGTATGCTTTTTTTTTTTAATGTTTGTTACCTCATAACTTTTAAATGGCCGATGCGATTTCAATAATTTTTTTTTAATTTGAAAGCTGGTCGTTCCCGTTTGTTCCCTTTAGCACCAGATCAGGATCTGATGGTTGTCTCCTGAGAAATGGAGGAAAACCCTCAAATTTCAAACGCACATGTAGTCGGTTGAACTTCTTTTTAATATACACAATTATATAATATGTAAAGATAAATGGTCTTATTCATAATGACTTCTCGGAGGTTTAAACGGAGATTTTATCGGAGAGATAAAAAACGTTTTATCGTAAAAAGACTATTATGAATAACAAGTTTTGACAATTTTCGCGAACCGATTTTAGCGAACTTTTAAACCTCCGATAAGTCATTATGAATAAGATCAAAAGAATATAGACTATAACCCCTTAGGAAACACAGACAAGCATATATTTTATTATGAGTGAATATAAAACTAAATATAATGTGTTTTAACTAACTTATTGACAGCATCTCTCATTATGTACACATCATATGAGTAATGGCCGCTTTATTTTAAATTAATTCACTTTAAAAGCGTCGAGGAATGATATGAGGTGACGACATGTTCGATTTATGTTTAAAGTAATTTTGAACAAAATAAAGAATAAATTGTACGATTGAATATTACATTGGGTAGGAAAAGGGGTGGTGACACTTGTATTCTTAGTCCGTCAGCACACGGACAACTGGTTCTATTAATAACTAACATATATACTGTACTAGCTGTTGCCCGCGACTCCGTCCGCGTGGAATTTGGAAAATTATTTATTTCGCAATAAAAGGTAGCCTATGTGCCTTTCTCAGGGTCTAAAGATTGTCCTGTCACTGTCTGTCCGTTCACCCTGCTTAAAAAACTAGAACGAGTGGGAATACGAGGAAATGCACACAAATTACTGGAGAGTTTTTTATCTGAAAGGACTCAATGTGTTAAAATTGACAACCACATCAGTTGTGAAGAATCACTCGAGTTTGGTGTGCCCCAAGGCAGTCTGCTCTCCCCACTTCTCTTTCAAATCTACGTTAACGAACTGTGCCAACTAGAACTACCACACACACAAATTATAGCTTATGCTGATGACACCGTACTACTAACTAGCGGCATTAACTGGCATGTGGCAAGAGCAGCTGCTGAAATAGCCTTGCGCACGGTGATCACATGGCTGGCATCGAATTACCTTACCCTAAATGTTAATAAAACCAACTGCATCACTTTTGGTTCCAGATCATCTAATTTACCATCTAATCAATCCTTCTCTATAAGGGCCCATACATGTGTAGAGGAGGATGTGTGCGACTGTACCTCAATTTCTAAATCGAATCTGTAAAATACCTTGGAATATACATAGACGCATCCCTATCATGGAAAACCCATCTTCAAACTATGGGCACACGCATAAGGAAACTCATGTTTCTATTTAAAAAGTTGAGGATGTCCGCGCACAATAAAATCCTAAACATGCTTTATTTTGTATTATGCGAATCAGTGCTCAGTTATTGCATCACTGCCTGGGGTGGTGCTGCAAAATCAAATATTATACATCTAGAACGAGCCCAAAGGGCAGTCATCAAAGTACTTCGCAACAAACCTTTTAGATATCCCACTCAAAAACTATATTCCGAATACAAGGTTCTCACAGTTCGACAATTATACATCCTTAAGGCAGTCATGACAAAACGAAAATCCATCTCTATAAACAAAAACACCCCAAGCGTTAGAAGAAGATTATCTCCAGTCTGTCCTCGTATATACACATTGACCACTTTTGCACAAAGACATTATAATTACTTAAGCGCTCTGATTTATAACAAAATAAACAACACACTTAACATACATAATTTAAACTCACAGGAATGTAAGTCCAAACTAAAAGCTTATTTATTAACATTAAATTATGATGATTCCGAAAAACTTTTGGATCCCATGCACCATTATTAAATCATTACACCGATATATATATATGCACACATGAGTATAATATTTATGACACGAACACCACACACACAAAAACATACACACATCATACATACACACATTAATTTTAAATAGAATATGAAACCTAAAATAGAAGATATTATGTAGCAACACTTATTAAAATATAGAAAAATTGTAAATGTTTCAAAACGGACGAATACATCTTCTTGACTCCTATAACACAGGATTTCTCTCCTAGCTTAGGAGCCAATGGTCATATATATTACTCTGTTATGTCTGTATCACCTTGTACTTAATTTAAGTGTATTGTAACTTAATGTGAGTTTGAAATAAATAAATAAAATAAATAAATAAAATAAATAAAATAAATAAAATAAATAAAATAAATAAAATAAATAAAATAAATAAAGATTGTCTGTGCCAAATTTCACCAAAATCGGTTGAGAGGTTTAAGTGGGAAAGCGTAACAGACAGACAGACAGAGTTACTTTCGCATTTATATTATTAGTAGGGATAAGCTTAATTATAAGCTTAGCTTAGGACTAGAGGACGTTCGCTTCGTGGTCTTGTTGTGGGTTCGATTCTCGCTAGTGACAATCATTTGTGTGATGTTTATAAATGTCATAATATACTTACAAATGTTAGTACTGCGTCTGGTATGCTTGTGTTATGGGTACCAGAATACGGATATAATACATAAACTACGTTTCTTTTGTAAATACATACTTATAATACATAATAAACACCCAGACGCAGTACAAACATTTTTATGACAATTAAAAACATCACACAAATGACTGTCCTCACCGGGAATCGAACCAGAGACCTCGCGATCGGCAGTCCGTTACGTGAACCACTCCACCACGAGGCTCGTCACGTCAAATAAATAATTAATTTAAAATTAGAAGATGGATTGAAAATCCTACATGCTTCAAAAATGAAAAAAAAAGACTAAAGGTCTTATTCATAATGACTTATCGGAGGTTTAAACAATAACTTTATCGGAGAGATAATAAACATTTTATCGTAAAAAGACTATTATGAATAATAATTTTTGACAATTTTAGCGAACCGATTTTAGCGAACTTTTAAACCTCCGATAAGTCATTATGAATAAGACCATAAGCCGCAAGCTTCTATATTCACAGCATCTAAGAAAAAAAAAAAAATACATTTCTAAACGAAAAATAGATTTAGATTATGAATGAAATGGCTATTCATACTCATAAATAACATTATAAAGATTGCCTGATGGAAAAAAATAATTAATTTAAAATTAGAAGATGGAACCTACTTGATTCTAAACTACAGAAAAAATATAAAGACTAAGCCGCATGCTTCCATGATCAGAGCTTTTCTGAAAAATAAAAAAATACGTCTTTTCTGAATGTAATTTGTCTTGCAACCGTTTAGAGTTGTTTAAACATATGATGTATGAAGTATTATTGTGAATGTCCCGATAATTAACGTGGTGTTAATATAAAGGAGAGCTCTTATATATAAGCGGAGCGGAGAGCGTATTCGCTTTTAGGATTCTGTACCACTGAGCCTATTATTGAGAATTCGCTGTCCGTTCATCCGTCACCAGGCTGTATCTTTGGAACGGTGATAGCTAGCGAGCTGCACTCAGCGCCGTTTCTGCACATAATGTTTATTCACTGATGCTTCACTCCTATTGGTCGCAGTATGATATTATATAGCCTAAAGCCTTCCTTGATAAATGTACTATCTAACACTGAAAGTATTTTCCAAAACGGACCAGTGGTTCTTGAGATTAGCGCAGTCCAGCAAACTCTTCAGATTTTTTTTACATTTCACACAACGTCCTCTAGTCCCAAACTAACTTTTTATGCTTGTGTTATGGGTACCAGAATACGGATGGAACACATTTCTTTGCTAAAAAAACACCCAGACGCAGTGCAAGCATTGTATGACAATTATAAATATCACACCAATGATTGTCTTAAGCGAGAATCGAACCCACAACCTCATGAACGGCAGTCCGTTACATGAACCACTCGATTACGAGGCCCGTCAGCTTTATAAGCGAGCTTTTATTGATTAATCATCGCTCCGCTACTCTCAGTGCAAAGCCTAATTTCTAAGTATATTCGAGTATTTAGCGGGACATTTGCGTTAGAAATATTAGTTGAATGATGCGTGCTACATGCCTTTCTAATTAGCAGCCATTTTGTACATCTAAGAGTTAAATTATCACTTGTACGAGGGGAGGTCCAAAAGTTCGTGGAATGGAGGGGATGGAGTGGGGATAGGGGCTCTCGCTTAGTGTCATACTAATTGGGGACTCATAATTAGTATATAAATGGAGTTTCAGCCCTATTGCGTCATTCGTTTACGAACACTCGCCTGCTAAACACGTCAATCCGGAAGAAAACTGAAACTATGGAGAAAATTGAACACCGTGCGGTCATTAAATTCCTTACCAAGCAAGGAAAGAACGCTCAGACCATTTTGAATGAAATGGAAACTGTTTACGGGGAACAGTGCCCTAGTAAATCAATGATTTACAAGCGGCATGGTCTTTTTAAACATGGTCGGGAGTCGATTGAAGACGACCCCCGCTCAGGAAGGCCAGTTGAGGCCACCACATCAGACATCGTCGAAAAAGTGGAAAAAATTGTACTGGAGGACACCCGTTTGAAGAAAAAACAGTTATCTGCATTAGTTGGAGTATCAGATACCACCATTTTGCGAATCCTACATGACCACCTGGGTATGACAAAAGTCAGTGCAAGATGGGTACCGAGAATGCTCACGCCGCTTCAAAAACAGCAGCGCGTCGAAGCGTCAAAACATTTTTTGGAGTTGTGTGGCGACGATCCTGGACCGATTTTGGAGCGAATTGTTACCGGCGATGAAACATGGGTTCATCACTTTGAGCCTGAGTCCAAACAAGAGTCCATGCAATGGCATAAAAAGGGGACACCACCGCCAAAGAAATTCAAAGTGTCGGAGTCGGCTGGAAAGTTGATGGCTACTGTTTTTTGGGATTGTGAGGGGATAATACTGATTGATTATAAAGAAAAGGGCAGGACCATAACCGGAGAATACTACGCAACAATACTAGAAAAATTAAAGGATGCCATCAAAGAAAAACGTCGGGGAAAATTGACAAAGGGCGTGTTGCTCTTGCAAGACAACGCGCCGGTTCACAAGAGCAAAGTTGCAATGGCTGCTCTACACACGCATGGCTTCGAATCACTAGTCCACCCACCCTATAGTCCAGATCTGGCCCCAAGTGATTTTTATTTGTTCCCCAATTTAAAAAAAGACTTAAGGGGAAGGAAATTTTCCGACGACAATGAGGTAAAGGAGGCAATTTTGGCTCATTTTGAGGGAAAAGATAAAAAATATTTTTACGATGGTTTAGAAAAATTAATTCATAGATCTAATAAATGTATTCAGCTTAAGGGTGATTATATTGAAAAGGAAAAATAAATTTACTGTTTCATTTTTACTAAAACCCTTTCATTCCACGAACTTTTGGACCTCCCCGCGTATAATTGGCGTTTTGGTTTTATTTGCCGTTAAGTTTTGGAGAATTTAAATTTATTTGGATGCATGAGTCATGCTCAGGTTTGCTGCTATTTATTGCTAGAAAAACTGTGTAATGATGGGACATTTATGAGGTCACTGGTTTGATTCCTGCACAGGATAATACTACCTTAACTTAACTAAAACTATTTTGATAGTGTCGATCACATAATTCAGCAATAATTATACTAACATATTGTTATAAAAACGTGTAATAAGGATTAAAGATTTTAAATAATGTAAATGTGAGCAAAAAAATAGTCAGTTTATCAAATTACGCCAATAGTTGTTTTCATACATACTAATAAGATTATAAAGCTGAAGAGTTTGTTTGTTTGAACGCGCTAATCTCAGGATCCTCTGGTTCGATTTGAAAAATTATTTTATTGTTAGATAGGGCATTTATCAAGGAAGGCTATAGGCTATTTAACATCACGCTACGACCAGTAGAAGCGAAGCAGTAGTAAAAATGTTGCAAAATAGGGGAAAATTTTCTAAATTCAAGCGGACGGAGTCGCGGATAACAGCTAGTTTTTTTTTATATAATAAACACGCTTATGTAAGTTCGGTATGTATCTATCTATGTAACGAAATCTTTGTAAGTGATTTTCATCCACTTACAGTAGTCGGATTGATCTCAAATTTTGCATGCTTATTGAGGACCGATGACAATGCAATAATTTATCAAAATATTCAAGATCTTTTAAGGGCCTACATAAATATTATCGTCGACAAGTACATATTAATACAGCTAGTAGTTATAGAAAATGAAGAATTAGGGATATTTTTTTTGTTTACTCAAAATCTACTAAATATAATTTATTTTAATTCTGATTTACGTGTTTCTATAAGTATATAATAGTTACTTATGTTTTTAAAGTTATTTCATTAGTTAATACGCGATAATAGAGACAAATGAAAAAAATAAAAAATTAGAGAGGATGTTTCGCTAAGATTTTCTATCGAGAAAACTTTTTTCAATCGCGTTTCTGAGTTTACGCGATCCTAGATCATATATTGAAAAAAAAAAAAACTTAAAAATTAGAGCTCTACCCATTCAATCTAAAGAAACAATGAAAACTTCGTACGTAGAAAAATGCACTAAGCTATTTTGGTATCCTCATAGGCGTGTTTTTTTTCAGTTTTTGAATTAAACATATTTTATTTGGTTACGTTTAGTTACGTTTAGTTAAAATACAAATATCACACTACTAAACAGTAGTGTGATATTTGTATTTTTCACATAAATAATTGTCCTGCATTATTAGTGTTTCATAATTTTGTTTTATAATTGTTTACTATCTATTATAAGTATTTGGAGAATCGAACCCGCGACCCAGTGAACGTCCGTTATATAATAATATCTAAACCACAAGACCACGTGGTTCGTCTCAAATATAAAAATACTACTACATACATAAGTATGTAGTAGTATTTTAGATTAGATTAGATTTAGATAGTAATAAACTATCTCGTCTCGTAGATTCAAATTTTATAAGTACCTGAAAAATCGAATCCATGACCTGGATAGTAACACAAAGTTATTTACCCCTGCTACGTCACGAATCAGTCCGTTGTAAGTTTGTTTAGTATCTATCCTGTTACTCCAATATTTATATAACTTATAATAACATATTGTTTAGTCATTAGGATAGTTTAGAAGGAGTGAACATGTACTTAAATATTAGTTTATATCGGTAAATATTAGATAATATGTAGTTCACGTATTTCCTTTGTTATTATAACATTCATTAAGAAACCGATTGCTTCAAAAAAAGTGTAAGAAGGTTTTTTGACGTTAGACGAAATTAGGATATTTTTCTTTACATATTATAATTATAATTACTTATTATAAAATAATGTCATATTTTTTCCCGTTTTTGCAACATTTTTCACTGATGCTTAGCTATTATTATTATATATATAGCCTTCTTCGATAAATTAACTGTCTAACACTGAAATATTTTTTCAAATCGGACTAGTCGTTTCTGAGATTTGCGCTTTCAAACAAACAAACTACTGAACTCTACAGCTTTATAATATTGTTAGAGATGTAATACACCCCTGCCACCCTCTAACAATGTAAAATAATATTGAACAAAAAAAAAATTGAAGAGAAAAAAAATCCATGGAGTTTCTTGTCTGTTCTTCTCCATAGGATTCGCGTTTGGAACAGACGCCTAGTTTCTGACGTTTCAAAAGAGCTTGTAGAACATGCTAACTTGAAATAAAAAAATTGGACTTTGACTTTGAAAAATATACAGACTCATATTTTTAAAATCGGTAAAATCTTGCAGATGAGTTGTTGCCAATACATAACACAAATACCTAAATTGTGAACTTGCCGGCTCTAGAGTCCTCTCTTAAACGCAACGATAAAATATTTAAACCGTTGTCATAGAGGGATAAATCTACGCCTCATATGTGTAACACCTTATTTAAAACACATAATACTTTTCAAAAGTGCAGTCGGTTCATGTATAACAAGTAGTAAATATTAGTAATATTTCTTAAGTCGATCATGATCGGTAAACATCGGGAGCGCTCGGCAAACATTGGTGGAGCTCGGTCAACATCGGGCATCTTCGGCAAACTTCGGCACTTCATTAAAAACAGTTATAAATTGATGATAACCAGGAAAGTGTAGCAGATGTGTTTGTTTTGAAATTATAACAATTATTGTTTTTGAGCTATATAAGCTATTGTATCCTTCTCTAGTCCATGAACGTCCCACTGTTGGGCACGGGCCTCCACCACTTTGATAAGGGGTTAAGAACTACTTTACCATGCTGACTTGGCGTGTTGACATAGAGTTTATTTTCTTCCGTCTTTCACAGAATACGTTATCTCTCTCTCTCTCTAAAGTCCATTAAAGTCCACTGTCCTCCACTATGGAAGCGACTATGGTCTACTGTGCCGCGATGGCCAGGCGTGTTGGTACAGGGTTAATCTTCGATATATTTTTCTCTCACAGAAGATGTTAGTGTACATTATTCTTTAGCTGGCTTTAATAGCATCCTGGGAAGGAAAAAGGGTGGAGACACTTGTATTCATAATCCTTCACACCCGGCAGTTTACCTATTCCCGATTATAATCGCATGACAATCCATTCAGTGATGTTTTAGTTTGTTACGAACAAAGAGACTAACGCCACGAGAAGTTTTTTTTATAGTCTGTAATATTACTTATAACGTTTATAAGCTTCTATAATTAAGGGCCTACATCAATATTATCGTATATCATCGCCGACACGTACATATTAACACAGCCAGTAGGCACAGAAAATGAAGAATTAGGGATACTTTTCCTATTTACTCATAATCTACTAAATATATTTTAATTCTGATTTACGTGTTTCTATATATAATAGTTACTTATGTTTTTAAAGTTATTTCATTAGTTAATACGCGATAATAGACCGACAAATGAAAAAAATAAGAAATGAGAGAGGTATTTTCGCTAAGATTTTCTATCGAGAAAACTTTTTTCAATCGCGTTTCTGAGTTTATGCGATCCTAGATTATATATTGAAAAAACATATAGGTACTTAAAAATTAGAGCTCTAGCCATTCAATCTAAAGAAACAATGAAAACTTCGTACCTAGAAAAATGCACGAAGCTATTTTGGTATCCTCTTAACAGAAGAATTTCTGTAAAAAAAACAGAGGGTTTTCCATTCTGACTACTAAATTGACAATAGTAGTCTTAACCTTTTAGCGAGTCGAAATTTTCCCTGATCAGAGCCATATTCTTATTAGATTCTTATAAGAAAGAAAATATTTTAAAATAAATATAATACGAGTATAATAACTAAGTAGAGCATCATACAGTTCGTTCTCTCGGACCACACACGTAGCGACCGCCGCGCGCGCTCTCAGACATGTTAGTCTAGTGTGGATGCGCTTTACGCAAGGCAAGCTTAAAAATACAGAAATCAATGGAAAAAGTTATCAACCATAAGTAAGTGGGACTTGAACTCACGACCGTGCACGAGGCAGTTCTAAACAAACTCAACTTATAACTTACAGATTAAAAGGCATCAGAAACGGCATATTGTGATATATTAAAATAGCAAAAAAGAGACAGATGTAAAAAAAAACGAGGCGAGAAAAAGACAGATATACATTAATATGCCGTTTGTGACGCCCTTAAGAGGGTACTGTACTCCTCATTTCGGTATTTGCCTTAGGTATTGCTATCCCTATTTCCGAGCGCCGCGCTGAAAGGGACAAATAAAGATGAAGCGGATTTTACCTACAAACTCTTTGAAAAAAAAAAAAGTTAAACCGATTTTCATATTTTTTGTGTTATATTATAGATAAAGAGTATATCTATGCTTCTATTACTTTCTTTTGTGGTAAAACTTTACCAAATTTGTGTGATAGACGCTGCAACTATATCTAAAGAAAACCGAAAAAATGGGTTTTGCGGAGCGTCATATTTCTTTTAGTTATTATGTTTTGAAAAAAAAAGTGATTGAAGCATAGATATACTCTTTATATAGATAAAGAGTATATCTATGCTTCAATCACTTTTTTATATGTAACGCAAAAACTATTAAAATCGGTTTAACTTTCGCGAAGAAAAAACGGAAGTACGATACCCATACTTTTGTATGGAGCATAATTTGGTATCGTACCGTCTTAATAGGTATACAAATTTATGTTTGTTTTATCCATACTAGGCTTATGTTCATAGTAATCGTTCAGAAGCAATAAACGGTCGTACTCGTATATTAATAACAATAATAAAGTTTATACACAAGTCGAGCGGTGCACTAATCGAGCTGCCTGTACCCTGAGGAATGGGGGGTGACATGGGCATACATGGGATTTGTCATAATGGTCAGTCACTGACACCATTATGGCGCCATAATAGAATAGAATAGCTCACCATACTGCTCACCATAAAGTTATACAGAAGTTTAAGCATTACAAGAAGATAGTAAGTACAATAGGCGGTCTTATCGCAGTTTGCGATCTCTTCCAGACAACCTTTGGGTGGATATGATTGCTTTGGAGAGGGCTACTTGTGGTACACATCCTAACAACTACTGATACACTTACATACAATAATATAATACGTAAACAATACACATACTAATACATACACATATAAATAAGTTATTTTTAAATAGGTTTTTCTCTGAGGAATGGAATGTTGATATGAGCATATAGTTCAAAGACAAGTGGAGCGTTCCACTAGTCTAGCTGCCTATATTCTGAGGAATAGGGTGCGGGCTGACATGAGCACACAGTTACCTGTCAGCAAAGTCAAGTAGCAGGATTCTTCTTCTTTTTTTCCTCAGTAAATAAACATTTATTTATTTAACAATTTTACACACAGGAATAGTAGAATACAATATGCATAGGATAATTAGTGTAGGGGTCTATATAACATATTTCTTATAGAAATTTCCCACTGTTGGGCACGGGCCTCCTCCACTTTGCGAGGGATTATGGTCTACTGTGCCGCGCTGACCAGGCGTATTAGCGCAGAGTTTATTTTCAAGTTTTCCGTCTTTCACAGAGGATGTTGTAGTGTCTCTACTACTCATAAAATAATCTTGATTCATAAAGTCCGTTAGCTAGCTTTCAAAGCTCCCAGGCAAGAAATGAATTGATGACGGGTTAAGAATACAAGACAGTGTTTTACTTCATTTCCTCCACAGGGTGAGAGCCAGCTAAGGGACAATAGAACATGGAAACATTTGTGACAAAAGGAAAACTCGAAATTGTACTCTATGCCAACACACCTGGCCAGCATGGTATACCAGATATCGAAGCAGTGGGATAATAATTTAATAGGAGGAAGTTGATAATTCTGTCTCTGTTTGGGAGCTATTACGGTCTACCGTGCCGCGCTGCCTAACGTTTTGCAGGTTTTTGCTTTCGAGTTTTTCGTCTCTCACAGAGATGTTATATCTGTGTACAATATTCCCGAGTTGGATGTTACAGCAATACATAATTCGATCTTGACTACGTTATTGGCCACAAATAAAATATGACAGTAAAATCACTTAGATTTGTTATTTTTTTATTGCTTAGGTTGACAGACGAACTAACGACCCACCTGAAGTTAAATGGCATCTATTGCTCATGGACTCCGCAACACCAGGAACATAGCTAAGCCGCCTACCGAGAGAAACTTTCACAAAAAGAATATCAGCTCAGTCCCATCCGTTACCATGGTGGTTGCAAAGTTAGCGAAACGTTAATTCTTCTGCGTCTTCGTCTTTCTGTATTCTGACGGAATTAGAACACAAGTATCATAGCTGTAAAAGTCAGCTAAGGGATATTGTGATTACATTCTCTGTGAGAGACGGAGGACTAAAAATAAAACCTCAAAAAAAAAGAGGCGGGGGTGAGGGAGAGAGAGGCAGATACGTCAATTTAACATACTTTGTTAAAAGTACTTAATTTTACCAGTACTTGTATACTTACCTCAGAATAGAGTCTATTATTTACATACGCAAATAAGAAGTTATAATTATTTGCCTGTTTTTTTTTTTAGTAAAGAACTTCAGCAACGGTTTTGTCCAATGGTTTTGTCTAACAGTGTACCTACGTGCGCTTCATAAACACTTCTCATTTTTCCCTAACACTCAAAGTAACTACAACTTCAAAAATAATCAGTTTAAAAAGCTTCTGTTTTAATTCATACACATAACAGGAACCGCAGATAGACCAAACGTGGAATTCAAGAGGATGTTATGACGTAAACACCAAACTTATTAAGGAATGCAATTTAAAACTACAAAATACCAAAAAAAACTAATCGTGGAATAGTTATTAACACTAATGGGTAGCCTTACCGCTACTTACCGATGTTTACCGGTATTTATCGGTGTTTACCACTCTTTACCGGTACTTACCGAATGCTTACATTATCCTAGTGCCCACATCAATCATAGTTACCGATGGATTTGATTATAAATGTACTAAATGGGCGCTAAGCAAACATTTGGTTTATATACATACGGGAATGTAATTGGGACGGGGACTTTGAAGTTTATTTTATAATTTCTTTGTTTTTAACACGCTTTTATTTATTCGCTACATATCTACCAATGTAAGTATTAATATATGTAACGGAATCTTTGGAAGTTATTTTAACCCACTTGCAATCCTAGACTTATTTAGCTTGTGATAGCCGGATTGATCTAAAATTATGCACACTTCTTGAGGACCAATGACAATGCAGTAGTTTAAAAAAATATTCAAGCTATTTGAATGAGTTTTTTAGTCTTTGAACTAAGCATATTATCGTCAACATAACGTCACGCCTTTTTCCCGTGGGAGTAGAAAGAGTATATAATTATAAGCAAGTATATAGTTATAGATGGTTGAAGATTACTCTCATACATCTGGTCATACATTTTTGACGGGCCTCGTGGTGTAGTGGTTCTGGTAACGGACTGCCGATTAAGCGGTCGCGGGTTCGATTCCCGCTCGGGACAATCATTTGTGTTCTTTTTCTAATTGTCATACAAATGTTTGTACTGCGTCTGGGTGTTTCTATGTATTATAAGTATGTATTTACAAAAAAAAAGTAGTATATGTATTATATCCGTATTCTGGTACCCATAACACAAGCATATAAGCTTAGCTTGGGACCAGAGGATGTTGTGTGAAATGTCCATGAATATTTATTTATTTATTATTTATTTATTTATTTATACATGCGCGACTACCTTTGTCATTTATGTATAACTGTTGACCGCGATTTCGCACACATGGAGTTTACAAAAATTTTGTCGTTTTTGCAATATATTTTACTGATGCTTCGCTCGTGGTGTTATGTAGCCTAAATAAAAATTATATAGCCTATAGGCCTCTTATAGGTTATTAATAAAAAATTATAATAAAATTAAAAATGCTTACAAGCTCTCACCGATATTTACTTAGTGAGTGCCTAAACGAAAAAAGTTTTCGTATACGTCAAAGTTTACTATCAATAACTAGTCAAAGTTGCAACTCGTACTGCCAAAACACAATAAAACTACTCGAAAACTATCATAGACTCCGTTAACTATATTTGAATTGAACTCGTACTACCGTTTTAGTTCCATCGCGTTTTCGTTAGGGGCGCTGCGCGTAAATGTATGGAAAGAAACGAAACTACATTTCGTATTCGAAAACTATCAAAAACTCGTACTAAGGGTACAGGCCTATAGGCTAAACGTTATATTATTACTAGCTGACCCGGCAAACGTTGTTTTGCCATACAAAAAAAAAAGTTTGAAAAATAGATGTTGGCCGATTCTCAGACCTACTGAATATGTATGTAAAATTTGAGAAGAATCGGTCAAGCCGTTTCGGAGGAGTACGGTTACTAACACTGTGACGCGTGAATTTTGTATATTAGAAGATATAGGTAAATTAAAATCGGTTTCATTTTCACGAAATAAACAGTGGAATACGAAACGTCTATTTCCAAAGATTTGATTGGTAAAATCTGGTTGAACTATAGCTGTCCCTTTCATCGTCGCGCTCGGAAATAGGGATAGCAATACCTAACACAAATACTTAAACTGTAAATTGGTTGGCTCTGTAGTTGCATATTAAGCTCATAATAATACGTTCTTTAACAGAATAGTCACCCGTATGTATGTCAATATCGCGAGTACAATCAATGGTTTGAGATCAAAAAATGTATTGGTGCAAACCTCTTCGACTTACAACTGTATACTACGACTTATATTATTGATACTTGTGTTTTATTTTTTGAAAGAAATATTAAGAAAAGTTGTGTGATAGGATTCTTATTATTTATGAGTCATAAACATCATTTGTTTGTGTGATTAAGAACATAAATATGTGTCACCTCTACATTTCTAAAGAATAATAGCTAAGGGATAATTTAAGCTGATGACAAGACAACCTCTGTGAGAAACAAAAGTCTTGAAACTAAACTCTTTAGAATTATGCACCGTGTCTCCTCTACTTCGCGAGGTTATCTAATGGGACATAAATGGGCTAAAAAGAACATCAGGTCAACATACTGTTTACCAACATTGAACATCCCAATTAAGTGGAAATGCTGGGAGAGGACGCCCGAGAAAAATATAAATAAATAAATAAAAGATTCTTTATTGTACACCATAATAATTTAAAAACAAAACTTACTAACTAGACTTATCATAGGTACAAAGGGCGGTCTTATCGCGGACTGCGATCTCTTCCAGACAACCTTAGGATGGACTTGATCGAGGCTGAATAGGCGACTTGTGGTGTTCTAAGTATGTTTATAGATGCAAGAATGAGTAAAAATGCTAATAGCAGATTCAATATATACAAATAAATACATTACGTATACATAAATACATGTCCACATAAACATACATATCTAAAACATATACATACCTATACCATACATACATATAACGAATACATACATATTCTTAGGGAATTTGATCAGTTTATCGGTAAGGACAAGTAGTCATCCTTAACAAGCTTTTTAAATGACGATAGGGATTGAGCATTTCTTATAGTTAAAGGAAGGGCATTCCATAGCCGGGTCGCTACTGTAAAAGATTTACTGAAGAATCTCGTGGAATGTGATACTAAAGTCAGCGTTAGGTTTTCCGATGATCTTAGGCTCTTCCTATGTGTGTCATGGAGAAACGTGAACCGATTTTTGAGGTAGTCGGGAGTGTTTGGATTGAAAAGAATATTGTAAAGAAGACTAAGAATGTCGTCGAAAAATTCCGTCGAAGTCGGATGGGCAACCATTTGAGCATAGTTCACATACATGATCATATTTACGAAGTTCAAATATAAATCTAATACAGAAGTTCTGGAGTCGCTCAAGCTTATCAAGTTGGTCCTCGTTGAGATCAAGATAGCTGGTGTCGGCGTAGTCAAGACTCGGGAGAAGAATAGATTGTGCTAGCGCAGTTTTAGTGGCAGTGGGAAGAAAGTTGGTTATCTACGTAGAATAGCTGCAGAAGAGAAGGCCTATTTTGTAATTGCACCGTCCAAGATAAGGATTTATCAATGAACTAGCTGTTGCTAGCGATTCCGTCCGCGTGGAATTTAGAAAATTTTCCACGTTTTTGCAACATTTTTCACTACTGCTTCGCTTTTACTGGTCATAGCGTGATGTTATATAGCCTAAAGCCTTCCTCAAAAAATGCCCTATCTAACACTGAAAGAATTTTTCAAATCGGCCCAGTGGTTCCTGAGATTAGCGCGTTTAAACAAACAAACAAACTCTTCAGCTTTATAATATTAGTATAGATATTCCTAAGTTTTTTACGCTATCACTAATTGGTTACTCCATTAAAAGAAATTTGAGGTAACGTTTGCCAATCTACTTTGGATAGAAGTCGTGAGCTGCCTACTATTATCACCTGGGTCTTTGCAGGATTGACTGCCAAGCCAAACCTTTCAGTCCACTTTTATAAACGACGTAAGTCTATATTAATATTTTGAATTGCGTAAGGCAGATTTTTTAAAGTTTCTTGAGAATAAATTTGTAAGTCATCTGCGTAAAGGTGGTAGGATGAGTGAAGTTTATAACAGATGGAGTTTATGAAAACGGAAAAAAAGTAAAGGAGATATAATATACTCCGAGGTCATCCCCGGTTTACTTCAAAAGGGTCAAGTACGTAGCAACCGTTGGGCATGTATGACCAGATGTATGAGTGTGGACGAAGCCAAGGAAGTATGTTTGGATCGTAGCAGATGGCGCTCTATAGTCTCTGCCTACACCCATGGGATATAGGCGTGATGTTATGATGGTGATGAACATCCCATTATTGGTCATGCATAAGCTTAGTATCTGCAATGATGTTTGATATACTAAAGCATCGATTCTCTCGTTTAACCTAGAATAGCGATCTCATACGTTTGTCACTATCTTCTTAACGTCGATTTTATTGTCACGATGTAAACATGACTCCTAACCTTTTCCCAAAACACGTCAAAAGAACTATAACTTCAATAAACTCTTTATTTGTTTACAAAAAAAATTAAATCAATGATCAAAACTGTTATACGCCGACGAATAGTTTACTGAATGCCACACGACGACTTGGGTGGTCCAAACTCTATAGCTATCCTGCTCTTACGTTTGCATAGTAACATACATCTGTCTCATTCTAGCTGTCAAAGACTAAGGCTGTTTGAAAACTTGCCTAATTCGAATCTTATCGGACACTTACAATATTCTGATTGGGATGATTTGCTTACTGAGCTCTCGTAGAGAAGGAATATAAAAAAAAATAGATTTTGTTTATGGTTTTATTATGATTGAAGTTTTAGTATTTCAAGTCTATGTGTATAGTAACAGAAAATCGATATTAATAATTGTATATTATCAATTAAATTGTTTACTATAAAATACAGTGATATACCAGAGGGCAAGTTGACGTTTAAAATTCAGGACAAGTAACTTTAGCCTGGATAATTGTACTTCATAGAATGATGACGTTTTACCTGACGTATAGTCTATATCATAGACACACATAGATACATTTTCACGCACACATAGATATGTAAGTGGCTTCAAGCCATCTAAGTGATGTAGCCACAGACATATTTGGTATATTTGTGCTATATAAATACGTTCAACATAATTACACTAAACCCTGCGTAATATATTTTAAGCACAACTTATTCTGTAAGTATGTTAGGTAATTGGAGATATTTTGACGCCCAACGTTTCGGAATTTTTTAGCTAACACAATCATAAGTAAAAGCAAGTTGTGCACGAATGCTGTCATGTTGAAAAATGTTGCAAAAAAGGAAAAAAAATCTATATTCCACAAGTACAGAAACGCGAGAAACATTTTTCACTGATGCTTTGCTTCTATTAGACGCAGCGTGATATTATAAAGCCTTCCTCGCTAAATGTATTATCCAACATTAAAAGAATTTATTTAAATCAGACCAGTGGTTCCTGAGATTAACGCGTTCAAACAAACTAACTTTTCAGCTTTGTAATATTAGTATAGAAGTATAATAGTAGTCATATTTATAATGACTTATCGGACGTTTAAACGGAGATTTTAACGGAGAGATAATAAACGTTTTAGCGTAAAAAGACTATTATGAATAACAATTTTTGGGAATTTTCGCGAACCGATTTTAGCGAACTGTTAAACCTCCGATAAGTCATTGTGAATGAGGCCAGATCTGTGGAATGTCTAAGATAAAACGTACCTAGTGACTTAAAAAGATTAAATTTAGATCAAATCAGTTCTATAAATCAAAATAATCTATGTCTCTTCTCATTATAAAGTTTGCAAGATCTCTCTCTTTCGCACGCGAATATTTTTTTATATTGCTGTTTCATACCCCCTATGACCTCTGGTATAGCCATCTCTTTTGTTTTTACAAAGAAAGTATTTATATATTTCTCTAACATTCTTATGGTTTTAATACAGTGGTTACTTACCGGATAAAAAAAAATGGTTTCTAATTTTATTTTGTTAAGTTAATTATGTATTTCGTATAATATTGCTGTTCAATTTTAACTTATTTTAAGATGAATAAAACATACAGACGAATTGAGAACCTTTTTGAAGTCGGTTAATAAGAAAATCAATAATGAACTGGGATTTTTTCGAAGTCCGTCTTAATTGTAATTTATGTAATATGTAATGTCATAGTTGTAATTTATGTAATTGATCGAATTGTCATTGGTTGCTTATTTCAAAACTTAAAAACATGCTTGAAAATTCTGAATATTCTTTTAAATTGTTGCATTGTCATCCATCCATAATATTTGCGCAAAATTTCAGATCAATCCGGCAAGTGGGTAAAAATCACTTTCAAAGATTACGTTACCTATGATAATCTATATTATTAAAATCTATACTCATAAATAGCTTCGAACGAAGTTACAAAAGCCTGTTAAAAGTAAATAATGGTATTTTGTTGAGGGGCAAAAAGGTTCTAGAGTGGCGACCACGCGGACGACGCGGCAACGACTAGGGAGGCTCCCGACAAGGTGGACCGGCAATATCGTTAAGGTCGCGGGGATTCATTGGATGCAAACGGCACAGGACCACGCGCTGTGGTGTTATATAAAAAAATAAATAAATAAATATTCATGGACATTTCACACAACGTCCTCTGGTCCCAAGCTAAGCTTATATGCTTGTGTTATGGGTACCAGAATACGATAGAATACAGTCATATACTACTTTTCTTTTGTAAATACATACTTATAATACATAGAAACACCCAGACGCAGTAGAAACATTTGACGTAGAAATATTTGGCCGATATATACCCCCTCAATCCATCGATCATCCTTTTATTCGTTCACTGTTGGACATGGGCATCGACGAGCTTCGTGGTGGAGTGGTTTATGTAACGGACTACCGATCGCGAGGTCGCGGGTTCGATTCCCGCTCGGGACAATCATTTGTGTGATATTTATAAATGTCATACAAATGTTTGAACAGCGTCTGGGTGTTTACTATATATTATATGTATGAATTTACAAAAGAAAAGTAGTATATGTATTCTATCCGTATTCTGGTACACATAACACAAGCATATAAGCTTAGCTTGGGACCAGAAGACGCTGTGTGAAATGATCGTGAATATTTATTTATTTATCTATTTGTTAGCCTTTTTGCCACAAAGATATTTTTTCAATCATGCTCATAGACCTCTCCCCCTATCTCTAAGACTAAGTCCTGGTTTTACTTATGTATAGAACTTCAAGCATTTTCCCCTCCCTTCCTTTTCCCGACGAGAAGACCGCGCGCGGCACCTCGGAGGGCCTGTCGCGCCAACAGCGGCAGACGACCACTCTCCACGTGTTCTGGGGAGAGGCGTCGGTCTGACGGGGGGCCTAGGGCCCGCCCCGTCACATTGAGCCCCCACCGAAAGGGTATTGCCATGTATTGCCGGTATTGCCATGGGTCATACCAATACCTGAGTGACTACCATGGCCCGGCTAAGAGGCGAGGAGGAACACCGTGGGGTTTAGTGGGTAGTTCGGGTCCGCTTCTGACCCGGGAGTCCCACACAAAGTGCGTAAATACATTATCCACGTAAAAAAAAACCCCACCCCTCCTCTTAAACCTAATTCTCTCTCTCTCCTTCTTTCCAGCACATTATCGTCACTTTTGGAAGGGATTATGGTCTAATATGCCGCACTGACCAGGCGTGTTGGTATAGGGTTTGTTTGCGAGGTTTTCAACGCCCACCGAGGATATTTTCTGAGTAAAATATCCTGAAGTTGTCTTTTGCAGCACACTGGGAAGGAAATGGGGTGGTAAGACTTGTATTCTTAATCCGTCACCACACGGACAAACCAGCTAAAAGAAACCCAGTTCCCAAGCCATCACTAATTGGTTACCATCAGATATAGACATTACATACATATAATACACTAATTGCTTACACGCTCACACTCGCCTGTCATGACACTTGTCAGAACTGTCAAAACTGTCATACTTGTCAAATAAGACTCGTGTCATATGCTGCTATCGATATAATTGATCTGATGTGGAGATTAAATCTATTTGATGCTGGGTGCATAGTTAAAGCTACGCTCTTTTCTCTATTTGAAACTATAGAATGCTATATTTTTTAAACACTGAAAGAAATAAAAGGTGTTATTTTATTAGCGCACAATAAAAATATTTTATAAGAGATAATGGTACCGATTCTACGTGCACAATTAAACTCAACTAAAAATTAAAATTTGAGTGTAAATAACACAATTCGGCAATGTTAGCTGAACTTTTTAATAAAAAAATTTGATGTAGATGTATTTTTCTCCTACTGACGGACTTTGTGGTCTAGGTAGTTAGTGGTTTACGTAACGGACTGCCATTCGAGAGTTCGCGGGTTCGATTCCGGCACTGGACAATCATTTGCGTGTGATATAAGTATGTATTATATAGTTTATGTAATGGTATTATAAGTATGTATTTGCAAAAGAAAAGTAGTTTATGTAGTATATCCCCATTCTGAGCTTAACTTGGGACCAGAGGACAGGACAGTATTTTATCTATAAATTTCTGTAAGAACGCTGAGAAGAAAATTGCGAGATGACACTTTTATTATCCATCACTAATCTGGCACTAATATTATGGTTATACTATATAATAGCTATCAGTATAATAGCATCTTTAGATCTATCTTAGAACACAATACCTATCTCTATATCTCTTATTTAAAGAGACCTAATAATATTTTGACCTTCATGATCTCGTTATGATTATAAACATTGTATGGTTCCAATTCTGATTCCACAACTATACTATACGTATCCTACTAATATTATAAATGTGAAAGTTTGTGAGTATGGATGTTTGGATGTTTGTTAATGTTTCAAGCAAAAACTACAGAATGGATTTTAATGAAAGTTTGCAAACAAGTATAGGCCACTTTTTATCCCAAAAGAATGCAATGTCTCCGTGGGATAATATTATATTTTTTTATCTTTTTTACCGCGGGTAACACTGTGGGGCACAAATAGTTCTGATATGAAGATGATTAAAATTGATATTTATTCTTTTTTATAATAAGAGTGTATTTGGTCTACTATAACACGCTGATAACGAGTGTTGGTATAGAATTTAATTTCAAGTTTTCCGTCTCTAATTTTAGTATTTCTTCAGTGTATCCTCACAGAAACTGGGAAAAGACCGTGACTTTTTTAAACAACATACACGGAAAGATTTTAATAAAAAAAATACATTTGCCTGACATCCTGCCTGCCGCCTGCCTTATCATATCCAAAAATTAAAAAAAAAAATTTAAAGAATTACATTTTATTGACGGGAGTGGTTTATGTAATGGACTGCCGATCACGAGGTCGCGGGTTCGATTCCCGCTTGGGACAATCATTTGTGTGATATCCATAAATGTCACACAAATGTTTGTACTGCGTCTGGGTGTTTTCTATGTATTATAAGTATGTATTTACAAAAGAAAAGTAGTTTATGTAGTATATCCGTATTCTGGTACCCATAACACAAGCATAAAAGCTTACAAGCTAAGCTTACCAGAGGACGTTGTGTAAAATGTCCGTGAATATTTATTTATTTTTTATATTCACATGCAAAATTTTAAACACTAATTTTCAAGATATCAATATTACAAAAACTTTCATAATGATAATGATATAACCAATATGATATGATGATAATTAAAAACTCATCACAATTATAATCCGCAATGTTAAAATTATAATATTATGTTCGTGTTTATTTGTTAAACTTTGATTATAATTGAACATTGTAAATTGATACATAGAGTGCGTTGGCCACCCAACGCGAGGCGACCATAGACTAAATAAATACTTTATTTAACTGGAATGACTTCTATGGTCCTAATAATCGTTCGTGTGGTGACGGACTAAGAATACAAGTGTCACCATCCCATCTGCATCCCAGGGTGCTGTAAAAACTAGCTTAGGGAAATTGAACACAAATGCATTCTCTATGAGAGATGGAAAACTCGAGAGTAAGCCCTGTGCCAACACGTCTGGTCAGCGCAGCACAGTAGACCATAACACTTCCCAAAGGCAGGAGGCAGAGCCGTACCCAGGCGTTAATGGGCTAGAGAGAGAGACAGATTTCTACGTAAAATTTTCTTTGAACTTAGTGAATGAGTAGAGATAATAAATTATTTTGCTTTGAATAGAAGTATACGCAGAAGCTATAAGCTTGTATCTGGGATGATTTTACAAATAAAAAATGCGAGAGAGATTGCCTACTAGTGATACTACCTATTTACTATTTACCAATTTGACATAGCTGCCAGAACAGTGCCTCCTGGAGTAAACTATGGTGTCACCGCATTTGCCATTTCTTTTGCCAGCCTTTGCTCTCATCTTCCCTGCCCAATTACGTGCCTCTGTAAGCCATGGGCGTCCCCCACTTTAGAATTTCGGAAGCGGTTTTGGTCGTCTAATATGACTAGCCGTGCTTAGGTATATCCCTTAGCTGTCCCTTACAGCACCTCAAGGGTAGAAATGGGATGGCGGCACATCTATTCTTAATCCTTAATTTTGTTTTAGTATATACACATTCATTTTATTTCATTTATTCTTTCTCTATTGTACACTTAAATTTAGTATAAGAAACATAGTAAATGTAGGCATAAATATACACATATAAAGGCAAGCTTAACTCAACTTAGCTTAGATTATTCTGTGATTTAATTTTATTTTTTATTTTTATGATGATATTGTTAAGAAGTAGTCACTCCATAACCACTGCAGTACATATTATATCTATGGCAGTAAGTTGTTCGTTTTGTTTTGTGCGAGAGGCTCCGTGATAGATCGCCACGTATGCTGATTGGTCCAAACATAGGGATGTCACTAATAAGTTTAAAATATTGTCATTTTTTTATATTTCTGGACATTTTACATAACTTGCTCTGGATTTAAAGTATGCCATATTTCTATTCTTACATAAAAATGGTTTGAAGTTATAAAATATATATAACAAAAACCGGTCAAGTACGAGTTGGACTCTCACACGAAGGGATAAGGGCAAAAGAAAGATGATGATAAATATGTTGTTGTTGTAGCATTAACTGATATAGGCAAACTGTGAAAAATTCAGAGATCTAGCTATCACCTTTTTCGAGATGCCTGGTGGCAGAAGAACTGTCTGAAGGACGGACAGCCAAAGTCTCAGTATTTACATCTTAAAAATTTTGTTTTGTGTCTAGCCCGACGTTTCGCAGGCTTTTCGAAGTTCTTATATCAGGCTAGATTTTAAATCAGGCAAAAAGTCTAAATCTGCGTCTTATAGTAATTTTTTTTCAGTAAATGATTCGCTCTAATAAAAAATATTAAGTACAGTTTTTATTTACAATATATCAACCACCTCTAGGATCACTTAGATGTACGTTTGTTTGTCTATCGATCTGTATGCCTACCAAACTTTTTTTGAATTTATTTTTCTTAAGTGACAACCCTACTATATCGAAGGCACTTACACATCCTATATATTAAAAAAAATACCTCGCGATACTGGAGGAACGTCTTAATAATTAATTATTTATATGTATGAGAGATGTAGCGGACAGCGGACTAAATGTCTGCCACAATACGGAATAGCAATGACCCGTTTTCTGCAACGCTTGCAATCATGTTGTCCATCCATATGGCCAAATGGCCCTTTTCCATCCTCTGCAGGATGTGCTGTGTGTTGCTCCCTATTTTTTTCATCTCTCACAGACGATGTTATATGTGTAAATATCCCTTAGCTGACTACAGCACCCTGGGAAGGAAATGGTGTGGTGACACTTGTATTCTTAATTCGTCATCACACGGACTGTAACTATACGATACTTTACGAAGATTATTTTAGTAGTATCATCATGATCATCATAACATCACGCCTTTTTCCCATAGGGGTAGGCAGAGACTATACGGCGCCATTTGCTACGATCCAAACATACTTCCTTAGCTTCATCCACACTCATACATCTGGTCATACATGTATGACGGTTGTAAGTGTTACGTGCTAGTATAGTTACCTAGATATATCTACCTACTATTTCTTTTACTATACTCTACCATAGGTACTATTTCTATCTTTCTTTTATGCTATTGCATAGCTTCTATCGAGGGCCTTGAGCGTGGAGACCGAATCCAGAAATTCCGTAACGAAAATAGCGTAATGAAAATAACCTGACATCATCGGCGCTACTGCGCATGCGTAATCCCCTCTTCGCCCCGCAATTTATTTCATCCTATTGATACCAAGGGTAAACGCCTTCCTCAAATTAAACAACGTATTAAAATAAGGATTTTGAATCGACAACATATATCCTAAATGTTCAGATAACAGCGTATTTTAGATTTTAATAATGTAAAATAATGTTTATTTTATTTTATTGACATTTGATTGACAATCGCTATTTTATCATAATTACCATAAACAATCGACAGATGTAAGCATCAATAAATCAGGATCATTAATCTTATTTTTGTTTATGGTATTTAGATTCTTGCATAAATAAAATAAATAAATAATTATAATTGCTAAGGTTGATAAAAAATGATATGAATTATCTTTACCGCGGCAGTCCCCGAGTGCCACACGTCTTTTTTTACATATTTTCTCAACTACGAAGTACAGGTGTATACGAACATTTAATTTTCCAGACTCAGATATATATACCAGATGTATTGTCTATGGCTATATCACTCAGTCTGCTTGAAGCCACTTACGAGTACATATCTATGTGTGCGTGAAAATGTATCTATGTGTGTCTATGACACAGGCTATACGTCATATGAAACGTCATTATTCCATGGAGTTGATTTAGCCAGGCTAAATTTACTTGTACTCAATTTTTAACGCCAACCCACCATCTGGTATAGATAATAGATATATATACCAATGTTCAGTGTTTCCAGGTGACTTTTACAGCAAGTTGGTTGAACATTTTTAAGATGTAACCCGAGTACAGGAAACTCTCATAATTCCGTTATTTACATAAATATTTACCAATATAAATTCGCTGTCATTAATTTTAATTGTGACTAACTTCTGCACTTGTGTTTGCTTGTATTTTCAACACTCTTTTATTAGTTTCATCCGTATTTATCCATTAATCTTTGTGTATTGTCTTTGTGTTTATTTGGTTTCCAACCATTTTCCAAGCTACTTATTATTCATTGATTGTTAAGAAAAAGTAATTTGATTAGTTCAAAACTAATAACACACTAGAAAATCCTGAATATTTTTTTTAAATTATTCTATTGTCATCGGTTCTTAATATGTGTTCAAGATCAATCCGACTAAGACGAGTGGGTAAAAATATCTTTCAAAGAATGCGTTACATAGATTAAAACATCGATAGATACATACCGAACTTGTAGAAGAGTGTTAAAAAAACCCTTGGTTTAGCCATTTTTTTAACAGTAAATGAATTAGGCTATGAAAAGTTAGTTACACTGATGATGTGCGACGCCCATTATGGCCAAATGATGTTACTGACTATAATAAACAAACAAACAAACGAACATATTTAATACAACTATATTCAAATATCTATTACAGTTAGTACCAGATACCGATGATACTAGGATAACGAGATATTTCGAATACCGGACCGATATTATGTTCTGATATCGTTTGATATTATTTTTAGAATGTTGGTAGTATTGAGTATTATTTGAATTAAGAGGATACCAAAATAGCTTCGTGCATTTTTCTATGTACGAAGTTTTCATTGTTTCTTTAGATTGAATGGCTAGAGCTCTAATTTTTAAGTATATGTTTTTTCAATATATTATCCAGGATCGCATAAACTCAGAAACGCGATTGAAAAAAGTTTTCTCGATAGAAAATCTTGGCGAAATAACCTCTCAATTTTTTTATTTTTTTCATTTGTCGGTCTATTATCGCGTATTAACTAATGAAATAACTTTAAAAACTTAAGTAACTATCATATATAGAAACACGTAAATCAGAATTAAAATATATTTAGTAGATTTTGAGTAAATAGGAAAAGTATCCCTAATTCTTCATTTTCTGTGCCTACTGGCTGTGTTAATATGTACGTGTCGGCGATGATATACGATAATATTGATGTAGGCCCTTAAGTACTTCATTACTTAAATAGTTAAACACAGCTGATATTTAATTAATTTATTTATGCATTTTCTATTAAATTATGATATGATTTAGTTAATAGGAAATTTTATAAGCTTGTTCAAATTCTAGAAAAGCTTTCAAAAAATCTAACATTGGTACCGATTCTATGTCCACAACTAAACTTAACCAAAAAATGAAAATTGATATTAGTAGACACAGTTGATTCCAATTGGAATTGTTCATTATTTTTGACCTGCTGTTTTTATAATTTTTTTTTAAAATATAGACTATTTTTAGCAACAAATTTAAATATTTTTGAAATATTAATTATATGTATACCTAGATTTTTTTTTTGAGTTGTTGCTGTATGGCGTATTCGCCATACAGTAACAACTAATATTTATTATTGTGATAATAACGGTACAAAACTTTTAGTGCGAGAATCCAACTCGTGCCTGGCCGTTATTTTTTATTATATAAGTCGGTGTTTAGGTGAACAAAGCCTTGGAAAAGTAAACAAAAGTAGTACTTATCTATTTAATAATTGTGTGCTTACTCAATAAGAGTAGGTACAAACCTAACCTACACTTAAACATCTTTTAATAAATTGAAATAAATTAACGTTCGAATTTTGAAAACTGGGTGACCAGTAATTAACTAATAATATTACCGACCTAATTAAAATTTAAAAATCTCCCACTAATAAGAAAAATTACTTATTCACGGAACTAACTCTCCTAGCCACTCACACGTCCCGACATAAATACCTATTATACCCTTGTCCGTCCAGCTACGCGTGGCGCTGATTCGATCGGTACCGCGCTCGCATGTTGTAACAAAAAACCTTTATAGCTTCTTATCTATAATATCTAGAGTGAAGACAAATACTACGAAAAATTGCTAAAAGACTACAGATGAAATCTATGTATTTTTTAAGATCTGAAAATTTATTTTAAAGTATTAAAAATAGGTGTAAATATTGAATTTGGAGAAAACATAACATTTATATTGTATTAATTTACACCACAACGAAAAATTATTGTTTATTTTACCAATTAAACAATGTAACAATAAACTAGAAGTGTTTTCCTGTAAAACGATGCATGGATCATTATGTTTAATTAATCCTAAGTAGTTAAATAAATCGAAACAAAACACCTTTCTTCATAATTTTATCGTGATGGCCCCGAACGCTTTCGACTCGCTCGCGAAGTCAAAATATAAGCAAGATGGCCGCCTAAGGTCTCGTTCAGACTTATTTACGCAACTCAAAAAAGGCGGCTATGTTTTTTTTAGTTGGGCTTTTAAATTAAACAGCAATAATAAATTATATGTTGTGTTTTATTTATTAATCCTTATTCAATAAAAAAAAAAACAAATGAAATGATGATGAAATAATATTTATTTCTGTAAATAGAATAATAATAATCTTTGAAGACACTTTTACAAGTACGCTCCCACCTCTAGTACGAACCCCTCGTCCACGTGTGCGACTTCCACGAGCCAAGGAAAATTCAATTGGTGATCTAAAATTGGTGTATGTATTAATTTTAACTATCAATATCATCAAGGCAAAAGGCAAAAATAATGTGCATGATGCATTAGAAATATCAGAGTCAGTAGCTAGTAACTTATAACAAACATTCACATTTTAATAGCAGCGTATCTTCAAGCAATACTAAGTATGCACATGGTATAATTATTACAATAATGACATCAATATTAAAAAAATAATAAGCCCGACACAAATAGGCTTAAAACCGGAAACCGAAATATTAATAATTTTGATAAAATATGAGAATTAAATTCTTCTAACAAGAGAAAAAAAGTGAAACCATCACGAAAATTTAAAAATGATAGCAAAACTCGACAATTGTTAACAAGCATAACATTATTATATCAAACAAACGAAGAAACACACCACCACACAAAAATATTGCAAACATATTTTGCAGTTTGTACACACCCTTATTTTGAACCATTTTAGTTCCGTCCGTGGATAGTAATCTATCCATGCTTAAACACCTGAGGAACACAAAGATATTTTTAAGGAATCTTCCGTAATTATTGTATATTTCTGTTTTTAAAGTGTATTATTATGTTTATGACGAACTATTACTCGTTGTTTAAACAATATTTTACTGAAAAACTACGTAAAAATAACTAAAATTTGGTCAACAACAAGAATGGCCGCTCTTACGCTATTTTTTTCGAACTTTGAATTCAAAATATAACACTATTTTACTCTTAAAACTGTGATATGTATACTTAATTATAACGCACAAATCATCTAGTTTATCTTGATGTATAATAATCTATGAACTCATAAATAAAACTGAAGTACTTACGACATAATCACTGGGACTTCAAAACCACTTGTTCACTAAACACGAAGCGTAGAGTGGACTGAAGAAAAAAGTTTGTTTTTATTCGTTGATGCTTCTTACACTGCCATCTAGTAATTGTGATTGTAAAGTAATTCATCAGCTATCTACTACACAACTTAAAGATGCAAAAAATAACGCAATTTATCCATAGATGTCGATTTTATAAAATATGTCGCTATGGATATAAAAGTATCCTTGGACGTAAGTCGCCCTATTTTTTTTGGATATCAAAGTATCCTTGAACGTGTGAGTGGCTAAAAGATATAAAAGTAGGTTTTAAATATTGTCTATTCTTCAAGACCTATTATTTCTTACTAGATTCTTATAAAGAGGGTTCTTAATAAAATGGTTTTAAAATCCAAAATAATTGGCCCTACTTTGATAAGTAAATGTTATAAATGACAGGCCAAGTAATAATTGTAATAGTTCGAACGCATTTCGAATTTCTCGTAACTATACCTATCTCTTTTGAACTCTACTACGCGGCGGTTTTACCAATGTTCCGCGTAAGAAAGAGATAGAAATACCAGATAGTTTAGAATGGTTTTACTGTCGTGCGTTCTTCGTGGGTGGTCGGTAATTTTTATTCTGACGTCAACAGGTCATTCAACTTGCGCCGATAATTAGGGTTCCGTACCCAAAGGGTAAAAACGGGACCCTATTACTGAGACTTCGCTGTCCGTCCGTCCGTCCGTCCGTCTGTCACCAGGCTGTATCTCAAGAACGGTGATAGCTAGAGAGTTGAAATTTTCACAGATGATGTATTTCTATTGCCGCTATAACAACAAATACTAAAAATAAAATAAAATAAATATTTAAGGGGGGCTCCCATACAACAAACATGATTTTTTTACCGTTTCTTGCTCAATACTAATAACGTTGCCTTATGTTGCATAGATAATGGTACGGAACCCTTCGTGTGCGAGTCCGACTTGCACTTGACCAATTTTTTTTGACACCTGTATTTTTTTTAAATATTGTCAAGCATAGATGTGATGTAGGTATATAGCCTATTTTATTTTTAACGTTGATAAATGTAATAATTATCGATTTGATTACCGATTTCTTTTTAGGGTTCCGTACCCAAAGGGTAAAAACGGGACCCTATTACTGAGACTTCGCTGTCCGTCCGTCCGTCCGTCCGTCCGTCCGTCCGTCCGTCCGTCCGTCTGTCACCAGGCTGTATCTCAAGAACGGTGATAGCTAGACAGTTGAAATTTTCACAGATGATGTATTTCTATTGCCGCTATAACAACAAATACTAAAAATAAAATAAAATAAATATTTAAGGGGGGCTCCCATACAACAAACATGATTTTTTTACCGTTTCTTGCTCGATACTAATAACGTTGCCTTATGTTGCATAGATAATGGTACGGAACCCTTCGTGCGCGAGTCCGACTCGCACTTGACCATTTTTTTATAATACGGACCTACTCCTGACGATTAGGCTAGGTTTACTTTAAGGTTTACTCATTACTGGTACCAATTCCACGTGGACAACTAAACTTAACTAAACTTAAAATCTAAAACAACTATGCTATATTTTGGTTAATTGGCTAATTAGTTAGATTTAGTTGTGCACATTTATATTAATTGATATCATTAGTCTATAATTCACAGCTTTTATGATAAGAAACCTCTCCGTGTGGTGACGGATTAAGAATACAAGTGTCACCACCCCATCTCCTTCCCAGGGTGCTGTAAAAGTCAGCTAAGGGATATTGCACACAGATAACATTTTCTGTGAGAGACGGGAAAATCGAAAATAAACCCTGTGCCAACACGCCTGGTCAGCGCGGCACAGTAGACCATAATCCCTCCCAAAGTAGAGGAGACCCGTGCCCCACAGTGGAACGTAAATGGGCTGGAGAAGAAGAAGATAAGAAAGTTCAGTTAACATTTCCAAATTGTGTTATTGAAACTATAAATTTTCACTTTTTAGATAAGTTACGTTTAGTTATGCACGTAGAATCGGTACTAATATCTAATATTATTAATCGAATTTAAATAAGTTATCTTTGGTTATGGAACAAACTTTAGACTTTCAATCATTTTTTGGTTTTTTAATTTAATAGTGTTGTTATGAGAGCTAGAAAAGAAAAAAAAGATAAAACAGAAATACTTTTTAGGGTTCCGTACCCAAAGGGTAAAAACGGGACCCTATTACTGTGACTTCGCTGTCCGTCCGTCCGTCCGTCCGTCCGTCCGTCCGTCCGTCCGTCCGTCCGTCCGTCCGTCTGTCACCAGGCTGTATCTCAAGAACGGTGATAGCTAGAGAGTTGAAATTTTCACAGATTATGTATTTCTATTGCCGCTATAACAACAAATACTAAAAATAAAATAAAATAAATATTTAAGGGGGGCTCCCATACAACAAACATGATTTTTAGGGTTCCGTACCCAGTATCTCAAGAACGGTGATAGCTAGACAGTTGAAATTTTCACAGATGATGTATTTCTATTGCCACTATAACAACAAATACTAAAAATAAAATAAAATAAATATTTAAGGGGGGCTCCCATACAACAAACATGATTTTTTTACCGTTTCTTGCTCGATACTAATAACGTTGCCTTATGTTGCATAGATAATGGTACGGAACCCTTCGTGCGCGAGTCCGACTCGCACTTGACCAATTATTTAATAATATTATGAACAAAACATAAATCAACTGTCCATTTAGCTTAATTTGGGACCAGAGGGCGTTAAAGTTACGTGCCTAGTATAGAATTTATGTGACAAATCTTTGATTATTATAATTTACGGTTGTGATTTTTTATTGTCAAATGTTAAACTTTTTATTGCAATTTTTTGTTTCGAATTAATGTTAAGTTTTTAATTTTTTACGACATTTTTATTATCTATTTTGGTTAATAATTTATGGCTTATTTATACTTCAATAATATTATTAATGATTAAGATTGTGTTAAAAAATAAGCCTTATTTAAATAGAATATAGCTATCTTATAAATTTATTGATTTATTATTTATAATCTATGACATTTGTTAACGTCATTATTATTAAAAATTAGGCTTTTTTGTCTGTATTTTTCCTATAAGTTTCCTATGCCTTCGTACCTACGCGTGAAATTTGAAATCGCATCGCAAAATTTGAAATCTTTGCCTAATAAAGCGTATGTTACTAGTAAATGTTGTTGTAGCATCAACTTATATACTTACACTGGTGCCAATTCTATCGGCACAACAAAACGTAACTAAAAAATTAAAATTGATAGTATCAATAACACAATTTAGAAATTTTAACTGAACTTTCTTATTATAAGGGCTTCGTGGCGGAGTGGTTTATGTAATGGACTGCCGATCACGAGGTCGCGGGTTCGATTCTCGCTTGGAATAATCATTTGTGTGATATCCATAAATGTCATACAAATGTTTGTTCTGCGTCTGGGTGTTTTCTGTTGTATCTTCTTCTTTATATAGGTATATAAATCTCCTGTCACGATGTTTGTCCGCGATGGACTCCAAAATACTGAACCGATTTTAAATTTGATTTGCACACCGTGTGCAATTCGACCCAACTTGAAAGATAGGATAGCTTACATTTCAATTTAGAGTCGCAATATTATTTTATTGTAAATTATTTGTCTACCCCTAACATTTGTATGGCAAAACAACGTTTGCCGGGTCAGCTAGTGTAGGTATTATAAGTATGTATTTACAAAAGAAAAAGTAGTTTATGTAGTCTATACGTATCTGGTACCCATAATACAAGCATAGAAATATAGCTTACTTTGGGACCAGAGGACGTTGTGTGAAATGTCCTGAATATTTATTTATTTATTTATAATAGCTGTGACTTAATTAATGAAATTATAGTGTAGAAGTGATCACCGCAAGCGGGACTTGAACCCACGACCTCGGAATACCCTTCCGTCGCTCTACCTACTGAGCTATTGCGGCCGTGCTAACAGTAACCAATTTGTCCACTACAATGTTACTCGAGTGAGTCTATAACGGATTTTCATTAATTTAATAAACGCATGGCAAGTCAATTCCAAAATTAATAAATTATTTTGGAAATAATAGCTGTGTATTATAGACTAATTGGTCTTATTCATAATGACTTATCGGAAGTTTAAAAGTTCGCTAAATGTGGTTCGCGAAAATTGTCATTCATAATAGTCTTTTTACGATAAAATGTTTATTATCTCTCCGATTAAGTTATTGTTTAAACCTCCGGTAAGTCATTATGAATAAGACCATAAAGATTTTATTTAAAATAAATGTGCAGAACAAAATAGCCAATTAATCAAAATATATTTTTTATTTTAGTTGTGCAGGTAGAAATGGGTATCACTAACTGTGAAATTTTCAGCTCGGCTGGACATGACATTTGAACACATGAAACAAAACATGGACATTTCATACAACGTCCTCTGGTCTCAAGCTAAGCTTATAATAATATGCTTGTGTTAAGGCTACCAGAATACGGATAAAATACATATACTACTTTTTTTTGTAAATACATACTTATAATACATAGAAACACCCAGACGTAGTATTGAGATTGTCCCGAGCGGGAATCGAACCCGCGACCTCTTGAACGGCAGTCCGTTACATGAACCACTCAACTACGAGGCCCGTCAACTACGGCTATCATGAAGTTACACTGAAAACGTTTGTTGTTTGAGATCACACTTAAGAGGGTACTGTACTCCTCATTTAGGTATTTGCCTTAGGTATTGCTATCCCTATTTCCGAGCGCCGCGCTGAAAGGGACAAATATAGATGATGCGGATTTTATCTACAAATTCTTTGAAAAAAGACGTTTCGTACATCCGTTTTTTTTTTCGCGAAAGTTAACCGTTTTTCATAGTTTTTGCGTTATATTATAGATAAAGAGTATGCTTCTATCACTTTCTTTTGTGGTAAAACTTTACCAAATTTGTGTGATAGACGCTGCAACTTTATCTAAAGAAAACCGAAAAAAGTGGGTTTTTCGGATCGTCATATTTCTTTTAGTTATTATGTTTTGAAAAAAAGAAAGTGATAGAAGCATAGATATACTCTTTATCTATAATATAACGCAAAAACTATTAAAATCGGTTTAACTTTCGCTAAGAAAAAACGGAAGTACGATACCCATACTTTTGTTTGGAGCATAATTTGGTATCGTGCCGTCTTAAATATTTATGTTTATGTATCCTGGTTTTACTAATAAATATTAATATTTGTTGTTATATCATCAACAGATACATCATCTGTGTAAATTTGAACTCTCTAGCTAACATCGTTCCTGTGATACAGTCTGATGACAGACAGACGAATGGGTAACAAAATCTCAGTTCCGTTTTACCTTTTCCTACAGACCCCAACTACACAATTCTTATTTTTCCTGCCCTTATCCCAAGCTACTTGGGGGTCGGCGAAGCACGATTTTTCCTTCCATCCTCTCCTATTATTTAGTATAAAATGTGGAAGGAAAAAAGTCTAGAGGAAGACCTAAGAAAAGATGGATGGACTGTGTGAAGGAGGACATGAAAGAAAGAGGGATTGACACAGACATGGCGGCTAATAGAAGACTGTAGAAGAAAAAGACATGTTGTGCCGACCCCAAATAATGGGATAAGGGCAGGAGGATGATGATGATCCTCTCCTATTATTTAAATTAATTTCTTTTAATCAACATCTTAAATTCAAAGTGTTACAAATCGTCAAGATATTTCATCCCTTAATCAAATTGGTATAAAAAATGTTACCCTCCCGTCCATATTGTATCAACCCCTTTAATTTAGTAAGTCTCGTGATAGACTGACGTGAGGGGGGATGTTTTATTGAAATACTTGCGGCATTGCGAATCGGGAATGCGAGTTCGATTCCGGCGCGAAACTTTCAATTTCCAACGCTTTTTTATTGCATTTTTAAGTGAGAGTAGAAATTAGTGAATTTAAAGAATGTCCTTGGTCCTTTATGGGTTTAGATCTTTGGTTCACTGGTATATCAAGTTGAAACATCTTGCGCTGCAAGTATGTAAGTTTATATGGCGGTTTCTGACCTATTGAGCGCTAAAAAAGAATGTAAATTGACCTTAAAAGGGGGGGAAATGGGGCTTAATCCAAATTTGTCAAAAATGAAATAATAACTGTACGATATTATGTTCAAATGCAATACCTAACAGCACAAAAAAGACTAAAATTTTCTATTAAAATCTGTCATTTTAATAAATAATACCTAAATAAGTATAGATATATGGAAATTGGAGTTTACGAGTGCAAAAGAAGTTGCATGCGGCTAGGATCTAGGTACTTACATACAACTTGCAGATATATATTTTTGGTCGTATGGGTACGAGACTAATAATAGAGAATCTGTCTAAATCATATTTTACGTATGTTTTATTCTATATTTAACACGATTTTATTTGCGTAGTACGTAGCTTCTTCTCTTCTTTTCCAGCCCATTTACGTCCCACTGTTGGGCACTGGCCTCCTCCACTTTGGGAGGGATTATGGTCTACTGTGTCGCGTTGACCAGGCGTGTTGGCACGGGGTTTATTTTCGAGTTTTCCGTGAGAGCACAGAGGATGTTTTCTGTGTGCAATAACACTTAGCTGACTTTTACAGCACCCTTGGGAGAAGATGGGTTGGTGACCACACGGAGGTATCGTACGTACGTATCTATCAATGTATTAATCTATTTAACAGAATTTTACAAAGTGATTTTGACCTATTTGCAGTAGTCAGATTGATCTGAAATTTTGCACATATATTGCGGACCGGGGGCCGCTGGATGCAGTGAGCGCAAGACCGCGCGTTGTGGCGTTCTATGGGGGAGGCCTATGTCCAGCAGTGGACTGAGAAAGGTTGATGGATGGATGGATGGAATTATGAATAACACACAAATGATTGTTCTGAGCGGGAATCGAACCCGAGACCTCGTTCGTTACATGAACCACTAGATCACGAGGACCGTCAACTTTTTGTATGCAAAACGTAAATAATTTATTTACAAGCCAGCGTCCGACTGCTCATACATTCACACAACTTATACCGTATATAAATAAAACAACATTATTTCAATTAACTTCTTTTAATAAGATTCCGTCTATAAATCGCTACTTTATTATTTATAAATTGGCAACACTTTGATATACTCATAAATCTGATGTAATATATCCTTCATTTTCAATTAAAACCTATAATTACAATTTAATTTACAAAGCATAATATTACAGTAAAGTTATTTTTTATTGTTTTTAAAGAAACTAGGGTGTTCTATTTCAATTATAAAAAGTATTTACATTTTTCGTTTACTATGGGATAAGGACATTAGAATGATTAATAAATACTAAAGGCTATGTACGCACGTATCCAAGAAGTTTTACTCATTGCCAGCTACAAAAACAAAAAGGTTCCCTAATGATTAACCAAAAAATTATTGATAAATGATCATTTGATAAACAACGTTTCACTCAATGATCATTTGGCAAACGATACATTTGACAAAAGTATCATCTTACAAAAACTTACTTAGCAAATGATCCATTAGCAAACGCTAGGTACATGGGACAAAAGTGTTAAATATTCAAATGTCAATTGACCTTTTTTTCATTTCACCAAATGATATGTTTCGTAAATTAAGTTGTTTTAAATGTATCATTATCATCATGAATCATTATTAATGGGAAAAATGCCCTAAAGTCGCTTCCTAACCTAACCCAATCTAATAAAAGAGATATACAGGGTGTGGCGTAAGTGGTGGTCCAACGCTAAGGTGGTCATAGTTCAAGTACTATCATATAAAAATGGTTAATTTTTACTTATTAATGGTTAATTTTAAAGACTTTTTACAAAAAAATAAAAAAAATCATATTTGATTTTTTTTATTTTTTTGTAAAAAGTCTATAAATATTTTATAACTTCGACAAATGACATTATTTTTTGAGTGTGTTTTTTGTGTTGTACGGGCGAGTACTAGCACTAGCACATGCATTTTCGTTTTTTCATGCAAAAAAAAAAACAATAATAAAAAAAAATGGTTAATTTTTTTTTATATGATAGGTGAATACTTGAACTATAACTACCTTAGCGTTGGACCACCATTTATGCCACAACCTGTATATCTTCAAAGACGAATGGGTCAATAAGTAATTATTTTGCAAATAAAGTAAAATATCAATTTTTTTTTCATTCTATCTATCTACTTATATATCATCTACGTATATATCAATGAATATCTATAGTATTTTCTTTTTAGGAAAATTCAGAGCAGTGGCTTTTTTAATATTTTTACACCTATATTAGATTTATCTCATAACTCAGTTGCCAAATGTTAGTTTTGTAAAGTAATCATTTATAAAATGCAAATTTAAGTGTTGATCAATTGGAAAAATGAAAAATTTGTAAAAGATCAGTAGTAAAATGATCAATAGGCGAAGTCATTGTTTTGCCAAACGTAATTTTGCCAAATGACTTTTGGTCAAACAATCGGACACCCAACAATAATTGTACTTCAAGATGGCGTTTCTTGAGACGATTTTTCTAGTCAAATCATAATACTCTCGTAAATTTTTCCTAACGCGTCAGGAAATACTCAAAAATCTCTACGTTTTTCTTTAATATTCAAAAATATTATATAATAATATAATTCAAAAAAACATGTGTAGATTAAATGCATGTTTTTTTTGTTGCGTTTCTGGATGTCTTTGCATTGCTACAAAGGCATATTGGCAAAAAGCCAATGCAAGCGCCTTTGAAAATAAATGGTTTCTGAATTAATAAATCTAAATGTAATTGCCGCGTTTTTTTACTCTTTTTCACGTTTTATTGCCAGTACATATTTATTTGTTCACTAGAACGTGCGCGATTTTCTTTTTTTTCTAAGAGGACTGGATGCGTTTTTGCCTTTGCCAGAATTCAGTTTTTATGCCTTTTTTAGTTCTTATGACATTTCAAAATGTTGCCAATATACAAAATAAAATACTAATACTGCTACATTGCACAATAAATAACTTAATCATAATTTGTTAATTAAATCTTATTATTAATTTTATATTTACATTTTCATTTTTACACAATTCGAGTGGGACAAAATTCGACTATCAGTTAATTTTTTTTATACAAATTATTTCGTTTTCTGTGCAACACATTTTTTTTACAAATGTGCGAACTTTTTGTTTTAATATAGTGTTAGGTATTAGAAAATCATTAGCGTATTCTTATTTGTCGTAATAACCAATAATGGTAGGGGAGCCCACGATGCTAAATGGGGATTTACTCGAGCGTCATAGAGACCTATTGAGTTGCAAAGCTTAGATGATAAGAAGAAAAAAATGTTATGTGATTTTTCACTTTTATCGGTGGGGAAAGCGGCTATAGATTTTTAAATATGTAAAAAAAAACTGTTGCATGGACATCCTCGAGCGCGTCAGATATTGATAGCATCAATGCCCTACGTATTTTTAATAATGTACGTATGTTAATCTGATCGTTTGCATGATGCGGGTGGTTGTATTTAAGGGTTGAAAATGAAAAAAAAAAAAAATTTTGTCGAGCGCGTCAGATTTTCTAAGGGAGTGTTAAGTGCACCAAAAAAAAGCTCTCATTCACTAATCTGACGATTTCGATGGGACGCAAACTCACGGGCAGTTACATAATGTGCAAAAAAAAATTCGCCATTTTGAAATACTCAAGCGCGTCAGATTAAGATATATATGGTTCATCTTTATGTTCTAAACGTACTGTCTCATAATCTGACGATTACCTAGAGGGATTCGCCTAATCTGACAAAAAAAAATTCGAAAAACGGTTCACCTTAAAGGCCATCCCTGCAACTTCCCGCTAATTCCATTCCTGGGCGCTTAAAATTGTACTTTGAACTATATTTTGAACTCAGCGGGTCATTCCCAGTCCTCCACACCCCGTCGTCCACAGTGTGGAGGTATGGGAATAGTGTGGACGAATGGGAATAAAAAGGGTGAGGAGGGAAAGGTGCCGTTTATTCCCAGTCCTCCACACTATAGTGCAGGAGCCGACACTAGAAAAAGTTAAATTTCAAAAAGATGAATTGGACTTCTAAATGTTTAATTAGGACTGTTTATGAGATATTAAGCCATCAAAATATATCGTAAAAAAAGTTGCAAAGTTATACTGTCGGCTTTTATATTGTTAGATTTACCAGCTGCTCTGGTGTCTAGCCAACGGGAGTCGCCGATAAGAGATAACAATAGATTTTAAGGACAATAGAGTCGTAAAATCTCATCTCCATTGAATCATAGCTAGACAAGAAGCACAATTAAAAAGCTCTTAGGAATATTTATGAGTATGTTGTAAAGATAAATCATACAAATTTTTAGACAAGTATAAAATATTATTTCTATTACAGCGTGATTTGAGAAAAATAAAATTGAAGCGACTATATTCAATACTAAAAGAAAGTTAGTAACTTCAACGTTTCCTTGTGTACCAAATACTTACACCTCAAAAGTAAATAGTTTGAAGAACGAAAACATTAACGAAAGTATTTACACTTTCAAATTATTGTCCATTATGTGATAAAACTATTCTGTGATACAAATTATCTTAGATCATAATATTTACTTTCTTTTTAATTGTTGTAAATTATAAATGATCACGCTGTAATAGAAATAATATTTTATACTTGTCTAAAAATTTGTATGATTTATCTTTACAACATACTCATAAATATTCCTAAGAGCTTTTTAATTGTGCTTCTTGTCTAGCTATGATTCAATGGAGATGAGATTTTACGACTCTATTGTCCTTAAAATCTATTGTTATATCTTATCGGCGACTCCGGTTGGCTAGACACAGAGCAGCTGGTAAATCTAACAATTTAAAAGCCGACAGTGTAACTTTGCAACTTTTTTTACGATATATTTTGATGGCTTAATATCTCATAAACAGTCCTAATTAAACATTTAGAAGTCCAACTCAAACAAACCCAAATGTAGGCATCACGCAGCTGCACGCATTTAACTTTATCGACGAATTTTTGTTATTTCGGCTTGCGGAAATTGTCAGATTATATATTTTTCATTATTCTTGAATTATTACCTTCAAAATAAAAAAAATTTAGCTACGCTCGAGAATGTCGAGATGACGTTTTTTTTTTTACAACTTTGTTGCCCTCCCCTTTTTTACGTCACTCTCAAATTGTCAGATTAGTGGAATATACACTTTTTAGGATGTAATTAACTCACCCTACCTTAATCTGACGCGCTCGAGAATTTCTGATGGTCAATTTTTTTTTACTAATCTGATCCTGTATCCTTCACGGGCGGCCTTATATATGGGTCTCATATTTTGTGGAGGTACTTAACCGGGTACAAGGTATCCTCCTGTATATTAATCTGACGCGCTTTAGTAAATCCCGAAATCCCCTCTTCGGCTCCCCTACTATAAGATAAGATCTTTCTGTATATAACAAATTAACATAAAATCAATCTGCTCCGTCAAAAACTAACCTAAACTAAAATAAAACCATATTTGTTTGAAGTATTTTGATTTTTCTAGATATTAAAAATATGTAATACTCCATTGTTGGTTGCATTTTAGTTAAGATTTTAGAATACTTGCCATTAATTTTGAATTGATTGGTTCTGTAAGAAATTTGGATAGAAGAACTCTTAAACTCTATTTAACTGCTGTTCTCTTTCTCTTGCTTTCATCTCTAATTCTTCTTCCTCTTTAGTTAATGGCACTGTACTGTGGTTATATAGTCCTTGTGCCATCAGTTGTAAGGCGAGTGGGTTCCTCTGTCCTGACGCCTTCTTGATCTTGGCTCGTTTGTTCTGGAACCAGATCTTGATCTGAGCTTCAGCCAGACCCAGTTCTGCAGCCAGGCTCTGACGACGACGCTCCGTTAAGTAACGGTTCTCGGCGAACTCATGCTGTGGAGAAAAATAGCATTGAGTTTGTTAAAACTAAAAACATTACTTATTATAAAACAAAGTCTTTATTTTTGTATGTGCCCCTATGTGAGCTTATATCTTCAAAAGTACGCAACGTATTATGAAGAGGTTTTTTTAATAGCCAGAGTGGTTCTAGAGGATGGTTTTTTTCTGCCACGCCGACCAAAAGTGTTGCCATTAGGTTTGTAAACAGATTTCCGTTTCACAAAGGACATTCATTGCTTACTCACTTAACTAGCTCTTACAGTATCCTGGGAATCTTCGCAGAGTGAACACAAGTGTCACTACCTCCTCATAGTAATACTTATATTCGTAATTCACTGTACTAGTTTCTAAACAAAATCGCATGAGCAGAATTATGCACGCTGTACTAAGGACTAGTGCCTATAGCGAACACTTCCTAAACAAAACTTGGATTTAATGTGGTCAAGTGACGTTGTCTCTGTCTTCATACCTTTAATCTAGCAAGCTGTGGTCCAGAGAACGCAGTCCTGGGTCGCTTTTCATCGTTAGTGGTGTCTCCAGGCGGTTTCTTGGGTCTTCGAGTGCGTGGGCCTGAACACAAATAAACTAACTTAAAACAAATAAGCTATTCGAAACTTCCTAGTTAGTAAATTTTCCAAAAAATTCTAAACTGTGTAAACGATTACAATTTTTTCTTGTAAAAATATAAATCTTTTAAGTCGATGTAATAAAATACAAAAGTTATCAATGCAAATCATAGAGCGAGTATGTTTTATGGATTACACGATATTACAATATTAATTATGTGAAAAGTAAATGCAAAGAAATACAAAACACAAATGCACAACAAAGAAAGATAAATTAAAAAGCAAAGAATTATGAAATTGTCTACAATTTTTGGTGATTGGCATAAAAACATCACTCATTTCTACTATAGTCCATAAAATCACGCAACATATAATTTCATAATTCTTATTAAATGGAAAATAAAAGATGCAATAACAATACAAAAATGGTAAAAATACAACACAAATAACAAAAAAAGCACAAATAAACAAGATCAAAACACAAATTAACAAAAACAGAACTCAAATCAACAAATAACAAAACAAAAGAATGGAACAAAAGAAATTATTTATGGTGTTATGTTTTGTTGATTTGTGTTTTGTGTAAAAAAACATAACATAACTCAAATAATTTGCAGTTGTAGTCCCTCGTTGTTGTTCCCTGCTCAAGCGGACGATGCAATATCTTAACCAATTCAGTTTCTTGCTCAAACGAGCATCGAATTTGAGAGTAAAATTGGTCAAAATATTTCACCGACCGCCTGGCGGGCTGGTGATGGAAGACAGGTGATTTTGTTAGTATCTTCATGCTGTGGAAACTCAAGGAAAAATGTACAGAAAAGGATATTTACTTAGAGACTTTAGAGCGGTACTAGCTTTTAATGGATATAGCTGTATTAGATTTTATACAAACTCCGCCATAAAATTCCCTCTTCCCCTAAAATTTTAAAAAACTAGATTTAGACTCCAAGTAGTGAAGATTATACATATTAAAACACATCTTTATATGTGTATCTACCACCTAGATGTTTATAATATTAAAACACTACCTATAATCTTAAAATGTCGATTCCACATGAAATCTAAACTTAACTAAAAAATGAAATCAACTATTACTGTATTTTGGATATTTGGCTATCTTGTTGTTCACATTTATATTAATTAAAATCTAATATATTAAATTCACGTGTCACAGTGTTAGTAACCGTACTCCTCCGAAACAGCTTGACGGATTCTTCTCAAATTTTGCATACATATTCAGTAGGTCTGAGAATCGGCCAACATCTATTTTTCAAAACTTTTTTTTTAGTATGGCAAAACAACGTTTGCCGGGACAGCTAGTCTTTCTATAAAAACCAGTTTTATAACAAGAAAGTTATAACAAGAAAGAAACCGAATTGTGTTCTTGACACTATCTAAATTCATTTTTAACACGCTTTTATAAGTTTGGTATGTATCTATCAATGTATTAATCTATGCAAAGGAATCTTTCAACGCGATTTTCACCCACTTGCAATAGTCGAATTGATTTGAAATTTTGCATACATATCAAGGACCGATGACAATGCAATTATTTAAAAAGATATTCAGGATTTTCAAACGTGTTTTTTAATTTTTGGAATTAAGCAAATTATTTAGTTAAGTTTAGTTTAATTGTGCGCGTGGAATTGGTACTATTACCTACCACACGGTCTTTTAATTCGTAATCGAACCTAAATATTCAAGCAGATGTTTGTGTTTAAACCAAAAATAATAATAATAATAATAAAATTGCAAACATAATTCACCAGAAATTAGCTATCAAACACAATCTCATAGAAAACACACACACTCCATATTACAGATACACACCCCAGACAATCCTCGAAAACTCAAATTATAAATTATACTATGACCGTGCCATACTAACCGATAGAACCATACATTATAATAGACCAGACATAACACTGCAGGACAAAATAAATAAAACAACTTACTTAATAGATATATCAGTACCTAACACACACAACATTCAAAAAACCATTGCTGAAAAAATTAGTAAATATGCGGAACTTAAAGATGAGGTTACACGAATATGGAAACAAACTAAAGTGTATGTAGTTCCAATTGTCTTATCCACCACAGGTATTGTTCCAAAACACTTACACCACAGTCTCAAATTATTAAACTTAAACAAAACCATTTACATCACCCTCCAAAAAGCTGCGATTTTAAATACCTGTAGAATAGTCCGTAAGTTTATGGCAATAGACGAAAACGAATTAACACAACACACAACATCATAACCTACTCATCACACGCTGCATTTACTTGGTCTTGACCCGTAAATGTGGTTTAAACCAGCCAAGAGCTGAGAAAAATAAAAACTCCCGATAATAATAATAATAATAATTGTTTTATTTGCTCCCACATACAAATTAATAACAATAAGAATTATACAGGTATCAGGATAAGTTTTGTTTGTGGAAGTCAGGAGCCCAAACTAGGTTTCCCTGTGCTAAGGGTCTCCTGGCTCCCCCTCCTGGATTTGCATTTCACAACATTTAGTAGTAAGTATAACACATAAGTAGTATAACACATAAGTAAAATGTTTAGAATATTTGTGTATGTCCGTTAAAAATAATTTGGTATGTAATCAAACCACAAGTATAAACCGGCTAAGCCATGATTAATGAGTTCCATTTGGAATAATAGGCGATAATGTCTAAATCTAATGACATAGCAAATAATTTATTAACATATTATCAATACAGCTGTGGATTGTAAGTCTATTTGTTTATTACTAGCTTTTAAATGTGGTTTTATATGAAGAAACGTAGAAAAAAGAAATTTGAGTGAACCTATGTACATGCATACATGCATATACCAGATCATTATAGTGTCAATGGCTACATCACTCCGTCGGCTTGAAGCTACTTACATATCTAAGTGTGCGTGAAAATGTATCTATGTGTATCTATGATACACGCTATATATACGTCATATGAAACGTCATTATACTATGAAGTACGATTTAGCCAGGCTAAAGTTACTTGTCCTCAATTTAAAATGACAACCCAACATCTGGTATATCTGTAGGTATGTATATGTATGCACGGAAGTTTTTCTTTTCCTAACATTCTCGTTGTCGTATGTTTGTAACTAACTTTACGGCGAAAGTATTTTGTGACCGTTTCTGCGTTCATTGTAAAAATTAGTCAAGTGCGAGTCGGACTCGCGCACGAAGGGTTCCGTACCATTATCTATGCAACATAAGGCAATGTTATTAGTATCGAGCAAGAAACGGTAAAAAAATCATTTTTGTTGTATGGGACCCCCCCTTAAATATTTATTTTATTTTATTTTTAGTATTTGTTGTTATAGCGGCAATAGAACTACATCATCTGTGAAAATTTCAACTGTCTAGCTATCACCGTTCTTGAGATACAGCCTGGTGCCAGACGGACGGACGGACGGACGGACAGCGAAGTCTCAGTAATAGGGTCCCGTTTTTACCCTTTGGGTACGGAACCCTAAAAATTATGTCATCATTTACACAACGTACGAGAAGAATGAAATCTTTAGAGTGCTTTTGCTATTAAATATTTAGGTATATAGCAGAAATATATATATAGGTAATACTTTAACGCGTGATTTTATAAATTAACATAATAAATAAATATTCATGGACATTTCACAGCAACGTCGTCTGGTCCCAAGCTAAGCTTATATGCTTGTGTTATAGGTACCAGTATACCAACAGAATAAATATACCTACTACTTTTCTTGTGTTAAAACAATTGGGTATTTGTGAAAAAAAAGTTGAACCGCCTTCATGTGCCTTTTAAATTTGAAGGTCTTCCTCGATTTCTTAGGAGATAACCATCAGATCCTGATCTGGTGCCAAATAGACCAAACGGGAACTACCGGCTTTTAAATAAAAAAGAATCATTCATCAAACACAAAAAAAACATACAGACGAATTGAGAACCTCCTAATTTTTAGGGTTTCGTACAAACCCTTATAGGATCACTCCGGTGTCTGTCTGTCTGTCTGTCCGTCTGTCAAACTTTTTTACTCAGCCACGGCTGAAGGTATCAACTTGAAACTCATACGATATGTAGATCTATGCGGTCCCTTGCTGCAAAAAATACAGTCAACCTTTCACCTCTACGCATATGAAAGATATAACCATAGACACATATTAGTACTGTGTCTATGATATAACCGAATTACGACCATTTTTAAGAATTTTTCGTCTAGGCTAGGGAATCAAAATTTACAGGTTACTTCCCGTTGAAATTTGGTATAGATCAAGTCTATATAGTGCTGATATAGGAAAAAATCCAAAAACTTATAATTTGTCATCACATCACAAATAAAAAAGTGTTTATACTAATACCAACTTATGAAGTAGCTGAAATGTAGGCGATTCCCTATATTTCAACTACAAAATTAAGTTGGTGAGTTGTTTTGAGTTTAATTAAATGATTATTTGAATGCAGTTACTTATGTTTATATGTCTAGTAGGTACTTGTACTCTTGACAGGTTTTTTTAAATGAGTTAAATTAGTTAAAAAGTTTGCTATGCTTAAAAAAAAACAATGGCTTTCAGTAATGCCATATTATGCTCGTAATATGCCTTTTATTTAAATTTTAAAATGATATCAAACTATCGCATACTTTAGCAGCCCTCTAGGGGAAAATATATGTCTTAAATAGACATAGTAAATCATACAAAATTTAAAAAATTTTTTTTTAAACGCGCGATAAGGGTTATTCTGTTATGTCACAATAATTTCATGATTTTTAGGGTTCCGTACCCAAAGGGTAAAAACGGGACCCTATTACTGAGACTTCGCTGTCCGTCCGTCCGTCCGTCTGTCACCAGGCTGTATCTCAAGAACGGTGATAGCTAGACAGTTGAAATTTTCACAGATGATGTATTTCTATTGCCGCTATAACAACAAATACTAAAAATAAAATAAAATAAATATTTAAGGGGGGCTCCCATACAACAAACATGATTTTTTTTACCGTTTCTTGCTCGATACTAATAACGTTGCCTTATGTTGCATAGATAATGGTACGGAACCCTTCGTGCGCGAGTCCGACTCGCACTTGACCAATTTTTATCTTAACGCACTAAGGCAATGTTCGTGGTTCCTCGTTTATACTCATTTGTCATTGCTTGTGTTGAATTTATAAAAGTAACAACTATTATTGAAGATTCATAAATATTTGATAATAAATGTATAATAATGATACTGGGAGTATACTAGTATTATTTATCTGATGATGAGTTACCCCTTTTACTATACAGTAAAATTATATAAATAAAATTTTCATAAAATTGTATTAGTAGTTTCTGCTTGAAAGACTCTCTCCCTCTCTCTCCAGCCCATTTACGTCCCACTGTTGGGCACGGGCTTCCTCCACTTTGGGAAGGATTATGGTCTACGGTCCCGCGCTGACTAGGCGTATTGGCACAGGGTTTATTTTCGAGTTTTCCGTCTCTCACAGAGGATGTTATCTGTGTGCAATATCCCTTAGCTGACTTTTACAGCACTCTTGGGAGGTGATGGGGTGGTGACACTTGTATTCTTAATCCGTCACCACACGGAGAGCTTGAAAGACTAACACAGGCTAATATTTTTTGTTACCTCATAAGTTAATAACTTTTAATTGGACAAAGCGATTTAAATGAACGATTCTTTTTTTATTTAAAAGCTGGTGGTTCTCGTGTGGTCCCAATGGCACTGGGTCATGATCTTATGGTTATCTCCTAAAAAATCGAGAAAAACCCTCAAATATTCGAGGCACACGAAGTCGATTGAACCTTTTTTTTTAAATACTCAATTATTCACTGTTTATTAAATTCAATATTTTAAGTTGGAATTCCCTAAATTAAACCCTATAGCAACATATGTGGTCAGTGTGGTTTATGTAGATCAAATACAATCCCACAGTGGAAAAGACCCGTGCCTACTAGTGGGAAATGGTCTGGACAGAAATAAATAAATAACTAAATATAAATATTCATGGACATTTCACACAACGTCCTCTGGTCCCAAGCTAAGCTTATTATGCTTGTGTTATGGGTATCAGAATACAATACATAAACTACTTTTTTTTGTAAATACATACTTGTACTTGTATGTACACATGTACTACATGTATTTACAAAAAAAAGTATAGTATACATTTGTATGACATTAGAAATGCATAAGCTATAACAAAATAATCCTGATATAAGACAAGCTAAGCCACGAATTTAAACCTAGTTTATAATAAAGTTGTAACTAAAAACAACGATAAAATATTTCATTCATATTGTTAATTATAATACAAAACTGTTATGAATTAATCATGATTATTATCTGGCAACTCTTTTTAGAATTATATTGTGACATGCAAACTTACACCTTTATTTATCTACTACATATATAAATGGTTAACATTTCTTGTATTTTGTTTTAGTTAGCTGGGTTTATAATACTAGCTGTTACTGGCGACTTCATACGCGTGGAACTTAGAAAATTTCCATTTCACTTAGCTTCGGTCCAATTATATATGGTATGTTTTTATATAGCCTTCCTCGCTAAGTATACTGTGGGGGTCCCTGAGATTAGGGTTTTCATACAAAACTATTCAACCTTGGCAGTACTTCCTAGTCTTCATTTATTTCATTCATACATCTGGTCATGCATGCCGGTAGAGCTATGTAATGCTCTCTCAGCTTTTCTACATATTTTCGGCATGTATATATCTTGAATTTAATGAAATGAAATGAAATGAAAAATCATTTAATCAAGTAGACATAATTTTTAGAAAAAATCATGTGCTTTTGACATGTCCATTTTTTTCCCTACCACTGGTTCAGGACGTAATCTGCTGAGAAGAAAGAACCGGCGTAAGAAACTCGGCAGAGCTTTTAATTAAATGAATGTTTTTTAAATTAAATGTCAATTATATTTACAATGCTAATAAAACGTTACAATAAAGAATATGTATTGCTCCAGAGCAACCTACTCCCAACCAATCATCTATCATCCAACCTCTTAACATGACCAAGCCGTCTATCATACTAAAATGGAACAATCAATTTAAAAAATACATTCATTAACACTTTCTATCACAAATTAGGCTTATTTTTTCATAATACATATTTTGATTTTTGTAAACATACACATTGAACAGATAACAAAAACACAACGCAAATATCATTGTACAAATAAAAACAACACACAAATAATGTTCTGTTCGGAAATTGAATCCGTAACTTTGTTTAACTAACCACTGTCCCACAATACCCATAAAAACTTTTAAAAAGATGTATCTAATTACTAATTAACTCCTGTTTACCCTTTCAAAAATAAGCGGGCATGATATACATATTAAAATGCACGCGTCTTGTCTAAAACACCTTTATATTATAGGGACATATTAGGGTGGAGTTTAATCATAGAAATTATGGTATAAATTATTGTTTTATGAGTTTTACGTAGCCCGTCTGACGCCAAGGCGTTACTTAGAAAATTAGGGTTACAAAACTAGTTATATTAAGTGTACATTACTGTTAAGTTTATAATTTTTACTTATCTATACTAATAATAAAGAGGCACAGTTTGTAATATATTATGTAGAGTGTATATCTCGGACAGTAATAGTCCGTTCTTAAAAATATTTTCGCAATAAATAAAATAAAAATAAATAAAAAAGCCTTTTATTTCCTTTACAGTAACAGATTAAAAAGTAATTATTTACAACTTATTATTATGTTATATATATAAACTAAATGATTATTTTTAGACATAAAGATATTTTTTATTTTATTATTTTTTATTATGTGTTACTGCAAGAATCCCGCAATACTATTTATTTATTTTCTGGATGACCAGAGTCAGAGTAACCGATAAGGCCCTATGCAAATAATAAAATATGGTTAAATTAGATTGTTATAAAGAAAATAAGGAAATGGAAATTGTATAGTAGAAAGCTATAGTTTGCGAGAGTGCTATATGATTTATATTATGTTAATATCTCATAATTTAACCGAACTGTGACAGATTTTGTATAAAGAGTCAGTAAAAATCGTTCAAATATTAAGAGGCTTCAAAACAAAGTCACGCACAAAACACTAGTTAAGTAATTTATTAATTTTGCAATTGACTTGCTATGCTTTTACTTAATAAATTAAATGTATGTATGTATGTATATGTATGTATTAATTATTATAGGTTCAAGTTCCGCTTGCGGTGATCACTTACATTAAACACTAGTTAATTATTATAATCTAATTATTTGTGTCATTTATCCCAATAAGTATTAAACAACAGTGGTCACTGTAATACGATCCCGTGTTACTTTTTACAACGGAACCCTAAATACAAAAATAAATAAAACTCCACTCAATTTGCGCGTGACAGATCAATTTCATTTCTTTTATAAACAACATCACGACGTGACTTTTTGTTATATTTCTTTACTTGTCCATAACTTTGAGAATGTAATGGTTTTTATAACAGTTTACCTATTACTGTGGTGACAATGGAATCATATTAGGGTTCCTTATATTTATGATATTGTATGTAAAGTGTGTGTAGTGTAAAAACTATATAAATAAGGCGTTACCACATTTCAAATTTGAATCCACGACCTTTTCGAATACAAATCCGCTGCTTTAACCAAAATATTTAGAATAGTTTTAAGTAGAACTAACTGTTAAATATATGACATTGTACTCGTAGAGGTTGTGATCACTTTATTTATTTATTTAACACTTTAATGCTATTACATGCATAGGCGGGCTTAATGCCTGAGACATTTTCTACCAGCCAACCATAGGGTGATGTAGAATTGAAGGAGGCAGGTGTTAATCATGGGTATATTGACGTAATGATTTACATGACACATACATACAAATATACATATTACACAGTTACTTAAATAAATACCACACATACTTAAACATACGTAAAATAAACATACATAACATATTATTATACCAAATATGAGAATAACACAATACATGATAAATTAACAAGTATGTTCTTTCTCTACACTTCTTTCAAACTACATTTAAATCGGACCAGTAGTTTTAGAGTGAAAGAGCAACAGTCAGGCAGACTTACTTTCGCATTTATAATACACTAGCTGTTGGCCGCAACTTCGTTCGCGTGGAATTTAGGACCTAAACCTTAACAAATTATACAAAAAAGCCATCCGTATGAACCACTATACCTGTTAAAAATAACCGCGTCGAAATCCGTTCTGTAGTTTTAAAGATATAAGCTCACATAGGGACATACATACAAAAATAACGAATTTGTTTTATAATAAGTAAAGATAAGGATATTAACAAATTATAAATATATTTTTATGGCCTTATTCATAATGACTTATCGGAGGTTACCAGTAGAGTATTCTCTGTATAAAATACAGCTCCCACTTGACCGGTATTATCACAATAACATTGATCGAAAGTTTAGGTGACAGCCTATTTTTTATTATAAAGCCATCAACTCATATCAAATTAAAAGTAGCTACTTCCACTTTTATGCAATACTTTTTTGCAATAGTTAAAAAAAGATTACCTATTAGAAAAATTACAGTTAACTACTTAATATTATTAAATAATATTACTTAATTTTGACGGGCTTCGGGGTCTAGTGGTTCAGATAACGGACTGTCGTTCACGAGGTCGCGGGTTCGATTCCCGCTCGGGACAATCATTTGTGTGATATTTATAATTATCATACAAATGTTTGTCCTGCGTCTGGGTGTTTACTATGTATTATAGTATGTATTTATAAAAGAAAAGTAGTTTATGTATTATATCCGTATTCTGGTACCCATAACACAAGCTTAATAAGGTTAACTTGGGACCAGAGGACGTTGTGTGAAATGTCCATGAATATTTATTTTATTATTTTTATTATAAGTATTGTTATGGAACTTGTGTTAAATAATTAGGTACTCGTTAAAGCCGCGGAGAGCCACTGAATGCAAGCGGCGCAAGACCACGTGGTGTTCTATGGGGGAAGGCCTATGATGAGCAGTGAACAGAAAATGTATGCTAGATGATGAAGTAATAATCGATAACTTATAAAGAGGATTTGATCCGCGCATACCATAATTATTTTTTCATTAACAGAACATTATTTGTAGTGGGTCTTGTCTATTTTCAAAAATAGCAGTTTTTTTACTTATCTTACTTTTAAGTGTATGTATACTCTTATGTATGTTTAGATTCTAAACATATATAAAAGTGTACATGTCGTACACAGGTTCTAAACTTTAGAACCTAGCAAAAGACGCACTGTAGTCTGCCCTATTTGAAAAAAAACAGTGCCTGTAGAGCACGCTAGAGATAAAAATCAATTTATTATCATACAAAAATATTCTAGTGGACTCAAACTCAGACTGACATACAATTCTATTTACGGAAAAGCCAGAATTTGTTATGAAATTAAATAACAAAGAGCAAAAAATAGACTTTTTTTAAAAACAAAACGCAAATATGTAAAACAATTTCGTAAAGCTACGATACAAACAGAATAAAAAAAATCTAATGCATGTGAAAATAAAACAAAAGCTACGTAAAAATAACAAGAATTCAAAAATAAAACAAGACACAAAAATACGTAAAAGATGAACGCAAAAACAATAATTTGTAAAAAAACAGGACATAAAAACAACAATTTGTAAAAAAACAGGTAGGTAGGTATATTTTTTTTTTAATGTTGGATTTATGTCTTGTATTTTCAACAATTAACAAGCATTTCCAACAGTTAAACACACAGTTAAAACAGAAATAAATGGAATTATCTCACGTGTTTGCCGTGAGCGGGACCCGTACTTACTTCTTCCTGAAACAAAAGAAAAGAAATATTAATTACACATTTACTTGTATCACACGTCACATCTACTCACACATACATAATGCGTTTTGTTATAATTGAGTATTTAAAAAAAATCCAAAAAAAACTTCATATGTTTTTGAAATTTGAGGGTTTTCCTCGATTTCTCAGGACATAACCATCAGATCCTGACCTGGTGCCAATGGGACCACACAGGAACTATCAGCTTTCAAATAAAAAATAATCATTTAAATCGCTTTGTCCAGTTAAAAATTATGAAGTAACAAACAAAAATAAATTAAAAATTGGTCAAGTGCGAGTCGGACTCGCGCACGAAGGGTTCCGTACCATTATCTATGCAACATAAGGCAACGTTATTAGTATCGAGCAAGAAACGGTAAAAAAATCATGTTTGTTGTATGGGAGCCCCCCTTAAATATTTATTTTATTTTATTTTTAGTATTTGTTGTTATAGCGGCAATAGAAATACATCATCTGTGAAAATTTCAACTGTCTAGCTATCACCGTTCTTGAGATACAGCCTGGTGACAGACGCACGGACGGACGGACGGACGGACAGCGAAGTCTCAGTAATAGGGTCCCGTTTTTACCCTTTGGGTACGGAACCCTAAAAAAGCATACAGATGAATTGAGAACCTCCTTTTTTTTGAGGTCGGTTAAAAATTACTTAATCGCTTTAAAATTTGTAATCAATGCAAGACATAAATTTTAGTTTAGTTTAATTTAGTTATACTTTAAAATTGCGTAACTCTTAAAATTTTTGTTCAGAAATAGGGTGATGTCTTTTCTCTTTTCTTAATCCGAATACTAACAGATAAATGTAATAAAACTTTTTAAAAAATTCTTAGGAATTTCAACTCCCTTGAAAACTGTATAAAACCGGATGCAAGCTATATCTCGCCGGACGGGGCCACCCACGATTATCTTTAATTAAGTCATTCACTGTTTAGTACTGTGTTTATCTTTTTATATCTTTTTTTATCTTATTATAGATTCACACGGAGTTTAACTGTTTAGTATAACTTTAATGTCCGTGTGGTGACGGATTAAGAATACAAGTGTCACCATTCCTTTTCCTACCAAAGTTAATAAAGCTAGCCAAGTTATGTTACATAGATAACATCCTCTGTAAGAGACGGAAAACTCGAAAATAAACCTTTTGCTGACACGCCTGGTCAGCGCGGCATAGTAGACCATACCCCTAAAGTGGAAGAGCCCCGTTTTTTTCGGTTTTCTTTACGTAAAGTTGCAGCGACTATTACACATATTCGGTAAGGTTTTACCAAAAAAGAAAGAGATAGAAGCATAGATATACTCTTCATCTTTAATATAGCATAAAACACTCAAAATCAGTTTAACTTTCGCGAAGAAAATTGGGGAGTACGAAAGGTCTTTTTTTCAAAGAATTTGTAGGTAACATCTGCTTTAGCTATATTCGTCCCTTTCAGCGCGGCGCTCGGGAATAGGGATAGCAATACCTAAGGCAAATACCTAAGTTAGGAGTACAGTACCCTCTTAATTTAGTCAATAAATTAACACTTAGAATAAAATGTAAAGTCTGCAAGTACACTTTGTGTTAAAATATTTATTATTTTGCATTAAACACAAACGACTGGTAGCACCCTAGATAATGGGGTGATGACTAAAAAAATATGTAGTTAATCAATGTACTGAACCCGCTTCTTATTCAAATACACGTGTCTATATTTTTTACTTCCATAAAAGGGTTTATCAAATGTATTAAAAAAACAAGCAACATACAGATAAGCTGGACTTTTAATGATGCGATTGTGAGATATAAATAAGGACCTACATCGAAGAAAGGAAATATGTAATATTATTTATAAGATTAATAGACTAACGTAGTGGTTATTGGTGTTAACTTTATCTTGGTATTGGGTTCGATTTCAACTAAAGAAATAATGTGTGTGGGACACTTATGCGTACTTACTTTATGCGTATGTAAAAATGACAATGACAAATTATCCGCGTGGTGACTGATTAAGAATACAAGTGTCACCACGCCTTTTCCTTCCCAGGGTGCTGTAACAGCCAACTAAGAGATATTAAGCAAGTAACATCCTCTGTGAGAGACATAAAAATGGGAAATAAACCCTGTGCCAACAGACTTGGTTCGCGCGGCATAGTAGGCGATAATCACTCTCAAAAAGGACGAGGCCCGTGCCCAACAGTGGGACGTTTATGGGCTGGAGAGAGAGAGAGATGATATAAAAATCTATTGTTCGATGTAAATTTTTGTTGATCTTTCACTTCAATAAATTTTTAATGTAACATTTCTCTAATGTGCTAAGAGGAGTAAAACTTAAAAAAAAAACAGTAGTAGCGATGTTGAACAATATTTATAAGAGGCATAATTGAAATATTTGAGATGGGATCATCTCATTAGCGGTGTATAGTTAGTCTTATTATAATTATGTGAACTGTGGACTTTATACAAATAAAGATATTTAATGTTATGTGGTAGGGTTGTCACGTAACTCTCTCTACAGCCCAGTTACGTCACGCAATTGAGCACCGACCTCCTCCACTTTGGGAGGGATTATAGTCTAATATCCCGCATTGACCAGCAGTGGTATTCAGTAGGAAAAATGTAAGTGAATTTTCGGTGAATCTTGATCACGTGACAGCGCTCCTCCAATAAAAATAGACGAGCGCTGTCACGTGATCAAGATTCACCGAAAACTCCCTTCACTTTTTCTTACTGAATACCACTGCACGCGTGCTCGGTGTTTCCCTACGTGATAAGAACCGGAATGCGAAGATCCGTAGAAGGACCGGTGATTACGACATAGCCCGAAGAGTAAGCACGCTGAAGTGTCAACGGGCTGGCCATATCGCTCGATGATCTGATTACTGTTGGGGATGGAAGAACCACGAGTAGCGATCACGCACCGGACGACGCAGCGTCGGATAGCCCCTAACAAGGTAGACTGACGTTTGGCGATATCGTCATATGTGCCGGAGGCCGCTGGATGCAAATAGTTAGTGGGATTCTATGGGGAAGCGGATGCCCAACAGTAGACGGAGAAAGGTTGATGGATGGATAAATATTATGCTGTTTACACTTTATTTATTATTTTTAAGAATGTTATAAGAATGAAATTGGAAGGAATCAAAGATGATGAATGTGTAAAATAGGATTTGAAATAAAGACATGTTATGACCCCAAAAGAAGGCTATATAGAGAGAAGGCGTCAATGATCAAAGATCTTTTGTTCAAAGATTTTAATTAGTAAATTATTGTTAGTGACAACCCTAGCACGAGTTGATTTTAAGACTAAATGTCTTCATTAGGACGTCGTTGGTGGGCCTCATCAGTAGGGGTCCGTATACCGACCATGAATAAATATGTTACCATAACTAGGTGAAGCAACTATCACAAGGTTTAGATTTAGATGGGTTAAGTTCGCGTATTCAACGATTACTATTATTTTCTGACCTTTAGTGTTTAGTCATTAGAGATACTACGATTTTTAGGTGTAATTTGAGATCATAAGTTTAATTTTCGGTTCAAATATTTGTATTTTGTATTTTAATTACACGGATATTTGTTTGTACTGCGTCTGGGCACTTTTCGTTCTATTGTATGCAAGTATAGAAGTAGTATTTTGTATTAAGTAGATATATCTATAATACAAGTAGTATAGCTTAATTTAGGAACAGATGACGTTTTGTGCAATGGCAATGCAAAAATATATTGTTATTTATCGCAAAAAGTTGCTAACAATTGCTACTTACTTAAAAATAACACAACTAATGCCGCTTATATCCAACGTATCTTTAATTAAGGCGTTGTTTTGGAGGCCGTCTTATACAGTCGTCCAACCGTTAATAATTCAAATAACACTATAATTCTGTTATTATTTTTTGTGTTACATTAATTAAACTCGTACGAAGTGTTTTTATTTGTAACAGTTTTGTGACACACGGTTAATTAAATTGGCGAACATATTTAAAATGGTGCTAATTCTATGTGCACAACTTAACTTAACTAAATAATCTACTTAGTTCAAAAACTAAAAAACACGCTTGAAAATCCTGAATATTTTTTTTAATTATTGCATTATCATCGGTCCTTGTTAGGTGTGAAAAATTTCAGATCAATCCTACTACTGCTAGTGGGTGAAAATCACTTTCAAAGATTCCGTTACATAGATTAGTACATTGATAGACACATACCGAATATATATATATAAGCGTGTTACTACTAACAACTATTGGTGTATTTTGTTTATTGGCAATTTTATTGTGCACATTTATATTAATTAAAATCTTTAGTCCATAACACACAGTTTTCATAAAAAAGTTCAGATATCATTGCCGAATTGTGTTAATAAAATAATCAATTTTCATTTTTAGGGTTCCGTACCCAAAGGGTAAAAACGGGACCCTATTACTGAGACTTCGCTGTCCGTCCGTCCGTCCGTCCGTCCGTCCGTCCGTCCGTCCGTCCGTCTGTCACCAGGCTGTATCTCAAGAACGGTGATAGCTAGAGAGTTGAAATTTTCACAGATGATGTATTTCTATTGCCGCTATAACAACAAATACTAAAAATAAAACAAAATAAATATTTAAGGGGGGCTCCCATACAACAAACATGATTTTTTTACCGTTTCTTGCTCGATACTAATAACGTTGCCTTATGTTGCATAGATAATGGTACGGAACCCTTCGTGCGCGAGTCAGACTCGCACTTGACCAATTATTTATTTAAGGTTAGTTGTGGACATAGAATTAGTACCATTGTCTAAAATTATTTATAGCTTAGTTGTACAATTATAACACATTCTTATTAGCTACTTTCATATTATCTACATACACATCATATTAGCGGTCCCCCACAACTCCGTACGCGTGGAATCAAGAATTTTTTTCCCGTCTTTGCAACATTTTTCACTAATGCTTAGCTTCTATTGGTCGCAGCGCGATGTTATATATCCTATAGCCTTCACTAGACTCTTCAACACAAAAATAATTTTTCAATTCGGAACCGTAGTTCCTGAGATTAGCGCGTTCAAACAAACAAACTCTTCGGTTCTATAAAATTAGTCTAGACAAAAAAATATAGTTATCTTCATACCGTCACGTCTTTTTCCCCTGAGAATAGGAGAATATAGTTGGAATATAAAAGCGTTTACTTTCACCTAGCCAGAGAACTTTAGACTCTTTAGCTCATTTGCGTTACGGACCTCATCCACTTCTGGTTTAGTTTACAGTTTTTAGTCTCTCACAGAAACGTATTATTACTTATATTTTTCCTAAGCTGGCTTTAGGGAAGAAATGGGGTGACGATACCTACATATATTCTTAATTCGTCAACCCATGGATAGATAAACACTAACAAAAGCTAAGTTACGCTTATATATCGCTTAGATGTTGTGAAGCATAATTTGTCGTTTTTATTTTACAAAATTTCGACCCAACGTGCCCAACAAATCAGGCATCTTATTCATTCGTATGTCACAGTACAAATACAAAACTCTTATGCAAATTTTAATATGAAGATATCATTAAATTATACGAAACTATTTTAATGACTTCATCACAGCGGCCATTTTGGTTTTAAAAGAACATTATAACATTAACTAATTATCTAATATAATACTTATTTATATGCGAAAACATTAAAATATAAGTAATTATAATATTTAAATGGATTTTACGCCGTTAGAGTTATGAGCATAGCTTTTATCATGGTTCCGTATATAATTTTTACTAATTTAATTCTCGTGTGATACGTTGCACGTTGCCATTTAGTTAGTTAAGTTATATTTAGTTAATTTTTTCGACTAAAATAAAAGCATGGCAAATCAATTGCAAAATATTTATTTTATTAATGTTTTAGTTCAAGTAAACTAAACTTAGTTTAGTTACTAAAAAATTAAAACGACTGTGTGTCGTGTATTTTGATTAATTAGCTATTTTGTTGTACACATTTTTATTTATTTTATAGATCTTAGCCTATAGCAGTAAGTTATAATAAGAAATATTATAATTTTATTTTGTAAGCTATTGTATAGCTTCTATCGCGGGCCTTGAGCGTGGAGACCGAATCAAGAAATTCCGTAATGAAAATAGCGTAATGAAAATAACCTGACATTATCGGCGTTACTGCACATGCGTAATCCCCTCTTCGCCCCGCAATTTATTTCATCCTGTTGATACCAAGGGTAAGCGCCTTCCTCAAATTAAACAGCGTATTAAAATAAGGATTTTGAATCGACAGCATATGGATATAAATGTTCAGATAACAGCGTATTTTACATTTTAATAATGTCTATTTTATTTTATTGACATTTGATTGACAATCGCTATTTTATCATAATTACCATAAACAATGGACAGATGTAAGCATCAGTAAATAAGGATTAATAATCTAATTTTAGTTTAAGGTATTTAGATTCTTGCATAAATAAAATAAATAAATAATTATAATTGCATAAGTTGATAAAAAATGCTATGCAATAACTTTACCGCGGCAGTCCCCGAGTGCCACACGTCTTTTATTTATTTAGGTTGGTTGAAAAACCCAGATATAGCAGATGTATTGTCTATGGCTACATCACTCAGTAGGCATGAAACCACTTACATATCTATGTGTACGTGAAAATGTATCTATGTGTGTCTATGATACAGGCTGTATGTCATATAAAACGTCGTTATTCTCTGGGTTATTCTATGAAGTACCATTTAGCCGGGCTAGCCTTACTTGTATTTAATTTTAAACGTCAACCCACTATCTGATTTATATACATAGAATTATATTTATATCCTCCTGGAATTATTTATATATTTATTTAATCTTTACCAGAAACAAAGTGTACATAGGCGGCCTTAATGTAGATTCCGCCAATAGTCCCAAAAACGTTGGCGTAGCCTAGATTTAAAAACGTTACGATTTGGTGATTTCCTGATGTTTCAAAGCAAAATTGCCTGTATATGAAAAAAATAATTATTTTTATTTATTTATTTATTTACACTTTATGCTTAAACTATGCAAAGGCGGGCTTAATGCCTAAGGCATTTTCTACCAGTCAACCATAGGGTGGTGCAGAAAAAGGGAAGGTTTAAGTTTCAAAGATTATAGTTGTTAAAGACTTATTGACATAGATAAATCCTATAAAGAGTACATTACGTACACATACATAGAGATTCACGTAAATCAATACAATTAACAATTAAACAGATACATACATGTCATACATACATATAGGCACATTACACATACCATAAATACATATAATACAGGTACTTAAATACAGATAGATAGTAGTATAGTAGCTTCATAGACTCAGATGTGGATGCAGCTACTAATTAAGCTAATTATGTGTGGCTGTAAAGTTTAATCAAAATCGTTGTAATCGTTTTTGCGTGAAAGATCAACAAACATTCTTGCATCGATACTTTCTATCTCGTGTCTACTTAATTTTAGTAGGATAATACAAACGGTCTTAAATTAAATAAATCATTGCTCTAATGTACATATTATAAAGTTTTAATAAACTTGTATATTTAGTAATGTTTTCGTGTAACACGCATTCGAATGTAGCTTGCTTGTAATATTCATAATATGTACTTAACATCTTAACACACAGTACCAATTCTATGTGGACAACTAAACTAATATAAACTATAAGTAAAAAATTTATAGTGTCAATAACACAATTTGGCAATGTTAACAGAACTTTCTTATTATTAAAACTGTGTAAACTGTCTCACGAATTTAAATTATTTTTTTAAATCTGAAGAGTTTGTTTGTTTGAACGCGCTAATCTCAGGAACCACTGGGCTGATTTGAAAAATTCTTTCAGTGTTAGATAGGTCATTTATAGAGGAAGGCTTTAGGCTATATAACATCACGCTACGAACGGTAGAAGCGAAGTAGTAGGGAACAATGTTGCAAAAACGGGGGAAAATTTTCTAAATACCACGCGGTTGGAGTCGCGGGCAACGGGCCCAGTAATTATGATAAATATGTACAACAAATTATCACATATTAGATACTAGCTATTGCCCGCGGCATGGTACGAGTGGAATTCCTACTTACTTTACACTTATCATCACATTTTGGACAATCCACACAATATCTTTATAAATTGTAGCCTATGTGTTATTCTGATGTATAAGCTACATAATTGAAAAGTTTCATTGAAATCCATTCAGTAGTTTTTGCGTGAAAGAGCAACAAACATACAAACATCCAAACCCACAAACTTCTTCACATTTATAATATTAGTAGGATATTGATTTCATTTTTTAGTTAAGTTTAGTTTCGTTGTGCGCATAGAATTGGCGCCATTACCTCTTTATTAATACTATAAAAGAATATACATAAATATAACACCGATGAATGCAACAAAGTTAACATTTTATTTATTACTTAAAAATCTCTTTAAAAAACTGCAATTTATGTCTTATTCGGGAGCAACTTGATAAAAAAGCAACGAATTACGCATTTTTTATGGCCGCTAACTATACAGTTTAACCTATAACTTAGTATAATTATTTAATTATGTTTAAATACTTGTATGACATAAATGTGTACTATAAACGCACCGGCTTGGATGATAATTGGTTGCTTTACTTTATTGGTTAAGTATTTAACCAACTTTAACAAAAAGAATAATCATGTTGTTCACAACATGATTATTCTTTTTATTAAATATCAATATAATCCTGCCCTTAACTCTCTTGTCCCATATTTGAAGTCCTGTTATCTCTAGAACGGTGATAGCTAGAGACCTGAATATTTTACAGTTTGTGTATGTCAGTTCATGTTACAACAACAGATACTCACCATCATTATATTCTCTCTCTCTCTCTGTCTCCAGCCTATTTACGTACCACTGCTGGGCACGAGCTTCCTCCACTATGTAAGGATTATGGTCTACTGTGCCACGCTGACCAGGCGTGTTATCACAAGGTTTATTTTCGAGTTTTACGTCTATAACAGAAGATGTTATCTGTGTGCAATATCCCTTAGCTGACTTTTACAGCACCCTTGGGAGGAAATGGGGTGGTGATACTTGTATTCTTAATCCGTCACCACACGGAGGGACACCACCATCACTATCATCTTGCCCTTATCCCATTGTTTAGGGTCTCGTTATTTGGTGTTATATGGGGTTAGTATGATGAATTATATCATGTTAATAACGTTACGGAATCCTTCCTTTGCGAGGCCAATTCTTACTTTAAATATACTCGTACTTCTATACAAATATTATAAAGCTGAAGAGTTTGCTTGTTTGAACGCGCTAATCTCAGAAACTACTGGTTTAATTTGTAAAATTCTTATTGTGTTAGATAGACTATTTATTGGGGAAGATTATACGCTATATACCATCACGCTGCGACCAATAGGAGCAAAGCATTAGTGAAAAATGTTGCAAAGATGGGGAAAATTTTCTTTGGACGCACACGAAGTGGTGAACAAAAGCTACCAGGTAAAAGATGCCTGATAATTCCGTAAAACCTCTGAGACTCCAGCTAGACAGCAGCAGGAGTCTCAGAGGTTTTACGGAATTATCTGTGTAACAAATTCCGTTTATATTACCCAGTAGTTTTCATTTATAACATTAGCTAGAATTTATACATATACGTTATCGAGAATCGTGAGAAATAAGTATCCAATATTGTTACATCCGCCATTTTTTTAATTATTTAATCTTTATTATAAGAAACACTAATAAATTTGAAAACCCGTAATGTTATTTTTATGTGAAAAAACTGGTTCATGATAATTAAGCAATATATTATATTAAATTATATATATCCGTTGTTTTCTGTGATCCAAAGATTTAGTTTTTATTGCTAAAGTTTTTGTCATTTCCTTATGGTGATAGATTAAGAATGTACATCGCATCGCTTAGATTCATATTCAGATGCAGTGCAGTCATTCACGGTCCCATCAGCTGTCGCTTCGGACCGTGGGGGTCCGCTTTCCTACATCTTCTGCTACACATTGCTCGGTCTTTGGCATTTCTGACTGTCAGATCTACACGCATACCATCTTTGGCGAACTCAAGCCGACACTTCTTGGCCTACCTCTTTTACCGGGGCCAGGCGGTGGTGCCATGGCCAGACATTTGTTTCTCACATAATTTGTTGGTCTTCGCAAAACGTGCCCATACTAACGTAGACGACTATCGTGCAGTTTGTCTGTTATGTCACGGACATGAAGGCTGCCAGTGCTGCCACGAATACGGGAGTTTTCGTCGTTCCGCGTGACATCCCGCGCAGAATATTTTTCTCCGTGACACGCAGTTCCTGCAAGTGTCGCTCAATTATGGGCCACGATTCGCTGCCATAGAGAAGGACCGGATCTGACTCGGACTGCCGATGAAAAAGTTGCGGCTTCGATTCCCGCTCGGGACAATCATTTGTGTGATTTTCTAATTGTCATAAAAATGTTTTTACTGCGTCGGGGTGTTTCTATGTATTATGAGTATGTATATACAAAAGAAAAGTATTTGACGTTGTGTGAAATGTCTATGAATATTTATTATTATTATAAGTCTTTTAATACGCACACAACTACGTTGATAGATATTACGCGCGTACCATCAAGCGTAGCCTTCTGCGCCAGGGGCGTAGCGTGCCTTGGTAGGGCCCCGTATAAAAATTTATTTGGGGGCCCTTATGAAGGGTAAAGATTTCTCACAAAAGAAAAAAAAAGCTGCGAATAAAATTTCTGAAATAATAAAGAATTTTGAAAGTGTTTATAATTTTTGTTTACGCGCGACGAGGGCCCTCTTGGTCCGGAGGCCCCGTATAATTGATACGGCTGATACGGCGGTAGCTATGCCCCTGTATTGCGCATTCATAGACTAGCATAGATAGGTATAGCTACTTATTGCTACGTAACGTCATCGACCAACCGTCAGCGCTGACCGTCGGATAAGCACTGTTACCGGCCTAAAGCTTCGTGACAAGGTCATGGGCGGTCATGTCCTGTACGGATGGAAAAGATAGATCTGACATTATGCAAGTCTTTAAAACTAGTCTTTAAAAGGTACTTTAAAACCTTCCACACCCTTCTCTTAACTATCATACTATACGCTAGTTAGTATATTGGTACTAGTAAGAACAGAATTAGGTATTGAGAGCAACCGCTGCCTAATTTGAGCGCAAACACGTCACTGCTGGAAGCTGGGTGGTCCGCCACCCACGAATTGAAACTAAAGAGTGGTGTTATACCTAGATTTTTAGTAAAAACTTATTGTAATCAATTTTTTAGGTGTTTATAACAAGTGGAGACTAGCTGTTGTAGGCAATTTCGTTCGCGTGATACTTAAAATCTTACCTTAACAAATTATACAAAAAGTTACCCTCTTGAACCACTCTATCTGTTAAAAAAACGCATCAAAATCTGTTGCGTAGTTTTAAAGATATAAGCTCACTTAGGGACATACGTACAAAAAGCAAAAACATAAGACCTTCATACAGTGCGTATAGTGTCATGTCATCAGATATACGTATCTTTACTTGTTATAAAACAAGTCGTTATTTTTGTATGTATGTCCCTATGTGAGCTTATATCTTTAAAAGTACACAACGGATTTTGATGCGTTTTTTAATTAGATAGAGTGGTTCAAGGTGTGGTGTTATTCTACTCCGCCGGCATCATGTATGTAATGCACATATTAAAAATCCTGCAGATTAAATCAGTTTTAACTGACTTTAAAAAAAAAACATCTGATGGTTATATCCTGAGAAATCGAGGAAAGCCCTCAAATTTAAAAGGCACATGAGTAAATTGAACTGTTTTAAAAAAATACTCAATTTACAAAAAATATTTTATCGATAAGTCAAGACTTCTCCATACATTTTTGTTCTACAGCCGTTTGCTCATGTCACCAAAACATTTCAAGCCCGACTGGCCATACATACAAGCACAAGCTAAAACATACTCTACTATTATGTAAATATGTTTAAAATTAGCATAACACACATGAGTATTTTCTTAACTACATTTTAAACTTACAGATTTATACTTTATTAAATCGTAATAAGATTTAATATACATTGTTTATGTTAATATAAGGATTTTAGTAAAGATTTTAATATTCATTAGTGACAATCATTTTTGGACTTTAATGTGTTGGTTTTTAAGGTATATTTGGGTTGTTTAATATGTTGTCTATTTAGAGATTATGTTAGGGACTAATTGAGACGTCTTGTTGTTGTCTTTTTGTCTGTCTGCATGTTTGTGGTTTATTGTAACCTGATAGTGACCTTTACTTAGGTTACTTATAACCTCCTACGACTAACTTATTGACGGGCCTCGTGGTGGAGTGGTTCATATAACGGACTGCCGATCCCCGGTTTGATTCCCGGTCAGGACAAGCACTTGTGTGATGTTTTTAATTGTTATACAAATGTTTGTACTGCGTCTGGGTGTTTATTATGTATTATAAGTATGTATTTACAAAAGAAAAGTAGTATATGTATTATATCCGTATTCTGGTACCCATAACACAAGCATATAAGCTTAGCTTGGGACCAGAGGACGTTGTGTGAAATGTCCATGAATATTTATTTATTTATTTAAAAACCTTATCATTATACTCCTGTCTTTATCCCATTATTTGGCGACACTACTTCTAATAAAACCACTTTTTACGGATTTAGACGCGTGTATTTGTTTTACATTTTAGCCGGACGTTTCAGAGACTTTGCAGTCACTATGGTCACGGGTTGTCCGTGTGGTGACGGAATAAGAATACAAGTATCTCTTCCCAGGGGTTCTGTAAAAGTCAGCTAAGGGAATTAATTGCACACAGATAACACTCTCTGTCAGAGACGGAAAACTCGAAAATAAACCCTGTGCCAACACGCCTGGTCAGCGCGGCACAGTAGACCATAATCCCTCCCAAAGTGGAGGAGGCCTGTGCCCAACAGTGGGACGTTAATAGGCTGGAGAAAGAGAGAGATGGTCACGGGTGGGACTGAGCTGTAAAGTGTGAGAGATCGTAGAGGACACGTTACAGCTCAATGAACATGGTGACTGCAAAATCTCAAAGACTGATAGATAGCAGGGGCATCAGCCGGGGAGCAACAGCTGTATCAGCCGTATCAATTATACGGGGCCCTCGGGCCACGGGAGCCTCCTTTTTTCTTTTGTGAGAAATCTTTATCCTTCATAAGGGCTCCCAAATACATTTTTATACGGAGCCCCAACAAGGCACGCTATGCCCCTGATAGATAGATAGTTTTTGAACTAAACAATTTATTGTTTACCTTTACTTATTATAAAACAAAGTGATTATTTTTCTATGTATGTATGTATATTATATTTTTAAAACTACGCAACGGAGTATGATGCGGTTTTTTTTAATTGATAGAGTGATTCAAGAGGATGTATTTTTTTTGTATAATTTTGTTATGGTTTGCACTTTAAATTCGACGCGTTTAATGTTGTAAGCTATAAGCTAGTATGCTATTATTTAAGTAGATTATTTGTCACTCAAAGTCGGGCCAAAAAGCTAATTGTCAATAAATATTTCTCACAGTATATCTATTAGGAATATCATTGAAAGATTCCATAAAACAGGTTTATACAAACAAATAGACAAACTAAATTGCTTAATAATAAAATCGCTTTATTAGCGATGCTCACAACAGATAAAAAATATAGTCAAGTGTAAATAGAATGGCAAATTCAAGGTTCCGTACCAATGTTAATGAACATAAGAATCTATATTGGATGAAAATAAAGATTAGAGAAAGTGACAAACTTAATTTTGCACGTTAAATATAGGTAACCGCTTACATTTTAGCTGCATAATTAAGTTTGTAATTGTTTGAACTGGACATAAAAGTTCTGTTAGTAAGTAGAGCGCTCATTCTTGCATTTATTTTAATACTTAATATATTTACATACATTTCTAACAGCGTCCTCTGCTCCTTAAGCACCAGGATATTAATATATTACTTCTATTTTAACTTTGCGTAAAAACACGCAATGAACAGAAAACATCCAGACGCAATAATTTTCCAAATCATGGCCTGGAATCGAACCCGTGACGTACAAGACCCGTCAAAGTTATTTTTCTTTTTGTTTACAAACTCTACCGAACCCCATTATCAACGGATTGAATCATCAAATTTTAGCATGTAGCGAATCGAATCGCAATTAGCCGGCACGACTACCAAACACATTCCATAAACATACCTTAGCAAAATATTTTGAAGTGTTGTGTGTAGAATGTGCATATTTTCAAATAAAAAAAAAACAACTAAATCGTTTTACCGTATTGTTATGAAACCCTAATATATAAAAAATAAAATAACCATGTTTTTACCTAAGAACAAAAATTATTAACTGTTTTGTATTTAAGATGACATTTACCAACATAATTCTGCACTTGAAATGTATGGAGCTGACTACAACTCAGCTGCATAAATAAGTGTGTAATTTTTTATTAGAATTGACAAAAAATTTGCTAGCTTCTACAAATTTATAGTTTTTAAACATAACTCACTACATCAATTTAAACTTGGTTCTTCCAAAATTTCATGACTCTAGCTAGAGTCAATCTGTAGGTTTTGATACCCTTGCGCATGTCGAAAACGCTTAAAAATGGTTGTATTTTAGCCAATGCAATTGCGTAGACTTAGAAAGTAATTAGTATGTTTGACATATTATGTAACAGACTTTGTACGAGTTTGAAGTCAATATCTCTAATACAATCGATCTGTTCGATAGACAGACTGACACTGTAATCCTATAAGAAATAAGGAGTCCTTTTTTGTAGGTTTAAAACCCCATGAAAGAAACAAAATCACACTTAAAATTCCTGATTATCGATTAGCCAATATCTGTTTGTCGAAAGTTACATCTTTGAGAGAGTGTGAAAATATGTAAAAAAAAACGCTCAGAGCAAACATCAGCTTCCGCAACTCCCTAAAATCACTTACAAACGTAACAAAATATTTACACAACAGTTTTTTTTCACTAGCAACCCACTTGACCACAAAAGATGACACTTATGCCACGTTCCAAATAAATCATTCCAAACAGTTCCAACATGGCGACTGCAAATCCTTAAAAATTTTTAATCCATCGCAATCCGTTATCAATATACACTTTTATATTAAAATAATACTATATCAACAACTTATATGTCATATTTTATTTAATAATTACTATATTTTTAAACAAAACAATATTAATATCGTATTATTTTCGCTTACTTTCTTTTAGAACGGCGTATTACATTAAAAAGGCCATTTTAATCCTTTTACTATCTGCTCATGAGTCACTGTGCCACCCAGAGAGTGATGTAGCTATCTCTCTTTTATTCGTATAGCTCTGTCTCTTTCTATCTTAAGTTTTTTTTCTCATTGAAGAGTTTGCTGTCAAAATAAGGATTATAAGAGAGAATGGACGAGGTTATGCAAATGTTGTGACAATCAAATATTTTAATATGTTACTTTGGTATGTTACACTATTGCAGCACTGCAGCAGTAGGATAAAAACGTGTTAGTAATGTTGGAATTTTCATAAATGTTTCATTCTTCTTCTTCTTACGTCCAGTGGGCGGCACCTCCTCCTCTTTAGAGGAATTAAGGTCTGCTATGCCGCGCTGACTAGGCGTGCTAGCACAGGGTTTATTTTCGAGTTTTCCTTCTCTCACAGAGGATGTTATCTGTTTTCAATATCCCTTAGGTCATTTTCACACATAAAACTGGATTCACAATTTATTTTTCCTTAACAATAAAGAAAATTTTAAGAACATTAAAAAATTTAATTCTTATAGCGCTCAGTTTTTGACCACAGGACGTTGTGTACAATATTAGTTAAAGATTATGATTTAACGAGTTTTTGCCCGTCACTTCGTAGTCATGAAATTTCGAAAATAATCGCGGTCTTTGCAAGATTTTCCACCTATGCTTCGCTCCTGTTGGTCACAACGTGATTATTATATAGCCTAGCCAAATCGGACCAGTGGTTTAGCGCGTTCAAACAAACTCTTCAACTTTTTTAATTTTAAATATAGATTGATCAATTTAACATAATGCCATCCCGAGTGGCATTTACAAAAAAACCAATAGAGTGCTGTGAGTGATGACTTAATTTTTAGAACCACCGCGTGGTAACCGGACCCGGTACACTTGACAGACAAACTGGCATTAGTATACCAATAAAAGCGTCTATTATGCGTTATACAATCTTTCAAGGTGTACCCAGTAGAACTTTGAGGGTTCAGAACTAAAATACCAGCTCACGGTGTGGTGATGGCTTAAAAACTTAGATCTCTCTCCAGCCCATTAACGTCATACACACGAGTCTCCTCCACTATGGGAGGAATTGTGTTCTACTGTGTTAGCAACAAGGCGTGTTGCCTCGTAATGTTTTTTTTCGAGTTTTCAGTCCCTTACAGAGGTCGTTATCTTTGTAAAAGCTTTTAGCTGGCATTTATAGCACCCTGGAAAGGAAAAAGAGTAAGGGGTCACTGACACTAATCTAAAAAAAAATATTGTTTTAAATCCATTTTTACGTTTGTGTGTACTCTCTAACATCTGACCGAGTGATATATGGCATCTTTACACCATGCACACTGGCTAGCCCCTAATATTAATAGCGCAATGATATATAGACTTGACTCGTTTGATGAATATTAATAACTTAACATTTTTTGTTCCTATATCTACAGATTGATGGTATAAAATTTATCTGTATAGGAATTTATGAGAAATTACTTGACCGATGGGTTTAAAAAATGAGTGACCTTTTTTAACTAAATTTAATATATTTTGGTCATCGTGTGGTAGTGAAATATAATAACTTTTTACAGATTACACTAATATATTTTTAATACCCGAGTGACTACCGTAGGCTGGCTAAGGGCGAGGAGGAAAACTGTGGGGTTTAGTGGGTAGTTCGGCACCAATAAGCCGGGAACTCACATGAAGTCCGAAGTGTGCTCCTGCAACCGGAAAGGCACACGTAAAAAACCTATATTTTGTTTTAAATCTAGCCTCTGTTTACCGACTTTTCAGTCATCATTTTCACAAGGACTGAGATCTATATTAGTTGTCCTCTGTGATGAGTTGTTACGCGAGATGACAATGACGATACAAGATGCAGATGTATTCTCTATGCCTGGTTGTGAACTTGGAGTTACGAAAAACCGGTGACTAAGCAAGCAAAGTCGCTTGCAAAACATAGTAAATGTATCTATAAATACAAACCATATCATAATCATAGCCATTAAATCCATTATACGCTATTAAATATTTGTATCATCAGACTACCAAATGCGCGCGCTCAAGCGACCATCTTGCTCTAATTTGACAGCTGTCAAAATAGCATTTAGTGCATGACGGATGAGTATGATAGTATTAATGGTAGATTTTGTAATCCTGCTACTGGTATTATTTCGTTTTTAAACGACTACGTCATTGAACAAGGATGCGTCTTCTGGAACTACCGGTACCACAGGTATCTAGTGTATGATAAATACTTCTTTCAATAGGTACTTGTCTAGTACCATTTGATAACCGACTTCAAATATACGTTGATAGTTCACTTCTTACACTTCTTAGGCTGAAAACAGTGCAAAACCAACCGTCAGCTTCTCCTCCGATTCTAGCAAACTTCATATTCTCTGTTTTTTTAGACAGAAAGTGCCTACCGTAAAAATTAGCTCTGTTTTTGCTAATGAGCCAAAAAAAAACGAAAACTTGAAATACAAAGTAGTCTAATCTAATTTGCTGAACTAAGCATCCTGTCATTTAATATCTATGACACTAAACACACAACATATCAAATACAATTGTGTCCAATTTAACTATACTATTAATAACGGGCGCCATAACTAAATGGCGGGAGTTTTATTTTTGAACGGAGCAATTATTGAACGTGTGTGGTCGCCATATTACATTTTATTGACATAAAACATTTTTATACTGTCTTTTATGCGTTAAATGTCCAGTTTGAGATATAATTTTAATTAATAGCTTGAGATTGGACTTTATTCTTGTGATAACGGATTAAGAATTTGTATTCTTAATCCGTTATCAAGTTGTTAAGTGTAATCACCTAATTATCTCCTCAAAGAGCTGCTAGCTAAGGAATAAGCAGTAATTATTTTCTGGAAGGAAAACTAAACAATACTCGTGGACACCGAGGCGTAAGTCGACCAGATACTCTACCAATGTGAAGGAGGCCGCTTTCAATAGAGGAGTATAAATAGGCTAAGAAATTGAACGTAAAGCGAAACATTTACAATCATTTTATTTATTACATATAGAGAGCTTAAGTACTTTACTAAAGGTGAGTGAAACAAACAAAAAGATTAGCTCCTGCTCGTGTGTTACTTTAGTCATTGAAAAACAAAACCATAAAAGAATTCGTAAGAGTGATTTCGATGACGTCTGAATTTAGTCTAACACCGCACCACCTCTGTTTAGATTGTGTACGTGTTCTTGATCTGTTTGTAAAGCTATACCTAGCCTATAATATAAATTATCGCTTGCATAGTACAGCTATCTTAAAAGTATATTTATATTAGGGCTGTCACATTAAATCATATTTGTGTTGTGTCAACCCTGCGGATAAGTGTCGATAGTGTTATGTTGGTAATACTTGTGAATTTGCTGTCATTAAGACTTTTGTGTGGTCTGACGAACATTAACCATTTTACCAATGGTTTTTTTTTTATGAAAACTTCACACAACGTCGTCTGGCCAGAAGGTAAACTTATTTGCTTGTTATAAGGTTACTGGAATACGGATAGAATACCTATATTTTTATGTAAATACAGCAGGAGATATAAAAGACAAAAATTAAGGCCTTACTTTTTGAAAAAGCATAAGCTTTTTCAAAAAGTAAGGCCTTAATTTTATATATATATAATATCACTATAATAATATAGTGTTGCCGAATATTTAGCTGATAAATTATGAAATAAATTAATAGAAATTGTATTACAAACAAATAAATGAAATGAAATACTCTTTTGACATGACATGTGTTGTATTAATGAATGACTATTGATATTGATTTTGACGGGCTTCGTGGTGGAGTGGTTTATGTAATGGACTGCCGATCACGAGGTCGCGGGTTCGATTCCCGCTTGGGACGGTCATTTGTGTGATATCCATAAATGTCATACAAATGTTTGTACAGCGTCTCGGTGTTTTCTATGTATTATAAGTATGTATTTACAAAAAGAAAAGTAGTATAATGTAGTCTATCCGTATCTGGTATCCATAATACAAGCATAGAAATATAGCTTACTTTGGGACCAGAGGACGTTGTGTGAAATGTCCTGAATATTTATTTTTTATTTATTTTATTTTATGACTGAATTAATTCTATGATCTTAATTTATGACATAATAATATGATGATGTACTTATTTATATAGATATTTAATAATGTAATGAACATGAATTTATGATTATGTTAAGAATATTGTATGCCCTTGAGGCGGGACATGGCTGATAATTAACTTTGTATAACAACATTTTGTACCTATGATCCACAATAAAAATATTTGAAAAAAAAAAGAAACAAAACCCACAGACAAAATATTTGTGTATCAAAAATCTAAACATTACACAAATATATGTACTGTGCAGGAATCAAACCCGCAAACTCGGGAACGGCAATCCGTTGCGCTTGCTACTTCATCATGGGCCATGGGGCTATCAATTTAATAAAATGTATGGCAGTAAAAATATACGTACATTCTAAATGTAAATTATCTTTTATTTTAAGTCAGATAATGTCTCTCTCTCCAGCCTATTACTATCCCACTGTTGGACACAGGCCTTACCTACTTTGGGAGGGTACTACTATCTACTATGATGCACTAATCAGTCGTGTTTGTAATAAGGTTTAGTTTTGAGATTTCCGTCTCTCACAAAAGATGTTGGCTGCTTAAATTATCCCTTTCTTACAACACCCAGCGGGGGAAATGGGGTGGTGACACTTGTATTCTTAATCAGTCACCATACGGTTAACGTACCATTAGTAAATTCACTTGGTATTAAATCTTTCAAACAAATTGAAGCTTGTCTAAAATCCTTACTGACATATTTAGTATACCATATTTGTTGTCACTTGTGAGTGAGGTGAGAACGAGCTAGTAACTACCCGTGGTAGAGGCAATTAGTAAAGAAATATTGTTTTAATAGGTTATTTAAAGTGTATTTTAGATCTAAGGATGAATAATAGAGACGCAAATAGCATGGGAGAAGCCATAGAGAGATTGTAGAGGCCTTAAAACCCTTTAAATGCTGCAAATTGTGCTAAAAAACAACATTTGACCATAATAATATTTTCGAAAAAAATTGTCAGAGAATTTTCCCCATTATGCCACATTTTTCAATTAAATTCAAATCAATTTCATTTATTTGCGATAATGGGTAATAAATAGGATTTTACAATAAAGAATGTATCACCACAAGCAGCCAAAATAGCATGCAAATATTTAACATAATTTTCACTGATGCTTCGCTCCTATTGGTCGCAGCGTGATGTTATATAGCCTATAGCTTTCTTCGATACATGTATTAACCAACACTAAAAGAATTTTTAAAATTGGATCAGCGGTTCCTGAGATTAGCGCGTTCAAACAAACAAACTCTTCAGCTTAAATAATTACTAGCTGCGGCCCGCGACTTCGTACGCGTAAATTTTAGAAAATTTTCCGCCCTTTTGCAACATTTCAAACAAACAAACTCTTCAGCTTAAATAATTACTAGCTGTGGCCCGCGACTTCGTACGCGTAGATTTTAGAAAATTTTCCGCCCTTTTGCAACATTTTTCACTAATGCTTGGATCCTTTTAGAAGTTTCGTGATGTTATATAGCCTATAGCCTTCCTCGATAAATGCCCTATCTAACACTGAAAGAATTTTTCTAATCGGCCCAGTGGTTCCTGAGATTAGCGCGTTCAAACAAACAAACAAACTCTTCCGCTTTATAATATTATATAGTAATATAGTATATATAGTATATAGTATAGATAAGTATAGATTAAGTACCTACTTATTTGAGTCAGTCAGTTCTCAACTGAAGGTTAGTTCGTATATAGACTAATTAGCTTCCATTCTAATTAAGTAAATACCAATTTCAATTGCACAGCAATTAACTCTTATGGTTCTTTTAGACCACCTCCGACCTCTCATATATTCGTGTATCTATACTAATATTGTAAGGCTGAAGAGTTTGTTTGTTTGTTTGTTTGTTTGAACGCGCTAATCTCAGGAACCACTGGGCCGATTTGAAAAATTCTTTCAGTGTTAGATAGGGAATTTATCGAAGAAGGATTTAGGCTATATAATATTACGCTACAGCCAATAGAAGCGAAGCGGTAGTGAAAAATGTTGCAAAAACGGGGAAAATATTCTAAATGCCACGCGGACGGAGTCGCTTTTGTATACTTTCTCAATCTTTATTATTAGCTTTATTAACAGAAATCACTTAAGTATTACATTATGTTCTCTGATCCCTACACTAGGAGAACCTGTGTCGCAGGGCTAGTATATAATATTCGCTGTGTGACTGCACCATTAACTACAGTAATTAGTAATTAGCCTTTTAAATTATCTAAGTATATACCCAAGCGTACGTGTTCATTTAGGTCTTGAATATTTACTAAATTGGTTTACATACTAGGTATTAGGCATGGTCTTAATTCGAGTAGACGGATAAAGAATACAAATGGCACCACCTTATTTCTCCCCAGGATGCTGTAAAAGCCAGCTAAAGCTACACAGATAACATCCTCTGTGAGAGAAAACTCGAAAATAAACTCTATATAAACACACCTGCAGTGGTATTCAGTAAGAAAAAGTGAAGTGAATTTTCGGTGAATCTTGATCACGTGACAGCGCTCCTCTATTTTTATTGGAGGAGCGCTGTCACGTGATCAAGATTCACTGAAAATTCACTTCACTTTTTCTTACTAAATACCACTGCTGGTCAGCACGGCACAGTAGACCTCTAAACCTCTCGAAGTGAAAGGCCCATGCTTAGCAGTGGGATTTTAATGAGTTGAAGAGAGAGTAGTCCGTGTAGACAGATTAAGAATACAGGTGTCACCATCCTTTATTCTCCCACAGGGACTATTGGAGACAGGCCTCCTCCAGTTCTGTATCTGGTCTACTGATCCCACGTTAACCAGACGTATAACGCAGAAGGTATTAAAACAAAACTATAATATACACGGTATGTACCTACTATCCATAAGCTGACTTTTAGCGCTCTCTGACGGAAGAAATAAGATGGTGACACTAAACTTATATCCTTAATCCGTCACCAAATGAATGTTTTTGTTCAAATCACTTAAGCTTTTACTAAAGCAGCAATATTTTTAAACTTTTTATCCTATATTTTGAACCACACATACCTTTAAGATTTAATAAAATCAAAAAATAGTACCTACTCTTAATCGATTAAGCCACAACATTCCGCGGCCATTTTTAATATCGGACATTTCAAAAAAAGAACCAGAACTACTCTAATTAACTTTTTAATTACGGTGAGACGACGGCAAAAAATTTTGTCAGCCTATTTAACTACCATAGACAAATTGGGTATGTTGGTTTTTTTTTTAAGTTTTCTAGAGATATGAGAATGACGGATAAATTCTAATACAGCTATTAATAATAGTCTAAAAGATAAATGTATATAGAGATAGCTTTTAGAGATACTTCGATCTGTAGTTAAAAATGACAGCAAGAAATATTTTGAAAAGTGCTGGTAATATCATATACAGTTTATTTCGGTGTATTGAATTTTTTTTAAATTATATGTAGTAGTTACTCCATCTGCATGTTTAAACCGATTTAAACGAATTTTGGTACACAGAAAGTACCCACGGAGTCCAAAAAATAGCTTTTTAATGAGAAAAATAGTGATTACAAATACCATCCATTTTATGCTTTTAATGTATTTTTTAATACTGTTAAGTTGTATATAATTCTCTACATTTCTAATTTGAATTCATCGTGATTTTGAATTCAAAACTTGAGCTGCAGTTATATCCATCCAGCCATCAACCTCTCTCTGTCCATATCTGGACATAGTTAGGCACAGAATGCCACAACGCGTGGTACTGCCGGTTGCATCCATTGCTTCCTAACAAACTACAATGGTGCTAATTCTACAATACAATACAATTCAATATACTTTATTGCACACCAATAATACAGAGTTTTTAAATTATCTACAAACAATTAATGTACAATCGGCGGTCTTATCGCTGTCAGCGATCTCTTCCAGACAACCTGCATGGACATGTCGATTGGATAGACGGTGTTATGGTGAGTAAATATAAAAACAAATACATACTAATTCTACTTTCAAAACTAAACTTAACTAAAAATGGAAGTTAATAGTGTCAATATAAATGTTAATCTTTATATATATAAATCTTCTGTACGTGTGTTTGTAATTGAACTCCTCCTAAACGGCTGGACCGATTTTGATGAAATTTGTTGTGTGTATTCAAAGGGGTTTGAGGATGGTTTAGATTCACAATTGGCTGGACCGATTTTGATGAAATTTTTTGTTGTTGATTTTTACACAGAATTGTATGGCAAAACAACGTTTGCCGGGACAGCTAGTATGTGTATATATTTCATATTTGTTAATTATGGAACTAGAAATCTATCCGTATTACTTTTTCTTTTTATACTAATTTGTAATGAGATTGTTTGTTTTTTCCTGAACAATAAATGTTACCATATTTAAAGTTTTTATGTTTAAATAAAACTACTTTTTACGGATTTAGACGCGTATAATTGTTTTAAATTTTGGCCCGACGTTTCATAATACGTATACACAAATACGTTATACGTTTTTATACGTTATACGTATACGTTTCATAATACGTATACGACGTTTTATAATAATTAAAACTTTAGTCTATGATAAAATTATGTATGTTTTACCTTATATAATTTAAAAATTTCTTTATATTGTTACAATTTGTTAATGTATTTTAGAAACTAAAATAATGTTATTGATTTTATGTAGTCTGAGCACAATGTAATATTATTATACCTATAGTTTATAGTAAAAGTCTATCTTTATGGTCAATGTAAAATTAAAATCGAATGTGGGTAAACCCTGTAATAACTGATCGTAGAAGACACATTACAGCTCAGTCTCACCCGTGACCATGGTGACTGCAAAGTCTCCGAAACGTCGGGCCAAAATTTAAAACAATTATACGCGTCTAAATCCGTAAAAAGTAGTTTTATTTAAACAGATGAGTCGCGCAAGTGTTAGAAAATATTAAGTTTTTATGTGTATATTTTTTATGTATTTTTATATGTACGTGTGTATATAGTTATTTAATTATGTATGTATATGTAGGTACCTATGTGGTATATATGTACATCAAAATTAGCCAAATTTTTTTTTTCTCTCAGTCCATCAAAAGGTTGTCTGGAAGAAATCGCAACTTGCGATAAGACCGCATATTGTACTTATCTAGATAAATTCTAAAATTGTATAATATTAATTACCTACTGTAATATTGTTAAGATGTACAATAAAGAGTATTCTATTCTAATAAATAAATAAATTTCTTGCTATTTCGTTGTACTTTTATTCTTATTAATTAAAATCGTTAGTCTATAATGCACAGTTCTTATAATAAATTAACATTGTCGACTTGTGTTACTGAAACTTTAAATTTTCATATTTTAGTTAAGTTTCGTTGTGCACCTAGAATCGGTACCAATGTCGTCAATTTTGCGAATCAGTCATAATTAATTAGTAAAATATAAAAAAAAATATATTTATATAATATGGAACCCAGTCTCTTTATGAAGTTTCACGTTTTGGTAATATATGATATAATAAACCTACATGCGTTTTAAAAACCAATTAATTATGATATCATATCTTATCGTTTAGACCGTTTAGTATATTTTGAAAGAAAGAAAGAAAAATAGTTTCATTTAAAGTTACGGCTGTACATTTTTATAAATGAGATGATATTAATAAAAAGTAATGGGAGATGACTTTTGAATTTAGTGGGGTTGATGGGTGTGACACGGGATAGATATTTTTTTAAATTAAAATAGGCAAAATTATATACATAGCTATAAAAAAAATAACAAATAAAATAAAATTAAGTTGAGCGACAAAAATACTTGAAATAAAAAAAAAATTCTCGTACTTCGAGGAATATTCTAAAAAGAGAATTTGCGAAATCAGTGTAAGTTGATGATTCCTTTATAGGACATAATTATGGCGATTTAAGGGCCTACATCAATATTATCGTCGACATGTACCTATTAACACAGCTAGTAGGTATAGAAAATTAAGAAGCAGGGATATTTTTAGGGTTCCGTACCCAAAGGGTAAAAACGGAAACCCTATTACTGAGACTTCGCTGTCCGTCCGTCCGTCCGTCTGTCACCAGGCTGTATCTCAAGAACGGTGATAGCTAGACAGTTGAAATTTTTACAGATGATGTATTTCTATTGCCGCTATAACAACAAATACTAAAAATAAAATAAAATAAATATTTAAGGGGGGCTCCCATACAAAAAACTGATTTTTTTTACCGTTTCTTGCTCGATACTAATAACGTTGCCTTATGTTGCATAGATAATGGTACGGAACCCTTCGTGCGCGAGTCCGACTCGCACTTGACCAATTTTTTTTGTTTACTCAAAATCTACTAAATATATTTTAATTCCCGCTTACGTGTTTCTATATATAATAGTTACATATGTTTTAAAGTTATTTCATTAGTTAATACGCGATAATAGACCGACAAATGAGAAAAATACAAAATGAGAGAGGTTGTTTCGCTAAGATTTTCTATCGAGAAAACTTTTTTCATTCGCGTTTCTGAGTTTATGCGATCCTAGATTATATATTGAAAAAACATTATACTTAAAAATTAGAGCTCTAGCCATTCAATCTAAAGAAAAAATGAAAACTTCGTATGTAGAAAAATGCACGAAGCTATTTTGGTATCTTCTTAACGAATATTTCATGATACAGAACAGAACCCTTCGTGGGCACTCGTACTTGACTGATTTTTATATAAAACGATTACAACTTTAATAATTGGGTATTTAAAAAAAGTTGAACAAAATTTGAGGGTTTTCCTCGATTTCTTAGGAGATGACCATCAGATCCTGACCTGGTGCCAATGGAACCACACGAGAACCACCAGCTTTCAAATAAAAAAAATTATTATTAAAATCGCTTTGCCCAGTTAAAAGTAATGAGAAAAAAAAAAAAAACCATTGCAGACTAATTGAGAACCTTCCCCTTTCTATAAAGACGGTTAAAAATACAAATTTGCTTGAGATTGTTGCAAAACATTCTCGATAGATGGCGTTGTACGTCAAAATACGATGTAAACTTAATCGAGGGACGATTGTGGTGGTCTAATTGGTTACTGTTAGCACGACCGCAATAAGCTTAGTAGGCAGAGCTACGGACGGTGTTCCGAGGTCGTGGGTTCAAGTTCCGCTTGCGGTGATCACTTTTTCCACCTCAATTTGATTTATAAAATAAAAAACTTAGAAATTTATTATTTGTGTTCATTAAACCAATTGCCATAATATTGAGAATCGAACCAACGACTCACGCATAGAAATCGATTGACAAGGTCCCTAATGACGTAAGGGGCAACCTGCTGATGCCCTTAAATATATAGTGTGAATGTAAAATTAAATATTGTTAATGTATTTATTTTATTGCGAAACATACGACACCGTAGGCGGAGTGTAGCGTGTTTCATTTTATGATTATTTTATATACGGCGTGTTCCAATTGTAACATCCTTACTTATTTTAAAACAAAGTTGTTATTTCTGTATGTATGTCCCTATGTGAGCTTATATCTTTCAAAAATACGCAACGGATTTTGATGTGGTTTTTGTAATAGATAGAGTGAGAGACAAAAGGATAGATTTGTTAAGATTTCGTGTGTTGAGGGAGCGTGGGCTTAATAAATATAATCACGGGTGAAACCGCGGGCGTCAGCTAGTTAACGTTATAAAAGGCAAAAGTTTATGTGTTTATGTTGTCCATGTAGTGGTAGATTAAGAATACAAGTGTCACCACTCCATCTCTTCTCCAGGGTGCTGTAAAAGTCAGCTAAGGAATATACACACATATTTATAGAATATATCGACGCAGGAAAGCGATCTTGTCGTATCTCGAAAAAATGCGAAAATGAGCTTTATACATCATTCGATTCAGAAGAAAATACCGCATCCAATGGTCTCAGTTTCATTTTTCTACGACTATTTTTTATTTAGATACGACATTGATTTTTAGCTCAATATTTTGAAATCAAAACAATAACATGTTGTAACTAAACCAAAATTCGCTATTTTATTTTTTAGTATACATACAACAAAATTGCTGCGTATACTTCACAGATTACGACATATACCCCGGCCGAGATGCATTACTTGCAATGAGTTACGCCCTTCACAGCGCATCACAATATAAATTTTATTTAGTTACAGCAAAATTGCCGCTCGGGATTTATATGCCCATTTGAGATATTACTAAGTTCTCATTCAGCAATTTACGCAATTTCTACAATTACACCATTTTAAAGTGCATTTTTCTATTAAAATTTATACTTATCCCATCTTAAATGATATAATATTTTAGCTATTGGATTATACACGGCATTCGTTCCCCCATCCCCCGCGACCACTAGCAGATGCAGCGCGTACGGCTTACTTGTCAGTCGACCAGTCGACGCTCGACCGCCTAAGTGTGAATGCAATTACGTAGGTAGTGTAAAGACGACACAATATTTTCGTGTTTAATGTGATATTTGAAAATACTGGTGAGTACTATTTACAATTAACTCTTTTGTTTTTAATTGAGTTAAATAATAATCATACACAACAAATCGACACATCATAAGTACCTATATCAATGAGAGTTTTTTTTTATTCCAGATTATATCGGAGGCCTGATAATATTGATGTTATTACGAGTACAAGGTAACCAGAGAGTACAAGGTAACGGAACCCTTCGTGCGCGAGTCCGACTCGCACTTGACCATTTTTTTTTGATTTGTTATGTTTTTTTTTACTTAAGCTAAAATGGTTTTAAGAAGTATTATACCAATTGAGTTTTTTTTTTATTGTTTGTATTTTAATTTTGTTTAGAGGGCAAAAATTTTGTTTTTACATTTTTGATTACATTAAATAAATAGATTGTCTAACATACTGCATTTTATTTGTGTTCCGTCAATTATGTAATACTACTTACAACAAATAGCAAAAAGATGAAAAAGAAATGTATTCATATAAAACTTATATATAGATACAGCAAGTCTGATACCAGTGTTTTGAACAATTTACTGATGGTCCCAACATTTGGCTTTTGAGATACAGCATATTCAATGTTTAGGTTTTGAAAATCAAATGCTGTATCTAGTATTAAATCCAATTACACTAATCTTAGAATGACCGTCTACATTGCAAATGGAAGGTTTTATTTTAAATTGTTATCACTGAAAATATGGTAGTTTTACGTCTACTAGTTCACATATTATGAATTTTTGAAATAGTTTTTTAGCTCTGGTGCAAAGTTGCATATTTCGACATACTACAAGATCGCTTTCCTGCGTCGATATATAGAATGTACACACATATAACATCCTCTGCGACAGACGGAAAACTCGCAAATAAACCCTATGCCAACATGTCTGGTCAGCGGGTAGTAGACCATAGTCCCCACTAAAGTAGAGGAGCCAAGTGCCAGTTGAAATAAAGAATACTATGTGGTCGAGATTGTTGCAAAACATTCTTGATAGCTGGCGTTGCACGTCAAAATACGATGTAAGCTCAATCGAGTGCCGATTGTGGTGATCTAATTTGGTTACTGTGAGCACGACCGCAATAAGCTCAGTTGGCAGAGCTACGGAACGGTATTCCGAGGTCGTGGGTTCAAGTCCCACTAGCGGTGATCAACTTTTTCCACCACAATTTGATTTATTAAGTAAAAGCATAGCATGTTATTTGCAAAATTAATAAATTAAAAAATCTAAACCAATATTTATATCTAGTGTAGGACACCCTAACGTAATTACGTTATTATTATCCGGCTACACTATGTGAATCAATTGATTCACATAGTGTAGCCGGATCTTTATGCGTTCTTCATTCTTCGAACGAAGGAAACCGTGTAGAGTCTGTGCGAAAAGAGAATCGTTGTGGCGTAAAATGGAAGTAACATTATGATTTGTTTCGAAAACCTGTTATATAAGCACCCTAGCACAGAATCTGAAAACATTATTTTCTAATATAATCTCAAAGTATCATGATGTTACAATCGTACTATAATGACACCACGGTGTTGTCAAAATAACAAATACGCTAAATAAAGACAGCAGCGCCCTTAAATCTTACGACGGTTCTCTTTTCGCACAGACTCTATCAACTTGTGGTCAGCGTGGACAAAATGCCTTTCGAAAGTTGAAAATCTAATAAATTAAAAATAAACTAAATAAAATTTAATTTAATGAAACAACCTATATATTTAACGATACAATATAACAAACACGCTGTATAACATTGACATCTATATCTTCTACGTGTGAGGTCTATAAAGTCATTGAGTCTCTGCCCACACCCAATGCCCAGCCGTGGACATCAACAACTAATTGTAATAACACTTGGGTGGGAACATTTTATGTTTAGTCTAGTAACACTTAGTTTTGTCAGTGTATAAATAAATATCAGTGTATAAAAAAATAAGTTTTATAAGAGCATCTAGTTCAAAATTAAGCATTTGTGCCGATTCTGAGCGCGCAACTAAACTTAACTTAACTAAAAAATTAAAATTTATAGCGTCATTATCACAATTCGGCAATGTGTGTATTATAGACTAACGATTTTAATTAATATAGTGTGTGTTATATGTGTACAACGAAATAACAAGTAATAGCTATATTGACACTACCAATTTTATTTTTTTAGCTTAGTTAAGTTTAGTTGTGCACCTAGAATTGATACCATTGTCTTTTTTTTCATTGTTGGATAGTACTTTTATCGAGGAAGACTAAAGGCTGTAAAACATCGCTACTTAAAACTGGGAAGGTTTTCTAAATTCCACGCGTACAAAGTCCCGGCCTACAGCTATCCTACTAATATAATAAATGTGAAAGTTTGTGAGTATGAATGTTGGAATGTTTGTTACTCTTTCGCGAAAATACTGGATTTCAATGAAACTTTACAATAATCTAGCTTATTCATTAGAATAAATTATAGGCTACTTTTTATCCCGAAATAATGCAAATAATGGGATGACAAAAAACGAAAAGATTTTTTATTCTTTTTACCGCTCTGGTAACACCTAAGGGCACAGCTAGTATACTCGTATATAAAACGAAAAGAAAGGTTCATAATATATCCATATTAAACTCATATGGCAAAGAATTAAACAGCTCACTGCGTTTTATTCATAATCAAACGGACGTATGTTTTGACAAATTAATTCTGCGCAGGACTTTACTGATAATTATATTTCACACTAGGGTTGTCATTTTAATTAAAAAAAATTCAACCGATATTTTCTAACACTTGCGCGACTCGTTTGTTTAAATAAAACCACTTTTTACGGATTTAAAATCGAATGTGGGTAAACTCTGTCATAACTGATCGTAGAGTACACTTTATAGCTAAGTCTCACCCGTGACCATGGTGACTGCAAAGTCTCCGAAACGTTCGACCAAAATTTAAAACAAATACACGCGTCTAAATCAGTAAAAAGTAGTTTTATTTAAATTCTTGATGATTTTTAAATCAATGCTCTAAAAGAAAAAATCGGCTAAGTTCTCCCACTCCCACACGAAAGGTTCTGTACCATTCCATCTATCCATCAGCCTTTCTCCGTCCACTGTTGGACAACTCGTGGTCCTGTGCCGCTTGCATCCAATGTCTCCCCGGGACCTGGACGATATCATCACTCTTCCTTGTCGGGGGCCGCCCAACGCTGCATCGTCCGGTATGTGGTCGACACTCTAGGACTTTTCTTCCCTAACGATCATCAGTCCTACGAGTGATGTCGCCTGCCCATTACCACTTCAGCGTGCTTACTCTTCGGGGTATGTCGGATACGCCCATTCTCCTACCGATCTCCGTATTTCGGATTTTATCCCGTAGGGAAATAATGAGCATAGCCCTCTCCATAGCACGCTGTGCAACCTTGAGACATTTAAAGACCACGTCTCTGCAGCATTATTATCATCAAATATCAACTGTACTGTTATTATAATCGAATAACGCTATCATCAAATAACGGGATAAGAGCAGGAAAATGATGATGATGAGTTTTATTTTTGTAACATAAACTGATATACATAAACTGTGAAAATTTCAACTCTCTAGCTGTCACTGAGTGACTACCATGGCCCGGCCAAGGGACGAGGAGCAACACCGTGGGGTTTAGTGGGTAGTTCGGGTCCGCTTCTGACCCGGGAGTCCCACACAAAGTGCGTAAATGTATTCCCCAAGTAAAAAACACAAGACAGATAGATGGGCGGAAGAACAGCGAGGCCTCAGTGACAGGGTCCCATTTTATCTTTTGTTATAGAATCCTAAAAAAGGTGTGTAGTCTGTGTTGCAAAGTATCAGTTTTTTCTGACAATGAGTTCGTGCGCAACAAAATACTCGCTTCCGCACATGGTGATCACCCATTTTTAGAACTATAATTTGATTTATTAAGTGAAAGCATAGCAAGTCAATTGCAAAAACAATCTATATTAATACTCAAAAGCTGTTTGTTTGTTTGCTATATAACATCACGCTAGGTTATTTATAGTGAAATAGAAAAAATAAAAAGTAATAAAACGCTATAGTGAAGAGTGTTGCAAAAACTGGGAAATTTTTCTATATTCCATTCATACGAAGTCCCGGGCAACAGCTAGTGTAGAAACTAGAAATATACACGCTTTCTATTTTACATATCACCTTAAAACAAGTAAAACTTAAATAAAATCATATTTTTGTCAGCCCTATTGTTGCGTCTGGGTGGCCTTTGCGTCCGATAGCCGTGGCAGTTCAAAATAAAACGATAGCGTGGGAGCAAGATAGAGTATATGACGTCACAGATGCTGTCTCACCCTAATGCAGTACGTATAATGTTTCATTAATGCAATGCGAACTTGGTGACATTACTGGCATAGTAAAGGGTCATTCATTACCTCCGTGTGTTGACGGATTAAGAATACAAGTCTCACCACCCCATCTCCTCCCAAGGGTGCTGTAAAAGTCAGCAAAGGGGTATTACACACAGATAACATCTTCTGTGAGAGACGGAAAACTCGAAAATAAACCCTGTGCCAACACGCCTGGTCAGCGCGGCACAGTAGACCATAATACCTTCCAAAGTGGAGGAGGCTCATGCCCAACAGTGGGACGTAAATGGGCTGGAGAAGAGAAAGGGGCATTCATTAGGATTGAAAAACACACATAGAATTTAAGATGACCTTAAAAAAGAGCTGTTTTTTAGGATTCCATATCAAAAGGTCAAATGGAACGCTTTCCTAACACTTTGCTGTCTATTATCCATCTGTCACCAAGCTACGTATCTCTGGAACGGTTATAGCTAGAGAGCTGAAAACTTCACAGATTGTGTAAGTACATATATCATCATCATCATAACATCACGCCTTTTTCCCATGGGGGTAGGTAGAGATTATGGAGCGCCATCTGCTACGATCCAAACATACTTCCTTGGCTTCATCCACACTCACACATCTGGTCATACATGCCCGACGGTTGTAAGTGCTACGCACTTGCCCCTTTTGAAACTTGACCTGTGATGACATCAGAGTATATTTTTCTCGGGCGTCCTCTCCCAGCATTTCCACTTACCTCCGCCGTGTATATGCCTTTCGTTAATCTTCTATCAGTTGATGCTTTATTAAATACTCATCATCATCATTCTTCTGCCATTATCGTGTTATTAGATGATATCGTTATTCGATGATAATAACGGTACGAAAGCCTTAATAGATTTTTACTTCCATACGTATCTATCTATGTATTAGTCTATGTAACGGAATTTACGGAATCTTTGAGTGATTTTTACTTACTCGCAGTTGTCAGATTGATTTGAAATTTTGCACACATATTAAGTACCGATGACAATGCAATCCTATCCCTACTAATATTACAAATGCGAAAATAACTCTGTTTGTCTGTTACGCTTTCCCGCTTAAACCTCTCAACCGATTTTGATGAAATTTAGCACAGACAATCTTTAGACCCTGAGAAAGGACACAGGCTACCTTATATTGCGAAAAATAAAATTCCAAATTCCACGCGAACGGAGTCGCGGGCAACAGCTAGTAATATATAAAAATCAATTGCTGTTCGTTAGCGGACCTATCCCAGGCATCAGAGAGGCGGCGCGTGTGGCACTATATGTCAGCAGATTGGGATGGATTGCGCGAATTCTACGCATCGTACCCGTGGAGGCAGCTTTGTTTCGCATCAGAAGACATTGATTCTTGCACAACTGCCGTAACCGAAGCAATCCTAGCGGGTATGGAGTGTTATATATCTAACCTGCTAGTGACCGTTGCGGGGGTCAAGAAACGACCGTGGTTTAATGGGCCTTGCAGGGATGCTCGAGCACACAAGCAAGCTGCATATGAGGCTTGGACCACGGCTCGGACTCTGAGGGACCCCAATGTTTCTGATGTGAAACGGAAACTGAATGCTGTCTCGAGATCCAGCAAAAAAGCCATCGCCAGAGATACGAATTCGTTGGCAGAATTGGTAAGCGACTATGTAGCTATCCCTCTGGGAGCCGTGCCTTTTGGTCGCTTACCAAGGCTGCCCAGGGAAACTTTTGTCAGTCGTCCCTGCCACCACTGCTGAAGCCAGATGGTAACTTGGCCCATAGCGCTAAAGAGAAAGCGGATCTTCTAGGCATTCTCTTTGCGTCTAACTCGACTCTAAATGACGGAACCACCTACCATCCCCCCATCCAACGTGACCATGCCGGAAGTTTCTTTCACTCAAAGGGATGTCCGGCGGGAACTGCGTTCTTTAGACGTCAATAAATCGAGTGGGCCAGATGGCATCCCAGCAGTGGTGCTTAAGCACTGTGCTCCTGAGCTGTGTCCGATAATAACGCGTCTCTTCGCACTTTCCTACGACTGCGGGCATGTTCCGTCTTCGTGGAAGACTGCTAACGTGCATCCGGTACCTAAAAAAGGGGAAAGATCAAACCCATCGAATTACAGGCCTATCGCTATAACTTCCCTTCTCTCAAAGGTGATAAAATAAATAAATAAATAAATAAATATTCATGGACATTTCACAACAACGTCCTCTGGTCCCAAGCTAAGCTTATATGCTTGTGTTATGGGTACCAGAATACGGATATAATACATAAACTACTTTTCTTTTGTAAATACATACATTTAATACATAGTAAACACCCAGACGCAGTACAAACATTTGTATGACATTTATGGATTTATGGATATCACACAAATGATTGTCCCGACTTTGAATGATTGATTGATTGATGATGGAGCGAATAATCAATCGTCGCCTCCTGGGGCACCTAGAGGAACACGACTTGATCACCAATTTTTAAAAATTTTGACAGTACGGCTTTCGCCACAGTCGCTCCACAGGTGATCTACTAGTGTGCCTTACGCATCGTTGGGCAACCGCCATCGAGAGTCAAGGCGAGGCATTGGCAGTCAGCCTAGATATAGCCAACGACGCGCTGTGAAGATTGTCGACGATCCCGTGATTACAGGCGGTATCGAGCCCTTAAGTCTTAGGAGAGATTTTGCCTCCCTGTGTGTGTTCTACCGCCTATATAATGGGCTGTGGTTTGACGAACTGTTCGAAATGGTTACAGCATGGAGTTCTTCAAAAAAGGTGTGAAGAGATTTCTGCAGGGTCGGCGACGCGCGAGTGATGCCCCTGGTGTTACAGACGTCTATAGGCTACGGTAACCGCTTTCCACCAGGTGGGCCGTACGCTTGTTCGCCACCTCAGTAGTATTAAAAAAAATCTCGAGAACGGCTAGGCCGATTTTGGTGATTTTGGTCTTGAGATATTCATGGAAGTCCAGGTAAGGTTTAAACGGGGACAAATTATAGAAGGATCTTAAATTCCACGCGTACGGAGTAGCGTGCATCACCTAATAATATATTAAAAAAATCAGGATATTCAAGTATGTTTTTTATTTTTTGAACTAAGCAAATTATTTTAGTCTACAGTAGGTACCCTAAAGTGTCCTAAATTTCAATTTAACTACAACTTTCAAAGATGGCAAAATTGAATTGAACTAATTCACATAGAACTCACATTTAATTTTTGTAAGCTCATTTATGTAGAATAAAAAAAAATTAAAATAATTAATTTACGTTAATTAATATTTGTACACGGAACACAGTTTTTATAATTATAAAGTGATAAGACAGTAATTTTACATGAAATAATAATAAGTTCTATAAATTATAATTACAGGTTGTAAAATGTAACTTCTGTTGTGTAATTGTTGGGTAGAATTAAGTATAAGTCTGGTTTACTTTTAATATAATAATATATTAGGGTTTTTTGGGTTCCGTACTAAAAGATAAGCACGACCTTACTAAGATTTTGCTGTCCATCCGTCTGTCTCTAGAACTAGCTTGAGAGCTGATAATTTTACAATTTGCATATTATTATAACAGTTGATGCTATAACAAAATACTTCACATCATCATTCTTCTGTCCTTATTCCGTTATTTAGGGTTAGGAATATGACCAGATTAAGAATACAAGGCGGCATATACGGCACCCTAGGAAGGAAATGGGGTGGTGACACCACCCCATTTCCTTCCTAAGGTGCCGTATAGGCCTGCGAAGGAATATTGTACGCAGTAACACAGATAACATCTTCTATGAGAGACGGAAAACTTGAAAATAAAGCCTGTACCAGCACACTTAGCATAGCAAAGTAGACCGTAATCCCTCCCAAAGTGAGACGTTGCCAACAGGGGGTCGTTAATGGGCTGGAGATGACGTTTTTACAGGAGTGTGAAGAAATGGGGTGGTGATGTTTGAATTCTTTATCCGTTACCATATGGACAAGACACAGAAGCGCTTTAATTAAAGGAAAAACCGTTTTCACAAAAGTTCACAAACTACTCTGAAAGTTTTTAATTTAAATAGTTGTGTGAATGTCGCAGGGTGTTCGAATTGACTTTGATTGACTTTTAGAGTAAATAGGAGTACGATGTTTTGTTTTAATTTAATTAGTATAGGCGTATCTACTTTCTTTTATTTCTTTGGATTAAGAATATAAGTGTCACCACACCTTTTTTATCCCCAAGTGGGCTGCGGGCGTATTATGAGCTTTTTTTAAAATCCGTTGAAAAATCATACAATTTCCAAGCAAGTCAATTTACGGCCGTAAACTGTTTTGCCAAATTTCGTATTATAAGATTTTTTTTAATAGAATATAGACGGGTTAAAGAGGATGGTTTTTTTGAAAAATTTGTCAAGGTTTGCTCTCCACTCCTCGAGTAAGATGTTTCGGGCAACAGCTAGACCATATTAGCTAGTCGTTTCCTGTAACTTCATACGCGTAAGATAATTTTGTAATTCGAACCAGTAGATCCTGAGATTAGCGCGAACTCTTCAGCTCTAGCCCACAACGTCGTTCACGTGCAATTTAGTAACCAAACCTCAACAAATTATTCAAAAAAGTCATCTTCTTGAACCACTCTATCTATAAAAAAATCCGAATTAAAATACGTTGCGTTGTTTCGAAGATATAAGCTCACATAAGGACATACATACAAAAATAACTCTTTGTTTTGTAATAAATAAGGAAGCATAGATTAATTTGATTTGCTACAGAAAAAATAAAGACACTACAACATGTCGCGGAGTCATGCTTATTGTAATTTGGAACATATAGTATTTACAACTTGGTGGTACCAAGAGCATTAAGTTTCTTCACCCTCACAAGTTCATCTGAACTCAGTAAACAAATGTTTTGTCTATAATTAAGCGGATCCTTTACCTTCGACCTAACCTGGCTACATTTACACCGTGTTGTAACGTAATAGCGATCTTATCGAACGGATGTATTTATCTTAATGCGATATCAGGTGTGAAGTTATTGTAGTTTATTGGCGAATATAACTGTGGGAAAATATTAGTTTAATACGGAAAGTGATAAATATATATTGTACATGTTTATACAAATAAATCTATTTTCGTATTGAAAATTTCGTGAGTTTCAGTTTTATTAGAAATATTATATTACCGGTTAACACTCACTGTTTTCACTCAGTGCACGCAGGAAGGTCGCAGACGCCGCTGCGCACTCGTCCCGAAGGTGAGCATCGGATATGCTCGAAACCTGGGTCGACATCATCGATCCCAAAACAGTGAGTGTTAGCCGGTAATATAATATTTCAAATAAATCTATTCTATTCTAGCGTTTATTGAGTTATTACTATGTTAGTTATGTCTAGATACCGATGTATGCATATTTGACAAGATTTAAGACTGTAAATGGAGACAAGGAATTATGTTTCAATCATAGCAGATTGCTCACGATTTTTGGTCACGAATAAGACAGTGCAGTCTCACACGTGAACATGGTGACTGCAAAGTCTCCAAAACGTCGGGCTAAAACCTAAAATAAATACACGCGTCTATATCCGTAAAAAGTAGTTTTATTTAAACAAATGAGTCGCGCAAGTATTAGAGAAAGTCGATATTTTTGTATTTATGTCCCTATGTAAGTTTCTATCTTCAAAACTACGCAACGGATATTGATGCGGTTTTATTCAATAGATAGAGTGGTTCAAGAGGATGGTTGGTGGCGAGCAAAAGCCAGTGATACAATAAGTAATATAATAATATAGTTTTATTTTAAATTATTATTACTATACCGTGTAAGAGTCTTGTCTTAAGACGCTTTGACTAATCGCTCACGTAATTATCCGCGCGTTATTGGCAGCGGCAAGATGGCGGCCTGTCAAATTTGACGTTTACAAGTTTCGCGCCATTTCCCTTCGCTTGTAGCCGTTTAGTTTTAATATAGATTACTTACTTACCTTTTTGATTTAAAGGTTTAAACATACATAAATATCATGTTCATTTCCGATCTACGACTATTTTCAATATTTCATCTATCCACGATTATTGCTATCAAAGTCAGACTAATCCAAACTTTATTCTTTACTTGCAATAATACCTACGCTAAATACGTACGTATTGTTTTAATGTGAGAATGTCCGTGTGGTGACGGATTAAGAATACATGTGTCACCACCCCTTTTCTTCCCAGGGTGCTGTAAAAGTCAGCTCAGGATATTGTACACAAATAACATCCTCTGTGAGAGACGGAAAACTTGAAACTAAACCCTGTGCTAACACGCCTGGTCAGCGTGGCACAGTAGACCGTAATCCATCCCAAAGTGGAGGAGGCCCGTGCCCAACAGTGGGACATTAATGGGCTGGAGAGAGATATACTTACGTAAGAATTATGACGTGTAACAACATTATGAATAAATTAGTATTTGAGTAGGTATTTCAAGAAGGTTATAAATAGGGAGTAACAACTCGGGAACATAGATTTGTTCCAAGGCAGGGCCGCCCCGTTTATGGTTTAAAAGTAAAATAGTAAATAGTAGCCTTGCTTTCTCTTTTACTCCAGCTCAAAAAGAAAGAGCTACTAAATAGCCTCTTTGTCATTCATTTTTCTTAATGAGTTCAACTAAAAAAAACCAGCAGGCCGGATTCGTTGTACCGAGTGTTACGTCTAGATCTATATCCTAAGTCTATGAGGTATTTAAGCTACAAATAGTATTCTCTATTGAAAATTTGACAGGAGTCAAAAATATCTAACAGATAAACGAGGATACAATCTATACGTAGTAGTAGATTGATTATTGAAAATGCCTGTGAGAACCTACTTATGGCCATTTTCAATAATCAATCAATTCTTGGGAATAATAAGGTCTAATTTCTGGTTTTATTCTTTTTTTCTTTCTTTATCATAGAATTCTTAGACACCATTATAATTTTATAGTGAAAAATGTTTAGTTATATTTCGCATTTTTATTTCGTGACAACAGTACAAATTTTTGAGTGTTTATTCGACTCATTCGCGGGCAATTGTATAAGATTTTAAATATTAAATGTTCCCCTTTGAATGTTAAAGACAACCATCTCTAATTGTTAGGATATAATAAAATGTTAAAACAATGTAATTTGTAATTAGTTCCATAGCTTCATTTAGGGATGTTTGACACAAAGTTAATTGTAAAACTTAGAGCTATTGTTTCAACTTGAGGGGCGCCAGGCTGTCAGAAAAAGGAATTGACTGTTGGAGAATTTTATATTGTTTTTTCATTCGGTCTTTGAAGACCAGAATCTTCAAAGACCGAATCTATCATATAAATTGCCATTTAGCTTACTTAGAGAATATTATTAATTGAAAATATGAAAATTAGTTGTGTCAATAGCACAATTCAGCAAAATTGACTGATTTTTTTTATTAGAAAATCTGTATTTTTAGACTAACGATTTTAATTAATAAAACTGTGCACAACGAAATAGCTAATTAATCTAAATACGGAATAATTATCATGTTTTAGTTTTTTATTTTGAATATTTTTATATTCCTTTACAACATCAAACAATGTCCTCTGGTCCCAAGTTAAGTTTATTATGCTTGTGTTATGTGTACCAGAATATGGATCCATATTCCATATTACTTAACTATAACATGTATTCTAATACATGTTTTAGTTAAGTTTAGTAATGCACGTAGAATTGGTACGATTATCTATTACAAACATAAACAAGAAAGTGTGTAGATAATTATAAACAATAAATAATTACATGTAGAAAATAATTATGGTAGTAAGTGGTAATATGTGGTAATAAGTGGTAATAAGTAGTAATAAGTGGTAATGAGCAATAATAAGTGGTAGCATTATTGATAATTAACATATAATAACATGTTACAGAGGTGTGAAATATCTACTATAGGTTATTATTTACATTTTCTAGTGTAATTTATTACCTATGTATCTAATTATATACCTAGTCATGTAATGATAAATGGAATAGGTACCAATATTTTACATTATAAACTACTGGTATTTAATAACTTTGCTTGCTTCTGGCTTTCCGTATGGTGACGGATTAAGAATACAAGTGTCACCACCCCATCTCCTCCCAAGGGTGCTGTAAAAGTCAGCTAAGGGAATTTGCACACAGATAACATCTTCTGTGAGAGACGCAAAACTCGAAAATAAACCCTATGCCAACACGCCTGGTCAGCGCGGTACAGTAGACCGTAATCCCTCTCAAAGTGGAGGAGGCCCGTGCCCAACAGTGGGACGTAAATGGGTTGGAGAAGAGAGAAGAGATTTAATATATACCTACCATTATATTATCTATATTCTATATAGCTGTTGCCCGTAACTTCATATGCGTGGTATTTAAAACCATAATTATCTTAATAAATTATACAAAAAAGCCATCCTCTTGAACCACTCTATCTATTAAAAGAAACCGTATCAAAATCCGTTGCGTACTTTTGAAGATATAAGCTCACATAGAGATATACATACAAAAATACTGACTTTGTTTTATAATAAGTAAAGATACAATAAAAAATATCGTATATATATCGATAATAAATATATTAATTCATCGATAACAACCCCAACACTTTTAAATCGTTTTCTTCCGAACGATTAAACGTTCTCTTACGATTTTTTATTCGCAACAATTCCTTTGTAATGGCCGTGAAAATAGTTTAGAAAATCGTTTTACATTCGCATTGATTTTTTGAGGAAAAACAAACGCGGTTTAATGTGATTTTAATGTTCCTTATGTTTCTTTTATAACACAGCTATTATTCGCTTTTTTTATGGCTTGCTGGGCCATGGTGTCTTAAGCCTTACATGGTACATGACCTGGTGAAGGACGGCCCCGCTAACCAGGGCCTGACCCGGCGGTTGAATCATTAGGTCCCCCGTCGCGTGGACGTGGCCGTTTTTGTATGTATGTCCCTATGTGAGATACAAAACTACGCAACGGATTTTGATGTGGTTTTTTATAGTAAATAGACCATTTTAAACAGGATGGCTTTTTGTATAATTTGGTAGGATTTGGTTTTTAAATTTCACATGTTTGACTTTGCAGGAAACAGCTAGTTTTCTATTAATATAATAAAAAGTATCCATAAATATATCCTAATCCTAACTAATTTATAAACATGAAAACGAGTTGATGACACTACAGAAACTTTAAATTAATTAAATTAAATTAAATTCTATTTTAAATCAAAAATTACACAGCTTTGACGAGCTTACACTTTGACGAGCTTAAGTGTTAATGTGACGAACGAAACTATAGCAACGCCATCTATCGATTGTCATAGTAAACTTTTGTTTGTTAAGGTTTAATTTCTAAATTTCACGCGTACGAAGTCGCGGGCAAAAGCAAGTATTACATATTGATAAAAATTATGCGAGTATGGTTGTCTGAATAATTTCATAGCATTTTATTTTTACTTAAATGTTCTTTCAATTTTATGTAGTTAGTCAAAGGGACCGTTCTCCGTGTGGTGACGGATTATGAATACAAGTGTCACCACTCCATCTCCTCCCGAGGGTGCTGTAAAAGTCATCTAAGGGATATTACACACAGATAACATCCTCTGTGAGAGACAGAAAATTCTAAAATAAACTCTGTCTCAACACGCCTGGTCAGCGCGGCACAGTACACCATAATCCCTCCCAAAGTGGAGGAGGCCCGTGCCCAGCAGTGGGACGTGAATGGGCTGGAGAAAGAGAGAGAGAGAGTCAAAGGGATACTTGACGGGCCTCGTGGTGGAGTGGTTCATATAACGAACTGCCGATCATGAGATCTCGGGTTCGATTCCCAGTCAGGACAATCATTTGTGTGATGTTTTTAATCGTCATACAAATGTTTGTACTGCGTCTGGGTGTTTATTATGTATTATAAGTATGTATTTACAAAAGAAAAGTAGTTTATGTATTATATCCGTATTCTGGTATCCATAACACAAGCATATAAGCTTAGCTTGGGACCAGAGGACGTTGTGTGAAATGTCTATGAATATTTATTTATTTTATTTATTTATACTATACGCAAACATGCATTTAGGGGTTTTCATTCTTGGTTTTCCATACCAAAAGCTAAAACGGGACTCTATTACTGAGACTTTGTTGTCTAGGCGTCTGTCACTAGACTGTATCTCTGGAACGGTGATAGGTAGAGAACTAACAGTTTCAGTTTGAGTATTAACATTATCCTACTCTCCCATCCCTTTATTTGGGGTACACGTTATTGGTTGTTATTAGGGGTCGGTACTTCGAATATAATAAGATAATAACTGTAAGGAACCTTTCGTTTGCGAGAACGATTCGTAATTGAACAGTTTTATTTGTTATAAAACAACGTCGTTATTTTTATATACATGTATATGTGAACTTATATCTTCGAAACTACGGAACGGATTTTGATGCGATTTTTTTTAAATGATAGAATGGCTCTAGAAAATGGTTTTTTTGTATAATTTCTCAAGGTTTGGTTACTAAATTCTACGCGTACGAAGTCGCGGGCAACAGCTAGTTTATCAATAAAATAATAGTTTAAATCAAACAGATTTCTTTAAAACCTATAAATAATTTATACCGCAAATCTACTTAATTCATAAGTATAAATTACTTAAACAAATAACTAATCACACACACACCAAACGTTAAACCACCCTCGGTGTTTAAGATAAGTTTAAATAACAAAAACACCCCACAATATGTTGAGTAATTCAATAAACTTAACTCGTAGGTTAGGGCTGTCATTCATTCAGATCGATCCTAGTTTTAAGGACGTCCAGGGGACGCCTGGGTATCTAAAAGAAGTCCCGAAAGTAAGGGACGCCTGGAGTGATTAAAAAAAAACAATTCTCTCTCTCTCTCTCTCCAACCAATTAACGTTTCACTGTTGGGGACAGGCTTCCTCCACTTTGGAAAGACTTACGGTCTACTATGCCACGGTGATCAGGCGTTTATATAGGGTTTATTTCCGTCTCTAACTGAGGATGCTACCTATCTGTGTACTCCTTAGCTGATTTGGAACCAGGGAAGTGGAAGAAATAGGTGTGGAGACACTTGTATTCTTAACCCGTCGCCATATGGACAGAAAACATTACGATATTGATTTTGTAGCATTCTTTTTCTTAGATGTCAGGAGAAAAGTAAATTTTTCGCCCAAAAGTAGGTTATTTTTTGCGTGTTTAGTCAATTTAAATGCTGACAACCCTACTGGAATGTCGATAAGTGACTGCACTATACTCAATAACTTGAGAGCAATCTTTAGATAAAGCGTGAAAACATATGTTAAGGGTGTATTCCTAGGGATGGGGATAAGATATCGACACTTTTACCGACTACTTTGAAGAAAGAGAAGGGCTATGGTTTCACATGTATTTTATATTTAAACGAGCTAATGCTCGTAATTTCACCCTCTTTATTGTACAAAAAAGCCATCTTCTTAAACCACAATTTATTTCAAAAAATCGCATCAAAATCTGTTGCGTAGTTTTGAAGATATAATCTCACATAGGGTTCTAGTCAGGTCTAGTGGTTCATGTAACGGACTGCCGGTCAAGAGGTCGCGGGTTCGATTCCCGCTCGGGACAATCATTTGTGTGATGTTTATAAATGTAATACAAATGTTTGTTCTGCGTCTGGGTGTTTCTATGTATAATAAGTATGTATTTACAAAAGAAAAGTAGTATTTATGTAGTATATTCGTATTCTGGGACCCATAACACAAGCCTATAAGCTTAGCTTGGGACCAGAGGACGTTGTGTGTAATGTCCATGAATATTTATTTATTTATTGTCTTCCCCATATCCCATTACATAAGAGTCGGAAAATTCGAAAATAAACCCTGTGCCAACACGCCTGGTCAGCGGCAACCCTCTGACCTTGGTAATATTTTAACAATAAAAACATCATAATAATATGTAGCTTGTTTTAGAGTTCTGTACTAAAAAGTAGAATAGGACCCTATTACAAAGACTTGGCTACCCATTCGTCTGTCACCAGACTGTATCTCAGGAACAGTAATAGCTAGAGAGTTTATATATTCACAGATATTATCTGTTGATGCTAAAACAATAATCACTAAAAACCAGAATACAATAAATATTTAAGATGGCTGCCAAATAACAAAGGTTTACAGTGTAACTTGATGAATGTTAAGAGGGTACTGTACTCCTCATTTAGGTATTTGCCTCAGGTATTGCTATCCCTATTTCCGAGCGCCGCGCTGAAAGGGACAAACATAGATGAAGCGGATTTTACCCACAAATTCTTTGAAAAAAGACGTTTCGTACTTCCGTTTTCTTTTCGCGAAAGTTAAACCGATTTTAATAGTTTTTGTGTTATATCTTATATATAAAAATCAATTGCTGTTCGTTAGTCTCGCTAAAACTCGAGAACGGCTCGGGCGATTTTTGTGATTTTAGTCTTGAAATATTCGTGAAAGTCCAGGGAAGGTTTAAACGGTGACAAAATATATGAGGATCTAAAATTCCACGCGTACGGAGTAGCGGGCATCAGCTAGTTATAGATAAAGAGTATATCTATGCTTCAATCACTTTCTTTTGTGGTAAAACTTTACCAAATATGTGTGATAGACGCTGCAACTTTACCAAAAAAAACCGAAAAAAAACTAGATTTTCGGATGGTCATATTTCTTTTAGTTATTATGTATTTAAAAAAAGAAAGTGACAGAAGCATAGATATACTTTTCATCTATAATATAGCGTAGAAGCAATTAAAATTGGTTTAACTTTCGCGAAGAAAAAAGGGAAGTACGATACCCATATTTTTGTATGGAGCATAATTTGGTATCGTGCCGTCTTAAGATGGCTGCCAAACAACAAAGGTTTACAGTGTAACTTGATGAATGTTAAGACACAAATGATTTTAGGAAATTTTCGCCGTTTTTGTAACAGTTTTAATGATGCTTAGCTCTTATTGATTGCAGCGTGATGTTATATAATCTATAGTGTTCCTCGATAAATGTGCTATCCAACACTGAAGGATTTTTTCAAATCGTCCCAGTAGTTTCTCGGTTACTGCGTTCAAACTCTGTAGCTTTGTATGTAACTAGCTGACCCGGCAAACGTTGTTTTGCCATACTAAAAATAAAATAAAGAAAAAAAGTTTTGAAAAATAGATGTTGGCTGTGATGTTGGCCGATTCTCAGACCTACTGAATACGCATGTAAAATTTCATAAAAGTCGTTCAAGCCGTTTCGGAGGAGTACGGTAAACTAACACTGTGACACGGGAATTTTAAATATTAGAAGATATTAGTATAGACAATAATTTCTGAATATTTTCTAACACTTGCGCTACTCATTAAAATTTGTTTAAATAAAAAAACTACTTTTTACGGATTTAGACGCGTATATTTGTTTTAAATTTTGGCCCGACTTTTCGTAGACTTTGCAGTCACCATGGTCACGGGTGAGACTGAGCTGTAATGTGTCTTCTATAATTTCAATAATTTCTTCTTTCGAAAGAAACTTTTATTGATAAGAAATGATAGATGGATAATAATAATCTACTTAGTTTAAAAACTGAAAAACACGCTTAAACATCCTGAATATTTTTAAATGATTGCATTGTCATCAATACTCAATTCTATGCTACCTACTTACAAAACTGTGACAGTTTATGTTGTCAGAGACATAAGTTTCTGTTGTCACGTGTTGTCACAAGTCACAATCGCAGTAAACACAAGTAAACAATTATGATATTTTTACCTGATTCTATAAACAAAGCGTTTTTATGTGAAATTATCTAATTGTATATGAAAGGCATACGTAGAAACACAATAATCTTGGTGAGTCTACTCATATACAATTAAAACTATTACGTGTATAATTAAAAATACAAGTGTGGTCATAGTGATACTTCAACATGCTATTCTAGTAATTCTGATCAAGGAATTGGGATTATTCTTTTAAATTATATAATAATATAATAATTTTCATCGGTCCTTGTTAGGTGTGCAAAATTTCAGATCAATTCGTCTACTGCAAGTGAAAATCGCTTTCAAAGATTCCGTTACACAGATTAATACATTGATAGATACATACCAAACTTATAAAAGCGTATTAAAAAAGATTGATTTTATAACAAAATTTCGATCAATTCTAGTCAGTAAAAGGCTTTTTTCTTTCTTTAATCTTCAATAAAGATATAGAACCCTTCGTGTGCGAATCCCACTCGTACTTGACTGGTTTTTTTTCCAAGTTATAACCCTTTATTTTCTTAATGATCCACATATTAGCATTATCCAATCATTATCTTTACTTGAATGAACAATTAAGAGCTTTTGTTCTGAACAAAAAACACTATTACAGAAATAAAAACGTGAGCTAGTTAGCTCATTCGGTTTCGCACTGATTGACGTTGAAGTAATGTACACATGAATGATTTAACTCATTCATTTTTTGTAGTTGAGTAAACGAAGTGTGACTGTGTGTTTGAATTAACAATTTTGAATTATATTAATAACTATTTCACATAATCTAATATATAAAATTCTCGAGTCACAATGTTAGTTTCCATACACCTCCGAAACGGCTTGACCGATTTTTTATATGCATCTTCAGTAGGTCTGAGAATCGGCTACTATCTATTTTTCATACCCCTAAGTGATAAGGGTTGTCCACCCCTAAGTGATAAGGGTTGTCCACCCTTAAAATTTGTATGGCAAAACAACGTTTTCTGGGTCAGCTCGTAGTTAATAAAGTTTAATTTCAAAATGCTCGTCTGTCCTACTGTATCTCTGAAACGGTGATAGCTAGAGAGCTGTACACAGTTTATGTATATCAGTTGATACTATAACTACAAAAATACATTATCATTATTCTCCTGCCCTGACCCCATTATTCATAGTCGGGATTAAGACGAATTTATTATGATAATAAATATGTTAAAGCGACGACATTGTTAAGGTCGCGGTGAGCCATTGAATGCAAGCGGCACAAGACCACGCGTTGTGGCTTTCTATGGGAGAAGCCTATGTCCAACAGTGGACAGAAAACGGCTGATGGCTGGATAATTATGATAATAACAGTATGGAACCAATTGGTCCGGTTTTAATTGTCCGTAGTCATCGTAGCTTAAGTAGAGCAAATACCCCAATCTCCCAAAGTGGAAAAAACTCGTGTCCAGTAGTGAGACCATTGATGGGCTATTCGTATGGTGACGAATTAAGAATACAATGGTCACGAATTAAGAATACAATGGTCACCACCCCATTTCTTCCCCAGGGTGTTAAGAGTCAGCTGAGGGATATTATAAGCAGTTAACATCAACTGTGAGAGATGGAAATCTCTAGACTAAATCCTATGCCAACACGCCTGGTCAGCACGGCTTAGTAGACCAAAAGCCCTCCCAACACTTTGGGAGGAGACCCGTGCCCAACAGTGGGACGATAATGGGCTGGAGAAAGAGAGAGAGAGAGATGATCTGAAAAGCAAAAGTAGAAACTAAACTATTCTAAATTAATCCATAACTTAATTCTATTCGCATCAGTGACTAAATAAAAGTGCTTTTAAACCAAGCTTGACTGATTGATCGATTTAAATCGACTCGTTATTTAATCAAATAACTTTTTATTAAGAAAACCATAGAATTGTAACAATTATTATATGAATTACGAACATATGTAATTACAAGTCATCGCGTTTAGATGATTAAATCATTAAAAAGAAAAAAAAAATTGGTCAAGTGCGAGTCGGACTCGCGCACGAAGGGTTCCGTACCATTATCTATGCAACATAAGACACGTTATTAATCACACACAATACTTAATTAATCACGTTTGTTGTATGAGAGCAAGAAACGGTAAAAAAAATCATGTTTGTTGTATGGGAGCCCCCCTTAAATATTTATTTTATTTTATTTTTAGTATTTGTTGTTATAGCGGCAATAGAAATACATCATCTGTGAAAATTTCAACTCTCTAGCTATCACCGTTCTTGAGATACAGCCTGGTGACAGATGGACGGACGGACGGACGGACGGACGATCGAAAATCTTCAGCTTTATACTATTAGAATAGATTTGTCAGGTTTTACCAAAAAATAAAACAATTAAAGCATAAATATACTCTACACCTATATTTTGGTGTTAGAATTTTATGATGTTTAAATTTTACTGACGAAAAAGAAAACAGAGGTCTACGAAACATCCTTTTTAGGGTTCCGTACCCAAAGGGTAAAAACGGGACCCTATTACTGAGACTTCGCTGTCCGTCCGTCCGTCCGTCCGTCCGTCTGTCACCAGGCTGTATCTCAAGAACGGTGATAGCTAGACAGTTGAAATTTTCACAGACGATGTATTTCTATTGCCGCTATAAGAACAAATACTGAAAATAAAATAAAATAAATATTTAAGGGGGGCTCCCATACAACAAACATGATTTTTTTACCGTTTCTTGCTCGATACTAATAACGTTGCCTTATGTTGCATAGATAACGGTACGGAACCCTTCGTGCGCGAGTCCGACTCGCACTTGACCAATTTTTTTCAAGGTTAAATCTGGCGAGAACCAATGGGGATGGGTTTCATACTACCTATTTTACTGACAGACTTCCTGCTTAAGAAATATTTCATTGCTTATGCTTAAGCTCTTAATAGACTTTTATATGTTTGTATACAGATATAGCGTCTCATAACGATATAAATTCTATCGATAGCACATATCGATATAGGACGCATCACTTAAAACCAATTTTTCATGCTCCCCTAGTGATAGTATATACATATTTATCAACTATTACACTAACATAATGTTTACTAATTTTATTCAACACTTGTCTGTTTGTTTTGATCTTGTCTGTATAGGGATAGACTATTAATATAAAGACACCTTCTTATTAGACAATAAAACATTAACGATAAGCAATCCAGATGACGGTAAGAGCTATCTATGATACATTGGAAGAAATTAACATCCGCTGTGAGAGACGGAAAACTATTTAAATTAACCCTTTGCAAACATGTCTGATCAAAGCCGTCTTGTCCTTTGCAAACATGTCTGAACAAACCCCTACTAAAGTGGAAGAGGCGCCTGTCCAACAGTGGGACTTTAATGGGCTGGAGAGAGAGAGAAAGAACAATCTTATCTAATTTCTAATTTGACAGGCCTCGTGGACGATTGATTCATGTAACGGACTGCCGTTCACGAGATCGCAGGTTCAACTCCTGCTCGGGACAATCATTTTTGTGATATTTGTAATTGTCATACAAATTCTATCCGTATTCTGGTACCCATAATACAAGCGGTTAAGCTTAGCTTGGGACGAGAGGACGTTGTGTGAACTGTCCATGAACATTTTATTTATTTTAAATTTAAAATAAAAGAAATTTTCGGTATTTAATTCGCAACTTATCTCGCCATTTTAGCGACAACAAATTGGCTATAAAACAAATTGACAAACCATTGCCAGCATTAAATTCATGTTTTCGCCACAAGTAATAATTTGATAAGCTGCCCCAGGAGTGTTGTTTGAGATAAAATGGGGGAGGGGTTGTATTATAGGGGTTGTTTTATTAACTGAGTGCAAACAACACTTAATATTCTTACGTATCATTGGTTGGATGCTGTGCGGACTGATAGGGAGTACCTACTATATTCAGAGATGTTTTTAAGAAAACTTTGTACCTATTGAATTTTCTTTAAGTTAAAATGTTTTTAAGGGCCTACATCAATATTATCGTATATCATCGCCGACACGTACATATTAACACAGCCAGTAGGCACAGAAAATGAAGAATTAGGGATACTTTTCCTATTTACTCAAAATCTACTAAATATATTTTAATTCTGATTTACGTGTTTCTATATATGATAGTTACTTATGTTTTTAAAGTTATTTCATTAGTTAATACGCGATAAAAGACCAACAAATGAAAAAAATAAAAAAATTGAGAGGTTATTTCGCCAAGATTTTCTATCGAGAAAACTTTTTTCAATCGCGTTTCTGAGTTTATGCGATCCTAGATAATATATTGAAAAAACATATACTTAAAAATTAGAGCTCTAGCCATTCAATCTAAAGAAACAATGAAAACTTCGTACATAGAAAAATGCACGAAGCTATTTTGGTATCCTCTTAAATTGCACTAATTATAAATAGCTAGCTTTAGATAGTAGGGGGCCATTGGATGCAAGCAGTACAAGATCGCGTGTTATGGCGTTCGATGGGGGAGGCCTTTGTCCAAAAGTGAACGGAGAAAGGTTGACGGATGGATAGATAAATAGGTAGAAAAAAAATTATGTTTTAAATTAGCATTTAAATTATAAAATCTTAGATATAGGTAATTAAATAATATTAAATACAATGTACAGTACATTTACATCATATCATTTAATTTAAAGTTAACTTTTAATATTTGCTAGCTTTTGCTTGCGACTGCGCAGAATCTTAGTACTTACCCGGCTACATTCATGATCTCCCCTCTCCCTCGATTAGACCAACATATGGCCAACAAGTCGATCGCGATCGACCGGTCGATCGCGCGATCATTTTTGGTTGATCACTCGCAAGTTCCATGAGGGGACGCATTCAATGCCAAATGTTACTAGTACAGGAATGAACATGTATGCAACTCATGCTTCGAGTAGGGAGACGTTCAGCGTGACCACTTTTAGTAGTTTTCTACTATTTTCAAGAGCGCACGGCGGTATAAAAGCACTTTGCATAACGTCCCCCTTCTTACCTAAGAAATAGGTCGATCGCGACTCAATTTTAAAATAAAAAGTAGATCTTTTGTTTTTTTATTTAAAGGGCTTGGTCGCTTTGCGACTATATCGCCGTAAGCAAGTAAGTAAGTAGATCTCTATGTGCACAAAAGTTGGTCACACCTCGACTAGACTATAGCCTGGATAAACGATTAATTCTTGTGTTTTACTAATTTTACTCGTAAAGATGTATCTAACATCTTTGCAGTGCTTATTAATGTTGGGTGAAAATTATTTTGTACATTAAACATTTTAAGGACCTGATAGGACCATTATTACCTAAATCAACAATTTAAAAAAAGGACTACGAACAGAATTGACACTATAATTACCAACAGGTTATTTAATAAATAAAATATAAAGAAACTTACCGGAACTTGGTCTGTCGCTGTACCTAGTACAGTATACCCACGCGGGCCAGACCATTGCCCCATCACTGGACGTTGTACCTGCAGCAAATTATTATATTAGATGGTATAGCCAAATGTTTTATTCTAATTATAAAAAATAATAAACAATCTACGCAATAAGTACTCTTAAACCTTGACGGGCTTCGTGGCGTAGTGGTTCATGTACTGGACTGCCGTTCACAAGGTCGCGGGTTCGATTCCCGCTTGGGACAATCATTTGTGTGATATTCATAAATGTCATACCAATTTTTGTACTACGTCTGGGTGTTTTCTATAAATAATAAATAATAAATATTCATGGACATTTATATTTTCTATGTATTAAAAGTATGTATTTACAAAAGAAAAGTAGTTTATGTATTCTATCCGTATTCTGGTACCCATAACACAAGCATAATAAGCTTAGCTTGGGACCAGAGGACGTTGTGTGAAATGTCCATGAATATTTATTTATTATTTATTTTATTTAAACAATCAAAAACCTTTACACGCTTTTGCATTTATTGTAAATAAAAAAACTAAGTTAGGATGTTTCAATTAATCTTTAAACGACAAGTAACGCCATCTATCAAAGCAGTTATACAACTTTTACGGGTTAAGTCGATAATAGGTTTTCGAAGCTTTACTTCTTTTTACTTTTTTAATTAGATAGTTACGAATGAAGTTGAACTATGAGTTGGAACCGCATATAATGGAATCCGTACCATCAACTTTAGAATATTATACCTGTTCATCATAATATCTCTGTCTTAGACTCCATGATTAGACTTTTAAGACGGAAGTTGTTTGTATTCTGGTTTTTAAGATTGCGTACTATTGGTACGGGCCCTATGAGGTATTGAAACTTTGATGTCCGTCTGTCACCAGGCTTTACAGGCCTATCTCTCAAACGACGATAACTAGGGAGTTGAAATTTTTACAGATATCGCATTTCTATTACTGCTTCCACTACAAGTATATACGAGCACTACACGTAGATCGCGTTTTATGTTGTTTTTTTTTATATTCATGGACATTTCACACAATGTCCTCTAATCCAAAGCTAAGCTTGTGTTATGGGTATGAGTATATAGTATATCAACTACTTTTCTTTTGTAAATACATACTTATAATACCATCCAGACGCAGTACAAACATTTGTATGACAATCACACAAACGATTGCCCCGTGCGGAAATCGAACCTCGTGAATGGCAGTCCATTACATGAACCATTAGACCATGAAGCCTGTCGGCCTATTGTAGTACAGAACCCTAAAACTCTTGTTAAAAAAAAAATAAGTGACATTACTTACCGCTGGCAGCAGAACTGTGATTACTCCCGCTATCGTCAGCTTTAGACAAATCTATCGCTCCACTCTTCTCTCCAGGCTTAATCTCTGGAACTCTAGCCTCATCAGGCTTCGGTGGCAAACTCTCTTTAACAGGAGAAACCTTAGCCTCTACTCTACTTTTCATTTTTCTCTTATTCAAAGGATCCGTTATTCTTCTCCCAAAATCAGCCTTTAAAATATTATCTATACTAAACTTCAAACAATTCTGATTAATAAAATCCCTTTCAGACTCATTTGGAGATTTTGGAGATACATAATTCAATCTTCTATTCTCATCCGTTCTTCTTAATTCTGGATTTTGATTTTTCATTCTTAAACCAAAGTTCAAACCAAATGGCTGAGGGTTTATTAAATTATTCTGGGGCATTACCATTCGGTTTTGTAAACCCGTTTTTAAATCTTGACTGATTAAAGGGTTTTGAAATAATAATGGCTGATTTAGGAACATTAGAGGATTAGGTGTGATGGGGCTTGGCCTTAAAAGTAAAGGTTGATTCATATTTATATTTTGATTTAATTGTGATATAGCATTTAAATGAGTTTGTATATGTTTAAAGGAGGTTAAATTTGGGGAGATTTCTGGACTTTTTTGTTCGTACGTTGGTAACGCTTCGTTGCCAACTGATAGAACTGTATCGTCGCTGCAACAAGAGTTATCGTCTATGCTTATATCTGGCCTAGATTCGTTTGTTCTATCATCTTCATAATCTATAACATCCGAATGTCTTGAGTTTTCATTTATTTCTCTTAATTCTTCATAATTTGGTGTATTTTGTAGTAGTTTATCTGTTGAGAATACATTTTCTGGGCTATGACTATCTCGTTCTTTCTTCAGAACATTGTGTATGGAGAAAGAAGATGACAGTATGGGTCTTTCTTCAACTTTTTCTTCGTCGTGGTATTCAGGACTGGTTGTGTCTCTCGTGTTTGGTGAATAGGCTTCATCATCACTTTGCTCCTGAATTTTTATTCGAGGATCTTGTAGATGGACTGTAGAAACGGCAGCCATTTTATGCAGGAAAAATTACGCCATCTGTTGAAAGAAAGATACAGTCAATATTCTGTTATTACGCCAATTAATTCTTGATAACGGCACCAATTCTAAATGCACAACTAAACTTAACTTAACTAGAAAATGAAAACAACTATGATGATATTATTTTGATTAATTGGCTATTTCGTTGTGCACATTTTAATTAATTGAAAATTGATAGTCTTTAATACACAGTTTTTATAATAACAAAGTTCAGATAACATTGCCGAATTGTGTTACTGACACTATCAATTTTCATTTTTTAGTTCAGTTTAGTTGTGTACTTAGAATCGGTACTAATATCTATCAGGACATAGATAGTAACGATTTTGTTTGTCTTATAATATCTTTCATCAATTAATTTAATATTTAAACTGTTTAGAATCTTTTACAGGACTACAGAAATGTGGTGATGACATATTTGTTCGAAATCTTAAAAATTAAAAAATTCAATTATGATGTTGAATGAACTTAATTAACAGTGTAAATGACATTTGAAATATTTAAAAAATTTCAGTAATGTCCATTAACTTTAAAAAACTTTCTAAAAATAAACAGCTGTTGAGATAAACTTAGATAAAATATAAAAATTGTTTTCAAGGGCTTATTACACTATGCTATATTTATAACATGCTTTTAGAGCACAGATCCCTATCAATAAATACCGTAATTCGCATGATTTTCCGGGACTTTTGTTATGTTTATCCGACGTCCGCAATTTAGGTAGTCATTACCCAAATTGCGGACGTCGGATAAACAAGTCCTAGTCTTACATGGCTTTTTTAATGTTTTTTAAGTTTTATGTCTCTACTTTTTAGTAAAGTGTAACAAGCGCTTTGTAAGTTGTTCTAGCGGGAGGAAACCACACCGGGTGATTAAACTAGTTATATGAAATGATTGGTAATATGCTCTATATAGATCGTGTTACCTATAATGGGATAAATTTTAAAGGGTTTATCTTACTAACAGTTTATCTTTACTAGTATTTTAAAGCTGAAGAGTTTGTTTGTTTGAACGCGATAACCTCAGGAACCACTGATCTGATTTGAAAAATTCTTTCAGTGTTGGTTAGTACATTTATCCAAGAAGCCTTTAGTCAATATAAAATTAAGCTGCGGCCAATAGTCAAAGTCAAAGTCAAATTTTTTTATTTCAAGTTGGCATGTTTTACAAGCTCTTTTGAAACGTCAGAAACTAGGTGTCTATCCCAAACGCGAATCCTATGGAGAAGAACAGACAAGAAACTCCATAAGATAACTCAATAATAGAAACAAAGCATCAGTAAAAAAAATTGCAGACGAGGAATTTTTTTTAATACTACGCGTGCGTTGTCGCTGGCAACAACTAGTTACTATGAAAAAGTATTGTTTAGTATTTATGTTCACACGTAATAAGTTTTATATCTGTTACTGTAAACTATAAAGTAGCTAACTACATCGTGTCATTTTCACGTGTTTTCAAAAACACAACGCGCTCTCATTTTGGATAATTACTCCCATTGTTTACTCATAATCTTTACTTATTATAAAACAATATCGTTATTTTTGTATGTATGTTCTTATGTGAGATAATTTATGTTCATAACTACGCAACGTATTTTGATGCGATTTTTTTTATTAGATAGAGTGGTTCAAGGATGGCTTTTAGGGTTTTGTACAAACCCTTATAGTATAGTATATCTCTCTCTCCAACCCATCAACGTCCCACTGTTGGGCACGGCCCTCCTCCACTTTGAGAGGGATTATGGTTGACCAGGCGTGATGGCACAGGGTTTACTTTCGAGTTTTCTGTCTCTCACAGAGGATGTCATCTGTGTAAAATATCCCTTAGCTGGCTTTTACAGCACCCTGGGGAGGAGATGGGGTGGTGACACTTGTATTCTTAGTCCGTTACCACACGGACAATAGTATAGTATAGTAGAATGTTTTTGTTTAATTATTTAAGGTTTAGTTTCTAAATTATACACGTGCAAAGTTGCGGGTAACAGGTAGTTATTAATAAAATAATATATGCACTGTGGAAACAATAAATACAATACTGTCTCATTCAATTTATAGTTGTTGAATACAACTTCATTTAAAAACCAAACACTTACAAATTATACAAAAAACACGTGTGTCACGCGGGGACTGCCGCGGTAAAGCTTTTGCATAGTATTTTTTATCAACTTATGCAATTAAAATTATTTATTTATTTTATTTATGCAAGAATCTAAATACCATAAACTAAAATAAGATTATTAATCCTTATTTACTGATGCTTACATCTGTCCATTGTTTATGGTAATTATGATTAAATAGCGATTGTCAATCAAATGTCAATAAAATAAAAACTAACGCCAAAACTGACATGAGTCACCAGCCCGAGCAGCGAAACGGCGTTTAGCGCCGTGTGTAGTATTTTTTAGTTACGCTATCTTTGTTACGGAATTTAAATTTTGAATTTTGTGCATTTAGTCTCCACGCTCAAGGCCCGCGATAGAAGCTATGCAATAGCCTAAAAAGCTGTCTCCTTAAACCACTTTATCATTACAAAAAGACGCATCGTAAACCGTTACGTAATTTTAAAAATTTAAACTCACATAGGGAGCTACGAACATAAATAACGAATTTGTTTTATATTAAGTAAAGACAATAAATACATTGTAGAACAATAAATACAATACTCTCATAAATAATATATTATAATTTATTTATAACAATAAACTAAACAATTTGCAAAGTGTTGAACATTTAATATAAGCGCTTCTTTCACGCTGTTTAAGCAAAATAATTATTATAAATACAATTGTTTCTTTATATTAATATTTATGTAACATAATATATATATTCATTGAAACGAATAATACGAGAAAAAATAATGTTTAAAATCTATAGTTATACTAGCTATCTCGGCAAACGTTGTTTTGCCATACTAAAAAAAAATATTTGAAAAATAGATGTTAGCCGATTCTCAGACCTCCTGAACTTGCATGTAAAATTTCATAATAATCGGTCAAGCCGTTTCGGAGGAGTACGGTAACTAACACTATGACACGTGAATTTTATATATTAGAAGAAAGATTATAAAGCTGAAGAGTTTGTTTGTTTGTTTGAATGCGCTAAACTCAGGAACCAAGGTCCGATTAGAAAAATTCTTTCAGTGTTGAATAGTACATTTATTGAGGAAGGCTATATGCTATATAATACGGAATAGGAGCGAATCATTAGTGAAAAATGATACAACGGGGAAAATTGACTAAATATAACGCATACGGCGTCTCGGGCAACAGCTAGTTAAGTATAAACTATATCTATCTATATGTATCCTTAGTTTTAAACTAAGGAAATTATTTATACTATATATTAGAGACTAAATTATTTGCTTAGCTTCCTTAAATATCTTATACCAGTAAATAAGGTTATATCTAATCGGCTAACTACTAAGAAAGCTAAATTATAACTAATTTTCTTAACTATACAAACAAAATAATTATTTTAATAATATAAAATGAAGTAGAGCTATTTTCCCATCGTTGCCACTACAGGACCACACACGTCGCGCACGCGCACAAGTAGATATTTCGTTTAATCCGAACACAAACTTACAAACACAACTGGCTAAACCACAAACGTTCTACATTTACTAATATTATGCACTTACGTAACCGCAAATAATAACTTTGTAAGACAACCAAGATTTATTTACATTCCATTAAATGAAAAATCAACCTTATTTCTTTATACTTAAAGGTTAAACATAAATTTAAGTTATTTTTGTAAGCGATTACTTGTTTAAAGTGTAGCGAATTGGTTTTTTTTTATTTTCGTATCACGATTTTGCAATTCTAAAAAAGGCGTTATATTATTTTGGTTGTTAAGTTGAAAATTATCAGTTTTCTAATGGGAAAAACACATTCAGAGAATGGAAAAACACATAATAAAAGTAAGTAACAACATTAAAATATAAAACACTAGCTGTTCCTCGCAACTGGTTTATGTAATGGACTGCCGATCACGAGCTCTCGGGTTCGACTCCCGGTCAGGACAATCATTTGTGTGATATCCATAAATGTCATACAAGTGAAATGTCCATGAATATTTATAATTATTATAATTTATAACTTCGTACGCGTAGAATTTCTAAGTCATGCGTTAAATAATTATACAAAAAAGCCATCCTATATTTGTAAACGTTTCGAAGGTGGGCGTTAATAAATAAATAAATAAAATAATTAAATATTCATGGACATTTCACACAACGTCCTCTGGTCCCAAGCTAAGCTTATATGCTTGTGTTATGGGTACCAGAATACGGATATAATACATATACTACTTTTCTTTTGTAAATACATACTTATAATACATAGAAACACCCAGACGCAGTACAAACATTTGTATGACAATTAGAAAAATCACACAAATGATTGTCCCGAGCGGGAATCGAACCCGCGACCTCTTGATCGGCAGTCCGTTATCAGAACCACTACACCACGAGGTCCGTCAAAATGCTGCTATTGATTGCCTGCCGTTACTAAATAAACTGCCGATAATGACTGCAACACAGTTTTTAACTATAGCAGTCATTACCGTGCATTAAATTGTTAATATGCAATAACTTTTGTGAAGTAAAGAACAAATAAATAAAAATAAAAATATTGGTCGCAGCGTAATCTAATACATAAAATTCTCCTGTCACGGTGTATGTAATTATACTCCTTCGAAATGGGACGACCGATTTTCGTGAAAATTTGTGTACATATCCGTTAGGTCTGAGAATCGGACTACATCTATTTTTCATCTCCCTAAATGTTAAGGGTGATCCACCGCACACATTTGTAAGTCAAAACAACGTTTGCCGGGTCAGCTATTATATTATGTTATAAATATAGCCTTCCTCGATAAATGTACAATCTAACACTAAAAGATTTTTTTTAAATCGGACCAGAGGTTCCTGAGATTATCGCGTTCAAACAAACAAACTCTTCAGCTTTGTAATATTAGTATAGAATACAGTTGGTTTAGTTTAGTTCAGTTTTTGCACAACACAATTGGCACCAATACCTATCTAAATACCGCTCGTTACCTTCAAGATTTATTATACTAATTTAACGCGATAATAGTGTGAAGATACAACATTTAACACGAAAACCTTTTAAATAACACAATAATGGAATAATAAATAGCTATTAATAATACAACTTGTTCGTTATTAATAAACAATTTAATTAAAATGCAAAAAGGTCAGTCGAACGCCATCTTGAAATGTCATACACAATTACTGTGGTGTCAACTTGCATCAAAATCATTGGTTCTTTTTTCAAAATATCTTTATTATAATAACGGCTGTTCATAATTTAAATTTTCGACCAAAAAAGAATAAAAAAAAAAAAAAAAAAAATTAAATTTTGACAGGTTGTCAAGTGTAGACCATGGAGATATTAAAACTACATACTTGTAACTAGAGCGAGTTTTGCCATAATTATAATTGGTGCTATTAAACTACGCTGAACAAGCATGGTAGAGTCAATATAGTGCCTGTGGTAGAGCTGGCTTTAGGTTCCAATTTTCCGTTTCTAGAATATATTATCCGCTTGAATTAGGATATTTATACCTTTATTGACTCTTCCATATGAGAAAATGGAATGGTGACGTCTTTATTCTTAACTAAGAAAATATTATGTTGTCCAATGATGGATTAAGAATATATATATCACTTCTTCCCATGTGCTGTAAAAGTTAATTATAATAAAGGCAGATTTCATTTTCTGTTCAAGACAAAAAGAACAGATTTTTGTGATGTATGTAAGCCAGTGTTAGATTGAGAAGACACTACATAGAGGAAAAATTCCTATATCGACTTAAAATCATTAATACATAAATGAACAGACAGCCATTAGTAATAACATAGGCAATTTAGTTAAGTGACGTCATGGACTCTTGTTATAAGTAAATAAGGCTTTATTAATATCTAACTTGACCAGCCGCATAAGGCAAAACAAGAATAAAAAATAACTGTATACCATAAATTTTTATCACAGCGAATACATTTCAACGCGTTATTTGCAACACCTCGAAATGGTCATTAACTGTGAGCAGCCATTACCACCATATTGCATTTGACGTTTAAAAGCGCGGGAAAAATGCAAACGTCAGTTTGACAGTTAAGTTTTTTATTATAATCTATGGCCGCGTTCCGTTTAGTAAAGGGCCTACATCAATATTATCGTCGACATGTACATATTAACACAGCTAGTAGGTATAGAAAATGAAGAATTAGGGCTATTTTTTTTGTTTACTCAAAATCTACTAAATATATTTTAATTCTGATTTACGTGTTTCTATATATAATAGTTACTTATGTTTTTAAAGTTCTTTCATTAGTTAATACGCGATAATAGACCGACAAATGAAAAAAATAAAAAATGAGAGAGGTTGTTTCGCTAAGATTTTCTATCGAGAAAACTTTTTTCAATCGCGTTTTTGAGTTTATGCGATCGATATTGAAAAAACATATACTTAAAAATTAGAGCTCTAGCCATTCAATCTAAAGAAACAATGAAAACTTCGTACGTAGAAAAATGCACGAAGAATTTGGTATCCTCTTAATGCCTAGCGGGCGCATTAAACACTCTATAAGGTATGCACTTAAGAACTTTGTCTTGAGTTGATTGGTAACAAAAATGGCTTGTTTTATGAACCTTCATTAAAATAATATATCTACATTTTTTGTGTTGGTATTACAGAAATATGTAACAGCTGTAGAGTTTAGTAGTTTAAATAGTTTCAAAGCAAATTATGGTTTAATATGTGTTTTCACTCAGCAACGGAAGAGAATTAATAGTTTTAGAATATGTATAGCGATGTAAAATTCAATATTATAATTTAGATAGAGTATAATATTATCTTAAAATCCATCTCGTATTTACATCATTTTTCATTATTCTCTTTACGGACATTTCATACAGCACTTTCTGGTCTCAAACTATGCATGATGAAATTGATAAAATGGATAAGAATTTAATACTTTTTTAACACCCTTGCTCGTAAAGCTGATGTAATTCCACCGGTAAATATGTAAAGCGGGTCATAAAAAACGCGTGTGTTACCAAAGCAAATAGTTAAGTTATAGTCCATACAAATTTCATAACAGTATTATTTGCCATTTCAAATATAGAACTGATCGCCGCCGCACGACTCGAGCAGCGCGCTGTTGCTATTCAAATTTCGAACTAATCGCCGCGCGGCGCCAGTCAGTAAGCAGCGCTAGCGCGCTGTTAAAATGGCGGGAAAGCAACAGTGTGCATTCACAGATTGAGTTTATTTAATGTTTTTTTTCTGTTTCCTCGCAAATGTGTTAAAAAACGTGCGTATTGGTTATAACATGCTCGGCTCAATTACGCCCTCGCCTTCAGCTCGGGCTGAAATTCCGCCTCGCATGTTATAACCATCTTAACGCACTAATATCGTAATGTACTATTATTGTCTTTTTGTATGATAATATAGATAGATAGATAGAAAACTCTTTATTTGTACTAGTGTGATTTCTCCCAGGCAACCTTAGGATGGATAAAAGTATCTAGGATAGATAACGCGGTAGTTTGTGGTGTGTGCTACATACTAGTGTAAACCATATAAGCTACAAAAACATAAAATACATAATATACTTAGATATCTAGAATACTATACATACAATACATAATAAATAAATACATACAATATATACTTAAATCTAAAACATACACATCAAGAATTCTTTACTGTAATGACAAATAATAATGTAATAGTTTAATTTTAAAACTTGCAAGTGACTTGGCTTGTCTTATATGCACTGGTAGTTTATTCCATAGCAATATAGCTTGAACTGTGAAGGATTTGGTATAAAATATGGTTAAAATAAATTGGTATATAATATTATTCATAGAAGTACAAAGAATGACGACAAGAATGTTTGGAACTTTTATGTCGCTCTTGATTCTTCACTTCAGGGTTTATTTTTATATTTACTTAATGGAAAATTTATTTAATTTAAAAAATGAAAATTTATCGATAACACAATTCGGCAATGTTAATAGAATTTTTTTATTAGAAAATCTGTATATTGTGACTAGCGATTTTAATTAATCAAAAATGAGCACAACGAAATAGCCAATTGATCAAAATACGCCATAATTGCTTTCATTTTTTAGTTAAGTTTAGTTGTGCACGTAGAATTGGCACCATTAACTACAATCTACAAAGATTTAACGAATGTAACCAATGGTCTAACCCCATTATCCTAAAGTGTCCAGGGTCTCATAAAGGAGAAACTTGGTCCTGGCAGGCTAATCAGCAGAGGTCAGAATTAGGTAGAATTATTCATGTACTTACACTGATTTCATACAGCGAAAGAATAAAGCGGATATGCCTCAAATCCCGAGATTAATTTTAAAGAACAGATATAATCCTGTGATATGTTAAATAAAAATTTGGTAGCGACTGAATCAGTCATAAAACCATAGAACATACATAGTCATAGAACCAACCTGAGGATGCCTCGTTCAGAGGCGAAACACGTGTCGAAAGTTTGTTCGTCCAATTTTGTTGCGGAATATTGAAGTTTCCATCTCTTTATCTTTCCATATTCTTTTGTGCGATAAAGTTCACGGTTGGGAGGTGGGTTAGCTTCGCCAATCCCCTTAGAAAATTAAACAGTAATGGAATTCTGCCAAGTGTCACCTAATACCTACCATCAAAAATTTATTTACTTTTACACAATTTAAAGTACTGCACGCGCGACGTTGCCAAGCTTTGATGCTAATTATCTTTGTTTTATTGGTCTATTTCTGAGGTTTTTATTATTATTTATTCGTAATATTGTTGGTCACACGGGATTGTCCATTAGAAATCCCGGGAAGGTCCACGTTAATATCAACATTTCGAACCAAGTACATAAATAACTCTACCTAATTCCGACCTCTGCTAATCAGGCTGGAGGCTAAATGATTACTTTGAACACAAAAAAGCTCAACTAAACCTAAAAAAAAAATATGACTCTATGTTCAATCTCTTTAAAACTTCGTTAAAGTAGTGACATCTATGTTCTAACTTCGTTATTACGCTAATGAACTAAAATTATTCTATCAATTGTAATTCCATTGACAAAAAATAACAAATAAAAATATAACAATAGGATTCCTTACACATTTGTACGAACATTATTATGTTCAGAAGAAATTGGTGTGACAAAGAATGCGTCAACTGTTACGCATAAATTCACCCTCACCCTTATTTTAAATGTAGGTATATCGAATTCAAGTAATTCCGTTTTTACTTGGTCACCCTTATTTGTTTTTTTTTTCACAACTGTATTACCTAGATGGTAATATGAATAAATGTAGTATTTATTCCGTTATATTTAGTTCGTGTGGTGACGGACTAAGAATACAAGTGTCTCCACCTCATTTATTTCCCAGGGTGCTGTAAGAGTCAGCGAAAGGACAATATAAGCAGTTAACGTCTACTGTGAGACACTGAAAGCTGAAAACTAAACCCTGTGCCAACACGCCTGGGGCCCTAGTCTGCTATTACAATGATCAGTCACTTAAATACACACACAGTCACATAAATCAAAAAATTAAGAGTAGACTACCAAACTTGATATTTTTTTTATTTTTTTTTGACATTTCACACAACGTCCTCTGGTCCCAAGCTAAGCTTATATGCTTGTGTTATGGGTACCAGAATACGAATAGAATACATATACTACTTTTCTTTTATAATTACATACCTATAATACATAGAAACACCCAGACGCAGTACAAACATTTGTATGACAATTAGAATAATCACACAAATTATTGTCCCGAGCGGGAATCGAACCCGCGACCTCTTGATCGGCATTCCGCTACCTGAACCACTCGACCACGAGGCTCGTCAAATTCACTATTAAGCAATCAGTGACTGATCATTGTGACAACATTGTGATAGCAGACTTGGCCCCCTGGTCAGCACGGCACAGTAGACCATAATCCCTCCCAAAGTGGAGGAGGTCCGTGCCCAGCAGTGGTACGTTGATGGGCTGGAGAGGAGAGGAGTGTTTATTCCAGGTATACGCGACGAGTATCTGTCTCCTTGGTTTTAGTATTTTAGCCTTTAGAAAACCCAGTAGGTAACATTTACTAGTTGGTGTTACCTAGCGTTTTAGTTTCGAGTTTTCCGTCACTCATGGTTGATATTCACTGTTAATAATATTCCTTAGCTGACTTTTAGCAGCTAATGGAATAATTGGGGTGGTGATACTTGTATTAAAAATCCGTCACCTCACAGGTTTAACAGATTCTGATAGTATGTCTACGGCTAATTCATTCACCCGGCTTGTAATAACGTAGTATGCGTAAAATATGTATCTATGTGTGTCTCTGATACAGGCAATACATCATATGCAAAATTATTAGTAGTAAACGATTTAGCCAGGCTAAAGATACGTAGCTTCAAGACTGAACGTAAACCCAATTTCTGGTTATTCTGTAGTTTACAGTCGCTATGTTTAATAAACTAATTATTTCTAAAACTAAAAAATAAAAACGCTTGTAAATCTTGAATATTTTTTATTATTATTGCATTGTCATCGGTATTTAATATGTGTGCAAAATTTCAGATCAATCCAACTACTGAAAGTGGGTGAAAATCACTTTCAAAGATTTCGTTACATATACATATTAACACATTGATAAATACGTTCCGATAAGCGTGTTAAAAAATAATGATTCTAAAGACATAACACCCCTTATTTAAAATCGAGGGTTAAAAATAATTACATTTGTAATTACAGCAGATACAAGCAGTTAAGCCTAAAGAAATAAATCCATAAATTAAATGAAAGACAAACATCGAAGACTTTTACACTCATCTGTAAAATTTTACATCACTATGTTTACAATTGTTTACATGATTATAATTTATGTATTTGAAATAGCCGGATAGTATAATTAAATTTACATGTTTCGTTTTTTATACCGTTTCAGTTTTTAGTATTGATTTTCTACAATTCTGTACCAAAAAACAAAACGTATCCCTATTACTTCGCTGTCCGCAGAGGCGTATTTAGCCTAGGGCTATTCGGGCCATGGCCGGGGCGACCAGCCTGAGAAGGGGTGCCACCCTGTGGCCTTCAAGTTTAAAATTAAATTCTCTCTATTAATTTATAGGGTGGCTAATTATATTAGCACAGGTTTCAGTTTCGAGTTTTCCGTCTCTCTCAATGGATGTTATGTGTGCACGATATCCAATAGTGAATAGCTGGCTAGACTGGAAGTAAATGGGATGTGACACTAGTAATCTTACTCCATCACCACACGGACAAACAGTCACTTCCTCTCTCCCTCTCCAGCCCATTAACGTCCCACTGTTGGGCACGGGCCTCCTCCACTTTGGAGGGATTATAGTCTACTGTGCCGCGCTGACCAGGCGTATTGGCTCAGGGTTTATTTTCGAGTTTTCCGTTTCTCACAGAGGATGCCATCTGTGTGCAATAACCCATAGTTGACTTTTACAGCACCCTTGGGAGTAGATGGGGTGACACTTGTATTCTTAATCCGTCACCACACGGACAAACTACGACTTTCGCCTATATAATATTAATAAGATAACTTGCCACTTCGCCTGCTCCCTCTAGCGTTTTCATAAGTACAGACAAACAATAGAACCAATAGTTAGTTAACAAACAGATCACGATCTAATGTATCACAGCGATTGGATGATAAATACTGCGCGTGCGCACGCGATCTAACGCCATCTAGTAACGTGCCCTCGAACTATAATGTACCGTTATTGTTATTTGCAAATACTCATTGTTTATTTAATCTTGTTTATTAATACATTGTTTTATTATACTTATGTTTTAACTACTTCTTCTCAGCACATTGACGTCCCACTGTTGGGCATGAGTCCCTTCCACTTTGGGAGGTATTAATGTCTTTATTTTTCTACGCTCTGACCGGGCGTGTTGGCATAAAATTTAGGTTCGATTTTTCCTTCGCTACATAGTATCTAGTTGCTACGTTTTTACAAATTTACCGACTGTGTCTGTCTGCATGTTCGATATAAACATGAAAAAGTTATGAATGAATTTCATGCAACTTTGAAAGATAGACATTCTCCGTCTACTGCTCAACATAGGCCTAATCATAGGAAGTCCAGAACACTTGCATCCAGTATTTTCCTGCGATTCTGACGATACCGTCACTTCACCTTGTGGATGGACCGACTATGTGTAGTTTTCAAGAGAGAATTGTATTTCCCCAGTGGTCGTTTGTTCGGCGAGCGATATGGCTAGCCCATTTCCTCTTTAGCCAACCACTTCTTGATTAATCTCTGCGATTTTTATGGGCTACAAATTATTAGAAAACTAGCTGTGGAATTTAAAGAACAAACCCTAATAAATTTTACAAAAAAACAACTCTCTGGAACCACTCTATCTTCTAAGAAAAACTTAAATTCCGATTTAAAATCCGTTGCGTATGTTTGAATAAATAAGCTTACTTAGGGACTTAAATACAAAAATAGCGACTTTGTTTTATATTAAGTAAAGATTAGATTTTTTTTTTCACCCTTACCGGGCCATGGTTTGTGCCCTAAGCCTGACCATGACACGGCAAGGGGTGGCCCCGTTATGTTGGCCCCGTAGCGCAGTGGGGGGAACACTAGGTCCCCCATCGCGTGTGCGTGGCCTATCTATAAAGATTAGATGGCAAATGGCTAGATTTTGTCAAAAAGAAATAAAATAATTACTAAATTAGCAATTTTCTCAACAAATATAGCTTTATTAGTTAATAAAATGGCTGATTTAATTAGTGAGACTGTGGCTGTGATTTTCCACATTTAGGTAGGTACGTCACAAATAGTTAACTCTGTCTGATACGGGATTGCAAAGAGCCCTATACACTGATATCAATGACATTATCGAACTATTTTCAAACCTAACAACCGTATAGTCTGTCAAGCGAGTCTAGTCCCATGAAAAAGGCGGCAAATTCAAAAATCTTTCAGGTGTCAACACTGATATAACACGCTAAAAACTTATTGATACTTGAATTTTTGAATAAAAAAAATAAATATTTGAAATAAATAAAAAAAAAGGATTTCAATGTAAGTATTTATTTGTCACAATCAGAACTAAAATCAGAATCAAGAAATTCAATGCCTTCATATGAGAAATCACTGTCAGTATCATCATTACGCACAGAAATGATGAAAGGTTCCAACTCAGTTTCGGATATCCTGTCTCTTACTTTATATTTGTTTTCGACACTAATAGTGTGATCGCTGCATTTTTTCCAATAATTGGCTGTGACACTATTAAAACATTCTTTTATAAGGTTCTCCATTTCATTACCTGGAATCCCTAAATTTTTGCTGGCTATTTTTCTTTTAGCCAATCTCCATATAAGTTCAATAGCGGTCAGGTCTTCTATGGCTATGACTTGCTTAACTAAATCATGAATTGTGCTTTTTATTAATTCATCATCCAAGGTGGCTGAAAAAAATGACAACAATCTTTATAGTAGTTTTCACTTAAAGATGCCCCAGTAAGTTTCAAGGTCATGAACACGACGTCTGGATCTAAACCAAAACGGAAATCGTGATCACATCACAGTAAAATAAAAAAAGTTAGACAATTGTGCTAAAAGTATCAACACGTTGTTGCCAACCTACCTGATGTTGAAACGATTTCATCCAAAAGTCGTCGTTTTTGCGATAACACGTCGTCAGATTCACTCTGTACACGATTATATTTATTAATCATTGTAAACAACAAGCTCCTGACACTACTTTTAATAGGTTTCGGCATTATAACATTAAAAAACTCAACAAAAACCGGATTATTACGAGGTTTCAACAGAATTTGTGACAATCTGTTTGACAGATCATAGTATTGCCATTAAAAGAAATCAGTAAAAGGGTTGTGGACTCGACTCGCTTGACAGACTCTAGTTATTAGCTTGGCTGAACGGATGGGATGCTTTTGCCTCTAACATGAATAGAACATTGACATTAGACGCTTAATTATACATGTAATTCAGAAAATAGTGATTCGTGTAAATAAACACCTATTTTGAATAATAGTATGAATAAGTAAGTTGTAAGGTAAATAAATATGAATCAATAAGATCAGTTAAAAAAGACGCTTGAAAATCCTGAATATTTTTTTTAAATTATTGCGTTCTCATCGGTTCTTAACATGTGTGCAAATCAAATCAAATTGACTACAGCAAGCAACAAATTCCGTTACATTCGGTAATATATTGATAGATACGTACTGAGCTAATAAAAGTATGTTAATAAAAAGAAAAAATAGAGACATTGGCCTAAGTAAGAACAATGTTACTCAGGGTATTAAATAGGAGTGAAGCATCAATAAACAATTTTGCAAAACGGGAAATAATTTCTAAATTCCACGCGTACGAAGTCACGGGCAGCAGCCAGTTACAAATATTTGTGTAAATATTGTCCGTGTGGATTAAGATTAAGAATACAGGGGCCCAAGTCTGCTATTATCCACAACGTTGTCACAATGATCAGTCACTGACGCAAATATGACGCCATTATGGCGTTAGATTTATGACAAAAAAATAATACTATACTACCAAACTCGATAAAATTCGCCAATAAGCAAACAGTGTCTAATCATTTTGACAACATTTGTGATGGCAGACTGGGTCGCAGGTGTCACCACCCCTGTCCCTTCTCAGGGTGCTCTAAGAGTCAGCACAAACAGTAACAAGAGCGTGTTAAAAAATAATCGCTTAAATTAAACTTACTAAGCGCAAATCGACGAGGATAGCTCTTACGCAAAAAAAAACTACTTAACACTATAAAAAAGCTGAAGAGTTTGTATGTTTTTTTGAACGCACTAAACTCAGGCACAAATGGTCAGATTTGAAAATTAATTTCAATGTTGGATAACACATTTATCGAGGAAGGCTATATATCATCACGCTGCGACTAATAGGGGCAAAGAATTATAGAAATCTGTTGCAAAACAAAACAAACAAAAACATAAGTAACTATTATATATAGAAACACGTAAATCAGAATTAAAATATATTTAGTAGATTTTGAGTAAATAGGAAAAGTATCCCTAATTCTTCATTTTCTGTGCCTACTGGCTGTGTTAATATGTACGTGTCGGCGATGATATACGATAATATTGATGTAGGCCCTTAACAACAAATACTCATTATCATTATCGTCTTATCCTTATTTTTTACCCGGTTTTTGGGGTTAATATGACGGATATCTTAGACTAGATCCTGTAATACAGTTCCTACTAGCACGGGATTCAGAGTCATGTAAAAAAAATTAAAAACATTTTGAAAAAATTTAATAAATTTATTCTAAGACTGACCATTTTTATCATACCTCGGAAACATTACATTTTTTCGGGATATAAAGTAGCCCATATGTTATTCTGATGTTTAAGCTACATTACAGTAAAGTTTCATTAAAATCCATTCGTATTTGCGTGAAAGAGTTACAAACATCCAAACATCCATACTCACAAACTTTCACATTTATAATATTAGTAAGACAATGGTACCAATTCTACGCACACAACTAAACTTAACTAAAAAATTAATTTCGATAAATATAAAATTAGTGTCGATAACACAATTCGGCAACGTTAACTAAACTTGTTAAGAGGATACCAAAATAGCTTCGTGCATTTTTCTACGTACGAAGTTTTCATTGTTTCTTTAGATTGAATGGCTAGAGCTCTAATTTTTAAGTATATGTTTTTTCAATATATGATCTAGGATCGCATAAACTCAGAAACACGATTCAAAAAAGTTTTCTCGATAGAAAATCTTAGCGAAACAACCTCTCTAATTTTTTATTTTTTTCATTTGTCGGTCTATTATCGCGTATTAACTAATGAAATAACTTTAAAAACATAAGTAACTATTATATATAGAAACACGTAAATCAGAATTAAAATATATTTAGTAGATTTTGAGTAAATAGGAAAAGTATCCCTAATTCTTCATTTTCTGTGCCTACTGGCTGTGTTAATATGTACGTGTCGGCGATGATATACCTTAATATTGATGTAGGCCCTTAAAAAATCTATTTATTATACATATAGGTACTAAAGATTATCCTAACTACTAATGTGACAACGAGCCGACGGCAGTATAAAAATTTTGACGCGCTTAACTTTTAATGTGTGGAACGAAACTATAGCGCGATTTAATAACTGTACATCGCCATCTATCGAGTGACATACAATGCGGGCAACAGCTAGTAATTAATATAAATTATAAATGTGCACGACAAAATAGCCCATGAATCAAAATACACCAGTAGTTATTTTCAATATTTTAGTTAAGTTTAGCTGTGTTGACACAGGACCCTTTGTGGGCGTGTCCGACTCGTACTTGACCAGTTTTTATTAATATTAACCACGTCATTTTTATAATAATTCGGTGCTGGTTATAAAATTAGTTATAAGAAATTATTAAAGTGATAATTAAAACATAATTATTAAGCTTAGTGCTAATTATATTTAGGTATATAGATAGTGGTGCCAATTCTACGTGCACAACTAAACTTAACTTAACTAAAAAATAATCTACTTAGTTTAAAAACTAAAAAACACGCTTAAATATCCTGAATATTTTTTAAATGATTGCATTGTCTTTGTCATCAATACTCAATTCTATGCTAAATACTTACAAAACGTTGACAGTTTATATTGTCAGAGACATAAGTTTCTGTCTTTGGTTTCTGTTGTCACATGTTGTCAAAATCGTAGTAAACACAAGTAAACAATTATTATAATTTTACCTGATTCTATAAACAAAGCGTTTTTATTTGAAATTATCTGATTGTATATGAAAGGCATACGTAGAAACACAATAATAAAGGTGAGTCTACTCATATACAATTAAAACTATTACGTGTATAATTAAAAATACAAGTGTGGTCATAGTGATACTTCAACATGCTATTCTAGTAATTCTGATCAAGGAATTGGGATTATTCTTTTAAATTATTGCATTGTCATCGGTCCTTGTTAGGTGTGCAAAATTTCAGATCAATCCGTCTACTGCAAGTGGCTGAAAATCGCTTTCAAAGATTCCGTTACACAGATTAATACATTAATAGACACATACCAAACTTATAAAAGCGTGTTAATATAAACAGCTATTGGTGTATTCAGATTAATTGGATATTTTGTTTGCACATTTATATTAATTATAATCTTTATAAATAAATAAATAAAGAAATATTCGTGGACATTTCACACAATGTCCTCTGGTTCCAAGCTAAGCTTATTATGCTTGTGTTATGGGTACCAGAATACGGATAGAATACATAAACTACTTTTCTTTTGTAAATACATACTTATAATACATAATAAACACCCAGACGCAGTACAAACATTTGTATGACAATTAAAAACATCACACAAATGATTGTCCTGACCGGGAATCGAACCCGAGACCTCATGATCGGCAGTCCGTTATATAAACTACTCCACCACGAGGCCCGTCAATCCCGCCCGTTTAGTCTATAATTAACAGTTTTTATAAGAAGAAAGATCAATGAACATTGCCGAATTTTCGTAGGTACCGTTGCTATCTTACGGCCATTTTCAGTAATCAATCTTAGATTACATATAGATTGCTATTTTCGTTTATCAGCAGACGCGTATTTACCCTAGGACCATATGAGCCATGGCCCGGGGCGGCCAGCCTGAGAAGGGCCGCGAAAGCCTTCAAGCTTAAAAATTTGCTCTATGTCTATTAATTACTAGGACGGCTAATTAAATTGACCCGGGGCATGAAATCTAATGGCCTAGGGCGCATATTTTTAAAATACGACTCTGTTTATCAGTATGATATATCTACGAATTTTAGAAATGTTTTTACAACATTTCTCACAGATATTTCGACAAATGTAAATATGTATGTAACGTAATTAACTGAAAGAATTTTTCTAATCGGACAAGTGGTTTATGAGGCTAGCACGAAGAACGAACTCTTCATCTTTATATTATTATTATTCAAAATAAATATTCATTTTCATGGACATTTCACACAACGTCCTCTCTCTCATCTCTACGCTAAGCTTATATGCTTGTGTTATGGGTACCAGAATACGTATATACTACATATACTACTTTTCTTTTGTAAATACATACTTATAATACATAGTAAACACACAAACGCAGTACAAACAAATAAATATCACACAAATGATTGTACCGTGCGGAGATCGAACCCGAGACCTCGTGAACTGCAATCCGTTACACGAACCACTAGTCCACAAAGCCCGTCATATTGTAGTATAGATACAATGTTATATTAAATTATATTACAATTATAATTTGCGGTCACTGGTAAAAGATTGTTGAGTTTTATAACCGCAAAAAATATGGCAAACAGGTATATATATTATGAATTCTTATTCAGTTATTCACACTATAGAAATAATGAACGTTTATCATTTACTAGCAGTTGCCCTCACCTTTGCGTGGAATTTGGAATCCAAAGCTTAACAAAATTATACAATATAAACCATTCTCTTGAGCCACTTTATTTGTTAAAACTCGTCAATTGCGAGTTAGACTCGCTCATAAAGGATTACGTACTGTTTATAATAATCCTTTATTTATTTATCATCCCATATTTAACATTTTTAAAAAGACTATAGGACTAGACTTATCAGAGGTTTAAACGAAGATTTTATCGGAGAGATAATAAACGTTTTATCGTAAGACATAAAGACTATTATGAATAACAAGTATTGACAATTTTCGCGAACGAATTTAACGAACTTTTAAACCTCCGATAAGCCATTATGAATAAGACCTTAAAGAACATTTATACAAAATAACATAAATTAAAAAAAAAACAAATAAATGACACACACACACACACAATACAAAATACATGTACACAAAATAATCCTTTTAAAAATATAAAAAAAAATATTTTACTTTTAAGTGCTTTTAATTAATTAAGTATTTTTAAGTAAAATATTATAGTCTGAAATATCTTAATTTAAAAGAAAAACTATTTTAACGAACTTTGGTAATAAAAACAGTCAAATAAAAAAATAAACAGAGAAATAAAGGTCTTTGTTTCAAAACTACAATTTTTTTTTACCTCTAGCGCCATCTCTTAATCATTTTCTGAACTTATTTTACTTGTTACCAACTATTTAGTTTGTTTAAACGCACTAATCTCACCACTGGTTTGATTTGAAAAATTCTTTCAGTGTTGGATAGTATATTTATTGAGGTAGGCTATAGGCTATATAACATCACCCTGCGACTAATAGGAGGGAAGCATCCGTACCTAAACGAAAAGAAAAAAATTTAAGAACAGTAATAGAGTAAAGAGTAAATTTTCTAAATTCCATTCCATACGGAGTCGGAGGCAATAGCTAGTAATAATATAATATTCATGGACATTCACATAACGTCCTCTGGTCCCAAGCTAAGCTTATATGCTTGTGTTATGGATACCAGAATACGGATATAATACATAGTTATTATTATACTACTTTTCTTTTGTAAATACATATTTGCTTTGTTTATTTTCGCTATTATAGCTATGCTAATAAACTTAACCTGCTAGTTTTCAATTGAATTGTCTATTTGAAATAAGATGCCTAACTTTTTTAGTCTACTCTGGATTCTAACCTTAGAATTTTAATCGGTTCTCTCACTCTCTTTCCAGCCAGGTGCTCAAGTCCACTATTTTGGAACAATTGTCATACCGGCACAATACCGGCACGATACCGTTGCAATTGAAGTCAAATATCCGTAGTCTGCTATATGCCGTCATAACGGTCTTTCAATGGTAATAGAATTGTCGATCTCTTTTATCTATGCATTGAATTTTCGGTCTCTTTTATCTATGGATTGTGTTAGAATGGTATGTATGTGTTGCCGTTTTTAAAAAATGCGTTAGTTGAGGTGATTTTCAAAAAACTACTAATAAATTTAAACATTTAATCATGCTAGACTTCGTTTAAATATATTTGTACATACTATTTATTAGTATAAAAAGCAATGTGAAGTTTAGGAGATTAGTAAATTGCAATAAATTACAAAGAACAATTTCTAATATTTCTATCTATCTATTTTTTATTTATGGCAATCTGTCGACACAGGACAATTTAAAAATATTACTGTCAAATTCAAAATAGCAGACTACCGAAACATTTCAGTCATTGAATTGCAATTGTGAAGCAGTTGTGTACGAGACTAGCAATTTATGTCACTTTGACAATTGTAAGACAATGATGAAGTCGTTATGACGACACATTAATAGTAGACTACCAAAAACTTTACTATTGCACCATAATGGTACAATAATGGTACAGTTGTGACACCGTTGAAATACCCGACTCAGGGCCCTGGGCTCAGGCCCTTCCTAAGTGTAGGACACTTAGGAAGGGTGTTTAGTCTACCTGCTATGCCATGCGGAACAAAAGCATAGGGTGCAGTTTAGAGTTTTAATATTTTAAAGATAAACGTCTCTTAACAAAGAGGTTAGCTGCTTAAATTAGTTGACTTTTACAGCACCATAGGGAGAATATATGAGGCGATACTTGCTTTCTTAATCCGTCGTCATACAGATTATATTCAATGGGCTCTTACATAGTAATTAACTTAATTATGGACATAATTAAACAGACAAAAATTAAAATGGCGATAATAAATAATTTATTCATCTTAATCTGTAAAAAGATTTAATAAATAATATTTATTTCGTATCAATATTCTAAAATTTTATCATGCAGAATGCCTAATCTTTCTTTTTTTAAATATTCTTGGACATCTCACACAACGTCCTCTGGTCAGCTTATATTCTTGTTTTCTTTTGTAAATACATACATAAATTATAATACACAGAAAACACTCAGACGCAGAACAAATATTTGTGTGACAATTATAAACATCATACAAATGATTGTCCCAACCGGGAAATGAACCCGCGACTTCGTGAACGGCAGTCCATTCTATAAACCACTAAATTACAGGGCCATCAAATCTTTATTCTGATAGAAATAATTATAAGTACATATTGACGTTTGGTATTAACAGAAAAAATATTAAGTGTTATATAAATAATCCATAGATTAAAAAGTGAAGCTACAAAAGTGACTATCTACTTAAAATTTAATTAAATTGACTCTTACTTATGATTAAATCTACCCATAAAATTACAATAATATAGGTAAATAAATAGGTAAGTATCTAATGAGTAACACAATATTAGGTATAATAAAATTTTAAGAACATAATTTACAGACTAATTACGTAAATAGGGTATTGAAAGATTAAAAAACACTTTAAAGCGTTATTGGCGGGTAATCTTTAAAAATAGAACAACTTACTTTTCACAACATCCCGTCGAAAACTGCACAAGAATCCTTCATACCATTTAAAAAAAACTTATACACACACTCAACACTGGCCACAAAAACATACGCTATCGAAAAAAAACAAAACCTAATGTCATTTTGCGCGGGAAAAATCAATGACAATTACAGATTAATAATAATTTTGACAGTAATAAGGATTTTCACAAAGGAGGTTTTAACATTTGGAGCGCTAACTCTATACGCGAATCGGCGGAGACTGGCGAATGAACTTAGCACCCCTCTACTTGAGGCGGGGCTTCAACATGCCCACAAGAGGGCGGGGCAGGCTTTTTTTACTATTTATACATCTTGGTTTTATTATATTCGTTCGGCAGTTTATTATATTGTAATGTTTGACTGTTTGTTTGTTCGTTATTGTATTGCGTCCGTGATTTTTCCGTCTTAATTGAGTGAGTTTTTGTGAAGGACCGCCATGTTGTTTGGTAATGCTATGGCTTGTATAATTAGTGAGGCGCTTTTGTGGCGGGCTTCGAAAAAATTTTTCGCCTTCAGTCTTTCGATGAAATCGTTATCAGTTTTTAATTAAATTCCGACACTTAAAAATATTGTTAATTATGTATTTATGCATAGGTACAAGATAACTATAAAATTATATATGTATGTAGGTATACAATATTGATAAGTAGGCAGTTAATACTTTATATAGGTATATTATGCTAATACTTTAGGTATATAATGTTAATAGTACCTAACTTAATTAATTAAACTAATTTAAAACTTTGGTTTATAATGTATCTTTTAAAAATACAAAAAATCAGAACAAAATAAAAAGATATTTAAGAGGGTACTATACTCCTAATTTAGCAATACCTAAGGCAAATGCCTCAGGTATTGCTATCCCTATTCCCGAGCGCCGTGCTGAAAGGGACAAATATAGCTGAAGCAGATTTTACCTACAAATTCTTTGAAAAAAAAAGACGTTTCGTAGTCCCCTTTTTGTTCGCGAAAATTAAACCGATAAAAATTTATTTTTACGCTATATTATACATGAAGAGTATATCTATGCTTCTATCACTTTCTTTTTTGGTAAAACCTTACCAAATTTGTGTGATTGACGCTGCAACTTTATATAAAGATAACCAAAAAAAACGGGATTTTTGGATGGTCATATTTCTTTTAGTTATTATGTTTTGAAAAAAATAAAGTCATAGAAGCACAGATATATAAGACCTAGATACTGTGAAAAAAATTGGTTCCTCTTGAGACAATATCCACGAAGTAAACAGGGGCCTACGATGCCCATATTTTTATATGGAGCATAATTTGGTATCGTGCCCTCTTAATATAGTTCCCACACAAAGATTTTCAGTTTTCCTTGATTACCTATATGCCTATGACCACAGATATACCTACAAGATGGTGTGCCTATGGCTACATCACTCAGTCGGCTTGAAGCCACTTACAAATCTAGGTAAGTTGTGCGTGAAAATGTATCTATGTGTGTCGATGATACAGGCTATACGTCATATGAATCGTTATTATTCTATGAACTACGATTTAGCCAGGCTAAAACTTGTCCTCAATTTTAAATGTCAACCCACCATCTGGTATATCTGTGGTACTGTTATATCCTAGCAAGTGCTATAGGTACCTACATAAAACAGTTGCCGGTTCTATGTATCTACGCATAGATAATTTTAATAGATAAATATATATATATACGCATTCATAAAATACACGAAATATGATTAAAATGCAATATATATAAGATTAAAGTTATAAATTCAAATATATAAATTACAAACAATTTGTATGTTTATTTTAATAATTTATGACATAATAAGGTACAGATTAATATTTTAAATTCTATGACAAATTAGTTTGTCTATGGTTAACAAATATCTATGGTAATGTTATTGAAGTGTCTATAGGAGAGAGGTGAGAGTAGATTCGATCATAATAGTAGAATTTGTTAGACATTAATGTTTGAATAAAATTGAAAAACCGGCAAAGTACGAATTTAACTCGCTAATCAAGGGTTCTTTAGCATTATTTTTATATAATATATTCATAACGACATTTCTCTCCTCTCTCCAGCCCATAATGGTCTCACCGCTGGGTATGGGCTTCCTCCACTTTGGGAGGGAAATGACCAGGCGTATTGGCACAGCGTTTATTTTAGAGCTTTCCGTCTCATACCTACAGAGGATGTTATCTGTGTACAATATACCATAACTGCCTTTTACAGCCCCCTGAGAAGTAGGTAAAAGGGGTGATGACACTTGTATTCATAATCTGTCACCATACGGACACCATAAAGATCCCTAAAAATCATTGGTAGTAGGTACTTACAACATCCGTGATACCTCAAATAACTTCTGAACATATTTTTATTTTGATAAAAGTTTTTGAGCAAGTGTCTGGGTTTACCTACTCGTTTTCAATATCAAGAGAAATTAGCTCATCTTGGGACCAAAGTACGTTTTGTGAGATCAGCATTTAACTATAGGTAAATTTTACAAATCGGACTTGTTTTTCCTGAAATTAGCGCGTTCAAACAAACAAACAAAAAAATTCCTCAGCTGTATAATATTAATATAGATTTCGCTCGATCTGGGATCCAAACCTGTGTTATCACAAAGTCTACGGAACCAAAAAGACGTGTTCCTTTGTATTTCACCTCCTTGTAAAAAAGAAAATGTAAAGTAACATAATATTGTTACTACAAGTCATTCCTTTACACCCTCTAAAGGGGGTAAAATAAAAAGAAAAGGGGCTTCTTAAAAAGGGAGTTTTTTAATTAGTCACCATTTTTAAGTGTTTTAAGATGCGTGCTGCGTTTACAATGAATTTCATTTTGTTTTCGTTGGTAACACGCTGTTATTAGTTTGGTACGTATCTATCAATGTATTAATCTATGTAACGAAATCTTTGAAAGTGATTTTCACCCACTTGCAGTAGACGGATTGATTTGAAATTTTACACACTTTTAAGGACCGATGATAATGCCATAAACTGAAAATGAAGTCAAAACTCTGCTTAACTCGTATTAGTTACTGGCCTATATATAGACTCTGCCTAGACCCATGAAAAACGAATTAATAGCATCCATGTATGTACCTGATTACTATATGAACTGATTAGGCGTTTAATTGGCTTTGATTTGAGTTTTAAATAACTCACAGTAAAGGTCATATATGTAGAGGAACGGGAATGTTTTATTGGTTTTAAAAATTTTAATAAATTGTAAAACTACTAAATAAAATCTAGAGTTAGCTACCTAGCTCACTAAATATGGTACCTCTCTCTTCAGCCCATTTACGTCCCACTGTTGGGCACGGGCCTCCTCCACTTTGGGAGGAATTATGGTCTACTGTAACGCGCTGACCAGGCATATTGGCACAGGGTTTATTTTCGAGGTTTCCGACGTTTGACGGGCTTCTTGGTGGAGTGGTTTATGTAATGGACTGCCGATCACGAGGTCGCGGGTTCGATTCCCGGTTGGGACAATCATTTGTGTGATATCCATAAATGTCATACAAATGTTTGTACTGCGTCTGGGTGTTTTCTATGTATTCTAAGTATGTATTTACAAAAGAAAAGTAGTATATGTAGTCTATCCGTATCTGGTTCCCATAATACAAGCATAAAAATATAGCTTACTTTGGGACCAGAGGACGTTGTGGAAAATGTCCTGAATATATTTATTTATTTATAATAACCTCTGTCAAATGAACTAGCGCGCCACAGTATATGGTAAGCCCTGCCAAAAGCGAGGAGGCTCATTTCCAACAGTGGGACTTTAATGGATTTCTCCAAAAGTGTACCTACATACCACAAAAGTGCTCAGATTGGAAAGTAGTAGGTACTGGGGCTCGCTCCGCTCAAGCTAAATATATTTTGAATACTGTCTTTTCATTTCAATAGTTATTATGGTTGTCTGTAAGATTTCAAATCTTGGTTAAAAAGTTCGCCCAAATAAAATTTTTTTTAATAAAACCACTTTTTATGGATTTAGACGCGTGTATTTCTTATAAATTTGTTGAACAGAACCAAAGTCAAGGATATACTTACCCGTGTGGCGCTGGACAGGTCACATGCTACACTGTAAGACAGAAAATTGGTCAAGTGCGAGTCGGACTCGCGCACGAAGGGTTCCGTACCATTATCTATGCAACATAAGGCAACGTTATTAGTATCGAGCAAGAAACAGTAAAAAAATCATGTTTGTTGTATGGGAGCCCCCCTTAAATATTTATTTTATTTTATTTTTAGTATTTGTTGATATAGCGGCAATAGAAATACATCATCTGTGAAAATTTCAACTCTCTAGCTATCACCGTTCTTGAGATACAGCCTGGTGACAGACGGACGGACGGACGGACAGCGAAGTCTCAGTAATAGGGTCCCGTTTTTACCCTTTGGGTACGGAACCCTAAAAAATGGAGCAAACAAGTTACACTCTGGTACCCAAGAGACGGAAGCAGACAACGGGGACATCCAACGAGAAGATGGGAAGACGACTTTCGCTTAGCCTTGGGACCTTACTGGACCAGAGTAGCAACAGACAGAGTGCAATGGAAGCAGTTGGAGGAGGCCTATGTCAAAGGACACACCGAACTTAGGGACATTTTGTGATAACAATATAAATAACAATGTAAATGGTCGGAATAAATGGCTATATTATTATTATTATCGGGAGTTTTTATTTTTCTCAGCTCTTGGCTGGTTTAAACCACATTTACGGGTCAAGACCAAGTAAATGCAGCGTGTGATGTGTAGGTTATGATGTTGTGTGTTGTGTTAATTCGTTTTCGTCTATTGCCATAAACTTACGGACTATTCTACAGGTATTTAAAATCGCAGCTTTTTGGAGGGTGATGTAAATGGTTTTGTTTAAGTTTAATAATTTGAGACTATGGTGTACCTAAGTATCACTATGGTCACGGGTAAGAATAAGCCTCCAAGTGTCCTCTACGATCAGTTGTTACAGGTTCACCCACATTTGATTTTAATTTTACATCTTTACTTAATATTATAAAGCTGAAGAGTTTGTTTGTTTGAACGCGCTAATCTCAGGAACCACTGGTCCAATTTTAAAAATTCTTTCAGTATTGGGTAGTACATTTATCAAGAAAGGTTATAGGCTATGTAACATCACGCTGCGACCAATAGGAGCGTTACCATAAACTACATTATATTACATTATGCTAAGACTACATAAAATTAATAACATTATTTTAAATAAAACAACTTTTTACGGATTTAGACGCGTATATTTGTTTTAAATTTTGACCCGACGCGACGTTTCAGCTCAGTCTCACCCGTGACCATGGTGGCTGTAAAGTCTCCGAAAGGTCGGACCAAATTTTAAAAGAAATATAGGTACGCGTCTAAATCCATAAAAAGTAGTTTTATTTAAACAAATGAGTCGCGCAAGTGTTAAAAAATATAACATTATTTTAATTTCATAAATAGGTACAATGTAACAATAAAAGTGTTAGAGAATATTATTAAAAAATATTATTATTAAAAAATTCTTTCAAATATTTGCTGGTACCAGTAACTTGCCCAAAACAAACAGAGCATCAGCAAATATCTACCAAGACTTACGCGCCAGTAAAACACAGATAATGTTTGCACCTTTCTCGCTACGCCAATAGACAACCGCCTACGTTTTTTTAATTAAAAACTTTACTTAAAACTCACTTTGGTACATTTGAGAGTGCAAAATGCCTGGTAACAAAAGCAATTAGATTTTTTTTCTGTTTTAAATTAGTTGATTATTATGTTTTTAAGAGCCGTATCGTTTTCTGTTTAAAGGAGTATTTGATCACAAGATTATATTCAATGACTGAGAAATCGGTGAACATACATGAAAAAAGAAGAAAAAGAAACGTAGCTGAACATATTTTATAACTTATAACCTACTCTTTTTTTTTAAGTCGGTTTCTCTTCCCTTCCAGCCCAATTACGTCTCACTGTTGGGCACGGGCCTCCTCCACTTTGGAGGGATTATGGTCTACTGTGCCGCGCTGACCAGGCGTGTTGGCACAGGGTTTATTTTTGAGTTTTACGTCTTTAACAGAGGATTATCTGTGTGCAATATCCCTTAGTTGACTTTTACAGCACCCTTGGGAGGAGATGGGCTGGTGACACTTGTATTCTTAATCCGTCACCACACTGAGGGAATTCCTCAGTTAATAATATGAAAAAACGGCAACACCCTTTTTTATTTAAAATTTATTTCAATATTGTAAGATGTAGCTAATTACTAAATAAACAGATTAACCCTCATTAGTATTGACAAATAGGTACTAATTATGTGCCTTTTAGCGTCATCTAGCGACTGTAGACTAAAACTTGTACCTTATTCTTAATTATATTGCATTTAGCATTGTGGCTTTATAAAATCAAAGAAGTCGGGAGCTAACAGACAGGTTATTTGGGAAGAAGAAGTAAATTTGAAACTAGTGCAACGATTACTGCCTCAACTGTACCTATTTTGTGTGAGAAGAAATAAATAAAACAAGCATTTATTTTCGGCTTTTTATTGTTTTATGCTACTTCCTATTTCTGTCATTATGATTATAAGATAACAACACAAAAATAGAAACACGTAGGTATAATTAAAACAGTACCTACGTAAAATTAACAGAATAGAAAAGAAAATCACACCTATAATTTTACACAACACGAAACTAAAAACAAATCACATAGAAATCACGAATTCAAAAGGTAAAATTAATGCTTTGATTCACATTACGGTAAAATTTAGATTCAAAGCGCCAATAATGAGTGCCAATTAGAAATAATTGATGCTTATAATATCAAATGATGCCACGATGAACGTTGATTAAGAACAGAAATAAAATAAAAGCCACATTAACTGCGTATAGTGAACCTAATTATACGGCCCGGCATTTGTAATTCTTTTCAATGAGTCGTTTCGCCGACAAACCGAGATATAATATCTTTCGCAGGCAATTTTAGATAAAATCTAGTTGTTTTAACTACTTATAGTAGCGTCATCTAGTATTGAGTAGTAGTACTCACTGCATTATAAAATTATTAATAAATCAGTTAAATAACTTAAAGTTATTTAAGTGACATCTATGAATGAATAACTTAAGAGAAACTTTATACTTTATTGTTGTAAGACAATAAAAGCAGATGTCGCTTAAACAAGTGTTTAGTTGAAATGAAACATGTTAAGGGGACATACCATAATATTACCAACCAGTGTGTAGTTGTAGATATCACCTCAAAATTACATCCTTTTTTGTAACTAGTTACAATTTAAATTCATAGATGACGCTGTTTTGTATTATTAAATAACAAGTTAAGTGGAAAAGTAAAAAAATATAACATTAAAATGTATATTTTTTGACTTTATCTTTTGTATTTTGACCTCTAATAACAATATTAACATATTGGTCAAAGATTAATATAATTAATGAAATATACTCATAACTCGACAAAATTTATTTAAAGATTTTCGAATTTTTTGAAGAGGTTTTCCTTGTTAAATTGTCTCATAAATGGCAAAGACTGTTGACATCTCAGAGCAGCTTTCAGTTGCCAGTCCTGCAAAAAATGGAGTAAAATTTAGTTTTTTAGGTAAAATTGGATAGACATTTAACTATTCCTGTGCCGATACGCCTGGTCAGCGCGGCACAGTAGACCAGAGTCCCTCCCAAAATGGAGGAGGCCCGTGCCCAGCAGTGGAACGTTAACAGGCTGGAGAGTGAGAGAGAGGTAGAATTGTCAGCATCGCTGGAAATCCCTGAGCCTCTTATTCACCAAGCCAAGGCTTTCCTTCCGATGCTCCTCTCCTACATCCAGGTATTAGACAGTAAGTCTTTCTGTCTCCAACCCATAACATCCCTCTGTTGGGCACAGGTCTCCTCCGATTTTCAAAGGATAACGGTCGCGCTGACTAACTTGGCATAGGCCATATATGACGGGCTTCGTGGTGGAGTGGTTTATGTAATGGACTGCCGATCACGAGGTCGCGGGTTCGATTCCCGCTCGGGACAATCATTTGTGTGATATCCATAAATGTCATACAAATGTTTGTACTGCGTCTGGGTGTTTTCTATGTATTATAAGTATGTATTTACAAAAAAAAAGTAGTTTATGTAGAATATCCGTATTCTGGTACCCATAACACATAGCATATAAGCTTAGCTTGGGACCAGAGGACGTTGTGTGAAATGTCCGTGAATATTTATATATATTTATTTATTGAGATTTTTCTCTCGCAGATCTTTACAGCATCCGGAGAAGGAAATAGGGTGATTCCTTGTGTTCTTAAGCCATCACCACACGGAGTATGTTGTAGCATGAATGAATTATTAATACTTTATTTATGGTTGAAGACAGTAACTATCGGAACAATTTACTTGACAGGTCTTATATAACTTAATCTATGAACATGTTTGTAATACGTATCTACATAATAGTTTTCTGTCACAAGTAATTATCCTAGGATACAACAAGGTCGAACCGGTTAACCAACTTCGAATACAGTTCGTTCAAAATAATCATAGGAGTTATACGTTCGCAATAAAAATGGCCAAGGTAAGTCTGCTAAAAACAACACTTAAAAATATTATGTTTCTGAGCCATTTCTGTGTTGTACAATTAAATAAAGTGTTAATTTTTAGATAACTAAATAAAATACAAGACATTGGTAGGTACCGATTTTACCGACAGAACTAAATTTAAATAAAAAATCAATATTGATAGTGTCAATAACACAATTCGGCAGTGGTGCCAATTTTACGTGCACAACTTAACTAAAAAAGGAAAACAAATATTTGTGTATTTCGATTAATTGGCTATTTTATTGTGCTCATTTATATTAGTTACAATCTTTAGTCTATAATATAAAGTTTTTATTACAAGTAAGTTCCGTTTACATCGCTAATTTGTGTTATCGACACTATAAAAATTTATTTTAGTTAAGTTTAGTTGTGCGTACAGAATTGGTACCAATGTTAGCTGAACCTTTTATTAGAAAATCTGTATATTATAGACTAACGATTTTAATTAATAAAAATGTGCACAACGAAATAGTCAATTTATCAAAATACATCATAATATTTATTTTTTAGTTATGTTTAGTTGTGCACATAGAATTGGTCCCATTGTCTTTTGGCTTAGTTATTGCATTAAAAAACCAAAAAAATAATTCTACATCATTATTGCTTAATATCTTATCCCTAAATTCCAGGTCAATATACCAACGATAAAACTAAACGATGGCAGGAACATCCCAGCGCTGGGCTATGGCACTTTCCTGGGATTGGATGATAATGTAAGAAAACATGTTCACAATAATCCATAATTTGACGAGCCTCTTGGTTGAGTGGTTTACGTAACGGACTGCCGTTTAAGAGGTCGCGGGTTCGATTCCCACTCGGGACAATCATTTGTGTGATATCCATAAATGTCATACAAATGTTTGTACTGCGTCTGGGTGTTTCTATGTATTTTATGTATGTATTTACAAAAAAAAGTAGTATATGTATTATATCCGTATTCTGGTACCCATAACACAAGCATATAAGCTTAGCTTGGGACCAGAGGACGTTGTGTGATATGTCCGTGAATATTTATTTATTTATTTATCATAATTTATGCTAATGACTTCCTTTTTTACCACAGACAGAAGTGTATTTTTACGGTGTCAATTACAAGTGACGCCATCTATGTAACAAAACTACCGTAAACTTAAGTAGCTATTTTTTGGTAGGTATTTGGTCTTATAAATCATGCTGACGAGACGTGTTCAACGTGTTGGTCTTTCTTTGTTAGTAGTTACGCTTAGTTAGTTTAGTTACGGTTTCCGTCCCTCACAGAAAATGTGTTGTGTGTTACCCTTGAGCTGACACAAAAACCTGAACAATTTATTGATGCTTGAACTCACCTTATGTATTTATTTATGAAGAAATGAAGTGATAACATTTACGTTCTTAACCTATCCCCCAACCTGCACGTTGAGCTGTGGCTATAAGTAGTAATTTTTTGTATAAACATAAATAAACAGTAATTAAATACAGTGCTATCTATTGAAAATTACTATGAAACTTCCTTCATATATCCTTTTACAGTTATTAAATTTGGCTGATATACCAAGAATGATGGATGCGTTATCTTATGCAATTGACATAGGATACCGTCACATTGACACGGCTCAAGTGTACAGCGTAGAGACAGAGATTGGTGAAGCTGTTAACAAGAAAATACTAGATGGCGTTGTTACGAGAGAAGAAATGTTTATTACCACAAAGGTATTAGTCACATTATAAAACGCTTTTATTATCTTTGTTTGTATTTATCTATTTTCGTTACATACCTACTATACCTAGACTATTATAATTATATCTATGTATCTTTGAAAGTGATTTAAATAGCAGATAAATCTGAAATTTATTATACATTTTCATGGATCGATAACTCTCTCTTTATTAAGTTATCTGTGATCGATAATAAAAAAGACTAGTATTTTTAGTTTTTAAACCAAGCAGATGTTATTTATCAAAGTTTTTTTTAATTTTTACAGTTATGGCTAGACGACCATAAAGAAGCGGATGTAGAACTATCCGTTAGAAATTCATTAAAACGCTTAAATATGGACTATGTAGACATGATGCTTATACATTGGCCTATGTCACTCGCGGTAAGTCGGAAGTGTGGTCTAATTTATATTTAGTCATTCGAAGACTGGCTCTGCCTGTGGGCTCTGCCCTCCAGTTCCACTAGAAATTACCTTCACACAAAAGTTATAACATGCCTGTTACAACATAATGTTATAGAAACTTCAAAATTGACGCCAACGCCATCTAGGTGTATTCGTTAAATTAAAACCAGATAATTATAATTTTCTTCATTTTTAGCAAGATGGTACGGATGGGAAGATTGACTACTTAGAAACTTGGCGTGGTTTAGAGAATGTGCTTAATAAGGGACTAGCCAAGTCTATAGGCGTGTCCAATTTTAACTTGGAACAGATGAAGAGACTGTTAGCCAATTGTACAGTACCACCAGTTTGTAATCAAATTGAGGTAACGTGTTTATAAAATTTTATTAGCTTTCCTTGTGTCATTTCTATGTATCAGTGGTACCAATTCTATGTACCCTACTAAACTTAACTTAACTAAAGGACTAAAACAACTATAACGTATTTTGATTAATTGGCTATACAGTTGTGCACAATTTTATTGATTAAAATATGTCTATAATATACAGATTTTGTAATAAAAAAGTTCAGTTAATATTACCGAATTGTGTTATTGACACTATCCATTTTAATATTTTAGTTAAGTTAAGTTTAATTGTGCACGTAGAATCGGTACCAGTGTATCTATTTTACATCTATCTACAGTGGCGGATTTATCGTAAGGCCCGGGCCTAAGGCGGCCAGATTTAGGGGCGGTGATTTACAAAAAAGCTTCTTGTTTACAACAAAATAAAATTTTCTTGCGAAATAAAACTGAGTTTTTCTCCTAAATTTCTAAATCTATTTAGATAAAAGTTGTCAATGAAGTAATTTCATTATGTAGGTAGTCTACATGGTGAATACTGAGAAAAGGGCGGCTAACAGCTTGGGGCCTAGGGCGGCTAATGGCTTGGGGCCTAGGGCGGCCGAGACTGCAAATCCGCCACTGTCTATCTACATTTATGTATCTTCAAAAATATGTGTTTTTATATCTATAACTGTATGTATATATATATGTATATTTGAATCTAAATGTCTATGCAACTACGTATCCGCGTAACTTAATGTATCAACGATACTTTTTGACCATGATTATAACCAAAACTTCAGATTAATAACATGACATTTGTCAATATTCTATTTTCAGATAGGTTTGAACCTGGAACAACAACAGCTTGTACAATATTGTCAATCTAAAGATGTGTTGATCATTGCGTATAGCCCATTCGGCACTATGATACCTTCTCGCCATTTTCCCAATAGCCCGGAACCGAAAATGAACAATCCTACCATGGTGGCAATAAGCAAGAAATATGGCAAGACTGTTTCACAAATAGCGTTGAGATATTTAGTAAGTATTTAATGGCAAGTATATGGCCCGTGTCCGACTCTGTGGACGGATTAAGAATACAAGTGTCACCACCCCATCTCCTCCCAAGGGTGCAGTAAAAGTCGGCTAAGGGATATTGCACACAGATAACATCCTCTGTGAGAGACAGAAAACTCGAAAAGAAACCCTGTGTCAATACACCTGGTCAGCGCGGCACAGTAGACCATAATCCCTCCCAAACTGGAGGAGGCCCGTGCCCAACAGTGGGGCGTAAATGGGCTGGAGAAGGAGAAGGATATGGCCCGTGTGGTGACTGATAAAGAATAAAAGTATCACCACCCTTATCCTGCCCAGGATGCTGTAAAAACCATTTAATGGGTACTGTACACAGATAACATCCTCTGTAAGAGATGGATAACTCGATACCCTATGCCAACACGCCTGGTCCGCGCGGCACAGTAGACCATAATCCCTTTCCAAGTGGAGAAGGCCTGTGCCCAATGGTGGGACGTTCATGAGCTGAAGAGAGAGAGGTTGGTAAAAATGTCAATTGATTCCTTCTAACAGATGGTGAACGAAGAAGAGTTAAGAATTATACCCAGTTTTGCATCAAGAGAGACTGATGGATATATGAGTAAATGATTTAAATTATACGACTATGGTTGACGTTATTGTCATAAGTTGCCTTACGCTGTTTCAATACCTGACCGAGTGTGGTTGCCAGGAGATAATTTTCTTCCCCAGTGGTTAGTTTTCGAGTTATTTGGCCTGCCCATTGCGACCTTAGTATATTAACTATACAGACAGATGATACATCTATAGATTTCAGTAAAAAAATAATATAATAAATGAATTTCTAATTAAAAATCATAATTAAATAATATCCTTTTTGTATTTTCAGTACGAACGTGGAACCATACCAATACCAAAAACTAGTACCAAAACTCGGGTCTTGGAAAACGCTTCCATTTTCGACTTTAGTCTGGATAAAACTGACATGGAAGAAATTGCCAAATTTGACAATAACTACCGTGTAGTAAGACCTCTATTTTGGCAAGAATTCCAGAATTATCCATTTGATAAATTACCTGGTGCACAGGTAGAAGTACCGTTATGGCTTCAAACCTGGAAAAATAAAGGGAATCAGGACATCAACTGATAATAAAAATGTATTGAGTTAAAAAGTTTTACTTTTTTGTCTTTCATTCTAATAACTGGTTATTTTATTTATTTTGTATTTCTACTAGCTTGTGCCAATTTTAACTGCGTGGATACTAAATTTACTTATAACATTTTTAATTTATAATTAAGTAATTCGATTTAAAACTAAAAAACAGGATTAAATATCAACTGATCTGTAAATCCCAATTTACAAAAAAAAATTAAACATGTAAATGCGTAATTATGTTTAAAATATTAATAAAAATGCGTAGGTACATAAACATTAATGGTCTTATTCATAACCAGATGTTACCCGCGACTCCGTGCGCGTGGAATTTAGAATCCCCGTTTTTGCAACATTTAAAATTTTCTAAACTTGTTATTCATAATAATTAGTCTTTTTACGTTATAACGTTTATTATCTTTTCGATAAAATCTCCCTTTAAACCTCCGATAAGTCATTATAAATAAGACCAATATAAACTATATGACTAAATCTCATATACCTAATTAGCTTTTCAAAAAGTTCCTATCATGCAATAAAAGCTCCTTTACCATTGCCAATACGTTAGAAAAGTGCCTGGAACACCCTAATATACCCACATGACCAGGTTTCTCAGTACTTTACACATCTAATAATACTTATTACATAATCTTCGACATGTAATATTTATCTCGTACCAAGGTCGAACTCGGACGCCGGCATCATAGTAGCACTGGTAGCACAGTTTAACAAAAATAAACGCCGAGTTCGCACGTTTGTGATAAAAATGGCAAAAGTAAGTGTTTATATTTACAAATATTATATTCAAATACATGTATTCGAACCAGCATACTTATTGGTTTTAAAGGTTCCGTACAAAAAGATAAAACGGAGCTCTATTAGTGAATATTAAATAAGATGGATGACATTATGTTTGCTAATGGCCTCAATTCTACGTGCACAAATAAACATAACTAGAAGATGAAAACAACTATGATGTGTTATGTTTATTTGGCTATTGTATTGAGCTTATTTATATTAAATAAAACTACTTTTACTATAAACTATATCATATTACATTGTGCTCAGACTACATAAAATCAATAACATTATTTTAGTTTCTAAAATACATTAACAAATTGTAACAATACAAAGAAAATTTTAAATTAAATAAGGTAAAACATACATAATTTTATCATAGACTAAAGTTTTAATTATTATAGAGGTAGTATACAATATAGCAAGCAAAACTAAGTTTATATACTTAAATACAATATTATTTACATAATAACAAGAAATTTTAAAAAGAATTATTGTTTTAAGATTTAAATTAGTTTATATTAAAAAGAAAAATTGTTAATTTTTATTTGAATTTATAGAAAATTAGTATTTATTTTAATTATTTGGTTTTTATTATTTTATCTAGTATACTACCACCAGATCGGAACGCGTCCCACTTGAGAAAGATCTGGCAAGAAAACTCAAGGGGAGTCAAAGAAAATTATTTATTAACTTTATGTTGTCGGTCTAAAGTGAAGTTATTATTGTGTATCTAGTATGTATTTTGTATGTATAGCGTACTCTGTATGTATGATATATATATTTTAGTAAGATCATTGTGTATTGTATGTAGTCTATTGACAGTAATTATAAAATTTATAAAATATCACAGAATATACACCTACTTTATTTGTTTCTGCACCACCCAAGGTTGACTGGTAGAGAATGCCTTTCGGCATTAAGGCCGCCTTTATACAATCTGTTTGTATATAAAGTTTTAAATAAATAAATAAAGTTAAGGAGATTTTAAGTCTTGTTGTCTGCAAAATGTGCTAATGGTGTCTTGCTGTTTTGAAACCGAGTGTGTTTTGGATTTTATTAAACTAATTACAGGATCCCAACTAGGTGCCAGATCCCAACCGTCTTCTCTATTAAAGTTTTTATGTTTCTTTATTTCATCTGTTATCTGTGAACACAGTCAGGATCGCCTTAACCACTACATCCGGTTTGATAAACCTCAAATCCTCGCCAAGGAAAATCGATACCGACCCAGAATGATTCGCGAGGCTATTGGGTGGCGCAAGACGGCGCGTGCGATAAGATTGCGCATACGTCATATCTGGGTAGTGGAAGAAACTTCGTCACCAACTTCAGTTGTGTTTTGTGTCATGACAAACACACGCTCACGAAATTATTTTCTAATTGTATTTATAACACAAGAGATATGAAACTACAAAGTTTTTAGACACGTTTGATCTTATTTCTTCATGGAATGAAAGTAGTACTGTACAAAATGTCTAAGTACTATTAGTAATTTACCCACATTTTCTCGCGGTAGATTTATTGAATTTTAGAATTTAAACTAAGTAGATGGCATCTTATTTAGGAGATAGCAAAGACATCGCAATTTTTCAAGAAGCATTGGGATGTGTAAGACTGCGCACTAATATAGCGTGTAAGATTGCGCGCGCAATCTTACACATCTCTTTTTTAGGGTTCCGTACCCAAAGGGTAAAAACGGGACCCTATTACTGAGACTTCGCTGTCTGTCCGTCCGTCCGTCCGTCCATCTGTCACCAGGCTGTATCTCAAGAACGGTGATAGCTAGACAGTTGAAATTTTCACAGATGATGTATTTCTATTGCCGCTATAATAACAAATACTAAAAATGAAATAAAATAAATATTTAAGGGGGCTCCCATACAACAAACATGATTTTTTTACCGTTTCTTGCTCGATACTAATAACGTTGCCTTATGTTGCATAGATAATGGTACGGAACCCTTCGTGCGCGAGTCCGACTCGCATTTGACCAATTTTTTTTTCAGTTGATTACTTAAGGTAGTTTTAAAATATTCATCTTAATTTTTATAGTTTATGGGCATTTATGTATGCACTATGTAATTAGTTAATGGTTTGAAGCGAAATACTTATTTTAGAATGTCCAGGAGAGAAAGAAATCAAGTCGCTAGGTTGATTGTGGCGAAGCTAAAAGAGCCCTGGCTCCGTCTCTGGGGATGGCGACTATGATTTAAATATTTACAACTACATCGTTCTACGAGGTTGGGCAGATATGATACAGCAGTGTCGAGGGTAGGAAAATGATTTTTGCTGTTGGTTTTAGAGCATGAGGAGAAATATATAAGAAACCAATTGTAGAAGATTGGATGGCTTGCAACACATGTACGGAGTTGTAGCATGAAAACGGTTCAGACTATAATGAAGCCAGTCCTTTTATATGTGATTTGTGCATCTAATTTAGTTGCGCAATTTTACCGACCTTCATGCGCAATCTTACACACTAGGGTGTATAAAATTGCACATTTCCCGATTTGTGATTTTTGTTTATTTCCTAAAAAGCTAGCATAATTTTTGTTAAAATTATTACTGTAATCTGTAGCCAGAATGTCAATGTATGATTTATAAATGATTAATCTCAAACAAGACGGATATTTTTGATTTTATGAAATGTTGAACAATGAGCCACCAAAAGTTTGCAACGTCAAATCTGTGGTCCTATGAGTAACTACTTTGCTTCTTGTCCATTAATTTATGAGGCGACAATATTTTCAAAATACGCTGTATACTGCTGTCTGTTACCGCAGCAATGATTTCCTCGGTAGTAATTTCAGAATCCGCTAAAAATAGAATAGAATACACTTTATTGTAATATAAAATATATCACTTAACTAATGTAACATAAATCACATCACTTAACTAATGTAACAATAGAGCATGTACAATTGGCGGTCTTATCGCATATTGAGATCTCTTCCAGACAACCTTTAGATGGACTCAGTTTATTTGGAAAGGGGTATTAATAGTGTACATACTATGTATAAATTCCAATTAAAAAGAAAAATCGTATATTACGCATAATCAATACATATTACAGATATACATACACCTAAAGAGATAGAGATCCATAAATGTATATAAACCTATACATATATAAATACAATAGAACACATAAATACATATATACATAAACATAATGATGAGTTAAAGTACTAACTCAAAATTTTCAACTAAAAGTTTTTATTTTTGCCATAATACCTAATTTAGCCATGCAGTTTACGGCCTGCCTGGAACTTGAAAGATTTTAAAAAGCTCATAATACGCCGGCTGGTCACATTAGGTTTGTAGCTTTATTACGAGTATACGAGTATACATAAAAGTACCTACTAAACTTTTTATCTTTCATGTCAAAGTTTATCATACGTTTTTGGACAAAAACCGAATGTTTTGCAATCTTTCCTTATTTACATAAATATATCCGATATCTGATATCCTTATCACAATAATTAGGCTTAATTGACAAGCCTTGTAGTATAATAGTTAGTGTAATAGCTGCTCAAGTAGATGCGGGTTTGATTCCCGCAGGAATAAACAAAATAAATAGCATATTCTTATATGTAATTTGGTGCCGATCACACAGGCTATATAGCTTAGCTTGGGACCAGAGGACGTTGTGCTAAATGTTCGTAAATAATTTGTTATTCTCATTTGTAAATTCCAGGTTAATATACCGACGATGAAACTAAATGATGGGAGGAACATCCCAGCGCTGGGCTATGGCACTTGGTTGGGAATAGATGATAATGTAAGAACTACGCATAACACCTGAAAGGAACATTAATTTTAAACATAATATCTGAAGTCACTTACAACTAACACCATCTATGTCACCTATGGAACTACCCTTTAAGCTCGGCCTATTATGTAAACACTTTCCGCTGTGTACTCAGAACACGACGGGATTGTATTTGGCCTGATATCACGCTGAACCCAAAATTGTTGGAATAGTTTCAAGAGGTTCCGTATATCGCACATGATGTAGGCTGGTTATCTTTGGGGCTGATTGTAACAGCAGCCATAAGAGGAAATAGTGAGAGGAATTTATTTTCTTAACCCTTCAGACCTATGATAAAATGCGTATGGTATTTTAGAAATAAAACTGTGATTGAGTATAGTGCCATCTATTGAAAATCAAATAAAACTGTAATGTCAACATCAATTAATAACATCTATTGTCTATAGATTCAGTTATTAGCAAAATTTCAATATTGTAAGTTGCACTACACGGTATAACTAATTTTCATTAATTTACAGTTAAATTTCAACTTAACTGATTTGCCAAAAATGGTAGAAGCTTTATCGTATGCAATTGACATAGGATACCGTCACGTAGACACAGCACATTTGTATAGAGTGGAACCAGAGATAGGTGAAGTTATCAACAAAAAGATACTAGATGGCGTTGTTAAGAGAGAAGATATTTTTGTAACTACTAAGGTTTGTTTTTATTTATTAACTTCTTATATCGAGATGAGATCCTTTTAATTGTATCGTTGTGTGTCTGTCCGTCAGGTAATTACACTTTACTACAATCTACAAAGAAAACTGTCCCTCAAAAGTGTGCGATGTAGGTACTAGCACTTACAACCGTCATGCATGTACCTATATCCAGAGATAAAATAAATGATGTTATTAGACAAAGTCAAGATAGCTCTGGTTTCTGCCTATATTTAGAGAGAAAAACGTGATTGTATATGTGTACAGCTGGGCTAACCAATTTACTTCTGTCTGCAAAGGTAGTAGATGAACATTTCCCAAAATATCAGGAAAAATTAAGATTTGGGGTAAACCACAATCATTAAAAATCTAATTGTTTTGATTTCAGGTATGGCAACACTACCACAAAGAGGCAGATGTAGAGGTATCAGTAAGAAATTCATTGAAACGCTTAAAATTGGACTATGTGGACTTAGTGCTTATGCATTGGCCTATGTCTATCACGGTAAGTATATTTATTACTCGTTATCTGGTATAACATAAGCATAGAAATATAGCTTAATTTGGGACCAGAGGACGTTCATAGTGTAAAACGGTTAAATGTTATAGGAAATGAAATATATTTCTTCTATTTTTAGCAAGATGGTGTTGATGAGAAGATTGACTATTTAGAAACGTGGCGGGGCTTTGAGAATGTGCTCAAAAAGGGACTAGCCAAGTCTGTAGGAGTGTCCAACTTTAATTTGGAACAGATGAAGAGACTGTTAGCCAATTGTACAATACCACCAGTTTGTAATCAAATTGAGGTAATCACATTACTTCCATCGCATCACACATAACGCTTATCACAGTCGGCACATTTATCACAGTCGGCATACTTATCACAGTTGGCACATATGCAGGCTCAACATAAATGGCACACTTTTCAACCTATATTAATTTTCAGATAAATTTGAACCTGGGACAACAAGAGCTAGTACAGTATTGTCAATCACAAGACATATTGATCGTAGCGTATAGCCCATTCGGGACTATGGTACCTTCTCGCCAATTGCCAGATAGCCCAGAACCTAAAATGAACAATCCTACTATGGTGGCGATAGGGAAGAAGTATGGCAAGACTGTTTCACAAATAGCTTTGAGATATTTAGTAAGTATTTTTGATAAATAAGGTAATAGATAATTTATTAAAATAATATAATATCCACAAATACCTAAACCAACGTTCTCTGGTCTTAATTAGCGCACTTCTAGTCCCCACTAGATGGCCCCATAGTAAAATAAATATAATGAAAATGATGAAAAATGATTAAAGTGATTAAATTAATGGTGACCCGCCCTGCTAGTCTGAGTCGGTATTGATTGACCAAGCTTTTTTTCTTTCCAGTACGAACGTGGTATCATAACTATACCAAAAACCAATACCAAATCTCGGGTCTTGGAAAACGCTTCAATCTTCGACTTCAAACTGGATAAAACTGATCTGGAAGAGATTGCCAAATTTGACAATAACTACCGTACAGTAAGACCTGTATTTTGGCAAGATTACCAAAACTATCCATTTGACAAGATACCTGGAGAAAAGGTGGAAATACCACTGTGTCTTCGAATCTGGAAGAATGGAAAGAATCAGGATATTGAGTGATGGTGACAGAATAAAGGTCATACTAAAACAATGATCAATTTCATTTCTACTCACACCAAACGTCTTTAAGGTTACACTATGGTACCAATTCTACATGCACAACTAAACTTAACTAAATAATGTGCTTAATTTAAAAACTAAAAAACACGCTTGAAAATCCTGATTATTTTTATAAATTATTGTATTAAATTATAGTCCTTGATATATTATGTGCAAAATTTCAAATCAATGCAACTACTGCAAGTGGATGAAAATCTTTTTCAAACATTCCGTTACATAGATTAATACATTGATAGATACATACTGAACTTATAAAAGCGTGTTAATAATCTACTTAGTTTATAAACTAAAAAACACGCATAAACATCCTGAATATTTTTTAAATAATTGCATTGTCATCAATACCCAATTCTATGCTACCTACTTACAAAACGTTGACAGTTTCTGTTGTCAGAGACATAAGTTTGTCGTTGTTGTTTGTTTGTATAATAGGTTAATTGTCACAATCGTAGTAAACACAAGTAAACAATTATGATATTTTTACCTGATTCTATAAACAAAGCGTTTTTATGTGAAATTATCTGATTGTATATGAAAGGCATACGTAGAAACACAATAATCTTGGTGAGTCTACTCATATACAATTAACCTATTACATGTATAATTAAAAGGCTGTTGCTAGTCATCCGGTAAAAAAAAAAAATATTTGTGTTAAATAAATGGCTGTTGATAATCGCACGACAATCGTATGAATAAAAAATAATTATTTATACGACTACTTTATTATTTGTACTAATTACGTTTCATATAACTTTAGAAATTAAATAAAAAAGGTTTTCGAAAAAAAAAAAAAAACCCTAACCTAACCTTCACTCTACTTACCGGACGACTAGACACCTCGTAATTAAAAATACAAGTAGTGTGGTCATAGTGATACTTCAACATGCTATTCTAGTAATTCTGATCAAGGAATTGGGATTATTCTTTTAAATTATTGCATTGTCATCGGTCCTTGTTAGGTGTGCAAAATTTCAGATCAATCCGTCTACTGCAAGTGGCTGAAAATCGCTTTCAAAGATTCTGTTGCACAGATTACTACATTGATAGATACATACCAAACATATAAAAGCGTGTTAATAAAAATGAAAACAACTATGTCATGTTTTTGATTGATTGGCTATTTCGTTGTGCACATATTTATTAACTAAAATGGTTAGTCTATAATATACAGATTTTCTAATAAAAAAGTTCTGTTACGTAGAACCGGTACCTACCATTATTCATGTGTTGACGTTATAAGAATACAAATGTCACCACCCACTTCTCTCCTCGGGGTACTGTAAAAGATAATTAACCCAAGATATAATTCTCTATGAGAGACTCATGGTCAATTTTTCCAGTCCATTCCTTCTTCCTCACTTCTTTGCCCACTCTTGGGCACGGATCTCTTCCATTTCATGAGTGTATTTGGTCCACCTGTGCCGCCATGACCAGGCGTGCCAGCACAGGGTTTAATTATAGGGTTACGGGTCGGCGACGCGCGAGAGATACCCCTAGTGTTACAGACGTCTATAGGCAATGATAACCCCTTTCCATCAGGCGAGCTGTGCCCTTTTTCACCACCTTAGTAGGTAGTACCTATAAGAAAATCAGGCATATAAAGCGCGATTTCAGAAATTTCAATCAGGAATTTCAAGAAGTTTTTGAACTATTACAATAATTTGTTTTGTATTACATTGTTGTATTTTTATTTAATTGTATACTTTTATTAGAATATGTAGTAATAAATATTTTTAACTAAAATTGGTCAAGTGCGAGTCGGACTCGCGCACGAAGGGTTCCGTACCATTATCTATGCAACATAAGGCAATGTTATTAGTATCGAGCAAGAAACGGTAAAAAAATCATGTTTGTTGTATGGGAGCCCCCTTTAAATATTTATTTTATTTTATTTTTAGTATTTTTTGTTATAGCGGCAATAGAAATACATCATCTGTGAAAATTTCAACACTCTAGCTATCACCGTTCTTGAGATACAGCCTGGTGACAGACGGACGGACGGACGGACGGACGGACAGCGAAGTCTCAGTAATAGGGTCCCGTTTTTACCCTTTGGGTACGGAACCCTAAAAAGATAGGATGCTATCAATCATGAGTCGCAAGGTTAAGCGTTATGAACGAATGCATACAAAATATTTTTAAATTAATATTTAAATTTATATTAATACTTATTTCTAAAAATAATTATATAATTACCCAATTAATTATAGTAATTTATGTCATAGATATCTTTACTAACATAAAAAATCTGAATTGTTTGTTTGTTTGTTTGGAGGCGCTATTCTCAGGAACTACTGGTATGATTTGAAAAATTTTTTCAGTAGTGTAGGCTGTACATATAGTACATTTATCGTGGAAGGCTTAAGAGGGCACGATACCAAATTATGCTCCGTACAAATAATATATTTTGAAAATAATAATATATTTTGAATATATTTTAATATATTTTGAAAAAAAAAAAGAAAGTGATACAAGCAATACATATAAGCAAGCAACAATGGATATACTCTTAATCTATAATATAGCGTAAAAACAATAAAAATCGGTTTAACTTTCGCAAAGAAAAAATGGGACTACGAAACGTCTTTTTTTTAAAGAATTTGTAGGTAAAATCTGCTTCAGCTATATTTGTCCCTTTCAGCGCGGTGCTTGTAAATAGGGATAGCAATACCTAAGGCAAATACCTAAATTAGGAGTACAGTACCCTCTTAAGGCTATATAACATTACGCTGCGAGCTATAGGCACGAAGTATCAGTGAAAAATGTTGCAAAAATGGGAATTTTTTTTAAATTTCCTGTAGTAGTCGGATGATGCAATGATTTAAAAAAATATTGAGGTATACCGTATATCAAGCGTGTTTTTTTAGTTTTTGAACTACACAAATTACGAACAATTTACTGAACTCTAATCGTTTTTAGGGTTCCGTACTGAAATCCCATTACTTTGCTAACACTTTGAAACATAAGAATTGATACGCTACGTTATAGTTCTGGGTATTTTCCAACAACACATAAAGCTCTTATTTTACTTACAACAAAAAACTGGTTTGAAATTATTTACCATGAAGTTGACGTAATCAGAAACGTACCTACTTATCATTACACACAAAGTTGTGTACCTATACGTCTGTCCGTGAGTACACGAATAAAATATAAACTACTAAATGTATCTTTATCTTTACTTCTTATAAAACAAAGTCGTAATTTTTGTATGTATGTCCCTATATTATGAGCTTATATCTTCAGAAATCCGCAACGGAGCTTGATGCGGTTTTTTAAATAGATAGAATGGTTCAAAAGGAAGGCTTTTTTTGCATAATTTATTGGGGTTTACTATATATTGGATGAGATGTGATTAAATTTGCCGAGAAATTCGGACGCGTGCGAGCTATAAATGAAAACGCTGCCTTATCTATGTGAACAACAAACTTATGTATGGAGGAATTGTTTGTTACCTATAGTTCTTAAAAAAAGTCCACGAAGGCATATGTCTATCTTTTAAGGGAAACCCGTTGTACCCATGATAATGTCAAAAATATTATCAAATTCAATATGGTGTTTTCAAAAGCTATTTATGTGTATATAGTAATATTTTTTATCAAATTAAATAACTTAGTTAGCTTATGCAATTAATATAGATTATAACTGCTTTTAACAGCATGCAATTTAAATGAATATCTTAGGAGATATAACGAAAAAAGAATTACACGCTATAAAATAAAATACTTAAACTGTTGGCTAAGCAACGCGAACGTTTGCTCGGTCTTCTATCCATACTCCAATGTTTGGATATGTAAGGATGTTTATTGTGCTTTCACGTAAAGACTACTGGATCGATTTTCATAAAATTTTCCAATGAAAAATGGAATGGAAAATGAACTTATTTTTTATCCTTTTTACCGCGGGTAGCTCCGCGGGGCGGTAACTTATAGCTAGTAACTTATAAACTACTAAATGTAAGTATATCATTTAGACTTAGAGTTTTAATTAAAATGTTTTATTTAATTTTAAAATAAATTATTTGTTTTTCCCATATTAATATCAAACTGTGAACGTTCGACTCTATTGTAGCGGTCTGTCGTTTATGAGTCTACGAGATCGATGTTTCGATTCCTGTACAGGACGATCTATACTTAATGATATAAAGCTGAAGAGTTCGTTTGTTTGTGTGTTCAAACGCGTTAATCACAGGAACCTCTGGTTGGATTTGAAAAATTCTTTCAGTGAAAGAATTAAAAAGCTGTTCCCCGCCACTCAATACGCGTGTAGAAAACTTTCTCCTATTTCACAAAATTTTTCACTGACGCTTCGCTCCTATTGGTAGCAGCATGATGTTATATACCCCAAAGCCTTCCTCGCTAAATGGACTATTCAACGCAAAAAGCATTTTTAAATCAGCCTAGTGGTTCTTGAGATTAGCGCATTCAAACAAACAAACTCTTCGGCTTTGTAATTTAAAAAAAATTCAACTGCCTTCACGCCTTTAAAATTTGAGGGTTTTCCTCGATTTCTCAGGAGATAACCATCTGATCCTGACCTGGTGCCATTGGGACCAAACCACTTTTCAAATAAAAAAAGAATCATTAAAATCGCTTCGCCCAGTTAAAAGTTATAAGTAACAAACATTAAAAAAATACGGACGAATTGAGAACCTCCTTCTATTTTTGAAGTCGGTTAAAAACCCTAGTTTCATTTAATAATCAAAGAGAACGCTACATGTGCAAATCCAGGGCGAGATGCTAGCTAAACATAAGTAAAAGTAAGTCCGTGATTCACATTCTATTTAAGTCAAGGCTCCCAACATGTTGTGGTTGTTGTTTGTGTTGCTTTATTTAAATAATTCGGTAAGTTTATTTTATTTACATCTCAGCAAGGAATCGTATAATTTTAATACTTAAGTTAACACGTGAGAAACAACTTTGATGTGCTTTTAATTTTATTAAAACTAGTCCAGCCAAAACTAAAATAGTCCTAAAACTAGTCCAGAAGAGTTTGAAACAATATAGAAAAGTAAATGAGATATAGAGAGGGTTTGAAAAATTGTAATATTTGTATTAAAATTATGTATAAAACATATTATAAGTATTATCGTATTATGTTTAAAACCGAATGCAGACCAGTGACCGCCAATTGCTAGGTTATATTCCCATTATGAAAATGTTTTCTACTGTGTTTATTAAGTTATTTTTAAAAAATTCCAATATCCTGTTTTATTATAATTAATTACCTATTTATAATTAATTATTTTTGATTATTATTATTGTTTTATATATTGGTGTTTCTATGTATTATAAGTATGTATTTATAAAAAAAAAGTAGTTTAATAAACTACTTTTTTATAAATACATAGGTACTATGTATTCGGTTTTATAGAAAATCCTGCAATATCCATGCTAACTTTTGGGCAAAACAACGTTTGGCTGGTCAGATAATACTTAGATACCTACACTAAATTAATTAATGGTTGGCCCTTCTGGCCCTTCAGATATAATAAGTTGTAAATTATGATAATATTTGCAACTCTATTAGCAATAATTTAATAGTAATCGGAACCAATATGAGATAATAAGTGACCCCGGTAAAGTATCTAATTATAATACGATGTTATGAAGTGATAAAATAGTGAAATACAGAGCTACTGCGTAAATTTAATTAAATATAGGAAGAAATATCACTACGAGACTTGCGTATGACAATGTGAATATGTTCAAACGATATTGATAGATGGCGTTGTTTACAGATGTGATGTAGACTCATTGCGGAGAAAATAACTTTATTAGCTCAGTTGGAAGACCAATAGTTGAGTATTTCAAGGTCGTGGGTTCAACTCCCGCACGTGTCAACTTTTTCTTTCTTTTAAAAATAAAAGCATAATTTATAAATTACGATACCTATCTATTAAATAAAACAAACAAACAATTAATATAAAATAAATACAAAAGAAATAAATAAATACAAATTCACAGAATAATCTTTTTAAAATACAAAAAACAGAGCTTCACTGGCATCGGGAAAAAGGTCCAAGGTGGTGCCGTGTCAAGAAGAACTGCCTTCTGCATCAGACCCTTGAGCTAGCTACTTTTTTTTCCCCCTTATGGCAACCCACTGGCTTAGCGGATTATTGCCAGGCTCACGTAATGGCTTCTCATAATTATCTATTTATAACACGCTTTTATAAGTTTGTTATGTATCTATCAATGTATTAATCTGTGTAACGGAATCTTTGAAAGCAAGGACCGATGACAATGCAATAATTTAAAAGAATAATCCCAATTCCTTGATCAGAATTACTAGAATAGCATGTTGAAGTATCACTATGACCACACTTGTATTTTTAATTATACACGTAATAGTTTAATTGTATATTAGTAGACTCACCAAGATTATTGTGTTTCTACGTATGCCTTTCTTATACAATCAGATAATTTCACATAAAAACGCTTTGTTTATAGAATCAGGTAATAGTACATTACGATATTAGTGTGTTATAACCAATACGCACGTATATCGTACGACGTTTTTTAACACATTTGCGAGGAAACAGAAAAAAAAAAACATTCACAATACAAGTACAAAGAAAAGAAAATTTGAGAAAAATGGCGCGAGGATTATTTTCTGCCGTGGCTGCGTGAAAATGTTGGCAAAGACGCTAGAGCATGCAGCCAAGTTTTAAAATTACCGAATAAACTGTTTTTTTTTTATTTTAAATAAACTCAATCTGTGAATGCACACTGTTGCTTTCCCGCCATTTTAACAGCGCGCTAGCGCTGCCTACTGACTGGCGCCGCGTGGCGATTAGTTCGAAATTTGAATAGCAACAGCGCGCTGCTCGAGTCGTGCGGCGGCGATCAGTTCCATATTTGAAATGACAAATAGTACTATTATGAAATTTGTATGGATTATTACTTAACTATTTGCTTTGGTAACACACGCGTTTTTTATGACCCGCTTTACATATTTAAAACCGGTGGAATTACATCAGCTTTACGAGCAAGGGGTAAAGTAAGTAAGTAAGGTGTAAGTAGGTAGCATAGAATTGAGTATTGATGACAATGCAATCATTTAAAAAATATTTAGGATATTTAAGCGTGTTTTTTAGTTTTTAAACTAAGTAGATTATTTATCTATTCTTATTAATGTAGCTACTTAACGCGAGCCTTTCTATTTGTATAACTAGGCTCTATGCTATAAGACCGTTGGTCAGCAAACGTAATATAATAGTTAATAATAATAATAATAAATAGTTAAATAATTAATTAATTAAATAATTAAATAGTTAATTAATTAATTAATAATTGAAAGACGTCTTTAATTTTGTTGTTAATTATCTTTTCAGATCTGTGATATACATGATGGTGGTAAAGCATATAGGATCCCATTGAATGATGGCAACTCAATACCAGCGCTGGGACTCGGCACGTTTCTTGGTTTTGATAAGGTAAATGATAAAAAAAAATTAACTATCGCACACATTTTTACCAAATTAATAGTCTTCCTTCGTCTCCAGCCCATTAACGTCCCACTGTTGGGCACAGGCCTCCTCCACTTTGGGAAGGATTATGGTCTACTGTGTCGCGCTGACCAGGAGTGTTGGTACAAGGTTTAGTTTCGAGTTTATCGTTTCTCACAGTAGACTTTAACAGCTTATATTGTCCGTTAGCTTGTTCTTACAGCACCCTGGGTAAGAAATAGGGTGGAGACACTTGTATTCTTAATCCGTGACCACACGGACCTATGTATGGCTACATTATTCAGTCGGCTTGAAGCCACTTACATATCTGTGTGTACGTGAAAATGTATCTATGTGTGTCTATGATACAGGCTATACGTCATATGAAACGTCATTATTCTATGAAGTATGATTTAGCCAGGCTAAAGTTACTTGTCCTCAATTTTAAACGTCAACGCACCATCTGGTATATCTATCTGGGACACAATTATCTAAGTAAGGATTATTCCAGAATGGAGTAAAGCCGGTACTGGAACATGCTGTGGAATATCCTGTCACGTGGGCACTGGATGCTGGATACAGGTACATTGTCATAATCTATCATACTTGTCCACTGTTTTCTTTATTTATGGACGTTTCACACAATATCCTCTGGTCCCATGCTAAGCTATATTTCTATATACTACATAATTATATACTTAGATATTTGTACTGCGTCTGGGTGTTTATATAAAGAGTTGTTTTTGGAATTACAAATTCTTTTTTATTGTTTAGAATACGTAATTTTAAACACCCAGACGCAGTACAAACATTTGTATGACATTTATAAATATAATAGAAATAATTTATTGTAATGTGCGAGAAAATCCGCGATTTCTTGAACATGTTTCTTGAACATTGAGGCATGCAGTCCGAAATGTAAGCAATTCCTTATATTTCAACTACAAAATTAAGTTGGTGAAGTGGTTTAAACGAAATGAACCGTATATTTTAACGTAATTAATTGTTTTTCGATCGAGCAGATACGAAACCCTAAGTGTGCGGGTTGACCTCGCTCTTGACGGGTTTTTTTATATCGTAGATTATAAGCCATTTTTGTGCCTATTTTGTCTAAAACCGTCTAAAACTTGTTTTATCTATAGATTACTTGACACTGCTGCTGCTTATCACAATGAAGAACAGGTCGGAGCTGGAGTAAGGGCTTCTTCAGTTCCAAGGGAAAATATTTTTGTACTTACTAAGGTAAATAATTAATTATTTCTTTGGCATGTTACAATGTAAACAGAGAATGGTACCAATTCTACGTGCAGAACTAAACTTAACTAAAAAATGAAAACAAATTTTGATTACTTGGCTATTTCGTTTTGCACATTTATATTAATTAAAATCGTTAGTCTATAACAGGAGTCGGCAAGTAGTTTTAGGTAGGGTCCGGATACTGGGGGAAAATATTTACAGAGGCCAAAAATAAACAATTGATAATAATGAAGTGTATTTATATTATAATTTTTAAAAAAATCATCTTTTTCAAACTAATCAAACCAAATCAGTTTTGGCCTACCTACTTGTAGCCTAAAAATTTTAGGTTTTAACTAATAAAGATATAGAATACCTTATTTACGTACACATTAATTTATACAATACAGTACAATATTTGGCGGTCCGAGGTTCGACCTTTCGCGGTCCGGAAACGGACCGCGAAAGACCAGTTGCCGATCCCTGGTCTATAATAAACCTTTTTTTTAATAAGAAAGTTCATTTAACATTACGAAATTGTGTTATTGACATTATCAATTTTCAATTTTAGTTAAGTTTAGTTGTGCACATAGAATTGGTACCATTATAATTCGAATATATTATGAGGAAACACTTTGTGCATGAGTCCAACTCGTGCTTGACCGGTGATTTTTTTTTTGCAGTTACCACAAAATGAACAAAGAGATGTAGTATCTTCATTGAGGAGGTCTCTGGAACGATTGAACATGTCTTATGTTGATCTATATTTGATACATACACCGGTTACATACAAGGTATAAGACTTGTCACGTAAAATGAACGCTGGAAGAAAGTGGTGGGGGCGTCTTTGCGCATGGGTACACTCCCGCACGATAGTTATGTAAAATAATATAAAATAAATAAATAAAAAAATAACTTAAAATTAATTAATGTAAAACCATTTCGTAATTTAAAACTTTTGTCCGCGATGGTATTTCTAACTGACGCACCAACAGCGCACCGGCAAAAATGAGGTGCGTACTGCCCACCAGACACTAAAGTGCAGTAATAGCCCTTGGATGATTTTTCGTTTTATTAGTGATTCTAAAAGCGGGTTTCATAAGGTTTCTGCTGAATTAACAAATTTTTTTCTCGGACAACTAGGTAGATTTTATTTAACAGTTTTACTCTTACTGCAAACCCAATAATGTTAACAATTTAGCGTGGTTTCCCAATTAAAATGCAGTATATATTATAGTGCAGACGAAAATATAAGGTTTCCTGTCTAAAATGCAGTAAGCAATCAAACTTTACGGCCCTTTAGATAGTTTTATATTTTTGTAAAAAAACAAAAAAAACTAATTAATATGCAGTAAAATTTACCCCCATACAAACTGTTTTTACTACAATTAGAAAAAATATATTAATTGTCACGAACTCCCAACTAAAATGCAGTAAAATCAAAGCTAGCCGCATTTTAGTTGTGAATACTTAACACTCCTTAATTATTATAAACTGACTAAAATGCAGTAAAATACCAGCTATTTTTCTTACTGCACTAGTAAAACGAACACTTTTTTCTATAAAACCAACTAACATGCCGTATTTTTTTCACCTTACTGCGTGTTAGTTGGGTTTCTTGACACAACAACTAATCCAAACGCAGTAATGCTACTTTATACTGCGTTTTAATCAGTTTAAATGTCTTTTTTTATAAAAAAGGCGGTGCAGTAATTCGCGCCAAAATATTAAAAGGCCATTAATAAATTAATTTATAAGGATATATTTTTTTTTATTGTTAAGACGTGTGAACCTACGCCTATAGAACATTTCTGGATTCATTTTTTTTTTGTTAAAACTTCTCGTTATTTTTTATATCAAATTCTTAACTTTAAATGGCGTTTTCTCGCAATCGTTATTTTGCGGTTACTGCACTTTAGTGTCTGGTGGGCAGCGTAGCTCACCGCCCCGCGCCCCGCGCCCTGCGCCCTACCTCGTACCACCACATAGACCGATAAATCGCCTATGCGCAGCTTCACTGCCAGCGTTCTTTTTACATGACGCGACCTATATGTAGGATTATATCTTTCTTCTAATATATAAAATTCACGTGTCACAGTGTTAGTTACCGTACTCCTCCGAAACGGCTTGACCGATTTTTATGAAATTTTACATGCATATTCAGTAGATCTGAGAATCGGCCAACATCTATTTTTCAACCTTTTTTTATTTTCGTTTTCCGGGTCAGCTAGTATTATATAAATTACTAGCTGACCCGGCAAACGTTGTTTTGCCATACTAAAAAAAAAGTTTGAAAAATAGATGTTGGCCGATTCTCAGACCTACTTAATGTGCATGTAAAATTTCATAAAAATCGGTCAAGCCGTTTCGGAGGAGTACGGTAACTAACACTGTGACACGTGAATTTCATATATTAGATTATATATTAAAAATAAGAAGGTAAATATTAGCTAGATATTGGTACCAATTCTATGAGCACAACTAAATTTAACTTAACTAAAAAATAAATTTTGATAGGGTCGATAACAGAATTCGGCAATGTTAACATAACTTTCTTGTTATAAAAATTAACTAACTACTAACTTTCTTGTTTAATAAAGACGAAAGATTTTTATTAAAATAAATATTATGCACAACGAGATAGTCAATAAATCAAAATACACCAATAGTTGTTTTAATTTTTTAGTTAAGTTTAGTTGTTTATGTAGAATTTGTACCATTATTTAATATTCTTTAAGTTTATAGTTTCACATATTATTATTACTTTTTAGTTTGTCTGTGTGGTGAGAGAATAAGAATATATTTTTTTCCTTCCTCCCAGGACGCGGCTGCTCAATTAATTCCACTCAGAAAAAAAAGAAATAAGATTTACGTCACAATAAGTTAAAATTATTAAGACGAATCTCGTGGTCAAGTGGGTCATGTAACGGACTGCCGATCACGATTTTGCGGTTTCGATTCCGGCATGGGGCAGTTATTTGTGTGATATTTATTAATATCATACAAATGTTTGTTCTGCGTCTAGGTGTTTCTATGTATTATAAGTATGTATTTACAAAAGAAAAATAGTATATGTAGTATATCCGTATTGTGGTACCCATACATAACACAAGCATAGAAATATAGCTTACTTTGGGACCAGAAGACGTTGTGTGAAATGTCGATGAATATTCATTTAAATATTAATAAGATAGTGTGTTATACCGTATTTAAGGAAAATGGAACCACCCAGCAAAAACACATTTCTTAGAAATCAAAGCATTTGCAAAAATATACGAAGCTCTGTTAAATGAAGTAAATAATCTACACTCGGTTGTTATTTAAATTTTTGGATAAATTCCTTTTTTAAGTATGTGAATATGAATTTGATTAAAATAATATATAAATAGATATGTAATAAAATGTTCATGTGGTTCCTTTTGACGTTTACTAATTATGTGATTTCACATTAAACAAAAGAGAACCACAACTCGAAAACTTCTTGCTAAATATAAAACTAACTGTTTAGAGTATTGTAAGTAAGCTTTAATATCAAAACAATTAGGTATTATTCAACAAAAGTTGAACCGACTTCATGAGACCACCTCGGTAGTCTACTATTTGATTATTTAGATACATAATATGTGATAACAATAATATGTGTGCCTTTGAAATTTGAGGGTTTTCCTTGATTTTAAGGACCACGCGGAAAGAAAAAGAATCATTAAAATTGCTTCGCCTAGTTAAAAACTATGTGGTAACAAACATAAAAAAACAGATGAGTAAGAACCTCCTCCTTTAAAAAATCGGTTTAAAATATAAAATGGGATAAAAAAGTGTTCATTTAACATTATTATTATCAAAGTAAGTATCAAAATTCAGCTGCTGGACAGACAGACGGACACTGTAGTGAGACTATAAGGGCTTCTTTTTTTACGATACCCTAAAAACTGACCGTTTTGTCACTCATGCCAATTACTTGCATATGTGTCGCCTTATATGACAGGTGTTCGTTTTGTCTAATAGATAAGTATTTTTAACATAACTTTAACCGACTTCGTGTGCCTTTGAAATTTAAGGGTTTTCCTCGATTTCTCAGGATACTATGAGATACTGACTTGGTGCCAATGGGACCAAACGGGAAAAACTTGCTTTCAAATAAAAAAAGAATCGCTTCGCCCTATTAAAAATTATGAGGTAACAAACATAAAAAAAAATATACAGACGAATTGAGTACCTCCTCTTTTTTTGAAGTCGGTTAGAAATGGAATTTTTGTATATTGAGTTATATTGGCAATGGCAAAAGGTAATAATTGCCATGTTAAAGATTATCACCATTTTACAATATTTTTTACACGTGAAAGAACCAAATGCATGTGGTTCCGTGTTGCAAAAAAATTGATTTACTATGAAATGGTAAATTTATGTCACACATAAAGATACCAAATACTTTGGTTCCGTTTTACGCATTAGAAATAATTGCAGACATTAAAAAATGTTAAATGTATAAATGGTACCGAGTACACGTAATTCTTTTTTGTATAAAATGATCTGGGAGTAATATCGTTTATTTGTTTGAACAATCAAGATCCAGAGAGTTATGGTTCGCTTTTGCTTTATCTGTAGTATCCATTATTGCTCTTGGTTCCTTTCTGCCTCTTGTAAATCTAGTTTGTATGGGGAAAATCAAGTGGTTCTTTTTTTCATAAGAGATTTAATGACATCTTAATAAGAATTCGACAAGAAACCCAATAATTGGTCAAGTGCGAGTCGGACTCGCGCACGAAGGGTTCCGTACCATTATCTATGCAACATATTATAAGGCAACGTTATTAGTATCGAGCAAGAAACGGTAAAAAAATCATGTTTGTTGTATGGGAGCCCCCCTTAAATATTTATTTTATTTTATTTTTAGTATTTTTTGTTATAGCGGCAATAGAAATACATCATCTGTGAACATTTCAACTGTCTAGCTATCACCGTTCTTGAGATACTGGGTACGGAACCCTAAAAATCATGTTTGTTGTATGGGAGCCCCCCTTAAATATTTATTTTATTTTATTTTTAGTATTTGTTGTTATAGCGGCAATAGAAATACATCATCTGTGAAAATTTCAACTGTCTAGCTATCACCGTTCTTGAGATACTGGGTACGGAACCCTAAAAATCATGTTTGTTGTATGGGAGCCCCCCTTAAATATTTATTTTATTTTATTTTTAGTATTTGTTGTTATAGCGGCAATAGAAATACATCATCTGTGAAAATTTCAACTCTCTAGCTATCACCGTTCTTGAGATACAGCCTGGTGACAGACGGACGGACGGACGGACGGACGGACGGACAGCGAAGTCTCAGTAATAGGGTCCCGTTTTTACCCTTTGGGTACGGAACCCTAAAAATGAAAAATTGTCGTGTGCATTCATTTTGCATACTGTCACACACGCACATCAAAAACAAGATTTGTAAATTAAAAACTGTTTATCAATTAAAAATCAGCATTTATAAACACAATAAATGCATGATAATGATAATGATGATGTCTGGGTGTTTATTATGTATTATAAGTAGGTATGTATTTACAACAAAAAGTAGTAGTTTGTATTCTATCCGTATTCTGGTACCCATAACACGAGCATAATAAGCTTAGCTTGGGACCAGAGGACGTTGTGTGAAATGTCCATAAATATTTATTTATTTATTATTTTATTTATTTTATTATACTTAACAAAAAAAAAGAAAATTCATAGTGTCAAACAATTCAGCAAAGTTAAACAAAACTTTATATTACAAAATCTGTTTAATATAAACTTATGATTTTAATTAATAAAAATGTGCACAATAAAATAGCCAATTAATCAAAATACACAATAGTTGTTTTCATTTTTTAACACGCATATTAGTTCGGTATGTATCTATCAATGTATTAATTTATGTAACGGAATCTTTGAAAGTGATTTTAACTCACTTGTAGTAGTTGGATTGATCTGAAATTTTGCACATATAGATATCAAGGACCGATGACAATACAATAATTAAAAAAAATATATATTCAGGATTTTCAAGCGTATTTTTTAGTTTTTGAACTTATTATATTATAGTAGATTATTTAGTTAAGTTTAATTGTGCACGTAGAATTGGTAGCATTATCTATTCTATATACCTATACTTACTAAAAAAATGTTTTCTTTGATTGTTTTCCACAGCCTGATGAAAGTGGATACGATATCATAGACTATCTAGACACTTGGAAAGGAATGGAAGAAGTGAAAAAACTTGGTCTTGCCAAGTCCATTGGCATATCTAACTTTAATGAATCTATGATACAGAGAGTATTGGATCATTGTGAAATAAAACCGTCTGTATTACAAGTTGAGGTAAATAATACAACAATATTTTAACACACATGAACGTTTAAAATTGAGGACAAGTAACTTTAGCCTGGATAAATCGTGCTTCATACAATAATGACTTTTCATATAAAAGAAACAGCTAATATGTGGTAAATATCCATCCATATATCCCATCCATCAGTCCCACTGCTGGACATAGGCTTTTATTTTTGTTAGGGCGAACGGCATTAAAAAAATATTCCGTAATACTTAGATTTCGAAGTTTTGGATGCCCTCAAATCTCCCCATGGTTTTGTCCATGTCCATCCATCCATCCATCAGCCTCTCTCCGTCCACAGCTGGACATAGGCCTCCCCCATAGAACGCCACAACGCGCGGTCCCGTGCCGCCTGCATCCAATGTCTCCCCGCGACCTTGACGTCCTTGATTTCCGTATTTCGGATTTTATCCCGTAGGGAAATACCGAGCATAGTCCTCTCCATAGCACGCTGTGCAACCTTGAGCTTATTTTCGATGTATGTCATCGCTGGTAACACACACTGGTCTACTACACACTGGTAGACTTTCGTCTTCAGGCACTGCGGAATATTGGACGAGAAGATATGCCTAAGCTTCCCGAACGCTGCCCAGCCGAGTTGGATTCGTCGGTTGACTTCTTTCTCGAAGTTGGATTTGCCTAACTGGACTGTTTGTTCTAGGTAGACGTAGTGGTCGACAACTTCGAGAATCGCATTCCCAACAGATACTGGTGCCGGAGTGACATAGACATTGAACATAACCTTGGTTTTATCCATGTTCATCCTTAAACCGACCCGTTGGGAAACACTGCTGAGGTCATTGAGCATTGTGCCAAGGTCCTCCAGGGATTCTGCCATGACCACGATATCGTCTGCAAATCGAAGGGGAGTGATGTATTCGCCGTTGATGTTGGTGCCGAGTCCGGCCCAATCAAGGAGCTTGAAGACGTCTTCCAATGCAGTGGTGAACAGCTTAGGGGAAATTACGTCACCCTGTCTGACACCCTTCTGCAGTGGAATTGGTCTTGTGCTCCCATCTTGGATTCGGACTGACATGGTGGCGTTTCTATACAAACATTTCAGCGCTTCGAATTACCGGTAGTCAATTTGGCACAGCTGGAGGGACTGCAGCACCACCCAAGTCTCGACCGAATCGAAGGCCTTCTCATAGTCCACATACGCTAGACACAGAGGTCGATTATACTCCTCAGCCTTCTGTATAATCTGGCGCAGCGTATGTATGTGGTCTATGGTACTAAAGCCTTTTCGGAATCCAGCTTGTTCGGGAAGTCGTCGAAATTGCGCGAGAGAGTTTTAAATCTGAATTGATTCCAGGTTAACATCAACTTAGGACAAGAGAAATTACTGTCTTATTGCAAGAAACATGACATAGTTGTGATGGCATTTACACCGTTCGGTTCTATGTTCAGTCAAGATTCAGCACTGCCACCACCGAGAGCAAATGACACTATATTGAGGGGTATAGCTGAACGATATGAGAAGACTGTGCCACAAATTATTCTCAGGTATTTGGTGAGTATAAAATTCTAAGTCAGAAACCCTTTTTTGGGTTATTAAGATGATTTGTTCTACTGTGAAATAATATATGTATTTAGTTATATTAGTCTACTGGGTTTACCATTCCCTTCCTTTGCTTTCCAGCCCATTAAAGTTTCACTTTTAGGTGCCTCCTAAACTTGGAGAGGTTATTTAAGGAAGGATATACCCAGATTTTATCTGGACTTAACCTAAAACCTTTAAGGGTTATTTCGTCTAGTACTTATGCGCGCTGACCAAGCATCTTGGCATAGAGTTTCAGTTTTTCGTGCCACACAGTTGACGTTATCTGCTTTATTAGGGATTACCTATCCCTTAGCTGGCTTTCAGAGCAGCTTTTTTTTATACCACTAAGTTTGCCGCCTGATGAGAAACGGAAGATATTTTGTATTATTAAATCCTTCGGAAAGCTAAGTCCCTTATCTAATAATTGGACATTCGGAAAATTCTAGTTTCTTTAAATATAGTTCCTAGAACTATATTTAAAGAAACTAGAATTTTTCTATTATTTTATTTTGATTACAGGTACAAAAGGGAGTAGTACCTATACCCAAATCAGTCAACAAGCAACGGATTGAGCAGAACATTAATATTTTTGACTTTGAACTAACTGAGCAAGAAATGGTGACTTTGGGTAAGAAAAATTAGATGCTATTTAAATTAGTTATGAAATATTGACAGTTTTAAAAACTTGCGTTCTGGAGCGAGTCATTAATTTTACGTCTCGCGGCTAGTCATACAGTATGTTACGTTCTGGAACACTGCGAGTCCCGGCACAACTCATACATGTTACTCACCTAGGACTACTAGTCATACATTTTGCATCCTGAGGAGACTATTACATTATTATTGACGGGCTTCGTGGTCTAGTGGTTCATGTAACGGACTGCCGTTCACGAGGTCTCAAGCTCGATTCCCGCTCGGGACAATCATTTTTGTGATGTTTATAATTGTCATAGAAATGTTTGTACTGCGTCTGGGTGTGTTCCATGTATTGTAAGTATGTATTTACAAAAGAAAAGTAGTATAATATATAATATATTAATGTAGTATATCCGTATTCCGGTACCCATAACACAAGCATAGAAACATAGATTACTTTGACCACAGGACGTTGTGTGAAATGTCCAAAATATTTATTTGTTATTTATTTATTTACTAGATGTGCCCCGCGGTGTTACCCGCGGTGAAAAGGATAAATAATTGGTCAAGTGCGAGTCGGACTCGCGCACGAAGGGTTCCGTACCATTATCTATGCAACATAAGGCAACGTTATTAGTATCGAGCAAGAAACGGTAAAAAAATCATGTTTGTTGTATGGGAGCCCCCCTTAAATATTTATTTTATTTTATTTTTAGTATTTGTTGTTATAGCGGCAATAGAAATACATCATCTGTGAAAATTTCAACTGTCTAGCTATCACCGTTCTTGAGATACTGCGTACGGAACCCTAAAAATCATGTTTGTTGTATGGGAGCCCCCCTTAAATATTTATTTTATTTTATTTTTAGTATTTGTTGTTATAGCGGCAATAGAAATACATCATCTGTGAAAATTTCAACTGTCTAGCTATCACCGTTCTTGAGATACTGGGTACGGAACCCTAAAAATCATGTATGTTGTATGGGAGCCCCCCTTAAATATTTATTTTATTTTATTTTTAGTATTTGTTGTTATAGCGGCAATAGAAATACATCATCTGTGAAAATTTCAACTCTCTAGCTATCACCGTTCTTGAGATACAGCCTGGTGACAGACGGACGGACGGACGGACGGACGGACGGACGGACGGACGGACGGACGGACGGACGGACGGACGGACGGACGGACGGACGGACAGCGAAGTCTCAGTAATAGGGTCCCGTTTTTACCCTTTGGGTACGGAACCCTAAAAATAAGTTCATTTTCTATTCCATCTTCCATTGGAAAATTTCATGAAAATCCATCCAGTAGTCTTTACGTGAAAGCACAATAACCATCCTTACATATCCAAACATTGGAGTATGGATAGAAGACCGAGGAAACGTTCGCGTTGCTCAGCCAACAGTTTAATTAGTATTCTTTTTCGTCATATCTCCTAAGATATTATTATTCATTTAAATTGTATACTGTGAAGTGCAGTTATAATCTATATTAATTGCGTAAGCTAACTAAGCTACCTAATTTGATAAAAAATATTACTCTACACACATAAATAGCCTTTGAAAACACCCTATTGATTTTGATAATTTTTTTGACATTATTATGGGTACAGCGGGTTTCCCTTAAATGATAGACATAATTATGCTCTCGCGGACTTTTTTGAAGAACTATAGGTAACAAACAATTCCTCCATACATTAGTTTGTTGTACCTCACATAGATAAGGCAGCGTTATCATTTATAGCTCGCGCGCATCCGAATTTTTCGGCAAATTTAATCATATCTCATCCAATATACAGCAAACCCCAATAAATTATGCATAAAAAGCCATCCTCTTTAACCATTCTATCTATTAAAAAAAACCGCATCAAGATCCGTGGCGTAGTTTTGAAGATATAAACTCACATAGGGACATACATACATAAATTACGCCTTTGTTTTATAAGAAGTAAAGATTACGTAGATTTCGAAATACTTATACGCTAAATAAATAAAATGTTAAATAAAAGCATATTAATGTTAACACTTTGAAATTTTGTATTAATGGTAATTATTTTTACAGGTAAATTCAATAAAGAATACAGGACAGTGTTGCCAAGTTTTTGGCAAGATCATCCTTATTATCCTTACGAGCAAGTAGCTGTGCCTGCACCAGACCTTTTCAAAGGATAATTGACTGAGATATCGAAACAGAGGCGTATTTACCCTAGGGCCATAGGGTTCATGGCCCGGGGCGACCAGCTTTAGAAGGGCGGCAAAAGCCTTCAAGTTTAAAATTTTGCTCTATCTCTATTAATTTATAGGGATACTAATTAAATTGGCCCGGGGCACCAAATCTAATGGCCCGGGGCACTAATTTTCAAAATGCACCTCTGTATTGTTACCTAGTCTTTGGTCAGCTTTTTTCTTTAATATAATAAAAAAAATAACATTTCAATATTCTATTTCGTCTTTTTTATTATTTTTGATTAATGAATAAATATACACATTTTACGTCCAGCATATATGCGATAATTTATTTACTATTTAACAATAAATAAAATTTTAATTACATCTAAAGAAAAAAAAACATGAAAGTTATATAAAAAAGTCGGCAATCACAAAATAGAAGTCGGAAAAATAACATATTCATTATTAAAATGTTTAGTTGAATTTGGCGGAATTGTATTTATTTGAGAATTTTGGTAGCATCTTTTAAAAGTGGGTAAATAAAGGTTAGCTGATGACATAGTCACTTTTATAGCACTGAATGAAAAGAAATGTGCTGATTTCGTAATAATAACAATAAAGCATTATGTTTAAAGTCGGCAATTACAAGTCGGCAATCTCATAATGATCTGAATTGAATTTTAAGAGTATCTTGATAGTTTTCTAATTATGTAATAGTTTTCTAATTAGTAATTCTATTATGCCACTTTTAAAAGTCATCCATCCATCCATCCATCAACCTTTCTCAGTCCACTGCTGGACATAGGCCTTCCCCATAGAACGCCACAACGCGCGGTGTTGCGCTAACTGCATCCAGCGGCCCCCGGCGTATTTGACGATATCGTAAGTCAACCTCGTCTTAAAAGTCAGCAATTACAAAATAAAAGTCAGCAAAATAACTTAATCATGTTGAAATAAATGAAGGAGAATTTTCTTTTAAAACAGTGATATAATAACTGATATAAAAATATATATTTTATTACTTTTTATACAATTAATAAATTACAATCATTTAGCTAAATAAGCAAAACAATAAAATATTTACAATCAGCATTCAAATATTCTACTAAAATTCACGATAATTGGAGTTCCTCACAAAAATGAACCCTTTTATCATCAGTGTCCGTTTGTTCGTAGTATTTCATTTATTTAATTCTTGTAAACAATAAATTCACTTTGTAATTCATCTTCTGGTAAAACTGCGTTGCATTTTGAGTTCGCTTCGAAGTCACATTGTTGTGTGGCTTCGTTGAAGAATAGGCCATCTGTGCAATAGGCAACTTGAGGCACACCGGACACGCACTTCCAATATCTTTGACAATCACCCCTAGAGATAAAAATATATATTTTAGACACTTCTAAAAATATTATTATACCTATTAGACAATAGCAAAAAAATGCATTTTTAGACAAAAAAACGTCCAATTTGTACGCTTGAAAATCCTAAAATATTTTTTTACATAATTGCATTGTCATCGGTCCTTGATATAAAGTATGCAAAATTTCAAATCAATCGGACTATTGCAAGTGGTATAAAATCACTTTCAAATATTCCGTTACATAGAACAATACATTGATTGATAAATAGTAATACATACCAAACTTATAAAAGAGTGTTAAAAATCACATACTATGAAAAAAAAGCAAAATGAAAAAATCTTTATTTCGTCTCAAGAACCTACAATAAAATAAGTAGTTATTAAGAGGATACCAAAATAGCTTCGCGCATTTTTCTACGTACGAAATTTTCATTGTTTCTTTAGATTGAATGGCTAGAGCTCAAATTTTTAAGTATATGTTTTTTCAATAATATATGATCTAGGATCGCATAAACTCAGAAACGCGATTGAAAAAAGTTTTCTCGATAGAAAATCTTAGCGAAACAACCTCTCTAATTTTTTATTTTTTTCTGTTGTCGGTCTAATATCGCGTATTAACTAATGAAATAACTTTAAAAACATAAGTAACTATTATATATAGAAACACGTAAATCAGAATTAAAATATATTTAGTAGATTTTGAGTAAACAAAAAAAAATCCTAATTCTTCATTTTCTATACCTACTAGCTGTGTTAATATGTACATGTCGACGATAATATTGATGTAGGCCCTTAATAATACTTGTGTTGGGGTCGCCCTGATTCGAGTCGACCATCACAATTGGTTTTAAGATAAAATAACCTTTAAAAATAACCTTTCTAGACATTTTTTAAAGTCTTTTCAACGTATAAATTCCAAATTTTTAGTTAAAACTCTATGTTAAATCTATAGTTTTGAGATAAACGCGATCTAAATAAAATTACTTTTTACGCATTTAGATTTTATATCATTTATCTAGCATTTTTGTTTTAAATCTAGCTTAAAGTAGGTATTAGACGCATTTACATCTGTAAAAACCTGTCAAGAGCGAGGCAAACTCGCACACTTAGGGTTTTGTACATACTAGACATATAAACATAAGTAACTGCATAAAAATAATCTGTTAATTATACTCAAAACAACTCACCAACTTAATTTTGTAGTTGAAATATAGGGAATCGCCTACATTTCAGCAATTTCATAAGTTGGTATTAGTATAAACACTTTTTTCTTGTGATGTGATGACAAATTATAAGTTTTTGGATTTTTCCCTATATCAGCACTATATAGACTTGGTCCATGCCAAATTTCAAGGCTCTAGGGCAACGGGATGTACTCTGTGAATTTTGATTCCCTAGCATAAGTCGAAAATTCTTAAAAATGGTCGTAATTCGGTTATATCTTTTAAATGCGTAGAGGTAAAAGGTTGATTGTATTTTTTTGCAGCAAGGGACCGCGTAGATCTACATTTGGTATGAGTTTCAAGTTGATACTTTCAGCCGTTGCTGAGTAAAAAAAGTTTGACAGACGGACAGACAGACACCGGGGTGATCCTATAAGGGTTTGTACGAAACCCTAAAAATGTACGGTAAAATTTGTGGACAGCGTGATATATATGATAATCGAACCTAGGACTTGGAATAAGTATACTTACTTGTAGGGTAATTGCCTGGCTGCTTGATCAGCTCGGTTACAGTTTAATATGCCATTGTATTTTGTGAGCATATCTCCAGATAAAGGCCTAACGCTCACTACTGAATCTGAAATAATAATATACAGATTTAATGAATCTAATATATAAAATTCTCCTGTCACGGTGTTTGTAATTATAGTCCTCCGAAATGGCACGACCGATTTTCGTGAACTTTTGTGTACATATCCGTTAGGTCTGAGAATCGGACAACATCTATTTTTCTTCCCCCTAAATGTTAAGGGTGGTCCACCTCTAACATTTATATGGCAAAACAACGTTTGCCGGGTCAGCTAGTAACTAATAAAAATTGATAAATAAAAACCGATCAAGGGCGAGTTGGATTCATACACGAACATCTAATAATGATAGATATATCATCAAACAATTATATAATTTGTTATTGTAGCATCAACTGTTATACAGAAAGTGTGTTTTTAGCTTTTTTGCTATCCCCTTTCTTTCCAGAGTTTCAGCTCTGCCCGTTTTACCATTTTGGTAAAGGAAGCTATTTTATTTATTTATTTATAAATTTATGCACACGGTACAGAGCGTTATGAAACAACATTGGACAAGTAATGGCTGTACAAAGGATCTGCTTATTTCTTTGAGAAATCTCTTCCAGCAGACCCGCGAGAGAATAGTGCGTGTTATAGGAATTTTTATTTGTGCGTAGGAAGGAAACTTTGAGAATAATATCTAACGTAAAATAAATATTAAAAAAAATAAAAAAGTTTTAGTTACACTATATAGGTATAACTCAAGAACGACTGTGCCGATTTGGCTAAAAATTGGTGATGAGATAGCCTAGAACTAGGAGACCGATTTAAAATATTTTTATACTTAGGATGTTTTTTAAATCTTCTTGAAAACTAAATTCTGGATATGCCACTTATTATTCGTACACACATAATAATATGGTCGATACAAAAAGAGGACCCGAAACTGAGTCCAGAACTTAACACAGGTTACGTACCAACTGCTTGATGTTCCAATGCATCTTCGAAGAGACCGATCATATTGTCATTAACTTCGTCTCCTGAACCCTCGATCTCTGGAGGCGTCCTTAGCGTACATGTGCCCGCGAATGGCCAGTTACATTCCTGAGAAAGGTAATTTTAATTTTTTTATTCGTGGTTAAACCTGAGGCCTCGTAGTAATAAGAAATGTGTGGTATTAATTTTAATACGGTTTCTACAGACTCTACGTGGGACTATTAGGGAGCTATTTAAGTCATTTTTTTTTTTTTAATAAATTAAATTTTTCGTAATTGGTGACCCCATAGATTTCCGGTCGTCTGGCGGGAATTTTTGAGACCATAGACAGGACGACTGATGTAAATCATAGATTTAGTACTACTAGTACTAGTAATTTGTACTCACGGAAAAGAAATCAAAAAATCAAATCTTGATTTCTTTTCCGTGTTTGTACTACTCTCTACTCTGTTAACCACAGAATACCACTGACCGTGTTTTAGTGATGCGCAGATGTCATTTGATAATAGATTCTCGGAATCACTTTCAGTATTTTCCTTTAACGATGTACTTAGGTATTCGTAATTGAAAGTTGAATATATTGTAAATAGTATTTACCTGCATGTGAAAATCGAAAATAAGAGAGGGTGCAGAACATGAGAACAATACTTCTTCTCCGTGAGCGCACATGAAGAACTTGTTACAATCAGTGTAGTGAGGCAAGAGCAGGAATATCTGAAAATACATAGATATAAATATATTTAAAAATGAATAATGTATATTTTTACATTCGGTTTGAAACAATGCTGAGATTTTAGCCAGCATTCCTTCGACAGAGTGATTTCCGTCAGAAACTTTGTCATGACGTTATAGATTGATATTTAAGAGAATTTATATTTAAGAGAATAAGATGATTAAAAGACCAGACTTTAACGATGATGAGTACCTATTCAATATTTGGGTCGGAAAATTTACTGACCTCGTTTCACAGTGTCCTGGTTTCGATTCTCACATATAACTATTATAATTTGTGTAATAAAGAGGATCACATTTTTATTGCGTCTGTAAGTTATCTTATAACAAGAAAAGTAATTGTGAAGTACTAGCATTATGCTTCGTTTGGAACTAAAGGACGTCGTCTTTAATAGGCAAAATATGTCTTACATGTCCATTAGGGTCACAGCTCACATCATCAGGATGTACATCTCTATCAAAGTGCTGGTATGTTTCAGCTTTAGCTGGGTCTGCTTGAGGAGCTGATGCAGCCACGGCTAGAGTCACAGCGACAGTTAGGAACTTTCCTGCAAAGAATTGACAAATAATTATTGACTGGTCACAGTTACGTATTAAATTGCCTTACAACATAAAATTATTATCCAAATAAAATAGTAACAAAGCAGTTTGAGAGTATGGATGTTTGTTAATCATTCACGCAAAATCTACTAAATGAATTTGGGTGACAGTGTAAATTTAAGTAAAAGCAAAGGTATCTAAGGTTAGGGTCTGTGGTTAGGGTTTTATAAAGGTAAAAACTAAAAAGTGGACCTTATAACTTAAAAAAATATATATTGATTAAAATAGCATTTTAGAAGTCACCATTTGTTTTCCATCAATAGGTGCTGCAAGAGTAAGCTTACAGGTACTACAAGCAAATAACAAAAAAATCATCTGCGTGATATGTAAAAGTCTTAAATTATGCCAATGCCAGTGGGATGTTATTGGATGGTAATGAAATAAATATTATTACACCACAGGCTATGTTTTCGCATACGTACGTGACGTAATAAAAAACGTAAGCAAACAGAAGCGTATAAAAGATAATATAGTAAACAAATAACTACAGATAACTATAAAACATAGTTTTCATTTCATGAACATCGATAACATCTCTTAAAAATCATTTCAATCATGATGAAAATCGTTATCTTAAATCATATAGATACTCACATATTTCGTAAAACCGGAACAATTTAATATCATATCGTATATTTTATAATGATTATGATCTACATAAATATTTACTACCATAATCTCTTTATTAGTTATCTTTTGATCTTTACATTATTTTAATTGGGCGCCATTATGACGTCATATTACGTGTATAAGACAGCGTTTATAAATAATTGCAAAATATTTAGCAGAATTTAATCAACCTTGGATTTAGAAAAAAATATGCTTTAAAATATAAAAATATTTTGAATTCTGCATGTATTTGATTAACAAAGTCAATGCTTCTTAATACGTCTGCAAAATTTAGGCTTAACCCATCCCAATATTTGTTCTGTGACCCATCCTTTGGGTGAAAGTGAAAATTATATTTAAAAAAATCCGTTTAAAAGCTTTAAGGGCCTACATCAATATTATCGTATATCATCGCCGACACGTATATATTAACACAGCCAGTAGGCACAGAAAATGAAGAATTAGGGATACTTTTCCTATTTACTCAAAATCTACTAAATATATTTTAATTCTGATCCACGTGTTTCTATACATAATAGTTACCTATGTTTTTAAAGTTATTTCATTAGTTAATACGCGATAATAGACCGACAAGTGAAAAAAATAAAAAATTTGAGAGGTTGTTTCGCCAAGATTTTCTATCGAGAAAACTTTTTTCAATCGCGTTTCTGAGTTCATGCGATCCTAGATCATATATTGAAAAAACATATACTTAAAAATTAGAGCTCTAGCCATTCAATCTAAAAAACAATGAAAACTTCGTACATATAAAAATGCACGAAGCTATTTTTGTATCCTCTTAAAAGATACCTACTAAAAAATTCAAATGCAGAACTGTACAAATGTATGCAATCACACTACTACTACTACTACTGCTACTACTGACTACTTTAAAAACTTTACTTCCGCAGTCTAATATTTTTCAGATTTCTAATATCATCAAGCCCAACAGTGGGACGTTAATGGGCGGGAGAGAGAAAGAGAGAACTTTATCAAACATGAATATAAAATTTTACGTTTCTGATTGAAAGGCAATCAAAACTTACGAAGAATTATGGATTATGAATATGATTAAATACTAAGAAGCATAATTCTATACGAAATCATAAACATAACCATGAAATGCAATAAAACAATCATGTAAAAATGATTAGATTTCGGATATAGTATCAAAAGATTTACAAACAATGGCCGACAATCAATAAAAATATTGTCGCTCTGTTTCCTAAACTTGAATATTTTAACTTGTACAAATTTGGTTTGTTGATGGCAATAGTTTTTAAATTTCATGTGAATCAACAGACACTGTGAACAGACAGACGTACTGAACGACTTTTTTTGATAATCATGATTCATGTTCAGACTCATTTGTTAGTATTTAACGTAGGAAGTGGTAGAAAACATGAAAGAAAATTATTATAAAATCACTTTTTACTTGCAAAATTGTGAAACGAATAGTTATCTATTAATTTGTGTAGAACATGTACATGAGTAATGTTACTAATGACTCGACTGATAGCATCAGACGAAAGTAATTGTTCGTTATCGAAACTTGAGCTTTAATATGGAAATTTCCTATCAGTGATAATAAATAACAAAACAATTATTTTAAGTTTTTAATGTCCCTGATGTCATAAAAATATTAATACTTTGTACCTAATACGTAGTCGGTAAAATGATATATTTAGGCACATCTCTATTCAAAGCGTACTTTGAAGTGTCAAAAAACATAATTAGTCTGTGCACTTGCACTAGTCTTGATTATAGTTTTTTTTTTTAATCTTTATTTCAAGAAATGAGGATTTTATCACCAATGATAATGTCACCCTCGAAAGGTCACTCACTTACAAATATCTAACTTACTACTATTTACATTGTCTTCGCCTTAAACCTAACTTAACTATTTCATATATCATTCTGGCTTCCCGGGACGAAGGATTAGCCAGAATGCTATTGAACAGACCAACTTCTAGAGTATTAAAATTACATTGTATCAAAAATAAGTATCTCTCGGCTTCGTTTCGGACACACTCCGCTAATACATGTAACACATCCTCCACTTGGTTACATTCTGTACACACTGGAATCTCTGCTCTGCCCATTAAATGCATAAATTTATTTAAAGGAATGTTTCCGGAACGAAGCCTGAAGGCAGATATTAATTGATCTCTATGCATATCAGCGCCCACAAACCAAGGAGAGCGAGAAAGACTGGGTGTGGGTGATTATAGTTACCACGCCGAATGATGATCCCTACCCTATGACGTTTCAACTGACAGTTGTATTAGTTATGCGAAACAATTTCGATAAAATACTGTTTTTTTAGGCAAATGTCATGTCATTCAGCCAGGTCATTCAACATAATAAGCAATATTTATTTATTTTAAAAAAAATGACTACGCGCATTGATGGACATAAAACACTAGATAAAAAAAGTAACAGCCTTATTATATTTTATTTTACTATACTTTAATTTTTATTCAAATTGCATAATTTAAAGAATTTAAAATTCACGGATAGCTGCAGTTCAGACTCAGATTTTGAAGATCCGATTGACCCTGTATCAGATTCAGATTGATATAAATAAAATACAAACTCAAAGCATTTGTTTTATTTTTCCAACAAATTATCGATATTTTGTTTATCGATATGTCCCTTCTTAGTCGATAACAGCTTGACGACGTAACTTTTGCAACACGTACCATGTACATTTGCATTGAGTTTTTTTCTATTATTTCCGAACATTACGTAATAATTTCTTAATATTCATTTTTATAATTTACAATTGTACACAATTATGATTTTTTCGACTTTTTAATGGACCTCTAAAGGATTTCATGTGATAGGACGTCAGTACAATGTTAAGCGCTAACGAACTGTCATAGGGATCATCATTCGGCGTATGTTCGGCGTGCGGAGTATAGTCTGTATTTGTTTGTGATCATATTTCAAATTTGTCAAAACTTGTTATATTTCTGTTTTTTTAATTATTTTGTGTTATATTCCGAAATGTCTTGCTCTGATTCTGATGATGATTGTTATGGTAACGCTGCAAAACGATTACAGTCACTAAAAAACGCATATGTACCTGAAAAATTTGATAATGTTTGTGTAGAGACTACAAAAAGTGATTGTGACTTATTATCAAAACATTTGGCTTCCTCTTCCACAGTGTTAGACGATTCTAATGCAAGTTTTAATAACGTAGATGATGAAGAATTATCCTTAGAAACTATTATTGCTAATAATACAAAACCTAAGCGTGGAAGAAAACGTAAAGTTGTTGAAAACACAGTCGAGCCTGCAAACGAAAGGGTTACAAGAAGTGGTCGAAGAATAACTAGACAAGCAAATGAGAGTTCACTAATAGATGAGAACCCTTCAGGTTCAGGTGATATTACAAGTGTAAGAGGTCGGAAGAGAGGTAGAAATAATATTTTATCGTATTTTGGTACACCACGCAGAGGCAGAGGAAACAGAAGTCCTAGGGTGGCTAGAGGACGTGGTAGACGTGGTAGAGGTACTCAAAACATAGCGACACAAGAAAATATATACCCAACTTACAGTATTGGTAATTTTGATGTATATCCTGATATGTGTTACAACCAAGAGTTATTTTCAGCAAAACCTAACGAAGTTGAGTTAATAGAAGACAATTCAATAGAGGATGATAATGAAGAACTCTCTGTCAAAGTTTACTGGCAAAGTTCAAAAGTATTTCGTTTCAAAATAAGAAGATATCAAAAATTAACACAAGTTTTTAAATATTTTGCTGAAAAAGATAATATTGATGATTGTAAATTATTATTAATGTACAAAGATAAGATAATTAAAGCTGATGATACACCGGATACAATAAATTATAATATAGCTGAATTTATTGATGGTGGAATTGTTAATAGTGATGTAACTGGTTTAGTGAAACAGAATTCAAATACCGAGTTAAGCAATGGGTTTAAGATTAAATTTCAATGTCAAATATTGAAGAAACCTATTGAATTGGTAGTTAAACAAGAGGAAAAACTTGCAACAGCAATGACACTATGCGCAGAACACTTAGAACAATCCTTGGAGAAACTAAAATTCTATTTTGATGGTGATTTAATATCAAGTAGGTATTTATTAATTTAACATGTTTATTATTCTCTGTCCGAATGGACGGTGAATGGTCCGTCAAAAATGCAAGTTGTGTGGGTACAACTTGCATTTTTGACGGACATTTCATCGCCAGGCTGCAGTAAAAGCCAGCTAAGGGATATTGTACACAGATAACATCCTCTGTGAGAGATGGAAAACTGGAAAATAGATCCTAGATTATTTTGTTGTTTAAACAATACAACAAACGCCTAGCTAAAACGCCTGGTGGGCACAGCACGGTAGACAATAATCCCTCCCAAAGTGGAGGAGGCCCGTGCCCAACAGTGGGACGTAAATGGGCTGGAGAGGGAAGTATTTTTTGTCTCTCTATACAACAAAATGGTCCTTATGATTTATTTCATTGTAGTTATGACTTCATTTCTTACTTTGTCTTTTAAAGTCAAAGGACTTTCTCTGACTTATAAACCATGGAAATGTGTCACTGGACATATAACTCACAGTTCTGCAACATTCATCTTAAAAATTGCTAAACGACTCCATTGACAGATCGCAATTACATGAGGAAAAAATTTTCAGTTACATTTAGTAATTTTTTTTTGTTTAGGTAAAAGGACACCACAAGAGCTGGGCTTGGAGAATGGTGATTGTATAGATGTTAAGCTTATTAGCTGATAAAATTAAATATAAAATTATTGTTTTTATGTAACATTTCGTTTTATTTTATTTTTCATGTTTTATGTTTGTTATATCAGTATTCTGGTACCCATAACACAAGTATAATAAGCTTAGCTTGGGACCAGAGGACGTTGTGTTAAATGATCATGAATATTTATTTATGTTTACTATCCACTGCAGTGGCACCGTTTCCCGGTTGCCCTAGGAACGTGACATGGAGCCGAGAATAGGTCGATTTCAGGACCGAAATGCGCGCTAAATAAGCCTATGCCGAGTATTTTTATCCTATTTTAACTTGCGGTAATTCCTACGGAAGAAAACGAGCTAGATATAGAGGCGCAATACATCGACTTTGTCAAATGCTTTTTCATTGAAAAGTCATTGTTCGTGTCAGTCTGTGACCGCGCCACTGCAGTGGCTATCCCTAGTGTTTTAGTTTTACCGTATACTAAAAACCGACTGACGCCGTAACGCGTTACGTAACGTAGCGGTTTATTCTGTCATATGTTGTCACTTAAAATAGAGCCAAATGTTGGTATTCATAGCAAAGTGTAACGCTTATTTTCAGATCAGATGATATTAAAACCTTGAACATTTATTAAATCGAAAGGTAAACGACCTTATCCACTTTACAGACAGGAAAAGAAAAGCGCAATATTTCTTTGATCAAAGACAATAATGATTGTAGACTTGATGGACTATAAAACACATTATGATTATGTTCTATGTGACGCAGTGAAAATGACTCCGTGTTCGATTTCTAGGTCATGCAAATTATCTTTATACACAGAGCTGCTATCTGTCAGGGTTTCTCCAGACCAGCCCTAGTTTAAACAGCATCCGGCGGGAACAATGCTAATTACTTACTATAAGCAAATATATATACTTAATATATTCACTTAAATTTGGGACAATTTCAATTTTTGTCCCAAATATCCAGGATTTTTTCCTGTTTATCCGGCTTAGGTGGTAGGACTTATGATAGTTGGGGAAGAAAGGTTCTAGAGTGGCGGTTCTAACAAGGTGGAGCGACGAAATCATTAAGGACACGGGGAGCCGTTGGACGCAAGCGGCCTATGTCCAACAATGGACGAAGAAAGACTGATGGATGGATCCGGCTTCGGCAATTTGGGTGATTGCTACTTTATTTAAACGAAGTTAACCTAAAACGTTAATGTTTAGTCGCCTTGAGAGACTTGCCATTAAGCACCGCATTAGACAGCCCGAAGCTAAGGGAGCGGTAACATTCGTGAGCCGAAAACAATCATTACGCTTTTGTTTGTCTATCTCCAGCCCATTTACGTCCCACTGTTGGGCACGGGCCTCCTTCACTTTGGGAGGGATTATAGTCTACTGTGTCGCGCTGACCAAGCGTGTTGGCATAGGGTATCGCCTTTTCCATCTCTCACAGAGGATGTTTTCTGTACAATATCCCCTACCTGGCTTCTTAAGCACCCTGGGAAGGGAATGGGATGGTGACACTTATATTCTTAATCCGTTAACACACGGACTGACTGTAAGAGTTAATTTACTTTACTTATTATAAAACAAAGTTGTTATTTTTGTATGTAGGTATGTTCTTATGTGAGCTTATATCTATAAAACTCCGCAACGGATTTTGATGCGGCTTTTTTAATACATGGAATGGTTCAAGAGGACGGCTTTTTTGCATAATTTACTACGGGTTGGAGTCTAAATTCCACGCGTACGAAGTTGCGGGCATGACGCATAAATTGATGTCCCATTAGTTGTTAATACAATGCAATCGTTATCAAATAAAATATTATCTAAATAAATCAGTATTTTGCATTAATAGTTATTATGAATAATACCTATATTAATACCTAAGTGTATTGTCTATAATCTAGATCAATAACTCTAGATATTAACAATCAGATATTATTTATTGTCCATTTTATACGTCTGCATTATGTATTTCTAGGAAGTCTGGGTTGTTACAAGGGCGTTTGCTTTTATATGCAGCGTTAAGGGCTTCAGATTTCTTAGAAAGAACTATAATTTTGCTGATTATATTTATAAATAAAAACCATATAATTGTTACACTCCCTTTTCCTGTGCCCTTTTCAAGATTATTAAGACAAGTCTTTTGTATATTTCGGTCGTGCAAGATTGCTATTCAAATTTAGTTTTTGTTCTTTGATAACTTCCTTTCATTTTAGGGAATTTTGACGGCGCGGCGTTAATTATATATGTAGTACCTAATCAATTATATTAAAAATTTAATATAATAAAAAATATTTCTTTACTAATTACAAAACAAAGCCTGTTATTTTTGTATGTATAATATGTGAGCTTATATTTCAAAACTACGCAATAGAGTTTGATGCGTTTTTTTTAATAAATAGTGTTGAACCTAGGAAGATGTTTTTTTGTGTAATCTATCAGTACGAAGTTGCGGACAACAGCTGGTCGATATATAAGTACTTACTATTTTCTGAATTTAGGTGTTGCGTTGGTACCCCCAAATTACTGTCCCTGATTAGACCCTTAAGACCCCTGTAATGTATGTAGCCCAAAATAAAATGTAAGCATTTATTATCTTTATGTTCCAATGTTAATAATTTACTTATTTCTAAAACTAAAGAACACGTTTGAAAATCCAAAATATTTTTTTATATTATTGCGTAGTGATCGGTCCAATATGTGTGCAAAATTTGAGATCAATTTGACTACTGTAAATGGGTTGAAATCACTTTCAAAGATTCCGCTACATAGATTAAATACATGGATAGATACATACAGAACTAATATAAGCGTGTTAAAGTAACGGTTGTCTTTAATGAATATGTTTGAACCTAGAACTTTAGCTATGCTTATAGACACAAAGTAACGCGTAATCAACTAGATAATAGAAATAGTTATGATTATAATTAATTATATAATCAACAACGGAAATATAATCTTAGTGACGTAGTGTTGACCGAACAGTATTAAAAGATAAATCGGGTTTTATCAATATTACGGCCTAGGGACTAGCGGTAAAGGGCCTATAATGTCCTCCAAAAGAGTCAGGTATACTTCTACAACTGTCTTACATGTACGTTATAGATGTATGCTTGTATGAGTATTAATGAATTAAGTGAACACATGCAAGTATGTTAAAATCCTAGCAAATGATGCTCTATCGTCTCCTGTCCCATTAAAAAGTTGAGACTTTATGCAATTGTATTTGCTAAAAAGATTTTAACCTTAATATTTATAGCAATGTTTAGGTTTTAATCACAATTCAATAATATGATTAACTTCGCGTATATCTAAGTACATATAAGTATACAGAACGAACGATTAATTTGATATCTTTATATATAAAATTCACGTGTCACAGTGTTAGTTACCGTATTCCTCCGAAACGGCTTGACCGATTTTTATGAAATTTTACATGGGTATTTAGTAGGTCTGAGAATCGGCCAACATCTATTTTTCAAACTTTTTATTTTAGTATGGCAAAACAACGTTTGCCGGGACAGCTAGTTAAAATCTTAAATCAAGAACCGATAAGCCCTTATTGGGATCTTCCAGATAAAAAATCTATTGAATTTGGTTTTCTTTTCAAGATTAAGAAGCGGGCAAATTACCTTTGCCCCATAGACACTACCTCTTGAAATATCAACGGCTTCGTGGTCGAGTGGTTTATGTAACGGACTGCCGTTGACGAGGTCGCGGGTTCGATTCCCACTCGGAACAATCATATGTGTGATATTTATAATTGTCATACAAATGTTTATACTGCGTATAGGTGTTTTCTATGTATTTATTTACAAAAGAAAAATAGTTTATGTAGTATATTCGTATTCTGGTACCCATAACACAAGCATATAAGCTTGGGACCAGAGGGCGTTGTGTGAAATGTTTATGAATGAATATAATATATTAATCCAAGTTCACTTCGAGTACCTATTTATTTTTTCTCGCAAATAATATAATTTATCCGCTTACGTAGATAGTCCAATATCGTTTGAATAGCTTATCCAGTTTTGTGGAATTATAGCCAATGGAATAACTAGTCTAGGCTTGTCTATCTTATTATCTTTGTACGTTTATCTTCTATGATTGTTTTAATTAAATCAGAAATTACGCAATAATTAACACAATTAGGTATGTCTAAGAGACTACTGTAAATTATTTGGATAGGATACTGCGTAACTTTAAAAAGCTGCGGGCGAATTCCAACGAGGTTGATTACTTTTGGTTCCTATGTATACATACATTAATTAGCCTTTCTCTAATCACTGCTAAACATAAGTCTCCGCCATAGAACGCCACAACACGCAGTCAAGTGCATCCAGTTAACGTATATTGGAGAAAAACCGATGGATTATACGGGCATAGTTCTGCAAGACTATCACTACGCACTCCACCAGGGCCATCAACGACTTAATATAGACAGCTCTCAAGGTGTTGTGAAAGGCTCTTTGTGACTAAACCATTCGTAGATAGAATTATTGGGATTATTTCTATGGATAACATCCTCCAGAAGTCGGTAACCTGTGGGCCAGGCTGAGGCGCCAGGTTCAGATATTTAGTTTTATCTGCTTCAGCTATCATTCGGTTCTTTTTATAGAGATATTTACCATAAATGCCCGAAATATTTTATTTGTGGCTAGCTTCGGTAACTGATGGCTATGTTGTGCAGTTGCTTGATTGACAGGAAAAGTAAAATTGTAAACTTGGGAGTATTTAAAATCCCAGAGCATGACAGTTGCCGTATAAAAGTTCTTCTTCCAAGGCAAGGCAAAGGATTTTACGCTTATGTTTCGCTTCAGAATTTTTCCTGCTTAGATAAGTTACTTACCTATGGTTGTTTCTTCCGCAGAAATATTTTTTGTTCAAGTGTTTTAGCTATGGCATATTATAATTTCCAAATCTAGTTACCTACTTATTATTTATTTAATATTAATATAATTCAAATTTTTTATTTTTATTGAACTAAACTGGTTATGATTTTTTTTTCACTCAATTTCCATTAATAAAAAATGTTACCGTTATTTTTTCTAATGTTGTCACTTTCAAAAATAAAAAAAATTACTTACCGATCATTTTGTTTTTCTTTTCTTCTCAAATTTACTCAAATACAAACACAGGAGAGTTTTCACTACAAAAGCTGTTATGTGGACAGTATATTAAGCAGTCAAATGCTGCGTTCGTCTGTCTAATTGTCATAAACAATCAATTACTTTTATAGATTTATCTACATTTAACATTAAAAATTCTATTTTCTATCTTAAAAGTAAAAAACACACAAAAATATACTTTAACATAATGAAAATTGAAGTCAATATAAACATTGTGAATGCTTTTCATATCTTTGTAAAGATTACAATCTTTTAGTAAGGAATTAATAAAATTATCGATAAATATAGCAATAATAGAGTTATTTGATAAAATGTCATCGGCACTAATTGTTACATTAATGTTTATGGCTATGATTTTCTAGGTTAATCTACAAATTCCTTTGATATAATAAAAAAAAATTGTAAGATCTAAGCTATTTAGAGCTGACAATGTAAAAAGTTATTCCCTGTCTCGTCGGTTTGTTTATGATAAAGTTAATAACTACCCGCTCGACGTACTTTCGTGGGGCTGTCACCAATAAACATCTTACTCTCTCTCTATCCCAGTGTTGGGCACAGACCTCCTCCACTTTGGGATAGTGATGACCTGCTATGCCGCAGTGACCAGGCGTGTTTACATCCCAGGATCGCTTGATTAATATTCTTCGCTTGATAATCCCGTCAAATTAATGAACAAAGAGCAAAATATTACCAGTGAAGAGTTGCTACATCACGCGCTGGCTGCAGCTCAGGGTCATGGCTCTGACCTAAAGCCCAAAGAGGGCCCTAAATAGGCCGTTGCAGCGTCATATACATAGATACAAGAGAAACGAATACACGTAAACACGTTTTTCTAGTATCCTTGTGGTGACGAATTAAGAATAGGTACAAACACAACTACCCCATTTCCTTCTCAAGGTGCCTTAGAGGTAAGACCTTAGAGAATACTAGCGCAGTAGCTTTTGTACGCGACCAAGGGCGTATTTACCCTAAGGCCATAGACGGCATGGCCTGGGGCGGTAGCCTGCGAGAGGCCGCGTAAACCTTCACTTTTACTGTCCTGTTCTTTCGTCGATCACTGCTGATAAGTGAAGTGTGAGCTTTATTGAAGTTTTAAAGCTTTACGCAAGCCGGCATTCCTTGATATAATCTTAGAGCGTAAAGTATTAAATCTAAAATAACAAAAAATAAAAGATTATGGAAAATATTTGTAAATATACTTAAATGTTCAAATTTGTATTTTATATAACTAGGTAAGACACTTTTATTTTTCATCATTTTTGTATTTTGGAACCATTAGCCCACATATTAGTATTAAACTTTGCTTTAGTTATTTTTTTCCTGTAAACTGACTGACTTACAAATAAATTATCTAACAGTTTGTTCGGCACATTTTAAAATTTCCGCCCCTGAGGTTTCTCTCTAGCCATATAAGTGGATAAGTGGATTTACATATCTATGTGTGCGTTATATAGTATCTTTGTATCTATCTCTGGCACCTACAGGCTATACGTCATAAAAAACGTAATTATTCTATGGAGTCGATTTAGCCAGGGTAAAGTTACTTTGTCCTCAATTTTTAACGTCAACCCACCATCTGGTACATCTGTGGTTATGATTATACCTACTATAAAGTTAGAGAAAGTTAGGACTATTGTGAAATTAATTAATTATTAACAGTTTCAGGAAACGTGATAATACATGAACAAACTTAGATAAAGATAGGTATCGTGTAGAAAACATTGTGAGTAATTTGTATTTTACGCACTTGTACCTTATCACTGAATGGAGGTGAACTTTAAGAGGAAAATAAATATATGTTTACTAATAAATAGAATAACAATAGTATGTCTAGAACGCAAAAATAAAGATAGTGATTAGGTATTACTACTATGTAAGTAATAAAAAGTGCTTAAATATAACTTAATACCTAAACGTAAAATTTAAAAGTTGGCAGTTATTTATATGATAATTATGGGCCTACTTATTTTGCTCTTTTATTATGCGTATACTTACTAAGTAATCTGTACATTATAAAGCTGAAGAGTTTGTGTGTTTGTTTGAACGCATTAATCTCAGGAACTTCTGGTTCGAATTGAAAAATTATGTTTGTGTTGGATAATCCATTTATAGAGGGAAGGCTATATTTTATATTACATCACGCTCCGGCCAGTAGGAGTGAATTAGTGAAAAAGTTGTAAAAACGGGGAAAATTTTCAAGATACCACGCATACGGAGTATTACGGAGTCGCGGGCATTAGCCCTCCTCGATAAATGCACTACCCAAACCCAACAATAAAAAATAATTTTAAATCGAACCAGCGTGCGGTTCCTGAGATTAGCGCGATAAAACAAACAAACAAACTCGTCTGCTTTATAATATTAGCATAGATAATTTTTTTAACAAATCACAAAAGTAGGTACGTAAATTTTATTTATTGAACCCTCATAGTTAACTCTCGGACAAACATGGGTAGCGGTATCTATAGGCTAACTTCCATTATGATAAAGTCTTATTAGCAGATTAGCTATCAAATATATTATGCGTGTTCATCATACACATACTTACACACCGTCACGCTTTTCCCAGGGCAAGCAGAGACTAACGGTCTTATTCATAATGACTTATCGGAGGTTTAAAAGTTCGCTAAAATAGGTTCGCGAAGATTGTCAAAACTTGTTATTTATAGTCTTTTTACGCTAAAACGTTTAATATCTCTGCGATAAAATCTCCGTTTAAACCTCCGATAAGTCATTAGGAAAAAGACCATTACTCTCTACTTTCCCTGGGAAAAGCGTGACGGTGTGTATGTAATTATGTATGTGTATGATGAACACGAATAATCTAATATATAAAATTCACGTGTCACAGTGTTAGTTACCGTACTCCTCCGAAACGGCTTGACCAATTTTTATGAAATTTTACATGCGTATTCAGTAGGTCTGAGAATCGGCCAACATCTATTTTTCAAACCTTTTTTTTTAGTATGGCAAGACAACGTTTGCCGGGTCAGCTAGTATATTTGTATATTTGATAGCTAATCTGCAAAAATATTAATGTATTTAATAAGATTAATATCTAAATATACATAAAGCGTTATAATTGTATTGGATTAGCTATTTCCCGTCAAGTTCAAAGAAATAACTTTGTTATCTAAGTTGTTTATCGTTTTATTGCTATTGGTTATCGTTTGATAGGAAATATTCGCAATTTATAAATTGACCAATGTTTAAATGCTATCCCGCATACCTACAGGGCATAAGCCCTTTATCAAATCAATACGTCATAATTTATGTAAGTTAAAACTCTTTAGAAACACGTATCTACCTACAATATACTTACGATACTTTGTCCGTGTGGTGACGGGTTAGGAATACAAGTGTCACCACCCCATTTCCTTTCCAAGTAGCTGTAAAAGCCAGCTAAGGGATATTAAATAGATAACATCCTCTGTGAAGTGGAAACCTCGAAAATAAACTTCGTGCCAACACGTCTGGTCAGCGTGGCATCGTAATAAAAAAACCTCTTAAAGTGGAGGAGGCCCGTGCCCAACAGTGGGACGTTGATGGGCTGGAGAGAGAGAGAGAAATACAATTTACTTAGAATTTCATTTCCTTTAAAAAAATGAAGTGTATAAGCGCCTGTATAAGTTTTTATGACGTGCGTATACCGTTTTAGAGAAGCATGGGTGATCGGGCTCCTCTAACCACAAAATGGAGAATTCTCCGACCAGGCTAGGTGTTCAGCACTGGCCAGGGCTTTCGCCCCGCTGTTGTATGTTCAGATGTTGTAGCTATCTTAACTCGTATGCAAATCTTGCTTTCGCGATATAGAATTCATTGTGACGTCATATTTTGACATTTAACGCCATCTGTTGTTATTGTGCTGTACTATGTAGTGACAGGCTATTGGTCACTAAGTGTCGCTACACCGTAAAAAAATCGACACCATAAAGTTAGTTGCTAACGTACCTATCTAGATTCTTGCGCGCAGTTACTCTGATATCGGTTACAAACACAGTCTAAAAATAAAAAAACACGCTTTATTTAATCGAATTATTGTATTGTCATCGGTCTTTGACAGGTGTGCAAAATTTGAATAGAATCTGACCGTTTAAAGTGGGTCAAAATAGCGTCCAAAGGAGTCGGTTACAAACAAACAAACATACAAACAAACATACAAGTGAAGCTAATATAAAGCGTGTAAAAATAAAGTAAAACATCTTATGGGCGTAGGTATTTTTCTCCATTTTCTCCCAAAACGGTGAAATTCCAAACCTAAGAAACTAAATTATAGAGGAAAAAATGATAACCATGAGCGGGACATGAACCCATGCCCTCGGAATACCGTTCCGTTGTTCTCCCATCTGAGCTATCATGGTTCCCGCACATGTTTACCAAATCTTACACTACAAATTTCTCAATGTGAGGTGATGTGAGTTAAACATCTCATCGATGTTTTTATACAACGCCATCTATTTATATGCTCCAACTCGATCATTCACTATATTTAGTTTACCTATTATGTAAAAGCATAGCAAGTAAATTGCAATAATTCATAAATTAATGTAGTCCAAACCTAATTTCTTAGTTTTCTTCTCACCACAGTAACAAGCCTGCTCGGCTTTGGGAGGATAAAATCTCCGTTTAAACCTCCGATAAGTCATTATGAATAAGACCATTATCTTTAGTGAGACCAATAACACAATAAAAAATTTACGTTTTCTGTCATCTGAATTAGGTTAGTACCTGTATCTCAGAAGACAGAATATTGCCGAAATGCAACGTTTTCCCAACGTATAACAGTTAGAGATATCTATTAAACAAAAGTAATCCATTTTTACATCATTACCTTAAAACCTTCCTGACTATACCCCCGCCGTGCGACCTCACCCGCCCTCACAAGGCGGACCACGGGTACCGCGTACGTTTCTCCGTGGCCCGCAGGCGGCAGCCCCATCGGGCACCCTCGCACCCGTGCGACGCCCGGACGCACCTGACTATACCACGCTAACCAGACATGTCAACATAGCCTTCGAGTTTTCCTTCTATCATTGATAAAATATATTACATCCCTAAGCTATTGCAGCTCCTTGGAGAAAATGGGGTGGAGACATTTATATTCTTAACTAGCTGTTGTCCGCAACTCCGTACGCGTGGTTTTAGATAAAAATCCGTATTAGCAACATTTTTCACTACTGCTTACCTCTTATTGGTCGCAGCGTAATATTATATCTATACTAATATTATAAAGCGAAAGAGTTTGTTTGTTTAAACGCGGTAATCTCAGGATCCTCTGGTCAGATTTGAAAAATTCTTTCAGTGTTGGATAGTACATTTATCGAGGAAGGCTATATAACATCACGCTGCAACGAATAGAAGCGACGCATCAGTGTAAAATGTTGCAAGAAACGGGGAAAATAGTTACGCGCGCGAGCTTTAAATGAAAACGCTGCCTTATCCATGTGAGTTACAACAAAGTAATGTATGGAGAAATTGTTTGTTACCTATAGATCTTTAAAAAAGTCCGCGAGGCCATATGTCTATATGGTCAGCGTATGGTCGTTGCCCTGCTCATATTACGACGTATCGGTGCTGAATTGGTTTTTATAGGCATCGGCGTCGGCGACGGCGTATGGTCGTTACGCTGCTCAAATCGACGACGTACTCGTACGTATAGTGGGTGATTAGAGGCGTCGGCTTTGATTTGCACACCATGTGCAATTCGACCCAACTTGAAAGACAGGATAGCTTACATTTCAATTTATAGTTAGTCGCAATATTATTATTATTATTGCAAATTATTTGTCTACCCCTGACATTTATATGGCAAAACAATGTTTGTCGGGTCAGCTATTTCTTATATATTACTAGCTGTGCCCACGACTCCGTCCGCGTGGATCGATGTTTTTTCGATCGACGCAATCTTTTTTTTTATTCTTCTTTTACCCGCTAGATGGCGTTGCAAGTAACCAAATCGAGAAATTTCGTATTATGTAAATATCTTTTGATTGAGTGAACCGATTGCGATGAAACAAAGACTAAGTAATACCTTGAGTTATGTACAATTTTTACATTATAACATTTATATTTATAAGTGTTGTACATTTTACGTGATGCGTGCACAGACAAACATCTAAACAGACAAAAATTTCAAAAACGCTGGAAATGGGTTCTGTTAATTGTCCATTAACCAACTATTTTTTTTTTTTAATATATTCTATGTACAATTTTTTTTTCTACAGATTTATTACATACTATAGTCATCAACCACACGAATAAAGGTATTAAAATAAAACAACAATCTCATTAAATACTTTAATATTCTAACTTTGATTATACCTTATAACTAAATATTAAAATTTGATCGCTACATAAACTTACGTCTAAAAACATAAAAAACTGCCTCGATTTTTTATACCTAAGAAAAAAATTTTAATACCGATTTCCAAACGCTTTCTATAACAATTTTTCCAAATAATTTATTATATTTTACAATGCTTAAAAACATCTTATAAGTTATACTTCTTTCGACGTCATAGGGCAAAATATTGAGAGTATTTTTTTACGATACACGCACAATTTTATAATTAAAGTTAGCTATTACATTTATTATTTTATCCCGCCAAAGGAGTAGAACTTTTAACGTGCGAATAAGTACACACATTATTAAATTACATTTTATTAGCTACCTACAGTTAAATTTATTGCCGAAAAGTCGAAAATTATTATAAAAAGACAAAAAATTACACGATAGCTGAATTGGTAAGTAACCAACAAAGCTATCGTGGATTTATACATGTTAAAAACATTTTTAAAAGATTTCTTTTTACGGATTTAGAGACGTATATTTTTATCTTTACGTGCATTTAAATCCGTAGTAAGTGGTTTTATTTGAATATATCGCGCAAGTCTAAGAGAAACATAACTTTTTGTCTTTATTCAATGAAAAGCAGTGTTTACCTAAAATAACTAAATAAAATGAAGAAGTTTATTGATATTTTAAACACACTTATTAGTTTAGTTCGTACTGATGTAATTTAATAACACATTAATACAAACTCTACGTGCACAACTTAACTAAAAATGAAAATTTATATTGTCAATCAGAACTTTTTTATTAGAAAATCTGTATCAGTATAATAATATGTATGTATATGTATCAGGAGTGTCGTCGATTCCATCGAGTTTGGTCGATCACTCGCAAGTTCCATGAGGGGATGCATTCAATGCCAAATGTTTCTAGTACTTGATACAGGAATCTTCGAGTAGGGAGACGTTCAGCGTGACCACTTTTAGTAGTTTTCTACTATTTTGGTAGATTTTGAGCATGGATTTTTAATTTTAATTCCCCTGGACAAAGTTTTGTAACCCATTAAATAAATATTCATGTATGTTGCTGGAATGCACGGCGGTATAAAAGCACATTGCGTAAACGTCCCCCTTCTTATATAAGAAATAGGTCATCACTCAATTTTAAAATAAAAGTAGATCTCTGCACAAAAGTTGGCCACACCTGTTATGGACTAACGATTTTATTGAATGTGCACATAGCCAACAAATCAAAATACACCGTAGTTGTTAACACGCTTTTATTAAATAAAACTACCTTTTACGGATTTAGACGCGTATATTTGTTTTAAATTTTGGCCCGACGTTTCGGAGACTTTGCAGTCACCATGGTCACGGATTTTATTAGTTCAGTAGGCGGGTTCTCGGGTTCGATCTATCAACGTTTTAATCTATGTAACGGAATTTTCGAGTGTTTTTTTTTTACCTACTTACATAATCCAAACTAATTTATAAATGCGAAAACGAGCTGATGACACTATAAAAATTTTGACGAGCTTAAGTGTTAATGTGTGAAACGAAACTATAGCGCGATTAAAAATAAAACAACGCCATCTATCGAGTGGTATAATAAACTTCTGTTGTTTGATTTCTAAATTTCACGCGAGCGAAGTCACGGGCTACAGCTACTAACACAATAAAATCAATAAACTTCTCCATTAAAAACACGAAACACTATTCTTATTAGCTTATATTTCTTATTCTTAATTCTAATACAAAATAATATAGCTCTTTAAAATATAACAAAAACATATAAAAAATTTACTTTCAGAAGCTGACTGACTGACATAACTCACTCACAGTTAAAGGGCGTCACAAACAGCATATTAATACAACGTGTTGCATAAAGGTGTAGTCATATTTTAAGGTTGCATTGGATAGGACTTAAATATGAGTCGTATAGAATCAAAGTTGGCATTCTGTACTTGGTATGAATTTTGGCAATTCAATAAAAACGTTTTATGAAGTCTGTTTTGAAAATAGTTTTATGATCGTAGTTAAATTAGTAGGAGAATGGTAATATTAAATAAATAATAACATAGGATGTGGTATTTATTAGAGAATAGTAGCCATAAATTAGATAATAATTTCCCAGAATGCCGGTTTTGATGCTAAAAATTTATGATTTGATTTTTATTTTAATTTTCTTTGATTCTATACGACTCATATTATAAATATTACAGTTACACATGGAAAAATACAGTTGGTAAAGTTTTTTCTTGTTTATTGCCTACTATTAAATAACTACCAGGAGCGCATCAATTATGAGATGTTTACGGTTTATTGAATGCGATTGAACCTTACGATAAAAGATGACCTCATAGTAGTGTTGTATTTAAAGAAGATCGATTAATTTAATAAATTATTTAAACTTTTATAAACACATAAAAGTCATAATATAACTAGTATTTGTAATTTCATCCATGCCTAGTGCCTAGTCACCGGCCATGTGTAACGATGGTCAAATATGACTACACCTTTCTGAAACACGTTGTATATATAGTGAGAAAGACAGATATATATACTGACATGTATCTATACTTATCACGTCACCGACAGATATATCATCTGTCTCTGTCTCGCCTTATTTCTATACATATAGATTTTTCTCTCGCTATGTAAATTATATGCCGTTTGTAACACCCTTATAACTACTAGCGCTAGGATTATGAAAATTTATATGATGGTTCCTAACCACAGATAACATCCATAAGGCATTACGAGATTATTAACACGCTTTTATAAGTTCGGTATGTATCTATCAATGTATTAATGTATGTAACGGAATCTTTGAAAGTGATTTTCACCCTTTTGCAGTAGTCGGATTGATCTGAAATTTTGCACACATAATAAGTACTGATGATTGATTCCTTTACATATATTAATACATTGATAGATATATTCCGAACTAATATAAGAGTGTTAATATAAGTAATTCTAACACTAAAATGTATGAAAATCGGTGTTTAGGCGGACGAAACGCGTTCATAACCAATTTACCATTATCATAAGTTACAATAAAGAGAAAAAATGACAAGATTATTAATACAAAAATAACTTACAGACAAAAATACAGTAAAATAAAATATGAATATAAAAAACAATGTTAATTATTGTGAAACACAATATTAATAATTGGATAGTGAGTATTAGAAATATTTTTATGTACTAAGAACACAAATAGTCTATAATAGTCTAAATAATTAAATCAAAATAGAAAAAATCATAACCACATGTGAAAATAGTCAGAAAATCGTAAATTTCAAAAGAATTTTGAATGTCGTTATTTTTGTAAATATGTCCCTATGTGAGCTTATATTTTTAAAAGTACACAACGGATTTTAACTCGGTTTTTTTATAGATAGCGTAGTTCAAGATGTCTTTTTTGTATAATTTATTAGAGTTTAGTTTTAAATTCCACGTTAGAAGTTGTAGGCATCAACTAGTAGATAAATAAAATAATGATAATGAAAAAAATCATCTATGGAGTTTCTTGTTTGTTCTCCATAGGATTCGCGTTTGGAACAGACACCTAACTTCTGACGTTTCAAAAGAGCTTGTAAAACATGCCAACTTTAAATAAAAATATTTTGACTTTGAATAATAAATAACGGTATAGGTACGGTGTAAAACCCTTCGTGTGCGAGTCCGACCCGTTCTTGACTGATTTTATAAACTATAAAAATAATTTCATAATACTCACAATGCAACTAACTTTTAAATTATATAGCACCTCCTTAGATTAAATAATATACAAAGATAAACAGATATACCAGGGGTTCAAGTCTGCTATTCACAAGAAGGTTATAAATAGGGAGTATCAACTCGGGAACATAGATTTGTTCCAAGGCAGGGCCGCCCCGTTTATGGTTTAAAAGTAAAATAGTAGCCTTGCTTTCTCTTTTACTCCAGATCAAAAAGAAAGAGCTAGAAAGGCTACTAAATAGGAAAGAAAGAAAGAAAGAAAACGTTTATTGCTGCAGTAACAGAATATACAATTACAATATACATGATATGAGTACGTAAATACAAATAATAATGTATAATAGTGTCGGGACAGCAGCAATGGGTGCCCATTTCAGCATAATATGTCAAGTCTATAGGATTTGACGCTGGTTTTCAAATGGGCCCCTTGAGTGATGTCGCGGATACCCAACAAGCGATCACTTAAATAATCAGCACTAGTTTATTGAAAATCATTAGACAAAATTTAATCCCAGGTCTAAACTTATTCAACTAAACTAATTTTATAACAGACAAAAATATTTATGAGTTGTTTTAGAGTCACTCTAAACGTATATTCGTATTTCAGCTGTTAAAAATAAAAAATATCTAAAAAATAAATATTGACAATAACTAGCAATAAAATTTCGTAAAAAATGTAAGTATGTAATTAGATTTAAATAAACTGTTAACGATAATGGTAAAAAGTATTTATATAATTAGTTGTTAAAGATTTAAAAGGCCTTATAATAATATACTACTTATTAAATAGGCTCTTTGTCATTTATTTTTCTTAATGTGTTCAACAAAAAAAAGGCACCGGACCGGATTCGTTGTACCGAGTGTTACGTCTAGATCTTATTCTGTGGTCTAGATCTATGTCGTAAGTCTATGGCTATTCAATGTTGTCACAATGACAGTTTAATAACAACAATATGGCGCCATATTGGTATCATTTGTGACCATGGAGACTAGAAGTAAGGAGGAATATCTTGTATGGGGGATCAGTCCTAAAAGTGTCCACTTGTAAACAGCAAATAACACTCACCGAAATAGCGCTAGTGTAGCAAGTGGAAATGATATTAATGTAGCAGTTATAAGCAGAGTGAAGTGTGCTACTGTTGTGGTAATTCTTTAATACTATTTTCTATTTGCTATTTACAAATATTTGGGGTACTTAAAAACACCGTATAATTATAATTAATATAAATTTATTTCATAGTCATGTTTGTCTATATAATATAATAATTTAAAAAACTGCTCTGTAACAAAGCGTAAGTTTTTCTTTCCTTTCTAATAATTTGTGGCGCTCTTTTTAAAATTCTTCCACTTACTACTATGGCGCTACCTTAATTTGCTGCCTTTCAGCGGACACTTTTTAATATACTGAGATATTCCTCCTTACTTCTAGTCTCCATGTTTGTGACAAACAATTAACGGTAGACTACCAAACTTGATAAAATTCGTTATTATGCTATCAACAAATTTATTTATTTTATTTATTTTATTTATTTTTTTGGTCGCGGGTTCGATTCCCGCTTGGGACAATAATTTGTGTTATCCATAAATGTCATACAAATGTTTGTACTACGTCTGGGTGTTTCTATGTATTTTATGTATGTATTTACAAAAGAAAAGTAGTTTATGTATTATATCCGTATTCTGGTACCCATAACACAAGCATAATAAGCTTAGCTTGGGACCAGAGGACGTTGTGTGAAATGTCCGTGAATATTTTTTATTTATTTATTAATTAAATCTTTATGCACATAAGACGTACAATGGCGGACTTAATGCCTTAGGCATTATCTATCAGCCAACCAAAGTTAGTGCAGAGATAAACAGTGTGGGTGATAAAATGAAGAGAAGAACAAATTCAATAACTGATTGCTTAGTGGCGAATTTCATCAAGTTTGGTAGTCTACTGTTACTTTTTTGTGGTTATAATGGTCATTGAACTATGATTGTGACAACATTCAATAGCAGACTTGGCCCCCTGATAGTTTATTGCCGTTCAATCTGTAGACGCGAAAACGTGGATGACGTTTCATATGACGTATATACGCCTGTATCATAGACACACTTAAATACATTTTCACGCACACATAGATATGTAAGTGACTTCAAGCCAACTGAGTGATGTAGCCATAGACACACCATGTGGTATATCTGTTACTTTAGACCACAACAAGTTTTAGACATGAAGTTTAAGAAAATGTTGACTACATTAAGTAACTTAAAACAATTAAATTAATATGATAGTTACTATAAAGAATATTTAAAAATCTTAACATCTAGAATATAAAGTATAAAGGGCACCACAAACGGCATATTACAATATATTAATATAGGGAGAAAGAGACATATGTATATTGAAAAGAGACGAGACGCGAAAGAGACAGATATATATTATTATTAGCTGACCCGGCAAACGTTGTTTTGTCATAAGAATGTTAGTGATGGACAACCCTTATCACTTAGGGCTATAAAAAATAAATAAATAGTAAGTAAGATTCTCAGACCTACTGAATATGCATAAAAAATTTCATAAGAATCGGTCAAGCCGTTTCGGAGGAATATGGGACCGAACATTGTGACACGAGAATTTTACATATTAGATACCAAAATGTATCTATACTTATGACGTCACCGACATATATATATGTCTCTTTCTAGCTTAACTTTTTTTCTATATACGTCTGTCTCTTTCTCTCTATATTAATATACATTAATACACTCTTAAAACGATAGCAACGATTGTTTAGTTACATCAAATCAATATAATTACAAAAATCTAAGTAGACAATTGCCTTGAAAAATAAATATGGAGGGTAGATTAACTGTGAACTAAAATAAATTTCTGTCCACAGAATTAAAAGATCCATCTTGAAGACACTAAATTGTATTGCATGGTCTAATAAGATATCCTATTCTCAATTCAAGTGCCATAGTAGTTTTTGTAAACTACAAACGTCACTTATACAAGTTATAAAACAAGTATAACATTGGGAAGAGAAGTCTTGTTTTATTAGTCTGTTTCAATTCTGTGTATCAGACACACATGGATATTTATGTGAATTACGTAGCCATTAAGACACTATATGGTAAATTTGGAGTTAGTTTCTTTGTTTGTTTGAACGCGCTAATCTCAGAAACCACTGATTGGATTGAATAAATTCTTTAACTGTTCGATAGTACATTTATCGAGGAATAAAACATCACGCATACGAAGTCATTTAAATAAATAAACATAGAAATTCAGTTGTAAAGATATTTAAAAATAGAATAACAAAAATTCCTTACACCCTCCATAAAAAAAAATTCTGTCAAATTGTTTTTTTTTTAATCCGCGTACATAGGAAATATATGTCTATAGACTAAATAAAGGGCACGGATAAACAGTTTGCAAAAGATTTTTTTTTTTAAATATAATATACAAAAATGATTAAAAAAAAACAAATATTAAATCATAATCACAGTTATTTGATAATCAAATATCGACACTGGGTTTTTGAATTTTATTATTTTTACATATAATTAAGTTATTGTAGGTATACGACTAATTAAATTATTTTTATTTATTTATTTATACTTTATTGTACTCCAATAAAATTACATTAAATTTACATAAAAAAAAAGAAATATAATTGAAAGAACCCGTACAATGGGCGGCCTTATCGCTTAAAGCGATTTCTTCCAGGCAAACGTTGGATGAATCTAATATGACAGAACAAGCTGGTAATCTCTGGTGCACTTAGGTAATAAATACACGACATATTAATCTATATTAATATAATAAAGCTATGTTTTTAAAGATGTTATTTTAAGATTTTAAAGATGCTATTAAGATGTTATGTTTGAAGAGTTTATATGTTTGAAGGCGCTAATCTCAAGAACCGCTGGTCCGATTTGAAAAATTCTTTCAGTATTGGATGGTACATTTATCGAGGAAGGCTGTAGTCTGTATAACATCACGCTACGACCCATAGGAGCGAAGTATTTGAGAAAAATGTTGCAAAAAACGGGAAAAATTTTCGCGTACAACGGCTAGTATAGTCATATACCTACAAATTAATAAAAATCTATAACTATTCATAATAAATCTAATAGTATGCCAAATCTTTATTATTATAAATAAATTAAATCTATGTTTTTTAGAATATCATTTCCTAAACGTTATATAAAAAAAAACAATAAAAAAATAGCAACGATTTTTATGTAGTTTCATCATTTATTTATTATTTTAAAAATTGTAAGCCCCTTACAACCGTCGGGCATGTATGACCAGATGTATGAGTGTGGATGAAGCCAAGGAAGTATGTTTGGATCGTAGCAGATGGCGCTCTATAGTCTCTGCCTACACACATGAGAAAAAGGCATGATGTTATGATGATGATGATGAAAAATTTTATTACACTTCATGTTTTCCTAGAATTAAGTTAATACATAAATATCGTTGCTTATTTTATCAAACAATTTTTCATCTTACAATACTATAAAGAATATTCTGTAGGCAATTTGGAGAATTGCTAAGACTATTTTCCGAATAAAAAATTACTTTTGTGTCTGTTTGTCTATCTGTTTAAATGATTTCCTTTTTTTAGGGTTCCGTACCCAAAGGGTAAAAACGGGACCCTATTACTGAGACTTCGCTGTCCGTCCGTCCGTCCGTCTGTCACCAGGCTGTATCTCAAGAACGGTGATAGCTAGACAGTTGAAATTTTCACAGATGATGTATTTCTATTGCCGCTATAACAACAAATACTAAAAATAAAATAAAATAAATATTTAAGGGGGGCTCCCATACAAGAAACATGATTTTTACGGAAACGGTAATTCTTGCTCGATACTAATAACGTTGCCTTATGTTGCATAGATAATGGTACGGAACCCTTCGTGCGCGAGTCCGACTCGCACTTGACCATTTTTTTTTTCTTGTGGCAACCCATTGGCTATGGATTATTACCAGACTCAATGGCGATGTGATTTCTTCTTCTCCGTCGCTTCCTCTGTCTGAGGGTCGTGACCACCATGGTCAAAACTGTGCACCAAATCCCTCCAGGCCTCGCGGCTTTCAGCGTGTCTGATAGCAGCAGGGATGCCGATGTTCGTGGCCTGCTTGACGGTATCAGACCGTCTCATCGGTGATCTGCCTCGACTCCTCTTGCCTTCCACATGACCCACGACAATTAATTTTTCTAAATTGTCTGGATCTCGCCGAGCCACGTGTCCGAAGTACTTGAGGAGTCTCTGCATGGCGATCGTCGATGGCGAGTTCTGATTTTCAGCTCCGCAAGAATAGATTCATTAGTACGTCGGGCCGTCCAAGGAATCCTTAACATTCGGCGCCAACACCATTTTTCGAATGCATCTATTCTTGATCTTGTTCGGGCTTTGTATGTCCACGTTTCGGAGAGAAATATGGAGGAAATATGGAGAAGATAATGGTGTGATTTAGGCGAGATCATATAATTTTATATTAACCAAACTTAACTTTTTACATAATAAATCAAATTATAGTGGAAAAAATGAGAATACCGTTCCATTGCTCTCCCAACTGAGCTACCATGGCACTAATATAATTAATTATTTTTATACAATTCAAGAATCCATACTAATATCATAAAGCTGAAGAGTTTGTTTGTTTGTTTGAACGTGCTAATCTCAGGAACCACTGGGCCGATTTGAAAAATTCTTTCAGTATTGGATAGTACATTTATCGAGGAAGACTATAGGCTATATAACATCGGCATCATTCTCACACCCCTGATACAAGTATACAACTATGTATAATATTATTGAAAAAAAAATGAAAGGAAATTAAAATAAAAAATCCATGGAGTTTCTTGTCTGTTCTTCTCCATAGGATTCGCGTTTGGAACAGACATGTAGTTTCTGACGTTTCAAAAGAGCTTGTAAAACATGCCAACTTGAAAAAAAAATTTACTTTGACATCACGCTAAGACCAATAGGAGCGAAGTAGTAGTGAAAAATGTCGCATACAGGAAAAAAATTCTAAATTCCACGCGTACGAAGTCGCGGGCAACAGCTAGTAACATAATAAATGTAATCTCTTGTATTCGATTTCCAGCTTATTCCCCTTACTGCCTACAAAATACATATCTATATAAATAATAAATGTTATATACATAAATAACTTAATCGGGCGGTAAATAACTGAACAGTTTGTATTTCTCACGTATATATGGACGTACATCATCTTTCTGTAAAAAAAGCAAAATTTTATAAAATATTTGTCTATGGGACAGTCTATACAAACATTATAAAGCTGAAGAGTTTGTTTGTTTGAACGCGATAATCTCAGATTTTGGTTAGGTTCGATTTGAAAAATTGTTTCAGTGTTGGATAGTACATTTATCGAGGAAGGCTATAGGCTATATAACATCACGCTGCGACCAATAGGAGCGAAGCATTAGTGAAAAATGTTACTAAATATTATGGCTAGTATAGGATAAGCAGTTACGTAGTTATGAAGATATAAGCTCACATAGGGGATCCCCCCCTATGTGAGCTTATATCTTCATAACTACGTAACTGCGCACGCAACGGATTTTGACGCAGTTTTTTTAATAGATAGAGTGGTTGAAAAGAATAGTTTTTTGTATAATTTGTTATTGTTTAGTTTAATGTTTTTAAACTTTCGCGACTTTCACACATATTAATATATTATGACCGGGTCTACTCCGCGGGAAATATAATTTATTTTAGGTACGATACGGACAAGGACAAAACAGGTATTGTACCTAAAATAAATTATATTTCCCGCGGAGTAGACCTGGTCATTATATATTAATTGTTTAGTTTTACAATTCCACGTGTACAAAGTAGCTGGCAATAGCTTGTGTAATATAGAATGCATACTTACAGTAGCCAAATGTTCCAAGAAGGGCAACAATTTCAATAGTTCATTATCAGTTCTGTCCACGAACCAACTATCTATAGGTATACCATTCTCTAACTGATAACCGAATGCCTGCAACAAACAATATAATAATATTTAAAAGTTATAATATTGTTATAAATGAAACCTTATTTAACTAAAAAAAACTATTGGAATATTAGACGGGCCTAATGGTCTAGTGATTCCTATAACAGACTGCCATTCACGAGGTCTTGGGTTTGATTCACGGTCAGGACAATCATTTGTGTGATGTTTATAGTTGTCATACAAATGTTTGTACTGCGTCTGAGTGTTTATTATGTATTATAAGTATGTATTTACAAAAGAAAAGTAGTATATGTATTCTATCCGTATTCTGGTACCCATAACACAAGCGTATAAGCTTAGCTTGGGACCAGAAAACATTGTGTGAATTGTTCAAAAAATATTTATTTATATTTATTTATTTCATCATCATCATCGTCATAACATCACGCCTTTTCCCCATGGGGGTAGGCAGAGATTATAGAGCGCCATCTGCTACGAACCAGACATATTTCCATGGCTTCATCCACACTCATACATCTGGTCATACTATACATACCTATATACATATTAAACTGAAATAAAATAAAACTACTTTTTATAGATTTAGACGCGAACTAACCTGTGGGCTGTTATCCACGATGACAGTCTTTCTCAGATCTCTGCCAAGTATAGAAAGATCCTTCACATAATTCCCATTAACAAGCAAACAATGTTCACGAAATAATCTGAAAATATAAAATGCTTAAATTAAACTACTTCTTTTGATAATATTTTCTAACATTTGAGAGACTCATTTGTTTAAATAAAACCACTTTTTACGAATTTATACAAGAGTGTTTGTTTTAAATTTTAGCCCATCGTTTTACCCATGACCATGGTGACTGCAAAGTACAAGAGTCTAAATAGACTTAGACTTTTTACGTTCGGAGACTTTTCAGTCACCATTGTCACGGGTGTGACTAACCAAATGTAGGTGAGCCTCATCACAATCGATCACAGAACACCTTACAGCTAAACATTGGGGCTGTAATAGTAAATAAAAAATCACACCTAGATATGAAAACGCAGACTTAAGTTATTAGCTATCTCTCTCGCCAGCCCATTACGACTCACTCCCTGGGCACGGGCCTTCTCCATATTGGAGGGTTTATGGTCTACTGTATCTCACTGACCAGGCATGTTAGCACAGGATTTATTTTCGAGTTGTCTCTCACAGAGGGTATTATCTCTGTGCAATATCCATTAGCTGACTTTTACAGCACCCTTGGGAGGAGATGGGTTGGTGACACTTGTATTCTTAATCCATCACCACACAGAAGTAGTTAGCTATAAGTAATCATAATTACCTGTATTTAATCCATCGTCTAGCCGGATCTAATAAGTTCAACAATCGATCAGCATACACTCTCTTGCTAGCTGTGAATAATATCACTTCATATAAACGTGATACACGCGACAAAAACTCTGCAAAATGAGGACGAGTTCGGACGAATACCTGCAACAAAATTAGTTTATCTACATCTTTATACACTTTAATCTTATGGGTACCAGAATACGGATATAATACATATTATACTACTCTATTATTTTTTTTGTAAATACATACTTATAATACATAGAAACACCCAGACGCACAAAACACACAAACATTTATATGACAATTATAAATATCACACAAATAACTTTCCCATGCAACCACTCGACCACGAGGACCGTCGAATTTGCGACTCAGATTGATCATTAAAAATGGCTATAAAATATTTCTTATATACCAAAACCGAAATTACTTATTATTTTTTTTACGAAACAGTAAAATCTTAAATACTTACAGTGTACCGACAATCTTGGAAGAGTACTGGAAAATGGAAGCTCGCATCTGGTAACTCTTGAAGAGAGCAATGTACTAGTGTCTCGTCTAAATCCAAAACCTAGGGGAAAAAACTAATATTGAGTTCTTTCACTTGACGTTTAGAAAACTCAAAAGGTAAAAGGTCATCAAATCAAAGGTCAAAATGACAATAAATCAAAGGTCAAAATGACAATAAATCTAAGGTCAAAATGTCAATAAATCTAAGATTAAAATATCAACAAATCAAAGGTCAACAGATCAAGGGTCAACAGGTCACAGGTCAACAGACCAAAGCTCAAGTATTTCCCAAATTAAGAAGTTACTCTTCGAATTAGGTTAGATACTTACAAGACTAAAATCTGGACTAGTTCTGGTCTTCAAGGGTAGTGCTGGATATCTGGCTCTTAGTGCACCAGTCGCCACGGATTCAAGTGGTGGTAGCTGAGAACAATATATATTAATTAGTTATATGGTAACACAGGCACTGGTCGCCTGTGATATTCAGATCTCATCTGTTATGTCCTTCAAAAAGGTGGAGGGGGCGTTTTATTATAAAAACAGACGGTAGCCTGCTCGAAAGGCAATATTGTTCGAGACTGCGCTGTATATAACCGTAAAGTAAATGGCCTGGGCGATCAGATTTGAATTAGATGGTGATAGAAGAGTCGTCCGTGTGGTGACGGATTAAGAATACTAGTGACACCATTTTCTCCCAATGGTGCTGTAAAACTCAGCTAAGGGATATTGCACACAGATAACATCCTCTGTAAGAGGCGGAAATTTTGAAAATAAACCCTGTTCCAGTACGCCTGGTCAGCGCGGCACAGTAGACCATAATCACTCTCAAAGTGAAGGAGGCCCGTGCCCAACAGTGGGACGTAAATGGAGAGAGCTACATACCTGTTTAATAAACAAGTAAGGATCGAAAGCGTCCACCCATGATGAGATCTGCTCACAGTCCACACGGTTACTACATGATGATATTACGTCGGCTGCTTCTTCCTGTATCACATAATTATAAGTTTAAAAAATGTATGTATGTTTACTTCTTTGGCGTAACAATAGACCTAAAACATTAACAAGCTAACTTCAAGGCGCTGGCTTTTTGTTATGGTATTCTCTTTCTTCTGGACTTATCCCAAAGTACTTGAGGAAATAAGTATAACTTCAAAAATTATATATGTAATTAAGATGCATGATTTTTTTTTAACAAAATAACGTAAAGTACCTCTATTTCTTCCGGCGTGGGCTCATCATGGCATACCAAAGAGGAGTCGTCAGCAGTGATCTCACTTGGATTCTGTGAGAAATATATTTTTTAAGTTTTCCTAAAGAAAATATCAACAACTTTAATTCAAAGTTGAAAAGTTTTAGTTGAGATAACCTGTATATTTTTCCATGTTACGAAAGAATTGCATCAGTTTCCTGCCACATTAGAAAGTAACTTTATATGAAAAGAAAGATAAGTAATTATTTTCTGAAGAAAAAGGAATGTCACTGAAGAAAGTAATAACTTACCCATCCAGCAGCTTCAGCAGCCAAACTCTGGCTGATCTCAGCCAAGAAACCAGAGCTAGGGCTCCTAGCTGATAGTGCTTCAAGATTTTCTATAGCAGTGCCTTGAGTGTCACATGTAGAAGAGATCTCACATTCCGAATCTCGAACATAGCCGTCCTGCTCTAACAGTGTTACGAAGTCTGGCTGTTGAAGAGGGAGAGATGGAGAATATTCATTACAAAACAGAAATAAAATTGCAATCTACAAAAATTCTATCTTTTTCCACTAAAAAAACAACCGTAGTTAGATTTTAATTTCCAAAAAGTTTACGTTATGAAAAGTTAACAAAATTCGATCAATACATTTGAAAATTGCTTACAAACCACTGCGGTTTTAGTGAACTTGAGCCTCGTCACCAAGTAAGTATACCTAATATACCTAGTAATAAACAAACATTGGTAGCTTAAAATTCAATACAATAGGTAAAGATTTATTTACCTGGACATATTTTTCGCCATTAGTCAAGAAATCAGTACAGTTATCCAAATCATCAGTTGTAGAACTTGGCTGATACATTTCTAAATCGTTACTTGACTTTCTTCTCTTCGTTAACCGTTTCTCAGTAGAATTTGTCCGAGATTTCTTGTCGTCAGTTTTCTCAGTAGTCATGACTCTCGCCGCTTTATCAGCGAGAAAATTAATATCATCATCTGTAGCAGGAATTTCTTCATTAATTAACTGTGCACATTCAGCTATCGCCATAAAATCATTTAGACAATCATTTGGCAAACATAATTCCGACGATTCCACTTGTCCATCGGAATCTGACTCTTCAGATTTTGGTGTTGGGAAATCCTCAAATGTAGTCGTATGAGGCTCATACATTGTAACGTCATTATCTTCAGGGTAACAATTGGACTCGGGGACAGTTGGACCTTTTTTCGTCCTTTTCTTTGGACTCTCATTCGAAGAAGTGACGGAAGACTTTGTTATTTTCGGAGTCGTCAAACCCATTTGACGCACCTTTCTTATCGGTGAGCTGTTTAAGGAAGCTGATTTATCTGCTTTGTCTAATCGCCTAGTTTTACGTGGCGAACTAATAGCTGAAGAAACTGCCTCGGTCTTTTTTAATTCCCGATTTAAAGAACTATGTCTAAGTTGAACCGATTTTGTAGTCCTTACATCTTTACTTTTCGTCGTAGTGGCTTTTTCTGGTGGTTTTTTGACAGACGTGGAAGAAGACACGGGATCTTTAGTAGTACTTCGTACAACAGTTTGGAAGATCGGTTTCTTTGTGCGAGATTCATCTTTGTGTTTTGGCTTTTTGTGCAAATTATCTATAGGTTTCTCCATACTTAATTTGATCCTAATTGGACGAGATTTTAATCTTTGTGACCTTGTAATGCAAAACGGTGTTTCAGTAACACCATTTTTTATTTCACGTTTTAAAATAGGCTTCCAAGTTTTCGGTTTGGATAAAGGTTTTACAGTTTTTATAGTATTTAGTTTTGTGATTCGTGAACTCCTCTTGCTTGAGAGCGGCCGCTCCCTTTTCCTACTTCTTAACCGCATCGCAAGATTAGCCGAAAACTTGACCTAAAAAAAATTTTGGTATGATACATTTTTCAAGAGTATACTATGTAGCTGCCGCGACGCGACACGTACTTGCCACATAGTGCTTGATACTCCACACAATTTAAAAAACAAAAAATTTGGAAGCAACTTGCTCAGTTAACCTCTATGTGTTTGACGCTTATTTTGACCTTATTGGTTAAAACCAATAAGTCATTTCTTGAAAATGGTCAAAAAAAGAAATGACTACAGCAGATAGGTTAAACAACTATAAGTGCTCAACTATAGATGTGATTGTAAAATTTTTGGTAAAGGAAACAGTTTGTTTTAACCAAAGTCATCACTTGACTTTGCTAAGGCTTTTCATTCAATGTCATTGAAGATATATTTGGATGATGTTTTACTACAATTAATACAAGACCATATAATATTTTATGTTGTCACCAGTTGCTGCAATAGACTACAGAGTGAATAGAGTGATAGTCAATTGCAGCAACTGGTGACAACATATATTATAACTTTGTATGGTCTTCCACAAGGATCAATTCTAGGACCATCTGTGCAAAGAATCCTCCTCAGCTGTGGTGCAAGTGCAAGGACATTAATTTAGCCAATAAGCCTGTTGTATTGTATATTCACACACATTGTACACAGATATTAGAAGACTGTAAAAGAGATGGAAAACTCAAAAATAAACTGTGCTAACTGGCAACACACAATGTCTAACCTGTCCCAAAGTGTGGGAGCCCCATTTATTTTATATCTGTGGTTATTACTAGCTAACAGAAAATAGCCTTCCACTGTTAGTTGAAAAACACAAACAGCTCTCGCATTTCCTTCCCTAGGAAGCTGTAAAAGCCAGCAGCTAACATTCTCTGTTAGAAATAGAAAACCCAAAAAGAAACCCCAAGCTTTTGTATTGAATGTTTATTACTATCCAAATAAAAAGATACAAACTGTGTAAAATACAGGTTTACCGGATAGTGTACATGCTCAATGTTGAAGATACATAATTTTATAGACTAATACTGTCTCATATGATGTATAGCCTGTATCAGAGACACACATAGATAAATATTTCAGACATGAAGCCACATATTTAAGTGGCTTCACACCAGGTGAGTGATGTAGCAATAGACACTACATAATAATATGGTAACTCTGTGGATACACAATCATCACAGCTAGTTATCTGCAAAGGGGTAGATAGGGGTCTATATTTTTGTAATCCAAGTAATAATAAACCCAATAGTTGAGCACTAACAATAATAAACAGATGATAATCTTTGTTTAGATAAATGTAAATAATAACAAATTATATATTTGTTTACATTTTTTTCTGTCAAAATAATTAGGTCAAACTATTCTATGATGTCTATGTGTAAAAATAAGTTAAAATAAATAATTCAACTAAATTACATGACTGAATCCAAGCTATTTTCGAAAGCTATTTTAACATTGAGAAATTACACAATATGGAAATAGTTAACTTACATGAACCCAACGTAGAGAAAGTATCAATTATATCATTTGCTAAATGCAATACATAGCTAGATATGTTTATTTGAACGCTACATATGGAAACAGATAACGTATTAAATATCTCTTTGTCTCGAGTATTATCACTTTAATTTCCTGTAGCAAGTGTACAGCGCGAGTCACTTCGCGCCTTTTTCACGATACCGTTTTCAGTCCATACCAGCGAAGTTTCTTATGTGAAACACACTAGCAACACTGTTTATTCAATTTCCACGGCATTAGAAAAAATTTTATACGATTAATGAATAAAATAACTATAAAAATCGCACCGCGAAAGTAAAAGAGCGGCACTGACAAATTATTGATTTTTCGCCTATTTAACGAATGAGATTCTCACTCATCCCTTGCAATTTATACATTTGTAACAACAACGAATTAGTTGAAAAGCGGAAATATTAAGTATTTGATTAAGTAACGAGTAATTACTTAGTAACTTTTCTAATAAAACACAAAAGCCAAACAAATGTCAAAATGGCGGCGTTTCTTCTTTAATTAAACGTTTTTACCGCAGATGGCGCAATGGTAGCACGCATGCGTTTTGATAGTGCTAATTATTGTGCTAAAAGTCGTTATTGATGTCGTGTCGTCCATGTGTTAGCTTTGCGTTATTATTTTATGTATAATGTACCTAATTGATTAGTGATTTCAATGCAATATTGATACAAGTAGACAGTTGTCAAATAAAAGAATTTAGTGTTTATTATGATTTCAATGGGATTAAATTTTCAGACAGTAAAAACGATTTTTTTTAATTCTGTGGCAAATCCGCTGTCAATGCCAAAAAAAGCGTCACGTAAAATATTACCAGCCGATAGATAATACCCTAACTTTAGTTAGACGCTGTTAAAGTTTGGGTAAGAGGGTTTTAGTTAAAATTTTCAAATTGTAGCTAGATCTGTAGGAACACGTTGTATGAATTCATTGTTTGCAAGTAGACGTAATGTTAACAGGTCTACGAATGCATAGAGACCATTGTGCTAGCCACCTAAGTTATTATAAACAAATATATTTATTACAGTATGTATGGTCCTATTGTTTGCTCGACGCCTAATTTATTGTATACGAATATATTATGTATGAATTCATTGTGTGCAACACTCAGCGTATCAGCAGTTTTAGGAATATATAGAAACGATTGTTCTTCTTACCTATATAAGCTAATATTATATCAAATATATTGAGTCGCAAATAAACGCCATTCAAGTCCGGACGTATTTCATTTTTATCCTCTAACCAGACCACACGTCATTATAAGCCTAAAGATCGTTTAATCACTTTTGATCCTTCAGGCCTTCGGCATACTGTGTCCGCAAATTCAACTTCATGAAAATTGACGGAATCATTCCACATTCGATTCAATTTACGATTCTAGCTACAGATTATTAAATACCTATTTAATTTTAAGATACAAGAGTTTCTCATTTAAATACGCCTGTTTGACAGTTACATATTGGTTGTGTTTAATATTATTATGTTATTAATTCATTATGAAGATACACGTAAAGATACTGAATTTGTTCATTTCTTTTTAAATAAAAGTGGTAATTATATTTTGTACTGTGGTATCACTAGACCAACCGCCAAAATCTAAAAGTTAGCTGTCGTTGTTTGTTTTGGTTTTTTGTGTATTGTTTATTTATAATTGTTTGCATGGTTGTTTGTACATAATAGAATAATTTAAGAAGAGCAATCTGTATTGTGATAAAATAAATTAAAAAAGATGTCTAGTGTATCCATCACTTCATCAAAGCGAGAGGTATAACTTTATAAGTGACATCCCATTTTCATATTTTAGTTTAGTCTGAATTTGCGTGCATTATTTTATGTTTTATTATAATATCGTAAATATAACTCGTTTAATTCATAGTCTAATGAAACAATTACATATATTATTCAAAAATATTAAAATTTTGCTAGAAATTACTTTGTAAACTTCGTGCTAACTTTTTTTTAACTTTGTTGGTGCGTCCTCCGTGTGGTGATTGATAAAGAGCCCATTATAGACCCAGTGACCTAGCCGATTCACAATTTAAGTATTTGTGTTAGGAATTGCTGTCCCAAGCACCGCAAAAGGGACAATTACAGTTCAGCCAGATTTTACCTATGAAATCCATGAAAAAGAGACCTTTCGTAGTCCGCTTTTTTTTTCTTCTTGAAGGATGAAAAGTAGGTACAGGATTTTGATGGTCATATTTCTTCTAGTTCTCATGTTTTGTAAAAAAAAAGTAATAGAAGAATATTTCTAAGACCTTAATACTGTGAGAAAAATTAGTTGCTCTAGAATCAATTCACAAGGAAAATAATGGACTACAGCATCCATCGTTATATGGAGCATGGTTTGTTGTCATGCCCTATTATGTATAAGCCTATTTAACTAAAAAAGTATAAGTGTCACTGCCAAATGTCCTTTCCAGGATGCTGTAAGAGTTTAGGGATAAATCGTATCACATAAAAGCAGATAAAATCTTGTAAGATAAGAAAAATTGGTCAAGTGCGAGTCGGACTCGCGCACGAAGGGTTCCGTACCATTATCTATGCAACATAAGGCAACGTTATTAGTATCGAGCAAGAAACGGTAAAAAAATCATGTTTCTTGTATGGGAGCCCCCCTTAAATATTTATTTTATTTTATTTTTAGTATTTGTTGTTATAGCGGCAATAGAAATACATCATCTGTGAAAATTTCAACTCACTAGCTATCACCGTTCTTGAGATACAGCCTGGTGACAGACGGACGGACGGACGGACGGACAGCGAAGTCTCAGTAATAGGGTCCCGTTTTTACCCTTTGGGTACGGAACCCTAAAAATAAGTTTAAATTATACATCCCAGTAAGTTAATTTGAACCATAAACAAACTTTTTTTTTCAGAAAGCAGTAACAGAGATGGCACTGGAAATAGAATCAATTAAGGCCTTAAACAGCAGTTTACAAACCTACTTGGATCATTTAAGATTATTTAAAAGTAATATAATAGGCATGAATAAAAATTGTTCTAGTCTTAGTAAAGTGAATAATGAGTGGGTTGATATGATTAAAAATAATAAATGATTTGAATTAAAAATAAAGTTTTATTTATTTAATATTTTACCTTTCTTAAAACTAAATAAGCTTTTTAGTGTAGATGAGAATACATTTATTTATTAACTAACAATAAAACTGAAAATACATAGCTTGGAGTCCCACTCGAGCCAATAATTTAATTTGTATTTTATATAAATGTATTTATTGTTATAAGGGAAATCACTATGACATCAAATTCATAACATTTATAACACAAGATTATAAAGGCTTTATATGGGACTGGAGGATACTCTGATTTTGTTAAAAAATGCCACATTTTGTAAAGGTTCTTACTGGCAATTAGTGTAATTGCAGTATGTCTGATATTAAGCGATACACTAACAGCCGTATTCACAAACGTTACTGTGAGGTCTCATAGTAGGCATGGACGCACAGGGGTAGCAAAATCATTTTGCTACAAACAATACTTAAGTGGTGAAGCCCACTATGCGTTTGTTAAACTGTTACTTCGTGGCACAGTGTATCAACACTTATGTCATCGATAAAGTATACTGCTTATGTACTTACTTAAGTAAATATTGTTTGTGAATACGGGTGTAAGTCTATGGATACACTACGTTTGCCATCGTTCGATTTTTAAATTGTTTTGCGTTACGCTAGAAACATGACCAAGAAAAAATATCGCAGAACAGCAGTATAAATTAAAATAGCGTCATCTGTTGTTTTCACATCATTAAAATTGTGTCATTTTCATTCATTTCATATACTTTTTGTTACTAGATGGCGCTTACAATAATTAAGATAACTACATTGATCATTACGGTATATTTTGTAAAATTATTAACAATAAATTAAACTACAAATAGTAGAGACCATACTTTATTAAATTTATTCAAAACGTTATCGAAAACTTACTATGAAAATGGATTATTGTATTCAAATTAAAGTAACATTAGTTGATTAATCAGCAGCTTCAGGCGTTGGCTGCACTGAATCGATGGAACCTGGAGGAATTACTTTTGATGATTTTTCTGTAAAAAAAAATGCTATTTTGATAAGAATACTTTTTAAAGCGGATTTATCAAACATTTGTATAGTCCTTCCATCTCTACGGTAACTATATTAACTACTAACAAAACAAACTAACTAATTCAAGCTCTAGCAAATCGGTTTTATTCTAGTTCTCGCATACGAGTATAGATAGCATTGTACTATATTTCAATTTAGTACACCATCTTTATAACAGATGTCGTTTTGTAAATGACGTCATATTTTAAATTGCAATATTAAAATTTTCTATAGGAAAATGACTACCCTTTGCTCGCAATTATTGAGTATCGCTTCTCGGCCTTTTGGCTAAGATCAAAGTGTAGTATCTGTTCTTTTCAGCTTAATATCTGAAAGTTCCCTCATCGAGGGACCAGTATATTAAACTGATTTTTATAAAACGACGGGATGTTCGGGGCTCGCTCCACTCCCGTCACGGGTCGGCCCGGCATTGCAGTGCCGCCGGGATCGGCCCACCTAATCTCATTGCGAAGTATCGAAGAAACAAAGTAATAGTTGATGCGCTTGGATTTATACCAATTTCACGTGCTCGACTAAACATAACTTCAAAATGAGAGCTTGGTTAGTCATGATTTTTACTATTTTTAGTGTTCCGTACCCAAAGGGTAAAAACGGGACCCTATTACTGAGACTTCGCTGTCCGTCCGTCCGTCCGTCCGTCCGTCCGTCTGTCACCAGGCTGTATCTCAAGAACGGTGATAGCTAGAGAGTTGAAATTTTCACAGATGATGTATTTCTATTGCCGCTATAACAACAAATACTAAAAATAAAATAAAATAAATATTTAAGGGGGCTCCCATACAACAAACATTTTTTTACCGTTTCTTACTCGATACTAATAACGTTGCCTTATGTTGCATAGATAATGGTACGGAACCCTTCGTGCGCGAGTCCAACTCGCACTTGACCAATTATTTAAGTTGTCGTAATTTAAAAGCTTTTTTAAAGCAAGAAATTCCATGGATATTTTATCTTTTTCTTAACTTTTAGGTATTTTTTTCAATGTCATTAATATTTACATTGTTGTGGGGTGTGAACATGATGACGATTATAAGTATATTATTATACTCTTTGATGCCGATAATAATCGATATCTAGACTTAAGTCTCCGCATCACACTAAGATAGAGAATGCCTCCAGGCATTAAGTCCGCTTTAGGTTATTATTTAGTTTATGAAAGAAAGAAAAAAACATTTTATATACAACGTGAGCTTACAAGTGAAAGCTAATAAATCTATAATGATATTAAAAAGCTGAAGAGTTTGTTTGTTTGTTTGAACGCGCTAAACTCAGGAACGACTGGGCCGATTAAAATTCTTTCAGCGTTAGATAAGGCATTTATCGAGGAAGGCTTTAGGCTATATAACATCACGCTACGACCAGTAGAAGCGAAGCAGTAGTGATAAATATTGCAAAAAAGGGGAAAAATCTCTAAATTCCACGCGGACGGAGTCGCGGGCAACAGCTATAACATAATAAAACTAGGTAAGCAACCAATACAGAATAATAAATAAAAAAATAACACAAAAATAATAAAACAAAGAAGGACTGATGGAAAAATGGTGAAATTACAAAACGGTTTGCACGCAAGCTCCACTGTGGTCCACTTCCACTCGCACACAAATGATTGTCCCGAGCGGGAATCGAACCCGCGACCTCGTGAACGGCAGTCCGTTACATGAATACTACGACTACGAAGCCCATCCGTTTTGGATAGCACATTTCTACCTACAAGATTCTATGGTTATTTTGTTTTTACGTACAATTACTTACCTATCATACAAACAGAATATTGTGGTGTATCACAAGGCAGCCCGTACACAACACCAGCTAAGTGATCATGTCTGTCCAAGTTTAAACAAGGATTATCCATGGTGAACTCTTCATCTAACCATGGCGGCATCTAGTGGGGAAGAATGGGACTATTTAAATATTTTTTTAATACATAATATGCTGTTTATGGACTAAGCTTAGGCTTTTGCTTGTTAAGGGTACCAGAATACGGATATACTACATAGAATTTTGTTTTGTAAATACATACATACATACTATATTACAAGACAATACAAATGTAATATTTATGTGACAAATACAAATAACGCATAAATTTTAACGCTCTTTGAGAAGTATGTGGTTATTGTATATGAAATGATAAGTGAACGTTGCGGTCTGAACAAGGTTATAGTGACTAAGATGGAGAAAAGTATGCATAAGTGGTCATGTGGAGAGGATGGATGAGAGACGATTAACGAAAGGCATATACACGACGGAGGTAAGTGGAAATGCTGGGAGAGGACGCCCGAGAAAAATATACTCCGATGTTATCGCCGGAATACTCCAAAAGTGGCAAGTGCGTAGCACTTACAACCGTCAGTCATGTATGACCAGATGTAAGAGTTAGGATGAAGCCAAGGAAGTATGTTTGGATCGTATCAGATGGCGCTCTATAGTCTCTGCCTACCTCCATGGGAAAAAGGTGTGATGTTATGATGATGATGATGACATAAATTTTAGTGCGAGGATCGAACCCGCAGTTTGAATTTAGAAATTTTCTCCGTTTTTGCAACATTTTTCATTGATGCTTAGCTCTTGTTGGTCGCGCGCGCCGTGATGTTATACTATAACCTAAAGCCTTCACCGATAATTGTACTATCCCACACTGAAAAATACTTAAAATCTAATCTGTAGTTCCTGAGATTAGCGCGTTTAAACAAACAAACAAACAAACTCTTCAGCTTTATGATATTTATAAACGATAATATTTGTTCTTACAAAAAAACCAAATGTGAAATCTCCTGACGATCTGGGGTCCGGGATTCGATTCCCATTCCTAGGATTGTACCAGGCGTAGTTGATGCTGTCCGAGATGATGTCTTTAGAAATATTCAAACGCCCTGACGTCCAGATGTGCTCCACAGCTGTGAAAAGTATATTATAATAACCCACTTCAACAATAGAAGAGGTTGAATAAAACCATTTTTTACGGATATTAGACTCGTTTCATTTGTTTTAATTGTAACCCGATGTCACGGAGTCAGCCACCAAGGTTACGGGTGGGATTGATAGACTGACTAATATACGTCCACCTGCGAAAAGGCTCACCGCGAGGGGGTGACGTCCCAGTGCGCCCGGACGTCGCCCGTGAGAAGGTGCTCACGGAGCAGCCGCTAGGCGGACAACCGAATAGCTTGCGTAGTACCGGTGCCGGTGTCCGCCCACCAGATGGCGGGAGTAGCTGCACGGCGGGTCTGGGATTGTTCTAATCTATCTGATCTATACGCAGTGCTTCAATAAGTACACTGTACACAAAGGCATATTGTACGAGTCGAAAAAGAAAGAAATAGGTTAACTCATCTCGTATAGCTCATCCAAAACTGTATCTGACCGTGGTAGAAAGACAGTCAAAACTTTTCACAAATAATAAAAGTATTTTGTGTTACCGTTTTAACAACTAATAGTAAAAAAACAGGAAAAGTATTTTAAAAGAAGTTTCCCGCTTAAGAGGATACCAAAATAGCTTCGTGCATTTTTCTACGTACGAAGTTTTCATTGTTTCTTTAGATTGAATGGCTAGAGCTCTAATTTTTAAGTATATGTTTTTTCAATATATGATCTAGGATCGCATAAACTCAGAAACGCGATTGAAAAAAATTTTCTCGATAGAAAATCTTAGCGAAACAACCTCTTTAATTTTTTATTTTTTTCATTTGTCGGTCTATTATCGCGTATTATAACTTTAAAAACATAAGTAACTATTATATAAAGAAACACGTAAATCAGAATTAAAATATATTTAGTAGATTTTGAGTAAATAGGAAAAGTATCCCTAATTCTTCATTTTCTGTGCCTACTGGCTGTGTTAATATGTACATGTCGGCGATGATATACGATAATATTGATGTAGGCCCTTAATGAGAAACGTTCATTGATTTAGTCAAAATAGTAGAATTAGTTAAAAAAAAAAACAATTACACTCACGTTGTTCTTTGTTTTCACCCATAACTAATAATAATTGTATCATAATATCGTTACTATCCAAGCTGGCGAGGGAACCATTCATTTTCAAACAATTTTCATACGCATGTTGCCAATAAAACCGCTGTTTGACCAGTATGTAGTAATATGAATCGTCACTAGGAGGCGCTGTTTGGGTTTTCAATGACAACGCGTTAGAAGCTGAAATTTAAGAACGGCTTTTAATTATGAAATTAATAATACAGCCATTATATTATGCTGTAAACTCATTAGATAACGAATAAAAAAAATTGTATCTTGGCAAAAAATCAAAGTTTAAATATATGTCTCCAACAGATGGCGATAGCATAAAAATAATTATATCGTATTTTTAGGGTTTAGTACTAAAACTAGTACTAAAAGGTAAAACGGAGCTCGATCAGGCTTCACTGTCCGTCCATCAATCCATCACTGTCTGTGACCAGGCTGTATCTCAGGAATGGTGATAGCTGGACCGTTCATGCTTTTAAATAACAAACAATAAAAGTACTAAAAACCAAATATTTAACGAGGCTTCCATAAAATCAATGTTTTCAGTGTAACTTGATGATACACATGTAACGCTTAAACTTATGAGAAAATAGATTGAAGTGACTGTTTATTTACCTTGATAGCATATAAATTGCATTTTCCTATCGCACCGTGCCTCCATAAAGACAGGTGGATGAGTGGCGTGTCTGTCTAATTGAAGGCATCCATTTTGTTTTATATTAGACCTATCTCTGTAACATGAGGGCTTATTTACTACTCAGAGACATGTATTCACCTCCGCAAAAATAATGAAAAAATTAAAACGAATCTCTTGCCATTATCATCATACCGTCACGCCTGTTTCCAAGGGGTTAGGCAGAGAATATAGAGCGCCAACTGCTAAAATCCCAACATACTTCCTTGTCTTCCTTTACTTCCGATTTACACCCATACAGCTGGTCATATATGCACAATGGTTGTAAGTGCTACCCCCACGTACCGTATCTTTATCAGCCTAATGTCCCACTATTGCAGTATCGTCTACGGACCTTTCAAATTGAGACGGTATTTGGTCTTCTATGCCACGCTTAACAGACGTGTTGGCTAGAGTTAAGTTGCGAGATTTCCTTCTCGCCTTAAAGATGTTCTTTGCATTTGTATATTTCCTTAGCTGTCTCGTACAGCACCCTGGGATCAACCATAAGCAATTAACCATAGGTAGCAGCGCTAGCAAATGCTACGGGCCCCCGCTCAATTATTTTATAATGTAATCCTTACCCAGATATAAAGGCAAGACAAGGGCCGCTGAAGCATTCAAGAGGCCCTTACATAGAGTTTATTACAGGGCCCGCGTTGTCTTAATCCGGTTCTGAATAGACGTGGTAGTTGGTTAAGAGTTTTTCTTCACTCACTGGAAATGTTATCTACTTATCTTTTGATTGGTTTTCTCAACACGCTGGAGGGAATGGAGTACTAATACGTAGGAACATGTATCCTTAATGCGTCCCCACGGACTATAATGAAATATTTTCCTTGATCTTACCTCATAGGAGGCCACTGTTCTTGTTTAGTATCAGTGAACATTGTCTGAAAGATGCTGTACCCTGTATCCATCCAGGTCCAATCACCAAGCTTGCCTGTTGCACCTATCCACGCATTCTCGATACCTGAATACAACGCTTGTCTTATTAACTACTTGCAATGGTTCTTACCGTAAGGAGTTCGAGGGTTTAATTCTCTCCGAAATGGCGAATTAATTTTAAAATTAAGACATAATTTGCGATTATTTATCGCATACTAAAAAACGAAAGGCGAAAGAAAAGGGTCAACCATCTTAAATTTGTAGGTGTTATATTAATTCCTCCTAGTATGTTACTTCTTTAAGGACCTATCAAATTAAACAACAAGAATGTCTTGTCTTAATATAGAAGAAGGTACGCGAAAAGTTAACCATAAATTAAACTCACTTGGACGATTCTTCAACATAGTCGTACCTAACTTTTTCAAACATTTCGTACTACCGATATTTGCTAAACTGAAAAATAAATAAGAAATATTTCAAAAAACGTTAAGGTGCCACTCGATTTCAAGCGACGCACGTCGTGCGATCACCTTCTATTTCACTGATCTGAAAATTTGCACACATATTAAGATCGATGACAATGCAATAATTTAAAAATTCAGAATTTTCAAGCGTGTTTTTTAGTTTAATATTCTCTAACTGCTTTTTAGTTTTTGAACTAATTAAATTACATAAAAAGTGAGATCACCTCATAGTTCTAAGCACACAGTAAGCCGCTGCTTGATGCCAGCTCATCTTGCCGTCATACAGTCGGTACACACCTTCTCTACATCGCACCACTTTCACCTCGGCTACTGCAGTCACCAGTTGTACTTCTGTTGGTTAAATCTATTTTTAAATCTTTACGTATATTAAAAAAATTACTGATTGATTAGCATTTCTTATCGTAGGGGAGCACCAAGGAAGGATTTTTGAAATTTCACGCCTGAAAAAGTAAAAACGGATGTGCTAATTAGTTAGTATGAAACTTATCCGTTTTTTAAGTGATTCGAACAAAATTCAGTATGAAGTGGAATTGGAAACTTCATAGATTCCAATTCCACGTGTTCGATGTCGCGTGCGGCAACTAGTAAATAAGTACATTAGATAACAATCTTATAATGAGAGCAGTCAAGACTTTATTCACAGATTTCAATGCAAATTTTGAGACTGTAAGTGGTACTGACAAAATCTTAATGTTTTCGCAGAATTATCAGTATTTCACAAGCTGAATAATCTTTGATACGTTGTGATAAACCGAAAAACATAAGCGGCTGGTTCTGTGAGAAATAATTTTATTTAAATTGTGTTTTATTTGTGATTAAGCTGTGTCAGCAGGATTGATAGCAGTCATTAATTATTACCTCTTTGACAAACAAATGCTCTGTCCAATTGACAAGGCAAGTCCAAGAAGACAGGCTCATCATGGTTGACTCGCTCCATGGCCACACAGTCAGCACCAGATTCGGGAACAGGAATATGAGTGCGGTTTAACCACTAAATTAAACAATTAAAAATGACATCACTACCGGCACCTAGTCTGAAAAACTGAGGAATAAACGGCTGGCTGGCATACAGTGGCGTAGCTAGGTAATCAAGGGCTTTGGGGCAGATAAAAAATGGGGCCCCACTGCTATGTAAACTGACTAGGTTTTATCAAATTTTTATTTTATAAAACCTAGTCAGTATGAAATATACAAATATTTTTAAAATGCTAAAAAAAACAGCTAATTCAGTTGGCTTCAAGATTTCTGGTAAGGATTCGAGGGCCCCCCTGAGCTTGAGGGCCCCGGAGCACTGCCCCGCCTAGCTCTTGGTAGTTACGCCACTGCTGGCATACCTTAGGGTCATATATAATTATGTGACGATGTGCATTACGGTGGTACATATATCGCAGGTTTGATTCCTACATAAGACAAATCTTTCTTTCTATCTCAAGCCCATAAATATTTCAATATCGGGCATGGGCATAGGACAATTATTTGTGTGGTATTTGTATTTGCCACACAAATATTTGTTCTGCGTCTGGAAGTATTTTTTCAGTTGTAATATTTAAAAAAAAAAATATTAGTATAATATCCGTAATCTGCATATACAATACAAGCAATACGCTGTAAATTTGGGAACAGAGGACGCTGTGGTTGCTGTGTGAAACGTCCATACCTATTTATAATGCCGGAAAGCAACACGGAAAATGTCTTTCTCCAAATACTTACTACAGGAAAATGTCTGTCCATATTGCCATCTTTTTCGCTAGGCAGTACATCCAGAGCTGTTCTTCTCAGCTCCATGCCTGGACCCCAGCGGTAACCTGCCAGGTCTTCGGCAGATTGACGTTTAGCTCCTACCCATACCTCTGAAAGATCTGAAAATTATTTTAAATATAAACTTCTTTTAACACTTTAGAAACAATATTGGATGAGAGATTTTTTTTCACAATAATACTGACACCATGAACTCTATGAAGTTAGTTACGAATCTAAAAAATACGCGCGCCCTTTACAGCACTCTGAAGTTTGTTAAAAACGTAAAAAAGAAAACGTTTTTGTTTTTATTCTAAGTGTCTTATGAGTATTTACAATATTATTTACAAAACATAAAATAGGGCTACAAAAAATTTTTAATAAAAAAAAAGGAGGAGGTATCTAAAGTATATTTCACGCATCAAAAAACTCCTCCGCATCGATGTCTATGGGCAACGTGCCCAGAAGGCTGGCCGCATTACCACGCTGGATAGCAATTGCTATCCTTTGTGCCAAGTACAGACCAGCCTTCTGGTCACGTGTGCGGTCGACTAATTTTTTGGAAATCTCTGTGTCTTAGAAATCTATATATTAACGTGCTTAGCACAAACACTTTATACTGATTAATAACAACTTAAAAGGTAGCTGAAATATAGGCGATGCCTCGTATTATAACTACAATATTAAGTTAGTGAAGTGGTATAAGCTTAATTTGAGTGCAGTTAATTATGCCTTTTGGTCGAATAGGTACGAAACCCCAAGTGTGCGAGAATATATCTATTTTGACTGATATTTTATCCCAGAATATATCGATTATTAAGTTGCAAAAGCCGTATTTCAATTAAACAGACACAAATATCATGTTTCGTTTGATTGCAAATTGTTCAATACATTTTAATTGTTTCCAAGTTTTACGGCTTCTTATTATTCTGTTTCTAAAAGTTTTATAAAGTTACTAGCCGTTGCCCGCGAAATTTTTCACTAATATTTCGCATCTCTCCTTTTCCAGCCCATTTACGTTCCACTGTTGGGCGGGCCTCCTCCACTTTGGGAGGGATTATGGTCTACTGTGCCGCGCTGACCAGGCGTGTTGGTACAGGGTTTATTTTCGAATTTTTCGTCTCTCACAAGAGAGATCTGTGTACAATATCCCTTAGCTGACTTTTACAGCACCCCTGGAAGGAGATGGGGTGTTGACACTTGTATTCTTAATCCGTCACCACACGGAGATTTCGCACCTCAATAGGAGCGAACTCAGTAGGACGCAGCGTGATGTTATATAGCCTTTCTAGATAAATGTATTATCCAACACTGAATAATAATATAATAATATATTTATTGAAATCCAAATCAATTACAGTAGTATTACAATTAGCACTGAGACCCCACACTAGGATACCCTGTGTTGTGGGGCTCAGTCTCTTTCATTGCAAGATTTCAATAATAAAAGTAAAGAAAGGGGAGAAAAAAAGAGAAAAAATAAATACATCATTAAGTTCTATATATGTGTGAGTACCTAATTGTGTGTGTGGATGTGTGTGTTTGAGTGAGTAAAATTAATAGGTACATTAGTGAAAAATTAGAAGGTACATTAAGTGACACACAATAGTTTTTCAGTGTTAGCATAGTCCATATCCAATATCCATTTCATTACGGCTTTGAAGAAAGCTACTGCTTGAAAGAACTTTTCACATTGGATTAGTGGTTCCTGGCATTAGCGCGTTCAAACAAAAAAACAAACTCTTAAGCTTTTTAATATAGTATAGATTTTAGTATAGATTTGTCTTTAACTTTGAAGTCTTGAGTGCCAATCCAGAGATAGGGCAAAATTGTTTTTTTTTTACTAGGTACTAAAGGGATACGAACAAGCATACGGCCCGCCTGATGGTAAGCAGTTACCGTAGCCTATGGATGTTTGCAACACCAGCAGTGTCGCTCTCGCGTCGCCGACCCTGTAAGAACCTTTTCACGCCCTTTTTAAAGAGCCCCAAGCTGCAGTCCTGTGGGAAAACCACGGCAGGAAGTTCATTCCACAATCTGATCGTGCGTGGGATGAAGTTTTAGCCTGATTTTGGCAAAAAGTGTTACTTAATGCTTTAATTGTTCCGTATAAAAATAAACATAGGTTTTTTTACGTTTAATGAAAACATCTAGACGCTTACTTACAAACACCAGCGTTCATCATATAAAAATTGTTTAGAGCGGAAATCAAACCCATATTACAATATATTATAAGTACCTACTTAATGCCTAAGATACAAGTTGTAAAAGTTTAAAGTCAAAGTCATATATTTTTGTTTCAAACAGGCAAGATATAGGTACAAGCTCTTTTAAAGTCAGAAGCTAGGCGTCTGTTCCAAAAGGAAATCCTATGGAGAAGAACAGACAAGAAACTCCATTGATTTTTTTTTAAACGTTACTTTTTTATTATTATTTATTTATTAATCTTTATTTTGGTAAGTCCTTACCAAATTGAGATTCGGAAAGTGCTTCAGCCAAAAACTCAGCCTTCTCTCTGGTGTCTATCATAGCCAGGGTTCCATTATGTTGACCTCTGAAAAATTATTATTTTCTTTTTTAAATTTAACACATACCTAATACCTATACGGTAATTCGCTCGCTTGAAATATTCTATTTATTTTATGTTATCTTATTAGATACCTTGCAATCGTTGTTCTGACAAAAATTTGTAAATAGCAAGCAAGCTCTCCGTAAACACAGGTTTTTGATCGGGTCGCACGTCTCGTTCTTTGCGAATCACCTTTAAATAGCCATGGCTATATATGTATATGTTTGTAAATGAAGCCAATTATGTTACTGCGCTCTATAGTCTTTCCTAAATACTTTAAAATGTGCGTTAAACTTAAAGGGCCTACATCAATATTATCGTATATCATCGCCGACACGTACATATTAACACAGCCAGTAGGCACAGAAAATGAAGAATTAGGGATACTTTTCCTATTTACTCAAAATCTACTAAATATATTTTAATTCTGATTTACGTGTTTCTATATATAATACTTACTTATGTTTTTAAAGTTATTTCATTAGTTAATACGCGATAATAGACCGACAAATGAAAAAAATAAAAAAAATAAGAGGTTATTTCGCCAAGATTTTCTATCGAGAAAACTTTTTTCAATCGCGTTTCTGAGTTTATGCGATCCTAGATAATATATTGAAAATACATATACTTAAAAATTAGAGCTCTAGCCATTCAATCTAAAGAAACAATGAAAACTTCGTACATAGAAAAATGCACGAAGCTATTTTGGTATCCTCTTAATAACGTAAAACATTGTTCTCTTCTAATGTGAGTTACCTGCAGAGTATCATGGCTTCTTCCCAATTGACCAGTGAATTTTGAACGATATATTCACTACCACCAGTCACGTAGGACTCCCATTTATTGTCCACTGTTTGAGGCACTGGAATTATAACAATATTTAGATTCTGCATCATTACTTAGCTGGTTGCCAAAATCAAGAAAAAATTGCTTAGGTAGTTGTGAAAATTTGTATCCATACTAATATTATTTTAAAGCTGAAGAGTTTGTTTGTTTGTTTGAACGCGCTAATCTCAGGAACCTCTGGTCCGATTTGAAAAATTCTTTCAGTGTTGGATAGTCCATTTAGCGAGGAAGGCTATATAACACGCTGCGACGAATAGGAGAGAAGCAGTAGTGAAAAATGTTACAAAAACGTGGAACATTTTCTCATAGACTTAGGATATAGATCTAGACGTAACACTCGGTACAACGAAACCGGCCTGCTTCTTTTTTTAGTTGAACACATTAAGAAAAATAAATAACAAAGAGCCTATTTAGTAGCCTTTCTAACTCTTTCTTTTTGAACTGGAGTAAAAGAGAAAGCAAGGCTATTATATTTACTATTTTACTTTTAAACCATAAACTGGGCGGCCCTGCCTTGGAACAAATCTATGTTCCCGAGTTGTTACTCCCTATTTATAACCTTCTTGCATTTTCTAAATTCTACGCGTACGAAGTCGCGGGCAACCGCTAGTGCAAGAATAATTTATAAGTAACTAGCTAATGCCCCCGATTTTGCTCGCGTTTATAGTTATTTAGTCCCGTCTCCCACAACTCCCCCAAACTCTGAAACCAGCGCAAACTTAAAAAAAAAACTGCATCAAAATCCGTTGTTTAGTTTTGAAAATATAAGCTGTATATAAAAATAACAACGTTGTTTTATAATAAGAAAAGATTTTAAAAATTAAACCAGTAAATGCTACGTGTGGTGACAACAGTAGTCACCACACGATTTCTTGTAAGGATATTAAGTTTACGCAGTTAACATCAACTGTGAGAACCGGAAAATTCTAAGCATAAACTCTTAACTCCTGACAACGTCAATATCTGGTCAGCGTGACGTCATAGACCAAAAATCCTAGTAAAATGTAGAAGGCCCGTGCCCAACTGTAGGATATTAATGATCTGGGAAGGAGACAATAAAGGACGAATTTCCAAACTCAGTTTCCAAATTAAATAATTTGCCAGTCGTTCGTGGCTTCATAATTTTATTCCTAAACCAGACTTTTCTTACTATCAGGTTAGAAAAAAAATAAACCTCTCACCTCTATACTGTTCATGGTAGCTGGCATAACAAAAATTAAAAAAAAGTAATAAGTTCAAAATCAACTGCCGCTCGTCCATATTGCTGCGTGATTGTAAAATGAATAAAGTTCTTTATTTAAAAAAGCTTTACAAAATGTCGGATTTTAAATAAACTAAGCATTGTTATAATGGTTTATTGATATTAATAGGTCCAATATTTTATAAACTTTAGATTATAATGTTGTAATCCTGTGTTATGGTTTCGAAATGTCGCATTTTTCTCTCCGTGAGGCACGGCTAAGGGCACGTGGCTTAGATTAAGTAGGTATATCTGTAAGTTAGTTTTAAACTGTAGTTTTAAATCTTATGGCACAGTTCTAAGGTCTATGGGTATTGTACGATGAAGAGATAAAAGAATATGCTCTAAAACAAAAAGACACGCTTGAAAATCGTGAATATTTTTTTAAATTATTGCATTGTCAGCGGTCCATGGTATGTTTGCAAACATATCAATTCGACTACTGCAAGTGGGTAAAAATCTCTTTCAAAGATTCCATAACATAGATTTAAAACATTGATAAATACGTACCGGGGTAAAAAAAAGCGTGTTATTATACATAATTAAGAAAAGGTGTTACCGATGTTGACCAGCATTTTTCGATGGCATCGTAATTTTTTTTAAGACTTAAACAAAACGGCTGCGTATGACTAAGAATAGATATTTCATATACTTTTTATACACATTTTAGGTTATTTAGGATAAGATTTAGGATTTATAAGATTTAAGATTTGTAATTTATATCAATAATATTCTAAATAAGCTGTCTAACAAAAATGGACCGCATCATACTGTAAGTAACAAGTTAATAAGTGTGAAAATTCTTTCGGTGTTGGATAGTCCATTTATCAAGGAAAGCTATAAGCTATATAACATCACGTTGTGACTAATAGGAGCGAAGCATTATTGAAAAATATTGCAAAACGCGGAAAATTTTCTAAACTCCACGCCTGAAGTTGCGGGCATTTTAAAATATTTTTGTCCACCTTTCTCATACCGTCGTCCTTAGACTTGGCGGACAGGAAACTAATTTGTTTGTCTATTTATTTCAATATCCGTTGTAGACCAGCGTCTTTCTGCCAACTTCCTTGATCACTATAGCGTTATAATATTACAATTTATTATGTTGCCCTTTTATACTGTACCAGGGGCGTAGCTACCGCCGTATCAGCCGTATCAATTATACGGGGCCCCCAGGCCACGACCCCCGACGTGCGTAAGCAAAAATTGATAAATAGTTCCCAATTTTTTAGGGTTCCGTACCCAAAGGGTAAAAACGGGACCCTATTACTGAGACTTCGCTGTCCGTCCGTCCGTCCGTCCGTCCGTCCGTCTGTCTGTCACCAGGCTGTAGCTCAAGAACGGTGATAGCTAGAGAGTTGAAATTTTCACAGATGATGTATTTCTATTGCCGCTATAACAACAAATACTAAAAATAAAATAAAATAAATATTTAAGGGGGGCTCCCATACAACAAACATGATTTTTTTACCGTTTCTTGCTCGATACTAATAACGTTGCCTTATGTTGCATAGATTATGGTACGGAACCCTTCGTGCGCGAGTCCGACTCGCACTTGACCAATTTTTTTTCATTGGAAAAAATGACAGATAGATAATAACGACGATTAAATATCTGTATTAATTTTATGCATAGATTAAATTTTTCTTTTGTGGGAAATCTTTACCCTTCATAAGGGCCCCCATATAAATTTTTATACGGGGCCCCACCAAGGCATGCTACGCCCCTATATTGTACTACCTGTTACCCCATCTTCGTATGCATTGAATTCAGAAAATTTTCCCCGTTTTTGATTACACGACGTTGAGCAGCATTTTTAGATGTCATCGTAATTTTTATTAACACTGAACTAAAATGGCTGCGTATATCTATTATACATACAATACATACTTTACAGATATCTCTCGTATAATCTATAGACATTTTATATGCCTTTAAGGTTATTTACGATAAGATTTACGATAAAGTTACTATCCAACACTGAAAGATTTTTTTTTATCGGACTAGTGGTTTCTGAGATTAGCGCGATCAAACAAACAAAGTCTTCAGCTTTGTAGGTAATATTAGTGTAGATACAGGTCAGTAGGTACTCAGTTTTTTAACACGCTTTATATTACTTCGGAACTTCAATGGAATCTTTGAAAGTGATTTTAACGCACACATATTAAGGAGCGATGACAATGCTAAAACTTAAAAAAAATATTTAGATTTGTAAGCGTATTTTTAGGGTTCCGTACCCAAAGGGTAAAAACGGGACCCTATTACTGAGACTTCGCTGTCCGTCCGTCCGTCCGTCTGTCACCAGGCTGTATCTCAAGAACGGTGATAGCTAGACAGTTGAAATTTTCACAAATGATGTATTTCTATTGCCGCTATAACAAAAAATACTAAAAATAAAATAAAATAAATATTTAAGGGGGGTTCCCATACAACAAACATGATTTTTTTAACGTTTCTTGCTCGATACTAATAACGTTGCCTTATGTTGCATAGATAATGGTACGGAACCCTTCGTGCGCGAGTCCGACTCGCACTTGACCAATTTTTTTTTTAGTTTTTGAATTAAGCAAATTAATTATTATAGTTCGTTTGGTGACACACGAACATGTTACCAACCCATATTAATAAATGCAGCATAACAAGCATTTTTTTTTTAATATGTCGTTACTTAACTCGTATCATCAAATACCAAATTATCATAAAATATGTACACAATATTATTATGCATGCAAACGTCTCTGAAAAAGTCAAGAACTTCTATCAAAAAAGAAGATGAAGTTCCCTGGAACAAATCGAAAATCAAGAACAGATAAAGAATACTTTAAAGAAAACAGAGAGATTGACGCTGGCAAATCCAATGGGAAGCCAATCCTTCATACTCCGTTGTTAAGGAAAAGAAGAAAAAAAAACCCCAAAGCTACTTATAAAAAAATAAACTATGTACCTACTATGCCGTTCAAATGAGAATAGGATTGACCCCGTGTCATTTTGAGACGTCATAGTTGTCATTTTGAACAATTTTGGTAGGATCAACAAAACAAGATATTTTTATATAATAATTTATCTATCACTTTATCGTTATCGTTTCCTAATTTTCGAGCACTCAGCAAGACAAATACAATTAAAAACAATAACGACAAGTTCAACATAACAATACTAACATACAAAAACAATGAGAAATAACAACAATTTTTATTTTTAACAAGTAACAACCACATAACTAGCACATTTTAAAATAAAACTCCTTATAATTCATATTATCAACAAGGCACACCAACAACAACAAAATACCGGTTGGTAATACAACTTAATATCATTGTTTCCAACAACGAAATTATTGAAAGAAAGTATTATTTATTTTTAAATAATATTATAACTATTATTACTAAATAATTTAAGACGTATTTCACTTCAAATTACAGAGATTTCGTAAAAGAAAAAAAAAGATAATGATACGCAAATAAAGTTAAAAGACAGTACATACTTTTCCAATCACTTTTTGACAACTAAAGGTCATTGCCAATCCTATTCTCATTTGAAACGTAAAGTAATGTAATCATCTGATCATTAGGACATCTTATCAAGTAGGTAACCACACAGCTGTAGTCTATGAAACATAGTTTTTAGAGTTCTGTACCAAAAGGTAAAACGTTACTCCATTACTCAGACTCTGCAGTCGATCCGATGACGTTTGTGCTACATGGTATCGATTTTGTACGGATCATAGTCTGTGGCGTGCAAATGGTAAAAAAAAACTACTGTCATCACTTTTGGCTGAGCAACGCGAACGTTTCTTCTATCCATACTCCAATGTTTGGATAAGTAAGGATGTTTATTGTGCTTTCACGTAAAGACTACTGGATGGATTTTCATGAATCTTTCCAATGGAAAATGGAATAGGTAACGAACTTAATTTTTATCCTTTTTACCGCGGGTAACACCGCAGGGCACAGCTAGTTTTAAATATACTAGACATAATTTTTTTTTTATATTTTTCTGATAACTGTTATGACCTTACTCATCATGCGATTTCGGCGTGACGTCGACTTTTGGGACACCCTGTATATATAGAGATAGGTATGATCCTTTGATACTGTTTTACATAAAAAGATTAAGTTTTTAGCTTGAAGCAGAGCAATTAAAGTGAGCCCAAACGTGCGGGTAAGATGCGTTCATGATAGTGGCTCGCGAACAATGAACGCTATGGAGATGACTCTACGATTTTATTAAATAAAACTAAAATGATTTATGTAGATGATTTGTTGCTGCTGTACATATTTGCATGTGCAAATGATGAGATGGGTGTGTGAATGATGAATTTCATGTGAATGAACAAAATAGCAGTTTAAATAAAACTACTTTTTACTTTTGTAAACTTTGTAAGTTTGCCGTCACCATGGTCACGGGTGAGACTCAGAGACAGTTTAACCAGTGACCATGGTAACTGCAAAGTCTCCGAAATGTCGGTCCAAAATTTAAAACAAGTATACGCGTCTAAGTCCGTAAAAAGTAGTTTTATTTAAACAAATGAGTCGCGCAAGTGTTAAAAAAAAAATAGTAGTTAGTAAATTAAAGCAACTCTGGAAGTGACCGAAAAAAATGAAATAAGTGGCAGTATTGGTATAGTCATGTGACTTGAGGACCGTTAATAATGAGCACAAATAAATGTGGACGGATTTCAATCTAGAACACCATAGAAAAAAATTAAATTTACAGGATTGAGCCGGAAGGTCCCGGGTGGCTGACTACAAGTCTGGGGCTCGAGATGATGATGTATATCCAGGGACTCAGGGGGCCACGGATGGCAAATGCCATCTTGAATGCAAGAGAGGGCAGTTCGACGCCGAAGATGGATATGGCAATCCCTATGTATTGGAATAAGCGCGGGGTGATGATGACAAAAACTTTTATAAAAGTTTTTCACCCTTCACTTAAGCGCAAACTGTTAGATCAATTAAACAATTAAAATAAAGGGTTTTGATAAAGAATTTTATAAATTTTTTTTTTACTATCAAGGTGACTCTATAGCTTTCCCGCCCACAGTTCCCGCCCACCTGTTCACCTAGTATTAATACTGAGCGCCGCCCGCCCAACAGACATTGACAACGGACATTTGCTTGTTGATCTCCGTGGTTGCTACCGGTGCCATCAACTAAGGTAAGTGAAAATAAAACTTTGGAGTTATTATATTTTTTATTTTCGATAATGGAATCATTGTTTAAAAAATGTTTTATAAAATATTATTTTAATGATTTGTTTTTAAATTTCGAAAATAGAATACGTATTTTAAAATACTTTTGGTAAATTTTGGTGACTCTTTCACGTGGGATTAAATAATCTATCGGATTAATACTGAGATTAATTAAGAAAAATTAATTTTATTAAAAATAATTATTCACTAATAGGTAGAATAATAGTACCGATTCTATGTGCACAAATTAAACTAAAAAATAAAAACAACTATACTGTATTTTGATTAATTGGCAATTAAAATTCTTATTCTATATTACACAGCTTTTATGATAAGAATGTTCTGATAACATTGCCGAATTGTGTTATTGACACCATTAATTTTCATGGACCATGGTGACTGAAAAGGCTATGATAAATAAAATTAAATAAATAAATAAAAAGCTCTTTATTATACACCATATAAATTACAACAAAACTCATACAATAAACATTGTACAATTATTGGCGGTCTTATCGCTATATATCGATACGTCGGGCTTAAAAATTTACAATAAATATACGCGTCTAAATCCGTAAATAGTGATTTTATTCGAATAACATGCGTCGCGCAAGTGTTAGAAAATATTATAGAATGTGTTAGGTAATATTTTATTTTGTGGGCTTTTGTTAAATAAGTATAATAATTTAGGTAGGTACATAAGTAATTCAAAAACTTACAAGCACCAATAAAATAAGAAATATTATTGTAAACTAGCTGATCCCCGCTACTCCGTACGCGTGGAATTTTAGATCCTCATATATTTTGTCACCGTTTAAACCTTCACTGGACATTCACAAATAAATTAAGACCAAAATCACCAAAATCGGCCCCGCCGTTCTCGAGTTTTAGCAAGACTAACGCACAGCAATTGATTTTTATATTAAAAGAAGATTATTGCAAGGTCATCGGTCTCTAATAAGAGTGCAAAATTTCAGATCAATCAATACTACTGTATGTAAGTGTGTTAAAATCACTTTCAAATATTCCGTTACATAGATTAATACATTGATAGATACATACCGAGCTAATAAATACGTGTTAATGCTAATTAAAAAAGTTTGGTAAGTCATATTCAACTGCAAAACATTAATGGTCTTATTCATAATTACTTAAAGGTGGATTTAAAAGTTCGCAAAAATCGGTTCGCGAAAAGTGTCAAAACTTGTTACTCATAATAGTCTTTTTACGCTAAAACGTTTGTTATCTCTCCGATAAAATCTCCGTTTAAACCTTCGATAAGTCATTATGAATAAGACCATAAATAGTTTAGTAAAAGAAACGACATTAAACAGCTTTTTGTTCGCCATTTTGAATTATCTTTTTATCAATTATATTTTAGTTTTACGGATTTTTTGATAATAGAACTTTGATAATAGAATTTGATAATAGAACTACATTTGATTACTATAAATAAATAAATAAATATAAATATTCATGGACATTTCACACAAGGTCCTCTGGTCCCATGCTAAGCTTATATACTTGTGTTATGGGTACCAGAATACGGATACCTATAATAAATAAACTACTTTTCTTTTGTAAATACATACACATAATAAATAGTAAACACCCAGACGCAGTACAAAAATTTGTATGACATTTATAAATATCACACTAATGATTGTCCTGACCGGGAATCGAACCCGAGACCTCGTGATCGGCAGTCCGTTATATGAACCACCGTTATGAGGACTTTGTGTGAAATGTCCATGAATATTTAATTTATAAAAAAAAACATTAAAAGAACACCAAAGACAGGATAAGGGCAGGAGAATGATGATGATGAGTATTTATAGTATCAACTGATATATACATACTGTGAAATTTTTAGCTCTCTAACTATCACCGTTCCAGAGATACAGCCTGGTGACAGACGGACGCACATCGAAGTCTTCGTAATAGGCCCCGATTTTACATTTTAGTACGAAAACCCTAACAATAAATAAATAATAATAAATAAATATTCAGGACATTTCACACAACGTCCTCTGGTCCCAAAGTAAGCTATATTTCTATGCTTGTATTATGGGAACCAGATACGGATAGACTACATAAACGACTTTTTTTTTTAAATACATGCTTATTATACATAGAAAACACCCAGACGCAGTACAAACATTTGTATGACATTTATGGATATCACACAAATGATTGTCCCAAGCGGGAATCGAACCCGCGACCTCGTGATCGGCCACAAAGCCCGTCTTAAACATAGTTAATCCGTCTTAATAGTTGTTTATTTGTAGCAAAAGACTAGTATTTGAAAGCAGTTAAACATAAAAATAATTATCTATACAAGTAATCTAAATGTAAAAGTCAGCAAGTCAGGTAACCAAAATGGCGTCATAATTACAACAAAACAAACCTAAATACTTATATTCATTACATATTCTTAATTAACTTGCTATAATCATGGGGTATAAATACTATGCGTGTATTTCTCATAAGTTCTGCTGAGTTTCTTACGTCGGTTCTTCTTAGCAGATTGCGTCCTAAACCGGTGGTAGGGAAAAAAAATTGGATATCTCATAATAAAATAAATTTTCTAAAAAATTATGTCTACTTGTTTAAATGATTTTTCATTTCATAAAGATATCTTTAGCATGGGCTTTCTGGGCCTCTGGAATGGTGGGATTATTCCTACCCGAATTGAACAATGATACCGATTCTACGTGCACAACGCAACTTAACAAAAGAATGTTAACAGAAGCTGTACAGTATCGTTACCATATATACGAGGGGAGGTCCAAAAGTTCGTGGAATGGAGGGGATGGAGTGGGGATAGGGGCGCTCGCTTAGTGTCATACTAATTGGGGACTCATAATTAGTATATAAATGGAGTTTCAGCCCTATTGCGTCATTCGTTTACGAACACTCGCCTGCTAAACACGTCAATCCGGAAGAAAACTGAAACTATGGAGAAAATTGAACACCGTGCGGTCATTAAATTCCTTACCAAGCAAGGAAAGAACGCTCAGACCATTTTGAATGAAATGGAAACTGTTTACGGGGAACAGTGCCCTAGTAAATCAATGATTTACAAGTGGCATGGTCTTTTTAAACATGGTCGGGAGTCGATTGAAGACGACCCCCGCTCAGGAAGGCCAGTTGAGGCCACCACATCAGACATCGTCGAAAAAGTGGAAAAAATTGTACTGGAGGACACCCGTTTGAAGAAAAAACAGTTATCTGCATTAGTTGGAGTATCAGATACCACCATTTTGCGAATCCTACATGACCACCTGGGTATGACAAAAGTCAGTGCAAGATGGGTACCGAGAATGCTCACGCCGCTTCAAAAACAGCAGCGCGTCGAAGCGTCAAAACATTTTTTGGAGTTGTGTGGCGACGATCCTGGACCGATTTTGGAGCGAATTGTTACCGGCGATGAAACATGGGTTCATCACTTTGAGCCTGAGTCCAAACAAGAGTCCATGCAATGGCATAAAAAGGGGACACCACCGCCAAAGAAATTCAAAGTGTCGGAGTCGGCTGGAAAGTTGATGGCTACTGTTTTTTGGGATTGTGAGGGGATAATACTGATTGATTATAAAGAAAAGGGCAGGACCATAACCGGAGAATACTACGCAACAATACTAAAAAAATTAAAGGATGCCATCAAAGAAAAACGTCGGGGAAAATTGACCAAGGGCGTGTTGCTCTTGCAAGACAACGCGCCGGTTCACAAGAGCAAAGTTGCAATGGCTGCTCTACACACGCATGGCTTCGAATCACTAGTCCACCCACCCTATAGTCCAGATCTGGCCCCAAGTGATTTTTATTTGTACCCCAATTTAAAAAAAGACTTAAGGGGAAGGAAATTTTCCGGTAAAGGAGGCAATTTTGGCTCATTTTGAGGGAAAAGATAAAAAATATTTTTACGATGGTTTAGAAAAATTAATTCATAGATCTAATAAATGTATTCAGCTTAAGGGTGATTATATTGAAAAATAAATTTACTGTTTCATTTTTACTAAAACCCTTTCATTCCACGAACTTTTGGACCTCCCCTCGTATCTGTGCAAATAAATTGCAAACATAATGGATTATTATTTACACAGTTGATGATTACTGCTTATAAAATCCCTTGGCTGGCTTTTAAAGCACCCTGGGGAGGAAATGGGGTGGTGACATTTGTATTCTTAATCCGTCATCACACAATACAGAGTGTAATGTAGTGTAATCTTTTCTGTTTTTCAAAGATTTCATCTGCTAGGATTTTTTTGTCTAAATTCTTACAGAGTTTGCTCGAGGAATGGAGTGCTGACTTATACGTAGTTTGTTACACCACCAAATATTATTGCATCCTCCTCTATAGCCCATTTACGTCCCACTGTTGGGCACGGGCCTCCTCCATTTTGGAGGGATTATGGTCTACTGTGAGAGACGGAAAACTCTAAAACAAACCCTGTGCCAATACGCCGGGTCAGCGCGGCACAGTAGACCATAATCCCTCCAAAATGGAGGAGGCCGGTGCCCAACAGTGGGACGTAAATGGGCTGGAGAGGAGGAGAAGATGGTCTACTGTGCCGCGCTGACCAGGCGTGTTGGCACAGGGTTTGTTTTAGAGTTTTCCGTCTCTCACAGAGGATGTCATCTGTGTGCAATATCCCTTATCTGACTTTTCCAGCACCCTTGGGAGGAAATGGCATGGTGACACTTGTATTCTTAATCCGTAACCACACGGAATTATTGCATATTACATTTAATTTGTGAAACAAAGTATTACTTATTTCGGTTAATTTTCCATTCATATCTTAGTCGTTATATAATAATATGTCACCCACGGGAAAATCTGTGCTGGATTAATATTTTATAAAACGAAATTTAATATAACTCAAAAGCCATTGCTACGAACGTTTAAAATATATTAAAAAGTATAAAATTTAAATTTAGAATACCTTTTATTGCTTGTCTATAACAATCTGAAAAATTCTTATTTAAAAAATTTGCTTTTAAAAAGTTATAAATCGAACGAAGTAGGTATCTGGGGCAATTTCGAAAAGCGGATTGGATAATGTACAAATTATTGTTGAAGAGTTCTGATCTGGCAAAATGAAATTGTACCTACAATGGTCATCTAAAGTTTTTCAGGTACCAATAGTACGTGCACAATTAAACTTACCTAAAATTTTAAGACATCTTTGGTGTGTTTTCTTTATTTCACTATTTCATTATACACATTTATAATAAATAAAGTCTAAATATAATACTTAGATTTTATAATATTAAAATTCAGTTAACATTGCCGAATTAAGTTTCGTTACGACTCTACGAGTTTTCATTGTTTAGTTCAGTTGTGCACGTTGAATCGGTGCCATTGCCTAAATTTAAACTAATTTATACCGTTTAGTTTTCTATCAGTGACTGTAAACTCATTCTATTTATAAATTTGCGTAACCTGTAAGCCACGGCAAAGTTAATTTTAGATAGAATCGTAAACAAGACGTTCACATCACAATAAAACATTAGACAAATGATGTGACAAGTTTAAAACACTCCCAAAGTGTAAATTAAACATTTAATGAGAACATTACAACATACACTCCTCATTTAAATAATAAATATAATAAATAAATAATTCTTTATTGTTATAATTTTAAGGTTTACATCACTTGGGGCCCTGACTCCCGTGCTAGGTAAGAACCTGTGTTACGGGAGCCAGTGACTTCACATAAAAGTTTATCATTATTGGCCCTACATTTATACAATAAGAATATGTCAAGTTATCATTACATTTCCACGTCTAATGTTAAATAAATTGCCGCAATACTAATACCAAGAGAAATTGCCAGCAACCACAACTGTCTAAATAATTAAAAAAACATACATATTTAGGTTAGAGTGAGAGAACATGTAAAGTGGGTTAATGTTCGTATGTGTGAAAGAGACTGTAGTCTTGTGTTTACCAATTGGTAAACACAAGACTACAGTCTCTTTCACAGAAGCACTTTTGGGCTAATTAGCCCAAAAGTGCTTCTGTTTCTCCATAGTCCAATTTCTGTAGCCAGTCTATCGTTTTCTTCCTAACTTTCTTGGCGGTCAATAGATTGATATTAAGATTCCTATTTATTTTATTATAAACTAGCTGTTCCCTGCGACTCTGTCCGCGTAGAATTTAGAAAATTTTCACGTGCGACGGCGCGATGGCTTGTTTCATGTATAAGTTTGGTGTTTCTATACCGATTTCTATGATCCTTTTTAATTGAATGTTAACTTTTTTAAATTAGGAATGAGTGAGAGTATAAACGTAAGAGTAAACAAATATAATCAGAATGCTCCGAACTGCTAAGCTATCAGGAGTTACACGTGTTATTGTGAGTCAACCATAAAATATAGATATAATGCTGTTGCAGGATATTTTTTAGACAATTTTATGTAGAATATTTTCGTCATACATGATTTCTATGTAACTTTAACCATTAAGGCTGCACACGCGACGGAAGCTTAAAAAATTTGTCAAGTGCGAGTCGGACTCGCGCACGTTGGGTTCCGTACCATTATCTATGCAACATAAGGCAACGTTATTAGTATCGAGCAAGAAACGGTAAAAAAATCATGTTTGTTGTATGGGAGCCCCCCTTAAATATTTATTTTATTTTATTTTTAGTATTTGTTGTTATAGCGGCAATAGAAATACATCATCTGTGAAAATTTCAACTGTCTAGCTATCACCGTTCTTGAGATACTGGGTACGGAATCCTAAAAATCATGTTTGTTGTATGGGAGCCCCCCTTAAATATTTATTTTATTTTATTTTTAGTATTTGTTGTTATAGCGGCAATAGAAATACATCATCTGTGAAAATTTCAACTGTCTAGCTATCACCGTTCTTGAGATACTGGGTATGGAACCCTAAAAATCATGTTTGTTGTATGGGAGCCCCCCTTAAATATTTATTTTATTTTATTTTTAGTATTTGTTGTTATAGCGGCAATAGAAATACATCATCTGTGAAAATTTCAACTCTCTAGCTATCACCGTTCTTGAGATACAGCCTGGTGACAGACGGACGGACGGACGGACGGACGGACGGACGGACGGACGGACGGACGGACGGACGGACGGACGGACGGACGGACGGACAGCGAAGTCTCAGTAATAGGGTCCCGTTTTTACCCTTTGGGTACGGAACCCTAAAAATGGAGTAACTTCTCCCGTTTTCCCAACATTTCTCTTCACTACTCTGCTCCTATTGATTGTAGCGTGATGGAAAGTATACTATAACCTGCCCAGGAGTATGAAGTATATTTGTACCAAGTTTCATTAAAATCCGTTGAGTAGTTTTTGTTTCTATAAGGAACATACAGACGGACAGACAGACAGACAGACAGACAAAAATTTTACTGATTGCATTTTTGGCATCAGTATCGATCACTAATCACCCCCTGATAGTTATTTTGAAAATATATTTCATGTACAGAATTGACCTCTCTACAGATTTATTATAAGTATAGATGTAGGAGGACATGTATGTGTGTTGCCTTCTGGCAGACGCAGTATGAAACCTGACGGGTGAACAAATATTTCTGATTGTTCGTTTATTAGTCATATGGGGGGCATATGGTGTGTTAAGATGTTGTCTCTTAGTTATTTCCAAAATATACATTTGTCGCACCGTCAGTACCTGACAAATTTCATACAGCCTCTTAGTGGGATATCTAAACGGTTTTGAAGTCAACACTTTAAGGATATTATACTAAATACAATACGTTTGATTTAATCTAATTGTGTTTAGATAACTGTGGGATTGTGTGGGGGTTTCTTTAGTTACTATCCGTGAATAGCTGTTGCCAACAACTTTGTATGTGTAGAAATAAGAAACAAAACCTCAACAAATTATACAAAAATCCACTCCTCTTGAGCCACTCTATGTATTAAAAGAAACCACATCAAAATCCGTTGCGTAGTTTTGAAGATATAAGCTTATACATAGGGACATGCATACAAAATAGCGACCCTGTTTTATAATAAGTAAAGATATTAAACAAAGGCATTATTTCTGTTTTGTTTGCTATTTTTAGATGCTACATAATGTCATAAAAAGGTAGTTAAATGTGCGTCCGTTTCATGTTTTGAGTTTTGTAAGGCACCTTGGGGCATTTTGAGATAGGGAAAAGTAATTGAAAGTCATACAACAGCACAGACCTACTCTAGCAGTAGTAATGAATTCTTCATTTTTAACCGACTTCAAAAGAAAGAGGAGATTCTCAATTCATCTGTATGTTTTTTAATTTATTTTTTATGTTTGTTACCTCATAATTTTTAACTGGGCGAAGCATAAGAAGATTTAAATGGTTCTTTTTTTATTTAAAAGCTGGTGGTTTCCGTGGCACTAGGTCAGAATCTAATGGTATATTTGAGGTTTTTCCTTGATTTTTCAGGAGATACCTGAAAAATCAAGGAAAAACCTCAAATTTCAAAGGCACATAAAGTCAGTTGAACTTTTTTTTTAAATACTCAATTATTCTATATTTTCTGTCATAAGGCAACTTTTAAGTTATTGTGTGTTTCTTTTACCACAAAAGTTTTTAATCTAAGTAATAGTGGCAAAAAGAGAATGAGATTCTCAATTCGTTGGAATCTTTTTGCCTATGTAGAGGAATTTTTCAAAAACGGTTCCACTGAATAAGGTAACTTATGGAATTCACTACCTGCGCATCTGGTTTAGTTTAGAGTTTTCTATCTCTCACAGCCTGTGACAGATGGAAATCTCTGTGAAACTGTGAGTCACAGGGGATGTTATTGTCATAGCTTTCAGTACTCTGTAGAGGAAATGGTATGGTATCATTTATTTTTAATCTGTACACGACCTACAACACGCTGTGTTTCCATATTTGTTCATTTTGTGGCCTTCTAGCATTCAGTAATATAATGTACCTACGTAGATTGCTAATGGGTTTTTAAACGGTTTTTATTAGCCCACCCTGTATGTTTGTACAAAGCCTCATTACGCGTTTGTTCTATTCTGACTGTGTTAGGTTCAATTACGGACTAAGGCAAAATAATTTATGTAATTTTTAAGTATCTATGAATTTTTTCGCACAAGTTAAGCTTAAGGGCCTACATCAATATTATCGTATATCATCGCCGACACGTACATATTAACACAGCCAGTAGGCACAGAAAATGAAGAATTAGGGATACTTTTCCTATTTACTCAAAATCTACTAAATATATTTTAATTCTGATTTACGTGTTTCTATATATAATAGTTACTTATCTTTTTAAAGTTATTTCATTAGTTGATACGCGATAATAGACCGACAAATGAAAAAAATAAAATATTTGAGAGGTTGTTTCGCTAAGATTTTCTATCGAGAAAACTTTTTTCAATCGCGTTTCTGAGTTTATGCGATCCTAGATCATATATTGAAAAAACATATACTTAAAAATTAGAGCTCTAGCCATTCAATCTAAAGAAACAATGAAAACTTCGTACATAGAAAAATACACGAACCTATTTTGGTATCCTCTTAAGTTGTCCGCGTGGTAACAGATTAAGAATACAAGTTTCACCACCCTATTTCCTAGAAGGTGCTGTAAGAACGAGCTAAGGGATATTGTTATGAGATAACATCTTCTGTGAGAGACGGAAAACTCTAAAATAAACCCTGTGCCAACACGCCTGGTCAGCGCGGCACAGTAGACCAATATCCCTCCCAAAGTGGAGGATGCCCGTGCCCAACAGTGGGACAACATCGGGTTGGAGAGAAGACGAATTTTTTCGCACAAGTAGAGCTTAATTTAAGTTAGGTAAAAGTGTAAGGTACTTAATAATTTCTACAAGTTCATTCGTGATTAAATCACGTACTTTTCTGGTATAAACTAGCTTTATGATATAACACTAGCTGTTGCCTGCGACTTCTCACGCGTGGAATTTAGAAAATTATATAAACCACTAACACAGCGCACGCAACGGAAGTCCTCAGTTAGGGAGTATTTTCCCCGTTTATGCAACATTTTTCACTAATGTTTCGCTCCTATTGGTCGCAGCTTGATGTTATATCGCCTATAGCCTTCCTCTATAAATGGACTATCCTACGCAAAAAGATTCACACTAACAAACTCTTCAGCTTTATTATAAAAGTATAGAAGTATAGATTTGCGTCACTAATTTGAAGATCAAAATTGTAGTTACATAACATTAGAATTAACCTCTGGCACGGAACCCTTAAAACTCTATATATTTGGCCCTACTTACCCAAATATAGACGCTGTTTGACTGCACCATTATACTTGACATATAAGTAAACAAACAATAGATACTGGCCCACATACCGTAGTAATATTAAAAATAAAAAATAAAAAAGAACGCTGAGCTAAAAGCCCTCTACACACAACAAAGAGTTGTTCATGTCATATCATTTAAATTAAGAAGCTAAACCATTATTGTCAATGGTTTTATTTTTAGAATTTATTTCAAAGATTGTATTATTTGATAAGAAAGGGTTCGTTCGGGAACCGCTTAAATCCGTTTCAAGTGCCCCTTATAATTTATTTGATAAATGAAAAATTGTTATAAATAATATTTTCTATTATTTGAAGCGTAGTTTTGTTCTCAATTATTTTGTTAGAAAGCATTTATTGCTGTTTTCGTGGCATTTACCAAACGAAATCGTATTTTACATCCACTGTGTTTACTTTTTACTTTGTTAATTTCGTTTACAAATATAAATATGTAGATTATTATAATCAAACATAAGGCCACAGTATGCGGCTTATTAATTGCTATTCTCTGTTGCTGCATAACTGCTTACGTTTTTATTACAGCTATTACTGCTTACGTTTACGTTTTATGCAAATTTCATTGAAAAATATATTTTTTGTCAATTTAGTCATTTCAATTCAATCACATACCTACTTATTGCTTTCCTACGTACTTCTCTCTATTTGACTTTTACAGCACCCTTGGAAGGAGATGGGGTGGTGACACTTGTATTCTTAATCCGTCACCACACGGAGAACTACTTACTTATTGAACGTTATTTGTTTTTGCATAATAGGTACCTTTTTATAGATAAATTAAGAAAACATCACAGGAAAGCATCTAAAAATAGCCAACAACACAGAAACTCCTTTAACACAACACAATCACATAAAAAGTTAACTAAATACAATTAGATTAAATCAAACGTATTGTAATTAAGGGCCTACATCAATATTATCGTATATCATCGCCGACACGTACATATTAACACAGCCAGTAGGCACAGAAAATGAAGAATTAGGGATACTTTTCCTATTTACTCAAAATCTACTAAATATATTTTAATTCTGATTTACGTGTTTCTATATATGATAGTTACTTATGTTTTTAAAGTTATTTCATTAGTTAATACGCGATAATAGACCGACAAATGAAAAAAATAAAAAATTAGAGAGGTTGTTTCGCTAAGATTTTCTATCGAGAAAACTTTTTTCAATCGTGTTTCTGAGTTTATACGAAGCTAGATCATATATTGAAAAAACATATACTTAAAAATTAGAGCTCTAGCCATTTAATCTAAAGAAACAATGAAAACTTCGTACGTAGAAAAATGCACGAAGCTATTTTGGTATCGTCTTAAATGATGAGTGTATGTTGTAATGTTCTCATTAAATGTTTAAGGTACACTTCGGAAGTGTTTTAAACTTGTCACATCATTTGTTTAATGTTTTATTGTGATGTGAACGTCTTGTTTACGATTCTATCTAAAATTAACTTCGTAGTGGATTACAGGTTACGCGAATTTATAAATAGAATGAGTTTAAAGGCACTAATAAATAAATAGCGGAGAGAAATTCAAATGCTATTAATGCCAAACTTTATAATAATTAGCCAAGTTACCAATATATGCCTGTATTATATGTACAAATGGCCTGAACCTGCATTCAAATAAATAGAAACCAAACTCTACATTCAAAAAAAAAACAAAACCAAATTTCAAATACAGAAAACATAACTAAAAAGTTCGCTAATTGTAAAGTTTTTTTTAAAATTAACTTTCGGCCATCATCTGGCCTTATTTTGATATCAGACTTGACAAGTGCGCAAAATTTCAATAGACGTTTTAAAGGGAATGAAAAGTATTACCACATTTTTTTATAAATTTGTAAAATTGTGCTCATAAAACTATGCAAATTCTTAGATATAATTTTATAATTGCCATAACAGTTTATCGCAATTATAATTCATGTCATGTAGTTAATTATAATTAAAACATCATATTATTATCAAAGACAGAATAATTAAAATATACATTTCATTTACTTAATCAAAATGCTTATAATGTAATATTCAAAGGTACTTAAATCAAAGCGCAGCATAATTGACACCAAGAAACTAGAAGTTTTAAACTGTTTCACAAAGTTGGCGGGAATTCATAGCGCGTGCCGCCATCTTGACACGTTCCGTTTCTAGTTAATGTGTTGCCAACCGTGAAAATAATATCCGCCGTGGTGTGAATACGGCCTTTGAGGCAACACTGGATTATTCAAATATTTTTGTTCGTGCGACAATTTTTTGAAATAGTCTCTCTCTGTTTCGTCAACCGTTTAAAATTAAATTTGATAAGTTTATATAAAATATGAATTCTCTATGGTTTTTTTCTTGTTGCGTTCACTGTTGTTCCTTTTAGAGGGATGTGTTAATTAGTTATCATAATGAGTTTTGAGAAGAGCTTTGAAATGTTCTTAGTATGAAAGTAACAGAGACCTCAAATAATTTTAATTTCGCATTATTCTAAGAAATAATTCTTTGAAGTATTAGGCACTAGCAGTTATACGTATTATTCAATTCTTTTTTCCTAAAATGCAATTAAAATACTTAGAATTATTTATTTTTACCTAAATATTCAAATCTTCTTTCCAGAAACAAAAACTATAAATAATGCATGAATTGAGTTCCAATTTTGAAAATATTCAGATACCGGTGTCAGATACCTACATAATACAAAAGGTTTTTATTAAAGCTTGTACATTGTAAATCTGCGTGTATATTCATTAATTATAATATGAAGTAAGACGCGTTTCCAAAATAAAAAAAAAATACTTAATTTGAAAATAGAAAAGTCTAGACTAACAAATTATTAAACGTTTCGTGCTCAGGTCATATTTAGTTGAACTTAAGAACGTTATCGAAGACTCAACGTTTATTTGCAGAACTTTGAAAATACATAGACAATACAGAATCAGGTACGTTAATAGAGCTTCAAATTGGTATCTACCCGCATATATGCAAGGTGAAAATTGTGCTCTATTGTTCTGCGGGCGGCAAATCAGCTCTGTAATGATGTAGACTGTTTTATCGATATCGATGTTTTTATTTCTATTACTTCGAGTTTCTATGTGTGGTAGGCTTTCCTACTAGTTGCAATCTAAATATTGTGTTACAGTGATAATAACCTTTAAGTTTTACCTTTGGCACTTAATTGGGGCCCCTGTAAGTTGACCATTGATTATCATTTTGTAATGGAGTAGGCCTTAACGGTCGCAAGGCCTTGGGAATATGTCCAATGTGCCCAACAGCCAATGAACATGTGAAGGCGGTTCTGAAAATAGCTTTATAATTTGCTCTAAGGAGTTTGAGCAATGTTTAACAGGTTGTAAATTATGTGTAACAGGTTTAAAATATTATTTATTTAATTAATAACTAACATAATAGTAATTATTAATTATTAGACTCGAATTATAATTATTAATGATAATCCGTAGCTGTTTACTAAGTACTACTTTTTTACACAGATAGATTAAAGCCTAAGGAAGTTCATAGGCTACTTCTTAATGCATACAAGGGAATAGTAATACCAAATTCTACTTGTACGAGTCATGGGCCACGGGTAACAGTAAAACTATAAAAATATCTATGTCTCTTTTTTACATACTTTTACATTTTGTTTGACTAGGGCAATTTTATTTTCGTAAAGGAAAAAAAAAACAGGTTACAATATGTAACTTTACTATCGATATCGATGTTAAAGTTAATGGCCAACTCTAAACCACTTGTTGTACTCACCAAGTAATTTTCCCAGTGCGGCGCAACTCTATTGAAAGACATTATGTTACTCATGTTAAGCGAATAAACACCGACATTTTGTTTACATTTTACATTTAATAGACCCTGAAAATATTACAATGGTGCAACGAAAAAATGAAAACAACTATGGCGTATTTTGATTAATTGGCTATTTCGTTGTGCACATTTTTATTAAGGGCCTACATCAATATTATCGTATATCATCGCCGCCACGTACATATTAACACAGCCAGTAGGCACAGAAAATGAAGAATTAGGGATACTTTTCCTATTTACTCAAAATCTACTAAATATATTTTAATTCTGATTTACGTGTTTCTATATATAATAGTTACTTATGTTTTTAAAGTTATTTCATTAGTTAATACGTGATAATAGACCGACAAATGAAAAAAATAAAAAATTTGAGAGGTTGTTTCGCCAAGATTTTCTATCGAGAAAACTTTTTTCAATCGCGTTTCTGAGTTGATGCGATCCTAGATCATATATTGAAAAAACATATACTTAAAAATTAGAGCTCTAGCCATTCAATCTAAATAAACAATGAAAACTTCGTACATAGAAAAATGCACGAAGCTATTTTGGTATCGTCTTAATTAAAATCTTTAGTCATACAGATACAATATACAGATTTTTATTAGATTCGAGTATAAAAGTTCTGTTAACATTGCCGAATTGTGTTATGGATAGTATCAATATTTATTTTTTAGTTAAGTTTAGTTATGCACGTAGAATCGGTACCATTATTATTATTACTAACCTAGAATTATTTGATAGACTTTTATAGTCATAAAAACTTAACGGTAATATATTAAAGTGTAATTTTCACCACCCCAATTATTCGAGAGCTGTATGTGTCAGCTATGAAGTAATAACTATAATGCAGAATATTCGTCTTATAACAGAGAATGAAAATTTCAAACTAAAGCTAATACCAAGACACCTGGTGAGCATACTGTGTGTGGTATAGAAGACCAGATACTTACCCTCCCGAAGAAGAGGAGGCCAGTTCCCAATAGTGGGTAGTGAGGCAGTGAACGACACAGTGTTTGTGCTTTGGACTACCTACTAGATTACGTTAATGATAAATATACTTAGTACTTTTGAATCGACTTCAAAATAAGGAATCTATTTGTAAATATGTTATAATATAATACATAAAAAACTCTCAGAAGCAAGAAATAATAATTGTCCGGTATAATTAAGTGGGCTACGATACCAAATTATGCTCCATACAAAAATATGGGCATCGTACTCCTCTTTCTTCTTCGCGAAAGTTAAACCGATTTTAATGGGTTTTACGTTATATTCTAGATGAAAAGTATATCTATGCTTCTATCACCTTTTTTTTACAAAACATAATAACTAAAAGAATTATGATCATCTGAAAATCCCGTTATTTTCGGTTTTCTTTAGATAAAGTTGCAGCGTCTAATACACACAAATTTGGTAAAGTTTTACCAAAAAAGAAAGTGATAGAAGCATAGATAATAATAGATATACTCTCTATCTATAATATAGAGTAAAAACTATTAAAATCGGTTTAACTTTCGCGAAGAAAAAACGGGAGTACGAAACGTCTTTTTTTCAAAGAATTTGTAAGTAACATCTGCTTCCGCTATATTTGTCCTTTTCAGCGCGGCGCTCGGAAATTGGGATAGCAATACCTAAGGCAAATACCTAAATGAGGAGTACATGTACAGTACCCTCTTAAACCCACGTTCTTGTGAGTGGCCGTCTGCCTGTAACAGTACCATTTCACTACAGGACACGCTAATAGAATGTTGTCTCCACCTCCCTCTCTCCAGCTCATTGACGTCCTACTATTGTGCATAGGCCTCCTGCGCTTTGGGAGGGTTTGTGGCCTACTGTGCCGCGCTGACCAGGCGTGTTGGCATAGGGTTTAGTATAGAGGTTTCCATCTCTCCCTGGGAAGAAATGGGGTGGCGACACTTGAATTCTTAATCCATCACTACATGGATAGAATGTTAAGTCCCTGTAAAATCAGACCTAACTCAAAGACATCGCAAAAATTACAATACAATAAAAATCACCTAGCTTAATCATAAATCTAATAATCTACCGCAAGCTTATCATATTTATTTTTGTTAAAACCCCAATAAAAATAGCGGCAAATCACTCAATGCTTATCTTAATATTTTTACAACGTATCGTAAATAGCAGTGACATTTCACAACACGCATTGTATCTACGAAAAACGTGTCACAAATTATAATATTAAACATTAAATAACAATTATGGATTATAATATAAAGCTTACTATAACATAATATTGGTTTTTATCGATAAATTGCATGAGTGGGTGATACCGGATACGGTAAGATTAGTGTACACTTTGATGTTGTCTATATGTGTTATCGATGTGGGACATCACTATTGAAGTCTAATTTTATCGCGAAGTCCGTTAGATTTTTTATTAGTTTTTAAAATAAGAACATAGTTTATTTTTAAAGCTTAGGAAAACCAAGGTCCCTTGACCGAGGTCCAAGGTAGCAATGTTACCAACATAAACACTTTAAAACCATAATTTAATTAGTAAATTAACTTATAAATATCACAAGAGCTAACCAAACAGCCAGAATATTAGCTCGCCTCTTTGCACTTTACTTAATTTACTTTATTAACCTTCAATGTAGTTTAAAATTACAAATTCATACCTAATTAGTTTTAAGTTAAATTTAATAAAAATGGTGGTAATTTTAAAATCACTTTGAATTGTTTTAAGCAGATCGGCAATTCGAACGTAATTAAAACAATTGCGTATTCTGACTTAAAAATTATTGAACACACTTTAAATAATCGTTAGAAAAATTATCGTACGTGTAAATCAAAGATTATGCCAGACGTCGACGTTCTTTGTTGTTTGGTGGTTAATGTAACGGACTACCGTTCACGGAGTTACGGCTTTAATTACCGCGTACGACAATAATTATCATACAAATATTTGTACTGCGTTTGGGTGTTTATTATGATGAGTATGTATTTACAATAATTGGTCAAGTGCGAGTCGGACTCGCGCACGAAGGGTTCCGTACCATTATCTATGCAACATAAGGCAACGTTATTAGTATCGAGCAAGAAACGGTAAAAAAATCATGTTTGTTGTATGGGAGCCCCCCTTAAATATTTATTTTATTTTATTTTTAGTATTTGTTGTTATAGCGGCAATAGAAATACATCATCTGTGAAAATTTCAACTGTCTAGCTATCACCGTTCTTGAGATACTGGGTACGGAACCCTAAAAATCATGTTTGTTGTATGGGAGCCCCCCTTAAATATTTATTTTATTTTATTTTTAGTATTTGTTGTTATAGCGGCAATAGAAATACATCATCTGTGAAAATTTCAACTGTCTAGCTATCACCGTTCTTGAGATACTGGGTACGGAACCCTAAAAATCATGTTTGTTGTATGGGAGCCCCCCTTAAATATTTATTTTATTTTATTTTTAGTATTTGTTGTTATAGCGGCAATAGAAATACATCATCTGTGAAAATTTCAACTCTCTAGCTATCACCGTTCTTGAGATACAGCCTGGTGACAGACGGACGGACGGACGGACGGACGGACGGACGGACGGACGGACAGCGAAGTCTCAGTAATAGGGTCCCGTTTTTACCCTTTGGGTACGGAACCCTAAAAATTACTTCGCCCGGCGAAAAGTTATAATGTAACAAAGAAAAACAAAATACAGATGAATTGAGAATGAGTTAAAAAGAAAACTATTTTGTCTATCCGTATTCTGGGTACCCATAACACAAGCATAACGAGCTTAGCTTGGGACCAGATGACTTTCTGTGAAATGTCCATGTGTATTGATTTTATTCATTGTTTTTATTAGACCTCGGGCTTTCCATAATACTAAACTAAATACCGTCCAACTTCACAAACGCCATCCATTGAAATGTTAGTACAAAGTGATCTGCATAGTTTCTAGTTTGTGAACGCAACAAACACTAAACTGAACTGAATGCATCAAACTGTTTCTAACTGTTTCTATAGCTCTCTATTCATTTAGCAAAAATATGTCACTGTATTAGACATTAGACATTAGACATTAGACATTATGAAAAGAATTGATGCAATTTTGAAAAGACGCTGCTACTAGGTAGTGAAATGATAATTTGTAGCTGAAAAGTGTCACTAAATATCCTTGATATAACGGACTTATAATATACTAGCTGCTGCCCGCGACTTCGCACGCGTGAAATTTTGAAATCAAACCTCAACAAAAAGAAGTTTACTACAGCGCTCGATAGTTGGCGTTGTACCACTTTTTTACATCCATTAACACTAAAGCTCGTAAAAATAATTATTGTGTCATCATCCGGATTTCGCATTTATAAATTATTAAGGACATGTCACCCCAATCCCTGCTACAGTTGCTGTAAAATGTAGTTTCTCGTCCGTTATTCTACATAGGATTTCCTTTTAAAAATTTTTGAATTTGATAAGAAGGAAAATACAACAATACGTAGGTATCTGATATAATTATATTTTAAAGTTAAAATTTTATTTAATATTTTAGTTTATCTTTTACGTTGTCCTGCGTTTGTAACTAACTTCATGGTATCGATCGTCACAACAAATTATTCCCTAACCTTGTTTTGGCCTAGTTTTACAAATATTTATTTCGGAATTTTGCGAACAATTTTAAGTATAATGCATATGAATAATTCTAAATTATATATCTTTGTTTGCAGTCACAATGCGTCTCTACGTGTCAGCAATTTTGCTCCTATCCGCCGTTTTGTCGTGTGCGGCGCAAGCACAGTACCCTCGACCACGTCGCCCTGAACGTTTCGACACAGCTGAACAAATCTCCAACTACTTGAAAGAACTCCAAGAATATTACTCTGTACATGGTCGAGGAAGGTAATGTGTATATCGTTAACTAACAAAACGGGTCTTCTCTTCCCAATGACATAACTGCGTTATTGCTTGTAAATGTTATGTGTCTAGCTTGAGAAAATTACTATCATAACTAAATTAAAAAAACCTGTCAAGAGCTAGGCAAACTCGCACACTTAGGGTTTCGTACATACTAGACATATAAACATTAGTAACTGCATTCAAATAATCAGTCAATTAATCTCAAAACAACTCACCAACTTAATTTTGTAGTTGAAATATAGGGAATCGCCTACATTTCAGCTACTTCATAAGTTGGTATTATAGTTGATGAATGATGATCCCTATGACGTTTCAACTGACAGTTGTATTAGTTATGCGAAACAATTTCGATAAAATACTGTTTTTTTTAGGCAAATGTCATGTCATTCAGCCAGGTCATTCAACATAATAAGCAATATTTATTTATTTAAAAACAAAAAATTACGCGCATTGATGGACATAAAAGTGGTCGAAAGAACGAAGAAAATTTGCTGACAAGACTGGGATCGAGATGTACAATACGACAATATCATTGACCAACCGTTAATAATAAACGTCACGGATAGCTGCAGTTCAGACTCAGATTTTGAAGATCCGATTGACCCTGTATCAGATTCAGATTGATATAAATAAAATACAAACTCAAAGCATTTGTTTTATTTTTCCAACAAATTATCGATATTTTGTTTATCGATGTGTCCCTTCTTAGTCGATAACAGCTTGACGACGCAACTTTTGCAGCACGTACCATGTACATTTGCATTGAGTTGTTTTCTATTATTTCCGAACATTACGTAATAATTTCTTAATATTCATTTTTATAATTTACAATTGTACACAATTATGATTTTTTCGACTTTTTAATGGACCTCTAAAGGATTTGATGTGATAGGACGTCAGTACAATGTTAAGCGCTAACGAACTGTCATAGGGATTATCATTCGGCGTGCGGAGTATAGTATAAACAATTTTTTCTTGTGATGTGATGACAAATTATAAGTTTTTGGATTTTTCCCTATATCAGCACTATATAGACTTGATCTATGCCAAATTTCAAGGCTCTAGGGCAACGGGAAGTAACCTGTGAATTTTGATTCCCTAGCATAAGACGAAAATTCTTAAAAATGGTCGTAATTCGGTTATATCTTTTAAATGCGTAGAGGTAAAAGGTTGATTGTATTTTTTGCAGCAAGGGACCGCATAGATCTACATATCGTATGAGTTTCAAGTTGATACCTTCAGCCGTTGCTGAGTAAAAAAAGTTTGACAGACGGATAGACAGACAGACAGACACCGGAGTGATCCTATAAGTGTTTGTACGAAACCCTAATAAATAGAGATGTCATATCTACTTACGGCCGTTTTTAATAACTAACTTCGATTATGGATAGTGTGTTATCCCCGTTTGTCAGTTAGATAATATAATCGAAGGTTCAATATAAAATAGTTTATTTAAAAGCACGTAAGTTAAGATTTCTGAGTCTTCGGTAGGTAGCGACAATTGTGGATAGACAGTGTGTTAAGATCGGCCGATAATGTAAAATACAATTGAAATTTTTATAGTCCCACGTTGGGCGCCAAGTCGAAGTCAAATATTTTTATTTTAAATAGAAATGATTTATTTTTCTAATGCGTTAGAAGCAAGCTAAGAAATTAAATAGTGGCGAAAAAAATAAATTGCAGGCAAATAATAGCATTGAGGGGAAAAAATGTTATACCACGTTGGGCGCCAATTTAAAATCGAATGAACATTAAGGCATGCTAAGTCTCATCATAGCTAGTATATTTCCAAATAATTTAATATGGTTTAGAATGTTCTAGAAACACATTGTTTACTTATTTTTTTTTTCAGATATGGCAAAAGGCAAATGCACATAGCTGACGCATCAGAAATCTTCAGAGACAGTCCATTCTTTGAACACAATATGAATGAAGAACCTGAATTTAAGAACCTCGTTTATAAGTAAAAAAAAAGTAAAGTCCCGTTTAAAAATAGTTCTCCAAAAGCTAGTATAATTTTGCCACCATCTGTAAAGTTTTTTTTAATAAACGACATAAACGACTGCTATGTGTAAAAAAATATTACTAAAAAAAATATGCTACGTCATATTTAATTTTAAAAATAGAATATCAAAATCCATAGCTTAAACAATATTGCAGATAGTTTTTTTAATCTTGCACAAGGTACTCAACAGACTTGATATAACAGATATGGATTTCTACAATTTGTCGTAAATTTTCCCAAGCGTGCCAAAAAAGTGTTGCACGTTAATAGTTTCCATTGAGATAATACTATTTCTAAACATAAAATCTATTTATCTTGCTGCGTCTCTAGGCACTTTGTGCACAAATTAAAAAAAATACCATAGAGAAATAGACTAGCATTTAAAAACAACCTTACATCTGATTAAAAAAATCTAGTCAAATTAAAAACTATTAAATTAATTCCGTTTTATTAAATTGTCATTTAATTGATTTTTAAATTCCAAAAAAATGTCATCAAGCTGGGTGATTGATATTTTTTTGTGAACATTTCTACATTTCCTTTCTTGTGATAATAATGTAAACTTAAGTATTTAATTTAAAACAGTATTATGTATGTAGTATTTATCTAAATGCAAAATTGTTTGATGCTTTCGTTGTTTTATTTCTTCTTCCCCAGCCCATTTACGTCCCACTGTTGGGCACGGGCCTCCGCCAGTTTGAGAGGGATTATGGTCTACTTGCCGCGCTGACCAGGCGTGTTGGCACAGGGTTTCTTTTCGAGTTTTCCGTCTCTCACAGAAGATGTTATCTGTGTACAATATCACTTAGCTGACTTTTACAGCACCCTTGGGAGGAGATGGGGTGGTGACACTTGTATTCTTAATCCGTCACCACACGTAGATGTTTTATTTAAATAGCCTAAATACCATTATACTTAACACTGTGACTTAACACTATAACCTTTTACTAGCTCCGTACGTATCTATTAGTATATTCTAATTTATGTAACGGAATCTAAAGTAATTTGCACCAACTTGCAGTAGTCAAATTGATCAGAAATTACAACGCAATAGTTTAAAAAATAATTTGGATTCTTAAGCGTGTTTTTTTAGTTTTTGAACTAGTAATACTAACATAACTCGTGAAAGCTTGCCATGTGTTTTTGGGTGGGTGTATACACACACACGAAAAAATACATTATTAGCATGTGTGTATTAATTGTTACTCTTTCATTCAAATTATTCACGGGTTATTGACAAATAGGTTTGGAGCAAAAACGAAAAGAACCTTAGTTATAAAAACACGTTAGCTAAATTGAAATCACTTCTCACATTCGTTCATTCGTTGTGAGTCTATGACGCCACAGACAGACTGATAGAGATATCTACAGACGGGCACGTCAAACGTATAAAATCCCACTTTTTCCGTCAACAGTTAATAAAATAATCAACCTATCCATAAATCTTTTATCAATTGACTCAGTTATTAGTAATAACCGAGTCAATTGATAAAAGATTATTATGGTCCTTCGAACGGTAATAACTTACCGTTCGAAGGACCATTAGAAGCTTAAGTGTTATAATTTAATACTTTAACACAATGTAATAGAGACGGTTTTAACAAGAAAGCTTTTAATTAAAGTAGAGCGAAGCATTAAATCTATCTATATACTTATGTATAAATATTGTCAGTTTGTCTATCAGGTGCTCAAGTCCACTATTTTGGAACAATTGTCATACCGGCACAATACCGGCACGATACCGTTGCAATTGAAGTCAAATATCCGTAGTCTGCTATATGCCGTCATAACGGTCGTTCAATGGTAATAGAATTGTCGATCTCTTTTATCTATGCATTGAATTTTCGGTCTCTTTTATCTATGGATTGTGTTAGAATGGTATGTATGTGTTGCCGTTTTTAAAAAATGCGTTAGTTGAAGTGATTTTCGAAAAACTACTAATAAATTTAAACATTTAATCATGCTAGACTTCGTTTAAATATATTTGTACATACTATTTATTAGTATAAAAAGCAAAGTGAAGTTTAGGAGATTAGTAAATTGCAATAAATTACAAAGAACAATTTCTAATATTTCTATCTATCTATTTTTTATTTATGGCAATCTGTCGACACAGGACAATTAAAAAATATTACTGTCAAATTCAAAATAGCAGACTACCGAAACATTTCAGTCATTGAATTGCAATTGTGAAGCAGTTGTGTACGAGACTAGCAATTTATGTCACTTTGACAATTGTAAGACAATGATGAAGTCGTTATGACGACACATTAATAGTAGACTACCAAAAACTTTACTATTGCACCATAATGGTACAATAATGGTACAGTTGTGACACCGTTGAAATACCCGACTCAGGGCCCTGTAGTAATTAAATTAAACCGATTTTTCGTTCGGAGCACGCTCCACCTTCGTCACGGGTAGGCCCGGAATAGCACAATAAGTAGATATTTTTGCTAATTGTTATAAGGCCCTTGGTAAATTTTAAGTTCGATGTCCAGATTTGGTAAAAATATTATTATAATATAGTAGAAAAGATAGCCTAAAAAACGCTAAGAACGCTAAAACTAGAACAAAAAATATATAAACGTGATTTTCACTCCCTTTATCTCTTCTGCTTATCAGAAGAAACAAAGGGAGCGAAATATTAGACGCTTACTTATCAAGGACCCATGACAAAGCAATAATTAAAAATTAAATTTAAATTATTGCCATTAACTTGCTTTTCACTTTTTAAATTAAGTGATTCTTTTATATCACTTAAAAAGTTGCACAAGGAGAGTTTAAAAAAAATCTAATGCAAGCAGATCCAAATGCTATTCCAAATTGAAATTAAACTCACAATCAAAGCTTTTAACACTTTAAGACTAAGGGGATAAGTTTAAAAATGGACTGTAAACTAAAACGTAAGGGGGATTTCGAATCGAAACTAAGTGGATTAAAAACATAATGCGCGCGCAACTGCGATGTTGAGTTATAATGGCGGAGGGTTTTTTCAGTGTGACGATCGTAACACTGTTGTTTTTAACTGTTATTTTCTAACTGTTATTCAGTAAATAAAATAGCCCGAAAAATAATAGGTACTGCAATAGTCAGCCTTGTGTGTGCTTTTGTATGTTCCTCTTTAATGTATTATCGGCTAGCAGTAGTAGTAACATTGTAGAACAATTCACATTGTCAACAATTAAGGTGATTATAAATTCGGTTAAACGAGAGGTTGGTGTAATTTCATATTAACAGAAGTGACAGTTTACTTTAGGCAAAAAAATAAATATACTTAACTTCAATGTGCATAATGTGCTAAAATTATGTATTACAATAATTTCTTGTTGTATTAAGGACCCTATTTCTAATACAGTTCAAATATTTATTTGCTGTTTTACTTAACTACTATAGTATTTATAATTATTCCAATAAGTTCTTCGTTTCCATAAAGCACCGTAGAATACTAATATTTTGCTATTCGTGTTGATATACTCATTAGTTTTTAGCTATGAATAATATAAACTATTTCATTCCTCTCCAGCCCAATACCGTCCCACTGCTGGGTACGAACCTCCTCCACTTTGGGACTATGGTCTACTGTGCCACACTGACCAGGGGTGTTGGCTGACTTTTTCATAGTTCTGTTAAATTAAACAGTTACAAATAACAGGTATTATATAACAGTGAAATAACTACATTTTACTGCGACCTGTAAAAAAACCTTCGAATGTTGGTAGAAAGTACTACCGTGTATTTTTTACTAAAATATATATTTTAAAACAAGATTCTTTATAAAAACTGCACTATTTTTACATACATTTTCTACTGCAAAAATATTTTTGAGGGGTGCTCCCATTTTGATAAAAATTTTAATACTTTTTTTCAAATCATATCAAGACAGTGAGAGTGCAATTAGAAATGTGATTTCGCCAATTGTTTTTTTTTTTGAAAATTCTGGAAGCAAAGGTAAGAAGCAAACATTTATTTGAAAAATATAAGTGTTAGAACCATAGAGTATAATAAAATACTTTTTAAAATAAAAAGTATATATTTCTGTAATTTTTCATTCTAGGATGATGAATATGTAAAAATATTTATCTTGACGTTTTAATTTGCAACAATAATTAACTTTAGAAAATATATCAGTATTATGTATTTAGATACCCGGTACATAAAGATCTAGGAATATAGGAAAAGGAAAAAATTCAAAAGTCGAATCATTTATTTATTATTTTTTATTAATATCCACCAACTTACTTACTTTTTAAATAATTATCCATTTTTTGTCGCTTATTGAAACCTATTCGCAAATATAAAAATAGTATCTACCTAAATCTCAATAAAAATGTCCAAAACATAGTAAGTATTTATTAACGAATGCGAAATCAACTCTGCCTGCTTGCCTGTCACTCTATGCCATAACAAACAAAATAACCAACATATGCCATGCATACGCAGTCACTAGCAGCAACAGCTTGCTTGTTTATCACGCTTTTATAAAATTAATTTATTGATTTTGCAATTGACATGCTATGCTTTTACTTAATAAATTAAATTTTAAGGTATAATATGTAAATTAAGGTATTCCGAGGTCGTGGGTTCAAGTCCCGCTTGCGGCAATCACTTTTTCCACCATAATTTAATTTATTACGCCTTTATAAGTTCGGTATGTATCTATCAATGTATTAATCTATTTCACGGATACTTTGAACGCGATTTTCACCCACTTGCAGTAGTCGGATTGATCTGAAATTTTGCATACACATCAAGAACCGATGACAATGCAATTATTTAAAACTGTATTCAGGATTTTCAAGCGTGTTTTTTACTTTTTGCACTATTATTAATTGAAACATTTTTAATAACCTATATAATCAGGTTAACGTTGTGCCTGCAAGGCTACTAAAACGTTAGATTAATTTATTTAAGAGAAGTTTTATTCTACTCAGTTTTCAACAATCAACAACAAAATAAAAAAAAATGGTCAAGTGCGAGTCGGACTCGCGCACGAAGGGTTCCGTACCATTATCTATGCAACAGAAGGCAACGTTATTAGTATCGAGCAAGAAACGGTAAAATAAATCATGTTTGTTGTATGGGAGCCCCCCTTAAATATTTATTTTATTTTAATTTTAGTATTTGTTGTTATAGCGGCAATAGAAATACATCATCTGTGAAAATTTCAACTGTCTAGCTATCACCGTTCTTGAGATACAGCCTGGTGACAGACGAACGGACGGACGGACAGCGAAGTCTCAGTAATAGGGTGCCGTTTTTACCCTTTGGGTACGGAACCCTAATTAGTCCCACGTCGGGCGCCAAAGTGAAAATTTTGTTTTTCTTAGACTACGTCCTCTGGTCCCAAGCTAAAGCATATTGCTTGTCTTATGACAGCCAAAATACGGATAAATTGCTGAAAAAAGAGATCCGTTGAATTTAGTCATGGTGATACGAGTAGATTAAAATATATATTGGTACCAATTCTGTTGCGTCAACAAAACTTAGCTAAAATAAAATGTACACATTTATATTACCTAATTAAAATAGCCTTTATATTTTAAATTGAAAAGTTTGTTTAACTTTACCGTATTGTGCGCTGACACTATTATCAATGGTACCAATTCTACATACACAACTAAACTAAACTTATCTAAAAATTAAAATTAATAGTGGCAATATCACTATTTCGCTATGTTTACCGAACTTTCTTATTACAAAAACTGTAAATAGGTAACGATTTTATCTAATAAATAAATAAACAAAAATAAAAAATAAAAAATTGTACCGCCTATTGTACTTATCTATAAATTCTAAAATTGTATAATATTAATTACCTACTGTAATATTGTTAAGATGTACAATAAAGAGTATTCTATTCTAAATGTGTACAACAAAATAGCAAATATATTGACGCTGTCAATTTTAATCTTTTAGTTACGTTTAGTTTAGTTGCGCCCGTAGAATTAGTACTATTATCATGTTTTAATTACCTCTCTATCTCTCTCTTCTCCAGCCCATTTACATCCCACTGTTGGGCACGGGCCTCCTCCACTTTGGAGGGATTATGGTCTACTGACTGTGCTGTGCTGACCAGGCGTGTTGGCGCAGGGTTCACTTTCGAGTTTTCCGTCTCTCACAGAGGATGTCATCTGTGTAAAATATCCATTAGCTGGCTTTTACAGCACCCTGGTTAGGAGATGGGGTGGTAACATTTGTATTCTTAATCCGTCACCACACGGACTTAATTACCTATGCATGTAGAATTGCGACCGTAAATATATCAATTGTAATTTTCATAATAAAAACAAATACAAATGCATCTCTATAGACAATAGACTAAGAATCGTCATTGACCTCAATACACAGCTCATTTGAATCGATAACCCACGTCCTTGGCACACAAGCACTTATACAAAGCACATCAGTCTTTCATTCATAGCATTTACGAAACGACGGGTTTGTGAAAAAAAAAGCTAATCATTCTGTAAAAACAAATTATATTTTTAAAAATCAATAAAAAGTTTTTATGAAAAGAAAATACTTTTAAATATCTACTTAAAATACGAAAGTGACTAACATGTATTGTAGATAATAATATTTTTTTGTAAATAGAAATATGTTTATTGTAAATATTACTAAACTTATACATAATTTATTCAACCATATTATAAACATTTAATTAAACTCTCCTGATCCGTTCCTTATTCCAAATTACCGTTTTTTTTTTTAGATAAACCACTTTCCCTAATTTTTTTGTAATATGGCAAAAGTTAACACCGACGCCAAAAAAAAAAAAAAAAGTGACTAACTAACTGGCTGATAACACTTACAAGAGAAACAAATAAAAAATGTATATCAAAAATTTGATAAATAAAATGAAAAATCATGTTATGAAATTACAAGTCGAGGTAATTATATAGAATTAGAAAATTAGCTTTTAGCAGTCCACATTTTTTTTTTATAAATATTCATGGACATTTCACACAACGTCCTCTGGTCCCAAGCTAAGCTTATATGCTTGTGTTATGGGTACCAGATACGGATATACTACTTATATACTTTTTTTTTGTAAATACCTACTTATAATACATAGAAACACTCAGACGCAGTACAAACATTTGTATGACAATTAGAAAAATCACACAAATGATTGTCCCGAGCGGGAATCGAACCCGCGACCTCTTGATCGGCAGTCCGTTACCAGAACCACTACACCACAAGGCCCGTCAGTACATTTGTACATAGGCCTCTAGCAATTCACGTCACTATACATGGTACCAGAGACTTATTTACCCAAGAGGCATAGGGGCCATGACCCGAGGCGGCCAGCCTGAAAAGGACGGCGAAAGCCTTCAAGCTTAAAATTTTGCTCTATCTCTATTAATTTGACTTTTTAATTATTTGACGAGTCTCGTGATTGAGTGGTTCATGTAACGAACTGCCGTTGAAGAGGTCGAGGAGGGTTCGATTTCCGCTCGAGACAATCATTTGTGTGATATTCATAAATGTCATACAAATGTTTGTACTGCGTCTGGATGTGTCTATGTATTAAAAGTATGTATTTACAAAAGAAAAGTAGTATATGTATTCTATCCCTATTCTGGTACCCATAACACAAGCATATAAGCTTAGCTTGGGACCAAAGAACGTTCTGTGAAATGTCCATGAATATTTATTTATTCAATTTATAGGGCGGCTAATTAAATTGGCCCGTGGCACTAATTTTCAAAATACGCCTTTGCATGGTACAACTTCATTCACATCCAGTTCCACCCTGCTTCTTAAGGTCGTCAGTCCACCATTTATGGAGCTTGTAATCTTTCCTCTGCTCCTTCGGTCATAAATTCTTCGAAAGGCATGGCCTCTTTAGCGATTATGGTACCAATTCTATATGCACAACTAAACATCCCTACTAATATTATAAATGCGAAAGTAACTATGTCTGTCTGTCTGTTAGGTACGCTTTCCCGGTTAAACCTGAAAACCTCTAAACCAATTTTGATGAAATTTGGCACAGACAATCTTTAGACCCTGAGAAAGCACATAGGTTACCTTTTATTGCGAAAAAAAAAAATTCCATATTCCACGCGGAAGGAGTCGCGGGCAACAGCTAGTAACTAATAAAATGAAAACAACTATTCCGTATTTTGATTAATTGGCTATTTCGTTGTGCACAGTTTTATTAATTAAAATTGCTACTCCATAATATACAGATTTTCTAATAAAAAAATTCTGTTAGCATTGCTAAATTGTGTGATTGACATTATCAATTTTTAATTTAGTTTAGTTGTGCACGTAGAATCGGTACCATCGTCCTTTGAACTGTGTCGACTAACTAAGTTACACAACAATACAATATACATATGTATATGACGGAGAGACAAAAAAATAAATAAATATAAATAAATGTATAATTCGTTAACGTAAAGAATTGTAGATAAGTCCTAACACGTGTTTTCCCCACCTTCTGTTTTACGCTGCCCCCCCTCGCAGTCAGTATAAAAACGAGACAGCCACAGAGCTAATAGTCAGTATCGTTTGAGACGTTAGACAGAGCGAATCTCTGCCCGACTAGCAGCTCACTCACAGTAGTGATAAAGAGTTTATACCGGTCATAATCGCGAGTGTATAATTATAAAGTGTGTATTTGTGAGAAAGTGTAAAGTGACGATTGAGAGGTGATGTTTTGTGTGAACATCATTATCTTGGTGGTAGAGGCGCAGGTTATAGGTGATTTGGTTGGAGACCTGCGGTGGAACCCTTTTATGTGTGAAAGAGAATGTCAGAGTGATGTATGAACATCCAAAAGATTGTTTCTACAATTTGTAGACTGGTTATAAACCATAGCAATTCCATTCACTATTATGTTACTCCGACTTATATACCTCGGAAAACCTAATGTTGAAAATGCCGAAGCACTCTACGAGTTTTATGGCTAAATCTTTTACTGTACAAGCTGTTTGCTTATGGAACAAATTACCACTCCCCATAAAACAAGCTAAAACAATAAGTGCCTTTAAAAAACATTTAAATAAACATTATCTTAATCAAAGTAATAATCAACCACTCTAGTAAATTAATAATTTTGGTACATATTATTTGAAGATAAGTCTAGATTTTAAAGTAATATGTATGTATATATTATGTTGTATGTATGTATGTAGGTATATTAATATATATTATTATTTTTAAGTATTTATGTATGTATAATTTGTCTTATGTATATTTTATTATCATTTATTTTAAAACTAATTAGTTCTTTTATCTGTACAGAGCAATCTACCCTACCGGTAAACGTTTTTTATCAGTTCTTTCCATCCCGTGGTTACCTGGAAGAAATCGCTTTACGCGATAAGGTCGCCAATTGTACATAATTTTAAGTAGTTCAAGGTTGTATCATTTAAATCGTACAATAAAGAATTATCTATCTATCTATCTATAAAACTAGCTGTTGCCCGCGACTTCGTACGCGTAAAATTTTGAAATCAATCCTTAACAAACAGAAGTTTACTCTTCTGCTCAATAGATGGCATTGTACGTTTTTAAAATCGCGCTATCGTTTCGTTCCACACATTAACACTTATGCTCGTCAAAATTATTACTGTGTCATCATCCGGATTTCGCACTTATAAATTAGTAAGGATAAGGATAAGGATGTAAGGATAAGGGTTTCTCTCTTTCTTTCTTTCCCTTACCACCCCCTTAACATCGTCCTGTTGGGCACAGGCCTCCTCCGCTGAGAGAAGGATTATGGTCTACTGTGCCGCGCTGACCAGGCGTGTGTGCATAGGTTTTAGTTTCGTTCGAGTTGTCCATCTCTCACAGAGGATGTTTTCAATGCACAATATCGTTCAGCTGACTTTTACAGCACCCTGGGAAGAAAATGCGGACATTTGTATTCTTAATCTGTCAGCACACGGAAAAATACCAAAACTGTCTTGTAAGCAAAACCTGTTTTCAGATTATGGCTCCATCAAAATTTGGCTTATTTAAAGCTCGCAGCAGAGATTATCAGGAACAACCATCAACTGAGAACTTATTACACACAAGTAACAGCAGTGAACATGGTAAGTACGTACCAACTCAATATTTTTATAGGTTTTGCTCGAAACTCTTATTTAAGCTAAACTCTGGAATAATAGACATTATTTTCTGATAGCGCACATATACATCCATTTGTGTTATTATCGGCTGCAGTTTCGTCAGCGCGGTTTTGATACCCTTTCTAGAACTATTTAACTACGATGAAGTTACTACTGCGTTGTATTTGAATTTCTTTCTGTTTTCCAATAACATTTACTTACAAAAATAGCCATTATAATCTGTCGTAAGCTACTTAAAGTCTTCAGTTTCTGGCCGACCTTCTAATATATAAAATTCTCGTTACGGGAACGAACATTGTGACACGAGAATTTCGACGAGAAGAATCGGTATAGCCGTTTCGTAGGAGTATTCCTACGAAACGGCTAGACCGATTCTTATGAAATTTTATATGCATATTCAGTAAGTCTGAAAATCGGCTACTATCTATTTTTCATACCCCTAAGTGATAAGAGCTGTCCACCACTAACAACTGGCAAAACAACGTTTGCCGGGACAGCTAGTATTGCTATATCTTTTGCCGAGACTTCGTTTGCCTCTACTCTACTATAAATGAGTCGTTCTTTTTTATGTTAAACCCTGGAATAATGCACATCATCACTCTCCTGCCCTTATCCCATTATTTGAGGTCGGCGCAACATGTCTTTTTCTTCGTTAGTCTACTATCAGGCGTCATGTCTGTGTTAAGTCCTCTTTCTTTCATGTCCTCTTTCACACAGTCCATCCATCTTTTCTTAGGTCTTCCTCTAGACTTTTTTTCTTCCACATTTATACTCAGAACTTTCCTAACGACATTACTTTTCGCTCGTCTCATGACATGCCCATACCAGGACATCTGGAATAATAGAGATTTTATAATAATTCATTAGCACTTTTTTGACCCCGTTATTCTCTCTCTCTCTACAGACAATTAAAGTCCCACAATTAATATGTTAATATGTCCTTCTAGTGACCACACCTTCATCACCAGTTGCCTCAACAAGTAAAGGCACACCGCTGACTGAACATGAACCTTATGTAGATTTATCTACTTTACAAATCGACACTGAAGAAGATGTAAGTATTATGGAACTTGATAAAATAATCGTTAGTATGCATAAATGATTGGCGCTCTGACCAGGGGGTAGCGTGCCTTGTTGGGGCTCCGTATAAAAATTTATTTGGGGGCCCTTAAAAAGACCCTTGACAAAAAAAAAAATCTGTGCATAAAATTTCTGAAATAATAAAAAATTTGGAAAGTTGTTATAAATTTTTGCTTACGTACATCGGGGGCCCCATATAATTGATACGGCGGTAGCTACGCCCCTGCTCTGACTCAAAAATGTTAATACTTATTAAGAAATTTATTAGTTGCTGTTGCCAGCGACTTTGTACGCGTGGATTTTAATTTTCTAAATTAATTTCCACGCGCATGAAACGTACTTAAAAATGACATTTTTTTCGGATAATGTCTAACTAAATTTATATGCTAATTTAATAAAGCTGAAGAGTTTGTTTGTTTGAACGCGCTAATTTCAGGAACAACTGGTTCGAATAGAAAAAATATTTTTGTGTTAGATAGTCCATTTATTGAGGAAGGTTATAGACAGAGGCGTATTTAGAAAATTAGCGCCCCAGGCCATTTGATTTGACGCCCAGGGCCTATTTTATTAGCCGCTCTAAAAATAATAAAGATAGACCAAAATTTTGAACTTGAAGGCTTTCGCCGCACTTTTCTGGCTGGCCGTCCCGGGCCATGGCCCCTTTGGCCCTAAGGTAAATACGCCCCTGATTATAGGCTGCGACTAATATGAGCGAAGCATTAATGAAAAATATTGCAGAAACGGGAAAGATTTTCACAACTCCATGCGTACTGTTATAGGGTCCCTTCTAAATCTTATTTTAAAAAAAGACTTTTATTTAATTAGAAGATTTATTGAATTAAGGAAGGGAACCCTTAGGCAACCTATCTCGCGGATTATGACAAATAGACTGCCTACTCGAAGTTGGATGTAGTTTATATAAAGTAAAAAGTGCTGACGCGGTGGAAAGGAAGAGAGCTTACGTGATTACTAATACGGTACATTACAGGGTTATAACACCTCCCCCTTTAGAGTGAACTTCAGGGTGTATAATGAAGTTAACCTTAAAAGGTTGTCCTCAAAGTTGGTGCTAGAACCTCTGGGGTAGTTTGTTCTAGTTCTATAGTGCTAATATTGATTTTAGAAGATTCGCGAAAAGATTTATTACGAAGGTTGCAGCCGGGTTGTTTAAAATACATTATAATCTTATAAGTAAAATACATACTAATGATACACACTGTTATAATAGTCGTGGTAGAATAATGTATCCCATATTTTATAATATGAGGGGAATTAATAATTTTGTTTATTTCGGACAGGAGTTGAGAAGTTAATGTGTGGGAGTAAGTTAATTCTGAAAGATCAAGTTTTTCTATGTGTAGATGGGATAAATTATTCCTAACAGAGTTTAACACAGTTGCGTTACAACAGTTACTACTGGTAATGTGAAATGTAGACAATGTAATTGGTGACGTTATATTTATAATATTGTGTTGTTTGGGTATCAACGTGATACCGTCACAGTAGGCTACACAGTTATTGGGTATATACAGTATGCCAATGCCCAGAAGGTTAAGTTCTCGGATCTGCTGGTGGTCCTGGCAGTCCAATAATAATTTTACAGGGTCGGATTGTATATAAATGTATTTATTATTTGAAATTGGTTTGAATGAGTTTAGTTTGTGAATGATAAATTTAGTTATGCATTGTTTAGGGCTATTGGTTAATGATTTTGATAGTAATTCACTTTCACAACTGGGCCTCGAGTTGGTTTTATAGATTATTGAAATATCGCATAGATATTCAGTAAAACTTAATGTTTTACAATTTGTTAGTGAGTTCATTTTACAGTAAGTTGTTTTGTCCTTGGTTATAGCAATATATTTTGAGCTAGGTATTATCAAACTAAAAGTGTCTGGTTGACTAATGTTATGCGGGGTTGGTAATTCTATATTGTTAAACAGTGTGTATTCTTGATTACTTACTAAAGGTATACGTAAAAGGAATACAAGTTTATTATTAAAATAGTAACATAATAAAGTAGAAATCTTAGTGATTATATGAATAGAACTTATATCTAAAGGCACAGGTAAGTACAAATCAATGGGTAGGTGCCTTATGTTATCGGCCAATTCTCGGTAGATAGCTGATGGCGATAAAACGCTCGGATGGAGGATGTTTTGGCTACAAAACGTTATCGCGTTTATTATATCCTCGAGTTGAAATGTTAATGTAACTAGGGATGTCTCGAAAGTGTTTAGAATAAAATTTAAATAAACTTTTGGGTAAACGGTATTTGAGATGTTAAATAGATTTGTTAACCCTTCCGAGAGTTCGCCGATGGCATCATACAATTTTATCTCATTTTGCTTAATTTTATTAAGAGTGTTATTGAAAGCGGATATTACAGTATTGGTAATTAGGATGTTATTTTTTACAAGAGATAATATTTTATTTTGGTTATATTGTACAGAATCAATAGCTTGATCATATCTAAGTGCATCATTTTCATCTAAAGTGCCGAAAACTGTTTTTAGGGCGGTCCCTATTCCGCCAATCCAGGCTCCTCTTCTGGACCTATTGTCTATTAAATGAGATATGGAACCGAATAGTTTTACTATATTCTGTTGTTGTGTTAACAAAGGTTCTAATGCCTGATGACATTCTGAGTCTTCATTTGCATGTCGACAAAGAGAAGATACGGTTTTAAGGGCTGCGTCTAAGTTTTTAATGTGCGGTTCGAAATAGGATATTTCCATGGGCATGATAACGTTTAATAAACCGTGTTTTATTTTTAGTTTTCCTATGTAGTCAAAATAGAGTCCGGCACTCGTAGCTATTGGTTGGATAAAGTCGCTGGTCGCTTGGAGTTCCGCCAGAACACTGTAAGTATATTTTTATTTATCAATTTAGTTTAGTAAAAGCTAACGGTTAGATTACTTATATTTAGTTATTTTAACAGACTAACTTATTTAACTATATTATAAAAATTACAGGTAAGGTATATTCATGTATATAAGGTATGTAAATAATGTTTATATGTATTACAGGTTGTTGGAGATTTCGGCGGGTTTTACTTGATCGTAATGATGACGGACGTGTTTTTTGTTTATTAGTAATGTTAATGTATTGTTACCATGAATCTTAACTATTTTGTACGGGCCTTTCCATTTTGGGGATAAGGCTTTTCTAAGTCTTAAATGGTTTTTTAGATAAACGAAATCTCCTACTTTATACTGTACAGGGCGTGTATGGGAATCGTAATAATTTTTAGATGTTATTTTAGATTTTTGAGTGTATTCGAGGGCTTTGTCGCGGGAATATTTAAGACGGTTTTGAAGCATTCTAACATAGTCTGGGTAAGTGGCACCCAGTTGCTCATCGCATATAGAATTCGGAATGTGGGGTTTATTACCAAACATTAACTCATAAGGAGTGTAGTGCGTAGTGGAGTGTACAGTGGTATTGTATGTTAACATTGCGGTGTATACATATCGGGGCCAATTAGTCTGTTCGTTGTTTACAAATGATTTTAGATATTCTTTCAAAGTCGAGTGACTTCGTTCCAGAGCACCCTGAGTCTGTGGATGGTATGGAGTCGACCACAATTGTTCTATTTTTAAAAAGTTACATGTTTTTTGGAATAAATCGGAAGTGAAATTTGTACCCTGATCTGTTAGGATCATTTTCGGGATTCCGAACACTGAAATGAAATGTAACAAACTTTCGCTTGTCTCTTCGGCGGTTGTACTACGTAATGGATACGCTGCTGATATCTTGCAATGTTAATATAAATTTTAATTTTGCGGTGCCAGATTCTGGAAGGGGTCCTACGATGTCTAATGCTATACGTTCACATGGTTTAGTTGAGGAGCTAGTAATCTGCATAGGGGCGCGATTAGTTTTTCGAAGAGCTTTATTTTCTTGACAGAGTTTACATTTCTTCACATATGATTCTACATCACTGCGCATATTTTTCCAATGGTATAATTCTTTGAGTCTGTTATACATACGGCTAACACCTAAATGACCGGCTATTGGTATGTCGTGATTGTCATACAGGATCTTTTTCACCTCGGATGGTGTAGGGTAAACGATATTGTTATGGAAAATGTTTATCTTAATGTTAGTGTTATGGAAGAGGTAGTTAATTATATTGTAAATTTTAATAAAACTATGTTTCTCAAAAGGATCACGGAAATCGGAGATGCCTATTTCCTCGTGATTTCCTGCAATGATTAATTCATTGCGGATGGCTTTTAGCGTTTCAAACATGTCTGGATATGATGTCTGATCAAAATAGTGAACTTTTGTAAATAACAAATAGCACGTTTTGTTCGATAATGTAATTTTAGTAAATTGATATGTAAATTAATATAATGTTTTTCTTGGGCTAATAATTCTTCTTTATTTTCCAGGTTGCTGAGTACATCTTCTATGTAAGGGTTGGAGGTATCAAGATCTACAGATGTGGGGATTAATAAAACTTTACAGGAGGACTTAAGTAAATTACCATTTTGTTCGATTACGTTTGTATTGAAAGATATTGTTTTGTTAGTCATTTGTTTCAGGAAAGTTGAGTAATCGTCGGACGTCAGTATGGCGTCGAGGTTGTTAGTTAGGCTTGCTGGTGTTGTAGGAGAGGTCTCGGTATTTAGGTCTGATGTTGTAGGAGAGGTCTCGGTATTTAGATCTGGTGTTGTACAATTTTGAAGACTGTCGGGGTTAAGGTCATTTGTTTGGAAAGGAGCAGGTGAGATTAACATATCGAATAGGTCTCGGTCAAGACCTTCTTGGTTTAGTAAGGATTGTTCTAAAGGTGTTGGAGAGTCTAATGCATGTTGGGGATCAGTGGTTGGTTGGATAGGGTTTACTGGATATCGCGATAAAGCATCGGCGTTTGCATTTATTTTACCTTTCTTATATTGAATATGGTACTCAAACTCTTCTAGTTTGAGTCTCCAGCGGATGAGACGTGATCCAGGGTCTTTGCAGTTAAATAACCATTGTAGTGGTTTATGATCGGTTACGATAGTGAAGCGGCGTCCATAAATGTATGGGCGGAAGGTTTTAGTTCCAAATATTATGGCCAGACATTCTTTTTCTGTCACACTGTAATTAATTTCAGCTTTATTAAGGGTACGAGATGCGTAGGCTATAGGGCGATCTTGTCCTATTGGACCTTGTGATAAGATGGCCGATATTGCAAAGTTGGACGCGTCACAGGTAAGTAAGAAGGGTTGATTGAAATCTGGGTAGGCTAAAATGGGCGCTTCAACTAGTTTAGTTTTAAGGGCTTCAAAGCTCAGCTGCTGTTCATTTGTCCAGTTAAAAGGGGTATCCTTTTTTAGTAAAGAGGTTAAAGATTTCGCAAGTTTAGAGAAGTTTTGAATAAAACGTCTGTAATAAGAAACCAGACCTAAGAAAGATTTTATGTCCTTAGGAGTTTTAGGAACAGGATATTGGGTAACGGCTTTGACTTTGTCTGGATTTGGTTTAATACCATGTTGAGTAATTATGTGACCTAAATAGGTTACTTCTTTGCGAAGAAATTCGCACTTTTCAGGTTGTAGTTTTAAGTTATACTTTCGGAGTCTACCGAAAACGGCCTTGAGGTTAACAAGGGCGGAATGAAGGTCAAAATCATACAGGACAATGTCATCAAGATATATGTAACAGCGGGAGCCTTGCAGTCCGGTAAGACAATTATTCATAAGTCTTTGAAAGGTTGACGGGGCGTTCTTTAAACCAAACGGCATTCGGTTGAACTGGAAATGGCCTTGGGGCACAGAAAAGGCTGTTTTGGCTGCGTCTTCTGGCGAGATTAAAAGTTGATGAAATCCTGAGGATAGGTCAAGCGTGCTGAAGTACTGACTCTTCCCAAGTTGATCCAAGATCTCAGTGATCTGTGGTATGGGGTAAACTTCTCCGATTGTGATATCGTTAAGTTTACGGTAGTCAATAACTATGCGCCATTTCTTTTGGCCAGAAGCATCTGATTTTTTTGGGACTATCCAGATAGGAGAAGACCAGGGAGAAGAAGAAGGAGTGATGATATCTTGCTCCAACATTTTATTAATTTGAGTTTCCACCTCTTTCTTGTGGCATTCAGGGAAACGATATGATTTTGTGTTAATAGGAGTTTCACTAGTAGTTTTAATTTCGTGTTGAATGGCCGTAGAAAATGACAAAGGTTCATCTGGAAGATGAAATATGTCAGAATATTGTGAACATAGGTCGAGGAGACCTTCTGTTTCTTCTTCATTTAAATGAGACGTTCTTAGTAGATTAAGAACTCGTTTTGTTCGTTCAGACACATTTTCGGAGTTTAGGAGAGGCTGGATAAGACATATATCCACTGGCTCTAGTTTAAGCTTTAAGTTTCGATTGACTTTAACCGCCTTATTAGATATGTTTACAACCGATATATTTATTCGTTTATTTTCTTTTACTCTTACTAAACAGTTCGCTACTAGAACGGTTTCAGAAAGATGTTGATTTAATATGACACCTTCTTCTACTTCCGGATTTGTGACGGTGCATTCAATCACCGTTTCAGATCGTGCCGGTATAATATAGCATGGATCAAAGAAGTGAATTTTTATGTCATGGTTTCCTATTTTTAGGATATCGCGGCTGTAGTCTATATTACAACTGTATGCGGTTAGGAAGTCGTTACCTATGATTCCATCATAGGGCAGATTAATGTCTGTGATGACATGGAATTTGTGGTGAACGATTTTTTTATCTGCGGCCTTAAATTTTAAATTAAAGTGACCTTTGGTTTGAGAAGTTTCTTCTCCAGGGTCAATGCCCTTTATGTTTATGGGTTTCTTAACCACGTTTAATGGAAGTCGGATACTCGATTGTTTCAGAAGACAAATCGCAGCACCTGAGTCTACCAAAAGTGTTAGTGGAATATCTGACACTTGTGATTCCACCAAAATGTGAGGCAGCATCCTCTTTGAGGTATCAATACTGACCTCATAGATCTCATGTTCGAGATTTGATTCGAGGTTCCTGATTTGGGGCTGGTTACCCTGTTGTACAACCTCTAAAGACCTGGCAAGATTTCCGCTTTGGGGCTGGGTACCCTGTTGTATAATCTTGTCAGTTTGTGCAAGGTTTCCGTTTTGGGGCTGGTTACCCTGATGTATAACCTTGTTAGATTGTGCAAGGTTTCCGTTTTGGGGCTGGTTACCCTGATGTATAACCTTGTTAGATTGTGTAAGGTTTCCGTTTTGGGGCTGGTTACCCTGATGTATAACCTTATTACATTGTGCAAGGTTTCCGTTTTGGGGCTGGTTACCCTGATGTATAACCTTGTTAGATTGTGTAAGGTTTCCGTTTTGGGGCTGGTTACCCTGATGTATAACCTTGTTAGATTGTGTAAGGTTTCCGTTTTGGGGCTGGTTACCCTGATGTATAACCTTATTACAATATTTGGATTTGGATTTTGTGCCGTCTTCGACTGTACGTCCTGTGCGGCACGATTGCAGGACATTTACAAGTTTAAATTATCTTGCTGATTATCTTCTTCGAAATTGTCGTATTCGAATTCAACCTGCTCATCGTCGTATTCTTCTTCTAAGAAGTGTACTAGAGGAGGTTTTGGAGAAGGTTGCGACGTCGAAGGTTTATTCAAAGTATCCTTTTGAGGATAGGAAGGAGTAGGACGTCTTTGGAAGGATTTCCGTTTCATACAGTTATTAATATCGTGTCCTACTTCCTTACAGTACCTACATACGAGGTTAGAATTAGGGATATTATTGTTCGGTGACGTACTCGACGGCACGTGTCTCTGCGGTGGTTTGACCTTGACGGTTTGATTTTGAGCGAAGGGTTTCGGTTTGAAACGAGGTTGAGTGTTTAGTTTTTCCAGCGGCGAGCTATTACTACGTTTGTACATCGTTTCTTGAATTCTTTCTTCAGAGACAGCTAGATTTACCGCTTCATTGAACGTTTTCGGGGCCCTACACCTAACAACAGTCGATAGGCGAGGATTTAAACCCATGAGGAAATGATGGAGGGTTAAGTCCTCCATAGCTGCCGTGCGGCCAGGTAGTTCCTTAGCCTTATGGTTAGAGAGCGAGATTTCGGTGAGAAGTTGTGAGAGGTAGGTTTCCATCCTAAGGGCAAATTCGTTGGCACTTTCTGTCTGACCTTGTTTACCTTCCTGGAGGTCGGTAAGTAAATGTGTAAAGTGTTTTCTTTCGGAAAATTGTGTCTTTAGGAACTCCTTTAGTTGCTCCCAGGACGTAAATTCTTTTATTGAACACGCGGTTTCCGCCTTACCGGTTAATTGACACAAAATGTATTTAAAAAGGATAGGCCTTTGGTATTCTGAAGCTAATTCGTAGGCGTTATTACAATTGGTTATGAATGAATTTAGTTTGTCTCGACTGCCGTCGAAAGGCTTTACGAATTTTAATAATATATTTAGGTCCATCTCTGGTGGAGATTGACGCGTTACTCTAACTGACGGTGATGGAATGGGGGATTTATCTTCAGGATATTCAATTATTTCTACTTGTATTTTACTATCTTCAGTTTTGGACACTTTAGGCATAATTCATCTATAGGAAAAACACAGTACACAATATAAATTGACACAATAAAATTGACAAAGATATCGGAGACAGAATGAACGATTATAATTAGTGTTACTTGGAATATTGTTCGTAGACTTACTGGAACACGTAGGCGGCGATAAGAGCTAGAGCTTTCGTAAGCTGCATAGCGTCACGTATGCACGGACCACACCTTGTTTTCACAGAACACTCGATAATTAACACAGACACTCGCGGTACGCGAAGCACTTGGATTATTTTAGGATGAAACACTTAATTAAAACACTCGCTGAAATTGATGCACGTAGGTCGTTTACTAAACTTAAACGTAAGCTCGTCGATACTCGAAGGTCACGCAAAATGCGCTAGGGCTGCCCACTGGTCACTCGGAGAATATGCTCGTTGATCGCAGGACAAAATAAATTTGTGTCTTTTCCTGACACTAAATTGGGTTTTCACCGAACACAGATACACACACTTAGTATCACTTTTTTTTTTTTTTAAAATTTTATTTATTTTATTTTATTTTATGCCGGAGATCACTCACGGTATTAATTGGTTTTGCGGGATACGGAGAGTCTATTTTAGTATTAAAAATTGGTTTTTATTTTCGCGAATCGGCACTGGGGAATTCCGTATCCCACCGCTGCCACCAGAATGTTATAGGGTCCCTTCTAAATCTTATTTTAAAAAAAGACTTTTATTTAATTAGAAGATTTATTGAATTAAGGAAGGGAACCCTTAGGCAACCTATCTCGCGGATTATGACAAATAGACTGCCTACTCGAAGTTGGATGTAGTTTATATAAAGTAAAAAGTGCTGACGCGGTGGAAAGGAAGAGAGCTTACGTGATTACTAATACGGTACATTACAGGGTTATAACAGTACGAACTTTCGTATGGTGACGGATTAAGAATACAAGTATGACCACCCCATCTCCTCCCAAGGCTGCTGTAAAAGTCAGCTAAGGGATATTGCACACAATATCCTCTGTGAGAGACGGAAAACTCGAAAATAAAGCCTGTGTTAACACGCCTGGTCAGCACGGCACAGTAGACCATAATCTCTCCAAAGTGGAGGCAGCCCGTGCCCAACAGTGGGACGAAAATGGGCTGAAGAAGAGAGGAAGAAGTTGCGAGCAACACTTAGTTTACTAATACGTAGTTACGTGATACCAACACATTGATAAAGATAATATAAATTAAATACTTAACTATATTTTTTCAGGACAACGTATCTGAATCAACGGCTCCTGTACGCGATACTAATGAATGCAGTAGACTTGAAGATTCACAGGTAACATAATTCTTAAGAGGGCACTACACCAAACTATGCTTCATACAAAAATATGGCCATCATAGTCCGCTGTTTTCTTCGTGGATATTGCCTCCAGAGCAACGAATTTTTCTCACAGTATGAAGGTCTTATATTACTATGCTTCTATTACTTTCTTTTTTCAAAATATTTTAACTAAAAATTCTTTAGATGAACTTGTTAAGATTTGGTTGAACTATAGCTATCCCCTCCGGCACGGCGCTCGGGAATAGGTATAGCACTACATCCATCCATCAGCCTCTCTCCGTCCACTGTTGCACATAGGCCTCCCCCATATAACGCCACAACGCGCGGTCCTGTGCCGCTGAACTTTTTTTTAATATTTATATATTTCATTTATAAAGAGGCTCAGGCTTTTTATAAAAAAAAATTATACACTTCAGTTATGAGCACCTAGCCAGTTACCTTATTAGAATTAATTTCCTATTAGTTCAGTAAAGAAGAAGAATGAAGAAGATATAATTATATAGATAATTGTTTCATATTTTTGTAGATAAACTATCAGCCATTAAAAAGCCCAGCTTCAACAGACGCCACATCAATATCTACATTAAACTCTGAACAAGAAGGCCGAACTTTAATAGACCAAGATGACGGCGCTACTTCCTGTGACGCCATGTCTTTACAATTTGACGAGACTTCGATGGCAGCGAGCGAAGACCTGTCAATATATTGTGGGACATTAAAGAAGAATAAAAAGACTAAAAGAGAAGTGAAACAGTTGAGGGACTTTGATATGTGGCAAGCGAGTAATGTTGAAGTTATGCAGGTTAGTATAAAATAACAAAAAATAATATTCTCTAACACTTGCGCGACTTATTCGTTCAAATAAAACTACTTTTTACGGACTTAGACGCATGTATTTGTTTTAAATTTTGAGCCCGACGTTTCGGAGACTTTACATTATTGACACAGACATGACGGCTAATAGAAGACTATGGAAGAAAAAGACATGTTGAGTCGACCCCAAGTAATAGGATAACGGCAGGAGGATGATGATAGACTTTTACCATGATTAAAGTCTATTTTTAAGGTTAATGTAAAATTAAAATTAAATGGGGGTAAACCCTGTTACAACTGATCGTAGAAGACACTTTACAATTCAGTCTCACCCGTGACCATGGTGACTGCAAAGTCTCCGAAACGTCGGACCAAAATTTAAAACAAATATACGCGTCTAAATCCGTAAAAAGTAGTTTTATAACCAAACTAGCTGTTGCCCGCGACTTCGTACGCGTAAAATTCAGAAATCAAACCTTAACAAATAGAAGTTTACTATGTCACTCGATATATGGCGTTGTACAGTTTTTTCTTTTTTAAATCGCGCTATATTTTCGTTCCACACATTAACACTTAAGCGCGTCAAAATGTTTACACTGTCATGGGCTCGTTTTCACATTTATTTAAATTTAAATGATTTAGTTAGGAAAATTCTCCCTATCCGGAATCCATGCAACCCAGTTTCTGCTATCGGAACCCTAAAAGAATATTATTAAACAAAATTAAATGGTAAAAAACACGGGACTTCATTACTTCGATTTCGCTGTGCCGTCCTTCCGCCCGTCATCGCCATGAAGATTTAAAGGCTGCCACAGAACAAGAATTTTTGTGTGTATCAATCATTTTTGTTAATACATATAATAATAATAATAAATAATCCTTTATTTCATAAAAACAGCTGTACAACAAAACATTTGAGCAAAAGATAACAATTCACTACTTATTAGGACTACAATTTCTTAGTGAAGTTCTGTTCTTTTAGATAGGCTACATAATAGCCCGTAGTAAAGAAAATTGGTCAAGTGCGAGTCGGACTCGCGCACGAAGGGTTCCGTACCATTATCTATGCAACATAAGGCAACGTTATTAGTATCGAGCAAGAAACGGTAAAAAAATCATGTTTGTTGTATGGGAGCCCCCCTTATATATTTATTTTATTTTATTTTTAGTATTTGTTGTTATAGCGGCAATAGAAATACATCATCTGTGAAAATTTCAACTCTCTAGCTATCACCGTTCTTGAGATACAGCCTGGTGACAGACGGACCGACGGACGGACGGACGGACAGCGAAGTCTCAGTAATAGGGTCCCGTTTTTACCCTTTGGGTACGGAACCCTAAAAACAGCTCTGTTTTATTGTGTGCAAGTGCAAGATAAGTGTGGTCAGTAGTTATATCAGATCTGTCATGTATGTATTGATTTCTTTTGCTTTTACAATTTCTTGTGTGAGTGGTTCTAGTTTATTTTGTGAGTGTATGTGTGTCTCTGTGTGTCGATAATGCCTGTTTTTAAAATTGTTGAATGTATGTAAATACTTATAGTATCTTGATGACCATAGACAATTATCTATGGACCATGTGATTATTAGGGGATAATATTATGATGACACGTCCGTGTGGTGACGGATTAAGAATGCAAGTATCACCACCCCATCACCTCCCAAGGGTGCTATAAGAGCCAGCTAAGGGACACAGATAACATTCTCTGTGAGAGACGGAAAACTCGAAAATAAACCCTGTGCCAACACGCCTGGTCAGCGCGGCATAATAGGCCGTAATCCCTCCAAAATTGGAAGAGGCCGGCTAACAAGGAAGAAAGGAGAATATGATGACGAATATAAAATTATTATGATTATGATGATGAATGGTTAGAATTCGTACTTGGCCAGTTAACTGCTTAGCATTCCGTTATTAACCGACTTCAAAAAAAGGAGGAGGTTCTCAATTCGTCTGTATGTTTTTTTTTTATGTTTGATACCTCATAATTTTTAACTGCGCGAAGCGATTTTAAAGATTATTTTTTTATTTGAAAGCTGGTGGTTTCCGTGTGGTCCGATTGGTACCAGCTCAGCAGTGGTATTCAGTAAGAAAAAGTGAAGTGAATTTTCGGGGAATCTTGATCACGTGAGAGCGCTCCTCTATTTTTATTGGAGGAGCGCTGTCACGTGATCAAGATTCACTTGAGAAATCGAGGAAAACCCTCAAATTTCAAAGGCATATGAAGTCGGTTAAACTTTTACACACACAAACTAAATATTCATACATAATTGAAATATACTATTTTTTCTGTTCCAGAATCTTCTAAGCAGAAGTGGTACTTTAGATGAACAAATAAAATGGGAGGCGATTGCGACCGCTAGAGGGCTCTGCACACTCAAAGACAGCTGCACTTGCGACGACTGTGCGAGGGCGAAGTACCTCGCAGGTGTCACGGATGGTGATGGAGGCCTGGGTGCTGCGCCATTATTTAACGCTATCAGTGTGGGATGTCAAGTACAGTAAATATTATCTATATGCAGTGGCGGATTTACCCTATGGCCCGGTAGGCACGGGCCTAGAGGGGCCAGATTTAGGGGCGGTGATTTATATGGTGGATGCTGAGAAAGGGGCGGCTAATGGCCTGGGGCCTAGAGCGACTAATGGCTTGGGGCCTAGGGCGGCCGAGACTGCAAATTCGCCACTGTCTATATGTTAGTTAATAGACCAGAATTGAATGAAATAATATTTTAAAGTCCTAGGCTCAATCCTCGACACATGGCAACACTGTTTTCTGCCTTATTTGATTAGTTACTAATAAAAAATAAAAAAAAATGCGGAAGTTTGAAAATAGAACGCATTTCTTTTCTTACATTAATATTGTTTACGAAATTTGTTTTATATTATTTATACAACTGTATTTAATGATTTTATAAATTAGTTTGCATTTTTCTTAATTATTTGAATTAATCATTGATGCCGTTATCAATGTCATTTTTTTAAACTAAATATCTAAACCAATTGGGATATTTCATAATTCTTGCTTGACCTGCTATTTTAAAATTCTTTTAAGCAAATATATACTATTTTAAGTAACTGCAATATTGTCGAAATATTCATTAAATTGAATTTTTTAACAATACTTTACGAATGATATTCTTTACAAATGTTGTGACGTCATCGTTGTACACATTCTATATATTGCCTTTGCCTATTAGAAAAAAAAATTAAAAAAAGAATAACTAAATAGGTATAACTCTCGGAGTGGATTCTTTCGTATTATCACTTTAATCAGGAATACCTGATCTGTGTATTATTTGGAAGTAGCAGACTGTAATTCACATACCTAAATAGACAGATTTACCAGATGTAGTGTCTACGTATCTTCAAGATTAAACGCTAGGTTATTATTATTTGCTATATCTGTGCCCAAAGTCTGTGCCTAAATCTTTCAAATGCAAATTTATCACTCCATAAAAAATGAATCCTTAAATATTATAAATGCGAAAGTCTGTCTGTTACGCTTTCCCGCTTAAACCTCTCAACCGATTTTGATGAAATTTGGCACAGACAATCTTTAGACCATGACAAAGGACTACGACTAAGGCTACCTTTTATTGCGAGAAAAAAAAAGATTTCCAAAATCCACGCGGACGGAGTCGCGGGCAACAGCTAGTGACTAATAAAGTAAAATAATCATAACAAAACTTATATGAACAGCGAAAATAGAATTTTTTGATCACAGTATATCTTGAAGAAATTAGCAGCAAACTGTATTTGTAGAGAGTGGTTAATATTGTTTTTTATATTTTTACTAAATATGTGTGTAATTAAAGTAGACAAAATATTATAAATAAAATAATGTGGCTTGACGTTTTACTATAGCTAATGTTTTATGTACTTTTAATAGAAAATCCTTGGACAATTGCATTTACTTATAGATCGATAAAAACTCGTTTAAATACTGGTCAATAAATTCAATAAATTAATATATATTATTATGTACATACAGTCCTACATACCTCTCCTCTAAGTACTAGATTCAGATACATAAAGATTTATTATAAATATTTTAATACAGACAGTGAAATCTCAGCAATAGGTTCTCGTATTACCTTTAAAAAAGAGAGTTAGGTACAGTTTATTTATATTCACATTTCACACAACGTCCTCTGATCCCAAGCTAAGCTTATTTGCTTGTGTTATGGGTACCAGAATACGGATATAATACTACTTTCCATCATAAATATCACAGATATATATTGTGTACATATACTTATAATCAGGGGCGTAGCGTGCCTTGGTGGGGCCCCGTATAAAATTTTATTTGGGGGCCCATAGGAAGGGTAAAGATTTCTCACAAAAGAAAAAAAATCTGTGCATAAAATTGATAGAGATTCATCATAATTATCTGTCTGTCTTACGCACGTCGGGGGCCCCCGTGGCCTGGGATACGTGCGTATAATTGATACGGCTGATACGGCGGTAGCTACGCCATTGTATCATACATATTTAAATATTTTCTACAAAAATCATTAAACAGCGACATCTGTCGTCTTTTGTGATAAAATGTGATGATGTGACCCGTAAATCTATATGAATACTAGCTGACCCGGCAAACGTTGTTTTGCCATACATACTAAAAAAAAAAGTTTGAAAAATAGATAGACAGACCTACTGAATATGCATGTAAAATTTCATAAAAATCGGTCAAGCTGTTTCGGAGGAGTACGGTAACCAACACTGTGACGCGTGAATTTTATATATTAGATATAATAATATATTAAGGATACGGTGAATCACAAAGGGTTGCAACATACTAAAATTATTTTAATTGTGTATAACCAAGTGTAACATGGAAGCAGGGGCGTAGCGTACCTCGGCCCTTATGAAGGGTAAAGATTTTTCACAAAGGAAAAAAAATGTGTGCATAAAATTGATAGAAGTATTTTATTCATCATAATTATCTATCTGTCACTTATTCCTATATTTTTAAAAATAATTCAAATTAAATATACCTACACTCTCCTTACCTCTTTTTCAGCAAACTAATTTAATATATCATTTAAAGCTAATAATGACTTTAGTTTTTCTAAAATTACTTTTTTACTTTTGTCATTTCTGAAATAATAAAAATTTTGGGAAGTATTTATTAATTTTTGCTTACGTACGTCAAGGGCCCCCATGGACCGCGGGGCCCCGTATAATTGATACGGCTGATACGACGGTAGCTACGCCCCTGCGTGGAAGCTATGCATTAATGTATAAGTATTTTTATTTTTATAATATAAAAACTGAATTATAGGATTATAGATACTGGTGCCAATTCTACATGCACAACTTAACTTATCTAAAAAATGAAAACAACTATAGCTGTATTTAGATTTTTTCGCTATCTTGTTGTGCACATTTATATTAATTAAAATCTTTAGTCCATAATAAACAGTATTTATAAGAACAAAGAAGTTCAGTTAATTTTGACGAATTGTGCTATCGACTTAGTGTGACATTTATTTTTTAGTTGTGTGCGTAGAATTGGTACTACTATTCGTGAAAACTGGGCACTTTAAAATAAACTAAATTATGGTGGAAAAAGTGATTGCCGCAAGCGGGACACTTACTTTACATACTCACTTTTTCCACCATAATTTAATTTATTATGTAAAGTATAACATGTCAATTGCAAAATCAATAAATTACTTCACTTTAAAATATTTAAGTATTACAATTTTAATACGATGTAATTCAAAACATGAACACTGTTTTTTATAATATTCTAATAATGTACATTATGACAAATATAATTTGAATACCTAAGTGAATTTTTATGTTTGTATATGTACTTATGAAATTGCTAAAAATCATACTGTGGGAATTTTGCACTTTTTTTAAAAGTAGCGTCTATTGTAACTGTCTTATTCTTAATAAGTAATTAATATTATAGACTGATAATCATTTTACAGCTAAATTAGATAGCTTTTGTGGGGCAGTTGGCTAACTTTATTCGGTGTTTTCCAAATAAAATGGCATTTTTCTACACTTTTAAATACATACACTAAAGATTGCAAAAGATTTTTACTTTTGTATAATGTGTAAATTATTATTATTTTATAATTGGCGGGAATTTAACTTGAACTTAAACCCATGCGTGACACCCGTGTTTAGAATTTGCAAGGAAGTCATCGTGCTGCCCACTGCGCCACTAAGCCTGTGATATCCATGAGTTTTTTTTTATAATTATAAACTAAATATTCTTATATTAAATGAGAGAACTGTGCATTCATATTTATGGTAAATGTGTTCTTATTAGATAATGTACCCGTAGTGTAGGAATTTTGTATGTTTATCTATGTACCTACAGCGTGGAAACAACACGCTCACTTACAATTAATTCTCAAACTAGCAAAATTGTAAATAAGAATATTTTATATACGTGTGTCTTGTAATTTAGTCAATGTGTACTAAAATAAAGTATTAAATGATATTTGCCTTTTAATTACTAAAAGCTCATATTTTCTTTTGGTATAAACTTATGGTCTTATTCATAATGACTTATCGGAGGTTTAAAAGTTCGCTAAAATCGGTTCGCGAAAATTGTCAAAACTTGTTATTCGTAATAGTCTTTTTACGATAAAACGTTTATTATCTTTACGATAAAATCTCCGTTTAAACCTCCGATAAGTCATTATGAATAAGACCATTAGAGTTTAAGCCACACAAATTGGTAATGCGCCTGGCGGCCATGTTGGTGACGTCATAGTGACGTATAAATGAGAATATTACATTTTGTTAGCTGTACTTTTTCTTTGCTAATGACGTCACAAGGGAGTTAATTTGACAAGGTTCCAGCGCATTACCAATTTGCGTGGCTTATATAAACCATTGGATATAAAACAATAATCGGTAGCTTTGCTGGTTTTCCAATTACAGAGCATAATGCGACTCAGTGCCGCACAATGCTGAACTATGCTGACGCTTAATTGGAACCTGAATTAGTTTTCAAATGCGCCAGCAGAATGCAGAAGTTCAGTGTTGAAAAAAAAATACTAAAATAAAATTGTATTTGTATAAAAAAAAGTCATTGTTTGTACCTTCATCCATACTTTTTTTTTTTAACACAGCTTGAATTAACTTTGATTATTTCCAGAAAACGCCGACAAAGCGAAAGACTTAAAAAAATTTTCATAATAAATAATATTACTAACGATAATATAATATAAATAAAATTTCAATCAATGCCAATTTAAAGAAAAAATACTTGTTAATTTTCTGTCGCTGAAGTTGCTATGGATTGCACGCATCACTTTTGAGAGTGCTCGATTGTGCGAACCACGAAGTATAGATACAAGGAGTCCGAACGGTATAGGCTTTTCCTTAATATTTCGTGTACACGATAATAAACCCAGATCATAGTTCTATTTTCTGCCACTGGCTGCGCTAGTATTCAGGACGTACCGATGCTATTATAGAATATCAGAATATCTCTTGACCTTCTCTGTATTGTTGGGTTTAAAGCACTCGAAAAATTTCTAAAAATTTCCTGAAACTTATATTTAATTGCACGTTTCTCAGAATATTTTTTTCCACAGGTGTCAATAGTTCAAACGAGTACTTCTTGAAAAATGGCGCGCGCTCTACCGGCAAAAAATCTGTCCCTTAAATTGAGACCATTCGTTCAACATTACGTTCGGACTCCTTGTATCTATACTTCGTGGTGCGAACACTCAACGTCGAGCATTGTGCCGCATAATGCGCTCTTGTGCTGTTTCACAAAATACTGGCTGTACTCTGTGACATTGTAAATTAGTCTATGGATTTGTTATTATTCTATGGTGTCTCTTTTGTTTACGCTTGATCTTCAATTTTATAAAATTTTGCTTGTTTGTGTCAATACGTTTGTAAATTAGTATCTAAATACAAATATGAGTGGCCCGAACGGCATGTTATATGGTGGTGATGAAATTGGTGCATTAGTTTTTGATCCGGGGCATCATTCTTTGCGCGTTGGTTATGCCCAAGAAGACACACCGAAAGCTGATATCCCGGCTGTTGTAGGTGTTGGGCCAGCTACACACGTTCCGGAAGCCGAAGAGAAGGTTCCTGATGGAAATGTAACACAAAGCGGTAAGTATTTATTGATATTTTGTCTAACATAAATATGACTTAATCAATGTTAGGTTATATGATGATTGCGGAATGTAGAGATTGTTTTTATAGTTTTGTATGAGTTCATAGTGTTTTATTACCGTTGTAAAGTAAAAACATAATCCCTCCCAAAGTGGAGGAGGCTTGTGCCCAACAGTGGGACGTTAATGGGCGGGAGAGAGAAAGTAGAAGATATAATAGTATTGCTGCTTAGGTAGTCTTTAAATATTTTCTTATTAGATGTAGTCTAGATACTTATTTATTATATTGTCTTGCGTCATTTGCTAAACCCTTTACCCACTATTTCTATCATTCTAGTATTGGTATAGATTATTTACTACTAGAAATGTTGATAAAACATCTTACAAAATCAAAAATAAAGTCCATAATTCTGTATGTTCATATGTGAGCTCATCACCCGTATTCCTAAACAATATTTACTTAAGTAAGTACTTAAGTGTTGATACACTGTGCAAAGGGTAACACTTCTCAGTGCGTTCTGTTCATCGAGCCTTTGTATTCATAGACAAAACATAGCTATGCATTCAGTTTAACAAACGCATCTTCACACGCAGCTTCACCACTTAAGTATTGTTTGTGAAATAATTTTGCTACCCTGTGCGTCCATGCCTACTATGTGACCTCACAGTAACGTTTGTGAATACTCCTGTAAATCTTTAACTACTCAACAGATTTTGAAGTGGATTATTTAATAAATGTTATGTTTAATAAGTGGTTTAATAGGCATGTTTATACGTATGATTTCGAAAGGGTTAATTTCTAAATTCCATACAACATTTTGAGTGATCTTAACACACTTGCAGTAGTCGGATTGATCTGAAAATATGCACACATATAGGAGTGATGACAATGTAATAATTTAAAATAATATTCAGGATTTACAAGCATATTTTTTTTAGTTTTCGTACGGAGCAAATTATTGTATATGATGTTTGCAGGTACAAAAGCGGGTAATGAGTTACGTCACTACATAGATGTGACAGAGCTTCACGTACCACGTACCGGTATGGAGGTACAAACGTACATGAAGGACGGACAGGTCGACAACTGGGATCTGTTTGAGAAGATGTTGGACTATTGTTATTCTAAAGTAGGTTTTCACATTTACGGTCATATTCATAATGACTTATCGGAGGTTTAAACGGAGATTTTATCGGAGAGATAATAAACTAGTAGCGTAAAAAGACTATTATGAATAACAAGTTTTGACAATTTTAGCGAACTTTTAAACCTCCGATAAGTCATTATGAATAAGACCATAAATCCATACTAATATTATAAAGCTGAAGAGTTTGTTTGTTTGAACGTGAATCTCAGGTACCACTGGTCCAATTTCAAAAATCATTTTACTGTTGGATACTACATTTATCGAGGAAGGCTATACGCTATATAACATCACGCTGCGACCAATAGACGCGAAGCATGGAAAAATGTTGTAATAACAAGGAAAATTTTCTGAATTCCACGCGTATGGTTGTTGGCAATAATTAATAAATAACATATGTTTTAGGTTATTCGTTCTCCATCAGAACATCACCCAGCATTATTCACAGAGGCTGTATGGACCACAAGACCTGCTAGAGAGAAACTAGCAGAACTACTATTTGAGAAGTATCAAGCGCCTGCTTTCTTCTTAGTGAAGAGTGCAGTGTTGGCAGCGTTTGCTAATGGAAAGTCAACAGCTTTGGTTGTTGATGCTGGAGCCAGTCAGACATCAGCTGTACCGGTTATTGATGGGTGAGCATTCACACTTTTTGAAGTTATACTTATTTTTGTGTGTTAAGGAAAAGTGAACAGTGTAAACTTTTAAGACCCAGGACTTTCGTTTTAACACAATTTATAAATAAATATTGATGGACATTTCACACAACGTCCTCTGGTCCCATGCTAAGTTTATATGCTTGTGTTATGGGTCCCAGAATGCGGATAGAATACATATACTCCTTTTTTTTGTAAATACATACTTATAATACATAGAAACACCCAGACGCAGTACAAACATTTGTATGACATTTGGAAAAATCACACGAATAATTGTCCCGGGCGGGAATCGAACCCGCAACCTCTTGATCGGCAGTCCGTTACATGAACCACGCAACCACAAGGCTCGTCGATTTATATTAGATATCTTTGAAAGTAAATTTCACTCACTTGCAGTAGTGAGATTGATAATATAGCAAATTTTCCGAAAAAAACTAATGGATCATGATCAGAAACTCTATTCCCCGAAATGGTTTTCGAATTTAGAATTTAAAAAAAATATGAACAATGCCCATTGAACCCGCGACCTCGTGAACGGCAGTCCGTTACATGAACCACGAAGCCCGTCGAGATATGCATCAGTTTTATTAATAATGTAAAATTTTATATATAGGTATGCGTTAGTGAATGCAGCGGTTCGTTCAGCTGTCGGTGGTGATCATTTAGCAGCTCAAGCTAAACATATGTTAAACAATTTGCATATACAGATGTTACCTCTATACAGTATACAGGTTTGTTTTACAAGTAATACTAGCTTTTGCCTCCGACTCTGCGTGGAATTTAGAAAATTTTCCCCGTTTTTGCAACATTTTTCACTACTGCTTGGCTTCTACTGGTCGTAGCGTGATGTTATATGGTCTAAAGCCTTCCTCGATAAATACCCTATCTAACATTGAAAGAATTTTTCAAATCGGCCCAGTGGTTACTGAGATTAACGCGTTCAAACAAACAAACTCTTCAGCTTTTTAATATTACTATAGATTTTTTCTAAATTAATTGCTAAGCATTTTATTATTAATCTAATGAAGCAAAAATGTTATTATCACAAATAGATAAAAGTAAACACTATTTCGGGTTTTCTTTTTGTGATAACAAATTTTTTTCATAAACATGGAAAGTGGTATTGGAACCCCCAACGTTTGGCAAACGGTTCTACTGCTATCAAGCAACTATCTGTTGCGATGTTCTCTCGTATTAAACTAATTCCACTTGTGATATATAACCACGTTTTCTACTTTATTTGATTTGTTACAAATAAGTTTTGCATTTATCCCTACTAATATTATAAATGCGAAAGTAACTCTGTCTGTCTGTCTGTTACGCTTTCCCGCTTAAACCTCTCAACCGATTTTGATGAAATTTGGCACAGACAATCTTTAAACCCTGAGAAAGGATATAGGCTACATTTTATTGCGAAAAAAGGGATGAAAATTTTCTAAATTATACGTGAACGGAGTCGCGGGCAACAGCTAGTTTTGTTATAAAAATAAAAAGTAACCTAAGTACATATATTGTGTACGCTCTAATTTTCATTTTTAACACGCTTTTATAAGTTCGGTATTCGATTTTCACCCTCTTGCAATAGTCGGAATGATGTGAAATTTTGTGAGTTGCAACCCAACTAAATTGGGATTTTTAAAGTTGCAACCCAACTAAATTCGGACTTTTACAGTTACAAAACAACTAAATTCGAACTTATAAAGTTGCAACCCAACTAAATGAAAGTTGCAACCCAACTAAATTCGGACTTTTACAGTTACAAAACAACAAAATTCGAACTTATAAAGTTGCAACCCAACTAAATGAAAGTTGCAACCCAACTAAATTCGGACTTTTACAGTTACAAAACAACTAAATTCGAACTTATAAAGTTGCAACCCAACTAAATGAAAGTTGCAACCTATCTAAATTCGGATTTTTACAGTTACAACATTATACGAATGCTTCTTTATTAATGTGTCTTTTTATAGAGTAAAGAAGTAATAAGAGAACGTGAACGTGGTCGTTACACACTGAAGACATTACCAGCAGGTCTGACAACATCGTGGCAACAATATATGCTCAAGAGACAATATGAAGATTTCTGTCATTGTGTAGCACAGGTAAGATTTGATTCAGAGTATAATTAGAGAGAGAAAACAATCTAATTATACGCTGAATCATGAATCATCAGGCACCATGATAGCTCAGTTGGAAGGGCAAGGGAACCATATTCCGAGATCGTGCGTTCAAGTCATGGTGATATATTTTCTACTATAATTTGATTTATTAAGAAGTATTACTTAGTATACTGTACAAATAAGCCGCATATGCACGGTAGTGTTACCACAAAAAAAATGCATTGTTGTTAGCTATAGTGTCATTTACCACTAATTCCCACTTTTGGAACAACACAAATTCGCATAATTATTTCGCAAACGGAACTTGCACGATAGGTTTGACGAACTACCAATTCTGTGTGCACAACTTAACTTAAACTTAATTAAAAATGAGTTTTGATGGTGTCGTTAACACAATTCCGAAATGTAATTTATAAATTTTGCAATTGACATGCTATGCTTTTACTTAATAAATGAAATTATGGTGGAAAAAGTTGATCACCGCAAGCGGGACTTGAATCCACTACCTCGGAATACCGTTCCGTAGCTCTGCCAACTGAGCTTATTGCGGTCGTGCTCACAGTAACCAAATTAGACCACCACAATCGTCACTCGATTGAGTTTACATCGTATTTTGACGTACAACGCCATATATCAAGAATGTTTTGCAACAATCTCGACCAGCCACATAACATTCTTGATTTATTTATACCACGTCGCACTATGTACGGCCAGCTGGTCAAATCGGAAATGTGTTGTTCCTCAATTATGGACTGGCATTGCATGGCAGATGTAAAAAGTGAGAGTAGTTCGCTCTAGTTTTGGTGGTAAGCGGTACCTTAATCCATAATTGAGCAGAACAAAAAATTTCCGTTTTTACCTGCCGGCCGTACATAGTGCGTCAGTAGACTTATTGGTGCGCCAAATTAAAGGCGGCACACAGCTTTTGGCTATTCCGAGTTGCAAGTACACACGCAGTTTTCTTTAAAATGTCCAGGTATCAGAAAGTCAATATGATGAACGTCAAGCAGCCCAGGCGCCGATGAGCCACTATGAGTTCCCCGGAGGTTACCACCAGGACTTTGGTCCAGAGAGGTTCAAGTTAGCAGAGTGTTTGTTTGAACAGACAGTTGGTGCACCACATTTAGGTATGTTCATTATTAATACTACCAATATTCTCTCTCCCCCCCCCTGTTTTACGTCCCACTGTTGGGCACAGGCCTCCTCTACTTTGGGAGGGATTACGGACTAATGTGCCGCGCTGACCAGGCGTGTTGGCATTTTATTTTTGAGTTTTCCGTCTCTCATAGAGGATCTTATCTCTGTGTGCAAAATCCCTTAGCTGACTTTTACAGCACCCTTGGGAGGAGATGGGGTGGTGACATTTGTATTCTTAATCCGTTACCACACGAAGAATACTACTAATATTATGATTATGAAAATTTTATGCTGGAAATAATGACCAACCGTCAGCTCTGACTGTTGGTCGGTGGTGTAGCTAGATGCTATATATGACGGAAATGACGTTATTTCCATCATCAGAATACCATGTAGACTTGTTATACCTAGGTAATTCTCCAAAAAAGAATACGTGGTATATTCTTATTATAGTACCCAAAACACAAGCAATAAAGCTTAGCTTGGGACCAGAAGATAATACAACAATACATGAAATTTCCTTAATTTATTGAATTTATAATCTCTGCCTACCCTCAGCATGCGCAGCCGCAGCAGCTTGCGATGCAGACGCTCGTCCTGCACTATGGGGCTCCGTGGTCGCCTGTGGAGGCCTAGCGAACACTCCAGGCTGGTTAGACAGGTTATCTAAAGAATTGGCAGCCAGGGCTCCATCATCACATCGGTTGAAGAGTCACGCGGCACCATCGCCAACTGAACGGAGATTTGCTGCTTGGATTGGTGAGTAGTGAGTCTTGTTTATAAGTTAAAGCCGTTTTTATGGTTAAGGCCATGTTTGCTGGTTAAGGCCATGTTTGTTTGTTAAGGCCATGTTTATTGGTTAAGACTATGTTCATTAGTTAAGGCCATGTTTATTGGTCAAGGCTATGTTTATTAGTTAAGGCCATGTTTATTAGTTAAGGCCATGCTTACTGGTTACGGCCATGTTTATTGGTTAAGGTCATGTTTATTAGCTAGGGCCATGTTTATTAGTTAAGGCCATGTTTACTGGTTACGGCCATGTTTATTGGTTAAGGTCATGTTTATTAGCTAAGGCCATGTTTATTAGTTATGGCCATGTTTATTAGTTATGGCCATAGTTATTGATTATGGCCATGTTTATTGATTTAGGTCGTATTTCTTATCTGAATCGAACTCAAATCTTTGAATTAATTTGAGACTAAGAACAATTTCATTTTTTAGTCCATATTTAAGCATTCTCTTATTTTTCCAGGTGGTTCCATTTTGGCATCGATCGGCTCTTTCCAACAAATGTGGATATCGTCACAGGAGTATGATGAGGGGGGGAAAGGTCAATTGGAACGTAAATGCCCTTAGGTCAAGGTCAAAATGAATTAAAGAAATGAGTAAAAGGGCAGTGTAACATAATTTAAAGCTGGGCTTGAGAATCGTGTAATTGTCATGTTCAAGGAAATCTTACATAACAACCCCTGTTCAGCTATATATCTATGCTGGTGTTATGGATAGGTACCAGAATACGGCACAATATTACTTTTTATTAAATTTCTTGAACAGATTTTATCATAGACTCTCTGCCTACCCCCTAGTTAGTAAGCGTAATGTTAAAATGTATTTTATTTTGTGTGAATGTATTATAGCATTTATAGCGTATTAATGACTGAAAATAAAATAATTTTAAGATAAAAGCGATTTTTTTTAAGACTAGCTGTCCTCAGCAGTGTTACCTGCATTAAAAATAGTTGGTCAAAGATAAAACCATAGTGGCCAAGAGGAACAACACAATTATAGCGACTTGTAATTCGATACTAACGCCATCTAGTTTTGTTCGTAAAATTAATCTAATAAATAAAATTCTCCTGTCACGGTGTTTGTAATTATACTCCTCCAAAATGGCTCGACGGTTTTTCGTGAAATTTTGTGTACATATCCGTTAAGTCTGTGAATCGGACAACATCTATTTTTCATCCCCCTAAATGTTAAGGGTGGTCCACCCATTATATGGCAAATATCGTTTGCCGGGTCAGCTAGTAGAATTAATAATAATAATATATTTACACCAAAATTATATTTGAGTAGGAAAAATAATTAATTTTCAAGGATATTCCACACAGTATCCCATGTTGTCAAGCTAAGATTGTTTATTAGTGCACACAAGTATGCGGATAAAATACATAAAGTATTTGATATTATAAGAACATTATATTGTAAGAACTGTTGTACTAATTATTAAAAGAAAAATAACGAAAGAAAACGATATCTGCTGAGTTTCTTACGCCGGTTCTTCTCAGCGGATTGAAAGTCCTGAACCAGTGGTAGGGAAAAACAAATTTGGACATATCATTAGAGCTTATTTTTTTTGGCAAAAAGAAAATATGCCTACATGAATAAATGACTTTTGATTTAGATTTTTTATGTATCATAGTACTAGCTGATGCCCGCAACTTCGTATGCGTGGTATTTAAAACCATATCTTAACAAATTATACAAAAAAGCCATCTTCCTGAACCACTCTATCTTTTAAAAAACCGCATCAATATCCGTTGCGTAGTTTTTAAAAAATAAGCTCACATGTGAGCTAATATCATCCCAACTAATATTATACATGCGAAAGTAACTCTGTCTGTCTGTCTGTTACGCTTTCCCGCTTAAACTTCTCAACCGATTTTGATGAAATTTGGCACAGACAATCTTTAGACCCTGAGAAAAGTCATAGGCTGCCTGTTAGTGCGAAAAAAAATTTACAAATTCGACGCGGACGGAGTCGCCTGCAACAGCTAGTTTCTTATGTTTTAAAAAGTAGGTACGCAAATTTATTTATTGTTTTTTTAAATAAATAGAATGTATCAAGAGGCTTTTTTGTATGATTTTCTAAGATTTGGTTTCTAAATTGAAGACGTACAAGGTAAAACAGTTTTTAATAGATAAAACATAATTACCAGACATACACACTACAAATATTTGTGTAACCGATAACGATGACACATTGCAGAAATCGAACCCGTGACCTATTCAACTACAGTTCACTAAACTAACTCCGTTTCTTTTCGCAGGAGAATGCATTTACGCACACCCACTCCTGGCAGCGCGGTCAACACCACTATGGTAGGAGTGGGTAGTGTCGGACTCGCCAACGTCCGGTTAACCCGGACGCCGGAATACCGACTAAACCTACCTGCGACTCTTCTCGTTTTACTGGAGCGCCAGAGGTTCTCTGTTCTGAACTGTCTCTGACGCCCCAACGTTGGCCTGGCGGCACAACACCCGGTGTCGCAGCACCTTAAACAGTAAATTAAGGCGGGGGGAGGTGGAGCCTCCTTTAGCAGCATTACGATTTCACTAAAGTCGGCGACCGCTTGCCAGCACCTGTCGCTGTGAAGCATAGCGCTGACTATCGCTCCCAGCGACAGGTCCCCGCCTATTTGTTGGGTGAGGCCCGTACGTTGTGTCTGCAGGCAGCGCAACTCCATGCATGAATGTGTGCACTAAACTAACTCCTGCATCACGGAGCCTTTTAGTTATTTGGTTATTTGACTATTCTACGGGAAGAACTCATTCAAGAACCAAACCTAATGCTGCGACTACACCTGCGTTATCGGTAGAAATGACAGCTGTGGCTTGACTTTATAATTTATAGAAACCCGCAAATCGTTTTCTAATTATTTATAGAACAGGTGTATTAAATAAAATGCAATATAATTTTAAATTATATTTAATTAAAATTATACAATAGCTTAATTAATAGGAACAACCATATACATTTATTATAATAAAGACATTTAGGGCTCATACATATATTACGTCAGACGTCAAACCTTAAGCAGTTTGCATTTTTAAGAGTATTATTAAACGAGAAAACTTTTTTTAAATAATTTCAGTAATAAATATCTATATCTACATTGTATTATAATTAGTAGGCCTTAGTACCTTATATAGAGCATACATAGACAGAGGCCACATATATAGATAGGACTAAATCTATTACTCCACGTTATTGCGCTAAAGTTTTTAAGCAAAAGTACAAATTTTAATGTTTCTAAATGCCATTAAAATGTTTTTTTAGATTTTTTTATACATTTAAGGATAATTTTTTGTGTTCCGTTAGAACTCAGAGGTGTATTGATAATGGTACCAACAATTCTACGCGCATAACTAAACTTAACTAAAAAATTAAAATTGATAGTGTCACTAACACAATTTGGAAATGCTAACTGAACTACCTTATTATAAAAACTGTGTAATACAGACCATTAGACTAAAGATTTTAATAATATTATGTATGGAGGGTAGAGGTAAGGAGAATCATCTGTGTCCGTTAAAATGCATTAAATTAGGGTGGCGCCACATTAGTATCAGAGTAAACTTTAAAGGAAGCGCCAAATACCAACTTCCGCAATCAATAAACGTACTATTCACAGTTCAGAAAATAAAATCACTCTAGCTACACGTTTTCTCATAATAACTCTTTAAGGTTATATTTACTACATTATTTTGTAATACGCAAGTAGTTGACATTTTCAATAAGTAACTACTTTAGTCGACAATAATATTAAATTTTTTATCTCTGCCTACTTCAATTCGTTTACAATTGCTACATTCATACCACACCCTGTGTCTACACCAGCGCCATTCTGGAAGGTTCTTGAACTGTTATTTACAGCTTACAGCTGGACAATTTTTTCAATTTTCTACCATATGAGATGACTCTCCTTACCTCTACCCTCCATAATATTATGGCAGTATGGTCATCATCATAACCTCACGCCTTTTTTCCATGGGGTTAGGCAGAGACTATAGAGCGTCATCTGCTACAATCCAAACACACCATCATAAATGCCTGACTGTCGTAAGTGCAATGTAAAATAAATAAATAAATATTCATGGACATTTCACACTACATCCTCTGGTCCCAAGCTAAGCTTATATGCTTGTGTTATGGGTAAGTACCAGAATACGGATATAATACATATTCTGCTTTTCTTTTGTAAATATATACTTATAATACATAGTAAACACCCAGACGCAGTACAAACATTTGTATGACAATTAAAAACATCACACAAGTATTTAATAAAAAAAAATAAAAAATGGACATGTCTAACAGCGGCGTGCACTGGAGTTTAACTTAGGGTAGGCAGTCACAAAAACTTTTTCTTTTATAGATTTTTAGCATAGCCACGCGACGGATCTCTAAGTCGGAAACCATGCCAACAGAACAAATTTAAATCTGAATATCCCGAATCAGTCCACACTGTACTAGAATTACTAAACAATAACTACGTACGTACATACATACGTATGTACATACGTTTCATTACTTTTAACATGAAATTTTCGAGGTACAATACCTTTTGCTGGCTTAGTTGTCGTAACTCGGGTACACAGAATCTTTTTACTGAAAGACATTTGTGAGAACTTGTTATTTTTAATTTTTAACAAACACACACTATCAACACACATTTCACAATCAAATAACATTTTAAAATCAACAAACGAAAATCCATACAATTATTAAATTATAGAAACTCAATATTAAACAGTTCAATGAATCACACGAAAAAATAAAATGGCCTCCGTCGAACCAAAATATTTCTGCTATTTAAATAAATAAAACCTTACTAAACAAAAATGCATACGTGATTTATTAGACTTCCGACTATTATATTTATTCGGATTATAATAGGTAACGAACGAACGCCGAATACTCGCGGAAACATCCGATCGCCAAAGCATACGGCAGGAGTTCCGGTTCAAGGCGTCTTCAATATGCAAGCCTGTGTGCGTTTGTAAACTGTGCACGGACACCAAAATTTCTACACACATGAACTCATGGCAGGCGGGCGGTATAGAGCTTGTCCTACCTACGCTTTCGTATTCCTTCGCCAAACGCCTGGCAAAAAGCAATTTGCAAGCACATATTGGTGCTATTTATGAATTATTAGGCGTTTTTAAGTTATACCTAATATTTTGTTTAATTAATAGTAAATAAATGAATAAAGTCATCTAAAACATACGAACGTTTTATTAAAATATCTGTGAATGGCAAGTAAAGCAGTGCTTTTGTGCCTTATTAGAGTGCACGCCCATGATGTCTAATTTTTCTGAAAAATTGTGTCTACTTGATTAAATGATTATTCATTTCATTTGTCCTGACCGGGAATCGATTCCGAGACCTCGTGAACGGCAGTCCGTTATATGAACCACTACACCACGAAGCCCGTAACCTCGTGGTCTAGTAAAATCGCGTAAAATAATTTATAAGGTGTACCAGCGTACAATAGCGCATTATGCGGCACAATGCTCAACGTTGAGTGTTCCAATTACAGCATCGCATCGCACAATCGAGCACTCTCAAAAGTGATGCGTGCAATCCATACCAACTTCAGCAACAGAAAATTAACAAGTATTTTTTCTTTAAATTGGCATTGATTGAAATTTTATTTATATATTATCGTTAGTAATATTATTTATTGTTAAAAAAATTTAAGGCTTTCTTTTCGTCGGAGTTTTCTGGAAATATTCAAAGTTAATTCAAGCTATGTTAAAAATAAATAAATATAAGTATGGATGAAGGTATAAACAATGACTTTTTTTATATTCCACACATTTAATGTGAATACAATGTTTATTTTAGAATTTTTTTTTTCAACACTGAACTTAGCGCACTCTGCTGGCGCATTTTAAAACTAATTCACGTTCCAATTAAGCGTCAGCATTGTGCGGCACTGAGTCGCATTATGCTCTGCCATTGGAAAACGGGGTTAAGCATTGTAATGCTATTTAATTAAACACAAAAATTTATAGGTAATCGCAATTAACTTTGTTATGTTGGCAGCACAGAGTAGGCAGCAATATGCAATCACGTTCCTTTTAAATTTAAGCTTTTCAAAAAACCAAGCATATTAATTATTTTGTTGCTCATTCTCGTAAAAACTACGTAGTAAAAGTATTTTAAAGCAAATTTTTAGCTGTATAGCTTGTAGATCAGAATAGCTCTGCTTTTTAACATAGCACTAAAAGATAAGAAGCAAAGCAGTAATTATATCAGCAACATATATTATTTTAGCAAGTAGACATTCATTTAACTTAGCGTACATTTTTTTGGAATTAATTTCATTTTGGTAGGCTTGATTGCAACAGAAATTTGCTGTAAATGCTTTCCGATTTTGCCTAAACACGAGACAGAAACAAATTTTGACATTTAGGAGAATTTTACATGCGCAAACCATCACACGCCCATATATTTGCGATTGCTGCCAAATAATAAAAATGTATTTTTTACTGTATATTACACGTAATAGGATGGGTTAACAAATAATTAAGTAGCACAGGTGTACCGGCGGCTACTTCCAGCTGCAGATTATTTTCAGCTTCAGTCTGACTCGGCTCTGTCGTCTCATCGCTTGATACAGACATCTTCGTGTTGTCTAAAAGAAGGTCTGTAGACGTATTGTCACCTGGAACTGTATCTATGAATACCTGGAATGTATGTTTTAAAAGTTTTACTTTCGGGAGAAAATGATGAGAGTAAATTATTCTGATGCTTGTACACATTATTCAAAGAATAGACCAGTTCAGACAAAGTTACATATAAACGTAAGAGACTTCCAATACCTCGTGACTCTAAAATTAGTTTCAAATGTTTCTGCGTTTACAACTGTTCCTTCATAATTTAACGCTAAGGATAAAAGAAAAAAAAAGTATAATCTCTTACATGCATACATATGTGCACACACACTTTAATTAGTAAATTTGGATCATATGTTAGTAAATATTAAGATTCGCTTTGCCTTCCATAATATATATTTACACTGAAGACATTCACAACGTCCTCTGATCCCAAGTAAAAATCCGAATAATTATTGATTATTATTTTTAGATATTTCACACAACTTTCTTTGGCCTTAAATTAAGCTACATTTCAATAATTTAGCTATGGATACTAGAATAGGTATATTATACGTAAACTATTTTCTTCTTGTGTGAATAAATAAAATAACAGACGCAGAATTAATACTTGTGTGACAAATACCAACATCACAGAAGTAATCGTCCTGTGCGGGGATTGAACCTATAACCCACAGCTATCTATTTTAAGAACCACTCCACCACGACGCACTCATGGTAAATAAAACATGTTCTAACTTACCTCATCATCATCTTCTTCCTCTTCTTGTTGGTACACCTCTTCAGGTATCACCTGCGGGTAGTACCGTGGTGCGTAGCTGTCATCAGAGCTGTACTCCTCATCGCTATCGTCACATTCGAAGTATCGACTCTGTAGCAAGACAACAAACATTCAAATGTCTATATTCCGTTTCCATCAGGCCATGTTTAACCTAGAAGAGCCCATAGATACCTTAGGACGTGGAATAGCGACTGGTTCTAATAAACGCAAGGAGAAGATGGGCTTGCTTTTCAGATGAATTTAAGATAAAATCGGCAAAAGCTCCTAATGCTCCTATATATATACCTAACCTAAAATTTTTTTTCTACAAAAATAAAGACATCGTTATATTTTTCTTTTCGTTTTTATTTGTGCCGTGGAAAAACGAAAGAAAAATATAAAGATGTCTTTATTTATGTATCTAGGCTGGCCCACAGGCCCAACCGGACGATCTCTGAGGAAACCCGGACGGACGCGACGGTAGGCTTAGACTAGACATAAGAGATAACAGACTAAATAGTGCGAGGTCGGTCACCAATTCACCATAGCACATTGCTTTTTATGAGATGTGTGCAAGAAATTTTGTAATGAGATATTTTAAAATACCTAATGGTTTTTTATGTAAATCTTTGTAAATGTTAACTACATATTTACATTCAAAATCATTTAATTATACCAAATATTATCTACTAATGATCTATTGAAACAAGGAAATCGATGCATGTATAATTACAAGAGGTCGTATCCAGTCGTATCTTTTATTTATTGCCCAATCATGTAGCCGATAGAATAAGTCGCCTCCTATGGAAGGTAATAAAGTATCTGGCATGACAATAATTAGCATTTAACGTAGAAATTTAAACGACATTTAAAAGCGTAGCAACCGTCGGGCATTACTTGCATGTACTCGTATTTTGAGTGAGATTTATGAGTTGAAATACAGCCAAGGAAGTACGATTTAGTTGCTCACTGCCTACATTCAAGGGGAAAAGGCATGATGGTACAATAATATAGGTACCCAATACAATTCCGTAGTTATATTCTTATCACAACATTATAGAGCTGATCACCTAATGAGCTCGTGAAACTAATGACGTAATATAATTTATGTCCAAGACATAATTAAATTATCATTTATTTATTATCTAAACAAGTAACGTGGCAGACAGCACGTGTCAGACTTATAGGTCATTATTATTCAACCACGATATATTCTTAGGTATTTAGGATAATAAGTCAAGTAATGGCGGTGATCTCGTTATATGTTAAGTCAATATGGACTATGTTCCATTTTTTTATCCTGATAATTAAATAAGTAGGTAAATGCACGTATATTTAAGTTGTAACTATTAACTGCATTTAGAAGAAATTACAGCTGTTGTATACTTTAGAATAACACGATCCAAGATCATGTTAAAAGCCATAAGTATAAATCAGTAATCCTTTAACTGTTGTTGTAAGTTGTTAGTCAAGATTTTACAATGATCCCAGGTCCTAAATTACTCTCAAAATAACTACATTAAGGGCCTGCATCAATATTATCGTCGACATGTACATATTAACACAGCTAGTAGGTATAGAAAATGAAGAATTATGGATATTTTTTTTGTTTACTCAAAATCTACTAAATATATTATTATATATTTTAATTCTGATTTACGTGTTTCTATATATAATAGTTACCTAAGTTTTTAAAGTTATTTCATTAGTTAATCCGCGATAATAGACAGACAAATGAAAAAAATAAAAAATTAGAGAGGTTGTTTCGCTAAGATTTTCTATCGAGAAAACTTTTTTCAATCGCGTTTCTGAGTTTATGCGATCCTAGATCATATATTGAAAAAACATATACTTAAAAATTAGAGCTCTAGCCATTCAATCTCAAGAAAAAATTAAAACTTCGTACGTAGAAAAATGCACGAAGCTATTTTGGTATCCTCTTAATCATAACATGCATTCATAATTTCATTATTACCAACCGCTCGTAAGAATTCGATATAAATTTATTATGTTAATAAAATATCAATTAAAATGCAAACCTCCTCTTTTTTCGAAATTGGTTAAAAATAGCCTCAGCTTCAATGTTGATGTGTTACGTCTTACGTTAGTGTCACTATATTACGTAAGAATTAGTTAAAAATATTGTCTCTTAAGAATACTCTGTCTTTATACAGAAACATGTGTAGGGTATTTTTAGAAGTTCAGTATACATACGGCGTGTGTACAGTTTATGCAGTTAACTTTTGGCCTACGATAGTAAATAAAGAATTTCACGCCACAACGGTGAAACGGAGCGCTAAATACAGAAAGGCAACATGACAAAAAAAATGTGTACTATTTTACTGTCAATAATGTCAGCCAGCCATTAACTGTCATCTGCTGTCATTGCTGATTGCTGTCAACAGTGTCAACAAAGTCTGAGGCGAATTCGCTGAATGACGACGTTAATATTATTTTACTGTGCGAACCTTTAAAAATTCTAGCGAAATATTTGCGTATCATTAGAATACTATGCTACGTAACGTCATACAACAGTAGCAAGTGATCGTCCAAAAGTTAATTAAAGGAGTGTCTTCCGATTACGTTTGTGTTATTATTGTGGTGATTCAACTCATTAAGTACTTCCTTTGTTTGTAAATCGTGTGAATTACCTAACCATGGCGGCGGCAATAGCTAATGACTCGCCTAAATATAAAAATAGTTTAATCTGCTGCAGTCCTAGCGTCGAAATTACATCAAGAACATCATCATCTTCGACTTCAGGATGTGTGTCCGCAGACGAAAGTTACGACTCGAATTACATCCCTAAGTCAATAACGAACAGAAAATTAAAAATTCACAATTCAGCAACAAAAGAAGAGATAGAAAAAGCAATAAATCAATGTAAAGAACTTGTTTTAAACAGTCCACAGTGTTCAGATGAAAGAAAATGGTTAGTGAGGTATTTGGTAGAACTAAGATTAAGATTAGAAGATTTAAAAGACAATAATGGTCAAGCTAGGGTACAAGTTGCCATAAAAGGACATCACTTTGAACAACAAACTAATCCTACTAATCGCAAACAGTATTGTGATCATTGTTCTGGTGTAATATGGAGTATTGTACAAGGTTCTTATATATGTAAGGATTGTGGTTATTTGTGCCATTACAAATGTGTGGATCATGTATGTAGAGTGTGTGCACACATTGTTATGACTGAAATAGGTAATTTTGAAATGAGTATATGTCCAGAAAAGGGTTTAGCTGCACAAGACTACAAATGTGCGGAATGTTCTGCTGCTTTGACGTTTAAAGACACTTGGAATGAGCCAAGATTATGTGACTACACTGGTTTATATTTCTGTGCAACATGTCATTGGAATGACTTGTATGTAATCCCAGCAAGAGTTGTACATAATTGGGATTGGGATAAGCGGTGTATATCTCGATTAGCTTACCAAATGCTTAACTTATCTTGGACAAGGCCTTATATAGATATAGAAAGCATAAACCCGAGATTATTCAGCTTCATAGCTGAACTAGAATGGGTACATAAGATGAGGAAAGATTTGGAATGGATGCGAAGATATTTGTGTGCATGTACTGAAGGTATGAATTTGTTATCACCATTATTCATACAATTAGGGGATGTGAATAATAAATATAGTATGGCACATTTGCAAGCGATAAATGATGGTTCTTTAGAGACGCAGTTAACAGAGTTGACAGAGATATGTCGTTCTCATATAACTGCTTGTGCCTTATGCTCTGGCAAAGGTTATTTATGCGAAGTGTGTCGTAATAATGAGGTTTTATTTCCGTTTGATAGTGGCGCTTTGATGTGTAGTAAATGTAATTCTTTATATCACAGAGGTTGTTGGTTACGTAAAGGTGAGAAATGTTTAAAGTGCCTACGTTTGGAAGAGAGGAAAAAATCAAATGTTGACGTTGAAGTTGAAAAAGTTGATACTGTTTATGATATTGACAAATTTGTTGATTGATATTGTATTATGTTTAAAATTATATAGCTTTTGCATATTGCATTGTTCTTAAAATCATATCTTCATGATTAAATAGATTTAAGTAGTTATTCTTGTTGTTTCAATTTACTTATAAACATCACAACTTTAATATAAAGTTTTTCATAATTATAATAATGTATTTCCTACCTTAAATTGCATTTAAATAACATCATGATTCAATTATATGAGACATATTAGTATTTTACGTACTTTTTATGTACTTAAGAATAGTTATGTTATGAGACAATCGGTAGTAGGTATGTATTTACAAAACAAATTAATTTACTTTAAAATACATTCTTTGCAAAGATATACAGTTGTGGTCAACTAATTAGTATCTGTGGTTCTTTGTTAGTTTGTATGGGCAAACAACCTAACCTATCATAGCTCAATTTTAGTCATTATTTTGAGACTAAATCTACTCTTTACATAATTACTAGCTGCGCCGGCAAACAATGTTTTGCCATACAATTCTGTGTAAAAAAATTTCATCAAAATCGGTCCAGCCAATTGTGAATCTAAACCATCCTCAGACCCCCCTGAATACACACAACAAATTTCATCAAAATCGGTCCAGTCGTTTAGGAGGAGTTCAGTCACATACACACGCACACAAGAAATATATATATTAAGATAAAACAAAGTCGTTATTTTTGTATGAATGTCCCTATGTGACCTTATATCTGTAAAACCATGCAACGGATTTTGATGTGGTTTTTGGATAGAGTAGTTCAATAAATAAATATTCATGGACATTTCACACAACATCCTCTGGTCCCAAGCTAAGCTTATTATGCTTGTGTTATGGGTACCAGAATACGGATAGAATACATAAACTACTTCTCTTTTATAAATACATACTTATAATACATAGTAAACACCCAGACGCACAACAAACATTTGTATGACATTTATAAAGATCACACAAATGTTGTCCGAGGCGGGAATCGAACCCGCGACCTCGTGAACGGCAGTCCGTTACATAAACCACTAGACCACGAAGCCCGTTCAATTCAGGCATTGGTACCAATTCTAAGTGCAAAACTAAACTTAACTAAAAAATGCTAATTGATAGTGTCAATAAAACAATTCGGCAATTTATAACAGAATTTTTTTATTACAAAATCTGTGTATAAAGTGTGTAAAGACTAACGATTTTAATTATTAAAGATGTGCACAACGAAATAGCCAAATAATCAAAATACGCCATAGTTGTTTTCATTTTTTTTTCAGTTTTAGGGTTTCGTACAAACCCTTATAGGATCACTCCGGTTTCTGTCTGTCCGTCTGTCAAACTTTTTTTTCTCAGCAACGGCTGAAGGTATTAACTTGAAACTCATACGAAATGTAGATCGATGCGGTCCCTTGCTGCAAAAAATACAGTCAACCTTTCACCTCTACGCATTTAAAAGATATAACCGAATTACGACCATTTTTAAGAATTTTTCGACTTATGCTAGGGAATCAAAATTAACAGGTTACTTCCCGTTGCCCTAGAGCCTTGAAATTTGGCATAGATTAAGTCCATATAGTACTGATATAGGGAAAAATCCAAAAACTTATAATTTGTCATCACATCACAAGTAAAAAAGTGTTTATACTAATACCAACTTATGAAGTAGCTGAAATGTAGGCGATTCTCTATATTTCAACTACAAAATTAAGTTGGTGAGTTGTTTTGAGTTTAATTAACAGATTATTTGAATGCAGTTACTTATGTTTATATGTCTAGTAGGTACGAAACCCTAAGTGTGCGAGTTTGCCTCGCTCTTGACAGTTTTTTTTTCATTTATATTTATTTTCTATGTATTATAAGTATGTATTTACAAAAGAAAAGTAGGTATATGTAGTCTATCCGTATCTGGTACCCATAATACAAGCATAGAAATATAGCTTACTTTGGGACCAGAGGACGTTGTGTGAAATTTCCTGAATATTTATTTATTTATTTTTAGTCAAGTTTGGTTGTTCACGTGGAATTGGTAGGTACCTATGTCTTTTTTGTTTATTTTGTTAAGATGACGGGTTCTATATTTCACGAGTAGGTACGAAGTTGCCAGCAACAACTATGGAGGTATAAATTGCAGAAAAGTATTAATATTTGCATCTAGAATTTGCAGAACACTAATGCGAGGTCCTTAGAACATATTTAAAGACGTTACAAATGCGTTACAACGTCTTCAAGTCCCAAAAAACGTTAAATCGTTACAGTTAAATTTATTAAAGGTTACAAACTACAAATAACTGGTTTTGCCACAAATAATGTCTAAAACGGGCATCGAACTCAAGGTTCTTGCACTAAAGGTCAAGTCCTTGTCCAGGACATTGCAATGAAAACGAATTCATTACCGTATCATATCATAAAGATATCTAAATAAATCAATGTTCTGTGTCGTGTTTATTGCTTTATTGCCATAACAATAAATGCTGCGTATTTTTGTTTTTTGCAATAATCTTAATAAAATGTACTGAATGGGTACAGGTAAATCTGTGATGGCAGGGACGGCCCTTACCCATTGCGAGGCCCCGGGCGGGCGGCAGGCTAGCAAATGTAAGTAGGTCTGGTTGTTTGGGAGGTATTCGTTGTGTTTGAACAAAAATACTACTGTTATACAAATCGAGAGAGAAATTCTACGCAAATAAATAAAAATAAATAATTTGAGTTTTAAACTTAACCCGTAGAAAACCCGGGCGAGCACCTAGATAAATTTGTTTAAATAAATCGATGTCTAGTAGGTATAATAAATACCGACTAAATATTTATGCTGTTTGTTCGTCTAGTCCTATATTCGGCTTATCATCATAAAACAACATAACCGGTTAAATCCGGTTAGTACATAACGCATACCGGTTTTGTATGCAGGATGATATAACCTACTTGTTGCGTAGACTATAGGGCTGCCAACCGTTTTTATTGATCACAGGGGTGTAGCTACCGCCCGTATCAGCCGTATCAATTATATATACGGGTCCCCCCGGCCAAGCGGACCCCCGCCCCGTCGTGCTTAAGCAAAAATTAATAAACACTTTCAAAATTCTTTATTATTTCAGAAATTTTATGCGCAGTTTTGTTTTCTTTTGTGAGAAATCTTTACCCTTCACAAAGGCCCCCAAATATTTTTTTATAGGGTAGGCAGAGTACTAAGGTCACAATTTTTTTCAGATTTCGGGTAAATATTGCGTTTTTGTAAAAATTTATGACATTGGTACCAATTCTACGTGCACAACTAGACTTAACTAAAAAATCAAAACAACTATGCTGTATTTTGATTAATTGACTATTTTGTTATGCACATTCTTAATAATTAAAATCTTTAGTCTATAATATACAGAATTTTTAACAAAAACGTTCAATTATCATTGCCGAAATGTGTTATTGACACTATCAATTTTCATTTTAGTTAAGTTTAGTTGTGCTTCTAGAATCGGTACCACTATTAGTTTCCATTTTTTAGTTAAGTGTAGTTGCGCACGTAGAAGCGGTACCACTATCAATTTTCATTTTTAGTTAAGTTTATTTTTTGCTTCTAGAATCGGTACCACTATCAGTTTCCATTTTTAGTTAAGTATAGTTGAGCACGTAGAATCGGTACCACTATCAATTTTCATTTTTAATTAAGTTTAGTTGTGTTTCTTGAATCGGTACTACTATCAATTTAAATTTTTTAGTTAAGTTGTGCATGTGGAAATGTTTACATGACATACCTGGCAGTCCAAACAGCGACAAGACTCCCTATATGTGCAGCTGGTGAGAGCAGTGTCGATATGTTGCAAGTATTGAACCTCGTCATCCAGTTTACGTTTACGACGAGTGAGTGACCACAGGAACGTTAGTAACGGTGCCTTGGAGCATTTCTTTTGTGGTGTACTGAGTGATTATAAATAAAAAACTTTTAATGTTTAAAAATAATTGACTACGTGTTTATTGCTATCGGCGAGGTGGCGGATTAAGAATACAAGTGTCACAATTAATTTATCAAGGTGCGGTAAAAGCCAGCTTAAAGATAAAATAAAATAAATATTCATGGACATTTCACACAACGTCCTCTGGTCCCAAGCTAAGCTTATATGCTTGTGTTATGGGTACCAGAATATGGATAGAATACATATACTACTTTTCTTTTGTAAAAACATACTTATAATACATAGACACACCCAGACGCAGTACAAACATTTGTATGACAATTAGGAAAATCATACAAATGATTGTCCCGAGCGGGAATCGAACCCGCGACCTCTTAAACTACTCTCTTCCACCTTTAGATATTGGTACCGTACCGATTATAAGCGCATAACTCAACTTAACTAAAAAAGTTATAATTGATAGTATCAATAGCACAATTCGGCAATATTAGCTGAACTTTTTTATTAAAAAAACTGTGTATATAGACTAACGATTTTCATTGATATGAACGTGTACAACGAACTACCAAGGTATTGTGTATGTATGTATATGTTAAAATATGTATTTATGTATATATATATTTATGTATATATTTATGTAAACGTTATGTAAGTAAGTATATGTATTTGTATATTGTATCTGCTACTATAGTATTTTCACTGATTTTTAGTACACCAAAAGTCGCCTATTCTGTCTCGGTCAAATCCATCAATGTTATGGTTGTCTGGGAGAGATCGCAGCTCGCGATAAGACCGCCCTTTGTACCTATGACATGTCTGTTATGTAAGCTTTGTAAATCATTATGGTGTGCAATAAAGAATATTTTACTTTTACTTTACTTTACCAAGTAATAGATAAATTGACACTATAAATTTTCATTGTTCAGTTAAGATTAGTTGTGCGCATAGAATTGGTACTATTGTACACAGATAATATCCTCTATGAGAGACGGAAAAATCGAAAATTAACCCAGTACCAACACGGCCGGTCACCGCGGCATAGCAGATGATAATACCTCCCTAAATGCTGGAGGCCCGTGCTCAACAGTGAGACGTTAATGGGCTGGAGAAAGAGACTATGTATAAATTTTAATAGTTCTTGATTGTGTAAATATTCAAAAGTTCAGAATCAAAATTGGTTTTGTTCAACATAAGTGCACGGCATGCAGTGGAATCTTAGTAAAGCAAGTGCGAAATATAATATAATATCGATGCTTATATATAGTAATATAAATTATTACATTGCGTAATAATCAAATACTAAGCGAAAAGTAATATTCATAGCTCCATGGCACAATCTCCTCTTGTCCCATAATAAGCGAACGAAACGGTACTACTTTAAATATAAAAAAGCACAAAAAGTGTATTGTTACAGCGTAATTTGGACTCAGAGGATGTTGTATATAAAATTTATACTTTACCTTTCTCCAACAGAATTGAGTAATGCAGGTTTCATGTCATCTCTTTCACACAGTGCTGTCTCACTCGTGCGTCGGCGAGATCTCTTAGTAGCGTACTCCATTTCTCTAGTCTCGGACACTATTACAAAAATAATGGTACCGATTCTACATGCAGCACTAAACATAACCAGAAAATGAAAGTTGATTGTGTCAATATCCCTACTACTATTATAAATGCGAAAGTAACTCCGTCTGTCTGTCTGTTACGCTTTCCCGCTTGAACCTCTTAACCGATTTTGATGAAATTTGGCACAGACAATCTTTAGACCCTGAGAAAGGACACAGACTACCTATTATTACGAAAAAAAAATTTTTCAAATTCCACGCGGACGAAGTCGCGCGCAACAGCTAGTAACTAATAATTGCTATTTTGTTGTAGATACATATTTATCATAAAAAATCTTTAGTTCTGTTAACATTGCCAAATTTTGTTATTGACACTATCAATTTTCATTTTTAGGGTTCCCCAAGTGTGGTGTACCCAAAAGGTAAAAACGGGACCCTATTACTGAGACTTCGCTGTCCGTCCGTCCGTCCGTCCGTCTGTCACCAGGCTGTATCTCAAGAACGGTGATAGCTAGAGAGTTGAAATTTTTACAGATGATGTATTTCTATTGCCGCTATAACAACAAATACTAAAAATAAAATAAAATAAATATTTAAGGGGGGCTCCCATACAACAAACATGATTTTTTTACCGTTTCTTGCTCGATACTAATAACGTTACCTTAAGTTGCATAGATAATGGTACGGAACCCTTCGTGCGCGAGTCCGACTCGCACTTGACCAATTTTTTAGTTATTTCAGTTTAGCTATACACCTAGAATCGGGACCAATGTTTTTTTGTAAATAAAACAATTTGCTTAATTTAAAAACTAATAAACACGCTTGAAAAAATTTCTATAAATGACCGCATTGTCATCGGTCATGCATAGTTTTAGATCAATCCTACTACTGTAAGTGGGTGAAAATCACTTTCAAAGATTCCTTTATATAGATTAACTAGCTGTCCCGGCAAACGTTGTTTTGCCATACAATTCTGTGTAAAAATCAACAACAAAAAATTTCATCAAAATCGGTCCAACCAATTGTGAATCTAAACCATCCTCAAACCCCCTTAAATACACACAACAAATTTCATCAAAATCGGTCCAGCTGTTTAGGAGGAGTTCAATTACAAACACACGTACAGAAGATTTATATATATAAAGAAGATACATTGATACATACTGAACTAATCCTGTTCAAAATAACTACACACCAGCAAAAACCCTTTCGAAATGGAGGAGGCTATCTGAGGCTGCCATTTCTATACTAATATAATAAAGCTGAAGAGTTTGTTTGTTTTGCGCTAATCTCAGGAACCACTGGTCCGATTTGAAAAATTCTTTCAGTATTGGATAACACATTTATTGAGGACGACCTATAACATCACGCTATGACTAATAGGAGCAGTAGAAAATCATCAGCCTAAAACGTTTTTTAAACGGGTAAAATGTCTAAATTCCACGCGTTTATGAATGAATGAATACTCTTTATTGTACGCCAGTAAAACATTACAATGAATTATAACAAACAGTACTTAAGCTAGGTACAATAGGCGGTCTTATCACAAGTTGTGATCTCTTACAGACAACCTTATGATGGAATTAGTGCATTATAGAGAAGGTATAGTGTGGCGCAACATAACTTATAAATATACTATAAATAAATAGATAAATAATCTTATATATAATACATACCTACTTAAAGATAATTATGGTTTTGTATACGAAATGAAAGTTAAAAAAAAGAAAAATAAATGTAAATAAAGCGTTTAATGTCGCAGTTAACAGCTAGTTTAAAATATTTATAGAATTTTACCAGTAACAGTCTTCTCCGTATATTCCCAACGTTCGTTGTCTTCCTTCTTCTCTTTAGGCCACAACTCTTGCACGGAAGTAGCGGACTGGTTCTGGTCTCGTGGGAACAACTCCTGGACTGATGGGTTCCTGTATATAGTCTCTGTTGAGGCGTTGCCGTTTTCAATGTCAAATTGGGCTTCTGGCTGGTTTAAAACCTAGAGAATTTTTAAAAGTTCAAAAATTTGTAATGAAGGGATTTGGGAAGCTAAAATAATAAAACAGATGAATCAAACCAAATATAATTCTATGGGAATGCGTTTTTTCATTAACGAGTTCCTAAAGCCATCTAGTGTGGTGACCAAGGACCAGACGACGCGGACGCAGCGTAGGGCAGCCCCGACAAGGTGAAAGTGACGCGGGACAGCGCGGTATGGCGTTTTATGGGGAGGCTTATGTCCAAAACTGGATTTACAAAGGCTGATGACGGAAAGATGAAAAGCCACTTTCTAGCTCCATCATCTATTCAGCTCTATGATATATAAAATATTGTATTACAATGTGATATGGATGCAAATGTATGCAATAGTCATATTAACTCTCCGTGTGGTGACGGATTAAGAATACAAGTGTCACCACCCCATCTCCTCCCAAGGGTGCTGTAAAAGTTAGCTGAGAGAGACATCCTCTGTGAGAGATGGAAAACTCGAAAATAAACCTTGTGCCAATACGCCTGGTCAGCGCCGCACATTAGACCATAATCCCTCCCAAAGTGGAGGAGGCCCGTGCCCAACAGTGGGACGTAAATGGGCTGGAGAGAGAGACAGTAATATTAACAAATTCTGACCCTAGAAGGGTCTTTTAACTTAAAAGATTTGAATATAGGCAAACATTGGTACATGTTTAGTGAATCTAAATAAAGTCTTGCAACAAATTAAGTATAATCTACTATACTTTTATTATAAAATGACGGGCCTCGTGGTGTAGTGGTTCTGGTAACGGACTGCCGATCTGTTCGCGGGTTCGATTCCCGCTCGGGACAATCATTTGTGTGATTTTTCTAATTGTCATTCAAATGTTTGTACTGCGTCTGGGTGTTTCTATGTATTATAAGTATATATTTACAACAAAAAGTAGTATAATATGTATTCTATCCGTATTCTGGTACCCATAACACAAGCATATAAGCTTAGCTTGGGACCAGAGGACGTTGTGTGAAATGTCCATGAATATTCATATTTATTTATTTATTTAAAAATGAAGAGTTTGTTTGTTTGAACGCCTTAATCTCAGAACCACGGGTCTGATTTAAAAAATCTTTCCGTATTGGATAGTCCATTTATCAAGGAAGGCTATATAACATCACGCTGAGATCAATACGACCAAAGGATACGTGCAAAATGTTGCAAGAACGGGGAAAACGCGTACGGAGTAGCTACAGTTTTTATAACAAGATGCTACGAGTATGTGCGAAAAACTGATGCTTGCTCTAGAATAATGGCAGCGAAAAATCACGAAAACTTTTTTCCCCAAAACAGGATTTGAACCGGACACTTATAAAAGCCGTATTTTCTACCATAGAAACACAAAAGGTTTTTTAATTATACACACCTGGTAATGAGCTCTTGTTCCAAGAAAGAATACCGCGCCTGAACCACCAGTCGCCATTGTATCTGAAAAAAAAAACATAGGAGGCATTTAAATTCGTTTTTGCCACTCTACTTACAGACTCTACTTTTTTATTTTCAACAGAGCATTGCTTAAGTGTGCGGTAACGCAGCAAAAACACACGTCACCATCTCACTTCTGGCAAGTATAACTGCACCTGGTATATCTAATACAAACAGATTATAATAATATGCAGGAGCCGAAACTCTCAAAATCTCTTCCAAAGAGAGAGTACGCAAGTTGCCCAAGCTATTCGCCAACAGAATTAAGAATAAATGAAGCAGTGAATACGTTTATGGTACTTCCCCATGGTAGTCAACTACATTAATGCGTATCAAAACCATAAATATAACCAGGCTGCCAGTTACAGTTGGTGTACTTATTTTATGAAAATAATTAAATGTAGATTTTTCATGACAAAAATTAAATTTGGAAATAACACAGTTTAAGGTTTGTCCTTAAAATATTAAAAATTAAAAGCATTTTAAATTCTAGCATACATTGCAACCTTATGAGTCAATAAATAAAAAAAAAACATTCAGTTTTGAAATGTGGAACTGACATAAAAATAATTAAAAAATAATAATACGGAAATGCTAATCGAATTCTTAATTTAAATTTTTAAATACAGAAGCAAAAAAAAGGAAGTTGTTTCCTTGATTGCATAGAAATTTTGTTTATTATATTGTACGTAAATGCTCACCTTTGAAGCTATAATTATAAATATTTTCTTCTAGAACTCTCCACACGTTTTAATTTGTACGTTTTATGTAATTACATTCTACATCAAATATTTGATCATTATTGTTGTATTGTGTTGACGCGTTGCCCAAATTTGACAAAGCTAAATTGACATTGTTTTGTCTTGCGCATTGCAGGTTGAGGGTTGAAACGAGGGGTAGGTAGTTGCCTTCGAGTACGGTACAGTATCAAGAGTGGTAACACACACTGTTCTTTTTATTACATTTTTCTTTTTTCAACACACACTGTTGTCTTTGTCAAAAACGTTGCCATGCCGATGCCGGCCGCAGAGGGCTGACAATTTCATCTCCTGTTGTATTAATACTCTAAGTTAATGATAATTCTGTCATTTTAAAAACTAAAATAAATCCAAACGTGTTTTTGAGTTAAATTTCGAATTAATTTAATTGCGAGTTAACTTCTATGCGGGAAATTGGAAATTTGGGAAATGCTATTATACATAATAGAAAACTTTAAAGCAGTTATAATGTTAGTGAAACCAGGGGTAGGTAAGCAAGTTAAGCAATCCCTAGTAATCCCTACTAATATTTTAAATGCGAAAGTAACTCTGTCTGTCTGTTACGCTTTCCCGCTTAAACCTCTCAACCGATTTTAATGAAATTTGGCAGTCTTTAGACCCTGAGAAAGGACAAAGACTACCTTTTATTGCAAAAAAAAAATTCCAAATTCGACGCGGGCGTAGTCGCGGGCAACAGCTAGTTACATAATAAATAAATAATACTTTTCATTGCGAGATTTAGCGCCATCTGTTATTTAAAAAAGATACTGTGGTGTTTACTAAAACACCTTTCTCTACCTTTAGACTCTTACAAACTTATAAATCTTATAACGTGATTGCTGTAAGATGTCGCTAAACTCAATGTGGTTCTGTTGTTTTATTACAAAGTTCCTTCCTTTCTTTCAATGGTTCCTTTGAATTCCATCATCGGATCGAATCAAGATATGAGAAACACTAAAATGCTAATACCTACTTCTTGCTTATATGTATGGCAGAAAAGTTTAATACAGACTGACGACCAGGGAAGTCTGAGTTAATAAGGTACCTACCTTCAGTACCGTTGTACCCTTTTTGGTACGGACCCCTAAAAAGCACAATGACCCAATGATGAGTCTATATTCTCTCTCTCCAGTCCATTTACGTGCCACTGTTGGGCACGGGCCTCCTCCACTTTGGGAGGGATTATGGTCTATTGTGCCGCGCTGACCAGGCGTATTGAGGAGGATATTATCTGTGTGCAATATCCCTTAGCTGACTTTTACAGCACCCTTGGGAAGAGATGGAGTGTTGACACTGGTATTCTTAATCCGTCACCACACGGAGATAGGCCAACAACTAGTGATGAGATAAATCTTAACAAAAACAGGTGTAACCGCATCACTGATAATATAATAAAACACCGCTGTCTGTCTGTTCTCAATAATACCACAGAGTACTGTGCTGATTTTCATAGAGTTAGGTAGATAGGTAGTAGGGCTGTCTTTTGCCTGTATAGAGGCCTTGGCCTTGGGCACACTAGAGACCCTGACCACATTACAGACAAGCTATAACCATGCTATGATAACATAAGTAAAAAATATGATGATGTAGAAATTCTCTCTCCAGGCCTTTAACTTCCCACTGTTGGACACGGGCCGCTTCCGCTTTGGAAGGGATTATGGTCTACTGTGCTGCGCTAACCAGGTGTGGTGGCATAGCTTTATTATCGAGTTTTCCGTCTCTCGCGGAATGTTGCCTGTGTACAATATCCCTTAACTAGCTTTTACCGCACCCTGAGGAGGAAAAGAGGGGTAAGTGGACGAGTGGTGACACTTGTCAATATTATTAATCTGTCACCAAATGGAAGTTTGTAATAAAGTGATATGAAAATTCGTATTTTAACACGCTTAAATTAGTTCGGTAGGTATCTATCAATGTATTAATTTATGTAAAGGAATCTTTGAAGTGATTTTCACCCACTTACAGTAGTGAGATTGATCTGAGATTACATACATATTAAGGACCGATGACAATGCAATAGTGTAAAATAATATTCAGAATTTTCAAGCGTGTCGTTTAGTTTTTGAACCGAGTTAATTTTATATTATTGCTTGATGACCAGATGTATGAGTAGGTTTAAATAAAGTATGTTTAGGTAAATCGTATCAGATGGCACTCTATAGTCTTTACCTAAACATGGGAGTATGTCGCAGCAAAAAGCTAGTGTATGGTATGTATCTGGAATTATAACTGGCCTGGCGTCTGGTCAATAAACTGATGACGTCAGTCTTTATAGTATATAATTATGATTCATACCTCGGAGTCAGACAGCCACATAAGAAAACTAGTAAAGTCTAAAAACTAGAAAGTTTAAAATATTTAGTCAAGAACGATTTGGAACTCGAGAACGAAGTATTCCGTATAATTTTATTATATGTACTTGTATTCGTCATCATTATATCGTCGTAAGCATTTTATCAACATACACAATAATTTTTGTAGCTTGGTAGCATATAAATTTATTGTTTCTGGTTTTTGAGTAAGTATATTATTGTAGTTTTAACGACAATCGAAGTATAAGGGTGCCAATTCTACGGGCACAAGTAAAACAAACTTAACTAAAAAAATAATTTTGAGAGTGTCGATAATACTATCCGGCAATATTAAGTGAACTTTTTTGATAAAAAAAAACTGTTTATTAAAGACAAACAATTTTTATTATTATAAATAATATGTACAACGAAATAGCAAATATTAGATATATTGACACAACCAACTTTAATTTAATTTTTTATTTAAGTTTAGTTGTGCATGTAGAATTGGTACCAATTTTTCTTTAATTAAATAAAGTCTGGTGACAGACGAACAAACAGCGGAGTCTCAATAATACAGGCCCGTTTTACCATTTGAAACAGAACCCTGAATATTGGTTTCTTAAAACAGAGTTATGAAAACAGTAGAATTATTTGAGTTTAGAACACACTTCTATTCGAATAATGATTCCAATCTCTTCGTGCCTATATATAAAAGAAAATTCAAATTTGGAAAATTTTAACTTGTACAGTATTCCATTGAAGTGTGCACAACGTTTTAAATACTAACCAATCAGAATAGAGTATCTGCATCACACTTTTAAAGTTTTCACACACATTTTCTATGTATACAAATATTTTTAACTTTAATGTGGGGAGTCCATGGCTTCGAAGGAAGTCGGTTGTGGCGTGGGGCCGATCAAAACCCACGCTATACTATGATTTACAAGTGAATTATTGTTAATGGTATTATAAAAGAAATATGATTCTGAAATGGAACTTAAGAAACTCTTACAAATACTTACGAAGCCTCTTTGCCTCCCTAATTTTGTTAAAACTTTCGTTAAACTATCACGCTGTAGTCTTTGGGGTGGTAGGTAGAGTCGTATTCTATTTGATAGAGTGAAAGACTATTTGCTTATTTTTATATATCACGCTCTTATTAGCGTCAGACGTATAATATCCTTTTCTCAGATCATTGGGCACGGGCCTACTCCACTTCGGGAGGATTTCTGGTCTACTCAGAGGCGTATTTACTCTAGGGCCATAGAGGCCATAGCCCGGGGTGGCCAACTTGAGAAGGACGGCCAAGCCTTCAAGTTTTAAATTTTGCATTATCTCTATTAATTTATAGGGTGGCTAATTAAATTGGCCGGGGCGCCAAATCAAATGGTCCGGGGCGCCAAATCAAATGGCCCGGGGCGCTAATTTTCAAAATACGCCTCTGGGTCTCCTTATGCAGCGCTGACCGGGCGTATTAGCATAGGCTTTTGTTTCGACTTCTTCTACTCTGTTAAAAGATGTTTACTGCTTAGAGTGCTTATGTATATTGTTCCATAACTGGATCGCACAATTTCTTGGGAAGGACATGGGATGGTGACACATACATGTTTTTTTAGAACCGTTACCAAATGGAAATCCGCTCGTACATCTATCAATGTATGCAACGGAATCTTCGAAAGTGATTTTAAAATCACTTGTTTTGGATTGATCGGAAATTCTGCACACGTATTGATGATCGATGACAATACTATTATTGAAATTAAAACCAGCCAAGTACGAATAGAAATCGTATACGAAGGGTTCCATACCTTTATTATCACAATATCTTCGACATACTGACCCCAATTATCACCCAATAACGGAACTATGGGATAAGGGCAGGATGATGATGATGGTGTGTATTTATTGCTGTAGCGTCGATTGTTTGTACAATGTAGAGACTAATAATAGCGATAGAAATAAATAGCAAGCAGGTTTAGTACGGAAGTGGAGAGTATGCTTAGAATAAATAAATAAAGAAATATTCGTGGACATTTCACACAACGTCCTCTGGTCCCAAGCTAAGCTTATATGCTTGTGTTATGGGTACCAGAATACGGATAGAATACATATACTACTTTTTTTGTAAATACATACTTATAATACATAGAAACACCCAGACGCAGTACAAACATTTGTATGACAATTAGAAAAATCACACAAATGATTGTCACGAGCGGGAATCGACCCCGCGACCTCTTGATCGGCAGTCCGTTACATAAACCACTCAACCACGAGGCTCGTCAAGAAGTCTCGACTACATAGTGTCATACATACTCGACATGGTGTCGTCATGATTGTTCTGGTTGAAAACATTAGTGCCAGTGGGCTAGCTTGTCTTTGAGAGGTCCAAAAGGAAAGGAAAAATTTCCCTAAAACTCTTTGATTCCATACTTTGAGCCCCGTATATACAGTTGACACGATGAGCCTTTGTGTAGAACAACGTAGAGTTTGAAAAGTAGGTACCTAGTGTACCTACCTATTACATGAGTGAGATATCGTAGAGCCGCTCCTACGCACAGGGTTTCAGTTTTGTGGTTTAACCCCTGTGGTTAGCCTGATTAGGAGTAAAATAAAATAGATTTTGGTTTCAAGAAAGTTCAAAAATGGAATATAAAATACTTTTTAAATACTGCTTCGATCACAAAAAGGTTGTGTGACCTTAGTTTTTATTGCTTTTGTTTTCTTTGTCGGTAAAAAAGGAAGTCAAATCAGCTACTACCGTGTGGATGAGACCTAGTCTCTCTTTATCATTTTTCTTGACATATTTGACATTATATTTACCATTATATGATTGCTTACGCTTCAACATATCTGATGACAAGGAATTAGACCGGCTCCCTGTCAACACCGGCTCACGTAGTAGCTACGGACCTCCCGATAAAATATGATAAAATTTCTAATTGTACGCAAAATCGGCAAATAATTTCAATAGCGCGATTCAGAACTTTATTTTCAATATTTAATTTTGGCTAACTGTCTGTCTAAAACCACCGTTTCTGATAACTACCAAACGAATTACAGCAAAAAGTTACTACAGTAATTTTTCTCTCTAACTAATACTGGCCTTTTTAGGAATAACTGTAATTTAACATTTAAAACAAATCTTACGCGATTCCTGTAAGTGTGAAAAGGACAGAGAATTGTTCGCAGTACTCAATGCAATATCTTTTACGATCTATCTCGTTTTTATTTTTGGCTGTTACCCCTTCATCTCATAATTAAATGGAGGACATTGATTTTTAAAGCAAAGCCGCTCAATGTACTTGGTACAATAAAAAGAGACGGATACATTTCAACAACTCTGCCACCAATGGTTTATCCGGTCAAGGTCAAAGTACTCGGGCGCGGTAACAATGCGTTATCGATCATGGCGTATCAAGCAAGCATAATCCATAGGCTTAATCTCAGACAAGAATAAATTAATACTAAATAAATATTGTACATAAAAACTACAAATGTGTAGTTATTTTTTAGATTAATAATTTCGTATTAAATTAGTTAATTTGTTGCTGAAAATCTTTGTAACTAGTAATTATTTTCAATGGATGACTTGAAATTTCGTGGCGCTTTTTCATAAGAAATTAAGTTAATGACAATCATTAATTACTATCATCATTCAATCAATCAATCATTGATTAATAATTTCAAATAGTTTAATTAGGTACCTATGTCTAAATAAAGTACACAGAAGAACCTAGTACTTATTAGTTCTACGGTTCCTCCCATCTGTCATTTTATTTATTCTAAATGGTATCCCTGACTTAATGGCTGTCTGTCGTCTCTTGGTTTACATTGTGAGAAAGAAAACGAAATCTGTTTCGTTTAATGATAACGCATAGTAATATTACATTGGACATTCTGTAATTAATAATATATTGATTGTAGTGGCTACTGCACTAATCGGAATCCAACTTCATTGTTGCCATCAAACGTAAGTAAATATTGATTGTTGCAATAATAAAATTATGTCTTCGCCATAGCATAGAAACACTTGCAAAAAAAAACTATTTTAGTGTTGCAAGAAATGTTTGTTGTCAGATGGATGTCAATTCTATATTAATATCTTAATAATATTATTCTGCTTATTTAGCAATAAATTTCGAGGATTTGTAATGACTTTATTTTAGAAGAATATGGGACCTTCCACGTTAAATATTTACGAAAATTTGCTACTTTTTCACCATCGGTCTATCAATTTCTCTTAGAAATAGGCCCATAAAAACACCAGCTGAATGGCAAACTTTGCATCTTGATCCATATTAATCGGTAGGGGAGCATTGAGAAACGATTTTTGGTGATGGTCTAGGAATACAGGTCATTTTCTTTCCAGAGTGCTGTAAAAGCCAGATAAGGGATGTTTTTGACAGATAACATCCGTGAGAGATATTAAACTCTAAAGTAAACCCTCTATTAAGATATTAATAGGAAAGAAAACACTCTAAACACCAGTACCTACAAACATAAAATGTTCATGACATAATTTTCCTGAGTAGGAATTGATTATTGAGCCTAAAAGCAGTACTGTCTGCTTTGTCTTTTAGGCTCAATAATCAATTTACTACTGATTTAATAATACAAAAATGATTGATTATTAGGTATATCTTAATGGAGAAAATTTTATGATCAGATCATTATTTGAGGCTGAAGTGGCCGCTTCATGTCTCCATGTTCTTGTAATAAATCCCTGGACAGACAAGACTTTTCTTAATATTTTCTAACACTTGCGCGACTCATCTGTTTAAATAAAACTACTTTTTACGGATTTAGACGCGTATATTTGTTTTAAATTTTGGCCCGACGTTTCGGAGACTTTGCAGTCACCATGGTCACGGGTGAGACTGAGCTGTAATGTGTCTTGTACGATCAGTTATTACAGGGTTTACCCACATTCGATTTTAATTTTACATTGACCATAAAGATACGACTTTTACCATAAACTATATCATATTACATTGTGCTCAGACTACATAAAATCAATAACATTATTTTAGTTTCTAAAATACATTAACAAATTGTAACAATATAAAGAAATTTTTTAAATTATATAAGGTGAAACATACATAATTTTATCATAGACTAAAGTTTTAATTATTATTATAGAGGTAGTATACAATATAGCAAGCAAAACTAAGTTTATATACTTAAATACAATATTATTTACATATTAACAAGAATTTTTAAAAAGAAGAATTATTGGTTTAAGATTTAAATTAGTTTATATTAAAAAGAAATTGTTAATTTTATTTGAATTTATAGAAAATTAGTATTTATTTTAATTATTTAGTTTTATTATTTTATCTAATATACTACCACCAGATCGGAACGCGTCCCACTTGAGAAAGATCTGGCAAGAAAACTCAAGGGGAGTCAAAGAAATTTATTATTAACTTTATGTTGTCGGTCTAAAGTGAAGTTAAGGGGATTTTAAGTCTTGTTGTCTGCAAAATGTGCTAACGGTGTCTTGCTGTTTTGAAACCGAGTGTGTTTTGGATTTTATTAAACTAATTACAGGATCCCAACTAGGTGCCAGATCCCTTTGTGCCAGAAGACTTTTCTTACAACATTCTCTATTAACTAATTTTAATTTATATTCCAGTCAAACACCATTATGTCTGATGAGGAAGTGACTGTAGAAACTTCAGATGGTCAACTCCTGACTGCAGAGTACAAAGATGGTAGGTTTCTTTTTTGTGCTTATTTGAAACTTGCAAACAGTCCTAAAATTATGAGCAGATGTGGTGTAGGAAAGTTCGCATGTGGAGTGTGTTCTCCATTGAGAGCAACTACTCGCTGTTGTAGCTTGATGCTACTGTCAATGATACATAATATGTATTATAGTTATTTACGGGCCAAATTCTACTTTTTAACATGCTTTATAAGTTCCGTACATATCTATCAATGTATTATTCTATGTATCAAAATCTTTGAAAGTGATTTTTATCCACTTGCAGTTTGATCTTGAAATTTTGCACACATATTATGGACTGATGATAATGCTAAAATATAAAATAATATTTAGGATTTTCAAGGGTGTTTTTTTGTTTTTGAACTAATTAAAAACCCTAAATGTTAATTATGTAATGTATGTTTCCTTTCAGGCCAACTACAAATAGTGGAAGTTTCACCATTTGACAAGGAAAGAGTAAGTTAGGTTACATTAAATAAATAAGTAAATAATCACGGATATTTCACACAACTTCCTCTGGTCCCAAGCTAAGCTTATATGCTTGTGTTATGGGTACCAGAATAGGGATATAATACATAAACTACTTTTCTTTTGTAAATACATACTTATAGTAAACACCCAGATATATATATATAGATATATATATACTATAGTAAACACCCAGAGGCAGTTCAATCATTTGTATGACATTTATAAATATTACAAAAACAATTGTCCCGCGCGAGGAATGAACCCGTGACCTCGGGATACTGTTCCGTCGCTTTACCTCAGTCGGTAACCATGTAACCAGTTTCCCCACTACAATGTTGTTCGATTGAGTCTATATCGCTTTTGATGTACAACGCCATCTATCGAGCTGCTTGTACATTCTCGATCTGCATGTACATTCTCGGTCTGCTTGTATATTCTCGATCTGCTTGTACATTCTCGATCTGCTTGTACATTCTCGATCTGCTTATACATTCTCGATCTGCTTGTACATTCTCAATCTGCTTGTACATTCTCGATCTGCTTGTACATTCTCGATCAGTCACCTGTTATTCCACTCCACTACGAGGCCCGGCTATATTAGTGTCCGACCGAAACTGGTTTTCGGGCCGAAACCGAAACCGAATGTTCGGCCGTGGCTTCAGTTTCGGCCGAAACCGAAACTCACGTGGTCAAATATAAAATTACTTAAAATACTGAAATTAGGTGCAATTTACCCTATTATTTTGCATTAATTAGGGCATGAAATGGAGACACAGTATATTAAGTTCGTTGGAATCATTAATTTAAATAATTTAAAAAAATTATTAATAATATTTTTATTATTTTTAAAAATTATGTTCTCATAATTCCCGAACAGGGCCGTCAAAGCGTTGCCGCGGGAAACGAAGCTAAGCGAGCATGTGTGTGCGTGAACCGAAACTGCCGCCGAAACTTTCGGCCAACCGAAACCGAACTTTCGGTCGGATACTAGTTTTATGTACTAATTAGATCATTGTTTTTATCAATAGGAAACCGGGCTGCTGCCATTATCGGATGATACAGAACCGCGTAAATATATGCAAGTATTGGACACAAGTAAAGGATTGGTGCACTTGGACTTGCTTAATTTGACATTAGTCAGGTATGTTTAACTGTAGTAAAATCCCGACGTTTTGGAGATTTCAGTGTAGTTATGGGTGGTTTTTATTCAATTTAATACAAATATACAGATTTAACACATGTAGTGTCCATGGCTACATCACTCCGTCGGCTTGAAGCCACTAATATCAATGTGTGCGTGAAAATGTATCCAAGATACAGGCTATACGTCATATGAAACGTGATTATTCTATGAAGTACGATTTACCCAGGCTAAAGTTACTTGTCCTCAATTTTAAACGTCAACCCACCATCTGGTATATTTGTGTACAAATATACCTACGCGTCTAAATTCGTAAAAACGCAAATGGTCTTGCACACGAAGGGTAACGTACCATTCTTAATATATTTGTCATAGCGATCCCAAATAACTCAAGAAACGGAATCTGAAATAACCCAAAAAACGGATTCTGAAATAACCCAAAAAACGGAATCCGAAATATTTTTTTTTTCTTTTTTATTTTTCTATTCTGAATAAATAATAAATAAATATTCATGGACATTTCACACTACATCCTCTGGTCCCAAGCTAAGCTTATATGCTTGTGTTATGGGTACCAGAATACAGATAGAATACATATATTACTTTTCTTTGGTAAATATACAAGGTGTCCCAAAATTCAACGATAAGCGGGCACCAGAAGTTAGACCTACTCATGACTACTCAAGAAAAAAAAAAAATATATCGTAATTTATTTTAGAGTTATCAAAAAAAGTATTAAAACCTTTGAAAATTGACACCCCCAAATGTATTTTAACAATAATTACCACAATTTTCCAATTATTTTCGATTTTTTTTTGTATCGGTAACCGTATTAGTACTGCTGTCTACCACAATATTTAAAATGCCCACAGTACATAAAGTTTTTAAGCAATAAGCAATCAAAGTTGATATTTTCCCTAAAATTTTGAAAGTTTTTTACTCTCAGTTCATTTTCACTCAGCGTAGTTAAAAAATATTGTACTGACACTACCATGGCAAGTATTTTTAAAAGTTGACGCAACTAAAGACGATTCTTAAATGGTATAATACTTTAGAAAAACTCGCCATAAAAAAAAGTTGTGAACAATGTTTAAACAGGCACGAACAGTCTGTTTAAAAATGCCTGTTTAAAAAATTGTTTTCAACTTTTTTTTTATCGTCCAAAATACTAATAGTACTTATAATACTTAATACATAGTAAACACAGTACAAAATATTTGTATAACAAGTATAAACATAATACATACATTCTTATAATACTTAATACATATTAAACACAGTACAAATATTTGTATGACAATTATAAACATCACCCAAATGATTGTCCTAACCAGAAATTGAAACCGAGACCTCGTGAACGGCAGTCCATTGTATGATGACCACTAGACCACGAAGCCCGTCCTAACGCAAATAAACAAACTCTTCAGCTTATAATATTAATATAGAATATTACATTTATGGACAAAATTGTCAAAACTTGTTATTCATAATAGTCTTTTTACACTAAAACGTTTATTATCTCTCCGATAAAATTAAACCTCCGATAAGTCATTTCATTATGAATAAGACCATTATTGTTAAGTTAATATTATAGGTCGTCAGATGGTGAGGAAAGTTACCAGTTTGTTACAACAGATGGCTCTGAAGATGACTTACAATCACAAGTTACATGTGTACTACAATCTAGTGATAATGAGGGTATGTTGGATTTTTTATAATAAAAATAAATAAATAATTAATATATTTGGATATTTCACGCAACATCCTCTGGTCGCACGTAACATATATGCATCCATGAATATTGAGATAGATAGATAACACTTTATTTGTACATAATGATTTACATTTCATAAAAATTAATTGATTACAATGACAAATGCACAAAGGGCGGCCTTATCGCGAAATGCAATCTCTTACAGGCAACCTTAGGATGGACAAATAATTGAAATATAGTAGTTAAAAGTGTTATTGTATATGTTTACAAATACATAAAATATAGAACGTACGAATATAAATACACTTAAACAAATTCAAATACACATATATGTAAGTACATAAATGTATAATATATATAATATTACTACTTATACTAGCTGTCCCGGCAAACGTTGTTTTGCCATACAATTCTGTGTAAAAATCAACAACAAAAAATTTCATAAAAATCGGTCCAGCCAATTGTGAATCTAAACCATCCTCAAATCCCCTTGAATACACACAACAAATTTCATCAAAATCGGCCCAGCCGTTTAGGAGGAGTTCAATTACACACACACGTACAGAAGATTTATATATTATATAAAGACTTATACTATTGGAATTAGAATTTTTTTTGCGTGAAATTTAGAAAATTTTTACAACACTTTTAACTACTGCTTCGCTTCTACTGGTCGTAGCGTGATGTTATATAGCCTAAGGCCTTCCTCGATAAATGCCATATCTAACACTAAAAGAATTTTTCAAATCGGCCCAGTAGTTCCTGAGATTAGCGCGTTCAAACAAACAAACAAACTCTTCCGCTTTATAATATTCTCAATTATAAACATTGCACGATGTTTAACATTGAGAAATATTTTAGTGGAAAATTTGGTTATCATGTGCTGGTCACATGGTAGCTCAGTTGGGAGAGCAATGGAACAGTATTCCGAGGTCGCGGGTTCAAGTCCCGCTCATGGTTATCAATTTTTCTACTATAATTTGATTTCTTAGTTGTTTATTTATTTGTATTATTTTAATACTCCGTGTGGTGACGGATTAAGAATACAAATGTCACCATCCCATCTCCTCTCAAGGGTGCTGTAAAAGTCAGCTAAGGGATATTGCACACAGATAACATCCTCTGTGAGAGATGGAAAACTCGAAAATAAACCCTGTGCCGGTACAGTAGACCATAATCCCTCCCAAAGTGGAGGAGGCCTGAGCTCAAAGGTGGGACGTAAATGGGCTGGAGAGAGAGTTGTTTATTTATTAAAAATTTTGCCATTAATACCTATTGTAATTCCCTTAGATCATGAACATCAAGAATCCTATGTGATGGTAGAAGATGGGAACAATGATGGTCTGGTGTTCCTCAAATCAACGCTAGATGACGCTGATGATACACACATTGAAAGACACCAAGACTTAAATGTAAGTGTTTACCAAAATACATAAAATATTTAAGTGTTCTTATATACAATAAACGTTTTCAGTGTAACTTGATGATTTCTTTACAGAAACCCTTAACTGCAGCGGAAATTTTAGGAAGAGCGAAATCATTGCAAAAATATAGGTAATTATATATTAAAGTTTGGTATACTATAATTAGTAGGGTGCCCTGCCGTACAAGGTTTGGCGACGATATTGTCAAGTTCGTAAAGAGCCGTTGGTTGCAAGCGGCGCAAGGCCGCGTATTGTGGCGTTCTATGGAGGAGGACTATTTATCTAGTAGACGGACACTTTAAAATTGATTTTCACCCACTTACAGTAGTCGGATTGATCTGAAACTTTGCACATATATTAAGACGATACCAAAATAGCTTCGTGCATTTTTCTATGTACGAAGTTTTCATTGTTTCTTTAGATTGAATGGCTAGAGCTCTAATTTTTAAGTATATGTTTTTTCAATATATGATCTAGGATCGCATCAACTCAGAAACGCGATTGAAAAAAGTTTTCTCGATAGAAAATCTTGGCGAAACAACCTCTCAAATTTTTTATTTTTTTCATTTGTCGGTCTATTATCGCGTATTAACTAATGAAATAACTTTAAAAACATAAGTAACTATTATATATAGAAACACGTAAATCAGAATTAAAATATATTTAGTAGATTTTGAGTAAATAGGAAAAGTATCCCTAATTCTTCATTTTCTGTGCCTACTGGCTGTGTTAATATGTACGTGGCGGCGATGATATACGATAATATTGATGTAGGCCCTTAACGACCGATGACAATACAATCATTTAAAAAAGAATATGCAGGATTTTTAGCGTATTTTTTAGTTTTTGAACTGAACAAATCTAAATCTATATAATACTAGCTGTCCCGGCAAACGTTGTTTTGCCATACTAAATAAAAAAAAGTTTGAAAAATAGATGTTGGCCGATTCTCAGACCTACTGAATACGCATGTAAAATTTCATAAAAATCGGTCAAGCCGTTTCGGAGGAGTACGGTAACTAACACTGTGACACGTGAATTTTATATATTAGATTATAAAGCTGAAGAGTTTGTTTGTTTGTTAATATTATAAAGCTGAAGAGTTTGTTTGTTTGTTAATATTATAAAGCTGAAGAGTTTGTTTGTTTGAACGCGCTAATCTCACCACTGGTCCAATTTGAAAAATTCTTTCAGTGTTGTATACTACATTTAGCGAGGAAGGCTATATAACAGAAGAGAAGCAGTAGTGAAAATTTTCCAAAAACGGTAAACGTTTTCTAAATTCCACGCGTACGGTGTTGCGGGCAACAGCTAGTTATTTACATAAAGTAGAGCTACTATTTCGTTACTTTTCTTTTATCGCCTCTGTTTTTAATAAAATATTATTATATTACAGAAAGGCCATATCAAGTTCACCACGAAATCGGAATCGTAAACGTAAAAGCGATCTACCACCACATCACGAGCTGTTGGCATCACCGAACTTCAAACTGTACTTATACTCATGCAAAATGTGTTCGTTCAAATGTAACGCGATCAAAGATATGTCCGCGCACAAGGTAATGATTATTGATTACTTAGAAGTTACTCACTAATTGTTTAAGAAGTCATTCATTAATGGACTAAGAAGTCATGCACTTATTAACTATGAAGTCATTCACTGATTCCCACAAAGTTCTATATCTTAAAAGTCATTCAGAAATGGACGAAGAAGTCATTCATTCATGAACTAAATAGTTATTCAAATAAAATCAGTTTATATGGATTTAGACATATATAAAAAATAAATAAAATTAAACGCGTAGGTAATTTAATCCGATGATGAGTCAATCAAGTTTTATATAATACTGGCTGAGCTGGCAAACGTTGTTTTGCCATACAAATGTCAGTTGGGCTAGGGGTTTGAAAAATAGATGTTGTCCGATTCTCAGACCTACTGAATATGCATGTAAAATTTCATATAAATCGGTCGAGCCGTTTCGGAGGAGTACGGTAACACTGTGACACGTGAATTTTTATAAGATTACTAGCTGACCCGGCAAAAAAAGGTTGAAAAATAGATGTTGGCCGATTCTCAGACCTACTGAATACGCATGTAAAATTTTATACAAATCGTTCAAGCCGTTTCGGAGGAGTACGGTAACTAACACTGTGACACGTGAATTTTATATATTAGATAAAAAGACGGGCCTCGTGGTGTAGTGGTTCTGGTAACGGACTGCCGATCAAGAGGTCGCGGGTTCGATTCCCGCTCGGGACAATCATTTGTGTGATTTTTCTAATTGTCATACAAATGTTTGTACTGCGTCTGGGTGTTTCTATGTAATATAAGTATGTATTTACAAAAGAAAAGTAGTATATGTATTCTATCCGTATTCTGGTACCCATAACACAAGCATATAAGCTGAGCTTGGGACCAGAGGACGTTGTGTGAAATGTCCATGAATATTTATAAAAAAAGAAAAAAAAAAAAAATCATTCACTCATTTCTTAAGACGTCATCTGCATAAGAGTCGTTCACGAATTACCTAAGAATTCATAGATTTTAGCTAAGAAGTAATTTTCTAATTAATAATGAAGTCGCCCACTAGTTACTTTTGAAGTTTATTTTTATTTTTTTTATTTGTGTTCATAGGTCTACATGATTGTATAAATTACAATTTAAGTTCCGGCTATGTCCTGCCACAATATGGCGTACAAATAATAACATTCATAAAATAAATATTTTTCCTTTCGATTTTGGACATGACTTGCGCCCACACTTTTATCTCTGCACTTTTACCGGTTGGCTGGTAGATAATGCCTCAGGCATTAAGTCCGCCTTTGTACTCTGTTTGTGCATAAAGACTAAATACATAAATAAAATACTAAACCTATTAATGTTCAAAATCAATTCAAAGTTGTCCACTAATAACTAAGAAGTCATTCACTAATAAATGATTACACCTAAGAAATGATTCACCAATTACTAAACGGTTCTTCCGTTCCAAAATCAGCCCGTTTTGAATTTTTACTAGAAAAATGTTGTATAATTTGACTGTTACTTCTCCGTTACCCTCCTATAGGCTGCAGAACACGCCGCAGGGTCCCGAGGGAATGGTAGAAATGGACGTAGTGCTTCTGTTACTCTTCAGTGTGCTAGATGTCCTTTCAAAGGGGCTGTACATTCCCAGGTATTAATATTTTATTTTTAACATACATGTATTTGCTTGGTGCGTATCTATCAATCTATACTAATATTATAAAGCGGAAGAGTTTGTTTGTTTGTTTGAACGCGCTAATCTCAGGAACTACTGGTCCGGTTTTGAAAAAATCTTTTTTTGTTGGTTAGTCCATTTATAGAGAAAGGCTATAGGCTATATAACATCACGTTGTGACCAATAGGAGCGAAGCATCAGTGCAAAATGTTCCAAAAACGGGAAAAAAATTCTAAATTTGACGCGTACGGAGTCGCGGGCAACAGCTAGTGTTTTAATAATCTTGACGGGCTTCATGGTTTATGTAACGGACTGCCGTTCACGAGGTCGTGAGTTCGATCACCGCACGGGACAATTATTTATGCGATATTTATAAGTGTCATACAAATGTTTGTACTGCGTCTGGGTGTTTCTATGTATTATAAGTATGTATTTACAAAAGAAAAGTAGTTTATGTATTATATCCGTATTCTGGTACCCATAATACAAGCATAGAAATATAGCTTACTTTGGGACCAGAGGACGTTGTGTGAAATGTTTGAATATTTAAAAAAAAAAATGTTTGTCCTACGTCTGGGTGTTTCTATGTATTATAAGTATGTGTTTACAAAAGAAATGTAGTATATGTATTATATTTGTATTCTGGTACCCATAAGTCCCATAACACAAGCTTATAAGCTTAGATTGGGACCAGAGCACCTGGTGTGAATTAAAAACAATCTATGTAATGGAATCTTTGAAAGTGATTTTTATCCACTTACAATAGTTAGATTGATCTGAAATTTTGCACACATATTAAGGATATAACAATAAATAAATACTCGTGGACATTTCATGTAACATCCTCTGGTCCCAAGGTAAGCTTCTTGTGTTATGGGTACCAGATTACGGATATAATACATAAACTACTTTTGTTTTGTAAATACATACTTATAATACATAGAAACACCCAGACGTAGTACAAACATTTGTATGACATTTATAAATATCACACAAATGATCGTCATTTAAGAAGATCAAACCCACGACCTTGTGAAAAGCAGTCCGTTTCTTGAATGTTGTGTTTATATTAAAAATATATTTGTTTTTCAGTTAATGAAACATGTACAAGAACATCATTTAGGAGTTCAGAAAGCAAGTAAGTATTATTTAGATATTTAAGGGCATTACAAACGCCATATTAATATAGCGAGAAAGAGACAGATGTGTCTATATACATATAATAATTCTTTAGGATTTTTTTTGTACATTGAATATATTTTCAAAAAAAAATAGTCTAATGGTTAAAGGACAACCAACAGAACCCATATCCAGCACTTTTGAAATTTTTGTCTGTTTAGATGTTTGTCTGTGCACGCATCACGTAAAATGTACAACACTTATAAATATAAATGTTATAATATGTAAAAATTGTACATAACTCAAGGTATTACTTAGTCTTTGTTTCATCGCAATCGGTTCACTCAATCAAAAGATATTTACATAATACGAAATTTCTTAATTTGGTTACTTGCAACGCCATCTAGCGGGTAAAAAAAGAATAAAAGACTTGATTGGTTTGATCGAAAAAAATCGATCCACGCGGACGGAGTCGTGGGCATAGCTAGTATAGAATAATTGTGTATTTAAAAAAAAAGTCCAACCAACTTTATGTGCCTTTGAGATTTGAGAGATTTCCTAGATTTCTTAGGAGATAACCATGTGATCATGAACATGAACCATGAGCTTTCAAATAAAAAAAGAATCATTAAAATCAATACCGAAAAGCCTCTTGAATCACTCTATCTAATAAAAAAACCGCATCAAAATCCGTTGCGTAGTTTAAATAAATAAATATTGATGGACATTTCACACAACGTCCTCTGGTCTCAAGCTAAGCTTATATGCTTGTGTTATGGGTACCAGAATACGGATATAATACAGATACTACTTTTCTTTTGTAAATACATACTTATAATACATAGAAACACCCAGACGCAGTACAAACATTTGTATAACAATTGGAAAAATCACACAAATAATTGTCCCGAGTGGGAATTGAACCCGCAACCTCGGCAGTCCGTTACCAAAAACCGTAAACCACTCAACCACGAGGTTTCAAAGATATATAAGGACATTGTTTACGACGCATAAGTTCCTGATAGTCATCAACACAGAAACAAAACGCACGCTTCATAACGCATTTTTATACTAACCTACCTTAATTAATTACACTGTGTTCGCTTTAAAAATATTGTCGGTGATTCTACCCTTGTTTTACTTACTAACAGCTATTCAAAATAATAATAACTTCGTATTCACACGCAAACTTGTATCATTTCGCACAAACCTAAGAAATACCAATTCACAAAGCACTAAACATATTTTTTGGACCCTCAAGCCGGATTCATTATAAAGAACCAAGAAAAACGAAGATATACGCATTTAAGGAGGCATAACAGCAGAACCACAAGAAAACCCAGCAGTGCCCTTTTTGCAACTGGATCAATATAAAGCGGATCTTGGACGAAGGTGTCGTTGCCTGTGTCGCGTTTTCGTTGGTGACTGTAACTGTGAGTACCTTTGTTTCTCATATCCTCCAAAATGTCTAAGCATGAACTAGCTGATGATAGTGCTACTCTTAAAGACCTAAATAAACGCAGGGGTTCTATTAAGGGTAGATTGACGTTCTTTAAAAATTATATAAATTCAGTTGATATAGATGATATAACGCATAGAAAACGAGCAGAATTAAAGTTACGTTTACAAGCTGCAAAAAATTTATATAACGATTTCAATGAAATTCAAAATAAAATTGAGTCGTTAATTCCCGAGTCTGAGGAGCAACAATTTTTAGTTCGTGAAGCATTCGAAAATGATTATTATAGTGTTTTAGCGCAAGCTGAGTGCATGTTTAGCGAAGAGGAGCCTCACGAGCGATCAACGTGTGTAGGGAATTCACAACGGTCGGTAAAGCTACCTACAATTTCGCTCCCCACCTTTAACGGTAACTACGAATCGTGGTTAGATTTTAGAGATACGTTTTTAGCCTTAGTACATAATTCTAACGAAATATCCGACATTCAAAAATTTCATTATCTAAAATCGTCGTTACAGGGTAGTGCAGAATTGGTTATCGAATCGGTCGAATTTTCAGCCAATAATTATTCCATTGCCTGGGAGTTATTAATAAACCGCTATAATAATAATAAGCTTCTTATACACAATCATGTTAAGTCACTTTTTAGTATCCCTAGTGTGAATAAAGAATCTTCGGTCGTATATCGGAAGCTAATCGACACTATCTTGAAAAATATGCGCGCATTAAAAATGATAGGGGAACCCACTGAACATTGGGACACTCTCATTATATATCTAGTAATATCCAAAGTAGATGCAAGTACCGAACGCGAATGGGAGCACCATAAGAATTTACTAATACCTTCCAGTGGTTCTAATTGTAAGATTAAATTGGACGATTTAATTACATTTTTAAGGAATAAGGCTGATATTTTGGAAACAGTGTCGCTGACTCATTCAAAGCCGGGCTCATCGCAGTCGATTGATAATAAGCGGAAAATTTATAATTCACAAACACACACAAAGGTACACTGTAATAATGCAGTTTCTAATAAATCACCGTTACATAAGAATATATACAAGAAAAAATGTGTCAAGTGTAATGCGATCCATCCCTTATATTCATGTTCACAGTTTTTGAGTTTAAGTTTGAACGATAAACTTAAAATTATTCAAGACAATCAATTGTGTGAAAATTGCTTAAATTCTGGTCATGCGCTTATTAATTGTCGATATGGTCCGTGTAAAAAATGCGACAAGAAACACAACTCCCTTATTCATCGTGATGAAAACGACACACGGTTTGAACTGCCTACCGTAACACTTGTGTCGACTGAGCCACCCGCGGCATATCAGTTCGGGAGGTCGTGCGACACAAATATATTATTCACACAAACACATAAGCAACCTATTCTTTTGTCCACTGCTATCGTTTATGTCGCCAATAAGGATGAAATCTATAGTCAATTCCGTGCTTTATTGGACAGCGGTAGTGAACGCAGTTTCATAACGCAATCTATGTGTGATAAACTTAAGCTTAACCATATACAGTCCACTTTACAAATAAAAGGTATTGCTAATAAAGTCACAAATACCACTCGAGTATGTGATATTCAGTTTAAATCCATTGACAGTTCATATTCTAGTCGCATTCAATGTATAGTATTACCGCAAATTACTTCACATTTACCTGCTTTTAGAATTGATAAAAATAAATTAGATTTACCCACACACATTCAATTAGCAGATCCGCTATTCTACGAAAGTCAACCAATAGATATGTTGATAGGAGCAGATATATTTTGGGATATTTTGGAAGATGGCAAGATTCGCCTTACCAATGGCCCATGTTTTCAGAATACCAAACTAGGTTGGATCGCATCTGGTCCTATTTATAAAAACATTAAAACGCAAAGTTTACCTCGCGTATCATGCAATTTTACTACTATAGAATCGCAATCTATAGATATGCAAGTACGTATGTTCTGGGAGTCGGAAGAGGTACAACACAATACACGTAACTCACGTAGCGAAGACGAACGTCTATGCGAGGAACACTTCTTACAAACAACGAAGCGAACTGCCGACGGAAGGTTTTGCGTTCGTATCCCGTTCAAACAATCACCCGATACACTGGGCGAGTCTTATTCTCATGCGGTAAAACGTTATTTAGCATTAGAAAATCGTTTAAAAAATAATCCTGTATACCGGCAGTTATACATGGATTTTATACATGAATACATCAAATTAGGTCATATGAGTCGCATAACGTCATATAACACTCCACATTATTTCATGCCGCACCATGGAGTAGTCCGTGAGCACAGCAGCACTACTCGCTTGCGGGTGGTATTCGATGCCAGCGCAGCAACGTCAAATGGTACCTCACTCAACGACTTACAATTGATCGGAGAACCATTACAGGGAGACTTAATAGCAATTTTAATGAGATTTCGCGAAAATAAATATGTGGCTTGCGCTGACATTGAAAAAATGTACCGACAAGTGTTAGTTGACCCTGAACAGCGTCACTTGCAACTCATTCTGTGGCGGGATGCGCCATCAGAAGAAATAGGAATTTACCAATTAAATACCGTTACGTACGGCACCGCGTCTGCACCGTTTCTAAGTTGTAGATGTTTAAAACAATTAGCACAAGACAGTAATAATCCGGAATTATCTGACGTTATAAACCATAATTTTTACGTAGATGATTTAATTTATACAAATAATAGTAAAGATAATTTATTATACATTTGCGGAGAAATCACAAAAGCGTTGCAGGCGGGTCGTTTTTATTTGCGTAAGTGGGTGTTTAACTTTGATCACTCTGACGACGGTTCTGAAGGTCACGTAAAGGAATTTACTATGGGCGAACACACTCATAGTAAAACACTAGGCCTAGGTTGGCACAATACGTCCGATTATTTACATTTTCAAACGCATATTAAGGTAGATAACAATTATCCAACTAAACGTATAATTTTATCAGTGACGTCACAAATATTTGATCCTTTGGGGTTATTAAGCCCTACTATTTACTACTACGGCTTCTACGTTTAGACTGGGATGAAAATGTGCCCAACGACATAGCCCAAACATGGTTTAAATTCTTAAATAATCTTCATAATCTTAGTAAAATAAATATACCTCGTTATGTTTTATGCGATAATGTTATTAACAAAGAATTGCATATATTCACGGACGCGTCGCAGGTAGCATATGGCGCGTGCGCTTATGTGCGCAGTTTAAGTAATACGTCTAATGTTGAGGTACACTTGTTCTGTTCTAAGAGTAAAGTTGCTCCGCTGAGCCCCACAACTATCCCTAGATTGGAGTTATGTGGCGCTCTCTTGGGAGCTAGACTGTATTTTAAAATAAAGCAATCTTTAAAAGGTCAATTTGATAAAATTATTTTCTGGACGGATTCTACAATAGTGTTAGGTTGGCTACATATGCCCCCTAATTTATTAAAAACATATGTACAGAATAGGGTTTCAGAAATAAATGAATTATCTAAAGGCCTCCCATGGAGACATGTCAGCGGAAAAGATAATCCAGCCGATCTCGTATCGCGCGGGCTGCACTTAGACACACTAAGCAACTCAAATATTTGGTGGAACGGGCCGTCGTTTCTTTATAATTATGAATACGAACAGACATATAATTTGGATACTAGTGCGGGTTCGAACCCCATAGATCTGCCTGAAGTAAAATCGAATGCGGTTAAACGTACATTGATGAGTCATACTAATAATAATTCATTATTTCCATTTCATAGATTCTCTCAGTTTAGTCGCATGCAGCGCGCCGCCGCCTATGTACTTCGCTTTATACATAGCACGCGTAATCACAATACGTTGCGGAGGACCGGCGCGCTCTCTGCCGACGAACTGAATGAATCTATGCTAATGCTTGTGCGCTTATCGCAACAAGAATCATTTGCCGACGAATACAATATTTTATTGAAAGGCGAGAAATTATGTAAACATAGTTTTACGAAACTTAATGTTTTCATGGATAATAAAAGTATTGTGCGAGTAGGCGGTCGTATCTTAAATTCTTTAAACTTTAATTATGATAAGAAACACCCAATTTTATTGTCACCAAAACATCGTTTTACCTTATTACTTTTTAGATATCAACATAAACAACTATTGCACGCCCCTCCACAATTGCTTTTATACTCACTTAGAGAAACGTGGTGGCCCGTAAATGGAAGGAATTTAGCACGATCTGTCGTTCGGAATTGTATTAAATGTGCGCGCTTACAACCCAAGACGCTTACGCCACTCATGGGTAACTTACCAGCTGATCGACTGCAACCAGGCGTTCCTTTCATGAAATGCGGTGTAGATTATGCCGGACCGTTTCTTTTATTAAATCGCAAAGGTAGGGGAGCGAAAACCGTAAAATCTTACATTTGTTTATTCATTTGCTTTGTTACTCGTGCGGTTCATCTCGAATTGGTTGGTGACCTCTCAACCGATGCCTACTTACTAGCGCTCAAACGCTTTATATCACGCCGCGGCAAACCTAGTGTAATCTTCTCAGACAACGGAAAGAATTTTGTAGGATTAATGAATAACTTTTCAAAGTTTTTAAAAGATTGTTCCGAAGACATTAAAGAGTACACAGTCTCTCAAAACATAGAATTTAAATTCATTCCACCTTATGCTAGTCATTTTGGAGGGTTATGGGAAGCCGGGGTCAAAAGTTGCAAGCATCATTTGAGGCGTGTTATAGGCAACGCACACTTGACATACGAAGAGTTCAGTACTGTTTTAACGCAAATTGAGGCTGTGTTGAATTCGCGTCCACTCAGCCCTATGTCATCAGATCCTGGCGACCTGCTGCCGCTGAGCCCAGCGCATTTTTTAATTGGACGACCGCTGACCGCTCCTATATGCGAGGATTTGGATGAAAGGCCAACGAGACTTTTGACAAGGTACCAACGACTGGAACAATTACGATCACACTTCTGGAGTAGATGGTCTAAGGAGTACATATCGGAATTGCAGACAAGACTGAAATGGACAGAACATGCAGACAGTCTAGAAATTAACACACTAGTTCTGATCAAAGATGACAACCTGCCCCCATTGAAGTGGTTACTTGGCCGCATAGTCAAAACGTTTCCCGGCAAGGATGGCATATCAAGAGTGGCTGATATCAGGACAGCGAATGGCGTTACTCGACGTGCCTTTTCCAAGATTTGTCCGTTACCGATTGATGAGCAAATTGATCAGTAAATCATTGGAAGATACTTATTAATCTTCCAAGGCGGGGAGTATGTTTACGACGCATAAGTTCCTGATAGTCATCAACACAGAAACAAAACGCACGCTTCATAACGCATTTTTATACTAACCTACCTTAATTAATTACACTGTGTTCGCTTTAAAAATATTGTCGGTGATTCTACCCTTGTTTTACTTACTAACAGCTATTCAAAATAATAATAACTTCGTATTCACACGCAAACTTGTATCATTTCGCACAAACCTAAGAAATACCAATTCACAAAGCACTAAACAGACATACATACAAATATAATAACTTTATTTTATAATAAGTAAAGATAAACATTTGTGGGTAGTTGTAAAATATATTTTAATTAATTTCAGCTACGATACATTTAAACACTGAAGAGGTAGAAGCAGCTGATGTGTTAGTATGCGGCGCGTGCGGGTTCGAATCCAGCTCTAAGGATGACTTCAGAAAACATATAGAAGATGAACATGGAGCCGCTACATGCTGATGGTAATACCCTTACTAATATGTATATAATATTAAAGAAAAAAAAAATTTATAATAAAAATTGGAAACATGTTTTACAAGCTCTTTTAAAACGTCAGAAGCTAAGTATCTGTTCCAAACGGGAATCCTATGGAGAAGAACAGACAAGAAACTCCATGGATTTTATTATCTTTTTTTCCCAAAGTAATTTATTAATTTTGCAATTGATATGCTATGCTTTTTACTTAATATATCAAATTGTGATGAAAAAAGTTGATCACCTAATTTGGTTACTGTTAGCACGACCGCAGTAAGCTCAGTTGGCAGAGCTACGGAACGGTATTCCGAGGTCGTGGGTTCAAGTCCCGCTTGCGGTGATCAACTTTTTCCACCACAATTTGATTTATTAAGTAAAAAGCATAGCATGTCAATTGCAAAATTAATAAATTACTTTGGAAAAAAGAATTAATAGATAATAAAAAAAATCCATGGAATCTCTTGTCTGTTCTTCTCCATAGGATTCGCGTTTGGAACAGACACTTATGGTCTTATTCATAATGACATATCAAAGGTTTAAACGGAAATTTTATCGGAGAGATAATAAACGTTTTACCGTAAAAAGACTATTATGAATAACAAGTTTTGACAATTCTCGCGAACTGATTTTAGCCAACTTTTAAACCTCCGATAACTCATTATGAATAAGACCATTAGCTTCTGACGTTTCAAAAGAGCTTGTAAAACATGTCAACTTGAAACTACAGACATACCTACAGACGAATTAAGAATCTCATTCTTTATTGAAGTCAGTTAAAAAGTAATTTAATATTTATTTCAGAAAACTACAAGATTCTGTGGAATCAAGAATAATATATATCCGGGTGACTGAATGGCCAAACAATTATGAAAACCTGAAATCAATACTAACATTACAAAGCGGAAGAGTTTGTTTGTTTGTTTAAACGCACTAATCTCAGGAACTACAGGTCCGATTTTAAAAATTCTTTCAGTGTTGTATACAACATTTATCTCGGAAGGCTTTAGGCTATATCAAAATCAAAAATCATTTATTCACAATAAGCTCCTATGATATGTCCAAAAAATTTTTTCCCTACCACCAGTTCAGGACTTTCAATACGCTGAGAAGAACCGGCGTAAGAAACTCAGCAGATATCGTTATCTTTTGTCATATTAATCTTTTTTTTAAATAATCATTACAATGGTTCTTAAAATTTATATAAATTACAATTATAATAATAATGTCTGGAACAATATAACCAATAGGAGCGATGCAGTAGTGAAAACTGTTGCAAAAACGGGAAAGGTTTCTAATTTTCCACGCGTACAGAGTCGCGGGCAACAGCTAGTTATATATTAAATGTACTTATAATTTTAATATTAAATGAATAATTTTAATAAAATCAATTTGTAAAAATTTGAGACCACTATGAAGAAATGCAATATTCTTCTTAATTTTATGGTTCTGTGCTTTTTTATTACTCTACCAATGTATAAATGACATATATACCAGATATATAGTCTATTGGTCTTATTCATAATGACTTATCGGAGGTTTAAAATTCGCTAAAATAAATTCGCAAAAATTGTCAAAACTTGTTATTCATAATAATCTTTTTACGCTAAAACATTTATTATCTCTCCGATAAAATCTTTGTTTAAACCTCCGATAAGTCATTATGAATAAGGCAGGAAGTCTATATCATTCAGTTTGTTTGAAGTCACTTACATATCTGTGTGTACGTGAAAATGTATCTATGTGTGTCTATGATACAGGCTATACGTCATATGAAACGTCATTATTCTATGATGTACGATTTAGCCAGGCTAGTTACTTGTCCTCAATTTTAAATGTTAATCCACCATCTGGTTTGTCTATGTAAATGTAATATTTGAAAGTGCCTGAAATATTTTAATTAAGAACAGGCTGGTATATGCTTAAATAAAGTTAAAATAAAAATAAATGTTTCTTTATGTACTTTCCATTATTAGTAAATAGTTAAATACCTAGGGGCGCCACTAACAAATATTTATAATGCTGTTAACCGCGACTCCTTACGCGGGCTACTTAAAAACCAAACCCAAACAAATTATAACATTTCTCTTGAACTACTCTATTAATGACGTAGGCATATTCTCTTTTTGCCAAAAAAATAAGCTACTATGATATGTCCAAAAATTTTTTTCCCTACCACCGGTTCAGGACTTTCAATACGCTGAGAAGAACCGGCGTAAGAAACTCTGCAGATATCGTTATCTTTTATCATATTAATCTTTTTGCCAAAAACAAATGCCAACATACCTGGTCAGCGCGGCATAATATACAAACCAGGAAGGGACGAAGCCCAAGCCCAACAATGGGACGTTAATCCGTTAAATTCCTAAACTATGAATAAATAAAACCACAATTGAAATTTTAATCAAATTTCAGTTTATTTTGAGATTACATAATTTAGTTACGAAATGTCACTCCGTGTCCTTCGAATCCAAATTATTATACACAAAAAAATCACAGTCTAAATAGAAGTAATTTTATTTGTGGTAAATAGCATCCGGTATACTGTAACTGGTACTTACTACATAACCATACTACTTAACTAAAACATGAATATTTAATAAGTCAATCACACAATTTGGTACCATCAACTAAACTTTTGCTATTAATAAATAAAATGTGCAAAACAGAATAGTGAACTACAGAACATTTTATGAAAATAACTAAAATACAGACAAGACTGTTTTAAAAATTATTTATAAGAAAACTAATATATTAACCAAGTAGCTGTAAAAAATAATAATAAAATAATTAATTTAATTCAATTACGAAAGATAAACTGTGATTTCTTTGGAAAACTTTCAATTTAAATGTTCAAACTGTACATGACCAAATAACAGTTAAACCAAACCATTATTACTTAAAATGTATTTGGTACATTAAAAAAAAACAGTACAATCGTTTATGAATTCTTAGAAAAATCTATAACAATTTTCGCTATTTTACAATGCCCTTATACACAACTTTATACTAACAGCAGAATTATATTTAAGTCCACTACTTATAGTTAGTTATCTTAAATGAAATAATATGCACTTAACAGCTTAATTTTTCCGCGTAGGTACAGGTATAAATTAGCCACTTACGCACTTATGAACTTAATTTACCCACGTACGATTACAACCTATCCACGTATAGGTATAATTAAGCCATTCATAACCATGACAAGTTTTAGTTAAGTGTCATAATTTACTTACGTAAATTATCTACTATCACTAAATTATCCACTTATGGGTTTAAATCAACCGTTTATGAATAATATAATATATCCCTTTATATAGGTATACATAGCATAATTTACCCACGTAAGGACACTAATTATCCACGTATAGGTATAATTATGTTAAGAGGATGCTCCTGCCCAACAGTGGGACCTTTATGGTCTGGAGAAAGAAAGGTATAATTAAGCCATTTATAAGCAAAATATGACAGTTTTTAGTTGAAATTGGCATAATTTACCCACTTAAAGATAATAATTATCGACGTATAAATTTGCCACTTATAAGTATATTTAGTTATTTTAGGTATATTGTAGCCGTTTACAGTTATTGCTTCTATTAGTTGAGGTATGGAAAGACAGCCATGCGCAGCTTACCAGTTGCAGATATCGTAGAAACTGTCATTAGTTTAAGGATCTTTAGCAATTTTAACGACTCTTTATTACTACATAAGCACATGTATTTTATGATCCATTACTCGTCCAGTTTGGAACTGGCTGTTAAACATAATAATCTCATAACTCTCTAATCAATACTCATAAGCTACGCGCAGACGTATTTTGAAAATTAGAGCGCTGGGCCATTTGATTTGACGCCCCAGGCCAATTAATTTTGTGAGATAGAGTTAAATTTTAAACTTAAAGGCCGCCACAGGCCACGGCTCTTATGGCCCTAGAGAAAATACGCCTCTGGCTATGCGCCAGTGAAATTTTACTGTTAATTTTGCATTTTTCTGTAATTCTTATAAAACCACAGATGGGGGTTTAGAACCCGATGTAACAATAATAAGGGAGCCTCAGAAGTATGTAAGCTAGGAATGAAATTATTGCTTTTATAAAAGGCCCCTTTAAGGCAAACTGCGACAAAATCTTATCCTAGTCTAGTGACCTTACGGCACAACGCTTGCTGAAATTTAAATTGAAAGTTAAAAATGCAAAATGAACAAAGAAATTTTTGCACTTTGCGTCACTATGAGTGTTGGTAGGGGGCAGTTGCCCCCTAAGAAACAAAAGTAGGCGATCTAAAAATCATGTCTACTATTATTGCATTCCCCATGTCATTATGCCGCCCCTGTTCTCTCCTAAAATTAAGCTAGTATCATGATGCCATAAATATGCATCTTCAAGTCTTAAAAAAAGTCCATTATAGTATATTTCTAGCCAAAATATCCTTAAAACGTGACTTAATCGTACATTTTAATTACATTTAGCATTTATTTACAACATTCATCTAAATGTGACCACATGAGGTCAGTTTTCACTATCATATAATTAATTTAATCATTAATATACACAGTGACTATGAAATCATTGGATTTATTTTATGATCTACATTGTACAGGAAAAGGAACATTTTGTAGTTGTAAAGTTTTCATACGTAAACAGATATTTAAAGCAAAAACTACTACATAAGTTAGACAAGATTTTAGACGCAAGTATAATATTAAATTTTGCATCAAAAGAAACTATATTATAAGCGCTTTAAGAAATAAGAAATTATACTAGTAAGAATGAAGATAGACATAATTGATTAATAGAGATTAGTGTCCGACCGAAAGTTTTGGCGGCAGTTCCGGTTTCGGCCAAAATCGGCCGAAACTTTTGTTAAAACCGAAACTTGTGTCTCAGTTCACGCACACACATGCTCGCTTAGCTTCGTTTCCCGCGGCAACACTTTGACGGCCTTGTTCGGGAATTATGAGAACATAATTTAAAAAAATAATAAAAATGTTATTAATATTTTTTAAAATTATATTAAATAAATGATTCCAATTCGATTTCAGGATTTCATAATCACTTTGTATTATTTTTTATGTAGTATTATAGATTGTGCATTATTTTATATCCTACACAGGTACTTCTATCCCGATCTAAGTTAACTTAGATGTTACTGGGATGACAAACGTTTTCTTAATATAATCTTAAATGTAATTGTTCAAATATTCAATGGTACCTATTCTACATGCACAACTAAACTTAATTAAAAACTGATAGTGATAATAACACAATTCGGCAATGTTAACAGAACTTTTTTATTAGAAGATCTGTATATTATAGACTAACGATTTTAATTAATAAAAATGTACACAACGAATTAGCCAAATCATCAAAATACACCGTAGTGATTTCCATTTTGTAATCCATTAAGTAAAAATTTATCATTAAGTTTAGTTGTGTAACGTAGAATCGGTAACAATATAATTAATTTGGGCATTGTCAAGAGCTCACATATAAACTTGGGAGGAATTGCCCAATTTATAAAATTCTTGAGTCTTCCCTTTATTCTCATAAGTTTTCAGCATATAAAAATTAGCTTAGTAGCTCCCGTAACACACTCGATAAAGTTTGTTTTCATTATACCATGCTTGGGGCTATTGCCCCCATTATATAATTGAGTGAGCTGTCCCTTAATGTCATATGGAATCAACCTTTCTTCAATAACATACTTGGGGATCATGGGGGTAACTGGCCACTTATTTACCATATTTGAGGAGCTATCACCTTATTCATAGCAAAGGCATAACATACATGGATATTAACTGCTCTCATATACCATACTTAGTAAATGCTCCTTTTATAGGTACTTTAACTGGGTGGAACTGCCCCCTAGTGGTAGTCAGTCTACAATTCATATTCGTACAATCAATGATTAACTGTTAACATAGGAATCCCAATATAAATTGACGCATGGCCACTGAGCAAAACTTGTAACAAACTTTTAATTCACAGTTACAATTTCTCTACGCCAGGAGCACATTAATTAACAAGTGGATTACAACATATGGATTAGTGAAACATCAAATTATACTATATAACGTGTTTCAGAAAGGTGTAGTCATATTTGACCATCGTTACACGTGGCCGGTGACTAGGCACTAGGCATGGATGAAATTACAAATACTAGTTATATTATGACTTTTATGTGTTCATAAAAGTTTAATTAATTTATTAAATGAATCGATCTTGTGTTACTACACTACTATGAGGTCATCTTTTATCGTAAGGTTCAATCGCATTCAATAAACCGTAAACATCTCATAATTGATGCGCTCCTGATAGTTATTTAATATTAGGCTATAGACAACAAAAAACTTTACCAACTGTATTTTTCTGTGTAACTGTAATATTTATAATATTTAAGTCCTATCTGATGCAACTTTAAAATATGACTACACCTTTATGCAACACGTTGTATAAGGCGGTCTTTACGTGTATATTGTGATGTGTAGAACTTAGCACAAGATTTTAAAATTAAATTCTATTGTTTGAGCTAGCAAACGCAATTTATTAATCGAGGTAGCACCTAAAAGGGGCATTTTATCAAAATTGGTTGAAAAGCCCAGATTTTTTTTCAATAAATATTTGCATATTTCTACCTCTTAGACCCACATATAGGCGGTAGATACGCCCCAGATATATCTAAACTATTTATGCACCATAATATATTGAATTGTATTTTAAATTTTTACTGCAGTCTTTAAAAAATAATCGTGGAAGTATTTTTTTTAAATACAATTGAGCAAAATAATGTTAATTAAATCATAATCTGGTAGTTTAATTTCAATTTCTAGAGTAAATCTGCAGAAACATTGCCTAACAGGATCAGGCCGTAGCAAGGCAAGGCTCTAATGGTGCCAAACCCCGCGAAATGTTAAAAAGTGGCGCAAATTATAAATAATCTTTGAAATAATAATAATTATAATATTTACTAAACATCATGATATTGTAGTTTTCACTTGAACCTTTTCAGGCGTTAGTTAAAAATAATCTCTTGAATGAATAAACAAATCCTGTGTCTAAAACATTCATTTCATAAACTTAAAATTATGCAAATGGGCAAACCACATCACAAGAGGGCAAAGTCTCTTTGCCCATCATTTATATGGAAATATCTTGCAAATAGAAGATAACGATCTCTTTTTAAATGAGAAAATCTAATAAAACAGGTGGTAAAAAAGAGGAAGTTTACACATACTTATGTGCAAAATCACCTTACATATGAGCAAAGTATTTCAAAAATGGGTAACTCCCCACAAATAGGCAACATATAGTCAGACAAGTGAGCAAAATCTACCAAGAAATGGATAATGTTATTGGTGCCGATTCTGAGCCCACAACTAAACTTAACTTAACTAAAAAATTAAAAGTGATAGCGTCATTATCACAATTCGGCAATGTTTACTGAAGTTTCTTATTATTAAAATTGTGTATTATAGACTAACGATTTTAATTAATATAAACGTGTACAACGAAATAGCAGGTAATAGCTATATTGACACTACCAATTTTCATTTTTTAGTTAAGTTAAGTTTAGTTGTGTACTCAGAATTGGTACCATTATTGACTTTTCATCGCCATGGACTATAAACACTTAGTTGTGCTATGTGATCATTTGTTATGGACGCATCTCATAAAAATATATAAGATTCACAGCTTTATAATATAAATTTTGTATTTTATTAAGTACAGACCAGATATTTTATTTATGAAAATTATTAGGCTATAACAAAATGAGAGATATTTCAGTGTATTTATAATAATATTTCCTTATAAAGAATTTCATCATTCAGCATTAACATTAATTTAAAATCCACTTTATTTGCATTAGCATAATGGGGCCCTAGTGTTGTACTTTTTCACACTATTTTTTTACTAAGTCACATCACTATTTGAAGTGTCACTGTCACTATAATTTCACTATTTATATCCCAAAAGTCCATGTTTCAGTCCAAAACAGTCGACAGATGGCGATTTAAAATTTGGGTTTTATCATTCCATATACAATATAACTATTAATATGCCTACTGGCCATTTTTGGGTTTTTCACTCAGCACTGCCATCTATCGACGATAATTACTTCTACTAACTATTATAGTCTTTATCACATCGATCGTCATGATCCCAGTATTTAGCACTTCTTGGTACTTCCGTCACATGTCTCCGAGGGGGCGTTTTACCCGAAGTACCATTTGTGGCACCATTAGGTTCATCTCCACTATTCCGTCTATTAACCCTACCTGGTCTGGAATCCCTGGAATTTCTGGAAACTGACCGTTCTTTATACTTCTCCTTATCATCATCATCGTTAATGGTATCGGTAGATTTTTGTCTTGTCCAATTTCTGGCCCTATTTTTATTCGGATCTTCTTTCAAGTCACTTTTTTCTTTTCTCCAATTCTCGACAGGCCTACGAGTACTATTCTTCTGCATTTCATTGTTAACCCGTTCTGGCATTTGTGGCACGGGTCGTTCAGTACTGACCCTTTCTACTATAGGAGGGGGTGGCCGTTCTGTGTTAGGAATACTCATTTCAGGGTTAAATTGTGGAAAACTGTCCCCTTGTTGATTAAACTGAACATTTGTGTATTGATTTTGAATATATGTCCCATCACCTTGTTGTAAATAATTAACAAAGTTCTCCTGATAATCGTATCTCGGTGGGGGAGGGTAGTTAGGCACTGTAAAATTAGGAGGGAGGGTAGTTTGGTACTCCTCTTCCTTCTTTTCCTCGTCTTGCTGCCTCCAGGAGTTCAAATCATATCGTTTATTGAGACAATTCTTAGAGGTCCATGTATCAAAACTGTCTTGGCTGACTGAAAAAGCCTGTTCTTGTCTTAGCAGTCCAGCACCAGCGCCCAGTATTGGTCTTAACTTAGGTTTATTATCATCATTATTGTTTAAACTGACTTGTGATAAATTAGCACTCATTTTATCCTCTTGATCTGGTCGGATCTCTTCTTTTTCTGGACTATTCTTCCAAGACCCATAACTGACTTCACTGTAATTTTCTTCCGTAGTTAATTCTAGATGGGCGGCATAAAATTGCTGTAAAGTGTTTGGTAATGGAAGAAACTTGTTAAGACATAGATCAGCCGAGAGCAGTAACCATATTGTGCTGATGGGAGTTGGTGAAAGTAATCTAAGACGGATAGATATAGACAGTTCGTCTAATTCTGGAGCTAATACGGATAGAAGTTCTCGGCCATTTTGCATTAACTGGAAGGAAGAAACAAAAAATACAGTTAGACATGGGGTTTTTTTAAAACATTCGATGACTTTATTTCACAAGGTGGTAGGTTCGGCCATATGCAGAATAATTATTTGATACAGTAGAGTTCTCTAATAAAGACGTTGCATACACGTTCGCGACTCTCCTCTATCCTCTCCAGCCCATTTACGTCCCACTGTTGGGCACGAGCCTCCTCTCCATTTTAGAGGGATTACGGTCTATTGTGCCGCGCTGACCAGACGTGTTGGCACATGGTTTATTTTCGAGTTTTCCGTCTCTCACAGAGGATGTTATCTGTGTGCAATATCCCTTAGCTTCTCTCACAGAGGATGTTATCTGTGTGCAATATCCCTTAGCTGACTTTTACAGCACCCTTGGGAGGAGATGGGGTGGTGACACTTGTATTCTTAATCCGTCAACACACGTAGTCGGAGAGTTCGCGACTCTAGTTTGGTTTTATTGTTAAGTATGTGCTAAGAAACATATATTGTGATTGTAATTTATTTATATTGTACGCTTTAGCATTGTAAGGACTGTTGTATAATTAGAAAATAAATTAACATGACTAAAGATATCTGCTGAGTTTCTTACGCCGGTTCTTCTCAGCGGATTGAAAGTCCTGAACCGGTTGTAGGGAAAAAAAAATTGGACATATCATAAGAGCCCATTTTTACACGCTTTATATTAGCTTCACTTGTATGTTTGTTTGTATGTTTGTAACCGACTCCTTTGGACGCTATTTTGACCCACTTTAAACGGTCAGATTCTATTCAAATTTTGCACACCTGTCAAAGACCGATGACAATGCAATAATTCGATTAAATAAAGCGTGTTTTTTAGTTTTTTTAAACTATTTTTATTTTTACAAAAAATTTGGGCCTAAATGAATGATTTTTGATTTTGACAATATATCGTTTAGACTAGCTGTTGCTCGCGACATTGTACGCGTAGAATTTAGAAAATATGCGCCGTTTTATAACATTTTTCACTACGGCTTCTCTCCTATTAGTCGCAGCGTGATGTTATATAGCCTTCCTCGCTAAATGGACTATCCAACAAAGAAAGAATTTTTCAAATTGGACCAAATCCTGAGATTAGCGCGTTTAAACAAACAAACTGTTCAGTTTTATAGACAGTGGGTACACTACAAAAAGACGAAAAGCTTTATTCCGAAAGTCACAAATACGAATTACATAACACCGATTTTCATAATTCAGAATAAATAAATATTCATGGACATTTCACACAACGTCCTCTGGTCCCAAGCTAAGCTTATTAAGCTTTTGTTATGAGTACCAGAATACGGATAGAATACATAAACTACTTTTCTTTTGTAAATACATACTTATAATACATAGAAAACACCCAGACGTAGTACAAACATTTGTATGACAGTTAGAAAAATCACACAAATGATTGCCCCGAGCGGGAATCGAACCCGCGACCTCTTGATCGGCAGTCCGTTACCAGAACCACTACACCACGAGGCTCGTCAAATATAATATAACTTATTACAATTTATTATAATTTAATTACCTGTGTTGCAAGACTACGATGTGCTCTAATATCATCACTTGCAAGTAATGATCTCATATACTGTAGTAATGGACTCGCTAAGATATGGACCTTGTTGCCATTACATAAACGTGCCTCTGAAAATAAACATATTTTGTGTATATACTAACAAAGCTAAATTTTAGGATATTAACTATCGATTCAAGAACCTGCTTTGGCTGTTGGGCAAACAGTCTGCATTGTCCTTAAACCAAAAGCTGTTGGTTTACAGCGCCTTAATAAATCCAATATGGATTTACGGAATACAGATGTGGTCAACTGCCTGTAAATCTAACATCCAAAATGCCATCTTAAGGGCCTACATCAGTATTATCGTATATCATCGCCGACACGTACATATTAACACAGCCAGTAGGCACAGAAAATGAAGAATTAGGGATACTTTTCCTATTTACTCAAAATCTACTAAATATATTTTAATTCTGATCCACGTGTTTCTATACATAATAGTTACCTATGTTTTTAAAGTTATTTCATTAGTTAATACGGGATAATAGAACGACAAATGAAAAAAATAAAAAATTTGAGAGGTTGTTTCGCTAAGATTTTCTATCGAGAAAACTTTTTCAATCGTGTTTCTGAGTTTATGCGATCCTAGATCATATATTGAAAAAACATATACTTAAAAATTAGAGCTCTAGCCATTCAATCTAAAGAAACAATGAAAACTTCGTACGTAGAAAAATGCACGAAGCTATTTTGGTATTCTCTTAAGAATAATATCTGGAGCACCGTGGTATGCCAGGAATACCGAAATCTACGACTATCTTAATATGCCAACTGTTTTTGAAGAAATTGGTCGCAACAAAATCAAGTCCAGAAACAGACTCTCTGTGCATGCTAATCCTCTGACCCAGGCGCTACTAGAGAATAGCAGTGTTAAAAGATTAAAAAGGAAACATGTTTTTCCCCAATCATCGTGAATAGGGCAGTGGCCTTATCTCACGCAAACGTCTTTTTTAATTGTACCAAATTTGATTATGGTCTTTCGACTGATGGCAAAAAATAAAAAAAATTAAAAAATTTAAATAACGCATAGACCTAAAGGATAATATTGGGCGAGAGAGAGAGATATTTAAAAAAATCATTGTCTTACCAGCAAAATAATCTCCCATAAGATTAGCGGCATTTATTAAAAATAATGGATTTGATCGCTCCAATACATCCAATTCTGTGGAAAAATAATAAAATTTTAAATCCGTGTTAAATAAATATTCATTGACATTTCACACAACGTCCTCTGGTCCCAAGCTAAGCTTATATGCTTGTGTTATGGGTACCAGAATACGGATAGAATACATAAACTACTTTTCTTTTGTAAATACATACTTATAATACATAGAAACACCCAGACGCAGTACAAACATTTGTATGACAATTATAAATAATATCACACAAATGATTGTCCCGAGCGGGAATCGAACCCGCGACCTCGTGAACGGCAGTCTGTTACCTGAACCACTAGACCACGAGACCCGTTAATAGATAAATATTATATTAAACTTTGGGTGTTTACTATGTATTATAATTATGTATTTACAAAAGAAAAGTAGTTTATGTATTATATCCGTAATCTGGTGCCCATAACACAAGCATAATAAGCTTAGCTTGGGACCAGGGGACGTTTTATGAAATGTCCATGAATATTTATTTAAAAAAAAATTTAACATGAAATAATTTAGGACTATTTCATGTCTTAGACTTATTTTAATTCAATAGACGAGCCTCGTGGTGGAGTAGTTTATATAACGGACTGCCAATCAAGAGGTCGCGGGTTCGATTCCCGCTCGGGACAGTTATTTGTGTGAATTTTCTAAATGTCATACAAATGTTTGCACTGCGTCTGGGTGTTTCTATGTATTATAAGTATGTATTTACAAAAGAAAAGTAGTATATGTATTGTATCCGTATTCTGGTACCCATAACACAAGCATATAAGCTTAGCTTGGGACCAGAGGACGTTGTGTGAAATGTTCATGAATATTTTATTTATTTTTAATTACTTGTATTATATACAGGGGGCGCAAGACCGTGCCTTGTGCCGTTCTATGGGGAGACCTATGTCCAACAGTGGAGGGAGAAAGGCCGATTCTTGGGCGGGAATATCAAATTAGTGTTTCTAAAGTCAAATACTTACTAGAGAATGTTCCTTGCATAACAACATTCAATAACGCTCCTCTTAACAACTGCTGTCGCTGTTGTCTTGTGAACGAAGCACCTACCGCCGCTAACTTGCGAGCTGTCACTGAATTGAGTAAGGCCGCCGCTCTGAATGTACTGAATGCTTGTCTGAAATATATTATGTAGAAAATAAGTGGAAAATGCTCTGGGATAATAAAAATGATAAAGAATAACTTATAACAGGCCTCGGAGTTCATGTAACGGACTGCCGATCACAAGGTTTTATTTCCGCACGGGGCAATCATTTGTCATCATCATCCTCCTGCCCTTATCCCTTTATTTGGGGTCGGCGCAACATGTCTTTTTCTTCCACAGTCTTCTATTAGCCATCATGTATGTGTCAACTCCTCTTTCTTTCATGTCCTCTTTCACACAGTCCATCCATCTTTTCTTAGTTCTTCCTCTAGACGGTTTTCCTTTCACATTTATACTCAGAATACGGGGCAATCATTTGTGTGATATTATTTATAAATGTCATACAAATGTTTGTTCTGCGTCTGGGTGTTTTCTATGTATTATAAGTATGTATACTTGTAGATACCATATACTTGTACCCATAACACAAGCATATAAGCTTAGCTTGGGACCAGAGGAAATGGAAATGAAAATGTCCATGAATATTTATTTATTTATGATGTCATTGACAATATCCTTTAAAAGAATCAAGTATGTAGCACATAAAACTATCGTGTCTGTTCAGATGTATAAGTTATTTATTTATTTTATTTAATTCGGCAATGTTAACAGGCCTTTTTTATTAGAAAATCTGTGTATTATATAAGCTAATGACGTACGAGGTCGCGGACAACAGCTAATACGGGATAAGGGCAGGACCATTATAAATGAAGAGAAGAGCGTATTGGCCTTATAAAATGTTTCACTTACTGTAATCTGGTCTCATCTGGACACATGTTGGTGACTGTGGTCTCAAAGTGACGTAGTTTCCTATTGAATTGGATACCATCCTCGCCGGGGGAGAACTGTTCTAGCTGGAAATACAAGAATATTGTATAGGTACCATGATCATATTGATGTATAGTGACCACGCGAACGAAGTTGCGGGAGACATTTAGTTATGGGTATACATTAAGAGGGCTCGATACCAAATTATGCTCCATACAAAAATATGGGTTTCGTACTCCCCATTTTTCTTTGCGAAAGTTAAACCGATTTTAATTGTTTTTACGCTATATTATAGATGAAGAGTATATCTATGCTTGTATCAATTTCTTTTATTCAAAACATAATAACTAAAAGAAATATAACCATCCGAAAATCCGTTTTTTTCGGTTTTCTTGAGGTAAAGTTGCAGCGACTATCACACATATTTAGTAAGGTTTTACCAAAAAAGAAAGTGATAGAAGCATAGATATACTCTTTATCTATTTCTATTCTTATAATAAATCTGTAGAGAGGTCAATTCTGTACATGAAATATATTTTCAAAATAACTATCGGGGGGTGATTAGTGATCGATACTGATGCCAAAAATGCAATCAGTAAAATTTTTGTCTGTCTGTCTGTCTGTCCGTCTGTATGTTCCTTATAGAAACAAAAACTACTCGACGGATTTTAACGAAACTTGGTACAATTTTTCTTCATACTCCTGGGCAGGTTATAGTATACTTTTCATCACGCTACAATCAATAGGAGCAGAGTAGTGAAGGGAAATGTTGGGAAAACGGGAAAAGGTGCTCCATTTTTTAGGCTTCCATCGCGTGTGCAGCCTTAATGGTTAAAGTTACATAGAAATCATGTATGACGAAAATATTCTACATAAAATTGTCTAAAAAATATCCCGAAACAGCACATATCTATATTTTATGGTTGACTCACAATAACACGTGTAACTCCTGATAGCTTAGCAGTTCGTTCATTCTGATTATATTTGTTTACTGTTACGTTTATAAATACTCTCACTCAAGCAGTAGTTAAAAATGTTGCAAAAACGGGGAAAATTTCCTAAATTCTACGCGGACGGAGTCGAGGGCAACAGCTAGTCTATAATATAGCGTAAAACCAATAAAAATCGGTTTAACTTTCGCAAAGAAAAATGGGGAGTACGAAACGTCTTTTTTTCAAAGAATTTGTAGGTAAAATCTGCTTCATCTATATTTGTCCCTTTCAGCGCGGCGCTTGGAAATAGGGATAGCAATACCTAAATTAGGGGTACAGTACCCTCTTAAGGTACTAAATATTGTGTAGTGGACATATTTATTACTTAAATGTACATACCAAAGTGAGTAATGGTACATATTGTTCATCTATACATAGCATATCTTTTAATGTGACGTCATCATCTCCATTCTTCTCGTGTTTCTCTGTCACATTCTCTTCTGAGTCTACTTTCTCTTTCACTTCCATTCTGGTTGGATCTGTAAAAATAATACATAGAATTTTATCTAACTGGAGGCCGACTGTAGTGTGGTGACAACAATGTCATCTCCTCATTTCCTCACCATGGTACTGTAAAAACTATCTAAGGAATGTATAAGTAGGTAACATCCTCTGTGAGAGATGGAAAACCAAGAACTAAAATCCTATGACCTTTCTAATTTGAAAGGTTTAAACGGTTTACTATGCCGTGCTGACCGGGCTTGTTTGCATTGGATTTTAGTTCTTGGTTTTTTGTCAAACATTAGGATATTGATGGGTTTAAGAGAAAGAGAGGCGTGTCCATGATGGAATGAGAATCACCGCCTCATTCCCTCCCCAGGTTGCTATAAAAGCCAGCTAAGTAACATTGTAAGCAGATAACATCCTTTGCGAGGCAGAAAACTCGAAATAAAATCCTAATGCCAATACGCCTGGTCAGTGCGGCATAGTAGACCTAAAACCCTTCTATGTATCACCTTACATTTAACACATGTAAAAATGTCACTCACATTCACTCACTCACATGTCATTTATTATATTTTGTACCCATGTTGCATGTTTATGCTTATCATACTAACCAGATAATTGAAATTATGATGCTCTGTACGACTCCAAAGACAGACTATTATGTAGCCTAGTTAGGACACCAGTAAAATTCTTAAACAATATAATAATGTTAAACTAAAGTTAGCATGTAGAACTAACATTAGGTTATTTGTCTCTAATTGTTCTTATTGTTTACTGTTAATTTGTATGTGTTGAATAAATAAATAAATAAAAAAAATAGCGGAGGAGACCCGTGATGTTGGCTTGGCTATAGAGAGAAGAGAACTCACCAGTAGTCCTAGGGCTCAACTCAGCGAGTGTCCTGGCAGCGTCCTTAGTGCCAGTGTCAGAATCCTCACCGGGCCTTTGTTCGCGCAAGTGATGCCGTCCAGTGTACCCTCGCCCGCGGCCAACGCTCGACATTTTATACTACCTGCAATTATTTGGGTTTTTAGTAAAACGCAAATATTATCTGCTCTTTTTTAGGGAATACCTAATGGCTAATGTTTATACAAATGGGTTTTTAGCAAAACCTCAATATAATCTATTCTTTTTAGAGGGATAAAGTCTGCAATGAGGTGGTCCATTAAATATCCAAGTGATTGACGTTGAAGTAGTAGTTGGCTGGTCGTCCCTGCGAAGAATCAATGGATCATACGAGTTCTACAGACCGCGGCTCGGCAAGCGTTAGATAGGACGCTTCTCTGTGGCGAACTAAGAAGTTAGCAGAAGCCAGACGACCCAGCGTTCAAGCGCGATTTGAGGCAAATGGGTTTTCACTTGAAAAATTACGATTGAATTTTTGTCTGATTACGGTCTAACTAGGTGTAGCTTACGACTTTGTGAGCGTGAAATTTGAAATCACTTTTTGTCGCATCAACAAGTGGCCAATCCTTTTTTTTAGGCAGACTATCTGTGTAACAAATTTGATTTTATTTTATTCAGCAGTTTTAGCATCAAAGGTAGACAGAGTTATTTGCGCAGTTGGGCTATTAGTAAGGAATATGGTATTTATACAAAAATATTGCGCGTTTTTATCCAAAATTGTATATCTACTATATAAAAATAAGTCGGGTTTTCCTTCCTGACGCTATAACTCCAGAACGAACGGACCGATTTCCACGGTTTTGCATTCGTTGGAAAGGTCTCGGGCTCCGTGAGGTTTATAGTTAATTTTTTTTTACTTTTTTTTTGGTATGGCAAAACAACGTTTGCCGGGCCAGCTAGTCTACTATATAAAAATAAGTCAGATTTTCCTTCCTGACGCTATAACTCCAGAACGCACAGACCTATTTCCACGGTTTTGCATTCGTTGGAAAGGTCTCGGGCTCCGTGAGGTTTATAGTTCATTTTTTTTTTACTTTTTTTTTGGTTGGCAAAACAACGTTTGCCGGGCCAGCTAGTTTGTTATAAATTAACATGTTTTATATTATTACTACAACTACTACTAACAAATATTGTTATACAGTACGCGATGTTTACATAAAACTTAGCACATTTGTATGTTTGGTGTTATCAAGGCGACATTATTTACATCCAGTTGTTCCGTGTGATCGTTAAGAATACAAGTGTCATCATTCCATTGGCTGTCGGTCGAATGACAACATATTTTCTACAAGGAAAACTTATACTCTTTGTTAACTTATTCTCCGTAAATTTTGTATGAACTTCTTTACATACGATCATCCGTTTTGCGGTAGACCGCGAAAATATTACACAAAGGAGTCAAGTATGTAGGACTTACAAGCATCGCGTGTCGTGCATGTATGACCTTATGTAGGAGTAGGTAATTTCCTTACTTCAAAAATTTAAAAAAAAACACGCTTAAATATCCTCTATTTTATTTTACATTATTGCATTGTCATCGGTCCTTAATACATGTGCAAAATTTCTGATCCATCCTACCACTGCAAGTAGCTTGAAATAACTTTCAAAGATTCCGTTACAATGAATAATACATTGATAGATACGAACCGAGCTAAAAAAAACGCGTAAGATAAAGGAAGTGTGTTTAGATCGCAGAAGATATACCTCAAATTCGTTTACCCTCGTGGTAACGGTATGTATACAAGGCGTAAGAATGTCAGTATGTATGGTAATTTACATAAAGATACTTGTTTGTCCGTGTGCTGATGGATTAGGAATACAATTGTTATGCACCCCTTTTCTTCCCGGGGTGCTGTAAAATCCAGCTAAGGAATATTGTACACAGATAACCTCCTCTGTGAGAGACGGAAAACTCAAAAACAACTTTGTGCCAACATACCTACAGTGTGGCACAGTAAACAATAACCCCTTCCAAACTGGAGAAGGCCTGCATTCAATAGTGGAACTTTAATGGGCTGGACAAAGAGAGAGATACTCGTATATCTGTCCGAATTAACATAAATATAATTAAAACATAATTATCTTAAGTAACTATAAAGTATATGATAAAAATCTTGACCTTGTCATTTTTATATACTTCTTATAAAACAAAGTCGTAATTTTTGTATGTATGTCCCTATGTGAGCTTATATCTTCAAAAATACGCAACGGATTTTGATGCGGTTCTTTTTAATAGATTGAATGGTTCAAGAGGATGGCTTTTTTTGCATAATTTATTGAGGTTTGCTGTATATTGGATGAGATATGGTTAAATTTGCCAAGAAATTCGGACGCGCGCGAGCAATAAATGAAAACGCTGCCTTATCTATGTAAGGTACAACAAACTAATGTATGGAGGAATTGTTTGTTACCTATTTTTCTTCAAAAAAGTCCGCGAGGGTATATGTCTATCTTTTAAGGGAAACCCGTTGTACCCATAATAATGACAAAAAAATTATCAAATTCAATAGGGTGTTTTCAAAAGCTATTTATGTGTAGATAGTAATATTTTTTTTCTAATTTAATAGCTTAGTTAGCTTACGCAATTAATATAGATTATAACTGCTCTTTACAGCATCCAATTTAAATGAATATCTTAGGAGATATGACGAAAAAAGAATTACGCGCTATAAAATAAAATATATGGACTGAGAAACGCGAACGTTTCCTCGGTCTTCTATCCATACTCCAATGTTTGGATATGTAAGGATGTTTATTGTACTTTCACGTAAAGACTACTGGATGGATTTTCATAAAACTTTCCAATGGAAAATGGAATAGAAAACAAACTTATTTTTTATCCTTTTTACCGCGGGTAACACCGCGGGGCACAGCTAGTAATATATAATTTAGGAAAAAAAATTACATAATTGATGTAATTATTCAGTAAACCGGTTGTGTGTACAATTAAGTAATTGTTATGAAGATTTTTAAAGGTTTTAGGAGCTTCTAGAAAAAAAGGATTATTAAGATATTTGAATATTAACCCATAAGGTGCCTCAATGAACGTAACAGAACACAAGTACCTCTACACCACTTTTTTTTTTAATTTTTGGACATATCACGAAACATCCCCTGGTCCCAAATCAAGCCATATTTCTAAACTTATGTTATAGATGTACAGATAAACTAAATATCCTACTAATATTATAAATGTGAAAGTTTGTGAGTATGTATGTTTGTTACTCCTTCACGCAAAAACTACTGAATGGATTGTTGTAAAACTTTATAATAATGTAGCTTATACATCAGAATAACACATAGGCAGCAATTTACAAAGATATAGTGTGAATTGTTCAAAATGTGATGATAAGTGTCAAGTAAGTAGGAATTCCAAGGGTACTGAGTCGCAGGCCACAGCTGGTTATGTTATATGTGTATGTATACAAACATATTTTAGGTAAATACATGCTTGTAATGCATAGAAAACATTCAGATGCAGTACAAATATGATTACTTATAAATACCGCACAAATACTTGTACTTACTATGCAGGGTTCAAACCCACAATCTCATGAATAGCAGTCTGTTACATGAACCACTAGACTAAGTGGCCTGTTCATTCTCTTCCATAGGGTGCTGTAGGAGCTAGCTAAGGGATAATATTAGTAAATAACATCTTCTATGAGAGACACAACTCAAAATTTAAACCATATGCTAACAGTTTTTGTCCAAGTGTGTAAGTATATCAAATACACTCAGTGGGGGATTAGCAGTCTCGGCCGCCCTAGGCCCCAAGCCATTAGCCGCCCCTTTCTTAGCATTCACAATATAGAATACATAATGAAATTACTTCATTACCAACTTTTATCTAAATAGATTTAGAAATTTAGGAGAACAATTCAGTTTTATTTCACAAGAAAATTTTGTTATTCATTCATATATCATTTTGTTTGTAAATCACCACCCCTAAAGCTGGCCGCCCTAGGCCCGGGCCTTAGGGTAAATCCGCCACTGAATACACTCCTGCAAATGGAGGCCAATGCACACTAGTGAGACCACAGATATACCCAATGTAGTGTCTATGGCTACATCACCCAGTCGGCTTGAAGCTTACCTAAGTGTGTGTGAAAATGTATCTATGTGTGTCTATGATACAGGCTATACGTTCAAAGAAACATCATTATTCTATGAAGTACGATTTAGCGAGACTAAAGCTACTTGTCCTTGATTTTAAACATCAACCCACCATCATCAACATAAGTGAGACATATTATGTGCTGCAATGTTAACTGTCTGTATAAGATATAGCAACTTTGTACACCTAGAATTTTTAACTACAGTGGAGTCCCGGTAATTCCAACCTTGGCTTATCTGGTGCGCCTTGTAATCCGACATGGTCTATTATTTATTACTGAATATTAATTTTGTAATAAAACGTACACTCTCTATTTTGTTGTTTAATTTACTAAATTTGACATACATAATGAAGTATGATTTGTACTTCAGAGTACATATATATTATGTTCATATGTATATATGTACATAATATGTATAAAGAATCTTATCATTGGATCTGTAATTTGTCAGATTACAATGTACTCTTTTGTAAAAAAAATTCGGACTATAAGGGGTCTTAGGCAGTGCTCTATAATCCGACTAATTCAATAGTTCGACACTGCCCTGTAAAGTGTTTGTCAGACTACCGAGACTCCACTGTACTACATATTACTACTACAATATAAAGCATATAACACTTTTGAAGACAGTATGTTTCTATAAGTACAAATGTTTTAGGACTAGATCAGTACTTATAGATTATCCCCTACATACATATTACAAACTTGACCTCTTCATTAATAGCATAGTATATGTAAGCCGTATTAATAACTATCTTTTTAAACTTTTAACTCTTTTCGAATGCACTATGTCAAAGGACATCATCTGGACATTTACATGTTATATGCAAGCAAAAAGAGGCAAGAAAAACTTTATAAACAGTCTATCATCACATGTAGCTTAAAAATTTGCAAGTCTAATAAGAAATTTATTCAAAATAAACCGCTTCAACCAAGCATAACCTAAATATATTGTGACTAAAAACTTTATGCTTAAAATGCATAGGCTGAATAGCATGTCCTTCCTCCAATATGAGAAAAAAAAAGTTGCCCACATGTCAAACGACGAAGCAAACCTCGTATTTCATACAACATTGAACACATCCATTTATTGTCTCTAAATTAAGTGTGTCCAGAGTATTATCACTTAACTTACATATCATGAAGTGTAATATTATAAAAATTTTAAATATTATCCGCTTAGCACACAATAACATTACATTTTGTGACATGTAAACATCGTGACATTTTCCAAGAAAATGTCACGTCTGTTTTTTGTAGATACACAAAAACCATCAATGAAAACTCAATGGATATCATTGTATTATCTTACTCGGTACAATTTTGTGTATATTTTACGTATATTTATGTTGTGTACCCTTTAATATAATCTTTGTTCGCCGGCAATTGATTTAGTGATCGAAATAGAGTAAATTTCCACACGATAAAACCACGAATAAATCAATGTTTAATGACATAAATCATTATTGCAAGCATTTATATAAAAAAATATAACTATTTACTCACCAAATTAAATAATAGAAAGTATATTTGAGTTATTTATTTCTTAGTTGTTTGGGCTCACAGTAGTTGACATACGTTTCGCTTCCATATTGGCGAATAGTGCTGTTCCACGTATATAGGTTCTAAACGTATTCGAATCGATAATAGTCCGGTAATATCGGTTTCTTCAAAAGTTTAGTATTTCTATATTGTGTTGTGTATTTTGTTTTTGTTATTATATATTTGTTGTCATTATTACCGAATCAACTTAAAGCTATTATTGTTTATACACGGTCGTGAATAAGTTTAGCTAGCACCAGTGGATAACATACTTACTAATTTCACTTCAGGTGCCCACCCAGCGATTGTTTAAAAGTCCTTCCCCAAAAACGTCCCTATTAACCGCGGTCCAAAACCATTCTTAAGCATTTACTTATCGCGACACTATATTTTATATTATTTAATTATCTTTCTGAATAAGTTTTGATACATATGTGTTGCAAACATCAATAAACTATGATAATTCCTTATTACCAGGTGAGCCGTAAGCTTGTTTACCACCCTCTCATAGTATAATAAAATATAATTCAAATGTTTCTGATATTTGGAACCAAATTATGCAGTGAAAAAAACTTTGTGTAATTATGATATGAAGTTATTGATTAACAGCCTTTTTTTGTTAGTAATCCAATCCATCCATCCGTTAAATTTTATCCGTCCATTACCAGACATAGACCTCCCCCATAGAACACCGCAACGCACCCAACCAACCATATTAAACCAACAGGATCAGCTACGCACGACGTTTTCTATGTCAAATATACTGCCACGTCGGCGAGGTGCTGAGGTAACGCACACAATTTCTATAACGTAATTTAATTGATCGCTGTACTCACTAAGATACGACAGCGTCAATGTGTATGATCATTGTTCTCGAACCTTTTTAAGCGGGGGTCGGTCACCTTATAAAGTCTCCTGCTGTTGGGTTAATGCTCTAAGTCACCGTTCTAGGACCTTTCTTCCTCAACGACAACGACTATTGCTACTTTGTGAATAAACAATATTAATATTCTAAGATAAGACATAGTAAGGTTGAAACTATTAAGTTGTATAAAATTATTTTATTGATATAAATTACGCTACAAAACCGATTTGTATTCGCAAAAATATCGGCTTTTTATTACTGTGGGGACATCCCTATGGGAAAGCCGATCGAAAAAATGACATTTTAGAATCGGGGGTGAAGTATGGATTCGGGGTGAACGATTTTCCTCGGGTGGATTGCTTAAGAAAATACATTTTCCTTTCTCCTGATTAATTTTAATTTTCTGTGGATTTACTGTCATCAAATCAATAATTTATTATCCGAAAAATTTATTATTACTACGCGTTATGTATTCGTAATCTCAAAATTTATTTTATTAGCTACTGCGGCATGAGCTGCTGTTTTTGATTTGTATTTTTTTATTTTCCGGTTTTTCTGCATCGTTTGCATTTGTCATCAAATCAGTATTATTTATTGGAGGATTTAATTCAAAAACCGTAATAAACAAAATATATTATTTGAGAAAAAAAAATTGTTCAAATATGTCCGACGGTCACGGGGAACCAAATCAGCTGAATCAAAATAGGAAAGAAAGTGTCGCAACTGCAGCTGTTGCGAGTGATAGTCCTGTAACAGATCCTGGACAGGTGCGGGGAGTGAATACGGATGCCGCCGCAGCGGGTAAATTCGATGGTCAACGCGGGAAATCTGGTGCATTGAAAAAATCAGCCCGGTATCGCAGCAGATCGCTTTCTGCATCTTCTGCAGATTCATATAGTTCTACGTCTTACACAGGTAAGTGAATTAATTCTATTTCTTTTGTGTTTTAACTTGCTGATTTTATAAGCAACCTAATTAAATTAACCTTAACCTTAACACGAAAACACGAATGAATTTGCTGCAAGTACCTACCATTTAGAAGATTCATAGGTATTTTTTTTTTTAATTTAAATTAAGTCCAAGAGTGAATCCAAAAGACAAAGGCAAAAATAGTATTACATTTTTCCAGCCTGAATAAATAAATAAAAATGAATAAAGGACTTTTCACACTATGTCCTCTGATCCCAAGCTAAGCTTATATGCTTGTGTTGCCTATGGACCAGAGGGGAAAGCGTTAGCGTTCAGCGTTAGATAGGGCATTTATTGAGAAAGGCTTTAGGCTATAACAACACGCTACCACCAGTAGAAACGAAGCAGTAGTGAAAAATATTGCATAAATGGGTAAAAAATTCTAAATTCCACGCGGACTGAGTCGCGGGCAACAGCTAGTATGATAATAACAGTATGGAACCCGCGAGTCCGACTCGTACTTGACCGATTTTTTAAATGTTATCTACTTATCTAGACTTGATATTGCGACATTAGAATTATCTAGGATACAGCCTCTGCCTGTACGCTGTGACGTCATCGTAAACTCGTTCACCGATTTGACATGCTCATTACAGGGTTGTCACAAATTTTACTCTCCATCTTGTTTCTTACTAAGCCCAGAAACTTCCTTTTTACTATGGTTTTAACCGTGATGTCGTTTGCGTTATGAGATTTTTATAATTGTAATAAATACCTAAATGCAAAAATTTTCATATAATTTTTTTGCCTCTCTATACCCCTAGGTACTTATACAAGTACAAAAGAAAACCACTCTTGTTAGCAAATACGTATTGGGGGAAGAAAATCGGAACCGATACCGATATAATACATAGATACTAATCAAGTCCTGTCCAATATCGTTTAAATATAAGTTTCAATTTAATTGTGCGTATTTAATTATTTAAATTTGGGTGCGCGGGAGTGAGACGGACAGGAGCGCGAGCGCATATGAAGAGAGGAGCCAATTTTGGTTGTAATTGTTTGGGAAAATAAATAGTGTTCGAGTCTAAGCAGTAGAATTATTTAAAGACCCCGTATGTCCATTTCTAATACTCTCTTGAACCACTCTATCTATTAAAAAAACTGTATCGAAATCCTTGCGTAGTTTTAAAGATCACAAAGGGACATACATACATGCATACAAAAATAACGACTTTGTTTGAGCTATAGAAACCACCATTAATCCATCAAGCATTATGACATAAATGAAATTACAATTTGTTATTAACCTAATGAAATAATTAATTTTATTTCATTAAATAGTGACAACCCTATGTAGAGCTTTTTTACGCCATAATATTGTAGTGTATGAGCTAGTGAATACTAAAAATGTCGTCATTTTATTATTAAAACTCGGTTAGATATGAGTTGGAGTCGTTTATGAAGGGTTCTATGTCATCGTCATCTTAATATCTATACTAATATGGTAAAGCTGAAAATTTTGTTTGTTTGGACGCCATAATCTCAGGAACCACAGTTCCGATTTGAAATATTCTTTCAGTGTTGGATAGTATATTTATTGACGAAGTTTTATGTTACATAGCCTTTATAACATCACACTGAGACCAATAAGAATCAATAATCATTATTAAAAAATGAATATAATAAATAAATATTCAGGACATTTCACACAACGTCCTCTGGTCCCAAAGTAAGCTATATTTCTATGCTTGTATTATGGGTAACAGAATACGGATAGACTACGTATACTACTTTTCGTTTGTAAATACATACTTATAATACATAGAAAACACCCAGACGCATTACAGACATTTATATGACATTTATGGATATCACACAAATGATTGTCCCAAGCGGGAATCGAACCCGCGACCTCGTGATCGGCAGTCCATTACATAAACCACTCCACCACGAAGCCCGTCTAAAATGTTGCAAAAATAGGATTTTTTTTAAATTGTTGGACAATGGTTAACTCCATTACTAAAACTCCGTTTTCTTCCTTCCGTCCATTCGGTTGTCTGTCACCAGGATGTACCTACTTATATCAACGGTGATGTGTTGCGTGTTGAAATTTTCATAGATGATGTATATCTGTTGATGGTATAACAACAAAAACTAAAAGCTACTATAACTACAACAAACATTCTAGGGGCTCCCAATTGGCTCGAATACAACAAAAGTATTCAGTGTAACTTGATGATATGCCTTTTAACAAGTTACACAAAATACTTTTGTCACCGTCGCCGTGACTGTGACGGTATGGTAGATGATATTATGATGATTGTGATGATAATGAGACGGAACCCTTCGTTCAAGAGTCCTCCGTCTCTCCAGCCCATTAAGGTCCCACTGTTGGGCACCGGCCTCCTCCATTTTGGGAGGTATTATAGCCTACTGCGTCGCGCTGACCAGGCGTGTAGGCACAGGGTTTAGTTTCAAGTTTTTCGTCTTTTACAGTAGACGTTAACTGCTTATATTGTCCCTTAGCTCGCTTTTACAGCACCCTGGGAAATAAATAAGCACTAAACTTTTATTCTTAATCCGTCACCACACGGACAAGAGTCCTATTTTTATTTAAATAAATAACGTGAATTGTGGTTATGACTGACTCCTCAACTAAATTACTTAACTAATACACAAATATGTAAACGTGAATGTTTGTCGTATGTTTGTCAGTGTGTGTCGTGTTTGTGGCTAGACAGCTGTGTGTATCATGTACAGATCAAGAGTGGCAGGAAAGTTGCCACTTCATGTTATAGCCGAGGAGGTTAAGGATATTCAGTATATTGATGGTGAGTTTATTTAAGTGTAGTTTATTTCCGTAGCTTGTCTTCGAGGAGCCTTGTTTCCAAATAAGTAGAAATACCTTAAAGGAAATAAAAAATTGGCCTGGGCCTACCGTGGCTTAGGGTAAATCCGCCACTGGCAACAGCTAGTTAATTTATAAATTAAAAAGAAACGCTTAAAAGTCGTTGATACTTTTTTAAATGATTGTATTGTCATCGTTTTTAACGTTCGTGTGCAAATTTACAGATCAATCTGACTACTGCATGTAGGTGAAAATTACTTTTAAAGATTCCGTTACATAGATTAATGCATACATACATATATGCGAATGAAGCTAACAACAGCGTGTTACATACTTTACTTGTGTACTTATGGGGCCCTTCTTGCTCGGGGCCCCCGTATCGTTAATACAGCTAACGCGGTAGTAAATACGACCCTGGTTTAATCTTGTTTATCTCAATACCATATTTATGTCAATATGTGGTATGTATCCATCACAATTTTCTTTTTCGTTAATCGAACCCGTGACCTCGTGAACAGCAGTCAGATACATTACCGCAAACAGACTAGGTACGTTAGTTATATTTATTGCTATCTATAATTTATGTATTGACTTTGGCAATAAAATATCATAGCTTTTGGCACAATCTTCGGATAATTTAAACTAATTTTAGTATTATGACTTAAAATTTAATGTCCGATTGACGGATTAAGAGGATACCAAAATAGCTTTGTGCATTTTTCTATGTACGAAGTTTTCATTGTTTCTTTAGATTGAATGGCTAGAGCTCTAATTTTTAGTTATGGATAAGTTATGAGGGAGTGAGTTAACTATGATTATAGATGAATCAGACTATTGGTTTAGGGATGAATTTCACGTTAAAGAATCCGTTACATAGATTTATAGATAGATACGAACGTAGCTAATAAACCCGTGTTAACGATGAAGTTCCACTCCATGTTTCTTGGAGTCGAATTCTCAAAAATCCTTTCTTATTGCTTACCGAATCAGGACTCGGCATACAAACACTTTAGCTTCAGTACATGAACGAAATAATTTATGTAATTTCGACTTACAGATATACCAAATGTTGTACCAATGGGTTGACGTTCAAAATTGAGGACAAGTAACTTTAGCCTGGCTAAATCGTACTTCATACAATAATGACGTTTCATATGACGTATAGCCTGTATCATAGACACATCTAAATATATTTTCAAGGACACATGGATATGTTAGTGGCTTCAAGCCGAGTGAGTGATGTAGCCATAGATACTACGTCTGGTAATTCTGTGTTTCGACTGTTCGTTGATACGTCAGTTCAATTATATATTTCTATCAGTCAGTTAGGGCCTCTTTCACCATTCTCAAGTAAAGCGCCAAGTAGACTAATCGCTAGTTAAAGTCACCAGTAACTACACGTGCGACGTTTACGACGTTCGAGTAGCAGTAATCTTAAGAGGATACCAAAATTCTTCGTGCATTTTTCTACGTACGAAATTTTCATTGTTTCTTTAGATTGAATGGCTAGAGCTCTAATTTTTAAGTATTTTTTTTTCAATATATAATCTAGGATCGTATAAACTCAGAAACGCGATTGAAAAAAGTTTTCTCGATAGAAAATCTTAGCGAAACAACCTCTCTCATTTTTTATTTTTTTCATTTGTCGGTCTATTATCGCGTATTAACTAATGAAATAACTTTAAAAACATAAGTAACTATTATATATAGAAACACGTAAATCAGAATTAAAATATATTTAGTAGATTTTGAGTAAACAAAAAAAATAGCCCTAATTCTTCATTTTCTATACCTACTAGCTGTGTCAATATGTACATGTCGACGATAATATTGATGTAGGCCCTTAAGATAAAAAAATTGAAATTGACAGAAGATACTCGTAACTATTACTTGTCAATTAACGCTAATCGATAAGTAACTAATCAACGCTTTACTTGAAGATGGTGAACGAGGCCCTTAGTCATTGTCCTCCTTTATAAATTATCTTTTGGTATGAACAGCTTTTATGGAGAAAAAATTAATTTAGCGAGGTGACACGTAATCCTTTATGGATGTTATAATAATCCAAGCCCACATTGGTACCAATTCTGATGCGTCAAAAACTTTATCTAACTTAACAAATCAAATTGTTATACTGGAAAATGTGATATAATGAGCGGGACGTAAACATATGACATATACATATTTTTCGTATTCCTTTGTTCTACGGAATGGAACGGTATTCCGAGGTAGTGGGTTCAAGGCTCGCACATTGTAATCGTTTTTTCCACTATAAATTGATTTATTAAGTAAAACGCATAGCAAGTCATTGCAAAATACTTAACATAACTTAACTAAAAGACAATTAACTTTGGTGTGTTTTGATTAATTGGTTATTTCATTGTACACATTTATATTAATTAAAATCGTACCTAAGTCATAAAGTTTTTATAGAAAATTTCAGTTAACATTACCGAATTGCGTATTTGTACGCTATCAATAGCAGTTTTAGTTTAGTTTATTTGTCGTTGTAGGGTTGGTACCAAAGTCTTTCAAGGTTATAGTTATGTGTATAAGCGTTTTTATCATGTAAATAGACGACAATATTGTATGGAATCTCATTAATCTTGTATGACTTAGTAAAAACCTTTGTATAACCATAGACGTATAGAGTTCGGCATTGAGAATACGTAATGTAAGGATGAGAATGTGTTTTTAGGAGTCCGTTCTACCAGGGTAATTAATAGAACCTTTAGTTAAAAGATCAAATAAGCGTACTCTGTTCAATTTATGTAGGGTCTACATTTTTTTCTAAAATAAAAATCTTGATCCTTATTATGTAGTGTGTGTAAAATTTCAGACCAATCCGATTAATGCGTGGTAAGGAGATTTAAAGGATTCAAAGATTCCGCTACTTAGATAGAGTAACAGGTAGATAACCAACTATAGCCAATCCTCTGAACCTATTGTTATTCACACGATTCGTATATTATTTATCATTTGTACCTGTTTGTACCTAAATGTTATATTTTGAATATGTATGTAATGTTATGTATGTATATGTCATGTATGTATTATATGTGTGTGTGTGTGTTTGGTATGTGTATGTTTGTCAATGTATATAAGTAACTGTGTAATATGTATATTTGTATGGATGTGTCATGTAAATCATTACGTCAATATACCCATGATTAACACCTGCCTCCTTCAATTCTGCATCACCCTATGGTAGGCTGGTAGAAAATATCTCAGGCATTAAACCCGCCTATGCATGTAATAGCATTAAAGAGTTAAATAAATAAATAGATAAATACAAACGTATTTACTTATTATAAAACAAAGTCTGTTAGCACGGCCGCAATAGCTCAGTTGGTAGAGCGACGGTACGGTATTCCGAGGTCGTGGGTTCAAGTCCTGCTTGCGGTGATCACTTTTTCCACTATATTTTAATTTTTTAAGTAAAAGGGTAACAAGTCAGTTGCAAAATTAATAAACTACTTTAGAAAAATAAAACAACGTCGTTATTTTTGTATACGTATATCCCTAATCTACTTTGTCTTTTTGTGTTTGAGTTAGTTGGACGGTCTGGAAGAAAAATTATCAGTAAAAATTACCGAAAAATCCTTTTGATTAATTTGCTTTAAAAACAAAAACGCTTAAAGATCCTAAATATTGTCAGACAAGTCATGTCATTGACAAGTGTCAATCAAGTGGAAGAAAATTACTTTCAAAGATTCTGTTACATAATATAGGTATATTGATAGATACGTACCAAACTAATTAATATAAGCGTGTTAAAAATACTCACTAAGTGTGATTTGGACTCGCATACCAAGGAATCCGTACCATTATCATTAAAATAATCCGATTCGTCCTGTTCTGATATTCTTATTCCGTCCGTGTGGTGACGGATTAAGAATACAAATGTCACCACCCCCTTTTCCTTCCTAGGGTGCTGTAAAAGCCAGCTAAAAGATATGCACAGATAATATCCTCTGTGAGAGGCGGAAAACACGAAAATAAACCTTGTACCAACTGCCTGGTCAGCACGATAGAATAGACCGTAATCCCTCCCAAAGTGGAGGAGATTCGTGCCCAATAGTGGAACGTAACGTTAATGGGCTGGGGAAAGAGAGAGAAACCTATTCATCATTTTAACATACCTAGTTCCTATCATAATAATAAAGCGCCTTCAAATAAAGTAATAACTATAGTTGACTTATTGATATTTTTTTAGTAAATACAGGATGTCAGGTGGTCTTGTCCGCTATTCAATGTTCAGTGAAAGTTCAATTGAATGGTATCATTTGTAACAAAAAATTAACAATAGACTACCAAACTTGACAAAATTCGCCACTATGCAATCAACAAATGCAATAACTGATTGCTTAGTGGCGAATTTTATCAAATTTGGTAGTCTATTGTTAATTTTTTGAGGTTATAATGTCCATTCAGCTACCATTCTGACACAATTCATTTACCGGACTCGGGGCCCAGGATGTCTGCACCACTTTTTTTTTTACTTTTTCTTAACATCTATCGAAGGAGTAGACATTCGAAGTTAGTATATACATATATCTACCAAATACTGGATTTCTCATGTTGGTCCAGACAACCTGACGTTCACTGGAGGAGGTACGTGCCCTATAGTGGGACCTTATTTACATTTTGGGAATAGGTTGCTCTGGAGCAATAGATAATCTATATTGTAACGTTTTATTAGCATTGTAAGTATAATTGACATATAATTAAAAAAAATATTGATTTAATTAAAAGCTCTGCTGAGTTTCTTACGCCGGTTCTTCTCAGCAGATTGCGTCCTGAACCGGCGGTAGAGGAAAAAAATTGGACATGTCTAAAGCACATAATTTTTCTAAAAAATTACGTCTACCTGATTAAATGATTTTTCATTTCATTTATTTATGATAACAATTTACTTTAAAGCTGTCTAACTTAGAAACTAAACTCATAAATGATTATTAAGACTGAAGAAACTGTTACTTAAAATACAGGTTTAACCTAGTTTAAGTGATAGGGATTATCTCAAATGTATGATATATTAGTTATAAATCAAAATATTCTAACTGCTACTTAATTTGGCAATACTATGTATCACTTTTGCTTAATAATAAACAATTTCAATTTCAATTTCAAGGACTATTAAAATTAAAGATAACCAGTTCTGCTGAGTTTCTTACGCCACCGATTCTTCTCAGCAGATTGAATGTCCTGAACCGCTGGTAGGGAGAAAAATTTGGACGCAATAAGAGTATAATTGTTTATCTATACTAATATTATAAAGCTGAAGAGTTTGTTTGTTTGTTTGAACGCGCTAATCTTAGGAACCACTGGGCCGATTTGAAAAAATCTTTCAGTGTTAGATAAGGCATTTATCGAGGAAGGCTATATAACAATAATAATAATAATAATAGGCTATATAACATCATGCTACGATCAGTAGAAGCAGTAGTGAAAAATGTTGCAAAAAGGGGGAATTTTTTTTAAATCCACTCGGAAGGAGTCGTGTGCAACAACTAGTTTTTGATAAAAATTTGGTATCTACGTGATTAAATGGTATTTATTTCATTTCTGCCTACAATTTTCCGTATAAGAGTAATGGTATTTATAGTTACAATGACCTAGTTCATAGAGGAAGGCTAGATCTAGGGCATAAATACGCTTTAACTATGAGTTTGTATAAACGTTATGTTGCCATGCCATGCCCTATACCATATTTGTAATAATTGATTTGCAAGGTTGTTAAGTATTAAATAATTTACATAAATATTTTATGCTAATAACTAGTCATTAGACTTGGCTTCGCTCGGATTTTTGCAAGGTATATTGAACTTTGCAGATTTTCAAAATTTTTGTTGTCTTTTAAAATCTCGTAGCGCGGCGTTAGTTATCAAACTTCTCCGAAACAGCTATAATGATTTTTTTTTAATTTAATATGCTTTTGTTGTTGCACTGAATAACCAAACTATAATAATTTGTACAATTTAACTTTCTCATAAATTCGGAATCTCTCTCTCTCCAGCCCATGAATGTCCCACTGTGGGTTGTGCCTCGCTGACCAGGCGTGAGCACAGGCTATATTTTAAAATTTTTTGACCCTCACAGAGGATGTTACCTGTGTAGAATATTCCTTAGCTCGTTCTTACAGCAGTCTGAGAAGGAAAAGAAGTGGTGACACTTGTATTCTTAATTCGTCACCACACGGACAGAATTCGGAATTACTGGTATTCTAAAAAGAAAACAATCTTATTCACAATCAAACTATATTTTATCAGACACATCTTCAAGTAGGTATGGTATAGCCCACTAAAAATATTTAGTAACCTAAGAAAGTCGGTGTAGAAATATTTTCACGATAACACATGTATATTTTAAATACAGTATCAGCTGTGTCTGCTCCAGACAGCATGTTACATTTCTCCAAAACTTGCTTGGCTTCATCACGGTCTACTCCTGGAGGTAGTTTGGGCAAAATCGCTTCGATATTCGCATGACCAGTGTCGTCAGTCATACCAAGGTTTTTATAGAAACATAACGCAAATTTCTTCAGCCCGTCATCTTCAATAAAGTTTGCCTTTTTAGCTTCGACGATTATTTCAGGACTAACTCCAGTCTCTTTAATACATTCTTCAGCTATTTTTAGTGCTTTTTCTTGTTGCCATTTGGGTAAATAAACTACCTGAAAGCACATCAAAAACAGATAGTTATAATTTGTTCAGGTAGAATAATAGATTATTTGAAAGTGAACTGATGATTTGAGGTCAGTTTAATTCTATTTGAATTAGTAAGTATTGGTTAGTAATATTAGATTTTGACTAAAATAAACAGCTCCAAAAGGATAGATAATGCTGATATATTCTTCCGGAGCTCAAAACGAAAATTTTGCCTATCGCTAGACTCTAGAAATACTTTAGCCAAGTGTTCCGAAGGGATCTGAAAACTTTATAAATCTAATAGTTGTGGGCGATAACTTGAAAATGAGTTGAGTTAGTCTTCTGTTCGAAAAAGACGCTTTCTTAAGGGTCTTTCAAGCGGGGCGTGAAGAAGCATCTTCTAAGATGCGGCTAGTGCTCTGACAACGTACTAGCCGTCCTCACGTCTGGATTACACTTTCGTTTCACAACAGGTGGAGTATGGTCATTTGCCAACCCAAGCTTCCGCTTCTCAATCCTCCTTTTTCAAATCGACGCTCCACCTGGTAGCTCGTCCTCAGATTTTGATTGACCCTCTAGAAGCGATATTGCCTGGCCATTGTAACTTCAGCGTCCTAACACTTCTACATTGGTAGACTAGTATAATTCTAAGAATGTAGATATTAAAAGATATGAAATATACTCACAGCCCCATTTGCTGCAGTTACGGCTATCGCAGTTAAAATAAGAATAATTGACTTCATTGTATTATCTGGCTAAATATCATCTAACGTGAGTCTTATATACTTAATTTTATATGCATATATTATATCGTGTGAAGCTTTGTTTACATTTAGCAAGTAACTAGCGTTAGTACTCGCAGTCAATTCTTACAGCAAGGGCGTATTTGGAAAATTTGCGCCCCAGGCCATAAAAATTTGCCGCCCCCGTGAACTGAATGAATTTTCATGCAGTTTTGACCATGTGCCTAGTTAGAGGAAGCCGGGGGGGGATGATTTTTTAAAAACCCCACAACTCGAAATACCGACAATTGGGTAGAAAATGAATTTGACACAATTTCCGGCATTGCCTGCAAGTTGAAGCGATGTATCACTTCATCACTGTTTTTGTTGAAGTTCAGCTCAAATAAAATTAATGCCATTTTGGAACAACATTAATTAAATTTTCCAAAATAGTGCACCAACATCTTTAACAGCCACTTCTGAAACCAGTTTATTCCTATCACCTTTCTATTGTTATAGAAAGGTGATAGGAATAAACTCCATACAGTAACAGGCGCTGTTGCCATGAAGAAGAAGAAGGAAAAGAACAAGCTCCTGTGGTTGCTAAAGTTAAAGTTGCGAAACTAGTTAATTTGCGAACTCTTTTGAATCTTAGCACCTCACCCGCCATCTGCAGCGCAGTAAACAGATCTTTTTCGATTACTTTCCAACCAACCCCACAGAGCTTATAAGAGTGAGGCAAGGGGATGTCATAACCCCAAAACTATTCACTAACTGAGCTGGACGGGGCATAAATATAAATGGTGAGTGCAACTCGCATCATTGGTTTCCGAAGACGGTGAAACAGCTGAGCAAGATGTTGCATCGCCTGAGTACCTATGGCCTCTCGACGTGTTGATTTTGGCAAAAATTTGGACAGAACTAGTTCACGTTCGACGAATACGTCACGTCGAGACCAATCTATATCGAATCATCGATCCTCAAAGATGTTCAAGACCTACCTACCCAGGGAAAATCATCAATCATAATCACATCTTCGAAAAAGAAGTAGATAGAAGGATCTGGTTATTCTGGGCAGCATTCAGCAAACGACGACAGGATGGTTTTTCGCCTGTAAGTGTAAGTGTAAGTGTGTGTAAGTGTTCTGAAGATGAAAGTCTACAACCGTGCGTCCTACCAGTAATGATACACGGAGCCGAGGTGTGGAAATTTAAAACCGGTCCAATGGCTGAAAGTAGCACAGCAGAAACAGTGGCTCCGCAAACGAACGGTAGGACGCCCCGCTGCTAGGTTGATCGACGACAGAACGTTGAAAGTGGAACAACTGCATGCTAAAGGCGGAAGACCGTGTATTGTGGCACATATAGAGGGTAGCCTTATGTCCAGCAGAAGGCTGCAATAGGCTGACTTGTTTTAGAATGCCTGAGCTTAGACTAATTGACGCGGGGGCTGTCATACTTTTTTTTATCTATTAAGGACTTACACAGATAATTAATAAACACTGTCCAACGAGAAAAAATACGCCGCCCCTTCCCTAAATTCGCACGCCTATCGATGATACTATATTATCTTGCGTATTATATCTATCATACTTGCAAATAAATTAATTGTAAACTTAGAAAGAAAGAAAGAACATAAATTTATTTAAGAGGATACCAAAATAGCTTCGTGCATTTGTCTGTGTACGAAGTTTTCATTGTTTCTTTAGATTGAATGGCTAGAGCTCTAATTTTTAAGTATATGTTTTTTCAATATATTATCTAGGATCGCATAAACTCAGAAACACGATTGAAAAAAGTTTTCTCGATAGAAAATCTTGGCGAAACAACCTCTCAAATTTTTTATTTTTTTCATTTGTCGGTCTATTATCGCGTATTAACTAATGAAATAACTTTAAAAACATAAGTAACTATCATATATAGAAACACGTAAATCAGAATTAAAATATATTTAGTAGATTTTGAGTAAATAGGAAAAGTATCCCTAATTCTTCATTTTCTGTGCCTACTGGCTGTGTTAATATGTACGTGTCGGCGATGATATACGATAATATTGATGTAGGCCCTTAAGTAACCTCGACTACAGAACAAAGTTTAAAATATACGTAATAAGAAACATTAATATTAGAGGCTGAAAATGGTCCTTCCTCAGCAATTGCTATAGTAGCAAGCTACCACAGCGCTGGTTTTCAGTAAGAACCAGAAAACTAGTGAGAACAGGCGGCTACGACAGATAATTAATAATAAAAAAAAGGTACAAGGTTAAATAATACAGAAGAAAAAATAAAACATGTAATTAAGTATATATCATGTAATTAAGCATATATCATACACATATTACGTATATACGTATAAATATATATATATAAATACATATAAATATACATAATTAAGAAGGTACAGTTGAAATAGAGTTAATAGAAACTTAAGAACTTAGTTATAAATACTGGACGGAAGTGGTACAAGACCGCGCTTTTTGGCGTTAAATTGAAATATTACATTGAAATATATAATAACTAGCTGTCCCGGCAAACGTTGTTTTGCCATCCTACAAAAAAAAAGGTTTGAAAAATAGATGTTGGCCGATTCTCAGACCTACTGAATATGTATGCAAAATTTGAGAAGAATCGGTCAAGCCGTTTCGGAGGAGAACGGTAACTAACACATTGACACGTGAATTTTATATATAAGATTTAATAGAAAGATTTGTAACCTAATCAGGTAGAATTTTCATATAAATTAGGCTTATGAAATCAAAAGCACAGTTAGGTTAAGGGGAAAGGGTATAATAATACCACTGACATAAAAAATAATAATATTATAACAGACTGAGTTTGTCAAGAACTGAGGCGCCCCTCGCTGCGGCTTGGGCCGTCCCTCGCAGACCGGCCGCCCTGAGTCATAGCCCTCTTGTCCTAGGGTAAATACGCCCCTGTCTGCACCCAAAGTGTTTAAAGGCCCAAAAAAAGGTAAAGTTCTTGTTTTGGCAAATAGTTCAATAATTTATCAGTATTTCCGAAACTGGATACTGTGTCTGAAAAACTAAACACATACCTAGGTATAATTTATTTTATAATAACTCTTCCAGCACTCTGGGCAGGAAATGGGTTGGTGACACTTGTATTTAAAGAAATAATAAACACTTTTGAAGATTATATAAGATTTAATTATTATTCGATAAAAATACAGAGACTTAGTGCAATGACTAAAACGATGTGACAAGAGAAGAGCGCCTTTTTTTTATATATAAATAGACAACGCTTAGATGCACATTGCTAATTGTTGGTATAAGGAGGTTTAGCGTTCTTTATTCCAACAGTATTGTTAATCCGTCACCACACGGAGCAGCCTGGTGAGCGACGGAGTTTTATTAATCGAGTCCTGTGGTCTCTTTGTACTCATAACCCTAGAAATTTACAAACTATTCTATATAATAAATAAAATTGAATTTTCTATTTGTAATATCCAAACGAAGCTACCATATTATGTGCTATGTTTACAAAGCATTTACACAAACCAAGCAAATATTTTCGATCGTTGTTTGTTTGAGATAATCTCTGGATTGACTTGACCGATTTTGTCTAGACTTGCACTGGTATTTTGTTACCAAGAAGAATTTATTCCAAGTACCTACTTTATTAAAGAGTTATAAAAAAAATTATAAAACACCTTTCATACTATATATATACTCTACTAAGTAGGTAGTGAGTAATTTTATTCGGTTGTACCGATTTTAATAACTTACTTTGGGACCTAACTAACATTTCATTGGACCCAGAGGACCTGGTGTGAAACGACCAAAATAATAATTATTTTTTTCATTAATATTATACTATAATTATACAAATGAATTCGGAGGACACAGCTAGTTACACAATGTGAATAAAATAGATGGGAATATCATAAATTGCATCAAATTTTTACATTGAAATCACAAATACATAATATAATAAATTGAAATGTAAAAAAAAATTATTTATCTATCTTAATCTTGTTTGTAAAATCTAATATTATGGTATTATTATGGTAATGTAATGTGGATTTTTCTCGTACATAGATCACCCCTGACAGATTCCGCACACCTGATTACATGCACACCGAACATAAATATGCGCTAATGAGTACATGTTTGAAAACTTGATGTTAGAAAATTCGGTGTATGCTTTTGCTTCGATCATTGAAAATGTATTGCCTATTTCATAACCCAAAATCTAACCTTCTTCTACTATTGGTGCGTTTAGTCTTTTAAGCTTTTTTGTTTCTATCCTTCCTGGTTTAGTCGCTAGCAAAAATGTCGTAACGATCTATCTATGCGACGTGATCTGTGGGCCTGTAGCAACTGATTACAATGTAAAACTCAGTCTTACCCGTGATCAAGGTGTCTGAAAATAAAATGAAACGTCTGAATCAACTTTGTACGAGTTTGGCTCGTGCATGAAGATTATCATTATCATCACAATCACCATAATAATATCGAACCCGCTACCTCTCGTACAGCAGTCCGTTCCAGACACCAACTTTTACGTGACCCGTCAGACATCTGTTTATCTTTTCACTTATTCCACAAAGGGTCTAATCATTATACTTATTTACTCCAGGTTCCTCATCAGACGAAGATGAAGGCGTCCAACCCCATGAAAAAGCAATTGCTGGTGGACAACCGAATCCAGCATACTGCGTGAGGAATGTGGAACAACATGCCTTTGGTAGAAGAGAGATTGAGATAGCAGAACAAGAAATGCCTGGTATTATGGCTTTGAGAGCCAGGGCGAAAGATGATAAGCCTCTGAAAGATGCCAAGGTATGGGTATAATATAGCTTCCATATAGAGATGAATCCAGAATACAAGCTTGCCCCATTTCCTTCCTAGGAAGCTGTAAGAGCCAGTTAAGGATCAATGTAAGCAGAAAACATCTTTTGTGAGAGAAAATAAGCCATATACCGATATGCCTAATCACAATGGCTTCAGTAGACATCTCTCAGAGAGATGAGGATCTTGCTCAATTACAGGACATTGGTGGGCTAAGGAGGGAAAAATTCTATTTTGTTTAACATACACTGTCTGTGGTGAACCGTGGACGGTCGTCTTTAATACGGTAGTAAGTTGGGATTGGATGCGGAAGGGTAATATGATATTGATGAACCTATATATAGGTATATTAGGTATTTAAGAAACAAAATATACCTGGTATGATAAAGTCAGTATTATATTTGCAGATTGTTGGTTGTACCCACATAAACGCACAGACTGCAGTCCTGATCGAGACCTTGGCAGCACTAGGAGCAACAGTTCGTTGGGCTGCTTGTAATATATACAGTACGCAGAATGAGGTGGCTGCTGCGCTGGCGCATGCTGGTAAGTTGGAATGTAGTTTAAGCTAAGCTTAATAACCGTTGTCCTGTTGTCCTATTTCTGTATTGCCATAGCCTAGCAAAATTTTTTTTTTGTAATTTCATTCGTTAGTTTGGACCTCAATAGAGGTTCAATAAGTTTTGAAATTATTTTTACCCATTAACACAGGTGGTCAGCAATTTTAGGTGCCAGATTTTTAAGATTTGTAGACTAAATAATTATTTTCAATGTTTTCTCTAAGGTTATGCGATATTCGCGTGGCGTGGTGAAAGTGAGGAAGCGTTCTGGTGGTGTATAGATCAATGTTGTACACCGACTACCAGTTGGCAACCGAATATGATCCTGGATGATGGCGGTGATGCAACACATTTGATGTTGAAGAAGCATGCTGGTGCTTTTAAGAATATTAAAGGTTAGGTTTTTGTTGAAGCTCTTTGAGTGTTTCGAGAATTCGAAGTTATTGGTTACCTTCAGGCGGGCGGCCTGCCCATTAACGTCCCACTGTTGTATGTATGGTCTACTATGCCGCGCTGACCAGCGGGTCAAGTCTGCTAATACTATGTTGTCACAATGACAGTTCAATGACACCATTATGGCGCCATAGTGGCATCATTTGTGACAAAAAATCAAGTTTGGTGTCATAATGACGCCATAATGGTGTCATAATGGCGAAATTTTATCAAATTTGGTATTTTACTATTATTTTTTTGTCATAATGACCCCACTATGGCACCATAGTGGCGTCAGTGACTGGCCATTATAACAACATTGTAATAGCAGAATTAGCAGACTTGTCCCCCAGGCGAGTTGACATAGGGTTTATTCTCGAGTATTCCGCCTCTCACAGTAGATGTTATCTGTGTGTACGGTATCGCTTAGCTGGCTTTTACAGCAACCTGGGAAGGAAATGTCCTTAATACGTCATCACACGGACGATTTGTTAGCTCCATTACCAATTAAGAAATCAGTATTAACCTTCATAGCAGAGGAGCGTATATTGTGGTGTTAATTGGGAGGGGCCAGTATCCGGCAGTCGATTGCTATAGGTTGACACGTTTAATAAATAATAATAAATAAATGATTTATTTATTTTCTCACAATGTAGACACAGTACCATAAAAGGGATTAAGCAAAAGAAGAACAAAGTTTCACAAAAGGAATCAACATTGTGAGAGCTGGTGCCTGTTATGGGTTTATTTAAAAACCTGTATTACAGGTCATCAGTGCCCACTCAGTACTGATATACGATAACAATTGAGTTTGCAATTCTATTAGGTTTTATACATTTATAGTATGTACTTAATTATTAACTAAACAGCGAAACATAAAAAAGAAAAAAACAAAAAAATTGGTCAAGTGCGAGTCGGACTCGCGCACGAAGGGTTCCGTACCATTATCTATGCAACATAAGGCAACGTTATTAGTATCGAGCAAGAAACGGTAAAAAAATCATGTTTGTTGTATGGGAGCCCCCCTTAAATATTTATTTTATTTTATTTTTAGTATTTGTTGTTATAGCGGCAATAGAAATACATCATCTGTGAAAATTTCAACTGTCTAGCTATCACCGTTCTTGAGATACTGGGTACGGAACCCTAAAAATCATGTTTGTTGTATGGGAGCCCCCCTTAAATATTTATTTTATTTTATTTTTAGTATTTGTTGTTATAGCGGCAATAGAAATACATCATCTGTGAAAATTTCAACTGTCTAGCTATCACCGTTCTTGAGATACTGGGTACGGAACCCTAAAAATCATGTTTGTTGTATGGGAGCCCCCCTTAAATATTTATTTTATTTTATTTTTAGTATTTGTTGTTATAGCGGCAATAGAAATACATCATCTGTGAAAATTTCAACTCTCTAGCTATCACCGTTCTTGAGATACAGCCTGGTGACAGACGGACGGACGGACGGACGGACGGACGGACGGACGGACGGACCGACGGACAGCGAAGTCTCAGTAATAGGGTCCCGTTTTTACCCTTTGGGTACGGAACCCTAAAAAAAGAACAAATTAAGTAACGCAAAGACAAAAAATACATTTAAATAACGCAGAGAGCAACATGAGTAGATATTACCACAGATCACACTATATCGATGATATTACTACTATAAGATGTGTTTTAATTTAATGAACCTCCATAGACATAAGTAGCTAGTATTACATTTACAGACAAAACAGCGACGGTGCTGTTTTTATTCCCTATCTCTCATTCTTGTAATCTAAAATATATCACGTATAAATTCATTCTTTGGCGCTATAAAGACTAAATTTGTCAAAAATTGTTAGAAAAAAAATCAAAACTGGGGACTACTATACCTGATCTTGATTTTTTTTCTTACAATTTTTGGCATTTAGGAGGATTGGACCCCAGTTTTAGTGTTGGCGGAATTTGTCATATTCTAAAACCTCTGGTTTGATATTGCAGGTATCGTAGAAGAGAGTGTAACAGGTGTCCACAGATTATATCAACTAAGTAAAGCTGGTAAATTATGTGTACCAGCCATGAATGTTAATGATTCAGTCACTAAAACTAAGTTCGATAATCTGTATTCTTGTCGGTGAGTTGTATTTTAGATTTAAATTATTGATTTTCCTTTTACTTTTTCCTTCACAGCCAATAACGTTCCTTTGCTGAGGCTCCTCATGAGATGGTTTTTAGGGTTTCGTACTAAAAGGTAAAACGGGATCCTGACTGAGCCTTTGCTGTCCGTCCGTCCGTCTGTCACCAAGCTGAATCTCTACAACGGTGATAGCTAGAGAATTGAGAATTTTACAGTTTGTGTATATCTGTCATCAAATACCCATCATACGGGACGGCCACTAGCAAGGTGGACTGACGATATCATCAAATGCGCGGGGGCTGCTAGATGCAGCTAGCGCAGGACCATACGTTGTGGCGTTCTAACTACCTATGTCCAGTATTGGACGGAGAAGGGCTGATGGATGAAATTTAATTATTATGATTATAATGGTACGGTACGGATCTCCGTGTTGTGAATGACATATACAGATTAAGAATACAAGTGTCACCACCCCATCTCCTCCCAAGGGTACTGTAAAAGTCAGCTAAGGGATATTGCACGCAGATAATCATCCTCTGTAAGAGGCGGAAAAGTCGGTAATAAACCCTGTGCCAACACGCCTGCTCAGCGCGGCACAGTAGACCGCAATCCCTCCAAAGTGGAGGAGGCCCGTGCCCAACAGTGGGACGTAAATGGGCTGGAGAGAGAGAGTGAATGGTACGGAACGGAATCCTGCGTGTGCTGGTCCAGCATTTAAAAAAGATTTTTCTCTTATGTTTGTTATAATAAATTTCAGAGAGAGTATAATAGACGCGTTAAAACGCAGTACAGATCTAATGTTCGGTGGTAAACAATCAGTTGTGTGCGGTTATGGTGAAGTTGGGAAAGGATGTTGTCAAGCTCTCAAGGCACTGGGATGTGTGGTAAGTGCATAATTTTAAAATTACATTATTTTCACTTTAAACACTAATGGTCATTCATAATGACTAGGTTTAAAAATACGCTAAAATCGGTTCGCTAAAACTGTCAAAAATTGTTATTCATAATAGTCTTTTTACGATAAAATGTTTATTATCTCTCTGATAAAGTTATTGTTTAAACCTCAGACAAGTTTTAAAAAATCCTACTAATATTATAAAGGCGAAAGTTTGTATGTATGGATGTTTGTTACTCTTTCACGTAAAAACTACTGAATGGATTTGAATGAAACTTTACCACAATATAGCTTATACATCAGAATAACACATAGGCTACAAATTGGCTGGACCGATTTTGATGAAATTTTATTTTATACAGAATTGTATGGCAAAACAACGTTTGCCGGGGCAGCTAGTAAGACCATAAAGCTATACTAATATATTAAAACTGGAGAGTTTAAAGTACTTTAAAGTGATTTATTATGTAATTTATTAAACTGAAGAGTACCTATGTTTGTTTGTTTGTCTGAACGCGTTAATCTTAGGAACCACTGGTCCAATTTGAAAAATTCTTTCTGTGTTGAATAGTCCATTTATCAAGGAAGGGTATATAACATCTTGCTGCGACTAAAAGAAGCGAAGCATTAGTGAAAAATGTTGCAAAAATAGGGAAAATTTTCTTAATTCCACGTGTACGGAGTCGCGGGTAACAGCTAGTTTTCAATAATCCTGCATACATGCATGCAATATTTTTAGTTTCCTAAATAAAATTGTTTTTTCTATTTTAATATATATGTATGTGCATACGTAGATTATCATCACAGACTTCTAAAAGAATTTAAAATAGAAAATCAGATCCACCGACTGCGCCAGTCAAAACTTATCAAAAGGCGTCCTAATAAAAATATTTTATTTATTTATTATACACTTGTACACCATAAGAATAAAATTTACAATAAATTATAATTATAAATAGAACAATGGGCGGCCTTATCGCTAAAAGCAATTTCTGCCAGGCAACCTTTGGATAGAGATCTTGAGAAGAGAGAAGTGCAATAGTTGTAGGTGCACTAATTATCATAATAGAAATGTTATATAAACTACACTACTAAATACAAATAAACGTAGATAAAACGATACACATAATACATACATAAACGTACACAGACAATTCTGACCGGGAATAGTTACAACAAATATGACATCATTTCAGGTTTATGTAACAGAAATAGATCCAATATGTGCCCTGCAGGCCGCTATGGACGGTTTTAGAGTCGTCAAATTAAATGAGGTATGTAATATTTTATTGCAATTACTTATAAATTTAATTGGACCAACTCTTTAATTTTATCGACGGGCCGTGTGGTCTAGTGATTCGTATAACGGACTGCCATTCACGAGGTCGTGGGTTCGATTCCCGCATGGGACAATCATGTGTGTGATGTTTATAAAATGATATGTTTGTACTCCGTCTGGGTGTTTCTATGTATTATAAGTATGTATTTACAAAAGAAAAGTAGTACTTATATCTATGTATTCTATCCGTGTTCTAGTACCCATAACACAAGCATATAAGCTTAGCTTGGGACCAGAGGATGTTGTGTGAAATTTCCGTGAATTATATTATATAAATAATAATAATAATAAATTAATATTCAGGACATTTCACACAACGTCCTCTGGTCCCAAAGTAAGCTATATTTCTATGCTTGTATTATGGGAACCAGATACGGATAGACTACATTATACTACTTTTCTTTTGTAAATACATACTTATAATACATAGAAAACACCCAGACGCAGTACAAACATTTGTATGACATTTATGGATATCACACAAATGATTGTCCCAACCGAGAATCGATCCCGCGACTTCGTGATCGGCAGTCCATTACATAAACCACTCCACCACGAAGCCCGTCATTATATATTATTCATTTCAGGTAATTCGTCAAGTAGACATAGTAATTACAGCCACAGGTAACAAAGGTGTAGTTACAAGAGATCATATGGAGCGTATGAAAAATGGCTGTGTTGTTTGTAATATGGGCCATAGTAATACAGAGATTGATGTACACGCTTTGAGGACACCAGATTTATTGTGGGAGAGAGTTAGGAGTCAGGTAAGTTATTTCTAAAGTAGTATTTATCTATTACTTTACAAAGTCGGTAATTTTAAGGTTAATTTACGAAGTCGGTGTATTGCAAATATAATTAATTTACAAAGTATGTACTTTATAGGTAGTGTTAAGAGTGGACACTTTTAGGGTCCTGGTAATTTACAAAGTGGGTTTTTTAAGGTAGGTCTTGTTATTTACGAAGTGGCTGCTTTCAAAGTAGTCATAATTTACAAAGTCTGTACTTCTAAAGAAGTGTGATGTACCAAATTTATACTTCAAACGTTTCACATCAATTTGTGGAGTGAATATTTCTTTTTGTAGGGTAGTAACAAGACATATTTATTGTCAAATGGGGCACTTATAAGGCAGTCTTTTTTTGTCGGATTAAGAATACAAGTTTCATCACCCCATTTCCTCCCCAGGGTGCTGTAAAAGCCGGCTAAGGGATATTGTACACAGGTAACATCCTTTGTGAGAGACAGAAAACTTTAAAATAAACTCTGTGCCAACACGCCTGGTCAGCGCGGCACAGTAGACCATAATCCCTCCCGAAGTGGAGGAGGCCCGTGCTCAGCAGTGGTACGTCAATGGGCTGGAGGAGGTGGGCAGTCTTTTATTTCATTTTTATGTTTATGAGGAGGATTCTTTCATAACTGTCTGTATCTTTGAGCAAAGTAATTATTTCCAATTTTGTGCGCATAATGTTAGCAAATTTAAAAAGTTTGTAAGACCACTATCAAGATGAAAATAGCTCCTATCCAAAAATAGACACCGAAAGAAACTGTCTCTGCCTACTCCCATGGGAAAAGGCATGATGTTATGATGTTGAAAAAATGCAAACCCTTTCGTATTTTTAGGTCGATCACATAATATGGCCAAGTGGTAAGCGTATAGTGCTTTTGGCAGAAGGTCGTTTAGCCAATTTGTGCTGTTCTTCATTACCATCGTTTGTGGTATCCGTGACGGCTGCCACACAAGCTCTAGCGCTAATTGAGCTGTATAATGCGCCGCATCATCGATATAAGGTTAGTTATGGGTGAAATTAATTTACAAAATGTGTACAAGGTACTATTCATCTATACAGTGTGTACTTCTTAGGTGCAGTTAGTTTATAGTATTTCCAAGGTACAATGAATTTACACGGTGTGTGATTCCAACGTACAATTAATTTACAAAGTAGGTACTTCCAGAGTACACTTAATTTACAAAGTAGGTACTTCCAAGGTGCAAGTAATTTAAAAAGTGGGTGCTTTTAAGCTATAACTCACTTCTTAATGGTTGTTTTTATAGTGGATATAATGTATAATGTATGTTTTTAGTAATTATGCAGAGTTCGTTTTCAGGGTGTAATTTTTTTACAAAGTGGGTAATTCTTAAGTGGAATATTACGGGAAATTCAAATGCTGTTCTAGATTAATTTTAAAAGTATGTTTTATTTACACAAATGCGAAAGAAAAAAAGAAAAAAAGATCTACTGAGTTTCAACAAGGTGGAACGACGATATCGTCAAGGTCGCGGGGAGCTATTGAATGCAAGCGGCACAAGACCCCACGTTGTTGCGTTTCATGTCCAACAGTGGACAGAGAGAGGCTGATGGATGGATGTATGAGTTTCTTACGTGAACTGGTAGTAAAAGAAAATAGAATAAAATAGATCAGGTAACTTTTTTTATATTTTTTGAATATTTTTTTTCAGGCTGATGTATATCTATTACCAAAGAAAATGGATGAATATGTAGCAAGTCTACACCTTCCCACGTTCGATGCCCATTTAACTGAACTAACAGACGAACAGGCTAAATATTTAGGTTTGAATAAAGTAGGACCATTCAAACCGAACTATTATAGATACTAGCATATGTTGTATAATGACGGCGACTTTAAGTTGCGCGATAGTTGCCGTATAGTTGCCGCTTAGTTGCTAGTCTGTGCATATTATTTTAATTTTAATTATACTGCCTATAATAATTGGAACATAATATTATGTATAATGTACATACTTATATTAGATATATAAAAATTAAAAAGAAAAGCAAACCTTTTAAATTTTCTTTAAAATGGCGGTTAAGAAAAGAATTAATTCGTACACAAAATTGTAGTGTTCAAATATATTTTGTTACTTAAGGTACCATTCGGTTCTTAACGATGTGCGACCGCGAATAGAAGTTGTAGTGAATTTTCGTATCGCCAAAAGAGGAGAGGAATATAATAAAATTATATATTATTTACATCGGTCGTGTTGCTCTCACAATGTCTGCTGACTGTTCATACAACTCTTGGTATTATTTCGTTTCATTTATCGATTATTTATTTAATTGTACTGCCACATATAACAACATTAGTTAAATTTAGTCATTGTTTATATTTGCATTAGTTAATATTGTGCATTTTACTATTGATTTTACTGTATTTCAAATCTGTTAGCGTGACCTGTCGTAGTGTCGTCATCGTCACAGATTACAGAACTACGCTTGTAGTGCCGCGTGGTTACAGAGCAGACAGCGCTGATGGTACGAGTTGACGTAGAGTACACTACAATTTTATTACCTTCTGTCTTTCTTTCTAAATACTAGTTCCTTGCGCCATATGGACTACTCTCGTGCTTATTCGTTGCTCTTACCTTTACGCCTCTCTCTCTCTCTCTCTTCCGCTGTAACTTATTGTATACATTTATTTGCATCTTTCTGTTCTATCTCTCTGTTTAAACATTTTCCTATTGCCTGCTTTTTATAACTGTATGTACTTAGTGCTTTTTATTTTATTTGTGTGCATGCTTTTTTATTTTTGTTTTGTTTTTATTTATTTTAAGTCTATTCTTTTCTGTATCTTGTTGTCTGTGACTTCACATAACGGCCCAGCGGAAGAGCAGCGCTGGTCTTAACCAGCAATCAAGCTGAGCTGTGGCCGTTTTGTGGCGGACACACTTGTTTTATTTTTGTACCATATAGCTACTTTTTCTTATCTCCTTTTATTTCATCTTATTTTACCTGCTTGCTATTGTTATTCTCCTTCTTTTGTTATCGTTTTGTGTTCGTTGCAAATACATTTTCTTTCTTTTTTTCTTGCTTTCTAATTGTAACTTCACTGGGACCTACACTAAGAATACCTGTGTGTAACTCTATTTTAAGTGAAATAAAGTTCATTCATTTATTCAGCTAGTGTGAGTCGCGATCACTAAGAGCTGAATGCTATTTCCAATACAGAATCATATCGCGTACGAAATTATACCGTACGTGTCGCGGTCGCGTGTCGCTTGGAACTGAATGGTATTTTCAATACAGCAGCAAGTTTTATCTCTTTCGCACTTCATTAGGAACTGAATGGTATTTTAATAACAAATTCAGTCGGTCGCGTGTCGCGGTCGTTAGGAACAAAATGATATTTTTGTTAACATCAGTGAACGCCGTCGAGTGTTGTAGTTGCGCGTCGCTGAGAATCGAAAGGTATTTTCACCAAAAAACAGCGGATCGCGATCGCGCGTTGGTAGTAGTGCTACATTTAGTCATTTAGTGAATTTAAGGTGGCCTTCCGATGTTACATGTGAAAATTGACATTAATTTGATGGCATTTATAATTGGAGGGCCACCTTTAGATAGAGTATAATTACAAGTCGATAAATAAATAAATGGATGAGAATTAATAATGTTCAATCAAGCAACAATCTTTTGAAATGGTTTACGAATGGTGCATAGTTGCAAAACTGTTGCTGTGTAGTTGGCGGTCTAATGTTAATTTGTTGCTTATTATTAGTTATTATATATATGTTGTTGTTAATTGGGGGAGGGAGTTTGGGGATAGAAGCTTAGCAAAAACCTGCTGAAGATAGTATCAATAAACGTAATTCGAAACTATTTCCGTAAAATTAGTATAATTATGTACTAGCTGACCCGGCAAACGTTGTTTTGCCATACTAAAAAAAAAAGGTTTGAAAAATAGATGTTGGCCGATTCTCAGACCTACTGAATATGCATGTAAAATTTAATAAAAATACGGTCAAGCCGTTTCGGAGGAGTACGGTAACTAACATTGTGACACGGGAATATTTAAATAAGATATGTTACCGGCTGACACTTACTTTTATGGGATCGATGATGTCGATCCAGGTTTCGAGCATATGTTCATCATCAGGATGAGCGCGAAATCGACATCATCGAACCCATAAAAGTGAGTGTTAGCCGGTAACATATTTTTTATAATTTAAATTAAAAAATGAAATACAGAATTCAAAATCATGTCCATTTTAGCGAAAATATTAAAAAAAAATACTACATTTGTCGGATATAGTCTCACACCTTGTTTCTTTGCCACTTATGCGCTCATGGAATTAGTGAAAAATGCAGCAAAATATTTTTAGTGTTTGTTGGAATTAGTAGTAGACCGAAAGCAGAATCTATGTTCAATTTTATTGTTATTGAATTTTTAATAAACTATACTGACTTTTTTAATTAAGACAGAAAAATAACTACATACTTCAATAATTATTTTAAAAAATATACGCAGAATTACAGTAAAATGATTTGAATTAAGCAAATAGAATAAATGAAATTAAAATAGTTATAAGCAGAGGTCGGAATTAGGTAGAGTTATGTACTTACATCGAAATGTCGGTTGAATTAATATGGATCTTCCCGGGATTCATAGATAGATAATCCCGTATGTCTAGTACGTTTCTGTTATTGTTTTCTTTTGTTCCCACAAGTGTTGTTGGTCGAAATACAATTGTAATAAAATCACATGTAATTACAACTTTTGAGATCCGATGTTGTTTAAATTATTTCGGGCTTCGTGGTGTAGTGGTTCATATAACTGACTGCCGTTCACGAGGTCGCGGGTTCGATTCCCGCCTCGGACATTCATTTGTGTGATCTTTATAAATGTCATACAAATGTTTGTTCTGCGTCTGGGTGTTTCTATGTATAATAAGTATGTATTTACAAAAGAAAAGTATAGTTAGTAAGTTATTTGTATGTATTGTATATATGCATGAATATTTGATTTAAGATATTTAGTGCACCTACAACTATTGCTCTTCTCTCTTCACAAGATTTCCATCTAAAGGTTGCCTGGCAGAAATTGCTTTTAGCGATAAGGCCGCCCATTTTACCTACTATATTTATAATTACAATTTCCTGTGAATTTTATTTTTATGGTGTAACAATAAAGTGTAAAATAAATAAATAAATAAATCATGTCATAATGGGCCGGGAAAGAGAAGAGAAGTATAATGAGTTTATAAATAAATCTACCTAATTCCGATCACTAGTTATTAGTAAATAATGTACAGTTACTTGTAGATCTTACAAGACTGTTGCTTTGTACTTGTTAGTTTAATGTAGATAAGTTGCTCGTGTGTTGCCTAGAAATATATTAAGCTATAGTTTGATAATAAATGCAATTAAGGGCGCCACAAACGGTATATTACGATATATTTATATTGTCAACGAGCCTCGTGGTTGAGTGGTTCATGCTACGGACTGCCGAACACGAGGTCCCGGGCTCGATCCCGCTCGGGACAATTATATTGTGTGATCTTTATAAATACAAATGTTTGTACTGCGTCTGGGTGTTTCTATGTATTATAAGTATGTATTTACTAAAGAAAAGTAGTATATGTAGTACTATCCGTTTTTTTTCCCTCCGCCTAACCCTGCCGGGCCATGATGGTGCCTTGAGCTTTACCATGACCCGGCGAGGGTTGGCCCCGCTAATTGGGGCCCGATCCGAGTGTAGTCTATCCGTAATCTGGTATCTTTATCACAAACATAGAAATATAGCTTACTTTGGGACCAGAGGACGTTGTGTGAAATGTCCATTAATATTTATTTATTTATTTATATTAATATAGCAAGAAAGAGACAGAATGACATATCTGTTGGTGACGTATCGTACTTCCGTTTTTTCTTCGCGAAAGTTAAACCGATTTTAATAGTTTTTGCGTTATATTATAGACTTTCTTTTTTTCAAAACATAATATGTAACTAAAAGAAATATGACGATCCGAAAAACTCACTTTTTTCGGATTTCTTTAGATAAAGTTGCAGCGTCTATCACACAAATTTGGTAAAGTTTTACCACAAAAGAAAGTGATAGAAGCATAGACGTACTCTTTATCTATAATGTAACGCAAAAACTATTAAAATCGGTTTAACTTTCGCGAAAAAAAAAACGGAAGTACGAAACGTCTTTTTTCAAAGAATTTGTAGGTAAAATCCGCTTCATCTATATCTGTCCCTTTCAGCGCGGCGCTCGGAAATAGGGATAGCAATACCTAAGGCAAATACCTAAATGAGGAGTACAGTACCCTCTTAATATATCGTAATATGCCGTTTGTGACGCCCTTAATTGCATACAATTGCGCTAGTTTAAAGTAAAGCAAGTATTGTTAGTTATTATCATGTTAATTTATTTGAAAACTAGTTTTTAACCGCGAACTCGTACGCTTTAATTTTGTAATCACTTAATTTTGTATTAAACTAGCTTATAGAAGTCCTATACCAAGCTCTAGACTATCTGTATGTTTTTCATATTGGTTATATTTGCGTGACAGACAGTTCTAATAAAAAAGTTTGACACTATCAATTTTAATTTTTTAGTTAAGTTTAGTTGTGACCGGCATCGGTATCACTATGCTATTTTTACGTGTAAAAGTGTTTAGTGTTCCTAAATTCTACGCATACGAATTCACGTGCAATAGTTAGCAGTTATAAAAACCTGTATTTAGTGGCGGATTTACCCTAAGGCCCGGTAGGCCTAGGCCTAGGGCGACCAAATTTAGGGGCGGGGATTTTCAAAAAACTTCTATTTACAACAAAAGAAAATATTCTTGCGATTTTCAACTGAATTTTTCTCCTAAATTTCTAAATCTATTTAGATAAAAGATGACAATGAAGTAATTTCATTATGTACTCTATATGTCGGATACTGAGAAAGGGGTGGCTTGGGGCCTAGGGCCGAGACTGCAAATCCGCCACTGCCTGTATTTATCGATAGTTAGTTTTTGAGTAAATTGCAAATAGACAGACAGACACGTTAGGGAACTTTGTTTTAAAACAAAGATAGATACTATCAATACACTTTGTATTATTCTTAAGTTTTAGTATTTAGCTAAATCGCCATTTGTAATTATGTAGATTATTAAAATAAGATATTGTTGCTATGTTTTTAATAAATAAATCATTAGAAAAAATTTCTATTGTATGTTTTATTTCATTACCTATTTATTGTACTACATCTGGGTGTGTTTACTATAAATAAATAAATAATAATATTCATGGAAATTTCACACAACGTCCTCTTGTCCCGCGTTAAGCTTATATGCTTGTGTTATGGGTACCAAAACACGCATACAATACATTAACTACTTTTCTTTTGTAAGTACATACTTATTATACATAGAAAATACCCAGACGCAGAACAAACATTTGTATGACAATTATATAAACATCGCACAAATGAAAGTCCCGAGCGGGAATCGAACCCTCATAAATAGCAGTCCGTTATTTGAACCACTACACCATGAGGCCCGTCAAGGACCCCTTGTAACTTTTTCACCGTCATACTGTTCCCATCTATCCAAAGTTTTCTCCGGTCGTGGCGGTCGTAACGGCTTCCTTTCGACAGGATAAGTATGTGCGCTTGAGTTTGTATGTGCAACTTCAGCTCTTTAGCTATCACTTTTTCAGAGATATAACTTGGTGACATACGGAAAGACGAATAGCGAGGTCTCAGTTAATAAGGTCCAATTTTACCTTTTCACATACAGCACGAAACCCTAAAAATTGGTCAAGTGCGAGTCGGACTCGCGCACGAAGGGTTCCGTACCATTATCTATGCAACATAAGGCAACGTTATTAGTATCGAGCAAGAAACGGTAAAAAAATCATGTTTGTTGTATGGGAGCGGGGGGCTCCCATACAACAAACATGATTTTTTTTAAATATTTATTTATATATTTCTTAAATATGTATTTATTTTATTTTATTTTTAGTATTTGTTGTTATAGCGGCAATAGAAATACATCATCTATGAAAATTTCAACTCTCTAGCTATCACCGTTCTTGAGATACAGCCTGGTGACAGACGGACGGACGGACGGACGGACAGCGAAGTCTCAGTAATAGGGTCCCGTTTTTACCCTTTGGGTACGGAACCCTAAAAACTACCAAAAGACAATGATTAAGTGATAGATAAATTATATAGATATGTTTGTTTGTTTTATATAAAACTAATTACATTAATTGATCACATATCTTATAATATTTTATAATTTTTTGCATAAAATTTTATCTTGTTTATATATTTCAAAAGAAATCGGTGATAAAATGTTTAATTATCACGATATCAGGGAAGCATTAAGGGCCTACATCAATATTATCGTATATCATCGCCGCCACGTACATATTAACACAGCCAGTAGGCACAGAAAATGAAGAATTAGGGATACTTTTCCTATTTACTCAAAATCTACTAAATATATTTTAATTCTGATTTACGTGTTTCTATATATAATAGTTACTTATGTTTTTAAAGTTATTTCATTAGTTAATACGCGATAATATACCGACAAATGAAAAAAATTAAAAAATTGAGAGGTTGTTTCGCCAAGATTTTCTATCGAGAAAACTTTTTTCAATCGCGTTTCTGAGTTGATGCGATCCTAGATCATATATTGAATAAACATATACTTAAAAATTAGAGCTCTAGCCATTCAATCTAAAGAAACAATGAAAACTTCGTACATAGAAAAATGCACGAAGCTATTTTGGTATCGTCTTAAATAGACATAATCTAATCTATAAAATTCACGTGTCACAGTGTTAGTTACCGTACTCCTCCGAAACGGCTTGACCGATTTTTATGAAATTTTACATGCACATTCAGTAGGTCTGAGAATCGGACATCTATTTTTCAACCCTTTTTTTTTAGTATGGCAAAACCATAGACTTAGGATATAGATCTAGACGTAACACTCGGTACAACGAATCCGGCCTGCTGCTTTTTTTAGTTGAACGCATTAAGAAAAATAAATGATTTAGTAGCCTTTCTAACTCTTTCTTTTTAAGCGGGAGTAAAAGAGAAAGCAAGGCTACTATTTACTATTTTACTTTTAAACCATAAACAGCGGCCGTATTATGATCTCTTATTCCCAGGCCGTTTATGCTGTGAATGGAACGGCCTGGCAAATTCGTATTATGAGTATATTATTGACAGCGAATCAGTGGTCACGTGACTTCAGACTGATATCGGCCCGACTTTTGTTTCACTGGCTGGCGTTAAGCGTATTACGAGCGCAAATTTGACACGTAGTTGATCGTTTTAACTATAAATAAATAAATAAATAAATATTCATGGACATTTCACACAACGTCCTCTGGTCCCAAGTTAAGCTTATATGCTTGTGTTATGGGTACCAGAATACGGATAGAATACATATACTACTTTTCTTTTGTAAATACATACTTATAATACATAGAAACACCCAGACGCAGTACAAACATTTGTATGACAATTAGAATAATCACACAAATGATTGTCCCGAGCGGGAATCTTACCCGCGACCTCTTGATCGGCAGTCCGTTACCAGAACCACTACACCACGAGGCCCGTCAAAGAAGTCGTCACTATCTAGAAGTGACAAGTAAATCCATTCAATAGAAGCTGCTACATTGTTACGTATAATAAATTGTTTTGGTTTATTTAGAATTAAAAGTAACTATTATCTACATATTAACGATGGGTGATGAATTGGAGGTGTTTGAATTTTCGGAGAGCGACGATGATGAACAAAACACTAGTCGAATGCGAAATAAGTTAAATATAAAAAATAATATTAATATAATAATATTATTAAAATAATTATTCATTACAATAATATCGCCATGTGTATTAAAGTTACTTTCATGCGAATCATCAAACAAAAATATTTTTTTTAAAAACTTAAATGTCCGTTCTATGATAATGGAAAACTAAGCCTATGTTCCCGCTATATCAGGGCCCTGAGTCGGGTATTTCAACGGTGTCACAACTGTACCATTATTGTACCATTATGGTGCAATAGTAAAGATTTTGGTAGTCTACTATTATTGTGTCGTCATAACGACTTCATCATTGTCTTACAATTGTCAAAGTGACATAAATTGCTAGTCTCGTACACAACTGCTTCACAATTGCAATTCAATGACTGAAATGTTTCGGTAGTCTGCTATTTTGAATTTGACAGTAATATTTTTAAATTGTCCTGTGTCGACAGATTGCCATAAATAAAAAATAGATAGATAGAAATATTAGAAATTGTTCTTTGTAATTTATTGCAATTTACTAATCTCCTAAACTTCACATTGCTTTTTATACTAATAAATAGTATGTACAAATATATTTAAACGAAGTCTAGCATGATTAAATGTTTAAATTTATTAGTAGTTTTTCGAAAATCACGTCAACTAACGCATTTTTTAAAAACGGCAACACATACATACCATTCTAACACAATCCATAGATAAAAGAGACCGAAAATTCAATGCATAGATAAAAGAGATCGACAATTCTATTACCATTGAACGACCGTTATGACGGCATATAGCAGACTACGGATATTTGACTTCAATTGCAACGGTATCGTGCCGGTATTGTGCCGGTATGACAATTGTTCCAAAATAGTGGACTTGAGCACCAGCTGACAGTTCAAGCGACGGGTGTCGTTCTAAAACTAAATCCCAAAACAGATGAATTATATAAAATAATAAAATCTAAATATAAAAATAGATAATAGTATTACCGTTCTTTTCTTTTATATAATGGTCTAAGTAACTTGTGTTTAGCAAATATATTACATTTTGTATTATATTGAATACAAAAAAAAAATTGTAAAATATAACCGTAACTAGCCGATAAACATAATAATTAAGTTTCCGAACGACTCTATCAAAAAGCTTTACTCGGCCATAGACACTTAATCCATTCAAAAGTCGGCTAGTTTTATGTATGTCATAATACGAAATAAAAGCCAGGCCGTTTGCCGCCGTCAACAGAATCGCCTGGAACTTGCATGATATTTTGAAAGCTCATAATACGCCTGCAGGGCGGCCCTGCCTTGGAACAAATCTATGTTCCCGAGTTGTTACTCCAACGTTTGCCGGGACAGCTAGTTAAATTTAAATTTTGGTATTATAAGAGTTCCGCATCTAAAGAAATCAAGGGATTTTCTTTTGCGTTTAGTTTCAGTTTGAGAAAATAAAAACAAATGTAAAAAAAAATTCCGTATATTTTTCAATGTATAATAATTAGCAGGTGCTCAAGTCTACTATTTTGGAACAATTGTCATACCGGCACGATACCGTTGCAATTGAAGTCAAATATCCGTAGTCTGCTATATGCGTTCATAACGGTCGTTCAATGGTAATAGAATTGTCGGTCTCTTTTATCTATGCATTGAATTTTCGGTCTCTTTTATCTATGAATTGTGTTAGAATGGTATGTATGTGTTGCCGTTTTTAAAAAATGCGTTAGTCGAAGTGATTTTCGAAAAACTACTAATAAATTTAAACATTTAATCATGCTAGACTTCGTTTAGATATATTTGTACATACTATTTATTAGTATAAAAAGCAATGTGAAGTTTAGGAGATTAGTAAATTGCAATAAATTACAAAGAATAATTTCTAATATTTCTATCTATCTATTTTTTATTTATGGCAATCTGTCGACACAGGACAATTTCAAAATATTACTGTCAAATTAAAAATAGCAGACTACCGAAACATTTCAGTCATTGAATTGCAATTGTGAAGCAGTTGTGTACGAGACTAGCAATTTATGTCACTTTGACAATTGTAAGTCAATGATGAAGTCGTTATGACGACACAATATTAATAGACTACCAAAAACTTTACAATTGCACCATAATGGTACAATAATGGTACAGTTGTGACACCGTTGAAATACCCGACTCAGGGCCCTGATGTATGATGTATATATACATATATGTTGAGTCTATGGCTACGTCACTCAATCGGCTTCAAAGAGTGTAATAATATACCTACTTGCTCGGCTTGATAATTGTGATGATAAATATATTATTATAAAGAATATAGTAACTCGTCTCAGTGCACGATTCCATTTTCTACTTGGCTGGTTTTTATAAATTTTTACGGATCCCTTAAAATTAATTAATCTATCACTAGATTCATTATACCTAGCAACTGTTTACGTAATAATTTATGTAATAAATCTATTGCGAGTTAGAACACTTAATTTTCATGAATAGGCAAATGTTTTGCTAATTAAATGAAATAAATCCAATTCTCGTGTGACGGTGTTACTTAGTTAATTAAACTTCTTCGAATCGGCTCCACCAAGTTATATACTTCTACGGTCTTATTCATAATGATTTATCGGAGGTTTAAACGGAGATTTTATCGGAGAGATAAATGTTTTAGCGTAAAAAGACTATTAAGAGTAACAAGTTTTGACAATTTTCGCGAACCTATTTTAGCGAACATTTAAACCTCTGATAAGTCATTATGAATAAGACCACTAGTCTCTAGGTCACAAGAATAGGTGGAATTTATTAATTTTGTAATTGACATGCTATGCTTTTAATCAATAAACTAAATTATGGTGGAAAAGGTGATTAGTCCCGCTTGCGGTAAACACTCTTTCCACCATAATTTGGTTTATTATAAAGAATAGGTGTTCCAGAGTAACTACGCAAGAGAAAATGCAGGGCACAGCTTCTTCCGGTCTTGGTAATGATGGGTACGGGCCGCCACCACTTTGGGAGGCCATTTGGTGCGGTGCTGATCAGGCGGGTTGCCATAGGGTTTTGAGTTTTCCGTGTCTCACAGTTTATATTAACTTTATGAAGATTCACTTTCGGAACAGACATCTAGCTTCTGACGTTTTAAAAGAGCTTGTTAAACATACTTATTTAAAATATAAAAAAACCTGTCAAGAGCAAGGTAAACTTGCACACTCAGGGTTCCGTACCTACTAGACCGTAAAACATAAAAAATTAAATGTGGTGTCGTGGGAGACCAGGTAGGAATGAAGTTCTTTCGGCTAATGTAGAATCGACACAATTTGCAAAAAAAGAAAGAAAGAGAAAGGTATTATACACTACTCGCTTGAGTATACGACTGTCGCACCTGCGCACGTCTAATTTAACGGTTTTATTCCACGGACGTTTTTCCACGGCCTTTTTTCCACGGTATTTTTCTTACGGTTTTACTATCACATTTTTTTCAGTTCGGTCGCGCAGCAAAATCCCTATCTCCTCCTGAGGAGGAAATGGGGTGGTGACACACACCGGTCGTGCTAGTATTTACTTACATCATCTATCCAGTTATTATGAGAATTGCCCATATGTGTAGGTATTTCCCCGTATAAATCAATATGATGATTATCAATTATTGGTCTACTATCTTTATCTATATTAATATTACTAATAATATTATAAAGCTGAAGAGTTTGTTTGTTTGTTTATTTAAACGCGCAAATCTCAGGAACCACAGGTCCGATTTGAAAAACTCTTTCAGTATTGTATAGTCCATTTAACAAGGACATCACATCACTCTGCGACTAATAGGAGAGAAGCAGTAGTGAAAAATGTTACAAAACCGGGAAAATTTTTGGGAACGAAGCTCCTTACGGCAGGCTTGGAGGAGATAGGGATTTTGCTGCGCGACTGAACTGAAAAAAATGTGATAGTAAAACCGTAAGAAAAATACCGTGGAAAAAGGGCCGTGGAAAAAAGTCCGTGGAATAAAACCGCGCGACAGTCGTATACACAAGCGAGTAGTGTATAATACCTTTCTCTTTCTTTCTTTTTTGCAAATTGTGTCGATTCTACATTAGTCGAAGGAACTTCGTTCCTACCTGGTGTCGCACGACACCACATTTAATTTTCTTGATTTAAAAATGCTGCGAGTACGTGTTTTACAGTCGACTAATCACTTAGAACAAGCATTTAACACTCACAATGTTGACTAAACAAAATACAAACAACTAATACAAATAGCTCACACATATAATTTGTGATATAGAGAAAGAGTTAGACAGGACCTACTGAATCTAATATACAAAATTCTCGTGTCACAATGTTTGTTCCCATACTCCTCCGAAACGGCTTGAGCGATTCTTATGAAATTTTATAAGCTGACCCGGGAAACGTTGTTTTGCCATATAAATGTCAGGGGTGGTCCACCCTTAACATTTAGGGGCATGAAAAATAGATATTGTCCGATTCTCAGACCTAACGGATATGTACACAAAATTTCACGAAAATCGGTCGTCCCATTTCGGAGGAGTATAATTACAAACACCGTGACAGGAGAATTTTATATATTAGATTCAGTAGGTTTGAGAATCGGCTACTATCTATTTTTCATACCCCTAAATCAGGGGCGTAGCGTGCCTTGGTGGGGCCCCGTATAAAAATTTATTTGGGGGCCCATATGAAAGGTAAAAAAAATTTGGGAGTATTTATTAATTTTTCACTACGCACGTCGGCGGCCTCTGTAGCCTGGGGGGCCCGTATAATTGATACGGCGGTAGCTACACCCCTGCCCTAAATGATAAGAGTAGTCCACCCCTAACATTTCTATGGCAAAACAACGTTTGCCGGGTCAGCTAGTTATTATAAAACAAAGTCGATATTTTTTTATGCATGTACCTATATGAGCTTATATCTTCAAAACTACGAAACGGATTTCAAATGCAGTTTTTTTAATAGAAAGAGTGGTTTAAGAGGATGGCTTTTTTGTATAATTTGTTAAGGTTTAATTTTTTAATTTTACGCATGCGAATTTGCGGGTAACAGCTAGTTATATTGATAAATCTCAGCGATGGATTCTAGATTAGTATGATAAGGAGTAATTAGCATCTGTATTTAAACCTCGAAATTACTCATAATATGTTCATTACGGTAATTGGTTTAAAAGTAACACGTAAAAACTACGCTCCACAATCTTACTAAAGATTATAGTGTATAAAGTGCTCCATAACATCTAATGAAGGTAACATTTTGATAATATACTTTATTTTATTTCATCTATACTAATATTAAAAAGCTGAAGAGTTTGTTTGTTTGTTTGAGCTATCTCAGGAACCATAGGGCCCATTTTAAAAATTTTTTCAATCATGGATAGTACGTTTATTGAGGAAGACTATAGGATATCTAACATCACGCTGCGACTAATAGGGGCAAAGTATCAGTAAGAGATGATAAGAGATGCAAAATTTTTCTAAATGTTTCGTGTACGATATCGCGGGCAACAGCTGGTGGTTGTTACAGCACTCTGAATAGGAAATGTGATTCTGACATTGTATTCATAATCGGTTACTTTTCAGTATGTCCGGTGGTGACAGATTTATGGTCTTATTCATAATGACTTATCGGAAGTTTAAACGGAGATTTTATCGGAGAGATAATAAACGTTTTAGCGTAAAAACACTATTTATTTATTTATTTATTTATTACACATAATTTATGAATACTTAACAAGTTTTGACAATTTTCGCAAACCAATTATAGCGAACTTTTAAACCTCCAATAAGTAATTATGAATAAGACCATAAGATTACAAGTGTCACCATCCCTTTTCCTTCCTAAGGTGCTGTACTCACTCACAAGACCGTATTTACTCCCAAAGTGAAGGAGTTCCTTGTCCAACGGTGGACGCTAATGGGTTGGGAGAGAGAGAGTGAGTGAAAGTTGAGCGAGTTTAATCGGTAATTCAATTTCAGATTATGTATAAACTAATAGCAACATTGGCTATCATAGCCACATCATTGGCTCATTTTACGAATGCCTGTGAAACTGGTGTGTTATTACCACATGAGATAGACTGCACCAAACTATATGTGTGCATGAATGGAATGAAGATTGAGTTGCAGTGTGTACCAGGCACTTCGTTTGATGGTGCTTTGCAGGTATGAAACTAAAAAGTTTATGTACGGGTATGTTTGTTTTTAACCGACTTCAATAAAAGTAGGAGGTTCTCAATTCGCCTGTATGTTTTTTTTCATGTTTTACAAACATAAAAAAATAACATACGAGGTATAAAACATATGAGGTAACCCTCATAACTTTTAACTGGGCGAAGCGATTTTAATCTTTCTTTAATTATTTGAATTCTGGTGGTTCCCGTGTGGTCTCATTTGCACCAGATCAAGATCTGGCCGTTATCTCCTGAGAAATCAAGGAAAACCCTTAAATTTCTAAGGCTAATGAAGTCGGTAGAACTTTTTTTTAAATACTCAATTATTTGTATATAATATTTATTGTAGGTAAACACTAATGGTCTTATTCATAATAACTTATCGGAGGTTTAAAAGTTTGCTAAAATTGGTTCGCGAAAATAGTAAAAACTTGTTATTCATAAGTCTTTTTACGTTAAAACGTTTATTATCTCTCCGACAAAATCTCCGTTTAAACCTCCTATAAGTCATTATGAATAAGACCTTAAGGGTTTTGACATTTATTTCTATTTTCGACATTTTAGTGTAATAAAACCGGTCAAGTACAAGATGGGCTCGTACATCGGTTTCGTACCTTTTTTATTGCTAACATAATATATTCAATATACCGGCACAGGTCATACGCAGACTGAAATCTTCAGTTCTCTAGCTATTACCGTTATAGAGATATTTCTTGGCTGCCTGGTGATAGACGGATGGACGGACAGACAGTGTACTGTGTGTATATTTTCGTACAAAGCCCTGAACCCAAATCATCATTGTCATAAATCAAGTCCTTAATTCATGTAAATTCGCTCGTTGCAGACATTTATTTGTAGGTATAAAACTGCACAAATGCATTTAGAAATAACTACAAATAAGAAACATGTCAATAATAATTTGCTTGGTTCAAAAACTAAAAAACACGCTTGAAAATACTAAATATTTTTTTAAGATAAGGCATTGTCATCAGTCCATAATATGTGTGCAAAATTTGAGATCATACCGACTACTGCAAGTGGGTTAAAATCATTTTAAAACATTCAAAATAGATTAATACATTGATAGATACCTATCGAACTTATTTAAGCGTGTTAAAAATAATAATATAATTCTTTTTCTTCAGACATGTGTACCAATGACAGGAGCTGGTTGTGCACGTAATTTGTCAGAAGATACTAAACTGGAAGTTAACAGAGTTGGTGGCCAAGTATCTGATTTATGCCCTGAGGGTTTCTTAGGCATTGTACCAAATCCAAACTCATGTGACTCGTACTACATGTGTGTGAGAGGAATCGCAATATTGTTACATTGCCCTCAAGACACAGAATATGACCCTGTAGCATATGTGAGCAGAATTCTTGTTTTAAGTCACAGATTTTATAATATTTTCTAACACTTGCACGACTCCTTTGTTTAAATAAAACTACTTTCACAGATTTTAGTTGTAATAAAAGAAGCATATCGCGAATATCCAAGATTGTATTCGACGCATGCATTATAGCGAAATTTTTTTCATTATAATAATGAATAAATAATAATGAATATTCATGGACATTTCACACAACGTCCTCTGGTCCCAAGCTAAGCTTATATGCTTGTGTTATGGGTACCAGAATACGGATATAATACATAAACTACTTTTCTTTTGTAAATACATACATATAATACATAGTAAACACCCAGACGCAGTACAAACATTTGTATGACATTTATGGATATCACACAAATGATTGTCCCAACCGGGAATCGAACCCGAGACCTCGTGATCGGCAGTCCATTACATAAACCACTCCACCACGAAGCCCGTCGTATTATTTATAAACACTTCACACAACGTACTCTGGTCTCAAGCTAAGCTTATATTAATATGCTTGTGTTATGGGTACCAGAATAAGCATAGAATACATATACTACTTATGCAAATATATACTTATAATACATAGAAAATACTCAGACGCAGTAAAAACATTTGTAAGACAATTGTAAATATCACACAAAATATGATTGTCCCGAGCGGGACTCGAACCCGACGCCTCGCTAACGGCAGTCCGTTACATGAATCACTGGACCACGAGGCCCGTCGTTTGGGAGATTTGGAGAAACCCACGTGGAGCCGTAGACTACAGTGTGCTGATAGCTTTTGTGTAACTTGCAATGTATGTGAGTTTTGGCAAAACCTGAATTTTGTAGCTGGTTTAAACCGATGTGTACACTTTTGATTAGGTTGATAATAAAAACGCACGGTTAACTTTATGACGTCATTCTAAATTTTGATTTCAACATTGCCGCGTATCCAAAATGGCGGAGAAATATTGCGAACTTTTAATGTTTTTCTACAATGAAGGTCTTAAAAGAAATAGCTTGTTAAAATGCTTGATATAGGTAAAAACCGCACCAAGATCCAATGAGTAATTTTTGGAATTAATCGCGATCGGAAACGCAGACACGAGTGCTGGCTTTGTTTTATAATATACCTAGTCATGATTCACAGGATCTACTACTACGACGACTAATAATGCTCCATTTTCCCAGATGTGCGTTCCAACCTCTGAAAGCACTTGTACTGTTAAATTTTCCGGAGTAGAACTATCTAGAGTTGGTAACCAAGCCTCTGACGTATGCCCTGATGGATTATTTGGTAACGTCGCCGATCCAAGCTCTTGTACTTCCTTCTATATGTGTGTAGGAGGCTTCCCAATCATGTTGTATTGTACTCAGAACACTGAATATAACCCTGTTGCAAAGGTAAGAATTTAATAAAGCTGATAAATTTGTGAAAGTAACCTTATAATAACCAACTTTTAAGTACGCCATTGCTACCAATTCTACGCGCACAACTATACTAAATTAAACTAAAAAAAATATTTGCATATATTTGTCGATAACACAATTCGTCAAAGTTAACTGATCTTTAAAACTATTTATTATAGACCTAAAGATTTTAATCAATATACATCTGCACAACAAAAGCCAAATAATCAAAATACAGCAACAGTTGTTTTCCTTTTTTAGTTAAGTTATGCACGTGGAATTGGCACCACTGTTAACTATAGGTATTCTCCTCCATATTGTCATTTTACAAAAATTTCATTTGCAATATCGCGCTGACCTCGTATCGCAATATTAACTTTATGTTTCCATCTCTCGAACATGATATCTACTTCTTTCTTTTTTTAAAATAAACCCACAGCACAGCACAGGTTGAGCATCCCATCCAAAGTAGAGGAAGCCCGCGCCCAGCAGTGGGACGTCAATGGGCTGGAGAGAGTTAAAAAAACAATATCTGTATTCTAGGACCCATATGCAGTACCTAATACTTGATAAGCTTAGCAAGGGACTTTCTTTTTAGGATGGATATATTCTTTCATTTATTTTATTTATTTTTCAGGCATGCGTTACAATCTCTGAAGGTGGTTGTACACTTGGCTCTTCAGATAAAACCGAGGTGGAATTATCCGTCGGCCGTGTCTCTGATTTATGTCCAAATGGAGCTTTCGGCAATGTAGCCAATCCTGATTCTTGCACCAGCTTCTACTTCTGCGCTGGAGGAGTCCCAGTACTGTTGCAGTGTGGACCAAACACTGAATATAACCCTGAATTAAAGGTAAGGATATAAACGGGTTCAGTACTATTTAGACTCACATTTAAAGGGTTACCTACCGTAATCTAAGTTATTATCATCGATAAATGATATTATCAAATAAAGGGACAAGGGCAAGATAATGATGAACAAATTGAATAAACAACTTGACGAGCTTCGTGGTTGAGTGGTTCATGTAACATTCCCGCTCGGAACAATTATTTGTGTGATATTTATAATTTGTCGTACAAATGTTTGTACCGCGTCTGGGTGTTTCTATGTATTATAAGTATGTATTTACAAAAAAATAAAAGTAAAAAAAAGTATATAAGTAGTATATCCGTATCTGGTACCCATAACACAAGCATATAAGCTTATCTTGGGACCAGAGTGTGAAATGTGAAGAAAAAAATATATTATTAGAAAACTGGTGTTTCACATGGCTACATTATCATATTGTTTAGCTCTGCCTTATCACTAAACAACCCTTACTAGTCTTTTAATTTTAAAGTCTAGCTTATAAAAATCTCATCTCTTTTTTCCAGGCGTGTGTATACTTAAGTCCAGGAGGCTGCACAGCTAACCAACAACAAGGATAACTTCTGTATTGGTAATCTGATTTTATTATGCATTTGACTATAATATTTTTAGAAGTTTTATTTTAAATCTTGCAAGCTAACGATTTTCTTAGCTCAATATCGTACCATTATTGGGCACGGTTTAAGAATACAAGTGTCGCCCCATATCCTTCCCAGGGTGCTGTAAAAGCCAGCTTGGGATATTACACAGATGACAAGAGCTAGCCTAAGTGACAATATAAGCAGTTAACCTCTACTGAGAGAGATAGCCCGTGTGGTGACGGATTAAGAATACAAGTGTCACCATCCCATTTCCTCCCCAGGGTGCTTGCTGTAAAAGCCAGCTGAGGGATGTTGTACACAGATAACATCCTCTGTGAGAGATGGAAAACTCGAAAATAAACCCTGTGCCAACACGTCTGGCCAGCGCGGCACAGTAGACCATAATCCCTCCCAAAGTGTAGGACGCCCGTGCCCAACAGTGGGACGTTAACGGACTGGAGGAGGAGGAGGAGACAGATAGAAAACTCGAAAATAATCCCTCTTCGATCCAATCTTCCACGAATCATTTCTAAGCGAATATTATAAAGCTGAAGAGTTTGTATGTTTGTTTGAACACGCAAATCTCAAGAACAGCGAGTCCGATTTGAAATTTTTTTCAGTGTTGGATAGTACATTTATCTAGGATGTCTGTAGGATATATACTCGTAACATCACGCTGCGACCAATAAAAGCGAAGTATCAGTGCACATTGTTGCAAAATTTTTTTAGTTTTTTATTTAAATTCCACTGATACGAAGTCGCGGTCAACAGGTGTGGTTTAAATAAAATTACTTTGCAGTCACCATGGTGACGGACTGCAAAGAAATATCTGCGTTAAAATCCGTAAAAAGTGGTTTTATGCTAATTCATTTATTTACAGACTCCCATCAACATGTGCTGGTTTTTGAAGATTATTACTAATGAAATAATAATACAATAAATTTTTCACGTTTATTTGTGTTTTTATTTATATTTTATACTGTATACCATACATACATACCGCAATTTTATGTCGGAGGTACGCAGAGACTATGTAGTGATATCTGCTACGACCTAAATTAGGTATTTTTTTATATAGCAAGTAATATTAATAGAAGCTTAAATTTGGATCCGAGAATAACTACTATTTGTAGTGACTTCGGTGTTTGCTATCTAACGAACTACAGGCGCTTTCAGCATAGTAAGATTTCGCATAGGTTTAGGTCATATTGATGCTAATTCTACGTGCAGAACTAAGCATAACTAAAAAATGAAAACAACTACTGGCATATTACGGCTTATTTGTTATGCATATTTAAATTAATTAAAATCTCTAGTCTATAATAAATAGTTTTTAAACTATGAAAGTTCAGTTAACATTGCCGAATTGTGCTATCGATTCTATCAAAATTAATTTTTAAGTTTAGTTTAGTTGTGCGCGTAGAATTGGCACCAATATGACCTAAAATTCGAATGCCCATGAAGTACGATTTAGCCAGGCTAAACTGCTAAAGTTTAGTTATGTGTCTTTATGATTGTTGAACGCCAACACATCCTTATCGTTACTAATTTATAAATGTGAAAATCGAGTTGATGACACTATGGAAATTTTGACGAGCTTAAGTGTTGTTAATGTGTCGAAAGAAACAAAAGCGCGATTTAAAAAAACGGGACATCGCCATCTATCGATTGTCATAGTAAACTTCTGTTTGTTAAGGTCTAAATTTCACGCGTACGAAGTCACAGGCAGCAGCTATATAGTTATCTATGGATAGAAGCGTATCTACTTAACTCTACATAATTACACACTTTTTAATCGACTTCAAAAAAGGAGGAGATTCTCAATTCGTCTGTATTTAATTTAAATTTTTTATGCCGGTTACCTCATAACTTTTAATTGGGCGAAGCGATTTTAATGATTTTTTTTATATGGAAGCCGGTGGTTCCCCTGTGGTTCACACGGGAACCACCGGCTTTCATATTTCCTTGGCATCAAGTCAGGATCTGATGGTAAATCGAATTAATTAATTATTTAATTTATTTTATTTTTTATTGTACACATAAAAACATACAGAGTAGGTAGGTACTTAAAAATAAAAGGCACGTACATAGGCGAGCACAAATATAAATTTTATTCCAGCATATCTATCTCCTGATAAATCGAGGAAAACCTTCAAATTTCAAAGGCACATGAAAAAGATTGAACTTTTTTCAAAAATACTTAATTATTTTTTGTCAAACCCGATCTCGTTGCATGAACGTGGGTCTCTCTCTCTCCAGCCCATTTACGTCCCACTGTTGGGCACGGGCCTCCCCCACTTTGGAGGGACCGTGGTCCACTGGGCCGCGCTGACCGGGCGTGTTTGCACAGGGTTTATTTTCGAGTTTTCCGTCTCTCAGAGAGAATGTTATTTGTGTGTAATATCCCTTGGCTGACTTTTACCACACGCTCAAACACACACAAATAAATCAGCGCCATCTAGCGGACAGGACGGTAATATAAAAATATGCCGATTTGTGAGCGGCGCATCTATCTCTATATTATTATATGTACTAGCAGTGCCCGCGACTTCGTACGCGTACAATTTAGAAACGAAAAATGAAATGAACTAACAATAACGCCATTTTACAGCTAATTAATAAATCGTCCGTTTGGTTTTCTTTTTTTGCACAATTCTAAAGAAGTAATACACATGGCCCCAATGTCATTTTAGTTAATTTAGTTTTACATTTTTAGGACTTCGTACAAACCCTTATAGTCTCACTACAGTGTCCGTCTGTCTGTCTATCCGCCCGTTAAACTTTGTTTTACTCGGCAACGGCTGAAGGTATCAATTTGAAAATTATACCAAATGTAAATATATGCGGTCCCTTGCTGCAAAAGATATAATTAATAATTTAGATCTACGCATTCAGAAGATATAACCGCCTATAAAAACCAACTCAGCACCGATACGTCGGGATTTAAGTAGCGTAACAACCATACGCCGAAGCCGACGCCAACGTCGAAGCCGACGCCTATAAAAACCAACTCAGCACCGATACGTCGGGATTTGAGCAGCATAACGACCATACGCCGACATCGATGCCGACGCCGAAGTCGACGCCGACGCCTATAAAAACCAACTCAACACCGATACGTCGGGATTTGAGCAGCGTAACGACCATACGCCGACGCCGACGCCGACGCCAATGCCGATGCTGATGCCGACGCCGACGCCTATAGACACCCACTCAGCACCGATACGTACGTCGGGATTTGAGCAGCGTAACGACCGTACGCCGACGCCGACGCCGACGCCTATAAAACCAACTCAGCACTGATACGTCGGGATTTGAGCAGCGTAACGACCAAACGCCGATGCCGACGCCTATAAACACCCACTCAGCACCGATACGTACGTCGGGATTTGAGCAGCGTAACGACCATACGCCGACGCCGACGCCGACGCCGATAAACACCCACTCAGCACCGATACGTACGTCGGGATTTGAGCAGCGTAACGACCACACGCCGACGCCGATGCCGACGCCGACGCCTATAAAAACCAACTCGGCACCGATACGTCGGGATTTGGGCAGCGTAACGACCATACGCCGACGTCGACGCCGACGCCTATAAAGACCAACTCAACACCGATACGTCGGTATTAAGCAGCGTAACGACCTGTAAGCTATATTATTGGAAAGTTTCATGAAGATTCATCCAGCAGTCTTTACGTGAAAGAACCACAAACATCCTTACATTCATACATCCAACATTAACCAAACATCAAAACATTGGAGTATGGATAGAAGACCGAGGAAACGTTCGCGTTGCTCAGCCAACAGTTTAAGTATTTTATTTTGCCGCACGTAATTCTTTTTTCGTCATATCTCCTAAGATATTCATTTAAATTTTATGCTGTAAAAAGCAGTTTTAATCTATATTAAATGCGTAAGCTAACTAAGGTATTTTATTTGATAAAAAATGTTACCAAATACACATAAGTAGCTTTTCAAAACACCCTGTTGAATTTGATAATTTCTTTGACGTTCTTATGGGTACAGCAGGTTATCCTTAAAAGATAGACATATGGCCTCGCGGACTTTTTTAAAGATAGGTATATATAGGTAACAAACAATTTCTCCATACATTACTTTGTTGTAACTCATATGGATAAGGCAGCGTTTTCATTTAAAGCTCGCGCGCTTGACTATTTTCCCCGTTTCTTGCAACATTTTACACTGATGCTTCGCTTCTATTCGTTGCAGCGTGATGTTATATAGCCTATAGCCTTCCTCAATAAATGTACTATCCAACACTGAAAGAATTTTTCAAATCGGACCAGCGGTTCCTGAGATTACCGCGTTTAAACAAACAAACAAACTCTTTCGCTTTATAATATTATTTTATATTTTATAATTTTATATTTTATTATTATTAGTATAGATTATCTATATGGAAATAGGGAGTTATGAGTATCGATTCTAGGAATATAGAATTCATAATCTCTTAATTCGTGAATACCATAGATGACAGCTTAGAGCTGTATGGAATCGCGTCTAAAGAAGGAGAAGCAGAATTTAGAACGAACTAAGAAACAAAAAGTGCTATACTACTTCACTGTGAAACTATAACATCGCGATTCAGGTTTGTATGTTTCAAACCTTTTTACGCCACCTAGTTTTGAACATCCTAAGTTATTTAATACAATGTACCTCCACTAGATGTCGCTATTTATCAAAAATATTACTTTCAAGACAGATAGATAATGCAGTTTAAATAACATCTTTATGTCGGGGTTTTAAAATATCTTAAAGAGAAGGGATAATTACATTTTAATACGAGGACTTAACAATTATATTTGTTTCAAACTATTTCTTATAATTAGTGATTAAATTAATCCGTAGAATTACACAGTTATTACTGAAGATTAATAATTAGATTGCGTACCAGATAACGTTGTGTTTCTTTTGATAGTAAGTTTTCTAATTGTCACAACAATAAAGCAATTTTTTTTTATTTTAATTTAGTAGTTAATATCCGTTTTATACTCGCGAGTTTATATATATAATACTTAATAAAAATATTTTTACTATTTACAAAAAAAAAAACAAACGCTTTGATAAATGATTTCGATTTTAAATGAAAAGTTTACGGATATTTTATGGTTATAGGTTATATATGCTATATAGTACATGCCTTTAAAATAAGTTTATTATAAGTATTTCTGCTATGTGTACCAGATTACAGTTACGTTTTCTATTTAATACAAAAATAAATATACTAATTATTTTATATGTATTTTTTAAAATATAGGGTTAATTCGGTACATTAATAATCTGACATTTTGTCCATTTATTATGAACGGATGACAATGCGATATAATTATGTACTTACTTTTAAATACTTTTCTCTTACTTCATTTTTGAGAAAGAAATTACTATTAGAAGCGTTTTGTATTTTTTTTTAATAGATTTAATTTTTAATAGTTTTTTTTTTGTAATATTCATGGAAATTTCACACAACATCTTCCTATGCTTGTGTCATGGATACCAGACAATACCAGTAGATGGAAAAACTACTTTTCTTTACATAAAATACATAGAAAACACACAGACGCAGTACAAACATTTGTCTGACAATTTTATTATAAATATCACACAAATGATTATCCCGTACGGGAACCCGCGACCTCGTGAATAGCAGTCCGCAATAACATGAACCACTAGATCAAGAGGCCTGTCAATGTCAATTTCAATGTCAATTTTGTTTATATCGCTGTTTTTGGTTGTAAATAATAATTGCAAAACGGAAAAATCTCTACATGTAATTTAACTTTAATGTGTCTTGATGTTCGATTCTATTCTTTATTTGATAAATTACTCGTATGTATGTACTAGCAGTTGCCCGCTACACCGTACGCTTAGAATTTTGAAAATTTTCCCCGTTCTTGCAACATTTTTCACTACTGCCTCGCTGCTATTGGTCGCAGCGTGATGTTATATAGCCTAAAGCCTTCCCCTATAAATGGACTAACCAACAAAAAAATAATTTTTCAAATCGGACCATTAGTTCCTGAGATTAACGCGTTTAAACAAACAAACAAACTTCCGCTTTATAATATTAGTATAGATATGACCAAAATCTTTCTTATACTGCTTAATAAACTAAAACTCCTTTCATATTATCGAAGTCAATTAATCAATTAAGTATTTTACGACTACTTGGTATTACTATCTGTAATTTACGACTCAGTTTTTCCACATATAATCACTGTCAATACGTCTTTTTAATTTAAAATAAAATATTATTAAGATGGCATAATCTTTATTAATACTTTTTTACATGCCTCGATAAAATACATACGTACCTACGAGTATATTATGTATAGTTACCGTAACCAATGGTAAATCGGGCCCTTATTACTTAGATTTCACTGTCCATCTGTCTGTTACCAAGCTGTATCTTTGGTGATAATTAGAGACCTGAAAACAGTATATGTATATCAGTTGATGCTTTAAAAAGAAATTATCTTCATCGTCATTCTCCTGCCCTCATCCCATTATTTGCGGCCAGAAATACAACGAATATATTATGGAAATAGCGGCACGGTATCCTTCGTGTGCGTAACCAACTCGTACTGGACAGGTTTCATTACTTTACAATTATAATAATAATTAACGCTAGTTGCTCTTACGAAGCTTTTGTAATAAATAAAATAGCCTCTTCAATCATTTACGCGGTATTTGCCTAAGGACCATAGGAGGCATGGCCCTGGGTGGCCAGCCTGCGAGTGGCGGCCCAAGCGTTTACGTTTAATATTTTGTTCTTTCTGCAATACTTGATAACAGGGGTTCCCAAACTTATTTTGTCTGCACACACTTTCAAAATTAATTATTTTTTTAGCACCCCCAATTTTTCAGCCACTTTGTAACCACTGAATTTGAACCAGCCCATATATTTTCTGAGCCTCTTAACGCCTTTATTCCTGCGGTGTCCACAAGGAGTCGTTATCGCTTTCTTTGGTAAATGCTACTTTACAGAGATGGCAAATGAAACGGGCCCGAGGCACCGAATGATTTAGTCCCGGGCAACTTTCAAAATACGCCCCGGCCTTCAAAAGCTTACAATGTTCATAAATCCGCGAAACGATACTGTAGAATGTTCGCTAGTTCTTAAAATTGTAATCAGGCTTTAAGTATTGTTTTTATTTAATGGATTCGCATTGTTTTTCATATACATATGTGTCCAAACTAGCAGATTTATTGTATTTTTTATTTTATTTAGGTATTTAAAAACTTTTAGCACAATATTGTATATTAGGCGGACTTATTAGTATAGATAAAGTCTCTAAAAGCTTGACTAGTAGATAATGCTTTTAGCATTAAGTAGATAGATATGGATTAGCATATATTATACTAGCTGTGCCCCGCGGTGTTACCCGCGGTAAAAAGGATATTAATAAGTTCATTTTCTATTCCATTGTCCATTGGAAAGTTTCATGAAAATCAATCCAGTAGTCTTTAGGTGAAGGCACAATAAACATCCTTACTTATCCAAACATTGGAGTATGGATAGAAGACCGAGGAAACGTTCGCGTTGCTCAGACAACAGTTTCAAGTATTTTACGTTAAAGCGCGTAATTCTTTTTTCGTCATATCTCCTAAGATATTCATTTAAATTGCATCTTGTAAAGAGCAGTTATAATCTATATTAATTGCGTAAGCTAACTAAGCTACTTAATTTGATGAAAAATATTACCATATACACATAAATAGCTTATGAAAACACCCTATTGAATTTGATAATTTTTTAGACATTATTATGGGTACAGCGGGTTTCCCTTAAAAGATAGACATATGCCCTCGCGGACTTTTATGAAGAACTATAGGTAACAAACAATTCCTCCATACATTAGTTTGTTGTACCTCACATAGATAAGGCAGCGTTTTCATTTATAGCTCGCACGCGTCCGAGTTTCTCGGCAAATTTAATCATATCTCATATTTAGCATAGATTAGCAGATATATTTGAATTAGGTGCATTACTTGCTTTACGTGATAATGAATACATTGTACAAAGGACGCTCTATAGTCTCCGCCTACACTCATGGTCTAAAAAGCTTGGTTTTATGATGATGATGATCCCATAAATTAGAAAATCTCAACAGAAATGTCATAATAATTGCCTATCAATGGAATATATTTTTATGATGTTTATTCATAGTGATATCTACGGGGAATACCCTAATAAATGTTTATTTTTACAAAGAAATTTCATTTATTACTAACAATAAACTGTTTATTGGTCAATAATGTTGTGAATTATAAACCAATATATATTTTATTTCCTTTTATCTCATGATACCTATATTAATATGATTCATATTCTTGGAAAGGTGATAGTTTAGATTTGATTCTTTAGATTTTTTTATGGAACTGAAGAACAGGATGAAGGTCATTTAAGCCAAAAGGTGATGAGTATGAATGTTGATAGCGGGAAAAAGAGAGGAAGACCAAAGAAAAGATGCATAGACTGTGTGAAAGACGATATGAAAGAAAAAGGAGTTGATAAGAGTATGACTATATGAATTGTATTAGGGCGATATAGTCGCAAAGTGACCAAGCCCTTTAAATAAAAAAAAAGAGTATGACGGCTGATAGGAGAGGCTGAAAGGAAAAAACGTACTGCACCGATACCAAGTTTGGGATAAGGGCAGGGAGAAGAGGAGGAGATTTTTAGGAGGGAACTGACCGTTGTCCGCAACTTCGTACGCGTAGAATTTAGAAACTAAACCTTAATAAATTATACACAAAAGCCATGCTCTTGAAAACTCTATGTATTAAAAAAACCGCATCAGAATCCGTTTCTGAAGATATATGCTCACATAGGGATATGCATACAAAAATAACGACTTTGTTTTAAAATGCCGCGTTGACCAGGCGTTAGCTCAGGCTAAATTTTCAAATTTTCCGAGTTGTCTGTGTTCCTTAGCTGGCTTTTACAGCGCCCTGAGAAAGAAATGTTGTGGTGACACTTGTGTTCTTAATCCGTTACCACACTGTCTGAAATTTCTTATATTGGATACTTATTAACATTTTCTCTGTATTTGCAATATTTTTGCACAATAAACACTTAGCTACATAGGTGGCGCCTCGTTTACAAATTCAAGGTTATCTACGTTATCTTTGTCTTAAGCTGCTTTTCATGATAATTAATAATGTATTTGTTTTAAGAATTCTAGGATGTATATCTAAACCCTAGCTTCAATCATAGAAAAAAAAAATCAAAACTTTCATGGCACCCACAATGCGGGGTCTTTCGCGCGCAAAAATGTCAGATTATTCATTTATCTGTGGTCGAAAATTTCGTCCACTGATTATTTTACATACATATCAATGTTTTATTGATTCGAGATTAATTAAAACACATGTTTATACATTGATACGAATATTATCAGATGTGTGTGATTAGTTATAGGGATAGTGTCAAAATATACGGAATAAAATAGTTTTTATACAATTAAAAACTAAAAGTTTTGTGTATTTGTGTGAATTTTGTGTATTGTGTGTGCTTATAAAGGTAAGACATTTGTTATATTTTTGTTTTTTTTTTAATAATTCCTGCAACTTCTATTACCTATAGACAAAAATGAATAAAAACTAACCGAATATTTTAAAAAAATACCACATCTAAATTTGGAAACAGAGGACGTCGCGTAAGTTGTCTCTAAATTTAAAAGAGAAAATAATTAGATAGTAATGTTTATAAAAACAATCATAAGATTCACTTGTATCTATGAACGTAACGGAATTTTTGAAAATGATTTACACCTTCTACATTCATGTCTATAATCAAAGAATATACTACTCTCTGTCTATTATTTAATACTCTGTGATATTACACATTAATCGAGGTCCGCTAACAATACATTATTTACGATCTAATCAGGAATTTTAGGATTAGCTGTTATATTTAAAAATGATAGTTATTTGAGTTTTTAAACTAGGCATAATACTTATTCTTTTAGTTTTCGATGAAGTCCTATTTTATTTTTGAACTATATTAGTCCGTGTTTTTAGGCTGAACTAGCTTGGAAACACTATTTGATCGATAAGTAGGTACCTACTGACTTATTTGTGTGTTTACTACCTAAGCTCATGCATTTCTCTAATACATTTATTGTAATTTATTAATATTTTGCAATTGACATGCTATGCTTTTACTTAATAAATTAAATTATGGTGGAAAAGGTGATTACCGCAAGCAGGACTTGAACCCACGACCTCGGAATACCGTTCCGTAGCTCTGCCAACTGAGCTTATTGCGGTCGTGCTTTCAGTAATCAAATTAGGCCACCATAATCGTCACGCAATTGAGTTTATATCGTATTTTTACGTACAACGCCATCTATCGAGAATGTTTTGCAACAATCTTGACCAGCATTAAGCAGACATTTATTGTGTTCGTAATCTAGTACTGCAAAGCTTAATTTGGGACCGAAAGACATTGTATGAATGTTCTAATATTTTTAATCTGATACGTAGAGAAATAATTATTTGCACATATTTTTACAATGGTACCAATTCTACGCACACAATTAAACTAAACTTAACTAAAAAATGAAAATTGATAGTATCGATAACACAATTTTTAACAGAACTTTCTTGTTATAAAAACTGTTTATAATAGAATAAAGATTTTATTTATAAAAATGAGCACAACGAAATAGCCAATTAATCAAAATACGCCATAGTTGTTTTCATTTTTAGTTAAGTTAAGTTGTGCACCTAGAATCGGTACCATTGTCTTGTTGTAGAACAGTTATAGCTGTGTAAAAATTTTTTTGTGCTTCTTCTCCTAAGAGGGACTTAGTATGTTGCTTGAGTCTGACCTTGATCTGGCAAGGGGTGGCTACATTATGTGGGGCTTAACATTGTGCGGAGAGGGCTCAACATGGCCTCTCTCTAGAACACTTGGGGAGAGTCCATCCGCCACTTTGGTTTCCTCTCTGGAAGAAACCCTGCGAACCAACCGTGGTATAATATAAATATATCATGCTAAAGACCAATATTACTAGTATCCGCGTAGATTAAACCAAATCTAATGGAATTTTTCGTAAACAGTAGATTAACAAAAATATTGCGGTTTTCCGTGTTTGATAAAAAAAGGGCATCTAAAAGTAAATAAAGCCAATCAAGTGCGTTACTCACTTATGTACGGGGGGTTCAGTATTTATTGGGCAAAAAAGGAAAAATTTACGTTCGTGCAAAATTCATTGACAAGCTAATGTCTGTGGTTTTACCCGCGTTTGCAGTTATTGGATCCCCCTTCACCCAATATACATACTATTGTGGGGGCAATCCGGTTTTGTGTACAAATGTAAACTCCAAAACATTTTGTTAAACACATTACCCTCTCTTGTATCGTAGTGAGATAATTATTCAAAGGGCAAGATTAATTTTTACGTAATCGTGATAAAGACTTATGATTAAGATTGTCCGAATAATTGGTTTTCTATTGATTTATTATGTAAGCATTAAATTACTTTAATAAAAAGCAATAATTGTAACGCAATTTGTAAAAAAATGTTTAAAAAGACATCGGTACTAATTCTACTAAACTGAACTAAACTAAAAATGAATTTTGATAGTGTTGATAACACAATTTAGTAATGTTAACTAAACTTTCTTGTTATAAAAACTGTTTATTATATAGACTTAAGATTTTAATTAAACAAAATATAATAATAAATGTGCACAACAGAATATCCAAACAATCAAAATACAGCAATAGTTAATAAATCAAATTATGGTGAAAAAAGCATAGCATGTCAAATGCAAAAATTTATAAATTAAGGATAAGGGCAAGTTAATGTTGCGTATGTGACCAAAATAGCTATAATGCTATAATCTTTGCGATTGATTGATCTGTAACACAGGTCTACCTATAACAGATACCAGTCTCTTACAAAATGAATATCTGGCAATTGATACTTTATGTTTTATTGGAACGAAGTTCCTTACGGCAGGCTAGGAGGATTTTGCTGCGCGACCGAACGGAAAAAAAACCGTAAGAAAAAGTGCGTGGAATAAAACCGTTAAATAAGACGTGCGCAGGCGCGACAGTCTTATACACAAGCGAGTAGTGTATAATATCTTTCTCTTTCTCCTTCTTTCTTTTCTGAGACTGATTAATAAGAATTACTTATAATAATAATAAACTTTTTTTGTAATTATTTCTATGTAATTTTATAAAATTGAGCACGATTTTTTTTTTGCAAATTGTGTCGATTCTACATTAGCCGAAGGAACTTCGTTCCTACCTGGTGTCCCACGACACCACATCTGGTTTTATTTGTAAACATTTGTGAGAGAAAATAAATAATTAAATAGAAAAAAATTGAATTGAATTGATTCCAGTTATTTAATCTCTACACAGTCACAGATGAGGATATAGTTAATGCACTTATTATCTGATAAAATCGATAATCGTCATGCATTTTCGGTAAATGTCTGATAATGATATTATTATTCTGTGATCTCATTACCAATGCCATTTCGATATAATCGAACATTCCTTTATGCTTAGCATTATTTATTACGTCTCTTAAATTCGCTTAGTTGAAAACCTAAAGAACACGCTTGAAAATACTGAATATTTTTTTAATCATTGCAAATGACATCGGTCCTTAAAATGTGTACAAAATCATCAGATCAATCTGGTTACTGCAAGTGGGTAAAAATTACTTTTAATGATTAATTAGCTGTTTAATTATATAAAAAACCATCCTCTTGAACCATTCTATTTATTAATAATAACGGCATAAAAATCTGTTGCGTAGTTTTGAAGATATAAGCTCCTATAGAGACATACATACAAAAATAACGATTTCTTTTTATAAAATGCATGAATAAAATTTAATAAAAATAAATAAAGATTCATAGACTTTTCACACAACGTCCTCTGGTCTCAAGCTAAGCCTAATAAGCTTGTGTTATGGGTACCAGAATACGGATATAATACATAAACTACTTTTCTTTTGTAAATATATATACTTACTAGCTGACCCGGCAAACGTTGTTTTGCCATAATAAAAAAAAAGTTTGAAAAATAGATGTTGGCCGATTCTCAGACCTACTGAATATGCATGTAAAATTTCATAAAAATCGGTCTAGCCGTTTCGGAGGAGTACGGTAACTAACACTGTGACACGTGAATTTTATATATTAGAAAGATAATACATACTACATAGTAAACACCCAGATGCAGGACAAACATTTCTATGACAATTATAAATATTTCACAGAATGATAGTCCCGAGCGGGAATCGAACCCGCGACCTCGTGAACGGCAGTCCGTTACCTGAACCACTAGACCACGAGGCCTGTCAATATTGTATAAAGATGGCACCGGTATGCCAAGCCGGAGCTAATACTGGTAGTTGTGCCGCCAGGCCACCGTCAGAGCGTCAGAGAGAGTCCGGAACGGGGAGCCTCTGGCGCTCCAAGAAAGACGAGTTGAGCGCTGCAGTTAGGTTTAGTCGGTATTTCGACGTTCGGTTACCTGGGTGTCGGTGAGTCCGACACTACCCACTCCTATCACGGCGGTGATGACCGCGCTGGCAGGAGTGGGTGTGCGTAAATGCATTCCCCTGCGAAAAAAAGAGCTGGAGCTAATAGCTAGTCATTTGTATAATTAACGTAACTAATAGACGTAAATGATAAGATAAAACATTACATCAATCAGTATTCTTCATTATTATGTTGGCAGCACATTCCCGCGTCATCGCCATGACAGTTATAATGTTGCTAGTGTTTATGTCGCTACTCCTCGTTTGGGAGACAGATATCTAATAAGGATAAATCTATACGAATACTAGCTGACCCGGCAAACGTTGTTTTGTTATACAAATGTCAGGGGAGGGGTATGAAAAATAGATAGCAGCCGATTCTCAGACCTACTGAATGTGCATATAAATTTAATAAGAATCGGTCAAGACGTTTCGGAGGAGTATGGAAACGAACATTGTGACACGAGAATTATATTAGACAATCTGACCCGACAAACGTTGTTTTGCCATACAAATGTCAGGGGTATGAAAAATAGATGTTGTCCGATTCTCAGACCTAATGGATATGTACACAAAAATTCATGGAAATCGGTCGAGCCATTTCGGAGGAATATGATTACAAACACCGTGACAGGAGAATTTTATATATATCTTCTTTATATATGTATATAAATCTCCTGTCACGATGTTTGTCCGCGATGGACTCCTAAACTACAGAACCGATTTTAAATTTGATTTGCACACCGTGTGCAATTCGACTCAACTTGAAAGATATATTATTATAAGGATAGCTTACATTTAAATTTTTAGTCGCAATATTATTTTATTGCAAATTATTTGTCTACCCCTAACATTTGTATGGCAAAACAACGTTTACCGGGTCAGCTAGTTAGATTATAATTATAAAGCTGAACCTGAGCTTGTATTCTTAATCCGTCACCACACAGAGGAAGATAAGAAAGCTAATAAAAGTATATTACTTAGATTAACAAGCTTTTAATAAAAAGGTTTAATACATAACATTTTTGTACTTAATTTTTATTCTATTTTTCTTTGGCAACATTTGATAATACCAACTTAATAAAGTAAATCGCTTTATTGTTGTTATTGCCTTATTACGTTTTAGATATATTGGCATCGCTTAAATAGTACTAGATGTTGCTCGCAACTTCGTACGCGTGAAATTTAATAATCAAACTTTAATAAATTATACAAAAAGCCATCCCCTGACACTGCTATATCCAAATCCGTTGCATAGTTATAAAGACATAAGCTCACATGCCACAGGGACATGCAAACAAAAATGTCGACTTTGTTTTATAATCATCAAAGATCAATATTAAATTTTAATGCACACGTAATCTACACTGTAGATTCTACAAAGTCTACGATTTGACAACCTCTTTGAGGAATCCGAATATTTCGTTTATGCAATTACATCAGATCTATTGATATGATTAGTTTCTTTATTGTAATAGGTATAATGTTAATTTAGAAAATCTTCCCTCTTTTTACAACATTTTTCTCTGATGCTCCGCTCTTATTGGTCCTATTGGTCGATCTTTTAGCCTGCCTTGATAAAATGTACTACTGAAAGAGTTTTTCAAATCATATCAACTGGTCTGATTTGAAAAATCTTTTAGTTTGTTTGTTTGAACGCGGTAATCTCAGGAACAACTGTTCCTAAGATTAAGACAACTGAAAAAGGACTGAGAACTAGAAACTAGAACTAAAAACTAGACTACAATATAAATAATATAAGTGTGTTCCAATACAACAAACGTTTTCAGTGTAACTTGATGATACGCTTAGACGACATGATAACGAAGATTTGAACTTATTACTTGAAGTTATTTTAGTTCTTTCTATCCTTATATCAAAGAAGTAGAACTCGTAACGTGTGTACATGAGGTTACGAATACTTTTTTCAATAGTTTAAAGTCTGAACTTTCGTAAAATGTATTTTCCGTCTTATGTATTTATTTAATGTTAATACAATAATATGCGATAATTCCCCAATTGCTTATAATTCCAATCGCAGTGATTTTTTAATCTCCATTTCCTAGTAATTATAACGTAAAAAGTATTAATATTTTTTAATCAGCTTTTCTTATACAAACATTGCCGAATAAATGTCGCTGACTAGCGCTGGTTTTCTAAGAAATATAGATTATTATTGATTATAAATTATTTAACGATTAGAATTCTTTGAACAGCTCGTACACGACATATTTGTACTGTCAAACACATTTAACATAAATTAAATACCAATATCTGCGTACTTATTAATTACTTATTATGTGATATACTATATTCAAGATACTGTATATAAAATAGTGCCCTAACAACTGAGTTGTGCTCTCTCTCTCCAGCATATTAGCGCCCCACTGTTGAGCACGGGCCTCGTCTACTTTAGGAGGGAGGGAGTACAGTCTACTGCGCCGCACTATTCAACAAGTTTTGTCTCTTAAGAGTCTCTTAAGAGTCTCTCTATACTTCTAATTTAGGTATTTGCTTTTGGTATTGCTATCCCTATTCCCGAGCATCGTGCTGAAAGGGACAAATATAGCTGAAACAGATTTTACCTACAAATTCTTTGAAAAAAAAAAGACGTTTCCTACTCCCCTTTTTTCTTCGCGAAAGTTAAACCGATTTTAATTGTTTTTACGCTATATTATAGATGAAGAGTATATCTATGCTTGTTTCACTTTTTCTTTTGTAAAACGTTACGAAATATGTTTGATAGACGCTGCAACTTTACCTAAAGAAAACCGAAAAATTCGGGATTTTCGGATGGTCATATTTCTTTTAGTTATTATGTATTGAAAAAAAAAATGATAGAAGCATAGATATACTATAATATAGCATAGAAACAAAATTGGTTTAACTTTCGCGAAGAAAAAAGGGAAGTACGATACCCATATTTTTGTATGGAGCATAATTTGGTATCGTGCCTTCTTAAACAGATAACATCCTCTATATGAGACTAAACTCGAATATAATCCTCATGCCAACATCTGGTAAGCGTAATAAAGTAGATATCCCTACCTAAATGAAAGAGGCCTGTGGAACATTAATGGTTTGGAGAGACAGGGAGAATAAATCTAATCTCTCTCTAATCAAATAATAAAAATAATTATGTAGTAATAAATATAAATATTTCAGTGACTGTACATGACAGTATTTTACATAAAATTATGTTTCAATTGATTAATATTAGAATATTAATAGATTGGCAATGATAAGACAACAAACAATAATACATATGTCCACACATATGTTTTAATATTTTTTATATGGACAACCTACGAACTTCGAGTGGGACTCCCGGCCTATTGGAGCCGGACTACCCACTAAACCCCACGGTGTTCCTCCTCGCCCTTAAGGGCGTCACACACGGCGAAGATACTATAATATTTTATGTTAAGATAAAATATCGCTCGCTATACAGTTTGTATGAACCATCACACACGGCTAAGATAATATATATTTTCATACTACAGTATCTTAAGCTATCGAGCGATATGGAAATTTTATGTTAAGATGCCGAGCGATGAAAAGATGTTATCTTAAGATACGAAATATATCGTAACATGGTATCTTAAGATACAAAATATATCGCACAATCCTTATACAGAGTGTGCACTTAATATCCGATGCAAAATGGAATGAAAGATATTTTTTTATTATGTTTTTAGGGTTCCGTACCCAAAGGGTAAAAACGGGACCCTATTACTGAGACTTCGCTGTCCGTCCGTCCGTCCGTCCGTCCGTCCGTCCGTCCGTCCGTCCGTCCGTCCGTCCGTCCGTCCGTCCGTCTGTCACCAGGCTGTATCTCAAGAACGGTGATAGCTAGAGAGTTGAAATTTTCACAGATGATGTATTTCTATTGCCGCTATAACAACAAATACTAAAAATAAAATAAAATAAATATTTAAGGGGGGCTCCCATACAACAAACATGATTTTTTTACCGTTTCTTGCTCGATACTAATAAGAATAACGTTGCCTTATGTTGCAATGATAATGGTACGGAACCCTTCGTGCGCGAGTCCGACTCGCACTTGACCAATTTTTTATTGTTATTACTCGTCAACATTTTAATTGGTTTCATTTCTACTCACCTCAAACATACCGCAAGACGTTCTTCAGATGAAATGCTTTCACGCATATTTGTATTTTGTTTCTTGATATCTTCTTTAATTAAATTATGAATAGTAAGAAAAGTTTCCTTTGACTTTTTAAAATATATTTGAAACATTTTTAATGAAAGGTCTTCGTAAAGATTAAATTCACTGCGGTCTTTCCTAAACTTTATATGATTTTCTACCCAGATTTTTCAGGACTTAGAATGTGCGGCAGAAATTTTTATGTCATATTCGAAGTCGGAATTATCATCCGATGAGCTATCTAATAAATCTAATAGTAAGGCCGTATTATTCATATTGAATCACACTCTGTATATAGATTCAGTTGAGAAACATACGTGTGACCCCTAGACAAGCCTTTGAGAGAATGATTCGAGCGGATATATTATCGTATCTTAACCGTGTGTGATACCTTAAGATACTATAATATTTTATATCCAGGCATCTTAACATAAAATATTATAGTATCTTCGTCGTGTGTGACGCCCTTAGCCGAAAATTTCATACTTTTGTTGTAATTTAATAAAAATAATTATAATGCTTGGTTCTAAAACTCAAAATCACGCTTGAAATGCCCTAAATATTTTTTTTTAATTATTGCATTGTCATCGGTCCTCAGCATATTTGTATGCGGCGCAGCAGATTCAGAAGCACCGCTCTCCCTCCCAAGTATTGAATGCATACCTAAATTTCATTATCTAAAAGTATTTTCTACATATTTATTGCTGCCCTTTACTACCAAAAACACCCCAAACAAAATTCTAGCAATGTGCTTACACACAGACAAACAAATAGACACACACAAAGATAATATAACAGATAGTTCATGAATACTTATATCTAAAAGAAAACTCAAAAATCAATTAGACAATATCGCTTTGGCATTAGATTATTTTAATTCAATTTATTTGATGTATCGCGAAAAATCAAAAAATACATTTTGATCGCGTATCTTTTAATAAATTCCATTAATTTTACATGCGATTTTATCTGTATACATTAATATTTTCAATGAATAATTTGATGACTATCTGTTTTAAACTCGATAATAATCTGTCACTAATTATGAATAGAAGAATATTATCTACTAGCTGTCCCGGCAAACGTTGTTTTGCCATACAATTCTGTGTAAAAATCAACAACAAAAAATTTCATCAAAATCGGTCCAGCCAATTGTGAATCTAAACCATCCTCAAACCCCCTTGAATACACACAACAAATTTCATCAAAATCGGTCCAGCCGTTTACGAGGAGCTCAATTACAAACACACGTACAGAAGATTTATACCTATTTATAAAGATTTTGTTTGAAAACCAACAAAGTACTTTTAGTTACCTTTAGCTAAAAAAAACCGACTTCAAATCAAAAAAAAAAAAGTCAACATTTTTATTTCAAGTTGGCATGTTTTACAAGCTCTTTTGAAACGTTAGAAACAAGAAAGAAGAACTGTAACAGACAAGAAACCCCATGGATTTTTTTTCTATTCTCTTCATGTATTTGTTATTTTTTTTTTCCAAAAATATTATACATTGTTGTATCAGGAGTGTGAGAATGATGCCGATACCAAAACTGACATGAGCGCGAACAGCAAAACGGCGTTACTGTATGGCGATGTGTAAGGTTTTTTACGCTATTTCCGTTACCTACGGAATTTAACAGGTTAGGGACGGAACTATTTTTCAAGATTTTTGCCAAAATACTTTGATTGTATATAGTAAAATAACAGTTTTTAATAGCTATTGCTGTAGTCGAATTTTAATTTAAGGCATTATTTATTGAGAAATCGTGTTTTTTGAATTATCAGTCCAATGGACCGCCAGCAGCAATGTTTAACTTTTCTGTTGTAAGTTATATTAGCGGTCCCATATTGGCGGTCCTCGGAAATGGCGGGAAACAAAAGCGCCTACCCCTTTCGCGGTTTGATTTCGCACTGAAGTTGACTGAAGGCGTGTCGGATTGGTTCCTGTGTGGCACACTGTGATTGGGGGTGGGAATAGGCCGCGACGCGGGGCTGCCCGGGCGCCTGCTATTTTCGTTTGTTGTTGTTTATTTATACATTGTTACGCGTCAAACTTTTATCACTGCATGCTGCATGGTAAGTTTATTATGGATTTGCTTTATTTATTGGTTTTTAATAATGTAACTATACGAATATGTGTATTAATAATATTTTCAATTTGTTACAGCAAATTTTTTTTTTTTTTTTTTCTTTTTGATGACTCCGGTCTTTGGAGACCACATTCATCAAACTATTACAATCTAGCCAATCAAGGCTAATAGGTAATTTTAGTCTAACTTAAATTACTAAATAGAATAATATATAAGATTGTGTCCATCAACACTTTTCTTATTGTCTCTATTTAAGGCGAAGGCACTTTGTTTTTGTGTTCCTAAAAGTTTGCACTCACTGCACTAATTAACACTATCACTATTAAAGAACTAGTTCGAACGGTTTTGTTCTTTTAAGTCTTCTAACTAGATCCGTATTGTCTAGGAGCTGGATAGCCTCGACGTTAACGTGATGATGAAGCCTCCGTTCATGGGCTTCGGCAAACTTTTTTATTGTATTAGCGACCGTGTCCACATTTAAGTCTCTGTGAAGGTCAGCATTTCGGACGTACCATGGTGCGTTCACAATACCCCTAAGCACTTTATTTTGGAACCTTTACTTTACTTTACTGTACCTTTGGTACAGCCCCACAGCTGGATACCATAGGTCCACACTGGCATTAGGACCTGTTTGTACAAGAGCAATTTATTATGTACTGACAACGACGAATGCTTATCCAGTAGCCAGTACATATTCTTGTAGCGAAGCTCCAACTCTTCGCGTTTCTTTTTGACATGGGCCTTCCAGCGAAGCTTTGCGTCTAATGTTATGCCTAGGTATTTGGCTGTGTTCTGGTGAGGTATTACCTGATTATTTAGATACAAAGGCTCGTAATTTTCTTTTTTGTTAGTAAAGTCTATATGAGTAGATTTTGACTCATTTAACTTTATTCGCCACTTTTTAGTCCACTTGAGCAGAGTGTTTACAGATGTTTGAACTTTTTCTACCGCTTCCGCTTGAGTAGATCCTGTGGCCATAATAGCCGTGTCATCAGCAAACGTAGCAATTATATTATTACCCAATTCTGGTATATCACAAGTATATAGCAAATATAGTACCGGACCTAGGACACTTCCTTGAGGTACACCAGCTTTGATTTGTTTAAGGTCGGAATATCCATCGTCATGCCTTACTAAAAACATCCTATGTGTAAGATAGGACTCTAAAATATCGGCATATTGTTTTGGAAGCAATTTCCTTAGTTTATGTGTGAGCCCTTTATGCCAGACTCTATCAAATGCCTGCTGAACATCTAGAAATACTGTTGTGCAGACTTGTTTTCCTTCTAAAGACTGTTCAATCACGCTCGTTATTCTGTGCACCTGATCGATAGTTGAATGATTTTTCCTAAAACCAAACTGATAGTTGGGTATTAGGTATCTTTCTTCTATGATAGGCTGTAACCGCTTCAGAAGCAATTTTTCAAAAATTTTGGCTATGATTGGTAGCAAAGAAATTGGTCTGTATGAGGTGGTTTCGTGCATGGGTTTGCCTGGTTTCGGCAACATTATTATTTCAGCAACTTTCCATACATCAGGAACATACTTTAGTCTAAATGCCGCATTAATAAGCGTGGTTAGTTTAACTATTGCCTTACGAGGTAGATGTTGGAGAACTTCACTGGTAATTAAATCATATCCAGGTGATTTCTTTCGATTTAGACATTTAATCTCCTTTTGGACTTCTCTTGGTGTTACGAGCTTTATTTCAACATCATCACACAAAGGGTCTGCTAGTAAGTCACTATCATTGTCTCCTTCATTTGGTTGGAAGATTGCTTCTAAATGCTCTGCGAATGTAGCTGCTTTTTGATTGTTTGTGACTGCCCAGTTGCCATCTAATTTTTTTATAGGTGGAATCGGAATAGTAGGCTTTTTCAATGTCTTTGTTGTTTTCCATAAAGAATAATCTGTAGAGCGATTATTTGTTAACTGTGCAAGAGAGGTATTCATGGAATCTTCGCGAAAGTTTTGTATTAACTTCTTCAGTTTTTTAGTAAGCTTGTTTAACCTTAATTTATCTTCAGGGTGTCTAGTTTGTTGCCATTTTCTTCTCTGTTTTCTTTTATCAACAATAGCATTTTTTATTTCTGCGGGATAACACTGGCTACGAATTTTTCTTTCGTTACAGCAAATGAAACTATCTTAAATAAGCATTACAGTAAGAAATTTTCGTAATTTTCAAGTCCTGTTTTAATTTTAGGAATGTTACAGTCTAAGTAAGCGTTAGCGGTCCTCATTTCTTACATTTTACATAAGAAACTGGCGGGCCAAGGCGTTATAAGCAGGTGCGTCGCAGCGGTCCCAATGACCGCCAATTTTAGTTTGGCAAAGTTTTTGTGGCTACCCAAAAGGACCGCCCCCGTCCTTAACCTGTTAAATTTCGAATTTTGTGGATTCGGTCTCCACGCTCAAAGCCCGCGATTGAAGCTATGCAATAGCTTAAAAAGCACTCTTGAATAACCAATTTTTTTTTATTGCCTTGTCATCTGTCCTTAATATGTGTGCAAAATTTCAAATCAATCCGACTGCTGCAAGTGGGTGAAAATCAATTTGTAGAGGGCACGACACCATAGTAAGTTCCATACAAAAATATGGGCATCGTAGTCCGCTGTTTTTTTCGTGGATATTGCCTCTAGAGCAATGTTAGCCAGGACAGCTAGTGTTGATATCAATCATATAGATTTTTTATATTTTATATTAATTATCAAGCACAATTTATTAATTTGTGTTTTAACTTGTAATTATATTATGAGATGTCTATCTGCAAAGATTGGTGATTACTCATTGTTATAATTGAGTAATATTGGTCAATTAATTTGCTATGAGTAATAAATCATTTGTTCGTGTGGTGATAGATTAAGAATATACGTGTCATCATCCCATTTTTTTCCTAGGGAGCTGTAAGCGCCAGCTAAGGACCAATAAATCTTTTGTTAGAGAAGAAAATCTCAAAACTAAGTCAACCTAATAAATAATACTGGTTAACTTCGAATAACATTCTCTAAATTTAACATCAAATATTCATTTATAAATCACTAGCACTTGTTATACCACATAAGGGTATGAAAAATAGATACCTAGTAGCCGATTCTCAGACCTACCGAATATGCATAGAAAATTTCATAAAAATCGTTCGAGCCGTTTCGGAGGAGCATGGGAACGAACATTGTGACACGAGAATTTTATATATTACAGATATTTCGTTACTTTTAAAAGTTCATTACAAGAAACTGAACGAATCATTATTCAAAAAAAGACTTAAGTAAGTAGATATTATGACCTCCTACATAATATTGTTTAAGATTGATATTCTCCTTAGTGGACCTTACAATAAAATAAAATATTTATGGTAGTCAATAAATAAGTAGTCAAAGAATATTAAAGCAATAGTGCACTTCACCGACTAATAATATATATTAGGTCTGAATGCTTCTATTATCAGAAAATCTTATCATTTTGATAAATTTAATAAGTATATTATACAGGTTTTTATACGGATTTCCGACTTCTACTTAATTAAAGATGACGTAAATATTTTATACCTAACTATAAGGATTATGAGTCAGTTTAGTTCAAGATACTGTATATAGAAAATACTTATAGAAAATGTTTATTATTAATATTTTATTGCGTTTATTTTGGGTTTTAGTAATTGTAATATAGCGCCAACAAAATACATAATTTGTCCAACTATGACAGCGTCCTCTTGACAGATAGACGAACATTATTCTCCGTAATAGTAGTACATTTTGGCCTTTAGAACCGTAAAAAGTAGCTTCTGGAATGGTCACATTTTTTTTTATGTAATACTATTTTGAAAAACGGTAAAATAAAAGCGGTAATTTATAAGACGTAGATTGTAAAATATCGTTGATGCTGGAAGTATTATGCACGAAGAATAACAAAAATACGTTTATTATTAGCCCGTCACGTATCCGTCAGTGTCTATGTAAAGGAATCTTTGAAAGTTTAAATAAAACTACTTTTTACGGATTTAGACGAATATATTTACTTTGCATTCACCGTGGTCACGGGTGAGACTGAGCCCAGTCTCACCCGTGACCATGGTGAATGCAAAGTCTCCGAAACGTAGGGCCAAAATTTAAAACAAATATACGCGTCTAAATCCGTAAAAAGTAGTTTTATTTAAACAAATGAGTCGCTTTTCTTTTGTAAATACATACTTATAATACATAGAAACACCCAGACGTAGTACAAATATTTGTATGACAATCATAAACATCACACAAATGATTGTCCTGACCGGGAATCGAACCCGAGACCTCGTGAACGGCGATCCGTTGTATGAACCACTAGACCATGAGACCCGTCAGAAGTAGAAAAATATGTTGAAGTAGGGACAAGTGGGCCCTAATAATTGGTAGACCTTGGGCATATGCCCAGTGCAGAGGACTATAGCTTATCCCAGAGTTCCAAATGTTATTTGACGTTTACTGTGTTGCTAGGTAATTTCACTTTTAAAATAGTTATGTCCTTCAACCGTTATTAAACAAAAAACTATACGTAAATCTTTAGCAGATTTATATAATTTTGTAAATTAATTAAAGTTAACTATTTTTACGGATTCATACGACCAGTGCAACCCTGAGTATTACTTTATTTCTAGGATGTGCGCGTACAAACTAACTCACGCGAACAAATAATTAATAACCTTACTAGAGTTCAGCATGGTGCTATGCTCGCCAGAATCATAGTACAGTGCAACGAGAATCAAATAAAGACTAACCGTAAAATGGCGAATTTTTTACCTTGTTTGTTTTGGAAGACATGTTTATTTTACTTTATGTTATATTATACAAAGCGGTGATTCCCAATTTCATGCGAACGACATCGCAGGCAATAGCTAGTACGACATTTCTAGTCGGTTCGAATAATCGGTAATAACCGGGATAAAAAAATTACGGTTGGCCAACACTATTGCCAAAAATGTGGCAACATTATTTTCAAGTTTGATATTAGCAACTGTGAAATAACATTTCAAACTCTGGGATGGATTATAGTTCTAAGTAGGCGTTAGATAATTAAAACAATAGAATACAATCAATTTCGCTATTGGTTGAAACAATGATCTAATAATCACTTGATAATAATCAGTACTTCAATTATATCCAATTATAAATTAATGTTAAATCTTATCATTAATCTTTGTTAATTTATTGACAACATCATTATTAATGTTTTTAATTTATTTATTAGATTATAATCATTTACAAATAATGCATTGCGATGTGTTTTTATTAGTTTTATGAATTTTTTGCTGACATTAAAAACCTGTCAAGTGCGATTTAGACTGTCACATGTCGGGGTCCGTACTATTAACGTTGTTTTGCCATACAAATGTCAGTTGCAGTTATTTGAAAAATAGATGTTGTCCGATTCTCAGTCCTACTGAATATACATGTAAAATTTCATAAAAATCGGTCAACCCGTTTCGGAGGAGTACGGTAACTAACACTGTGACACGTGAATTTTATATATAAGACTAGCTGTCCCGGCAAACGTTGTTTTGCCATACTAAAAAAAGAAAGGTTTGAAAAACAGATGTTGTCCGATTCTCAGACCCAAATACTCAAATACTCAAATACTGTATATGCATGTAAAATTTCATAAAAATCGGTCAACCTGTTTCGGAGGAGTACTTACCGTACTCCTCCGAAACGGGTTGACTGACTAATACTGTGACACGTGAATTTTATATATAAGAAGATATTCGTTAGGCCAATTCCAAATAACACCAAATAACGGCTGCCCGAACCCATTCTTTGGAGAGTCCAATAATATATTTAAATCGTTTCAGAGATAACGCAATCTTTGGAACGATGATAGCTAGAGAGCTAAGAAGAGAGGATAATGATGATGATTATGATGACAATGAGTATGTGTCGTTGTAGCACCAACTGATATCCACAAAATGTAAAATTTTCAGCTCTCCAGCTATCACCGTTCCATAGAATCAGCATAGTGACAAACGGGCATTTGCCCGTTTGTCACTATCAATTGAGTCTAAATCTCTCTAGATATAATATATCTATTTAGATATATTATATCTAGAGAGATTTAGACTCGTATAGCTATATCGTATAGGTACTTTGTTTTTGAAGAATTTTTTCTACACTCTCACACCCCACAGTAATGTAAATTAATATCGAAAGAAATTAAAAGAAATGAAGAAGAGAAAACTAACTTCCATGTAGTTTCTAGTCTGTTCTTCTTCATAGGATTCTCGTTTGGAACAGAAACCTAGCTTCTGACGTTTCAAAAGAGCTTGTAAAATATGCCAACTTGAAATAAAAAAAATTGACTTTGACTATAACTTATTTTTATTTTTGCTTACAGCTTCGTACCTACGCTTAATTTAAAAACCAAACCCTTTCGAATTATACAAAAAGCAGACTCTATCTATTAAAGAAAACCGCATCAAAATCCGTTGCGTCGTTTTCAATATATAAGCTCACATATGTACATATATGCAAAAACAGCAACTTTGTTTTATAATAAGTAATACAAACAAACACATAAATAGTAGTTAATCGTCATAGTGTTTCTGAGTATTGATAACCAGATAATCAAAATTTACAACAATAATTGAACGCATATGATTATAGGAAATACCTTGACTTGTCGGCACCTGTTATACAACATTGTCCTTTGTAATGATAAACTTAATGTACACTTACTGTTACTGCCAAAGTCAAAGTCAAGATTTTTGGAACGAAGTTCCTTATCGCGCGTTACGAAAGGGGGCTAGACGGAAAAAATTAAGACCAATAGCTGTAACGACACTTTTTGCTATAGTTGTAAGCAGAGCCATGCTGTGCAGTCTCTCTCTCTCTCTTTCTCTCATAACATAAATAAAATAAAATAATATATTATTTTTATACGAATTATTGAGTATCTATTATATTATTTATTTTTATTGCGAGAATTTTTGACGATCCCGATGTGACAGGTAATATCGAACCGTTAAGTCCGAGGAGAGACTTTGCCTCCCTTTGCGTGTTTTATCGCCTGTAGAATGGGATGTGTTCTGAGGAATTATTTGAAATGGTGCCCATGGCTTCTTTTTATAATCGCACCTCTCGCCATCGGCAGCGAGTTCATTCTCACACCTTAGAACCGAAACTTCATCCCACGCACGATCAGATTGTGGAATGAACTTCCTGCCGTGGTTTTCCCACAGGACTACAGCATGGGGCTCTTCAAAAAGGGCGTGAAAAGGTTCTTACAGGGTCGGCGACGCGAGAGCAACACTCCAGGTGTTGCTCTCGCGTCGCCGTATACGGCCCGCCTGATGGTAACTGCTTACCATCAGGCGGGCCGTATGCTTGTTCGTCACCCGTTAGTAGTATAAAAAAAAATTATATAATAATTTATTATATAAAATTTTATTATATTTCAATTCCTTCACTAATTAATCGAAAGGGACTTCGTTCCATCCGGGTGTCCCTAGACACTTCTCAAGTTTTTATTTTATTTTAAGTAGGCAAGAAAAGATATACATGTATGCCATTTTAAAAGTCAAAAGCTAGGCGTCTGTTCCAAAAGGGAATCCTATGGAGAAGAACAGACAAGAAACTCCATGGTTTTTTTTTTCATTATTTCCTTTTTTTAGGGTTCCGTACCCAAAGGGTAAAAACGGAAACCCTATTACTGAGACTTCGCTGTCCGTCCGTCCGTCCGTCCGTCCGTCCGTCCGTCCGTCCGTCCGTCTGTCACCAGGCTGTATCTCAAGAACGGTGATAGCTAGACAGTTGAAATTTTTTACAAATGATGTATTTCTATTGCCGCTATAACAACAAATACTAAAAATAAAATAAAATAAATATTTAAGGGGGGCTCCCATACAACAAACATGATTTTTTTACCGTTTCTTGCTCGATACTAATAACGTTGCCTTATGTTGCATAGATAATGGTACGGAACCCTTCGTGCGCGAGTCCGACTCGGACTTGACCAATTATTTATTAAATTCATGTTTACAACGAAAAAGGGGTGTAAGGATGCTGCAGGGTAGTGCAATGTAGTATATGACGAATATGAGGGCTACCCCAACCAACAGAGCTACTTATACAGTTACTGACTTCGTGGTCTAGTGGTTCATGTAACGGACTGTAGTACACGAGGTCGCGGGTACGATTCTCGCACGGGACAATTGGCATTGTTCATAATTTTTGACCTGCTGTTTTTATATTTTTTTTAGAAAATAGGGACCATGTATTAAATTGAATTAAAAAAAATACTTTAAGGAAATATTTTCTTCAAATGTTGTGACGTCATAGTTGTATGCAGACTGTGTATTGCCTTTGCCTAATAAACTTTAACAACATGTTAATCTATATCTTGTCAAGTTGATCTAATAGTCTATGCGGAAGTCAGTCACATAAACATTTAATTTGTTTTATTTTTATATAGTGTTTCTTGTCTAATTTTTTAGTATCCTTATCTTAATAAATTTCCAATTTTTTTATTACTTTTACTTTGTACTTTTTTATAAATGATTGTTTTACACATAGATAAAAGTTTTGCATTGTTTACTTGTTTTTATTTTTGTTTAACAGTGCTGACGTAAGTCGTAACTGTATCTTTCAAAATTGTCATTACAACTCTAATATAGAGTAGCGTGTCTCTAAGTACGCTTAAAAATAAGTCTTTTATTTCGGGGGCAAACACAGGTCATTTTCTTTTTTTGAAAAATAATCTTAAATATAGCATATTTATTAAAATAAACTTATCGATTATGATTAGAAACCCTATTCCCCGAAATGGTTTTCGATTTATGGGTTTTAAAAAAAATGAACAATGCCAATTGTTTGTGTGATATTTAAATGTTTGTACTGCGTCTGAATGTTTACTATGTATTAAAAAATATGTATTTACAAAAGATAAATATTATATGTATTCTTTCCGCATTCTAGTACCCATAACACAAGCATATAAGATAAGCTTTGTTTGGGACTAGAGGACGTTGTGTGACATGTCCGTAAATATATATTTATTATTTTAACTATCGAGTTATTCATATTAAAGTTTTTTTACCACTCATCGTCCAGAGGGCCTACATCAATATTATCGTATATCATCGCCGACACGTACATATTAACACAGCCAGTAGGCACAGAAAATGAAGAATTAGGGATACTTTTCCTATTTACTCAAAATCTACTAAATATATTTTAATTCTGATTTACGTGTTTCTATATATAATAGTTACTTATGTTTTTAAAGTTATTTCATTAGTTAATACGCGATAATAGACCGACAAATGAAAAAAATAAAAAATTAGAGAGGTTGTTTCGCTAAGATTTTCTATCGAGAAAACTTTTTTCAATCGCGTTTCTGAGTTTATGCGATCCTAGATCATATATTGAAAAAACATATACTTAAAAATTAGAGCTCTAGCCATTCAATCTAAAGAAACAATGAAAACTTCGTACATAGAAAAATGCACGAAGCTATTTTGGTATCCTCTTAAGCCTTATATTTTTAAAACAGTTGGAAATGACAAATAATTTCAAGTAATCTCTGTTAAACGGATATTTTGAAATTAACGAGTGAATAATAATAAGATAAAACACTAATTAAGATATGCAATTCGGAAATTGAGTTGGGAAAACAGCTTAACATGATATCTAAGATAACTAGTGGCCGCTACTTCGTAATCGTACAATTTAGATACCAAAACTTATCAAATTATACAAAAAAGCCATCCCCTTAAACCACTCTATATATTAATAATTTGCTTAGTACAAAAACTAAAAAAACACGCTTGGTAATCCTGAATATCTTTTTAAATAATTGCACTGTCATCGGTCTTTGATATGTATGCAAAATTTCAAATCAATCCGACTATCGCAAGAAGGTGAAAATCGCGTTGAAAGATTCTGTTACATAGATTAATACATTGATAGATACATACCGAACATATGAAAGCGTGTTAAAAACCACATCAATTTCCGTTGAGTAGTTTTGTATAAGCTTTTGTTTTCTGATAAGTAATGATCATAACATAATAGTCTACTACATTTAACATGTTATTACCAATTCTTATCAAATGTAATTTTAGCTGTAAGTTTTCCTTATAAAATAAAATAAAATAAATAAATACAAAAACTACGACTTTGTTTTATAACTAGCTGTTGCCCGCGACTCCGTGGAATTTACAAAAAATTCTCCGATTTTGCAACATTTTTCACTACTGCTTCGCTCCTATTAGTCACAGAGTGATGTTAAAAAGCTTATAGCCTTCCTCAATGAATGGACTATCCAACACAAAAAGAAATTTTCAATACGAACCAGTAGGTAGTCCAAAGAAACAAACTCTTCAGCTTTATAATAAGTATTTTATAATAACTTATGATAAGTAAAAAAGATCTATGACAAAACATTAGGTAATAACTGTTATAACTATCTATGAACTAACAGAATTTCACTACGGCCAAGTTCAATATTATCTATTAACCTAATAGATAGCAATGACCGCCAATTATTCGTTTATGTTATCTGTTTATCATTATTTGATAATAATTGTTACTGTTTTTGACGTAATTCATAGTTAAAGTTATTTTTGAAACGTTTAATTTAATAAATAATATAAATAAATATTCATGGACATTTCATGCAACGTCCTCTGGTCCCAAGCTAAGCTTTATATGCTTGTGTTATGGGTACCAGAATACGGATAGACTACATATTATACTACTTTTCTTTTGTAAATACATACTTATAATACATAGAAACACTCAGACGCAGTACAAACATTTGTATGAAAATTTAAAAACATCACACAAATGATTGTCCTGACCGGGAATCGAACCCGAGACCTCGTGAGCGGCAGTCCGTTATATAAACCACTAGACCACGAGGCCCGCCGTAATTTGAATTACGGATACCTTTCTCTATACTAGGTACCTACAGGTACCATGGTCTTCACCTAAAAGAAAGAAAGAAGAAAGAAAGTAATATTTATTATTCCACAAGACGGAATACTATCTATACCAATATTTTAAAGGTGAAGAGTTTGTTTGTTTGTTTGAACGCGCTAATCTCAGGAACCACTGGTCCGATTTGAAAAATTCTTTCAGGGTTTGATAGTACATTTATCAAGGAAGATTATAGGCTAAGAGATTACGCTGCGACCAATAGGAGTGAAGCAATCGTGAAAAATTTCGCAAAACAGTTTTTTTTTTAATTCAACTTGTAGGGAGGCGCGGCAGAAGCTAGTAAAACATAAACTTCTTGTAACTAAATAAACGAAAATTTGGATTTAGTTTCTAATTTTTGTTTATTTACTCTAAGCTTGATTTTATGCAAAAACCAGCTGACCCGGCAAACATTAGTTTTGCCACACAAATGAAAACCAATCCAAGACGAGGGGGGGGATTGGTTTTGAAAAATATATAGTAGCCGATTCTCAGACCTACTGAATACGCATATAAAATTTGGTAAAAATCAGTAAAGCCGTTTCGGAGGAGTACGGTAACTAACATTGTGACATGGAAATTTTATATAAGTACTAGCTGACCCGGCAAACGTTGTTTTGCCATACTAAAAAAAAAAAAGTTTGAAAAATAGATGTTGGCCGATTCTCAGACCTACTGAATATGTATGCAAAATTTGAGAAGAATCGGTCAAGCCGTTTCGGAGGAGTACGGTAACTAACACTGTGACACGTGAATTTTATATATTAGACTAGCTGACCCGGCAAACGTTGTTTTGCCATACTAAAAAAAAAAGTTTGAAAAATAGATGTTGGCCGATTCTCAGACCTACTGAATATGTATGCAAAATTTGAGAACACTCGGTCAAGCCGTTTCGGAGGAGTACGGTTACTAACACTGTGACACGTGAATTTTATATATTAGATTAGAAGATTATTTTAATTACTATAGCTTATTTTGCTCTAAACTTGATTTGTACTATCACTAAATATGTGTTAGATTAATGTGTCCCACCCATGTAGGAGTAACAGGTCCTTTAGAAACTATTTTCACCTTTAGACATCCTATTAAATTCTCCATAGCTAAACGGTTTTTCTTCCTTCCGTTCCCCGTCCACTTTTCCATTTCCCCTAATTCGGGGTGTTGGGCAACTGCCCAGTATGTCCGGTTCAGATAGTGGGCCTATAAATAAATTATTCAAAAAACATCCTTATACAAACCCCTTATTCACAGATTTAAGGGCGTCTCAAACGGCATATTAATATAAATTAATATAGTGAGAAAGAGACAGATGTATATAGAAAATAGGCGAGGCGAGAAAAAGACAGATATATCTATTGGTGAAGTCAGAAGTATAGATACATCTCGATATAAATTATTATATATTTGTCTCTTTCTGGCTATATTCCTCTCCAGCCCATTTACGTCCCACTGTTGGGCATGGGCTTCCTCCACTTTGGAGGGATTATGGTCTACTGTACCGCGCTGACCAGGCGTGTTGGCACAGGGTTTATTTTCGAGTTTTCCGTCTCTCACAGAGGATGTTATCTATGTGCAGTATCCTTTAACTGACTTTTACAGCACCCTTAGGAGGAGATGGGATGGTGAAACTTGTATTCTTAATCCGTCACCACACGGAGGGTTTAGGAGTTTCTCGCTATATTAATATACATTAATATGCCGTTTGTGTATGTGTAGCACTTTACGATATTGTATATAATATACTGGTATATTAATATGCCGTTTGTGAAGCACTTTACGATATTGTACGTATATAATATACTGGTATATTAATATGCCGTTTGTGAAGTACTTAACGATATTGTATATCTGTGATGTTTACATATTTAGAAGGTTTTCAAGCGTGTTTCTTAGTTTTTAAAATAAGCAAATTATATTAGTTTATGAATTACGTAATTGTTTTGAAATAAGTTCACGTATTATGTTAGTTAATAGGTTTGTTTTCTTAAGTATGATGCTCGAACAAGTATTGTGTAGACGAGAATGTTTTCACTGAAATATTTAATTTTGTGATTGCCTTGTGCTGAAAATTCGAGCAATATGTATATATCAAATAATAAAATATGATATTTTTTTTCAGTATTAAGAATTCGACTAAAATCCAGGCTGACAATATTGCAACTAAACTATGCATTCCACGAAGCCTATATGAAGAATAAAAGGTATGTATGTACGTATTTATCATTTTATAAAATAAACAATTTCAGCGACAGACTTTGTATTCCGACTATGTTTAGGGCTTAAAATCGGCTAGGTCTTTTTTTTAAATTTTAATACACTTTATTTTATTAAAGAATTACATGCTTACAGTTCCAAGCATGACTAGGCACACCCCCAAAAACGAGTGCGCCACACTGTCTACTAAGAAATTGATATTAAAATAAAAATTATCATAATTATCCAATTAAGTGATAAAAGGATTAACTAATTACAAACTAAACCACCAAAGAGAGCAAACGTTTCTGACCGTCTCTCGTCTCTAAACCATAACTAATAAACAAATAAAAAAATTAAGTACCTATTAAAAAAAATATATGTCAAAAATTTAAACAAACAAATACACTGGTGGGAAATAAATTGCATTTAAAAAAAGAAATACAAATACAGTTATAATAATACAGTTCTAAATTCAAAAATATTTATATAAAATATAAAATATTATTTAAAATATTTTTCTTCAACTATAGCTTTTTAATTTTTAGGCATCGGTCACAATAAAAGCATTCTAATCAGCCTAATGTATTGAAGAATCACAGTGACGTATTTTAGATCAAAATGATAGTAGGTAAGTAGCATAACTGATATATTTGCCGATATCACACAATAATTTGTTCAGTTACGTTAAGTGATTTACATAACGCTTAAAGTCAACGAGTGATTTACATAACGCTTAAAAAACGGAAATTAAAAAGTGCATGTCGAATTTTGTTAAAAAGAAAAATAAGTGCATACTATCTGTTTTTGTTTGATAAAAATAAGTGCAATGTTAATCACATAATACAGGTAATTTTTTTTTACTTTTTATCGTAAAGTTTTTTTTTTATATCCAGAAAATATTTGGTAAAAAAAATAGTGCGTTTAAAAATGTTGAAAATTTTAGGTGTAGTTTTATGTGCGTACTTGGCATAAATAAATTTAAAATTAAATTAACTTAATTTCTTCGTCAATTGTAATCGTATTTTGAAAATTCATTTTTAACACGCTTAAATTAGTTCGGAACGTATCGATCAATGTTAATAATAATCTATAAGGAATCTTTGAAACTGATTTTCACCCACTTACAGTAGTCAGATTAATCTGAAATTTTGCTCACATGTCAAGGACCGATAATAATGCAATAATTAAATAAAAATCAATATTTTCAAGCGTGTTTTTTAGTTTTAGAACTACTATGCTGTTCAAATGAGAATAGGATTGACCCCGCGTCATGTTGTGACGTTATAGTTGTCAATTTGAACAATTTTGGTAAGATCACCAAAAAAAGTCATTTTTATATTATAATTTATCTATCACTTTGTTGTTATCGTTTGCTAATTTTAGAGCAATTAGCAGACAAATACAATTAAAAACAATAACAAATAACGACAAGTTTAAAATAACAACAATAATAAACAAAAACAATGAGAAAAAGCAACAAATAATTTTTTTAACGGGAATCAACTACATAACTAACAGAATTTAAAATAAAAAGCCATAAAATTCATATACTCGACAAGGCACACCAACAACAACGAAATGGCGGTTGGCAATTCAACTTACTATCATAGTATCCAACAACGAAATTATTGAAAGAAAATAGTATTTCTTTTTTAATAATATTATAACTGTTATTACTAAATAATTTAAGACCTTTTTCGCTTCAAAAAACTGAGTTTAGGTTAAAGAAAAAAAATATTATTGATACGCAACGTTGCTGACAGTACTTTTCTAATCACTTTTGACAACTAAAGGTCATTGCCAATCCTATTCTCAGTTGAAACGTGTAATAAGTACATTATTCGAATGTTCAGTGATTAGTTATTGAAACACTTTGAAAAACCCTTTCAGTGTTGGATAGTACATTTATCAAGGAAGGCTATACGCTATATATCAAGTGTGGCCAACTCTTATGCACATACGATCTACTTTTTATTTTAAAATTGAGTTGCGATCGACCTATTTCTTAGATAAGAAGGGGGACGTTTATGCAATGTGCTTTTATACCGCCGTGGACTCTTGAAAATAGTAGAAAACTACTAAAAGTGGTCACACTGAACTTCTCCCTACTCGAAGCATGAGCTGCGTACATGTTCATTCCTGTATCAAGTACTAGAAACATTTGGCATTGAATGCGTTCCCTCATGGAACTTGCGAGTGATCGACCAAAATTGGTCGCGCGATCGACCGGTCGATCGCGATCGACTTGTTGGCCACTACTGCTATCTAACATAAAGCTATGATCAATCGGAGCGTTAGTAAAAAATGTTGTAAAAACGGGGAGTTTTTCAAATTCCACGCGTACGAAGTCGCGGGCAAGAGCTAGTATATTTATGTAACGGAATCTTTGAAAGCGATTTTCACCCACTTACTGCAATCGGATTGATCTGAAATTCTGTACATAACAATGCAATATTTTTTTAAATATTTAGGTATTTGATGCGTGTTTTTTTCAGTATTTGAACTGTGCAAATTATTATGTTTTCTTTTCAGATATGTACAAAGTAATAATAATATTGACACTAATAGCAGCGTCGTCAGCACAATACTTGCCTAATGGCTGCCCCTCAGATTTTCACATACATTTACTGTTACCACACGAGACGGACTGTGATAAATACTATCAATGCAGCAATGGAAGGAAAATAGAAATGCCATGTGCACCAGGCACATGGTTCGATAGTAATTTACAGGTAAAATTACTTTTCAACTTCTACATGGCTTTTTCTCACAAGAATAGGTAGAAAATATAGAGCCATCTATTCGTACTTCCTGGGCATAATTTCTGTCGTTTGGCATCATTTGCATTCCTTTAAATGGTCCTTGCACAACGATTGTAAGTGTTACTCATTTATTTATTTATTAGTCAGGAAAACAGTAGTATGTCTTCCTCGAGCGTTCTTGCTGGCGTTTTAATGTAATTTTTATAAACTTTGTTAATCGCTAATAAAATCCATCTTTTCGACATGAACCATCTAAAAACAGTTTCTGTTTTCTTTAGTGGTTAGCGAATTATTCAAAATACAACATTCTCTTATAAATATGTAGGTACTTTTAATAATCTATCTCAAAATGACCCCTTATAAATTTCGTAAATAGTGTGATATTATAATCTAGTAATAGGCTATTAAAAATATTTTTAATTATAATTAATAACTTTGTCGACAGGGATGTAATTTTCCAATGTTCGTCAACTGCGCTGCAAGTGCGACAACAACAACTACAACAGCATCAACAACAACCACGCCAACAATATCAACATCGACAACTACTGCAGATTTTCTGCCAAACGGTTGTCCATCAAATTTTCATATACATCACTTGTTACCTCATGAGTTAGATTGTGCAAAGTACTATCAATGCAGCAATGGTAATAAAATTGAAATGAATTGTGCTCCAGGAACACATTTCGATTTTAGCCTACAGGTTAGTTGATTAAACATTGGTATATTAAATTGAATACACTTTTAATTCTATGCTTTTACTCAGTATATAGTTAACCATTTACAAATAAGATGGTTAGAAAAAAAATACTGCGAAGGCAGAAAAGAACCAAATTATTAAGTTATCTAGTTTTCTTATGTTATGGACAAAAATAAACTTAAGTTTTGAAGTAAAAACTATACATATAACGACGAGTGTGTAATCAAAAGAAATATTTTTTAGATATGCAATTTTCCATTTATGGTCAATTGCCAAATTACGACTACTCCATCAACAACAACAACATCAACAACAACTACGTCAACTCCAACAACAGAAGCTTCAACAACATCTGATATGGAATTCCGTCCCAATGGTTGTCCAGTTGATACACATATACATTATCTATTACCACATGAAAGTAATTGCGGTAAATATTATCAATGTGTTCATGGAAATAGAGTGGAAATGAACTGTGGTATTGGGACCTGGTTTGACTTTGACTTACAGGTGATTAATTTCTTAATATCCTTTAAGCAATACTTATCTTTTAACATCTGTAATTAAAGTTAGTATTCAGCTTTGTGATAATTTATATAAATAAAGATAGAATCCCCCAAATATAAGTATGCTCATAACTTCCAATCGATTGCAGCAAAATAGTTATTAGTTAGTTGTACGGTACGCGGGCGACTGTAAATATATTTTTGAAATACTTTATTCTTCAGGGTTGCAATCATAGTTGGATGGTATCATGTACACCAGGAGGAACAACAACTACTACTACCACAACTACTCCAACAACAACTACATCAAGTCCAACAACAGAAGCTTCAACAATATCTGATATGGAATTTCGTCCCAATGGATGTCCAGTTGATATACATATACACTATCTATTACCACATGAAAGTGATTGTGCTAAATATTATCAATGTGTTCATGGAAATAGAGTGGAAATGAACTGTGGTATTGGGACCTGGTTTGACTTTGACTTACAGGTAATTATTTTCTTAATATCTATTAGTATTTCTTATCTTATGATAGTTAGTTAAAGTTATTATTCTGATCTGTAATTCGAACTTCCGCAAACAAATCTAGCACGTATTTTGGAAAGCCTAAGTCCAGCAAAATATTTATTCTTATTGTATGTTTCTTTTTTATTGAAAAAGGCGGAAAGAAATTCTCTACTGCTGTAAAAGAAAAAAATGATGTGTTACCAACAAGAAAGATAGTAGTACGAAGTTCACTGTGTCGACTAATCGTCTTATTCATAATGACTTATCGGCGGTTTAAACGGCGATTTTATCAGAGATATAATAAACGTTTTATCGTAAAAAGACTATTATGAATGACAAGTTTTGACAATTTTCGCGAACTCATTTTAGCGAACTTTTAAACTTCCGATAAGTCATTATGAATAAGACCATAAGTACATAATGAATACATATAACCTGTTATATTTATATCAAAGAGAGAGCATCAGCATAAGAAAGAATTCACGCATACTAAAGGTAATTTTTTCTTAAATACATTAATTTTTTTTAATACTTTCTTGTTAAGGGTTGCAATCACAGTTGGATGGTGTCATGTACACCAGGAGGAACAACAACAACTACTACTACGACAACTACTCCAACAACAACATCATCAACGACTACATCAACTCCAACAACAGAAGTTTCAACAACACCTGATATAGGATTCCGTCCCAACGGTTGTCCAGTTGATATACATATTCATTATCTATTACCACATGAAAACGATTGTGCTAAATATTATCAATGTGTTCATGGGAACAAAGTGGAAAGAGATTGCGGTGTAGGAACCTGGTTTGACTACAATTTACAGGTTAGATATCTTTTATATTTTGAAACTAAGCTGTTGCCCGCTACTTTAAACGCGTAGAATTTAGAAACTTTTCCAATTTTGCATCATTTTTCACTACTGCTTCGCTCCTATTGCACTATTGGTCGTAGCGTGATATTATATAGCCTTCCTAGATAAATAGACTATTCAACGGAAAACAATTTTTTAATTCGAACGAGTAGTTGCTGAGATTAGAGCGTTTAAATAAACTAATTCTTCAGATTATAATATAGAGGTGAATGACGATTTCTTTAAATATTAAGCAGACGTCCTATAAAGCTATGTGTACAATAAAGAGTAGATATATCGATCATTTCGATCAACGTGAGATAAATATGTTTTTTATAATAATTTCAGACATGTAATCACATCTCTATGGTAACATGTACACCGGGTGTTTCAACAACGACTGATTCAACATCGACAACATCGACTACTACATCATCGTCAACAACAACATCGACAACGGCAACTTCTACAACTCAACCTGATGTTGAGTTATTGCCAAACGGATGTCCAGTAGATTTTAGTATAGAACGGTTATTGCCACATGAGTCTGATTGTACCAAATTTTATCAGTGCACTCATGGCAATAAAGTTGAAATGCCGTGTGCACCGGGTACCTGGTTTGATTTTAGTTTACAGGTAAGATGAATATTTAATTTATTAGAAATTTGTTTTTAAATTTGTAGTCTTCATTCTTAGAAGTCAAAGCATATTGGGCATATGCCTAACGCCTCGCAATCACTAGGGCCCCCCACTCCATTACCATAGTAAAACCGACCTATTCACAAGGGAACCATTACATGTGACTAAAAGCTCTAAGATGTTAATAAATGCCCTGTAAAGAAAGAAAATGAAACTAAAGGAAACTTGACAATTAGCTTCACAAATGCTTTCTTTCCAGGAATGTAATTGGCCAACTTTAGTTCAATGTAACGTAACTACCACTACTGAGACATCTTCAACAACCACTGATCTAACTACCACAAGTACCTCTGAGGACATTACAGTAACTACTGAACAACCCACGACAGAACAGACGACTGTTACTACAGACGAGCCTACAACAGTTACAGAAGAAGTCACTACGAATCCAAGTACTATAACTGTTAGTACCACAAATGAGCCAACTACAAGTGAAATATCTACTACTTTAGAACCTACCACAAACACTACTGTACATGATCCTACTACGACAGATACTTCTACTACAGTAGAGCCCACAACAAATGAGACAACAACAGATGACTGGACTACAGTCACTGAAACATACGAGCCAACCACAACTGAATTACCTACAACGTATGAACCAACTACAAATACTACTATAGATGAGTCTACCACAACTGAATTACCTACAACGTACGAATCTACTACAAATACTACTATAGATGAATCTACTAGAACTGAATTACCTACAACGTATGAGCCTACTACAAATACTACCATAGATGAATCTGCTACAACCGATTTACCTACTACGTATGAACCTATTACAAATATTACCATAGATGAGTCTACTACAACAGTATTTCCCAGCACTATAGAGTCTACAACAAGTGAGACGAATACGACAGATGACTGGACTACAGTCACTGATTCATACGAGCCAAGTACGACAGAATTACCTACAACGTATGAACCTACTACAAATACCACTATAGATGAATCTACTACAACAGTATTTCCCAGCACTGTAGAGTCTACAACAAGTGAGACGAATACGACAGATGACTGGACCACAGGCACAGATACATACGAGCCAAGTACGACAGAATTACCTACAACGTATGAACCTACTACAAATATTACCATAGATGAGTCTACTACAACAGTATTTCCCAGCACTATAGAGTCTACAACAAGTGAGACGAATACGACAGATGACTGGACTACAGTCACTGATTCATACGAGCCAAGTACGACAGAATTACCTACAACGTATGAACCTACTACAAATACTACTATAGATGAATCTACTACAACTGAATTACCTACAACGTATGAACCAACTACAAATACTACTATGGATGAATCTACTACAACTGAATTACCTACTACGTATGAACCTACTACAAATACCACTATAGATGAATCTACTACAACAGTATTTCCCAGCACTGTAGAGTCTACAACAAGTGAGACGAATACGACAGATGACTGGACTACAGGTACAGATACATACGAGCCAAGTACGACAGAATTACCTACAACGTATGAACCTACTACAAATACTACCATAGATGAGTCTACTACAACAGATTTACCTACTACGTATGAACCTACTACAAATACCACCATAGATGAGTCTACTACAACAGAATTACCTACTACGTATGAACCTACAACAAATACCACCATAGATGAGTCTACTACAACAGAATTACCTACTACGTATGGACCTACTTCAAATACCACTATAGATGAATCTACTACAACAGTATTTCCCAGCACTGTAGAGTCTACAACAAGTGAGACAAATACGACAGATGACTGGACCACAGTCACTGATATATACGAGCCAAGTACGACAGAATTACCTTCAACGTATGAACCATCTACAAATACCACTATAGATGAATCTACTACAACAGTATTTCCCAGCACTGTAGAGTCTACAACAAGTGAGACGAATACGACAGATGACTGGACTACAGGTACAGATACATACGAGCCAAGTACGACAGAATTACCCACAACGTATGAACCTACGATAAATACCACTATAGATGAGTCTGCTACAACGGTAGTTCCCAGTACCGTAGAGCCTACAACAATTGTGACGAATGCGACAGATGACTGGACTACAATTACTGAAACATATGAACCAACTACGACTGATTTACCTACCACATATGAACCAACCACTGATGAGCCTAGTACTAATGCCACTACAGATGGATCTACTACGATAGACGCTTCTACCACTGTACAACCAACAACGGAAGATTCTACTACAGTAGAGCCAACTACTGAGGACTCCACAACAGTAAATCCAACGACTGAAGACTCTACCACAGTTGACACCACAACTGAAGTGTCTACTCCAGTTGATCTCACAACTGAAAATTCGACTACAGCAGAGCCAACAACTGAAGATTTCACTTCAGTAGATCCAACAACTCAAGATTCTACTACACAAGATCCCACAACCGAAGAGTCTACCACAGTTGAGCTGACTACTGAAATTCCCACTACAGTAGACATAACAACTGATGGCTCTACTACAGTAGATGCAACGACTGAAGATTTTACTACAGTAGATCCTACAACCGAAGACCCTACTACAGTATATCCCACCACTGAAGCGTCTACTACAGCCGATCCCACGACTGAATATTCTACAACAGTAGATCCTACAACTGAAGACTCTACTACAATAGAGCCGACTACTGAAGAGTCTACTACAACAGATCCTACTACAGTAAATCCTACAACCGAAAACTCTACTACAGTAGATCCCACTACTGAGGACTCCACAACAGTAAATCCAACGACTGAAGACTCTACCACAGTTGACACCACAACTGAAGTGTCTACTCCAGTTGATCTCACAACTGAAGATTCGACTACAGCAGAGCCAACTACTGAAGATTTCACTTCAGTAGATCCAACAACTCAAGATTCTACTACACAAGATCCCACAACCGAAGAGTCTACCACAGTTGAGCTGACTACTGAAATTCCCACTACAGTAGACATAACAACTGATGGCTCTACTACAGTAGATGCAACGACTGAAGATTTTACTACAGTAGATCCTACAACCGAAGACCCTACTACAGTATATCCCACCACTGAAGCGTCTACTACAGCCGATCCCACGACTGAATATTCTACAACAGTAGATCCTACAACTGAAGACTCTACTACAATAGAGCCGACTACAGTAAATCCTACAACCGAAATATCTACTACAGTAGATCCCACTACTGAAGACTCTACTACAGCCGATCCCACAACTGAAGAGTCTACTACAGTAGATCCCACCACTGAAGACTCTACTACAACAGATCCTACAACTGAAGACTCTACTATAGTAGATCCCACTACTGAAGAATATTCTACAGTAGATCCCACTACTAAGGAGTCTACTACAGTAGATCCCACTACTGAAGAGTCTACTTCAGTATATCCCACCACTGAAGAGTCTACTACAGCCAATCCCACGACTGAATATTCTACTACAGTAGATCCTACAACTGAAGATTCTACTACAGTAGATCCCACAACTGAAGGGTCTACAACAGTAGATCCCACCACTGAAGAGTCTACAACAGCCAATCCCACGACTGAATATTCTACTACAGTAGATCCTTCAACTGAATATTCTACTACAGTAGATCCTACAACTGAAGACTCTACTACAGTACATCCTACAACTGAAGATTCTACAACAGTAGATCCCACAACTGAGGACTCTACTACAGTAGATACCACAACTGAAGATTCTACTACAGTAGATCCTACAACTGAGGACTCTACTACAGTAGAACCCACTACTGAAGAGTCTACTACAGTAGAATCCACAACCGAAGAGTCTACAACAGTAGATCCTACAACTGAAGACTCTACTACAATAGATCCTACAACTGAAGAGTCCACTACAGTAGATTCCACTACAGTAGATTCCACCACTGAAGAGTCTACTCCAGTAGATCCCACCACTGAAGAGTCTACTACAGCCAATCCCACGACTGAATATTCTACTACAGTAGATCCTACAACTGAAAACTCTACTAAAGTAGATCCTACAACTGAAGACTCTACTACAGTAGATCCTACAACTGAAGATTCTACTACAGTAGATGCCACTACAGTAGATGCCACTACTGAAGGGTCTACAACCGTAGATCCTACCACTGAAGACTCTACTACAGTAGATCCTACAACTGAGGACTCTACTACAGTAGATCCCACTACTGAAGAGTCTACTACAGTAGAACCCACAACTGAAGAGTCTACAACAGTAGATCCTACAACTGAAGACTCTACTACAGAAGATCTTACAACTGAAGACTCTACTACAGTAGATCCTACAACTGAAGACTCTACTACAGTAGATCCTACAACTGAAGACTCTACTACAGAAGATCTCACAACTGAAGATTCGACTACAGCAGAGCCAACTACTGAAGAGTCTACTACAGTAGAACCCACAACTAAAGAGTCTACAACAGTAGATCCTACAACTGAAGACTCTACTACAGTAGATCCCACTACTGAAGAGTCTACTTCAGTAGATCCCACCACTGAAGAGTCTACTACAGCCAATCCCACGACTGAATATTCTACTACAGTAGATCCTACCACTGAAGATTCTACTACAGCCGATCCCACGACTGAATATTCTACTACAGTAGATCCTACCACTGAAGATTCTACTACAGCCGATCCCACGACTGAATATTCTACTACAGTAGATCCAACAACTGAAGACTCTACTACAGTAGATCCTACAACTGAAGACTCTACTACAGTAGATCCTACAAATGAAGACTCCACTACAGTAGATCCCACAACTGAAGCTTCTAGTACAGTTAATCCCACTACAGAAGAGTCTACTACAGTAGATCCCACCACAGAAGAGTCTACTACAGTAGATCCCACCACTGAAGAGTCTACTACAGTGGATCCCACTACTGAAGAGTCTACTTCAGTAGATCCCACCACTGAAGAGTCTACTATAGCCCATCCCACGACTGAATATTCTACTACAGTAGATCCCACAACTGAAGAGTCTACAACAGTAGATCCTACCACTGAAGACTCTACTACAGTAGATCCCACTACTGAAGAGTCTACTACAGTAGAACCCACAACTGAAGACTCTACTACAGTAGATCCCACTACTGAAGAGTCTACTTCAGTAGATCCCACCACTGAAGAGTCTACTACAGCCAATCCCACGACTAAATATTCTACTACAGTAGATCCTACCACTGAAGATTCTACTACAGCCGATCCCACGACTGAATATTCTACTACAGTAGATCCTACCACTGAAGATTCTACTACAGCCGATCCCACGACTGAATATTCTACTACAGTAGATCCAACAACTGAAGACTCTACTACAGTATATCCTACAACTGAAGACTCTACTACGGTAGATCCTACAACTGAAGACTCTACTACAGTAGATCCTACAAATGAAGACTCCACTACAGTAGATCCCACAACTGAAGCTTCTAGTACAGTTAATCCCACTACAGAAGAGTCTACTACAGTAGATCCCACCACTGAAGAGTCTACTACAGTAGATCCCACTACTGAAGAGTCTACTTCAGTAGATCCCACCACTGAAGAGTCTACTACAGCCCATCCCACGACTGAATATTCTACTACAGTAGATCCCACAACTGAAGAGTCTACAACAGTAGATCCTACCACTGAAGACTCTACTACAGTAGATCCTACAACTGAGGACTCTACTACAGTAGATCCCACTACTGAAGAGTCTACTACAGTAGAACCCACAACTGAAGAGTCTACAACAGTAGATCCTACAACTGAAGACTCTACTACAGAAGATCTTACAACTGAAGACTCTACTACAGTAGATCCTACAACTGAAGCCTCTACTACAGTAGATCCTACAACTGAAGACTCTACTACAGAAGATCTCACAACTGAAGACTCTACTACAGTAGATCCCACTACTGAAGAGTCTACTTCAGCCAATCCCACGACTGAATGTTCTACTACAGTAGATCCTACCACTGAAGATTCTGCTACAGCCGATCCCACGACTGAATATTCTACTACAGTAGATCCTACAACCGAAGACTCTACTATAGTATTTCCTACAACTGAAGACTCTACTACAGTAGATCCTACAACTGAAGACTCTACTACAGTAGATCCTACAACTGAAGACTCCACCACAGTAGATCCCACAACTGAAGCTTCTAGTACAGTTAATCCCACTACAGAAGAGTCTACTACAACAGATCCCACAAGTGAAGAGTCAACTACAGTAGATCCCACCACTGAAGAATCTACTTCAGTAGATCCTACCACTGTAGAGTCTACCACTACTGTAGATCCCACCACTGAAGAGTCTACTACAGTAGATCCAACCACTAAAGAGTCCACTACAGCCGATCCTACGACTGAATATTCTACTACAGTAGATCCTACAACTGAACACTCTACTACAGTAGATCCTACAACCGAGGACTCTACCACAGTAGATCCCACTACTGAAGAGTCTACTTCAGTAGATCCTACAACTGAAGACTCTACTACAATAGATCCTACAACTGAAGACTCTACTACAGTAGATCCCACTACTGAAGAGTCTACTTCAGTAGATCCCACCACTGAGGAGTCTACTACAGCCAATCCCACGACTGAATATTCTACTACAGTAGATCCTACCACTGAAGATTCTACTACAGCCGATCCCACGACTGAATATTCTACTACAGTAGATCCCACAACTGAAGAGTCTACAACAGTAGATCCTACCACTGAAGACTCTACTACAATAGATCCTACAACTGAGGACTCTACTACAGTAGATCCTACAACTGAAGACTCCACTACAGTAGATCCCACAACTGAAGCTTCTAGTACAGTTAATCCCACTACAGAAGAGTCTACTACAACAGATCCCACAAGTGAAGAGTCAACTACAGTAGATCCCACCACTGAAGAATCTACTTCAGTAGATCCTACCACTGTAGAGTCGACTACTACAGTAGATCCCACCACTGAAGAGTCTACTACAGTAGATCCAACCACTAAAGAGTCCACTACAGCCGATCCTACGACTGAATATTCTACTACAGTCGATCCTACAACTGAACACTCTACTACAGTAGATCCTACAACTGAGGACTCTACCACAGTAGATCCCACTACTGAAGAGTCTACTTCAGTAGATCCTACAACTGAAGACTCTACTACAATAGATCCTACAACTGAAGAGCCTACAACAGCCGATCCCACGACTGAATTTTCTACTACAGTAGATCCTACAACTGAAGACTCTACAACAATAGATCCCACCACTGAAGAGTCTACTACAGTAGATCCAACCACTAAAGAGTCTACTACAGCCAATCCCACGACTGAATATTCTACTACCGTAGATCCCACAACTGAAGATTCTACTACAATAGATCCTACAACTGAAGAGTCTACCACAGTAGATACCACCACTTATGATTCTACTACATTCGAACCCACCACAAGTGAGTCGACCACAGTAGACGATGTGACTACAATTACTACAACTTACGACCCAACTACGACAGAAGATTCTAGTACAGTTGAAAGTTCGACAATAAATGATTCAACTACTGTTGCAACTTCAGAGCCTAATACTACAGATGAATCTACGACAGAATTGAGTACTACAGAATCTGTAGAACTTTGTCCCTCAGATGTTTATGGAAATGTACCGCATCCAGAATTTTGTGATTCGTTTTATCTCTGTGTGAATGGCATCGCTGTGCAACTATGGTGTCCTGCCGGCTTTGAATTTAATCCAAATACAAAGGTGAGTTGGATTTCTTGATATGATACATTAGGTTTCAACGTAGACATGAAAATTTATTTTTTATTACTTAATAGTAAGTAATTCACGTCACCAATATGGTCTGAAATCATTTAGAATTTGGTATTTCCTTTATGTGTGACTGAATGGACCCTACTTGTCTCTTTGCTGTCTGCAACGAAATTCGCTATTTGCTATTAAGACAGATATAATATTATGTTCTCTATTAAGACAGACAGTATAACGCCATTCTACGCATGCCAAAGCAGCCTTTATCGGGCTTTAGACTATATATAGTGTTTAGCTTCAGTAGTTTAAACTTTAAATAGTGACAAACAGACACACAAAGTAACAATTTCATTAGTAGTAATGGTAATGATGTGAGATAAGGGTAGGTATCAGTTTTACGCACATAACTAAACTTAATGCGTTGATGCTGTCAATAACACTGTCTAAGTGTCTATGATAACTGAACTTTCTTATTATAAAAGCTGTGTATTATGTATGACTAACGATTTTAATTAACATAAATGTACACCGCGAAATAGCACATTTATCAAAATACGTCATAGTTGTTTTTATTTTTTTGTTAAGTTTAGTTTAGTTGTGGATGTAGAATTGGTACCATTAAAATAAACAATATATGTAAGAGTACATTAAGAATCAATAATCACGTTACAATGTATAATTACTTGCCAGGGTTGTCAAGAAATTGCACCTGGTGGTTGTACTCTTGGACCAACAGAATCTCCAACTACAGAATTTACAACAGATTCATCAGATCTGACAGATTCCACTAATACAACAGATGACACAGTAACAAGTACTGAGCCTGGAACTACTCCGGATATGTGTCCGATTGGAGCCTGGGGTAATATTCCTCATCCAGAGATCTGTGAATCATTTTTCATGTGTGCTGGTGGCAACACTATTCAGCTCTGGTGTAGCGAAGGATTTGAATTTGATCCTGAAAGTAAGGTATGTTTAATCGTAGTAAAATATTTGAGATCAACCAATGAAGCTGACGGCATTGAATTACATATTTACCTACCCTACATTACTTTAGTAAATCTTTAGTCATTAAGATCACTAGTGATTCTTAAAAAATAATTAAGTACTTGATTGAACCACTATCCGACAAAATGTTGACCTTTGTTTGTGCCAAGAAATTTTAGTATAATATGAGAAAACAGATGTAGAAATCGATTTATCTATTCTGTTTCAGAATTGCGTTCCTATAGCAGAAGGAGGTTGTACTTTAGGTACAGCAACAACCACTGAGGAAACCCCGTCTACTACCTTAGACCCTATTAACCAAATATGTCCTGAAGGTACTTGGGGTAACGTACCGCACCCAGAAATCTGTGAGTCCTTCTTCTTATGTGCTGGAGGTACAGTAATACAATTGTTCTGCAGTGATGGGTTCGAATATGACCCAGAGTTGAGGGTATGTTAGCTTATTCTACTTTTAAATAAAAATATTCCCAAAATTAAACTAAATATTGTATCTAAGATAATCATTTTAAAATCTTAACAGACTTGCGTGGCGATAGCTGAAGGTGGATGTACATATAATCGAACCATCACCACGGATGTTACTGGAAGTTATCCCACCCCTGAATACTCCACAACAGAAGATGCAACATCCACAGATATCACTGAAACAACTCCTGATACTACTTCGACTACCATAAATAGCTCAGAACAAACTACTGACAGCTCCGAAACCACTACCGTAGAAAGCTCAGAGATAACTACTGAAAATTCTGAAACAACTCCAAGTTCTACAGCAGTAGATAGCTCAGAAGTTACTACGGAAAGCACTGAAACAACATCAATTACTACCCCATCTACAGTAGATAGTTCAGAAATAACTACTGAAAATACTCAAACAACTTCAGATTCTACATCTACTACAATAGATAGCTCAGACGTAACTACTGTAAGCGCAGAAACCACTGAGATTACTACAGAAAATACTCAGTCCACTCCTGTGAGTTCTGAGGTAACTTCAGATAGTTTTGAGACCACTGATGCTACAGATATTACACAGACAACATCAGACAGTTCTTCAACTACGGATTTCGAAACTACAACTAATGTTAGTGAAATTACGACTGAAAATACTACTACAGATGACTCCATGACGGGTATATGTCCAGACGGTTTCTGGGGCAGTATACCCCACGAAGAGTTATGTAACTCATACTATGTTTGTGCTGGTGATAATGTCATACAGTTGTTCTGTAACGATGGATTCGAGTTCGATCCAGATTTACAAGTGAGTTTGTATTTTTGCTTTGATTTACTGTCCTAACTATTTGGTATAGACGGTGTCTGTTTGATGTAAGGTCAAAAAGAAGCCATCACTGCTTTTCTTAATGGATTCTTAGAAATTATAAAAAAGTCCCTATTATTTATTTTTGATTCCAGACTTGCGTTGAAATCACTGAAGGTGGTTGTACCCTAGGATCTGCCACCACCACTGTTCTACCAGAAACAACAACTGAGGTGGTGGAACTATGTCCAATAGGAACATGGGGTAATGTACCACATCCAGAGTTCTGTGACTCTTATTTCATGTGCATCGGAGGTAACGCTATACAAGCTTGGTGTACGTCCGGTTGGGAATTCGATCCTCAATCACAGGTGAGTTACTTTGTATCATCGATTCCATAAATAGACAACCTTGACGCAGTTTTATATAGCTACGTGATCAGTGGTCTAATTAAGTTATTTGTTTTACTCTTAATTAGCACATAATTCAAATATTTTTGAATACTATTCAATTATTATGATTCAGCAGTTCGTAACCCAAAATATAGAGTTTAGTTCACGTCCAAATAGTAATGCATTTTCGGCAAAATCATATTTACTAATAAATGCACGTGCAATAACCATTTACATACTAAATTATAATTATATCTTTATAGGACTGTGTACGTATAGCTGCAGGAGGTTGTACATACAATCAGCAAACTACCACTGAAAGTGATACTACAATTGATTCTTCTTCGCCAACTTATTTAGAAACTGAAACAACTACTGAAAATATTGAAACATCAACTGTCACTTCTGAAATAACAACAGAAAGTACCACTGTTGATGGTTCTGAGACAAATGTATGTCCTGCTGGTTTTTGGGGCAGTATACCTCATGAAGAACTATGTAACGCCTATTACGTGTGCGCCGGTAGTAATACTTTTAAACTTTACTGCAATGATGGATTTGAATTCGACCCGGATTCACAGGTAAATTTGATAGTAATATTATTTTGATGTCAATATATTTCTTAAATTTTAACACTTACTCAACTTTATTGGATAAAGGAGGTATAAGGGCTGTTCCTTAAGCGCTTAATTTCATTTTAATTTATCACTTTGTTACGCCATCTTGCCTAACAAGATCAACAACAATGACATAAATTTAAAACTTTTCTAGGCTTGCGTTGTAATCGCTGAAGGTGGTTGCACTCTTGGATCTGCCACCACAACTATACTACCAGAAACAACAACTGAGGTAGCAGAACTATGTCCCATAGGAACATGGGGAAGTGTACCACATCCCGAATTTTGCGACTCTTATTACATGTGCATCGCAGGAAATGCTATACAAGCTTGGTGTACGTCCGGTTGGGAATTCGACCCCCAGGCACAGGTAAATAGATTCTTAATAAACTATGAAAACTTCTCCAAGCTGTCCTATTATATTGATTGAATTTTAGATGGAAAGAAAATTATAAACTAAAATAGTTTGTATCAGATGAATATTAATACCATTTCGTAATACTACGAATACTATCTTTTCGTATACGTATGGTCCTAAGCAATTTTTTACTCAAACAATTACAATTACGCCTTTGCAGGACTGTGTTCGAATAGCTGAAGGAGGATGCACATATAATCGTCTAACTACTACAGAAAGTGATACTACAACCGATCTAACACCAGTCCCTACAACTGAATCAGAAAGTGCTGAAACAACTACAGAGAATGCACAAACAACTTCAGAAAGTTCAGAGACAACAGATGGAACTACTGTCGTAACTACAGACATAGCTGAAACAACTTCAGATAGTCCACAAACAACGCTAGACGATTCTGGAACTACTTATAGTTCAACGGAAGTAACGGATACCGAGCAAACGGCGACTGAAAGCACCCTTACAACAAATGATGCTACAGAAATAACTACTATATCAACAGTTAGTAGTGAGAGTACATCTGAGGAAGTATACAATACAACTGAGAGTGCTGTTACCACTACGGAATCTCTTGAGACTACTTCTGAAAGTGCAGATACAACAACAGATAGCTCTTTATCCACCACTATTAACGGTCAGACAACTTCTGACAGTAGTGAAACGACTACAGACAGTTCAGAAACTTCTGATGTTACGGAAATAACAACAGAAAGTACTCAAACTGCTGAAGTAGTTACAGATAGCACCACTACCACTAGTGATAGTGCTGAAACAACTAGCATATCGGATTTCACAACTGAAGGTACTACTGTAGATGATTCTCCTACGGTTATATGTCCTGCTGGAGTTTGGGGCAGTATAGCTCATGAAGAGTTATGTAACGCCTATTACGTATGTGCGGGTGGTAACGCCCTTAAACTTTTCTGTAACGATGGATTTGAATTCGATCCAGTCTCAAAGGTAAATAAGAAAGTAATTGACTTGTTTAATATCATTTAAGATCAGTCTAAATCCATACTAAAAGCTTTTATGCGTGTTACTGAATAATATATTTTTCACTTTGACCTAATACCATATATTTTATTGATTGTTATTGATTTTAACAAATATAAAAAAAATTCCAGTCTTGCGTTGAAATCGCTGAAGGTGGTTGTACCCTAGGATCCGCCACCACAACTGTTCTGCCAGAAACAACAACTGAGGTGGTGGAACTGTGTCCTATAGGAACATGGGGTAATGTAGCACATCCAGAGTTCTGTGACTCTTATTACATGTGCATCGGAGGTAACGCTATACAAGCTTGGTGTACGTCCGGTTGGGAATTCGATCCTCAGTTGCAGGTAAATATGTTTCTAATAAACATTTATTTAGCGTAGTATGAATATGTTGCTATATAGCAACATATTCATACTACGCTACATCTAAGTTTGTTTTATTTTCTTACCAAGTTCAACACGTGATAGAAATATTCGGAGTTTTGTGATTAAGTATGTACTTACCTTTAATGGATGGTTTTCATTTAATAGTACGAGATCTCTATAAGCTCTTATTATAATAATAATTAAAATCTTTTCAGGATTGTGTACGAATAGCAGAAGGTGGTTGTACGTACAATCAGCAAACCACAACAGAAAATAATTCTGTAACTGACCCAACACCAGTCCCTACAACTGAATCGGAAAGTGATGAAACAACTACAGAGAATGCACAAACAACTTCAGAAAGTTCAGAGACAATAACAGATGGAACTACTGTTGCAACTACAGACAGTACTGAGACAACTTCAGATAGTCCACAAACAACGCTAGACGATTCTGGAACTACTTATAGTTCAACGGAAGTAACGGATACCGAGCAAACGGCGACTGAAAGCACCCTTACAACAAATGATGTTACAGAAATAACTACTATATCAACAGTTAGTAGTGAAAGTACATCTAAGGAAACAGACAGTACAACAGAGAGCGCTGCTACCACAACGGAATCTCTAGAAACTACTTCTGAAAGTGCAGATACAACAACAGATAGCTCTATTTCCACCAATGACGATCACACAACTTCTGACAGTGGTGAAACGACTACCGACAGTTCAGAAACTTCTGATATTACGGAAAAAACAACAGAAAGTACCCAAACCACTGAAGTAGTTACAGATAGCACCATTACCACTAGTGATAGTGCTGAAACAACTAGCACATCAGATATAACAACTGTAGGTACTACTGTAGATGATTCTCCCACGGGCGTATGTCCAGCTGGAGTTTGGGGCAGTATACCTCATGAAGAATTATGTAACGTCTATTACGTATGTGCTGGTGGTAACACCCTTAAACTTTTCTGTAACGATGGGTTTGAGTTCGATCCAGTTTCACAGGTAAATATAGATGTGAATGATTTGTTTAATATTATTTCAGATTTGTGTAAAATTATTCTAAGAACTTTTATGCACGTTGCTGAATAAGATATTTTTGACTTTGACCTGAACCAAATATTTCATTGATTAGCCTTTGATTTAAATAATTTTAATATGCTAATTTTCCAGGCTTGCGTTGAAATCGCTGAAGGTGGTTGTACTCTAGGATCTGCCACTACAACTGTTCTGCCAGAAACAACAACTGAGGTGGTGGAATTATGTCCTATAGGAACATGGGGTAATGTAGCACATCCAGAGTTCTGTGACTCTTATTTCATGTGCATCGGAGGTAACGCTATACAAGCTTGGTGTACGTCCGGTTGGGAATTCGATCCTCAGTTGCAGGTAAATATGTTTCTAATAAATATAGCAACATATTCGTACTACGCTACATTTAAGTTTGTTTTATTTTCTTACCAAGTTCAACACATGATAGAAATATTCGCAGTTTTGTGTTTAAGTATGTACTAACCTTTAATGGATGGTTTCCATTTAATAGTGCGAGATCCCTATAAGCTCGTATTATAATAATAATTAAAATCTTTTCAGGATTGTGTACGAATAGCAGAAGGTGGTTGTACGTACAATCAGCAAACCACAACAGAAAATAATTCTGTAACTGACACAACACCAGTCCCTACAACTGAATCAGAAATTGATGAAACAACTACAGAGAATGCACAAACAACTTCAGAAAGTTCAGAGACAACAACAGATGGAACTACTGTTGCACCTACAGACAGTACTGAGACAACTTCAGATAGTCCACAAACAACGCTAGATGATTCTGAGACTACTTCTAGTTCAACAGAAATAACAGATACCGAGCAAACGGCGTCTGAAAGCACCCTTACAACATCTGATGTTACAGAGGTCACTACTATATCGACAGTTAGTAGCGAGAACACATCTGAGGAAACAGACAGTACAACAGAGAGCGCTGCTACCACTACGGAATCTCTTGAGTCTACTTCTGAAAGTGCAGATACAACAACAGATAGCTCTATTTCCACCAATGACGGTCAGACAACTTCTGACAGTGGTGAAACGACTACAGACAATTCAGATACTTCTGATATTACGGAAAAAACAACAGAAAGTACCCAAACCACTGAAGTAGTTACAGATAGCACCACTACCATTAGTGATAGTGCTGAAACGACTAGCACATCAGATGTAACAACTGAAGGTACTACTGTAGATGATTCTCCCACAGGCGTATGTCCAGCTGGAGTTTGGGGCAGTATACCTCATGAAGAGTTATGTAACGCCTATTACGTATGTGCTGGTGGTAACGCACTTAAACTTTTCTGTAACGATGGATTTGAATTTGATCCAGTCTCACAGGTAAATAAGAATATCATTTATTAGTTTACTATAATGTTAAATATTTATAAATTATTATACTAAGAGCTATAGTTAACTATATAAGATACTTTTGACTTTTATCTGAACCAAATATTTTATTGATAGGCTTTGATTTTGACAAATATGTAAAAATTTTCAGGCTTGTGTTGAAATCGCTGAAGGTGGTTGTACCTTAGGATCTGCCTCCACCACTGTTCTACCAGAAACAACAACTGAGGTGGTGGAACTATGTCCTATAGGAACATGGGGTAATGTACCACATCCAGAGTTCTGTGACTCTTATTACATGTGCATCGGAGGTAGCGCTATACAAGCTTGGTGTACATCTGGTTGGGAATTCGACCCGCAGTTGCAGGTAAATATATTTTTAATAAGTTTAGTAATACCACTTACATTGGTTGCATCTAAGTAGGTACATTATTTTATTTGCGTAGTAAATATTACACACGAGAGATAATTCAGAGTTAAAGATATATCTTTAAAAGGTGGCCATATCCGAATAGTGCGAGTTCCCTCGATCTCCACCCATTATTATCATTGAAATCTTTTCAGGATTGTGTACGAATAGCAGAAGGTGGTTGTACGTACAATCAGCAAACTACAACAGATAATAATTCTGTAACTGACCCAACACCAGTCCCTTCAACTGAATCAGAAAGTGATGAAACAACTACAGAGAATGCACAAACAACTTCAGAAAGTTCAGAGACAACAACAGATGGAACTACTGTTGCAACTACAGACAGTACTGAGACAACTTCAGATAGTCCACAAACAACGCTAGATGATTCTGAGACTACTTCTAGTTCAACAGAAATAACAGATACCGAGCAAACGGCGACTGAAAGCACCCTTACAACAAATGATGTTACAGAGGTCACTACTATATCGACAATTAGTAGCGAGATCACATCTGAGGAAACAGACAGTACAACACAGAGCGCTGCTACCACTACGGAATGTTTAGAGACTACTTCTGAAAGTGCAGATACAACAACAGATAGCTCTATTTCCACCAATGACGGACAGACAACTTCTGATATTACGGAAAAAACAACAGAAAGTACCCAAACCACTGAAGTAGTTACAGATAGCACCACTACCACTAGTGATAGTGCTGAAGCAACTAGCACATCAGATGTAACAACTGAAGGTACTACTGTAGATGATTCCCTCACGGGCGTATGTCCAGCTGGAGTTTGGGGCAGTATACCTCATGAAGAGTTATGTAACGCCTATTACGTATGTGCTAGTGGTAACGCCCTTAAACTTTTCTGTAACGATGGATTTGAATTCGATCCAGTATCACAGGTAATTAAGAATGTCAGTGATCAGTTTAATATCATTTTAGATCTGTGTATATTATTCAAGAGCTTAAATACTATTAATTGGATAAGATAGTTTTGATTTTGACATAAAATCTAAAATTTTATTGATAGTCTTTGATTTCAACAAATATGTATAATTTTTCAGGCTTGTGTTGAAATCGTTGAAGGTGGTTGTACCCTAGGATCTGCCACTACAACTGTTCTACCAGAAACAACAACTGAGGTGGTGGAACTATGTCCTATAGGAACATGGGGTAATGTACCACATCCAGAGTTCTGTGACTCTTATTACATGTGCATCGGAGGTAACGCTATACAAGCTTGGTGTACGTCCGGTTGGGAATTCGATCCTCAGTTGCAGGTAAATATCTTATAATTGTAATTACATCTTTAGCACTACAAAATTAGGCATTTGTTAAATACTGACATCAGAGATACACCTCTTTTAAATTACACGAACTAGGTGGTGAGAATTGAGTATCTTTTAACTATACTGTACCTATATACTTAAAGCAATAATTAATATGTCTTTACAGGACTGCGTACGAATAACTGAAGGAGGTTGTACATACAATCAGCAAACCACCACCGAAAGCGATCCCGTAACTGATCCATCAACTGTTGCTACACCTGAATCGGAAAGTGATGAAGTAACCACAGAAAGTGCAGAAACAACTGCAGAAAGTTCAGAGACAACTCCAGATGGCACCGAAACAACTACAGAAATTACTGTTGGAACTACAGAAAGTGCTAAAACAACGACAGATAGTTTACAAACAACATTAGACGATGCTGAGAATACGTCTAGATTCACGGAAGCAACGGATGCTGAGCCAACTACTACTGAAAGTGCTCTTTCGACTTCAGATGATAGCCAGACCACTTCAGATGTTACGGATATAAACACTATCCCAACAGATAGCCCTCAGACCACCTCAGATGATGTAGACATAACTACGACTTCAGAGAGTTACCAAACAACATCGGACAGTTCTGAGACTTCAGAAACCACTGTTGTAACTACAGAATACGCTGAAACAACTTCAAATAGTCAAGAAACAACATTGGATAGTTCTCAAACTACTTCTAGTGTTACAGAAATAACAGAAAGTACAACGGAAAATGAAACAACTATAAATGAATCTACCACAGAAAACCCTTTGACTACGGGAAGTGATAATTCAGAAGCAACTACCGAAAACTTGGAAACAACTAGCTCAATCTCTGACATATCTACTGAAACGACTGTAGAGGACTCTGAACAAACAGAGGTTGAAACAGATCAAACCACTATTTTAACACCTACTACTATTTTAGATGTGGAGGAAGCGACTTCTGAAAGTTATCAAACTACAGAAAGTGTTGAAACAACAACCGAAAATTTAGAAATAACTACGGGTGATATTGAAACTACAACAGAACGGGATATCTTGATAGACGATCATTATTCCACTCCAGAAAGAGAAGATGATTCTGTAGAGACTACTATCGCACCAACAGAATCGACGACAGCTGCAGTTGAAATCTGTCCTATGGGATCTTGGGGTAACGTCCCACATCCAGAGATATGTAATTCCTACTACATATGTATTGGAGGAAGCGCAGTACAGGCTTGGTGTATTGCTGGCTGGGAGTTTGACGCTGGAGTACAGGTAAGTTAATTTTAGACCAAACAAATACTATGATGTTATTATAATTATACGTTCATGATTGTTTAAACCTTGAGTCTAAAAGTAGTTAAAATATGCTTTATACGTCTTATTTGAAACATCGATAGTTAGTTAATAATGTGGGCATACTCCTTTGTAAAATGCTTGCAAATATTTTTTAGGATTGTGTGGAAATCACAGAAGGCGGTTGTACTCTTGGAGTTGGAGCTTCAACAATTACAGAAGAATCGACTGCAGATGTTTCTACTACAGAAAGTACTTTAAATACAGACAGTGAGTCTATTACAGAGAGTGCTTCAACTATACAAAATTATGAAAGCACGCCAATAGTAGAAGATTCTCAAACAACCACAGAGAACATGGCAACAACGACAGAAGAAGTAATTATAGATCACTCAGAGGAAACAGAGACAGAAGTAGACCAAACTACTATTTCGACAACGACTACTATCACAGATACAGAAGAAACAACTACTGGAAATTCGGAAACCACAGAAAATATTGATACAACTACAGAAAATGAAACCAGTACAGATAATACAGAAACTACAACAGAACGTGATGTCTTGAATGATGATAATGATTCTAATTCAGAAAGAGAGGATGAGCCTATAACAACTGCTCCAGTAGAGACTACTTCTGAACCAACAGAATCGACTACAGCTGCAGTTGAAATCTGTCCTATGGGATCTTGGGGTAACGTCCCGCATCCAGAGATATGTAATTCATACTACATATGTATTGGTGGAAGCGCAGTACAAGCTTGGTGTATTGCTGGTTGGGAGTTTGATGCTGGAGTACAGGTAATAAAATTTTATACATTTTTTAGCCTCTTTATTATCTATAGGGTAACGAAATCTGTATTGTGAGTTGAGTGTTATCTTGGATAGAGTTATAACTTATGGCCATTTTCAATATTTAATTAACAAGCTTTTAGGAATTCTGTAAGTATCTTTCAATGTATTAATTTATTTAATGGAATCTGAAAGATATTTCTAACCACTTGCTGTAGTCGGATTGATCGGATCTGTCATTTTGCACACATATTAAGGACCAGTGACAATGCAATAATTTAAATGAATATTTATTTTTCTATCCTATTCTTGCTATTATATTCTTGCTATCAAATTCAGACTAATCTAAACTTTTGTTCTTACTTCCATATGAATAAGCTGCTGATGATAGCATTCTGTATTGAAAATTTGACAGGAAATATAAATATCTTACTGATAAACGAGGATTATATAATCTATCAGTAATTGTAGGCTGATTATTGAATATAGCCGTTAGAGCTTTTTTACGGTAGTTGCTTCTACGAGTATCTACCCTGCAAATATCCAAGGTTTTATTAAAGATTGAATATTATAACTTTAAAGAAATCACCTAATCTTTCAGGACTGCGTAGCTATAGCCGAAGGTGGTTGTACTCTTGGTAATACAAGATCAGAAGCTGACACGGTAATAGCTTCAGATTCACAATCTTCAAATACACCAAAAACTAATACAGAAAGTGAAAACCTCAGTAAAACACCGCTAGCTGATGAAACTACGGAATTATTATCAAAAGAAAACGAAGCTACCGAAGCTGTTAATGAGTTGTGTAAATCAGATGTTACTGGTAATGTGGCTCATCCAGAACTCTGTGATTCGTATTACATGTGCGTTAGTGGAATTCCTGTTCAAGTTTGGTGTATAGCTGGATGGGAATATGATCATGAATTACAGGTAAGAAATTTTAAATTTCATTCAGCCTAAATTACCTAGTGAGATGATGGATTTAAACAAGATTTATTTTGGAGAAGCTTAGTATTCGACATTCGGCTTTTATTAAAATAATACTACATATAGGAATATAGTGAAAGTTGACAGTAATATGATAAGCAATAGTATAGAACTAGAATACTTTAGATTTTTAGACATTATTTTTTATCAATATCAGCTCAGTTTTAAATTGTTTGTTTGTCACAGTCGATTATCTTTTACCTAACTTTTACATCAGTAATGCCACGCTTTGTTTATTAGTTTAACAGCTATACTATAACGAACTAAATGTAAATCTAATTACTATAGCTATTCAGTAAAATCTATCCAATTTTCTTGTCAAAATTCCAAAAAATTGGCAATTTTTTTCAGACTTGCGTCTCAATCACTAAAGGGGGTTGCACACATCGTTCATCAAGCAGTTCTAATGTAGAGTCACCTGCTATTGATTTAAAACAAAACGGAACAAATGCTCTATGCCCAGCTGGATATATTGGCAATGTAGCTCATCCCAATTCTTGCAGTTCTTACTATTTATGTTCGGCAGAAAGTGAACCAATTTTACTACACTGTAATGAGAAGTTTGAGTATGATCCTGTTTCGAAGGTGAGTGGAATCAAACCGTTTATTTGCGGTTACTGCTTTTACAGCAACCTGGAAAGGAAAAGGGGTGCTGATACTTGTATCCTTAATCCGTCATCACGCCGACGTGTATGTTGTAGTGACATATTTTTTCCCAATATATCTAGTAGACTTATGTTACAAAGCTGAAGGGTTTGTTTGTTTGAACGCGCTAATCTCAAGAACTACTGGGTCGAATTGAAAAATTCTTTTTGTGTTGGACCATTACGAGCGAATCATCAAGTGTTAAAAATGTTGCAAAAACGGGGAAATGTTTTCTAAATTTCACGTGTACGAAATTGCGTGTAACAGCTAGTATAATATAATTTCTTAAATTCCAGGAATGTGTGACCGTAACAGCTAGAGGTTGTACTATGAGATCAAATACTGATACACAAAACATAGTCTTTGAACGTAAACGTTTGGAAACAATAAGCGCTTCATTGAACAGTATGGAAATGGATGGGTCAACAATCTGTGCATCAGATGGAACTGTGGCACATGCTGAAAAATGTGATCAATATTATTTATGTCAATATGGAATTCCTTTACTGATGCACTGCAATAAGGGTTACGAGTTCGATTCTGAAAAGAAGGTGAGATTTCCTCGATTTCATATTTTGTTACCCCTGGTAAGATGCGAAAAAAATGTATAAACTAATATTAACTTATGAAGTAGCTGAAATTTAGGCGACTCCCTATATTTGAACTACAATATTAAGTTGGTGAATTGGTTTACGCATAATTAGCGGTTTATTTATCTGCAGTTATTTATGTGTTTCGGTCTAGAAGGTACAAAACCCTAAAAAAACCTGTCAAGAGTTAATCTCGCTCTTGACAGGTTGTTTTTTACTTTCCATCCATCCATCCTTTCGAGCCTTGGTAGTGCCTTAAGCCTTACAATGATCTGGCAAGGGTGGCCCCTTTACGTAGGGGCTGACTTAGCGGGGGGAACAGTACCTAGTACCAGTTCCAATCGCGTTACCATGGCCGTCTGATTTACAATAGAAATAATGTTATTTCTAGATGTGTGTACACACGACTGAGGGAGGTTGTTATTCAACAAAAAGTAATAAGATGACTTTGAAAGATGGCGTTGCAGGAGCCTAGTTTTTACATGTAAGTAATCTAATTTTAATTTGTAACTCAACTCTGTTTAAAGCTTAAAAAAACTTAAGCTTAAACTCTGTTAAAACTCGTTTTTATTTATTGGTTACAAGCGGCCGCCCGAGACTTCGTCCGCGGGGATTTCGGTTTCCACGGTAACAATATCCTAATAAATTGCAGCTTATGTGTTTTTCTGATGTATAAGCTACATTATTGTAAAGTTTCATTAAAATCTATTTAGTAGTTCGCGTGAAAGAGTAACAAACAACTAAACATCCATACTCACAAACTTTTATATTTATAATATTAGTAGGACGTTTAACTTCTTTTGGATAACATAACGAGTTAAAAATTTTTTTTTTGATGCGCCGCAAGACGTCTTTAAACACTAACACCACGAAATTAATAACAGACATAAAAAAAGAAAAAAACTTATTATAAAAATATTACTTTATATACAAAAAAGTATGGTTTTTATTTTTCTAACACTTTTTTGGTACTTTTAACAAATAGGTTAAAGCTTTTTATACAAAATTATTTATTTATTTAAAATAAAATAAGACATAAATATTATGAAATATCATTTTCTAGGTTTTAAGAAAACTTCAACATATGGCTACAAGAACGAAGACTAAAGATTGATCTGGGCTATGTGAACATGACAAAATAAATGACGTTGGCAGTATCCTAGTGACCTTGAACCTATAAAAATATATATTTATTCGAGTGCCAATAGAAAACTATTTTATAGTGCCATAATTATAAAACATTGAAAAAGTGATAATTTGTTAAAATATTTAATTAAGTTATACATTATCATGTATAAAAAAGTAACAGTTAAATAAAATGTTTTTTAAACTCGATAAAAATATATAATAATATGTCCAAAGACTTATAAAAGTGACAGTTTAACAGTATTTTTAAGTCTAGTCACCATTAAAAAGTACCAGTGCAATAAATTGTTTAGTTAATGACACTAAAATATTCAATTAGTGGCAACATAAACTATATTTACTACTGATAGTACCAGTTTACTAAGTGACAAAAAGTACCAGAGTATGTGTTTTAGTACCTACCGTTTAAACTATTATGTAACGAAATAAGTTTTTTTAAGTTGATTTATTTTTATTTTTTATAGTGGCACTAAAAAGTACCAGTTAATAAATATTATTTATCAAGTCACTCGGTATATAATTGCTTTAATATATTAATATTGTTTTTATTTTATATTTATTTAATATATTAAATGTTTTTTCAAAGAGAGATTATGAAAATTTATAAAAAAATGTAAATATTTTGATATTTTACTCAAAGCTTAATAAAAAGTTTGAATTTTATTTACGTGTTTTATTTTATGAATTAGATTATGAATACAGGAGTGTCATCACCATAGGTCGGAATTAGGTAGAGTTATTTATGTACTCACATCGGAATGTCGATATTAATGTGGACCTTCCCGGGATTTCTAATAGAGAATCCCGTGTGGCCAACAATATTACGAATAAATAATAATAAAAACCTCAGAAATAGACAAATAAAACAAAGATAATTAGCATACAATTTTTATTAGATTACATTAATTCACAATACAAATTATTGATATCTTAAGCAAATTCTCATACGCATATTTCGCCTTTTTTATAAATACGAGCGAATACTTTTCTTACTGAATCAGTCGCTTTGAAAAATCACGGGATTTTTACTGCTCTCTATAATTAATCTCGGGATTTGAGGCATATCCACTTTATTCTTTCACTGTATGAAATCAGTGTAAGTACCTACATAAATAACTCTACCTAATTCCGACCTCTGGTCATCACTCCATTTTTTCTCACTGTAATAGTCATGTAAAAGATACTAGTACCAACTCTATGTGCACAACTAAACCGAACCTTGACGAGCCTCGTGGTTGAGTGGTTTATGTAACGGACTGCCAATCAGGAGGTCGCGGGTTCGATTCCCGCTCGGGACAATCATTTGTGTGATTTTTCTAATTGTCATACAAATGTTTGCACTGCGTCTGGGTGTTTCTATGTATTATAAGTATATATATATTTACATAAAAAGTAGTAACTATATATGTATTCTATCCGTATTCTGGTACCCATAACAAGCATATAAGCTTATCTTGGGACCAGAGGACGTTGTGTGAAATGTCCATGAATATTTATTTATTATTATTAAACTTAACTAAACTAAAAAATGAAAAAATATATAGTGTCAGTATATCTATTATCTGCTATTTCGTGCGTGTTACACATTTATCATTTATATTCATGAAAATCTTTAGTCTATAATACACAGTTTTTATGATAAGAATGTTCTGTTAATATTGCAGAATTTTATTGTGATATTGACGCTAACAATTTTTTTTTTAGTTTGTTAAGTTTAGCTGCATGCGTAAAAATTAAATAAAAAAAAAATAGAATTGGTACCATTGTAAGCAGTCAACTTCTGTGAAAATAATAGAGTTAGAAGTTAAATCCAGTGCCAAGACGCATGGTCACCGCAACATATTCGCGCTCACGTGCTCGATGCTGGACTATAGTATTAACATTGAACTGAGATCCATCTTTTCCACTGGGCACATGCCATAGGCCTTGCGATAATTGGGGCCCCCTAGGCCATACTTCATCATTTTCTTTTTCAATATCTCATAAGACATAAGCTTCTGGCGAAAGGAAACTAGGTCGTCCACGCACCACCTGGAGGCGAACAGTTGTGAAGGAGGCTGCAGCAACTGGTCTAAGCTGGGAGGAGCCGGAGGCTGGGTGACTTGGAAATGCCTACTTAGAGCTCTATGTCCCTGATGAGGAGCAAAATATCCTAACATGCCCAGGACTTCTTCAAAGTCCGAACTTTGACTGAACTAACAGTCCTTTGGATTTAAACAACTATTAAAATGCCCAAACCCAATCATAAAAATGTCTATCGGGTCATACACATACATAAATGGGTTGTAAGTGCTTGACAAACTTGACACTTATGAGGTCAAATTATTGTTATTGTATTTCTCGGACGTCGTATTTCAGAATTAGTTTTTAATATTTTGAGTTTAAATAACGCTTATTTATGCATATAGATAAAGTAATTTATACAGATAATATATTAATATAATATTAATTCCAAGAAATATAGATGCATATCATACATACATTATCTTAGCGATCAATTGAATGTTTCAATTAAAATTGATAACATCTTATAATATAATCCAATTTAAATGCGATTATATTATGCCTTGAATATACCATTGCACCGTAATTTATTTACATACATTTACGTAGGTATTAACATACACATACATACATGAAGGTAGAGACTATAGAGCGTTATCTGCTAAACACTAAACACACAATACATGTATACTCATACACCTTTATCATACTCATACATCCAAAACGGTTGAAAGTGCTACGCGCTTGACACTTTAAAGGAAAACTGATGATTAAATAGTGATGTAGGTTATTATATTTATTTATTTATAGAGATAATAAAATTTCTTATAATCCCCTTAAAATGAAATTTCTATCTCTATAAGGTTTACTGGGAAAATTCATTTAAGAATCAAACTTGCCTGTACATGTGTTATCTGACAGTAAGTTTTTTTTTATGTAATATCTGTGTGTGCATTAAATGAATACTAAAAATCTGTCAAATCACTAATTGAGTTACAAAAGACAATGCACATTGAAAAATAAATTAAAATTTAATTTTTAAAATTAATTAAAATTCGTGGTGGAGTGGTTTATGTAATGGACTGCCGATCACGAGGTTGTGGGTTCGATTCCCGCTTGGGACAATCATTTGTGTGATCTTTATAAATGTCATACAAATGTTTGTACTGCGTCTGGGTGTTTCAATGTATTATAAGTATGTATTTACAAAAGAAAAGTAGTATATGTAGTTTATCCGTATCTGGTACCCATAATACAAGCATAGTAATATAGCTTACTTTGGGACCAGAGGACATTGTGTGAAATGTCCTGAATATTTATTATTATTATTAAAAAGACACTATAGTCAACAGGTATTTATTTATGTAATTTATTTATATTTATTTATTACTAACTGTCACCCGCGACTAGATAAGTGTAGAATTTGGAAAAAAAATCCCGTTTTTGCAACATTTTTCACTGATGCTTCGCCCCTATTAGTCGCAGCGTGATGTTATATAGCCTACAGCGTTCCTCAATAAATGCACTATCCAATACTGAAAGAATTTTTAAATCGGCCCAGTGGTTCGTGTGATTAGCGCGTTCAAACAAATAAACAAACTCTTCAGCTGTATAATATTAGTTTAGATTTCATGGCTTTTTCATCGGGATTTTCATAATAAGACGCTAAAATTATTTATGACTTTTGCCATACAATTCTGTATAAAATAAAATTTCATCAAAATCGGTCCAGCCAATTTGTAGCCTATGTGTTATTCTGATGTATAAGCTATATTGTGGTAAAGTTTCATTCAAATCCATTCAGTAGTTTTTACGTGAAAGAGTAACAAACATCCATACATACATCCATACTTACAAACTTTCGCCTTTATAATATTAGTAGGATGTCTTGGTATAGTTTTTTGACACACACATCTGGAAAAAAAAATTGAAAATAAGAATTACTTACACATTTTATAACTCTACATTTTGTCCATGTGGTGGTCCACAAGTGGTATGAACACTCAACCTTGTACAAGGTCCCCGATTCCCGCTTGGAACAATCATTTGTGTGATATCCATAAATGTCATACAAATGTTTGTACTACGTCTGGGTGCTTTCTATGTATTATAAATATGTATTTACAAAATAAAAGTAGTTTATGTATTATATCCGTATTCTGGTACCCATAACACAAGCATATAAGCTTAGCTTGAGACCAGAGGACGATGTGTGAAATGTCCGTGAATATTTATTATTATTATATTTATTTGTGTAATATTTATAGTTGTCATACAAATGTTTGTACTGTGTCGTAAGTTTTTATTTACCAAAGTAAAGTAGTATATAACACAAGCATATCTATCAAGCTTAGCTTGGGGCCAGAGGAGGATTTGTAAAATGTACATGAATATTTATTTACTTTAGCCGTTATTAGCATAATCAATATAACGTCACGCCTTTTTCCATGAGGGTTGGCATAGACTGTAGGATGCTGTAATGATCTACGTCATCTTTACCAGAAAGAGAAATAAGAATAATCTTACCCGCTTTTTTCATATTGAATACAAAATTTGTTGGACAAAGTTTCACGACGCCATGTTTATTAAGGGCCTACATCAATATTATCGTCGACATGTAAGTACATATTAACACAGCTAGTAGGTATAGAAAATTAAGAATTAGGGATATTTTTTTTGTTTACTCAAAATCTACTAAATATATTTTAATTCTGATTTACGTGTTTCTATATATAATAGTTACTTATGTTTTTAAAGTTATTTCATTAGTTAATACGCGATAATAGACCGACAAATGAAAAAAATAAAAAATGAGAGAGGTTGTTTCGCTAAGATTTTCCATCGAGAAAACTTTTTTCAATCGCGTTTCTGAGTTTATGCGATCCTAGATCATATATTGAAAAAACATATACTTAAAAATTAGAGCTCTAGCCATTCAATCTAAAGAAACAATGAAAACTTCGTACGTAGAAAAATGCACGAAGCTATTTTGGTATCCGCTTAAAACACTTGTAGTACTTGCTATCATTCTTGGGGTGCGGCACTATGTATAGGCCATGATTTTGACAAATATCGATATGTTTTGGTAAACACATCTGAAATTTTAACGTAATATTATGTAACTCACTTTCTGCCCTTTTCCCAATTATTTAGGGTCGGCAAAACATGTCCTCTTCCTCCACACTCCTCTGTCACACGTCATCTGTGAATTTACATCCATTTTCTTCATATCCTCTTTTACACAGTCCATCCATCTTTTCTTTGGTCTGCCTTTGGCCTTACATCCATATGTAACTAACACAATAAAATCAAAGCTAAATGTTATAATTCCAAATCTCTCTCTTAAGGCCATTATTAACTAAACACTTGTGGGCACGGGCCTACTCCACTTTGAAAGGGATTGTGGTCTACAATGCCTCGCTAGCCAGGTATTGCCAGCATAAGATTTAATTTCGAGATTCCCGTCTCTCACAGAAAATATTTATCGGTGTACGATATCCTTTAGCTGGTTTTTACAGCACCATGGAGTGGAATAGGGGTGGTAACACTTGTCTTGTATGTGTTGGTTTGGCAGTAATTTTTCTCTCTTTCTTTCTTACATTCATTATTTCTTTTTCTTGAAATGTTCATTTAAAATACGAATAAGTATAATTTTATTATTTTTTTTCTTTAAATCAGTTAATAAGTAAGTATAAGTTTTTAAAATGCTTTACCATAGTTTTACTAGTTCGTGTATTTTTTTTTGTAAAGGTCGTGATCATTGAATATAACCTATTCAATGATACAGGCCACATATGGTTTATTTTTAAAGAAAAGTAATAAAATTTTTAAGAAAGGAACAAAAAAACAAAAGAGGATTGAGGATTTGAGAGGACATGGAAGAGGATGAAAAAATAGATAGTGAAAAAAATATGAATTTAAAAAGAATACAATTATTTATAAAGCTTTAAATGTTTTTATTTTATAAATGTAACAAGTCCTAGAAGGGAAATAAATGTATTGGTCTGCAAGAAGAAGGTTATGTGAAGCAGAGGCTTCACAGTATGCATGATTTGTTGTCAACTATGGTCATCCGTGCCATCACTCCAAGGTCCCATTTGAAAATCAGCGTCAAGTCCTTGAGACTTGACATTATGCTGAAATGGGACCTGTTGCTGCTGATCGGATATTACATTTTTTTTCTTATTTATATTTTTAACTCATGTTTTGTTTTTCGTCTAACTAATGTATGTTTGGTTAGTGGCAATAAATCTCTCTTTCTTTCTTTCATAATGTATGAGAACATAACTAAATTCTCACACTCAACTCACTAGTTTTGGACTATCAAATACAAATCCCTCCGGACAACTATGTTGGAACGCCTCCCCATAAACACAGATATAGTATGTGGTAATATCATTTTTGTTACGTCTAAAATAAATTGGTTCTGTTCTATTTTTACACATTTCAGAAGGAACAGATCCGTTACGGATCAGTTGTTGCACCTGGTGGTATAATTGTTGTCTTCTTTGTATTTCCAGGTACGCATTTAGCTTCAGGCTTGCTAAGGCGTTTCTGAAATTAAACGCAATCAATGGTACCGATTCTATGTGCACAACTAAACTTAACTAAAAAATGAATGATGACTGATTTGTATTTTGAATGTGTAAATAATTATCGTATTTCTTTAAAATACCAAGACCATAGAGTTGTTTAATTGTTGTTAATATTAATGTTGAGAGATAAAAAGTAACCTGTCAAGAGCGAGGTAAACTCGCACACTTAGGGTTTCGTACCTACTAGGCATATAAAAATTAGTATCTGCATTCAAACAATCATTTAATTAAACTCAAAACAACTCACCAACTTAATTTTGTAGTTGAAATATAGGGGACCGCCTACATTTCAGCTACTTCATAAGTTGGTATTAGTATAAACACTTTTTTACTTGTGATGTGATGACATAACGGGCTTGAATTGAATAATTCCTTTTGTGTTTAAGGCGACGAATCATTTATGGACCCAGGGCCCTAAACTAAGCGTAGTACCTACTTAATAATATGTATAATGAATTATGATTACATACTATGTTTATTGCACGTTTATTGTATTCAGAATATAGTCAAATCAAAGAACGTACCTACTTAAAATTTAAAATGGTGACATATAAAAGATTTTTCCCATTTTAAATTGAGCGGGAAATACATGCTCATACTCTTAGCGTGACACAATGGAATCTGAAGTTATTACAGAAATTATAATTGTAACATATCGCTATGGTTATTGTATGTTAATCATAAAATCACCGTGAATATTGATTACAACCATATTATGGTTTTAACTAAGTTTTGCAAAGAAATATTGTCTAATTAGTACTGTAAATTCTGTATTATTAGATTTTATACAGTCAATGTTTACGTTGCATGGATTTAGACTTAGGTATTTTGCTGATTAAAGCTATTAAGAGGATACCAAAATAGCTTAGTATATGCTTTTTCAATATATTATCTAGGATCACATAAACTCAGAAACGCGATTGAAAAAAGTTTTCTAGATAGAAAATCTTGGCGAAACAACCTCTCAAATTTTTTATTTTTTTTATTTGTCGGTCTATTATCGCGTATTAACTAATGAAATAACTTTAAAAACATAAGTAACTATCATATATAGAAACACGTAAATCAGAATTAAAATATATTTAGTAGATTTTGAGTAAATAGGAAAAGTATCCCTAATTCTTCATTTTCTGTGCCTACTGGCTGTGTTAATATGTACGTGTCGGCGATGGATATACGAATATATTGATGTAGGCCCTTAACAAAATATACTTACTTAGTAAATAGTATAATAATTTGCTTAGTACAAAAACTTAGAAACACGCTTGAAAAACCTTTTTAATTTTTAAATAATTGCGTTGTCATCGGTCCTTGATATGTATGCAAAATTTCAAATCAATCCCACTATAGCAAGTGGGTGAAAATCGTATTGAAAGATTCCGTTACATAGATTAATACATTGATAATTGATAGATACATGCCGAACTTATAAAAGCGTGTTAAATATAACAGGCATCAACCAAGGTATATGGATTGGATTAGGAAAATCCCTGACTTTTGAAATTTTATTTCTTTTGTACCTACTTTAGTAGAAATGTTGAAAGAATTTTTGAAACGCACCCGCATTAAAACACAGGGAGATCACTATATACAGCTCAATAATACTTGTTACTTCTATGTTGAGTCTTCAAAACGTCGGGATAGATATTAATCAATTCTGAGTACCTGCTTAATATGTGTGTAACTCTATATTATTAATAAATTTTAGGTATTATTTAAGACAATACTTGCATTTACTAGTATTTAATTAAAGTATTTAATTAAAAAAAGAGAGAATTTTATTCAGGTTTTATCGTTTTTAGGGTTCCGTACCCAAAGGGTAAAAACGGGACCCTATTACTGAGACTTCGCTGTCCGTCCGTCCGTCTGTCACTAGGCTGTATCTCAAGAACGGTGATAGCTAGACAGTTGAAATTTTCACAGATGATGTATTTCTATTGCTGCTATAACAACAAATACTAAAAATAAAATAAAATAAATATTTAAGGGGGGCTCCCATACAACAAACATGATTTTTTTACCGTTTCTTGCTCGATACTAATAACGTTGCCTTATGTTGCATAGATAATGGTACGGAACCCTTCGTGCGCGAGTCCGACTCGCACTTGACCAATTTTTATTAGACTTCAGTTAGATATCGGTTAGCATACCTACAACTAAACGCAAATTACTACTGCCAGGTTAGTGAAATTTCGCTAAATCTGTCGATTTATTAATATACTAATTTAACCATCTTTGAAATATAAATGAATCATATTGTGTGTTGCAATCTTAATTTTTGAATGTTAACTCATCTGTGTATTTATGTAAACAAAATTTTTCACCAAATTAGTGGAATGAAACCCCTTTTGTGGTTTTAATTTAGCGACTATTATGCAATCAAGCGAGATTTTCTTTAAGTTAGTAGGCAACACAAAGAACACTGCCATTATTCAGGACTTTTTGGCGGGAAGTCAAACAAGGCGGCAATAATTTTTTTCAAATTTTCATTTTATTAATTTAATAAATAAATACAACTAAACTATCACTTATTGATACGAAGAAGATGAGCGTCTGCAGTGGCGCTGGCGGCGAAGAGCCGCCAGAACCAGGCGAGGCCAAGAAAAGAAAATTCTACAACGCAAATTATGCTGGAGGTAACGATTCCAATAAATATAAAATCTTTACCAAACCCAATTATAAGAGACTTTTCTTAGAAAACAGCAGCTCTGAATTCACGGTATATGTTGAATCAACAGAACAAGAGAAAATAGGTAACAAAAATCCCATAACTCTTACAAATTTAATAGCAGAGCAAGTCAAAGATGTGTTAGGGGTGCATAGAATAAATGCTCACAAAATAGGAATTACATTTAGAAAAGCTTCGGCTGCTAATAACTTCCTTAAAATGGAAGATTTTATGTGGAAAAATAAAATGAAAGCATTTATTCCTTCTTACTTAACTGAAAAAATTGGTGTAATAAAGTATGTTCCTAAAGAATTATCAAATGAAGAACTATATAAGAATATTGTTTGTGACGCTGAAGTAGTCTCCATTAAACGATTTATGCGTAAGGTTGAGGGTAAACTAGTACCTCTCAACACTGTTGCCGTTACTTTTGCATCAACCTCTCTACCTCAGTATGCGTATTTGAAACTATTTAGATATCAAATTCACACTTATATTCCTCCACTTCTTCAATGCTATAAATGTCTAAAATTCAACCATTCCGCTAAGAACTGCAGAGGTGAACAGTACTGTTCATCATGTGCTGGACGCCATTCATATAAAGAGTGTGATGTCGATGAGATCATTTGCATCAATTGTTCCGGCAATCACCTTGCTATTTCAAGGGAATGCCCTATCAAAAAACAAAAAATTGAAGACAAGAAAGCAAAATTTAACATGCAACAACCATACGCTAATATTGTTAAAAGACCATCCAGTATAAATGACAAAAATTATCCACCCTTGCCAATACCACAGCCACAGCCTTTACCCAAAACTAAAGATAAGTCAAATAATGTTTTAAATTTAAGAGAAGTTGCAAGCAATGATATAATTATCAATGCTATAGTAAAATCACTAGTTACACTAGGTAACAAGAGTGACTCTGATGGGCCACTCACACATAAGAAAATAAAAGATGTATTTTTATCTAATTTAATTTAATGGATAAATATTTAAATATTTTACAGTATAATATACAAAGCTTACAGAGCAAAAAGAGCCTATTACAAAATTTACTAAATGAAAAGAAAGTAGATATTTGTCTTCTTAATGAGACTTGGCTAAAACCAAGCTCAATAATCCCACATTTTCCTAATTACAATTTCATACATAAAAATTCAAAAAATTCTCATAATGGTGTAGCTATTTTGGTAAACCATCATATAAAGTATAAACTTATTGATACGAGATTTTCAGAGTCTATACAAAATATATGCATTTCTATAGAGACAGAATTAGGACAAATAGCAATCCTTTGTATATATAGCCCACCCAGTAACAGATTTGATTCAACTAAGTTAAAAGACCTTATTAATAATATACCTAAACCATGTATAATAATGGGCGATTTTAATGCTCATAGCATAGCCTTTGGATGCCGTAGTGATAACAGTAGAGGTAGATGTTTGTATAATATAATTGATGAGTTTGACTTATGTATTATGAATGATGGTGCCACAACAACAGTTCCTTATCCCAATAGGCAAGCATCAGCTATAGATCTTGCTCTTGTCAGTCCTTCAATCGCACATTTATGTCATTGGTATGTTCATGACGATCCCATGGGCAGTTATCATCTTCCAACTTTACTTGAGATAAATGTTCAGCCATCCATGTATGACACCTCACCACCTGTAGATCAAGAGAAATATATTTACAATAAAGCAGATTGGAACAAATATTATAGTCTTTCAGAAACTTATTTTACACACATAGATATCAATGAACCACCTATCATAGCATACAATAACTTTGTAAACACTTTAAATGATTTAAGAGATAAAACAATTCCAAAACGAAAAATTAACTCAAACACACCTATAAGAAAACCAGTACCATGGTGGAATCAGAAATGTAGTGATGCTGTTATAGAATCAAAAGCAGCATTAAAGTATTATTTTTCTGAGCCTACAATAGAAAACTGGTTTAAATATAAAAAGTTAGATGCTAATAAAAAACGAATATTGAAAGAAGAAAGAAACACTTCATGGCAAGATTTATGCAATAGTTTTAATAGGTTAACACCAGTTTCTAGAATATGGGAGTATATTAAAAAATTCAAAAAGATTGGCACTAATCGAAACAAACATTTTAATGATGAGTGGGTACCAAGTTTTATAAATAATTTAGCTGATAATAGTGAAGTAGATACATCTAGACTAGAATACTTGTTTGAAAATGCTAAAGTAAACACCACTAATGATTTTCTCACAAAAAAGTTCAACATGGATGAATTGAACATATCTTTAAAAAGTAGGAAAGACACTACACCAGGATTAGACAATATACCATATATGTTAATTAAAAAACTACATTTAAATGCACAATCCATTTTACTAAACATTTATAATAAATTATGGGAAAGATTAATTGTACCCGAGTCATGGAAAACACAATGTGTCATACCAATATTAAAGCCTAACAAACCTATAAATAATGCATCATCATACAGACCTATCTCTCTGTCATCTTGTTTGGGTAAACTCTTTGAAAATATGCTAAAGTTAAGATTAGATTATTTTATTGAATCCAATAGTCTACTGCCTCCTATACAATTTGGTTTCAGAAAAGGCAAAAGTTGCTCTGAAAGCTTCATATCTTTATTATCAGATATAAGACAAGTTAAATTAAGTCATTCTAATGCAATATGTGTCTTTCTAGATGTAAAAGGTGCTTTTGACAATGTAAATATAATGGAACTAATTCAAGTATCTCATGATATAGGTATGCCAGGACACATCTTAAGGTGGCTATATTGCTTCCTGAACAATAGAACAGTTTATGTTAAATATAATAATAAGTTACATGGGCCTAAGATTGTTAATAAAGGTACAATGCAAGGTGCAACATTGTCCCCATTGCTATATAATGTGTATGTCTCAGAGATATTAAAATATGTAATTACACCAGGTGTAAATATTTTACAGTTTGCAGACGACTTGCTTTTGTATAGTATAAATCAAAATGTGGAAACAGCAGCAACAAATATTAATAATGCTTTAAATCAATTGTACAGTTATTACCATACTAAATTAAAGTTGGAAATAAGCCCAGAAAAGAGTTCAGTTTTGATTGTGAGCAAAAATTTAAACGCTCACAATAATGTAAAAATTATTTATAACAATACAGTAATTCCTGTAGTTAAACACAAAAAATTTCTAGGGGTCATTATTGATGACAAATTAAAATTTGATGAACACATAAAGCACATAAGCAAAAAAGCATTAAGAGGCATTAATATAATGAGACACCTGGCTGGAACTTATTGGGGATCTGATCCTAAAGTAATGAGTATGCTATACAAAAGTATAGTGAGAAGCCACTTTGACTACAGTAGTTTAGCTTATATGAATGCCAAAAGCACCTTATTAAAGAAACTGGATGTCATACAAAATATAGGATTAAGACTAATATGTGGAGCAATGCGATCAACTCCAATTAACTCATTAGAAATAGAAACATGCATACCTCCGTTGGTGTTACGTAGGTTAATGTTGGCAGAGAGATTTTTATTGAAAGTTCTTGTCTCAAATGATAATCCTCTAACAAAGAGAATAATGATGCACCCTGTAGTCTCTCTGTCAAATTCTGTCGCAGATATTATCTCAGCTTCGTCTTTGGTAGAAGGATCCTTGCCTGAAATCCCAGTAATATTTAAATATGTAAATGATAATTCAGAAAACATTTTTAGAAACAATATTTGGTCTTTATATAAAACCTCCTTTATCAGTCTTATTACTAGTATAAATATCCATTTAGATGCAGTGTGTAATAAATTTGAATTTTTAGAATTTAAAGGCAATAGACCTGAGCACTACACCATATACACAGATGGGTCCAAAACAAATGAATATGTAAGAGCAGCATATTATGATCCACAGATGCATTTCACTAAATGCATAAACTTAAACACTGCATGCAGTATATTCACTGCAGAAAGTTATGCCATTTATTGTGCATTACAATATGTTAATAATTTTGTAAATAATGTACATAATGTTCTTATAGTAACTGATTCTAAGAGTGTTTTATCTGCTTTAAAAAATGTAAATATAGATTTTAAGCTAAATTATATAGTGTATGACATTAGGGATAGTCTTAAAGAATTACATGATAACCACATAAATGTGGAATTTGTATGGGTACCTTCACATAGTGGTATTGGTGGCAATGAAATAGTTGATACAGCAACCCGATCAGATCATGATGAAGACCAATCGGAGTTAGTAAATGTACCATTTACTGATTACTACACACTGTACAAAAAGCTTACCAAACAGCTGTGGAAAGATTACTGGGCTATTACCCTGGAAAAGAAAGGCAAATGGTATGCAGAGATTCAGAAAGAATTACCTGTAAAACCTTGGTATTATAACCTCAAAAATATCACTAGAAGATTTATAACTATAATCACACGCATGCGACTAGGACACTGCTTAACGCCAGCTCATTTACAGAGGATCCAAATTTATAACAACAGTTGTTGCCGTCATTGTGAATCTGAAAATGCCGATTTAGATCATATTATTTTAAGATGCTCAAGTTTTAATTTGCAACGGTTGATTTTAGTGAGTGAGTGAATTAAGTGACATTACTGACAGTAGTGACAGTGAACAACAACAAAGTGTACCCTGCCAAGTCAAGGACATATTATCAAATAAGAATTATTTTATTGCATTGTTTAAGTATATTCGTGATACTGTAGAAAAAATTTAATGTAAAATGTTTAGTTATAGGTAAATAAGTATTTCTAAAATTTCTATTTTAAAATTTTAATGTTATTGTTATTACTTTGTAGTTTATTTAATTAGTTTGTGTTTTTAATAATGTATCCGGCTGAAAGACTTTGTTTCTATGGTCATGAATAAATGGAAAAAAAAAAAAAAAAAAATGCCATTATTCAGTGTCACTGTCATTATTGTCATTTCATGTCAAAACGAAATCGTAAACATTGTGTTCTGTGGTGCAAATATTACTAATTTTATTCAATTTATAGGTCCCAGATTTATTTTTAGATTAAAAAACTTCATCCTGTCATGTGGCGGTAAAGTTGTAATTATATTCTACAAGAGTTATTAAGTAAGAAGTGAGAAAATGTCGGATAAAGAAACTGAATCGAGTGCAACTTTTAAGAAGCGTATCATTAAGACTAAAGTCGTCAGGCGAAGGAAATCTAGTTCGGAAGGTAATATGAAGTGTATAGTATATAAAAGCGTGCAATCTATTAAGAAAAATAAATATATAAATTTAAGATTAAGTGCTTATTACGGTCCCGTACTAAACGGTTAAATGGACCCAATTACTGAGACTTCGATGTCCGTCCGTCAGTCTGTTATGTATATTAGTTGATGTTGCAACAATAAATACCCGTCATCATTATCCCGCCCTTATCCCATTGTTTCGATATAATGAATGTGTTATTATAATAACAGTATGTAACCTTTTGTGTGCGTGTCCCACTCGTACGTGACCAGTTTTTATTAGTTAAACACAAAATTATCGAGACATACTAGGTTGACTGGTAGATAATGCTTTTAGTATTAAGGCTGCCTGTGTACTTTATTTATTGTACTGTAAATTTTAAATAAATAAATCTTCATAGTAATAATTCTCAAAGCAACCTAACTTATGCTGTCTTTACACCTCATGCTAAACATATAAAGGTCTCTAACAGAAATTTTTATGAAATTAGCAAGTAACTCCCACTGTTTCACCCACACTTGACAAGTTTTTTAGTATTTATTACAATTTTATCATTTTACTTTTCCAGAGAAAAATAGTTCAAATTCTGATGAAGAAACAGTAGTGTTGCCAATAAAAAAAATACGTAAACAAAATCTAAACATACAAAGTACATCCACCGGTCCAAAAAAAGCTAAACTTAATATTGAAAATGATAGTGCTAGCAGTGATGATGAGAAAGTAAGTACCATATAGACACATATTCTTGTAGTTACCAGCAGTTTAGACTGTAGCAGTTAGACCATGGTTTGATGATAACATTAGACCACCATCACAATTTGATCAGTTTGTTTGTTCTGTTGTCTTTAATTAAAGAATATGGTGGCTATTATTAGCTGAAGGGTAGCAGTCTTTTTCCCCTACGATGACCAGCCAGCTTGGGGTGCTTTCTATTTGTTTTATATGTAGTTGTGATAAGTGATTATGTTTGATTTCGGATGCCATATTTAAATTTTTTTGTGATTATTGGTATTTTAAGCAGTGAACTTTTGAGCAAGTATAAAATATAAGTAGCTGAAGGAGGCCTTAGTGGCACAAAGACATATCATCGAACCCTAATTATCACAGAATACATAGAAAATACTATGTATCCTAATAACTGTGGAATACCTTAATTTTAAAATAATTTTAATCAAACTTTTTAAAAATAATTGCACCATTAGTTTAGTTTTTTATGGATTGTAAAATTACCCATAAAGGCTTTAATTCAATTTAGTTAGACAGATGGTAATCAATGGTCTCTGTATGGCTATGACGTGAATGTGCAGCTGCCCCAACCTCTGTCTGAACAAGCAACTAAAGTGTTTAAGAGTATTAAACTAGCCCTTCAGACGGGGGACAGTCAGCTGCACTGAATTATTATGAAAGTCCCATGAGGCTGGCATGGGCATCTAGGGTGACTCCAAGCCTCGAAATAAAAATAGAAAAAAAAACGAACCATGGTAATTTGGTATGGTGACATTTAAGAATACAAGTGTCTCCACCCCATTTTTTTCGCTTTATGATATTTATGTAGATGACTTATATTGTATACTGTAAACAGAAAAAAGGGGCAGAGAATGACGAACTAACTATCTATTATATTCATCATCATCATTATAACATTACGCCATTTTCCCATTGGGGTAGGCAGAGACTATAGAGCGAAACATATTTCCTTGGCTTCATTTACACTCATACATCTAGTCATACATGCCTGATGATAGTAAGTGTAAACTGGACACTTGAAGCAAATCGGCAATAATATCAATTATGTTTTTCTCAGGTATTCTCTCCCAGTGTTTCCATTTACCTCTACTATGTATGTCCCTTCTGGTTAATCAACATTCATCCATATAATACATGTTGCAGTGTAAACAACGTACAACATTATCGGTACAACAACAAAGAGAGAATGCCACGGCCACATACGAGTTGGACACAGAGAGAGACAGAGATGCTCAAGCTATATTTGAGAAAGCTCAGAAGATTAACGAGGAATTACATGGACAAGCTGATGATAAGGTAGGATTTTCTAGTTTTCTTACATTTCTCATGTCAATATTAAAAGTTCAGTTAAAAGTCAAAGTCAAAAGTGCAGTCAAATGTCAAAGTCAAAAGGCCAATCATAAACAAAATTCAAAAGTCTGGTCAAATATCAATGTCAAAAGTCAAGAATGAATATCATATTTTATTCATTACTATAGTTACCACGCCGAATGATGATCCCTATGACGTTTCAACTGACAGTTGTATTAGTTATGCGAAACAATTTCGATAAAATACTGTTTTTTTAGGCAAATGTCATGTCATTCAGCCAGGTCATTCAACATATACAGCAATAATTATTTATTTAAAAAAAAAAAACTACGCGCATTGATGGACATAAAAGTGGTCGAAAGAACGAAGAAAATTTGTTTACAAGACTGGGATCGAGATGTACAATACGACAATATCATTGACCAACCGTTAATAATAAACGTCACGGATAGCTGCAGTTCAGACTCAGATTTTGAAGATCCGATTGACCCTGTATCAGATTCAGATTGATATAAATAAAATACAAACTCAAAGCATTTGTTTTATTTTTCCAACAAATTATCGATATTTTGTTTATCGATGTGTCCCTTCTTAGTCGATAACAGCTTGACGACGCAACTTTTGCAGCACGTACCATGTACATTTGCATTGAGTTGTTTTCTATTATTTCCGAACATTACGTAATAATTTCTTAATATTCATTTTTATAATTTACAATTGTACACAATTATGATTTTTTCGACTTTTTAATGGACCTCTAAAGGATTTGATGTGATAGGACGTCAGTACAATGTTAAGCGCTAACGAACTGTCATAGGGATCATCATTCGGCGTGCGGAGTATAACCATAATTTACATAAGGCAAAATTTTGTTATTGTGAAATGTTCAATTTGTAATAAATACAAAGTTTTATTACAGTCGGTTATTATAAGAGACTGCTATGTGAGAATTTTATATAGTTAGTTACGATTTTTATCTATACAAAAACTCTAAATATTATCACATGTTCTGCCTTTAAACAAGCTATTATTCCACATTTTACGGATTTAGACGATGACAAGAGATATAGTCTCACCCGCGACCATGGTGACTGCAAAGTCTCCGAAACGTCGGACCAAAATTTAAAACAAATGTACGCGTCTAAATCCGTAAAAAGTAAAGTAATTTATTAATTTTGTAATTGACATGCTATGCTTTTACTTAATAAATTAAATTACGGTGGAAAAAGTGATTACTGCAAGTGGGACTCGAACCCACGACCTCGTAATACCGTTCCGAGGTCAGTCAGTCAGTCAATCGAGTTCAATAAGCTCAGTTGGTAGAGCTACGGAACGGTATTCCGAGGTCGTGGGTTCAAGTCCCGCTTGCGGTAATCACTTTTTCCACCGTAATTTAATTTATTCCGTAAAAAGTAACTTTCTTGTTTAATAAATGAAGATATAGATGTTTTGATTCCAGGTATACAGAGGTATAAATAATTATGCACAATATTATAAGAAAAGAGACACAGCGGCTGGGAATGCAAGTTCCGGTCTTGTTAGGAAAGGTCCGATAAGAGCTCCTGCTAATCTTAGAGCTACTGTTAGGTATGTATCTTAGAATAGATTTTTTTTTTACATTTCACACAACATCCTCTGGTCCCAAGCTAAGCTTATATGCTTGTGTTATGGGTACCAGAATACGGATAGAATACATATATACTACTTTTCTTTTGCAAATACATACTTATAATACATAGTAAACGCTCAGACGCAGTACAAACATTTGTATGACATTTATAAATATCACACAAATTATTGTCCCAAGTGTGAATCGAATCTCATGATCACCAGTCCGTTACATGAACCACTCAACCACGAAGCTCGTTGTATCTATATTTTACTAGTTTTGCTTCCCGTAAATAAATAATCATGACATTTTAGACAATATTCTCTGGCCCCAAGCTATTTGAAAAAATCTCGAGGCAGACACGAAAAAAAAATTTATGTATTGCAGATGTATTTTTCAAAGAAATGTGTTCACTCCTGGCTTCTTCGTTGTGTGTAATGTAAATTATAAATAACTAATATCTTATATATAAAAATCAATTGGTGTCCGTTAGTCTCGCTGTCGGTTTTGGTGATTTATGTCTTGAAATACTCAAAAAAATCCAGAGATAGGATGTTATTTTAAACATTTATTTTATTATATTTCCAGGTGGGATTATCAGCCAGATATATGTAAAGATTACAAAGAAACTGGATTCTGTGGTTTTGGAGGTAACTATGATATTGAATATGTTTTGTTTTTAAATGCAAAAAAGAAAAAGAAATTAAAAATTGGTCAAGTGCGAGTCGGACTCGCGCACGAAGGGTTCCGTACCATTATCTATGCAACATAAGGCAACGTTATTAGTATCGAGCAAGAAACGGTAAAAAAATCATGTTTGTTGGGAGCCCCCCTTAAATATTTATTTTATTTTATTTTTAGTATTTGTTGTTATAGCGGCAATAGAAATACATCATCTGTGAAAATTTCAACTGTCTAGCTATCACCGTTCTTGAGATACAGCCTGGTGACAGACGGACGGACGGACGGACGGACAGCGAAGTCTCAGTAATAGGGTCCCGTTTTTAGGGTTCCGTACCCAAATGGTAAAAACAGGACCCTATTACTGAGACTTCGCTGTCCGTCCGTCCGTCCGTCCGTCCGTCCGTCCGTCTGTCACCAGGCTGTATCTCAAGAACGGTGATAGCTAGAGAGTTGAAATTTTCACAGATGATGTATTTCTATTGCCGCTATAACAACAAGTACTAAAAATAAAATAAAATAAATATTTAAGGGGGGCTCCCATACAACAAACATGATTTTTTTACCGTTTCTTGCTCGATACTAATAACGTTGCCTTATGTTGCATAGATAATGGTACGGAACCCTTCGTGCGCGAGTCCGACTCGCACTTGACCAATTATTTTCTTTTGTATTCTAAAGCTGAGATTTTATTGACGACTGCAAAATTAATAAATTGATATAGAAATAAAAGTTGCGGCATTGTTTCTGTCCAGTCGTATTCTGTACAGAATCTCCTTCTCCAGCCCATTTACGTCCCACTGTTGGGCACGGGCCTCCTCTACTTTGGGAGGGATTATGGTCTACTGTGCCGCGCTGACCAGGCGTGTTGGCACAGGGTTTATTTTTGAGTTTTCCGTCTCTCACAGAAAATGTTATCTGTGTGCAATATCCCTTAGCTGACGTTTACAGCACCCTTGGGAGGAGATGGGGTGGTGACACTTGTATTCTTAATCCGTCACCACATAGTAAACACCCAGACGCAGTACAAACATTTGTATGACAATTAAAAACATCACACAAATGATTGTCCTGACCGGGAATCGAACCCGAGACCTCATGATCGGCAGTCCGTTATATGAACCACTACACCACGAGGCCCGTCAAAATAATAATATATCATTTTACATTTTAGATTCCTGTAAGTTCTTACACGACCGGTCCGATTATAAGCATGGTTGGCAACTGGAGAGAGAGGAAGTGGAACCGACTGCACAAGGTGGTGATTCTGATTATGAGGTCTCCAGTGATGATGAGCTGCCTTTCCGTTGTTTCATATGTAGAAACAGTTTTGTTGATCCTGTTGTTACTAAGTAATTATTTGATTTTACTCTTGAAATATTCGTGAAAGTCTAGGGAAGGTTTAAACGGTGACAAAATATATGGAGATCTTAAGAATCGGCTACTATCTATTTTTCATACCCCTAAGTGATAAGCATTTTCCATCCCTGACATTATCATGGCAAAACACCGTTTGCCGGGTCAGCTAGTGTTCTTATAAGTATCTAATTATTGTTTTCTTTTTTCAGATGTAAACATTATTTTTGTGAGAAATGTGCCCTAGATAATTATAAGAAATCTACAAGATGTTTTATATGTAATGCACAAACGATGGGTACATTCAACCCAGCTAAAGAGTTAGAGGGTAAGCTGAAGAGACGTGGTGAAGATGATAATGATGACGATGATGATGATGATGATTGAAATAAAATAATTAAAATGTATATTGTGTTTTATTTTTAATTCTTAATTTTATATTAGTACTACATATTTATAAGGAGAGACATTGGATGTAAGCGGCACAAGACCGCGCGTTGTGGCGTTCTATGGGGGAGACCTATGTCCAACAGTGGACGGAGAGAGGCTGATGGATTAATGAATGGATTTATAAGGAGTATATTAGCGATAAATTTAGCTTGGCTAAATCGTACTTTATAGGCTAGGCTAGTAATCCTAATCCTAACTAATTTATAAATGTGAAAACGAGCTGTTAACACTATGAAAATTTTGACGAGCTTAAGTGTTAATGTGTGGAACGAAGATATAGCTCGATTTAATAAACTACAACGTCATCTATCGAGTGGTACAGTAAACTTCTGTTAGTTAAGGTTTGATTTCTATATTTCACGCGTACGAAGTCGCGGGCAACAGCTAGTCCTACAAATATTATAAATGTGAAAGTTTGTAAGTGAGGAAATATGTTTTAAATGAAAAATTTGAAATGGGTTTTAAATCGGTTAGCATTATATTCTTTTTAGGGTTCCGTACCCAAAGGGTAAAAACGGGACCCTATTACTGAGACTTCGCTGTCCGTCCGTCCGTCCGTCCGTCTGTCACCAGGCTGTATCTCAAGAACGGTGATAGCTAGAGAGTTGAAATTTTCACAGATGATGTATTTCTATTGCCGCTATAACAACAAATACTAAAAATAAAATAAAATAAATATTTAAGGGGGGCTCCCATACAACAAACATGATTTTTTTACCGTTTCTTGCTCGATACTAATAACGTTGCCTTATGTTGCATAGATAATGGTACGGAACCCTTCGTGCGCGAGTCCGACTCGCACTTGACCAATTTTATTTCTAAAAATTATAAGCATATATCTCCCATAATAGAAAGAAAGAAAAATATATTTATTAACGGTCGAGATGCAGACACAAAAAGACAAAATGATTAAAAAGTACAATCAGAAACAAACTAAAATTAAAATAATACATACAATTAGTGACTTATTACTTAAATGGTGTCTACCTTAACCGTAATAGGTACATCGCTCGATAAGGCCAGTAGCCAACAGTGGGATAAAGAGATAGAATCCTACATGAATCCTTATACTATTAAAAATGTGAAATTTTGTGAGTATGGATATTTTAAATTTATTTTTTCTTAATACAAATGTTTGTACTGCGTCTGGGTGTTTCTATTTAATATAAGTATGTATTTACAAAAGAAAAAGTAGTTTAAGTATTCTATCCGTATTCTGGTACCCATAACACAAGCATATAAGCTTACCATGGGACCAGAGGCAACGTCCTCTGGTCCCATGCTAAGCTTAATGTGTGAAATGTTCATGTATATTAGAAAAAAATTTGGATTTTTGGATGTTAGTTACTGTTTCACGCAAAAACTACTGAATGGATTTCAATGAAACTTTACAATAATGTAGCTTATACATCAGAATAACACATAGGCTACAATTTATAAAGATATTCTGTGAATTGTACAAAATGTGACGATAAGTGTCAAGTACCAAAGCACCCTTTACTGCCTGATTTTTTATCCTTTTTACGGCGGGTAACATCGCGGGGCGCAGCTAGTATTTCATATAACGTATAGCTTGTATCAGAGACAAACAGATACATATTTCACGCACACATAAATATTTATGTAGCTCCAAGCTGGCTGAATGATATAGACGACTTTTTCTTTCTTTTCTTTTAACTCAACTAGAAAATTTAAGTTGATTGTGTCAATACTGTCAATATACCTATTATTTACTATTTCGGTGTCCATATTTATTTTTATTATAATCGTTTTTATAGTAAAAAAGTTCATTTAACATTACCGTATTTTGTCATTCATATTGTTGCCGATTCTACGAGCACAACGAAATTTAACTAAAAAATGAAAATTACCAGTGTTTTCAACAATTCAAATTCAATTCAATTCAACAATTTTAACTGAACATTTTTATTAGAAAATCTGTTTATCTGCTTAACGATTTTAATTAATAAAAATCTGCACAACGAAATAGCGAATTAATTAAAATACGCCATAGTATTTTTAATCATAATCATAATCTTTATTTGTGTGAAATTGGGTACAAAAGATGTAAAAATAAATACAATATTAAATAAGTTCTCCAAAATCTGCCGGTTGGCTTACACAATTTCTTTTTCTTAACGACTAACCTATCTAATTGATTCGTAACAATAAATTAGAATCGTCAAACGAATTAACAGCTAATGAATAACATGTAATGTCAAAATAGTACATAATAAACAGTCAATAATTTCAAATCAATTTAAATAAAATGAATTTTTTAGTAAAATGTACTGAGACTGAGAAGAAAGAAAAATTTGGCTAATTGTGATGTACATACATAAATACACACATACCTACATATACATACTTAATAAGAATTAGTTATCATTATATTAATATTGCAATTTGTTTTGAAAAGATTAGATAAGTGTTGTTTGCTAGTAATTATAACCTTGCTTATTACGTAATAAATAATTACACAAGTTTATTAATTTTCCATAAAGTTGGCAAATATTTTGTTTTACGTTGGCAACACAGAAAGCTATAAATAGAATAGATAATCAAGTCTGGGCTGTCTTTCATACTAGAGGCTTTGAACACTTTTATATTATTTATTTATTCTTTATTGTACACCATACATAGATATATCTTAAAATTAACATAAACTAAAAAAACAAGTACAATGTAGGTGCACATTTATACCTAATACTAGCTGTCCCGGCAAACGTTGTTTTGCCAGACTAAAAAAAAAAAAATAAAGGTTTGAAAAATAGATGTTGGCCGATTCTCAGACCTACTGAATACGCATGTAAAATTTCATAAAAATCGGTCAAGCCGTTTCGGAGGAGTACGGTAACTAACACTGTGACACGTGAATTTTATATATTAGATAAACTACATAATATACTAACAATAAACATACACATATATTATACTTTTTATATACACATACACACTATTACATCGTAGATAAATTTACTATAATAAAAATAATAAATATCTTATAAAGAGTACAGTTACTTGTTAAAATCTTTACAGAAAAGTATGTAGAATTACGTAGATAACTCCAAATAATGTTCCTTTAGCAACAGCTTAAACGATTTTATAATTGAAGGGTACAGGGGCAAAACAAGAAATGTCACTAAAACAGGTTTTTGTGTAATTCACATTTTAATGGTTGAAAGTTTATAACTTTTTCTTATTATATTAATTGCTTAGAAACGACTGATAGGAACTTAGGTTTACTTATGGAGATCAGCTTAAGATACAAAATAAACTTTTAGCAAATATTAACAAATAAGTAAAATTTGAAAAAAGGAAGTAAATAACTTTTATAAAGTATTAAAACAGGGAATGTCCAATATAAACCATACAGGGAATGTCCAAATCTAACACTATGTATGGGTAATGCCTTCAAAATAGGCTTGTGCTTCAGCAGAACAAAATCTTTTTAAGTCCATAAGGTCTTTGTGCTTGTCTGCACTAATTGGCAAGAACTCTTGGTAGGCAAATTTAATGGTAAATTAAATGGTAGGATGGAGTTTTGTAGATGTTCAAGTTTTCCTTTAGTTATACCAAAAATAGATAAAAATGCTTTGTAGCATACAGGTACTTCTACTGTCTGATCATCATCTTTTATTCGTACTTTATAAGTGAAATAGCTTTAGTGAAAATTTGCATCCATTTCATTTTTCCTACTACGCCTTCTTTGTATTGAACAAACATTTATCAGTCCACATAAGAATATATTTTGCTCATCTGTAGACTTCAAGTTGTTTAATTGTTTTAGCAGTGTTACACGATTTTCTAATGAAATTGTTTCAAAACACTTAAGTCTTCCACACTTACAATCTTCACCTGACTCATGGGTAGCCAGTCTCATTTTTTTCATTACATCCCTTATTCTACCTGTTTTTTTTCTTTTTTAGGGTTCCGTACCCAAAGGGTAAAAACGGAAACCCTATTACTGAGACTTCGCTGTCCGTCCGTCCGTCCGTCTGTCACCAGGCTGTATCTCAAGAACGGTGATAGCTAGACAGTTGAAATTTTCACAGATGATGTATTTCTATTGCCGCTATAACAACAAATACTAAAAATAAAATAAAATAAATATTTAAGGGGGGCTCCCATACAACAAACATGATTTTTTTACCGTTTCTTGCTCTCATACAACAAACGTGATTAATTAAGTATTGTGTGTGTTGTTTGCTCATTTATTAATAACGTGCCTTATGTTGCATAGATAATGGTACGGAACCCTTCGTGCGCGAGTCCGACTCGCACTTGACCAATTTTTTTTATATATAAGAAGATAATAGTGCAATCATAATTAGCTTATTTTGTGTCTAGATAGCGTTTCTATATTACATACTTCCTATTATGTAGGTACGTATGTATAATCATTACAAGTCATAAAACTCACATCAATAACAGTAACTCAAACATAATGATAATATTTTATTTATTGTTTTATTGATAAATTACAATAAAATATAACTGTGGAATAGAATAATATTACCTACTAGCTGTTGCCCGCGACTTCGTACGCGTGGAATTTAGAAAACTTTTCCCGTTTTTGTAACATTTTTCACTACTGCTTCGCTCCTATTGGTCGCAGCGTGATGTTGTATAGCCTATAGGCTATAGCCTTGCTCGATAAATGTACTATTAAACACTGAAAGAATATTTCAAATCGGACCAGTGGTTCCTGAGATTAGCGCGTTTAAACAAACAAACAAACTCTTCAGCTTTATAATATTTTATAATCATAGTTATTATAGGTAAATAAATAGGTACATATTTGATAAAACAATACTATAATAATACCATTTGACGGCATAACTTCTAAGCACATATCTAATATTAAAATTAGGCACGTGCCGTTAAAAACATAGATACATATTGGTGCCAATTCTACTCGCACATCTAAAATAAACTTAACTGAAATAATAAATAGCTTAGTTCAAAAACTAAAAAACACGCTTGAAAATCCTGTATAACTTTTAAATAATTGCATTGTCATCGGTCCTTGATATGTATGCAAAATTTCAAATCAATCCGACTGCTGAAAGTGAGTGAAAATCGCATTGAAAGATTCCGTTACATAGATTAATACATTGATAGATACATACTGAACTTATAAAAGCGTGTTACCTAATGAATTTTGTTCGTGTCGATAACACAATCTGGCAATGTTAGCTGAACTTTCCTATTAAAAATACAGTATAATATAGATAAAAGATTTTAATTAATTTAAATGTGCACAACAAAATAGCCATTTAATCTAAGCACACCAATAGTTGTTTATTTTTTATTTAAGTTATATCATTACTTTTTAGTTAAGTTATACCAATATTTTTAGTTAAGTTATACTAATATTTTTTAGTTAAGTTATACCAATATTTTTAGTTATTTTATACCAATAGTTTTTAGTTAAGTTTAGTTGTGCACGTCGAATTGGCATCAACATCTACCTACCTATGATTTAACAGCAATTAAATTAGTGGCCAATTCTGATGTGCCAACAACTTAACCTAACTTAACTAAAATGAAATCATAATATTTTCTAACACTTGCGCGACTCATTTATTTAAATAAAACCACTTTTTACGGATTTAGAAGGGTGTATTTGTTTTAAATTTTAGCCCGACGTTTCGGAGACTTTGCAGTCACCATGGTCACGGGTGAGACTGAGCTGTAAAGTGTCTTCTACGATCCGTTATTACGTAAATTGATTACGGCCCCAAGTGTGTTGGGTTTATTATCGAGTTTTCCTATCTTTCATGTGCTGTTTTCTGTGTAAAATATCTATTAGCTCTTACAATACCCTTGAAGAAAAAAAGATGATGGCATTTGTATTCTTAATCCATCACCACATGGACTACGATTAGTTGTGCATATAAAATTAGTACCTACTAATATCTTTATAACTTTTTTTTACTAGTGAATCATGAATGCGGCTTTCTTGTATTTTATCGCATAGAAACATGGATTTTACTTATGTATAATTCTTAATCATTTATTACCTTCATGTGGGGGCTACCAGTATATAACATAGCTTTAATATATATACGTTATATGTTAACATATCACTGATAACATATTTGTTATCATAAAGTATTAATTTATCATAAATTACTTGGCTAATTTACAATTATGTGATAAAATTTGTCAAAACAATTATATTTGACGCAGTGGTTTAAACTTTGAACGTTGTGGCGTGATGGCTGCAAATACAGGCTCCAATTATCAATGTGCAGGACTCACGTTCCATATAATGGTGACGTCAATGACGTCATAGCTTTTAAACCGAAAGAAATAGGCTCAATGAGAAAAAAAATCTGTTACATGCATTTTTATTTCATGTGACAGATGTTATAATAAGTAAAAGGATCCGTATGTTTAATTACATTTTATATGTAGATTGCTATGACATAGTAATAATTTTAAAATTTAAATAAATAAATTAAATTTTAGATAAATCTCTAAGTGCTTGTATTTTCTTTCATAAAATTTTTCGTGCCCGGTCAAGCACAGAAATACTCCATTTGGCAGTCTCAAATTCATCCTTAGGTTCTCCTTGCGTTTAGTAAAAAACAAAACATTCTAAATTCAAACTTAATTCATTCAAGCCTCGTTCAAATTCAATCACTCGCCTATATTAGTATTACGATACAAGAATATATTAGACCGAATTTATTGCATTTTAAATTGAAAACAGCGTATATGCTAACAAAACAAATTCACTTACGTCCTTTAGAAGCTTAGAAATTAAATATAGTATACTACTTTTGCACGATTTCAACAAAATACCAAAAGGGCGTAAGTAAAGATGAATTTTGCGATAGGATACGCCATATTAAAACTAAGGAGTTTTTAATCCGGTTTTAAAAATAGTATACTACTTTTCGCGTGTATAATCTATGGTTCCAAAATGGCGTATGTCATTCGTAGTTTGGCGGGAAATGTGATGTTTTGTTTTTATTACAAATATAGGGTATTTTCGAAAGCGTAACAGAATTTAATGTAAAATAACTATAGCGAGGGAATAATTATGTTATTTTTTAAATTGTTTTAGTCAATATTCGTATTCGACACTGCACTCAAACTTTCTATGGGTTAACATTTTCTAATTTAGAAAATACGAAAATACCATAGACTCGTTCTTGATCTGTAAAGGGATATCTCTCTCTCGAAAACTTACTTTTAGTAGAGACTTTTTTGGAATCATTATTACAAACTTTACCTATAAAATAATAGTTTAGAAGAAAAAGATCAGATTTTTCTTTTTTCTGTTACAATTTAACTCAAAGAGTGCTTTTGTATTTTTAAAATCCGTTACGAACAGACAAGCAATCTATATTATACACGGTCGAAAAGTTTCATTAAAATCCATTCAGTAGTTTTTGCATGAAAGAGCAACATACATCCACACAAATTCTTTTGAATTTTCTCGTTAATTATATTATGTAGTAGGATTGAGTTGTAGGAAATAGGGTAGCATGATATGTGAATTATTGAATGGACTTAGTTTATAAACATCACGACCTTAAACTGCAATGGGTCAAGCAGTTAAGATAAATAAATAAAAACAACAGTAGGACCATAACATGTTGTTTAGTTGGAATTGAAATATATGCGTAATCGTAAGTATAATCTATATTTCTATAACAATAATAATAAATAGTCACGTTTCATTAAGTCTTCTGGTCCTAAATTAAGCTTAGTTATTATTAATAATTTGCTCAGGCTCATGCTTTAAACGTAATGTATTTTTAGGGTTCCGTACCCAAAGGGTAAAAACGGGACCCTATTACTGAGACTTCGCTGTCCGTCCGTCCGTCCGTCCGTCCGTCTGTCACCAGGCTGTATCTCAAGAACGGTGATAGCTAGACAGTTGAAATTTTCACAGATGATGTATTTCTATTGCCGCTATAACAACAAATACTAAAAATAAAATAAAATAAAGATTTAAGGGGGGCTTCCATACAACAAACATGATTTTATTACCGTTTCTTCCTCGATACTAATAACGTTGCCTTATGTTGCATAGATAATGGTACGGAACCCTTCGTGCGCGAGTCCGACTCGCACTTGACCAATTTTTTTATTATCTCCTTCATCCGTACCGGGCGATAGTGGAGCTTTGAGCCTTGTCATGGACCGGCAAGGGTGGCCCCCTTTATCTGGCGCCCGACTCGACGGAGGGAACATTATGTCCTCCCAAGTGTAGTGCATGAGCAACAAGCTTAATTTAGAACTTAACTATTTTTAACCGACTGCAAAAAGAGGAGGTTCTCAATTCATATGTATTTTTTTTTATGTTTGTTACTACTTTCTACTTTGTAACTTTTAACTGTACTGTAGTCCCCTGTTTTCTTTTTGGATATTGCCTCCAGAGGATCGATATTTTGCACAGTATCTAGGCCTTATCTATGCTTCTATCACTTATATTTTTTTTAAATCATAATAGGTAAAAGAAATATGACCATCAAAAAATCTCGTATTCTTTTCGGTTTTCTTTAGATAAAGTTGCAGCGTCTGTTACACAAATTTGATAAGCTTTTACCAAAAAAGAAAGTGATAGAATATAATCATCATCTAAAATATAGCGAAAAAAAAAAATTTAATCGGTTTAAAGAATTTGTAGGTGAAATCTGCTTCAGCTATATTATCTTGTCCCTTTCAGCGCGGCGCTCGGAAATAGGGATAGCAATACCTAAGGCAAATACCTACTTTAGGAGTTCAGTACCCTCATAAGGTCGCATTTTATCTTTTGAAACGGAACCCTAAAAATGTCCCTATAGTTATTATTAATTACTAGCTGTTGCCCGCGACTCCGTCCGCGTGGAATTAGGAAATTTTTTTTTCGCAATAAAAGGTAGCCTATGTCCTTTCTCAGGGTCTTAAGATTGTCTGTGCCAAATTTCATCAAAATCGGTTGAGAGGTTTAAGCAGGAAAAGCGTAACAGACAGACAGACAGAGTTACTTTCGCATTTATAATATTAGTAGGGATTTAACTTTATGTTATCTAGGGGGCATTTGTGTTGTGTATATTATAACGTTCTATTTATAGTTGAAAATTTCCGTGCGTATTTCCGTAATAAATAAGTTTTTATGCTTTGCATAGATCTATCACAGAATACACATATATAAACTTTTCTCTATCTATTTAATATTGACGGGCTTCGTGGTCTAGTGGTTCATATAACGGACTGCCGTTCACGAGGTCGCGGGTCGATTCCCGCCCCGGATATTCATTTTGTGATGTTTATAAATGTCATACAAATGTTTGTTCTGCGTCTGGGTGTTTACTATGTATAATAAGTATGTATTTACAAAAGAAAAGTAGTTTATGTATTCTATCCGTATTCTGGTACCCACAACACAAGCATAATAAGCTTAGCTTGAGACCAGAGGACGTTGTATGAAATGTCCACAAATATTTTTAAAAAATAGTGTGGGGCTTAAAAATATATTTCATAAGCTCTGCATTTTGTTTTTCTTCTTTCTTACCGTAAAATACCGAACCCAAAATAGGGGCCACGGCAGGAAATCTCTACATTGGGCTCATTGTTTCCTTTGTCTTTGTGATACGTCCCTGGAGATTGGAAGCTTTGTGCCTGGTGTCCCCTGGACTTCGTTAAATTCGCTCTTTTCCAAACTCTGGAGGGAGCGCGTTTGGCGTAGACAAGCGTCCTGCCACAATCGACCCCGCGAGCCGGTTGTGGGATAGCGAATCTGCAAGGTCCGCGGCGGCGCTCTCAAATACCGGAATAAGGGCAGAAGAACAATGATAATGGTATATTTATTCTTTTAGCATCAAGTAATAAACATTAACTGTAAAATTTATAGCTCTCTAGCTATCACCGTTTCAGAAATACAGCCTGGATTCAGATAGACGGACAGCAAAGTTTCAGCAATACAGTCTCGTTTTAACTTTTAGTGTAAAACCCTGAAAATGGGTAATTTTATAGTAATTTTTCAATAAATCTGGTAATCTAAATAATAATACTAAAATACGTTCCAAAATGTGACAAGAATGGTATCAATTCTACATGCACAACTAAACTTAACTAAACTAAAAAAAGACGTGTGTCACTCGGGGACTGCCGCGGTAAAGCTATTGCATAGTATTTTTATCAACTTAAGCAATTATATTTATATTTATTTATGCAAGAATCTAAATACCATAAACTAAAATAAGATTAATAATCCTTATTTACTGATGCTTACATCTGTCCATTGTTTATGGTAATTATGATAAAATAGCGATTGTCAATCAAATGTCAATAAAATAAAAACTAACGGTTTGTACTCTCCTGATATTCCTTTTCCAAATTTTGCGTTTTCGTTGTACATAACAATTCCTTCCCTAATTTTTGCATATGGCAAAAGTAATACGATGCCAAAAACTACAAAAAAAAAATATTAACGCCAAAACTGACATGAGTCACGCGAATTTTGTGCATAGTGTTAGTAGTATCTTCTATCTATTCTGTGGTGTTAGTCTCCACGCTCAAGGCCCGCGATAGAAGCTATGCAATAGCTTAAAAATGAAGACGACGAAGGTGTATTTTTATTAATCGGCTATTTCCTTGTGAAATTTTATGGTAATTAAAATCGTTAGTTTATGATTGATGATGATACACAGTCTTTATACTAAGAAATTTCATTTAGCATTGACGAATTGGGATTGTTCATAATTTTTGACCTGCTGTTTTTATATTTTTTTTAAAAAATATAGACTATTTTAAGCAACTAACTTCAATATTTTTAAAATATTCATCATAAAGAATTTTTAAAAATTACTTAAATATCTTCTTTTAAATGTTGTGACGTCATCGTTGTACGCAATCTGTGTATTGCCTTTTCCTGATAGACTTAAGACAGATTGCAATACATATTTTCAAAGTTGCCGAGTTGATTTAATAGACCAATTTTGACTCGCCATTGAGTAGTATATCCAAGAACGCTTTAATATTTTAAGTCCTTCATTTCAAGGGTAAATATTTCATTTGTTTTTTGGAAAAATAATCGTTAATATAGCAAATATTCCGAAAAAAACTAATGGATCATGATCAGGAACTCTATTCCCCGAAATGGTTTTCGAATTAAGAGTTTAAAAAAAATATGAACAATGCCCATTGTGTTATTGACATAGTCAATTTTAGTTTTTTAATTATGTTAATTTTTGTGGTGCACGTAGAACTGTTACCAATGTCGGTCAAACTGTTTTGATAATTTGATAACCAACAATGTAACATTATTATGTTTATTAGATTTTCCGGATGGCAAAATATGTTAAGATCGTTATCTTAAAACTATGATAGTTATCTATCTATGATTTATTACTAACTAGTAACTCAACTCGGCTTTGAAAAGTCTAAAAAATGAGTACCTATTACTGATAGTATGAAAAACACACTTCTTTTTAAATATTTTTCGCAGCGCACGCAAATTAATGACTTTTGTAGGCACTATTTTTACATGTCGGTTATTTTGTTCTTTTTTAGGCAAGGATCTCCATATTTTTAAGTTATACTTCATTTGGCGTATTTATGGTAAATTTTTACAATTTTTGTGTGTATTTTATCATAATACGATACCGGATGAAGTCACGTCATAAGAAAATTTTCAGTTTTTAAAATCTTTAGTTTTTTTCTTTATCTACATCACAGAAATACCTACGTATAACTTTTTAAATTTTTTGTAGCCCATTAGTCAAAATTCTACAAGGTTAAATAATTAAACTCAATAATATAATGTTCAAATATTAGCATCTCCTTAAACAAGTACATATGGAATGTAGAAAATTTTCCCAGTTTTTAGAACATTTTTTCATTGATTCTTCGCTCTTATTGGTCGCAGCGTGATGTTATATAGCCTTCCTCAATAAATAGACTATTTAAGGCAGCAATATTTTTTTAATTCAATCTAGTAATTTCTCTACTAAACTCTTCAGCTTTATAATATAAGTATGGCTTCTGCACCTCTCTACAAAAACTTTAAGTACGGAAAATTTAAAACTCCCTCGCATACGAAATTTTCTTAAAAATGATTAAAATCGGCAATTATTTATTTATTTATTTATTGGTATATGGACCAGCAGTGGTTAATACAATAATACTATAATACAACACAAGCTACGGTGACAATCAATTTTATTGTTCAACCTATCAAGCTGGACACAGCATGCCCAATTTGTTAGAGCGTTATTGTACAAAATTAAATTTGAATTCAGTTTTAAACGAGGCTACACTGGAATGCTCCCACATGCTAAACACTCAGTCTACACACAAGATGTATGCAAGACCTCAAAAACACACATAATGAGTGCACTCCACTGCAGTCACATTCACTTATTACAGTGATATTACGCTATTACTAAACAATTCATACAATCTTAATCTTTTACTTGCTATTAATAAAACAACACCATGTATAATGTATTGTATATTAGCTATTTCAAATGGCAATTACTTGATCTTTATGGTAAAACTATGATAACAGAAGACTTATGATTTTTCAATTTGCGTCTAATATTATTTGCCTAACACTTTTCAAATGTGCGTATTAAATCCATTTTAATAATAAAAAGTTTGTTTGTTTAAACGCGCTATTCTCAGGAACCACTAGTCCGATTTTCAAAATTCTTGCAGTGTTGGATACATTTAACAAAGAATGCTATAAGGTATATAACATCACGCTGCGACCAATAGGAGCGAAGCAGTAGTAAAAAATATTGCAAAAGCGGGGAAAATTTTCTAAGTTCCACACGTAGGAAGTCGCGGGCAATTTCAAATACCATAGTAACAATAATAAAACAGATTAAAAATTGGGTCGCAATCTTTACTTAATCTATTCTTTTAAAAGATTATCATAAATTAAAATGATAAATAATAATAATTATTATTATTATATTTAAAGATATTAAATGGCGCGAGTCTATTTTATCGGTTTAAGAGTAATAATTGGTTGCGATAATTATTGGACATAGACATAAGAATAGTTATAGACTGGGTATATGTTATAGATGCCACTGTGTGCATTATTAAGCTATTGCAAAGCTTCTATCGCGGGCCTTGAGCGTGGAGACTGAACCCAGAAATTCCGTAACGAAAAATAACCTAACAACCCCCCGTTACTGCGCATGCGTAATCCTCCTCTTCGCCCCGCAATTTATTTCATCCTGTTGATACCAAGAGTAAGCGCCTTCCTCAAATTAAACAGCATATTAAAATAAGGATTTTGAATCGACAACATATATCCTAAATATTCAGGTAACAGCGTATTTTAAATTTTAATAATGTAAAGTAATGTCAGAACTATAAAATGTATTAATTACGATCGGCGGAACAGAGTTGCGGGTATTTTTAAAATTATGTTATGTACAAAGTCTACCTTATCCAATATATTTCATTGTTGACAAAATAAGTCAAAGGCTCTACCCCTCGGATCTTGGTCTATTAAAACAGATTCACATTTTTGATTGACAATCGCTATTTTATCATAATTACCATAAACAATGGACAAATGTAAGCATCAGTAAATAAGGATTATTAATCATATTTTAGTTTATGATATTTAGACTCCTGCATAAAAAAATAAATAAATAATTATAATTGCATAAGTTGATAAAAAATGCTATGCAATAGTAAAGCTATTGCATAGCATTTTTTATCAACTGGCAGTCCCCGAGTGCCACACGTCTTTTTTTGTCTATTCGTTTATATCATTATCTACTAGCTTTTGCTCCCAACTTCAATTTAAAAACGAAACGTTGGGTAACACAAAAAAGCCATCCTCTTTTTCCCTTTTCTCTCTAGTTTTGTAACTATATGCTCACATAAGGACATACATACAAAAATAACGTTTTGTAATAAGTGAAGAAGATTATTTTAAAACCACTTAGGCTTATATCTTTAAAACGACGCAACGAATTTCGTTGAGTTTTAAAGATAGAAAAATCACAGACCGCATCGATCTTGATGCAGTGTTTTAAATATACAGAATGGTGATTTATTTGTGTGATTTGTTCAGGTTTACTTTCTTAATTCTAGATAAGTAATTAATTTTACTTACTTAACTTTTTAATCAAAATCAACTAAAGGGAATTTCTTATCGATCACCCAGTCTAACGAAATTATGTTTCTGTTTACGATAATTATCGTATTAGTTTTATCAATGACGCATTCTAATTTTAAATTTGGATTTTACGTTTTATCCGATAAATATACGTTCTATTACTAACTACGTTCTTCTTAATTCAAATCAAATTTTTTATTCAAATAATATACATTCGCGCGTTCTTGATTAAAAAAAAACCTTTAAATTTGAGTTGGACACGCACTCTCACGCACAATCCTGATCCCAAATAATGGGATAAAGGTAGAAGAGCGATGATGATGAGTATTTGTTGATAAAGCGTCAACTGATACATATATACACTCATAGACATATACACTGTGCAAATTTCAGCTCCCTAGTTATCAGCATTCCAGAGATATAGCCTGGTGGCGATTCGAAGCGAAGTCTCGATAATAGAGTTGGTATGGAACCCTTTCCTGATATATTGGTGATGTAATTGGTGGTAATAGGTGTGCTTAAATATTTAATTAAATACACAAATATGTTGGTGAGTTGACGTTAAAAATTAAGGACAAGTAACTTTAGCCTGGCTAAATCGTACTTCAAAGAATAACGACGTTTCATTATGACGTATAGCCTGTATCATAGACACACAGATATATATTTCACTCACATACATAGATGTGTAACTGGCTTCAAACTGAGTAAATCTGTGATTAAAAATAATAAACGTCTCTTCAGCTTTAAAATATTTGTATAGAATGACTTTCCGTCTCTCACAGAGCATGTTATTACTATACAAATATTTCTTAACTGGCTTTAACAGCACCTGTGCAGGGTTGGGGCAGTGACACTTGTATTCTTAACCCATCACCATACCATACCCAACATTTTTGTTTGTTGATGATTGTACAGTCATATTTAGTAATAATGATAAATCGACACTTCAAAGAGATATAAATAGTACTTTAAAGAGTATCTCTGAATGGACATCAGCAAATAATCTTTATATAATTTTTGACAAGACTAATCTTATGATATTTCGTAATAGAGTTGCACAATTTAATGACATTAATGTAAGTTATTTAGACGATAAGGTTAATCTTTTAAAAACAGCTACGTTTCTTGGCTTAAATATTGACTATAAACTGAATTGGAAAATACATATTGAAATTTTATGTTCCAAACTAAATCAACAGTCTTATGCTTTGTGTATGCTGAATAGAACAGTCGATACGCCAACATTACTAACGGCATACCATGGCTATGCAGGGTCCCTGATAAGGTATGGGATAATGTTTTGGGGAAATTCAGTAGATAGAAATGACATATTTATGGCACAAAAAAGGTGTGTTAGAGCAATGTGTCGTCTTAAGGGCCTACATCAATATTATCGTATATCATCGCCGACACGTACATATTAACACAGCCAGTAGGCACAGAAAATGAAGAATTAGGGATACTTTTCCTATTTACTCAAAATCTACTAAATATATTTTAATTCTGATTTACGTGTTTCTATACATAATAGTTACCTATGTTTATAAGGTTATTTCATTAGTTAATACGCGAAAATACACCGACAAATGAAAAAAATAAAAAATTAGAGAGGTTGTTTCGCCTAGATTTTCTATCGAGAAAACTTTTTTCAATCGCGTTTCTGAGTTTATGCGATCCTAAATGATTTATTGAAAAAACATATACTTAAAAATTAGAGCTCTAGCCATTCAATCTAAAGAAACAATGAAAACTTCGTACATAGAAAAATGCACGAAGCTATTTTGGTATCCTCTTAAACAAAGAGACAGTTGCAAAGCCTCATTTATAAATTTAAAAATATTAACAGTCCCTTCTTTGTACATATATGAATTAGTTAATTTTATAAGAACCAATATAAATCTTCTTTTTTATACCTATATTTGCGAATAAATGAATTATGAACTATTATTATGAATTATGAATCACCATCATCATCATCATCATAACATCACGCCTTTTTCCCATGGGGGTAGGCAGAGACTATAGAGCGCCATCTGCCACGATCGAAGCACACTTCCTTATGAATCCAATTATGAATCACCATACAGACAAAACAGGCAGAACCTATGCTAACAATAAATATGTTTATTAGCGTTGTTATGATATAACTATCAATTATATTATCACCTTACTAAACAAGTGATGGAAATATTAATGTTTTTTTTATTCGCTGTTATGAAATTATGGGTCATAAGTTTAATTTGTGTTATCACAATTTTTTATAGATCATTTTATTAATTTAATAATTGGTCAAGTGCGAGTCGGACTCGCGCACGAAGGGTTCCGTAATACTAATAACGTTGCCTTATGTTGCATAGATAATGATCTATGCAAGATAAGGCAACGTTATTAGTATCGAGCAAGAAACGGTAAAAAAATCATGTTTGTTGTATGGGAGCCCCCCTTAAATATTTATTTTATTTTATTTTTAGTATTTGTTGTTATAGCGGCAATAGAAATACATCATCTGTGAAAATTTCAACTCTCTAGCTATCACCGTTCTTGAGATACAGCCTGGTGACAGACGGACGGACGGACGGACGGACAGCGAAGTCTCAGTAATAGGGTCCCGTTTTTACCCTTTGGGTACGGAACCCTAAAAACATAAAATACCTATATTTTTATTTTGTTTTGTCTCACTGAATCTAGTAGGTATTAAATTATTTCCATTTCTTTATTTTCTTGATGATAGCTCTTGTTTTCCTTGAATGAGCGTCTTTTTGCCATAGCATTACGATATTACGATATACTTAGGTAGGGGAGCGAGGGGCTTGTTGTAACAGGGGTAAGTAGTAACAGCCCTTTTTCAATAGGAATTTAAACTTTATTCACGAATCTTTATTATCAAATCTTAAAATTATAACGTGCCACGCCACTTTTTCACAGTCAGTGTCCCGCCAGGCAGCGCAGTGAGTTGGTATGTGCAAACACTTCGTTGTAGACAGGTAACCTATAATTTTATTTGCCTAAGTTTTTGGTTAGCTTTACTATTTTCGAGTAATTGAAGCTTTATGTACCTTATTTGATGCTATAATATAACTATTTATGATGTTGTGCAACAATTTTCGAGATTACTAAGTTGATTTAATATTTATCGTGATAAATATTAAGAACTATACCTAGGGGCTAGTTGTAACAAAACCTCGGGGTTTGTTGTACCATGTTACAACTTGCCCCCAGATTGCCGTAAGTTACTGTTATTATTTGTAATGTAACCTACCTTATTTGTTTTCGTGTAGAATGAGAGAATATAAAAGAAAGACAGACCGGGCAAAACAAAGCCAGGAGTTTATAAGAGTTAGCTGTAGCTGAAGTTTTAGAAAACAACTATAGTATTCGGAAGGCAAGTAAGAATTTTTATCTTTGTCACGTATCTCTGTACAGATACATTAAGAAGAAGAAAGATAAAGAAAGTCCAAAAGTAGGCTATGTCAAGCCTAGACAAGTATTCACAGAAGAAGAAGAATGTAAAATGTCTTCATATATCCTCAAGTGCGCTGAAATAGAAGCAACTCATTGCAAGGCTGATTATTGCAAGATGTAAGCTAGAACTAAGAGATAATTAAGATTAGGAGGTTTATAACTAGAAGAAGAAGAAGAAATAAGAATTTACTTTGATTATAAAGTGCCATGTTGATATATAAGTACCTATAGTAGTCCATAAGTACAAAATAAGATAGATAGTTAAAAACTTAATTCTTTAATTTGTTGATTGTATAATTATTAACTAAAACGAACGTTTTAGTTAATAGTTTTATTAAAAAAAACATATTATAGAATTATCTAGTTAGTTTTTGTTGTAAATAAAGCAGATTGGTCCAAGATGTGAAAAAAATAAACGATTGAAGGTGTCACATTTTTGTTTTTATTTTTGTTACTACATGCCCCAATAGATGTTACAACTAGCCCCAACCACGGGGTAAGTTGTAACACTTCCCTTTTTAAACTAAAATTAAAAATGTGAAAGAGTTACCCGTAGATTTGATATTTTTTCGATTTAACTTAATAAAAGAATAGTTAGAGTATCAATTAAAGTTTAGTTAATGGGAATTTAGCCAATACACTTCAAGATATATAATTATTTGTTAAAATTGTTACAACTAGCCCCTCGCTCCCCTACTGTATTTTGCATAATGCATTATTTTATGAAAATACTAGCTGTCGCCCCCAACTTCGTACACGTGGAATTTATAAACTCTCTCTCTCTCTCCAGCCCATTAACGTCCCACTGTTGGGCACAGGCCTCCTCCACTTTGGGAGGAATTATGGTCTTCAGTGCCGCACTGACCAAGCGTGTTGGCACAAGGTTTATTTTCGAGTTTTCCGTCTCTCGTGGGAGGAAAAGGGGTGGTGACACTTGTATTCTTAATCCACACGGAGATCTGGACCACTCTATCTATTAAAAAAACTGCATCAAATCCGTTGCGTAGTTTTAAAGATATAAGCTCATACACATACATACAATAATAACGACTTTGTTTTTAGGGTTCCGTACCCAAAGGGTAAAAACGGGACCCTATTACTGAGACTTCGCTGTCCGTCCGTCCGTCCGTCCGTCCGTCCGTCCGTCCGTCCGTCCGTCCGTCCGTCCGTCTGTCACCAGGCTGTATCTCAAGAACGGTGATAGCTAGAGAGTTGAAATTTTCACAGATGATGTATTTCTATTGCCGCTATAACAACAAATACTAAAAATAAAATAAAATTAATATTTAAGGGGGGCTCCCATACAACAAACATGATTTTTATGGTTCCGTACCCAGTATCTCAAGAACGGTGATAGCTAGACAATTGAAATTTTCACAGATGATGTATTTCTATTGCCGCTATAACAACAAATACTAAAAATAAAATAAAATAAATATTTAAGGGGGGCTCCCATACAACAAACATGATTTTTTTACCGTTTCTTGCTCGATACTAATAACGTTGCCTTATGTTGCATAGATAATGGTACGGAACCCTTCGTGCGCGAGTCCGACTCGCACTTGACCAATTATTTACTAAGTTAAGAAGTATATTTTTAGGGTTTTGAACCAAAAGGTGAAGAGGGACCTTATTACTGAGTCTTTGCTCTGTCACCCGGCTGTATTTCTAGAATGATGATAGCTAAACAATTCTAGACTTCGAGCTGATGCTTGTAGTAAGTATATGATAAGTATGACACCATATTGACACTCGTAATACGCGAACAATCGTACACTGTGACAATATACTTGTACTTTTGTATATTAAAGTACTTATACATACGCTGGGTTTTTCTTTCTTACACAAGTAACACAGAAAATTAATAATATTAATGTATTTATTTTCTCCACAATACAAAAAACAGCTGACACATTTGCGTGTGGTGACGGATTAAGAATACAAGGTGTTACCACCCCATCTCTTCCCAAGGGTGCTGTAAAAGCCAGCTAAGGGATATTGCACACAGATATTATCCGCTGTGGGAGACGGAAAACTCGAAAATAAACCCTGTGCCAACAGGCCTGTACACCGCGGCACAGTAGACCATAATCCGTCCCAAAGTGGAGGAGGCCCGTGCCCAACGGGGACGTAAATGGGCTGGAGAGAGAGAGATACAAAACAGGGTACGTGTAATTATTGTAATTATAAAAGTGATAATGATTACAAATAATTGATGAACCAGTAAGAAGATTGTGGGAGGCTGGTGCCTAATTTAGGCTTGATGCTTGTGTTTCAGGTAACCAGGTTTCCCTCCTAGGTATAAATAACATAAAATTGGTTATCGCAAAAATTGTCCTTAATGGAGTGTCCGAGACCGCGCATTGTGGCTTGGGAGAGGCCTGCCAGCGCTGGACAGAGAAAGGCTGATTGTACCTTCTTCCCTTCTGCTTATACCGTCCCTCACCGGCTGCCGCTCCTCACAATTTCAGCTTCAAAACTACGCCAATTATGTGGCCCGTTTTGCGGTAAGTGTTTGCGATTACAGCTTTACCAATTGTAGTATCTATGGCTACATCACTCAGCTGGCTTGAAGCCACTTTTATATCTATGCGTGCGTGAAATACGTTCTATGTGTGTCTATGATATACGCCACACGTTATTCTATTGTTGTAATGTCAATGTCTCTTCCCCACAGAATTCTTGTTTTATTGCTTGTAAAACAAACGTTTTTATTTGAGAAAATCACGTCTACCATATTTAAAAATACTAAGATGAAGTTGTGTGCCTTTAAGATTAAACGCATATACACACTTTCTGGTATGCCTCTGTTTGCGATTGAATTTGAGTTGCTACAGTGGCAAATCTGATTATCAATTTCTATAATATCCGTGCTAAATTAAGCCCTCTATCAGTTATACAGGTTTTACCACGCTTTATGTTAACTACAATATCTTAATATTATCTATCTATCATTATAACGGAATCTTTTAAAGAGATTTTCGCAGTCATAATCTGTTTAATCATGTCGGTCGGATTATAAAAAATTTCCACACTTATGGACGTGATAAATGAAAAAAAAAATAGTTGAAGAATGATATTATAAGTAAATGATATCCTCTGTGAGTAGATTTGCCATATATTTGGGTTGCTCCAGATTTGTCCTAGTTTGAAGAGCAGGAGGAAGCCCGTGCCCAACAGTGGGCGGTTAATGGACCGGGAAATAGAAGAAACGGGCGTTCAAGGGCCGTCCTAATACTTTTCTTGTGGTATGGCGTGTAGAGACAAATAAAATAATAACTATATTTTTATTTTGCTGAAAAATGTTTCTTTTTTTGAGATATCCAGGGAAAAAGCCTTATTTTACAAACTTAATTATAGTGGAAAAAATGATAACTTGTGAGCGGGACTTGAACCGACGACCTCGGAATACCGTTCCGTTGCTCTCCCATCTGAGCTATCATGGCTCCCGCACATGTCGTGGGTTCAAGTCCCGCTCATGGTGATCATTTTTTCCACTATAATTTAGTTTATTTAGTAAAAGCATAGCAAGTCAATTGCAAAAATTCATAAACTAATGTAGAAGCCTTATTTTAGTTATATGCACGGGATTTTTGCCGTTTTTATCTGGCATCAACAATTTAGATGATGGCAGATCTATTTCTAGACCGATGATTCCAAACTATACCCTACACCAACACGTCTAGCCAGCGTGGTATTAGTAGACCAAATACACTTCTTAAATGCATAGTCTAATAAAACAGGTCTTCTCTTTCCAATGACATATTTGTTTTATTGTTTGCAAAAGTGACGTTTTAAAAGCAAAAAACTATTAGGTCACTTGTATTGAGAATACCTATACCTATTATACATATGGTAGGTACGAGTATAATAATGTTATTATACTGTCCGTGTGGTGATGGATTAAGGATAGAAGTGTCCGATATAGGTAAGCAAGTAACATCTACTGTGAGAGATGGAAAACTCGAAACTATATCCTGTGCCAACACGTCTGGTCAACGTGGCGCAGTCGGCGATAATCCGTCCCAAAGTGGAGGAGGCCTGTGCCCAGCTGTGGGACGTTAATGGGCTGGAGAGAGAGATAGAGAGAGAGAGAGATGTTAGTATACCTTGCTGAAGTGGACTCGCCTTGTGGCGTTTATAAGACGAAACGGAAACTATATTTAACTAAAACATTATGTATTTAGGTATCAATATTTTAAATTTTACTATCTGTATGATAAATTGTATGAATAATAAGATAAGGTAGATTTTCTTTGTTCATTATTTAAGATATTTAATAACTGATTACCTATCACAATGGCGTCTTATTATAGCACGTATAGTAATGATGAATTTTGATTATAAATATAGACGGTTACTATGAGAGAGTAACTTTATAGAGATTTTTGGGAGATTTCCGTTATAAATATTCTACTAGCCGTTGATCGCGACTTCTGGTGGTTGGTTTCAAAATAACATGCGTACGAAGTCACGGGTAACAGTTAGTAAATAATAAGTAAAATAGGTACGCAGAAAACCGGTTTTGTTGCAATAATAGGTACTAATTATGGTGCCCAACGTGGTATTTATTATAATAGCTTTGTATTACTTCCCTAAAATAGAAGATTAACAAAAGGTATGTTATATAGCTACCTGCAACATATAACCACAACATGCATACAACCTTGTACGTACGGAATATAAAAACCAAACCCTATCAAATTACACAAAAAGAACCCACCCTCTTGAACCACTCTATTTATTGATAATCTATTTATACTCCATTGAAATATTACAATTTTTGGACCGAGTATTGCATTTCTTAGAGGACGCAATGGGGGGGTCAATAGAAGCTTAACTTTAATTTTGTGGGGTCACCACCCTTGTCACCCAGCTGCCATCTTGAAAAAAGGGGTGGAAACACTTTTTTCGCGATATCTCGGAAACTATGCGTCTTACAAAAAATTGTTTCGACATAATTTGTAGCAAATTATCTTGCCTACAAATATGTTTCTATATAACTTTTTGCCCTAAATTGAAAATCAAAGAAATTATAAGCGAAAAAGTGAGAAAATTTTAAATTACATAGTTAAAAACGAAAAAAGACACTTAATAATCCTAAATTGTTTTCTTTTATTATTGCATTGTCAGCGGTCCTTGATATATTATGTCTGAAATTTAAGATCAATCCAACTACTGCAAGTGGGTGAAAATCACTTTCAAAGCTTCCGTTACATAGATTAATACATTGATAGATACAAACATACATACTGAACTTATATATAAGCGTGTTAAAAAGCACCGCATTTTTATATCCGTTGCGTAGTTTTAAAGATTAAGAAGGTACTGTACTCCTCATTTAGGTATTGCTATCCCTATTTCCGAGCAGGAGTATATCTAAGCTTCTATCACTTTCTTTTGTGGTAAAACTTTACCAAATTTGTGTGATAGACGCTGCAACTTTATCTAAAGAAAACCGAAAAAAGTTGGTTTTTCGGATCGTCATATTTCTTTTAGTTATGTTTTGAAAAAAAGAAAGTGATAGAAGCATAGATATACTCTTTATCTATAATATAACGCAAAAACTATTAAAATCGGTTTAACTTTCGCGAAGAAAAAACGGAAGTACGATACCCATACTTTTGTATGGAGCATAATTTGGTATCGTGCCGTCTTAAAGCTCACGTGTAACAAACAAACAAGCTGCTCAGCTTTATAATATTAGTATAGATAATAAATAATTAACTTATTAAAGTCATGATAATTATGAATTACGGTTTAAATGGTACTAAATATCTTATTAGCAAAAGGTTATCTTTAAAATATAATATTATATTACTTGTCCTTAGATTGTGGAAATAAAATAAAGACATATTAATATTTCAAACCCTGGTCTCAAACTAAGCACAAAAAGTATTATGTAATATATTTTATATTGATAAGAACATCTTTACTTATTTTAAATCAAAGTCGTAATTTTTGTATTTTGTTCCTATGTGAGCTTTTATCTTCAAAACTACGCAACGGATTTTGATGCGATTTTTTTTATATATCGAGTGGTTCAAAAGGATGGCTTTTTTGTATAATTCGTTAAGATTCGGTTTCCATAATTTGTTAAATTCCACACGCACGACGTTCCAGGCACTAGCTTATTATCTTAGTTAAAGGAGCCAAAATGTATTTACGAGCACAACTTACAAACGACTGCACAAAATTAGTTTTTTTTTTGTTTTTATTCTTTGGACAAGGTTTTTAAACATTAAAGAGAAATATTATAAGAAAAAACAATATGGCGGTGTGAAGTTCGCCCGGCGACCATATCTGTAGTGTAAAGAAATGAATATAACTATTATATACCTGTAATTAAATAGATGCAAATTGATTTTAATCTTTCATTAGCTGATATTAATAGTATTTTAGCTGTATTTCATTATTATTTTGGAGCTAATTACCTAATTTAATGTACAGCTGTGTAGCTGCAGCTTCTGGTTAAAAAATATGTTTTGTTTGCTTATCTACGACTAAGTGCCATTGCGTTGACTGTTTTCTAAGATATGAACATTAAATCAAGCAAGAAATTAATCACATTCTTGCTACCGGTCCGTGTATATACTCACTAAAACACACTTTCATCGCAAATAAAACTGTTGGTATGAAATTTGTAAGCCATTACAACTGCGGCCATCTTTGCGTTCGGTTGTGTAAGAGTTTTTAAAAAAGGAACATTCGAGAGTGTTTATTTTTTTTTACAATTAAACTGTGTTTGTGTTTGGGATATTTTTTTCTGTGACAATTTTAGACAGGTCAGTGTTTTTTATGTGCCAGTATTTTTTTTATTCTTGAATTTTTTTTGTTATGGTTCAGTGATTACAGCTTTTATGCAATGGTGTACTTAGTGTTTTAGCGTATGCAGATAGAATTTCTTCTATTCATAGATTCAAAAATACCATAGATAGAGCTGCTATTTTTTTTTAATTTACCTTTATTTTATAATAAACTAGCTGTTGCTCGTGACTTCGTATGCATAAAATTTAGAATCACTGAATATTTTAAAATGTTCGCTAATAAGTTCGCTAAAAGATTTAAGTTGAAATCTTTCGTAGTGTTTGTCTATCGTTATGTTTGCGATAAACTAAAAAACTGCTAAATTAATGTTCCGTTTTCGCTAATAGATAGCGTGATTCACTAGGAAAGTTTATTTGTGCTTGTTTTACTAAAGATATAAATCTAAAAAAAATTGCTAATTAAATAAGTTGGAATGTAAAAAAGAAGTTTGCATGTAATTTAAATTTTTAAGTACAATATTATTTAACCTTTGCTTAGAAAAAATGTGAAGATATTGCAATTTTGTAGTAGATATATTTTTCATGTACCTATTTTCTCTCTTTTTAAAGTGGCTAATGTTTTACTATTTCGTATAAATATTTGAAAACTTAATAACGTAGATACTAACGGTCTTATTCATAATGGCTTATCGGAGGTTTAAAGGTAGATTTTTTTGGAGAGATAATAAACGCTTTAGCGTAAAAAGACTATTATGAATAACAAATTTTGACAAGTTTCCTTTTAAACCTACGATAAGTCATTATGAATAAGACCGTAAGTAAACATCTTTAAGGCGTGTAGAATTAAAATATAGAGCTTCAGATAGCATAAAAAATACCCATCAAAACATATAGCACAGCTTTGATAAAAAAAAAATTGTCACGCATGTTAAAGAGATTATATTGTAGTAGTCACAGATTTATCAGATGGTGTTTCTATGGCTATTTTACGTAGCCGGCTTGAAGCCACTTACATAACTATCTGTCTGAAATTAGTTCTATACGTGTCTATGATACACATATATGCCACAGGTTAAAGTCGTAATGTCAATGTCTCTTCCCAACAGAATACTTACTTGTTTTTTTTCTTGCAAAAGTGACCAGGGACCAAAACTACGTTTATAATTGGAATGATGATTAAAAAAAAAACTAATTACAGTAGATCAAAATTGTTTATTGTTTTCGATAGTAAACAAAAGGGGAATTCTTTTATTAAAAATCACATCATCCATATGCAAACATTCATTATTCTGGCATTGCTACAATCTAGAGCGGAAATTTTGAGTCTTCAAAATAGTATGGACAATTAATATTCAAATGTTAACGGACTTATGGTCCACCCTGTAGTTTGCGTTAACTACATGTCACACGAATACCTTATTTTCTTAGACCCTGAAGTACAATTTATCCATTCTAAAGTTGTGTCTTTAAGATTGAACGCATAATCACTATATAGTTTTGACGGGCTTCGTGGCGTAGTGGTTCATGTAATGGATTGCCGTTCACGAGGTCGCGGGTTCGATTCCCGCTTGGGACAATCATTTGTGTGATATTCATAAATGTCATACAAATGTTTGTACTACGTCTGGGTGTTTTCTATGTATTATAAGTATGTATTTACAAAAGAAAAGTAGTTTATGTAATTATATCCGTATTCTGGTACCCATAACACAAGCATAATAAGCATAGCTTGGGACCAGAGAACGTTGTGTGAAATGTCCATGAATATTTATTTATTATTTATTATATTTAGTTATTCTGTGGTTAAAGTATAGTATAAAAATAAATACTCTCTCTCTGTCTCAGCCCACTCACTGTACATTATCCCCTACCTGGCTTTTACAGCACCCTGGGGAGAAAATGGGGTGGTGACAGTTGTATTCTTAATCCGTCAACACACGGACACGCACACAAAAATAACTACATATCCAGTTAATTCCAGTTATATGCGCCATTATCCGGTTTTCGCTCGCTGCATCACTGCATTCCATTCGGTCACCAACCTGATATTTATACAATTATCTAACTATCCCACATAGACATCTAATCTATATTGATACAACTTTATCATTGCTTATTATAAAACAATCAGCTAATTACCCGTGATTTCACCCGTGTTTATGGTTATTGAGCGACCCTTCCCCTAATATAAACGAAACCTTAACAATTTGTACAAAAAATTCAACCTCTTGAACCACTGAAAAACCTGTATCAAAATCCGTTGCGTAGTTTTGAAGATATAATCTCACATAGGGAAATACATACATACAAAACTTTATTTTATAATAGGTTATAAAGATACACCCGAAAAACGTAACCTTTCTCTGGCGGTCGGACAACAAACAAAATACAAGGAGTATTTATATATGACGATATATGAAGAAGAAGATATTTATATATGAATGAATTATATATGAAGATATTTATATAGATGAAGATATTTATATATGAAGGAGTATTTATTTATTTATATATGACGGGCCTCGTGGTGTAGTGGTTCATATAACGGACTGCCGATCATGGGGTCTCGGGTTCGATTCCCGGTCAGGACAATCATTTGTGTGATGTTTTTAATTGTCATACAAATGTTTGTACTGCGTCTGGGTGTTTACTATGTATTAAAAGTATGTATTTACAAAAGAAAAGTAGTTTATGTATTATATCCGTATTCTGGTACCCATAACACAAGCATATAAGCTTAGCTTGGGACTAGAAGACGTTGTGTGAAATGTCCATAAATATTTATATTTATTTTATTTATTTTGTGTTTCAGTAGTTTTGGATGTGCGTTTTCACGGCTATCGGTCAGTCTCTACATTTGTAATACGGTTTTATTAGCTCAGTTCGTATCTATATATCAATGTAACAGACGCTTTGAACGTAATTTTTACCCTCTTCCCAATAGTGAGATTGATTTGAAATTTTGCATTCTTATCAATTGTTTGGTGTAGGTACTTATGTTATGTACGCATGTAAAGTTGCTTGTACTTCTATTTCTATACTAATATTACACAGCTGACGAGTTTGTTCGTTTATTTGAACGATTCAATTCATATTCAATGTCCAAGTCACTCCAGCACCAGTATCTGTTGGAAATGTGATTCTCGAAGTTGTCGATCATTATGTCTACCTGGGACAAACAGTCCAGTTAGGCAAATCTAACTTCGAGAAAGAGGTCAACCGACGAATCCAACTCGGCTGGGCAGCGTTCGGGAAGCTTAGGCACATCTTCACGACGAAAATACCTCAGTGCCTGAAAAGAAAGCTCTTTGACCAGTGTGTGTTACCAGTGATGACTTACGGAACTGAGATGGTCCCTGAATGTCGGCCTCATAACAAAACTCAGAGTCGCGCAGCGTGCTATGGAGAGGGCTATGCTCGGTGTTTCCCTACGTGATAAGAACCGGAATGCGGAGATCCGTAGAAGGGCTGGTGTGTAAGACATAGCCCGAAGAGTTAGCACGCTGAAGTGGGAAAGGGCAGGCCACATCGCTCGACGGTCTGATGACCGTTGGGGACGGAAGGTCCTCGAGTGGCGACCACGAACCGGACGACGCAGCGTGGGGCGGCCCCCAACAAGGTGCACCGACGATATCGTCAAATACGCCGGGGGCCGCTGGATGCAGTTAGCGCAAGACCGCGCGATGTGGCGTTCTATGGGGGAGGCCTATGTCCAGCAGTGGACTGAGAAAGGTTGATGCATGGATAAGTATGTATTTACAAAAGAAAAGGGGCTTATGTAGTATATCCGTATTCTGGTACCTATAACAAAGGCATATAAGCTTAACTTGGGACCAGACGACGTTTTGTGCAATGTCCATGAATATTTATTTATATTTAATGTTGTTTCAGATTAAAATATGGACGTTGATAATGCAAATTGCAAAGTTAGAGTGTCCCAATGCGCTGATATGGAAGTTCTGCCTATTGAGAAGCCTTTGAAGATTGACATGTAAGTTCATTTTAAAATTCTGATTTAACTATATTTCCCTCTCTAGCCCATTGACGTCCCACTGTTGGGCACGGGCCTCCTCCACTTTACTCTCACAAAAGATGTTATCTGCGTACAATATTCCTTAGCTAGCTTTTACAGTACTCTGGGAATGAAAAGGGGGACATATGTATTCTTAATCCGTCACCACACGGATATAAAAGATAGATTTATCGCCTTCAAATTCTTTATGTATTTATTTATTAACACGCTTAAATTAATAAATCAAATTACGGTGGAAAAAGTAATCACCGCAAGCGGGATAATAACAAGCGATCAAAGCATAGCATGTCAATTGCAAAATTAATAAATTACGCTTATATTAGTTCGGTATGTATCTATTAATGTATTAATCTATGTAACGGAATCTTTGAAAGTGATTTTCACCAACTTGCAGTAGTCGGATCGATCTGAAATTTTGCATACATAAGGCCCATAGCACACGGCGTATTTTAAGCGTGCAGACGACGCACGTTTCAGGAATGCGCTTCTTCGGCGCCGTAAACGCTGATTGTTGCGTTTGCATTGATAATAGAAACGCGCGCATGAAGCGCGTATACGCGCATTTGAAGCGATACAAACGCGCGTAAAAAGGAGCGGGGTACGGGCAGAGAACGCAAAAACTACGAGTGACTACAGCGCGTCTGTACAGCTGTACCTGCGCGTATACGCGCAGTAGAGGCGCGTTTTACAATAGCCCGGTGTGCTTAGGTTACAAGGTTGCGATCAAATCTCGTTTAAACCACGTATACGCGCGTCGTCTGCGCGTTTAAAATACGCCGTGTGCTATGGGCCTAATAAGTACCGATGACAATGTAATAATAAAAAAAATGAGATTTTCAAGCGTGTTTTTTAGAACTAAGTAGATTATTTATTACAAGGCAATCTTGTCTCTAAATTAGTTTATTAATCATTGTCTAGATAGGATTCGTCGGCATCATTAAAAAAAAAAAAATAGAGAAAAAAATACATGGAGTTTCTTGTCTGTTCTTCTCCATAGGATTCGCATTTGGAACAGACGCCTAGTTTCTGACGTTTTAGATAGTTTGGAAGATTTAGGGCCTCGTTCACCATCTTCAAGTAAAGCGTTGATTAGTTACTTATCGATTAGCGTTAATTGTCAAGTAATAGTTACGAGTATCTTCTGTCAATTTCAATTTTTTAATCTTAAGATTACTGCTACTCGAACGTCGTGAACGTCGCACGTGTAGTTACTGGTGACTTTAACTAGCGATTAGTCTACTTGGCGCTTTACTTGAGAATGGTGAAAGAGGCCCTAACTGTTATTTAAATTAAAACAAACGCAGGTTAATGTAACTGACATTCTGCATACAAAGAGTCAAAATAAAAAATGAAAAATCAGATTTCGTTGTATCTTATAGATACTAACTGTTGCCTACGACTTCGTACGCGTGGAATTTAGAAAACATAACAAAACATATTATACAAAAAAGCTTCCTTCTTGAACTATTCTTTCATATAACAAAAGCTACATTAAAATATGTTACGTAGTTTTCGAAATACCTACATAGGGACATACTTATAAAATAACAACTTTGTTTTATCTTCTTCTAATATATAAAATTCCCGTGTCACAGTGTTAGTTACCATACTCCTCCAAAACGACTCGATCAAACTTTTATGAAATATTACATGCATATTCAGTAGGTCTGAGAATCAGCTAATATAACTATTTTTCATAGTGATAAGGTTTTTTTTTGTTTTGCAAAACAACGTTTGCCGGGTCAGCTAGTCTAATCTAATATATAAAATTTACGTGTCACAGTGTTAGTTACCGTACTCCTCCGAAACGGCTTGACCGATTCTTCTCAAATTTTGCATACATATTCAGTAGGTCTGAGAATCGGCCAACATCTATTTCTCAAACTTTTTTTTTTTAGTATGGCAAAACAACGTTTGCCGGGTCAGCTAGTACCTATATGTATAAAATTCTCGTGTCACAATGTTCGTTCCCATACTCCTCGGAAATGGCTTGACCAATTCTTATGAAATTTTTTATGCATATTCAGTAGGTCTGAGAATCGGCTACTATTTATTTTTGACACCCCTAAGTGATAAGGGTTATCCACCCATGACATTTGTACCTATGGCAAAACAACATTTGCCGAGTCAGCTAGTAATAAGTAAAGAAGCTAATGAAACTGTATGATTTTTTAATTTACAGAGAAATAACAGGACTGGACAGGCTAGTGGAAGAACTACACAGGGTGTTTGCTAACGACTATGTTAATGTACAGGAAGTTCAAAAACTAATGTCCGGATACAAATCAAACCCAAAAGACTGGTCTAAATATGCGAAATTTGATCGTTTCCGGTATGTATTCTTTAATATTGAAAAGCATTTTTTAGGATTACGTAAAATGTAAACCAGGACCACCATCACGGCGTTATTTTTTTTTATATCAGTAATTTTTTTTACTTTTTTAACCGACTTCAAAAAAGGAGGAGGTTCTCATTTCGTCCGTATGTTTTTCTTTTTATTTTTTCCCTTTTAAGAAACAGCGGAGCTCTTTCATTAGTCTGAAATCTTTTTTTTTAGGAAATTTTAGGCTCTTCTCTTGCTAATCTAATCTTGCTAATCTCGGCGGCGCTCGGAAGCAATACTAAATACAAATACCTAATTTGTGGATTTCCTGGCTCTAGATTCTGCTCTTAACTTGGGATTGAACTTTACAATTAGACTACGTAATTAAGGAATGTATTTTCTTATTTTAATCCTAAACTGATAGGCAATGTTGTTCTTAAAATGATTATCAATTGTATTATTTATGATAGATATTATAATTGATAACACATTATCACGCCATATCCGTGCACATTATCATGTAGGTACACACCTACTTATATCAGACGAAGTAATGGGCGTTGTTTAAATTGCATTTTAGGTTAGTTTGGGAGGGGAGTGTCTTAGTTTAAATAAATAATAAATAAATATTCATGGACATTTTACACAACGTCCTCTGGTCCCAAGCTAAGCTTATATACTTGTGTTATGGGTACCAGAATACGGATATAATACATATACTACTTTTCTTTTTGTAAATACATACTTATAATACATAGAAACACCCAGACGCAGTACAAACATTTTGTATGAAAATTAGAAAAATCACACAAAATGATTGTCCCGAGCGGGAATCGAACCCTTATGATCGGCAGTCCGTTACGTAAACCACTCAACCACGAGGCTCGTCTAAAGAGTCGTAGTCTTGTTTATAGATGGACTAGCTTGTGTCTGCGGTTTCACCCACGTTTGTATTTATTAAGCTCCTTCTCCCTCAATATACACCAAACCTTAACAAAATATACAAAAAAGCTATCCTTTTGAACCACTATAACTATTAAAAATCCGTACTAAAATCCGCAGCGTAGTATTGAAGACATAATCTCACATAGAGACATACATAAAGCAATAACGATTTTGCTTTAAATTATGTAAAGATGCAGTCAAACAGAACATTTTCTGCTCTCTGAGACAAATGCGGAACGATATTAATATGATGATGTAAGGAAGAGTTTTGGAAATTATACTTATTCTCTAGTAATAAAACAAGAAACCTTAAAATTAAGTTATATGTTTATGATCATACAATGGGGTTGACATGTCCATATGGTCAAAAACCCCTAATTCCAGTTCTTAAGTTAGATTTTTAAAAAAAAGTTATATATTTGCATGCTATTTTGGCTGATTTATGGTATGGTAAGATCTAATTTATTAAATAAATGAATGGCGCAAATAAATGAAATTGTATCAAATTTTATTGAATTTCTGTAAGTAAACTACAATGTTTAGTGCAGGGCCTATGGTCTAATACCCATACTTGATGATGATCAGATCTTTTTGTCCCTCATCAGGGACATAGGGCTCCAAGAAGGTGTTTCCATTTCGCCCGATCTAGTGCGACAGCCTCTCCCAGCTTAGACCAGTTGCTGCAGCCTCTTTCACAACTGTCCGCCTCCAGGTGGTGCGTGGGCGACCCAATTTTCTTTTTCCTAAAGCTTGCCATGTTAGACCCTGCCTGGATAGGTGGTTGCTTGGTCTTCTCATCATTTTATATCCAGCGCCATTTTCTCAGCAGTATCTCCCTGGCTATCGGGTTTTGATCGGTAACCACCCATAGCTTTGCATTGGATATAGTCCGTGGCCAGTAGATGTTTAGAATTCTTATACTCATATGAATGAATACCCATACTTAACTACACCTAACTTACAAACATAAATTAAGGATAAAGGCAGGAAGTAGTTAACTAATGCAGTGTCGCTGTACAATCTATTATTCATAGATGAAACTAGATTGGTTAACAAAGAGACCATCATTTTATATAAATTATATTGATACAGAAGATCCGTTAATGTATATGGCGTGAGATAGTAACACGCAAATATTGTGACGTCATAATACGAACAAAACAACATGCGTTTATTAAATTGCCTTTGATAAAGATGTTAGTTCTTTTCTTATTATTTTAAAATACACCACATAAAGCCCTATCTTTGACCAATCGTAGTACATCCAAAGGTTATGTCACATACAAAAAAGAATTTTCTATAGTTGTATGCAGGCCCACGTTGGGCGCCAAATTAGATATTTTTTTTTATATTCACGGACATTACACACAACGTCCTCCGGTCCAAAGCTAAGCTTATATGCTTGTGTTATGGGTACTAGAATACGGATAGAATACATATACTACTTTTCTTTTGTAAATACATACTTAGTATACAAAGAAACACCCTGACGCAGTACAATCTTTTGTATGACAATTATAAATATCACACAAATTATTGTCCCGAGCGGGAATCGAACCCGCGACCTCTTGATTGGCAGTCCATTACATGATCCGTTTACGGACTTTGCAGGTTCGATTCCCGCACGGGACACCTTAAAAAGCCTTTTTTGTATGCTAATCATAAGTATTGTCTGTAGCGAATTTTCTACCTCGTTGGGCGCCAAACTTACAATTTTAAAGATAAAGATAAATTTATTTGTCTCAACATGTGTACAAAAGATGTTACATATATACTGCGTCTCAACATGTTCTGTCTCATTGGAGACATGCAAATATGAAAATAAAAACAGATAAATTAAAACAAAATAAAAAAAATTAAATAAAATAAAATTAAAATTAGCGGCAAAATTAGAAATCAGATTGAAATAATAGAATAATAATAAATGTCAATATACAATGCATTAGTTATACAGTTTGTCATTATAATATACAATTAGTCATTATGTTATCAAATTTGTCAATATACCTAGGTCATAGCAGTAGTAGCCGTAATGTGCTTGATGTCAAAAATGTCCATCATCAAGAAACTCTTTAATAGTGTAATAAGATTTTTGTATTAATAGATTTCTGAGTTTTCTTTTAAACAAGTTATTATTGAGGTCCTTAAAAGTGTTCGGGATTTTATTGTAGATTATAGGGGCCATACACACAATGCTTTTCCCCAAAAGTGCTGTTTTGGCTTTGTGGACACAAATTTTGTAGAAAACTAATAAAATAAAGTGCGATGACAAAAAAGATAATTATTTTTCTTTTTTTTTAGGTACACCCGTAATCTAGTGAACTCAGGTAATGGTGCGTTCAACATTATGATCCTGTGCTGGGGCCCAGGACATGCGTCTTCTATCCATGATCATGCCGATTCTCATTGTTTCATGAAACTGCTTAGTGGAAGCCTTGAAGAAGTCAGGTTAGTCTTTTGTACTTTACCTTTTTCCATCCTACTTTTTACTAATACAGTAAACTAGCTATTGAGACCTGAAGGTTTACCAGCAAATTGGTGTCACTTATAGAGGTATTCCTTATTCAGGACCCACATAACCAAGTTTCTTTAGTTTCAATGGATAGATTTCATGCAAGAATTACATATTCGATTTTAATGAAACTACAGCTGAATAGCTTATAAATCAGAATAACAGACAGGCTTCAAAACATCACGCTAAACGCCAAAGTGCGGGGCAGTATGACAAAAGTGGGTGAAACTAGACTTCCCTTAGGCGGATTGATCTGAAATTTTGCGCATATGTTGAGGACTAATGACAATACAACAATTACAAAATCCAAGATTTTCAATTGTGCTTTTTTAGTTTTTAAACCGACTTCAAAAAGAGGAGGAGGTTCTGTTTTTATTTAATTTCTTTTTTATGTTTGTTACTTCCTAGCTTTGAACTGGACGATTTTGATGATTCTTTTTTTATTTGATGCTGGTGGTTTCCATTTGGTTCCATTGGCACCAGGTCAGGATCTGACGGTTATATCCTGAGAAATCGAGGAAAATCTTCAAATTTCAAAGTTTCACATAAAGTCGGTAATTTTTTTTTAAATGCTTAATTGTAGACTAAGCAAATATTTAAAGTTAATATAAAATTTATGTATTATCTTTTATGTCTCAATTGCTTTCAAAACATTTTTTGATAACAAGAAAATATGATATGATAATAAGTGTTTATGATAACGTAATAAGAAATAATTTCTTTATCTTAAATAGGGGTCAAATGGGGTTAAAATGACGGCTACTGGTACTCGATGCAGTACTGACGTAATTTTGTACTTAATATAGTGTATAATAATATTTTTATACGCTCTGTTTATTGTAATTATGACGTATTTAAGCACTATATTATTATTATCATCGTGAATTTTAATAACTTATTACTTATAAGTATAGCACAAAAATATTTGTGTTTCGTCTGGGTAAATACATAGAGTATTTTAAGAAGAATTTTTTAAATACATAGTGTATTTTAAGAAGGGTTTAAAAAAGTTTTTTGTGTCTAGATTAAAGGTCGTTCTGTTAAATGGACATAAATATACCTCTGTCATCATAATGTAATAGTTTGTATGCGTTTTTTTGAAAATTCAAACTTGTGGAGGAATAAGAACCCCTTTTTTAACCCCTTTAAGTTTGTTTTATATATAAATTTATTACTTTCGACCTTTCGACTGTCGATTATGCGATTCCTTGACCTATAAAATATACACAAAAGTCATTAAAATCGGTAAAGCCATTTTCGCAATACAACCAACAAGACGTAAATTTTAGCTGTGCCTACGACATCGTCCGCGTGTAATAATTACATTAGATAGCATTTTCATCAATGCTTTGCTCCAATTTGTCGTAGCGTGATGTATCATAATGTTTCTCGATAAATGGACTTTCTAACACAATAAATCCAACCAGTAGTTCCTTATATATCCGTGTGATGACGGATTAAGAATACAAGTGTCACCACCCCATTTCTTTCTCAGGGTGCTGTAGAAGCCAGCTAAGGGACAATATAAGCACATAACATCTACTATGATTGGGTGATATAGTCGCAAAGAAACCAAGCCCTTTAAATAAAAAAAAAATAAAAAAATCTACTGTGATTGATGGAAATTTCAAAACTAAACCCTGTGCCAACACGTCTGGTCAGCGCGGCACAGTAGACCATAATCCCTCCCAAAGTGGAGGAGGCCCGTGCCCAACAGTGGGACGTAAATGTGCTGGAGAGAGAGAGATACTGAGATAATCATGAACAATTTACAGTAAAAGTTTTATTTATGTATAGAAATCATTAGATGACATTAATAAAATAAACAATAGTTCAATAAAACAATATTACCTTTTTTATTGCATTTAATAAAAAATACCCGCCATTTTATTTACTTTATTTTTTATCTTGTGGTTAGTAGAGCGATAACCTAAGCAATAAGATACTAGTAAATTCTCATTTGAGGTCTTAAGTTCAAATTTAAAGTATCCATTCTTTATGTTAAGAACTGACCCGTGAAACTTTGTAGAAAAAGAGATATAGAGACTAGTCTTTTGACCGTGTTTCGTACTTAAGACGACTTTCACATTCTGAAACTTTTACCAGCTCTTTTTTACCCATATTTAACTGTTTAGGTGTATATGACGTGTGGTCTGGTTAGAGGATAAAATGAAATACGTCCGGACTTGCATGGCGTTTATTTGCGACTCCATATATTTGGTAATATTTGATATAAGATTAGCTTATATAGGTAAGGAGAACAATCGTTTCTATATATTCCTAAAACTGCTGATACGCTGAGTGTTGCATACAATGAATTCATACATGATATATTTGTATACAATAAATTAGGCGTCGAGCAAACAATACTGTAATACATACTGTAATAAATATATTTGTTTATAATAACTTGGGTGGCTAGCACAATGGTCTCTATGCATTCGTAGACCTGTTTACATTACGTCTACTTGCAAACAATGAATTCATACAATGTGTTCCTACAAACTGTAATACCAATATGGTACGGTATGCAGGGAGAAGACATACCAATATTAATTCAACATCTTCAATGTTAAAATAATGAACCGACTTCAAATGCAAAAAAAAAACATTAAAATCGTTTCGTCCAGTTAAAAGACATGAAGTAACAAACATAAAAAAAACGCCTCCTAAACCTTCTGAACCTATGTGCTTATCCCTATGACTGCATAAACTTGCGGGTGTCGAGACAGGGTAATTTTGTATCTTTCATTTCATTTATTCTTTATTGTACATATAGAAGAACAAACATAGTTGATATAAGCATAAATATATAGGTACAAAGGCGAGCTTAACTCAATACTGAGTTTTCTTCCAGCAAACCCTTGAGTGAGTCAAGAAATAGTATTATCAGGATAGCTAGGTGTACAACAAGAATAGATTAGCAGTTGTAGAAAGTGATAAAATACATACACGGGTATAAAAGTAAACCTACTTATATACAAATATATATATCGGAGAAAATCACCGTAGACATCACCTGTAACTATTGCCAGGGTAGTCTCCAATCCAAACACCCTGTAATACTGAATAAGCTAACTACGTTAACTACAACATCCTATTAACTACGATGAGATTGATCCGTGGCTTACGACACGTGTAGCTGGTTTGGAAGGATCCTTTTATGAAATTTCAACGGGTCACCATTCAGTCTCACCAACTACAGTAAATAAACGAATTACTCACCATTCACACCATTTAAGGACACACATCACTATCTTGGATCCTAAGTTAAAACTAAAAATCCTTAAGTAAACTATTTTAATCAAGTCTCCTACGACACGGCCATTCTGCGAATACACACGTCCTCGTGTGTAAATCTGCAATAGAACTAAGTTTTTCCGCTCGGCTAATTCTGACCCAATATAAAGTCGCAAAATAAAGATATCCACAACTAAGATTTTTCCATACACTCGGTCAGTTACAACAATTTCCACAATAATTCAACATTCACACTCGGTCAGTTACATTAATTCCGCATTATCGTTACTTTGCACGTTCTCACAAATACACACTAAGCAATAACACTTTGGAGGATATTCTAATTGTTTAAGTTATAGAACTGGGCAGCGTAACGACCTGTATAATACTGACTGCTCTAGTTGTCAGGTTTTTCGCATTTTTGCTAACGAACTTTAAGTTGTAGTGGGTTCGTATCGACTTATCGAACCAATATAATTGTAGCATTCAATAGATGGTTTCTAATCATCAAATCCACTACACATTAAAATTGTGTTTTCATAAAGACAACCACTCGGCTGTAATTTGATAACGAATTATTTAGAATTTAGCTAATTAATCGTAAACTACTCAGAAAAAGATTTTTAGCTACTTTGGCAAATACATTAAAAAAAAAAATTATTTTTTTTCTTTTTCTTTCTTTTTTTTTTTTCTTTTCTTTTTCTTTCTTTTCTTTTCCTTTCTTTACTTTGTTTTCTTTTTCTTAACTGTCACACGGCCATTCTGCAAAGGCACACGTCCTCGTGTGTTCCCTATCTACTTGAAACAAAATAGAAGGGTTTCCGTTTGGCCTATCCTGCTGATCTAGACGGATTCAACAGTAAAGGAATGATTTTCTAATTTAGTTTAAATGCTAATGATTAAACTATCAGTGAATAAAAAGTTGAATTTAGAATTTTCGTATTGGCATACGAATAAACACTGTTACTTTACCTCCTACTTGTAGCTCAAGTAGAAGTTAAGCCTACATAACTCTTTTAGCTGTTGCTACTAAACACCTAAATCGTGAATAGTAACCGTTGGTGCATAGTATCGTAACGTGGTATATTTATGCGTATAGCGTCTGAAGGATACAAAGGATTAAGGATTTAGGAAGGATAAAGGGTTTGGGAAGGATAGGTAAGGGAAAGGTCGACGTTGCCGCGTAGGCAAGGGCCCTAGGAATAAAAGGATAGGTTGATGCTGTGCCATAGGCGGTCCTGTTCGCCGTCGTACACAGGGGACTATTATTCTTTCAGGATAGGATAGTTATAGTGGCTTATATTGGTCGGCTCCACACGCCAATATAGCATCTTTTATTTATTGATTTATTTTCATTTTTTTTTTTTTTTGGCTTATTGGTCGGCTCCACACGACAATAGCATCTTTTATTTTTGGCTTACTGTAACGCTCCACGCGCCAACAGCTCTTTTAATAATAATAATTAGTTTACTCGTGGATACACCACGGTAAACTGCGTTGTTAATACTATAAATAGTTCACTGAACGTCTCTGTACACCAAAAACGCTCGCAAATTAAAATTTAAGAGATAGATAATTTGTTACGGTATGTAGATCTGCTATAGTCAATCCACTACAACAGATTCTTGTTCAAGTAAATAAGGTCAAAAGTTATGCTCGTGAATACTCAGAGGTGATCTCCTGTCGCCTCGATAATTTGTAATAAGGGTCGTATGCGCGAATAAACGGAAAGTAATAAAGTTAAAAACAAACGGTAGACTTCATTTATAAAGAGAACCACGCGAAACAGTTGCAGATTGCTAGTGATTATTTTTTTTTTCAGCCTGCATAGACCAATTAATAAAAAAATAATTCTTACTTTAATAATTTATTAGACAATTAATTAACAAGTAGAATCTTATTAGTCGCATAGATTTAAATCAAAATACAACTGAAGTATTGTATGGGCGTTAAAGGCATTTTGGGATTAAATATTTGTAATAAGATGAACCTGCTATACTGGACATCTCTATGAAAATTTTATAAACATGCTATAGGTAAACCACAATAAAGCGTGTGGTTAATGTTATTAATAGTTTACAAGACGTCTCTGCATTATCAAGATTATTCAAGATCATAGTTGTAGATGTTTTAAAAAGGAGATTTCACGAACTGATTATAAGTAAGTAAGCTACAATAAAGCATGTGGTTAATATTATTAATGGCTCACTAGACGTCTCACACGTCAGTAAGTTAAAGATTTCAAAAACTTATTATACACCACAAAAAGTGATGTTAATAATTATTAATGGTTGCTAGACGTCTCCATACGTCAATGGCACCGTCAGGTTCGTATTTGTAGCTAGATATTTCAGAAAGGATTTTAACCGCATATTATAGGTACACTACAATAAGTTGCGTTGGATGTTATTTACGACTCACTAGACGTCTGCATACGTCAATAGTACAGACGAGAACATAATTGTAAGAAGATTTTTCAAAACAAGATTTCTAAAACGACTGGCACGTATATAGATCTCTTAAACTTTCTTTCGCTGTCAAAGAATTTAAAATTTAAAACGCTTATTCCGTCAATCTCTTTTTATCACAACTCTATCTTTTACATGTAACTACATGTAGGTCTAATCTCGAGCATTAAGTCAACCATGATTTAGATTTTCTTCTCACTACCTCTCATCTAGGTGAAAGTTTATTACGATTTTATTTGCTAATCACAAATAACAAAGTCTAGTAATGGGTTAGAACATGAAAAAAAACACATTATTACACGGCAGAGATTAAATCTTTGTTTTTCTTTAAAGTTTTAGTTATCAAGTACGCCTATAAATAAGCGCAGAAAATCATGAACCAACTTTATAAAAAGGAAACCGATCACTTTAAAACGAAGTGTTGAATGTTCATAAAGCCACACTATATTTCTGTTCGCAATCAAGTAAAACGATTTTACTATTATTTATTTATTGATACACGAGATAAATTAAGCAAGTGAACACTGAAGATTAATAAAATTACTAATAAATCATTGTCATTTAATTTTTGTTACGTAGTTATTGTTATAGGGTAATTAACTAATTACCTATGACTTGTTATTATCAGTCTTTGCTTGTTAATATAATCAAAGTAATTTTTTACCAAAAAGAAACTTTGCGAAATCTTTAAATTTTTACTAAAACGCCGGTTACGTTTAATTTTACTGTTCTAGTTTTTTTTTTTTTCAAAACAAAATCGAATAACGACTATTCGATCCCACTTCTGATATCGGAGAAAATCACCGTAGACATCACCTGTAACTATTGCCAGGGTAGTCTCCAATCCAAACACCCTGTAATACTGAATAAGCTAACTACGTTAACTACAACATCCTATTAACTACGATGAGATTGATCCGTGGCTTACGACACGTGTAGCTGGTTTGGAAGGATCCTTTTATGAAATTTCAACGGGTCACCATTCAGTCTCACCAACTACAGTAAATAAACGAATTACTCACCATTCACACCATTTAAGGACACACATCACTATCTTGGATCCTAAGTTAAAACTAAAAATCCTTAAGTAAACTATTTTAATCAAGTCTCCTACGACATATATATCTACACAAACATATACATATATACATACGAACATAATAAATACATATCTACGTAACTATTTGGATAGGAGATATCGATATATTGGATACGTCCAGAGAAGGGCTATCGCGCAAGGGATATGGAAGGGAATTCCAGAGACGAACTGCGTGCATAGTGAAAGTATCTTGCCATTTTCCGCAGATTCATGACATGTAAATCTATGTTATCAAACTTAATTTTCATTGATTGATTCCTAAAGCGGCAATAAACAAATAATATTATTCATTTCAGATACGAATGGCCTGAAAATGTACAACCGGAAGTTATGAAAGTTTTGAAAAACAACAACAAACCAAGAAGGAAATGTTGCTCAGAAAGCCAAGAGGCATTGGCAAACAAAATATCCAAACTGAACTGTCATAGCGACAGCTGCGACGGCGGCGAAAATGAAACTGATAGCTGTCAAAATGAGTGCGATGGCGGGAAAAATGACACTGATGGCTGTCAAAAGAAATGTGTTGGCGCGAAAAATGAAACTGATTGTTGTCGAAATGAATGTGATGGCGGGAAGAATAGTGATCATTATGAAAGCGATGAAGAAGGTTATGATATTAAGGACATGAAGATCCGTGGTCGATCAAGAATGGAAGTAAACGATGTTTGTTATATAAATGGTAAGTATTTATATTTCTGTTCTAGAGAATGTTTGCATACAAACTTACGGTTAGTGTACCAGTGCTTCACTTGTTACAAGATTTATGGCTGGCATAGGATTAAGTGTGATGTAAGTACTAATAAAATGACCGTGATAAATTTAAACACTTAGCAAGCGATAATCGCATTTAAGATAAACTTGCGGTAGTAGTTACTTATATATTTTTTTAAATATATTTTGACTTAAAAAAAAAACAAAGCAATTTCATTAAATTTATTTTGTACAAAAAAGGGTAAATCATTCAGTGATTGTTCTTTTTATTGAATATTACATTTTTGATTACTGCTCATGGAACCAGTGAACTAACTTAAATTTGGTTCAAGAAGACTGTAATAGACTTGTAATATAGGGCCCCTAAAGGCCTGTACCATTTGATATCCTTGCTATATTGGATAACCCGTCTATTTATCTATTATCGTCTATTTCGACGGGCTTCGTGGCGTAGTGGTTCATGTACTGGACTGCCGTTCACAAGGTCGCGGGTTCGATTCCCGCTTGGGACAATCATTTGTGTGATATTCATAAATGTCATACAAATGTTTGTACTACGTCTGGGTGTTTACTATGTATTATAAGTATGTATTTACAAAAGAAAAGTAGTTTTTGTATTATATCCGTATTCTGGTACCCATAACACAAGCATAATACCCATAACATAAGCTTAGCTTGGGACGAGAGGACGTTGTGTGAAATGTCCATGAATATTTATTATTATTAATATTATTTCGAAGGACCAATACACCTGTAGTATTTACACCCAAAAACCCATTATTTCAGACGCTCTCGGTCTTCATCGTGTTGAAAACCCTTCACATGTAGATGGCGCTGTATCTCTTCATCTTTATTGCCCGCCATTCGACAGTTGCCGAGTATTTGACGCCAGGACTGGCAAGCCTACAGAAGTTAAAGTTACTTTCTGGTCTATGTATGGCAAGAAGATTAAAAGGGTACGTAATATAATTCTGCATTACTCTGTAGGATTACCTCCTACATATCTATTACAGACTTTAACTCGTTGTAAAATTAAGAGAACTAGCTGTTGGCTGCTGATTTGTAGTCCTGGAACATCGAATCAGTTCACGTAGACTTAAAATAGTGTAGGACTTTCGGAGATTAGCCTTATGTTAGCTTCTCAATAGTGGAAAAGACCACTTTTTTCGGAGATTCTGAATTCGTAAGTCTGGAAATTTGAACAAATACGTATAGAAAATAAGCCTAGAGCTCTCGGCTCTTAGTAACGTTAGTAACCATTATTTCGGAAATTACTAACTTACGACCATTTACAATAAACCTATCTACGATCACAGATAGATTGTTCAAATAATGCTGTCATCAGTAGCTTATTGATATCGATATGCAAGTAAGGACAAAAGTTTAGATAAATCTGACTTTGGCAATAAAAATCAAGAATAGATAAAATAAAACTACTTTTTCTTCAGACTTTGCAGTCACCATGGTCACGGGTGAGACTCACCCGTGACCATGGTGACTGCAAAGTCTCCGAAACGTCGGGCCAAAATTTAAAACAAATATACGCGTCTAAATCCGTAAAAAGTAGTTTTATTTAAACAGATGAGTCGCGCAAGTGTTAGAAAATAATAGATAAAATGTTGAAAACGACCGTTTTAACCTGTTTAATAATATATAGTATAAATACATAAGATACCTAATAATAATAAAAACCTGAGTGAATCTTATTTTTTATTTTTTCAGGTAATCGAAACCGACAATGCTGACAGTCAATAAGAAGAACTAATTCACATTTTTATGCAAATTATTAAAAATAAGATAAGATATTTAAAGCAGGTGTTAAACCACAGAAGGTAGTAAATTTATTAGGAACTCTTTTAGGCAAAAGGATTTGTACATTCCAGTTATTAGCCAATTTTGCCTACGCATTATACCTTTTATGATTATTATAAATTATTTAGTTTATGAGGTTTATTGTGAATAAAAATATAGTTATAGATTAACAAGAACTACAAGTGGGTACCTATAATATTTTCAGGGCTATAAATATAATACCCATATATATCTAGTAACCGCGCAACTAATCTTATTGCCTGATTATTAAAGAAAAATACTTTTTTTTTTAAATGTGGTCATCAACGAATTAAAAAAGATATTTATTTTCTTTTTCATTTCAAGCATAGGCAATTAAGTTTTATGCCTAAAAATAGTTGTTTAATTATACACAGAATTGTTATACAAAATATTGTTGCGATTTAAATGTTAGTTAATATTTTAGGGACCAATTTAATTGATAAATGACTGAGGACAGAGCAATAGGTAATGCTTAACGTGACCATTTTTTCTTTGACTCAAAACGGGACATCGGTTTGTAAGCAGGTACTTAAACTAAAATTAAATGAAAAAATAACACTTTTTAAGTTATTTATTCACAAAAAGCTAGTAGTGTCATAAAATATTAGGTTTAATTATATCTATCAGAAGAACAAATTTGCTTTAATATTTACTCTGGGCATGTTTTTTTAATATTAACCTTCATTATCAACATCGCCTTTAAAACTGATACCTGTAACTGAGTTTTCTCAGACGTCCACAATTTGTTCATTACGGAAAATACTCTTTCTACTGGAGTTCGGTTTCTGAAAACGGGACAATTTTGCGTCTCAGAGGTAGTTTCGGGGACACCGGGACTCGTAGTTGTAAAAAGGGACAGTCCCGTTTAATACGGGACGTCTGGTCACATTAGTAATGCTATAATTAAGAGAAATATACCACAACCTTTTTGTATGCGTGTTTCTTACTTATATTACGTAGGCACTTTTTAATGACAAAATAATTTAAAAAAGCTATTGCTAAAAAAAATAGGCGTTTGTTACTTTTAAATTGTTATTTTCAATTTATATTTATTAGAAATCTTAATAAAACACTTATTGCGTATAATCAACGAATAAATTAGCCGACTCTTGTATTCTTCTACAATTTTACATCACAGACATACCAGATGGTGGGATGACGTTTTAAATTGAGGACAAGTAAGTTTAGACTACAATAATTGACATTAATCCTACTAGCTTTAGCCTGGCCAAGTCATACTTCGTAGAATAATTTTCATATGACGTATAGCCTGTATCATAGACACATAGATACACTTGTGGCTCCGAGATATAGATTAAAGAGAGGTGAGTTACCTAAGACGACTGACTGACTGATATAGCCATAGAAGAAACCACCTGTTAAAACTGTGTTTTACTTTTTATTAATTGCGGAATTTCGATAAATCTTTAGTAAAATATACACATAACTTTAGTGTCTACTGTATATAAGTGTTAAAAATATTAAAAACCTTGTTGTTTTGTTAATTATTTTTATTTTGTTGCTAGATAGTTTAATAACTATATTACCTATATTATTTTACTTAGTGTGTATAATAAGTGAACAATATATTTTTTATATTTATATATAAGCATTAGAATTAAATTTAATAAGTTTTGTGGTATCCATGTACCTAATGTATTTAACAATTCGATATTTTTAATAAAATAGATAGGTATTATTACATTGTTTATTGATTAAATGACTAGTTTTGGAAATCTGGTGTTTATTTTTTACTAGCTCTTGCCCGCGACTTCGTACGCGTGAAATTTACACCTTAATAAACAGAAGTTTACTATGACAATCGATAGATGGCGTTGTACAATTTTTTAAATCGCGCTATAGTTTCGTTCGACACATTAACACTAAAGCTCGTCAAAATTACAGTGTCATCAATTCGTTTTCGCATTTATAAATTAGTAAGGATAAGGATAAGGATTTGACACGTAAAAAGAAGAAGTGTTGGTAAGAGAAAATGTTTAAAGAGGCGGCTGAGGGCGTTAAAAAATAAAAAATACATATTCTAATTTGTGATGTCATATTGTCATTGGCGATATTCTACAAAAGGGTAAAGTGCTTGTGCTTAGTACTTTTAAACGTCTTTTATGTATGACCAGATGAATGAGTGTTAATGAAGCCAAGGAGTAGGGATGTCGGAAACGAAAAAAAATATCGATATATCGATATTTATAAAAATATCAATATCGGCTTTGATATTTTATTTGAGAAATATCAATATATCGGCAAAATTAAAAAACTGGCTAAGTACGAATAGGACTCAAAAGGTTTTGACATCATATCAAGAGTCAACCAAAAAACAGTAATTTATCAAAAAAAAATGTTAATACCTATATAGAAAGTAGGTACCAACTTGGTTTTCGGTCTGATTAAATATCGATTTTAATACCGTTTGGATACTGTAATTTTAAATCGATATATCGGAAAATTAAATAACGCCGATATATAACGATATATTGAAAAAATAATATCGATATATCGATGTATCGATATTTTTTCAACAAGCCTACCAAGGAGTTTTGTTAAGACTGTTGTAGATGGCGCTCTATAGTCTTTGCAAATCTACATTTGAAAACGGCATTATAGAAAAGTGATGATGAATGATCTTGGATACGCCCATAGTAAAGGAAGCATGAGTCCTCGTTCTTTTATGGCAATAGCTGCAGTCCCTGGCTTAATCCGTGACCATGAAAAGTCCTGAGCCTAGAAACTACCCAGTTACAGTACGAAGAAGGAAAAATTCAAAACAGTGCCAACTTACCTTGTCGATGTGGTGTGATGATTACCTTTGGTAATGAAATAATTTTTGTAATTGGCTTGCTATGCAATATATATAGTGGAAAAAGTTATCATTTGGGGGTTGACCACACGACCTCGTTAAACCTTCCGTTGCTCTGCCATTTGAGCTTACTTTGTGAGATATTTTGATTTATCAACTTACTAACCTTGTTATGGAAGCTTATTAATAGACATTTATAATAATTTATAGACATTAAAGTATAATTATTGTTATGAACCGAACTTTACTATCGATGACGTTGAGAAATGACCGGTGCATCTGTCCTCGTGGTTCGGGTCGCCGCCGACGCGTTCGTACCCCACGCGCATATAGTCGTAAAACACACCTTGTAAGCAAAGTACGCCGCGATTTGAATGCGATTTGAAACGTTTTTTGCAACTGTTTTAAGTGTTAAAATTGTTACCTGTAAATTGATTGTTGATAAATCTAATTATCCTTGTTGTGCGAATTGATAATTACAATTGAAAACAAAACTTTAAATTGTCGTCGCGAACTTTAATGTCCGCCATTTGTACGACATAAATGTATTATAAAATCTAATTAGTTGTGTGTCTATATTTGATACTATTTAATACATATTGAACTGTTTGACGAGTTGATGGCCGTGATAGCGTAATTGTATTGGGACTATTGGTGAAAATTCAAGCTTGAGTCGAGCCAGCGTATTTACTTGATGACATCAGGAGCCCGTATTGTCTCCCTGGAATAAGCTGAGTAAACTTGATTATCCTTCTATTTAATATTGGCCAATGTTTGTAGTTGTTAATTAAGTTATAGCTAGGGTTGACACGGTGAAGATTGAAGAGACGAAGACGGGGTAAGTCTAGAATACTAAAATTCTTGTTAATGCTGTGAATCGCAGCTCATGTTCGTTCGTGTTGGACCTGGAGAAATATCACGCTTCCACTAACAAAAAAAATAAACACCAGGTTGAATGCAACATTATAATAATAATAAATAATAATACTAAATATTCAGGACATTTCACACAACGTCCTCTGGTCCCAAAGTAAGCTATATTACTATGCTTGTATTATGGGTACCAGATACGGATAAACTACATATACTACTTTTCTTTTGTAAATACATACTTATAATACATAGAAACACCCAGACGCAGTTCAAACATTTGTATGACATTTATGGATATCACACAAATGATTGTCCCAAGCGGGAATCGAATTAATAGGACGTAGATAAACTGTCATAGCAGAGAATTAGGAATACAAGCGACATTACAGGATCTGATCATGGACGCTGTAAGAATCAATAAAGGAAACAAATAACATAAACTTTATTAGTTTGACAATTCCATACCGAGCCTTATCTTCTTTCTTCTTCATAGTTGAACATAGTTATGCAATATGGATTCAATCCACAAAAACCGTTTTTTAAGGTTACTGTCACTATAATCATCTACACATCCATTTAGATGTATGCAAAAAATATCCAAGCCGCAAAGTACCTATTTTTTATGAAAAATACATAGTCATTCCAAAGAAACTATGGTTTTGTTATTTTAATATATCAATTTTACTAAAACTCCTATTTTCTCAAAAGTAAGTTTTTGTGGCTGGATCCATTTTGCATAACTACATCCAGTTGAACTTTGAAATGGAGTGGAGGAGGCCCGTGCCCAACAGTGGGACGTAAATGGGCTGGAAAGAAAGAAAGAAGAACTTTGAGAAACCAATGCAATCATCCGGTTTTTTTATCGATCTTAAACTCTCAGAACTATATTAAACTCTGTACCAATATACATAGTCTGATCCAATCGAGTAGACTTAGGCTTAGTTCAAAAACAAAAAAAAATCCTTATTAACTATTTTCTTAAATTATTCTGTAGTGACATCTAGTGAGAAAGCCCTGGGCAGTACTGATCACCTAGCCTGGTCGGAGAATTCTCCATTTGCGGTTGGAGGAGCACACACGCTCTCCTCTACAATTGCATTGTCATCGGTCCATAATGTGTGCAAAATTTGAGATCAATCCGACTTATTGCAAGTGTATTAAAATTACATTCAAAGATACCGTTACGAATATATTGATAGGTACGTGCGTGTTAATAATTAAAAAGTCTTTTTCTTGATTCCCAATAGAAGAGCCCAGAAGAGAACATGCAGCTATGGGATGTTATATTGCTAAGGATTTACAACAAACAGTTTTTCAAATGCATCTACTTTATTAACAATTCCAAACAAAAAGGCAAAAGTAACAATAAAAAAAAGTTAAAATAAAAACAGGGATCTGATTAAATATAATTTAGTTTTTATTTTCTAACACATAATGTATATACAGTCAATTCACAAACTTTTAACTAAAAAAGCTACTTGACAAATTTAATTGGCGACGAGTTTCAATAAATGTTTGGTGTTTTCATCAATCTTATTCCATGGAAGGAACAGTTTAAGACCATCGTATCCAGCTGTGGCCTGGACATTCTCCCTAACGCAGCCAGCATTGCAAGCGAAGTCGCAAGTGTTTGTGCTAGGATTGAAATGAAGACCTTCAGAGCAGACAATTAGGACAGCCTTTTGGCCATCGCAAGTCCAGTATTTGTCGCAATCTTCATGAGCCCAGGGACTGATGTTGCATTCTTCCTCACACTTCTTGTTCACCTCGGATTCTTGATTGTCATCAACGCAGTCATCATCTGAGTCATCGTCGACGATTGGAATATCTTCTTCGCTGCTGTCTGGAAGAGCAGAAGTAGTGGGGGCCGATGTGGTTACAGTGGTTTCTGGTGCGGCTGTGGTGGGAGCTGCTGTGGTCACAGTGGTTGCTGGAGCAGCAGTTGTTGGGGCTGCTGTGGTTTCAGTGGGGCTTGGAGCAGCAGTTGTAGGGGCAGCTGTAGCGGTAGTTTCTGGTGCAGTAGTAGTGGGAACAGATGTGGTTAATGTGGTTTCTGGGGCCGCAGTTGTAGGAGCAGCTGTAGTTACAGTGGTTTCTGGGGCTGCAGTGGTGGGGGCTGCTGTGGTTACAGTGGTAGCGGCTGTGGTAGAAGCCGCGGTTGTATCAGGAGCTGCGGTAGTTCCAGCAGTTGTTACATCTTCGGGTGTTGCAGTACATTCTTCACTCTCTTTGTCACAAGGTAGACATCCAGCGGTAGCGGGATTGTCGCACTCCTGAAATAATAGGAGACAGTGATTTTAAAAAGACGAACAGCAATAAAAAGGAAGACTATTTACTACATCTGACGATGAAATGTCCGATAAAATGTTATAAAATAAAGAAAAAGTAGATAATAATATAAATCGTTTTCTAAGTGAATCTCAAGAACATAATATGAATAGTATGAATACGGTAAAGTTATTTAGATAATCTTAGACTCTGGAAAATTTATCAAGGAACATGAAATGGAAAAATTAATCTATGATTCAATAAGCAAAATGATTACCATAAATTATGTTTACGTTTCAATTTATCTTATTGATGATTATCAATCGGTAGCTCAAAGGAGAGATATTTATCAAAATAGATGCTATCATTTTAATGAAATTGAAAACGGAAATACAAAAATTAATTAAGTAGTAAATGATAATCATCTTACTAATTACGTTGATAATAATTACACATAAATTTCAATGAAAACTAAACTCAATACTAGTATAAGAATACAAGCGGCCATATTGACTGAAATTTAGATGACTTAGACTGAAATTCTTAGCAAATATTCTCACATAGTCTTTTTTTGGAGTAAGTTTTAGTTGATTTCATTGTAATTTTCTGTACTTTTTCATTTTACAGATTGATCTAAAGCTTCATAATGAATACGAAAACGCTAAAATGAGGAGCTTTAAAAGAAGATATTATGTAAAAGTGGTATTAATGTTTGATTAAATAATATAATACAATTTCTTTCATTTCTAACATAACCCTGGTCAGTTTAATGTAGTAGTTTAATCTCTAGGCGTAAGAAAATGATTAGGAAGGTTATGTAATTGGAACACCTTTGCATAGAGAACAAAAAAGCCCAACGTAAGAAAAACATAATCTTACCTGAGTCTGAGCATTGAAGTGGAGTCCACCTGGGCAGCCAGATTCAACTTTAGTTCCCCATACACAGTAGTAGAATTTAGTGCAATCTTCTTCATGAGGTACCAGCCAGTGGATGGTCTGGTCTAATGGGCACCCATCATCACCTAATTCAACTGAAGGTCTTTGAGTAGTTGTGGTTGGTGCAGGAGCTTCAGTTACTTCTACACTGGCATCGCCGCCTGGCAGTGTGCAACCTACTGCTGCAATGTGATCACAAGTCTGGAAAGAAGAAGAAAATAAAATTTTAAAACAACTTTTCTATAATTTTACAATTATCTTATATCTGGAAGTTGATGCATCCTTCTTCTTCCAGACTCTTTTGTTAGTTGTAAAATCTATATTTCTACTTTTTCTTTCATAGTCTCTTTTACACATCAATCTTTTCTTATTTCTAACTTTTTTAGGCTTATCACAATGAAACCCTTATTACTTTTTTAAATCGGTTAGTCTTTCAAGAAGCTTTTGTCAGTAATACTTTTTTTGCTACGATAACCAAAATATTTAAAGAAAATAATAAAAACATGTTTGTTACAATGGTATCTGTTTTATTTTCCTGTAAGAATTTATGAAATTGCGTGATAATTTCATCAATTTTCTAATAAAGCTGATGTCATATTTCAAAAACATATACAATCTTCACATGCCATCTTTGATTATTAAACTTTAATCCTTTTATCTATAAATCAGTAGGATGCGTAATAAAAACATTATCTGGTAATACGTCAGCATTTACAAGGCTACATGTTTTTAAATTATTATTTTTGTGAGTAATGCTACATATAATTGTATTATTTTTAGGTACTTATTAATATTATTGACTCCTTGAAATAGGTGAATAATTCAGAAACAAATAATCTAGACTATTGGAAAAAAGACAATGATTCAAAAATTCCGCAGCATAAACTAAATGCGCATTGATTTTCTGCACTGTGTTACATAAATATAGGAAATGTATAACCAGATAAGGATATTATACAAGAAATGTTAATTCCACTGCACTGGTATTAATTTTCAATCAATCTTAAGGTATTAGTAAAACCAACAATTGTTATTGATAACAGTAATGAAATTTAATTCTTAATTCTTTTCATTATCATTTATTGGCAGGATTACGATACTAAAACAATTATATTTAAAAACAAACTAGGTAGACAAAAATATAATAAATATACAATTTAAGAGTTGAAGAAGATATTATATTATATCTATCAAGTCTTAAAAGCAGAGCAATCATCTTTAAAGCTGTTTGAAGAAGAATAATGAATAAAGAATTGGAAAAAAAAACGGTAATTCATGACAACAGTAAGTCAGAAGATTATTGAAGAAAAAGACAGGTCGTGATGCCCTATTCAAGGAAAAAGGGCAAAACAATGTTGATAAATTAGTTAAAGATAAGTCAAGTGTAAGAAGAGAATTTCCAAGGCCCCTATTTCTTCCATTTCTTGAATGATATAGTCTCGATCACATTGGATCTATCTGAATCTTTAAATAATTTTCAAGTTCTAACACGTGTAATAGGAAATAATTTACGATACAATCAGTTAGATCAAATCATTCAAATTATCACCAATGCGTCACAAAATATTGATATGATCTAATACAATATCACTACTAATTATAATTCAAGCGCAATTATTTGTCTAATATCTTGATAATCAGTTATTTAATTGTGATTATAAAAATCCAAGACCTTTGCACATTATTAACCGGTTCTTGACTTTGATGTTTATCATTGCTATATTATAATTAAACTATCGCTTTTACATCTCTATTATTAGTTATTCTGCTTATGAATCTTTCTTTTCAGATTCTTCGTCAGAGTTTCAACATCTGTGATCACAAATTACAAAGCCACTGTTTGATTTTGTAATGGCAAAGAATACTCAAAGTTGGAAAGGTATTAAAAAAATACAGGCATTGTAATAATTAGGAATGAAAAAAAAAAGAAAAATAACACTGTTATCAAGAAGCGACAAATAATTGCAAGTATGTATCTTATCAAAACAAGTGGCCTTCGAAGATGATATAATTTACTACATTTTTTTGTTACTTTGTATATCAAAACTAATTAAATCAACGAACAACTTCAATTGCTCCTTAAAAATATTAAAGTTATCATAATTAGTTAGTGTTAAAGGTACTTAAAAACAATTGGGTTTAAAAAGTACCTAATTGTGCCAAAACAAAAGTCAATAATGCCAACATTTTTACAAAACTATTTTTGCGTTGTCAGTATTTAGTTAAAAAAATTGTAAGGTAAAAGTTAAAATTATAGATCCTATTATAAAATCAGGAATGTTTTTTTTGAAATAAGGTTAATTCAGACATAGAACTTTTTATATTAAAGATAATAAAGCTTGCAGTAAAATTATAAAAAAGAAACTGAAATAACGATGCAGCAAATCTGCTTGCAAATTCTAGTGAATTTATAAAGTACACTTTAATCTAAACGAAAAATATTTGCGTTAAATAATCTGAGTTAATTTATTATTGATTGTGGGTATCGAATTATCAGGAAATAAAATAAATCCTTGGTGTTAAGTTTGTTAAGGGACTTCCCTCATGTTTATAATAATGCAACAAAAAGAATTTACCTATAAATCAACTTTATTGTTGATAATGATAGACTAAAATATACATTAGTCATTGATAAAGACGTCTAAGTGAAAACAGATATTGATAATTATTTTGACCGTATTTTTGTTGTATCATTTAATACAAGTTATCCAGAAAATATAGAAAGAATTAAGACAAATGAAAACATTAATTGTAACGTTACTAACTTAACTAAAATATTTATAACTGAAACCGATACTCATAATATGAATTATCATATCAGCTTTGAAAAAAAAACGGGAGTAATATTGCATCTAGGGATTGCATTTACTAGTCTCTATATTAACATTATTAAGGCTATTGCAAAACTCTTTTACTTAACTCAAATTCTGATTTAATCAAATTCAAGAATTTAACAGGTTACACAAATTTTGACCGTAACTTTACGATGTTTTTTACCTTTGAATTTCTTTTTACGAGAAACACTAACCTGGAGTTCATAGCTGAAGTGAGTTCCAGCACCGCAACGTCTTGCAACTTTCTGACCAAAGATGCACTGGTAGTATTTGTTGCAATAGTATTCGTGAGGAAGGTACATGCTAATACCGAAGTCAGCTGGGCATCCATTAGGCAGAAGTTCAATTTCTTCTTCACTCTGGTCTTCATCTTCTTCTGTCTCTTCTGATGAAGAATCATCTTCACAAGAGCGATCGATGCTGCCAGGGTGGTCACAGTTCTAAAAAGCATAATGTATGTATTAGCTTGATTATTTAAGGTATGTTAATAAGGATAGCTCATTGACTATAATTTCTTTTGCTCAGTTCTAAATTCTTGTCTACTTTATTAAAATTTACTTAAACCATAATCTAAATGTGATTGATAAAAGATACCACTCTTTAGATTAATCGGTAAAGCTCTACGAAAATTTATATGTAACGTTCTATATCTATTATACTTTGTCATCGTCTTCTTCGCAACTACTTAAAAATTGTTATTATTAAAATAAATTTTAAGCTTCTTTTCTCGGCGATGATATTAAAATTTTCGTTCATCTGGCTTTATAGCATCTTTAGATAGAAATGGGTAGGGTAAGATTTTTTTAAGTTCAATTACCTGAATAGCTGGGTTGAAGACTGATCCACGACCGCAAGAGCTCAGAACTCTTTCACCACGGACACAATAGTAGAATTTCCTGCAAGATGTTTCATGAGGCAACAATAGATGGATATCAAAGTCAACTGGACAACCATTGTCGAAGGTTTCACAATCAATAGTTGTTGTTGCTTGAGTTGATGTTGAAGCTTGAGTTGTTGTGGTAGCAGCTTGAGTTGTTGTAGTAGCAGCTTCAGTTGTTGATGGAGCTTGAGTGGTAGTAGAGGCTTCAGTTGTAGTAGGGGCTTGAGTTGTTGTAGTAGCTTCAGTTGTAGTAGGGGCTTGGGTAGTTGTAGTAACTTCAGTTGTAGTAGGGGCTTGAGTAGTTGTAGTAGCTTCTGTTGTAGTAGGAGCCTGAGTTGTTGTTGTCGTAGGTGCAGCTGTAGTAGTTGTTGTGGTAGCTTCAGTTGTAGTAGCTTCAGTAGTTGTTGGAGCTTGAGTTGTTGTTGTAGCTGCTTCAGTGGTATCTGCTTCAGTAGTTGGAGAACCTGGTAGGTTGCAGTTTGCTAAAAATGGCATCGTACATACCTGCATACAAATTAAGATTGTTTAGACGTATTTTACTTAAATTTGTATACCTCATATGATTATGATGACAATGGTAGGTAGTGTTTAATGAAGTCTATGTCAAGAGTGGCTGAAAGAATGATTAATAAATAATTAGTAGCAAGAGCTAGGGATATTAAAATTAATATTAAAATCACTTATTTCCAAAATCACTTATTTCGAAAATCATAAATATAAGCAATGGAGTCAATAGCTTCTGTAAGTTATTTTGGCACTCTAAAGAAATCTGACATGTTGGAATTTGACAAAAAAAAAAGAAAACACAGACCTGAATGCCTGAAATCTTATAGAAGTGTATGGAAGAAAACGACACATTGTGCTGATCCTAAGTAATGCAAAAATAGCAGAGAAATGATGATGATGACGATAAAAAGATTTATTAGTTAATAAAATTCTTACCTGAGCTTCAAATGAGAATTCAGTGCCAGGTGCACAATCTCTTGGTAAAATAAACTTTTCTCCACCCTCACAGTAGTAGAATTTGGTGCAATCATATTCATGGGGCAGAAGGAAATGTGCCCCTGATGCAGGACAATCTGGATGAGGCTCCTTTAGCCTCAAATCAGCCTGAACAAGCCCTAAAGCCGTCAGGAATAAAAGGGTCTCTGTGGAAAACAAGAGAAACCCCAATTAGACATGTTGTAGTTAGGAGAAAGACAAACTAAACTGAGGAGTCTTATTACAAATTCGTAGTTTTGTGGTTTTTAGACTTTAATTTTAATCTTCTATACTAATATTATAAAGCGGAAGAGCTTGTTTGTTTGTTTGAACGCGCTAATCTCAGGAACCACTGGGCGGATTAGAAAAAATCTTTCAGTGTTAGATAGGGCATTTACTGAGGAAGGCTTTAGGCTATATAACATCACGCTATGACCAGTAGAAGCGAAGCAGTAGTGAAAAATGTTGCAAAACGGGAATAATTCTCTAAATTCCAAGCGGACAGAGACGCGGGCAAGCTTTTATTTATATAGTTAGGTACTCGTTCAGTTTTGGGATAATTAATTTGTAAAGCAAATATATTAAAGACATTTAGTAGATGATGGACTTTTCAGTCTGTCTTCATAAAAATTAAGACCTTGTTAATAGTCTGGTATGAGTCTGATTAGAATAATGGTAATTTTAATTGACAAATACAAAAGCTAACATTGTTTATAAATGTGTATTATGAGTTAATCTTTTTAGTCAGGTTGAAAACTATCAAAAAGTTTTTTTAAGTAACACTGCTAATTCAATTATTATTATTCTACCCTTTAGAGGAATTATAAGCGTGATATGATTAAACAAAATACTGATATACTTGTATGTTCACATCCAAAGAAACGTTATCAATAAGTAGTTATTATAAATGAATCACATGTTTTTTAATCCAAATACCTACCTAGATTTCTAATCTACAATCTGATTTCATGTAGGTACGCAATCGAATAATATTACAACTAATGCAAAAACTATTTATAGGTTTTATTGTTAAATTGGGGGTAGGCAACTATACTTTCAGGATTACTATTATTATTATCTATTAAATTACTAAAATCAGTTCAATTTATTATGAGTTACTAATAAAATAGCCTTTATCTTATATATAAAATTCAGGTGTCACAGTGTTAGTTACCGTACTCCTCCGAAACGGCTTGACCGATTTTTATGAAATTTTACATGTGTATTCAGTAGGTCTGAGAATCGGCCAACATCTATAAAACCATTTTTTTTTTTAGTATGGCAAAACAACGTTTGCCGGGTTAGCTAGTAATTATATAAATAGATTTATAAGCACAATAATAACAATATATGTTTAATTAATAAATCACTATGTTGTTTCATCCACACTTTCATAAAAGACTTAATTAGAATCATTTATATTTCTCTTGCAATCATGATTGTTTATTCTTTCCTGATTATAATTAATCATGATTCATCATTTTTCTATGTAAATTTTTAGAAAGACACCTCTATGAAGAAAAATACCTTACATACTTAAAAGCACAACATTAAGCACAATAGTTAACGCATTATTAGCTTACATAATTATATTACATATTACTAAAAATATTTGAATCAATCATTATTAAGAAGTTTAGAAAATTTTCCCCGTTTTTACATCATTTTTCACTATCGTTTCGCTCTTATTGGTAACAGCGTGATATTACATAGCCTTTCTTGATAAATAGATTATCCAACACAAAAAGAATTTCAGAGTTTGAACGAGTAGTTCCTGAGATTAGCGCGTTCAAACAAACAAACTCTTCAGCTTTATAATATTAAGTATAGATATTTAACTTTGATCACGATTCTAATTTATGATTAAAATTTTTACTACGATCATGATTATGGTTATGATAAGAAATGAAAAAATAAACTTACTTATCATATTCAGTTCGCACTCAAAGAGTTTATATCATATAAATATAGCACTCTTTTATTCACTGAGAACGTATGACCGTATTGTTGACAACTAATATATTATATACCAATTTTGTTTTTGATAAAATTTGATAACTAGTGATTAATCGTGTAAATGAAAATGCGATATAAATTTAGTATACCGTAAAATATTTGACAAAACCCTTTTTGATATAATCTTATTTTACGACAGACTTCGTGGTCTAGACTAAACGAGGTCTCAGATTCAATTCTGTGGACGGGTCAATCATTTGTGTGATATTTATAATTGACACATAAATGTTTGTACATGTTTTTATTGTATTACGAGTATTACAATCTGCCCATTTCTGTTAGGTGGATTAGTGACCTGAAGAAGGTCACAGGACAAGACTGGATGCAGAAAAGACAAAGAGAGATATTTAAGCGTAAGTTATGAGAAGCCCAAATCCAGTAGTAGATTGCAAGATTGCTGATTTAATAAATTGATTGCAACAACACAAAAATATTTAAGTTTGGGGGTCGGTTAGTCTAATGGTCTTATTCATAATGACTTATCGGAGGTTTAAACGGAGATTTTATCGGAGAGATAATAAACGTTTTAGCGTAAAAAAAGTATTATAAATAACAAGTTTTGAAAATTTTCGCGAACCAATTTTAGCGAAGTTTTAAACCTCCGATAAGTCATTATGAATAAGACCATTAGACTAACCGACCCCCAAACTTAAATATTTTTATGCAGCTTACATTGTAAATGTAACGTTGTTTCTATGTATATCTTTTTCTGTCCTTTTATGTTGCAAATAAAACTTTTTCTTTCTTTCTGTATTTTAAGTCCTAAAAATATCTATAGGGGAGTTTATCGTTGGTCTAAGCTCTAAAGCAATAAATTAGACAAGCACAGTCTCTTTCTAATTTTAAGCTAAAACTGTCAAATTATTATCTATCGTTATAATAGTGTTTACATATAAATCTTGGTATTTTTATAGAGTGTATGTACGAGTATATTATATTCTGTAGTAGTTTTTACTTATTAGTGTATTTATGTATGTTTATTGTTTAAATTTAGGTATGCTTTTATTCTTATATTCAATTTAATATATGTATATGACGTTGAATACACCAACAACCACCGCGATGTCTATTCTAGATTCTATCCATTATACGGTTGCCTGGAAGAAATCACATTAGTGTTAAGGCCGCCCTTTGTAAAATAGCATTTAAGACTGTATTTATTTTTGGTTTTTAAATTCTGTGTAAAATTGGTGTTTGTGCAAATAAAGAGTTATCTATCTATCTAAAGCAGTAAAGAATATTTACTGACTACTCTCCGAGTACCCCACATAATGGGGGAATGGGGCTCCTTCACAAATCCTACAAAACAGAAGGGTTCAGAGCTTCATGCCTTTTTCATTTGAAATATCAAAAATTCTACGTAAATCTGAAAAGCTAACTATTTTCCAACATATTTAGTGCTTCTTGAATGTCAGCCTCGTGGTGTAGTGGATAGTGTAATAGATTGTCGTTTACTAGATCACTAAATATAAATACTAATACTAATAAAAATATATAGATAAATACTAATGATTCATAAGGATTTGTGTACAAATAATTATCTAATATATCAATCAGGCTTTTCTAATTTTAGTTATATCGTCAGGCCCTGATAAATGTGCAGTGTCTAATTACCACGTAACTATTTATTACATAAGTACACGCATAACTAATTATCTGAATTAACTAGTTATAAAACAATCTAAAAATATGCTCAATTGATGATTTAAAAAATACTTAAAGTTTTGTTTGTACTAATTTGTGATGTTTTTCATTAGGTACTTACTTTTTTATCAATTCAGATTATCCTAAAGTTCAGATTAAGTAATCAATCATTTAGTAGGAAGTGTTAATCATGATTAAAGGTTCCGTTGCTCAGATGAATCCTTCAAGAAGGTATGTTTAAAATTTCAGATCAATTCGACTATAACTAAAATGGGTTAAAATCACATTCAAAGTTTTTGTTACATAGATAATTAATATTAAATAATACGGAACCAATACACAATAAAAATATAATTATAAAATAATTATCTGTATTTGTTCGCGTATCAGCGGAAGACTGCGTATTCATGAAGATTAGAAATATATTCATAGAAATATGCATACTCTAATAACAATGCTATAAAATAAATCCTATTACTAAGATTTACTTATATTTTATTAAAGATATGCACTAGAAATACTATAAATTTTATCAGTTTTTCGCTCTATAATTCCCTAATACATATTATGTCAATCGTGCTACTTTTTTATTTAATTCCATCCATCCATGAGTCTTTATCCGTCCACTGTTTTGACATAAGCCTCCTCGAGCGCCACAACGCGCGGTCTTGTGCCGCTTGGATTCAATGGCTCCCCGCGACCTTAACGGTATTGTCGGTCCACCTTATTTGGAACTGACCTACGCTACGTTGTCCGGTACCTGTCGCCAATCTAGAACCTTTTATCCCCCAACGATCATCAGTCCTACGAGCGATGTGGCTGCCCGTCCATTATTTCGTTTGTTTACGAGTATGTATTTACTTTTCTTTTTATCTTTGTAATGAAGTCTTTTAATGCAACTTTTCCCTCTACAAACATTCGATGAATTAGATTTTTTTTCAAATTCTGTTTTTGGATTAGCTTATACTCTTACTAGCTTATAAGGCCAATATATTAAGTATTTTCTTACTGTCTGTGTGGTGACGGATTAAGAATACAAGTGTCACCATCCCATTTCCTCCCCAGAGTGCTGTAAAAGCCAGCTAAGGGACAGAGATAACATAGCATCTGTAAGAGACGGAAAAAATGAAAGGAAATGAAAAAAAAAATCCATGGAGTTTCTTGTCTGTTCTTCTCCACAGGATTCGCGTTTGGAACAGATACCTAGTTTCTGATGTTTTAAAAGAGCTTGTAAAACATGCCAACTTGAAATAAAAAAATTTGACTTTGACTTTGACTATAATCCCTCCCGAAGTAGAGGAGGCCTGTGCCCAGCAGTGGGCCGTTAATGGGCTGGAGAGACAGAGAAGACCCATTCTGATGTGTTAAATAATTATTATAATTAAGTAAAATCAAACAAACCATAGTGAGTTTTGATTTGAAGTCAGTGTTAAAACTAAGTTATTGTTATTTACTGAGCGGCCTCCAACAAGGTGGACTGAAGATATCGTCAAATGCACCGGGGGCCGCTGGATGTAGTTAGCGCAGGACCGCGCGTTGTGGCGTTCTATGGGGGAGGCCTATGTCCAGCAGTGAACGGAGAGGGGGCTGATGGATGATCATTTACTGATTCTGTTTAGTTTGTATCTGTCAGTAAAGGACAATCCTTGCTAAGGTTTACTTTGGATGAAAGCGGCACAAGGCCGCGCGTTTTGGCGTTCTATCTGGGAGGCGTATGTCTAACAGTGGACGGAGAAAGGCTGACGGATGGATGGAAGGTGTAGGGGCTATTGTGGGCTCCCTACGATCCTACAGTTGTTATATGTGTTGTATTTTGTTGGGTTTGCGTAAACCGAACAGAAGGTGTACTCTCGAAAGTAAGGCCTGTTCCAATACGCCTGGTCAGGGCACTTTAATCCCTCCCAAAGGGGGGAGGCCAGTGTGCAACAGTGAGACGTTAATGGGCTGAGAGAGTTTGATACCATATTATATTTTTTTCTATTTATGGACATTTCACACAAAATGTCCATAAAAAAAAACCTTAGACTTTTTCTTTAATCGCTCTATCTACTGGGGAATAACGCATACAAGTTCGCGGTATTATTAACACGATTTTATTAACTTCGTTCATATCTATCTATCAATCTATCTGGTAATACACAATACTTGAACTGGACTTTCACCCCTTTGTCGAATCAATCTAAAATTTTGCACACTTATCAAAAGCCGATAAAAAGGACAATTTTTGGAAATATTACCGATTTTGTGAATACATATTTTTATATACCTACACTTACGAATGGCGCGAGGATCTTTGTACATTTTAGGTACCTACTTATCATAAAACAAAGTCATTATATATTTTTTTAACACGCTTTTATAAGTTTTTAACGCGCTTTTATAAGTTTGGTATGTATCTATCAATCTGTGTAACGGAATCATTGAAAGCGATTTTCAGCCACTTGCAGTAGACGGATTGATCTGAAATTTTGCACACCTAACCAGGACCGATGACAATGCAATAATTTAAAACAATAATCCCAATTCCTTGATCAGAATTACTAGAATAGCATGTTGAAGTATCACTATGACCACACTTGTATTTTTAATTATATACGTAATAGTTTAATTGTATATGAGTAGACTCACCAAGATTATTGTGTTTCTAGGTAGGTATTCCTTTCATAGACAATCAGATAATTTTACATAAAAACGCTTTGTTTATAGAATCAGGTAAAAATATTATAATTGTTTACTTGTCTTTACTACGATTGTGACAACAGAAACTTATGTCTCTGACAACATAAACTGTTAACGTTTTGTAAGTAGGTAGCATAGAATTGAGTATTGATAACAATGCAATCATTTAAAAAATATTCAGTATATTCAAGCGCGTTTTTTAGTTTTTAAACTAAGTAGATTATTTACAGATAGAGTATCATACCAGTTTAAGAGGATCGTTCTTAATGCATAATTTGATAAGATTTTATTTATTTTCCAAATTCCACTCGTAAGAAATCGCGGGCAACAGGTAGTATTGTTATAACACTAGCTATGCCCACGACTCCGTCCGCGTGGATCGATTTTTATTTTCGATATACCCAATCGACCCAATCAATTTATTGATTCTTTTTTAGCCGCTAGATGGCGTTGCAAGTAATCAAATTGCGAAATCTCGTATTATGTAAATATCTCTTGATCGAGTGGACCGATTGCGATGAAACAAAGACTAAGTAATACCTTAAGTTATGTTCAATTTTTACGTATAACATTTATACTTGTAAGTGTTGTACCTACATTATACGTGATGCGTGCACAGAGAAACATCTAAACAGACAAAAATTTCAAAAATGCTGATAATGGGTTCTGTTGGTCGTCCTTTAACCATCTGACTATCTTTTTTTAGGGTTCCGTACCCAAAGGGTAAAAACGGGACCCTATTACTGAGACTTCGCTGTCCGTCCGTCCGTCTGTCACCAGGCTGTATCTCAAGAACGGTGATAGCTAGAGAGTTGAAATTTTCACAGATGATGTATTTCTATTGCCGCTTTAACAACAAATACTAAAAATAAAATAAAATAAATATTTAAGGGGGGCTCCCATACAACAAACATGATTTTTTTACCGTTTCTTGCTCGATACTAATAACGTTGCCTTATGTTGCATAGATAATGGTACGGAACCCTTCGTGCGCGAGTCCGACTCGCACTTGACCAATTTTTGAAAATATATTCAATATACAAAATTTGTTTTTCTACAGATTTATTATATGTATAGAAGAATTCAAATTCATATAAGTATTTATTGCATACTAAGTGTGTTACATGGTGGTACAATATCCTATAAAGTGCTTTAGACTTAGGCCTTTTACAGGCATAGCAATGCTATACATATATGAATAGAAGATATTATAGATATAGATAGTATGATGATATTAAATGATAGCGACAGAGTATAAGATACAAAATTGATAATATTATTATAAAAACAAATTACATTAGTTACATCCGCTCTTATCATAAATAAATAAATAAATATTCATCCAAATTTCACACAGTGTCCTCTGGTCCCAAGCTAAGCTTATATGCTTGTGTTATGGGTACCAGAATACGGATATACTACATATACTACTTTTCTTTTGTAAATACATACTTGTAATACATAGAAACACCCAGACACAGTACAAACATTTGTATGACAATTAGAAAAATCACACAAAGTATTGTCCTGACCGGGAATCGAACCCGAGACCTCATGATCGGCAGTCCGTTATATGAACCACTAGACCACGAAGCCCGTCAAATGAATAATAAAATGAATGATGGATAATTATTTTAATTATTGTTAAAACATTACTCAATAGTCATTACAAAACGGCAATTAAGAAAAGTAATGTTAATTCAACACCTTCATAATTTGTTTTAAGAGTTCTCTACCAAAAGATAATACGGGACCTTATTGCTGAGACTTAACTGTCCGTCTTACATAAGGTTATATCTATAGAACGGTGATTGCTAGAGAGCAGCAATAGCAAGAATAGTTAGTATCCCTACTAATATTATAAATGCGAAAGTAACTCTGTCTGTCTGTCTGTTACGCTTTTCCGTTTAAACCTCTCAACCGATTTTGATGAAATTTGGCACAGACAATCTTTAGACCCTAAGAAAGGACATAGGCTACCTTTTATTGCGAAAAAAATTTTTTTCAAATTCCATGCGGACGGAGTCGCGGGTTAATTATAATGTCCGACTACAAAAAATGATTTCCTAAAAGTATTTCTAATTAAACATCTTATATTTTCGTGATTCCTTTTTCATTTTCTTGTTAATTTTTGTATTTATTTACTATCTCACTAAAAATAGACACCATTTTTGTAATCTATCTAAAAGTGCTCATGTGGTTAAGATGGATCGATGAATTGCCTAATTGGCAAAATCTATCAATCCATTTAAAACAACAGGCATATTATTATCTATACTTAATACTTAATATTATAAAGCTGAAGAGTTTGTTTGTTTGTTTAAAAGCGCTAATCTCAGGAACCTCTGGTCCGATTTGAAAAATTCTTTCAATGTTGGATAGTCCATTTAGCGAGGAAGGTTATAGGCTATATAACATCACGCTGCGACTAATAGGTTAGAAGCAGTAGTGAAAAATGTTACAAAAACAGGGAACATTTTCTAAATTCTACGCGTATGAAGTCGCGGGCAACAGCTAGTGTTGCAATAAAGTAATTAACGCATGACGATCAGGCAAAAATACATATACATTGCGCTTATTTCTGGACTAGAGGATATGTTAAAATATCTGTTATTGATTATTTTAAGCTGAAGGGGGTTTTTATATATCAACAGCAATAAAGGTGAATTAAGATTAGATTATATTGTATTTAACTGACTTGACCCAAATATGCGGATGTTCGTCGACTTTAATTTTACATTATTTTATTAACTTTTGCAATTGATTCTATGCTTTCAGTGGCGGATTTGCAGTCTTGGCCGCCCTAGGCCCCAAGCCATCAGCCACCCCGTCCTCAGAATCCACCTTAAAGACTAAATAATGAAATTACTTCATCGCCAACTTTTACCTAAATAGATTTAGAAATTTAGGAGAAAAATTCAGTTTTATTTTGCATGAATATGGTACATAAGTCGTTACAACTAGTTATTTGCTCTGACATACTCGGCCAACTTGATATACTTGGTTACAAACAAACAAGCAAGCAAGCAAACATATACGTGAAACTAATAAAAGCGTGTTAAAAACATAGAAGAGTATTTGAAGATGCGGTATAGATTGCACCATGCAGTGCAGTCTACCCGCTACACGTTATAATAAGATTTTTGATACGATTGGGGCCGCTCCTAAGTCTGGCCGCCCTAGACCTGGGCCTACTGGGCCTTAGGGTAAATCCGCCACTGTATGCTTTTACTTAATAAACTACATTATAGTGGAAAAAATAATCACCACGACTTTGGAATACCATTCCGTCGTTCTACCGACTGAGCTAATATGGTTCCTGCACATGTTTGCCAAATGTTCTTTAATTTTTGTAATTTTGCTACTACTTAAGAAAGAAAGAAAGAGATATTTATTGCTGCGTTAGAGAACATTGAAAATTACATAAATGCTTCAGCGAACAGCAACCAGGTGTCCATTTGAGCGCTAGGTCCTTGTGACCTAGCATAATGCTGAAATGGAAACCTGGTTGCTGTCGCTTGGAAGCATGTGTTTTTTCTTATGTAATTTTTAATGTTAATGTTCTCTCTCCTGCGTGTGACGCTACCGACATCCACACATACATGACATCCTCGTAAATACTGTTAAATAACACTAGAAAATCTTTATAACTACTACAAAATTAACCTATTTTGCTGTGCTATAAATAAATAAAATAAATAAATATTCAGGACATTTCACACAACGTCCGCTGGTCCCAAAGTAAGCTATATTTCTATGCTTGTATTATGGGTACCAGATACGGATAGACTAAATAAACTATTTTTTTTTTTGTAAATACATACTTATAATGACACACGGTACAAACATTTGTATGACATTTATGGATACCACACAAATGATTGTCCCAAGCGGGAATCGAACCCGCGACCTCGTGATCGGCAGTCTATTACATAAACCACTCCACCACGAAGCCCGTCAATAATAAATGTCTGTGGTATGAAATAATATGAATATCTGTCGTTATAGGGAAACTTTTTTTTCATTATAAAACAAGGCGTTGTATTTGTATATCCCTTAGTGAGCTTATATCTCCAAAACTACGCAACGAGTTTTGATACGATTTTTATAATAGACTAGCTGCTGCCCGCGACTCCGTATGCGTATTATTTAGAATGGTTTTGGAATTTTTTTTACTACTGATCTGCTCCTATTGGTCTCAGCATGATGTTATATAGCCTAAAGCCTTCCTCGATTAATAAACTATCCAACAAAAAAAGAATGTTTTTATTCGAACCAGTAGTTCCTGAGAATAGCGCGTTTAAATAAACAAACAAACAAACTCTTCAGCTTTATAATAATAAATAGTAAAAATAATAATAGTAATTAGTTTATTAGTTTAGATAGAGCAGTTTTATACAACAGATAGAGTGGTTTGGTTCGAGGAGGGGTGGCTCGATAACTATAAACGTGGGTGAACCAGCGGCATTTGTAATAAAAAATTGGTCAAGTGCGAGTCGGACTCGCGCACGAAGGGTTCCGTACCATTATCTATGCTTTATAAGGCAACGTTATTAGTATCGAGCAAGAAACGGTAAAAAAATCATGTTTGTTGTATGGGAGCCCCCCTTAAATATTTATTTATTTATTTATTTATTTATTTATTGGTATTTGATTATATAAAAACATTATACATAAATGGTTTGGCTTCAATATAAAGTATACAACATATTTGTAGGCTTTCTGTTCTCCTAGCTAGGTTGCAAGCAACCTGTGTTAAGGAGATACAGTGCTGCCCCCTTAATGGGTGTACATACTTAATTACCAATTTAGGAAAATGGGTCAATAAGATTACCAATAAAATTATGTTGTAAGTGTGTCTGTGTAGTGTGTGCGTGTGTGTGTGTGTGTGTGTGTGTGTGTGAGTGTGTGTATGTGTGAGTGTGTGTATGTGTGTGTGTCTGCATTAAAGTTGCACGAACAAGCTAAGCAAGAATTCGGTATTATGAAAAAGAACATGTAATATATGACTCAGTCTCATCATATGTTTTATTTAGAAAGAAAGATTTGACAGTCGATTTGAATTTCGACAAGGGCAGTTCGTATATAGGTAGACTGTAGTTAGTCTTATTGTAAAGAAACGGACCAAGGAAGATAGCAAACTTCCTCGTAAAGCTGAAGCGTACTGTAGGAACCTCACATACTTTGTCAGCGCGACGCTTATCAATCATCTGAAAAGGTGTTTTTTGGTGCTGGGCGACCATAACATTAATAATATAAAGTTGTCTCACATTAAGAACATTCCAGCTACGGTATAACTGAGCAGTTCGGAATTGGATAGGTCTAAAAGTAGAAACTTTTAAGATAGCTCGGTGTGCTATTTCTAGCGGCTTCAACGCAGATTTGGTGACACCACCCCAACTCGAAATACAATACGCTATGATAGATTTGCAAAGAGCAAGATAAACCATTTTTATAATGGAGAAGTTGACCACGTACCGAAGATTCTTGAAAATATAAATAAGTTTTCTGACTCTGCCTGTCAGGAGATTAATGTGGTCCTTGAAATTAAGATATTTATCAATATTAATACCCAGATATTTAATACTGTCGACGGATGAAATAGATTGATCATAACAAGAGGAATCAGAAGGTGAGACACCAGAGGAACAGGTTGGAGAAAAACAAGAACTAACTTTGATACTCAAGGGTGATCTAGGCTGGGACACAGATGAGATGGAGAAATTAATAAATTTTGTTTTTGGAATATTAAGGGTAAGATAGTGAGACGACAGCCAACGCTGAACCAAATCGAAACCACTTTGAGCTACAATTTGGAGTTCAGACCAGGAGTCTGCAAAAAAAGTTAGGGCTGTGTCATCAGCGTATGAGACAATACTACCGTTATTTATGTTAATATTGCAGAGATCATTTATAAAAATTAAGAATAGTGTCGGACCTAAGATACTGCCTTGTGGGACACCACAATCAATTGATAGCTCATCACTCATGTAGTGCCCTATCTTAACCTTTTGAGTTCTATTTGTTAGATAGCTCTTGAATAATTGAAGTGGAACTCCCCTGACACCAATATTCTCAAGCTTGAGAAGAAGCGTGGCGATCGGCACGGTGTCGAAAGCTTTTGCTAGATCGAGGAAGATGGTAAGTACTTTTTTTCGTTTATTAAGATTAGCCACTATGTTACTAGTTAATTCAAGTACTGCATCTGAAGTAGATTTATTTTTCCTGAAGCCATACTGTCGGGATGAAATTAGATTGTGCTTTTCGATATAGGAGACTAATCTCTTGTTTATCAGACGTTCAAAAACCTTCGACAGTGTCGTCAAAACAGCTATAGGGCGGTAATTATTAAAATCAACACCATTGCCGCCTTTGAAAATTGGGTGTATTATAGCCCTCTTCAAACAAGTTGGAAACACCGCAGCCTGAAGAGATAAATTAAAGATATGGCATATTATGGGAGCTAGAGTAGCGGAATATCTTTTAAAGATGGTTGCGGATAAATTATCCCAGCCTGGGGAAGCCGTCGTTCTCAGAGAATTAATAGTGGATAATATTTCATCGGCATCGGCTTCAATAAGAACAAACGATGACAAAGGTGGATTTTGTGAAGAGAGTGGAGTGACTGTAGGATTACCGCCTGAACTATTAGCAAGTGAGTTACCTATTTCAACGAAGTGCTTATTTATATCATCACATGTTATTTGCGGAGGTTTTTGCGATGATAAGAGATGTACTGAAGAGCTTTTGGAATTAGGCAAATTTACAACACGTTTTAATGCCTCCCACAAGGTCTTTGAGTTATTGCCAGCTTTATTTATTTCTTTAATGTCATATAGTCGTTTAGCAGTTTTTAATATTTTGTTGCAATAATTTCTGTAGCGCTTATAAGAGATTTCAAGTATTAGGTTATCAGATGCCTTTTTTAGTTCCTTGTGGAGAGAATCTCTATGTCTAATGCAACGCAGCAAACCTGGAGTAATCCAAGGCTTTAGTGTTTTCCTGTTAGATGGCACCTTTATGGAGACCGTATTGACAGCCACTGTTCTCGATAAGGTGTGTATAAGAGATTCAGTAGCAAGATCTGGATGTTTTAAATCGTAGATATTAGAAAAATCTAATCCCTCAAAAGCTTTATCTAATGATTCAAAATTACATTTAGTTGACATACTCTCAGGATTTTTTGAAGCAGTCATATTGCCTTTTATGGGTATACAGAAAAGAGCTGAATAATGATCGGTGACAGTAGTATTAAGTACTAAAGAGATTGAAGGAGTCTTGGTTTTCGCAATAATATGATCAATGCAATTATTACCTCGTGTTGGTAACTCGTGGCAAGGCAGATAACCGTGATAGGCAAGAGTGCTAAGATAATCATGTGAACGTGGGTCCAGATTGGAAGATTTGATGTCCAGGTTTATGTCGCCGGCAAGTATAACTGACTTAAATTTATTATATACGGGAAGAGTATCATTCAGACAGGAAATAAAAGAATCGATGTTTAAAATAGAAGGTGACCGATAGATGCAAAGGAAAGCTATATTATTTCCGATTTCAACAGCAAGTCCGGAAGCACTTGAACCCAGGTCTAAGATTTTACTAGAAGAAGGTAAATTAGATTTAACAAATACTACAACACCGTCACTTTGATTTTGATGGCTGTTTGTTTTGTACATAGTGTAGTTTGGTATAATAGGGACATTAGAATTGCTTAGGCAGGACAGCCAACACTCTGTTAGAACAATAATGTCGCAATCAAAGGGTATCCGTGTAAGCAAAGTCTGTAAGCTTAGAAAATTACAGTTAATGGATCTAATATTCTGCATAAACATTTTCAAATAGTGGTGTGGTTGTCTAACAAATGATTGTGTTTGTTCCGGTGTACATGAATGCGATTCCGATATGACGAATTGATCAACCCTGTCCACCAATTCATTAGTATTATCAACCATTTTTGTAAAAAAGAAAAATGGGTAATTGGTTGGCATAACAACCCTTTCGAAATAAAAACATGTCGAGATAAGGTGCATAAATGAGTGTAATGTAATGTAAATATGTATAATGATTTCTGATTGTGCTTTGTGTTGTCTGTTTATTTTGTATTTTTCTGTGTGAAAAAGTGTTTACAATATTCATTAAAGAAAATAAAAGTAAAAAAGTGAAAACAAAATCAACATAAAAGATCCGGTTAATATCGAATTGTGATAGTCATGCAGAATGCAGCATACTCAGGTTCTTCAATTGGTGTTCGGTTTTAACAATTATATAAGGGCCATCGGCCTTTTTCCTTAGAAAGACTTGGCCATTGGCAGTCCAACAATACGTATAATCATTCGACTTGGCAAAAGTTCTTGCAGCGTAAAATAGTTTTTTTGTATAAGATGTTAGTTGTTCTGATAAATATATTGGAAAATTCGCAGTTTCTACTCCTAAGAGAGTTGAATTCAGTTTGCTGTTTGGGTGACTTTTATTATATTGCTTTGCAGATGCCATAAAATTATTTTTATGTAAGGTATTTGCGAAATCAACTACAATATTAGATGTTTTTGATTCTCGTTTAGAGGGCATTCTAGACACATCTCGGATATCAGACAGCTGTAAGTCAATTTCCAGATTCTTTGAAAGTTTGTGAATAATACCAAATAAGGAGGCCTTAGTTTCGTTAGGGATCTTGGGCACGTTGCGTATCTCAATGCATGTTTTAATAGAATATCGTTCCAGGTAATCCATTTTCTCTTCAATAGAACTGATGCTCTGAACCATAGTATTCCTTTCCATCTCTAGTCCTGTTATTTTTTTCTCCAAACTTAACAATTGATCAGATATATTTGTAAGCGACTTTTCTATCTCACAGCTATTCTCGCCAAGTCCCACAAATTTTCTATTCATCTCAGACATATGATTTTCTAGTTTCTCCATTTTCTGATTCTGAGGGAGCATAATTTCATTCATCATAATCTTGAGTTGAGCAATAATATCAGTTTTAAATTCAGATAACTCGTTAGCAAATTCATTCGTATTACTTTCATTCTCCGAACGGGGACGTTTTGCTCTGTGTTGTGTGTTATTCAGGTTTTCGTCGGGTGACAAAGTTTCATCTGCACATAACTTTGATATATCCGTATCGGAACGTGAAGTTGTAGTAAACTTTGAAGTTATTTTCTGCTGAATCATCGACATAATGTTTGGTGTCTTTATATAAATAAAGTATGAAAATATTTCTTTGAGTTACTAAAGAAATAAAAACCAAAATCTTCAAAGGTAGAAAATATACAAATAAAAATTTGTTCTCGGAAGCCAATTAAAATTCAAAAAGTCGAGTTAGGTTTCTCGTGGCCCGAACCGCAGCCCTTTGAAAGATGTACGCACACTGCTTAACCATACGGCTATGCAAGTCTCGATTTATTACTTTGAAATTGTTGGCCAGAATAGTACGACAAAAAAAAAAAAAATCACAACAATACAACAGGTTAGACTCAAAATTAAATTGGCTTCACTGCAGGTAGTTTTAAAATAACTTTTCAGTCCATCAAATGTAAAACGAAACCGAAGTCGATTATCATTAAGTATATTTCGTTTCAATATTTACGAACAAATTAGTTTATAGCAATAATTAGTGAATAAGTGATGTCCGTGTAATAACAATTTAGTGCACCAGACGTATTGAAATCACTGCACTTTAACACTCTGGAACGTTGAGTAATAGTACGTCCTGTTGTGGATTTATATCTTCTCGTAAGGTACAGCTTTATCACTTTTTATATGTTATCATGTAATACATGTCATCACACTAAACAACTTTGTGGCACTTTATACTACGCGTAATTGGGTTTTACTTATTTATTTACGGGAGCGATAATAAGTTTGACAGTCAACGACAATGTCGCGAAGGGGTGATGATTGATTATTTTATTTTATTTTTAGTATTTGTTGTTATAGCGGCAATAGAAATACATCATCTGTGAATATTTCAACTGTCTAGCTATCACCGTTCTTGAGATACAGCCTGGTGACAGACGGACGGACGGACGGACGGACGGACGAACAGCGAAGTCTCAGTAATAGGGTCCCGTTTTTACCCTTTGGGTACGGAACCCTAAAAACGAACAGTAACTTAATACATGGAGCTAATAATTTTTTTTAAATATTCATGGACATTTCACACAACATCCTCTGGTCCTAAGCTAAGCTTATATGCTTGTATTATGGGTACCAGAATACGGATAGACTACATATACTACTTTTCTTTTGTAAATACATACATAAAATACATAGAAACACCCAGACGCAGTACAAACATTTGTATGACAATTATAATTCGTTCTTCGGTATCTACCCTTAACATAATTATGTAAGTTAGCTCATGTCCACGAATATTTTATTTATTTATATTTTTAGGCATACCCACTGAATCGATATAAAGGTTAATTACTTGACTACACGGTAGGCGCATAATTAAAATGATAATGCAATGATAATATAAATTGATTATTTATTTATTTATTTACAAACATGAAATAAATCTATTGTAACAATTCACTATAATCTATCGTAGTTAATTAATTAATAAAAACATAGTGATTAAACATGTATTAGGATACGATCTGAGATCAATAAATATATTATAAAACTAGCTGTACCCTGCGACTACGTACACGTGGAATTTTAGATTTCCATATATTTGGTCATCGTTTAAATCTACCCTGGACTTTCACGAATATTTCAAGACAAAAATCACTAAAATCGGTCGAATCTTTCTCGAGTTTTAGCGAGATTAACGAACAGTAATTGATTTTTATTTAAAAAAACTAGCTCTATTCTGCGACTTCGTATGACTGGAATTTCGGATCACTGCCTACATACTTATAGATATAGAACAGCAGTGGTATTCAGTAAGAAAAAGTGAAGTGAATTTTCGGTGAATCTTGATCACGTGACAGCGCTCCTCCAATAAAAATAGAGGAGCGCTGTCACGTGATCAAGATTCACCAAAAATTCACTTCACTTTTTCTTACTGAATACGACTGCTGTATAAGTGTAAATATAGCCAAGGAAGTGTGAAGGTTAGATCGTAGCAGATGGCGTTTTATAGTCTCTGCTTACCCGCATGTGAAAGAGACCTGACGGTATGATGAGATATAGCCTATAGCATTGTAAGAGACTGTAGCTAACTAGCCTATCTATAGCACTGAAAGAGACTTTAGCTACTTATTACTCCTTAGCCTATCAACGTCCCACTGTTGGGCACTCGTCTCCTCTACTTTGGGAGGGTTTTGGTCTATATATGTTAACCAGGCGTGTTGACATAGGGATTAATTTTGTGTTACAGATGAACTAATGTAAATAAAGGAGGTGCGTTGATGATTCTTGTATTCTTACAATACAATACAATACAAAATTCTTTATTGTACACCAAAGAGAAAACAAGATACATAATTTGATACAGCATATGGTACGTACAAGCGGTGGTCTTATCGCTAATAGCGATCTCTTCCAGACAGCCTAAATGAAAACTATCGAAGAATTACAGATATGGGCAAATTAGGTGTATCCCATCTGGCGTGTAATATTACTATTGTAACCTACATAACTATAAAAAAAATACTAACGTAACATACACAAATAAGGATAAAAAATAATAATAATAATAGTAATGGAAGAAAATAAATATGATAAATAGATTAATAAATTATAATTCTTAATACGTCTTCTCGCGGACAAACCTATTCCAGCCCATTAACGTCCCATTGTTCGGCCTTGCAGTGGAATTCAATAAGAAAAAGTGTAGTGAATTTTTGGTAAATCTTGATCACGTGACGGCGCTCCTCTATTTTTATTGGCGGAGCTTCACCATTATCAAGATCAAGATTCACCGAAAATTCACTTCACTTTTTCTTACTGAATACCACTGCAGGTCTACTCTACTTTGGAAGGGATTATGGTCCGCTTTGCCGCGCTGGCCAGGCGTCTTGCTACACGGTTTGTTTTCGAGATTTCCGTCTCTCCCAAAGGATGATATCTGTGTGCAATATCCCTTAATTGACTTTTACAGCATCCTTGTGAGAAGATGGGGTGGTGACATTTGTATCCTTAATCCGTCACCACACTGAGAAACCTACGCTACCTTAGTAGGTAGAATATAATAAATGATGCATTTTGGGATAGAAATTTTAACTTTTTATTTAATTTTAAGGGTATAAAGATTTCTTTTCACGTAACAATAAATTGCTAAACAACATAGATACATGAACAGATACTAGGTAGGTGCTTTTTTAATTAAGATCCTTAATCAAAGTCATAAAACACTAATAATACATTATTGCAAATAATTTTTCCATTTATGAGAATTTATCAAAGCGGCATCTATTGTAGTTTTTAATAACAATGATCGATTTTACAATCTTGATAAAAATTTAATATCAGAGGAATCTTTGATTCCTTGTCATTGACTAATTACTTACAAATGTATTTTTAAGTCTTATGCAATTGCAATTACTCTATGCAACCCATAAACGTCACATAGGAAAGTGGAATCCTCCACCTCATTTGCTTCCCAGGGTGCTGTAAGAGCCTGGGTTGGTAGCTGTTACGTTAATAGTGAACGATAGAAAACTCGAGACTAAACTTCTATGTCAAAAACTGTCCAGAAGTAGAGCAGACCCGTACTCAATAGTGGTGTAAAGCTGAGAAGAACGCAATGGGCAAGCCTCATCGCTCCATGATCTGATGCCTGTTGTTCACTTATTAGATTTTGAGCAGCGATATTATTATCATGGCAGTGAGGCACTGGATGAAAGCATGCCCGAGTCCGTGAGGCAACTGTTATTCCCACTTCTCTACGAAGGAAGATTCGGCAACTAAGCAATATATTTACATGATAGCCTATAGCAGTCACGAATCCTATAGCTTCCTATATGGGTAAAACTTTTAAGATTCGACAACTATTTTCAGAAATTACCCCTTATTAGATAAATTACAAACTTTAAACTCTTATTAAAAATAGATGAAAGACGAAGGGCGAAATAAAATAGATCTATTTTCAAAAGATGTCTTATCTTCTTCAACTAATGTTGAACACATCTAGATTATCTTTTATCCTATTTGTAAGAAGAACTATAGACCCATGGGTCTATAGTTCTTCTTTCTAGTAGGAATATAGTTCTTCTTTTGTACAAAGTCTTTGAAGTTGTTTAGTTGTCTAAAGTAGTCTTATTCTCTTCTCTACCTTTCTTCAGTCAGCCAACCGATCTGCTGTAATAGACTTTACGTTGCTGTATACCATTTCTCACAATCGCTGTACTGCCACCAGTTTTGAGCCGACTGTAATATAGAAATAAAAAAAAAAATAAAAAAGAAAGCAATATAGAATAGTTTTCTCTTGCAAGCCGTTTATGAAAACTAAAATATAATCGGGAAAGAAATATGGTCAAAAAACTCTTTGTAAATACAGAATTTGTTTATTTCGTTTTTTTTAACATTTTCATAGCGATACATTTTTATCAAATTAATAATATCAGTTTCGGAGTAATCGTTTATCGTCATAATGATCGGAAGTGTATGATGATAATTTGATCAAAAAATTTTTGTAACGTTACTTGAATCCGGTAGCTCAACTTCTATCTACAATATCATATAATAGGTAATTTTCAGATTAATAGTATCTACAAGCAATAAATTGAGAGATTTGAAAACAAACTTCAACGAAATCAATAGGAATTTTTACGGCATTCTTTGCATGTATATTTGTACCAAAATTGGAATGATTTTTGCTTCAAGTAAAACGTTGGAGCTATTCATCTCCTTGTAGGAATATTTTGAAGGACTGTATAGTTTTATAGACTGTCCCACATCTTGAGTAATTACTAGCTTAAGACGTAAATCATACTTCAGCTAAATCAATGAAGATAGGTGCTCTCTACATCGCCATTTTTTCTGTATCAGCAACTACACAATGTCTTCGGTTTGTTCGAATTGGGCCTCTTATAAAGCTTTCAAATTTTTATGGGTATCCCAAATAAAACCTTTTGTATAACCCACAATCGTCTTTAATAATATCAATTGTTTATCCTTGCTTGTGTATTAGTTTATAAGAAATAGTGAAGCAACTACAGGCGTCACTTCTGGATCTTTTGGTTTATACAGGTAAGTAAGAAATTTTTTTTTTCTTCTTCTTAATCCATTATTATTAATGTCTGACTATCATGAGAATCCTCCTCTTCTAAAAGGTATCTGGACTACTTATGCCACACCCATAATTTTTGAGTATTTCTTCGCTTACAGAAGATGTTTACTGCTTTTTCGTGCCTTAACTCTTACACCTACCTGGAAAGAAAGGTGACACTTATTTCCTTAATTCATCAAAATATCAACATGGAAGCTTATAGAAGTCTATCAATCTATCGCAATCTTTTCATTCACTGGTTTCATTGTGATCCTCTCAGTTCAAAATTAAGCTGTTTAGCTGATTAATGGATCAATGGAAATCTAAGAGTTGGGGAATGATCAGCATAATTATGTTAATCTGCCACCTATTGATTCGCGAATCTTGTTTAATATCTATTATTAGTCAAAAAATTTGTCACAGATTACTAATATTTCATAAATAATTGCAAAATGTTTACATCGTTTACTCATAAAAATACGTAGACAAAATGGCAAACTGTATACCACGTCACGAGGCAGATATTTTGTTGTACATTGCTTAATTGTTTTTATCTTTTCATCAATTATGATAATATATTGATAACGTGCCTTTGAAATTACGATTTAGTATATACTTCACAGGTCATTGTATTTAAAGGTTTTTTACCATTCATTCAACGTCATTGAGTGCTGTTGTAAGCATTTATCTTATGGGTACTAGTTAATAAACCTAGCTTTAGATTTGGTATACATTAACTCGTAATGAATAAATGAAGACATTTTCCAGCGATCAATTTTTCGGTAAAAAGTTAATATTATTGCTTGTTGAGTGCTTGTAGGATACTGGAATATAAATACACAACAAATTATTTTGATAAATATGTACATACTTGGATAGATAAAAAGGAAAACTCAGCTCAAATATTTGTGTGTTAAATATAATTATCAAACAATTAGTTGTCCAGTGTAGGAACCGAACCCGTGATTTCATGAACACCAGTTCATTACGCTAATTACTATACCATGGAGAACGTCTTAAGATTGCCTACCTATATAAGGCATTCGATTAAGTAAACTAATATGTTTTTGTAACCATAATTATGCTCATAGTGTGAATAAATAACGCTCTACATCTTTTAAGTTCTCATTTGCGTAATGTGATATACAGGGTGTGGCGTAATTAATGGATAAGCCTGTGCCTGTGGATAAGCCTCCTACTGCGCTATACGAATATGTATATTTTTAATTAATCCTATGTATGGTCTTGAAAAAAATGGCATAAGTCATGTTTTTCATAAAATGACTACTTTCACTAACCAATTATGCTACTGTTGCCACAATTTTCAAAAATTTTGCATTCTGTTTTTTTTTATAAAACAGCTTAAGAGGTGAGCTATTGAAAGCAATAAAGAATTCCCTATTCGTAATACAAATTTTGGGAAAAAATACATGAGATATCAAAAAAGTGTTATTGATTATTCAATTTGTTGACTTTGTACATCGTCTAGCTTAAAAAATCTTTATGGGAGTTGATTTGCCCAATATCTTAAAAACATGCTTGTTTTATGCAGTTTCCGAAATGGTATAATACTTATTACATTTCACGAGGTTTTAAAAAAAAACGACAGTTGTAAAAAAATACCCTAATTTTCTTTAACAGAATTATTAATTTATCTTAAACATGTCTTTGTAAACAGTTTGAATGGACCCTTTTTTGTGTGCTCCGGAGCAGGTAGTCATTCACAATGGACCCTTTTTTGGGTGCTCGGGAGCAGGTAGTCATCCACCATGAATAGGGTAAGCAGATAACGACTCTAAGTCAACTACTTGTGGTTGTTTATCGCACGGCAAATCCAGACGGTTAGTCTTATCATAAGACAGAGACAAAGCATTTTGATGTCAGGTAAATAACAGTTGTGCGACAGAGATAGATTTTTATTATTCTCACAAACAACAAAACAGCTTTTGAACTTGTTTAACAAAGTTAGTGCTCTTTTGACTATCGTCTCTTGCGCACATATCGTTTGCTCTATCGTGTTTGTTATTGTGACGTGAATTTGGCTTATGTACTACGGACTCTGTTTTTGCTATACGAATTGGACAATTGTGATATTATCGACGACTTCTACATATCCCTGGACTACTGATCATGCCGCGTCATACGTACACTCCTCAAGAGTATGCAAATATGCATCTTATTTACGGCCTGTGTAACTGCAATGCAAATGAAGCTGCACGCGAATATCGTCGAAGATACCCCGATTTGCGACACCCAGACTACCGGGTGTTTACACGTGTGCACATCGCTTTTAGCGAAGGGCGAATGCCTGGTACCGGTGTTGGTGGTGCTTCGGAAGGCAGACCTCGACGACATCGTGATGACGAAGTTCTAGAAGCTGTGCGTGCTAATCCAGAGTTATCAATTCGTGAGTTAAGTAGAGGAACCGGTGTAGATACGCGTACTGTGGGCAGAATTCTGCACAGGCATGAGCTTCACCCGTATCACTATCAAAGGGTGCAAACACTAATGACACGAGACTATGAGCCTAGAGTCCAATTTTGTCGCGTCATGTTGCGAAAAATACGCGAAGATTCGGCGTTTTTTGACAAAATACTGTGGAGCGATGAGTCATCATGTAAAAGAAATGGCTACGTCAACATGCACAATCTTCATAGTTGGCAGGCAACCAATCCGAGAAACATAAGGCAAGACCGAGCTCAAGTCCAGTTTAAAGTGAACCTTTGGACAGGAATTTTAAATGGACAAATAGTTGGGCCCGTCGAACTATCCGAGACACTAACAGGTCCCAATTATTTAAATTTTCTGCAAAATACGTTGCCGGAACTATTACAAAGTTTAAATGTGCCAGTAAACTACTGGTTACAAAATGATGGTTGTCCCGCTCACTACGCACGAATTGTACGGAACTACCTCAATCAATGATGAGTACAATGAGAGGTGGATAGGTCGTTTGGGTCCCATTTTGTGGCCACCAAGGTCCCCTGATTTGAACCCTCTAGACTTTTTTTACTGGGGGTGTTTAAAAGAAAAAGTGTATAAAAAAGAAATAGCATCCCTGGAACAACTAAAGGCCCTGATTTTTGAAGCCGCTGATGAAATCAAGAGGTCCGGCTTCATCCGACGCCTAAAGCGGTCATTTATCCGTCGATGCAGGGCCTGCATAGCCGCAGGTGGCCGCCATTTCGAACATTTTTTGTAAAATAAAATTTATGTAGTGTTTGCATCTTTAGAAGTTATTTTTTTTCAACGACTAACATTCCCACTGGTAAACTCAGACAGATAAGTTAAAATACCACTGACAGTTTGTTTAAGTTAACAGTATTAATTTGATTAATTAAATCACAATAAGAACATTTTTTTACGAGTGTCATTTGGTTCTTTAATATCACATCAAACTTAATAAGTATTATAATAAGTATTATACCATTTCGGAAACTGCATAAAACAAGCATGTTTTTAAGATATTGGGCAAATCAACTCCCATAAAGATTTTTTAAGCTAGACGATGTACAAAGTCAACAAATTGAATAATCAATAACCCTTTTTTGATATTTCATGCATAATTTTCAAAAAATTTGTATTACGAATAGGGAATTCTTTATTGCTTGCAATAATTCAACTCTTAAGCTGTATTATAAAAAAAACAGAAAGCAAAACTTTTGAAAATTGTGGCAACAGTAGCAGAATTGGTTAGTGAAAGTAGTCATTTTATGAAAAACATGACTTATGCCATTTTTTTCAAGACCATACATAGGATTAATTAAAAATATACATATTCGTATAGCGCAGTAGGAGGCTTATCCACAGGCACAGGCTTATCCATTAATTACGCCACACCCTGTATAAAGTTAATGTATATTGGTAAAAGATCTCTAGAAGCAGAGATAATATTGGGTGTCCCTCAGGGCTCCATTCTTGACCACCTTCTTTTCCTTGATTATGTTTTGTTTGCAGATGATAATTATTGGATTAGTAAAAAAAAAAAAATATTTTTTAAACACTTTTTACGCCAGCATGGACCTATGAAAGTAATTCGAATGAAATATTACCCTGATCTTTAGTTTTAGCGAACTAAACACTGGTTTTCTAATTACTTTCTTTGCTTGTTTATTTATACTAAATACATTAAAAATACTTTCGCAATTATGATATTCAAAGGTAAAATTATTATTTAATAATCATGCCTATAGTAATGGATTTAGATTTGATTTGATTATGTCATACCTAAGTTAGATATTTTATCACAATTATTGAACGTAATAATATTACCAATTCATGGAAACCATCTAATTATACATTTGTTTGATAAAAGTTATGATATCAATTCTAATTAAAATACTATCATAATATCGGTAATCAGAAAATTATGATTGTATCTTGCTGCTTATACCCCTAGAAAGAGTTGCGAAGAACCGAATTGATAATACATAATATAAAAATTCCATAAAAGATTATTTCGACGTGTTATGGAAATATTATGTGATATTGTCCGTGTGGTATCGAATTAAGAATACAAGTGTCACCACCCCTTTTCCTTCCCAGGATGCTATAAAAGTCAACCAAGGGATATTGTACACAGATAAAATCCTCTGTGATAAATGGAAAACTCGAAAATAAATCCTGTGCCAACACGCCTGGTCAGCGCAGCATAGTTAGACCATAATCCCTCCCAAAGCGGAGGAGGCCTGTGCCCAACAATAGGACTTTTGTGGGCTGGAGAGAGAGAGAGAGAGATGGAAATTGCGAGGGTAAAGTTTTACAATACGTCAGCAAACCCATCTTCATGTGGTGTCGTAAGAATACAAGTGTGTTTACACCATTTCTTTTCCTGGGTGCTGTTTGAGCCAGCTAAGGAACAATAGGTACCTTTAAGCAGGGTGTGAGAGTACTTAAAACAAAAACCTTTATCTCAAATATCTATCGATACATCCAACAGCCTTTCTTCGACCACTGCGTGGCCTCTCCCATAAAACGCCACGATAAACGGTTCTGCGCTATATGTACCCAAGGATTTGGATTGACAACTTTTAATTAACCTTAAGTCAGCTTTAGAGTTCCGTAACAAAAGGTCAAACAGAACCCTATAACGGACATTACTGTGTCTGTCCGACTAACAACAAATATTAACTAAAAACTAGAGTACAAATAGTAACTATAATGGAGTAAATACAACAAACATTTTTTGTGTATCTTGGTGACTTGCTCATGACGATTTTGTATGTTGCGGCTCTATGATAATATATCATACCAAATGTTCACTATCTATACTAATATTATAAATCTGAAGAGTTTGTTTGTTTGTTTGTACGCGCTAATCTCAGAAAACGCGGGTCCGATTACAAAAATTCTTTCAGTGTTGGATAGTATATTCATCGACAAAGGCGATCACCCTGCAACTGATGTGAGCGAAGCATCAGTGAAAAATGTTGCTAAAACGGGGAAATTTGTCTAATTTCTACGCGTGCGAAGATGTGAATAACAGTTAGTCATAAGATATTATGATCATGAAGGTATAAAACCTTTGGTGTGTGAGTACTATAAGCATTTGACCAGTATTTCTCTTTGCAAAGTTTAGGAGAGTCAAGTTATACCCTAAGCACTTAACTTCTTTACCAAAAGTATTTCTTTCTCTCTCTCTCTTTTCAGCCCAATAACGTCCCGCTGTTAGACACGGGCCTCCTTCTCTTTGGGTGGAATAATAATAAAAATATTTTCAAATAATATTACAGTTGTTGCTTACATAACACTGGATCCCGTGCTAGTAGATACTGTATTACAGGATCCAGTCTTCCTCCGATTTAACATAATATATTAAAATAACAATGTCTCGAAATGTCTCGAAGTTGGTAGCGTTGCACGTCGGGTCGCACGGTTCCCTACAAAATGGTCGAGCTGTGCGGGGCTGATGTGTGCGTTATACTCGTGCACGGGTGCCTTCTGCTGGGACTGGTCGATTTGCTCCAACAAGGCTTTTTATTATTAAGTTAGTTTAAATTAGTCGTGATTGTACTGATCGGCATCATTCTCACACTCCTGATACAACTATGTATAATATTATTGAAAAAAAAATAAAAGGAAATGACAAAAAAAATCCATGGAGTTTCTTGTCTGTTCTTCTCCATAGGATTCGCGTTTGGAACAGACACCTGGTTTCTGACGTTTCAAAAGAGCTTATAAAACATGCCAACTTGAAATAAAAAATTTTTACTTTGACTTTGACTTTGAACAATGGGTAGAGCGAAGTGACGCTATTTAGGTTTAACTACTAGGTACAGATATTATACACACAAGTTTATAAAATAAATAAATAAGACATTTCAAAAATAAAATCTATAAAAGGCATGCGGATTAAAAAGATTTTTTTTTTATATTTATTTTTTTATTTATAAACACTTTATGCACATAAAAGAAGTACAATGGCGGACTTAATGCCCTAGGCATTATCTACCACCCAACCAAATGGCAGTGCAGAGATAAACCAGTGTGGGTGCCAGATGTAGAAAAGTATTCTTCTGAATTAAATAATGAATATAACGCAAATAACTTATTCAGTGACAATACAATAATCTATTTAAATATAAAATAATAAAATAAATTCAAAATAATTCTCAATATTATAATATTACTAGCTGACCCGGCAAACGTTGTTTCTTGAAATATAGATGTTGTCCGATTCTCAGACCTACTGAACATGCTTGTAAAATTTCATAAAAATCGGTCACGTGAATTTCATATACATATTAGAGATAACTTACTTATGTGTGTAAGTGTATGTGTGTGTGTGTATGTGTGTGTATGTGTGTGTGTGTGTGTGTATGTGTGTGTGTGTGTGGAATTATGATCTATTACGCCTCACGCACCAGGCGTATTGGCACATGGTTTATCTTGGAGATATCCCTTAGCTGACTTTTACAGCACCCTGGAAAGGAAAAGGGGGTAATGATACTAGTATTCTTAATCCGTCACTACACGAAAAAAAATTATGAAAAGATAGCTCACCCGGCAAACGTTGTTTTGCCATACAAATGTTAGGTGTAGACAAATAATTTGCAATAAAATAAAATTGCGACTATAACTAAAGATCTAAGCTATCCTATCTCTCATGTTGGACTATACTGCTCACGGTGTGCCAATTTAATTTAAAATCGGTTAAGTAGTTTAGGAATCCATCGCGGACAGACATCGTGACAGGAGATTTATATATAGGCTGTCCCGTAAGTAGTGGACCAACAGGTTATGGGGGGTAGTGAGACTTATTATCAACAAAAATACTAAAATTTATAGACCTAGGCCTTATAGTTCTTGAGTTATCCTTTGTTTTCAAAATTTCGTAAAAACATCAAAACAAAAAAAAAAAATTAAAAAAAAACAAAAAAAAAAATATAAAAACATCAACGCTTACGTGGATGATGTTTTTACGAAATTTTGAAAACAAAGGATAACTCAAGAACTATAAGGCCTAGGTCTATCAATTTTAGTATTTTTGTTAGATAATAAGTCTCACTACCCCCCATAACCCGTTGGTCCACTACTTACGGGACAACCTGTATATAAAGATTAAGTTAGTAAAAACACAACAGTATTGTACTGTAATATAAAGTTATATAAAGTCCATCCCTTGATATGAAAATAATCAACCATCTTGAATTTACTGATTAGTTTATAATCTTTTCCTGACTTCCTTTGTAACGTTGCTTTTTGATAAATATTTGTGATATCGAACTGCCGTTTCCTTTCATAGAATTAGTTGTTTTTGTGTTTATTGTGTTATCGTCCATCTTGAATACGGATCTTGTCTTTCTTTTTCTTTAATATTTGTTATAATCTGTGTCTGCTCCAAAAAATAAGAAAGTATTATTAGTGACAATTCAGCAAGCACGACTTACTTAACTAAAAATAAATATTGACAAATACCGATTCTATGTGCGTTATCCACATAAAGTTAACTAAATAAAAACTTAACTAAACTTAACTAAAATACTTAAGAGGATACCAAAATAGCTTCGTGCATTTTTCTACGTACGAAGTTTTCATTGTTTCTTTAGATTGAATGGCTAGAGCTCTAATTTTTAAGTATATGTTTTTTCAATATATAATCTAGGATCGCATAAACTCAGAAACGCGATTGAAAAAAGTTTTCTCGATAGAAAATCTTAGCGAAACAACCTCTCTAATTTTTTATTTTTTTCATTTGTCGGTCTATTATCGCGTATTAACTAATAAAATAACTTTAAAAACATAGGGAACTATTATGTATAGAAACACGGAAATCAGAATTAAAATATATTTAGTAGATTTTGAGTAAATAGGAAAAGTATCCCTAATTCTTCATTTTCTGTGCCTACTGGCTGTGTTAATATGTACGTGTCGGCGATGATATTGAATAATATTGATGTAGGCCCTTAACGCTATAGTTGTATTCCATTTTTTAATTATGTTTCTATTTCTGGTACCAACTCGCACACAGTGCCTCTATTTCTATTACTCGCTATTTTATTGTACATATCACGGAATAGAAATCAAGATGATTTTTTTAATTTTTATTTCGTGGTACATATTTATATTAATTGGGTGTTTACTATGTATATGTGTGGTCGCGGGTTCGATTCCCGCTCGGAACAATCATTTGTTTGGTGTTTATAAATGTCGTACAAATGTTTGTTCTGCGTCAGGGTGTTTCTATGTATATTATGTATGTATTTACAAAAGAAAAGTAGTATATTATTATATGTTCTATCCGTATTCTGGTTCCCATAACACAACCCTGTAAGCTTAGCTTGGGACCAGAGGACGTTGTTTGTAATGTACATGAATATTTATTTATTTATTATAATATAATAATTGTTTTTATTTGTCATTTATTTCTTGTCATTGTCCCACCATTTCTTGTCGGACAAAGAAATTCAGCGAGTCCTTTATCTGGAAAACTTCTTAAAAATGGAATTCACTTCCTGCGCACGTGTTCCCTTCTTCTTATAACATGGGGTCTTTCAAGCGAGGCGTGAAGAGGCACCTTGCGAGCCGGCAAGGTGAGTGGATAGTGGTTTCACACCGTACTAGCCGTCCTCACATTTGGATTGCACTTCACTTAACATCAGGTGGAGTGTAGTCATTTGCCTAACCCTTGCCATAAAAAATAATAATAATAATCTTCAGGTAGTACACAGTTTTTACAATAAGAAAGTGCTGTTAACATAATCGAATTATGGTGTTAAAACTATCTATTTTAATTTTTAGTTAAGTTAGATGTGCACGTAGAATCGATACAATTGATGTAGATACGCTTCTATATTATTTAAAATCGTTATTCTTTATTTACCTACATAGTCTTTAGAATAAGAAACTTTAATTAACTTTTCTCTAATCATGTTATTGATATTACCAATATTTATGTTTTATTTACGTGTTAAATGAATATGCGATATGTGCCTACTCGAAGTTTGGAAGTATAGTAGGGATGCCCGTTACGATACGATATATCGGAATATCGATACAGCACTATACGATATAGCGATATTTGATGCGATATTTTGACCATACGATACGCTTCGATATATCGCATTCTTATAAAAATATCGCATTACTGTATCGTATCAAAACTATGTCGGTGATTAATTTGTATAATTTTAAAGTTCCCATTACATCATCACTAAACGATAATAGACAGTGCCATTGAATATATTGTTATTAGTAATAAGAGAATGATAACGTCGACAAAATTGTTTATGGAACAAGAACAGCCGGCTTTTGTTTAGACTTTGAGGTAGATTTAAATAAATCTTTGGACTTTGTAGTACGTCAAATATGATTAATAAATGTTTAGTTTATGTTCTCCTTTTTCATTCCATTCGAAAGGCATGCGATACGGTTACGATACGATATATCGATACAAAGGAAATCGATAATATCGCGTATCGATACAACCAAGTTCGATACAGTTACGATGCGATATATCGATACAATACACTTTTTTGGGCATCCCTAAAGTATAGCTTCAAGATTCTCGTATTATTCCCATAGGGGTCGCCAGAAACTAGATAGCTCCATCTGGTGATCACAAACTACATGAATCACAAGACCTAGTAGTTTAATTCTAAAGTTATTTAATTCAACTAGTGTGTATGTAATATGTGTGTGTGTGTGTGTATGTGTCTACATAATTAATACTTTTAGTTACTGTGAGATGTCGCTTGTTTCATGTTGGAAAATAGAGACATCTTTCGAAATAATTTAATACTACAGTTTGACAGCATCACTAAAATGTGTTTATATAAAGTTTAATAACTAAAGAAAAGATGGCAGCACTCGGTGAAAAAATGATATTTTTAATTTATTTAAATTTTGAATAATAACTTAAAATACCAAACTACAAAATATTATTTTCTTTGATCCTAGAAAAGAGTTAAATCAAGCGTTAATGTAAGTATTGAAAGTAAAACTCCTAAGAAATAGAAAAGCTTTTAGTTCTGCATATCGAATTTAGATGCCTTAATATGAATGCATTACTTTTTTAATAATTCATGTAAGTTTGCAAAAGCTCAATAATGTGAAATTTAAAAAGCGAAAAGAACCATAGAATTGTTATATACAAAATATTATGTATATTATAACAAACTCCAAGAAGAACAAAAATATTCAGTAATGCATTGTTTGCCCATTACCAGTTTACCAAACTTTACTAATAGATGTCACTAGTTGATATAAAAGTTGCTTACCAAATAAATTCTTTTTCATTCCCTTTTTTTAGTTAGTTGATAGCGTTAATATGATTTTACATGCGGTACTAATTAGATTTTGTGTATAAGGTTATGTACTAACAATAAAGAATTTTAATATATTGCAGCTACTCACCAATAGATGTCGATAGGAGATATAAAATTATAAAAGACGCCGTTATTAATTTAGTTTTATAAGCTTAGAAAATTAATGGCATTTTTATTATCTATCTGAGTTTATAGTTACTGCTTAGCTCCGTAATTTTAATATATGAAAAAGATACCTGCAGTCCGGCTGTCCAAAACCAAAACCTAGCAAGTACATTTGAGTAAATTTTTCAGGAGAAGCTTTTTAATTTTGCAATCAACAAACAAGAAGTGCTAGTTGCTAGGTTTATTTACGTTCATATCTCTGTTTCTATTTAAGATAGAAATACTGTATTTCTATCTTAAATAGAAACTTTTGCATTAGACGCAGTCAAATATTGGTTTAAGAAAACGAATTTAAAAAAAATGTCCCTTGCTAGGTTTTGATTTTGGACAGCCAAGTCCCTGTGGCCTTTAATATCTGATAAGTAAATATAAAGTCTCCACAATCATATCGATGGTAGATATCACCTTCCCTTCCCAGCCTTTTAAAGTCCCACTATTGGGCACGATTGGTTTGCCAGGCGTTTTGTCATAGGATTAAGTTTCGAGTTTTCCGTCCCTCACAGTTGATATTGTAAAGGTCGTGATCATTGAATATAACCTATTCAATGATACAGGCCACATATGGTTTATTTTTAAAGAAAAGTAATAAAATTTTTAAGAAAGGAACAAAAAAAACAAAAGAGGATGGGGGATTTGAGAGGACATTAAAGAGGATGTAAAAATAGATATAGTGAAACAAATATGAATTTAAAAAGAATACAATTATTTATAAAGCCATATATGTTTTTATTTTATAAATGTAACAAGTCCTAGAATGGAAATAAATGAATTGTTCTGCAAGAAGAAGGTTTATGTGAAGCAGAGGCTTCACAATATCAACTGCTTATAATATCTTTTTATTACAGTATCCTGGGGAAGAAATAGGGTGGTGACATTTATATTCTAAGTCCGTCACCACACGAATGATAGATATTACAAAGATTAATATACAAAATCCTCGGGTAAAAGACACAATTATGAGAATACAAAACCAGAAGTGTATAGGTATAACAAATACTTAATTTGTGATTCACAAGACGAACGATTCGAAGCAGAATAATATTTTAATCCTATCTCGGACAGATGTTTACAAGTGAATCACATTATAATAGGGTAACTGTATCAAACGTGGAACAATGTTCTTTTTAATTAATTAAATTAAAAAATAATTTCTATTTTTAAAAGAATAGATACAGATTTTAATATGTTGGCAACAGTCGGCGTTAATATTAATTGGGATATTATTGTATTTAAGTAGATAATACTGTTTTAAATATAAGGAGGAGATCTTCTTCATATATATAAAAATCAATTGCTGTTCGTTAGTCTCGCTAAAACTTAAGATTTTGGTCTTGAAATATTCATGAAAGCTCAGGGAAGGTTTAAACGGTGACAAAATATATGGCGATCTAAAATTCGCCGCGTACGGAGTAGCGAGCATCGGCTAGTTATAAATAAATTCGTGTGATTATTATTCTTTTCCTTATCGCTTATTTTGTCTTTTGGTAGTTAAAATTTTTCCGTTTTTCTTAGATTCTTAATTAAAACAAATACTGAATACAAGCATCCATGATACGATTATCTGCACGGTTAAAATTTTATCCCACGTACAACACAGTTGTGGAATGAACTACCTGCCGAGATTTCCCCACTGGTCTAGCATAAAGTTCTTCAAAAAAGGTGTGAAAAGATTCATTCATGGTAGGCGACGAGCGAGTGATACCCCTGGTGTTACAGACGTCTATAGGCAATGGTAACCGCTTTCCATCAAGAGGGCTGTAGGCTTGTTTGCCAGCTTAATGGTATAAAAAAATCTGGCCTGCAACTAGCAACTGTACTATAAATCAGTAATTTGTTGCAGGATTTTGACAGAAACCAAAATATTGTCATAGTGTAAACTACCAAATATAATATTTTTGCATATTATTAAATATAACATAAGGTGGCTGTTTTTAAACTGCACTGTCAGTTTTATTTTTTTATTATAGCTACAAGTGTTGCCAGATTAAAGTAACTGAAATATTCTTATTTTAATATCATTATAACACATATTTCATACTAGGTTTAAAAGTAAGTTTAAATGAACAACTAAATGTTCACATTATAATTTAATTAAGTACATATTGTAACAAATTTGTACACCAGATATGGTAATGCACAGTGCACCTGTATGTTGAAGGTAAAAACTTTTATAACCTGTGTTATGCAAATAAATGAATCTAAATAAAAAAACACTAGGACATTAATTGTTTCATTTACCCTATTCACTTTAAAACAACAAGATTTTGTCTCACTACCGGCTGTCTTACCCTCCTGATACACTTTTATGTTTGCACTAGTTGTTTCCCTTGGTTTTATATGAATATTATTAATTAATTTAAATACCTAATAAATAGGGTAGCGAATGTTGGGTGTGGCAGAAGTAGCACGAAAGTAGAATAAATGCTGTAGAGATGCGCTCTTTAAGAAGTATGTGTGGTGTGACTTTGAAAGATAGATTAAGAAATGAAGTTATAAGAGAACGTTGCGGTCTGAAAGAGGATGTAGTGACTAAGGTGGAGATAAGGTGGGAAAGTATGCTTAGGTGGTTTGGTCATGTGGAGAGGATGGATGAGAGACGATTAACGAAAGGCATATACACGGCGGAGGTAAGTGGAAATGCTGGGAGAGGACGCTCGAGACAAATATACTCCGATGTCATCGCCGGAATACTCCAAAAGGGGCAAGTGCGTAGCAATTACAACCGTCGAGCGTGTATGACCAGATGTATGAGTGTGAATGAAGCCAAGGAAGTATGTTTGTATCGTAGCAGATGGCGCTCTATAGTCTCTGCCTACTCCCATGGGAAAAAGGCGTGATGTTATGATGATGATGATGACTACTATCATATTATTGCTATACTACGTACTATTAGAAATAGGGTCCTGTTTTCTCTTTTGGTACGGAACCCTAAGAACATTAATAATAATAAATAAATATTCATGGACATTTAACACAACGTCCTCTGGTCCCAAAGTAAGCTATATTTCTATGCTTGTGTTATGGGTACCAGAATACGGATATACTACATATACTACTTTTCTTTTGTAAATACATACTTATAATACATAGAAACACCCAGACGCAGAACAAACATTTACATAACATTTATAAACATCACATAAATAATTGTTCCGAGAGGGAATCGAACCCGTGACCTCATGAACGGCAGTCTGTTACATGAACCAATAGACCAAGAAGCCCGTCAATTAGATTATTTTCTTCATTAATTTTACAACCATCAACCTAAAGAAGTATATTTTAAATAACATCACAATCGTACAGTTTATTGAGTCGTAAAGTAAGATTATAATATGAAATGGGACATTAACAAGACATTAGTGAGGTTTGATTTCCAACCAAGGCTAATAATAGAATGATGATTATTGATTATTTTGACAGACGCTATAGCTGCTACGAAAAGTTAATATACTCATTAAAAAGTCCCGAAAAGCTAAGTTGTTTCGTTATATTATTTCTATGTCTTTATTTTCTCGATGACAGATCTAATTTATCCGCACAGATAGTCTATGGTTATATCACTCGGTCGGCTTTAAGCCACTTATATAATTAATATGTGCGTGAAAATGTACCTATGTGTGTCTACGATGCAGGCTAAATGTCATAAACGTCACTAATGTATGAAGTAAGACGGGCTTCGTGGTGGAGTGGTTTGGAGTGGTTTATGTAATGGACTGCCGATCACGAGGTCTCGGGTTCGATTCCCGGTCAGGACAATCATTTGTGTGATATCCATAAATGTCATACAAATGTTTGTACTGCGTCTGGGTGTTTCTATGTATTATAAGTATGTATCTATATTACAAAAGAATGTATTATATCCGTATTCTGGTACCCATAACACAAGCGTTGTGTGAAATGTCCATGAATATTTATTATTATCATAAGTACGATTTTGCCAGGCTAAAGTTACTTGTCCTCAATTTTAAACGTCAACCCACCATCTGTTAAGTAGTTGTGTATCCATTTATTTATCATTTGCTACATCCCTATCGGTTTCTTCAACACTGGTATGACTATGTAAGTGTGTGTGTCATATATCGATAGCATGATGCCTAAATATAAAAAAAAAAATCTATTACAGCTGTCATTGGAAGTGAGTTTGGATTATGGAAAATGATGCTCTTTAATATCTGCCTATCCTCAGAAAAAGGCGCGATGTTAAATTGAAACAAAAATAGAGAGACACGAATTTAGCTACTCGTATTAAAAACGTATGTTTTGACGATTCTTCCATAAAATCTTTCATCATAATATTCTCTTTTTAACACGCTTTTCGGTACGTATCTATCAATGTATTAATCTATGTAACGAAATCTTCGAAGGTGATTTTAACCCACTTGCAGTAGTTGGTTCTCTTTGTTGATCTGAAATTTTTCACATATATCAAGGACCGATGACAGTGCAATAATATAAAAAAAATAAGACAATGCAATAATATTCAGGAGTTTCAAGCGTGTTTTTTAGTTTTTGAACTAAGTAGATTATTACTTTTGATGTGAGCGAAAATATTAAGGGCCTACATCAATATTATCGTATATCATCGCCGACACGTACATATTAACACAGCCAGTAGGCACAGAAAATGAAGAATTAGGGATACTTTTCCTATTTACTCAAAATCTACTAAATATATTTTAATTCTGATCCACGTGTTTCTATATATAATAGTTACCTATGTTTTTAAAGTTATTTCATTAGTTAATACGCGATAATAGACCGACAAATGAAAAAAATATAAAATTAGAGAGGTTGTTTCGCTAAGATTTTCTATCGAAAAAACTTTTTTCAATCGCGTTTCTGAGTTTATGCGATCCTAGATCATATATTGAAAAAACATATACTTAAAAATTAGAGCTCTAGCCATTCAATCTAAAGAAACAATGAAAACTTCGTACGTAGAAAAATGCACGAAGCTATTTTGGTATCCTCTTAACAAAATTTCTTGTAGCCTGTGCTTGAAGCCGTCGTAGCATGATGTAGCGAAAGCTACGATCTAAATTAGGCCTACGGTGTAGCAAATGCTACGAATTTTAAAGGTTATCAGATTCATTTAGAAATTTAGAAACTAGTAAAGTATTTTTAAGTACGGATACCTAAAACATTACAATCTTACTTATTACATTCGCTGTCTTTCAAGTGTTAAGTCGTAAACGTCTGTACGTTTTGATTCCAGTTAAATTAAGTTTTAGACTGACCTCGTTCCTTAATTTGGCAAGCACTATTCTAATGATATTAAATACTTTAGAACTAAAATAGGATAAGTGAGTTATGGAACATTTATTGGTTGAAATTGTTACTTATAGCTGCTTCAATAAAAAATTATATAATTAAAATTTTTTAAAATAGTTCATCCAATATCATATGCCTTTGAAATTTGAGGGTTTTCCTCGATGTCTTAGGAGATAACCATTAGATCCTGACTTGGTGCTAATAGCACCAGAGGGGAACCACCAGCTTTCAATTAAAAAATCTTCGCTTCGCCCATTAAAAAGTTATGAGGTAACAAACAGAAAAAAATATATATAAAAAAAAAACATACAGACGAATTGAGAACCTCCTTTTTTCTAAATCGGATAAAAATCTGGTCTAGTACAAGTTGAATTTCCGTTATTATAATCGAACAACGATGTCTTCAAATAACAGGATAAGGGAAGAAAATGATGATGATTAGTATATATTTTTAACCGACTTTACATAGAGAAAGAGGTATTTGTATTATGTAAAAAATACTAGGTGGCTGGTCGAGATTGTTGCAAAACATTCTCGATAGATGGCGTTGTACGTCAAAATACGATGTAAACTCAATCGAGTGACGATTGTGGAGGTCTAATTGGTTACTGTTAGCACAACCGCAATAAGCTCAGTTGGCAGAGCTACGGAACGGTATTCCGAGGTCATGGGTTCAAGTCCCGCTTGCGGTGATCACTTTTTCCACCACAATTTGATTTATTAAGTAAAAGCATAGGAAGTCAATTGCAAAATTAATAAATTACTTTAGTAATAAATTACTAAATAAAGAGGTTTCACATTCCGACCGTATATATATGCTTAAATATACAACTAGCTCATTCCCGCGACTTTGTACTAGTGGAATTTAGAAAATTTACCCCGTTTTTGCATCATTTTTAACTGACGCTTCACTCCTATTGGTCGCAGCGTGATGTTATAGCCTATAGCCTTCCTCGATAAATGTACTATCCAACACTGAAAGAATTTTTCTAATCGGACCAGTGGTTCCTGAGATTAACACGTTCAAACAAAGAAACTACAATACAATACAAAGAATACGGATAGAATACATATACTACTTTTTTCAATTACATACTTATAATACACAGAAATACCTAGACGCAGTATAAACATTAATTGTATGACAATTATAAACATCACACAAATTATAGTCCCTTGCAGGAAACGAACCCGCGACCCCGTGAACGGCAGTCCGTTACATAGGTACATGAACCACTAGATCACGAAGACCGTCATTTTTATATTTTTTTATTTGAATATTTTAAAATCTATTATTAATTTTTAGTATAAGAAATGACTCGTGAAGGAGTAACACGCTAAGTGGAATTTAAAAGCTTTAGATTCCTGAACGAAGCTTTTAGATGACATAATGCAGTATAACTGCAGTTTTTAAATTAATAATTTGCTTAGGAAACTAAAAAAAACACGCTTGAAAATCCTAAAAGTTACATTTGTTTAGATAAAACTACTTTTTACGGATTTAGACGCGTGTGTTATGACGTACCAGTGCGGATTAAAAATTGCAAAACAAGTACACGCGTCTAAATCCGTAAAAAGTAGTTTTATTTATTATTTTGAATTATTTGACGGGCTTCGTGGTCTAGTAGTTCAGAGAACGAACTGCCGTTCACGAGGTCGCGGGTTCGATTCCCGCCTCGGACAATTATTTGTGTGATATTTATAATTGTCATACAAATGTTTGTCTTGCGTTTGGGTGTTTCTATGTATTATAAGTATGTATTTACAAAAGAAAAGTAGTTTATGTATTATATCCGTATTCTGGTAACATAACACAAGCACAATAAGCTTAGCTTGGGACCAGAGGACGTTGTGTAAAATGTCCATGAATATTTATTTAGTTTTCAGTCATTGGTCCTTAATGCCCACGTTACGCTACACACGCTATGATCTATTGAACGAAAAGTCGGCCGACAAAACTGTGCAGTTCAATTTGCGTCAAGTCTTTTTTGAGCAAATGTATGAGAAATCGCTGCAGATCGAATCATTCGTCGAAGGTGCGTTGTTTAGCGCGCCCCAAATTATCGTACGATAAAACTGTTCGACCTCTTGATCTTAGATTTTTCGTTCGTTTATAGAACATTTAATACATATGCAAAATTTGAGATCAATCTGATTTCTGTAAGAGGGTGATAATCACATTCTAAGATTCGGTTACGTAGATTGATGGATACGTACTGAACTAATCATTTCTGCTGTAGGATGACAAAAACGTAGAGAATTTTTATCCTTTTTACCGCGAGTAACACCGCTTGGCATAGTTACATACCTACTACATATTAATATAGTTTAGTAATATTTTCATTGCACCCTCTAACATGAAGCGCTTAATTCATCCCTCCGAAAACCAGTTAGGGGTAGCATCAACAATATCTTCACTCTAGGGTATAAAATGTTTAAAACGATATCAGATTAATAACACAAAATTGTAACCGCATCGTAAATGGTGCAGCTGGGCTGTAGAATTCTCTAGTGTGACTTGAATTGAATTTTTACTGAAAAAATTGTGTCTACGCACGTAAAGTATTATATTTCTTTTAATAAATAATAAATAAATATTCATGAACCTTTCACACAACGTCCTCTGGTCCCAAGCTAAGCTTATCTTGCTTGTGTTATGGGTACCAGAATACGGATAGAATACATATCCTCCTTTTCTTTTGTAAATACATACTTATAATACATAGAAAACACCCAGATGCAGTACAAACATTTGTATGACAATTAGAAATCACACAAATGTTTGTCCCGAGCGGGAATCGAACCCGCGACCTCTTGATCGGCAGTCCATTACATGAACCACTCAACCACGAGGCTCGCCTTTTTCATTTCTTTGTTTTTCGTAATATGTGTCATATATACTAATAATAAAAAGCTGAAGTTTTTGTATGAACGCGTTAATTAAGATTAGCGCGTTCAAAACTTTAGCTGTAGTACTTAAAATTCAGTGGAACTGCTGGTTCTAATTGAAAAATTATTTTAGTGTTGGATAGTCAAATTTATCGAGGAAGGCCATAAGCTATATGAATTCACGCAGCGACAAATAGCAGCTAAGCATTAATGAAAGTGCCGTATCAAAAAAGTATAATCCAGCTACTATTTAAGGATAGATAATAGTTCTGAAAGTTTCACAGTTTATGTATATCAGTTTATGCTACTGTCCGTGTGGTGACGGATTAAGAATACAAGTGTAACCACCCCTTTTCCTCCCAAGGGTGCTGTAAAAATCAGCTAAGGAATATTGTACAAATAACATCCTCTGTGAGAGACGGAAATCTCGAAACAAACCCTGTGCCAACACGCCTGGTCAGCGCGGCACAGTAGACCATAATCCCTCCCTAAGTGGAGGAGGCCCGTGCCCAACAGTGGGACATAGGATGGAGAGAGAGTTGATGCTACAACAACAAATACTCATCATTATTATTTTCCTGCCCTTATCCCGTCATTTTAGAACAGGAATGATAAACATAATTATGATAATAACAATACAACCTTTCGTGTGCCAATCCAACTCGTTTTTGATCGTTTTTCAATATCACTTAAAAAACCACTACACATTATTTATCAATAAAACGCAATAATAAAATATTTATTTCCACTTTTATTTCAAAAACAAAATTAATAGATTAAATATTAAAATGCAATAAATTTTACAAATTTAGTTGCCAATACTGTAGGTGCGCCCGAATGATGTCATAAAACGGGACTATAAAAACATCGGGTTCAACGCGACCTATCGATATTTCGACTTTGCTCTGTGTGGCACAAGTTATAAGTGAGAGCTGTTTAAATAATCTTATCTTTACTTATAATCAAACAATTAAATAACTAAACTAATTTATTCATTGTTGTTGTTATGATTGTATTGTTAAGCGGGTACAACAAGTTAATTAAAGCTGTTGTGTTATGTTAAATCGTTGATTTTACTCTTAAAACTTATACCAAACCACAGTATCTCGACTTTACGATATCCTTGTAACAGTAGGATTGGCAGGATCTAACACAGCCGGTATATACCAGCTCTTATTTGTGGTAACACCCTGTATAGTAGATCCTGGCTGTATATTATATGAAGCCTGATATCTAAGCTTGTTTGTGAACATCACGGTAATTGAATTTGAGGGTAAGCTTTGGTTAGAATTTTTTGTAACAGAAAATATGTTACGCCTCCCGATGAGATTTTTTTTTCACAACGCCATTGTTCCTAAGGTTATTGCTTCTGTTATCGTTACTAGAATGTCGATATTCTACTTAATGTTGCAAATAAATAATACCTGTCTTCTCCAGCCCATTAATGTCCCACTGGTGGGCACGGGCCTCATTCATTTTGGGAGGGATTTTGATCCACTGTGCCGCAATGACCAGGCGTGTTGGCACAGGGTTTAGTTTCGATTTTTACGTCTCTTACAGTAGAACTGCCTATAATTATAGTCTGTCCCTTAGCTGGCACTTACAGTATACCCTGAGAGAGAAATGAGGTGGTAACACATTTATTCTTTATCCGTCACCACACGTACCGCCACTGTGCCACGAGGCAAATATGTAACGTACGCACAAAGCTTAGAATTGGCACCAATATGTTTCTGTAACAACGTATCAAATTATAAAAAAATACTCAAATAATTAATCCTTACGTATCCTAAAATAAAACAAAATCTATGAAATCGTAATCTCTTCATTTTCAGAAGTCGGTAAGAACACCAGGACAGCAATCAACGCAAGCAAAACCGCAATGGTACTATATAATATTTTTATAGTACCACTAGCTTACATAACTGTCAGAAAAATGAAGGTTATGCAATAATTTTTGTAGATCTCTCTATTTTAAGAAACCCCCCAACCCCCGTAGTACCTGTGCTTGAACATATTTCGTAGTAACTGTGTACCTACCCCTGGCTGCGTCCGCAGAATGTAAATGGCGAACTGATAAATAAAGAAAGAGGTTAAACTGTGAGGCGGAGGTAAACATCGTAACTTGTTAGGGTTGTCACTTAAGGGAAAAATAATATTTTATAAGAATTTGACGGGCTTCGTGGTCTAGGGGTTCATGTAACGGACTGACATTCACGAGGTCGCAGGTTCGATTCCCGCACGGCACAATCATTTGTGTAATGTTTATAAATGTCACACAAATGTTTGTTCTGTATCTGGGTGTTTCTATGTATCATAAGTAGGTATATACAAAAGAAAATTATGTAGTATATCAGCATCTGTTACACAAGTATATAAGCTTAGCTTGGGACCGGAGGACGTTGTGTGAAATGTCCATGAATATTTATTTATTTATTTTCAAACCAAATCAACCTACTGCAGTCCGCTACTGGACATAGGCCTCTCCCAATTTGCACCATAAAACACGGCCTCCGCCTTTCCCATCCAGTCCCATCCTACAACCTTCTTCAGGTCATCGGTCCACCTAGTTAATAGCTAGGTATGTTACGACACAAATATATAGTGATAGTTTAGTTATCTTAACGAAGTGTAACATAAAACTCCTCACATTGTGGAATAGTATTACAATTAGAGTTTGCCCTTTGAAATAAAAAGATGCACAAGAATTGAACATTATAAAATGCAGTGAAAACTTTCTTTAAATATAAACTACTATCCTGCGACTCCATACGCGTGGAATTTCGAACATTTCCCCGTTTTTACAACATTTTTCCCTAATGCTTCGCCCCTTCGCCCTTCGCCCCACAGCGTGATGTTATATAACTTATAGCCTTTCTCGATAAATGGGCTATCAATTTCTCGATAATGAAAAAAGAATTTATCAATTCAAACCAGTAGTTCTTAAGATTAGCGCGTTAAAACAAAGAAACTCTTTAGTTTTATAATATCAGTGTAGACAAATATGAAGTTTACTTGTGTAAACGGAAAATTCTATTAAGTGTTACGATTTTTATTAATATTCAGGTTTTTCAAAAATATCTAATAAATATATAAATAAATAAATAAATACTCATGGACATTTCACACAACGTCCTCTGGTCCCAAGCTTTGCTTGTGTTATGGGTACCAGAATACGGATATAATACATAAGCTACTTTTCTTTTGTAAATACATACTTATAACACACAGTAAACACCCAGACGCAGTACAAACATTTGTAAAGTAAAAAGTAAAGTAAAATATTCTTTATTGCACACCATAATGATTTACAAAGCTTACATAACAGACATGTCATAGGTACAAAGGGCGGTCTTATCGCGAGCTGCGATCTCTCCCAGACAACCATAAGATGGATTTGACCGAGGCAGAATAGGCGACTTTTGGTGTACTAAAAATAAGCAAATATACTATAGTAGCAGAGATAATATACAAATACATACATAACATTTACATAAATATATACTTATATACATATTTTAACATATACATACATACACAATACATACATAAATACGTACATAGAATATTCATATGGAAGTATATCAGTTTATCGGTAGGGACAAGTAGTGTTCCTTAACTAGTTTTTTGAATGATGATATGGTTTGAGCGTTTCTTATTATATATATTTGTATGACAATTAAAAACATCACACAAATGATTGTCCTGACCGGGAATCAAATCCGAGACTTCGTGACCGGCAGTCCGTTATATGAAGCACTAGACCACTATAATACTTAATAAACTCAAATTACAGTGGAAAATATCTTCACTATGAGCGGGACTTGAACCCACGACCTCGGAATACTGTTCCACTTTATTTTAGTTTATTAAGTTAAAGCGTAGCAAGTCAATTGTAAAAATGTATATAATAATATATTTTCCGTTACGTGGCAACCCTGACAGCTAATATGTGAGTGACACATGGTCATAAATTACACACGTCACTTGATGTGTCCCGGGGCACCGAGATCAAATGTAACAAATTGAATATAAGTGGGCCCGTACAATATTTTTATTAATTTTTTTTTGTTGATATTGTATAGTTTGTAGTTTAAGTAGAATTGAGAGTTTAAATAAAACTACTTTTTACGGATTTAAACGTCGGGCCAAAAATTTACATCAAATATACGCGTCTAAATCCGTAAAAAGTAGTTTTATTTAAACAAATGAGTCGCGCACGTCTTAGAAAATATTAGAATTAAGGGTGTTGTCCGTGGGATGACAGATTAAGAATACAAATGTCACCACCCTTTTTCGTTTCCAGGGTGCTGTAAAAGCCAGCTAAGGAATATTGTGCACAGATAACATACGCCGTGAGAGACAGAAACCTGGAAAATAAACCTCATGCCAATACGCCTTGTCAGCGTGGCACAGTAGACCATAATCCCTTCCAAAGCAGAGGTGTCCAGCAGTGGGACGTGGATGGGCTGGAGAGAGAGTATGTAAGTACCTAATAAAATTAAACCTGCGATCTAAGTTCATAAACAGGCATCCATGTTAAAATTGTACTTGATTATAACTTACTAGCCCATGACTTATCCACTTAAAGTGCCTTATCTTTACTTATTAAAAAACACAGTCGTTATTTTTCTATGTATGTCCCTATGTGAGCTTATATATTCAAAAACTACGCAACAGATTTTGATGCGGATTTTTGAATAGATAGAGTAGTTCTAGAGAAAGGTTTTTTGATCATTTTACGCGTACGAAGTCGCAGGCAACAGCTAGTAAATGAAAAAATATTCATGGACATTTCACACAACGTCCTCTGGTCCCAAGCTAAGCTTATATGCTTGTGTTATCGGTACCAGAATACGGATAGAATACATCTACTACTTTTCTTTTTGTAAATACATACTTATAATACATAGAAACACCCAGAAGCAGGACAGACATTTACACAACAGCTACGAGTATAAATATCACACAAATGATTGTCCCGTGCGGGAATTGAACCTGAGATCTCTTGAACTGCAGTGAACCAATACACCACGAAACCCGGCATCGTCTCAACTGTCATAAAAGCGTGTAAATAAAATATCAAATAAGTTGAATTCCAAATGGTTTTCTTATTCCATTATAATACGGTACCCTAGTGAAGCTCGCGACGAAGTAAGGTAAACAGGTTTATGAAGGTATACCCGACGGGCCACGTTTATGTGCGGCCTGGCCCATCACTGGTGCCCTCACCCTATCTTAATGATCTTCGATACATCCGTAATTTTCTATTACTGCGGTATTTTACACGTGTTTTATTGTAAACTCCATGTTATTGAAGTATTACGAATGTTTTTATATGTTACTTGGTATTACCTGCGTCTTCGTACGTGTGGAACTTAGAAATCAAAACCTTAACAATCCTTGTGGTGTAAGAATACAAGTGTCACTACCCCATATCCTTCACAAAGTGCTGTTAAAACCACTTACGCATACAGATAACATCCTCCGCGATAGACGGAAATGTGGAAAATAAACCCTATGCCAACACGCCTGGTCAGTGCAGGACAGTAGACCATACAATACAATACAATATAATAAACTTTATTGCACACCAAATAAAAAACAATGATAGAAAAAGGTTTACAAAACAAATATTATGTACAAAGGGCGGTCTTATCGCTATCCGCGATCTCTTTCAGACAACCTATATGGAGATAGTAAGATAATGTTTTGTAGTAGGTGGTTTTGGTGAGAAGAAAAATAAATAAATGAATAAGAAATAATAAAACATACACAAACATACCATAATCCCTCCTAAAGGGCCTGTGCCCAGCAGTGGGACGATAATGGACATGAGACAGAGGCAGTCCTCACAAGTTACTTGCGTATGTCTGTCCACCCATCATGTCCGCTGTCTGTGTACCTTAGGAACGATAATGGCTAGATAGCTAAAATGTGTGAGTGAGTTTTAACTGTTAGCAATTATCGTTCCTGAGATACAGCTTAATGACAGACAGTCAGGTGGACGGACAGACGGATGGACAGCAAAATTTCAGAAATACTGTCCAGGGGGGCAGGTCTGGTATTACAATGTTGATATAATGATTAGTCACTGATTGCAAAATTGCGAATTTTATCAAGTTTCGTGTCATAATGACGCCATTATGGCACCATAATGGCCTCCGTCAGATTAAGAATACAAGTATCACCACCCCATCTCCTCCCGAGGGTGCTGTAAAAGTCAGCTAAGGGATATTGCACACAGATTACACCCTCTGTGAGAGACGGAATACTCGAAAATAAACCCTGTGCCAATACGCCTGGTCAGCGCAGCACAGTAGACCATAATCCCTCCCAAAGTGGAGAAGGCTCGTGCCCAACAGTGGGACGTAAATGGGCTGGAGAAGAAGGAGAAGAAGAAGACAAAAACGTATATTTACAAAGAGAAACATACGGTATAACTATTTAGTTAAATGTAGAGTGTTAATGGAATTAAAATTTTCTTAGAAAACCATAACTTTCTATGTCATCTGTCATTTAGAATTTGATAAAAAAATATTTAATGTCATAACGAATATGGGAATAAGTACAAACAGGTAAGTAATTACACATTAAATAACAAATACCACTTTTACTACGGTTTTTGTTAACACTCTAGCCGTGATCATAGCGGCTTAAGATGTAAAACGACGGCATAAATTATTTTTCGGACAAACATTCGGCTCGGGACAATCATTTATGTGATTTTTCTAATTGTCATACAAATGTTTGTACTGCGCCTGGGTGTTTCTATGTATTATAAGCATTGATTATAAGTATGTATTTACAAAAGAAAAGTAGTTTATTGTATTCTATCCGTAGTCTGGTACCCATAACACAAGCATATAGGCTTAGCTTGGGACCTGAGGACGTTGTGTGGAAATGCCCATGAATATTTATTTATGTATGTATTTATATTTATTTATGTATGCCTTAATATCCCTATTAGTGTGTTAGTGTAATACAAGTCACAAGTCACCACTCAATAGCCTCCTCAGGCAGGGTGCTTTAATAGTTAAGGAATATCGTACACAGAACCACTGTGAGAGACGCAAAGCTCGATAATTATTAACACGCTTATATTAGTTCGGTATGCATCTATCAATGTATTAATCTATGTAACGGAATCTTTGAAAGTGATTTTCACCCACTTGTAGTAGTCGGATTGATCTGAAATTTTGCACACTTAACAAAGACCGATGACAATGCAATAATTTGACGGGCCTCGTGGTGTAGTAGTTCATATAACAGACTGCCGATCACGAGGTCTCGGGTTCGATTCCCGGTCAGGACAATCATTTGTGTGATGTTTTTAATTATCATGCAAATGTTTGCACTGCGTCTGGGTGTTTACTATGTATAATAAGTATGTATTTACAAAAGAAAAGTAGTTTATGTATTATATCCTTATTCTGGTACCTACCCATAACACAAGCATAATAAGCTTATCTTGGGACCAGAGGACGCTGTGTGAAATGTCCACGAATATTTTTTAAAAAAAATTTTAAAAAAATATTTAGAATTTTCAAGCGTGTTTTTTAGTTTTTAAACTAAGTAGATTATTTATTATTATAAATTGAATGTTATTTTATTGCAGCCATGACAATAAATCAGATAAAGGAACACAATCACCACTATTGAAGATATTTAAAGAAATTATGACGAGAGAGAAGAAGTATGAACATTATCTTATTAAATACTAGCTGTTGCCCGCTTCCGAAGTATCGCTTACGAAGTATTGTAAATTCCACGCATACTTCGTACGCGTCGAATTTACAACCAAACCTTAACAAATTATACATTAAAGCCATCCTTTTCACTACTATTAAAACTATCACTATAAACTATCACTATCTATTAAAAAAACTGCATCAAAATCCGTTGCATAGTTTTATAGATAAGCTCATAGAGACATAAGTCAATTTTTTTTTATTTCAAGTTGGCATGTTTTACTAGCTCTTTTGAAACGTCAGAAACTAGGTGTCTGTTCCAAACGTGAATCCTATGGAGAAGAACAGACAAGAAACTCCATGGATTTTTTTTTCTCTTCAATTTTTATTTTTCTGCCCGCGACTCCGTACGCGTAGAATTTAGAAAATTTCCCCGTTTTTGCAACATTTTTCACTACTGCTTCGCTCCTATTAGTCACAGCGTGATGTTATATAGCCTATAGCCTTCCTCGAAAAATTTACTGTCCAACACTAAAAGAATTTATCAAATCGGACCAGTGGTTCTTGAGATTAGCGCGTTCAAACAAACAAACTCTTCAGCTTTATATATTAGTATGTATAGATAGTTGGAGGGGTGTGAGAATGATGCCAATTAATGTTATCTAGACAATAATTAACTACTAATTTAGAGACATACTCGTACATACAAAAATAACGACTTTGTTTTATCTTTATATATATAAATCTTCTGTACGTGTGTTTGTAATTGAACTCCTCCTAAACGGCTGGACCGATTTTGATGAAATTTGTTGTGTGTATTCAAGGGGGTTTGATTTGAGGATGGTTTAGATTCACAATTGGCTGGACCGATTTGGATGAAATTTTTTGCTGTTGATTTTTACACAGAATTGTATGGCAAAACAACGTTTGCCGGGACAGCTAGTAATAAGTAAAAATAAAAACTAGGTGTTGCTCGGTTAACTGTTGGGCACATGCCTTCTCCACTTTAGTAGAGTATTTGGTCTACCATATCACGCTGACCAAAAAAATGTTGGCATAGAGAGATTTCAACAAAGCTTTTATCATTAGATTGCTTCATATTCCAGTAAAATCCCTACTAATATGTATTATAAATGCGAAAGTAAGTCTGTCTGTCTGTTACGCTTTCCCGCTTAAACCTCTCAACCGATTTTGATGAAATTTGGCACAGACAATCTTTAGACCCTGAGAAAGGATATAGGCTAACTTTTATTGCGAAAAAAATCTAAATTCCACGTGGACGGAGTCGCGAGCAACAGCTAGTAGGCTATATATTCCGAAAAAAAAAATGCCTTTAAAATGTTTGTCACTCATGACAAAACGAGAAGGGCGTCAATGTAAAATAAAATAGAGATTTTCGTCTCTTCCAGAAGGTGTTATTTGATAATGTCCATTGGAAGGGCAGATCTTCGAAAGAAATGGAGTAGTGACGTACACTAGTATTCTTAATCCGTCTCCATAAAAAATTACATACCTACTTATTAATTGGCATTTCTATTTCAGTGATTCGGAGAAGAAGAATCTACTTCCTAATTATCAGGAACAAAACGAAGATAGAAAGAGAAAGCAATACAATTCTAGACATAAAACAGACCGTGTAAGTTTAAAGTGATAATACTTATCCTTATATCTGATCTGGTCGGTGCAACATTCCTATTTCTTCCCAAGAAGGTTATAAATAGGGAGTTACAACTCGGGAAGATAGATTTGTTCCAAGGCAGGGCCGCCCTGTTTATGGTTTAAAAGTAAAATAGTAAATAGTAGCCTTGCTTTCTCTTTTACTCCCGCTTAAAAAGAAAGAGTTAGAAAGGCTACTAAATCATTTATTTTTCTTAATGTGTTCAACTAAAAAAAGCAGCAGCCCGGATTCGTTGTACCGAGTGTTACGTCTAGATCTATATCCTAAGTCTATGTTTCTTCCATGTTCTTCTGTCAGACGTCATTTCTGTATTTACACAATTTAAGTTAGTTATTTCATAACCTCTTTTACACAATGGTATTGATTCTACGCGCACAACTAAACTTAATTAAAAAAATAATTAACGAATTTTCCGTCTCTCACAGTAGACGTTAAGATGGCACGATACCAAATTACGCTCCATACAAAAATATGGGTTTCGTACTCCCCATTTTTCTTTGCGAAAGTTAAACAGATTTTGATTGTTTTTACGCTATATTATAGATGAAGAGTATATCTATGCTTTATCATTTTATTTTTTTCAAAACATATTAACTAAAAGAATTATGACCATCCGAAAATCCGTTTCATTCGGTATTCTTTAGGTAAAGTTGCAGCGGCAATCACACATATTTGGTAAGGTTTTACCAAAAAAGAAAGTGATAGAAGCATAGATATACTCTTCATCTATAATACAGCGTAAAAACAATTAAAATTGGTTTAACTTTCGCAAAGAAAAAAGGGGACTACGAGACGTCTTTTTTTCAAAGAATTTGTAGGTAAAATCTGCTTCAGCTATGTTTGTCCCTTTCAGCGCGGTGCTCGGGGATAGGGATAGCAATACCTAAGGCAAATACCTACATGAGGAGTACAGTACCCTCTTAACAGCTTATATTGTTCCTTAGCTGGCTCTTACAGCACCCTGGGAAATAAATGGGGTGATGACGCTTGTATTCTTAATCCGTCACCACACGGACAAGTGTGAGTATTAATAAGTGTAAATATAAAGCCAAGGAATCAACGTTTAAATCATGACAGACGTTTATCGACCACGTACTGGTTGATAGAGTGTAGGGCGGCCCCCCAACAAGGTAGAGTAGCGTTATTGTTAAAACCGCAGGGACCCGCTCAATGTTAGTGGCACAAGCCGTTCTTTGTGACGTTCTATGAAAGAGAATTATATTCATCTACATGGTATGCATGAAGAAAATCCGATTGCTGGATAGATAGGCTTAAAAAGAAAGTTACGTCGTGTGTATTGAAGTTTTCTTATTAATATGTTGCCTTTCTGTTCTTCTAGAGATCAACTGGCTCTACTTCTTCAGAACAGAGGAGAAGAAGTCCATATAAAGGAAGTACAGCAGAGTCGAGGGTAGCAGGAAACGTCCAAGAAAGTCACTACTCGGTAATGTAATATAGTAATATAGTAAAGATAGAATCTAAAAGATGGACAGATTGTGTGAGAGAAAAATAATACAGTTAGGAGTGTTCTGAGAATGAATGAACAAATGTGAATGTAATGAAAGCATAGAAATATAGTTTACAAGTTGTGCCCCGCGGTGTTACCCGTGGTAAAAAGGATAAAGAATCAGACGCGCACGCCAGAATAGCCCGCAGATGGTAGATTCTTCCCTACTTACTTGACACTTATCGTCGCATTCTGAACAATTCACACTATATCTTTATGAATTGTAGCTTATATGTGTTATTCTGATGTATAAGCTACATTATTAGAAAGTTTCATTAAAATATATTCAGTATTACCGTACGCGTATGTTATTATCTTCCCATGACCATGATCTTCCTTGTGGTGATGGATTAAGAATACAAGTGTCACCACCCCATCCCCTCCTAAGTGTGCTGTAAAAGTCAGCTAAGGGATATTGCGCACAGATAACATTCTCTGTGAGAGACGGAAAACTCGAAAATAAACCCTGTGCCAATACGCGTCGTCAGCGCAGCAGAGTAGATCATAATCGATGAGGACGTTGGAGAATATCGGCGTTGTGATTTATTACCGATATCACAACTGTTGCCGAGTAACGGACCTTTTGTGCCTACATGGGTGGGACACATAAATCTACCACACTTCTGTTTGGAATAGTTTAAGTTCCTAACTTTTGTTTGTTTAGTTATAAATTATTATTATTTTTTATGTTTTTGTTTTTGTGTTCCGCCTTGCTTTCTTTCTTTCTTCTTTCTATCCCTCACAAAACGGAGGAGGCCTGTGCCCAACAGTGGGACATAAATGGGCTGGAGAGAAAGAGAGACCATGATGACTGTAAAATATCCGAAACGTTGGGCTATAATTTAAAACAAATACACGCGTCTAAATCTGTAAAAAGTAGTTTTATTTGATATTGATTATAGATTGAAAAAAATTATGTATCTCGCATAAGTTGTAAGAATTCGGAAAATGTGACGTACTTATAAAAGATTGTTTGTTGAAAAGTTATATTTTTACTTTAATCTTTTGATGATCTTAATTTTTTAGCAATTTCAGACCGAAAACAAAGACAGTTGGCTTAATTGGGTGAGTGTAAAATATTTTTAAACGTATCTGAATAACTTTTAATCTTAGACAAAATTGCGAAACTTTAATAACTTATTTTGTTTTATTGCTGCAAGCCAAAATAAAGGGGAGTTGCCAAAAATTTTGCAGCAGCAAAACTTTGATTTTCAATACTAAATGATATCCATAGCTTTCCACCCCCTTGACATCCCACCATTGGAAACGGGCTTTTTCCATTTGGTAGTGTATTTGATCAACTTACGCCACGACCAGGCTTGTTAGCATAGGGCTTAGTTTCGAGTTATTTTCTTCTCAAAGAAGATTTGTTTTTACTAAAAACATAATGCTGTTTTCAGAGAAACAAAAATCAAAAGCCGTCACCCATTGAGCCTGATGAGGAGACCTGTTCATGTGCTTCTTGCGCGTAAGTTAAACACGCTATTCTTAGTTACGTTTGTACCTATCTATCAATCTATGTTAATCTGTGTAACATAATCTTTGAAAGCGATTTTTACAATAGTCGGTTTGACGCGAAACCGCACGTTGTGGCGTTCTCTGGACAGGGACCAGTAAATAGATAAAAGCTGATGGCTGGATGGATGGGATTGGTTTGATCTGAAAGTTTCCAGACTTACTAAAGACTTAATGACAATAATTTATAAAATTATCAATGATTTTCAAGCACATTTTCTACTTTTTAAAATAAAGTTATTCTATATCGAAAGGCAGAAAAAAAAAATGGCAATAAGCTTTAATTTAAGACGATACCAAAATAGCTTCGTGCATTTTTCTATGTACGAAGTTTTCATTGTTTCTTTAGATTGAATGGCTAGAGCTGTAATTTTTAAGTATATGTTTTTTCAATATATGATCTAGGATCGCATCATCTCAGAAACACGATAGAAAAAAGTTTTGTCGATAGAAAATCTTGGCGAAACAACCTCTCAAATTTTTTATTTTTTTCATTTGTCGGTCTATTATCGCGTATTAACTAATGAAATAACTTTAAAAACATAAGTAACTATTATATATAGAAACACGTAAATCAGAATTAAAATATATTTAGTAGATTTTGAGTAAATAGGAAAAGTATCCCTAATTCTTCATTTTCTGTGCCTACTGGCTGTGTTAATATGTACGTGTCGGCGATGATATACGATAATATTGATGTAGGCCCTTAACAACGCAACACCATCGAGTATACGTCTTTTTAGAGTTCCTTAACAAGAAGTAAACATGCGTCAGTCCGTCTGTCACCAGACTGTATATCTGGAACGGTGATAGCTATAGAGTTGATGATGTATTGCAGCTATTTATTCTTTTACGATAGAATAAAACCTTGCTTCATAACATTATTTTTTACTTTTCCTTTCAGACTACGACGCCTAGTTAATTCAGAATACATATACATTATATGTCTTATATTAATATTTGTGGTATCCATAATCGCTGCTTCTATCCTTGTCTTCAATAATATACCTATTGTGTCAACACGGCCTACTCAGAAAAAAGGTTCATTTGATATCGAAGATAGGAGAGCAGAAAATGATAGACTTAAAAGAAGGATAGATGGAAATAGGGAGAAGAATGAATTAGGAGAGGGAGTTTTTGGGAAGTAAGTGTATGTCTCTCGCTCTAGCCCATTATATACTACAAATATATAAAATTAACTAAAATTTAGTTTATTATGTAAGCTCTTGCCCGCATCTTCGTATATTGATTTAGAAATCAAACCTTCTTCACAAAAGAAAGTCATCCTATTGAACCACTTCATCATTTAAAAATTACCGCATCAAAATCCGTTGCGTAGTTTTGAAGATATAAGCTGACATAGGGACATACATACAAAAGTAACGACTTTGTTTTATATTAAGTATATAAACATAACAAGTTGATTGCAAAAATTAATAAAATGATGTCTTTATTCTTATTTCTTTTCTTCTTATTTTTATTCTTTTTTTGTTATTTTCAGATTTCAATATGATGATATTTCAAAACACGATCCAATGAATATACCTGTATCTTCCGACATAGGTACATTTTTGTTTTTAATATATATTTTTTATTTTTAGTAATGTTATATTATATAATATTTTATTTTATTAAATTCGTTGTGTACTTTAAAAAAAATAACAAAAATACATAAACTATTTTTATTTTGTCACACAACAAACACCCAGACGCAATTTAAACATTTGTATGACATTTATAAATATCACACAAGTGAATCAGATATTGTCCCGTGAGGGAATCGGACCCACGACCTCGTGAACGGCAGTCCGTTACATAAACCATTAGACCATAAGCCTCATCAAAAATAAAATCGGTTAAAATAAAAATCTTTATATTAACTTTCTTTTTAAAACTAACAATCACATGTCCATAGACACGTTATTTTAATTTTTTTTACTTATTGATTAAATAATAAAATGTCTGTATTTTTCACAGATTTTGGCCCGAGTTTCCGAGAACTGGTAAGTTTTTAAGTTGCTATCCTATCATTGAGTGGAGAGATGGGCCTCGTGAGATTTGATAGGCATTTATTTCAATAGTCGTTGCTTGCTTCAAGAGTTAAGGTTAAATAAATACGACAGATTTACAACCTCTGTGAGTTCAGGGGGTGATTCTTAACAATTACTTTATTTGTACTCTCTCTTTCTCTTCGTCTAGCCTATTAACGTCATACGGCGGGACACGGGCAGCATTCATTTCGGGAGAATTTTTAACACTCTTATACAACGTGTTTCAGAAAGGTGTAGTCATATTTGACCATCGTTACACATGGCCGGTGACTAGGCACTAGGCATGGATGAAATTACAAATACTTGTTATATTATGACTTTTATGTGTTCATAAAAGTTTAATTAATTTATTAAATTAATCGATCTTCTTTAAATACAACACTACTATGAGGTCATCTTTTATCGTAAGGTTCAATCGCATTCAATAAACTGTAAACATCTCATAATTGATGCGTTTCTGGTAGTTATTTAATAGTAGGCAATAAACAAAAAAAAACTGTATTTTTCTATGTGTAACTGTAATATTTATAATATTTAAGGCCTATCTAATGCAACTTTATATTATGACTACACCTTTCTGCAACACGTTGTATAAGTTCAGTATGTATCTATCAATGTATTAATCTATGTAATGGAATCTTTGAAAGTGATTTTAACCCACTTGCAGTAGTTGCATTAATCTTGCATGATCTGATCTTGCTTGATGATCAAGGAGCGATGACAATGCAATAATTTAATAAAAAACACGATTTTCAAGCGTGTTTTTAGTTTTTGAACTTAGTAGATTATTGTTTAAGTATGATGCGCTGACCAGGTGTGTAGGCATAGAGTTTATTTGAAAGTTTTACGTCTCTCACAAATATTTTCTGTATTCAATATAAGGAATATTGAACACAGAAAATATTTGTGAGAGAAAGCTGGCTTTTACAGCACCCTGAAGAGCAAAAGGGGTGGTGCCACTTGTGTTCTTAATCCGTCACCACAAAGATATATGTCTGTTATGCCGCGCTGACTAATCATTTTGGCATAGCTTTACGTTCGAGTTTTCCGTCTCTCACAAAAGATCTGTGTACAAAATCCCTTAGCTGGCTTTTACAGCACCCTGGGGAGGAAATTGGCTACTTGTATTCCTAATCCGTTGCCAGACGAAGAAAATTTAAAGGTTTTCTTTTGTACGGAATCCTAAAAATACAAAAATATCTGAGTTTAGAGATGAAATCTGTCATCTTTGTTACATTCTCATCCCAGTTGTAGTATTACATCCCTTCCCCTATTGTTCAGTGATGTATTAGTTCGACGATGAAGCCTTTAAAATATTACCTAGGTACGATATCCGGGTAAGGCTGTGTTTACACATGACAAGAGAATATTTATTTTGAAACAAAAATTTTACTCCACCAGCTGTGTTGCTGTGTGGAACTAAAAATTTTTCCCCGTTAATGCAACATCTTTCACTGATGCTTCGCTCCTATTGGTCGCAGCGTAATGTTATATAGCCTATAGCCTTTTTTAATAAATGTACGATCCAACACTGAAAGAACTTTTCAATCGGATCTGTAGTTCCTGAGATTGGTGCGTTGCGTTGGTGAGATGATTTGTTTAAACAAACAAACTCTTCAGCTTTATAATATTACAAGTAGAGATTTAACCCAACATTCTCTAACACTTGCACGACTCATCTATTCAAATAATTTCCATAATTCAGAAACTTAAAAACACGCTTGAGAATCATGAATATATTTTTAAATAATTGCATTGTCTCGTTCCTTGATATGTGTGCATAATTTCAAATCAATCGGACTATTGCAAGTAGGTGGAAATCGCATTCAAAGATTCTGTTACATAGATTAATACATTGATAGATACATACCGAACTTATAATTAAAAGCATGTTAAAGAAACAACTTCGAACGGATTTAAACTCGTAGATTAAAATTTTAGCCCGCTCCGATTTAATTCATTTTAAGTTAATAACAATCTATTTGTGTTATTTGGGGTCCATATGACGAATATAATATTAATATATAACCGGGTTTTTCAATTTAAAACGTATGACTTTATTGTGAATACACCCTAACAACATAGTGTTGTCAGTCTGTCTGTCTGTATAAGTGTGACCGGACAGGTTCTGTCGCGGTAAGGGATACAAAAAGGGACTCTTTTGTGTACTTGTTATTTGAATAAAGCCTTTGAAACACGCTGCGATTGTGTCCTGTTTTGTTTTGTGTCCTGTTTTGTTTTTTTGTTGTTTTTTTAATCCTGTTTTTGCTAATAATTGTTGTTGTTGCGAAATGGGAGTATAGATTTATGTGTGGGTTTGATTCTTAGTTAAGATAATGGTACCAATTCTACGTGCACAACTAAACTGAACTAAAAAATGAAAATTGATAGTGTCAATAACAGCTTTCCGTAATGTAAACTGAACTTTCTGATTATAAAAACTGTTTATTATAGACTAATGATTGTAATTGACATAAAAATACACAACAAAATAGCCAAATAATCAAGATACAGCAATAGTTGTTTTCATTATATCTATACTAATGTTATAAAGCTAAAGCGTTTGTTTGTTTGAACCCGCTAATCTCAGAAACTACTGATTCGATTTGAAAATTTCTTAATGTTTTGGATAGTACATTTTTCGAAGAAGGCTATAGGTTATATCACATCACGCTGCGAGCTATAGCAGCGAAGGATTAGTGAAAAATGTTGTAAAAACAGGGAATTTTTATTATATTCCATGTGTACGCAGTCGTAGAATAAACCTATTGACGGGCTTCGTGGTGGAGTGGTTTATGTAATGGACTGCCGATCACGAGGTCTCGGGATCGATTCCCGGTCAGGACAATAATTTGTGTGATGATTTTAATTGTCATACAAATGTTTGTACTGCGTCTGGGTGTTTTCTATGTATTACAAATATCTATTTACAAAAGAAAAGTAGTTTATGTAGTATATCCGTATTCTGGTACCCATAACACAAGCATATAAGCTTAGCTTGGGACCAGAGGACGTTGTGTGAAATGTCCATGAATATTTATTTATTTATTTATTACAGAGACGCGCTGTCCGTCCATTTGTCACCAGGTTGTATCTTATCACCGTTTTTGAGATACAGCCAGGGGCCAAAGTCTGCTATTACAATGATTAGTCTCTCTTCTTCACTTCTCCAGCCCATTTACGTCCCACTGTTGGGCAAGGGCCTCCTCCACTTTGGGAGGGATTATGGTCTACTGTGCCGCGCTGACCAGCCGTGTTGGCACAGGGTTTATTTTCGAGTTTTCCGTCTCTCACAGAAGATGTTATCTGTGTGCAATATCCCCTAGCTGACTTCTACAGCACCCTTGGGAGGAGATGGGGTGGCGACACTTGTATTCTTAATCCGTCACAACACGGAAAATCCCTAAAGTGATTAGTCCCTGATTGGTTAATGGCGAATTTTATCAAGTTTGGTAGTCTCCGCTTAATTTTTTTGGCGCCATTATAGCGTCAGTGACTGATCATTGTGACGACATTGTAATGACAGAAAGACAAACACCGGTGGCTCAATAATAGGGTCCCAATTTTGCATTTTTCTACGAAACTCTAAAAAGGTCATAGAGTAATTTATTGATTTTGCAATTGACATGCTATGCTTTAGATTTTAAATTCTGAGTTATGACTATAATAAATAAATATTCATAGACATTACACACAACGTCCTCTGGCCCCAAGCTAAGCTTATATGCTTTTGTAATGCGTACCAGAATACGGATAGAATAAATTTACTACTTTTCTTTTGTGAATACATACTTATAATACATAGAAAACACCCAGACGCAGCATAAACATTTGTATGACTATAACTTATACACCCTACTTCCCTCCATAAAACACTTAAAACACCATAAAATATCATAAAACCATTAGATATTATAAAACAATACTGTCATGGGAGCGACAAATTCACATAAGAATCTATGCAGAATTTACACGGACATCCTGTAGATAAATAATACAAACTTACATTTGCAGTCGAATAAAAAAAATTACTTTAAAAGCAACCTTATAACATTTCATTTAAGGTTCTATAATAGCTCAATTGTGGTAGTTTTTAAATGATTTTTAACTTTATTGAAAAGATAATAGAGTTGTTTTTGTGTTTTGTTGTATGGTATGTACAGAATGATGCAAGACACCCTCTAAGAAATAATAAATATACAAACATTATGCTTTAAGTAAGGTAAGTATAATGGAGTCAATTGGTATACGTCTTTAGTTTATACATGGTGTTTAAAAATCATTTAGGTATTTAAATAAAACCATTTTTTACGGATTAAGAAGCGTATAATCCCGACGACCGACGTGTCGAGAAGTTTTCAGTCACCATGCTCACCGGTGGAGCTGCGCTGTACGGTATCCTCTGTGATCAGTTGTTACGGGGCTTACCCACATTTGATATTCAAATTGACAATTACCATAAAGATAGACTTGGTGACTGAAAAGTCTCCGGAACGTCGGGCTAAAATAAATATATGCCTCTAAATCTTGTCACTTGCACCCGCACTTTTATCTCTGCACTTTTACCGGTTGGCTGGTAGATAATGCCTCAGGCACTAAGCCCGCCTTTGTATTCTGTTTGTGCATAAAGTCTAAATAAATAGAATAAATCCGTGGAAAGTGGTTTTTTTTGAATAAATGAGTCACGCAAGCGTAAGCGTTACAAAAAATTATATAGGCATTTTTTTAATAAAATCGCGTAAATCTTTTGCAATCTATAGGTTAACTAGCTAATTTCTGCAGTTTCACTCGCGTTTATAGGTACTGCGTAAAAGGGTTTTAACGTGATAATATATTTTTAGATTATTAATTAATCTATAAGCATAAGTACAGCTGTAAAGTTTCATAAAAACAACGTAAATTAATGCAAGAACTTTTATTATTAGGTATTTTAATTTAAGTTTTAAAAAGAAACCTAACATAAACCTTTTCACCTTTAGATCTAATTATTTTTATATAACTCTCAAAAACATCGCTAACAAAGGTACTAAGCTAACAGGTGTTTCCAAAAAAAATGAAACTCATTCCCCACAACTTTAAAACATTTAATTAAATCACGTACTGCAACATCCTGTATAGTATAAAGGTCGCTACAAATCATTGTTGGCATCTTAAGACCAGTCCCATGTGAAAGAAGACTTAAATGATTTGTGGGTAGGCAACTCTTTTTTGTTTAGATTTATTTTCTTTTGGTGGGGTTTTAGTTGTGGATTTGTGTTCAGATTTATGTTTGTGGTTGAAAGTTTTAAAAACTATGACTACTATATACCTAATTTATTATGTAAAAACAAATTAATAAACTACTTTAGTAATAAAATTCGCGTCATTATTTCAGTCCAATCGTATTCTGTAAAGAATACTAGGTGGCTGGTCGAGACTAAGCAAACCAGTCTCGATAGATGGCGTGGTACGTCAAAATGCGATGTAAACTCAGTCGAGTAACATTATAGTGGAGAAATTGGTTACTGTTAACACAGTTGCCATAGCTCAGATGGCAGAGCAATGGAACGGTTTTCCGAGGCCGTAGGTTCAAGAACCGCTTGCGGTGATATTAGATAAATACTAATTATATGCCTTCAAATCAAACTAGTTTTGACGGATTTAGATGCGTGTATTGTTTTAAATTTTATCCCGACTTTTCGGAGAATTTGCAGTCACCATAGTCACGGATAAGACTGAGCTATAAAGTGTTTTCTACGATCAATTAACAGGGTTAACCTACATTTTGATATGAATTTTACATTAAATTAAAAGGTCCTGAGGTTTTGCCTTTTGGCACGGAATCCTAAAAAGAAAAACTGATAAAAAGCTGCTGCATTTCATAACTGCTATATTATACATAGTTAATACTACCTTTTTTGATATAAACAGTGGTTTGATTGTCGCGGCAACAAAATGAACTGGTTGTGTACAAAATGTTTGTGGTTATTTTTTCACTTTTTATTTTGTTCTTAATGTCTTAGTCTAGGAGCTTCCGAACTAGTTTTCATGGACATGATAAAAACCGCCTAAGCTCGGGTTGGAATATTTCACGAAGAGTCCTCAATCATTAGCATTACAGTAATATTCATCATCATATCACGCCATAATAATAATATTTTTATTGCATACCTTTAAGATATACGTAGTTTTTTTTTTGTTACAATCATTTTAAGTACTTTAGTCTTCAGCGTTTTTGCCATAGCGGCGTCTTCTGTAAAAAATTACAACTGTCTAGCTATTTTACGATACTATACCGTTTGTATTATTAGCACCGTTTACGATAGCGGAATTTCTGTAATAAAGTCCCGTTTCTTATTTAGATATGTATTTCTGAAAATAATTGATAACTTACTCTATTTAGTATCATTCAAATATAGGAGGTATAAATGGTCAGGTCAACTACGAAAGAAAAACTCTTACCCATAGTGTACTGATAGTGTCACCGCTATTGGCCATTTACAATAACCAGTCCACGATTCATTTATCATTAAAATATTTCTATCTCCCGTCAAATTTTCAATAGACAATACTGTCATCAGTACCATATTAATATAAATAATTTACTTAGTTCAAAAACTAAAAAAAAACGCCTGAAAATCCTGAATATTATTTTAAATTATTGTATTGTCATTGGGCCCTAATATGTGTGCAAAATTTCAGATTAATCCAATTATTGCAAGCGGGTGAAAATAACTTTCGAAGATTCCGTTACATAGATTAACACATTGATAGATACGTACCGAACTATTGTATTAGTGTGCGTGTTAAAAAGGACAAAAGTGTAGATTAGTCCGACTTTGACTGCAAGAATCGAGGATAAATTAAAATATTAAAAATGGCTGTTAGTGTGCGTGCGTAGCGATTAATAGAATTATTTTAGTGTTTGTGTGCATAACATCAACACCATTGAACTGACAAAGAAAACAGCGTCTCCTATTTAGTGTCTAAATATGACGTCTGTCTCCTAGACTATATTATATCGTCAACCCGTAGTGAACTTGAACATTTTGGATGTCTGGCCGACCCCTTTGTGTTGAGTCGTAATGATAGTCTGTATTTTGTAGTACCGTGTTTTTAAGCGATTCTTTAGTAAACATTTTAAGTGATTTTTAACTTATAGTAGGTAAACGAAAATATTTGTGAAGGCTAAAGTCAAAGTCAAAGTAAAAGTTTTTTATTTTAAGTAGGCAAGATATACATGCTCTTTTAATAAGTCAGAAGCAAGGCGTCTGGTCCAAAAGGGAAATCTTATGGAGAAGAACAGACAAGAAACTCCATGGATTTTTTTTTCATTGTTTCCTTTTTTTTGCAATTAAATTCATGTTTATAACGAAAAAGGGGTGTGAGGATGATGCAGGGTAGTGGTTAGCAGGCTAATTAAGGTAACCTGCGCGTAATATTAGTGACTTTTGTGGACGAGGTTGCAGTTTCGATTCCGGCACATGAGAATTTATATATGTAATGGAAACAGACGTTTGTACTGCTTCTTTGTATTCTTAACCGACTTAAATAAAAGGTGGAGGTCTTCAATTCGTCTTTGCTTCTTTTTTAATTTGTTTGTAACCTCATAACTTATAACTGGGCGAAGCGATTTTAATGATTCTTTTAAGAGGATACCAAAATAGCTTCGAGCATTTTTCTACGTACGAAGTTTTCATTGTTTCTTTAGATTGAATGGCTAGAGCTCTAATTTTTAAGTATATGTTTTTTCAATAGGTATATGATCTAGGATCGCATAAACTCAGAAACGCGATTGAAAAAAGTTTTCTCGATAGAAAATCTTAGCGAAACAACCTCTCTAATTTCTTATTTTTTTCATTTGTCGGTCTATTATCGCGTATTAACTAATGAAATAATTTTATACACATAAGTAACTATTATATATATAAACACGTAAATCAGAATTAAAATATATTTAGTAGATTTTGAGTAAACAAAAAAATATCCCTATATATATATATATGTCGACGATAATATTGATGTAGGCCCTTAAGCTATTGCTTCTATCGCGGGCCTTGAGCGTGGAGACCTAATCCAGAAATTCCGCAACGAAAATAGCGTACTGAAAAAACCTTACACTATCGGCGCTACTGCGCATGCGTAATCCACTCTGCCCCGCAATTTATTTCGTCTTGTTGATACCAAGGGTAAGCGCCTTCCTCAAATTAAACAGCGTATTAAAATAAGGATTTTAAATCGACAACATATATCTTCTGAGAAATCGAGGAAAACCCGCTCAAATGCACAAAAGGCAGGCTGAATTTTTTTTAAATATTACTCAATTTTTGTGTTTTTTAGATACCAGCTGAAACCGCAAACTGACGTCAGTTATGTAAAAAATATTTTTTTGGGTGTCCTTATTTGTACTGGCAAGAACAGAACAGAACAAAAATGGCCTTTTAATATTTAGACGCTTAAACGTGCAATTCTAAAGACCTTGTAATGAAACAATAAATCGAATGTACTCACTTTAAGCTTCACGACATTTTAATGACTAGGGGATAGGCAGTAATAGATGTTTCGTTCATAAATTATACTGTAATTACTTAAATACGGTTAAATTATGATTGTGTGTCAGTTTGTAATAGAGAATATAGAAATAATAGTGGTAGCTATGTGCTGGAAATTCAAGCAGAATGTATTAAATGAATTTTCTTCTCTTTCTCAGTCCATTAAAGGCCCACTGCTGGGAACAAACTTTTTCTACCTTGGGAGCGCAACTGGTTTCTTTTTAAGTTATTTGACTTTCATCTATACTAATAATATTATATAGAAGAGTTTGTTTGTTTGACGGGCTTCGTGGCGTAGTGGTTCATGTAATGGACTGCCGTTCACAAGGTCGCGGGTTCGATTCCCGCTTGGGACAATCATTTGTGTGATATCCATAAATGTCATACAAATGTTTGTACTACGTCTGGGCGATTCTATGTATTATAAGTATGTATTTACAAAAGAAAAGTAGTTTATGTATTATATCCGTATTCTGGTACCCATAACACAAACATAATAAGCTTAGCTTGGGACCAGAAGACGTTGTGTGAAATGTCCGTGAATATTTATTTATTTATTTTATATATTTGTTTGAACGCGCTAATCTCAGGAACCACTGGTCTGATTTGAAAAAATCTTTCAGTGTTGGATAGTAAATTTATCGAGGAATGCTATAGGCTATATAACATCACGCTGCGACCAATAGGAGCGAAGTATCAGTGAAAAATGATGCAAATAGGAGGTACATTTTCTAAATTCCACGCGTACGTAGTCGCGGTTAACAGCAAGTAGTATAATAAATATAAAAAAATTAGTCAAGTGCGAGTCGGACTCGCGCACGAAAGGTTCCGTACCATTATCTATGCAACATAAGGCAACGTTATTAGTATCGAGCAAGAAACGGTAAAAAAATCATGTTTGTTGTATGGGAGCCCCCCTTAAATATTTATTTTATTTTATTTTTAGTATTTGTTGTTATAGCGGCAATAGAAATAAATCATCTGTGAAAATTTCAACTATCTAGCTATCACCGTTCTTGAGATACAGCCTGGTGACAGACGGACGGATGGACGGACGGACGGACGGACAGCGAAGTCTCAGTAATAGGGTCCCGTTTTTACTCTTTGGGTACGGAACCCTAAAAATAAAATATATATTTATTGTATATCTCATGTTGTTTCCTTTTATTTTGTGATTTTGTTTTCCTTTTTTCTGTATTGTTTTTATTTCCGTTCATCACATGGCTTGTAAATTGTACCCGAAAATTGAATATGCTGTAATCCGAGATACAGGTTTTCAACCTAGTTCGGATTCAGATGTTTCCTGAATGTAACGAGCCTTATTTCTGTTGCTAATAATATTGTATACCTACACATGTCTGTCTGTATTAATTAATGAAAAGATGAAATAAATAAATAAAAATATTCATGAACATTTCACACAACGTCCTCTGGTTCCAAGCTAAGCTTACATTCTTGTGTTATGGGTACCAGAATACGGATAGAATACGTAAACTACTTTTCTTTTATAAATACATACATAAATACATAGAAACAATTAGACGCAGTACAAACGTTTGTATGACATTTATAAATATCACACAAAGAATGTACCGTGCAGGAATCGAACCCCAGACCTCGTGAACGGCAGTCCGTTACATAAACCACTAGACCACAAAGCGCGTCAATTAATATTTTCACTCATAGTAAGATACAGTTTCCGAAAGTCTCATAGGCTATATATTATGTTTAAATCTTCTCCAGCCCATTTACGTCCCACTGTTGAGCACCGGCCTCCTCCACTTTGGGAGGGATTATGGTCTACTGTGCCGCGCTGACCAGGCGTGTTGGCACAGGGTTTATTTTCAAGTTTTCCGTATCTCACAAAAGATGTTATCTGTGTGCAATATCTCTTAGCCGACTTGTACAGCACCCTTGGGAGGAGATGGGGTGGTGACACTTGTATTCTTAATACGTCACCACACGGAATGTTTATACATATGTAGTTACTTAAATTCCAGGCATACTAAATCGCGGGCAACAGCTAGTATACATATATAATAATACAACAAAGCAACACCAGTCCGTCTGTCTGTCTGTCCACGACAATAGCCTCCCCCAGGCGTCCGGAGATTAAAATTTTCTTGTTGTTAGTCTGATGAGAATATTTCTACACTAGAATAGGCGTGTATAGTCTAGACTTGACTGGCTACATTTTTGTCTATTTTTGTTTAGTATTTGATAATCTTGTGTATGTTCTTAGAGAAATTCTTGAATTTGAAGAAAACGTATTTTTTTGCAATTTTTATTACTATTCTCTGACATTAGCGAGACTCAAAACATGTTTCTGCTATATATTTACGATATAATTAGCTTTTTATATAACATTTATCGCGAAAATATGAACGATCCAATGAATTTTGCTATAAAATTATTTGCATGTTTGCCTGGTACTTCAAGACGTTCAAACTATTAAAATGATTATGATAAAACCTTATAACTAGGTATATAGCTTATAAAATTTACAAGTACACCAGAATAATACTTCACGCTTAAAGGATGTTAGTTAAGGAGTAGGGCAGTAATAATAAACGCGGGTTTCAAACCCAAGACCTTGTACAGGCAGCGTCTCTAGCTTTACTTACGAATATTATGCAATCGTACAAATCTCGCACTGTTTGAGTCCTCAATGAAAGCGGTTTATTATAATACGTACGCGTAGAATTTAGAACATTGTCCCCGTTTTCGCAACGTCACACGTAGTTTTGTAGCCTATAAGCCTTCCTCGATAATTGCACTATGTAACATTGAAAGAATTTTACAAATTAGACCTGTGGTTTCTGAGATTAGCGCGTTCAAACAAACAAACAAACTCTTCAGCTTTATGATATTAGCATAGATACACAATCTGCTTGATACAGCAGAACCAATACACCTCAGACTAACATCCAATATGGAGGAGACTTGTGCCCAATTATGAGTCTTTATGGACTGTAAAATACTTTAGTTTAATTGCTGCCCGCTATCACTGACACCCCACCTTTCGTCATTAGTAAGCAAGGCACCAAAACATTAACTTACTCAATATGTTACTCGCCTATTTTTGTCTCTTTCCAACTCTTAGTGTGAGAACGAGACAGCGATTGATTTAGGTGAACGAACGTCACATGTTTGTAATGACTGGTTAATATAGACGTTATGTTAAGGCGAAGACGTGATGTTGTTAACCATGTAAGAAAAAGGTGTGTTATGACTTTCCATACATCCGTCAGCTTTCTCCTTTCACTGCTGGACATGGCCTCCTTTATAGAACGCCACAACGCACAGTCCTACGCTATCTGTAATATTTGTATCCATCAGTTATGACTAGATGTGTGGAAAGATGAAAGCGTGTTTCAAGATTTAATTTTATAGGTCTCAAATGTGATTAAAATATTGCCCAGGTTTTTTCCGCCTAGTCCTAACTATGGTGTGTGTCACCTGCCATCCTGGCCATTACTCGCCAAAGTACCATATATGATATAGTTAATTTGGAAAATAAGAATACACGCTTCCATGGAAGGTAATTCTGAAGGAAAAAGAATGTGTGATACAGCTGACTTAAAGCCGTGTATGTAAGCGCTCTAAACTCATGAAATTGTAAGATGAGAGAGAAGAGATGGAACTGAACTCCTAAACTACTTAACCGATTTTTTAATTAAATTGGCACACCGTGAGCAGTCTGGTCCAACTTGAGAGATAGGATAGCTTACATTTCAATTTATGGTCGCAATATAATTTTATTGCAAATTATTTGTTTGTATGGCAAAACAACGTGTGCCAGATCAGCTATAATATAATATAATATAATATATAATAGTACATATATTTAAACACTGTCCAATCGACATGTTCATATTGTCCATGCAGGTTGTCTGGAAGAGATCGCTGACAGCGATAAGACCGCCAATTGTACATTAATTGTTTGTATATAAATTGTAAAATTCTGTATCTTTGGTGTGCAATAAAGTAGATTGTATTGTATTGTACAGAACCCTTCAAACACGAAACATCTTATGCTTAACCAGTTTCATTTATGTCGATTAAGAGAGTGCTTGCCCTTAACAAAGTCGACATTCTTACTAATTAATTTAATCATGTTTTAAGTTTTAAGTTTCCAAGTTTTGGGTGCTGACCCAAACGTGGAAACTCGTATATTGTATCCGCCATATGCAATATTAACGGCTATAATATTTATATTTTATTGATTGTTTACTTTTGTTTCGATATGAGCGCGTTCGGAATGTATACAAGATTATTTTTCAATAATGTGCCTGAAATTTCAGTACCACTTAAAAAAATTTTTTTTATATTTAGGTGCTTTAATCGACGCAGGCCTCGTTGGCTCATGTAACGGACTGCCATTCACGAGGTCACGGGTTTGGGTTCGGTTCAGCTCCCGCACGGAACAATCACTTGTGTGATGTTTATAAACGTCATATGAATTTAATATTTGTACTGCGTCTGGGTGTTTACTATGTATCATAAGTATGTATTTACAATAGAAAAGTAGTTCATGTAGTTTAGGCAACTTTGTTTCATAATAAGTAAAAGATTATTTATTAGTAAGAGAATTTTTAAACACAGAAATTAAAAATTAATTATTAATATAATACTCACGATTACTTTTCTCAAGTAATTACAGGTTTCTCATTAACCCTACGTAGTAATTCAGTGTCACTGTGACCACCTGGGCACTTTTTACCCCCGACATATTTATTGTGAGCTGTTATTTGAGGGTTAATAACTGTAAGCACCCCTTTTAGAGTGCTAATGGTTAACGAACGTTTTAGGGTTAATAGAGTTGGGTTTGAATTGGCTATTCTAGGTATATTTCTGCCGTTAAGGTGTAATTATTTATGTAAAAGAAAATGTACTACTATTTAAAACATTCTTACCGCGACTAACTTTGCCTAAAACGTGGATTTATAACTCGTAAGTCGAAAAATGGTGAATTTACAAATTATTCTTCTCTTAAGAAAAGTTGTCTATGTATCTCCTACATAGACAACTTTTCCAGATTCGCGATTCAGAAAGAAAACGAAGATAATTTTCAGCAAACTTTTATTTTACTTTATAATTATTACTTTATAACTAACACTAGCAGTGCCCGCGACTTCGTACGCGTGGAATTTAGAAACGAAAAATTAAATGAACTAACAATAACGCCATTTTACAGCTAATTAATAAATCGTCCGTTTGGTTTTCTTTTCTTGCACAATTCTAAAGAAGTAGCACACTTGGCCCAAATGTCATTTTAGTAAATGATATCTCAGAGTTTTACCTTTTTAGGGCTTCGTACAAACCCTTATAGTCGCACTACGGTGTCCGTCTGTCTGTCTGTCTACCCGCCCGTTAAAAATTTTTTTACTCGGCAACGGCTGACGGTATCAATTTAAAACTTATACCAAATGTAGATCTATGCGGTCCCTTGCTGCAAAAGATACAATCAATAATTTAGATCTACGCATTCAGAAGATATAACCGAATTACAGCCATTTTAGAGTATTTTCAACTTTCGTTATGGAATCAAAATTTACAGGTTACTTCCCACTATCCCAGAGACTTGAAATTTGGCATGACCAAGCCTACACAGTGCTGATAAAAATCCAAAAAGCTTGTAATCTATTACCACATCACATGAAAGATTTGCTATAAACTAATACGAACTTATGAAGTAGCTGAAATGTAGGCGATTCCCTTTATTGCAGCTACAAAGTTAAGTCGGTGAGTTGCTATATGCTATGGCGAATAACACTTGATTGAAATTATTGTGAAAATAAGGATTACCATAAACAGGACTTAAACCCACGACCTGGGAAAAACGTTGTGTTGTTCTCTCAATTAATTATGTAAGTTCATCGCAAAATTAATAAAGAAAAATACTTGATTATATTATAGCGTATATAAATAAGATTTTTTTTGAATTTTTGGCTGACGCCAACGCATATGCCGACGCCGACTCCTATAAAAACCAACTAAGCACCGATACGTCACGATTTGAGCAGCGTAACGACCATACGCTGACGCCGACGCCTATAAAAACCAACTCAGCACCGATACGTCGGGATTTGAACAGCGTAACGACCACACGCCGACGCCACCGACACCAACGCCGAAGCCGATGCCGACGCCTATAAAAACCAACTCAGCACCGATACGTCGGGATTTGAGCACCGTAATGACCATACGCCGACGCCGAAGTCAACGCCGAAGCCGACGCCGACGCCTATAAAAACCAACTCAACACCGATACGTCGGGATTTGAGCAGCTTAACGACCATACGCCGACGCCGATGCCAATGCCGACGCCTATAAACACCCACTCAGCACCGATACGTGCGTCGGGATTTGAGCAGCGTAACGAACATACGCCGACGCCGACGCCTATAAAAACCAACTCAGCACCGATACGTCGGGATTTGAGCAGCGTAACGACTATACGCCGACGCCGACGCCGATGCCGACGCCGACGCTTATGAAAACCAACTCAGCACCAATACGTCGGGATTTGAGTCCGGGATTACGGCGTAACGACCTGTAAGCTATATTATTGGAAAGTTTCATGAAAATCCATCTAGCAGTCTTTACGTGAAAGAACCACAAACATCCTTACATTCATACATTCAATACATCAAAACATTGGAGTACGGATAGAAGACCGAGGAAACGTTCTCGTTTCTCAGCCAACGTTTAGCCAGTTAAAGCCAGCCAGTTTAAGTATTTTATTTTGCCGCGCGTAATTCTTTTTTCGTCATATCTCCTAAGATATTCATTTAATTTGCATGCTGTAAAAAGCAGTTATAATTTATATTAAATGCGTAAGCTAACTAAAGTATCTGAATTGATAAAAAATATTACTATATACACATAAATAGCGTTGGAAAACACCCTATTGAATTTGATAAATTTTTTGGCGTTATTATGGGTACAGCAGGTTTTCCTTAAAAGATAGACATATGCTCTCGCGGATTTTTTTGATGGTAATGCACACTTCTTCCATACATTACTTTGTTGTACCTCACATAGATAAGGCAGCGTTTTCATTTAAAGGTCGCGCGCTTCCGAATTCCGCAGCAAATTTAATCATATCTCATCCAATATACAGCAAATCCCAATAAATTATGCAAAAAAAGCCATCCTCTTGAACCATTCTACCTATTAAAAAAACCGCATCAAGATCCGTTCCGTATTTTAGAAGATATAAGCTCACATAGGGACATACATACAAAAATTACGACTTTGTTTTATAAGAAGTAAAGAAAGTAAAGATAAAGATAACGCTGGGAATGCGTGACGTGTGTATGTGCAATGGAGTGCAGTTAACGACTAAATGTAATGTCGTACTAACATTACAAAACAAAGAGTGTCCCTTGCTACAAACAGCACGCCCCGCGCCTTCAGCGAGTTAATTTTAAAGCCATTCTTATAACTATACTTACAAACTAATAACAACATTGTGATTGCGTCGCCAGCAAAGTATGTCCGTATTCTGGTACTCATAATACTGCTTGTGTATAAGCTAAGCTTGGGTTAAGAGGACGTTGTTAAAAAAAACTATGTCTAATGAGAGTCCATTGGCAGAATTTCACGTCAGTGAAACTCTGGGGTAAAAGTTGGAACTTTAGATAATGTCTTTTGTCCACAGGCTGGTATTGATGACGAAGACACTAAAACTATAGATGACATGGAACTGGCCAACTTTTTAGAACCGGAAAAGTTAGAAGTACAGACAAATGATAAATTGAGAGGTAATATTCTTTGCTGGATTTGAAAAAGTTTATAGATTGCAAACTCTTATGAGAAACTAAACCAGATCACACAACAGCATTGAGTGACTTTCGAGAAGGTGGACTAAGGAGTATTCTAGTCACTAGATGTAAATTCAACGTGCTAAGCCGTTCTATGCAGTAGGCATATGTCGAGCATTGGATGTAGAAATTGTGATGGTTGGATGGGTGACGAAAATAACATCTTCTCCGTTAGTTCTTATAACTAGAGATAGGTAGGTTTATTTATATTTAAATTTCAGGCTAGGTATATTTAAATTTCAAGCTATTTGGTGTCCTATTAATTTTGCTCATTAGCCTTTCTCCGTCCACGTCTTAATACAGTCCTTCCACCTAGAATCCCACAACGCGTATTCGTCTTAATTATGTAGTTTATTTTCTAGAATTCTACAAAAAACTAGTTCAAACTGATGCGAAAATAAAGAAGTTAAGAAAGATTAGTAACGTTGATAGTTACTTAAATGATAATAATTATGAAATCAAAACACCAGATAGATTTAGACGATCATTAAAGTTATATAACTATCCTAGAAAATATCACATTCGACGCCGTAGAGGATTATATAATAAAAACAATAAAAGAGACAGAAAAAAAATAAACCTCAAAAGATCGAGAAGGTTTGGTAACTCTACGGCAAGTAAACCAACTGGTTTTGTTCTAGAAAAGAAAAAACTAATATTTCAGTACGAACCAGCAGTAAAAAAGAAAGTACCTAAATGCTCTCATAACCCAAAAGAAAGTAATCAGCATGAACATGAACTAAAGCACCCATTTTATCAAAATACTCAAAGGCTAGATGAGATGTTAGATAAATTTTTTAGTAAAAGCTTACCTGAAATTATGACTGATCCATTTGGATTAGATGTATTATTTGAAGAACGTAAAAATAAATGTAAACATCCTAATATTAATGAAAAACTAAAAGGTAAAGTAAAGAATGACGATTTAAAAACTAGCGAATTTCTTAAATCGGAAGTCAAAGATGATAAATCAATAAACGATGACAAAAAACAAAGTTCCGGTTTTAATAATCTTGTAGAAACTTTAGATGAGAAAGCTATTACAATATACACTCGGTCTTATGCAGATAATTTTGTGACTACTGAACCTATTACAAATTATGAACAGAAATTGTATAACGATGAAGCTAAATTGATGGCTAAGGAGAAAAATACTGTTATGACAGCTGATACTACAGAATTTCAGGTTTTACTAAGTGTATCGACTATTATGTAAGTATTTAAAGATTTTAATATAAGAACAAGCTTCAATTTTACGATAAAATAAAATGCACGTACAATCAAAACAGAAAGTCAATCATAAGGAGGGTACCATAGCTCTTACTAATTTTGAGTTCATGACCACACAGATTACATTAATCAAAATAACATTAACATAAATACACTTGCAGGAATAGTAAATTTGGCAAGCCAAACAATCATGTACCAACAGTTCCACTGATAGACAGAGTTCCGCAAATAAGACGTTTGATGCAAGCTGATGAAGAAGAAGAAAACTTAGGATATGATGATTTTAAAGAAGTGCTGACTGATAATATAGAAAATCAAGATGATGTTGATAGAAGAGCAGATAGAAAGAAAAGGGATCAAGAAAAAGCTAATAAGGTAGACATTAATACCTTTAAATAAAATGATGAAAACTTGATTGAAAACTTTTAACAGTTCTTAGTTTCGAAATATTATGTTACCGGCTAACACTCACTGTTAAGTAACTCACGAAAATTTTAATACGAAAATAGTTCTCCGTTTCCCCAAATGTAAACAGGAAAATTGTCATTACATGATTTAAGTACATACCAATGGCCAAAAGCCAAGTTTTTAGCCAATACAGTAAAATACTTAATAATAATAATAAGACTGAATGTGAGTGGCGACACTGCGGTCCCGAGTGCCCCTGAGAGTCGGTCGTGGCCTCGCCTTCGGCTTGCCTTTGTTGGCTGGCCGAACTGGAAACCGAGAGTGCCTGGACTCTCGCCTCTGTCTTGCTTTCACCGGCCGGACAGAGTGGGGTCGCCAGAGCTATATGCTCGGGGGTGGAAGTGTCTATTTCATGGGCGTAATTACTGGGAAACCCGCTCCGGGTCTCGGCCCGCGATGGTGAAACCGGTGCCGCACCGCTCTACACCCCAAGCCGCTCACACCGGTGTTGTGCCCTGCTGCCTTGTCTGGCGGCTGTGCGGGGGGCCCATCTAGTGAGTCAGCGAGTCACCGTCTGCCACGGTTCAAGAAGTATCAGTATTGAAGGCAGGCGACTGTTATTATTTGCAATAGTTTTATATACAACCAGTCCATCAAACACCTAACACAATAACCCAGTTCGTTTCTCTACATTGATTTACAATAGATCTACAGCTACCATTGGCATTCCATGACTCCACTTCTATAGTGCAGGTGTGGAGTGTCGGTGGTAGGTGTCCCACCACATTTATTTATTCATTAAAATTCTCAAAGGGCCTCTGCATGTTGGACCCATGTCCCCATGTAAGCCTTAAAACTACGCCACGAAGCCCGTCAAATTGCTATCTTACTTTGAATAGGAACCAGCATCTAGCTTACAAGATGAAGCTTTTCAACTAGGAGTTCAAATAGAAACAGTACCAAAGGTCGTAAAGTTTAATCCACCTGGTTTACACAACCCTAACTGGAAAGGACCTATGCCACTTTATCCAGATGAACTAAATTCTATGGTTCAACATGCAGCCATGAGTGCTAATAAGGTAAAAATTATTAAATGACTTTAAGTATTCGTAACAAACTAATTTAAATAATAGTCTACTGTTCTTCCACCACATATACTTTTTATATAACACAAGTGGTTTTTTATTCTTAGTCTATTCTTGAGAGCATATTTTGGACCTTCTGTTTAATCTGTTTTTATTTTGAGCTGATGCATGACAAGATAGTTTAAAAATAAGTCTTTTTAATCTGGTATAAATAGTTTTTAATTGACACGGAACCGTGGGAGAATTTGGGTGAATAAATTTCAACGAACAATGGGCGGTTTCGTCCCAAGTGTTGTAACATTTTTCTACCTACATCATTTGAAAGATCTTAACAAGTGTTATGTTTTTTTGTATGGGCATAACTCCGTATCTCGTGCAGGGAAACTGTTATAGTGGTATTATTAATTTCATAAAAATGTTAAATATATCTTAATTAATTAGTCTTTTAATAACTATAGGACTAAAGTGATTTAAAAAACCAAGTGGAAAAAAACTCACCATCGACCAGGTAGTGCCTACTCTGACCCAACACCCCCTCTACCACCCCGAACGCCACGCGCTGCCATTGTTTTTCATTGTAAGCGCAGGAGCAGCGGCAGCGAACGATATTTTATGAGACAGCAATATTTTATGACCTACATTTACATCCAGAAAAGTAGTAATTTTTTATTACAGAAGCAATCATATAGTCTGCACAAATTCAGAAACCTGCTAAAACCTTTTCTGATAATATGCACAGATGGCTACATAGTAGATGTGACTGGCCCTCATGCTGCTACAGCTTCAGATGCGACGATAATGAATGCCTATATTGAAAATGAAATGAATCCAATTCATTATGTCCTTCAAAATAATGATACATTTGTATTAGGCAGAGGTTTCAGAGACGCCATATCAACCTTAGAGACTTTGGGATATGAAGCCCACATGCCTCCAACAAAACTTAGAAGTGAAAGCCAACTGAGTACAGTAGAAGCTAATTCAAGATTAGTTACAATCGTGAGATGGGTTGTAGAGGTAGTGAATGGGTGGATTAAGCGCGATTTTAAAATATTCAGACAAGAATATTTTAGACGGGCAATGACGCATAATTTATTCATTGATATACGCATTGCTGCATTTATTTTAAATACTTTTAGACAGCCTTTAAAAGACCATCCTCGAGCTCACGAAATTATAGAAGTGCTAAAAAGGAGAATTCATATGGCTAACAGTCTAAGTGACTATGTTATCGAAAATAATATAAATCGACAGCGAGCTTCTTTTTGTACTATCACCGCAGATGACAATCAATTAATGCAATTTCCAATATTAGCAGAAGAAGACCTTTTATTAATTTCATTAGGAACTTATCAAATAAAACTTGCACGGTCTTATTTGAGTAAACACATAAGAAACGGCATATACACAATAGAAATATGCATAGGAGCTATTCCAAACCTTGTGCGATACAATATAAACATTTTAGATGGTATTCTTTTGAGGCGGCGGATAAAATCGCGACACGTATCTGGTAGAATTTATTATTCGTACATTTTATTAACAATAGAGCAGAAACACCGAGAGAATCAATTGCTCATTATTATTGCTTTTGTTTGACTGGAAAGAGAACAGTAGGTACTTGCGCTCACATAATGAGTATCATTTGGTACCTAGGCTGAGCAAGACACTAGCCAAGCATATTGTTACCGGCGACTTTTTTGGACGACGTTGATGTAGATAATGTCCATTATTAAAGGATAGGTACTGTATACTAACATAAATAAATATAAATACTGTGATACGATACAGAAACTGATTGTTGTATCACAAGTACCAGTGTATAAAGTGCATTGTTTAAGTTATATAAGAGAATTATTCAGCCATAATTGTACCATTTTCAACTGTGTGTTTATTAATAACTGTCTATAATAACGATTACTAACTGTGATTACTGTACAATTATTATGAACGTAATAAGTACCTATGTGAGTATGTAACACACAATGTAAAAAATTCTGTAAAGCATTATTTAATACAAAACTGTTTTTTTCATTTACACCCCAGAACTTTTGACCTGCACACAATTATAATAAATAAATAATAAATAAATATTCATGGACATTTCACTTATATATGCTTGTGTTATGGGTACCAGAATACGGATATAATACATAGTAATTATAATAAAAACTTGAATTATTTATAAAACACTTAAGTGAACATGTTTAAACTAGTCGTAACATGTTACAAGGGTTGGGACGCAACCCATACAATAATGCCCATTTTTCTTTACTTGTGTACATCAAGTTACTTCCTTCAAGATAATATTATTATTATAATAGTATTTTATATATACTTACAGCTTGAGAAACTACCTCCAGTAACTGATTTAGTTTATAATGTAAAAAATGAAATCCGAGAAAAGAAAAGAGCCTCAGATGTTGATTATATAGAGGACTATTTAGACCATAGATATGATAAACTAGCAGAAATGGCACAGGCGTATAGTGATTATGGTGTGCTAGAAGGAAAAAAGGATACTCAGAGGAATGACAAAAATCAAGCTACAGAAAATATTACGCCTGGCATCAGGGATAAATTATCTGCAAGTGAAAATTTTCTTGGCAGAGGTCTCATAAGACGTATAAAGAAAGCTGAGACTACTCCTGTTAATTTTTCGGAGAAAGGAAACCTTGTCAATATTTTGAATGGTAGATCGTAACTTTTTTCGAAACTATTAGTAGCTAAATAACTTATAATAGACTTGAATACGTTATTATACAGATGATTGTATAAATACAGGTAATAGAATTAGACTTAGTTCGAAATTATGGTATTTTGTTTGAGGGAGGTCTATTCCTGACAGTGAATAAAAAATACAGGGAGACGGAAATACCATCACTGATAAAAGAATTGTGATATCAACCTCTTTAATATATATTCTATAATTCCCAGAACAGAACGCAGCCATCTCTAGAATTCCTCACGATACAGACCAATCTTCAGAAGGCTTCAGAATAGAAATCAAACCATCACTTGAAACAAGAGACGATGAGTCTAACTTTACACAAATGTTACAACCTCATTTTAAAGTTAATCCCGATGAGGAAGTCTCTAATGCCTTAAATCAAGAAGATACAACAGATATAGTTTTCAACCCGAAGACTTATACCGATATTATTGAACAGTTCAAAACAATGCAACCATCTAAAGATATTGAGGATAATATTATGTCTAAAGGCTTATTATTCACAGTACGTAAAGGAAGAGCGTTACTTTCAAAAGAAAGTGATAAATACGAGAATTATGTTGATATCGACTACAAAATTATAAATGACAATGTAATTACTAGTAGCACTCCAAAAAAAAATAATTTTGAAATTAGAAATCAGGATATCATGATTTATGATGTTTTGTAAGTTTCTTATTGAAACAATCAATATTTTATTACATTTAATGCTGGTCCAGCAACTAACACATATTTACATTCCAGACCAGAATTTGCTGACTACTTAAACAAATCTAAATTTGATAATGTCAATTCGACAACTGTTGGCAAAACTCGTGAAGTAGGAAACGTTGGATATAAAACTAGAGAGTTGATGACAATAAATGATGATAATACAACGGATGATGAAGGAAAAAGTGTCAAGGAATATATTGATGTTACTGGAGTGAAGAGTATGAACATATCTGGTGATGGTAGGTGATGATGGAATGTAGGTATGCTATGTTAGTTAAACAGTATAACATAGGTGCAATCGTCAAAAGTAATCGAGATCACAGCGATAAGTAGAAACTAGCCTTTTATTTTCTACCTTTATCCACCTTCACTTTGATTTTTTTAACTTTGTTCAAAAGTGACCCAATTTTTTTATAGGGAGATAATATAAATATGGAGTTATAGTTAAAGTTTTAGGGCTTTAATGGTTGAAAATTTAAAAATATTTTTAGTGAATAATGGAATCAGGAAGCAAGTTTTAAGCATATGCAGTTTCATCCTTTCCTTGATACCTTAGCCTTTTACCTTAGCTTAAATGACTGAAACTATCTTTTAGAATCAAACAGAACAGCCACAAGTACAATAGCCACAAACTTATTAATAAAAAATAAATCTACTGTACCTTTAAAAGCTGGTCACACTACATCGAAAATAAAAAAGAAAAGATTTGGTAGAAAAGTGAAAAGAAATGCTGATGGTAGCAATCTTATATTCTGGAACGATATTTATGATGATGAATATGGTGTGCAGACCAATAGCTTAGATGACGTCAATGTTGGTGATAAGAATGGTAGAATACGGAATGATTTTATTAAAAGATCAGGTAAGCAGTTTTAATGATAATAATATTCTGTCTGTAGATGTCTAGCAAGCATTGTTCACATTATATTTGTCCTTTTATACCACAATGAATAGAAATACCCAAGGAGGGAGAACTTCAGACAGGCGGCTGGTCGTTAAAATCACGGAAACATGTTGCGCCGACCCCAAATAAATGGAATAAAGGCAAAAGAATGTTGATACTGCATTAAATAGATCTATTGTTACATGGTTTAGTTTAGAAATTACGTCTTTCGAAGACGTGTTCTGTTAAAATTCTTCGTGGATTACAAAACAAATGGGGAGAAGTTACAGTAATACCCAGACCAAAGCCTACAATGCATTCCCGTAATGAAATTTGGGTAAAAGCAAGAGCTTATAAAGTAAACTCCAAATATACTTAACTGATTTTAAAAAAATGCTAATTAAGATAGACTTGTGATAATATAGTAAGTATAAAGGAATTTACAGGTAGATGGGTTCAAGAGAAAATCAGAAAAATTGCTGAAAATATAAAAGGGCGAGAACAAGAGCTGGACACCAAGAAACGTATAGTTAGAGATGCTGGAAACATTGGGTAATTGTCTAACTTTTGCAGTTTAAAAGTAAAAAACCATCCACACACACCCCATTTCCACTTATTTCATAATTCTTCTTACACATAATCACCTTTCATTCATTCTCTGCACATTACCATATTCTGTTCTACCTTTGTAACTACATCTTTTCAATTTTAAGCATTATTTTCACTTCATTGCTCATACTATTTTTTAAAGTGAACTTTTCCAAAACCCAAAGTGAACGACTTTGAGCGGGTTGCTTCATAATTATTAAGAGTAGCTGTAATGCTGCCACACTCAGCATTCGCTTAAATACAAATACGCCACTATTTCAAGTCAATTGAGCCTTTCCAGAAATTAACAGAGCAGCTGCTGGTACATTGTTTTTTTTTTTCTTTAGATTAGGACAGTATCCGAAATATTTGTTCAATAAAATGCTCAAGAGAGACTCCAAGGTACAGGTAAGCAAGTATTTCTCTCTAAAGAGCTGTCTGACTAACGTTCCAATGCAATTGATTCCATTGTGGTAGGTAATTTAAATTTGGTTGTAGTATCATCAATCGCAATTATCTTCGTTATTTGCAACATAAAATACTCGATTATTGTCATCATTATCTTTATCATAACATCCCGCCATTTTCCCATGGGGGCAGGCAGAAACTTTATCTGCTACGATCCAAACATTAAATAAAACATTTTCTCTCCAACCTATTTACGTCCCACTGTTGGGCACGGACCTCCTCCACTTTGGGAGGGATTATGGTCTACTGTGCCGCACTGACCAGGCATGTTGGCACAGGGTTTAGTTTCAAGATTTCCATCTCTGCCAGAGGATGTTATCTGTGTGCAATATCCCTTAGCTGACTTTTACAGCATCCTTGAGAGGAGATGGGGTGGCGAGACTTGTATTCTTAATCCATCACCACACGGACAACAATACATGCACATATACAATAAAACATTAATTATCATTAATTACGCGGTCATTGCCTCTAGAGCAAAAAATTCGCTTCGGTAACGTCCTGAGTCGAAATTCTCTAGTATCTAACCGTAAATTCGATTTAGATTCATTTTCAATACATCTCTATTTGTTTATTTGTAGAATAATTACGAATCTGATCAGAAAGCCATGTTCAGTACACTGGGTGCTAATTTGGCGTTGGTTTGTAAGAAAGCGGCAAACTCTGTACAGCATGTTAGGAATATTGAAGGTATTACTTTCATCATAGATATACCAGATGTAGTGTCTATGCCTACATCACTCAATCGACTTGAAGTTACTTACTTATACGTGCGTAAAATATGCATCTATGTGTGTCTATGATATAGGCTATTCGTCATACGTAACGTCATTATTGTATGCAGTACGATTTAAATGTAATTTAAAGTTACTTTTCCTTAATTTTAAATTTCAACCCATCGTCTGGTTTAACTGTGACTTTCATTATACCCTCAGAAAAAAGCCCATTATATAGATTTTTCTCATCAAGACTAAACGGTGGTGCGGAGTATTTATTAATAGAGTTTCACGAACTCTCCGTTTATGCTGCTCTAACAGATGGATGTCCCAACAGATATCAAGGATTTCCTGATAGCCATTTGAATTGTTATTGGGTGACACTTCGTGGTAAATGTAAGGTTGAAGTTAATGTGTGATCTACGCCTATATCTAATTCCAGAATTGGTCTGAATTTTGCACTTTGATTTTATCTGGGACTAGCTGTTGCCCTATACTCCGCCGACGCTATAACTCCAGAACGCACGGACCGATTTCCACGGTTATGCATTCTTTGGAAAGGTCTCGGGCTCCGTGAGGTTTATAGTAAATTTTTTTTTAATTTTATTTTACTTTTTTTTTGGTATGGCAAAACAACGTTTGCCGGGCCAGCTAGTATTAGTATAGATTGTTAGGATTACCTTAAGCGTGTATGATTTAAAAGTAAACAAGTATCTGTAATATTATTGTATTAATATTAATTTATTTTAATGTTAAATAAATACAAATTTTTCCTTATTTAATTACTTTAAGAGAAATGCTCTATACTTTTTTTAAATTAATTGTTATCATTGTAGTGAAAGAAGATTCAAAGCAAGGTACTATAGCAACATCACTGATGCAGCAGCTGGTTGGTCTTCTCACTGAAATAGTAGACTATCAAGTCCAACAGAAGACTTGCGCTAGTAATTATCAATAAACCATATTAGCTTTAGTTTGCTACTCCTTCACGCTTAAACTTCTCAACAGATTTGTGCTTATGTCTGTTACTAAGACAGCTTACATTCTAGATTAACCTATATATCTGGGCTACTTTTTTCGCAGAGACTGTGATGCTCTCCATGGGCAAAACTCAATTATGTTTGTTACTTAGAAGTTGGAAGTATATGAAAAAGATTTTTATCGCTTTTTAAAGTCGTCTTTACTTTATTTTTGTCTCAAACTTTCTCACTACCAATAAAACAATCCTACTTTCTATCGATATTCGTCACACATAATTTTTCCAAAACAAAAATTGATGCCCCGTTCTTAACAAATTAAATAAAAATGCAAAGAATTAATAGAAATAATATAAGCATCGTTATATGCTTTCGAAGAGATATACATATAAGTATTACAAAACGTTTCTATTTTTTTAGAACTACCCCCAGATCTTCAAAAATACCTAGAATGGTTAACACTACCTGAATACGACAGTAGAAATGCAAAAATGCCGGATTTAGAACCTACAACTCTTATAAACACTGCGATTTACAATACAACCAGCTACGATATTAGTGAGGATGGTAAGTAATTGATTCTCTTAATAAATTAACAGTAGGCCCATGGGTCGTATGTGTACAATGTGAGACCATCGGGTCGTGTGTAACTCTGGACATTAAGGCCGTATATTAAATGCGAACAATATGGGTCGTAAAGTGAGGCTGACGGGTCATGTGTAACGCTAGACCGTAATATACTCGTAAGTGAGACTGTCGCAACTGGTCGTATGAAACTCTAGCTAGAGACATGGGCCGTATATAGAGACCAACGGGCCGTATGTAAAGGGAGACGGAAATGTCGTATGTAACTAGACACATGGTACGTATGTTAAATAAAAAGTTATATGTGCAATTGTACAGTTTCTATAGGCATATACAACGTGAGCCCACGAAGCAAATTCTGCGATTACCTACATTTTACGCACAATAAGATATACATGGCCGTATGTAAAAATATTACGCGAGTTTATAAAGATAATATTTACAGGTAAAGTTTCGGAGTCCAATCAAATACTAGAAACGCCGCTATCGTACGAAAAAGATGATCAGAAAACTAAATATTTGGACACCATCCAATCTGTAGAAGACCTCATGGAGGAGTACAGGATGATGAACGATGAGGATAAGGTATTATAAAAGCCATATATTCATACATACATTTACACATATACGCCCTTTTCCGATGGGGATAGGTAGAGACACCATCTGCTACGATCTTAAAATAATTTGTCAGCTTTGTTAATAAACTCATACATCTGCTTATACAATATGTAAGACGGCATAATATATTACATAGCCTAAAGCCTTCTTTAATAAATGTACCATCTAACACTGAAAGAATTTTACTAATCGGATCAGCGGTTCCTGTGCTTAGCGCGATAAAATAAACAAACAAACAAACTCTTCAGCTTTGTAATATTAATAAAGATGTTTCATTATTTCAGAGTAAAATGACGGGTGTTCAATATTATTTAGAAAATCAATTGAATTATTTGAAGAATGAAATTGGAACTGGTTTATATGATGTAAATATGAACTTTATATTAAATACTATCCAACACTCTTAATTCATGTTTGCATCCTTACTCCATGCCTTTAAGCATGGTGATACAGTTGGATGAGATCTCAAGAGACCAAAAATTTTCAACCATACACAGACTTAAGATTTTGTATCTTACGTCTAGCCACAGCCAGGGTTTTCGATAGGGTTTGAGCCCATTATGGACTTACTTAGTCGAAAGCAGTTTATATGCCAAAATTTTCGGCGTTTATTTGTTAATAGGGGTTAATATAATATTATCTAACATTCGTTCAAATAACCACTTTTTACGGATTTAGAGGCGTGTATTTGTTTACAAATATTGTACCCGCGTCTAAATCCGTAAAATAGGTTTTATTTAACAGGGGTTATTATAATATTGTAAGAATCCCTACTTATATTATAAATGCGAAAGTAACTCTGTCTGTCTGTCTGTCTGTTACGCTTTCCCGCTTAAACCTCTCAACCGATTTTGATGAAATTTGGCACAGACAATCTTTAGACCCTGAGAAAGGACATAGGCTACCTTTTATTGCGAAAAAAAGGGATGAAAAGTTTTGTAAATTTCACGCGGACGGAGTCGCGGGCAACAGCTAGTCAAAATATATACCTATTGCTACGATGCTTGAATTACCTTCTTTTTACAGAATTATGGCAATACCAACTTGTATCTCAGATACAAACGCAACCATCCAAAATATCAAAACAGACGGAAAAGAAAACTTCACAGATTCATTAAAAACTTCGGTAAAAAACATACAAGAACCACAGTGGGATTTTACGATGGTATTGCTGTTACTGAAATGAAGAAACAACAAGACAATATAGATACTGTGAAGGAAAAAAGACGCCAGAAAAAGCTACACAGCGCTGTTTCCAAGGGTGTTAAGAGGAATTTAAAAGATGTTTATTATCATGCGATTGCAGAAGCTAAGAAGTATACTAGAGAAGGCATAAAAACGGCCAACACGGCTGGTTTTAGTACTACACAAACAGTTAAACGACAGAGTTACAATCAAGATGTTAGCAGGTTAAAGAAAGCAAAACTAGCCCGCGAAGAAGCACAATAAGGGGCATGTCGTGATAAAAGTTTTATTTCTGACAAATGTTGCAAAAACGGGAAAAGATTTCTTAATTCCACCCCTACGAAGTTGCGGGCTTCAGTTAGTATTTACAATAAGATAACGAATTAAATGGTGTCGTATTTCCAATGCTGGAAAAATACGTAAAGATATATCGTTACACATGTAGCAAGCATATGCCACATCGCATTGCTCATTTGTATTGCATTATGATACCATTAATTATGTATTTGTATTATTTTAAAAAATGTATTTCTTTTGTAACAGTGTTTGTAGTATAAAGTTTATTAAATATTTATAGAAGTTATGTGATAATGGTATAATAAAATTATGTATTAACATGGAAATGAAGTTTTATTCGTCTACAGATCATCAGCTTATTTGTAGAGACACAGACAGAGAACAGCTTAAGATTTTTTACTGACTGCAAAAAAGAAGGAGGTTCTCAAATCGTCTGTTTTGTATTTTTTTTTTGTTTGTTTTTACGTCATAACTTTTAACTAGGCGAAACGATTTTAATAATTATTTTTTTATTTGAAAGTAGGTGGTCCCATTGGCACCAGGTCAGAATCCAGGTTATCTCCTGAGAAATCGAGGAAAACCCTCAAATTTCAAAGGCACGGGAAATCGGTTAAACTTTTTTTTTAATCACTTATTACTACTACACTACTCAATTATTGCGGGCATGCAGTTGAACCAATGAATGAATAGTTTGCGCGTAGATACTTAACAAAAGGATTACAATAATGTAAAATTATTTTTACTTCCACTAAAGCCCCTTTTGAGGAAGTCAGTTAAATCATATTTTTTATTCTTTCTTGCCCGCTACTTCATAAGCATGGAATTTGGAACACTTTTTGCAATAAAAAGCCCTATATACTTCCTTAGGCTCTAGCCTATCTGAATACCAAATTTCATTTAAAAAAATCGGTTCAATAGTTTTAGTGTAAACTCGTGTAAACTCGTGTAAACTCGTGTAAACTTTCGGAGTCACAAACAGAAATAATATCACATTTTCAATGTTAGGATTATAAACCTTTTGAAATCATTATTATGTTGAAAAGTAACTATTAAAGACACGCAATAGTTTATGATCGTGAAACATACAAAACAATAAAAAATTTAATTAATCTTGCAGACTAGTTAATAACAGAGTTCGCCTGCATTTTATTATCGTAACTAATACTTCTGTTTGTGAAATGTACTTAATAATTCTAGACATTTTATATTTTTACTTGCATTCTTCGTTTAAGAATTACGTTAAATTGAAATGAAGAAAATGGGTAAACGGCTAGAATTTGGTGATGGATTTAGAATATAGGAAGAAATGGAGTGGTAACTTTTGTATTCTTATTCCATGACCACATGAACTATTTCCAAGTATAAAAATGTGTATGTGTGTACCGGTACCTATTAAGGTACCTACGTACATAAGAAGGTTTTATCCAACGTTTGTAACTAAACTTTATAATATTGGAATTATCTTTAGTTTTCCTCTAAAGTATTGCAAGAAGTATAACTTCAAAATGTTTATCATGGTCAAAACAACAAACGATTTAGGACTCTAATACCCATAGTTTTAAAAGCACATTTTGTGTGGACACTTTATTTATAGGAAAACTAGATTGGCCATATTGAATGAATTTCTTGGGACAAGGTTTAATGTTTCTCAAATCGCGTGGGAACAAGCAGTAAACATCTATCAAGTGTCTGAAGTTTTAGGGTGTGTGTATTTGTGGATTCTGTAGGATAAAAAAATGTACATTTACATAAAATTGTTCCTGTCTACTCCTGTAGAAAAAAAACGTAACGCTATGTATGTATGTGGTTTAGATATAATCATTTTAACAAATAGAAAACGTTCTCTGTGACAAAGTGCATAAATGGGTGTTCTTGTAGCAGAAAGTTCCTTGGATTAAAATAATTAATAAATATTGTAATTGTAAAAATATTGTAGCTAATCATTAAATGTCTGTGTGGTGATGGATTAAGAAGACAAATGCCACCACTCCTTTTCTATCTCAGGGTGCTGTAAAAGCCAGCTAAGGGGAATTGTACACAGATCACATTCTTTGTGAGACAAAAAATACGAAAATAAATCGTACGCCAACAAGCCTGGTCAGAGCGTAGCATAGTAGCCATTAATCCCTTCCAAAGTAGAGAAGGCCTATGCTCAACAGTGGAGCGTTAATGGACTAAAGAAAGAGAGCGAGAGAGAAAGAGAGAGAGAGAAACAAATATTCTTATTCTGAGCTATAGACTTCCCACCGCTGAATAATTTATTGTAGAAATTTTTGCTATATTCTTGCACTTTTAGTCTGGAAGAACTGTATCCTCGATACAATATCCACAACCAAAGGATATTTGGCACGATATACTAACCCGACAGGACGATAAAGTGGTTAATCTTATTATAAAAAAAATCGTTATTTTTGTACTTATGTTAAATCGTTATATTTCTATGAGCATTGTATCTTCAAAACTACGCAATGGATTATGTTGTGGCTTTTTTAAATGATAGAGTGGTTCAAGAGGATGGCTTTTTTGTATAATTAGTTAAGATTTGGTTACTAAATTCCACGTGTACGAAGTTGCAGGCAACAGCTAGTATAATATACATAGTAAGGAAATAGAAAATCCGAGGCTATTTAAACTCATGGCCACCCTATTTTATGTGCAATGAAACAGTTCATGGCAGTTAAAGGAACAATACAACATGCTACAAACAAACTAAATTACGTATTACTATTGCATTAGTTACAATAAACTTGAAACACTACGTTTGTACCGAAAATGAACTTAAAAGATTTTCTTATCACCACACCGTTGTTTTTACAAGGTAGAGAGAAGAAAACTTCTTAACATTTAATAATTTGTATTGCGATCCCTTGTAATACTGTAAAACTTTACTTATTGTAAAAACAGTCGTTATTATTGTATGTATGTATGTGAGCTTATATCTTTAAAACTACGCAATGGATTTTGATACGGTTTTTTTTACTGATTAAGTGGTTCTATAGGATGGTTCTTTTTATATAATTTGGTTAGTGTTTGTGTTTGAAATTTCACGCATACGACATTGCGGGCAACATTTAGTTTCATAACAAGTAAGTATTACAAGACATGTATTATTGACTTTAGGACCAATTCTACGCGTAGAACTAAACTAAAAAATCTATTGCTTGCTATTTCCTTGTACACATTATAAATAATAAATAAATATTCATGGACATTTCACACAACGTCCTAGTCCCAAGCTAAGCTTATATGCTTGTGTTATGGGTACCAGAATACGGATAGAATACATAAACTACTTTTCTTTTGTAAATATATACTTATAATACATAGTAAACACCCAGACGCAGTACAAACACTTGGATGACAGTTAAAAACATCACACAAATGATTGTCCTGACCGGGAATCGAACCCGAGACCTCTTGAACGGCAGTCCGGTATATAAGACCACGAGGCCCACATTCATATCAATTAAAATTGTTAAAATTGTCAAAACTTGTTATTTATAATAGTCTTTTTACGCTAAAACGTTTATTATCTCTCCGATAAAATATCCGTTTAAACCTCCGATAAGTCGTTATGAATAAGACCATTGGTCTATAATATACAGTTTTATAATAAGAAAGTTCAGTTACTGTTGCTAAATTGTGTAATTGACGCTATCAATTTTAATTTTTAGTTAAGTTAAGTTGTGCATACAGAATTGATACAATTGGCATTGTTAACGTTGGCAAACGTTGTTTTGCCATATAAATGTTAGGGGTGGACAACCCTTATCACTTAGGGGTATGAAAAATAGATAGTAACCGATACTCAGACCTACTGAATATGCATATAACATTTCATAAGAATCGGTCAAGCCGTTTCGGGGGAGTATGGGAACGAACATTGTGACACGAGAATTTTATGTATCAGACTAGCTGACCCGGCAAACGTTGTTTTGCCATAAAAATGTCAGGGGTGGACCACCCTTAACATTTAGGGAGATGAAAAATAGATGTTTTCCGAATCTCAGACCTAACGGATAATATGTACACAAAATTTCACGACAATCAGTCGAGCCATTTCGGAGGAGTATGGTTACAAACATCGTGACAGGAGAATTTTATATATTAGAAGATAATAATAAAAATATTCACGGACATTCAACATAACGTCCTCTGGTCCCAAGCTAAGCTTATATGGTTGTATTATGGGTACCAGAATACGGATATAATATACTACTTTTTTTGATAAATTCCTACTTATAATACATAGAAACACCCAGACGTAGAACAGACATTTGTGTGACATTTATAAACATCACGCAAATGATTGTCCCGAGCGGAAATCAAACCCGCGACCTCGTGAACGGCAGTTCGTTACATGAAACTCTAGACCAGAAAGCCCGTCAAAAAAATTACATATTTATTTTTATTTAGACGGAGGAATTTTGACGACAGTTATACTTCGGCTGAATGTTGCTATCCTGTTTCTTAATTGTCATAAACTTAAGAAAATACTACAAAATATTTCTTGTCATAAACTCCAGCACTTAGTCGTCCAGACGATAGTGATGTTCGTGAAATTATCGATATTATTATACTTTGTATACGATAATTAGTGCAGTACATTATCGACATTATGACGTCGAGACTGCACTTTGATACGACTATTAGAGCTAGGGCAGACTGAAAATATATCGATAGTTAAGTAGAATAGTTGTATATACGGTAAAAAGGTTAGAACTAATCAGTTCTGGATGTCCTTTATGTCCTACTAAATTAAGTTGAAAAAATCTTTTAACATGCATGGTTATTATTTATGTAAAATCTATTGCAGTTATACAAAATTTTAAAATGATTACTCATTAAATGAAGTAAATATTGAGAAGAGAAAACAGCCACTTACAGCTATTTTAGAGCTATTTTATTTTTTGATATAATTACTGTAAAAAAAATTGATAAAATTACTGATAAAAGGCGTACGACGTCTTTCATAATAGTTTAGTTATCACTTAGGCTCTATATACAATTTTTCTGATGATTTAAAACGGTACGGTAGTTTTGATTTGAAGGAGAGCCATACAAAAAAAAAGATAGTTTTACATGTATAATATTATATCGATATCGATATATGTACTAGAATGTGCAACGTCCCATCACTATGTTTACCAATGCTATAATTTTCGTACAAAATACAGCACTTACCGAGTCGGTTACTTTCGATACGAGCTTACAACCCTAGTAGCTACAGGATGTTGCTATTTATATATGAATATTTTATGTGTACATTTCAGTGAAATATTTTTCTTTTTATAATAAATAAATAAAAATACATGGACATTTCACACAATGTTCTCTGGTCCAAAGCTAAGCATATATACTTGTGTTAAAGGTACCAGAACACGGATAGAATACTTTAACTACTTTTCTTTTGTAAATTATATACTTATAATACATAGAAACACCCAGACGCAGTACAAACATTTGTATAACATCTATAAATATCATACAAATGTTTGTTCCGAGCGAGAATCGAACCCGCGATCGAACAATATAATAAAAATGTATCTTTATATTATCACTTCAAACAAAGAGTACAATACAAAGTCACGAACATTTTAAAATATTCATAAGATAAAACTTAAAAAAGAATCAGACAATATCTTATTATTTTTGCAACATTCTGTATACCAATAATAAGGGCGCACGTACATTTGGCATGTATATTTAAATTTTGATACGATACAGCCTTGGTATACATAACGTTATATACTTATATACACATCTATACTGATATTATAAAGAGAAAACGTTGTATTTCTGTATGTTTGTAACAATTAAACTCAAAAACTACTGGGATGATTTCGATAATTCTTTCAACATTAGAATGCTTTATTATTGAGTTACATAGGCTAAAATAAGTAAAGATACTGTAGTGATTTCAAATTTTACGAGCTTAAACGAATTCAAGAATTTCAGCTAGTATTATATAGAAAAGTAATTTTGAGTCTCACGCAAAAATTACTGACACAATTTGAATCAAATTTAGTATATTGATAGTCTCAAACCTGAGAAAGGACATGGGCTACTTTTTAATGCAGTAAAACGTTAGTCTTTGAAAAGTAGGATAAGAGAATGTATAGTATTGTCATTTTTAAAACGCTTATATTAGTTTGCTATGTATCTATCAATGTATTAATCGATGTAACGGATTTTTTAACTGTGATTTTCACCCACTTGCAGTAGTCGGATTGATCTGGAATTTTGCAAATATATTAAGGACCGATAAAAATGCAATAAATAATTAAATTAATCAGCATTTTCAAGCGTGTTTTTTAGTTTTTGCACTAAGCAAATTATTAAAAGTTCAATTCTTGAAACTTCATTTAGGGTTGTTTTGATTAGATATGAATGAAAATTTTCAGAACGAAAGAACAAGTGTATATTTTGTTTTATAATAAAACTAGCTGTTGCCCATTGATTCGTACACTTGATATTTAGAATCACGTTATTTCGAAATAAAATAGCCCTTTTGCCGTCGGGCATGTATGATGTATGAGTGTGGATGTATGAGTGTGGATGAAGCCAAAGAAGTATGTTTGGATCGTAGCAGATGGCACTCTCTGCCTACCGCCATGGGAAAAAGGCGTGATGTTATGATAATGATGATACCCTTTCTTAGATAATTTAGAGATAGATATAAAATTTTATTCAAATGTGTTCAGTAGTTTTGGCGTTAAAGCGGACGGGCGGCTTGTTTTGTATTTATAATATTAGCAAGGATATATTAATTTTAAATTTCACTCGTAAAAGTCGCGGGCTACATCTAGTTTATATTTATAACTGTATATATAAATATATATATATATGTACGGAACACCTGTATGTCTGTTAGGAAATGGTTTTTGAACGTGACTACGATACTAAGAAGTCACGGCTTATAAGAGTTGGTTTACATGATAATAGTACCTAAATATAAACTTAGCCGTCGCTTTTTGGGCCTTAAATTCCTCTTCTTCAATATCAACAGCTAGAAAGATAAACTTACTAGCTGTTACTGTGTAATAATTGTTGAAAAGGCACAAGGTATTGTGCCTTTTTAACAGTTATTAACCTGATTATAGCTCCGGTAATATTAACAAATTATTAGTTCAAATCGCGTAAGTTTCAAATCAATAATTGTAAACCGCTACGGGCTGCATTTTTCTAGCTGTTTCCTGTGACTTTGTCCGCCTAAATTTTAATTTTCCCAATAATATAGCCTAAAGCTTAGTAACAGAGAGGCGGAAGGACCGACAGCGAAGTCTCAGTAATTTCTCACTAATAGGAAGTCAGTATCCCATCCCATGCTTGAGTCTTTTTCCCATGGAAAATGCATTCATGCACTTCGTCCGTCCGGTTGTGGGGGTAAGCTTCGGGCTTTGAGTGAGAGACTCTCGGCTTAAAGGCTTATCAGAACGCTTGGTACGAGGACATCCGCCATATTAGGTGCGGCAGATATCCCGACCTGCAGCGTGTCTCTTTTTTTTTTAAATATAACATGTTGGCATTTGATCCTATTTCACCTGATGGTAAACGGCAACGGAATCTTGGGTGGTAGAGTGAACCAACTTTGTAACAAGCCTATTTTCTTCCTCTCCGTGTATATGTAATGTTTGTGTTACTAGGTTACTAAATTAGTATCTTTGGCTACATCACTCAGTCGGCTTGAAGCCACTTACATATCTATGTGTGCGTGAAAATTTATCCATGTGTGTCTATGATACAGGATACACGTCATATGAAACGTCATACTTCTACGAAGTACGATTTACCCAGGCTAAAGTTACTTGTCCTCAATTTTAAACGTCAACCCACCATCTGGTATATTTGTGTAAGTATGATTATTCCACCATGTAAACCTATTCTGTAACTTTTTTACCCAAGCACGGATAGCTTACTGTTATAGATGGATTGATTGAATACAAACCTCTTTTATAAATATCAGTAAAATATTGTTTTTATCTAAACCCTATCTAATCTATCTATCATAATGTTGAATTTAAGGCCATTTTTAAGCAACAATCTAAGACTATAGTCTAAATTATAATATCACTGTTAAAAACTGTTGTCAAAAACTAAAACTATCTTATATAAAACTTTGAGACAATCATTTGTGTGATAATTATAATTGTCATACAAATATTTGTACTGCGTCTGGGTGTTTCTATATATTTTAAGTATGTATTTATAAAATAAAAGTAGTTTATGTATTCTATCCGTATTCTGGTATCCATAACACAAGCATATAAGCTTAGCTGGGGACCAGAGGATGTTGTGTGAAATGTCTATAAATATTTATTTATAAAGAAAAACTAATTCAACTTGGCATGGTTTATTTCGATTTATTTTCGAGTTTTCCGTTTCTTATAGTGGACGATGTCTGCTTGCAATATTCCTAAGCTGGCTTTCAAAACCTCTGAGAAAGGAATGGGTTGGTGACAAGTAAATTACAACTTTTAAGCAATCAAGATTGTTCAAATTAAGTCATTGATCATTCTCCTCTACTCAACGTCATATCTACGTTAACTTCTCTTTCTTTCATTACCCTGATTCACACAATCCCATCCATCTTTTCTTAAGTCTTCCTTTAGACATTTTTCCTTCCACATTAATTCGTAAAATTCAAATTATGTCGTTCAAATCAAGCCCCATAAATGAAATAATTCCACCAAAATAGAAATACTTTGTACACATGGGACCTTTATACAGCCTTCGTTTAAACTTTACCTATAAAACAATTGCACTCATAAGCCTCTTTCGGAATTGTTACGAAACTCAAGGGAGCAAAGTAAATATAAGATTTTAAATGATGTTATTACTGGATACATAGTAAAGTATTTTATATTCGAATTACGATCATAATTTAGTAAAATTGTAGGTTGTGATCGTAGAAATGGGCTTTGTGCAGACTTTCTGAAATAAAATAAAAATAAATCTTATATACAGGCTCTGGCGTAAATGGTGGTCTAACGCTAAGGTGGTTATAGTTCAAGTATTCACCTATCAATAAAAAAAAATTAACCATTTTTAGCAATTTTTTTTTACACTACTCACATCTAAAATGCATGATTTGTTAAAAACTAGAAATTAATTTTCAGTTTTTTTTATTTATTGGTTTATTTTTGGGGTTTACATGAGAAAACGAAAATGCATGTGCTAGTACTCGCCCGTACAACACAAAAAACACACTAAAAAAATAATGTCATTTGTCGAAGTTACATTCTCATTTATAAAATATTTATCGATTTTTTACAAAAAATAAAAAAAATCATATTTCCGAAACCGATGGCTAAAAATGGTTAATTTTTTTTTATATGATAGGTGAATACTTGAACTATAACCACCTTAGCGTTGAACCACCATTTACGCCACACCCTGTATAGGTATAAAAATCAATTGCTGTTCGTTAGTCTCGCTAAAACTTGAGAAAAGCTGAGCCGATTTTGATGATTTTGGTCTTAAAATATTCGTGAAAGTACAGGGAAGGTTAAAACGGTGACAAAATATATGGAGATCTGAAATGCCACGCGTACCGCATCAGTGACTAGAAAATAAATATTATGGACAATTCACACAACGTCCGCTGATCTCAAGCTTAGCTTATAATGCTTGTGTTAAGGATATCAGAATACAGATATTCTACATAATAATATACTACTTTTCTTTTGTAATTATATACTTATAATACATAGAAACACCCAGATGCAGTACAAACATTTGTATGACATAATAACAAGGTTATAATAAGGTTTAATATTTTAAGACGTTCATATCAATGAAAACAAGGTGTGTTGTCCATGTGGTGACGGATCCTTTTCCTCCCCAGGGTACTGTACAAACCAGCTAAGAGATATTGTATACAGATAATATCCTCGTTTTCCCATGGGGGTAGGCAGAGACTATAGAGCGCACTCTGCTACAATCCAAACATACTTCCTTCCACATCCACACTCATACATCTGATCACACATGCACGATGGTTGTAAGTGCTACGTACTTGACCCTTTTGAAGTATACCGGCGATGACGATGATTTCTCTCGGGCGTCCTCTACCAGCGTTTCCACTTACTTCCGCCGTATAGTTATAATATGCCTTTCGTTAATCGTCTATCATCAATCCTCTTCACATGACTAAACTACCTAAGCATACTTTTCTCCACCTTAGTCACTACATCCCTTGTCAGACCGCAACGTTCTCTTATAACTTCACTTCTTAAACTATTTTTCAAACACACATCACATACTTCTCCAAGAATGGATCTCTTTTTTTTTAAATAAATAAATAGTTATGGATGTTTCACACAACGTCCTCTGGTCCCAAGCAACAATACACAATACGGATAGAATACATAAACTACTTTTCTTTTGTAAATACATACTTATAATACATAGAAACACCCAGACACATTGCAAACATATGTATGTTTGACAATTATAAATATCACCCAAATGATTGTCCCGAGCGGGAATCGAACCCGCGAGCTTTTGATTGGCAGTCCGTTACATGAACCACTCAACCACGAAGACCGCCTCTACAGCATTTATTCTACAGCATTTATTCTACTATCGTACACAGAATTTGGCAAAACAACTCGCTACACAACTGGAATCTTCTAAACACACTGAAGTTGTCACCTGCAGTGACAATCACAATAAAGCGGTGAATAAAATAAAATATTTAACGTGTTCTGCCCACCCCCCTGTCGTAAACATGAGTCGCGATGTAACTGTACTCGAGTTATGTCGACAGGTGAACTAGAGGGTATAAGGGAGAGATCTTTAATTGTGTTACATTGTGATGTAATGTCTGCATATCTTTACGTAATTAAATATATCGATCCTAACTGTTACTCAATTAAGGAATGATGATGTACCTACATTAATGTCTTAATTTTTGGAATTTACTTGCTATTCTTCTTCTACAGCCCATTTCCCACTGTTGGGCACGGGCCTCCTTCACTTTGGGAGGGATTATGGTCTACTGTGCCGCGCTGACCAGAAGTGTTGGCACAGGGTTTATTTTCGAGCTTTCTGTTTCTCACAGAAGATGTTATCTATGTGCAATATCCTTTAGCTGACTTTTACAGCACCCTTGAGAGGAGATGGGGTGGTGACACTTGTATTCTTAAACCGTCACCACACGGACATATGACTTGCTATTACTCATGTTTAACTCACATTCAGAAAAATTGTAGTGGAAGATTTGATAAACATGTGCAGGAACTATGATAGCTCAGTTGGGAGAGCGACGGAACGGTATTACAAGGTCGTGGGTTCAAGTACCGCTCATGGTGATAACTTTTTAAACTATAATTTAGTTTATGAAACAAATGAAAACAAGACGAGCCTCCGTAGTCAAGTGGTTCATGTAACGGACTGCCGTCACGAGGCTGCGGCTTCGATTCCCGTTCATGACATTAATTAGTTTGATATTTATAATTTGTTTTACAAATGTTTGTACTACGTCTGGATTTTTACTATGTATTATAAGTTTGACTTTACAAAAGAAAAGTAGTATATGTAGTACCTATATAGCGGTATGGTACCGGTATACCGACACCAAATAACGGAACCCTAGAAGAAAAAGAGTAATCTCAGTAATAGAGTCCCGTTTCGCGTTTTGGTACAGAATCCAAATAAAAACTAAAAAGAAACAGTCAAGAGCAAGATGATTTGCAACTCTAGATTTCTTACCTACTAGAACAAAACATTACTAATGCACTAATTAAGTACTTAATAAAATAAAGATATTAAGCGTGGATACAACTTTCAAAGTAAGATTCGAGGATAATATCAGGAGATTCATGTGTGTGTGTCAAGTTAGAAGTTAAATCGTTCTTAAAGTTAATTGGAAGTAGTTCCATCCAACAACCTTTCTCCATCCACTGCTGGACATAGGACTCCCCCATGGAACGCCACAACGTGCGGTCCTGCGCTAACTGCATCTAGCGGCCCACGGGACATTTGACGATATCATCAGTCCACTTTATTAGGAGCCGCCCGCCCCACGCTGTCGTCCGGTGCGTGGTGGCTATTCGAGGACCTTCCGTCTCCAACAGTTATCATATCGTCTAGCGATGTGGCCTGCTCATTGCCACTGTGGCGTGCTAACTCTTCGAGCTATGTCGTACACACTGGTCCTTCTACGGATCTCCGCATTCCAGATCTTATCACGCAAAGAATCACCGAGCATAGTCCTCTCCATAGCACGCTGCGCGAAGTAGTTAAGCGGATTAAATAAAATGTTGTAGGTATAGAACAGACAAAGAAATCACACGCTTTTTAATTCATGGAAAATGTCAGAGTTGTGACGGATTAAGAATATAAGTATCGTTCCCAAGGTGCTATAAAAGCCAGCTAAGCAATATTTTACATAAGGAATATTGTACACAGATAACATCCTCTGTGAGAGACGGAAAACTTGAAACTAAACCTTATGTCGACACGCCTGGTCAGCGCGGATAATACCATAATCCTTTCCAAAGTGGAAGAGGCCTGTGCCCAACAGTGAAACATTAGTGGGCTGGAGGGAGAGAAAGACAGAGATGATCATTCAGAAAAGTTATTGTGCAAAAAAAAGTCGCATATTTATAAAAAAACTAGCTGACCCGGCAAACGTTGTTTTGCATAAGGTACTAAAAAAAAAGGTTGAAAAATAGATGTTGGCCGATTCTCAGACCTACTGAATATGTATGCAAAATTTGAGAAGAATCGGTCAAGCCGTTTCGGAGGAGTACGGTAACTAACACTGTGACACGTGAATTTTATATATTAGATATAGCATTGCAGGTGTTTTGAAATTGTTGCAAAACTTTTTAAAAACTGACTGTTTTATAGACAAAGGAAGTTGCACAGACAGCCTATGTACTTCACTTATGTATAGTTTATCTGTGGCAATGACACGCCCACTTTGTTAAGTAGGCGGAGCGTGTAATGGGCGTGGTTAAAAACTTAAGATGGTAGAAAATTGGATATGGTATGAGTTTTTTCTATGTTAAATGTTATTTATTTCTAATAGGCATAAATAACAAACGTTTAAAAAAAATACGTACCTAGTGTGAAGCTAGATGTCTGTCACAAAAGTGAATTCGATTTGAGTACGGGTGCCACCACCCCTTATCTGCCCCGGGGTGATGTAAGAGTCAGCCAAGGAATTATACAACGTGTTTCAGAAAGGTGTAGTCATATTTGACCATTGTTACACGTGGCTGGTGACTTGGCACTAGGCATGGATGAAATTACAAATACTAGTTATATTATGACTTTTATGTGTTCATACAAATTTAATTAATTTATTAAATTAATCCATCTTGTTTAAATACAACACTACTATGAGGTCATCTTTTATCGTAAGGTTCAATCGCATTCATTAAACCGTAAACATCTCATAATTGATGCGTTCCTGTTAGTTATTTAATAGTAGGCTTTAAACAATAAAAAACTTACCAACTGTATTTTTGTATATGTAACTGTAATATTTACAATATTTAAGGCGTATCCAATGCAACATTAAATATGACTACACCTTTCTGCAACACGTTGTATAAGCGGATAACATCCTCTGTATGAGACGGAAATCTCTTAGCTGAGCCCTATTCTAACACGCCTGATCAGGGTGGCATTGTAGATAAAACTTCCTTCCAAAGAGGAAGCTCGAGCCCAATAGTGGTACGTTAATGAGTTGGGAAGAATGAAAGTAGAAGGAACTAGGTATACATAACGAGTCTCGTGGTCTGGTGGTTCAGGTAACGGACTGCCGTTTACGAAGTCACGGGTATGTATTTACAAAAGCAAAATAGTATATGTATTATATCCGTATTCTGGTACCCATAACACAAGCATAATAAGCTCAGCTTGAGACCAGAGGACGTTGTGTGAAATGTCCATAAATATTTATTTATTTTATACAGGAAAACTATAGCAAATTTATTCATTCATTTATAGCAAAATTGATACTTTGTATAAAAACATTTTGAAAGATAAAGGAATAAACCCAGATCTACACAGATAATACAGACAGATGTTGGAGCAAGGAAGAACAAGGCTAATAAGTTGCTAAGTAATGGGATAAAAGCAGGATAATGATGTTCTTTCCATTTTTTAAGTAACTATTTTGCAGATTAATCATGTTTACAGATGTCAAATGTTTACAGATTAACAATGCACAACCTGCGTGCTGGTGTACCAATTCTATTGTACTAAAAGCTAAACTGAACTTAGCTAAAATGAAACGAACTGAGCATAAAATATGTTGTATATTGTTCATTGCCATTGTATGATGTACAGGCACACACTGATAATTATATGTTTATATAAGTAAAGTGGTTCTCTTGTTTTAGATATTTTCTATGACAAGGAAGTTTTGCTAATCCTACTAATATTATAAAGGCGAAAGTTTGTATGTATGGATGTTTGTTACTCTTTCACGTAAAAACTACTGAATGGATTTGAATGAAACTTTACCACAATATAGCTTATACATCAGAATAACACATAGGCTACAAATTGGCTGGACCGATTTTGATGAAATTTTATTTTATACAGAATTGTATGGCAAAACAACGTTTGCCGGGGCAGCTAGTAATAACATATTTTTCGTTTCAGTTTAGTTTGGTACAGTTGGTTATGCGGAGTAAGCAAAATGTATATGTTGCTATGTCTGTCTGTCATCATATTTCTTTGCATGGGTGTTAAAAGAGTCACTTAATATAAAATAAGAAAGGTGATAAAGAAAAAGCTAACTAAATAAAACTGTATATGTTCAACGCTCCTAATCTGATCCAATTAGAAGTCAACAATTTTAAGCTAGGCCCTTGCTTAGTACTTTTCATAATTATTCAGTATGCAACATGAGGAGTGCATTAGGGGACGGCACTTATTTTTCTTGTTTCTGATCACAGAGTAAACACATTTTACCACCTCCAAATTCCAAGTGAGCACATTTCCTTTCTAACATTCATGATATTTTCAGGTAGGCGTGTTGAAATTCGTTATTGGCTGACTTGTGTTGAACAAAAATCGATATCGAACCATAAATGTTTCAGTTGATGGTTTATAGAGAGATTTAGCATTACGACCTGCCTCTAGGGGGTAAGATAGACGTGTCATATTTTTTCAGGAGCCGATACAGGTAATTCTGTTATTTGGTGTAAGAAATATAGGGATGAGTTAAGAAGATAATTGGGATTTCGATTTGAAATTGGATGTGGCATATCTAAAGTTAAAGCTTTTTCGTCCGATTATCAAGAACGGTCTTTTTTTTCACACATTTATACTAATGTTATAAAGCTGAAGAGTTTGTTTGTTTGAACGCGCTAATCTCCTGAGATTTACAAATTGGTCCGATTTGAAAAATTCTTTTAGTGTTGGATATTTCATTTGTCGAATAAGGCTATTGCCTTATTCGACAAATGAAGTAGTCGCAGCGTGATGTTATATAGCCTATTGGCTATATAACATCACGCTGCGACTAATAGGAGCGAAGCAGTAGTGAAAAATATTGCCAAAACGGGGAAAATTGGCTAAATTCCACGCGTTTGACGTCACGGGCAGCATCTTATATCTAAATCTTCTTTTCTATGTATTCTAATTATGTATTTACAAAAGAAAAGTAGTATATGTAGTATATTCGTATTCTGGTAACCATAACACAAGCTTATAAGCTTAGCTTGGGACCAGAGGACATTGTGTGAAATGTCCGTGAAAAGAAAAAAAATACATAGATTATTCATATATTTTTTTCATATTATCACGAGGCACGGGCACTCAGACGCAGTAGAAACATTTGTATGACATTTAATATCACACAGCGCAGGACTGCGCGCTGTGGCGTTCTATGGGGGCGGCCAATGTCCAGCAGTGGACGGAGAAAGGTTGATGGATGGATGAATGACACTAACAATTGTACGATACGGAGATCGAACTCTCAACCCTGTAAACGGCAGTTTATGTTACAGACATAGACAACTAGACCATGAGGCTCATCAACAACTTTGAGTTTACGATGCCACACTGGTAGCTATTTTTACACTATAGTCGGAATTATAATTCGATTCCACATTTGACATTAGCTACTGTCATTTTGTGAAATAATGATACCACATTTATTAGTGTAGTGATGAACACAAAAACCGATAAACAATCGCGATTTATGTTTATGTAATAATAATATTGTTGTGCCAATTAAAGACTAAATTATTGATTTTTATTTAAATAAATACATAATTATTCATAATAATTATTTATTAATTATGCTTTATTTTATAAAAAGTTAATATTATTAATTGCGAGCTGAACCCTATCGAATTGATATGGGCGTAGGTAAAGGGGCATGTAGCTCAAAATAATAAAACCTTCAAATTGACAGACGTGCGAAATTTATTTTAGGAAGGCATTCAAAAAATTACGTCTACCGAATGGTCTAGATGCGTATCCCATGTTGTCAAAGAAGAGGAAAAAATGAGTAGGCTAGATATGTTAATTGACAATATCACAGACACATTTATAATAAATGTTACAAAAAGTGACAGCGATAGCGATAGCGATGACGGTGACGATTTATAAAATAAAATATTACCATAATACATCTATTTGTTTTATTTCTCATGTTCCTTCATGATCGCATTTTTTCATTTATTTCACACAATTAATAAAGAAAACTCTGAGATCCTTAATAAAATTAATCGTCTTAATAAAATTATCCGTCCAGAAATATTTAATTTCCTGGTATATTTAGTTTTCTATTAAAGTAGTAATTGTTTAGATATACTACTATAAACGAGAGGAATCGATCCGGAAATATTCTATTTCCGTATCGAATAATTTCGCAACGTCACTATTTAGAACTTGTCATAACGTCGCAACACTGAAATTGTCAAATGTGGAATCGAATTATAATTCCGACTATACAGTCTGTCCAGTACATATCTACTATCTATTCTGTGGTCCAGTATAAGTTAGCGTTTGAGCGGGGGCGCCTCCTAAGAAAATTAAAGTATTTTATTAATTTTGTAATAGACTTGCTATGCAAATAATTAATTTAATATTTATAAAATAATTTTATTAATAAATTGAATTATAGTGAAAAAAGTGATCACCGCCAGCGGGACTTGAACCCACGACTTTGGAATATCGTTCCGTAGCTATTCCGAGGTCATGGGTTCAAGTTCCGCTTGCTTCAAGTGCCGCTTATAGCGATCGTCCTTAACTATGCATAAAATACTAAAACTACACTAAACCTAAACAAATCATACAAAAAATCCATCCTCTTGAACCATTATCTCTATTAGAAACAACCGTATCAGAATCCGTTGTGTTTTTAACAACATAGGGACATACCTACATATAAAAGTAACATCTTTATATTTTTATAATGAGTAAAGATGCAAAACAATATTTTTTTCTCCTCGCCCTAACCGGGCCATGGTGTGTGCCCCGAGCCTGACCATGACTCGGCAAAGGGGACACGTAATGGCCCCATTACGTTGGGCTCAGCCAAGTGGGGTATACCTTTACAAAATTGATTAACTACGCATTAAATGAATTTTACGATGTCCAGAGTTAAAAAACACAGACATACTTACTTACTCGTAGACTATAGAGACTGTGTAAAAATTTAATATTATAGTTAGCAAGGTTATAAAACAGTTAATATAACTATAAAAATAAACTTGCATGTCTGACAGACTGTAGAATTTAAATGAGATGAAATCTTTTATCGTCAGTTGCAAAGTGTGAATAGTAAAAAATAATAGTTTTACTGCATTATACTGTTTGTAGAGAGCGCTAGGGGACTTGAATATTAAGTAACTATTCACAAATTATCATCTAACCACCCCTAATCTTAAATTAAGCTGAATAAAGTATTTAAATGTCTTTGTGTGGTGACCGATTGAGAATACAAGAGTCACTATCCTATGTTCTTCAAGGATGCTGTAAAAACTAGCTAAGGGCTAATGTACACACATGTGTGATCGAACCTCCGACCTCGTGAACAGCATTCAGATACTCTATCACTGCACCACGAGGCTTATAAGAAACATTAAATTATTCAAATTCAATACTCTTTATTGTACACCAAAAATAGATTACAGAGTTGTTTATATAAATTTAAAACAGGTACAAAAGGCGGTCTTATCACTATCTGCGATCTCTTCCAGACAACCTTGGGGTGAAATACTTAATTTCTGGAATTAGATGTTTGTGGTGTACCTACTAATTTTTTTTATCTACCTAATAATAGATATACATACACACATACATAAAAACGTCAATATACATACATACACATACAATTACATATAAGCATAAGCGTAGATGATAGGCAAATAAGTGTAGCAATACAATTAGCCAAGTTAGAGTGATAGGTAATACTCCTTTACATGATTTTTATCAACTTATGCAATTATAATTATTTATTTATTTTATTTATGCAAGAATCTAAATATGTACCATAAACTAAAATAAGATTAATCATCCTTATTTACTGATGCTTACATCTGTCCATTGTTTATGGTAATTATGATAAAATAGCGATTGTCAATCAAATATCAATAAAATACAAACTAACGCCAAAACTGACATGAGTCATCAGCGCGAACAGCGAAACGGTGTTACTGCTGCTGCTGTGTAGTATTTTTTAGTTACGCTATCTTTGTTACGGAATTTATATTTCGAATTTTGTGTATTTAGTCTCCACGCTCAAGGCCCGCGATAGAAGCTATGCAATAGCTTAATAAACTAAATTATAGTGGAAAAAATGACCACCATGAGTGGAACTTGAACCCACAACACAGAATACTGTTCCGGCGCTCTCCCATCTGAGTTATCATGGTTCATACACATGTTTGCTTATGATAGATTGGATGGGAGAGCGAGGGAATGGTATTCCGAGGTCATGGGTTCAAGTCCCGCTCATGGTGGTCATTTTTTCCACTATAATTTAGTTTATTAAGCAAAAGCATTTTTGCAATTAAAATCAAGGAAGTAATATTCTCTAACATAATATTCTCTAACACTTGCGCGACTCATTTGTTTAAATAAAACTACTTTTTACGGATTTAGACGCGTGTATTTGTTTTAAATTTTGTCCCGACGTTTCGAAGACTTTGCAGTTACCATGGTCACGGGTGAGACCGAGCTGTAAAGTGTCCACTACGATCAGTTCAAGGAAGTAAGGTTATCTTGTAGTATTTTATAGTATATATCTAATCTCGTGGGAAAAAGCCATGACGGTATTTATGTAGAAGTATAATCACAGACAGATAGACACAAACAATCTATTATGAAAATATGTTTGTTTGTTACAGCGACGTAACACGCCACGTTAAAGCTGTAATGCTTGAGTAAGTGGGGCTTATACAAGGTTAGAATAATGTGGATAAGAATTAATATTAATAGAGGTGGCATTTTATGTATTTTTGTACCTCACAACAATGTAAAACAATTAGAAAAAAAAATTTTACGAAAGGCTAAAAAGGAAAAACAATATCCATGGAGTTTCTTGTCCGTTCTTCTCCATAGGATTCACGTTTGGAACAGACACCTAGTTTCTGACGTTTCAATAGAGCTTGTAAAACATGCCAACTTGAAATAAAAATCTTTGACTTTGATTTTCACTTTGACTTTTTATATCTTTTTCTGCTCTTATCCCGTTATTACGAATCGGCAAAACACGTGGCAGTGCCGCATTCGTGACGTCAACAATCCTCGAATAAATGCGCAGGTGTCATGTCTCGTAGTTCCCTCAGTCGGTTTATTCGACATCCGCAGACAAAACATATGGAGGTGACGCTTGTATTCTTCTTATTAGGCTATCCTTATCGGTAATAACTTTTACCTAAGATCATATAGGTACGTATTTTTGGAACATTATTAATATTTTTGATAGTATCTAAAACATTAATAATGTTAGATCGAAAATGTATCTAATAGATACATTTTCGATCTACTCACTTGGCGTGCTTATTTCTGAGATTCTTTATGTCCAACTGTTCGTTCGTCGATGGAATGATACAACACCATTTACGAGTATATGCGTCTCGAACTTAGCCGATTCTTTGATTTTAAACATCATCACTTTCCTGCCTTTATCCCATTATTTGGGGTCGGTGCGATATGTCTTTTTCTTCCATAGTCTTCTATCAGCCATCACATCTATGTTAACTCCTCTTTCTTTCATGTCCTCGTTCACACAGTTCATCCATCTCTTTTTAGGTCTTCCTCTAGACTTTTTACATTCCAAAATTATACGCAGAACTCTCCTAACGATATTCCTTTCCTCTCGTCTCATTACATGCAAATACCAGGACAGCCATGCATTCCTTATATCAATCACTGGCATCAATTCACTTCTTTATTTTCTTCGATTCTTAGATTTTAGACAAAGTAAAAAATTTTAATTAATCGTCAAATCCATACTAATCTTTACAACTTCTTAAATCCTAAGTTGTGTATAAAATATCAATTACTCCCCGCTACCAGAATATTAAACACCGTCTTTGTTTTCAATGTACTTTTTATTAATTTTTATTATTTTTTATTGTTTGTTTGTTTCACAGTTAAAGTTATGCGGCGGAGTCATTCTACTTTATTTTGTTCACTGCCTGCAACAGCTGGGTACAAATTCATTATGTTTTTATTTTATTGTTGTTTGAAATACACTTTTTAATAAACTCTGATGTAAAAAGTATAAGTTTGATTATGAAATACTGTGTGTATCTTTATCTATCTATCTCTTATAGCGCTCTGGGGAAGATATGGCGTGGTGACACTTGTATTTTATTCCGTTACACTGTTTGATTAGTCTATGGTTTTATTGAAACTGTGACGTGTATCAGACACACATAGATACGTGTTTCACTCACACATAGATATTTATGTTGCTTGAGCCGGGTGAGTTATATAGCCATTGGTGATTATGAATATTATTATAAGTGTCACCACCCCTTTTATTTATTTATTTTATTTAGTTATGGACTGGAGAGGAAAGAATGACATCATCTAGCGAATATATCCTCTATCTCAGCGTAACTTTGTAACTCTACACATAATACAATAACTCCAAAACACATAGATATACAACGTGTTGCAGAAAGGTGTAGCATAATTTGAAGTTGCATTAGATAGGCCTACTATTACAGTACAGTAACTACTAATAGTACAGTAAGATTTTTTTTTCTTTATTGCCTAGTATTAAATAACTACCAGAAACGCATCAATTATGAGATGTTTACGGTTTATTGAATGCGATTGAACCTTAAGATAAAAGGTGACCTCATAGTAGTGTTGTATTTAAAGAAGATCGATTAATTTAATAAATTAATTAAACTTTTATGAACACATAAAAGTCATAATATAACTAGTATTTGTAATTTCATCCATGCCTAGTGCCTAGTCACCGGCCATGTGTAACGGTGGTCTAATATGACTACACCTTTCTGAAACACGTTGTATATATGACGGGCGTCGTGGTCTAGTGGTTTTTGTAACGGACTGACGTTCACGAGGTTGCGGGTTCGATTTCCACTCTGGACAATCATTTGTATGATGTTTATAAATGTCATACTAATGTTTGTACTGCGTCTGGTTGTTTACTATATATTATAAGTATGTGTTTACAAAAGAAAAGTAGTATATGTATTCTATCCGTATTCTGGTACCCATAACACAAGCATATAAGCTTAGCTTGGGACCAGAGGACGTTGTGTGAAATGTTCGTGAATATTTATTTATTATTTATTTAAAATAAAATGTTTCTCCATAATTATACAATAACAAACTTCAAGGAAAATCTAATTTTCTTTTAATATTTTTATATAAAATTAATTTGTAACATATTATGTCTGGATTGAAATGTGCGTTTCCAATGGACGTTTCAAATATCGGTACGTTTTTAAGGTATCGTACCTAATGGTAAAATGGCACTTTTTTGCTGAGACTTCGCTGTTCGTTAGTCCGTCTCTCTCCAACCCGGAAACTCGAAAATAACCCTGTGCCAATGCTCCTGGTCAGCGCGGCACAGTAGACCATAATCCCTCCCAAAGTGGAGGAGGCCCGTGCCCAACAGTGGGACGTAAATGGGCTGGAGAGAGAGAGAAATTGCAATAATGAAAAAAATATTCAGGATTTTCAAGCCTGTTATTTAGTTTTAAAACTAAGTAAATTATTTTGTTTTAGCATTATTTAATCAACCAGTTTGTAAAATTTTTCTTTATTACTCCTTATCGGGTTTTATTCCATTTTAAGGTACTGGAAATATCAGGTTTCTCCCAATACGTAATAAATATTAAGTCTCCTCGTAGCATAGTGCTACGGCCATGAAATAACACGTAGCACTATGCTACGACTTTAGTAACATTTTGTAAATGACACTAGGTTAGAATATAATATTCATGGGCATTTTACACAACGTCCGCAGGTCCTAAGCTAAGCTTGTTATGCTTGTGTTAAGGGTACCAGAACACGTATAGACTACATAATACAAATTTTCCTTTGTAAATACATACTTATAATACATAGTAAACACTCAGACGCAGAACAAACATTTGTATGACATTTATAAATATCACACAAATGATTGTCACGAGTGCGGAATCGAACCAGCAACCTTGTTAACGGCAGGCAAATAAAAAAGAATAAAATACCCAATAAATATATAAAACAAATATACCCAACAGATGATAAAATAAAAGTAGTACTTAACTAGTAGATAAAACTATAACCCTCTTCTTCTCTTTCCTACCGATTGACTTCCCACTGTTGGATACGGGTTTTCTTCACTTTGAGAGGGAATATGGTCTAACTATGCCGCACTAACCAGACATGGTTCACGTCATGTCTTCTACCCATGGGGTAGGCAGAGACTATCGAGTGACATCTGCTACGATCTAAACATACTTCTTCGTGTATTGTGATACAACAAATTATCAATAATAGTTGTTAAAAAGTTAAATAAATAAAAACAGTTTTAATTTTAACTTAAAACTTTTAACAATGAAAACAGTAAAAGATTCAATGATAGAGCACGCGCCCGCCATATTCGAAAATCGTTTGGCGCGTAAACGACTGTCATCTGTCAAAAATGGCAGATCAATATGGAGGCCGGAACTGTTAACCCTCTGCTAAAAATAGCATGGAGGTTTTAACTCGATATAGAGGCAGATAATTTCATCCAAAATACCTGTTCCTCCCGCTGGGGGTAGTCAGCTAAATATAAGCCTAATCTTCTGCGATGTTAAACAGTTAAACTTAGAACTAATTCTTAACTAACATATCTAGTAAAATTGGTGTAATAAAACAAAATACAAATCTCTTGTAAAATAGCAGGGTGTAAACATGCCCAGGACCTCTTGTTGATGGAGGGTCTCCTAATTCCTATTTTAACCAATTTTTATACTTAATATAATCGATATTACAATCGGAGGGGCATATAACCTAATTCATCCAGGGCCTCTAGTAAGTCAAGGGATAGTAATAGACGGCCCTAAAAATATGTTTAAAAGAAATGAGAAGAGACAAAATACTCCTCTATAAACGTCTTTGTTAAAAACATATTTCATATTATCTATAATCAAACCAAATCGAAGTTAATACCACCAATGCAATTGAAAGCGAAATTTGAAATCTAAACGCAACATCGCCCGCCGGATACGTCCGACATCGCATTTCCGGTCAACCGTTAAATTTGAATTTCGAACTGATAGTAGCATTCCGCTGTAGACTTTTGTTGCGAGCAGACCTGTCGTCGGCAATGCGACGGAAATTATAATCTGTTTTTGTTTAGTAACCTTTGGTTATTGAATATACCCCCTCATGTCATTACATACTTATAACTATGCCGTCGCCATATATCTACTTATAATGAGAAAAACTTATACGACGCTAAAAAAATGTTTTCTTCAATATACAAACAGGCAACTTTTAGAAGCATTTCTTTGCCTTCCTTACACAATTTTTTTTAACAGAAATTGAACCACACTGCAAAGTTGCCAGTAGTACCAATTCTACAACTGAACATAACTTAACAAAAAAAAAATAATTTGATTGTTTCAATAACACAATTCGGCAATGCTAACTGAAATTTCTTATTATAAAAGCTGTGTATTATTAAAGATTTTAATTAACATAAATATGTACACTGAAATAGTAAAATTAATCAAAATACACCATCTTGTTGTGCATCTATACTATTATAAAGCTGAAGAGTTTATTTGTTTGAACGCGCTCTCTGGAACCACTGGTCCGATTTGAAAAATTATTTCAGGTATGGATAGTACATTTATCGAGGAAGGCTATATAAAATCACGCTGTGACCAATAGGGGCGAATTAGTAGTGAAAAATGTTGCAAAAACGGGAAAAGTTTTCTAAATTCCACGCGTATGGAGTCGCGGGCAACAGCTAGTATAGAATAAGTATCAATGTCTTCTTATACCGCGATTAAAAAGCATTTAAACCAAATTCTCTCCCATTGTGAAAGAGATCCGTGCCCAACAGTGGAACGCTAATAAGCTGAGAGAAAGACGAAAGAGAGTACTCGTAATTAGTTTACCTACCATTCGCGCGAATATGAAATCGATTCGAAATGATAAATAGAAAAAACCACAAGAAAATAAAACTACTTTGCAGTCACCATGGTCACGGGTGAGAGTCTCTAAAATTTAAAACAAATATATGCGTCTAAATCCGTAAAAAGTAGTTTTATTTAAACAGATGAGTCGCGCAAGTGTTAGAAAATATTATGTTAATCACAAGAAAAAATTAACCAATTTATATTAAACCCATAATGAGTCCGTTAGTTCTGAACTAAAAGAACTCATATTAAATATCCACTAATATGTATTTCTCCACTAGCTGTTGCCCGCTACTGCGTACCTGTGAAATTTAGAAAATTTTCCCCGTTTTCGCAACATTTTTCACCGTTGCTTCGCTCCTATTGGTTGCAGCGTGATGTTATATAGCATATAGTCTTACTCAATAAATATAATATCCAACACTGAAAGAATTTTTCAAATTGGACCAGTGGTTCCTGAGATTAGCGCGTTCAAACAAAGAAACAAAACTCTTCAGCTTTATAATATTAAGTCAGACACACACAGATCTTTTGCTAAGTCACATAAAAAGTTTTATATAACAATTATGGTGATTTAGAATCTTCATATATAGAGTATAGAGTATTCTGTAGAGTGACATATCCCCATAACATCCCCATAGAATATTCGCACATGTCAAGCGACGAGGGATGTTGAATGATGGTGAAACAAAACATTTAACAGGAAACAGATAGCAACATGAAAGTAACTATTGGTTATCGAATCATTTTACTTCTCGATTGGAGTGAGAAATCAGTGACTTTTTAAAAGTGTTTACTTTTTCTTTCTATTTAGTATAACTAGGTGCTGTCCATAATTCGTACGCGTAAAATTTACAAAACTTTCCCAGTTTTTGCATCAGTTCTTATTGACGCTTTGCTTCTATTAGTTGCAGCGTAATGTTATATATCTATGGCCTTTATCGATAAAGGTCTAAAAATGAAAGAATTTTAAAATCGGTCCAGTGCTGCAGTGGTGCCTGTGATTCGCGTGCAAACAAACTCTTCAGCGTTTTAATATTAGTATACAAGTATAGATAATAAGTTACTCACTGTGTTGCTAATCACAAATGTAGAAATCAGCTAAACCGATTTTGCTAATTATTATTTTTTATAAAAATGCTCGAAGTTCAAATTGCTTAAAATACGAAATTGGTCCTTACTCAAAAATTTAAAAAAAATCCTGCAAAAAATCGGTAATGTTAAACATATAAATAAAAATATAAATAAATAAATAGGTTATAAACATTCTCTAGACATTCCGGTGATAAAAAGATAAAAATAGAAAAATATCGATTTTAGGACTCTATTTGCGACTTACATTTGTGTCAACGTTATCGTAGTAGTAATTAGTCAAATTTAAATTATATTTTAAGTTAATTTGCATTGAGTAATATTTCAGACTACAGTTTTACAAAACTGTGTTAGGTTAAGTTAAATATGATACGTACTTAATACATCAAAATTATAGTGGAAAAAATGATCACTATAAGCGGAACTTGAACCCACGACCGCGGAATTCCATTGCTCTTCCAACTGAGCTACCATGGGACCAGCACATGATAACCAAATTTTTCACTACAATATTTCTCAAGGTGAGTTAATCATTGCTCGATGCTTTTGTCCCACGCCATGTATCGAGCGGTTTGCACCAACTAGAAAATTTGGTTATTAAGTAAAAGCATAGCAAGTCGATTGCAAAAATTAATAAATTTATGTATGATAGGTACTGTATTCCGGTAATCACTGACATACATGGTGAAAATAAAAACAATTACTTATCGCAGATAATTATCATTGCCGACATACGTCGTTAGAATAAATTATAAAAAAAACAGATATTTTTGCTGAATCAAGCATGTTAAATTTAAATAATATTTCCACATACGAGTACCATTAGTAGTCCTCTACATACGACACAAAACCGGAACTGTCACTTGTGAAATACGCCGCCATTGTTGTCGATAACAAACAATTTAAAATTAACGTCTACCCTCGTGGGTTAGTTGTCTTGGATTCATATCCGGTTGATGTCATATGAGTAGATAACGTTCTATATAGATTGCATGAAGTAGGTCGGACCGAAAATTGGTGGCTACACAATTTACACACAGTCTGTTAATTTTTAAATACTCTTCTCGTAAAGTCCCACTATTGGGCACGGACCTCTTCCACTTTGAAAGTTTTTATACGTGTTTACGTTTTTTTTTTTATTAGTGTTTGATTTCCATTGTACGCGTACGAAGTTGCGGACAACAGCTTGTAGCCTATAAGCTACTTTTGATCCCCAAGAAATTTGGGGTTCCCGTAGCATAAGCCTACAACATGGATTAGGTTTTTGAACTGCTATTTGTAATCTTTTTTACCGTGGGTTCAATTAATAGTATAGACCAGGTGTGGCCAACTTTTGTGCACATAAGATCTACATTTTATTTTAAAATTGAGTCGCTATCGACCTATTTCTTAGATAAGAAGGGGGACGTTTATGCAATTTGCTTTTATACCGCCGTGCACTCTTGAAAATAGTAGAAAACTACTAAAAGTGGTCGCTGAACGGCTCCCTACTCGAAGCATGAGCTGCGTACATGTTCATTCCTGTATCAAGTATTAGAAACATTTGGCATTGAATACGTCCCCTCATGGAACTTGCTAGTGATCGACCAAAATTGGTCGCGCAATCGACTTGTTGGTATAGACTGATATTCCTTTCTTATTGTTGTCGGTTAAACCGAAACCACTATTATGTTGTCACAGGTCAACACAATAAACCTATTTTATTGGTTTACATAAACACTTTCTTGTCAATATTTGGGGTCCGGTCGGATTCTAGTTTATTTCGAAATGTAAGTAAAGCCCAGTGCTTTTTATTAGGGTTCTGTATCAAAAGGTAAAATGGGCCCCTATTACTGAGGCACATGGCAATCCATCCTCCTTCGTGTGGTGACGCATTAAGAATACAAGAGTCATCACCCCATCTCCTCCCAAAGGTGCTGTAAAAGTCAGCTAAAGAGATATTGCACACAGATAACATCTTCTGTGAGAAACGGAAACCTCGAAAATAAACCCTGTGCTAACAGTAGACTATAATCCCTCCAAAAGTGGAGGAGGCCCGTGCCCAACAGTGGGGCGTCATTGGGCTGGAGAAGATGGCAATCCATGTGCCTCTTTCACCTATACGAAGCCAGGACGGATACCTGTTATAAGCAAGTATGAAAAAACATATTATTATATTCACAATACCTATTACTATAAAAGTTAATTAATTCTTAAGTATACACTTGGACACTTGTATACTAATAGATACATAGAACAATACAATTGAAACATTGATTCTAGACAACAATACCTCGCACACAATGGACTAGTGTGGAAATTGTATTTTGTTCAGCTTTACTTGGAGTTACACTCTGCAAAGTAAAGACTTTGACTAACTTAATATTTCTTTTTAATTTACATCATATCCTCTGGTCTAATAATAAGCGAATTGGAGGGTTAACATTCCTAAAATGATATTTAAACTATTTATACTAATACTGAACGCGTTAATAGCAGCAACGATGGTCCAATTTGAAAAATTCTTGCAGAATTGGATAGTACATTTGTCAAGGAAGGTTATAGGCTATATAACATTACGCTGCGACTAATTGAAGCGAAGTATCAGTGAAAAATGTCAGTCACGAGCCACAGCTCGCTCTCCAGCCCATTTACGTCCCACTATTGGACACGGCCTGCTCCACTTTGGGAGGGATTACGGTCTACTGTGCCGCGCTGACCAGGTGTGTTGGCACAGGGTTTATTTTAAAGTTTTCCGTCTCTCACAGAGGATGTTATGTGTGTGCATTATCCCTTAGCTGACTTTTACAGCACCCTTGGGAGGAGATGGGGTGGTGACACTTGTATTCTGAATCCGTCACCACACAGAGTGCCACAGCTATATTAATAATATTAATAGAGATGTCGTTAGAAACTGGAATTCAAGGGGTAAAGTAAAGTTCGTAATATAAATATATGTTTAATGTATCCATGTGGTAATTAATTGAGAATACAAGTGTCACCACCCCATTTTTTCCCAGGGTGCTTTTCCAGCCAACCTGTTAAACGTGGCATAGTGGACCACAAACCCTCCCGAGTTGGTGAAGACCTGTGCCCAATAATGAGCTGGAGATCAAAAGAGAGAGAGAGAGAAATACAATATACTTACAATTTAATTTCTCTGAAAAAATGAAATGAAAGAAAGAAAGAAAAATGATTTATTCCAGGCCACAGGCACATTAGGCAAACATCAACAAAATTTATAAAAAAAAAAATTTAATCTATTTCTACAAAACTAAAACTACCCAAGCTAACTAGAAATCATAAAAGTTGCGGGGAACAACTAAATATTTTACTTAGAACTGATAATGATTATTTCTCAACTTCAAACTTATAGTAGTTAACAAAATGAATTAACAAAGTTTCAAAACAATAACTTAAAACAGTTATTGAGAACTATTGTCAACTATTAACTAAATAAGCGTATCATGTCGCTTTGTGTAACACGAGGTAGGCAGAAGTTGTCTTAATTGAATTTTGTATGGTGTGGAAAAGTTAAATTGTATTTTGTCTACAGGTGCAAGCAAACAGATTAATTTACGCGTGCAAATAATATTGGTTATTTAACACTGATAATATCATTTTACTGCACTTATCCCATTGCTTAGGGTCGACCCAACATGTTTTTTCATCCATACACTTCTGTCTGACGTCATATATGTGTTAATTTCTTTTTCTTTCATATCTTCTTTCACTGTCTCTCTCCCTCTCTCCAGCCCATTAATGTCCCACTGTTGGGCACGGGCCTTCGCTTTGAGGCGCATTGTGGTGGTGTTCCAAAAGACAGCTAAGGGATATTGCACACAAATAACATCCTCTGTGAAAGTCGGAAACTTCGAAAATAAACCCTGTGCCAACAAGCCTGGTCATTGCGGCCCAGTAGACCATAATCCCTCCAAAGTGGTGGAGACCCATGCCCAACAGTGGGTCGTAATTGGGCTGGAGAGGAGAGAGAGGATATTCTACTATAGAGGGTTTTTTTACGAGTTTTCTATCTCTTACAGAAGATGTTATCTAATAACAATATCCCTTAGCTGACTTGTACAGCACCCTCGAGAGGAAAAGGGGTGATGACACTTGTATTCTTAATTCGTCACCACACAGACAGTCCATCCGTTTTCTTTCAGACCATTAATTACTATTTCAATAAATACTTTTATATACAAATACAAATTACATAAAATCAAACGGATAGATTAATCGAAGCGTAAATAATTAAAAATTTGATATAAAATTGAATTGTCATAGCCAGATGATCACTTATTGGCTATAAGCCAAATAGAACCTGAGATTGTTTAGTTTGATACGATATTTACAAATATCTCAACAAATAACAAATCTTTATATAGTTATGATAGCATTTGCCCTTTTGATAACAAATTACAAGTTTTTAGAAAATTAGAATCTCGTAGAATTGCTAGCTGGCCCGGAAAACATTGTTTTGTCATACAAATGTCAGGGTAGAACAACCCTGAACTACTTAGGAGTATAAAAATAGATAGTAGCCGATTCTCAGACCTACTGAATATGCATATAAAATTTCATGAGAATCTGTCAAGCCGTTTCGGAGGAGTATGGGAACGAACATTGTGATACAAGAATTTCATATATTAGATAAAAGTACTTTTTACGGATTTAGACGAGTATATTTGTTTTAAATTTTGGCCCGACGTTTCGGAGACTTTGCTGTCACCATGGTCACGGGTGACACTAAAAAAGTAGTTTTATTTAAACAAATGAGTGGCGCATATGTTAGAAAAAAATTAGTTATATACTTATTAGAATTAAGAATTTATAAATTCTAGTCTAGTTCAAAACCTACAGGCTACTTCCCTTTGTCTTAGAGACTTGAAATATGGCATGGACCAATCCAACATAGTGCTGATATAGGGAAAAATCCAAAACTTTTATTTTGTTATCACATAAAATGAAAGAATTGTTTGAACTAATAGCAACTTATAAAATTGCTAAAAAGTAGGTTTAAATTTAATTAACAGATTATTTGAATGCAGTTATTTATATTTTTCAGCCTAGTAGGTACGGTGACGGTTCTCCGTGTGGTGACGGATTAAGAATACAAGTGTCACCACCCCATCTCCTCCCAAGGGTGCTGTAAAAGTCAGCTAAGGGATATTGCACACAGATAACATCCTCTGTGAGAGACGGAAAACTCGAAAATAAGCCCTGTGCCAACATGTCTGATCAGCGCGGCACAGTACACCATAACCCCCACCAAAGTGGAGGAAGCCCGTGCCCAACAGTGGGACGTAAATGGGCTGGAGAGGAGTAGGTACGGAACCCTGAGTGTACGAGTTTAACCCGCTCTTGATAAGTTTTTTTTTTATTTTAAAAAAGCTTTTGACTCAAGCCGGGTATCGAACCTCTCATTTATCAAACAATATTACAGTAGCACATAAAACCTCAATTTGTGTGTCAAAAACATAAAACCTTAATTTGTGTTTCGCGTAATTAAAAAAACTCATTTTTTTAAACACTCAAAATGCTAAACCGAAAAATAAAAAATACACATGACTAATAGCTACAAGGTGCGAATATAATGAAAATATTTGCGAGTCATTTAGCTAAATGCTCTTTAAACTGATTTTACATAGGGACAGACAGACAGACAGATGGGGTGAGTACTTCATTATGTAGTACACTTGATGGTAAAACTGGATTGAGTTTTGTAATACATATTAAATATCACCTTAGTTTAAAAATTCAAAATCACTATACACACTAATAATTCATTCTATTCCCTTCTCTCCAGCCCCTTAAGGTCTCACTGTTGGGCATTGGCCACCTCCACTTTGGAAAGGATTATGGTCTCCTGTGTCGCGCTGACCAGGCGTGTTGGCACAGGGTTTACTTCCGAGTTATCCGTCTCTCACAGTAGACGTTAAGTGCTTATATTGTCCCTTAGCTGCCTCTTACAGCACCCTGGAAAAGAAATGGGGTGGTGACACTTGTATTCTTAATCCGTCACCACACACACAACTACGGAAATAAACCTGTAACAAATTATTTATAAAAACCATCCTCTAGAACCACTCTATCTAACTATGATTCCGTCATTTGGTCGAAAAAATAAAGGGTTACCTGAAATGTTTTCCGGAAGTTTTGAAAATTGGTAATTTCATAGATTTTTTTGTGCTCTTTCCAAATTTCAACTTTGCCACCTCGTATGTTGCCCGTTAGCGCCGCCATATTGAAAAAATGACGCCCAAAATCAGTTTTTTGATAATGACTCCTTTCCGACGCATTTTACTGGAAAACATATCACACATACATTTCCTACAGTTATGTCATAATCTTTTTTTCCCTAAAATCAATAGTTTCTGCGTACGAGCGCCATAAACCATTATAAATCCACACTAACGTGTATCATCATCATCATCATAACATCACGCCTTTTTCCCATGAGGGTAGGCAGAGACTATAGAGCGCCATCTGCCACGATCGAAGCACACTTCCTTGGCTTCATCCACACAGAATAAAAACACAGTTAACTATAGTCTGTCATGTCTCCGCTGGTATAAAGGAATTCGTCCCTTCTGTGTCAAGTCCCTTCTTCCCCTTCTAAGATACATCTGGACCCAGCTGCTGAGCTCAATAGAAAAATTTAGTCTGAGTCAACAGTATACGTTTATCATTTCACAGTGTCGTTTGCATTTGTAGAGCCATGGATTCTAATGAAGTAAACTGCTTTATTTGTAGTGATATACTGCAATAAAGTGAAGTTATTGAAGTGAAGGAAAAAGGATTGTAAACTTTTCGTCAGTCAAGTATAAAAAGAAAAGACATTAAATACAAACTTTTGGTGGGATAGACTATAAGTTAGCTGGGTTTTCATTCTATGGAACAATATTTAACCTTCGTTTAATTGAAGTAAATAATATACGTTGGTGTGGATGCATATTGGTTTACGGCGCTCGTACGCAGAAACTATTGATTTTAGGGAAAAAAGGATTATGACATAACTCTAGGAAATTTCCTCTACTTTTATTTTGTATAGATATATTTTCCTGTAAAATGCGTCGGAAAGGAGTTATCATCAAAAAACTGAATTTCGGCGCCATTTTTTCAATATGGCGGCGCTAACGGGCAACATACGAGGTGGCAAAGTTGAAATTTGGAAAGAGTACATCAAAATCTATAAAATTACCAATTTTCAAAACTTCCGGAAAACTTTCCAGGCAAAAATACTAAATGACTGGGCTACTATTGAAAAACCGCATCTTAATACGTTGCGTAGTTTTGAAGATATAAGCTCACACTGTGACAAACATACAAAAATAACGACTTTGTTATTTTTGTATGTACGGAAATGGTGAAAACATTTCTCAACTGATTTTTTCAGAAAGGAAATAAGGTTGACACTTACAGTCTCACAGCAAAACCTTTTAAGCACAAGAAAATCGGTAAAAATATATAAACTTCATCCAGTTTTGCTGTCACCTGTACAAAAAAGTATTTACAAAAATGTTCATTACTGGCGGAGGTACGTACGGTACACAAAAAAGATAACAGTCAAGTACTAAACTGTACAGACAGCAAACAAAGCGGTTGTTTTATATGTACGGTATTACAAACGTGCTAAGTATTATTGTTTTGAAACAAAAAATAACAGAAATAGCTTGTTTATGTTTCAATAGCTTTTTCAACTTCATACGCGTGGAATTTGAAAATCAAACCTTAACAAACAGAAGTTTATTATACCGCTCGATAGGTGGCGGTGTACAGTTTTTTTCAAATTGCGCTATAGTTTCGTTACACACATTATAACTTAATCTCGTCAAAATTTTTATTACGTTTTCCTATCGTTTTCGCAATTATAAATTAGTACGCGTTTATAGGTATTTATTGAGCCCACCCTCCCTCAACATACACAAAATCTTAACAAGTTACACAAAAAAGCCATCCTATTGAACCACTCTATCATTTAAAGAAAACGGTTCATTTCAAAAGAGCTTGTTAAACATGCCAACTTGAAATAAAAATGTTTGACTTTGACTTTGACCGTATCAAAATCCGTTGTACAGTTTTAAAGATAAATAAAAATAAGGTCAGATAGGGACATACATACAAAAATAAATACTTTCTTTTATAAATATAATAACTAAAGATGTACGTAGTATCGACGGGATTCGTGGTCTATAGGTTCGTGTAGCGGACTGCTGTTCTCGAGGTAGTTGTATCGTAGAACGGTTTGATCCCAAAGAGCCTCTCACATCACCTCGAGTGGCTCGGCGTCAATACTAAGTCGGTGATGGCCCATATACAGATAGCAGTCTTGCTATTTAGAACAGAAAAGTAGTTTATGTAGTATATCCGTATTCTGGTACCCATAACACAAGCATTAAGCTTAGGACCGGAGGAAGCCGCGTCGTGTGAAATATCCTTAACTAAAAAAAAAAACGTAAGCACTATAAATCAGTATCCTGCTTTGCACGGGTAATATTTTTAATTATTATAAGACAAAGTTCTTCTATGTGAGCTTATATCTTCAAAACTACGCAACGGATTTTAATGCGGGTTTGTTAATAGATAGAAGGGCTCAAAAGGATGGCTTTTTTGTATAATATTATTATGGTTTGGTTTCTGAAATTCAAGCGTACGAGGTTGCGCGCAATACCTAGTTATTTATAAACTGTAAAGTAGTTAATTAATTAAGTAACTAAACAATGGAAGGTACCAATTCTACGTGCACAACTAAACTTAACTAAAAAATGAAAATTAACAGTGTCAATAACACAATTCGGCAATGGTAACAAAAGCTTTTTTATTAGAAGATTTGTAGGTATGTTATAGACTAACGATTTTAATTAATAAAAATATCATAACAAAATAGTCAATAAAACAACATAGTTGCTTTTTATTACACGCTTTATACTAGCTTCACTTGTATGTTTGTTTGTATGTTTGTTTGTATGTTTGTAACCGACTCCTTTGGACGCTATTTTGACCCACTTTAAACGGTCAGATTCTATTCAAATTTTGCACACCTGTCAAAGACCGATGACAATACAATAATTCGATTAAATAAAGCGTGTTTTTTGGTTTTTTTAAACTATTTTTCTATTTTGTAGTTGGGTTTTCTATATAAAGCGTGTTTTTTAGTTTTTTTAATTAACATGCTTATTATAAGTTCAGTATAATATATCTATCAATGTATTAATCTATGTAACGGAATCTTTGAAAGTGATTTTAACCAACTTGCTACTTGGATTGATCTGAAATTTTGTTCATATATCAAGGACCGATGACAATGCAATAATTTAAAAAAATATTTAGGATTTTAAACGTGTTTTTTTAGCTTTTGAACTAAGTAGATTATTTATTTTTCAGTTAAGTTTAGTTTATTTGTACGTATAGAATTGATACCATTGGGAATTAACAATTACACTTTGCAAAAATAATATTATGGTTAAATAGTTTCCCAATTAACCTATAAGCTCACGGATCTCTAAATTTTAAACGTAGCGTAAGTTTTTTAATATTCTGTCGGAATGCGAATGTTGTACAAAGTGTTTGTATATTTGTTACAATGTTCATATGAAACAACTACGGTATTAATGATTGCATTGTTTCAAAAACTCTTTTTTTTTGTTTATTTTGTAAATTGTTTTTTTTTTAAATAACTTTTCTTCTTTTGTATATAAATGAATAGCTTAACGGGTGCAGCGGTTTGTGTATTAGGCTGTTTTTCACGAAGTCTTGAGTTCGATTCCCAAACAAGACAATTATTTGTGTGATATATTAACATCGAATTTTGTTACATAGATGTTTGTACTGCGTCTGTCTATTTTTCTAGCTCTATTTTTATTTCTATCTTTTTGTCTGAATATATTTTATCTAAAGCATATTTACAAACATAATCATAGTATATTGCATTACTAACGGTTACCCGCGACTTCGACTACCTCGTAATTTTGAAATTTTGTAACATTTTTCACTACTGCTTCGCTCCTATTGGTCGCAGCGTGATGTTATAATAGCCTTATAGCCATCTTCGATAATATATGATTATATATGATTTTACCAACACAAAAATACACAAAAATATTCTCTTTCCAATCAAATCACTTACAAAGATTCCGTTACATAAATTAATATATTGATAGATACGTACCGAGCTAACCTTTTTTTAGCCGAGTTAAAAATGCTATAATCCTATCCCATATTTTGATATCCATAACATAAAGATTAATGGTCTTACTCATAATGACTTATCGGAGGTTTAAAAGGTCGCTAAAATCGGTTCGCGAAAATTGTCAAAACTTGTTATTCATAATACCTAGTCTTTTTACGCTGAAACGTTTATTATCTCTCCGATAAAATCTCCGTTTAAACCTTCGATAAGTCATTATGAATAAGACCATAAGTTAATAGTTGACTTGGAAATCTTAGCTGTCTTATTTATTTATTTAAGGCACCATTATACTTTTTATTTAAAGATTTTACAAGTCACGAGAACATTTTTAGTAAAAACATTTGAAGTTTTTTACGCCATCTGTTATCGAATAGCAGTACTGTCTTTTTGACTAAAAGTAATTTTACTTGATAAAATGTTAAATACCTATTACATCAGTGTTATGGTATTGAATTTGTATCTACACGTATTTTATAGTTATTAATTCAATGAACATAAATATTACGTTAACGTTCAAGTAAGTAGCGCCATCTATGAAGTAGTAGCAGTAAACAAAACAGCTATAAAATATTTAATGTGAGTAAAAGTTACAATGTTATACAATTTAAACGTTCAAGACAATTTCTGTTCTAGTGCAAAGACATAGAGCACTAATTTAAATACATTATGTTTAGTGAATAACGTTAATAAAATATTAATGAGAGTAGCCTTCTATATTAGATAGATATCTACCGGTCCCTTTAGTTAACAGAAATAAATATTTCACTGTATTTTAATTAAATTACATCTTAAAAACTAAAATTAAAATTATTAGTTTCCATTTTTAATTAATAAACACGAAATAAACAAAAATAACTTTTTGTATTTTAGCAAAATATCTGACACTAGTGAAAAAAATCAATTTTTTTCTCGTGAATTTACATCTGTCAACCGCTATGCAAGTGATAAAGATAGCATGAAAAATTCCTTAGTGAGTAAAAGAGATGGCAATATTCATCGATATGACATCCTGTGTGTGAGACAATAGAATATTTCGATGTAGGCACAGAAAAGCACGGTGTTCGACCAGCCTACAAGATATTGAGTACACCGCCCTCCGTGTTCGTAGTTGGAAAGCTGAGAATTTTGTACTAGTGTGCTGTATGTATACAATTTTATGTATGAAAGTGTGCAATTTTAGGGATGTGTGTGTAAATGTGGAGGGTTGAAATGGACGCAGAGAATGTAGTGTTCACAAAAGAGATTTAGGAGACAAAAAATAATAGTCTTATTTTGCACCTTGAGTTTAAAGGTTCTTAAAAGAAAATTAATATGAAGTATTTTAGGCTAAATCTTATCATGAGATCCAGATTTTTTTCAATTTATTTTTTTACTAGATGTTGACAGTGACTTCGTACGCGTGAAATTTAGAAAAAAAAAGACGTGTGGCACTCGGGGACTGCCGCGGTAAAGCTATTGCATAGGATTTTTTATCAACTTATGCAATTCTGATTATTTATTTATTTTATTTATGCAAGAATAGCCTTATTCGATAAAATTTATCCAACACTGAAAAAATTTTTCAAATCGGACCGACACTTCCAGAGATTAACGCGTTTAAACAAACAAACTCTTCAGTTTTATAATATGAGTATATTTTTCAGTCTCGTGGTGGGCACCAATATAGAAAATCCTATTGGCGCCCAACATGGGACTGGTTTATTCAGGCCTGGCAATAAATAGTAACCGGAATGTTTTCATTGTGATCGCGTAGAAATTAAACTTACCTACACAATGAAACCAAAAACATGGCTGAGGTAATTGGAAACCCTGGGAGAGGATGCTCGAGAAAAACCTACTCCGATGTCATCGCCAAATGTCTTTGAAAAGGATCTAATAATTAGCACTTACAAGAGTTACAACCGTCAGGCATGTATGACCGGATGTATGATTGTATATGAATTCAAGAAGTATGTTTAAATCGTAGCAGAGTGCACTCTATAGTCTCTGACTAGCCTCATACGAAAAAGACGTGATGGTATAATGAATATGATTGCAAGATTACAAACAAACATTGAGAGTCAGGACAAATGAAACAAAAAAATCTGCATAGTTTAAGAACTAAAACATGCTTGAAAATCCTATAGGTATTTAATATATGTAGGTATATATAAAGATTTATTTATTTAGATTTATTATTGCAAACGAGTGAATAATTATCACATTCGAAGATTCTGTTACAGGACGATTCGACTACCTACCAGATGTAGTGTCTCTGGCTACATCACTCAGATAGCTTGAAGCCACTTACATATCTATGTGTGCGTGAAAATATATCTATATGTGTCTGTGATACAGGTTATACGTCATTAGAAATGTCATTATTCTATGAAGTATGATTTAGCCAAGCTACAGTTGCTTATCCTAAATTTTATACTTCAACCTACCATCTAGTATATACCTATGTGTAAATAGATTAATCAAATCAAATTCATTATAATTCAGATTTAAAATAAATGAACTTTTAATAATAAGTGCATTATTAATACATTTCATTTTATTTTCTAACACTTGCGCGACTCATCTCTTTAAATAAAACTACGTTTTACGGTTTAAGACGCGTATATTTGTTTAAAAATTTGGCCCGACTTTTCGGAGACTTTGCAGTCACCATGGTCACGGGTGAGACTGGTCAGTCTTGCAGTCACCATGGTCACGGTTGAGACTGGTCAGTCTTACCCGTGACATTTCATTTTTATATTTTACAAATTTTTTATTTTTTTATTTATTTTTTTCAAAGTTAGTCCTGAGATTGATTATTCATTTTCTTTTTGTTAAATTATAGCATGCAACTGCTTTAAGTTAACTCATTCCGATCTTTATTATTTTTTTAATATTAGCCATCTTATAAAATACTCACGAAAGTAAGAACTTGGTTAAATATTTTTAATAAATCTAGTAAAACACAACCAGTTAGTTATTTTTCGCCTTGAAAATATATAATGTAACTAAGTATTTATTAAAATTTTAATCAAGACAGACAAAATGAAAAAAATATAATAAGTTTACCTGCACACAACAAATTGCACATTATAACTGAAAAATGTTAACCTACCATGCTTTAATCAAACCTGGGAACTTCATTTTTAACAAAAAATACTAATTAAGAAAGTAGTCAAAACATTTTCGCACTAATTAAAGCAAAAAGATTATCCATAATAAATTTATTGACAAATTATTTTTTTAATATCTTATACGCTTATTTTGTGAACGGTACGTCTAATCTGCGCCACCCTCCCGTAATAGGCCATCTCCTGGTTGCTATGGTGACGGACAAGATGGCCGACTTTCTACCCTCCCGCGCTCTCCGCCCGCGGGTATATAAACGCACCCCATAGTGAAACGAATCAGAGCGCCACTACGTCTTGCTAAGAGCGCACGTATCGTGTTTTTCTTTATTTCACGTTATTTCGACGAATTTAATTTTCTATAATTTTTTTTCTACACAACCTTATTTAACGTCTGTTTACTGTATTTATTTAAATTAAATTCTGTTTTTTTTTATTTTTTGCGTTTTATTTATTATTTTTCCTGTGGTTGGTGATTTTCTACGAGAAAAAGGTAAGTGATCTAATAATATTTTTAAATTTACAGATTGAGGCGATACTTTTCGACGAAATTTAATAATAAATTAAATAGGTTAAATTATTTTTAACACGTGCAATGATTATCGATTTCGGTGCAGATGTAGAGGTAAAAATAGCATCCACCTCTTAGCGTTTTCGTACTAAGAGGAACATTAGTTCTATGTATTTAGGGTTTATTTTCTCTTGACGGTGGTAACAACTTGGTACCTTTTGTAATATTCTGAAGGAATTAATATAGGCTTGCGATATTTAGGCTTATCGTATAAACCGGATGTTAAGTTTCTCGCGCCAAATATAAGATGATGGAGATTTTGGGTTTTTTAATCTTTTCTGAATAAAAAGTGTATTAAAACTAAAAGGTTCTTAATTTTACGGATTATTGATTACGTTACTTGATTTCTTGAAAGCACTTGGATCAATTTGGATGAGTTATGGTTTGAAAAGATATAACTTCATAGGCCCACGGTCATCAATTTAGGCTCTGGTTACACGATCCCGAAGAAATCTAAGGGATTCTTAAAATGTTATAGCCATCTTTGAAGTTCTTCGCAGCCAATTAACGTCCAACTATTGAGCAGTGGGTTTCTCTACTGTGGGAGGGTATCTGTTCTACTTAAGGGCCTACATCAATATTATCGTATATCATCGCCGACACGTACATATTAACACAGCCAGTAGGCACAGAAAATGAAGAATTAGGGATACTTTTCCTATTTACTCAAAATCTACTAAATATATTTTAATTCTGATTTACGTGTTTCTATATATAATAGTTACTTATGTTTTTAAAGTTATTTCATTAGTTAATACGCGATAATTGACCGACAAATGAAAAAAATAAAAATTTTGAGAGGTTGTTTCGCCAAGATTTTCTATCGAGAAAACTTTTTTCAATCGCGTTTCTGAGTTTATGCGATCCTAGATCATATATTGAAAAAACATATACTTAAAAATTTGAGCTCTAGCCATTCAATCTAAAGAAACAATGAAAACTTCGTACATAGTAAAATGCACGAAGCTATTTTGGTATCCTCTTAAACAACACTGAATAAGCGTGTTGGTATGAGGTTTAGTTTAGAATTTTCCGCCTCTCATAAAATATGTCATCTCGTTCCCAATCTCTCTCGAGCATTAGCTGATCTGATTCTCACAGAACCCTGTGGGAGAAAATGGGGCAGTAACACTTGTATTCTTAACCCGTCACCACACGGAATAATATATTATGAGTTATTTCAATATATATTCATTAACATAATCATACCTTTTTTCATGGGGATAGACAGAGACTATAAAGAGCCATCTGCTACGATCTAAACACATTTTATTCAGCTTCATTTACACTCATACATCTGGGTATACTTGCATGATGGTTGATTCTTTTGAATAAAAAATGTTTTTAACACCTATTTAATATAAAATTTTTCTTTTCTTACTGTAAAGAATATAAACTTAATGGATAAAAATGGATTCTCGACTTTTCTTTTATGAGTAAGTTTGCAATTAAAAATAATGCTATAATGAAAAACCTAGCAGATAATTACTGTCCCACTAATGGGCATGGGACTCCTCTACTTCTAAAGCATATATTAGGTCTACTGTGCCGCGCTGACCAGGCGTGTTGGCATAGGGTTTAGTTTCGAGTTTTCCAACCCCAATAGAAGATGTTATTTGACTATAATATCTATCAGCTGGCTCTTATAGCACCCTGGAAAGGAAATAGGGTTGTGACACTTGTATTCCTAACTAGATGTTGCCCGAAACTTCGTACGGGAGGAAATTAGAAAAAAAATCTAATATATAAAATTCTCGTGTCACAATGTGCCTTCCCATACTAACCATACCCATAGAATTTTATATGCATATCTAGTAGGTCTGAGAATCGGCTACTATTTATTTATTTGTTTATTTTATTCTTAATTTTATTGTACACCATACAGAAGCATATAACTTAATAATAAAATACAAGATTGTACAATGGGCGGCCTTATCGCTAAAAGCGATTTCTTCCAGGCAACCTGGGTATGGATCTAAATGAGGAGCGAGTAGAGTTGTCGGTGCACGAATATTATTATTTTAATATATACATAGAAATATATTATATATCCTATTAATACATATCATAAAATATAATACACAAATATACAAAATAAAAATATAGTATACACTATCAATAAACTCAATAAAATACACAAGAATACATACAATTACACATAATAAATAAATACATATACTCTATATGCTTAAAGACAGTACAGTACAAATACTGCTTAAAATATAGTTCAACTAATTCTTTGCTGACAGTTCCAGGTAATGCTCTTTTACCATTTTTTAAACGATTTCAACGTTTTAGCCTGTCTAATAGTTACAGGCAAAGCGTTACACAAACGTGTAGCTGTAATAGTGAACGATTTTTCTTACACTCCTATCAATCGCAACATCGTAATACTCGAACCGTGCTTTGAGATAAGGAGGAGATGAGGGATTGAATAGAGTGTTATATAGTAGATGTAATATGTGAGCATTCCGGCGATGGCGGATAGGTAACCACTTGAGTTGTTTTCGAAATTGGGAGACATGATCATATTTGCGTAACCCAAATATGAATCTTATACAGAAATTTTGGAGGCGCTCAAGTTTATTTAATTGGCATTCGGTGATATCTAGATAGCTGACGTCGGCGTAATCGAGAATCGGCAAAAGAACAACGGCAAAAGTTTGTATATGTTTGTGTATGTTTTACCTTATATAATTTAAAATTTTAAAAAAATGTTCTTTATATTGTTACAATTTGTTAATGTATTTTAGAAACTAAAATAATGTTATTGATTTTATGTAGTCTGAGCACAATGTAATATGATATAGTTTATAGTAAAAGTCTATCTTTATGGTCAATGTAAAATTAAAATCGAATGTGGGTAAACCCTGTAATAACTGATCGTAGAAGACACATTACAGCTCAGTCTCACCCGTGACAATGGTGACTGCAGTGCAAAGTCTCCGAAACGTCGGGCCAAAATTTAAAACAAATATACGCGTCTAAATCCGCAAAAAGTAGTTTTATTTAAACAGATGAGTCGCGCAAGTGTTAGAAAATATTATGATACTTCGTTCCTATTGATCGCAGCGTGATATTATCATGATGCCTGATGATGATGCCTTCCTCAGTAAAGGGACTACACAACTCAATAATTAGTTTAAACTTTAACAGTCTTATTCATAATGACTTATGGACTTATGGATTTATTAAACGTAGATTTTATCGGAGAATAAATGTTTTAGCGTAAAAAGACTATTATGAATAACAAGTATTGAGAATTTTCGCGAACTTTTAAACCTCCGATAAGTCATTATAAATGAGACCAATAATAAGAATAATGTTCTCTCGACATTACATTAGTTTTATTGGAATCGAGAAAAGATCTTGTCCAGTTGAAACGCTTCGTAGGTACTACGTGCTAGAATGAAATGAAAAATATCTGTCATGCCTTATCCCTTTTTAAGTGACATTTTCTTTTAAACGACAGTAAGCTTGTTTAACAGTGAATTGCATGTTTTACTTAACTACGACAAAAAGCAAGATTATGAGGCTGCTTAAAAAATTTAAAATGTATTCTTTGTATTCTTTATTGCACACAGAAATTACATAAAAGAAAGTTACATTTTGGTTAATATATGTACAGAGTCGAGCTTAATATATAAATGAATTTTCTACCAGCAAACCTTGGCGAGATAGAAGTTTGATGAAAAGGGGTCATGACAGTGTACAACTTTTTTGTGTGAAATGCAATTTTTTTTCCAAAAAAAATGTATATTAATAGTATATCTCTCATTCTAGTACCCACAACTCTCTCTATCTCTCCAGCTCGTTAATGTCCCACTGTTGGGCACGGGCCTCCTCCACTTTGGAAGGGATTATGGTATACTATGTCGCGCTGACTGAGCGTGTTGGTACAGGGTTTATTTTCGAGGTTTCCGTCTCTCACAGAGGATGTTATCTTTGTACAATATTCCTTAGCTGATTTTTACAGCACCCCAGGTCAGAAAAAAGTGGTGACACTTGTACTCTTAATTTGTCACCACACGGAAAACACTCACAACACAACCATAGAAATATTATATAGCTTAGCTTGGGACCTATTTATTTTAATAAAAGTTTATATAGTATCGATAATGAGATGTCATTATCGATAAAAAATAAACCTTTTTAAATCAATATACTCAATCTATACAATGTGATTTTTTTGATAAATATTCTATGAGTCGATTTCGTAGCAATTTTCTACGAGAATTTTCTATTATCTTTCCGTAAACTATTATTCAGATTTTATGATATTTTTCCCCTACTCTTGTTTTGTTTTTGATTTATTTTTAACCAACTTCTAAAATAAGGTTTATTTGTATCTTTACTTATTATGAAACAAAGTCGTTATTTTTGTATGTATGTCACAATGTGAGCTTATATCTTTAAAACTACGCAACGGATTTTGATGCCTTTGTTTTTCATATATCGCGAATGGACAGACGGATGACGGATTTTAAATTAAACTTGCACTTGCCTGCAATACGCGAGGAATTCAAATAATAATGTTTTTATTATTTAAATTCAAATATATAATAACAAATTATACAAAAGAAAAACCATCATCTTAAACCACTCTATCTATTAATCAAAACCGCATCAAAATCCGTTGCCTAGTTTTAAAGATATAAACACACATAGGGACATACATACAAAAATGACAACTTTGTTTTATAATAAGTAAAGATTATTCTAAATAGGTACCTTGACAATGGGTCACGGGGTCATTGTCCGATAGTACTGTGTGCCCCAACGGATGCTGGATCGATAGGGGACGTCTGTGCATCGCTAGTGATGTGCCACTCTCAATATATCGATATCTATACTATTAAAAAGAGGTTAAGTTTTGTAATGTATAATGTACTAGCTGTTGCCCGCGTCATCTCACGCGTAGAATTTAGACATTTTTCCGTTTATGCAACAATTTACACTGATACTTCGCTCCAATTGGTCGCATCGTTATGCTATATAGCCTAAAGCCTTCCTCGTTAAGTGGACTATCCAACACTGAAAGATTTCTTACAATCGTACCAGAGGTTCCTGAGATTAGCGCGTTCAAACCAATAAACTCTTTAGCTTTACAATATTAGTATAAATATGGAGGGTATTCTCTGAAAGTAATGGTTCGATTATAAAAATGTTTTTAGTGATAGGAAACTATAGTCTCCGAGAGTGCTACAGTCTATACGGAGTGATTCATAATTCCAGGCGTACAAAGTCAAAAAGTAAAAAAACAGCTAGTAAGTGCTAGTCATTTTGTTTATAAAATAATAATTGAGATTTAAAGTATTTTAAAAAAAAAGATCAACCGACTTCTTGTGCCTTTGAAATTTGAGAGTTTCCCTCGATTTCTTAAGAGATAACTAACAGATCTTGACTTGGTGCCAATGGGACCACAAGAAAACCATCAGCTTTCAAATAAAAAAAGAATCATTAAAATCGCTTTGCTCAGTTAAAAGTTATGAGATAACAAACATAAAAAAAAATTAAAAATATTTCAGATGAATTGAAGGTCGAAAGTCGGTTAAAAATAAAATTACTTCGTTCAGAAACTACAATAATCTGTCAAGTAGAAACGAGTAGGACTCGCGCACAACGAGTTCTATCCGTAGTAATCTGTATCATTAACTGTTGCAACCCCAAACACAAGGATAGGCGTTGGAGAATGATAATAATGAGTATTATTCTGTTGTTACACATAATCTGTGAAAATTTCAACTCTAGGATATCACCGTTCATGAGATATATTCTGATGACAAATGGACGGATGGACAGTGAAGTCTCAGTATTAAGATCTCAATTTAAGTTTTGGTATGGAATCTTAAAAAAACATAGTACCTACCTATTAGAAATGAGGTGATTACTTATATATTATAAACCTGCACCGCATATTAACTTTACGGTGTGTATTTTGCAGCCATTAATGCTAGGGATTTGTAACATCGATAAAATAAATTATCGATAAAATAGACTTATTTTATAGTTCACATCACTTTATTACCTGAGGGTAACTCGTTTTATAACTAGAGTATTTTATTCGTCCAAAAATAATCTTTAGGTATGACATCATTTGTCTGAATATCTAGATCATTAGTTATTTTTGAGGGGGCGTTTCTCTGACGTAATCACGAAGGTTTATAATAATACTAAATATAGATTTAGTATGTACAATTATTATTCGGTATCTTGTAGACTCAAAGACAGCTTAACTGCTCTCTCTCTCTCCGTTATTATTAACGTTACACAGTTGGGCACGGACCTCTTCCACTTTGGGAAGTATTATATCGCGCTGACCAGGCGTGTTGGCATAGGACTTGGTGTCTTTTCCGTCTCTCACAGAGGATGTTATCTGTGTACAATATCCCTTAACTGGCTTTTACAGCACCCTTGGAAGGGAAAGGGATGGTAAAAGTTGTATTCTTATTTATTTATTTATTTAAAACTTAGCACAATTGAGTACATAGGCGATCTTAATGCTAAAAGCATTATCTACTAGTCATCTATGGGTGATGTAAAGATATTTGTAGTAGGTGCTTTACTAACTTAAAAAAACATTACTTATTCCGTCACCATACGGACAACGCCATCTAAGTGTGTTAAGTGTTAATCTATAATGTTACCTATATTAATACAAAATAGTATAGTTTAAAGTAATAATTAATAGTCATCTTAAGTGGTATCAACTTAACAATTTTCTAGTCATTAAACAAGTTAATTAATTTCGATCCTGACTAGACCCTGAAGGCTGTTAGCAAGTTAGTAAGGTGGACCAAACATAATCTAATAAGAAGGATATACCTAAGGGTTTAGAATTTTAATAAATCTTTCATGTCATAAAGGCACTTTTGATTTTATTCACAATACTGGCTTATACAGTAACTAATCTACCTTATAAATTTAGGAAATAAATAATTCCTCTACCATCGGAGTGATTATGGCCCACTATACCGTGCTGACCAGGCCTGTTGGCCTGGTACACGGTTTATTTTTGGTTTTTCTATCATTCACACATAATGTTCTGTGTATATAATATTCTTTAGTTGACTTTTACAGCACCCTAAGAAAGAAAACGGATGGTGACACTTGTACTTTCACTACACGGGCAATATCATTTGATCACGCCTTTCTTCCACAAAAGCATAACAGCTCTCTATTCTCTATACACCATTGGTATAAAACCAGGTGTAAAATTCAAAATTTTAGTACAATACAATAAAATTCATCCATAAATAATAACGGACATTTTACAAAAGGGTTGGCGCTAACACAATTTGCGAGACCTTTCGAATTTTGATGTCAATTAATAAAGTGACAATTGATTATGAGACGAGATAGTGCGTTTTATCGCCATTTCCACCCCTATTTTGTCGCATTATAACAATTAAAATTAATGCTTTACTCATTATTATATTACCTTTATATTGAAAGATATTAAAATATGGAATGTCAAAATCAATTTGACGTTTTGATTTCAATTTGAATTTTAGGTTAGACGTTAGATTAATTCTATTTGTCACTTCTTCTACCTTTGTTACCCTCTATATATCTGCTAGAGAACGTTATGGTGCGTAATCTTATGCCACCTTTATCCAGTGACTTATTTACGATCTTAACTATATCGACACACCTCCTAATAGTCGAATTACAAGACAGGTGTTAAAATATTAACATTCTCTCCCTCTCTAGCCCAATAACTATTGGGCACGAGCCTTGTTTATTTTGGAAGAGATTATAGTGTCCTATGCCACACCAACCAGGCAAGTTGGCATATAGCCTTTATCTTCGAGTTAGCCGTCTCTCACAGAGGATGTTATTTGTGTAATATATTTAGCTAGTTGGAAAATGGAGTAACACTTGCATGCTTAATCCGTCACCACACGAACAATAAACAATATTAGCGTAAAATTATCGATATTATTTTCCCATCACTATTCATGTCCCCTTTGTATAATATGCATACACTACGCACACATACATTTACCTGTATGTGTGCGTAATAAAAAGGGGGTCGTTCTGTATAATCTATGTACCTTTCTTTAGCTGAGATGAGCAGAAAAATAAACCTGAGGTATTATTAAGATTTCAAATATTACAAGGTAACTGACATGAAATATTACGCAAAAATCTAGCATGGTAGGTAGAGAGATTATCAAATATCTTTACATATATTATTGTACATACATACAAAAATAACGACTATGTTTTAATAAGTAAAGATTAATATTATTTTAATAAAATACATACGACATTCTTAACCTTTTAGTCAATCAAGAAGCGATAAATTACTGAGTAAAATTTATTGACCTAAATATGGAACAGAATAGGCCAATATTGCACTAAATATTCTAAGCAGCGAAGGGGTAGATACATTAAAAGAAATAAAAAAGATTAATGGGCTATATACGAGTACATGTACCAGAAAGCTATACAAACTAGCTCAGTAAGAGTTAGGCTCGCACACGAAGGTTTTTCTACCATCTAATATATAAAATTCTCCTGTCACGGTGTTTGTAATTATACTCCTCCGAAATGGCTTAACGATCGAAACCGATTTTCGTGAAATTTTATGTACATATCCGTTAGGTCTGAGAATCGGACAACATTTATTTTTCATACCCCTAAGTGATAAGGGTTGTCCACCCCAGACATTTGTATGGCAAAACAACGTTTGCCGGGTCAGCTAGTTATTATCATAATATTCGTCATAGAGACCCCAAATAACGGGATGAGAGCAGGATAATCTTAAATTAACAGGATTAATTTAAAAGATTAATCTGTTTAAAATGTATATAAAACGTCCATTTATTTCTTCAACAAACTGTAATAACTGTAATGTCAATTGCTATCTACTTGTTATTAGCTAATCGATACGTAATACTGCTACTTGTTTTCGTGCTACCCACATTTTTTCTAAATTCTTTTAAGTAAGTAACATGAGTTTGTATTATTCATTAAAGTGAACAGTATTAACTAACGTAAATATTATGTACTAATAAGTTTATTGTGATTTCTCAATTTTAAGTAAAATATATTTTATTCTTTTTGGGAAATAAATTCTTAAACCATATACTTAATGATAATGATTAGTACTTTAAACTCGCATACTGTAAATACAAGAAAAGAAGAACGACACTTACCATCTTCTAGTCCGTAACTAAGCAAGCTTAAAATTGACCCACAATATTACTTACATATCTACTTTATACAATTAAATAAAAATAATTATTACACCCAAAAAATTTTTCATTCAAAAAATATGACACTCCATTTTTAAAAGCAAAGTCGTTACACGGCCGTTTTTAAAATGGGCAAAGGCATTCTTACAGACAGCCTTTGGAAAGAATTTCACACAATAAAAACTCCCAAGAACCTTGCAAATTACACCCCTAACAAAGACGAAGGGTGGCAACACCCAGCTTTAGGTAAATGAAACAAATATCAATCGATATTTAATTTTATATTTTTTATAGATATTATTAAAAAATGCGAGTCAAGAACAAAGTAGGATATAAAGATGGATCCGTACCTAGTAGAGCTAGCAAAATCAAATTAAAAACTGCTTTAAAATAGCATAACTTCCAAAACACTTAATTTTTATTATATCAACTAACATGCTTAAATTAGTTCGGTAGATATTTATCAATGTATTAATCTATGTATCGGATTCTTCGAAAGTGACTTTAAATACACTTACAGTAGTCAGATGTTCTGAAATTTTGCACACATATTAAGGACCAATCAATGACAATGCAATAATTAAAAAAAAAATTAGGAATTTCAATTTAAGCAAACTATTCTTATTAGGTAAAATATTGTTTCTATTTTAGATAAAGCTGAATATTTGTTTCTTTTAACACGCTTTTATTAGCTTGGTAAGTATCTATCGATGTATTAATCTATGCAATGGAATCTTTAAATGCGATTTTCAACAACTGTAACATCTGGGATTGATTTGAAATTGTCCACGCATTTATAGACTACTAGCTGTTGCCCGCGACTTCGTACGCCTGAAATTTAGAAATTAAACCTGAACAAACAGAAGTTTACTCTTCTGCTCAATAGATGGCGTTGTACGTTTTTTAAATCGCACTATGGTTTCGTTCCACACATTAACACTTAAAATTTCTCGTCAAAATTATTATAGTGTCATCATCCGGATTTCGCACTTATAAATTGATAAGGATAAGGATTGATAAATTAATGTAACAATTCAAGAACATGTTCAGGGTTTTCAAGCGTGTTTCTCTAGGTTTTTAAATTACTAGAATATGTCCATGCAGTCCATGTCACCTGCAACTTAAGGGCCTACATCAATATTATCGTATATTATCGCCGACACGTACATATTAACACAGCCAGTAGGCACAGAAAATGAAGAATTAGGGATACTTTTCCTATTTACTCAAAATCTACTAAATATATTTTAATTCTGATCCACGTGTTTCTATACATAATAGTTACCTATGTTTTTAAAGTTATTTCATTAGTTAATACGCGATAATAGACCGACAAATGAAAAAAATAAAAAATTAGAGAGGTTGTTTCGCCAAGATTTTCTATCGAGAAAACTTTTTTCAATCGCGTTTCTGAGTTCATGCGATCCTAGATCATATATTGAAAAAACATATACTTAAAAATTAGAGCTCTAGCCATTCAATCTAAAGAAACAATGAAAACTTCGTACATAGAAAAATGCACGAAGCTATTTTGGTATCCTCTTAATACGCAAGGTAAATAATAAATATTCATGGACCTTTCACACAACGTCCTCTGGTCCCAAGCTAAGCTTATATGCTTGTGTTATGGGTACCAGAATACGGATAGAATACATATACTACTTTTTTTTTGTAAATACATACTTATAATACATAGGAACACCCAGACGCAGTACAAACATTTGTATGATAATTAGAAAAATCACACAAATGATTGTCCCGAGCGGGAATCGAACCCGCGACCTCTTGATCGGCAGTCCGTTACCAGAACCACTACACCACGAGGCCCGTCAAAGGTTTAATAAATGTACACGAAACTATACAAAAAGATCACCCTCTTGATCCACTCTATCTATTAAAAAAAACTGCATCAACATCCGTTACGTAGTTTTGAAGATACAACCTCACATGTACTATACAAAAATAAAGACTTCTAATATAATATAAAATTCTCGTGTCACAATGTTCCTTCCCATACTGCTCCAAAACTTCTTGACCGATTCTTATGAAATTTTATAGTTCATAGTTCTTTATTGATAACATTAGAAACGTTACATGTCATTTATAGGTAGTACATAATTATATACAATGCAATACATACAATAATAAAAATAAGACATAATAATTTAAAAATTAATAACAGTTAAAATTTACAATTAAAGATTACTACCAATTATAATTTGAAATGTTATGGTTATCGGCTACTATATTCTATTTTTCATACCCACAAGTGATAAGGGTTTCCACACTGAACATTCTTATGGCAAAACAACGTTTGACGCGTCAGCTAGTTATTTTATAATAAGTACAGAATTGTCAGCAAGTATCTTTTTGCTATAGTAGAAAATACGGTACAAGTACGGAATTCTCAGTATGCTAGTAAACCTTTGTCTTAACTGGGGTTTCAACTTATTTTTTTTGTACTGAACCCTAATCATATAAATAGATCGTACCTTTATCTTTTTGTATAAATTCTTTTTTAATCTGTATGTCATGATTGATACGATTGATGAGAATTTAATGATGATCTTTTTTAGAAATGTTGCCAATATTTAATATGGTGTTGCTATATCAAAATTAAATTAAATATTATAAAGAATAGAATGTTGGTTTTCAATATGTATTTTAATATTTTGATAACTTATTCATCATCATCCTCCTGTACTTATCCCATTATTTGGGGTTTGCGCAACATGTCTTTTTCTTCCATAGTCTTCTATTAGCCGTCATGTCTGTGTTAACTGCTCTTTCTTTCATGACCTCTTTCACACAGTCCTTCCATCTTTTCTTAGGTCTTCCTCTAGACTTTTTTCCTTCCACATTTATACTCAGACTCAGGACTCTCCTAACGACATTACTTTCCTCTCGTCTCATTATATTGATAATGTATTATTATGATTAATATTTATTCACATACTAGCTGTAAAAAGGATAAAAATCTGTTCAGTTTTTTATTATCCCACGGGAATATCATTTCAGGATTCGTGAAAAAGTAGCCTATATGTTATTCTGATGTATAAGCTACATTATTGTAAAGTTTCATTGAAATCCATTCAGTAGTTTTGCGTGAAAGAGTAACAAACACCCAAAGAGCCTCACAAACTTTCGCCTTTATAATATTAGTAAGATATGGATAGTTATTCTATCTTGCGTTCGTGTCTTTTTATTTGACTGGACGGGCCTCGTGGTCCAGTGTTTCATGTAACGGACTGCTGTGCATAAGATCGCCGGTTCGATACACGCCAAGTGCGATGTTTATAAATATTATACAAATGTTTGTACTGCGTCTGAGTGTTTTCTATGTATTCTCTCTCTCCAGTCCATTTACGTCCCACTGTTGGGCATGGGCCTCCTCCACTTTGGGAGGGATTATGGTCTACTGTGCTGCGCTGACCAGGCGTATTGGTATAAGGTTTATTTTCGAGTTTAGTTTCTCACAGTCCTCTGCTATTTGTGTGCAATATCCCTTAGCTGACTTATACAGCACCCTTGGGAGGAGATGGGGTGGTGACACTTGTATTCCAAATCCATCACCACACGAAGAGTATTTTAAGTATGTATTTACAAAAGTAAAGTAGTTTATGTAGTGTATCCGTATATGTATATAAGCTTAGCTTGGGACTAGAGGACACAATGTGAAATGTTCATGAATGTTAGTTAATGTTAGAGCAACAATTAATTATCGCTATCATTCGCTTACCCTTATCGCATTGTTTACGATCCCGATATTTGTTATTATTTGGGGTTGATAAGAAAAATATATTATGGTAGGTAGGTACGTAACCTTAAATATTTACACAATTTCAACCATCATAGTGCTTCATTAAAATGTACACGGCTCATATCATTTTAACTTTAATATGTACGATGCAATAGTTCGTTATATTAATAAAAAGCGCTTGGCGTACGAATTTGCGAACAACAGCTTGTAAGATTTATAAAACAAGAACAAATACATTGGTACTAATTCTAAGTGCAGAACTAAAAATTGGTCAAGTGCGAGTTGGACTCGCGCACTAAGGGTTCCGTACCATTATCTATGCAACATAAGGCAACGTTATTAGTATCGAGCAAGAAACGGTAAAAAAATCATGTTTGTTGTATGGGAGCCCCCCGTTAAATATTTATTTTATTTTATTTTTAGTATTTGTTGTTATAGCGGCAATAGAAATACATCATCTGTGAAATTTTCAACTGTCTAGCTATCACCGTTCTTGAGATATAGCCTGGTGACAGACGGACGGACGGACGGACAGCGAAGTCTCAGTAATAGGGTCCCGTTTTTACCCTTTGGGTACGGAACCCTAAAAACATAGCTAAACAACTACGGCGTATTTTGATTAATAGGCTATTTCGTTGTGGACATTTTTATTAATTAAAATCGTTAGTCTTTAATGTACAGATTTTCTAATAAAAAAGTTCTGTTAATATTATCGAATTGTTGACACTATCAATTTTCACTTTTACAAATTTAGACGCGGGTATTTGTTTTAAATTTTACCCTGGTTTAGGTAACCCCTATGGCGTCCTCTGGAAGACGTGGAGAGCGCCGCAGTTAGGTTTAGTCGGTATTCCGTTCATTGGCGATTCCGATACTACTCGCTCCTACCATGACGTTGATGGCCGAGATGACAGGAGCGGGTGTGCGTAAATGCATTCCCCTGCGAAAAAAAGGTAACCCTGTAATAACTGATCGTCGAGGACACTTCACAACTCAGTCTTACCCGTGATAATGGTGACTGCAAAGTCTCCGAAACGTCCGGCTAAAATTTAAAACAAATTGAAATGAAATGTGAAATTTTAAACTCACTAGCTATCACCGTTCTAGAGATACAGCCTGGTGACAATCGGACGGACAAAGAAGTCTCAATAATAGGATCCCGATTTAACTTTTTGTACGGAACCCTAAAAACAGCATCAAAGTTCGTTTAGTTAGTCTAGTGGTTCATGTAACGGACTGCCGTTGACAAGGGCGTGGGTTTGATTTTCGCACGGGACAATCATTTGTGTGATGTTTATAAATGTCATACAAATGTTTGTTCTGCGTCTGTGTGTTTCTATCTATTGTAAGTATGAATTTACCAAAACATAGTAGTATATTATGTAGTATATCCGGGTTCTGGTTCCCATAACACAAACATATAAGCTTAGCTTGGGACCAGAGGACGATGTGTTGAATGTCCGTGAATAGGTACCTATTTATTATTTATTATTATTTATTGTTTTGAAGATTTTAGCTTACTTAGGGACATACAAACAAAAATAATGACTTTGTTTTATAATTAGTGACGAAGTAACAATATAATAATATTAAGTGGGTACCTACCATTGTTCTACTAAATATTTTTTCATTTACTTAGGTAAAATCTGAATTACGCTTAAGTTAGGACTAGGGGATGTTATGTAAAATATCTGTAAATAATAATTAAAAATATATCAATATTGAACCCTTGGTTTACACAAAAATGTTGACATTTTCAAAATGGCAATAGCCTGATAAATTGCCGAAACTTTGACATTTAAATATCATACGAATGTCAAATAATATATTCCCATGATAATAATTATAACCTCCAAAGAAAAGAAAGGGATGTTTCTAGTTATAATATGTGTTTATTTGTAATACCTACTGTAACTCCTAAACTAATGAAATTCTCACTCTCTCTCTCTCTCTCCAGCCCATTAAAACCCCGCTGTTGGACACAAGCCTCCTCCACTTTCGGAGGGATTATGCTCACAGGGTTTATTTTCGAGCTTTAATAAATATAATAATAAATATTTTGGACATTTCACACAACGTCCTCTGGTCTCAAAGTAAGCTATATTTCTACCCTTGTGTTATGGGTACCAGATACGGATATACTACATATACTATTTTTCTTTTGTACATACATACTTATAATACATAGAAACACCCAGACGCAGTACAAACATTTGTATGACAAGTATTAAACATCACACAAATGATTGTCCCAAGCGGGAATCGAACCCGCGACCTTGTGAACGGCAGTCCAGTACATGAACCACTACGCCACGAAGCCCTTTCCGTCTTCGCAGTGTATTTTACCTGTGTAATCCTTTATCTGACTTTTACAGCACCCTAGGAAGGAAATGGGGTGGTGACACTTGTAATGTTAATCCTTCACCACACCGGCAACCTTTACTGGAGGCATTTCTCAAGGATCCTCAACCCCTAAAACAACATGGCTATGTCCATGTCAGTACATGCTTAGGATTAAAATGAGCACAAAGAGGGGTTTTGAGAATATTGCAAACAGCCAAAGGAACGCAGTTACATTGTTCGCTAGTTACTACACAGCATTTTACTAAATAATACTGTTATTTATAGTCGAGCTCCTTGTGGAATGTTCCTATCTAGATGAAAATGCATTTGAGGCAAACTATCAAAATCAATTCACTGCATACCAGACCAAAATATCCGTTGAACAAGAACCTAAACAATTTTTATGCCCAAATAAATCAACTACGAAATCTATTCGCGCTATTCAGCGGTAGATGGCGTTGTACACAAATTGTTAACTATTCGATCGCATAGTTGCTTTGAAAACTTTGAATTTATGTGATATTATGTAGAATTAAACTTGCAAGTTGGCAGCGGTAGATTAAAGTTTCTAGAATAATTCTCTCTCTCACTCTAATTCTCTATTGTGTAAAATAAGCTTGCAAGTTGTGGTTAGTAATGATAGCAAAAATAGGATTTGCGGTTTTGTTTTTGGATTTTAGCGTCTTTGATGTTTGTATAAACTATTTGCGGAATGTTACAAATATTTTGCAATTCAAATGGTATTTATTCAAAGAACAGTGTTTGTAACAATATTTAGCATTTATTACTTTTTTATCTACAAAGATAAAAAATTTGGCTCGAATATAGATTGTAACTTAAAACTAAACTTAACGACAGTAAATAAAGTCCTCGGGAAAAAGGGAAAATTGCAAAATTATGATAGAAAAAAAATAAAATTTTGTTTTTAAAAACAGAACACTCACTTTTATTCTTTATGTAAAATAAAACAAAGTCGTTATTACTTGCTATGTATGTCCTAATTTGTGAGGTTTTATCATCAAAATTACGCAGCCGCTGAAGTGGTCCGTAACCCAATCTTTTTTATATTTTGACGTTTGCTTTTCAAATTCCACGCGTACGAAGTTGCGGACAACAGTCGCATCGATAATTGGACACAAAAAGAATATTTCAATTCGAACCAGTAGTTCCTAAAATTAGCGCGTTCAAACAAACAAATAAATTATTTAACCTCATAATATCAATACAGGTTAGGAATAATACTTAATTCCAATGCCTACCACAGACTTGTAATAACCAATCAAATTAAAATCGAAACTCAATATACATATATACCGTATTCCATTGGGAACGAACCAGTACGAAGATGAATGAATTAGCATTCGACCAAATTGAATTCGAATTCGATATTAGACTAAAAAGTCGCTCTAGACTATTATGAAAGACTCTAGCGATTTCACATTAGGCAATAATATTCTATTCCATTTACAGATATGATATGGTAATAAAATAAAAATGTTAATGTTGATAGAAGATAGTAAGAACACCAGCTTATGATAGGATAAGATATAAATGGAACCAGATAAGATAAGCTGAGATTATAAACAGATGACATTTATTAGAAGAGAAGGAAATCTAAAAAATATACAGCGGAACACAGAATCTCCTGTTTATTTTTGATGTCGGTTAAAACTAAACCCTGTGCCAATACGTCTGATCAGCGAGGCATAAGTAGATTGAATACCCTACCGAAATAGAAGAGGCCGTGTCCCATTATTGGACCACAAATGGCTTTAAAGAAATTAAATGACATTTAAATATTAACTACTTGAATACATATATTATGGTCTTATTCATAATGACTTATCGGAGGTTCATAAGTTTGCTAAAATAGGTTTGCGAAAATTGTCAAAACTTGTTATTCATAATAGTCTTTTTACGCTAAAACGTTTATTATCTCTCCGATAAAATCTACGTTTAAACCTCCGATAAGTCATTATGAACAAGAGCTTTAATCTATACTAATATTATAAAGCTGAAGAGTTTGTTTGTTTGTTTGTTTCAACGCGCTAATCTCAGGAACCATTGGTCCGATTTGAAAAATCCTTTCAGTGTTGGATAGTACCTTTATCAAGGAAGGCTATGTAACATCACGCTGAGACTAATAGGAGGGAAGCAGTAGTGAAAAATATTGCAAAAACGGGGAAATATTCTAAATTCTACGCGTACAGAGTCGCGGGCAACAGCTAGTCTATTATATTTCTTCAGTTAATAAAAGCAATAGTCTACGAAATAATTTACCTATTAAAGTTTTAACAGTTCTATTATTAACCGATCAATACGTATATCTTAGCATGGCAACACTGATTTCAAGAGATTGTATTCAGATAAAATTACATTTGTGCTTCAAATGTCAGATTTAGCGCCAAAATCGAAATGAACTGTCAATCTCCGGTGGGTAATCTAATGTAAAATCAAAGATGCCGTATATTTGGTCGGAATTTTGGTACATAGAAATAGTTTTTATTAGCATTTCAGTCTTATTAAATATGTTATTACATTACATAATTGTCGCTGTAAGTGCCTAAACCTAACTTATAAAATAGTTAGTTTAGCTACCTAGTTGGTTTGATAAAACCAAAACATAACTTACATTTTCTCGATAATATTTTATATTTCACAAAGCACAACACTAGTTTTGATTTAAAATGCAAACCTAAAAATATACAGAGCATGTGAGTTCTATAACAAAACTAGATATACCGCCCTCTATTGTCGAGAGGATAAAACTATTCATTATCAGCATTACACCTGAGTACTTCAATGCGCAGCAAAAGATTACAAGAATAGCTATTGAAAATTATTTCCAACTGAATAACTACGACTATTTGAATACTAGAAAATTATCTGGAAAAATATCTCAAAAAATATACTTTGGAGGCGCCGGGTATCGATCCCGGTACCTCTCGCATGCTAAGCGAGCGCTCTACCATCTGAGCTACGCCCCCTGATGTTTTAATGTCTGAAATACCACATCTAATTCTTAAGTTGATAAAAATTGTGAAAGAAATCTGAAAAATTTTATATTGAAATACGTAATAACTATTTCAAAATTGCTAACAATTACCTACGAATAATAAATCGTCATTGCTAACTACAAACTACTTAGCTAATTTTAAACATTCACATGCTTCTGTTTTCTGAAGTCGTTACAAATAACCATCAGATATCGAAAGCTATTTTATTTTTGAAAAAGTTAGATTTGAAAGAATTTCTAAATCCATTATTATAGTTTCCAAACATCAGGTAATGAATGACTCTTATTAACTTTTTAACCGACTTTGAAAAAGGGAGCGGTTCTCAATTCGACTGTGTAGGTACAGACCTATGTATTTTTTTTTTGTTTTGTTTTTTTTATTGTTTGTTTCATAACTTTTAACTGGGTGAAGCGATTTTAATGATTCTATTTTGATTTGAAAGCTTGTGGTTCCCATGTGGTCCCATTGGCACCAGGTCATGATCTGATGGTTATCTCTTGAGAAATCTAGGAAAACTCTCAAATTTGAGAGGCACATGAAGGCGGCTGAACATGCGGTTATTATGACGTATTTACAGAAAAACATTTTAATAAAATAATGTCCGGTTATAATGACTGACATGATTCTTTACACCTAATGTTGTTGATGTAATGTTGATTCCCGGCGACGTTCGGTACGTGGCTCGTTTCTGTTTTGTATCTCAGTGAGTAATTGACTGCTTTTGGTTTTTTTTTGTCACATACTGTTTAAAAATATGTCATCTCAACGACGTAAATCATTTACAATTGAGGAGAAAGGTGTGACAATCTAAATGATTTTCAAAAACAAGAACCGCATTAAGCAATCGTTTAATTTAAATGTTTTGAAACCGAAGAGGCTTCGAAAATCACGACAAGAAAATGTTGATCAAGCATTAATACAGTGGTTTAAAAAAATTGCTTTTATATGTATGTATATACATGTAATTACTGTTTCTGTATAAAAATACTTAAGTATATATACATTATTATACATATTTACATAAAAAAGTTTTTTATTCACAAAACGCTTGTATGACGTCCGCTTATAATGACGTGTTTGTCTATTTCCTTCGATGTCATTATAAACGGACTCTACTGTAGTACTCAAATTAACTTTTTGAAGTTAATACTCTGAAAAATGCATATTAAACTTTAAAATTTCCTTATGTATCTACTCCATTGATTTTATTATCATAATATTTCTTTTAAATATTAATCTACATGAAAATTAATAGAAAATAAAAATCACCTTTACAATAATTAAATTGACTCAGGGCCTATAAACTCTTGAAAACTTTGCAAATCTCGTATTTCTATAGAAATACTTCAGGTAACTCAAAACTACCAATTACGACCGCTAGAGGGCGTTGTTCGATACTAAAAACTTGAAACTCCGCTTATTAATTAAAGTTTGTCAAAATGTCGTTAATTGGCGTTGAAATTTCTGAAAAAAGTCTGAATTTGAATATTTTGTTCAACCCTTTACGTTTTAAAACCAGTTTTAACTGGATTAGGGTTGTCAATTGCAAGTATTTTTGTTACAAACAGAAAAAATACCCTTATCGACACCGAAGTGAGACCTTCGGTGTCAATCTGTCTGCCCGTCTGTCAAACTTTTTATACTCAGCAACGGCAGAAGGTATCAACTTGAAACTTATACGCTGTGTAGCTCTATGCGGTCTCTTGCTGCAAAAAATACGATCAGCCTTTTAAATTTAGGTACGCATTAAGAAGATATACCCGAATTACGGCAATTTTTGAACATATTAGACTTACGCTAGGGGATCAAAAGGGCAATGCCTAGAGGCTTGTTTGGCATGGACCATAGTGACACATAGTGCTGTATATAGGTCATAAGGGAAAACAATGATTCTTTAATTGTATTTATTCTGCACTTTTGGTAGCCCTGAAATGTGACGTCAATGTTTGGTTCACAATTGTGCACATCAAAGCTACATAAAATAACGAGCTACTTGTTATCCAACTATATTATAATAATAACGAAATAACACTGTTACTAACAACTGTTATTATTATCTGCTATTTTTAGTAATGTGTTATTTTGTTTGTGGCAAAAAATAAACATCTCAAGCCATAGAAAAAAAAATTTGTTTGATTATCATCATTCCACACCCGTGTTCCACACGCTAATCTTAGAAAGACGGGCTTCGTGAATCGTGGTCAAAAACGGATTGCCATTCATGAAGTCGCGGGTTCGATTCCCGAACGGGACAATAATCGTTCCTTATGCAATTATGTTTCTACAGAATCGATTTGAAAATTATTTCACACATTAGGTACACATTACGCGATAATAGAGCGACGACGGATAAAAAATAAAAAATCGAGAGGCTGTTTTGCTAAGAATTTCTACCGAGAAAACTTTTTCAATCGCATTTCTGAGTATTGATAGACGTAGATTATATATTGAAAAAACATATACCTACTTAAAATTAGAGCTCTAGCTACTTAATCTACAGAAAAAATGAGAACTTCGTACAAAGAAAAATGTACCATGAAATTCCAAAGGCATCCTATTGGGCTAGGAAAGTAAGAAAGCAAGTCTAAAATAGCATAATAAAATGTTATTTGATAACACGTTATATTACAAATAGTCACGTTTTGCATATCATACCATTGTCCGGTTAATACCGGTACAAACTGCTTATAACCAGTTACCACCGGATTTAGACCGCGAATGTTGGCAATCGGTTTTTATGGACAATGTTTTTGTAAATGTTTTGTTGGATAATGGATATTTGGGGGATAATAACGGTTAGGTTAATAAAAGGGATGTTTATTAAAAAGGGTGGTAAAGTGGTTAATAGATTAGATAAAGGTTGAGATTTTAAAGTACTGATAATTATTGCACGATAATAGATTTTAGAATAAAGGTCATGTTCATAATGACTTATCGGAGGTTTAAAAGTTCGCTAAAATTGTCAACAATTGTTATTCTAGTCTTCTTATGATAAAATGTTTATTATATCTCCGATAAAGTTATTGCTTAAACCTCCGATAAATCATTACAAATAAGACCATGACTTTTCATAGCTTTGCTGGTAAAAAAAGACTCAGGCATTAAGGCCGCCTATAGATAAATTTGTGTACAATAACATGAAGTTTTATTTTAAAAAATAATAGTAAATAAAAAAGTAATTAAAAAAAAATTATTGAGAAAAGCAATTAAAGTAAACTAAATTTTTGAAATGAGATAGAGAGTCATAATAATTGGGGCAGGATGTTTGTGATTGTTTAGTAGACATTTATACAATTATTACAACTTTCTAATATTGCACATAAAGTATAACTCAAAAGAAAATAATATTTGATAGTATTTGACGAATATATCCAAGAAAATCCAGGAATTTTATTTAATTTAAAAGCGCCATTTCCGTAAATAAAACTCTAACACGGACTTTAAGTGCGCTCAGTCATCATTTTAATACTAAAATAATTAAAAATAGAAATATCGTCCTAATTTTAAGAGAAATGAAACGGTCTAAGTAAAAAAAACTAAAAATGTCAAAGTGACAGCTGTCATAACTGCCACAGATAACATTCATTTCATGTTTCGCTACAATTTTATCTTTGAAGCGGGAAATATCCTGAAGGACCCTTGAAGGGAGGTTTTCACCCAAACCTCTACAACCCCCTACCCCTTGATATGCTATAAGGGTTGCTAATACACCCTTTTATGTTCACAGGCACTGACCACTAGGCTGTACGGAGAGGTGAGTTCATTATGCTTCTACGTTTTTTATTGTTTAGTAGCAAACAAAATGGCGGATTAAATAACGCGGGAAAAGATTTTTATTTTTAGCTAAGTGATTCTATTTTCTAGTTATATTTTGAAAAGATTATTACGAGAGACTTACTAGGATTTAGTTGGTGAGGGGGGTGATTTAGTTTAGATTTTGTTACTGACAGAATAGACACCAATATTCATAATAATCAGCACTTTTCATAGCGTTTTTTTTCTATTTTTCACATTGTGCCAATGTTGTGCTTAAAACTAAACTAAATTAAAATCAAATCAATTATCAGATATATGGAAAACTTGAAACATTATTCCTATTTGACTTAGGTATGTGAATATGATGTTAACTTTTCTACGCGTGGTTATAGCTTCGATTCTAGGTACATACTATAATAGTCATCTTTATGTTAAAATCTATTAATTTACAAGTTTATATATAATAATATTATGAAACCACAAAGGGTCGGAAATGTCGAGATAAAACCTTCGGAACTACAAAATTCCGGTTCAAACCGGAACCTTGGGGGTAAAATCTCCCGTGTTTTCGGGTGATTATAAAATGTTAGTTATTAAATATTTACGTAAATTCGTAATATACATGTGGCTATGGACTTATAATAGTCATATCACCCCATTGTTAGAGTATTCTGTATTCTCTTCTTAGCCCATTGAAGTCCCATTATTGGGCACCGGCTCTCTCCACTCCGAAAGGGTAGGTATCTAGTCTACTTATGCCTGGCTGACTACAAATGTTGGCTTAACAAATAGATTGATAGATACGAGTGAAGCTAATAAAATCGTTAAAATGAAGAAAGGTTATTATTCTCAAAACTATACAATGAAAAAAATCTATTTGACAATTTCAGACCCGAATAGTGATAATCACAAAAAAAAGTTCTTCTAGGTACCTACGCTTGGAATAAATAAAAAAATTAAAAAAATAAAATAAATATTCATGGACATTTCACACAACGTCCTCTGGTCCCAAACTAAGCTTATATACTTGTGCTATGGGTACCAGAATACGGATATAATAAAATGAAAGTAAAGCCACGGGACATTACTAGTTTATTTATAAAATGTTTATTAATCTTAGCCTCAGTATAAGTAAAGTAAAAATCCACAGTGTTGCCATAAAAATAAATTAATAAGTTAGAAAAAATATAACTTTTATTAAAATGTCTAGGTAGCAGGTAATATTAAAAATAATAACTTTTTAGATAAGCTTTTGGGCGTGGACACAACATCCTCTGGTCCCATGTTAAGCAAATATACTTCTGCTATAAACCAGCTTCCATTATTTTTCATCAATGGTTAAACAAACAACAATAACTGTAGTATCAAAGCTCGCTATGACGTCATCATTATGACGTCATACATTAAGACTTATTAACGCTGAACACACTCGGTGAACAAAACGCGACGTTAAAAGATCATACCCATTGTGGTATGTAGGTCGGGTACTGTTATATTGTTAAGCACTAGCGGGTTCTTTATAGGCGGAGCGAAATTTTTTTTGTTGAGCGTAATCTTTAGCTATGTTTAGAACTACTTACTTTTTGAATGAAAAAAAAACATTCAGTATTTACACCCATTCTCTTTTCTGATATTAAATGGATAATTCTTTTGCAATCAACATAAACGTTTAAACAGGATAAATGTTGTGTATTCGATAGGTGTAAGGAAATAAGTCATGACAATGACCCATGTGGTTTATGAACACCCATCTAGAGTCCTTAGTTAGCTTATGGAAATTCCTAGCAGACATCTTCTGCAAAATATTGTTAACTTGGCATATAATAATAAAATTGATAATAGCATAACATAGATCCCTAGTAATACTGTTACCTTGTAAAAAGAATCTAGATATGGTAAATCGTATGAATAAGTATTACTGACAGACAGGCCCAAAAATATAAATATTAGGATCAAAACCACGGGGCGCGTTTAGTGGCATATGTAATTAAGTAGGTCTTCTTAAGTAAATCACCATATTATAAGACAATCCATTTCTTGGTCTCAAGTAGAATATTTATAGGTGTAGGTACCAACCAACACGCCTAATTAGTGGTTTGGTAACATAGTGGACCCTTGAAATACCCTTTCGAATGAATGAATCATCATCATCATAACATCACGCCTTTTTCCCATGGGGGTAGGCAGAGATTATAGAGCGCCATCTGCTACGATCGAGTCCCTACCAAACTTTAAAGACTGGAAAGATGATATTTAATTAAGTTCAATAAAGTTATGAATGAAATTACCACTATTCTCAGATATACCAAATGATGGATTAACATTTAAAATTGCGGACAAATAACTTTAGTCTGACTAAATCGTACTTCATTGAATAATGACGTTTCATATGACGTATAGACTGTATCATAGACACACAGGTACATTTTCACGCACACATAGATATTAATTACGTAAGTGGCTTCAAGCCGACTGAGTGATGTAGTCATGGACACTACATCTTGTATAATTATAGGTTATATAGGCCCCCATTATCGTATGTGATACAGACCGCAAATCGTTCCCCGCTCTTCCGCTTCGCTCTCTTATAATCGCTTTACCTGTTAATGTATACACAGTCTTATTTCAGAACCCAAGAGAATAATTACTAGCTTTGCTTTCCTAAAGTTTGCATTTCACTTTGCTATTTTAGTTACGGATTATTATTTTTAGCTTTACCTTTGATGGTAACAAAATATTTAGTTGTCGTAGGAGACTTGATTAAAATAGTTTACTTATGGATTTTTAGTTTTAACTTAGGATCCAAGATTGTGATGTGTGTCCTTAAATGGTGTGAATGGTGAGTAATTCGTTTATTTACTGTAGTTGGTGAGACTGAATGGTGACCCGTTGAAATTTCATAAAAGGATCCTTCCAAACCAGCTACACGTGTCGTAAGCCACGGATCAATCTCATCGTAGTTAATAGAATGTTGTAGTTAACGTAGTTAGCTTATTCAGTATTACAGGGTGTTTGGATTGGAGACTACCCTGGCAATAATTACAGGTGATGTCTACGATACCTTTTCTCCGATATCAGAAGTGGGATCGAATAGTCGTTATTCGATTTTGTTTAGAAAAAAAAAAATAACTAGAACAGTAAAATTAAACGTAACCAGCGTTTTAGTAAAAATTTTAATATTTCGCAAAGTTTCTTTTTGGTAAAAAATTGCTTTGATTATATTAACAAGCAAAAACTGATAATAACAAGTCATAGGTAATTAGTTAATTACCCTTAGAACATTGTAACTACGTAACATAAATTAAATGACAATGATTTGTTAGTAATTTAATAAATCTACAGTGTTCACTTGCTTAATTTATCTCGTGTATCAATCAATAGTAAAATCGTTTTACTTGATTGCAAACAGAAATATAGTGTGGCTTTATGAACATTCAACACTTCGTTTTAAAGTGTTCGGTTTCCTTTTATAAAGTTGGTACATGATTTTCTGCGCTTATTTATAGGCGTACTTGATAACTAAAAATAAAACTTTTAAAGCAAAACAAAGATTTAGTCTCCGCCGTGTAATAATGTGTTTTACATATTCTAACGCGTTATTAAACTTTGTTATTTGTGATTAGCAAATAAAATCGTAAGAAACTTTCATCTAGATGAGAGGTAGTGAGAAGAAAATCTAAATCATGGTTAACTAAATATTCGAGATTAGAACTACATGTAGTTACATGTAGTAGACTTGTGATAGAAAGAGATAGACAATATATGCGTTAGAAAACCTAACGGTCTAGGTAACAAGTTAGTGTTTTTAAAATTTTAAAACCTTTGCAACGAAGGAAAGTTTGAGATACCTTTCTATACCTACACATGCCAGTCGTTTTGTTGACATGTTTTGGAAAATCTATTTACAGTTATGCTTTCGACTATGTTATTGACGTATGCAGACGTCCAGTGAGCCGTCGTAATATTGCCAACGCAACTTATTGTAGTGTACCTATAATATGCGGTTAAAATCGTCCTTTCTGAAATATTCAGAAAAGCTACAAATAGGTACGAACCTGACGGTTCGGACGTCCGTTCATTGACGTATGAAGACGTCTAGTAATCATTAATAATATTAACATCACTATTTGTGGTGTATAACAAGTTTTTAAATCTTTAGTTTACTGACGTGTGAGACGTCTAGTAAGCCATTAATAACATTAAGAACACACTTTACTATGGTGTAGCTACAAGGTTTTGAAATAGTCTTTTTAAAAAAGAACATCTGTTGCTAAATATGATTTTGATAATGCAATTGACGAATGGAGAAATCTAAACTACTGATAATATTTACCACACTCCTTGTAGAGGTTTACCTATAACACGTTTCTGAAATCTTCATAGAGATGTCAAATATAGCAGGTTTAAGATTAACCAAATGTCAATATTTAATTTAAAAATGCCTTTAATCTCCATGCAATACTTCAGTTGTATTTTGATTTAAATCTATGCGACTAATAAAATTCTACTTGTTAATTAATTGTCTAATAAATTATTAAAGTAATAATTATTTTTTATTAATTGGTCTATGCAGGCTAAAAAATAATCACTAGCAATCTGCAACTGTTTCGCGTGGTTCTCATTGTAAGTGAAGTCTACCGTTTGTACTACTACCGCGACTACGACTCTTATTACAAATTATTGAGGCGACATAACTTTTGAGCTTATTTACTTGAACACACAATACAAGAATCTGTTGTAGTAGATTGACTATAGCAGATCTACATACCATAACAAATTATCTAGGTCTTAAATTTTAATTTACGAGCGTTTTTGGTGTACAGAGACGTTCAGTGAACTATTTATAATATTAACAACGCAGTTTACCGTGGTGTATCTACGAGTAAACTAATTATTATTATTAAAAGAGCTGTTGGCGCGTGGAGCGTTACAATAAGTCAAAAATAAAAGATGCTACAATAAGCCACTATATCCTATCCTGAAAGAATAATGGTCCCCTGTGTACGACGGCGAACAGGACCGCCTATGGCACAGCATCAACCTATCCGTTTATTCCTAGGGCCATTGCCTACGCGGCAACATCGACCTTTCCTTTACCTATCCTTCCTGAACCCTTAATCCTTCCTAAATCCTTCATCCTTTCTATCCTTACTCATAAATATACCACGTTATTACTGTACACCAACCAACGGTTACTATTCACGATGTAGGTGTTTGGCAGCAACAGCCAATATAGTTATAGACTTCTACCCTGAGCTACAGGTAGGAGGTAAAGTTCCAAGATCTTTTAACATTTTACTGTAACATTATAGAAACAACTTTCTCTAAATGTGTTGTGTAACACCTTTATTATGTTCGATTATAATGTAACGCTCTTGTCATCGTATAGATGCGTTAAAATTAGGAAATATCAACACTTTACTGTCGAATCACAAAGATAGGGAACACACGAGGACGCGTGCCTTTGCAGAATGGCCGTGTGACAGTTACGAAAAAGAAAAACAAAGTAAAGAAAGGAAAAGAAAAGAAAGAAAAAGAAAAGAAAGAAAAAAGGAAAGAAAGAAAAAGAAAAGAAAGAAAAAAAAAAATTTTTTTAATGCATTTGCCAACGTAGCTAAAAATCTTTTTCTAAGTAGTTTACGATTAATTAGCTAAATTCTAAATAATTCGTTATCAAATTACAGCCGAGTGGTTGTCTTTATGAAAATACAATTTTAATGTGTAGTGGATTTGATGATTAGAAACCATCTATTGAATGCTACAATCGTATTGGCTCGATAAGTGGGTTAGTAAACCCGCTACAACTTATTGTTCGTTAGCAAAAATACGAAAAGCCTACGAACTAGAGCAGTCAGTATTATACGGGTCGTATCCTCTAAAGTGTAAATGCTGAGTGTGTATTTGTGAGAAAGTGCAAAGTAACGATAATGCGGAATTATTGTAACTGACCGAGTGTGAATGTTGAATTATTGTCGGAATTGTTGTAACTGACCGAGTGTATGGAAAAATCATAGTTGTGTATTTCTTTATTTTGCGACTTTGTACTGGGTCAGAATTAGCCGAGCGGAAAAACTTAGTTCTATTGCAGATTTACACACGAGGACGTGTGTATTCGCAGAATGGCCGTGTCGTAGGAGACTTGATTAAAATAGTTTACTTATGGATTTTTAGTTTTAACTTAGGATCCAAGATTGTGATGTGTGTCCTTAAATGGTGTGAATGGTGAGTAATTCGTTTATTTACTGTAGTTGGTGAGACTGAATGGTGACCCGTTGAAATTTCATAAAAGGATCCTTCCAAACCAGCTACACGTGTCGTAAGCCACGGATCAATCTCATCGTAGTTAATAGAATGTTGTAGTTAACGTAGTTAGCTTATTCAGTATTACAGGGTGTTTGGATTGGAGACTACCCTGGCAATAATTACAGGTGATGTCTACGATACCTTTTCTCCGATATCAGAAGTGGGATCGAATAGTCGTTATTCGATTTTGTTTAGAAAAAAAAAAATAACTAGAACAGTAAAATTAAACGTAACCAGCGTTTTAGTAAAAATTTTAATATTTCGCAAAGTTTCTTTTTGGTAAAAAATTGCTTTGATTATATTAACAAGCAAAAACTGATAATAACAAGTCATAGGTAATTAGTTAATTACCCTTAGAACATTGTAACTACGTAACATAAATTAAATGACAATGATTTGTTAATTACATTATCTAAAATACTTCAAATAGTTCAAATAATTTGTCATTATGAACTATAAAAGATGTCAAAATAGTTAAACATATAAACAAATATTCACGGAATTTTCACACAACGTCCTTTGGTCCCAACCTGAGCGTATTCCATGCATTATGGATACCAGAATACGGATATTATACTTTAGGAAGATGTAAATCACCCAAAATCTGTTTATATATCTGGGTCTGCACAGGAACAAATGTCCTGTGCGAGAATAGAACTCGCGACCACTTAAACGGCAGTCTGTTACTCTATTAACTGCACCACGAGGTCCTTCAAAAGGAAGATATAAGCTGGTGCCAAAAAAAATAAAGTTCCATTTTCAAAAATTATGAGATTCGAAAGAAAAGGAAACTATTGTTTATGACCAGAGCCAAAAAAAAGGAAACTATTAAGTAACTACATGTGAATAAAAATAATATTACATCATTTGGTTTATTTTCAGAAAAGGCAGAGGAAACATACCCATTCAGCCCTGTTATAAAATAATTAATCATGGACTTGCATGAGTTTAATGCCGTACTTAATTTAGTGTTACGTAACTCCTCTCTCATTTTTCATAATGAAAATTCTCACAACATTGAAAAAGCTGCAGCAAATGTAAAATAATGTTGGTCAATTACATTACAAACCATTTCAAATAGAATCAAAACTAAGGCCGAGGCGTAACCCATTAATGTAAGTTACACCGCAAACTCACTTGGCTGTAAAGTTAGCTACATTGTTCCACACTTAAGGATGGCCAGGACTTTTTTAAAAATGTAAACTTTTTATTTAGAAACTTCTTTGACATTTTATATTGGCAGTTTAAAAAAGTTCTTCGCCCGAATCTATATTTTTAATTTAGTCCTTGTATGAAAATATGTATAAATTTAAATTGAGAATAATTTCTAGTGATGTGTGAACGATATATCGATTAATATTGACTTTTCTAAGTACCTATTTACTGTATCTGTTATTGATTATTGTTTATTGTTGCTATGTCATTACTGTGAGCTCTCTTGTAATTACTATTGCAGTATTTACCTAATGCGTAATTATGTGCCTTGATAAAGAGTTCTTACTTTATATCAAACTAATGGTACGTGCCTAAGTTTAGTAATTATTTTATATCTTTGCTAATGCGTTTGTTATGATAGGCACGGACTTTATGCACTCTTTACTTTAGAATGCTTAAAAATTATAGATCATTTTAATAGGTTATACCTACTTACAATAGTTTTTTACAGAACATACTTCTTCAAAAAATGCGGAGACATTGTATCATGCAAAAATAACTCGAGTACTTAAAATTCTAGCGTAAATACATGAGAAAGTTGATGTTTTTATCAAAATATTTCACCTTTGATGTGTTCACAGGCTTTTTCGGTTTCGTTACCAAAAATTTTCGACATGAGCATATTTGTGACAAAGATGTAATAAAGACTCTTTCCTTAATTTAAAACTTTAGTAACGGAACAGTTTATCGTAATTTTATTTTATATATTTTTTCCGTGTGTGATAAATTTGAACAATACATATTTCAGCGCTTAATTTCCTTGCAAAAATTTTATAGAAATAATTAAAGGACGTATAGTGATTTTGAATAGGTTGATATCAACTTTACCTATACCTGTTAGTACATACTTACTAGTGGAGTTCTGATATATCCTTAAATCGCCCTTATAATATCTATAAATACTTCAAAACCTTCGGAGCGGATGTAACCAAGGATAAGCCTAAATTGTAATAGGGAATATGTGTGTACACATTATTACACTTCTTAGATTTACGTAATTTTCGGAATAAAATTTTAACTACATCTCGTAATGTCGTAATTATTACGGCTGAAGTTTCACACTTACATAATTCTGAAATTTCATTATTATTTATTTAGTTATTTTCCCGTAGCTCTTTACTGGGAGTCACAAAAAGGTCAAAAAGTAATAAATAATGCCGTTCTGCAAAATTATTTAAAATATTGTTCGATAATTGGCTACAAAATGTTGAGCGTCGTTCGCTCTTCGAATACTGTGATATGATTGGTTCTTTAATTATTTACCATTTAGCGATATAGCGCTTTAAATTATACCATATCTCACTTTTGATAAGTGAGATAATATGATTCAAATATTAGTTAAATTAGATAACAGACAGATATCCAAATATTACGTTTGTCTACTTTAGGTGAAGTTTCCAACGTTAGATAGATATTAAGCAAATAAAAATAAAAATTATTAAAATTAAACAAAGATTCACACTTAGAATGTCGTGACCCATGCTACCCATAACAATTATTTTGATTTAATAAACAGAGAGTATTCTATTTAGATAGGTAGGTACTTGATTATACTTTCATCTGCAAAAATGGTTTAAAATGAAACTTAAATTACAATAAAATGATTACATAAACAAAATAATATCTTAAATATTTAAATTTTTTCCTTTAAATATTATATACTACTCATAGAATATTTTATTTGTCCGAGTAATTCTTGTTTATATTCAGATTGCTAAAGCAATTTTAATCTGTCCGTTATTAATGCAAAACTTTAATATAAAGCGCTCCAGCGCTGCAGACGCATTCCTTCAATTCCTCCCTTCGACTATTTCTGATAGTCATTCAGTACTCCATTCAAATTACATTTCAGTTCAGTCATTGTCAGTGCTATTTCGTTCCTCGCGCTATATAGACGTGCGCCCATCCCTATTATCACTATCAAAATGTCATTTAATTTTCAAATTCAGAACGTTCAAGTTCGAATGTAAATCACGCGCGTTTCAGTTTTTAAATTAATATTTTAACAAAATGGCGGACGGATATAGTGTTTTTTTTTTAACTTTTCGCGCATGTGTTTATTGTTAAATGCTTACAATAGTAGAAGGTGAGTGCGTTTTAAAAATAGTTTTTTATTTTTGTTTGAAAATTTTGTAACGATGTTGCTATGTGATTAATTTTAAAATAATTTTGTTCAATTTAGTCGTTACTCTGTATTTTCATTAGCGTAAGTGATATGTAGGGTGACATTAATCTAGTTGAGTTATTTTAGGACGTTTTCCTTATAATTATTTTTATCATATTTTATACATTTTTAGCAATGTTTGTTTTTTCTATTTGCCATTTATACCTAATATACCTTATATTTATTATTACGATATTTAGAGATGAGGTTTATAAGAGTTTAAGCTTATAACCCTCATCTCTAAAATACCTATTCCTAAAAAAATATTATACGTTAGTAACAAATAATTGCTTAAAGTCTGCGCTTAAAGTATACGCAAAGGCATATTTACCCTAGGGCCATAGTTGGCCATGGCCGGGGCCGTCAAATTAAATGGCCGGGGCGCTATCATAAGATAGATAATTAATTATCTTAAGCAAATTTTCAGAATACGGCTTCTGAGTTTACGGGAATCGAACCCGCGAGTATATGAAGTTATGAACAGTTATCTGTTACACTAACCACAGTATTAAGAGGCTAGTAGGGCAGCTATATAATTGCTTTTTGAAAATATTTCTTCCTAAAAATAATGCAAAGATATTATCGTTGTAAATATTACTGTTGCTATGCTCTCCATTATTGAATACGTAATAGTAGCAGACACTGAATACAATTTAAATGTCCACTGCCACATTTTAAACTAATTGGCCTTACAATCAGCTATGGTTCTATATAGTAATAACTAGCTGTTGCCCGCGACTTCGTACGCATAGAATTTTAAAAAAATTCCCTGTTTTTGCAACATTTTTCACTACTGCTTTGCTCCTATTGATCGCAGCGTAATGTTATATAGCCTATAAAGTCTTCCCCTATAAATGGACTAACCAACAAAAAAATAATTTTTCAAATCGGACCAGTAGTTTCTGAGATTAGCGCGTTTAAACAAACAAACAAACTCTTCCGCTTTATAATCTTCTTCTTATATATAAAATTCACGTGTCACAGTGTTAGTTACCGTACTCCTCCGAAACGGCTTGACCGATTTTTATGAAATTTTACACGCGTATTTAGTAGGTGTGAGAATCGGCCAACATCTATTTTTCAAACCAATTTTTTTATTTTTTTTTAGTATGGCAAAACAACGTTTCCAGGGTCAGCTAGTCTTATATATAAAATTCACGTGTCACAGTGTTAGTTACCGTACTCCTCCGAAACGGTTTGACCGATTTTTATGAAATTTTACATGCATATTCAGTAGGTCTGAGAATCGGCCAACATCTATTTTTCAAATCTTTTTTTTTTAGTAGTTGTTAATTCCACACTTACGTAGTCGCGGGCAACAGTCGTTTGATAAGTCTTGTGTTTAATCGTCAAGTCTTACTATTTAATTAAATTACATATATTGTTTTGTTAAACATGTCAAAATTAGTTTCCTTTGATATAGTTTTAAACAACACACAACTTCATCTAACGTGCAGACTCGCTTTGTCAGATAACTAGGGAGGGAATTATATCGACTAGTTAAGTATCGATTAAACACAGAGTTCCTTGAGTTAAAACTCTTTCTCTCCCTCTCGTCTGCTCTTAAGTGCGAAAGGGTCCATAATTTTATCTTAAATATTTATATAGTGTTATTTATAATGACTTATCGGACGTTTAAACGTAGATTTTATCGGATATAATAAACGTTTTAGCGTAAAAAGACTATTATGAATAACAATTTCTGACAATTTTCGCGAACCGATTTTAGCGGACTTTCAAGCCTCCGATAAGTCATTATGAATAAGACCATTAGTTTAATCAATCATTATATACATTATGGAACATTATTAGTGGATAGTCCACAACGCATCTTAGTGTGATTCTAGTATCTAAAGGTCAATAGTATTATAATTATTTTCAGTTTTTCGTACCAAAAGCTAAAACGGGACTCTATTACTGACATCGTCTTTCGGTCTCTGGAATGATGGACTGGACTTGAAAATTTTCCAATTTGGATATATCAATTGATGCTGCAACAACTACTAACTAAATGCTCCTAGTCAGTATTTTCTTGCCTTTATTTATATTGAGGTACAGCATTGATTTATATGGTATGAGTTTAAACTTGACACTTGTCATCCACCTAACAAACAGACAAACACTGAAATAATTTACCAAACAAATATCCATTAGAACGAAACCCTAAAAATCTTCCATGAATCCACTGCCAACTAAACTTATCGAATAATTTTTAATGTCGATTAATCGATTACAAGCCACATCTACAGTCCCATCACTAGCTCTAATACGCCCCCTATATTTTCCCAAGCTTATGCATTGTCAAATGTTATTGAAATGACATTTGATACGTGCTTTGAAAGCATATAAGGATCTTAATATGTAAATAACTTTCGCTTTGTTTGTTACTACAACGTTATAATACGTTTTATAATGAAATTAGCAAATATTCGAGATTTTACCCACATTTATATGTAGTTAATAACACACTCCTCCCTTTCTAATGCTCCGCTCCAAATATACACAAAACCTTAGGAAATTAAACATAATACTTAGTTCAAAAACTAAAAAACACGCTTGAAAATCCTGTTTTTTTTTTAAATTATTGCATTGTCATCGGTCCTTGATATATGTGCAAAGTTTCAGACCAATCTGACTACTGCAAGTGGGTTAAAATCACTTTCAAAGATTCCATTACATACAATACATTGATAGATACATACTGAACTTATATAAACGTGTTAAACAGTATCCTTTTGAACCACTCTATCTATTAAAATAACCACATCAAAATCCGTTACGTAGTATTGAAGATACAAGCTTACGTTGGTCATACACACAAAAATAACAACTTTGTTTTGTAATATGTAAGGACTAACTTTTATTTATTTTGTGACTTTGTTCGTCCCACATCGATTTTTATTCCTACTCTTAAAATAAACATGACAAAATATTCTGCTTGTAAAATAAAACGTAAAATTTGTCAGAATTTCATATTTATTAATAGCTTTTGCCTGCGACATCGTACGCGTGGAATTTAGAATAGTTTTCTATTGGTCGCTGCGTGATGTAATATAGCCTGTAGCCTTCCTAGAAAATTTACTATCCAACACTTAAAGAATTGTTCAAATCGGACCAGCAGTTCCTGAGATGCATTTAAACAGGACTTAACTCAAAAAATATTTTTTCTTTAAAAGTTCTTAACAAATGAGATAATAAAATAGTGTTGATATTCTAAGCACGTAACAGAACTTTCTAGAACTCTGATTTCTGCATACCCAGCGAATCTGGCTTGCTGATAAGTATAAACAGTTAATGTCCCAAGCTGCATATTATATTATGCAACGTTGTATTTCTAAGAAATGGCGCTTAACAAACAAATCATTCCTGGGATGATATCAGAAGTTTCTTATTACATTTTTTGTTTGACAAAGTAGTTTAAACAGTAGTGTGTTTCTGTGGGGTCTTAGATTTGAATTTTGCGAGAAACGTGGCCGTATTATAATTCCACGTTAAATTAAGAATACCTCGAAATCTTAGTCATATAAATATGGTCACATTAAAACATATCTATAGTTATATGCTAATATCATAAAGCTGAAGAGTTTGTTTTTTTGAAAGCGCTAACCTCAGGAACTGCTGCTCGTCCGAATTGAAAAATTTTTTCATTGTTGGATAGTATATTTATCTAGGTAGGCTTAAGGCTATATAACATCACGCTGCGATCAATAGGAGAGAAGCGTTAGTGAAAAATGTTGCAAAAACGGGGAAAAATTTCTAAAATCCACGTGTACGAAGTCACGGACAATATATAGTTTTAATATATTTGACACAAATACTACATGAAGTTCAAACACAACATGATACATATAAAAATAACAGCAAATCAAAATTTCCCTCCAAAAATATTATGAACCTTAAATGTACTTTTTTAATTTAAACCCTGAACCCCTCTCGCAAATAGTTTAATGGTAATTTCAAAGGCGGCACGCGGGCTATGCCTGTATGAGCGGCATCTGTTGGCAAACTGGGGGTAAACTAAGAGGATGGGGTAAAGAGGAACATTGTAATACAATTTGATCTAATTATATTTGAATGATTAGTTTTTGTAATTTTTATTGTAACAATGGATAGTTTAATCGATTTAAGGTCGTGGGTTCGATTTTCACATAAAAACTATTTTTGTGGAAATAACACCGATAATTTTTATTGTACTTCGTCAGGATGTTTACTTTAATTATGTATCTAGCCAATGCTTGCGATTTCACCCGTGTCTATAGTTATTGAGCCTCCTCTCTTCCAATATACACAAAGCTAAACAAATTATATAAAAAAGCCATCCTCTTGAACCATTTTAAGGGTGTTTCTATGTATTATAAGTATGTATTTACAAAAAAAAAAGTAGTATATGTATTCTATCCGTATTCTGGTACCCCATAACACAAGCATATAAGCTTAGCTTGGGACCAGAGGACGTTGTGTGAAATGTCCATGAATATTTATTATTTATTTATTATTATATCTTCTTATATATAAAATTCACGTGTCACAGTGTTAGTTACCGTACTCCTCCGAAACGGCTTGACCAATTTGTTATGAAATTTTACATACATATTCAGTAGGTCTGAGAATCGGCCAACATCTATTTTTCAAACCTTTTTGGGTTTTTTTTAGTATGGCAAAACAACGTTTGCCGGGTCAGCTAGTCTTCTAATATATAAAATTCACGTGTCACAGTGTTAGTTACCGTACTCCTCCAAAACGGCTTGACCGATTCTTCTCAAATTTTACATACATATTCAGTAGGTCTGAGAATCGGCCAACATCTATTTTTCAAACTTTTTTTTTGTATGGCAAAACAACGTTTGCCGGGTCAGCTAGTTTATTATAAAAACCGCATCAAAATCCGTAGCGTAGTTTTAAAGATATAAGCTCACATAGGGACATATTTACCAAAATAACGACTTTATTTTATAATAAGTAAAGATAATTATGATTTCCAAAAATAGTAGTAGTTACCTAAATAGAACTTAGTTTAATTTGGGACTAGAAGACGTGCAATTTGGCTATATACATTTGTTTATTTTAGACCTTATAAAGCTGGTCTTCCCACCTCCTTCCATACAATAGTAGCAGAATATAAAAAAAAAGAATTTCGGTATACAAACTCTTTTAATATTTTTCTTTTACAAAGTTTGATATTCATGTTCTTTTTTCAAAACATTTTTTTTTTTCACGGACGCGTTTTGTTACAGCCCATGTACAACTAAGTCCTCTACATATAGGTAGTCATAAAAATCAATACAAAGTTAATTGTTGTTATCCCTCAAATATAGAGAATCAATACCAAATGACTCGTACCCTATGAAATCTGCGAACCAATTAGGTTCCCGTCCCAAGCTTTTGTCAAACCACGTGCGGGACAGATGTGTGCATGAGTTTATTTTAGTATTACGGTGACCATACATCTAGTTTGTAATCAGGACAAGACCGGATCGAACTATTGTTAACTTTATGGTATTGTGTTTTTTTTTTAAGAATATTGTGTAAACGTCCATCTGCTGTTAAAGTTGTAACGGTTTTTTGTTAATTTTGTGTTAGAAACAAATTTTATTGAAATTAAGTGACTTAAATACCGATTTTACACTAAACTTAACTAAAAATGAAAACAACTATGGCGTATTTTGATTAATTGGCTATTTCGTTGTGCAGATTTTTATTAATTAAAATCGTTAGTCTTATACAGATTTTATACCAAGAAAGTTCAGTTAACATTATGGAATTCTGTTACTGACACTATCAATTTTAGTTAAGCTTAGTTGCACGCGTAGAATTGATACCTTAGGCAAAAATGGATGGAATATATACGAGAAAGGATATTTACATATGTAAAAGAAGTAAACCCAGATATTATTATAACGTCTGATATTGTAGTACGTAAGTAAAGACATGTTATGTCAACTCGTAACACGGATATACCGGATAGTTATTCGGGTTTTAACTTAATCTACCTATACTACTCTATAATTAGCTCTGGCAGTATCTTGGTTAGTATATGTCGTAGGAGACTTGAATAAGATAGTTTACATAAAGGTTTTAAGTTTTAACTTAGCTTCCAAGATTATGAAGTAAGTCCTTATATTGTGTCAATGGTGAGTAAGTTGTTAATTTACTGTAGTTAGTGATGAGTTTAAAGTGGTGATCCGTTGAATAGTAAAAGGATTCTTCCAAATCATTTATACGTGTTGTAAGCCATGGATCGAACTCATCATAGTTAATAGAATGTAGAGGTTAACGTAGTTAGTTTGTCTAGTATTACTAGGTCTTTAGATAGATGACTGTTCTGGCTGTAAATACAGGTAATTTTTATGACTTTTATTCCTAATCCACTTCTTTTATTTTACTATCTTACAAATACCTTGTGATATCTGAACGTATAACTACGTCTAGTAACATCATTAAATAAATAAAGGTTATTTATTACATAGATATATAATATCTGTTTATACTTTACACACTACATACATAATATTAATGTAATTGAGATAACGGTTACAGATGTGCTGTTGCAAGATTATTATACGATAACAATAAATAATAAACATTGATAGACTACACAGCGACATCTAGTAGCAAAATAAACTAAAGTTTATTAGACTAAGCAATATAAAATAAATATGTTATACATGCGTTTAATGAAATAGTAGAAAAATCACAGCTTAATAATTTAGAGGTCTCGAGTTTGAATAATAAAGGAATCAAAAATTTTTACTACATCCACCCATCCATCAGTCTTAGTTACGATGTCGACATTTAAAGAACACGTTTCTGTTCCCTATATTATCGCTGGTAACCCACACTGGTCATAGACCTTTTTGTCTTTATTTATTATATTAGGTACGACATAACCTCACGTACCTAAATGCATAATCAGTGCGGTGAAGAATTAACAATATATATCTCACCATTCCATTTCTTTTTACGGGTTCTTGTAGTAGCTGGCTAAGGGATATTAACACGCTTATATTAGTTCGGTAGGTATCTATCAATCTATGTAACGGAAAGTGAATTTGAAAGTGATTTTCACCCACTTACAGTTGTCGGATCGATCTGAAATTTTGCATACATATTAAGTACCGATAACAATGCAATAATTTAAAAAAAATATTCACGATGCAAGCGTGTTTTTTTGTTTTAGAACTAATTATAAACTAATATCACATTTTGTGAGAATCGGAGTATTCGCAATCAAACCCAATGCCAATAAACCTAATCAAGGTGGCATTGTAGACTGTCCTGAAGCTGAAGCAGCTCTTGACCCTCACTGAAACATTATTGGGCTTGTAAGGGAAAGAACAAGAATCATAATAACATAATGATACATGTATTCTATAATCATCATCACTCAATCTAGAAAAAAATTATTACTCATATATAACTTATTAATAGACTATATAAGATCACGCTGCAACCAATAGAAGCGAAGTAGTAGTGAAAAATGTTGCAAAAACGGGTTTTTTTTTCTAAATTATACGCACACGGAGTTGGGGAACCAGCTAGTTACTCATATAAATAAAACAATTTAGATAAGAAATACAGCTGCTCATTGTATGCATACCTTAACCATATTTGATTTATATATTCTCAGTAATTTTGTGTCAATATGAACTTTGATTTGTTAATTAAAGTGTAATAACCTTGTTTAAGTCATAATTTACTCACATTATTGTATAAATTTCATTTGTTACGCACTATTAGTGGAACAAGCGGTAAAGTTTAATTGAAATCCATTGAACAGTTTTGCATAAAATAAAAACAAACATAATACATTCTAATAAACTGGCGCGTTTATAATAAATACTAGCTGTTGCCCGCGACTCCGTCTCCGTGAAATTTAAAAAACTTTTCATTCCTTTTTTTCGCAATAAAAGGTAGCCTATGTTCTTTCTCAGGGTCTAAACATTGTCTGTGCCAAATTTCATCAAAATCGGTTAAGAGGTTTAAGCGGGAAAGCGTAACAGACAGACAGACAGAGTTACTTTCGCATTTATAATATTAGTAGGGATTTGTGATTATTATGCCCAATAAATTTTAAGAACAAATAATGATTATGATCCTTAAGAACTTAACAAGTGGTTATAAAACATAAAGTTAACATAAATTTTACCATTCACGAGGTCGTAGGTTTGATTCCCACTCGGTACAATAACTTGTGTGATATTTTATAATTGTCATGCAAATGTTTACATACATTAACATTCTTCTACACCACACTATTCATTAAAATCCGCTCAGTAGTTTTAAAGATCAAACTCACATTCAAAAGAAGCGACATCTTTACTTATTATAAATCTCGTAGATCTTTAAAACAACGCACCGGATTTTGATACATTTTTAAAAGATAAAACGGTTCAAGAGGATGGATTTTTTGTATAATTTGTTTAAGGTTTGACTAGTTGTTTTAGAAATGTGATTATCCATGCATCCCCTAAAGGTATGGTCACCATACACTCGATGATCGCAGCTGTACCGCATCCGGGTTTATTGTGTGAGCTTGTTTGTAACACACAAAAGAGGATTTTGTCCCGCTTCTATACAGAATCATGCTCATTCTATTATAGGATTTTTTCTGTGAGTATTATTTTTCGAGATGTTTTAAAATATGTATAAGATAAAATATGTATAAGATAAAATTGAAAAGATCCATGTAGTTTTAATAGTAAATTACTATTAAGACTACATGGGCCTTTTCAATTTTATCTTGGAATCGAACTTATAAATTACTCTTAGTAATTTTTATGTTCGATTCCAACTCACGACAAATTATCGATATTAATATTCTTTTTCGAGATGTTTTAAAATATAAGATAAAATTGAAAATACCCATGTAGTCTTAATAGTAATTTATAAGTTCGATTCCAACTTACGACAAATTATCGATAATAATATTTTTTATCATGCGTTTTCTTGGAGCCAAGTCTGCTATTCAATGTTGTCAAATTCGCTATTACGCAATCAACAAAATTAAATGCAATAACTGATTGCAAAACAGCGACTAAAAAATTTGTTATTTAGTGCTGATTGCTTAGTCGCGAATTTTATCAAGTTTGGTAGTCTACTATTAATTTTTTGACTGATCACTCTGACAACATGGTAATAGCAGACTTGGCCCCCTGGTGAGCAAGTCCGGTAAATGAATGGTGTCACAATGCCACCACAATGACACATTATAACCTCAAAAAATACTTGATAAAATTCGCGACTAAGCAATCAGTTCTTGCATTTGGTTGCAATAACACTAAATAACTAATTGTTTAGTGGCGAATTGTATCAAGTTTGGTAGTCTATTGTAAATTTTTTGAAGTTATAATGTGTCATTGTGGTGCCATTGTGACACCATTCATTTACCGGACTTGCCCACCTGGTCTCAAGCTAAGGGGCCATATAGACAGCCAAACTATCCCATTGCCACTTCACTGGATTGGTAATCAAAATTCTATTAACACACTTTAGTAAATTACCATAATGTTATTGTATTGAGATGATTTTGCAAAAATATTGACTAGGTGGAGCCAGGAGGGTGTTAGGGAAGTTAAACCACTCCTCAGTTAAAAAAATATATTATGAAGTGTTTTTGTTCCGTTCGAAAGATAAATTATACTAACTAATGCCCGGGGTTCTATGCACCAGGTGTGGCCAACTTTTGTGCACATAAGATCTACTTTTTATTTTAAAATTGAGTCGCGATCGACCTATTTCTTAGGTAACAAGGGGGACGTTTATGCAATGTGATTTTATACCGCCGTGCACTCTTGAAAATAGTAGAAAACTACTAAAAGTGGTCACGCTGAACGTCTTCCCAACTCGAAGCATGAGCTGCGTACATGTTCATTCACGTTCAAGTACTAGAAACATTTGGCATTGAATGCGTCCCCTCATGGAACTTGCGAGTGATCGACCAAAATTGGTCGCGGGATCGACTTGTTGGCCACTCCTGCTATACACCATCTATGATGTATTTTGGTTTACAACAGAGCCAGCCATTCACAGTTTACGTATTTATCTTAGATATTGTTGTCCCTATTCTTGAGCGCCGTGCTGAAAGAGACAGCTATAGTTCAACCAAATTTTACATAAAAAATCTTTGAAAAAAGACGTTTCATAGTCAGCTAGTTTTCTTCGTGAAAATTAAACTGATATTAATTTTTTTTTACGCCATAATATTAATGAAGAGTATATCTATGCTTCTCTTACTTTTTCTTTTGGTAAAACCTTTCCCACTTTGTGCGATAGACGCTGGAAGTTCATCTAAAGAAAACCGAAAAATTGGTCAAGTGCGAGTCGGACTCGCGCACGAAGGGTTCCGTACCATTATCTATGCAACATAAGGCAACGTTATTAGTATCGAGCAAGAAACGGTAAAAAAATCATGTTTGTTGGGAGCCCCCCTTAAATATTTATTATATTTTATTTTTTGTTATAGTGGCAATAGAAATACATCATCTGCGAAAATTTCAACTGTTTAGCTATCACCGTTCTTGAGATACAGCCTGGTGACAGACGGACGGACGGACCGCGAAGTCTCAGTAATAGGGTCCCGTTTTTACCCTTTGGGTACGGAACCCTAAAAATCGGGATTTTGGATGGTCATATTTCTTTTAGTTATTATGATTTGAAAATAAGAAAGTAATAGAAGCATAGATATATAAACACCTAGCCACTATAAGAAAAAATCGTTGCTCTGCAGGCAATATCCACAATGAAAACAGTGGACAACGATGGCCATATTTTTGTATGGAGCACAGTATTGTGTCGTGCCCTCTTCATGTCTATTACATTGTACACATTCATATTAATCAATATAATTTTAAATAATAAATTTTAGTTAACATAATGAAAAAATTAAGGTTACTAATTACCTACAGTTTAGTTAACTTCTACCAGCAGAATCGGTACCAAATTTCAAGCAATACCGGAATATTTTGAAGGGTCAACTAACAATAAATAACTATGTTAATATATGTTGTAATATTTATATAAATATAATAACTGTGATGATAAGAGCTACGCTGCATTGTTGATAACTAGCGGCCTTCGCTCATTGATAACGGTTATGATAATAGAACAGTGATCGCTACATTACTCTACAACGTTCATACATACTAGTAATTTTTTTTTATTAAATATACATGGACATAAACGTGTCTGTGCGGTGACGGTTTAAGAATACAAGTGTCACCACCCCATCTTCTCCCAAGGGTGTAAGAGTCAGCTAAGGGATATTGCACACAGATAACATCCTCTGTGAGAGGGAAAACTCAAAAATAAATCCTGCACCAACACGCTTGGTTAGCGCGGCACAGTAGACCATAATCCTTCCAAAGTGGAGGAGGCCCGTGCCCAACAATGGGACGTAAATGGGCTGGAGAGGACGAGGAGAGGGAGACATATACCTGTATGTGTGAGTAATAAAAAGGGGGTCGTTCTGTATAATCTATGAACCTTGTTTTTTGCTGAGATGAGCAGAAAAATAATACCTAAGGTATTATTAAGATACGATATAGTACAAAGTAACACACATAATTATGAAATATAGCATTTCAGAGTAGGTACTTCGTATCCGTGGAATTTAATATCCGTGGAAATATTTTGTCCGTTTCAACATGTTTCAATGGTGCTTCGCTTCTATTGGACACAGCTAGATGATAAATAGCCTTCTTCGATAAATGTACTATCCGACACTGAAAGAATTTTTCATATCGGTCCAGTGGTTCCTGAGATTAGAGCGTTTAAACAATCAAACTCTTCAGCTTTAATATATTAAGTACTAGCTAATGCCCGCGGTTCCACCCGTGTTTAAATTAATGAGCCCACCCTTCCACAACATACATGAAAAATTAACAAATTTTACACAAAAATCCTCCATGTGGTGACGGATTAAGAATACAAGTGTCACTACCCTATCTTCTCCCAAGGGTGCTGTAAAAGTCAGCTAAGGGATATTGCACACAGATAACATCTTTTGTGAGAGACGGAAAACTCGAAAATAAACACCCTCTGCCAACACGCCTGGTTAACGCGGCACAGTAGACCATAATTTCTCCCAAAGTGGAGGAGACCCTTGCCCAACAGTGGGACGTAAACGGGGTGGAGAAGAGAAGAGAAGATATAAAAAAGCCATCTTTTCGAACCGCTATTGAAGAAAACCGCATCAAAATCCATTTGGTAGTTTTGAAGATATAACCTCACATAGGGACATACATACAAAAATATGGACAATGTTTTTTAATAAATAGGTAATGATGGATTTAAATTAAGAAAAATTAAAGGTTTTTATTATTATATCTGCATAAAGTAAATTGTAACGGTTTTACAAGTTTCTAACGAACACGTGGTACAAAATGGCGTCATTGTTTTTAAATTGAGAGTGTTTAATTATTGTAACACTAAATATTACGTCATCAGGCGCCATATTGACATGTTATAGCATATTGGTTTAATAACGCAATGCTGTGAACCGCCTATGTTTAATTTGTTTTGGATAATTAATCATACGTTGTATTCCCAGACAGATGACAATTTAATGTCATCACCCCAATGTACATACTTTCGTATGATTATTTAGAAATTTTTTAAATAATATTAACGCTACGCATGCTTAGGTATGGTAGCATTCAGTTTGTCTAAACTAAACGCTTCTTATAGCCAGAAGATTTTTTTTTAATTTTCTGTCATTTTGTAGGACAGGCTTAAGCCTAAACTTACATTAATTCTTTTTTTTTAAAGTGGCACTAAAAAACATAAAGTCTAATTCATTTAAAATAAGTTTCTAAAAAGAGGTTTTAACACCGTAGACATTTTATTTTTTTAATAAAATTAAAAAGCATTAACTTTATCTATGAAATTTGTTTGTGTTTGCATTATTATGTTAAATTTAAGGATTTAAGTATTAATAAACATCGTAATACCGTGATACTGGGTGCGGTAAACACGTAAAATTAGGTCGGAGCTATTCAAAAAATTGTCTTCTCGATATAAAAGGTTCTTTGACGAAATCGATTGCTATTTTTTGTTGGCTTAGCCGGAATAAGAGGCTTCTCAAGGTATAATCATGAGAGTACTCTTTATAGCTTAGTGATTTGGTGGCACCTTTCTCAAAGTGTATAAATTTGAAGGCAGATTTGAAGTTAGACAGACCAAACGGGCTTTCTGGGCATTCAAATAACGCAATCAATAGGGACTTGTTTTGTATTTAATAATTGTACTATTGAAATAAAAGATGTGTAGAGACTAGAGACATAGACAAATCCTTCCTTTACTGTATATAAAGGAAGAATTTGTCTTCAATTTGGTTTCACGGTTTTCTGGGTTTGGTAGAAAAAGGAAAATTCAAAATACATATTATATTAAAGTTCAAGGTTTCTAACTGTTGACAATAAAGTGAACAAAGAAAGTTTTTATTACCAGCCAGCTTTTAAGAAGTGTACTTATAATGGTACGGCTTTAAATTTCGTTATTAAATATGCGTTTAGGATCTATGGTACCGATAATACTGCGCGAAATCTCATAAAACCACATAAAAATTACAAAACCTAATCATTTTAGCCTATCAAAATAATAGATTCAGCCAGCATTTAAAAACTTATTACAGGTTCTAAAAAAATATAAAGGCAATTCTTTTTAAAAATGGAATATGACGCAACACTAAGAAATAGCAACAACAATTTTTTTTAATAATAATTTTTCGCAAAGCCATCATCCCCTGAATTCCGGTAGGTATTGTTGCGCTAACAATAGAACATGCAGCTGTACTTTCTATTGTAATATAAGAATAATAATGTCCTTTGAGACGACAGGGGTTACAAGTAGTGAGAAATTGATTTATTTTTAATGCTTCTAATTTTAAAAGTTTATGATTTTAACGAACGTTAACGTATGAATACATTAACGATATTCATTGTCTGTGGCGGAATTTTCAAGTGGTATTCTATTTTCAAATATTTAAAATTAGGTTTTTAATTTGCATTGACCTAATAAACAGGTTACATGTCCGGAAGAATATATTTTTATGTAAAATCCATATCTTCGCTTAAAATAAACTACAAATTCAGAAAAACCCACGATATTCATAGAACTAAAATCATACTACCTTATTTAATATTACATATTATTATGGTCCGTTATTGCAATTTAATTTACGCTTTTCTATCCTGTTGATATCTAATAATATTACAGGGAAAAATGTATTTTGACCTAACCTACCTATGTGCATTCAATAAATAATAAAACTTTTGTTTTAGCTTAAATAAGGAAGAGGAGGAAATTTGCTAAAATAATGATAAAAACCTCATTGCCTAATACCTGGTACTAAAACCAGCAGCGTAACAAAATAAATAGCATTCAATTTTTAAAATAGTGGTAAGTAATCGATAATACCAATGCCATTTATCATTTATCTTAAATAAAAAAAATATCAATGACCAATGATGTTCATTCCCACCGAAATGCGTTCCATTTCCAAATTATTTCAAACATGGCCGCACTGGTAACGAGGCGAATGGGCAAACAACAATTGACCTCAATACGCAGGCTAATGGCGCTCTAACGCACGGGACGCATGACATTGATATTTCGCGGAGTTTCTGGATACAAGGCTTTTTAGTTCAGACATTTTTTATGAGTTATAAAAATGAACATAATGTTAAGCTATGTGTGAAATAGATACCATTATATTGGCTAAGTAGGAATATCAAATCAAAAAGTTTTAATTCCATTACGGTAAGTACTCATAGTATTATTGGTAGTTTTAACTACATCTATGTTGTAATTAAACCGTGCTATATACACCTCTGTTGTAATCTTTAATAAAATAAAATAGATTTTCATTTATTACCAAAACTCTATGACTCTACATAGTCTACATTATAGAGCTTTGTTATCTAAAAAGTTTGCATGAATCACAGAGTGAATTAAAACAAAACTTTGATTAGCAAAATCAAATGCAAAATGCCTATCTTGCTACTAACTAAAATAAAATTTTGTGACGCTAGGTTAAAAAGAAATCTCGTAGAGTGACTCAAAAAAGCTTGAATTATGTAGACCAACAGAAAAATATCTATCCTACTACGTGTTTTCCCATTATAAATGTTATTGCCAACATTAAAAACATAAATTTTATAAGAAATTCACTAGTCCCAATTAATGGTCTATTATGACTTTATGACAATAGCCCAATCAGAAAATAAGTAAAAAGTTTCACGACTCGGATCTCAGTCTATAAAGACCCAGGACCATAGTGACTGTAAATCTTTCGAAAGAACAACTGTTAGTAGCTAGGTCTGAAATAATGTAAAATTTTAAATTATTAAAATATTTTTAGGGTGTGAAAATCACGTCTAAAATTTTATAAGGATGCAAAAAGTCAAAGTTAGAAATAAATTTCTTGTCAAAAGTAATGTATGTATCCAGTATGTATCAAGTACTCAATCTAATCCCACCCACCCATCTTTATTTAGAGAAACTACTATTTAAAGTTATAAAAATACTCTTGCAAGATTGCAACTTCTGTCATTAGATTTATCTGACCATAACATAGATTTTTATCTTGCAACTGGCGACGACAGTCGACAAATATCGTTCTAATCTTACCGGTAGCCATATTGGATTTTACTTTTTTTTTAACAGACATTGCTGCAATCAGTTTATGGCAAAGGAAACTTTGTTGATGCCACAGTATGTTATTGAGCTTTTTAAACTTAGATAAACTTGTTTGTTAGCTTTGAGTGCTGTAGGAATAATATAACTCAATAATATAGATTATTTGTGCTATGGATTAAGAATACAAATGTCATCTCACCATTTTTCTGCAGGAAGCTATGAGCCAGTTCAAGGATATTATAAGATTATCATCCTTTATAAGGAATGGAAAACTCGAAACTAAACTGTATGCGGGTGGAAATGGAGGCGGCCTATTCTCAACAATGGGACTTTAATGGACTGAGAAAGTGCCTACTCGTGGGTCGTTTTTGGCTAAATAAAACTATGTCAAGTAAACAGATTGTTAATAAAAAAATATATTTACTTTAAGAGCGTAAATATTTACACTTAAAATATATAAGAAATATGAGCTGTTTGCTCTTTTTAATCCAATAACCATTGTTTCAAACGACCCAATAAAAAATAATGATGGCTGGCAACACTGCATAATTTTACGACGAATTATTGCCTAAAAACCCTTGTTCCACGAATTGGTTTTATGTATAAAAAAATATATGTTCGTTGTTACAAATAATCAACCGGAAATGGATAACGATAGGAAGGGCTGACCCCTGATAGCACATTTGGCGGCCATCTTACATTATGACGACAAATAATTAAAAAATATAATTCAACTCTTTTATTGGATAACATTGGCTAAAGGTTTATTGGGAAAACAATAAATAAAATTATTCATGTCGTATTTTAAGTGATATAAATAATGAAAAGACATTTGGAATTAAAGAATAAAAAACAAAATGTAAAAAAAATAAAATGCTCTTTTTATTATGATCAAGCGTTATAACAGAATTGGTACTCAGTAATATGTATTTTTTTCTTTTAGGTCCGTGAGCCCTAAAACTCCTTAAATAAAAAGAAAAAAAAATTAAATTGTGAATTCAAATAAAGAATTAACACAAATTATTTTTTGTCAATGGTACCAATTCTACGTGTACAACTAACCTTAACTTAACTAAAAAAATGAAAATTGATAGTGTCAATATATCTATTATGTGTTATTTCGTTGTACATATTTATGTTAATTAAAATCTTTAGTCTATAATACACAGCTTTTCTTATTTCACAAATAAGTATTAAAAATAAAAAACAGGCTGTTTGAAAATTCTTAAGCTAGCGCTAATATTAAAAAATACCTGGACGCAGAAGCTTTCCATCACAACTACCTACTTGACCTGTGGCTCTCACAATAACCTCGGTTCCAAACAAAACCATTGCAAAGATTGCCAGCTCAAAAAAATCTCATAATTACCACGTCCTTTATATTCTTTGTATTCTTTATTGCACACAGAAATTACATAGAAGAAAGTTACATTTTGGTTAATATATGTACAGAGGCGAGCATAATTCATAGATGAATTTTCTACCAGCAAACCTTGGCGAGATAGAAATTTCATGTTAAGGGGTCATGACAGTGTACAACAAAAGCTTAAGTTACATTTACGTAAAACTATGTTATAATTATATGAGCAATATACATTCAAATATTTAAATTCTTTATTATCCTAATCATAAATACTTATAACAATATACTACATAAACATTCATATACATACTAGGCTAGTGATAGGAAATATTCTATAGTTCTTCTTTTGAAAATTTGCAAGGATGAGCTAGCACGAATAGTGTGAGGAAGAGAATTCCACAGGCGAATAGCAGATACGGTAAAAGAGCTACCATATCGGCTTGAAGTATGAGAGAGAGTCTTAAGTAGGAGAGAAGTAGCGGTCCGACAAGGCTTATCTCTTGGTAATAGGTATTCAAAGCGTTCGAGAAGGTAGGAAGGAGCATTAGAATTGTGAAGGATAGAGTAGTAGAGTAAGAAAAGAATATGACAGTCCCGTCGTCGTCGAATGGGTAGCCACTTTAACTGGCCTCGAAATTTAGACACATGGTCATATTTCCGAAGACCAAAGATGAACCTGATGCATAAATTCTGCAGTCGTTCAAGTTTATACAAGAGCTCCTCGTTAGCATCAATGAAACAGACATCAGCATAATCCAAGAGGGGAAGAAGAAGTGATTGAGCCAGAGTAATTTTGGTTTGTACAGGTAAGAAATATTGAAGGCGCCTGAGAGAATGAAATGAGCCGTATACCTCCGCGACGTGGTTTCTCCAAGATAGGTTGCAATCAATGTATACGCCTAAGTTTTTAGCGTAGCCGGAGAGGTTAATAGGAACATTGTCATAAATGATAGGTGAAATTAAGTTCATATCAATCGAGTTGCACATGTACCTGCGTCCTTAAAAATTTACTTTGTAAAATAAACCGGCCAAGCACCGGTTGGCTTTGCCCATGGAGGGTTCCGTACTTAATAGTCATGACGTAACAATTACATCGGCATAGGTATATCATCAAGATACACAAATAATTGACTTAATTGAAAAACTAAAAAACACGCTTAAAAATCTTAATTTTTTTTTATATTACTGCATTGTCATCGGTCCTTAATATGTGTACAAAACTTGTTGTTATACTGCGATAGAAATACATACGTGGCATTGTCAACTGTCTAGCTATCACTCTCTCTCTCTCCAGCCCATTTACGTCACACTGTTGGGCATGAGCCTCCCACACTTTGGGAGGCACTATGGTCTTCTGTGCCACGCTGACCAGCTATAGGCTAAGTAATAAGATATAGCCCGAGTACAAACAGATAGATTCACAGTAATAGAGTTGTGTTGTATTTTTAACACGCTTTATTTCGTTGTCAAATTTTGTTATATAATATATATAATATTTAAAGTTAAAATAGTTAAAAAGCAATATTCAGTATTTTTAAGTTTTTGAATTAAGTAAGGTATGTGGTAAGGAACCCTAAAAATCTGTAAAAACAAACAAGTAAATATAAACCCGACGACAAAGCGCGATCATATCGTGGAACGAGGCTTTTAATTAAAAAAACTCTAATTTTCAAAATGGACGCTGTATTCGAGATTCAAATTTGAATGTGTTCTTTTTAAGAAGCTTTTGTTGGGGTTTTTAAAGTAATTGTTTGGTTTCGTTTAGTTAATGATCTCTTGACATTTGCGCGGCTTCTAATATAACGTGCAATCATTTAAAAAATACTTTAATTTTATTTTACATCTTTTATTTTTGACTGTTGGGATTAGGGAAACCGACGATGATGGCTATTTTTGGGACGAGCATGGAGGTTTTCGCAGGGAGAGACGGCGAACTGTCATTAATGTCCTGTTATACCTCTTAGGACGGAAACCTAAAAAGAAAAATTACATTAAATTACTGCCTGGTAACATACACGACTGTAAATTTAAAAAAAGTATTCAAAAAGAGGTGCATAAAAAAATAAATCAAGAATTAACAAACATTTTAACAATGAAGTTTCTAACTCAATATTTTTGTTTCTTTATAACACTGGCTGTTTGAGAATTCCTACGCTTAATTTACGTGGATAGGGATAGCAATTAGTTACATTTCATTCTATTTTCAAACTGCCTGATTGATGGCTTCTTGTCATTGACTAATTAACGCTGTAAGTTACGTTTTACAAACGTATTATGAAATGTCAACCATCACTGGCCCATTCAATTTGCAATGAGTAAGAACGGCATGCCAACGTCTAGTGTATATTGCTATCCTTCTCTTTCAACGTAAACTGGGGTCTATTTGGTTTATAATACTCTCAACAGAGACGATATTTCAGTTCACTTATTAGTTCAAAGTAGCAGATGGCGGCATTAATTTGCGTGATTTGTTTAATTTCTTAGGAGTTATTAGCGGTTTCTGCATTAAATTGTTATGTAACATATAAATATTTGCATTTGCCTAAGATTTAGTCCATTTAAACACTGACGCTACATTTATACAAGACTGATATTTAGTCAAATCTTTTCACCCTTTTCATTTTCTGAAATGTTGAATTTCTCGATATTGTGAATCAAATCTAATATTTTAAATAGTAATAGAATCTATATGCAAGTTTTTCTTTCGTATTATAATTTAACGATTGTTTTTAGACTTGCAAACCTATTCTTTCATTTGGTTTATTGATTCTTTTTTTCAAAAATGTTATTGATACTAATGAAAAATTAGCTCTGGTCTCTCTCTCGGGTTTTGCCTCCAAAATTATCAAAATAACTGCAATGATAGATAGTCTAGGGCCTGAAGAAGGACATAAGCTATTTTTTTTTAAAAACGATAATACCAAATTCGACGTATATGAAGTCGCAGGCTGGTAATAATTTAACTAAAAATAAAAGTAAAGAAATAGAACTTTAAAATTTTAAATACAGCCAAGCAACGGCGGACATCCGTAAGTTCAATTTGCTAGCGGATGCAGCCAATCGCGTTCATTCCCGCCATGACGCACTCTCAACAGGGAGCGATAAAATGTACATAATATTATTTAAATTTGACATAGAATCATAGTTGTGCAGTGACTGATTTGTGTTTGAAATGAGAATTTAATAGTCTTAATACATCAGACGGGCTTCGTGGCGTAGTGGTTCATGTAATGGACTGCCGTTCACAAGGTCGCGGGTTCGATTCCCGCTTGGGACAATCATTTGTGTGATATCCATAAATGTTATACAAATGTTTGTACTACGTCTGGGTGTTTCTATGTATTATAAGTATGTATTTACAAAAGAAAAAATTGTTTATGTATTATATCCGCATTCTGGTACTCATAACACAAGCATAATAAGCTTAGCTTGGGACCAGAAGACATTGTGTGAAATGTCCGTGAATATTTATTTATTTTATTTATTTATTTATCTATGGTTAGGACTTAGTAATTTTTTTTTATTCTAAGTAGTTCGTTTATGAGACCGGCTTAGGCAAATATAGGTATAAAAAAAAGGTTTAGCTTCTAACAATATTATCTATTAGAACTTTCCTCGTTATTATTAGCTTTATATTATGCATACGTACGTATTAACTCACAATGCAGTGAAAGTTATTCCATTACGAAATAATACTTAAAAACATATTTCTTATTGAAAGCATTTGCTCTAACAAGGCAATATTGTCTCTAAATTAGTTATTAACTGTAGTCTAGATAGCATTAATCGGCATCATCCTCACACCCCTCCAACAAAGTAAAATTATTTTGAAAAAAAAAAGATAATCCATGGAGTTTCTTGTCTGTTCTTCTCCATAGGAGTCGCGTTTGGAACAGACACCTAGTTTCTGACGTTTCAAAAGAGCTTGTAAAACATACCAACTTGAAATAAAAAAAATTGACTTAGAGAAAAAAAATAAAGCATTTGCTTACAGCTAAAAAGGAAATTATCTATGGAAGCAATCTTTGAGCTTCCTTTATAAATCCCGATTAGAAAACATACTATCCTATTCATAAATGACAATAGATTTAGTTGGCCTCACAGATCACCTCCATGCTACTAGATAGAGCAACGTACTAACGTTTGAAGAAGGCGCCGCTTGCGGGATATTGAATAATACATTTTCCCAATGAAAAATAATATGCTCGATAACACATAATATATGTTCGGTGTGCGTCGATTACCATGTATGCGGAATCTATCAGGGATGATCTGCAGTTGGCTTGAATACAAAAAAAAATGTCAAGTCTGTTTATTTCTAAAGATTATAATCAACGAATATATGAATATCTTGACAAAACACAGTCATTCAAATAATTTAAACTCAAAAAAACATGGCGTCAATTTGTATGAAAAAAAAAGTATTTTGAATTTCAATAACACTGGGGCACCAACATGAATTTTTAAAACTAGCCCAGTACGTGTTGGATGCCCACATGGTTCCGTAATCATTAAGTACAATATTATATTCATCATCAAAATTATATCAAGTTGTAACAATAACGTAAGAGTAAAAAATGTTTGTTGTATGGGCGTTTTAATATCTATTTTATTCTGATTTTTAGTATTTGTTGTTATAGCGCAATAGAAATGGGTACATTATCTGTTGTGATTTCAACTGTATAGTAGTATATACCTTTCAGTATAGTAGTATATATACCTTTCACGACTTGTACAGCCTAGTAACAGACGGACGAACAACGGAATTTAAGTAAAAGGATTGTACCTACTTGTCTTTGGTACGATTCACAGTAATAACCGTTTTCCCTTAAAGAATAAGGAACACAAAAAATTGACTTTTTTAAAAGTAGCAGTGGGTAACGTTTTGAATTAAAAAAAAAAGAATTCATTCGCTGTCAAAATTTGAAATTTAAATTTGAATATGGAACGACGTTTGATAAGTCGTAGTTTGCCTCAATGGCGGCATTGTGTCGCTCTGATTTCTTAATAGGAATTGACACTATGTTTGTTCGGCTGATATCATTCATTTTATTTGCTGTCAATCCATAAATCGAGGTCGCCATATTGTATTTAAGGTTAATAAGCTTTACGAGTAGTTTATTTTTTTATTCCTTACTGTAGTATAGTCCTTTTATCTATATATTTACGGGTTGTAAATGAATTGTTTCCCGCACATGGGAAGAATTTTTATAATTTTTTTTTTTAAATCTTTAAATCGTTTAAGCTTCCTTTGAGACTTCACCAAAGCTGTGACTTGTTATAAAAAAGATTTGTACATTAATATGTATGCACTTAAGAAGTTTACTTCTTATTTTATTCGTCCCGTTATTTACGTTTGTACATTGTCACATATTTGTAACAATATATGCAAGCATCGTAAAAATATTACTCTCATGAACTTCACTAAAGCGCTAAAAACAAAAGAAAATCGAATCGGTCCTGGAGTTTTCTGGATTAAAATAATAGATATTTAAAAACCTACTCTATCTGCTTCCTAAATAATTAAAGTTAAGATTATTAAAAATTATTCAAAAATATTTACATTAAAAAGTATGGGATCTAAGTTACAGCCCTGAGGCACCCCTCGAAACGGAATAAATAAAACATACAGTTTACAAAACTTGTTGACACGTTTGTCACGAAACTAAAATATGTTGATTATGTTCAATCTGTAGACTATTTTGTTAGTGATAAAAAAATGTTCATGCTGGTTTTCTGAATGTTTGAATTGTAAAATAAAACATAAACCAACTCAAAAGCTTTACTGAATTCCAAATTTGACTAAGTCGATTTTAAGCACTCTTTTATAAGCTTTTTTCGTAATATTCTTTTCTTTGCTTACAGATTTCAAAATGGCGGCACTTTGCAGTTCTTTAAATACAAAAAATTTACGTAAGTTATGTCAGCAATATTCTTGCTAATTTTATAAATATGACGTTGCGGATTCGATTCCCACATGGGACAATTTATTTGGTAGGACATTTGATGAACACACATATTATTTATACAGTGTCTGTGTGTTTTCTATATATTATAATTATAAAAACTAAGCTTAACTTGGGACTACAGGTCACTATTTGAAATTTCAGTAAATATTTGCAGACATAGTTGTAAGTATAGTTTGGTTTTAGGGTTGCCACACGTCAACACTTTCCGGTTATTTTTCAGGGATTGGCATGCTGAATATATTATGATATTAATGGTATGGAACCCTTTGTGTGCGACTCCAACTCATACTTATCCGAGTTTTTAGACTTCTCTCTCTCTCTCCAGCCCATTTAGGTCCCACTGTTGGGCACGGGCTTCCTCGACTTTGGAAGGGATTATGGTCTATTGTGCCGCGCCGATCATGCGTGTTGGCACAGGGTTTTTTTTCGAGTTTGCCGTATCTCACAGCGGATGTAATCTGTGTGCAATATCCCTTAACTGACTTTTACAGCACCCTTGGGAGGAGATGGGGTGGTGATACTTGTATTCTTAATCCGTCACCACACAGAGACTTAGCTCGAGACTTTATACTTAACTTAAGAGACTTTAGACTTAACTCGTGCATATTTGTTTATTCTAATAGCAGTATTAAGTTTAACTTTTTAACAAAACTTATAATTTACTCTGACATAGGTACGTCTAATTTCTAGTGTGGTAACCCTAGACACGCAGCAATTTACTCATTTTATGGGGTGACAAAATATATATATCCTATGGCAATAGTCGTCAACAATCAAAGATATTTGTTGCACTGGAAATGAAACACAAAACTTGTGTTTTCATTCACGCTTTAACAATTGACTAATCTACGCTGAGTGGCATTCATGTAACGGGCCTTTTCTAAAATATAATATATTTTAACCCATTCTGATTTGTAGTTTTGCAAACTAACAAGCATACAGTATACTTCTTCTGTGTTATTCTTATTACAGATTACTAGAAAACGCTATTTCTTTTTAACACGCTTATATAAGTTCAGTATGTATCTATCAATGTATTAATCTATGTAACGGAATCTTTGAAAATAATTTTAACACACAGTACACGTTCAGTAGTCGGATTGATCTGAAATTTTGCACACATGTTACGGATTGATGACAATGCAACAATTTAAAAAAATGGAGTTCTAAGCGTGCTTTTTTAGTTTTTGAACTGAGCAAATTTTTAGTTAAGTTGTGCACTTAGAATCGGTACCAATATCTACATATTGCTAGCTTTAAATTAAATCCGTCACACTGTAGAATTAGGAATAGTAAAAAAATCTATATAAAGTCACTTCTATTAAACTGTATCTATGTACCGCCGCGCCCTCTAGGAAAAGCGTTGCGTCAATCAATGGCACTGTCTAGGAACTTAAAGCTACGTAACTGTGGATAAAGTTAATATTAAGAGGATACCAAAATAGCTTCGTGCATTTTTCTATGTACGAAGTTTTCATTGTTTCTTTAGATTGAATGGCTAGAGCTCTAATTTTTAAGTATATGTTTTTTCAATATATAATCTAGGATCGCATAAACTCAGAAACGCGATTGAAAAAAGTTTTCTCGATAGAAAATCTTGGCGAAATAACCTCTCAAATTTTTTATTTTTTTCATTTGTCGGTCTATTATCGCGTATTAACTAATGAAATAACTTTAAAAACATAAGTAAGTATTATATATAGAAACACGTAAATCAGAATTAAAATATATTTAGTAGATTTTTAGTAAATAGGAAAAGTATCCCTAATTCTTCATTTTCTGTGCCTACTGGCTGTGTTAATATGTACGTGTCGGCGATGATATACGATAATATTGATGTAGGCCCTTAACAAAGCAAACATTGTTTAAGACAAATACCATTATTATAAGAATACTAGCTGACCCGGCAAACGTTGTTTTGCCATACATATGTCAGGGGTGGACGACCGTTTACATTTAGTGGGATGAAAAATAGATGTTGTCCGATTCTCAGACCTAACGGATATGTTCCTACACAAAATTTCACGAAAATCGGTCGAGCCATTTCGGAGGCGTATAATTACAAACACCGTGACAGGAGAATTTTATTTATTAGACTAGCTATGCCTCCTCATTTCACTTGCGTACCTACTTACAGGTGAGGGTTGAGGGGTGAAAATAGTTTATTTTGTGTTATTAGACTACTATCCGTGTGGTGACGGATTTAGAATACAAGTGTCACGACCCCATCTCCTCCCCAGGGGGCTGTAAAAGTCAGCTAAGGGATATTGCACACAGATAACATCCTCTGTGAGAGTCGGAAAACTCGAAAATAAACCCTGTGCCAACACGCCTGGTCAGCGCGGCACAGTAGACTATAATCCCTCCCAAAGTAGAGGAGGCCCGTGCCTAACAGTGGGACGTAAATGGGCTGGAGAGAGACTACTATCTTTATTGATTACTAGCTGTTGCCCGCGACTCCGTTCACGTGGAATTTAGAAAATTTTGCCCGTTTTTGAAACATTTTTCACTATTGCTTCGCTTCTACTGGTCGTAGCTAAAGCCTACCTCGATAAATGCCCTTTTCTAACATTAAAATATTTTTTCAAATCGGCCCTGTGGTTCCTGAGATTAGCGCATTCAAACATACAAACAAACTCTTCAGCTTTATAATATTAATATAGATAAAAGAAAATCGTTATTTTTGTATGTATGTCCCTATGTGAGCTTATATCTTCAAAACTACGCAACGGATTTTGAAGTGGTTTTCTTTAAAAGATGGAGTGGTTTAACAAGATGGCGTTTTTGTATATGTAATTGGTTATCGTTTGATGTATATTGAGGAAGTAAGGGGGGGGGCCTCAATAACTATAAAGACGGGTAAAACCGTGGGCATTAGCTGAATGTTATAGAAAAGAAACATAAGAATCGGTCCAGCTGTTTTGGAGGAACATGGTGACAAACACACACTCTCTATTGATATAAATAATGTAACATAATAATTACCTTATTTAAAAAATTTTCATTGATGATTGTAAAGGGTTATGACCTAGGATATTCTTATTAAATGGTTATGAAATAATAATTGTAACAAGCACTTTGAGACACACAGATTGTGGCAAGACTTATGAAATAATCAATACTGAATTTTATTTTACCTGTAATATTAACTAATATCAAAATTATAATTTGTACGAAACCCGGCTCCAAAAGACCAACTTTAATATTCTAAGCAGTTTTTAATGTATTGAATTTGGCAACACTCAACCAAAGAAACAAAATAATAAAAAACCTGTCAAGAGCGAGGTAAGCTCGCACACTTAGGGTTTCGTACCTACTAGACATAATAAACATAAGTAACTGCATTCAAATAATCATTTAATTAAACTCAAAACAACTCACCAACTTAATTTTGTAGTTGAAATATAGGGAATCGCCTACATTTCAGCTACTTCATAAGTTAGTATTAGTATAAACACTTTTTTACTTGTGATGTGATGATAAATTATAATTTTTTGGATTTTTCCCTATATCAGCACTATATAGACTTGATTTGTGCCCAATTTCAAGGCTCTAGGGCAACGGGAATTAACCTGTGAATTTTGATTCCCTAGCATTAGTCGAAAAATTCTTAAAAATGGTCGTAGTTCGGTTATATCTTTTAAATGCGTAGAGGTGAAAGGTTGATTGTATTTTTTGCAGCAAGGGACCACGTAGATCTACATATCGTATGAGTTTCAAGTTGATACCTTGAGCCGTTGCTGAGTATAAAAAGTTTGACAGACGGACAGACAGACAGACAGACATCGGAGTGATCCTATAAGGGTTTGTACGAAACCCTAAAAATGAAATAAAATGGCGCCAATAGTTATAACCATAATTTCGTCTAAAACTACGCACAGCAAGATATTTAAAATCAAAAACTGACTTCATAATTCACGGAAATATAACAGTTAGTCAGTTTGTATCCCTCGAGACGGGCTTAATGAATTAATTAAAGATTTCCACCAGAGTTACGAGACTGATGGGCAATTAGCGACATCTAGTGTTGGGTAGTTGCAACGTTTGGTTAAAATATTTTTTTACGTTCATTTCAGATTTGTTTTAAAATCTATGACGTTTTTGAATAATATTATGATTTATGACGAAATGGTACGTGTATGACACGATTAATATGAACAAGCGATTATTTTCTTTTTACCTGAATTTCCTTACGACGCCCTGTATATTCTACATCAGTTTATATTATGTACTACGTGTCTACTAAATCATAGTTATTATACTTAGATTTTTAAATACGTATTTACTCATAATAAATGCCATACATCAGATAATTTAAAACAACTTATCTATAAAATTTATAACTATTTAAACAGCTGGTCATCATTTAAATCGATTTCAACCCTAACTAATTCGATTTTTTAATTTACTTGCCCTCTCGATTATCGGCTTACTATCATAAGTACTAAGTTATATGTGGGCGCCCTACTGAGCATACTTCAACCCCTATAACAATTAAAATAAAAGGGTCAGTTACATCACGGTGGTTGGATTTAATCACTGATCGTAAGCTATTAGTAATGATAGTATGTGGGCTAAATCTGATTGTTGTTTGCTACTTGAAACTAGATGGCAGTAGCTGTTTTAAAGTCTAATACCCGAGGTTTCATCCACGTTTATAGTTATTGAACCACCTCCGCCATTATACACCAAATCTAATCAAATTATAACAAAAAACCTCCTCGTGAACTTTAATTAAAATAACCGCATTAAAATCCCTTCCAATTTTTTGAAGATTTAAGCTCACTTAAGGACATACAAACCATACAAAAATAACGACTTTGTTTTGTAATTAGTAAAGAAGTAGATTTTCTTACTATTTTTATGCAGTCGCCATCATCGCCCAGCCCTTGCCTATCTATTATTTGCGATCAGTGCAACCTGTATTTTCTTTCATGCCATTCTATCTAAGGTCATATCTACGTTTAATCTGATTCAGGACCAGAGCACTAATTGTGTAACGCCCAAAGATTTATTAGTATTCTTGAATTTTCAATCAACTTAAGTTTTATACAAGAGCTTTTTACATTTTACAAGGTGCATAGTTTTTTACATCACGCCTAATATTTATCTTTGTTAATCTATAATATAACGCAAAAACTATTAAAATCGGTTTAACTTTCGCGAAGAAAAAACGGAAGTATGATACCTATACTTTTGTCATAAGCAATCAAAATATCATATCTAAAATTCGTTAAAATTCTTAATTCATCATATTTTAAATATTCTTCCCTAATCGCCCCCGGCATTTTGACATCAACGAGGAACGAAATAACACCAGCGACAAATCGAAAGTTGGAAAACACAAAAATATTTTTCCCGTAGTAGGTATTTTAATTTTTTGAAACAAACTTTTGTTTAAGGTTTTTAGTTAATGGGTTTTAATAATGGGAATTACTTGTTTATATTTTATACTTTTGTTAATGTTTACATTTTTATTTATGACAAGGAATAAAAAATATTGTAATACTAGCTGTTGCCCGCGACTCCGTACGCGTCGAATTTAGAAATTTTTCCCCGTTTTTGTAACATTTTTCAGTACTGCTTCGCTCCTATTGGTCACAACGTGATGTTATATAGCCTTATAGCCTTCCTCGCTAAATGGACTATCCAACACTGAAAGAAGTTTTCAAATCGGACCAGAGGTTCCTGAGATTAGCGTGTTTAAACAAAAAAACAAACTCTTCAGCTTTTTATTATTAGTATTATGTTTTATTTCAAGTGGAATGTGGTGAAAAATAGGTATTTATAACTGCCTCCACTGTTCTTTAGTAGTTTTCTTAATTAATTTTCACTTTACATAAGTTTTGTGTCAGAATTTGCTACATAACTATAGCAATATTATTTTTAACGGGCCGCGTGGTCGAGTGGTTTATGTAAGGGACTGCCGTTCACGAGGTTGAGGGTTCAATTCACGCATGGAACAATTATTTATGCGATATTTATAAATGTCATACAAATGTTAGTACTGCGTCTGGGTGTTTTCTCTGTATTATGTAAGTATTTACAAAACAAAAGGTAGTATATCTTTGCTCTAGTACCCATAACACAAGTATATAAGCTTAGCCGTACCAGAGGACGTTGTGTGAAATGTCGATGAATATTTGTTTATTTATTTCATCATCATCATACTCCTGCCCTTATCCCATTAATTGAGGTCGGCGCAACATGTCTTTTTCTTCCATAATCTTCTATTAGCCGTCATGTCTGTGTCAACCCCTCTTTCTTTCATGTCCTCTTTCACACAGTCCATCCATATTTTCTTAGGTCTTCCTCTAGACGAAATGTGGAAGGAAAATCTTCCACATTTATTATTTAATTAATTCCCATAAACTCATACAACACTCCCGTTTTCCATAGAGGGTTAAAAATAAGTGTAGTTAGGAGCAGAAACTAGTTTAATAACAAGTTTGACCCCAAATCCTGCGGGAGAACGCCAGAGAAAGTCATTAATATATAAGGTATAGTCATAAATATGATTGTTTTAGGCATGTGTGTGCCATATTATAGCCCCTGGAGAAATAACTTGTTTCTCTGAGAAATACTTAAATTCCGCTGTAAACTTATTACATACAATTTTAGTTAATAAAGCTATTTCTTCAAAATAAATATTCATGGACATTTCACACAATTCCTCTGGTCCCAAACTAAGCCTATATGCTTGTGTTATGGTTACCAGAATACGGATACAATACGTATACTTCTTTTCTTTTGTAAATAACAAAATAATTTGATTATATTATTCTCTCTCTCTCGCCATCATATTAACGTCCACAAGCACAGGCGCTGACCAGACGTGTTGGCAGAGGGTTTATTTTCAATATTTCCGTCTCGATATCTGTATACAATATTTCTTATCTGGCTTTTACACCACCCTGGGAAGGAAAAAGGGTGGTGCCATTTGTATTCTTAATTTTTTTTTTAAATATATAAAATATAAATTTATACTCATGTACATATCACTCAACGTCCTCTGGTCTCAAGCTAAGCTTATATGCTTGTGTTATGGATACCAGAATACGGTTAAAGTACATATACTACTTTTCTTTTGTAAATACATACTTTGGACTTGGTTGCTTTGTGACTATACCTCCCTGAATACATACTATTAATATATTTTTTAGTTTTCTGGACTATTCTTTATAAACTAATGGTCTTATTCATAATGACTTATCGGAGGTTTCAACGGAGATTTTATCGGAGAGATAATATACGTTTTAGCGTAAAAAGACTATGAACTTATGAATAACAAGTTTTGGCAATTTTCGCGAACCGATTTTAGCGAACTTTTAAACCTCCGATAACTCATTATGAATAAGACCATAATTATTTACTATACTTATAACAGTTATATAGTTATCTTACTTTAGTAGTTAATTTGCTAAGTTTGAACAAACTCAAAGGGCTCTTACGTAATTGTAAGTGACACGAGTCCCTTTGTCCTTCCTAAACTGTTTGTTCGTGCCCTTTCACACAATCAGCTCTGTGTCCTACGTAAATAACATAAAATTTAATATACCACGTTAAACTTGGGTATATAAGGTCAGCGCTCCGGAACGGAATGGAGGTTAAAAATTTTAATATGAGATATTTTAATTAGAGATTTCACACAACGTCCTCTGGTCCCAAGCTAAGCTTAGATGCTTGTGTTATGGGTACCAGAATATTAATACATAAATTTATTTGCTCAAGAAAATACATATTTATAATACCTACACCAGCTGTTGCTTGTGACTCCGTCCGCGTGGAATTTAGAAAATTTTTCCCTTTTTTGCAACATTTTTCACTACTGCTTTGCTTCTACTGGTCGTAGCGTGATGTTATATAGCCTAAAGCCTTCCTCGATAAATGCCCTATCTAACACTGAAAAAATTTTTCTGATCGGCCTTTTGGTTCCCGAGATTAGCGCGTTCAAACAAACAAACAAACTCTTCCGCTTTATGATATTAGTAAGTATAGATAGATAGAACACCCAGACGCAGTGCAAACATTTATAAATATCATACAAATAACAATTGTACAGTGCGGAGATCGAACCCGCGATAGCATGAAAGGCAGTCCGTTATATGAATAACTAGAACACGAAGCCTCCGACCACCTATATGTTCTCATATCATATCTTTAACAAATTTCATTCAAATCTTTCTCGTTTATTTATTAAGTAGTAACAACCATACGCACACATCTTGCATTCATACCATCAGTGTTTATTCATTTGACCTAAATATCTATTTAAATCATTTAAACATCTCTAAAATGCGTGTAATCCCGTAACACAGCATATTGTGGTCGTAATCAGGTAGCCGCAGGTACATTATTGTGGGTTACAAACCATCCGCTAATTGTGACAAACACACAGCGAACAAACAGAACCTCGCAAATTGTCCGTGTGTGCCTTTCTGTTAACCCTTTTTATAAGTACAGACTTTTATGTATATTAAAGTAGTATTTAATTTATTTATTAGATTTTAATTTACAAGTCCCTGCGGTGATAGATTAAGAATACAAGTGTCACCACCCCATTTCATTTCCAGGGTGCTGTAAAAGCTAGCTTAGGATATTGTAAACAGATAACATCCTCTGTGAAAGATGGAAAACTCGAAAATAAACCCTGTGCCAAAACGCCCGGTCAACGTGACACAGTTGACCATAATCCCTCTCAAGTGGAGAAGACATGCCCAACAGTGGGACATTAATGGGCTGGGAGAATTAAAAAATCAAGCCAAAATAATGAGACTGGGTAATATCGATTTTAAACCACGTGTGGGATATGAAACCACGAGTAACGGCATATACTCGATAGAGGTCATGGATATAAATTTCGAAAATATTCATCCATCCATCAAACCTTTCTCAGTCCACTGATGGACATAGGCCTCCCCCATAGAACGCCACAACGCGCGGTCCTGCGCTAACTGCATCCAGTGGCTAATGCTAAAGCGGATATCGTCTGCAAATCGATGTGACCGAATGATTCGAAAATAAGATATGTCACAAGTATAAGAATAATACTAGTAATAAGAATAACTAGTATCATTGGTTAAAGCACTGGAACTTTTATTCTTTTCATATTATACGCCAGCATAATAACGTAAATACTGCTTTGTATGTAAAATAATTACTAAGTATTATATTTTTAATATTTAAAGAAAGATCTATGTAAAAATCGTTACAAAATTCCACGGCTTTGACTCGCAAACTGAAAAAAATGAAGATAACAGGGATCTTTTGTTTCAAAAACCATGCCGACGTTTTAAAATTCGTAAAAAACCTCTTCTTCCTACAATCGGCAATGGAAGCGAGATGCCTTTCATGTTACGTAGTATCGAGTTTTTTTTACCACAGCTCTGATTTTTAGCGAATGAAAATGCTTTCAACCCTCCATCCGTTTTAATTCTTTTCATTCGCGCATCGGTTTTATAATATCTGTTTCGGCGTTCAGTAATGAGATTACAGTACGCCTCGCGGCATCGAGTAGCGGAACTAAAATTTTATTATACGATGATGCAATATTGTTATGTACTTAGCATTAATGAGGGTCGTTTAACGCATTATTTTTATTCAATTAACTTGATTGATTATACACAGACATGCATATCTATTTAAATAAATTCACAACAATAGCATTTAAAATATATATTAAAAAAACCGCTACACATTCTAATTAGTTATGTGCCATGGTGCTGCTGTAACGCATAAAAGGTGTAAACTTTGTAATTTTTTTAGTAAAATACGTCTATTATTTTATTAACGCCATCTAACGACAAGTAGCGTAAGCTTAACTTAGGAAATCAAAAATAGATGTCACTAAACGCAATTGACAAAACGTCAATACTAACATCATGCATAGTTTATGTGCATGAACGTATCATAACATGCTCCCTTGGTGGGATATATCATCAAATTGCTAACGCCTCGACTCGGAATGACTAGTAAAATATTCAGACAGACGGTAACTGGTTTTGTTTGCTCCCTAATGAAGTATGGACAGCGTTAAGGGTTCATTTCCCGCGCTTTTATTTTTTGTTTTAGAAGCTGTAGTTTGTAGTGATGTAGATTTTATTGGTTATGATTTATGAACCGGCTGTATGGAGCATTCCTTTGCCAATCTTACTGCATAACCAAATTACACCATAGTTGGATTTATTAAAGTTTCGTTTACTTTAACTGTTAAAGCAACAGATACGGTGACAATCTTATAAAATACCTCTGTCTAGATTGCAAATCTACTGAAAAAATTTGAAATACATTAAACTATCTAATGCCCATGGTTGCACCCACGTTTATAGTTTATAGTTACTGCCCCACTCCTTGGCTATTGACTCTCAGCGTGTTTTATTAAAACCCATTCAGTAGCTTTTGCGTGATAGAACAACAATCATCCTTATCTCCATTCAGACACTTTCTCGTTTTCAATGTTACTAGGGCTGTTGTCCACAACTTCGTACGCGTGGAATTTAGAAACTAAATCAAAATCAATAAAATTATACAAAAAAAGTATGTTGCGTATAATAATTGTAACATAGTTTTAAGTAAGTGTAATTTAAGCTTTTGTTGTACACTGACCCCTTATCATCAAGTTTCTATCTCGCCAAGGTTTGCTGGTAGAAAAATCATTTATAAATTATGCTCGCCGCTGTACATATATTAACTAACATGTAACTTTCTTTTATGTAGTTTCTGTGTGCAATAAAGAATACAAAGAAGACAAAAAAAAACATTTTCTTGAACTATCCTCTTTCTATTAAAAAAACTGCATCAATATACGTCACGTAGTTTTGAAGATGGCATACACAAATATACCAGATGTATAATCTATGGCTACATCACTCAGTCGTCTTCAAGGCACTTACATATCTATAATTGCGTGAAAATCACAAAATGAGTGGTGAAAATGTATCTATGTGCGTCTATGATACAGGCTATACGTCATATGAAACGTCATTATACTATGAAGTATTATTTAGCCAGGCTAAAGTTACTTGTCCTCAATTTTAAACGTCAACCATTATCTGGTAAATCAGTGTGGACATACATACAAAAATAACCAACTCTTTCATAATAAGTAAAGATAAAGAATATGATAACATCCAAAAATAATTACAAACATTAACTCAGAAATATTAACTCAATCATAAAGCACATTTTAACATATTATAGAACCGAATATTTATTTATTATCTGTATCCAAATGGTATATTCATAACTTATTGTAGCCATTAAAAGTAAATTTTACAGACGTTTAAGAGATTTTATGATCACATTAATGGCAGAAATCACTGGTTATTAATATATACTATATGAGAGATATAAAATATTTGTTATATTTGAATTTTTTGGCTGAAAATTTGAATACTTTTAGTACAAATAAATTGTTCATAGCCGACACACCACAATAAGACTTTTAGAATTATTTAAAGTACATTTGCAAAATCTTAACAATATTTGCTAGACTTGAAATATTTCACAAAACTAAATCTACACTTTCTTTACTAAATAAAACACAAATGGTCTTATTCATAATGACTTATCGGAGGTTTAAAAGTTAGCTAAAATAGTTTCGCAAAAATTGACAAAACTTGTTAGTCATAATAGTCTTTTTACGATAAAACGTTTATTATCTCTTGAATATAAATATCATATATTTATCTCCGTTTAAACCTCCGATAAATCATTATGAATAAGATCAAAAGTCGTTATTACTTTTGTATATCCCTAGGTGAGCTTATACCTTCAAAACTGCACAACGGGTTTAATGCGGTTTTTTAATACATAGAATGGTTGAAGGGGATGGTTTTTTTGTGTAATTTGTTACGGTTTTGTTCCTAAATTTCACGTATAATTTTTTGGGATTTGGTGTTTATCCGGAGAGTGCGTCTCAATACTAGAAATGCGGGTGGAACTGCGGGCTTTCGCTAGTAATTTTATAAAGCTGATATGTTTGTTTGTTTGTTTTCAATCTCAGCAAGCACTAATCTGATTAGAAAAGTGTTGAATCGTGTCTTTTACGAGTAGCACCGTTTTCGACATTTCGGTGAGGGGTTAATTTCCTAAGCCCCTTGGCTACTTTTATCATCTAATTCAATAGCCATTAGCATCAACTTCAAATCGTATATCCTAGTAACATTGAGGAAAATATCCTAAATTACAAATATGGAATAACCATGAATATTACAAACATATTCAATCTAATACAAAACTAGTAGTTTAAAATCAAACAGTGGGTGTAAACTTGGAACATCAATTGGTGCCTAGTGCACGCGCAAATGTGGCAGACATATTTGTTTATGGCCTTGTACGGTCAGCAGAACAAGGGAAATGTGCATTTAAGCTTTAGTGAGGATGGCAGAGTATAATGGACGGGCATTGATTATTCTAACTCCATAGTTATGTTACCAATGCACAAATCCTTACTTATTATCAAACAAAGTCGTTATATTAGTGTATATGTCCTTGTGTAAGCTTACATATTTAAAACTACGAATCGGATTTTGATGCGGTTTTCTTTAATAGATAGAGTGGTTTAAGAGGATGAGTTTTTTTTATAATTTGGCTTTGTTTCTAAATTCCACGCGTAAGAAGTTGCGGACAATTACAGCTAGTAATAGTACAATATGTTTTATTCTCTAACACTCGCGAGATTTATTTATTTTAAAAAAACTTTATTTACGGATTTCTAGGCACAGAGTCTTTTTCCGAGATTTCCGTCTCTCACAGAGGATGTGATCTGTGAATAATCCTTACTTATTATAAAACAAATTCGCTATTTTTGTATGTATGCCCCTATGTAAGCTTATATCTTTAAAACTACGCAACTGATTTTGATGCGGTTTTTTTAATAGATAGAATGGTTCAAGAGGATGGCTTTTTTGTGTAATTTGTTACGGTTTTGTTCCTAAATTTCACGCATTCAAAGTTGCGGGCAACAGCAAGTATGCCTTAATTGGATGTTACAGCACCTTGAGAAAGGAAAGAGGGTTGTGACACTTGTATTTCACAATGAAAGGTTGATCATTTCGACGCGTGGATTTGTCTTTCCTTAATTAATTGTCGCTAATGGGAATCAAACCAATAACTTTTTGGTACGTCCAACATGGCTAAAATATGCATCGCTGTAATGAAATTTACAACAATGATTTGTTGTAAGTACATAACAGAGTTGCAGATTGTTTATTGAGTTCAGCGCCATCTGCTGATGAGTGGATAACCTAATGTGGTGAGATACTTGACAATCAACGGCTATTAGTATTCTATTCAGTATTTAGATCCAGCCTAGTCACGAACCGAATGCTAAATGCCGTATCCATTTGATTTATCTGCTATTTGTATTTTAGACAGCATTTTAAGAGATATTTCACGAATTAATATGAATTTATTACGGAATAATTTTGTAATCAAAGAACAATTTTATTATTCTGACTTAAAATATCGCACTATGTAATGTAAAATATCTACTTTCTAGAAACAATTTTAAGGTTGGTATGATGATGATAAGAAAAACGGCATTAAAGACAAAAACCAAAAGATGGTTTATATTTTTTTTATTTAAATGATGGGACTATCCCCGCTTCTAGAGTAATCTTTTAACCTAATTGAATTAATTCTAAGGATTTAGATAAAGATGGCAGCACTCTTCGTACGTATTGTAACTTCGATTTTAATTCATTTCAATAGCAATTAATTACCTTCCTGAAAAGTTCTCAAAATGTCTGTCGGTTCAGCTGTATATGTGAATTATACCTATATCTGTTTTATTAAATAACTAGCTAATCCCCGTGATTTCACTCGCGTTTATAGTTATTTAACCACTAAATGAGAATACATTTTAAACTATTAACACGCTTATAATATGTATATTCAGTATATATCTATCAATGTAAGTGTTAATTTATGTAACGGAATCTTTGAAACTGATTTTCACCTACTTGCAGTAGTCGGATTAATCTGAAATTTTGCACATAATAATATGTAATATATCAAGGACCGATGACAATGCAATAAATAAACCAATGTTCAGGATTTTCAAGCGTGTTTTTTAGTTTTTGAACTATGTAGTTTTTATATCCGTAAAATAAAATCTTAAGACGATACCAAAATAGCTTCGTGCATTTTTCTATGTACGAAGTTTTCATTGTTTCTTTAGATTGAATGGCTAGAGCTCTAATTTTTAATTATATGTTTTTTCAATATAATGATCTAGGATCGCATCAACTCAGAAACGCGATTGAAAAAAGTTTTCTCGATAGAAAATCTTGGCGAAACAACCTCTCAATTTTTTTATTTTTTTCATTTGTCGGTCTATTATCGCGTATTAACTAATGAAATAACTTTAAAAACATAAGTAACTATTATATATAGAAACACGTAAATCAGAATTAAAATATATTTAGTAGATTTTGAGTAAACAAAAAAAATATCCCTAATTCTGCATTTTCTATACCTACTAGCTGTGTTAATATGTACATGTCGACGATAATATTGATGTAGGCCCTTAAAAGTAAATAAAAAAGTGGAACCAAACAGTTCATTCAGAAAATTATAGAGAAAACATAAAGTTGCAACTTCAAAATTTTATTAGTTCCCAATTTGTTGTAACGATTCCGTTTAGGAGTTATGTGTCCGACGTATACGATTTATAAAATAAAACCATTCAACTGTATTTAGGGGACAGATTTTTCACGTTCCGTATAATTTGACTTGTGAGAGCTGTATGTGTCAGTTAGTGGCCTAATTTGAGCGGGAATAAACTAATCTTTGTCTTAACGAGTAATTAATTAATCATTACGCCAGATCTTTTAGAGATAGGCTGTATGTATGGAAGCTTTATGGTTACTTGTATACTTTATTTTAACACTCACTATTATCATAAACGTGCTTAGTCTTTTTCGCTGTTTTTCTTTTCCCACTAGTTTGGGACTAGGCTCTTTTCGATTTCAAACAAAACTTATAGCTTCAGTAAATGAAGCAACATTTTTGTAGTAATCATCATATACAAACTAGCTGTTGCCCGCGACTTCGTACGCATAAAATATAGAGCATTTTCCCCGTTTTTGCAACATTTTTCACTGATGCTTCGCTACTATTTGTTGCAGCGTTATGTTCTATAACCTAAAGCATTCCACGATAAATGTACTGTCCAATACTGAAAGAATTTTTCATATCTGACCAGTACTGCAGTGGTTCCTTAGATTAGCGCGTTCAAACAAACAAACAAACTCGTCAGCTTTATAATATAAGTATATATATCGCTTATGGTGTTCGTAAATTTCCTTGACTTTATTTTTTTATAAACTGCGTCTTAAAAAGTTAATACTACCCTCCAACGTAAAAATCAATTTGAACACACCACACTCGGTCGATTAGACCTGAGATTAACGCTCGAATGGAGTGGTCGTCGGTGACCGGTCGTAAATCTAAACGTGGTCCATTTGACCACACCAGTTCACGACATTTTTCAGTTGGTTTTTTGAGGGTTATTATTAAAGTTGTGTTCACATTTTTGTTGATTTGAAATACATAGATCATATTTTGTTTTGAATCTACATTTGTTTTTTTAAGGTAATATGGCTGTTTTATTTTTTGCTAGCTGTGCCCCACAGTGCTATCCACGGTAAAAAGGATAAAAATCTGTTTAATTTTTAGGGTTCCGTACCCAAAGGGTAAAAACGGGACCCTATTACTGAGACTTCGCTGTCCGTCCGTCCGTCCGTCCGTCCGTCCGTCCGTCCGTCCGTCCGTCTGTCACCAGGCTGTATCTCAAGAACGGTGATAGCTAGAGAGTTGAAATTTTCACAGATGATGTATTTCTATTGCCGCTATAACAACAAATACTAAAAATAAAATAAAATAAATATTTAAGGGGGGCTCCCATACAACAAACATGATTTTTAGGGTTCCGTACCCAGTATCTCAAGAACGGTGATAGCTAGACAGTTGAAATTTTCACAGATGATGTATTTCTATTGCCGCTATAACAACAAATACTAAAAATAAAATAAAATAAATATTTAAGGGGGGCTCCCATACAACAAACATGATTTTTAGGGTTCCGTACCCAGTATCTCAAGAACGGTGATAGCTAGACAGTTGAAATTTTCACAGATGATGTATTTCTATTGCCGCTATAACAACAAATACTAAAAATAAAATAAAATAAATATTTAAGGGGGGCTCCCATACAACAAACATGATTTTTTTACCGTTTCTTGCTCGATACTAATAACGTTGCCTTATGTTGCATAGATAATGGTACGGAACCCTTCGTGCGCGAGTCCGACTCGCACTTGACCAATTATTATTATCCCACAGGAACATTGCATTCTTTCAGGATAAAAAGTAGCCTATATGTTATTCTGATGTATATAAGCTTTATTATTGTAAAGTTTTATTAAAATCCATTCAGCAGTTATTGCGTGAAAGAGTAACAAACATCCATACTCACAAGCTTTTACATTAATAATATTAGTAGGATTTAATGGCAAACTTTATCACTCATTCACAAGTAACTTCATTGAAAAGACTGATGAACTTTATTCTTCCACTACTTGTTATAAGCCACCAACAAAGTGCACCACATCGTTCGATCTTGTGTCATTCAAGTCTGAAGTCTTTTTGTCTGTAAATTAAGTATTTTCTCTTCTTAATAGGAAGTCATCTAAGATTTTGACCATCCATTGCTTCATTGTCTCCAAAACCTCAATCTCTCCTCCAAAATAACTGAATGAGTATTTTATACATTTTAGTATAACTAAATACCTATATCAAGACGCTTACTCAGCGTGGCATAAGTAGAACAGTGGGCGTAAAGGCGTAAGCTTTCTAAAACTCATGCAAATTCTAGATAGGCCGTACACTGCCTCGCTAAATTACGTAATAGTGCATAAATAAAACTTACACATAACCATGAAGGTACAGATAAAAATGGAGTCCAGACTCTGAATACCTACTTGAAGCAAAAATGATGTATGGCTATCTCGCTCACTGTGGTCAAACCCTTTCTTTCTAAGTAGGGTAACCTTTATTGTATTTCTTCCAGGACAAAACTTCAAGTAGTTGTGTTCCTTATAGTGTCAACAAAATGTTCACTTCTAAGACCTAGCCCGTATAGATTTTATATGTCGAGATACTTTATGTACTGTGCGTAAAAAAAATACTCAAAAAACAAACTGTTTGTTATCGCGTGAAAGTTTGGATAATTCTAGTTTTTTAACAGTAACTGGAGGTTCGGTTGTTAAATTTATTATTCTTTTTACATTTATAAACACGTAAAATTTCCTAGTTCGTATGTACGATGTACCTATAGAATATTGGTGGGAAATAGATAATTACTAGAACAAAGGTGTAGTTCCTACGGCAATACGAAATTAATGAATGATTGTGAGATCTGCTTGAGATAAAATAATAATAATTTACCTTTATTTCAGACCTAAATACATGTTACAAAGATACAGAAAAATGATTCCAACGAATTGAGAACCTCCTTTTTTGAAGCCGGTTAAAAATAACAAGGTGTTAGTAATTTCTTAGTAAACAAAACAAGTTTCACAATAAAATCTATTTGGCATACCTAAGTGGAAACATAACTTTTTGTGTAGGTAGCGTAAAAACGAAAAAGGGTTATTGTACTCATATTTTTAAACATGTACTGTTATTAAGGGACCAACCATGAAATCGCAAAAGATATATGTTTCATTAATTTTGCAGATTAATTAAACATTATGAATACATACTGGACAATAGTTTTTCCTAGATTTCTGGGTTAGCCAATGTATTTCCATTTATTAATGTCAGTTAAAGGGCAAATTCGGTCAATAATACTTCTGAAAAAAAAAATACGTTACGTTGATTAAAATTAGTTTGTCGGAAAATCTGTAGTTAATAGTCATTTTAACTGACAATATGAATGTGGTTAAAAGTGGCTGACGGAAGAACGGAGAATCAGTCAAAATCAATTTTTACGTATATTTCTGTCTACAGCGTTTAAAGGAACCTATCATGAATGGCATGACGGGAGCTAAAAACCTAACCCACCCTTGTCGGGTTGCCCTTGGCTCCCTGTGCCTTGTGTTCCACTACTTGGCGCTAGGCAAGTCAGTTAAAATTACATTTAAACAGCTATATTGGGTAAAATTAGTTTTGAATAATTTCAGTCAAAAGTACTACTGTCGAGAGCTTACAGTCTATTGAGTGGTTATAAGTTTTGACTGTGACATATATCATAGGGGGCTATAATAGGAACGATAATAAAGTTACAAAAAAAGGGCAAAAAAGAAACAACAGCACTTTCCAAATTAAAATCATTTAATAACTTTTCTTTTATACATGACTAAATATTATTGTTTTGTGTAATTTCTGTCTCTTACCACGTAAATCACTAAGTATATTTTCTGTATGACTCTTTAAGTGTTAAAAAATGAATTTGCAATTTTCTTAATTAATACGCTTTCATGCAAATCATTGCAATAAATTGAGTCCGTGATGGGATGCTTAAACATTTCTTGCAACAGAGGAGTAAAATGTTGTGATACAACATTAATTAATTTGTTTTCTATATTGTTTTCTCTGAGTTGGCCCATCAGGAAGGATTACTTTCATAAATGCCAGAGCTAGGATTTGGTACACCCAGAGTAGCTACTTGCCCCATAGACTCTTCCTGTAATGAACTGTCTATCTGAAAATTATAATATATTTTACAAAATATAGCCTTTTGCCATATATTCGAACTACTACATTTCTGAAACATAATAATAATGTAAGGCTCTCATTAGGCAGTCGGATCGGGGGGGGGGCTGGTTCAGAAAGCAGCAATTATCTCTGGAGCCTTGAGCGCCGGTAGTTTGGAAAATGTTCCTGATACTGGTGGGGTATTTTTTTTCATACTAGTTTTTATATTCCTTATAAATTCAAATATTTAACATTGTATAACATGTGAGACAATTAAAGGAGTTTGTAAATAGATACTTGAAATTTTACCTTGCAAGGTGATACTGCTTCTTGATTTGTAATTATAGTAGGAACTGCTGTTTGTTTTAAAAAATCCTTGCACTTTCATAAAATTTCATTTTCAATGGTACAATGGATAACCATAATTTCCTCTGGGTACTATTTTTAGGAAATCTAAAAAAATAATATTGTAGGTAAGTATATTAATGTTGTAAATAATGTGAAATAAAAATTAAATGACTAAGCAAACATGTATAATTTAGTTCAGGTCCCACAGAAAGTCCTAGATATGTCCTCAGTATGGTCACACTATTTCAAAATTACTTCTTGTAAACAAGAAAGATAAAATTGCACTAAGTCCATGAAATTCAATGTAAGACTATTAGATCTTTACATCGTTATCAATATAGTTAGTTAGAAGTATGCTGAAAACATTGTTTAATCATTTTATGAAGTATTTAATTGAAAATACAAAGAAATATGTTTGCAGTTATTCAATGCCAGAAATCACGATCTAAACACTTACGCGTGAAATTGTATATCACCTCCTGGACACCACGTACTACCGCAACCACGCACTACACAAGTTTGCACCATTTCTTTAATTATAAAAATAATTAGAGTCGAAAATTTGAAACGAAGCTGTGAACCGTAAAGTAAACAACCGACATATTGGCACAATTTTGTCGACAACTTGACATATGGTGACCAATGTTGCCAAATTACGAAATCCTTAGGAAATGGGGAAAATAATTCACTGATTCGTCAACCATGAAAAGCATCCGTGATCTACTATTTTATTATTTTTAATTTCATTCATCGTATTTCAACTAGTTATTTATAGTTACGATTAAACACTATCAAATGACAGTGTTTAACTTGTGATTTGATATGTGTGGTGACTCTTTTTAAGAATTTACTAGGAGATTTTAATAAGGAGATAGCAGTACTAAGGCCACACTAAAAAGAGAGGTCAGACCACAGAGAGTGAGATAGAGATACGTAGGTATTTGCCTCAAACCGATGTTCCAAGTATGGCCTCCTTTTTTTTATCTATACCTTCATGCACATAACTTAATAAAAAAAATTTAAAATGTAGTTAAACTTTTAGTTGTAACTTCTCTATAAACATATTAATCTATGACTGGTTTAGCGAACTGACTGACTGGGAGCTATGTTCATAATACGAATTTGCCAGGCAGTTCAATTTACGACTTAACCTGCCTGTAAATAAAAGCTCATGATACGTCCCCTGCTACCCTTTGCCTCTACCTAATAGAGGGACATTAATGGACTGACAAAAAATATAATATTTCCATTTTAAAACCTTTTGCAAAAATTCACTCAAAACTTTCTCTCTTTAAAGAGTAAATTAATAAAATGGAGAGGGTAGAATTAAATATTGATTTATCACCCCCCAATAATGTCTAATGGCGACTTTTATGGTCATTTAGAGGCTTATTAACGACCTCTTATGAGTTTTCTGTCGCTTCTAACTACCTTCAAGTTATTAATTAGTTGTAATATATTTTTATTTGGAACAAATACATTTTGGTTTATAGTAAATAGATTGTTTAAAACTTATTTAGTTCGTGGTATACATTCTAACACAATAATAATTAATTATTGATAATAATTAACATAATTATATTTATATTTAAGGTAATTAAGATAATTGTAGCATCAGCTCTTGGTACCAATTCTACGTGCACAACTAAACTTAACTTAACTAAAAAATGAAAATTTGTAATCTCAATAACACAATTCCGTAATGTTAACTAAACTTTCTTGTTATTAAAACTGTTTATTATAGACTAACAATTATAAATAATATAAAAGTGCACAACAAAATAACCAAATTATTAAGATACAGCAATAGTTGTTTTTATTTTTTAGTTAAGTTTAGTTGTGCACATAGAATCGGCACCATTGTCTACTTAAAATTTTATATATTACTGATTGATTGTATTACGAAAGACATTGATTTTAAACATATTTATAATTTACATAGGTATTCCATCACAACTATGTGTCTTAGCGGGGCCACCCCTCGCCGGGTCATGGTAAAGCTCAAGGCACCATCATGGCCCGGCAGGGTAGAGAGGAGGGAAAAAAAAAAAAAAAAAAAAAAAAAAATCACAACTATGTGTAAGTAAAGTACCTACACACATTCAATCATAAGCAAATATAATAAAGACCTCCAAATTAAATAAATAAATAAAATAAATAAGTAATCACGGACATTTGATACAACGTCCTCTGGTCCCAAGCTAAGTACTTTTCTTTTGTAAATACATACTTATAATACATAGAAACACCCAGACGCAGTACAAACATTTGTATGACAGTTAGAAAAATCACACAAATGATTGTCCCGAGCGGGAATCGAAACATTACTTTAGAACTGGAGGATATGATTAAAATCCTAGTGAGTACTGGATGCAAATGGTGTACCTTGGCTTGCTCGGTTTGATCTTCTATGATAAAAGCCTCAATACCTCTTACTATAACCTCATTCCATTAGCAGTGAATGGAAAGAGGTTGTACGAATGACTGGATTATTTTTTCTTTAAGACCTATTTATTTGTATTAGTAATGTTTTTCCGTGTGGTGACGGATTAAGAATACAAGTGTCACCACCCCATTTCCTCCCAAGGGTGCTGTAAAAGTCAGCTAAGGGATATTGCACACTAATAACACCCTGTGTGAGAGACGGAAAACTCGAAAATAAACCCTGTGCCAATACGCCTGGTCAGCGCGGCACAGTAGACCATAATCCCTCTCAAAGTGGAGGAGGCTGGTGCTCAACAGTGGGGCGTAAATGGGCTGGAGAGAGAGTATTGTTTTTATGTGTCATATTAAAATAATACCAAACATTTTAACTAAACATTTTAACTAAATTTCATATTAAAGTAATACTTACTACTGATATACTAAACTGTAATACAAAAAAATAGTTTAAAAAACTATAGAACACGCTTTATTTAATCGGATTATTGCATTGTCATCGGTCTTTGACAGGTGTGCAAAATTTGAATAGAATCTGACCGTTTAAAGTGGGTCAAAATAGCGTCCAAAGGAGTCGGTTACAAACATACAAACAAACATACAAGTGAAGCTAATATAAAGCGTGTAAAAACTTTATACTAGTCATAATGAAAGCTTACTGGCGCCCAAACTGGTACCTCATTAAACTAAGCAAACCAAAACACAATTTTGGTGTAAATTCATTAATCTCAGCGTTCATAACTGTACAATAGTAATAACAGCACCTTGACTGATGGGCAGGGGTGTGAAAGGTTCAGAATTCAATTCCGTTTGAGTCACTGACAAGGGTGCCCTTATCTATTAACTTTCACTAATGGCGCCCAAACTGGGCCTTGTAAGCGTACTAAGTAGTATTTATTTTGTTATTGGTTATAACTAAGCTTTTATAGTACTCTTTATATTTAAAAACTTTTTTGGATATTAAATTAATTTCTCTCTCTTCCTATCTCCCTCTCTCCCTCTCTGTCTCTCTCTTAACGTCCTAATTTTGGTCACAAGAACTCTCCACTTTGGGAGGGATTTTGTTTAACTATGCCGCGCTGGCCAGGCATGTTGGCATCGGGTTTATTTTCGAGATTTCCGTCTCTCACAGAAGATGTTGACTGGGTATTCCCTAGCTGGTTCTTACAGCACCCTGGCGGGGGAATAAAATGGTCATATTTATATTCTTAATCTGTCACCACACGGTCACTTCTAGACCCAAATTGAGCCTGGTAAATTCTGGTATACTGGCCTATAAACTAAAATAAACTTGGTTATATATTATATATAAAATTCACGTGTCACAGTGTTAGTTATCGTACTCCTCCGAAACGGATTGTCCGATTTTTATGAAATTTTACATGCGTATTCAGTAGGTCAACATCTATTTTGCAAACCATCTTTTTTTAGTATGGCAAAACAAAGTTTGCTGAGACAGCTAGTAAACTATAATATATCCGCAAAGTTTCATCAATATATAAACTTTCTTACAATATTAATAGTAAAAGATTATATATATTATTATAAAACCAACCGTTTTATTTCAACGATATCTTTTTACTTTCCTTTACCTAACGTTCATAACTTTTTTTTCTTAAGCACTATCATCATAAGATTCAACAAGAATAACACAATAGGCTTCATAATAATATTAAAACACGCGAAACGTTTAAAAAGCGTCTTGATTTGACAAATTTAATTAAAAAGATATCTAAGCACAATAGCTTCTATGTCCCCCATTTTGACCGCCATTTTTTTGTACTTTATTATACTTAATCATCTATTCTTTTGTTGCAGGTACTTTGGGATAATAAGAAATATTGGATACAAGCTGATGCCCATACTCCATACACGGAATCACCATTTTTTGTATTTTAAAGTAGTGGATGTCCTTTTTCGGGATCACGATTAACCAATATTGAAATCAGTTCAGTAGCTTTTGCATGAAAAAGCGGAAGATAGAGTTATTTTCACATTATATTTAGTATTCATTGTCCATATAATGATGGATTGAAAATACACGTGTCACCACGCCATTTCCTCTTCAGAGTGCTGTACTAGTTAAGGGTTAACCAACAGTTAACATCAACTACGTGAGATGGAAAACTCAAAATTAAATCCTATGCTTGTTGGGCGTCTCATATTAGACCAAAAATCTCTCACAAAGTGGAGGAAGCCAGGGCCTAGCGAGTGTTGGTTAGAAAATACTGTACGCACAGACGTACCAGATGTAATGTCTATAGCTGCATCCGTGGCTGCATCACTCATTCGGCTTGAAGCCACTAACATACTTATGTGTACGTGAAAATATATCAATATGTGCCTATGATACAGGCGATACGTCATCTATAAAGTACGATTTAGCCAGGCTAAAGCAAAGAAATTATATTAGTTACTTGTCTTCAATTTTAAACGTCAAGCCACCATCTGGTATGTCTGTACGTAGGTATGGTTGTAATAAAGTTAAATGGACTATTGGAAATTGAGTTTTTGTCATTGCGAGTGTTAAATTGTATATGTGAAATGACACCGTTTAAAAAGGAATACGCAAATATCATTACCCACTTGTGTAGTTATAACAACCACTCTGTAAAATACAAACAATAATAGTAGTTTTTTAATACAGTACTTAAAATGAAACCTAGATGGCGCTATATACATTTTACAAAATATTATTAATTTTATTAACTATGTATTACATTATTTTTCAGGACTACAATATAACCGAAGACACCAAATATAAGTTTTTGTATTGTCTGTTGGCCGTTGTGATAACGATAGCCAATAAAGAATACAATTATTACCATTCATCACTTTAGTACAAACTATTCGGCGCTAGATGGTGGTATTCACAATATAATTCTTTGAAGAAATTTCTGGAAGTTCAAAATGAAGATAATTGTAGAAGATTCTGTAATGTTGTGTGCCCTTGTCATTCTTCTTGCCTGTGTGTTTATACTACTGGACGGAGAACTGATAAGGGCATGCGCTTTACTTAACATCATCAGAAGAAGAAACATCTAGGAGCAGAATAATGTACCTAAATGAAGCTTAAGAACTGCGTTTATATTGTAGCAGATGGCGCTCTATAGTCTCTGCCTAAGTAATGCTAGCAGCAGAAAATCACTGTTAACTTTGTTATCTAATCTTCTAATATATAAAATTTCCATGTCACAGTGTTAGTTACCGTACTCCTCCGAAACGCCTTCACCGATTTTTACCAAATTTTATATGCTTATTCAGTAGGTCTGAGAATCGGCTACTATCTATTTTTCAAACCCCTCCCTCCCCCTTCCTGATATTTGTATGGCAAAACAACGTTTGCCGGGTCAGCTAGTATGTACCTATATAAAATTCTCGTGTCACAATGTTCGTTCCCATACTCCTCCGAAACGACTTGACCGATTCTTATGAAATTTTTTATACAACGCCTAAGTGATAAGGATTGTCCACTCCTGACATTTGTATGGCAAAACAACGTTTGCCGGGTCAGCTAGTAACTTATAAGATATTTGTATTTTAACTGTGTTAAATAAAAAATGTAAAACATGTATGACCAAATGTATGGAATATGTAATGGGTGGATGAAGCCAAGGAAGTGTGTTTGGACCGTAGCAGATGGCCCTCTAAAGTCTCTACCTACTCCCATAGGAAAAAGACGTGATGTTATGATGTAGCTGAAAAATGTTTATAAAATGTTTTAATGTTATTCTGTTTTGGTTTTACTTTACACCAATTTAATTTTAATTAGATGAATCGATCAATGGACCTAGGAATGTTTGTTGTTCTTTCATGAAAAAACTAGTGAATAGATTTTAATGTAAGATTACACATTAATGGTCATATTCATAATGACTTATCGGAGGTTTAAAAGTTCGCCAGAATTGGTTCGCGAAAATTGTCAAAACTTGTTATTCATAATAGTCTTTTTACGATAAAACGTTTATTAACTCTCCGATAAAATCTCCGTTTAAACTTTAAACCTCCGATAAGTCATTATGAATAAGACCATAACAGTATACCTACCTATTGAATATATGTATACCTAATCCTATAGAACAATACCTACATAATCATCATCACGCCTACAGCCAAGGAGCGGTACAGTGATTATAAACACAGATATTAGCTAGCTAGTATTATTATATTATCTGTGCTAGTACTTTAATATAAAAAATGTCTATGCTTATCCTTCAAAAAATTACCTATATATATATATAAATATAGTATAAATAATGGTACCAACCAGTACCAATTCTACGTGCAGAATTAATCTAAAATAATCTAAATTTTACTAATAAACGAAAAATAACTATAATGTGTTTTGAATATTTGACTATTTCATTGTACACATTTATACTCGTATATATTATATATTTTCTTCTTTACTAATTTAATTTAATTTTAAGTAATTTATAAATGCAAGAATCGGAATTAATAGCCAAAAATCTTCACAACCTTAAGTGTTAAGTGTGTAAGCAAACCATAGTGCGATTTAAAAACACTGTACATCGCCATCTATCGAGTGATATGGCAAACTTCTGTTTGTTAAGGTTTAATTTTATTTCTAAATTTCACGCGTACGAAGTCGCGGGCAACAGCTAGTTAATTATAATCGTTAATCTATAATACACATTTTTTATAATAAGAAAGTTCAGTTAACTTTACGAAATTGTGTTAATACACTATCAATTTTCATTTTTTAGTTAAGTTTAGTTGTGCACACAGAATCAGTACCAGTATGTAAGAAAATATAAATTTCTTTCGTACTTATCTTGTTTAAGCTTAGTAAAAAAAAAAACTTACATGAAGATTATAAAAAAAATAAAGAGTCAGTCTTTCAAAAAAAGAGTCAAACATAATGTTGTTACAAAGGTTAACTGAATTATCGTAGCTATAGATTATGTAGTATTTACTTTATGTATGTTTGTATGTATGTATATGTACCTATTGTGTATCTAGTATGTATTTTGTATGTATAGCGTACTCTGTATGTATGATATATATGTTTTAGTAAGATCATTGTGTATTGTATGTAGTCTATTGACAGTAATTATAAAATTTATATAATATCACAGGATATACACCTACTTTATTTGTTTCTGCACCACCCAAGGTTGACTGGTAGAGAATGCCTACGGCATTAAGGCCGCCTTTATACAATCTGTTTGTATATAAAGTTATAAATAAATAAATAAATAAATAAAATATTGGTCACATCTAGTATTAATGTAACATTAACTCCGTGTTTGCTTGGTCGTTTACTTTATAAATTCTATAATCAATGTACTTTTTGTTTAAGCGATATTTTTGTTCTTTGTACGCTCATTTCATTAATATTATTGTAAAATGTTTCTCAATAAGTGAATTTGTAAATTCTTTAGAGAAAATAAAGTTCTTAAACCACATTTGTATGTCTGTTTGTAATTTTTTCTATTACCTCGTATCTATCAAATAACTGAATGTATTTCGATAATTTTATTTATTAATTCGTCATTTAACGAACATAAATGTTCTAACAAGATGTTTCTACAATAAAAATAAAATGGCGGATTTTTCGGCGGGAAATGATTGACATTTTGCGTTTTATTGTTGCTGCTATTGTAATATTATTTCGTAGATAATTATAACCTAATTATTTATGTATTTTTTAATTAATTAGCTTTAACAACTTGTTTATTTGTTGTGTTATTAAAATGTAATAAAACGCGACAAAATTATTTTGTAAAATTTATTTGGAATAAATTACTTTAATTATACCAATCTTTTTACTGTTTTGTTATATTAAATCTCTGCCAGTTTAACAACAATAAAATATTTTCACAATAAGTAATCGTTTGTTTCTATTTATTAGACAAACTCTTAAGTTCTTAGTCTAAAAAAACTTAGGTAAAAAAAATGGAGAGTAGTAATGCTCTCCAGCCCTTTAACGTCCCACTGTTGGGCATAAGTCTTATTCAACTTAGAGGGGTGTTCAGTCTAATATGCTGACATGACCTGACGTGTTGGCATAGAGCTTAGTTTCGAGTTTTCCATATCTCACAGAAGTTCTTACAGGTGAAAAAATCTGGTGGTGACACTTGCATTCGTAATCCGTCATCACACACAGTCCAATAATACTAAATACGAACGGTCTTATTCATAATGACTTATCGGAGGTTTAAACGGAGATTTTATCGCAGAGATGATAAACGTTTTAGGATAAAAAGACTATTAAGAATAACAAGTTTTGACAATTTTCGCGAATCGATTTTAGCGAACTTTTAAACCTTCGATAAGTCATTATGAATAAGACCATTAGAAAATAACCTTAAAACCAAACTTAACCGTGAACTAATACATTGGCTCAGAATGGTATTCGTATTTCTATACCACTCTGAGCAAATGGTATACCTTACCGAAGTGAAGGTCCATGCCCCGTAACAGGATAGTGAAGGAAAAACAGATAATATTTTCTATGAGAGAAGAAAACCACTGTTAATCTTTATCATCGTGCTAGAACGATGGAACAGAGGAGTAACTATAAATAGAAAAACATAAGTAAGTATTTAGAGATCTCTAATAGAAGTCAAGAGCTCCTAAATTATAGAAGCTGTAATATTAAGTACGTAGCTGTTGCCCCCAATTTGGAATTTAGAAATTAAGCCATAACAAATTAAACAAAAAAAAACATTTTTTTTAACAACTCTATAAAAAAAAACTGCATTAAAATCTGTTGCGTACTTTTAAAGACACACACATACATACCTACACAAATATAAATAACAAATAAATATTTTGGACATTTCAAACAACGTCCTCTGATCCCAAAGTAAGCTTACTTTGGGATCAGAGAACGTTGTGTGAAACTATTTCTATGCGTGTACCAGATACGGATATACTACATATAGTACTTTTCTTTTGTAAATACATACTTATAATACATGGAAACACCCAGACGCAGAACAAAACATTTGTATGATATATTTTATAATCATCACACAAATGATTATACCGTGCGGGAATCGAACCCGCGACCTCGTGAATGACAGTCTGTTACAAGAACCACTAGACCACGAACCCCGTCGAAATAACGACTTTGTTTTATATTAAGTAAAGATTAGGAATTTTTATACCTATAAAATGTGTTCGGTTCCCGTTCAAATATTAACTTAAATAATACTGACAGAGATATTTTACATAAGAGCCTTTGAACACTGAGGTATAAAGTACTTGGTACAGCTACTTTAACATAAAAATAAATCGCTAAATGTGTAGTTAAGTGCAAACCTCGAAAACAACTACACCGATTTCGATGGTACATTTTTTTTTATACATATATTTGTATTAAATACTTTTATAGCACAACACAATTTAACAGTAGGTATATATATCTCCACCCCATCTCCTCCCAAGGGTGCTGTAAAAGTCAGCTAAGGGATATTGCACATCGCACACTTATAACATCTTCTGTGAGAGACGGAAAACTCGAAAATAAACCTGGTCTGCCGCCTGGTCAGCGTGGCACAGTAGACCATAATCCCCCCAAAGTGGAGGAGGTGCCCAACAGTGGGACGTAAATGGGCTGGAGAAGAAGATATATATCTCCATGTGCTGACGGATTAAGAATACAATTGTCATCACCCCATCTCCTCCCAAGGGCTGTAAAAGTCAGCTATGGGATACTGTAAACAGATAACGCCCTCTGTGAGAGACGGAAATCTCGAAAGTAAACATTGTGCCAATGTGGAGGAGGCCAGTGCCCAACAGTGAGACGTAAATGCGCTAGAGAAGAGAAGATGTTAAAACTAACCCAACACAATTACATAACGTGGTATTCTTCCCAAAGTACAGGAGGCGATATTGGGCTGAGAAAGAAGGGGGGATACGAAAGACATATACAGATTGTTTTACTTTCTATCAAAATCAGACTACTTAGTCTGTCAGATCAATCATCAAAACTTTGATCCTTACTTGCAGGTCAATAAGCTACCGATGACGGCAATTTCTATTGAACATTTAGGAGATAGAAATATCTTACTGAGAAATAAGGATTACAATCTATCCGCAATCGTAGAATGAGAATTGAAAATGGCCGTTAGAAAATGACAACAATTACAGTGTGCGGAACGGAACCCTTCGTGACCGAATCCAACTTGTACTTAGCCCGTTTTTCTACTCTACATCACGCGCGTCATGTGTCCTCATCTTACCACATTTCTTATCACACCAAAAATAGTAAAACTCCAACAAAACATGTTACACCAACTCTATATAATGGGATAAGGGCAGGTAATGAGCAAAAAAAATTGATATAATAAAGCTAAGTTTAAGCGCGCCAATCTCAAAAACCTCTGGTCTGATTTGAAAAATTCTTTAAGTTTTAAATAGTACATTTATCGAGGAATGCTATAGGCTATATAACATCACGCTGCGACTGATAGGAACGAAGTAATAGTGTAAAATGTTGCAAAAACGGGGAATTTTGAATGTTGCCACATAAAGTAGGTATACCCTATTTGTTCCAAGTGGTAACCACAATTGCCTGGGGACATCGATAATGCAATTAAATTGCAAATCACTATTCGTGTATTGTTACATGCTTTAGGCTATGTACATGGTAATTGAATAGGGCAGAGTTCCTCAAAGTGGTATTTTTATACAATTTAGTACAGCAGCATAACATTAATATTCTCGCCGCAATTACACGCGCCGAGTGCCACGACGACTGTAAGAAGCTAATTAGAAATCCAGACCAAGGTGGTCACGACCCTCAGTCATGAGGAACCGACGCAGAAGAAGTTTCCAGCAGTTAAGGGTTATGGAATAAAACGTTTTTTATCTAGGTAATCTATATCTTTACTAATATTATAAAGCTGAAAAGTTTGTTTGTTTGTTTACACGCGCTAATCTCAGAAACCTCTTTTCCGATTTGAAAAATTCTTTCAGTGTTGAATAGTCCATTTAGCGAGGAAGGCTATATAACATCACGCTGCGACTAATAGGAGAGAAGCAGTAGTAAAATGTTACAAAAACGGGGAACATTTTCTAAATTCTATTCGTACGAAGTCGCGGGCAACAGCTAGTAGGTATTAAAAAGCTGAAGAGTTTGTTTGTCTGAACGCGATAATCTCAGAAACCACTGGTCCGATTTAAACATTTCCTACTGTGTTGGATAGTATATTTATCGAAGAAGGCTATAGGTTATATAACATCACGCTGCAACCAATAGGAGCGAAGCCTCAGTGAAAAATGTTGCACAAACGGGGATATACATATTTCAAATTCCATGCTGTAAGAATAAGCTAAGGAACAATATATTATTATATAAGCAGTTAACGTATATTGAAACGGAAAACTATAAAGTCTACCCTATGCCAACACGCCTGGTCAGCGCGGTCAGTAGACCAAAATCCCTTCCAAAGTGGAGGAGGGCCGTGCCCAACAGTGGGACCTTAATATGCTGGCGAGAGAAAAAGAGAGAGTTAAGGATTAAGGACTAAAAAAATTTCGTGATCTAGTGGTTCAGGTAACGGACTACCGTTCATGAAGTATCGGGTTTCCCGCTTGGGACAATCATTTGTGCGATATTTAGAATTGTTATAAAAACGTTGTGATGCCCTTCGTGGTGTAGTGGTTTATATTGCGGACTGCCGATCACGAGGTCGCGGGTTCGATTCCCGCCTCTGACAATCATTTGTGTGATGTTTATAAATGTCATACAAATGTTTGTCGAAAGTCGATTTTGATGAAATTTGTTGTGTGTATTCAAGGGGGCTTGAGGATGGTTTAGATTCACAATTGGCTGGACCGATTTTGATGAAATTTTTTGTTGTTGATTTTTACACAGAATTGTATGGCAAAACAACGTTTGCCGGGACAGCTAGTGTATTATAAGTATCTACCTATGTATTTACAAAAGAAAAGTAGTATAGGTATTATATCCGTATTCTGGTAACCATTACACAAGCATAATAGGCTTAGCTTGGGACCAGAGGACGTTGTATGTAATGTAAATGAATATTTAATTATTTATTTAATATATTAATATCCTTTGCACAGCAAAACACTGTCACTTACCAAGTTACTGCGGTTTACACCAAACTCTCTCTCTCTCTCTCTCCAGCCCATTTACGTCCCACTGTTGGGCACGGGCCTCCTCCACTTTGGGAGGGATTATGGTTTACTGTGCTGCGCTGACCAGGCGTATTGGCACAGGGTTTATTTTCGAGTTTTCCGTCTCTCACAGAGGATGTTATTTGTGTGCAATATCCCTTAGCTGACTTTTACAACACCCTTGGGAGGAGATGGGGTGGTGACACTTGTATTCTTAATCCGTCACCACACGGACAAACACAAGCTCTATCATGATAGAATACAACTTATAAGCAAACACTGTGACACTATATTACGTTGACATTCATTTAGTGTTTCTAGAACAAATAACATACATATTGACAGTCCGTCTTATTTTTATATAGATAAATATTTTTCATATTTTTGAATGACAAATATTACTTACTTCAATTTGAACAGAAAAATAGACGGAAACGAAATTTACTATAAAAAATTTGATCGTATCATCCTATCCCTAAGATGATTTTTTTTAAATAGTCTAAAAATCAGAGGCATAGTTACTGCTGAATCAGCCGTATCAATGATATTATCAGGCGCCCCGGCTTGAGGTGCCCCGGTAATAAATATATAAGAAGGCTTCTCAGCACATTTGGATGAAGGGCCCTTCGAAAACAAGCTTCACTACTGTTTTAGGTAAATCTCAAGATTTCACTGAAATCAATACTGATTTATACATATTTTTTCACGATTTTGGCGTGCTTCAAACTAAGCACAATGCCAAACATAGTGTAATGGCATTATAGTTAAAGGCTCGGTTTCAGATTCCTTTCCCAGCTCATGACCCCTAGTAGGTCGAGCCCACTTTACTTCAGCAGGATATTTGATCTACTTATGCCACTCCTACCACTCCTACCAGACTCGTCAACAGTACAGTTTCAAGATTTCCTTCCCTAGCAAAGGATGTCCTCTTCCAATATAATCCTTGAGCTGGCTACAGCACTCTGAGTAATAAACGGGATTATGACTTCCGTACTCTTAACCCGTTACCACACGGTTTTGTAGGATCCCTAAAACCTTAAAAGATGACGAAGAATGGCCAAGTACCTACCAAGTATATTTAAAAACTTGGTACTTGGTCATTCCTAAAAACTGCAAACTACTAAATTAAACTCTAACAAGCTAGAATAACATGAATAGAATCTGTAAACTTACATAAAACTTATAAAATAATCATTATAAGTTATTGAAGTCTCCATAGATTCGTTGTTCGCATAATGCGCTTCCGTTTGACGCGAATGCCTAGGGCTGTACCAATTAGAGGCATCCGTTTTAACCGCCTATTGTACAAGAGGCAACCCTAGCGACAATATTGTATAGTTCGGATTAACATTTTTACATAAAAAAAGATCAGTTATTTTAAATTGTAAATATTTGTACTATCCAAGTAACAATGTGCATGACCTTGCCGTCCGTACCCACTACTGGGCACGGACCTTCTCCGCTTTGGAAGGTATTATGATCTACTATATCACGCTAACCAGGCGTGTTGGCATAGGGTTTATTTATTAGTTTATCATCTCTCACAAAGGATGTTATCTGTGTACAATATTCCTTGGCTGTTTTTTACAGCACCCTGGTTAGAGAATGGGGTGCTGACATTTTTATTCCTAACTGGCTGTTGCGCGCGATTTTGTACGCGTGAAATTTAGAAAATAAACCTTAACAAACAGAAGTTTACTATGAGAGTCGATAGATGGCGTTGTAACGTTTTTTAAATCGCGCTATAGTTTCGTTCGACACATTAACACTTAAGCTCATCAAAATTTCTATTGTGTCATCGACTCATGTTCACATTTATAATTTAGATAGGAGATAGGATTAGGATTTTTTGTCACCACGCAGACTTAATTGTGATGTCATAGTTATTAAGTAGAAAGCTTAGAAAGAACAAGATCACAAGATGCAATGATGCAGTTATTTAAAACTAGCTTCGCATTTTGAAAGCCAAACCTTAATAAAAGATACAAAAAATGCCATCCTTTTGAACCATCCTATCTAGTATCTATTAAAAAACCGCATCCAAATCCGTTGCGTAGTTTTAAAGATTATAAGCTCACATAGGGACATACATACAAAAATAACGACTTTGTTTTGTAATAAACAAAGATATATCTACAGTTGTTTTAATTTTTTATTTATGTTTAGTGTTGTGTATGTAGAATTGGTACCAATAATACTAAATACGAACGGTCTTATTCATAATGACTTATCGGAGGTTTAAACGGAGATTTTATCGCAGAGATGATAAACGTTTTAGGATAAAAAGACTATTAAGAATAACAAGTTTTGACAATTTTCGCGAATCGATTTTAGCGAACTTTTAAACCTTCGATAAGTCATTATGAATAAGACCATTAGAAAATAACCTTAAAACCAAACTTAACCGTGAACTAATACATTGGCTCAGAATGGTATTCGTATTTCTATACCACTCTGAGCAAATGGTATACCTTACCGAAGTGAAGGTCCATGCCCCGTAACAGGATAGTGAAGGAAAAACAGATAATATTTTCTATGAGAGAAGAAAACCACTGTTAATCTTTATCATCGTGCTAGAACGATGGAACAGAGGAGTAACTATAAATAGAAAAACATAAGTAAGTATTTAGAGATCTCTAATAGAAGTCAAGAGCTCCTAAATTATAGAAGCTGTAATATTAAGTACGTAGCTGTTGCCCCCAATTTGGAATTTAGAAATTAAGCCATAACAAATTAAACAAAAAAAAACATTTTTTTTAACAACTCTATAAAAAAAAACTGCATTAAAATCTGTTGCGTACTTTTAAAGACACACACATACATACCTACACAAATATAAATAACAAATAAATATTTTGGACATTTCAAACAACGTCCTCTGATCCCAAAGTAAGCTTACTTTGGGATCAGAGAACGTTGTGTGAAACTATTTCTATGCGTGTACCAGATACGGATATACTACATATAGTACTTTTCTTTTGTAAATACATACTTATAATACATGGAAACACCCAGACGCAGAACAAAACATTTGTATGATATATTTTATAATCATCACACAAATGATTATACCGTGCGGGAATCGAACCCGCGACCTCGTGAATGACAGTCTGTTACAAGAACCACTAGACCACGAACCCCGTCGAAATAACGACTTTGTTTTATATTAAGTAAAGATTAGGAATTTTTATACCTATAAAATGTGTTCGGTTCCCGTTCAAATATTAACTTAAATAATACTGACAGAGATATTTTACATAAGAGCCTTTGAACACTGAGGTATAAAGTACTTGGTACAGCTACTTTAACATAAAAATAAATCGCTAAATGTGTAGTTAAGTGCAAACCTCGAAAACAACTACACCGATTTCGATGGTACATTTTTTTTTATACATATATTTGTATTAAATACTTTTATAGCACAACACAATTTAACAGTAGGTATATATATCTCCACCCCATCTCCTCCCAAGGGTGCTGTAAAAGTCAGCTAAGGGATATTGCACATCGCACACTTATAACATCTTCTGTGAGAGACGGAAAACTCGAAAATAAACCTGGTCTGCCGCCTGGTCAGCGTGGCACAGTAGACCATAATCCCCCCAAAGTGGAGGAGGTGCCCAACAGTGGGACGTAAATGGGCTGGAGAAGAAGATATATATCTCCATGTGCTGACGGATTAAGAATACAATTGTCATCACCCCATCTCCTCCCAAGGGCTGTAAAAGTCAGCTATGGGATACTGTAAACAGATAACGCCCTCTGTGAGAGACGGAAATCTCGAAAGTAAACATTGTGCCAATGTGGAGGAGGCCAGTGCCCAACAGTGAGACGTAAATGCGCTAGAGAAGAGAAGATGTTAAAACTAACCCAACACAATTACATAACGTGGTATTCTTCCCAAAGTACAGGAGGCGATATTGGGCTGAGAAAGAAGGGGGGATACGAAAGACATATACAGATTGTTTTACTTTCTATCAAAATCAGACTAGTCTGTCAGATCAATCATCAAAACTTTGATCCTTACTTGCAGGTCAATAAGCTACCGATGACGGCAATGTCTATTGAACATTTAGGAGATAGAAATATCTTACTGAGAAATAAGGATTACAATCTATCCGCAATCGTAGAATGAGAATTGAAAATGGCCGTTAGAAAATGACAACAATTACAGTGTGCGGAACGGAACCCTTCGTGACCGAATCCAACTTGTACTTAGCCCGTTTTTCTACTCTACATCACGCGCGTCATGTGTCCTCATCTTACCACATTTCTTATCACACCAAAAATAGTAAAACTCCAACAATACATGTTACACCAACTCTATATAATGGGATAAGGGCAGGTAATGAGCAAAAAAATTGATATAATAAAGCTAAGTTTAAGCGCGCCAATCTCAAAAACCTCTGGTCTGATTTGAAAAATTCTTTAAGTTTTAAATAGTACATTTATCGAGGAATGCTATAGGCTATATAACATCACGCTGCGACTGATAGGAACGAAGTGATAGTGTAAAATGTTGCAAAAACGGGGAATTTTGAATGTTGCCACATAAAGTAGGTATACCCTATTTGTTCCAAGTGGTAACCACAATTGCCTGGGGACATCGATAATGCATTTTAATTACAAATCACTATTCGTGTATTGTTACATGCTTTAGGCTATGTACATGGTAATTGAATAGGGCAGAGTTCCTCAAAGTGGTATTTTTATACAATTTAGTACAGCAGCATAACATTAATATTCTCGCCGCAATTACACGCGCCGAGTGCCACGACGACTGTAAGAAGCTAATTAGAAATCCAGACCAAGGTGGTCACGACCCTCAGTCATGAGGAACCGACGCAGAAGAAGTTTCCAGCAGTTAAGGGCTATGGAATAAAACGTTTTTTATCTAAGTAATCTATATCTTTACTAATATTATAAAGCTGAAAAGTTTGTTTGTTTGTTTAAACGCGCTAATCTCTGAAACCTCTTTTCCGATTTGAAAAATTCTTTCAGTGTTGAATAGTCCATTTAGCGAGGAAGGCTATATAACATCACGCTGCGACTAATAGGAGAGAAGCAGTAGTGAAATGTTACAAAAATGGGGAATATTTTCTAAATTCTATTCGTACGAAGTCGCGGGCAACAGCTAGTAGGTATTAAAAAGCTGAAGAGTTTGTTTGTCTGAACGCGATAATCTCAGAAACCACTGGTCCGATTTAAACATTTCCTACTGTGTTGGATAGTATATTTATCGAAGAAGGCTATAGGTTATATAACATCACGCTGCAACCAATAGGAGCGAAGCCTCAGTGAAAAATGTTGCACAAACGGGGATATACATATTTCAAATTCCATGCTGTAAGAATAAGCTAAGGAACAATATATATAAGCAGTTAACGTATATTGAAACGGAAAACTATATAAAGTCTACCCTATGCCAACACGCCTGGTCAGCGCGGTCAGTAGACCATAATCCCTTCCAAAGTGGAGGAGGGCCGTGCCCAACAGTGGGACCTTAATATGCTGGCGAGCTGGCTAAAAATTTCGTGATCTAGTGGTTCAGGTAACGGACTGCCCTTCATGAAGTATCGGGTTTCCCGCTTGGGACAATCATTTGTGCGATATTTAGAATTGTTATACAAACGTTGTGACGGCCTTCGTGGTGTAGTGGTTTATATTGCGGACTGCCGATCACGAGGTCGCGGGTTCGATTCCCGCCTCGGACAATCATTTGTGTGATGTTAATAAATGACATACAAATGTTTGTCCTGCGTTTGGGTGTTTCTATCTTTATATATATAAATCTTCTGTACGTGTGTTTGTAATTGAACTCCTCCTAAACGGGTGGACCGATTTTGATGAATTTTTTTGTTGTTGATTTATACACAGAATTGTATGGCAAAACAACGTTTGCCGGGACAGCTAGTGTATTATAAGTATCTACCTATGTATTTACAAAAGAAAAGTAGTATAGGTATTCTATCCGTATTCTGGTACCCATAATACAAGCATAGTAAGCTTAGCTTGGGACCAGAGGATGTTGTGTGAAATGTCTGTGAATATTTATAAAAAAAAAAGTTTGTACTGCGTCTAGGAGTTTTTATATATATTACTAGCTGACCCGGCAAACGTTGTTTTGCCATACTAAAAAAAAAGGTTTGAAAAATAGATGTTGGCCGATTCTCAGACATACTGAATATGCATGTAAAATTTCATAAAAATCGGTCAAGCCGTTTCGGAGGAGTACGGTAACTAACACTGTGACACGTGAATTTTATATATTAGATAAGTACCTACGTATTTACAAAAGAAAAGTAGTATATGTATTATATCCGTAGATATTCTGGTAACCATAACACAAGCATATTAATATATTAATATCCTTTGCACAGCAAAACACTGTCACTCACCAAGTTACTGCGGTTTACACCAAGCTCTCTCTCTCTCTCTCCAGCCCATTTACATCCCACTGTTGGGCACGGGCCTCCTCCACTTTGGGAGGGAATATGGTCTACTGTGCTGCGCTGTCCAGGCGTATTGGCACAGGGTTTATTTTCGAGTTTTCCGTCTCTCACAGAGGATGTTATTTGTGTGCAATATCCCTTAGCTGACTTTTACAGCACCCTTGGGAGGAGATGGGGTGGTGACACTTGTATTCTTAATCCGTCACCACACGGACAAACACAAGCTCTATCATGATAGAATACAACTTATAAGCAAACACTGTGACACTATATTGAATATTGTTTTATTATTGTTGACATTTATTTAGTGTTTCTAGAACAAATAACATACATATTGACAGTCCGTCTTATTTTTATATAGATAAATATTTTTCATATTTTTGAATGACAAATATTACTTACTTCAATTTGAACAGAAAAATAGACGGAGACGAAATTTACTATAAAAATTTGATCGTATCATCCTATCCCTAAGATGATTTTTTTTAAATAGTCTAAAAATCAGAGGCGTAGTTACTGCTGAATCAGCCGTATCAATGATATTATCAGGCGCCCCGGCTTGAGGTGCCCCGGTAATATATAAGAAGGCTTCTCAGCACATTTGGATGAAGGGCCCTTCGAAAACAAGCTTCACTACTGTTTTAGGTAAATCTCAAGATTTCACTGAAATCAATACTGATTTATACATATTTTTTCACGATTTTGGCGTGCCTCAAACTAAGCACAATGCCAAACATAGTGTAATGGCATTATAGTTAAAGGCTCGGTTTCAGATTCCTTTCCCAGCTCATGACCCCTAGTATAGACAGGATATTTGATCTACTTATGCCACTCCTACCACTCCTACCAGACTCGTCGACAGTACAGTTTCAAGATTTCCTTCCCTAGCAAAGGATGTCCTCTTCCAATATAATCCTTGAGCTGGCTACAGCACTCTGAGTAAGAAACGGGATTATGACTTCCGTACTCTTAACCCGTTACCACACGGTTTTGAAGGATCCCTAAAACCTTAAAAGATGACGAAGAATGGCCAAGTACCTACCAAGTATATTTAAAAACTTGGTACTTGGTCATTCCTAAAAACTGCAAACTACTAAATTAAACTCTAACAAGCTAGAATAACATGAATAGAATCTGTAAACTTACATAAAACTTATAAAATAATCATTATAAGTTATTGAAGTCTCCATAGATTCGTTGTTCGCATAATGCGCTTCCGTTTGACGCGAATGCCTAGGGCTGTACCAATTAGAGGCATCCGTTTTAACCGCCTATTGTACAAGAGGCAACCCTAGCGACAATATTGTATAGTTCGGATTAACATTTTTACATAAAAAAAGATCAGTTATTTTAAATTGTAAATATTTGTACTATCCAAGTAACAATGTGCATGACCTTGCCGTCCGTACCCACTACTGGGCACGGATCTTCTCCGCTTTGGAAGGTATTATGATGTACTATATCACGCTAACCAGGCGTGTTGGCATAGGGTTTATTTATTAGTTTATCATCTCTCACAAAGGATGTTGTCTGTGTACAATATTCCTTGGCTGTTTTTTACAGCACCCTGGTTAGAGAATGGGGTGCTAACATTTTTATTCCTAACTGCCTGTTGCCCGCGATTTTGTACGCGTGAAATTTAGAAATTAAACCTTAACAAACAGAAGTTTACTATAAGAGTCGATAGATGGCGTTGTAACTTTTTTTTAAATCGCGCTATAGTTTCGTTCGACACATTAACACTTAAGCTCGTCAAAATTTCTATTGTGTCATCAACTCATGTTCACATTTATAATAGACTAGCTGCCCCGGCAAACGTTGTTTTGCCATACAATTCTGTATAAAATAAAATTTCATCAAAATCGGTCCAGCCAATTTGTAGCCTATGTGTTATTCTGATGTATAAGCTATATTGTGGTAAAGTTTCATTCAAATCCATTCAGTAGTTTTTACGTGAAAGAGTAACAAACATCCATACATACATCCATACTTACAAACTTTCGCCTTTATAATAGTAGTAGGATAATTTAGATAGGAGATAGGATTAGGATTTTTTGTCACCACGCAGACTTAATTGTGATGTTGTTGTTAATGTTGTGTTATTAAGTAGAAAACTTAGAAAGAACAAGATCACAAGATGCAATGATGCAGTTATTTAAAACTAGCTTCGCATTTAAATTAAAAGCCAAACCTTAATAAAAGATACAAAAAATGTCATCCTTTTGAACCATCCTATCTAGTATCTATTAAAAAACCGCATCCAAATCCGTTGCGTAGTTTTAAAGATTATAAGTTGACATAGGGACATACATACAAAAATAACGACTTTGTTTTGTAATAAACAAAGATATATCTATAGTTGTTTTAATTTTTTATTTATGTTTAGTGTTGTGTATGTAGAATTGGTACCTATTAGCAATTCGTATGATTACCAACATGAGAAAAAAATATAATATTTTTAATTTAAAATGAGCACAAGTATTTGTGTAGAGGCTCAATGAATTTTACATATAAAATACTTCTTTTTTAAATAGTGAATGGGAATATTTTACGAACCAGGCAGGTAGTGGAGTGGTCGAGTATTAGTGATGGGATAATATCGATAACTTATCTTAATTATTTATCGAGTCAACATTTTTTTTTCGTGTGGTTAATAACGGATTGTTCAGACACCTAGTTTTTGTTTTAAATAGGCTCGTTATTTAAATCTATTTAAGTTTATAACAAAAGTGTTCGTGTTTTTTTTAACAGAGAAACAGACAACACGTTTTGTCTTACACAATATACATTAAAGAAGAAAAAATACTTAAAGGATAAGTTAAAAATCTAACTTATTCATATAAATATTTAGTGACATTTCATACAACGCCCTTTGTTCACAAATTATCTTTGGGTATATTCTTGTCTAAGAAATAAAACCTTAGTAATCCCTACCTTTTATGAATACTTAAATATACACGCATTCTAAGGATCAAGTTCGTTGTACTACGTAGCACTTATAATAATATAGGCCTTGCATGTAAGACCAGTTAATATCGGCCGTATAATGAGCTTTTATTTACAGGCAGTTTACGCCGTGAATTGAACTGTCTGGCAAATTCGTATTATGAACAAAATTATTAGTCAGTCAGTTCGCTAAACCAGTCATACATTAATATGTTTAAGAAGAAGGTACAACTAAAAGTTAAAGTACTAACTAAAAATTTTCAACTAAAAGTTTTATTTTTGCAATAATACCTAATTTAGCCATGCAGTTTACGGCCTGCCTGGAACTTGAATGATTTTAAAAAGCTCATATTACGCTGGCAGATGTATAATCTATACTAACATTATAAATCTGAAGAGTTTTCTTTCAGTGTTTGATAGTAATTTTATCGAGGAAGGTTCTAGGCTAAATAAGATCACGCTGCGATCAATAGGAGCGAAGCAGTAGTGAAAAATGTTGCAAAAACGGGAAATAATCCTAAATTCCACGCGTACGGAGTCGCGGGCAACATGTTATTATTTTTGAGGTCAATAAAGTGTGTATTGATCGCAGCAGATGGCTTTCAGGTGCTTACCCAGGTACCCTCGGAATAAAAGGCGATTACACTTGTATTCTTAATCAGTAACTACACAGAATGATGTACGATATTTTTATTTTTTATTTATTTATACACCGCACTAATAAAATTTGAAATCCATCTTCCTGAAATCACGTAATTATAAGGTTTGCTGGAAGAAAATTCAATAATGAATTAAGCTCGCCTGTGTACATTAGATTTACTTGATTACAAACTTTGTTAGTGTATTTTATGTGTACAATAAAGAATAATGGTCATATTCATAATGACTTATCGGAGGTTTAAAAGTTCGCTAAAATTGGTTCGCGAAAACTGTCAAAACTTGTTATTTATAATAGTCTTTTTACGCTAAAACGTTTATTATCTCTCCGATAAAATCTCCGTTTAAACCTCCGATAAATCATTATGAATAAGACCATTAGAGTACAATGTCTCACATAACGCTGAAGGCATTCTTTGCCAGTCAACCTTAAGCATGCGCAGAAAAAGTCAGTGGTCATAACAATACTAAAAGTAGAAAAAATTATCGATATATAATTTAACAGTAAGGTGTGTCCCATGTCTACGCTCTAATATGGAGTGAATGCCGAAAGTTTGCATTTTTGTATATTTTCAAGCAAAAAGCTTTTCATAGTGTTAGTTTTAACTGTGAAATATTTTATATTATTATTATTTTACTAGCTGTGCCCACGACTCCGTCCGCGTAGATTGATTTCTTTTCTATCGACCAAATCAATTTTTTTGAATCTTTTTTAGCCGCTAGATGGCGTTGCAAGTAACCAAATTGAGAAATTTCGTATTATGTAAATATCTCCTGATTGAATAGACCGATTGCGATGAAACAAAGACTAAGTAATACCTTGAATTGTGTACAATTTTTACGTATAACATTTATATTTATAAGTGTTGTACATTTTACGCGATGCGTGCACAGACAAACATCTAAACAGACAAACAGACAAAAATTTCAAAAATGCTGGAAATGGGATCTGTTGGTTGTCCTTTAACCATCTGACTAATTTTTTTGAAAATATGTAAATTCAATGTACAAAAGTTTTTTTTCTACAGATTTATTATATGTATAGATAGACTAGCGATACTCTCTCTCTCTCTCTCTCCAGCCCATTTACGTCCCACTGTTGGGCACGGGCCTCCTCCACTTTGGGTATAATTATGTTCTACTATGCCACGCTTACCAGGCGTGTTGACATAGGGGTTAGTTTCGAGGTTTCCTTCTCTCACAGAGGATATTATCTGTGTACAATACCCCTTAGCTGGCTTTTCCAGCACCATGGGAAGGAAATGGGATGGTGAAACTAGTATTCTTAATCCATCGCCACACGGAAAATCTTGGTTTCTGACATAGCGTATGTTATTTTTATTTTTTAGTGGTCTTATTCATAATGACTTATCGGAGGTTTAAAAGTTTGCTAAAATCGGTTCGCGAAAATTGTCAAAACTTGTTATTCGTAATTGTTCGTTATAGTCTTTTTACGTTAGAACGTTTATTATCTCTCCGATTAAATATCCGTTTAAACCTCCGATAAGTCATTATGAATTATGCCATAAATCTACAAATTCAAATTATTTTACGCTAAAGAGTTTGTTTGTTTGAACGCACTAATCTCAAGAACAAAAATTCTTTCAGTGTTGGATAGTACATTTATCGAGGAAGGCTATAAGGCCATATAACATCACGCTGCGGCTAATAGGAGCGAACCATCAGTGAAAAATGTAGTTTCTGACATTAACTTGTTCAAACAAACAAACTCTTCAGCAGACTTTACACGAACGAAATCGCGAGTAAAAGCTAGGAGATATAATATAGAAAACACCAATTTCTACTAACACTATTAACATCGTAATATTATAATCTAGCCAAGAATCAAACACCGTACCCACTCCAGTAACATATTATAGCCATATACCGTGACTTCGCATAGAAACGTGCTAAATTAGATCAACATCACACAGGTATAAAAATGGCTTTTTAAATTTTAGTATGTGAGAAAAAAAATTGTTATATCTTGGCCTTGGGATGATGAGAAGCCCCAAAGGGCATATAGCCTAGTAGCCTAATAATTACCTAAATTATCCCTATTTACTAATATTAGAAAATGCGATATTAACTCAGCCTGTCTATTGGTTTTTGATGCAACAACTACTGAACCGATTTATCTTTGGAACGGTAATAGCCAAAGAGCTCACCTCTATAATACTCAGTACAAAGGTTTAGTGCTATACAGGTTGGAAAAACAATAAATTTTAACATCAAACAGTTACATCACAGTTGTGCGACAGCAAGGGCACGACACCAAACTATGCTCCATACAAAAATATGGGCATCGTAATCCCCTGTTTTCTTCGTGGATATTGTCTCCAGAGAAACGAATTTGTCTCACAGTATCTATAGTTAGGTCTTTTAAATCTATGCTTCTTTATGTCAAAGCCTAGTAACAAATTTAAACATGACTATCCAAAAATTGCGTTCTTTCGGTTTTCTTTAGATGAACTTGCAGCGTAAAAATTTGGTCAGGTTTTACAGAAAAAAAATAGTTACAGAAGCATAGATAATACTACGATAATACTACTATAACGTTTAAAAATTAAAATAACTTTAATTGTCACGAAAAAACAGCGAACGATGAAACGCCTATTTTTCAAAGATTTAATTGGTGAAATCTGGTGGTACTTTATCTGTCCCATTCGGACGCAGCGCTCATGAATAGGGATAGCAATATCTAACACTACTAACTTAAACTGTGAATTGGGTCTGTAGTGGGCTCTTAAAATCTGTTTTGATCTTGCCATTATCAATGTTTTGTATAGTGACGTAAATAACAAGTGATAGATACAAGTGATGTTGTGTATACAACAAGTCATTATGTTATAATTAATGGACTAAATAAATATTGTCGCAAAAACTTGGACAAAGTTTTTCCATCTCCTTGCTTGAGTGTCACTTTTGTGGGCGAGTTACACTGCCATTAGTTAAACCTCTGGTTAAACTGTTGTTTACAAAAGAAATGTAGTTTAAGTATTCTATTCGTATTCTGGTTTCCATAACACAAGCACATAAGCTTAACTTTGGACGTTGTGTGATGTGTGGTCATGAATATTTATTTATTTATATCTAATCAGAACAAAACAAAAAAAAACAAACAGGTCAAAAGCGGACGGGTCTTTTGGTCTTGTGGTTCAGGTAACGGATTGCCGTTCCCGAGGTTGCGGGTTCGATTTCCGCACGGGACAATCATTTGTGTGATATTTATAAATGTCATAGAATTGTTTGTACTGCGTCTGGGTGTTTTCTATGTATTTAGAAGGACGTATTCTGGTAACCATAACACAATCATTTGAGCCTAGCTTGGGACTAGAGGACATTGTATGAAATGTCATAGTGTTATTTAATCTAGAGTTAAGAGGGGACTACAGCCCCAATTTAAATATTTGCCTTAGATATTGCTATCCCTATTTCAGAGCACTGCGCTGAAAGTGACACATATAGTTGAGGCAGAATTTTACCTACAAATTCTTTGAAAAATAGACGTTTTCATAATCCACTGTTCTTCGTGATAATTAAACCTATTATAATATTTTTTAAACGCCATATTAAAGACAGCGGACTACGATACCCATATTTTTGTGTAAAGCATAGTTTGGTGTCGTGCACTTTTAACTAAAACGTAATTCGTTAACTCCAGATAAGCGTGGTATAACCGGGCCGGCTCAGGTGTCTCTTAATACCATTTGAGTGACTGGTGCTTTCCCCACTAAACGCTGCTTTTATACCTTATATTTTATATAAATATACTACATACTAGCTGTTACACGTGGATCTGTTTATAGCCCTATAAACCACCTTTAAGGAAAAGCAAAGACAAAAAAACGCTAAAGTACTCGTAATTACAAGTAATTCTTAATAAATCAAATTATAGAAGAAAAAATTATCACCATGAGCGGGACTTAAACTCACGACCTCGGAATACCGTTCCGTTGCTCTCCCAACTAAGCTACCATGGGACCAGCACGTGACAACTAGATTTTCCACATTACTCGATGTTTTTTAACGTGGGAGTGCAACGGAACGGTATTCCGAGGTCGTGGGTTCAAGTCCCGCTCATGGTGATCAGTTTTCCACTGTAATTTGATTCTATAAGTAAACGCTTTGCAAGTCAATTGTAAAAATTCATGAATTAAAGTAATTCTTTAGCTTTAGATTTAATTTATTAAATATAAATTTCTTTAGATTTAAAGTAATGCTGGGGGCCGCTGGATCTAGTTAGCGCATGACCGCGTGTTGTGGCGTTCTATGGAGGAGGCCTATGCTAGCAGTGGACGGAGAGGGGCTAATGGATGGATGAATTTAGCAATAATGGGATAGGAGAAGAGAAATCACCCAAGTGACTTTAGCTATATTTGAAACCTAATATTCTCTAACACTTGCGCGGCTCATTTGTTTAAATAAAACTACTTTTTACGGATTTAGACGTGTATATGTATTTGTTTTAAATTTTAGTCCGACGTTTCGGAGATTTTGTAGTCACCATGGCCATGGGTGAGACTGACCCGAATATAAATCTGAAACCCTAAAAATACTCTCAATATTTTACACACTAAAATAAGTATAATTTCTAAAATCCTTGTTTTAATAGTAGGTAGCTAAACAATCTAACTTAACTGAGTTAGCAAAATGATTGTTGCATTCATATAAAAGTTGCAATCAAATTGTAAGATCGTGCATTCTTAATAATGGCGGGATCATGAGCTGTAATGCGAATGTGTTGCAGATATGTATTCAAATTGGGAATTTAGTTAAAATCACTGTAATGGCTGTAGGCAACGTTTAGTTTAAGAGAGGTTATGAAATATGAGTTTCATTTCTTGATAAGAGTCAAAAATTTGACGGTGTAAAATTTTGGATGGATGCTTGTAGGACTGATGGTGAAGAAAAGTCCTAGAGTTAGTGGCGTATTTTGAAAATGAGTGCCCTATTTAATAGAAATAGAGCTAGATTTTTTACTTAAAGACTTTCGCCGCCCTGGGCCATGGTGCCTGTGGCCCTAGGGTAAATAAAAAAAACCACGCAGCGTTGGGTGGACGCGGGTAGTCATGGGAAACGAGCGACACAAGACCGCGCGTGGTTGAGTTTTATGGGATAGGTCTTTGTCCAACAGTGGACGAAGAGAGGCTGATGGATTGATGGATGCTTGCTTTCCGTGTGATGACGGATTAAGAATACAAGTATCACCATCCCTTTTCCTCCACAGGATGTTGTAAAAGCCAGCTAAGGGATATTGTTCATCGATAACATCCTCTGTGAGAGATGGAAAACTCGAAAAGAAACCTTGTGTTAACACGCCTGGTAAGCGCGGCAAAGTGAAGGAGGCCCGCGCCCAACAGTGAAACGATATTGAGCTGGAGAGAGAGAGCGAGAGAGACGCTATGCGCGGCGTGTTGGCACGGAGGTTACTTTCAAGTGGTTCATAAACTACAGAAGATGTTTTTACCATATCCCATGGCTATTTAAAGGGCTTGGTCGCTTTGCGACTATATCGCCCTAAACTAAATTGGGAACTACTTTTTAATACACGAGATGGAATTTTTAACCTTCTTATTTAAGTAAGATTAATCTGTTTTACATAAGATGAGGATTTTCTAAAGCAACTAAGCATTAATTGTGTTTATTTTTTAGTTTTTAGGCATTTTTCCAGTCTCCGATTTCTCATTATTGCCTGCGACAAGTACATACAAATCCAGTGTTATTGCGATTTGAACGGTAAGTAGCATCGCTTAGTACTTCTGTGGATCATACTAGAGTTGATAATACCTTCGATATTATTTAATATTAAACAAGTATGAAAACCAAATATATGTCAAAATGTTTTTTTGTCTTATGAATAGTGGTAAAAGCCACATACATATTATTATACCAGATGTAGTGTTTATGGCTACATCACTCAGCCGGCTTGAAGCCACTTACATATATATGTGTGCGTGAAAATGTATCTATGTGTGTCTACGATACAGGCTATACGTCATATGACACGTCATTATTCTATGAAGTATGATTTAGCCACTAGTTTAGCCAGACTAAAGTTTCTTGCCCTCAATTTTAAACGTCAACCCACCATCTGGTATGTCTTTGTAGGAAAAGTAATACGCAAAAACCTTTATCTGTGAAAAAAATCATACTCATTATTTAATTTCTTTTCTCACTGGCCTATCCATTAACGTAAATTTAACGAAATATGGTCTAGTATGCCGCGCTGACCAGACTTTTTGGCATAGGGTTTATTTTCGATATTTCCGTCTTTCACAGAGTATGTTATCTGTGTATTACCCTTAGCTGGCTTTAACAGCACCCTGGGAAGAAAATGGAGTGATGGAACTTGTATTCTTAATCTGTCACCATAGGGACACACATACATAAGTTATTATGAACTCTATATAGATACCAAATGGCAATAATTTAGGATTAAAATATGCATTTCTAGATATGATATTTCTTTTGAAACCTAGTACTTAAGAGAGACACAGACTTGTATATACTAACTTCACGCTTATACAAGTATTAGGGGACAGCAGTGAGGCTCATGTTTACATTATACATATTACCTTTTTAAGGCTATTTCGATTATGAAGTCTTACATGAAAGTATTTATAAAAAGGTTTGACTTTGTCTGCACAAAATTAATTTCAAAGAAGTCATTTTATATTTACATGGAACCCAACCCTTTCTCAAATTAAAGTAGTCGAAGCTATTTCAGTCAGTAGCTATCCTAAGTCTGTTTAGGAAAGTCCAATCAAAAGCAGTACAGCTGATCCGGAGACTAACCTAAATAAACACATTATCCCTATTAGGGATGTTGACTATTTTTTGGAATTGCTTTTATTTTGTAGATAGCTCTTACTTGAACACTATGACAATATAATTTTAAAAAAATTTACATATTTTCAGTATAAAACAGCGAAAATAAAAATTATTTTAAAAATTCCCGCTAAAACGTTATTATGAAAAACTATGATCCATAATTTTTTTATTATTCATCTTCTAATATATATTACTAGCTGACCCGGCAACCGTTGTTTCGCCATACTAAAAAAAAGTTTGAAATATAGATGTTGGCCGATTCTCAGACCTACTGAATATGTATGCAAAATTTGAGAAGAATCGGTCAAGCCGTTTCGGAGGAGTACGGTAACTAGCACTGTGACACGTGAATTTTATATATTAGATTCACGTGTCACAGTGTTAGTTACCGTACTCCTCCGAAACGGCTTGACCGATTCTTCTCAAATTTTGCATACATATTCAGTAGGTCTGAGAATCGGCCAACATCTATTTTTCAAATTTTTTTTTAGTATGGCGAAACAACGGTTGCCGGGTCAGCTAGTAATTGTATAAATTTGCTTTTTTCCTTCAGAAACTGACGAAGAAGGCGATGTTGAAGATAAAGATGCCATTTATTTGAATAATACCGATGAAGAAAACGAATACTTCGACGGAAATCCTTAAATTAATAAAAAATATTTTTTTTTACCTGTAATCATACTTTTATTTTTATTCTTTAACATTTTTACCTTATACGACATGGCTACGAACGTAATAAAAATATTTTTAATGGATTTCTTAAAAATAGTAATGACTAAACATTCGCGGTAGCACCTACAGTAGACTTTGGAGGTGTCTGGCTAGGTGTTAAAACCATTTAAACAGTCCGGCTATTGAGTTAACATTTTTCTATAGGTCCCCATGCAACATACATAAACATATATAAAAATTAGCCTTTATACTATGAGGTAAGTATAACCATAATCTATTAAAGTTTAGGGGTGTCTGGCAGAGGGTAGCAACCGTCATAAGTGTCCGGCAATGGATGGCGAGATTTCTAAAGTTATCCCGAAGAAAATATAAAAAAATTGAGCTTTATACGAGTAGTACTAGTAAATAGCTGATATCTGCCAAAATAACCACAACACAAACTCCATATTCGCTGGTCGTTCTTACCTTTAAAGGAGACATGTACAGACAAAATTTGAACCTTTGTAAAATGAGGTATGTCTGGCTGTCGTTGGCTCTAAACCTAGTAGTATACATAATACAGACACGTAATTTTTGTTCGTAAATATGTGATATTTAATATATTTCGTGGTTACATAAAAAACTATTTAACGCCATCTAGTTGTCAAACTTTGAACTACTAAGAGTATTAAACAACCTCACTACTCACCGCATAAGAAGTAAAAAGCTGTTAAGTAAGCACGTTTATAATATATATACGTTACGTTACATATACGTTAGATGGCGGTACCAATACATACAATTTTGTTATTGAACTAGCATTTTGCCTGCGACTCCGTTTAGTTACACTCTTAGCTCCTTAAACTTAAAGAGACACGATTTGTGATAATATGTTTAAAGGTGGTACATGAGGGTAATTTCTCATAAAGAGTTTCTTTGTTTGTTTGTTTGTTTGAACGCGCTAATCTCAGGAACCACTGGGCCGATTAGAAAAACTCTTTCAGTGTTTGATAGGGCATTTATCGAGGAAGGCTTTAGTTTATATAACAACACGCTACAACCAGTAGAAACGAAGCAGTAGTGATAAATATTGCAAAAACGGGGAAAATTTTCTAAATTCCACGCGGACGGAGTCGCGGGCATCAGCTAGTTATATATATGTAGAAAACAATCCCAATCCCAAAACGTTGTAGACTAATTGAAAGCTACATTTTTCCGAAGTGTTTTAGGCCAGAAATATAATAATTAACAACTATTATAAACAACCGCTGTGATAGGTTCTAACCGACATCAAACAAAAGAATTAAAAAAGATTGAACTGACTTCATGAGACGGTAGTCTACTCTTTTATTATTTAGATTCATAATATGATAATACCTATGTGAAAACAATGTATGTACCTTTGAAATTTGAGGGTTTTCCTCGATTTCTCAGGAGAAAACGATCAGATCCTGACCTGGTGCCAATGAGATCATACATGAAGAACCAGCTTTCAAATAAAAAAAGAATCATTAAAATCTTTTCGTCCAGTCAAAAGTTATGCGGTAACAAACATAAAACAATACTGACGAATTGAGAACCTCCTTCTTTTAAGTCGGCTAAAAAGGAGTTGATTGTCTAGCAAACGGAAAATAAAATTTAATTCAAATTCAATATCAAACCGAATTTATTATATTTAAATGCAATCGACATGTACGCTGTCTTAAGAGGGCACGATACCAAATTATGCTCCATACAAAAATATGGGTATCGTACTTCCCTTTTTTCTTCGCGAAAGTTAAACCGATTTTAATTGTTTCTACGCTATATTATAGATAAAGAGTATATCTATACTTCTGTCACTTTCTTTTTTTCAATACATAATAACTAAAAGAAATATGACCATCCGAAACTCCCGTTTTTTTTCCCGTTTTCTTTAGGTAAAGTTGCCGCGTCTCTCACACATATTTCGTAACGTTTATGGTTTTACCAAAAAGAAAGTGATACAAGCATAGATATACTCTTCATCTATAATATAGCGTAAAAACAATCAAAATCGGTTTAACTTTCGCGAAGAAAAAAGGGAAGTACGAAACGTCTTTTTTTCAAAGAATTTGTAGGTAAAATCTGCTTCAGCTATATTTGTCTCTTTCCGCACGGTGCTCGGGAATAGGGATAGCATTACCTAAGTCAAATACCTAAATTAGGAGTACAGTACCCTCTTAATAAAATTATATCTCAATTGTAAAGTAGCCTTTATCGAAGCATATCTATATAAATAAGTAACACAAACACTACAATAATTATTTCAGTATTGTAACTACATTCAGTAAAGTACAATGAAACAGTTTTTATTTGTCTGTGCTCTGTGCGTCACCGCAATATATGGTGAAGTAAGTATTTAAATACATACATTATACAGGGTGTCCCAGAACTCAACGTCAAGCCGAAACGGGGTGACAGGATAGATCATAACCATCACGAGAAAAATCAGAAAAAAAATCTATCCCATGCAGTTTGAAAATTATGGGCATTTTAAGAAAAACCTAGAAATTTGGTCTAACTGTACCATTTTTCGGTTATTGTGGTTAATTTTTATTATTTTTGGTCATTTAAACTTTGGAACCGTAACCCTAAATAACATCTCGAGAATCACAGTCTAAAATAATGACACAATTACCCCAAGTTTCCTAGAATTTAGACTATTTGTTAAACTATGAATTTAAAATTTTCAAACTTTGTCGACTTTGAAACACCCTCCTTTAAAAAAAATGTACTAGAGTGCCTTGGCAAGTGCCATTAAGAGTTGGCGCATTTAATCAGGATTGTAAAATGGTACAATACTTGTAAGTTTCGTACTAAAAAAAACGAGTAAAAAATAAAAACCTCAAGTAACCCGATTTTTGCTAACCCATTTTACTCAGGAAAAATGTTTTTTATTCGCACAAGCCCTTGGTAGGTTCTTTATTTTACGGCAAAATGATGAGAGAGATGGATAGTGGACATGTTTGCCATGAGCGAGCGAGACAGATAGTGACGCCACGCAGTGAGACGGAGATGCATCGTTTAAACGAGTGCGAATGAAACAGATACAGACGCCATACCAAGCAAATAGCTACGCTGCCAGTCTGACACCAGTTAGTACATTTCGCTCATTCGTCTACTGCGCACCTTTCCGTATTCGCTTGTGTTAATTTAGTACTGACAACTTTGGCTTTTCTTTTTGGACTTGGATTTTTGTGAATTGGACTTGTTGATTACATACCGGCAACTTTGGCTTCTCTCTTTTGGAATTGGACTTTTGTGTTGACATCCTTCTCATCACTATGCCTACGCGCTACACTTCACAAGAATATGCGAACATGCATCTCATTTATGGGGAATGCAGATGCAACGCAAGTGCCGCCGCTAGACTTTATCGTGAAAGATATCCAAATTTAGAGCGCTATCCGGATCACCGCGTGTTTGTTAATGTGCACCATTCACTCACAGAGGACGGCCATTTCCCGAATCAAATACGGGCTGGAGGTAGACCTCGCTTTCCTTACGAAGAAGAAGTGTTGGAAGAGGTCGCAGATGACCCAAGTATTTCCGTTCGTGGAATTGAAGAAAGAACGGGAATACCCAAAAGCACAGCACATCGTATTTTACAAAGAGCTGAAATGCATCCATTTCACGTACAACGAGTTCAAAGTCTTCTCCCTCGAGATTATCCTGAAAGGATTTCATTTTGTAGAACAATGCTACAGAGGCATAATGAAAATCCCCAATTCATCCAAAAAATTCTCTGGTCAGATGAATCTACATTTAAAAAAGATGGCTACATAAACTTACACAATTTTCATGAGTGGCATGTGGAGAATCCACATTTAATGCGAGAAGACCGATCCCAATATCGCTTTAAAGTTAACCTGTGGACAGGAATTTTAAACGGCAAAATAGTTGGGCCTTTTGAGCTGCCTGAGAATTTGAATGGCACGAATTACCTAAATTTTTTACGAGAAAATTTACCAAGTTTGTTAGAGGACGTACCACTAACAGATCGTTGCCACATGTGGTATCAACAAGATGGCTGCCCAGCGCATTACGCAGTGCAAGTAAGAGATTTCCTTGACCAAGAATATCCGGGAAGGTGGATTGGACGTTCAGGCACTATCTCGTGGCCAGCCCGTTCCCCAGATTTAAATCCCCTGGATTTTTTTTATTGGGGCGTTCTCAAAGAAAAAGTTTATTCTAAGCCCATTGAGAGCGTAGCCGAGCTGCGTGAACGAATTTCTCAAGCTGCTGAGGACATCAACTCTCGAGGATATGCCCGGCTAATAAGTAGATCTTTTTTAAGAAGATGTAGGGCGTGTGTTGAAGCTGATGGTAAACAATTTGAACATTTGTTTTAATAAAAAATGTTATTTTCAAATCTGACTTTTATTCCAATAAACCTAAACAAAACAAGGTCAACATTTTTCATTATTTTATTAGTATTTTGTTGCTTTGGTAAAAGTGGCGTCACTATCTATCTCGCTCGCTCATGGCAAACATGTCCACTATCCATATCTCTCATCATTTTACCGTAAAATAAAGAACCTACCAAGGGCTTGTGCGAATAAAAAACATTTTAACTGAGTAAAATGGGTTAGCAAAAATCGGGTTACTTGAGGTTTTTATTTTTTACTCGTTTTTTTTAGTACGAAACTTACAAGTATTGTACCATTTTACAATCCTGATTAAATGCGCCAACTCTTAATGGCACTTGCCAAGGCACTCTAGTACATTTTTTTTAAAGGAGGGTGTTTCAAAGTCGACAAAGTTTGAAAATTTTAAATTCATAGTTTAACAAATAGTCTAAATTCTAGGAAACTTGGGGTAATTGTGTCATTATTTTAGACTGTGATTCTCGAGATGTTATTTAGGGTTACGGTTCCAAAGTTTAAATGACCAAAAATAATAAAAATTAACCACAATAACCGAAAAATGGTACAGTTAGACCAAATTTCTAGGTTTTTCTTAAAATGCCCATAATTTCCAAACTGCATGGGATAGATTTTTTTTCTGATTTTTCTCGTGATGGTTATGATCTATCCTGTCACCCCGTTTCGGCTTGACGTTGAGTTCTGGGACACCCTGTATACATATACACACTAGCTGTTCCCGCGACTAAGTACGCGTGAAATTTAGAAAATTTTACCCGTTTTTGCAACATTTATCACTAATGCTTCGCTCCTATCGGTCGCAGCGTGATGTAATATAGCCTATAGCCTTCCTTTGATAAATCGACTATCCAACAGTAAAATTTTCAAATTGGACGAGTGGTTTTTGATATTAGCGCGTTCAAACAAACAAACTTTTCAACTTCGTAATATATAAATATTCATGGACATTTCACACAACGTCCTCTGGTCCCAAGCTAAGCTTATATGCTTGTGTTATGGGTACCAGAATACGGATAGAATACATATATACTAGTTTTTTTTTTGTAAATACATCATATTATAATACATAGAAACGTCACGCTGCCCTTTTCAGGTGAAGACAGAGGAATATTTTTGTCCTCTTTTTCAAAAAATGTTTATTATCATATCGCTCACGCTTTTTACTATGGAGATTAGCAGAAACTATAGAGCGTCATCGCGCTTTCTCTTCAGCCCATTAACATCCCACTGTGGGACATGGGTTTCCTGTACTTTGGGAGGGTTTATGGTCCATTGCCGCGCTGACCAGTCAATACGCCTGGCGCGGGGTTTGTTACCGACCTTTTAATTTCTCACCGAGAATGTTATCTGTGTACAATATTTCTTAGCTGTCTTTTACAGCACCCTGGGGAGGAAAAGGTGGTGATACTTGTGTTCTTTACCCAATGGACGAACCGAAAAGTCTGGTATAAGGGTCCCGTTTTTCCATTTGATACGGAACTCCAAAAACCGACACCATTTAGTCTAAACATATAGTCAAGGAAATGTATTAAGATCGTAGCCGATGGCACTCGGTAATCTGTGTCTACCCCATAGGGAAAAGTCGTGATGGTATTATGATATAGGCACACACCTTAATGTTCTCTAACAATAGCACGACTCATTTATTTAAATAAAACCAACTTTTACGGATTTAGACGCGTATATTTGTTTTTAATTTTAACCTGACGTTTTGGAGACTTTGCAATCACCATGGTCAGGCTAGGCGTATGCTGAGACGCAAGCGATGTAGCGCAGCACAGAACAGATTTAGCAGCGCAGGGTAGGCGAGACAGACATAGGCCTCGAGCGTATACTGAGAGAGACAGAGCGGGGCGCAGAGCAGAGCAGACACGTGTCTGCGTCGCCTGCGTCTTAGCATACGCTTAGCCTCATGGATGAGACACGGTGTCCTACCCGTAAAAATTGGTTTTATTCAAAGACATTATCTCTTCGCAGTGGATATTATGGGGATGACAGTAAAACTGTGAAACGTAGTTAGATATGAATGCATTAAAATATATGGATAACATAACATACATTAAGTATCTTATTTATTACATCCGACCTCGAACATTAAAATATCGCTTTCGTCGTTTTAAAAACATTTTGTATATAATATTTATTCAAGAAAATAAAATAAATATTCATGGACATTTCACACAACGTCCTCTGGCCCCAAGCTAAGCTTATATGGTTGTGTTATGGGTATCAGAATACGAATACACTACATATATTACTTTTTTTTTGTAAATATATACTTATAATACATAAAAACACCCAGAGGCAGTACAAACATTTGTATGACAATTAGAAAAATCACACAAATGATTGTCCCGAACGGGAATCGAACCCGCGACCTCTTGATCGGCAGTCCGTTACATGAACCACTCAACCACGAGGCCCGTTATCTATAATTCTATACTAATACTAGCTGACCCGGCAAACGTAGTTTTGCCATACCAAAAAAAAAGGTTTGATAAATAGATGTTGGCCGATTCTCAGACCTAGAGGATATGTACACAAAATTTCATGAAAATCGGTCGAGCCGTTTCGGAGGAGTACGGTAACTAACACTGTGACACGTGAATTTTATATATAAGATTATAAAGCTGTAGAGATTGTTTGTTTGAACGCGCTATGTTGTTGTGTTTCCATCTCTCACAGAAGGTGTTATATGCCCTAACTAGCTTTTACAGCACCCTAGAAAGGAAAAGGGGTGGTGACACTTGTATTCTTAATCCGTCACCACACAGACAATTTAACATTTTTATTTAATTACAGGCCTGTTTAGAATCACAGCATGATATAGTTACAAGATATTCCGATACATGTATAACAGAAACTGGAGTCAAACCTGAAATTCTATTGGAAGCGAAAACTGGCCATTTTATCGAAGACTCTGGACTTAAAAACTTCACTTTATGTTTTTATCAAAAAACGCAAATTGCTGATCAAAATGGACATGTTATTATTGATAATGCATTAACCCAATTACTTCCAGAAGTTGATAAAAAAGAAGCGAAGAATGTTTTGGAAATTTGTGCTAATGAAGTAGGCCAGGATCCAGCAGATACTGCGTTCAAAATCTATATGTGTTATCGTAAATATATATCTTCGCCGGCTTTTCTGGGAAGCTAAATGATAATATATGCTTACAAGCTGTGCCCCGCTATGTTACCCCGCAGTAAAAAGGATAAAAAAATCTGTTCGTTTTTTTATAATCCCACAGGAACATTGCATTCTTTCGGGATAAAATATTGTTGTTCTGATCTATAAGCTACATTAGTGTAAAGTTTCATTAAAATCCTTCATTAAAAAGTTTCATAAAAATATACAAGAGGTTTTTAATTTTTAAATAAAGCCAGTTTTATCTTTTAAGTAGTAAATGTATTCTGTCCGTATTCTGGTACCAATAACACAAGCATAATAAGCTTAGCTTGGGACCAGAGGACGTTGTGTGAAATGTCCATTAACATTTATTTTATTTTTATTTACATACTGAGTAGAAGTGCTTATTACTAAGTTTTATTTGCGTACTTTCTAGAAATCTAGATGACTTAGTTGTATCTACATATTGGTACAGAGTTTGTTTTTTTTGTTTGTTTGAACGCGCTAATCTCAGGAACCGCTGGTCCGATTTGAAAAATTATCACAGTTGTATAGTCCATTTATATAGGAGCGAAGCAGTAGTGAAAAATGTTGCAAAATAGGGGAAAATTTTCTAAAATCCACGCGTACGGAGTCGCGGGCAACAGCTAGTTTATAATAATACTTGTCTTGATGTTTGTCTTACTATTATAAATTAACAAATATAAATTTACGAACACTAAATATTGACAGAGGTCGTAGCCCTGCGCAAAATTAATGTAAATAACATTTTATTTAATTAATTTAAATAGAAATTTGTGAAAAAACTAAGTGTAAAGTTAATATTTATGTAGTTTAATGGGTTTTTGTGAATTGTATTTTTTTGTTTTTTTACCATTAGATAAACTATATAAATAACTAGATAACAACTAGATACTATTCACAGAGAGGTATAGCTTGTGTACTTAATATAAATAAATAAAATATTCATGAACATTTCACACAACGTCCTCTGTTCCAAAGCTAAGCTTACATACTTGTGTTATGGGTACCAAAATACGGATATAATACATATACTACTTTCCTTTTCTAAATACATACTTGTAATACATACTAATACATAAAAACACTCAGACGCAGTACAGACTAATTTGTGTGACTATTTTATATTAAATATCAGACAAATAATTGTTCCAAATAGGAATCGAGCCCGCGACTTCGTGAACGGCAGTCCGTTACTTGAACCACTCGCCCACGAGGCCTGTCGTCGTCGTCATATTAGTAATAGCACAGATAATATATTCTTTATTCTTTATCTTTACTTCTTATAAAACAAAATCGTAATTTTTGTATGTATGTCCCTATGTGAGCTTATATCTTCAAAAATACGCATCGAATCTTGATGCGGGTTTTTTAATAGATAGAATGGTTCAAGAGGATGGCTTTTTTTTGCATAATTTGTTGGGGTTTGCTGTATATTGGATGAGATATGATTAAATTTGCCGAGAAACTCGGACACGAGCGAATGCTAATGTATGGAGGAATTGTTTGTTACCTATAGTTCTTCAAAAAAGTCCGCGAGGGCATAGACATATGCCCTCGCGGATCTTTTAAGAGAAACCCGCTGTACCCATAATAATGTCGAAAAAATTATCAAATTCAAAAGGGTGTTTTCAAAAGCTATTTATGTGTACATAGTAATATTTTTTATCAAATTAAATAGCTTAGTTAGCTTACGCGATTAATATAGATTATAACTGCTCTTTACAGCATGCAATTTAAATGAATATCTTAGGAGATATGACGAAAAAAGAATTTCGCGCTATAAAATAAAATACTTAAACACTGTTAGCTGAGCAACGCGAACGTTTCCTCGGTCTTCTATCCATACTCCAATATTTGGATATGTAAGGATGTTTATTTTGCTTTCACGTAAAGACTACTGGATGGATTTTCATGAAACTTTCCAATGGAATAGAAAATGAACTTATTTTTTATCCCTTTTACCGCGGGTAACACCGCGGGGCACGGCTAGTAAAGTAATAGATTAGAAATTCCTTGGTAAGAAAGCAATAAATATGTCAGGGGGCTTTTATGATGATTTACGTACGAGGGTCAAACTGAAAGTTCTTAGAAAATCAAAAACTAAGCATTCTAGCAAGTTATTAGTTTTATTATAACTTTTCAAAATAGCGTCCATTTACATCAATACATCGCTGCATTCGATGGAACCATTGAGAAAAGCACCTTGCCCACTCGGCCTTAGGGGTCTCTTCGACGGCGTTTTGAAACGCAGCCACTGCTTCTTCGGCGTCCATAAAATGTTTTCCTCGAAGTTTTTCTTTTATTTTCAGGAATAAATAAAAATCGCAGGGTGCGAGGTCGGGGCTATACGGCGGGTGACCCAGTAATTCCACGTCTGAGGTCGCCAAATAGTCGATCGTTTGCCTGGCGGTGTGCGACGAGGCATTGTCGTGATGAAGGAGGATCCTGCTGCGAGGTCGTTTCTCTCGAACTTTTTCCAAGACAAGTGGCAAACAGTTGTTAGTGTACCACTCTGCATTAACCGTTTTCTGATCCTCTAAGACAACTGTCGCGTAATGACCTGTCTTTCCGAAAAACGAGGCCACCATCTTTTTTCCAACACTTCGACCTCTCTTCACTTTAGTTGGCAACTCTTCGGAAGGAAACACCCACTGAGCAGACTGTCTTTTGTATTCCGGATCATAACAGTAAATCCAGCTTTCGTCACCCGTTAGTATGTCGAACACAGCATTTGAGTCACCTCCGTTAAATTTTTGGATCATTTCTCGGCACCAATCAACACGGCGGAGTTTTTGAGCCTCGGTCAAATTATGCGGTATCCAGCGGGCACAAAGCTTCCTGACCGCTAAATGTTCATGGAGGATTTTGTGCACTTGACTCATACCTATGCCTAGACTTGTCCGAATCTGCTGATAGGTCACTCTTTTGTCAGTCTCTATCATACGCCGCACAACACTGATATTATCTTCAGTCGTCGCTGTAGAAGGCCGTCCCTCACGCAAATCATCGGTGAGATTAGTTCGACCACGTTTGAATTCATTAAACCAGTTGTAAACTGTGGCACGAGATGGGGCTTCATCGTGAAAAGCCAATCGAAGTCTATCATAACTTTCTTGTTGACTTATATGACATCGAAAGTCATAAAAAATCATTGCACGAAAATTTTCTCGGCTTAAATTCATTCTGACGTGCACAGACAATTTTCAATTTGCCGCCAAATCGTAAAACAAATGACAAATGAATGAAATGTATACTCAATATTATTGGTAAAGAGTTCTATTTTCAAAATTTAAACTTATTTTTTTAATATAATGCTTTTAAGTTGCCAGTTCTAAAAACTTTCAGTTTGGCCCTCGTATACGGAACCACGGATACATAAGTGCAACTCGGACTATTACATATTTTACTGCACATTTCGAAGGGTTTTGAACCTCAGACTCCTACGCATGCGCAAACAAAAACACACTAATATTATGCCAGTCAGAAGACAAACTTTTACGAAATCTAAATGGAAATGACCGCAAAACAGGTTCCAACATAGAAACACGTATATTTGTGAATGAAATGCTTAAACCTGTTCTCAACTGTCAACGATTTATACAAAGATCATTGGACAATTGCTCAATACTAGGGATGTGACTTGTATTATCGATAAAATAAATTGTTGGTCGATTAGCCGCGACTTCGTATGCGTGGAATTTAGTCGTTTTACAACATTTTTTACTTATGCTTAGCTCTTATTGGTCACAGCGTAATGCTATATAACCTATAGTCTTCCTTGATAAATGCTATTCAACGCTGAAAGAATTTTTCAAATCGGACCGGTGATTCCTGAGATTAGCGCCTTCAAACAAAAAAACTCTTTAGCTTTTTAATATTTATTGTGAATGAAATGACCAAACCTGTTCTCAACTGTCAACGATTCAACCAAAGATCATTGGACAATTGCTCAATACTAGTGATGTGTACTTGTAATATCGTTAAAATAGATTGTTGGGCTATTTAAAAAACCAGCCCAGAGTCCAGCTTGTATTTGACGGGTTGTATTAATCTGTACGGAATGTATCAATCTATGTAACGGAATATTTGAAAGTGATTATCACCCATTTGCAGTAGTCAGATTGATTTGAAATTTTACACAGATTGTAAGGACGTATGACAGTACAATTATTAAAGAAAATATTCAGGATTTTCAAGCGTGTTTTCTTAGTTTTTGAACTCAGCATTTTTTTTAATATATCGTTAATATCGATTAACACTTAACATTGGTATAGCTCTATTATTATTTTTGTCCGGTTCATCGTATCGGTAGTAAAATAGTCAAGTTCAGTGTCACTCCCGTACAAACTAAGTGTATTTACGAACGACGACTGCTGGTAGTCTATTTTACATAAGCAAAACTAACTTATGGACTTAACTTACTAACTTATTTATCGAGGTAAGGAAGGCAATATAGGCTATATAACATGACAACCAATAGCAGCGAGGCATCAGTGAAAAATGTTGCAAAAGCGGACAACGTAGGTACATCAAAATTACGTAAAAATTTCAACTCTCCAGCTGTATCCGTTCTCTTTCTCTCCGGCCAAATAACTTTGCACTATATTGGGCACTGGTCTCTGGAAGAGTTTATGGACCAGGGTTTATTTTCAAGTTTTCCGTCTCTCACAGAGGATGCTATCTGTGTAATATCTCTTAGCTGGCTTTTATAGTACTTTGAGAAGGAAATGGTGACACTTGTGTTCTTAACCCATCACCACATAGATATCCGGTCCCATATTAGGCAGTATTGTGTGGCTGTATTTCTATATTCGATACCTACCTTAACAAGGATGTACAAATCTGGATCAATAATTCGTTGATAATTATTATAAAGATAGTGATTAAGTGATTAATTAAGTTTTCTATTTTATCTTAATTTCTCTCCTAATTTCCAGTTTTATAGGTTTCTTTACATAATATTATCCTACTTTACACTAATTAGTGTGAAATTGGGTAGCCATTTGTCACTATTTAACGCTATAACTCATAAACCAGTTTAGTTAAAATCGAAAAAATTAAAAGATTATCTAAACATCTTAATGTTTGTGTTATTTATTAAAACCATGTCCCACTTCGTGAGAGTATACATTTTGTCAACGTGGGCCCACGTATGTGTGTTTGTACAGGGTATAGTTTCAAGTTGTTCGTCTGTCACACAGGTTGTGTGCTTTGAGAAGTAATTTTTTTACGCCATATTATAGATGAGGATTATATCTATGCTTCTATCACATTTTTCGGTAAAACCTTATCAAATTTTTGTGATAGACGCTGCAACTTCATCTAAAGAAAACCGAAAAATGTACGGGATTTTTGGATGATCATATTTTTTTTAGCTATTGTGTTTAGAAAAAAAAGAAAATGATAGAAGTATAGATATATAAGACCTAGATATTGTAAGAAATCTTCGTTCTTCTGGAGGCAATATCCACGAAGAAAACATGGGATAACAATGCCCATATTTTTGTATAGAGCATAGTTTGGTGTCTATTTATTTTATTTATTTATCTTATATATAAAATTCACGTGTCACAGTGTTAGTTACCGTACTCCTCCGAAACGGCTTGACCGATTTTTATGAAATTTTACATGCATATTCAGTAGGTCTGAGAATCGGCCAACATCTATTTTTCAAACCTTTTTTTTTTAGTACCTATGGCAAAACAACGTTTGCCGGGACAGCTAGTTTATTTATATATATATTCTTTATTGTACACCATAAAAAACAAGTTACAAAAATTATCTTATGACTAAGAAAAATACAATGGGCGGCCTTATCGCTAAGAGCGATCTCTACCAGGCAACCTTTGGATGGAGATATTTATAGGAAATAGCAGTAGTTGTAGGTGCACAAAAATAGTTTATGTTATTACAGATAAATATAGACGATACATGTAGTTCAATATCTGTCTTGCGCTCTTAAAACTCGTTTGAAAAGGACCATGTCATAGCGCTTAGGAAACACCACTGCAGGTAGTTCATTCCAGAGCCCGCACGTGCGTGGGAGAAAAGACCGCTGGAAACGTACAGTACTAAATCTGTAGGTGTCCAGGTGATAGAGATGGACATTGACGACGGCGGGTAGTACGATGATAGAACGGTGGCGTTGATACCAGATCAAATAGTTCCTCTGAACTCTCTCCATGAAACAATTCGTAAAGCACGTAGAGATCCAAAGTCCCTGCGCTGCTCTAACGGTAATATTTATTATGAATTGGAAATATATCGCCAGAAGCTTTTATCTATAATGTAAATTGTTTGCAGCCTGGGAGGATGGCTAATATATAATTAGCAGTCATAAAATTGGTATATAACTAGAGCCTATCTAGTATATTTATTATAATAAGATAAAACTAATATTATTTAATCATGTAGGCACATTTTTTAAAACAAAAACAAATAATATTACTATTATGTATAAGTACTCTTATCATGACAACTTTTTTTTCTACCACCGTACCGGTAGAAGTCATTATTAGAAAAGTCGTTATCTCTGTACGTCCCTATGTGAGCATAAATCTTTAAAACTAAGCAACAGATTTTGACGCGGTTTTTCATTAAATAGAATAGAGAGATAGATTACTTGGACAGGAAGATTTATCTTTACTTATTATAAAACAAAAGCGTTATTTTTGTATGTGAGCTTATATTTTCAAAAATACGAAACGGATTGTGATGCGATTTCTTCAAATCATAGATTGGAAAACCATCATCTTGATGATGGTTTTTTGAAGTGAAAACTTCTTTAGGCACGTTGGGCGTTTTTGGAGGGAGAAAACTTATAGGTACACTAGCTGCGCCGGCAAACGTTGTTTTGCCATACAATTCTGTGTAAAAAAAATTTCATCAAAATCGGTCCAGCCAATTGTGAATCTAAACCATCCTCAAACCCCCCTGAATACACACAACAAATTTCATCAAAATCGGTCCAGTCGTTTAGGAGGAGTTCAGTCACATACACACGCACACAAGAAATATATATATTAAGATAGGGTCACCGACATGCTAGGTAATGCTTATAGCAGGGATGCACAGACAGTCTGTGCGGCTCGTCGGTCGAAAGTTAATAAGTTAATAGTTTTCACGTCTATCGGCGGTCCCCATGACTGCCTGTATTTTTTTTGTATGATTTGCTAAGGTTTGATTTCTAAATTCCATACGCAAGAAGTCGCGAGCAAAAGCTAGTAGATGATAAAATAGACAAATTATCTACGGCTGTATATTTTATAAGACAGTTTGTCTACAAATTACATGTAAATACCATCATAAAGATTTTAATATGCATTTGTATGCATCATAAAAACAAAAACACATGAAAATGTCCGACTGATAACAGATTATAAATTCATCGCCATTACATTTCATAATATAGATGCTTCTACGGCATCTATATTATGAAATGTAATGGCGATGAATACTAGAGATAATTCTATAATCTACATTAATAATAAAAAGCTGACGAGTTTGTTTGTTTCTTTGATAGTATTTTTCTAATCGGACAAACGCTCCCTGAGATTAGCACAATCTCAGGAACTGCTGATCCGATTTCAAAAATTCAAACAAATTCTTTTAGTGTTGTGTGATAATTTAAATACATCACGCAAATAATTGTCTCGTAAGGGAATTGAACCCGCGACCTCGTGAACGGCAATCTGTTACAGGAACCGCTCGACCAGAAGCCCGCCCTCCTCCTAATCCTATAACATCATACGCGTTTTTTATTTTTGATAAGAAGTGTCCAGATTTCCCCGAATAAACAAGAATTATTCAATTCTAGTTCGCATTTCCTTAATCTTAGGTTGGTTACTGTGAACAGGCGTTAATCTCCAAAGTTTTAGATCGCTACGTAGGACTTACAAGTTTTCTGATTCCCGCACGGGACAATTATATTATTTGTGTAAAATTTACAAACGTCATACAAATGTTTTTTTCTGTGTTTACTAATAAGGTATGTACTTATAAAAGAAAAGTAGTATATGTAGTATATCCGTATTCTGGTACCCATAACACAAGCATATAAGATTAGCTTGGGACCAGAGGACGTTGTGTGAAATGATATTTATTTATATGCATTAGTTTTGATCCCTACGTAGTTCAAGTTTTAAGTAGTCAAGTAGATAAATGGACAAAAATATTGCATTATACAAATAATTGACTATTTTTGTTATGTATTTGCACAATTGTTATTTTCATGCAAAATGCAAAAAGGCAAGGAATTTTACTTCTTAAAAACAATACCTAACATGTAGGTCAGGTAGGCTGTCCGTGTGGTGATGGATAAAAAATACAAGTGTCATCAAAGTCAAAGTCAAAGTCAAAGTCAAAAATTTTTATTTTAAGAGGGTACTGTACTCCTCATGTAGGTATTTGCCTTAGGTATTGCTATCCCTATCCCCGAGCACCGCGCTGAAAGGGACAAATATAGCTGAAGCAGATTTTACCTACAAATTCTTTGAAAAAAAGACGTTTCGTACTCCCCTTTTTTCTTCGCGAAAGTTATACCGATTTTGATTGTTTTTACGCTTTATTATAGATGAAGAGTATATTTATGCTTTTATCACTTTCTTTTTTGGTAAAACGTTACCAAATATGTGTGATAGACGCTGCAACTTTACCTAAAGAAAGCCGAAAAAAACGGGATTTTCGGATGGTCATATTTCTTTTAGTTATTATACAGGGTGTCCCAGAACTCAACGTCAAGCCGAAACGGGGTGACAGGATAGATCATAACCATCACGAGAAAAATCAGAAAAAAAATCTATCCCATGCAGTTTGGAAATTATGGGCATTTTAAGAAAAACCTAGAAATTTGGTCTAACTGTACCATTTTTCGGTTATTGTGGTTAATTTTTATTATTTTTGGTCATTTAAACTTTGGAACCGTAACCCTAAATAACATCTCGAGAATCACAGTCTAAAATAATGACACAATTACCCCAAGTTTCCTAGAATTTAGACTATTTGTTAAACTATGAATTTAAAATTTTCAAACTTTGTCGACTTTGAAACACCCTCCTTTAAAAAAAATGTACTAGAGTGCCTTGGCAAGTGCCATTAAGAGTTGGCGCATTTAATCAGGATTGTAAAATGGTACAATACTTGTAAGTTTCGTACTAAAAAAAACGAGTAAAAAATAAAAACCTCAAGTAACCCGATTTTTGCTAACCCATTTTACTCAGTTAAAATGTTTTTTATTCGCACAAGCCCTTGGTAGGTTCTTTATTTTACGGTAAAATGATGAGAGATATGGATAGTGGACATGTTTGCCATGAGCGAGCGAGACAGATAGTGACGCCACTTTTACCAAAGCAACAAAATACTAATAAAATAATGAAAAATGTTGACCTTGTTTTGTTTAGGTTTATTGGAATAAAAGTCAGATTTGAAAATAACATTTTTTATTAAAACAAATGTTCAAATTGTTTACCATCAGCTTCAACACACGCCCTACATCTTCTTAAAAAAGATCTACTTATTAGCCGGGCATATCCTCGAGAGTTGATGTCCTCAGCAGCTTGAGAAATTCGTTCACGCAGCTCGGCTACGCTCTCAATGGGCTTAGAATAAACTTTTTCTTTGAGAACGCCCCAATAAAAAAAATCCAGGGGATTTAAATCTGGGGAACGGGCTGGCCACGAGATAGTGCCTGAACGTCCAATCCACCTTCCCGGATATTCTTGGTCAAGGAAATCTCTTACTTGCACTGCGTAATGCGCTGGGCAGCCATCTTGTTGATACCACATGTGGCAACGATCTGTTAGTGGTACGTCCTCTAACAAACTTGGTAAATTTTCTCGTAAAAAATTTAGGTAATTCGTGCCATTCAAATTCTCAGGCAGCTCAAAAGGCCCAACTATTTTGCCGTTTAAAATTCCTGTCCACAGGTTAACTTTAAAGCGATATTGGGATCGGTCTTCTCGCATTAAATGTGGATTCTCCACATGCCACTCATGAAAATTGTGTAAGTTTATGTAGCCATCTTTTTTAAATGTAGATTCATCTGACCAGAGAATTTTTTGGATGAATTGGGGATTTTCATTATGCCTCTGTAGCATTGTTCTACAAAATGAAATCCTTTCAGGATAATCTCGAGGGAGAAGACTTTGAACTCGTTGTACGTGAAATGGATGCATTTCAGCTCTTTGTAAAATACGATGTGCTGTGCTTTTGGGTATTCCCGTTCTTTCTTCAATTCCACGAACGGAAATACTTGGGTCATCTGCGACCTCTTCCAACACTTCTTCTTCGTAAGGAAAGCGAGGTCTACCTCCAGCCCGTATTTGATTCGGGAAATGGCCGTCCTCTGTGAGTGAATGGTGCACATTAACAAACACGCGGTGATCCGGATAGCGCTCTAAATTTGGATATCTTTCACGATAAAGTCTAGCGGCGGCACTTGCGTTGCATCTGCATTCCCCATAAATGAGATGCATGTTCGCATATTCTTGTGAAGTGTAGCGCGTAGGCATAGTGATGAGAAGGATGTCAACACAAAAGTCCAATTCCAAAAGAGAGAAGCCAAAGTTGCCGGTATGTAATCAACAAGTCCAATTCACAAAAATCCAAGTCCAAAAAGAAAAGCCAAAGTTGTCAGTACTAAATTAACACAAGCGAATACGGAAAGGTGCGCAGTAGACGAATGAGCGAAATGTACTAACTGGTGTCAGACTGGCAGCGTAGCTATTTGCTTGGTATGGCGTCTGTATCTGTTTCATTCGCACTCGTTTAAACGATGCATCTCCGTCTCACTGCGTGGCGTCACTATCTGTCTCGCTCGCTCATGGCAAACATGTCCACTATCCATCTCTCTCATCATTTTGCCGTAAAATAAAGAACCTACCAAGGGCTTGTGCGAATAAAAAACATTTTTCCTGAGTAAAATGGGTTAGCAAAAATCGGGTTACTTGAGGTTTTTATTTTTTACTCGTTTTTTTTAGTACGAAACTTACAAGTATTGTACCATTTTACAATCCTGATTAAATGCGCCAACTCTTAATGGCACTTGCCAAGGCACTCTAGTACATTTTTTTTAAAGGAGGGTGTTTCAAAGTCGACAAAGTTTGAAAATTTTAAATTCATAGTTTAACAAATAGTCTAAATTCTAGGAAACTTGGGGTAATTGTGTCATTATTTTAGACTGTGATTCTCGAGATGTTATTTAGGGTTACGGTTCCAAAGTTTAAATGACCAAAAATAATAAAAATTAACCACAATAACCGAAAAATGGTACAGTTAGACCAAATTTCTAGGTTTTTCTTAAAATGCCCATAATTTTCAAACTGCATGGGATAGATTTTTTTTCTGATTTTTCTCGTGATGGTTATGATCTATCCTGTCACCCCGTTTCGGCTTGACGTTGAGTTCTGGGACACCCTGTATATCGAAAAAAAGAAAGTGACAGAAGCATATACATACTCTTCATCTATGATATAGCGTAGAAACAATTAAAATCGGTTTAACTTTCGCGAAGAAAAAAGGGAAGTACGATACCCATATTTTTGTATGGAGCATAATTTGGTATCGTGCCCTCTTAAGTAGGCAAGATATACATGCTCTTTTAAAAAGTCGTTAAAAAGCTAGGCGTCTGTTCCAAAAGGGAATCCTATGTAGAAGAACAGACAAGAAACTCCATGGTTTTTTTTTCATTGTTACTTTTTTTTTCAATTAAATTTATGTTTACAACAAAAAAGGGATGTGAGGATGATGCAGGGTAGTGCAATGCGTACCAGTATAATTATGACGAATATGAAGGCTACCCCAACAGAGCAAGTCGACCAGTCCCAGCAGAAGGAGCCAATCGCGCCGCGCAATCACGCCATTTCCTCCCGTAAGAGCTAGTTAAGGGATATTGTTATAAGATACTAGCAGTGCCCGCGACTTCGTACGCGTGGAATTTAGAAACGAAAAATTAAATGAACTAACAATAACGCCATTTTACAGCGAATTAATAAATCGTCCGTTTGGTTCTCTTTTTTTGCACAATTCTAAAGAAGTAACACACATGGCCCCAATGTCATTTTAGTACCTAAATGATATCTCAGAGTTTTACCTTTTTAAGGCTTCGTACAAACCCTTATAGTCTCACTACGGTGTCCGTCTGTCTGTCTATCCGCCCGTTAAACTTTTTTTTACTCGGCAACGGCTGCAGGTATCAATTTGAAACTTATACCAAATGTAGATCTATGCGGTCCCTTGCTACAAAAGATACAATCAATAATTTAGATCTACGCATTCAGAAGATATAACCGAATTACAGCCATTTTTGAGTATTTTCAACTTCAGCACCGATACGTACGTCGGGATTTGAGCAGCGTAACGACCATACGCTGACACCGATGCCGATGCCGTCGCCGGCGCCTATAAAAACCAACTCAACACCGATACATCGGGATTTGAGCAGCGTAACGACCATACGCCGACGACGACGCCGATGCCGATGCCAACGCCGACGCCGACGCCTATAAACACCCACTCAGCACCGATACGTACGTCGGGATTTGAGCAGCGTAACGACCATACGCCGACGCCGACGCCGATGCCGACGCCTATAAAAACCAACTCAGCACCGATACGTCGGGATTTGAGCAGCGTAACGACCATACGCCGACGCCAACGTTTATAAAAACCAACTCAGCACCGATACGTCGGGATTTGAGCAGTGTAACGATCATACCCCGACGACGACGCCGACGCCTATAAAGACCATCTCAACACCGATACGTCGGGGATTGCACAGCGTAACGACCTGTAAGCTATATTATTGGAAAGTTTCATGAAAATCCATCCAGCAGTATTTACGTGAAAGAACCACAAACATCCTTACATTCATACATCCAACATTAACCAAACATCAAAACATTGGAGTATGGATAGAAGACCGAGGAAACGTTCGCGTTGCTCAGCCAACAGTTTAAGTATTTTATATTACCGCGCGTAATTCTTTTTTCATCATATCTCCTAAGATATTCATTTAAATTGCATGCTGTAAAAGCAGTTATAATCTATATTAAATGCGTAAGCTAACTAAGGTATTTAATTTGATAAAAATGTTACCAAATACACATAAATAGCTTTTAAAAACACACTATTGAATTTGATAATTTTTTTGACGTTCTTATGGGTACAGCAGGTTTTCCTTAAGAGATAGACATATGGCCTCGCGGACGTTTTTAAAGATCTATAAACAAACAATTTCTCCATACATTACTTTGTTGTAACTCACATGGATAAGGCAGCGTTTTCATTTAAAGCTCGCGCGCGTGACTATTTTCCCCGTTTCTTGCAACATTTTACACTGATGCTTCGCTTCTATTCGTTGCAGCGTGATGTTATATAGCCTATAGCCTTCCTCGATAAATGTACTTTCCAACACTGAAAGAATTTTTCAAATCGGACCAGTGGATCCTGAGATTACCGCGTTAAACAAACAAACAAACAAACAAACTCTTTCGCTTTATAATATTAGTAAGTAAGTAAGTATAGATAGTCCCTCCCAAAGTGGAGGCCCGTACCCAACAGTTTATGAGTATGATGTACTCTTTCACGCAAAAACTACTGAATGGATTTTAAAAAACTTTACAATAATGTAGCTTATTCATCAGAATTACATTTAAGCTACTTTCTATCCCGAAAGAATGCAACGTTCCCATGGGATGATAAAGAAACGAACAGATTTTTTAACCTTTTTACCGCGGGTAACACCGCGGGACACAACTAGTATAATATATAACAATACTAAAAATATAGTAAAAATTGAAAATGTTTCGTAAAGGAGGAATTCTTCTTGACTACTGTAAAACAGGATTTCTTTCCTAGCTTAGGAGTCAATGTTCATAATTTGTACTTATGAGGGTACTGTACTCCTCATTTAGGTATGTGCCTTAGGTATTGCTATCCCTATTTCCGAGCGCCGCGCTGAAAGGGACAGATATAGATGAAGCGGATTTTACCTACAAATTCTTTGAAAAAAGACCTTTCGTACTTCCGTTTTTTTTGGCGAAAGTTAAACCGATTATAATATTTTTTGCGTTATATTATAGATAAAGAGTATATCTATGCTTCTATCACTTTCTTTTGTGGTAAAACTTTACCAAATTTGTGTGATAGACGCTGCAACTTTATCTAAAGAAAACCGAAAAAAGTGGGATTTTCGGATCGTCATATATCTTTTAGTTATTATGTTTTGAAAAAAAGAAAGTGATAGAAGCATAGATATACTTTTTATCTATAATATAACGCAAAAACTATTAAAATTACTGTTATAATTATTACTGGTTCGATTTGAAAAATTCTTTCAGTGTTGGAAGGTTATCGTTATTTGGTTATTGCTTTATCGAGGAAGGCTATAGGTTATATAACATCACGCTGAGACAAAAAGGAGCGAAGCAGTAGTAAAAAATGTTGTAAAAACGGAAAAAATTTCAAACGTTCACGCGTACGCAAATTTCAGTCGCAGGCAACAGTTAGTATTATATATTATGCTGTTTATGTCTGTATTACCTTGTACCTAATTTAAGAGTATTGTAAATTGATCTAAGTTTGAAAAAAATAAAAATAAATATTATATTTATCTCCGTGTGAGCCCGGGATAAGTCATTAAATAAATCCACAGTTCCCATGCATGCCAAAATATTTCTAATCATAACATTACATGGTGTTTTTTAAGTATGTATGTATGTCGCAACCGCTTAGTAGACATGACACCTAGCGGTCCCAACCAACTTTATATAAAAGAGAAAATTGCATAACAGAATTAAAACCGTCGCTGTACGGCCAGCAAGACACACGTACGTACAGATATTTTTATATATATTTTTCATTTTGATAATTTTTGAGAAGATAGAAATATTTCTAGTATTTTTTCAGAGATAAATAATATTTTCTAAATCTTAAAAAGTCAAAAATACATTTTTCGTTTTGATATTTTTTTTTTATAAAAAATTAAAATATTTCTCCTGATTTTTGGATTTAAAAAAAATTTTGGAGGCACTAAAAAGACTAAATATAGTAATATAATTTTCATAAAAGTTTTCGGAGTTTGCGGATTAAAAGTTCAAGTTCTTTGAGTTAAGTTAAAAGAAATAAGAATTATTAATTCAATTATAGACACATAACTCTTTTTCGGTAAAGTATCTTGATAATTTTTAAAATTGATTTTATCCCCTTCCTATTTCAAAATCGTATACTATAATTAAGTAATATGTATAATAAGAATTATTATTTAGGTAATTAATTTAATATCAATCATATAATAAATTTATATAAATATATTTTAAAATTATAAAAAATAATGCTCAATAATACCATAGACAAAGAAATTACGTACCTACTTCTTCAATGTACCTAATATACCTATATATATACCTAATTATTAAGAATAAAATGTACGGATTGTGCCAGTTCCAATTTAAAACCTATGAAATGTTAAAACACTAATTTTTGAGGTGTAAAATAGAATACATTTTAAATAACGGTTTTTATTAAATAAACTTAATTTAATTTAAAATTAATATTAAAAAATATTATAGAAATACTTCAACCTGAAAAAATTAATGAACGCTTGTATTTACATGAAACCTTTTCAAATTTTCAATTCATACCTAGTAGTTTCTAACCATAGTTTCTAAGATTAGCGCTTTTAAACAAACAAACAATTTTTTTAGCATTATTATGTTAGTGAATAGATTCACCGTTCCCTGTTTTTTATTGCCCATTGTGAATAAGTATAATTTACGACAATTTTCTTGTAAACTCCATAGCATAACATTCTATAGGCAACGGTTTGTTTATTACATATAACTTTGTAGCGTAATGGAGAGTAACAAACTTAAAAGATATTCTAGTAGCCTATTTTAATATCTTACGCCTCTCTCTCTCTCTTTTACTCTCTCCAGCTCATATTAACGTGCTACTGTTGGGCATGGGTGTCCTCCACTTTGGAAATGCATTAGTTTCGAACTGCCTGTTCCACCATTCATTCTTCGAAACATCTACGGTTATAATATTCGTCCTTAATACCATAGTTAGCCACAGTAGACCCTAATCTCTCTCAAAACAGAGACTTTGGAATAGATTATGGTCTACTGTGCCGCACTGACCAGGCATATTGGCACATGGTTTGTCTTGGAGATTTCCGTCTCTCACAGAGGATTCTGTGTACAATATCCCTTAGCTAGCTTTAACAGTACCTTGGAGAGGAAATGGGATGGTGATACTTGTGTTCTTAATCCGTTACTTTACGGACAAGTTTGTCTGTCTGACTGTCCAAAATTTTGATCTCAACATAAGTAAGCTAAAAGCATCAAGTTGACAAGACTCATACCATAATAATATTTAGATCTATGCCGTCCCAATGCAATAAAATATACCAACTATTTTGAGCAATAAAATATACCAACTATTTCGAGCGTTTTCTATTTACGCTAATCAAAACCTTTTAATTGCTTTTAATTGCCCTAGAGACTTGAAATTGGGCATAAACCATGCTTATATTTATAGTGTTAGTTAAGAAAATAATCTAAAAACTAATAATCGTAGCAATTCTATGTACACAACTGAACTTAACTAAAAAATTAAAATAGATAGCTCAATATATCTATTATTTGTTATTTCGTTGTATATATTTATCTTAATTATGATCGTTAGTCTTTAATACACAGTTTTCATAATAAAGCCCGGTTTCCACTGCGAAAGGGTAATGTGCGGAAAATGGTTAGGCGGAACGGACTCCTTTTTAATTAAATAGGTTTGTGTTTCCACCAACGAAGAGTTGGTGCTCCCTAGAACTGAGCGAGCTCATTTCTACTCTTTCTACACGCTCGGCTCTTTCCGTCCGACTATTTGTTGGTGGAAATACAAGTATGCAGTTTGCGTTTGCGAGTTGAAAGAAGTCATTAATGGGTCCGTTCCGCTCGCGGTGGAAACCGGGCTTAAGGAAGTTAGGTTAATATTGCTGAATTGTGTACACATTATCAATTTCAATTTTTTTGTTAAGTTTAGTTTAGTTGTGCACTTAGAATTGGTACCATTGTTTATCATAATCACAAAAAGATAAGTTTGTGCAAATACCAACTTATTAAATAACTGATTATATAGACAGCTCTTTATTATATCAACTACAAAAAAGTTGGTAACGAAATGTAAGCTTAATTAAGCTTTTTATTTTTGTACGGAACCTTAATATGAGCGAGTTTGTCTCGTTCTTGACAGGTCTTTTTAATTCACGTTAATAAGATACATGTTTGGGACCAGTTCATAGTTGTTATCGACCATTAAAATATCCGATATGCAAACAAGTTATAACGGGTCTTATATACAGATTGATTTAACTGTTAATCTTGTGCAAGCGATACCGTTAGTTTAACATAACTACGAGATTGATTGATGGTAAATATCGGATTAGAGTAGCCGTTCTTTAATTCTATTAGCAATCTGCACTAATATTTTAAAGCTGTAGAGTTTGTTTGTTTGAACGCGCTAATCTCTGGGACGACTAGTTTAAATTGAAAAATTCTAGGAAGCCTATAGGCTATATAACATCACGCTACGACTAATAGAAACGAAGCAGGAGTAAAAAATGTTGAAAAAGGAAAATTTTCTAAATTCCGCTGAAAAAGACAGATAGCTTTTAAAATCTCTTAGACAATTCTTTGTGTGAAGATGGAAAACATGTTACCTTACCTTATAAAGTTTACGAATACAACACAATTCCTAATCTATCAGTTGACATTACAAAATAATAATAGTCAGAAAATTTATAAATAAGTGATTTTTTTTTTAAAGAACACAATATGTACAAGGATTTCAAATAACAAACATTGAATTTATTCAATGTTTATTATTTGAAATCCTTAAATAAATAATAATTTAAATAAATAATAATTAAATACATGCGTCTAAATCCGTAAAAACTGGTTTTAACCAGTTTTTACGGATTTAGACGCGTGTATTTGGTTTAAATTTTAGCCCGACGTTTCGGAGACTTTTGATAGCAGTCACCATGGTCACGGGTGAGACTGCCGTGACACCTGCTGTTTCTATTTATTTAGAAAATATTATAATAATCATTAATTATTATTTTTAGGTTTATTTTTTAATATAACTTCCATAAGCTACGTTAATCGCTTACCATCAGGCGAGCCGTTTATCACCCTTGTAGTGTAAAATAAAAAAAATAAAAATATTAAAATAGGCAAATTTAAATACAAAGCACATATGTACCTAATGTCCTAATATAATACTTAACATTATAACAATAATAATCTAGTTTAATTTTTAAATTAATTAAATATTAATATTATTAAAAGCCATGCATTTTTCCACCACCACCGAGAAATAAAATTTAATATTTATAAAACATTAATAATTAAAAATAAAGATTATAGCCATTTACTTTTATCTGAACAGCGAAATGACATTACGAAAGTGTCTATAAATATTTGACAGTTAATTTACAACTTGAATATGGAAGTTCGTTCAACTTTTATAACCGGTTTGTAAATTAAATAAACTTCTTCGTTTAAAAATGTCCAGTTATTTCGTAAAATAACTTAAAACTAGTTTCTATTTGCTTGTAATTTTAGATTTAAATTTTTTTTAGAAATTTTTTTCAGAAAGACTTCTTTTTTGAAATGTCACTTCACTGAATCCAAAGATTTTTTGTTTTTGTTTCAATGTTGTCAATAATAAACACCTCTTCCTCTCTTTAGCTTATTAGCGTCCCACAGTTGGGCACGGGCCTCCTTAACTTTTGAAGAAGTTATGGTCCACTACGCTGCGTCGCGCTGACCAGGCGTGTGGGCAACGTATAAAGGGATGATTTTTCAAGATTTCCGTTTCTCATAGAGGATGTTATCTGTGTACAAACCCTCAGCTGGCTTTTACAACACTCTAGGAAGGAAACACTAGTATTCTTAATCAGTCACCACACGGAAAAATAACAAACATAAATAAAAGAACTTAAATGTGGTGCAGCCAGTTGTTCAATTTCATTTTACAAACTAGTTCAGAACTTATAAAGGTTTCGTTTTAGAGAACCCCAATAACAGAAACTCAAATCAGTTTTCCTTAATCTCACTGAATTAATTTTTATGTCAGTGAGTTTTTTATATATTTTACTTATTAGCTTGTTTTATGCGAGTATAATATATTCCATAACTTGTTTTTTTTTGCAACTATAAAAGATTATTCCGTTACCTATAATTAAATTAAACTAAAACAAGAACTGTATTTGCGAACCGTAAATTATTTAAAAGTAGAATGTAATACTATTATACGCTAAAGGTTCCGTATAGCGCATCCATCTATTAGCCTTTCTCCGTCCACTGTTGGAGAGAGACCTCCCCTATAGAACGCCACAGGCAGCGCGCGGTCTTCTATCTTTACGGTCACCCGCGACCATGGCGATGTCGTCGCTCTACCTTGTCAGGGGCGTCGTTCGGTACGTGGTCACCACTCTAGGACTTTTCTTCTATAACAATCATCAGTCCTAAGACCGATGTGGCCTGCTCGTTGCCACTTCAGCGAGCTAACCGTTCGGGCTATGCCAGATACGCCCGTTTTCCTACTGGTCTCCGTATTTTGGATTCTATCACGTAAGGAAATACTAGCAACCGATATTTCTGTACAGTACCTACATAGTTATAACAAAAAAAAACATACTGACGCAGTATCTACAAATATCAAAATCACAAAAATAATAATTATATGTGCGAATCGAACCCGCGACCTCGTAGTTAGTTAGTATATGGTTATACTGCTGCTGCACTACGAATCAACTATCAGTATGTAAGGACGTTTCATACAATGTACTCTGGTCCCAAAATAAGCAGTTATCTTTTAAATTATCAATTAATTTCTTTTTTGTTATAGTTTATACAAAATGGCGGTACAGAAGTTACTTCGGGTGTTACTGTTATGGGTAACGTTGCATTACACCAACGGATCTGCCTATAGAAGTAAGTATCTATCTCCCTCTTAGCTCAGTAATGTCCCGCTGTTGGGCACGGGGCCTCTTCCACTTCAGGAAAGCTTTCAAAAGAGGCGTTATCGTCCACTTCGGGAAAGGCTACTCCAGAGATTGAGAAAGGTCCGAAAGGACATATTATGCTGCTCTTAATGCTAATTATTTGCTTAGTTCAAAAACTAAAAAACACGCTTGAAATCCTGAATATTATTTTACATTATTGCGTTATCATCGGTTCCTAATATGTGTGCAAAATTTCAAATCGATCAGACTACTGAAAGCGATTGAAAATCACTTTCAAAGATTCCGTTACATAGATTACTACATTGATAGATAGGTATTGAACTAATAAAAAGCGTGTTAAACTTGTTAAGTGAACACAAATTCTCCACTTCAGAATCGCTATCACCAGTTATAATATAATAATTTTGTAAGTCAGTTTTGTTGATAATTTCAGTGGCCCGTCAGAGTTCAGCAAGTATCTTCACAGTGGGTAACGGTGAACAGTGTCTAGGCAGTGATCGGTCCACTGGAGGAGTGTGTCTTGCCAGGAACCAGTGTAACACTCAGGGAGGCAAAGCTATTGGTTTCTGTGGTGTTTTCGCGACTTGCTGCTCATGTAAGTCAACTTATTTTTAAACAACTTAACTATTCAATTGGCATCAGGGTAACCACACTACTAGGGGAGTCCGTTTCTACTCAGCGAGGGGTAGGGCTGATCAAACCTATCCACATTGGTACGCCATACGCTGCGGGGGAAACTATTGTAAAGCCTTGACTGATGTATAATAAAGTAACCAAGATTTTGTATCACGGCAGGCTATCACTTCAGTAACTACTTTAAAGTCACAATTTAACGCTTATTCGTGCTAAATAAAACAGGTCTTCTCTTCCCAATGATATAGGTATTTGTTTGTAAAGATATACAAACTTTACTTTTACAAGATTTACAAACAAGTACTTATGTCAACTATACTTATGTATGTTTAATGTATTTATATAATGATGCGTAATGTAAAAGTGCAAAATTACATTGTATTCTTCTTATTTTAAAATGTTGACTTGTAAAAAATATTTTATCAATAAAATAGTATTTGAGTATTTGTCATTGGGAATAGAAAGCCTTTTTAATAGAGCCATGATTAGATTAGGGCTAGTTGGACGAGGCGCGCGGTGTGGAGCAATTTTTAACATTTTCAGGAAAGTAGTATCATGAAATGCATGTTGAAACGAGCGAAATTTTGATATTCAGGCAGATATTGCCCGAATTTTTCAGTTTTTTTTGGCATAAAGTATTTTTTTTTGTGCAGTGAATGCATGTGACATCCGCACTAATACCAAGGTGGCTGTGTTCATCAATCCTCCTCTGAGCAGAGAATCCTCAGGGTTGGAGTGTTCTTACAACGTAGAGATCAACAATAACAATGTGTGCCAAATGAGAATCGACTTTGAGACCTTCAACCTTGCACCACCTACAACGGTTAGTATAGTATGTTGACAACCTCTACTGCAGGACACGGGCCTTTTTTACTGCAGGGTACGGGTCTTCTCTTCCATTTTGGGAGGGAATATTGTGTACTGTGCTGATCAAGCGTGTTGGCGCAGGGTTTATTTTCGAACTTTCCGTCTCTCACAGAGGATGTGATGACCAATAACAAACATCTCTCTCTCTCTCCAGCTCATTAGCGTCACACTGTTTGGGTACGTGGTTCCTCCGTTTATGGTCTACTATAACGCGCTGACCAGGCGTGTTGGCACAGGGTTTATTTTCGAGTTATGCGTCTCCGACAGAGGATGTTACCCGTGTACAGTATGAACAGTATCACTTTGCTGGCTTTTACAGCACCCTGGTAAGGAAAGGAAACGGTGACGCTTGTATTCTCAGTCTATCACCACACGGGTGGAATTTTTTGCTAACGACAGTGAAGTGCTGAACCATGGCCCATGTTTATTGAAACATTCGATGATTTTGGCGTCTGTTTTAAATTTCTATTGTGCTACAGGTGGATCCAGTTGAAAACGTGACCCAACGTCCAGGCTACACCTGCAGGAACGACATCTTCCAGATCACCAACTTAAACGCCAATTCTGACAACATGCCCGCATTATGTGGTGACAATAATGGACAACATTGTGAGTATTTAAAGCGGTGTAAAGTAATTAAAACTAATGTTTTTTTGCCGTTTTTATAAATGCCATGTGCTCGTATACTTGGTTTCGTAATCTCTTTTCTTTATTATTATTTATTTTTAATTTTTCCAGTATACGTTCGCGTGAACGCATCTACAAACAGCCGTAGTATTCGTATTAACTTCAAGATTGCGGATAGACACACACAACCAAATCTACCACAAGCCACATGGAAGATTAAAGTAACTCAATTGGAGTGCTTCAATACACTCGGGTAATCACCTTACTACTATCTATAAACTTGAAAAACTGTTACAGCAGCATATTGTGGTTCTTTTTACGAACTGTGTGGTACCGAAATAATATTTTAACATATTTCTATAATTTTCTTTTTATTAAAACTAAAGTTTTTTCCAGAAAATACCGTGATGGAGTTTTTGAGGCAATAACATCCAACTTGCCATCCACGCCGTTAACATCGACTGCTGACAGAGACGAATATCTTATTGGTAATTAGCCTTTTACCTATTAGAGGCCCTGGGCACATTCGACAAACATGGCCAGCCCACTGCCTCTTTAGCGAGCTAGCCCTGCGAGCTATATATCGACCACTTTAGTTCGTTAACGGATAACCTCATTGCGGATTTATCCCTCAGAGACACCCTTATAATAATTCGCCGGGCGGCCTTATTTCAGTGGACTAACCCTATTGTAAGTGTACGACTCGTACCGTATGTCATGACTGATAAAACGCACTGGTTGTAGACTTTCGCCTTCAGGCAATGCCGTAAAGGTGAAGAGAAAACTCAACGTAGTTTGCTGAATGCTGCCCTGAATCCTTCTGTTATTTGTATTGAATATTTGTCTTATATTATTTTGCAGCACCACCCGGCTGCTTACAATACTATCCGGATCGCAGCGGAGCCTTCGAATCATTTAATTACAATCGAGGTGCTGGACCTTACATAGCTAATTTAGCGTACTCTACTTGTTTCAAGAGATCTTCCGATGTCTGTGGAATCAAGTAAGTACCTACAATTTCTTTCATAGTATCTTCTGGTCCCACTAGTGGGCACGGGCCTCCCATTCTTTGAGAGGGATTAGGGCTTACTGTGCCACGCCGACGAGGCGTGTTGGTTGATCTGTGTACCTACAATATTCCTTAGCTGGCTTTTGAAGCACCGCAAGGAGGAAAAGGGTGGTTCCTCTTGCATTCTAAATCCGTCACAATATGGACGAATTTGCACTGCCAGCACTTAAATATTTTCATATGTCTAATAATGTCTACTTTGTTTTAATCCTAACTCAGATTCAGTCACACAGAACTAATTGTGCTTCCAATTTAAAATGTTGTTTAGTTTAGTAGTAGGGGTTTTCGAAAAAGGTGCTAATGTCTGAAAGAGTGTCTAATCATGTTTTTGATTATTTTAAAGCGTTTGAGGGGAAGGAAGGAGATTTGATTCAATTCCCATACCAACCACGCTGGCTTCAGGGCTGTAGAAGTTTCTATTCTAAAACTTGTCGTTCTCATTTACAGGTTCACAGCAGCAAGTTTTAGTGTAGCATACCGCAGTGAAGACAATATGCACGTGGATACGGATTGCAAAGAGAATCCTGCAACCCAGGGTTCATTAAGTTCTGAAGATTATTTGTTCATTCCAGAGGCAGCTACCGTTGACGGCATATCAGGATCTAAATTCTGTGGAAAGAGTGCATCAAACGAGATTGTAGCTTGTAAGTAATCCATACATACTTTCTTGACTTCATCCACACTCATACATCTGGTCATACATGCCTGGCGGTTGTAAGTGCTACGCACTTGACACTTTTTATGGCTCATATATCCTCTAATGGCTTCTGTTAGGCACGGGCCTTCCCACTTCGGGAGCGTATGTGGTCTGCTATGCCACGCTAAACAGGATTAGTTTCGAATTTCCATCTCTGACAGTTGATACAAACTGCATATAATATCCCTAAGTTGGCTCACAGCACCTTCGGGAAGCAATGAGGTGGTTACGCAAATATTCCTCATTTGTCACCACACGTACAAGTGTTATTCATACGTTGCTTATCGATCGATAAGTATAAATATGCTCTAAAGATTCTCTTTTTTTTTCAGCGACTCCACCAGGACCTCTGTACGTGCATTTCCACAGTGACAATTTGGTGACAGACGATATACCAGAATCTGGATATAGGTTCAACTATAACGTACTCAATAATTGCTACCTAAAAACTTTCAACTGAAAACGTTAATAAAAAAAAAACAAATTTTGTATCGTTAAGATTTGAATTAAGAACGTTTAATTTTAAATTTTGAAATAATTCGTTCTGGAATGTGAAAACAATAAATTGGGTTTTCTTTTGTATTTCTTCTGATGTCTTTAATTGCATTTTTATGTTATGAATTAATTTTTAATAATGTAAGAGAAACGATGCATTTATTAATTTATTGATTGCATATTAACTTGTAAGAGCTTAATAAATTATTCTAAGAATTTCATGTGTCTTTTTTTATATTCTTTAAATAGATAGAGATATCGATAATTTACATTTATACTAGCTGACCGGCAACTGTAGTTTTGCTATATAAATGCTAGGGGTGGACAATCCTTATCACTTAGGGGTATGAAAAATAGATAGTAGCCAATCCTCAGACCTACTGTATATGCATATAAATTTTCATAAGAATCGGTCAAGCTGTTTCGTAGGAGTATGGGAACGAACATTGTGACACGAGAATTTTATGTATTAGATCTATAGTGGAGCATCAACTTAAAACTACATTTCTTATTCTATCTTTCAAAGTCATACCACACATACATCTCAAAGAGCGCTAAAATGTAGTCAATCAATCGAAATACACCATAGTACACTAATAAAACCCCTTTTTAAGTGTTTAGACGCATGTATTTGATTAAAATTTTAGCTAGACGCGACTTTTCGTAGACTTTGCAGCAAAGAATATACTACTCTCTTTGCAGTCGCCATCGCGGTCGAGGGTAAAACTGGAGCTGTAAAATCTACGATCAGTTATTACAGGGTTTACCCACATTTGCTTTTAATTTTATACTGACCATAAAGTACGATAAAGTTTAGATAATATTATATGTATTTACATTAAGGGCCGGATACACTAGGGAACATTTTGTCCAGCAACATGACGCGCAACACTTTATTGACGTGACGCTGCAACATTGCATATTGACCCGCAACATTGTACGTGACGCGGGCATGTTGCTTGCTCCAGCCTCGAGAGCGAGCACATGACGTGTCCCGCGTCAGTGTCCCGCCATTTGTCACCAAGTGTAGTCTTAGAAAGACTTAGAATATTAACTCTTCTTTCTCGTTGTAGTAAGAAATTCCGCATCCACCACCTTCTCTTTCTCTTACGTTTCAACACACTCGATATAATTACTATGTATGCAGCACTAATAGCCACAACCTCCTGTGGCGACATTTCTATAAACACTGACTAGTGTGGCCTACACAATGTTCCGCGACATTTACTGCGGCATGTTCTACGTAGATATTGAGGAACATGTTTCGCAACTTGTTGCTCCATTTGTCCCCTAGTGTATCCTTGGCTTTATGCTCAGATAACACCATAGTTGTTTTCATTGCATTTAAAGTTCAATAAAGATTTTGACGCATAAAAAATGGTACAGTGTCGAGTTAAGAGGTATAGAAATAAAACAAATAAATTAATATTTGTATAAAATACTATTATTATGAATAACATTTAAAAACATCAGTACACAATATGTAATCTAAAAATATATTATTACTGACAAATATAATTAATAATTAAATCATTCTATTTAATATTTCATAATTATTTAATCAACATCAGATTTCTTTTGCATAAAAATGTACTACAAGAATATGACTATTATTATGGAAATCATAAAAATAACTAAGTTTTCTTATTATTATTTTAAATTTAAATACATAAATAAATTAATAAAGTTGATAAATTGACTAAATTAATTTACAATAAATCGGTGTAAAAATATTACGATAGCATATTTTGTTTTTTTACTTAAATAATAAGATATAGGAGCAGCCATTGGTACTAATTCTGCGTGCAAAACTAAACTAAACTTAACTCAAAAATAATGTACTAAGTTCAAAATCTAAAAAACACGCTTAAAGTACCTAGTCAATTAATCAAAACACACCATAGTTGTTTTAATTATTTAGTTAAGTTTAGTTGTGCATATAGAATTAGTACCATTATCAATATAATATTTAAAACTAACTTAATTATAATAACTATATTATTTACAAAACTTTAATAATAACTAATCTAATATATAAAATTCACGTGTCACAGTGTTAGTTACCGTACTCCTCCGAAACGGCTAGACCGATCTTTATGAAATTTTACATACATATTCAGTAGGTCTGAGAATCGGCCAACATCTATTTTTCAAATTTTTTTTTTGTATGGCAAAACAACGTTTGCCGGGTCAGCTAGTTTTATTATAATTATTTTGATATTATATTCAAAAATGTTCGGAATACAAAATGTTCCCAATACAAACTATATTTCAGTAATTTAAACTTAAATCTGTAAAAAATGCGTTATTGGTAATTATATAATTAAATTGTGTTGTTTCACGTATGGAGATGAATTAAGAATACAAGTGTCACCACCCCATATCCTCTCTAGTGTGCTGTAAAAGTCAGCTAAGGGATATTATAACATCCTCTGTGAGAGACGAAAAACTTGAAAATAAACCCTGTGCCAACACGACTGGTAAACGTGGTATAGCACAGGACTGGCCAACAAGTCGATCACTCGCAAGTTCCATGAGGAGACGCATTCAATACCAAATGTTTATAGTACTTGATACAGGAATGAGCATGTACACAGCTCATGCTTCGAGTAGTGAGAAGTTTAGTGTGACCACTTTTAGTAGTTTTCTACTATTTTTAAGAGTGCACGGCGGTATGCACATTGCATAAAACGTCCCCCTTCTTTTCTAAGAAATAGGTAGATCGCGACTCAATTTTAAAATAAAAAGTAGATTTTATGTGCACAAAAGTTGGCCCATTCTTCCAATGGTGCTCATTCTCAACATTGGGCTGGAGAGGGGAAGTTGTTGTAACGTGTATAAAAACCGGTCGAATACGAGTTAAACTCGCACGTAAAGGGTTCTTGGTTCTTGTACGGTTAGTTTAGTATCATAAATAATCATAATAATCGTCATACCGACCCCGGCCCACATATAATGTAAGAAAGAAAGAATTTTTTTTTATTGTTGCAAAATTGGTTTTCATTTTCATTCAATTAATTACAGTTACAGTTACAGTCACAATAAATCTATTTATTCTATTTAATTCATATCCATACTAATTCATAAATGCAAAAAGCGTAATAGAAACTTAAAATTTTAACGAGCCTATGTGTTAATGCGTGTAACCAAACCATAGAGCAATTTAAAAAAACTGAACAACGCCATCTATTGAGTGGTAGTAGTAAACTTCTGTTTATTAAGGTCTGATTTCTAAATTTCACGCGTACGAAGTCGCGGGCAACAGCAAGTACTTATATAAAATTCTCGTGTCACAATGTTCGTTCCCATACTCCTTCGAAACGGCTTGACTGATTCTTATGAAATTTTATATGCAGCAAGTCTGAGAATCGGCTACTAGGTATATATATTTCAAACCTCTAAGTAATAAGGGTTGTCCACTCTTGACATGTGTATGACAAAACAACGGTTGCCAGGTCAGCTAGTAGAATATAAAATTATAGTAAAAATGGTGCTGATTTAAATAATTATTGTTCATTATTTCTTGCTGCAAATACGAGTAGGCACCCGTTTCAGCTTGTGTCACATCAAAAAGACCCGACGCTAATATTTTTTTACACTTGCGCGACTATTTGTTTAAATAAAACTACTTTTTACGGATTTAGACGCTTATATTTGTTTTAAATTTTTGCCCGACGTTTCGGAGACTGCAGACACCATGGTCACGGGTGAGACTGAGCTGTAATGTGTCTTCTACGATCAGTTTTTACTGGTGGTGGTGACTGCAAAATCTCCTGACGTTTCGGGCAAACAAAAAAAACAAAAATTTAAAACAAATATACGCGTCTAAATCCGTAAAAAGTAGTTTTATTTAGACCTGACGCTAAGTTTGAAACCTTGGAGTGGTGACACGAATGCCATAACACATAACGGGCAAATTAGGGCAAAAGATTGACGATAATGAGTAATTGTTGTTATAGCATCTACTGATATCATAAACTGTGAAATTTTCAGCTTTATAGCTATCAAGGTTCCAAAGACACAGCCTGGTGACAGGCTAGCGGACGGCAAAGTCTCAGTAATAAGGTCCTGTTTTAGCTTTTGGTACGTACGGAACCTTAAAATTAGACCATCAAAAACATCCATCCATCCATCAGCCTCTCGCCGTCCACTGTGGGACATAGGCCTCCCCAATAGAACGCCACAACGCAAGGTCCTGTGCCGCCTGCATCCAATGTCTCCCCGCGACCTTGACAATATCGTCGCTCCACCTTGTCGGGGGCCGCCCAACGCTGCGTCGTCCGGTACGTGGTCGCCACTCTAGGACTTTTCTTCCCCAACGATCGTCAGTCCTACGAGCGATGTGGCCTGCCCATTGCCACTTCAGCGTGCTAACCTTTCCGGCTATGTCGCACACGCCAGTTCTCCTACGGATCTACGTATCTCAAATCATCTACACCCAAACTGATATTTTATTTGTAATAAAATATGTGTAACTTGCGAATAAGCCTATCCAAGGTGCAAAGAATCTTTACAAGAGTGTGTCCAATCTGCCAGTCCATGCTAGGCTAGCGCGATGCTCCTCTCACTTTGAGAGGAGACCCGTGCCCAGCAGTGGGGTAGTAGGCAGTAATTTGTAAACACCCTTGGTAAATTCGTTTCGATAATTATGTCTTTTTTATTGTATTATTTTCTCAGATTTCTTTATTATCAGACAGATCTAATATATCCATTTATTTATTAATAGCTGTTCCCTGCAATTTCGTACGAGTAGAGTTTAGAAACTAAACATTAACAATTTATACAAATAAAAATAGTTTAAAAAAACTAAAAAACAACGCTTTATTTAATCGAATTATTGCATTGTCATCGGTCTTTGACAGGTGTGCAAAATTTGAATAGAATCTGACCGTTTAAAGTGGGTCAAAATAGCGTCCAAAGGAGTCGGTTACAAACATACAAACAAACATACAAGTGAAGCTAATATAAAGCGTGTAAAAAGCCATCCTCTTGAACCACTATCTACAGAAAAAAAACCCGCATCAAAATCCGTTGCCTAGTTTTAAAGATATAAGCTCACATAGGGACATACATACAAAAATAAAGACTTTGTTTTATAATAATTAAAGATGATTATTATGAGTGGAAATAGTAAAAGTTGTTACCTTTATCTGACGCATCAAACAGAAATACTAAGAGCCAAGAATTCGGTGTAGGTAAGCATCAGTACAAAATTATAATAAACTCACAAATATTGCTGATGTACCAGTTAATAATTTGAAATAATTATTACAACATTATTTATTATTTCCATTATCTTATATATAAAATTCACGTGTCACAGTGTTAGTTACCGTACTCCTCCGAAACGGCTTGACCGATTTTTTTGTATGGCAAAACAATGTTTGCTAGTATTTATATAAAATCACATTCACATTAAATGTACGTCAGACAAAATTAACTTTTAAATTAATCTGACGTGTTGTGACGTGTTGCATCAGACGGGGATTTCATATTCATTCAACCATTTGATATTTACGTATCATTAACATCATACATTTGATATTTATTCATTACTTTATTTGCTGTTACTGGGAACTTCATACGAGTCGAATTTAAAAAACTAAAAAAAAACTAATCCATCCCCTGCACAACTTTATCCATTGAAAAAAAACCGCATCAAAATCTGCTACGTAAATTTGAAGATGTAAGCTCACATAGAGACATACATACAAATAGAAAAATAACGCCATTGTTAGGGTTCCGTACCCAAAGGGTAATAATTGGTCAAGTGCGAGTCGGACTCGCGCACGAAGGGTTCCGTACCATTATCTATGCAACATAAGGCAACGTTATTAGTATCGAGCAAGAAACGGTAAAAAAATCATGTTTGTTGTATGGGAGCCCCCCTTAAATATTTATTTTATTTTATTTTTAGTATTTGTTGTTATAGCGGCAATAGAAATACATCATCTGTGAAAATTTCAACTGTCTAGCTATCACCGTTCTTGAGATACTGGGTACGGAACCCTAAAAATCATGTTTGTTGTATGGGAGCCCCCCTTAAATATTTATTTTATTTTATTTTTTGTATTTGTTGTTATAGCGGCAATAGAAATACATCATCTGTGAAAATTTCAACTGTCTAGCTATCACCGTTCATGAGATACTGGGTACGGAACCCTAAAAATCATGTTTGTTGTATGGGAGCCCCCCTTAAATATTTATTTTATTTTATTTTTAGTATTTGTTGTTATAGCGGCAATAGAAATACATCATCTGTGAAAATTTCAACTCTCTAGCTATCACCGTTCTTGAGATACAGCCTGGTGACAGACGGACGGACGGACGGACGGACGGACGGACAGCGAAGTCTCAGTAATAGGGTCCCGTTTTTACCCTTTGGGTACGGAACCCTAAAAACGGGACCCTATTACTGAGACTTCGCTGTCCGTCCGTCCGTCCGTCCGTCCGTCCGTCTGTCACCAGGCTGTATCTCAAGAACGGTGATAGCTAGAGAGTTGAAATTTTCACAGATGATGTATTTCTATTGCCGCTATAACAACAAATACTAAAAATAAAATAAAATAAATATTTAAGGGGGGCTCCCATACAACAAACATGATTTTTTTACCGTTTCTTGCTCGATACTAATAACGTTGCCTTATGTTGCATAGATAATGGTACGGAACCCTTCGTGTGCGAGTCCGACTCGCACTTGACCAATTTTTATTTAATAAATAAAAGTGCAATATTAATTTTTGCCTGCAAAATTACCACTTATAAATAATCTATTTAGTTTAAACACTAAAAAACACGCTAGAATATTTTTTTTATTTATTACATTGTCATTGATCCTTAATATGTGTGCAAAATTTCAGGTCAATCCGACTACTGTAAGTGGATTAAAATCACTTTCAAAGATTCCGTACATAGATTAATACATTGATAGATACCTACCGAACTAATATAAGCGTGTTAAGGGCCTACATCAATATTATCGTCGACATGTACATATTAACACAGCTAGTAGGTATAGAAAATGAAGAATTAGGGATATTTTTTTTGTTGACTCAAAATCTACTAAATATATTTTAATTCTGATTTACGTGTTTCTATATAAAATAGTTACTTATGTTTTTAAAGTTATTTCATTACTTAATACGCGATAATAGCCCGACAAATGAAAAAAATAAAAAATTTGAGAGGTTGTTTCGCTAAGATTTTTTATCGAGAAAACTTTTTTCAATCGCGTTGTGAGTTTATGCGATCCTAGATCATATATTGAAAAAACATATAGGTACTTAAAAATTAGAGCTCTAGCCATTCAATCTAAAGAAACAATGAAAACTTCGTACATAGAAAAATGCACGAAGCTATTTTGGTATCCTCTTAATAACTGAATACATGAAAAAATATATTTACACAACATAAATAAAATAAAATAATTATGCAACTTAACAAAATTATTTTAAGATTTACAATCCAATAATAAAAACTTTACATTATTACATCTAAAATATTATCTTTTCAATAAGCAGGCCGGGCTTCCCGAGTGGGTACGAGTCCGAGGTCCTGTTCATTAGGGCCCCCAATCCCTGTTACGAAATGATACTACTACTTAAAGGGCCCTAATATCGTAGAAAATAAAGCGTATAGTAAAAATAATTACAGCTGACTTATTGTAAATATTCTGATGTAAATTTTATCAAAATCGGTTTAATATTTTGACCAAAAAGATGAATATACTTTGATTTTGAAGGTTCCATACCTAGAAATCAAACGAAATCCTATAAGTGAAACTTTGCTGTCCGTCTGTCAATCTGTCCATCCGTCAAAAACTTAGAGTATTAAACCAACACGAGCAGTTACACAGCCTGTCTTTGACAAATATACTGCCGTAACGACGAGGTGTTGAGGTAACACACACTAACGCTTTATGGTAATTTCATTAGCCGCTACACTTGCGTACCACAAAATCACCTCACGCATACTTAAGAGACGACTGCGTCCCTACACAATGAGTATAAGCATTGCTTTCGTACTTTAATCCACGGGGGTCGCTTTTTAATATCAAGTCCTGTTGGAATAATGCTCTTAAGTCAAGAAGGCTTATCTCAAAGAACGGTGGCAGCTAGTAATAATTTAAACAATTTAAATCTAAGTATAAATTCAGTCCAATTTATAGTGCATTAGGGCCTATAAAAAGGGGGGGCCCTGTTAACTGTGTAAGTTGATAAGGGAATCCCTTTAGCACCATAGATTGGTTCCGCATTTTCATATTCCACGTCATAATATATTCCGGTTTGGTTCTGAAAATAACAAAAAATAAATATTATCACGTTTTGTTCCTAGCTTATTAACGCAAAAGGCTGGTGCCCAACCGTGGGTGGTTGGGCACGGGCCTCTTCCATTTCGGGAGGGTATTATCTGTACTTACATGCATGCTCCTAGCTCTAGACTTAGGTCTAGGCACCAATAAGTCACCAGCTCGCTCCTGGACGTGACTGCTAGTCTCCGAGCTAGCTGAATCTATCGCCATCTGGTTTGTGTAGCCTGTAATAAAGAGAAAGTCAAATCATAAATTGTCTATTTTTCTCCAAGACGGGCTTCGTGGTCTAGTGGTTCATGTAACGGACTGCCATTCACGAGGTCGCGGGTTCGATTCCCGCTCGGGACAATCATTTGTGTGATGTTTATAAATGTCATACAAATGTTTGTACTGCGTCTGGGTGTTTACAATGTATTATAAGTAATGTATTTACAAAAGAAAAGTAGTATAAAATATGTATTTTATCCGTATTCTGGTACCCATAATACAAGCACATAAGCTTAGCCTGGGAGGACGTTGTGTGAAATGTCCGTGAATATAAAAAAAAATATGATTCCCTTTTGGAACAGACGTCTAGCTTCTCAGTCCAAAGTCAAATATTTTTATTTCAAATTGTTTAACTGTGAAGTTGACTTTGACTTTGACTAAACTGAAAACAAATTTTCTGTTTACTATTACCATGACCAGGGAAGGGTTTTTGCAACATTTTTCACTAATGCTTCGCTTCTATTGGTCGTAACGTGATGTTATTGTAGCCTATAGCCTTTCTCGATAAATGAACTATCCAACACAAGAAGCATTTTTCAATTCGAAACAGCAGTGGTATTCAGTAAGAAAAAGTGAAGGGAGTTTTCGGTGATTCTTGATCACGTGACAGCGCTCCTCTATTTTTATTGGAGGAGCGCTGTCACGTGATCAAGATTCACCGAAAATTCACTTCACTTTTCCTTACTGAATACCACTGCAGTAGTTAGAGATTAGCGAGTTTAAACAAACAAACAAACTCTTCAGCTTTATAATATTAGTATAGATATCTTCAAAATAACGCAACGGATTTTGATGCATTTTTTTTAATAGTGGTTTAAGAAAATGGATTTTTGTATAAGTTATTAAAGTTGTATTAAAGTTTGGTGTATATTAGTCAATAACTATAAATTAGGCATTTGCTAGTAAATAAATAATATTCTTTTTCTCTCTCTCTCCAGTCCTTTAACGTCCCATTGTTGGGCGCGGGCCACCTCCACTTTGAAAGGGATTATGGTCTACTGTGCCGCGGGGTTTATTTTCGAGATTTCCGTCTCTCACAGAAGATGTTATCTGTGTGCAATATCCCTTATCTGGCATTTGCAGCACCCTTGGGAGGAGATGGGGTTGTGATATTTGTATTCTTAATCCGTTACCACACGGAGAGAATAATATTATGTTATATTAATAACTTTATTAGTAGGTAGTGTTAGTGATGTGTAAGTAGTGCAGTGTGTCAGTGCTACTTATAAAGAATACAGTCATGAACAAAGTGTCTTCCCCTTAATAGAGACAGTAAGATAGGTGTTAATGAACATTTTCTGAAGTAACTCATAGTTAGCAATTTAAATTAGAATTAAATTACTCATTATTCTGATAGGCTAGATTGTAATGTATAATAATCTAGATATACTAGATTATTTATTAAAAAAAAAATTTAATAACTCACCATAAAGGCCACCATGATGCGACTGTTGCGTGTTCGCTCGCGACACGACCGTGTTGATAGTGCCGCCGTGACTGGTCATGTTGTGTAGTCCTATCCTACACAACATGTCGTAACTGATATATTAGTCGTAGATTGTGTCTAAACATGTATCGTGACATTCAAATATCAATGGTACCACTTCTACGTGCACAACTAAACTTAATTTAATTAAAAAATTAAAACAACTATGGTGAATTTCAAAAAAGTTTAGTTAACATTGCCGAATTGTGTTATTGTCACTAACAATTTTTATTTTTTAGTTAAGTTTAGTTGTGCACGTAGAATCGGTACCATTGTGCATGACTTAGCCTTTAGACGAATTAAACACGTAAGTAGCAAATACAAAGAGCCCTGTTATAAGAGGCCCCACGCTTGGTGTTTTTTTTTAATATTTTTGTATATTATTATATGTATGATGCGAATAAAGAAACAATCTGCATTACTAAGCATATAGACAGATTAAATACGTAGAGCAGAAAAATCAAAGGGCCCTGCGATTAGGGGCCCTACGCTCAGATGTCATTATATTTTAATTGTTCATGACTAAGCCTAGAGACGGATTAAATACATAGAGTAGCAAATCCTAAGGGCCCTGCGAATAGGGGCCCCACGCTTAGTGTTTAATTATGTTTTATTATATTATATTTTATATGCATGTATGATGCGAATCAAAAAACAATGTGCATAACTAAGCGTATAGGCGAACTAAATAACAATCGAGTAACAATGTGCATGTCTAATCGCGGAAGAGTATTTGGTCTAACTATACCGCGCTTACCAGGCCTGTTGGCAGAGTTTATTTTCGAGTCTTCTGCCTCTCAAAGAGGATGTTATCTATTTACTGTATCCTTTAGCTTTACAGCACCCTGGGGAGGAAATTGACACTGGTATTCATAATCCATCAACACACGGAAATATTCTTCATCTGGCCTTGCTCTCAACTTGGGTGCATGATATTATAGCCATACACGCTCTACCTGTTAAATCTGTATTATTTATTTATTTATTTTTATTTATTTACATACATGAAATAAATCTATTGTAACAATTCACTATAATCTATCGTAGTTGTTGTAGACATTAGGCAAGTTAATTAATAAAAATTGTACAATAGTAGCGGATAGTGAACTGTACTCCCAAATAGGCTACAATGCAGCCTGTGTTAAGGATTTACAGTGCCCATCCCCCACAGGGATATCCAACATTAAATCTGTGAATGAAAACCTTATATATTTACCTGGGTAAAGGTACTGGTGGAAGTGTAGGATATCCTCCGAACAATGCTGATGATGGACGTGTCGACATCGCTTGTCCTGCATCCGGCTGAAAAAGGACCAATGTGCGAATGAAACTTCTGTGATTATTGCATTCTGGTTAGTATGTGAAAATTTCAACTTTTTTGACAAACAGCCTGGAAATAAATAGACGGAAAGCGAAGTCTCAGTAATAAAATCAGTTTGAACTTTTGTTCCGACACCCTAAAATAAGATATAATATACTAACCATATAATGCGTGGCTTGTGCCATTGCTTCCGCTATCTGCGCCCATCGCATTCTCTCTTCTAAAGTCACCTGGAAATTATACATGGTAAAGATAAATAATAAAATAGTAAACTACTGCTAAAAGTATAACATTAACGGGTTTTTAGTTCGGCAAAATCATCTAGATGGCGTTGGCGTCAAAATAAAAGTCGCTATGGTTTTGTTATCGCCGTTTCCTTCTTTTCCAGCTAATTAATGTTCCTCATTCCTCTGTGAGAGCCGGAAAATTAGAAACTAAACTCTGAGCTAACACGCCTGGTTAGCGCGGCGCAGACCGCAATCCCTCCCAAAGTTGAAGAGGCCCGTGCCCAATTTTGGGACGTTAATGGGCTGGAGAGAGAATGTTTCTCTGTTGGACACTTAAATTTCGCGAAGCTTTTGGTCTACCATACCACGATGAAAGTTTAGTTTAAAGTTTTTAGTTTCACACAGTTAATGTTCAGGTTGACTGTTTGTAACTCTCTGTCTGTCTATCTCTGTCCAATAATTTCAGCCTGTCTATCTCTGCCTGTCTATCTCTGTCTGTCTATCTCTGTCTATCTACCTGGTCTGTCTGCTGTTTCGCTGTCTGTTTTACCCTTACTACCCTTAGCTGTCTCTTACAGCATCCCAAGGAGAGGACGATGACGGTTGTTTTTTAATCCAAAATCTTAGATAGACTAAAAAAATCGCGCAAATTGGAGGAGACCAGAGCTCAACAGTGAGACTTCAAGGAAGGAAAACAATAGCGACTTTTAATTTGAAGCCAACGCCATCTAGTTGGTTATACCGAGTTAGAAACTTTTTTAAGTTATTGGGCTGAGGAGAACATATTATTATAATAATTACCTGATAAGGTGGTTGTCCCACTGGTGGAGTCTTGATAGTATTAGACGCCATGTAATTGAATATAGGTGATCCCATACCGGCTGCTTTCTGTTCACGGGACCATTTGCGACTGAAAACGTTTATATTTTACTAATAATATAATTTGACAAGACTTCCGTGTGGTGACGGATTAAGAATACAAGTCTCACCACCGTTTTTCATCCCAGAGTGCTGTAAAAGCCAGCTAAGGGATGTTGTACACAGATAAAAACCTCTGTGAGAGATGCAAAACTTGAAAATAAACCCTATGCTAATGTGCCTGGTCAGTGCGGCGTAATGGCCCAAAGTGGAGGAGGCTCGTACCCAAGAGTGTGATGTTGATGTGCTGGAGAGAGAAGTATACATAATAGACTAAATTATATGTAATATTTAAGAACTGATTATTATTTAACTAGCTGTTGCCTGCAACTCCGTACGCGTGGAATTTAGGAAACTTTTCCCGTTTTTGTAACATTTTCCACTACTGCTTCGCTCCAATTGGTCGCAGCGTGATTTTATGTAGCCTATAGCCTTCCTCGATAAATGTACTATCCAACTGTGAAATAATTTTTCAAATCGGACCGGTGGTTCCTGAGATTAGCGCGTTCAAACAAACCAACTCTTCAGCTTTGTGATATTGGCATAAATCGTATCTAAAAATATCATACCTCCATGACATCAAAGCAGCTAACGTAAGTGCTATAACAAGTGCGGCTGCTAAAGAAGCACCGACAGCAACACCAACCACTTCACCGTCCACCTCACATGTTGAACCGTAGTAACCGGAGTTACAGCTGAACATTAACAATATTATAAATGGCCAAAAAATGGGAGGAAGACCAAAGAAAAGATGGATGGGCTGTGTGAGCACAGATAATATAATAAAGAGTGTGAGCGACGATAAGAAAGAAAACCTGCCAAGAGCGAGGTAAACTCGCACACTTAGGGTTTCGTATCTGATAGATCGAAAAATATAATTACATAACTGCATTCAAATAATCAGTTAATTAAACTCAAAAGAACTCACCAACTTAATTTTGCAGTTAAAATATAGGGAACCGCCTACATTTCAGCTACTTTATAAGTTGTTATTAGTTTAAACAATTCTTTCATGTGATGTAATAACAAATTACAAGTTTTTGGATTTTCCCTATATCAGCACTATGTAGGCTTGGTCCATGCCAAATTTCAAGTCTCTTTGGTATGAGTTTCAAGTTGATACCTTCAGCCGTTGCGGAGTAAAAAAAGTTTGACGGATGGACAAACAGACAGACGGACAACGTAGTGAGACTATAAGGATTTGTCCAAAACCCTAAAAAGAAGTTGATGAGAATAAGACGGCTGATAGAAGAGGTTGGAAGGAAAAAACGTGCTGTACCGACCCCAAACAATTTGGGATAAGGGAAGGAAGAAGGTGACTATAAAGTAAAAAACTTGTCAATTACGAAATGGACTAAAGGCCCTTTAGTAACTAAAGGGTTCCGCCTTTAGTCCATTTACATCCATAACAACGGTATGGACTAAAGTTTAGTCCATAGGTTGTTATCATAATATACCCCGATGACCGGGATATGGGCAGGACAATGATAATGTTTTTGTTGATTTATATTTGTTGTTTGAATTGTGAAATTTACAGTCTGGTGTTAGACAGACAGACATTAAAAATTGTACACAGCTCAAGGTATTACTTAGTCTTTGTTTCATCGCAATCGGTTCACTCAATCAAGAGATATTTACATAATACGACATTACTCAATTTAGTTTCTTGCAACGTGATCTAGCGGCTTAAAAAAGAATCAAAAAAATTTTTAGGTCGATCGAAAAAGAATCGATCCCCGCGGACGGAGACGCGAGTACCTACAACTAGTATAGAAATATAATTATATATATATTACCTGCAATATGGTTGTCCATTAGCATACTGACAAACACCACGTTCGTTACAATGTGATGATGCACAGGATCTACAGTCACGACCCTGACGTGCTGGGTTCGATGCCGGGTCGAGAGTTGTGTCCGGACATTTACAACTGAAAAATATATTTTTTTATAAATATTCATGGACATTCCACACAATGTCCTCTGGTCCCAAGCTAAGCTAATGCCCAACAGTGGGTTACTAGGCTGGAGACACAGATAATAATAACGCTTAAAAGTATGTGCCATACCTGAATCCTCCCCAAGTATTACTGCATGTAGCTAGTTGATGACAATCATTCAGATCTGATGATGAACACTCATCCACATCTGAAATATAAATAAATGGGTTATTGTATGAGAACCCAGAACTGTACCAAGAACCCCTAAAAGTCCTCGTTGTAGGGGTTTAAACCCCAGAAATGCAAAAAATCAAGATTAGATACCTATGTATATATTATTAAAAAAAAAAAAAAAAAAAAAATGTCTGTGTGTTTGTCAGTTTGTCATACATCTATATCTCTGCCTGTTTTTCTCTCTGTCTATCACCCTGTCTCTTTATCTACTTGTCTATCTATCAATCAGCCAGTTTTTTTATCTCTGTCTGTCTATCTCTGACCGTCTATCTCTGACCGTCTATCTCTGCCTGTCTGTCTCTGCCTATCTATCTCTGACTGTCCATCTCTGCCTGCCTATCTCTGCCTATATACCTGGTCTGTCTGCTGTTTCGCTGTATGTTTTACCCAACTTACCACGTAAAGGCAGTACACTCCCAGCCGGTGAATGCACCCACAATGTAGAAGCACCAATATTATTAGATCTTCTTCTGATCACACCTAACAGATGTTTCTGTATATCAGACGCTAATTGGGAGTCAGAACGACGTGTTGTTAATGCACTGTCTTGTAACTGAAAAAGGTTAATATAATTAAATTGGGCCTAAAACAATAAATATTTAATACACGATAAGGCAGAGATTTCGGAATATTAAATAATATCACAAGCTAATTTCATAGTCAAACATTTTATAATAAAATATTGAAAGACGGGAAAAGGAGGATCACAAAATATCGCAAAGAGAAGAATGGGGAGTGAGGATTTGTAAACAAAGTATCACGATATAAGGATTTAATCACAATATGCCACAATGAGAGGGATGAAGGTACAGATTTAATCACAAAATATCAATATGAGAGGGATTCGGGATGACGGGCCTCTTGGTGTAGTGGTTCACATAACGGACTGCCGATCACGAGGTCTCGGGTTCGATTCCCGGTCAGGACAATCATTTGTGTGATGTTTTAATTGTCATACAAATGTTTGTACTGCGTCTGGGTGTTTACTATGTATAATAAGTATGTATTTACAAAAGAAAAGTAGTATATGTATTCTATCCGTATTCTGGTACCCATAACACAAGCATATAAGCTTAGCTTGGGACCAGAGGACGTTGTGTGAAATGTACATGAGTATTTATTTATTTATTTATTTATTATTTATTCAGGTGAGGATTTAAACACAAAATATCAATGTGAGAGGGATGGAGATGCGGATTTAATCACAAAATATCACAATGAGAGGATGGAGCCGCAGATATGATCACAAAATATCACAATGAACGGGATGGCGGTTAAGATAAAATCCCAAAATATCAGAATGAGACGGATGGAGATTTGAATAATCTAATATATAAAATTCACGTGTCACAGTGTTAGTTACCGTACTCCTCCGAAACGGCTTGACTGATTCTTCTCAAATTTTACATACATATTGAGTAGGTCTGAGAATCGGCCAACATCTATTTTTCAAACTTTTTTTTTTAGTATGGCAAAACAACGTTTGCCGGGACAGCTAGTATAATTATAAAAGTGGGATAGGATAATATTTGATAAAACCTACTCACCAGAACAGTAAAATTAACGTAAACCCCTGGATTATCTTCGTCACCTTTATGTACTGAGTTAACTGAACCGCTCACGAAGTCATCAGAGTATGGAGTCATTGAAAATGCAGAGTCCACCTTGAAGAAATCAAACATTAGTATTATTACAAGCCGTTACCCGCGACTTCATTCATCCGAAATCACTATTCATACTGAATTTAAGTGTCCGGGTCATGATGGATTGAGAATACAAATTTCATGGCCCCTTTTCCTTCCCAGGGTGCTGTTAAAGCCAGCCAAGAAATATTGTGCACATATAACATCCTCTGTGAGATACGGAATACTGGATAATAAACTCTGTGCCAACACGCCTGGTCAGCGCGGCACAGTAGACCATAATTCCTCCCAAAGTGGAGGAGGCCCGTGCCCAACAGTGGAACGTTAATGGGCTGAAGAGAGAGACAGTGAATTTGATTTTTGTATCCCCAATTTGCCTCTTAGGGGGTAAATTTTTAAAAATCCAAAATATAAAAAATTCCATTATTAGCAGTGTATTTTAAAAGTTATCTAGTCCTTAATTAAGCGTTTAACTGTTACTCTTGTAATTATTTTAGTATTTATTATACTTACAGCTCTTACAGCTTCGTAGCTTAATTGTAAATATGGATCCGAGTCTTTATCAGCTAATTTGGAGTCCCAAGCCACCTGAAATTTAAATATCATTATGAATCTGTTCTCCATGGGCATAGACAGGAAGGTTTTAGGGTTTTAAACAACACAGGCCCTTGGCATTAAAGAATATAGGCCATATGAACATGTTTTAGTAGAAAAATGTGATAAAGTAAGAAATAAGTACATTAAGGTCCGTGTGATGGCGGATCAAGAATACATCTATCACCATTAATCAACACCCCTTTTCCTTCCCAGGGTAAAGTAAAACCCAGCTAAGGGATACAAATTGTACCTATAAAGATAGCATCCTCTGTGAAAGATGGAAATCTCGAAAGCCCTGAGCCAACACGCTTGGTCAGCGTGGTGCAGAGGACCTTATTCCCTTTCAAAGTAGAGGAGGATTGTTCCTAACATTGGGACGTTAATAGACTGGAGAGAGAGAGAGCCAGAGCGAGAGACTGAGTGAGAGGGAATGAGAGAGAGCGAGAGAGAAAGAGAGACACTGAGAGCCAGAGAGAGAGGATATACGGGCCGCCAATAATCGAGAGGCCTGGGTATGTGCCCAATTGAGGAGAAAAGCCTGGTAGTGGTAAATATTTGCTAATACATCTACTTACTTTTCTATCATGGAACCTATCGACCCTCATATCTAGGAGTAGTGAGACCACCTTCCGACATGGATCGCGATGTATTCTTCTAGCGAACCCTGGTCTACATTGACAACTTGATATACCTGTGAAATTCCAAAGGACGTTGTGTGAAATGTCCATGAACATTTATCATAATTTTTGGCCTCCTCTTATATAAATTACATTTTTAAATGTAAAACAATAAAATAATACATCATCATCATCATCATCATCATCATCATAACATCACGCCTTTTTCCAATGGGGGTAGGCAGAGACTATAGAGCGCCAGATAAAACAATACATTTAAAAATATAAAATTACGCGGATGCCCATCGGTGTGGGTTATTATTTATTATTATCTATAATAAGACCGCTTAATTCTCGATCAGAATACGTTGTAGGATGTTTAGGACAGACTAGAGACTAGGAAGTAGTAAATTACTTACCCGCTTCAGTCCTACACTTTTCTTCTTGAGCTTGATCACAAGTCGAGTCATCACCGACTATACACGTATCGATTCTGAAATCGATTATATAAATAAGACGTAATTAAAATTAAGTTTAGTTTTAAAACTAAAAAACACTGAAATATTAATATTATTTTAAATTATTGCATTGTCCTCGGTCCTTATTATGTGCAAAATTTCAAATCAATCCGACTACTGCAAGTGGGTGAAAATTATATTCAATAATTCCGTTCCACAGATTAATACATTAATAGGTACGTACCGAACTAATAAAAGCGTGTTAAAAATACAATCAACTTTTTATATCTACGCTTTTAAGATATGACCAAATAACGACCATTTTTAAGAGTTTTTGACATAGTTTAGTCGAGACTAATTTAAAACCAGAAATTTTCTTTCAATTGGATAGAAACATTGCATATTATATTATGTATATTGTAATCTTTACCTGACGGTAGGCTGCGGTCTTCTATACCCTGGTGGTCTATGCATATGTTGATGTGTATGATGTGGTCTTGGTGTCTGATGTACTGGTCTTCTTGGAGGTGGTGTTGGTATATCATCTGCTGGTATAGCCTCACCAGTACCTAAGGATTGGTCTACTGGAGGTGGTGGTATTGGGGCCACTGGAAAAATGGAGGTTTATTTGAAAATATAATCACAATCACAAAATATTATTTTTATCTGTAGTTTTTAATAAAGGTAGTAAGATGTATACAGCCGCATCTATTTCCCATGGAGATCAGCTAAAACTAGGGCTACCGGTTATGATATAAACATACTCCTTTGGTTTAATTTACACTCAAACATATAGTCATACACTATACGGCTGTCCAAAACTATAACCTAGCAAGTATATTTGAGTAAATTTTTCAGAAGAAACCTTTTCATTTTGTAATCAGCAAGTACGAAGTGCACTTGCTAGGTATATACGAGTACATGTTCATATCTCTGATCCTATTTAAGTTAGAAATATAGGTGTTTTTGCATTAGACGCAGAATAAAAATGGGAAATATATTTAATATTTTTTTTTTAAATTCGTTTTCTTATACCAGTTTATGAAAACGAATTTTAAAAAAAATGTCTCTTGCTAGGTTTTGGTTTTGGAGAGCCGTATAATAGTTGCAAGTGCTACGCATACGACACTTGAAGTACCTACGTCACTGAAGAGATCAGAATCTGTCTTTAATTAGCATCCTCTACCAGCATTTTTGCTATAACTAACTTCAACTAGATTTAATCCTTCATAAGTTTTCAAAGGTCAAAGAGACCATAGGGATAAGATCATAGGGTTGGGTTTTGGGGATTCCACAGCCTTCAACCCATAAAATGTCTAAAATAGCACCAAAATTTTTGGCAATATTTCCTTCAATTAGTAATTTTTTGTTCAAAACGGAAGAAAAAACAAATTAAATTCAGAACTACATTCTGGCACTATACATAAGAAAGTCGTCTTTATATTCTACTGCTTAAACTGAATCCAAACTCACCGGATTGTGGCAACTTCTGTACTTGTGAAGGTTTGATAGGCACTTCAGTGGAACTATCGAAGATATTCAGATACGTCCTCTTGCCATCAATAGAGACGAACCCTTGATCTCCTGACGCTGATACTATGATGTCATCATGATCTTGTCCATGACCGACGTTGACGTGTTGTATGTGGACTGGAAGATATATTGAATTTGATTAATGGATATCATCACAAGAATAATTTGCTTAGTTCTAAAACTAAAAAAGTCGTTTGAAAATCCTGATTTTTTTTTTATTATTGCATAGTCATCGGTCCTTAATATGTGTGCAAAATTTCAGATTAATTCGACTACTGCAAGTAGGTGAAATTTTTTGCAAGCAAACATTTCCGTTATTTAGATTAATACATTGGTTGACATGTATCGATCTAATAAAAGTGTGTTATTAATTATTCCCAGTAGGGATCAAATCCACAGCAAATGGACTGGATAATCAACTAAATAGATTGCGACAATAATTCCATTTTCTTACCTGATGCAGCCCCTCCTTTCTCTCCCAATCCTTGTATAGCAGACACAGTAACATCAAATATCTCCCCATATCCAGGTGGCTTAGGATCCGCTGCTGTAATTACTGAAGCTTCAGGTCTAAACCTGGAACCGTGTGGTTTGAAGTCCGTGTCATCTAGTACTATACCTGGCCTTGGGCGGTATGGATGGTAGGGGATGCCTGGTGACTGGGAAGCTAAAAAGGAAATTTCATTAAATTTCATATGTCCTTATCCATAGCCTTCCATGCACCCCCATCGATTCGGTTCATATGATGACGAATTAAGAATAGCAGGTTCACCACAACATTTCTTTCCTAGGCAGCTATTAGAGCCAGCTAAGAAACAATGAAAGCAGAAAACATCTTCTGTAAAAAAAGAAAATCATAAAACTGATTCCTATGCTAACACATGTGATCAGGGTGATATAAGTAGTCCTTAAACCCTTCCGAAGTGGAGGAGGTCCATGCAAAAATGTGAAACTTTAATGGGTTCTTTAAAATGTTGATAGAACCACATGAAAGTTGACAAAAACGACTGTGTTAAATCAAAATCATATCTTGAAGATCACTTACTTGGTAAATGTGCAGAATTTATCGAAGAAGATTCAATAACACTCGTTGGAGATACATCGACGGTAGGTGCTGAGTTAATCAAACCTTCAGTTGGTGTCGGAACAGCAGTGGATACCGTATCACTCGGTTTAATCTCCGGAATCGAAGGTTCTACGATCCGAATAGCATCATCTCTTTCATCTTTCGTTTTATTGAAAAGTTTATCTTCAAGCTTAAATTTATCTTTAGGCTTCTCTTTTTCATTAATTACATCTTTTTTCTTTTCAAGTTTCGGTTTATCTACTCTCTTCTCTGTAGTAGTAATAGTTTTTTCAGTAGTAGGTTTCTCTGTAGTAGTCGGTTTTTGAGTTGTTGTTCTCTCTGTAGTCGTAGTTCTCTCTGTAGTGGTCGGTTTTTCTGTAGTCGATTTTTCAGTAGTCGAAGATCCTGTAGTTGTTGTCGAAGTTCTTGTAGTAGTACTAGTCGTTGAAGAAGTCGTAGTCTCTATTGAAGAAGCTATAGTAGTTGTTTCTTCACTATCTTCTTCAGATAAATCTGGCTCTATTTCTGTACCTTCAGAAACTAAAGGTATTGGAGAATCTTCATTATGAAGTATATTTTCGGAATGTGATGTTTCATTCTCGCTAGGTACAGTTTCATCTGGTTTATCCTCTACCTCTGGCATATCTGGCATGTCAGGTAAGGGTGGTAGAGGAGGTTTATACATAGGTAATCCTGGCATCGGTCTTCTGTTTGAAGGAGGTCTAGGCCTAGGTCTCTGCCATGGAGGTATAGGTCTGTGGAACCCTGGCCTGTTTAACGGTGGAACCAATTGTTCTGGTAAATTAACATGTACTGCTGGTCTATCAAACGGATAAGGCGGAGGAGTTTTCGTTGGATGGTAATGGTGAGAAGGTGGTGTCATTGGTGTATCATAATCAGGTAATGGAGCAACATCTGTTATCCTAGGAGGACCTCGATTATTAATCCTAGAAGCCATAGGACGACCTGGTCTTAAAAGCTGTGAATTCGCTTGTACGTTAACATTGCCGTTCAAAAGTTTAACGATACCAGTTATAATATTTTGTATATCAGTATTTTGTCTACCTTCCTCTTTAGGGGTAACTGTCGCAAAGATCGGCTGCACTGCAGTAGGCCGTATTCTGGGTCCCATCTGCGCCAGCGCCCGCGCTTTTGGGACCCTCTGCCCTTCCCCCGGAAACCTAAAATCTAACCTATCGCCATAACCTTCTGATGATATCATAACATCATCATCACTTCTTAAAAATTGTCTAGTTTTAGTAGGATGTATGTCATAGTATTTTCTTTTATTATGTAGTTCTAAATGTCCGTCTATTTCGTTATTGGAGGCTGGTATTTCATCAATGTTGATTACTCTGGCATCGTTGTATGGATCAGCTGATCTGGCTACTATGACATGGTCTGAATCCCCTTTGTTGGCTTCTTCGACGTCTTCTTCTTCATAACTTACGCTAGGTTCTATTCTAAATGCTATGTTATCAGGCTGACTAGTTTGCATTAAGCCGTCGTGAGGTGATTGGTCGTCTATTGCCGATTTTGGTGACAGCTGTGATATTGTGTACGTTTGTTCGTAACCTGAAAAAAAAGAACAATGGATGAGTTTTTGTGTCGTGTGAGCAAAAAAGCGTTCGGTAAAAACTGTGGCGAATTTAAAAAAGTATTGTGTATCCGCATTATTAAGGGGTCGTCTATTTATTACGTAATCGTTTTAAGAGATTTAAATAATACATATTTTTAAAAAGTTGCTTTCAAAAATATCGTTATAATATCCAATATAATTGGCTTCATTTGGCACTAAATGTGGATGCTTATAGAAATTTAGATTTCAGGCGAACAAAGTCGAAGAAATAAGCACATAAGCCCATTAACGTACCCCGGGCACGGGCCTCTACCACTTCGGGAGGGATTATAGTGGACTGGGGATTAATTGTGGTAGTTACACTGGTAATCTTAATCCGTCACCACACGGACAATACATAATACTATGTAATGTATATCTACGATGATATATGTATACTAGCTGTTGAACGCGACTAAGTACGCATGGAATTTAGAAAAAAATTCCCGGTTTTGCAACATTTTTCACTGAGGCTTTGCTCTTATTAGTCGCAACGTGATATTATACCCATAATAGTATAATACATAATATATTATAGTCTTCCTCGATAAATGGGCTAACCAACACTAGAAGAATTTTTTAAATCAGACCAGTGGTTCCTGAGATTAGCGCGTTCAAACAAACAAACAAACTCTTCAGCTTTATAAATATTAGTATAATAACTATAAAGTATAATATATATACGCCTAGAACGATAACATAAGCACAGAATAATAAGTGAAAGTGTATGAAGTGTATGTCTGTCTGTATATCTATTGTTATACCAACTATTGTTATGTCATATCACTTCACTTACACTCTTTATTATTTGAAAACTAATTTTATTATTTATGAGATGTACAGCTGTTTAATATTATGTATTACTTATTTTACACACATATCATTATTCATGTTTGCTATTGAGGTAGACAGTGACTATGGAGCGTAATTTGGCACGTTCTAAACATATTATTATTTACTTATTATACACATACAGCTAACTTAAATATTATCATCTATTATCGAGTTTTCCATCTCTCAAAGAGGATGTTTATTAGCTGACTCTTACACTTTTGTGCTTTTCTTTTAGCACTCTCAGAAAGTGATAGGGTGGTGACACTTATATTCCTAATCCGTCAGCATACGAACAGCGTGCTGGCATATTTATTTAGTGCTAGTTATTATTATAAACAAAGTCATTATTTTTTGTATGTATGTCCCTACATTAGCTTATATCTTTAAAAGTATGCAACGGATTTTCATGCGGTTTTTTAAGCATTTTAATTATTTTATTTTATTTTTTAGGTTGCTTTAAGCATGTTTTTTTTTTTTGTATAATTTGACAGGGTTTGGTTTTTAAATTGTTGCGTTCGAAGTTGCGGGCAACAGTTAGTATATTGTATAGCGACGTTATGTCTATCGCAAATGTTAAAATAGACTAATTAGTTATCTAATTGTATGACACGACTAATGAGTCAATGGGACCCAAAAACACAAATAAATGCTGGCTGACTCATACAACCATTAAACTTAATTATAATAATGTTTTCATTTTGAGGGAACCGTACTCAAATAGACTGAATTCTAGTCCATATAGATACTAACTAGCTGTGTGAGATAGATACTAACATACGACTTCATCCACGTGAAATAGTGACCACTAAAAATATAGAATCTATAAGCCTAGATATGTCTTTTCTTAGGGTCTTGTATTTTTTTGTAATTAGGGTATTTGTGTCCCAAATTTCATCTAAACTAGTGTAGTAATTTTAGTGTGAAAGCCGAAATTTTAAAATGCTAAAGAGTTACTTTAGCTTTTATAAAAGCTAGTACGAGGCTCGTAAAATGGCTAATTCGAGAATTACAATGCGCTAACAGCATCCAGCGGCCCTCGGCACATCTGACTATTATGGCAGTCCACCTTGTCGGCCGCTCCACGCTGCGTGGCGTCGGCGTCGTCCGGTGCGTGGTCGCCACTCGAGAACCTTCTGTCCTCAACAGCTGTCGGGTCGTCGAGCGATGTAGCCTGCTCATTGCCACTTTAGCGTACTAACTCTTTGGGCTATGTCGTACACACATGCACAACAAATCCGGAACGCGGAGTTCCGGATGTACGGATCTCCGCATTCCGGATCTTATAACGTAGGGAAACACCGAGCATAGCCCTCTAACTCTGAGTTTTATTATCAGAGACCACGTCTCAGATCCATAAGTCATCGCTGGTAACACGAACTGTTCATAGACCTTTATAGGCACGGGTATTTTGAAGGCGAGGATGTGCCTAAGCTTCCCGAATGGCGGGTATCAATTATCAACTATGTACATATTTAAACCCACTTATGTAGTATTATAGGTAAACATACAGAAGGATTTAATAGTTCGGTATAGAAAGCATTACCCGTAGTAATTACTTCGAAAGAACGAGGTCATTGTCATGCACATTCTCATTTGAAAAGCACTTTATCATAAGGATAATTCTCTACAACATCTCTTAAAACATAACTGGGTGTTTTTTGAATGAAAGATACAGCCGTATATAAATATATAAAAATGAAAGCGCCTATATAATTTAGTGAAAGTATTTGTGTATAAAAATTCATATTAGTTAGTTGGGTGCGCGCTTAAAACTGTTTTTAGAGTTCCTTGGCAAAAGATAACATTTACAGATTAAGAACACAAGTGTAGCTACCCCAATTCCTTCCCAGGGTGCTGTAAAATCGAGCTAAGGAATATTGTACACAGATAGCATTCCTTGTGAGAGACGATGACGGTAAAAGCGAAAATGAATCCTGTGCCAAGATGCCTCGTCAGGGTAGCATAGTAGACCATAAATCCTTCTGGGCAGAAGCCCGTACTCAACAGTGGGACGTTAATGGGCTGGAGACAGTGTGAGAGAAAAAAATAAACATAATAAACATAAACATAAATTTATTTCTCTCAAAAAGGTACAGATTTATATAATAGAACATGTACGTACAAAATAACAACCTTATTGAGAGCTGGAGTCTGTACTAGGCTCTAAGGCCTGTATGACAAATCTCCAGGCTTCCTCCAAAACACAGAAACACTATTTTTATTAAAAGTAACATTAATATTTGGGTGTAAAATTATACAGTTACAAAGTGAGACCGAAGACCGAGTGAAAGCGAGGTCTAAATAATAGGATCCCACCTTAGGCTTATAGAAATATAAGCCCTCTGGTTCTCACTAGGCTGTATCTCAGGAACGGTGATAACTACAGAGATGAAACTTTCACAGAATAAGTCTATCTGTTGGCGCTATTACAGCTAATACTAAAAACCGGAATACGATAATTAAAGGAGCTCCCATACAACAAACTTTTTCCGTATAACTTGATGATATTCTTAGATGACATGATTATGACGATGTGATATGCATATGATGATATGACGATGAATATATTGTGATGATCAAGGCATAGGTATAGCTCTAACTTCTACTTAGATGATTTTTTTGGTAACAGATTTATATTTATTTATTCAATCTTTTAGTGTTTGCGAGTGTTTGTAATTTTAATTGTAAAAGAAATGTTTATATTATTTGATATTATAATCTAGATAACTGTTGTTGTACTCGACCATAATCCCTCTAAAACTGGAAGAGGCCCGTGCCCAATAGTGAGACCATAATGGGCTGGAGAGAGAGCTGTTGCAACTTGGTAGGTACGCAAGAATTTTAGAAACAAAAGTCTAACGAATTAGACAAAAAATAACATTCTCTTGAACTATTCTATCTATTAAAGAAAACTCCATCTAAATCCGTTGCGTAGTTTTGAAAATATAAGCTCACATAGGGAAATACATACAAAAATAACGACTTTGTTTTATAAGAAGTAAAGATTTTAGTCTAGACAACTAGTTATCACTGTTCGTGAGATACATGCCGTTGACAGATGGGTGGATGGACAGTGTCATGTCAGTACAGGTTCAATCCTACCTTTTACTAAAGAATCCTAAAATGTCCCAACAAATTGAGACTATTTTTTTTCGGAAATCAAGTTCTAAACAAACATTACTATCCTTTAGTCATGGTTGGGTAGCAACAAAAAACTCATTTAACACAAAAACTTAACAAAAAAGCCTCCATAACTAAACATCGAATCTGAACAAGTCAAGGTCTGAAGTTCATTCACCCCGAACACGGAAATGTTCGACCGTACGTTATTAGGTACATTAATTACGTTAGGTGATTATCTACATTTTATGCACATATAAGTAATAGCAATAACAATTATATTATAATTAAGTACATCATAAACAAGACTTCATCCGCTAAAACACGGAATCTAAAATGTTCATAACTCTATATTAAAAAAATAAATACCTACAGGAACCGCTGTTCTGATTTGAAAAATTCTTTCAGTATTGAATAGTACATTTATCGAGGCAGGTTTTAGGTTATATAAAATCACGCTGCTACCAATAGGAGCGAGGCATCAGTGAAAAATGTTGCAAATTTTCTAAATGCGTGGCGTAAGAAATCGCGGACAACAGCTTACATACATATTCAACATATTTTTGACCCCTAATATCGGGAATAAGTGAATAAGTGCAGGAAAGCAATGATGAGTATTTGTTGTTATAGCATCAACTGATATATACATAAAATGTAAATATTTTAGCTCTCTAGCTATCACCGATGGACAGCGAAGTCTCAATGATAGGGTCTCGAATTAAGTTTTGTAACGGTACGCTAAAAATTGTCTTGAGAATCATTCATAACATAAATATTTTGAAAATTATCTCTACCTAGTTATTTTAGAGTTCACAACTGTACCTAGTTATAATTATCATAATCGTTGCTTTTAACCAATCATGACGTGTTGAAATTGCAAGCATTAAAACAAAAATTACGATTTGTAAAATTTTCTTTGTTTTATTGTGCAGTTGTGAAGCGTTCTGTTAATGATATACATGAGTTAAAATAATTACCAATAATTGTATTTGTGGATATATGTATCCAAAATAAATGATATATTATTATTATTATTATTAACAAATCATCAACCTATTTTTTTTAAGTGTAGGAGATAACATAAGCAGAGAACATAGCTATCGCGAGAGACAGAAAACTCGAAACTAAGCCGACAGGGAGCGTGGCAGCCAGTGTAAAACCTGTTGTAAAATCTATGAAAAGGCCCCTTGTTTACTTTATCGACTTTAGTCTAGCCCTTGTATCTGGGTAAGAAGGTGGTATAAAATTATAAGCTGAGAAAGAACATTAGCTACCGTGAGAGACGGAAAACTCGAAGCTAAACCACCAGCGAGCGTCGGATATATATGTAGACAGTGCAGGTTTCAGCCAGTGTAGAGCCTGTTACAAATTCTATGAAAAGGCCTCTTGATTGCTTATCGAATTTTGTCTTCCCCTTGTGTCTGAAGTAATGAAATTTCGACGTGCAGCTCTATCTATAACGTTCCTGCTGTAAGGTGAATCCACCTATGTAAGTAGACTAGATACCTAACTACCCTCCTAAAGTGGAGGAAGCCCTTATCAATCTGTGGAACAGTAATGACCTGCAAAGTAGAACAAGAAAAGAAGTCTACTCACCATTAATAACTTGTATAAATATAGCTAGCAGCATAGCGCTGAAGCCTGCGCATGTCCGCCATCTTGTCGTGGCGGCCATCTTGTAAGCACTAACTGTCACTCACTTCACATATTTTGCTCACATCACTTTGTTTTCTGTTTAGTAGTTTATTTATATCACATTTATTGATATCTGTAACAAAATGAAAAGCATTTAAATAACAAACATACGAAGCATTTGCCGCTTTTTAAGTTATTCAGATGAAATTCAGTGTGAATAGTTACTATGAGTCCATGAGTCCGGAGGCCATTAAATAGCTATTTACTAACTACATACTACTAGCTGTTACCCGCAACTTCATACGCGTCGAATTTAGAAACAATAGCTTAACAAATTTTACAAAAAAAACCATTCTCTTAAACCATTCTATCTGTCAAAAAAACCTTATGAAAATTCGTTGCGTAGTTTTGAAAATATAAGCTCACATAGGGACATACATACAAAAATAACGGCTTTGTTTTATAAGAAGTAAAGATTATCGAGTATTCGAAATATTAAATGGCTTTAAAATTTCCTTATTCTATACTAATATTACAAAGCTGAAGAGTTTGTTTGTTTGTTTGAACGCGCTAATCTCAGGAACCTCTGGGCCGATTTGAAAAATTCTTTCAGTTTAGATAGGGCATTTTTCGAGGAAGGTTTTAGGCTATATATAACATCACGCTACGACCAGTAAAAGCGAAGCAGTAGTAAAAAAATGTTGCAAAAACGGGGACAATTTACTAAATTCCACGCGGAGGGAATCGCGGGCAACAGCTAGTTCTTAATATTATAAGAGCCCCTTGAAATTCGAATTATCAAGAGTCCGACTGTAATAATACAAAAACTACTTAATTATTGTAAACAGTTTTTTCATGTTGATTGTATATTCAGTGCGTGTTTAAATAAGCTATGTAGTAACGGAACTGCGTGCATGTTCGCGGCGAGGTATCGATGTAGGTCAGTATGTGGATGTTAGTAGCTATTATGTACTAGGATATTAAAGTAGGTTGTATTATATCACCTATGTTAAACATTCTTGTTCTAGCGATTGACGCCAATTATGATGAGTCAAAAACTTAACCTAACTTAACTAAAATGAAAATCAACTATGATGCGGGAGGAATACTTTGATGCATAATTTATTTAATTTGTTCTAAGTATTAAGTTTTTTTTTAAACTATATTTATTATAGGTACATATTGTGAATAAATAATATTTTTGAATAATTGACTAATAATTTTGATTGATTAGCTATTTCTTTTTTTTTCTTTTTTTTTTATGGGAACTTTGAGAACAATCTCATGCCAGTTCCATTATATGCTAAACTTAGAAGATACTTTTACTCCTCTGAAGAGTGTCTGGCCAAAATCGACAAAAATGCCCCGACATCCAACTAATTAATTTTTAGGGTTCCGTACCCAAAGGGTAAAAACGGGACCCTATTACTGAGACTTCGCTGTCCGTCCGTCCGTCCGTCTGTCCGTCTGTCACCAGGCTGTATCTCAAGAACGGTGATAGCTAGACAGTTGAAATTTTCACAGATGATGTATTTCTATTGCCGCTATAACAACAAATACTAATCTAGGCTCCCATACAACAAACATGATTTTTTTACCGTTTCTTGCTCGATACTAATAACGTTGCCTTATGTTGCATAGATAATGGTACGGAACCCATCGTGCGCGAGTCCGACTCGCACTTGACCAATTTTATTTAATTTATGGATCACTGTAGGTATTTCTTAACTGTGCATTCCGGAAACATTCCATCAGTACGTGGTGCACATCTTCAATTTGGCCACAGCTTTCACACAGAGGTGAATTAACCTTTCTCATATGGTGTGCAAAACACCTTAGTGGCATGTGTCCAGAACGAAGTCTAAAAGTAGTCACCAACGTCCTGCGCGTATTATTGAGATTCACCATGTGAGGCATTCGAGGAGGCTGATTTTGAATAATATTCTACATTAGCTATTTCGTTGTACACATTAATTGAAATCGTTAATCTATATAATAAGTAAGGTGAGTTAACATTTCCAAAATGTGTCATTAACATATCAATTTTATTTTTTAGGTTAGTTCCCGTCCTTAGTAGTTCGTGTGGTGACGGATTAAGAATACAAGTGTCACTACCCCATCTCCTCCCCAAGGGTGCTGTAAAAGTTAACTAAGGGATATTTTGCACCGATAACATCTTCTGTGGGAGAAAACTCGAAAATATACCCTATGCCAACACGCCTAGTTAGCGCGGCACAGTAGACCATAATCCCTCCCAAAGTGAAGGAGGCCCGTGCCCAACAGTACATTAATGGGCTGGAGAGAGAGAGAACGGTACAGAAACGAGTCCAAGTACCAGTTTTTTTTTTTCAAAATCCTCAGAGCTAAAAGAAAACGTGAGGATCAGCTGGCAAATTCAATAGCTCTACTTACCCCGTAACCTAAGTAGCGTGATATCGGTATTTTGGCATAGAACACTGTTATACAATTATTATTCTAAGCTCGAATGTCCTACATAACTGTCGTGTGTACATGAATATAATTAAAATAAGTGGGCATTGTCTTAAGAATTGCGGTTGCGTTAAAACCTCGCGCTGTAACTTGGTCAAATTATTACTGCGGGCGTATTTTGAGCTTTTAAAAAACCATGCAAGTTCCAGGCTATTTAGTTTATGGCCGTAAACTTCCTGGCTAAATTTCGTATAATCTATAGTAATACTATAATGAAAATCTAAAAAGTCGATGACCGTACTTCGAAGAAGTTTTTAAAAAAACATGGATTTTTTTATTGGTGTAACAGAAGCAAAAACAAATGGTTAATAGAATTTTTGTCTGTCTGTCTGTATGTTTGTACGTGCATCACGCCAAAGCTGCATTGAATTGAATACGGTTTTCCCTACCAAAAGATAAAACAGTACCCTGTTGTTGAGTGTTCGCTCTCCGTCCGTCCGTCCCTCTATCAGAAGGTTGCTATCACCGTTTCAAAGATACTGTCTGGTTAGAGCTGGAAGGATAGCGAAATACCGATAATAGGATTTTATCTTTTGGTACGCAACCCTAAATAATAGGGTATTAAAAAAAAAACGTTGAACCGACTTCATGAGATCACCTCGGTACCACCACTCTTTGATTATTTAGATACATAATATGTGAAAACAATGTGTGCCTTTGAAACTTGAGGGCTTTCCTCGATTTCGTAGGAGAAAACTACAGAATAAAGCTATCAGATCCTGACCGTGTGCCAATAGGACCACACGGAAAGCTTTCAAATAAAAAATTAATCATTAAAATCGCTTCGCCCAGTTAAAAGTTACTTAACAACCTCCTCCTTATATTGAAGTCGATTAAAAAGAAGTAGCTACTTGCTTTTGAATTGTTTAGTTTTAAGAAACGTATGCCAAGTTTCCATTTAATTCTAGAGAGATGGCGGGGGATTAACCCCAATACCTTGCTACCTTTGAGGCAAACATTATTAAGCTCATTTTGAAACTAGAGGTTAATTATGATTTATTTATATTCACGTTGTCCGATTGGTTATAAATAACATAAAACAGTTATCATAGAAACATGTTATAACCGTTATAACTATCTATAACTAACTACAACACTTAAGATTTTATCATAACAAGAACAAAAACACATATTTTTGCTATAATACTCGTAGGAATAACTGTTTACAGCGTAGTTAATCGTATTTTTAAAGAATATTTATTAACTATCTATCTTATTAGGAATAACCCTTAACACAATACAACGTGTTTCAGAAAGGTGTAGTGATATTTGACCACAGTTACACATGGCCGGTGACTAGGCACTAGGCATGGATGAAATTACAAATACTAGTTATATTATGACTTTTATGTGTTCATACAAATTGATTTTATTTATTAAATTAATCGATCTTCTTTAAATACAACACTACTATGAGGTCATCTTTTATCGTAAGGTTCAATCGCATTCAATAAACCGTAAACATCTCATAATTGATGCGTTTCTGGTTATTAAATAGTAATAGCTATATATAGTAGTAATAGTTATTTAATAGTAGACAATAAACAAAAAACTTACCAACTGTATTTTTCTATATGTAACTGTAATATTTATAATATTTAAGGCCTATCTAATACAACTTTAAATTATGACTACACCTTTCTGCAAGACGTTGTATAGTGCTGATGGATCTATCAAGTGTTTCCGATGGATACCGAGCATATAAGCTTAGCTTGGGACCAGAGGACGTTGTGTGAAATGTCCGTAAAAAAAAACTAGTGCATGACTCAAACGGATGTCGTATAGTAACAAATTGACTTGCATAATCTATATGACTGTATTGTATGTTGCAAGAACTACAACACAGTTTAAACTCTCGGGTTTTTTGGTCTAAGTGATTGGGTAATACAATAATGACGTGGTGTTACAGGCTAAAGTTAAAATTTTGTTTTGAAAGGGTTTTTCTGAATTAAGTTTTAGTGGAGTAATATTTGGATGACGTAATCTTTTTCTTTACATTATAATATAAAACAAAATCGTTATTTTTGTATGTATGTCCCTATGTGAGCTTTATATCTTATCTACGCAACGGACTTTGATGCGTTTTTTAATAGATATAGTGGTGCAAGAGGATGGCTTTTTATTAAGATGCTTTTATATATTCGGTATGTATCTATCAATGTATTAATCTGTGTAACGGAATCTTTGAACGCGATTTTCACCAACTTGCAGTAGTCGGATTGATCTGAAATTTTGCACACATATTAAGGAGCGATGACAATGCAATTATTTAAAAATATATTTAGGATTTTCAAGCGTGTTTTTTTTTAGTTTTTGAACTAAGGAAATTAAATAATTTGTTAGGGTTTGATTTTTTAGACTCTACGCGTACGAAATCGCGGACAACAGCTATTTTTCTAATAAGTAGTTCAATATTAGTAGCTTTACCAATAACTGTTCGATATAGAGACCATTGATTGTAACTGGAAGTCCATGTCCGTCACGGGTAGCAGGTGTATAATTAAAACTGTTAAAACAAAAACAAACCACCTGCCTATCAATTTACAATCAATTACCTAAGTCAATTGCACATTCATTCTAATTATTGTAAAGCTGAAGAGTTTGTTTTACAAAAAACAAAGAAAAATATGCACAAAAAATTTTGTTTCTTTCCAGCTCGTTTACCTCCCACAGTTGGGCACGGGCCTCATTCAATTTGTGAAGAATTCTGGTCTACTGTGCCGCGCTGGCCAGGCATGTTGGCACAGGGTTTATTTTCGAGGTTTCCGTCTCTCACAGAGGATGTTATCTGTGTCCAATATCGCTTAGCTGGATTTTACAGCACCCTAGAAATGAAAATGGGTGGTATTCTTAATCCACACGGACTTGATGTCTTATATATACATATAGCATAGTATTATCTTTGTTATTATCTTTTTTTAGGAATGTTTTACCCTTTCAGTGTTCTTCCTTTCTATATTTATAGCTACCCTAATCAAAATATTCTAACTAGATTGCATTAATGATGATGACGCCTTCTGGTTGTACTAAGGGTTTACGGCCAGAAGGCGTTGTATGGAATGAATGCAAATTACATTAATTTTTACATAATACATATTGTTACATGGTGAAGCGCAACAACTATGTAATAAGCCTATTCATCCTTCTCTTAAATTCTTCCACATTGACGGGCTTCGTGTAACGGACTGCCGTTCACGAGGTCGCTGGTTTTCTTCCCGCACGGGACAATCATTTGTGTGATCTTTATAATTGCCATACAAATGTTTGTACTGCGTCTGGGTTTTTTCTAAGTATTATAAGTGTATATTTACAAAAGAAAAGTAGTTTAAGTAATATATCCGTATTCTAGTACCCATAACACAAGCATATAACCTTATCTTGGGACCAGGGACCGTTGTGTGAAATATCCATGAATATTTATTTATTTAGCACACATATTCCGCCATTATGTGGACAGAATACCTATATTTCAATTAAACTTAGTATCCTCGCACTTGATTAATTTTAATACTAAACAATAAAGAAATATTCACACACTAACATCAATGATACGGTACTAACTAGTGGATAGAATGTAGGCCAACACTTGACTTATAGACAAGCCGTTATGTCGCGGATATACACACACATACATAAGAAACAAACATGGGACATTCCTTTACTCATACGTAAGAATATTTTTGTATGAATTAAAGTTTTGTGGAGTAGCAATACAAACTTTAGGGAGCAAACTATCTATCTATACTAATGATATGACGCTGAAGAGTGTGTTTGTTTGAGCACGCTAATCTCAGGAACCACTGGTCCAATTTGAAAAATGTTTTCAGTGTTGAATAGTACAGTTATCGAGGAAGGCTATAAGCTATATAACATCACGCTACGACCAATAACAGCGAAGCCGTATTGAAAAATGAGGCAAAAACGGGGAACATTTTCTAAATTCGACGCGGGACACAGCTGGAAATTAGTATATAAGTCGCCACTCCCCTTCCCCTTTCCCATACGCCTATATTAGTCAATCAACTATTAAAATACTTCGCAAATATTCAAGGACTTGTCCGTATGTCAATAAAAAGTTCGTTGACGCAAAACGGTATACAAATTTTTATGTATTTGTGTGAAATATGTATATAATATGCAAATTGTTTGTCTCTATGCTCATTCTTATTGATTATTATTGTGAAATCACGGAAATCTAACGGATTTTGGGTCACGATTTTTATCTATCATATTTTATTCCCTCCAAGAATTGAAGAGAATAAACACAGCACCAGTAGGCATAAATGGTATGGTGGATTTTTAATCTTGTTATCTGTTTACGATATCCATTTGTTAGTTCCTCAGGCGGTCTCTCAGGTCGGAAATGGCTGATGACACTTATATTCTTAATCCACCACATGAAGATATCTCTTTCACAACTATAGAGCCGACTATAGAGCCAGTGAATTCACAATTTAGTGAATTTAGGTATTTGTGTTAGGTATTGGTATCCCTATTCCCGAGCGCCGCGCCGAAAGAGACAACTATAGTGCGCCGGATTTTACCTATAAAATCTTGAAAAAAAGACGTTAGTACTCCGCTGTTTACTTCGTGAAATATAAACCGATTTAAAAACATACACCATATTATAGATAAAGAGTGTATCTATGAATATTTAACTTTCTGTTTTGAAAAAAAACCTTCTCTTTTGTGATAGGCGCTGCAAGTTCATCTAAAGACAACTGTAAAAAACGATCTTTTGGATTTGGATGAAAAAAAGAAAGTAAGAGAAGCATCTAGATATAGAAGACCTAGAAACTGAGAACTGCTATGTAAACTGATAAGGTTTTATCAAATAAAAATATGAAATATACAAATACTATAGTTACATTCCATGTGGTGACGTATTAAGAATACAAGTGCCACCATCTCTTCCCGAGGGTGCTGTAAAAGTCAGCTAAGGGATATTGCACACAAATAACATTATCGGTGAGAGACGAAAAGCTCGAAAATAAACCCTGTGCCAACACGCCTGGTCAGCGCGGCGCAGTAGACCATAATCCTTCCCAAAGTGGAGGCCCGTGCTCAACAGTGGGACGTAAATGGGCTGAAGAGAGATTCAAATACTTTCAAAATGGTAAGCTAAAAGGGTTGCAACCTGTCATTAGATTTATTTTGAAAATCAGAGAAATTTCCAAAAGTTCAGTTCGATCGAGATTTCTAGTGAGGATTCGAGGGCTCCGTGAGCTTGAGGGCCCCGGGGCACTGCCCCGCCTAGCCCCTTGGTAGCTACCCCACTGTATCCACGAAGAAAACAGCGGACTACGATGTCCACATTTTGTATGGAGCATGGCTTCCTGTCGAGCCCTCTTGACTATTCTTTATTTATAAATGCTATGCTAAAAGTTATGTCTACAGAGTAGCTAATAAGAAGTAGGTACCATTTATGACATAATTAGCGCATGACGACATTTTCAAAATACGCGCACAGATTTCACTTTCATACATATTTATGATAACGTATGCGGGTGTCGTGTATTATTTAACCGACTTCATAAAAGGAGAAGGTTAATAAAATTATGTTTACTACCTATGTGATTTGAGTAACGATATGTGTTAGCCAGTTTGTCTATTTATAAGTATGGATGATAGTAGCAACGTAACAAATTACAGTTTAGTTAGAATAGAAAGCAAATTTCAAAAATAGATATGAATAGTTATGCTCGCGGTTATTTATCAGTGTGGTGACGGATTAAGTGTCACCACCCCCATTTCTTCCCATAGGGTGCTGTAAGAACCTCCAAACTAAACCCTATAGTAAACGAAAACTCTCCTAAAGTAGAGGAGGCCCGTGCTCAGCCGTGGGGCGTCCATGGGCTGGAGAGCTAAATAAATAATAATAAATGAATAAATAAATATTCATGGACAACGTCCTCTGGTCCCAAGCTAAGCTTATATGCTTGTGTTATGGATACCAGAATATGGATAGAATACACATACTACTACTTTTCTTTTGTCAATACATACTTATCCTTACTAATTTATAAATGCAAAAATCGAGCATATAAGCTTAGCTTGGGACCAGAGGACGTTGTGTGAAATGTCCGTAAAAAAAAACTAGTGCATGACTCAAACGGATGTCGTATAGTAACAAATTGACTTGCATAATCTATATGACTGTATTGTATGTTGCAAGAACTACAACACAGTTTAAACTCTCGGGTTTTTTGGTCTAAGTGATTGGGTAATACAATAATGACGTGGTGTTACAGGCTAAAGTTAAAATTTTGTTTTGAAAGGGTTTTTCTGAATTAAGTTTTAGTGGAGTAATATTTGGATGACGTAATCTTTTTCTTTACATTATAATATAAAACAAAATCGTTATTTTTGTATGTATGTCCCTATGTGAGCTTTATATCTTATCTACGCAACGGACTTTGATGCGTTTTTTAATAGATATAGTGGTGCAAGAGGATGGCTTTTTATTAAGATGCTTTTATATATTCGGTATGTATCTATCAATGTATTAATCTGTGTAACGGAATCTTTGAACGCGATTTTCACCAACTTGCAGTAGTCGGATTGATCTGAAATTTTGCACACATATTAAGGAGCGATGACAATGCAATTATTTAGAAATATATTTAGGATTTTCAAGCGTGTTTTTTTTTAGTTTTTGAACTAAGGAAATTAAATAATTTGTTAGGGTTTGATTTTTTAGACTCTACGCGTACGAAATCGCGGACAACAGCTATTTTTCTAATAAGTAGTTCAATATTAGTAGCTTTACCAATAACTGTTCGATATAGAGACCATTGATTGTAACTGGAAGTCCATGTCCGTCACGGGTAGCAGGTGTATAATTAAAACTGTTAAAACAAAAACAAACCACCTGCCTATCAATTTACAATCAATTACCTAAGTCAATTGCACATTCATTCTAATTATTGTAAAGCTGAAGAGTTTGTTTTACAAAAAACAAAGAAAAATATGCACAAAAAATTTTGTTTCTTTCCAGCTCGTTTACCTCCCACAGTTGGGCACGGGCCTCATTCAATTTGTGAAGAATTCTGGTCTACTGTGCCGCGCTGGCCAGGCATGTTGGCACAGGGTTTATTTTCGAGGTTTTCGTCTCTCACAGAGGATGTTATCTGTGTCCAATATCGCTTAGCTGGATTTTACAGCACCCTAGAAATGAAAATGGGTGGTATTCTTAATCCACACGGACTTGATGTCTTATATATACATATAGCATAGTATTATCTTTGTTATTATCTTTTTTTAGGAATGTTTTACCCTTTCAGTGTTCTTCCTTTCTATATTTATAGCTACCCTAATCAAAATATTCTAACTAGATTGCATTAATGATGATGACGCCTTCTGGTTGTACTAAGGGTTTACGGCCAGAAGGCGTTGTATGGAATGAATGCAAATTACATTAATTTTTACATAATACATATTGTTACATGGTGAAGCGCAACAACTATGTAATAAGCCTATTCATCCTTCTCTTAAATTCTTCCACATTGACGGGCTTCGTGTAACGGACTGCCGTTCACGAGGTCGCTGGTTTTCTTCCCGCACGGGACAATCATTTGTGTGATCTTTATAATTGCCATACAAATGTTTGTACTGCGTCTGGGTTTTTTCTAAGTATTATAAGTGTATATTTACAAAAGAAAAGTAGTTTAAGTAATATATCCGTATTCTAGTACCCATAACACAAGCATATAACCTTATCTTGGGACCAGGGACCGTTGTGTGAAATATCCATGAATATTTATTTATTTAGCACACATATTCCGCCATTATGTGGACAGAATACCTATATTTCAATTAAACTTAGTATCCTCGCACTTGATTAATTTTAATACTAAACAATAAAGAAATATTCACACACTAACATCAATGATACGGTACTAACTAGTGGATAGAATGTAGGCCAACACTTGACTTATAGACAAGCCGTTATGTCGCGGATATACACACACATACATAAGAAACAAACATGGGACATTCCTTTACTCATACGTAAGAATATTTTTGTATGAATTAAAGTTTTGTGGAGTAGCAATACAAACTTTAGGGAGCAAACTATCTATCTATACTAATGATATGACGCTGAAGAGTGTGTTTGTTTGAGCACGCTAATCTCAGGAACCACTGGTCCAATTTGAAAAATGTTTTCAGTGTTGAATAGTACAGTTATCGAGGAAGGCTATAAGCTATATAACATCACGCTACGACCAATAACAGCGAAGCCGTATTGAAAAATGAGGCAAAAACGGGGAACATTTTCTAAATTCGACGCGGGACACAGCTGGAAATTAGTATATAAGTCGCCACTCCCCTTCCCCTTTCCCATACGCCTATATTAGTCAATCAACTATTAAAATACTTCGCAAATATTCAAGGACTTGTCCGTATGTCAATAAAAAGTTCGTTGACGCAAAACGGTATACAAATTTTTATGTATTTGTGTGAAATATGTATATAATATGCAAATTGTTTGTCTCTATGCTCATTCTTATTGATTATTATTGTGAAATCACGGAAATCTAACGGATTTTGGGTCACGATTTTTATCTATCATATTTTATTCCCTCCAAGAATTGAAGAGAATAAACACAGCACCAGTAGGCATAAATGGTATGGTGGATTTTTAATCTTGTTATCTGTTTACGATATCCATTTGTTAGTTCCTCAGGCGGTCTCTCAGGTCGGAAATGGCTGATGACACTTATATTCTTAATCCACCACATGAAGATATCTCTTTCACAACTATAGAGCCGACTATAGAGCCAGTGAATTCACAATTTAGTGAATTTAGGTATTTGTGTTAGGTATTGGTATCCCTATTCCCGAGCGCCGCGCCGAAAGAGACAACTATAGTGCGCCGGATTTTACCTATAAAATCTTGAAAAAAAGACGTTAGTACTCCGCTGTTTACTTCGTGAAATATAAACCGATTTAAAAACATACACCATATTATAGATAAAGAGTGTATCTATGAATATTTAACTTTCTGTTTTGAAAAAAAACCTTCTCTTTTGTGATAGGCGCTGCAAGTTCATCTAAAGACAACTGTAAAAAACGATCTTTTGGATTTGGATGAAAAAAAGAAAGTAAGAGAAGCATCTAGATATAGAAGACCTAGAAACTGAGAACTGCTATGTAAACTGATAAGGTTTTATCAAATAAAAATATGAAATATACAAATACTATAGTTACATTCCATGTGGTGACGGATTAAGAATACAAGTGCCACCATCTCTTCCCGAGGGTGCTGTAAAAGTCAGCTAAGGGATATTGCACACAAATAACATTATCGGTGAGAGACGAAAAGCTCGAAAATAAACCCTGTGCCAACACGCCTGGTCAGCGCGGCGCAGTAGACCATAATCCTTCCCAAAGTGGAGGCCCGTGCTCAACAGTGGGACGTAAATGGGCTGAAGAGAGATTCAAATACTTTCAAAATGGTAAGCTAAAAGGGTTGCAACCTGTCATTAGATTTATTTTGAAAATCAGAGAAATTTCCAAAAGTTCAGTTCGATCGAGATTTCTAGTGAGGATTCGAGGGCTCCGTGAGCTTGAGGGCCCCGGGGCACTGCCCCGCCTAGCCCCTTGGTAGCTACCCCACTGTATCCACGAAGAAAACAGCGGACTACGATGTCCACATTTTGTATGGAGCATGGCTTCCTGTCGAGCCCTCTTGACTATTCTTTATTTATAAATGCTATGCTAAAAGTTATGTCTACAGAGTAGCTAATAAGAAGTAGGTACCATTTATGACATAATTAGCGCATGACGACATTTTCAAAATACGCGCACAGATTTCACTTTCATACATATTTATGATAACGTATGCGGGTGTCGTGTATTATTTAACCGACTTCATAAAAGGAGAAGGTTAATAAAATTATGTTTACTACCTATGTGATTTGAGTAACGATATGTGTTAGCCAGTTTGTCTATTTATAAGTATGGATGATAGTAGCAACGTAACAAATTACAGTTTAGTTAGAATAGAAAGCAAATTTCAAAAATAGATATGAATAGTTATGCTCGCGGTTATTTATCAGTGTGGTGACGGATTAAGTGTCACCACCCCCATTTCTTCCCATAGGGTGCTGTAAGAACCTCCAAACTAAACCCTATAGTAAACGAAAACTCTCCTAAAGTAGAGGAGGCCCGTGCTCAGCCGTGGGGCGTCCATGGGCTGGAGAGCTAAATAAATAATAATAAATGAATAAATAAATATTCATGGACAACGTCCTCTGGTCCCAAGCTAAGCTTATATGCTTGTGTTATGGATACCAGAATATGGATAGAATACACATACTACTACTTTTCTTTTGTCAATACATACTTATCCTTACTAATTTATAAATGCAAAAATCGAAATTAAAAACTAAAAATCTTGACGAGCTTAAGTGTTAATGTGTGTAACCAAACCATAGTACGATTTAAAAGAGCTTTACAACGCCATCTATCGAGTGATATGGTAAACTTCTGTTTGTTCAGGTTTAATTTCTAAATTTCACGCGTACGAAGTCGCGGGCAACAGCTAGTAATAGTTATAATACATAAAAACACCCAGACGCAGTACAAATATTTGTATAACAATTAGAAAAATCACACAAATGATTGTCCCGAGCGGGAATCGAACCCGCGACCTCTTGAGGGGCAGTCCTTTACATGAACCACTCAACCACAACCGCGACAACCGCGACCTCGTGAACGGCAGTCGCCTACTGGTGATTATGTTGACAAAGATGTTCGATCCTGAGCGGGAATCGAACCCGCGACTTCGTGAACGGCAGTCCGTTACATGACGCCTCGCTTCTGACTTTTTAAGAGAGCATGTATATCTCGCTTAGCTACTTAAAATAAAAATCTTTGACTTTGTATTTACGCAATGTCAAAACGCGACCCATTATTTATAGCAAAATCGTACGCACGTATAACCCGCAACTTCGTACGTGTAGAATTTAAAAACGAAACCTTAACAAAAAAGCCATCCTCTTGAACCGCTCTATCTAATAAAAAAAATCTCACTATAATCCGTCGCGTAGATTGGAAGATACAAGCTGAAATATAGATATACATACAAAAATAACGACTTTATTTTATAATAAGTAAAGATGTAGTTATTTTCAGTATTACAGGCAATTCTAGGATTTTAACAACAAAATTATGAATATCATTTTCATCAATACATTACGCCTTTTTCCCATGTGTGTAGGCAGAGACTACAGAGCGCTATATGCAACGATCCAAACACACTTTTTTGGCTTTATCCACACTCATACTAGCTACTGGTCATACACATATATTTTTCTCAGGATGCAGTTGAAATAAATAAGTTGATAAATATTCATAAACCTCGTCCTCCATTGTCCTCTGGTCCCAAAGTAAGCTATATTTCTATGCTGGTTTTATGGGTACCAGAATACGGATATAATACGTATACTACTATTCTTTTGTAAATACATACTTATAATACATAGAAACACCCAGACGCAGTACAAACATTTGAATGACAATAGAAAAATCTCACAAATGATTGTCCCGTGCGGGTCAACCACGACTGCGACAACCACGACAACTGCGACCTCGTGAACGCCAGTCGTCTACATAAACCACTCGACCACGAGGTCCGTCATATGATCGAAATGATTAAATATTAAATTACTAGCTGTTGCCCGCGACTCCGTACCCGTCGAATTTAGAATTTTTTTCCCTTTTTTGCAACATTTTTCACTATTGCTTCGCTCATATTGGTGACAACGTGATGTTATATAGCCTATAGCCTTCCTCGATAAATTTTCTATCCAGCACTGAAAGAATTTTTCAAATCGGACCAGTGGTTCCTGAGATTAGCGCGTTCAAACAAACAAACAAACAAACTCTTCAGCTTTATAATACAACAAATCTTATATATAAAATTCACGTGTCACACTGCACTCCTCCGAAACGGCTTGACCGATTTTTATGAAATTTTACATGCTTATTCAGTAGGTCTGAGAATCTGGTCGATTCTCAGACCTACTGAATACGCATGTAAAATTTCATCTATTTTTCAAACTTTTTTTTTTTGTATGGCAATACAACGTTTGCCGGGTCAGCTGGTATTAGTATAGATTTTTGTGTCACCAATTGCGAAACCCACTGTATATGTTATAAGTCTACCTCGCTCTGTACTGGCATAAAGGTGTTAGATATTTTATATTATATATTTAACATAAGTGATATTTGTAATTAAATATTTAAATAACATGTAGGATATTGTTGAAATATAAAAATAGAAAGTAAAGATTATATAAAATTGAAAGTGTATAAACATAAATTTAATCTAAAACTATTATTATATTATGAATGTTATAAAATTTATTATTTCATATCGTAATTCGAATTAGAATAATTTATAATAATAAAACTCAAACTAGATTTTGTCAAAGAATGTTATATAATAACTGAGTATTTTATCTAATACATAAAATTCTCGTATCACAACATTCGTTGCCATACTCCTTCGAAACGGCTCTGGACCGATTCTTATGATTTTTTTTTGAGAATCGGCTTTTATCTATAGTTCATACTCCTAAATGATAAGGGTTGTCCACCCCTCACATTTGTATGGCAAAACAACGTTTGTCGGGTCAGCTAGTAGTTAATAAAACTCAAACTAGATTTTGTCAAAGAATGTTATATATAACTAGCTGACCTGGCAAACGTTGTTTTGCCATACTAAAAAAAAGGTTTGTAAAATAGATGTTGGCCGATTCTCAGACCTACTGAATATGCATATAAAATTTCATAAAAATCGATCAAGCCGTTTTGGAGGAGTACGGTTACTAACAATGTGACAAGTGAATTTTATATATAGGATAACTAAGTGTTAATACAAGTGTCACCGACCCATTTCTTTCTACGGTGTTGTAAAAGCCAGCTATGGGATATGGTACACAAATAACGTCCTCTGTGAGAGATGGAAAACTCGGGAATAAGCTTTATGCCAACACGCCTGGTGGTCAAGTCTGCTAATTCTGATAGATACATACCGAACTAATAAGCGTGTTAAAAATGAAAACAACTACGGTGTATTTTGATTTATTGGCTATTTCGTTGTGCACATTTTTATTAATTAAAATCGATAATCTATAATATACAGATTTTCTAATAAAAAGGTCTGTTAACATTCCCAAATTAGGTATGTTATTGACATAATCAATTTTCATTTTTTAGTTAGGTTTAGTTGTGCTAATTGATACCAAAGTCTCACACATCATATTTATCAACATCATGTAGCCCTACACAATATATAAAATGTATAGTGAAACAGGCACCAGTGACCCAAATAAAGCCGACCGGTTTCATAGGCAATCACGCGAGGAATGCGTCTACTTCGACACAGATCGATGGCTCGACGACAGGTAAAGGGATTCAAAGTCTTTATTTATGTTTCAATATCGGTGTTTTTAGAAAACAATACTAACTATTGCCAGTGACTTCGTACGCGTAACATTGAGAAAATTTTCCCAGTTTTCGATACATTTTTCACTGATGCTTCGCTCCTATTAGTTGCAGCGTGATGATAAATATTTACTTATCTTCTATGACATATAATAAATCTGTAGAATAAAAATTTTTGTACACTAAATATATTTTCAAAAAAAATTGTCAGATGGTTAAAGGACAACCCATTTCCAGGATTTTTGAAATTTTTGTCTGTTTGTTTAGATGTTTGTGTGTGCACGCATCGCGTAAAATGTACAACTTATAAATATAAAATACGTAAAAATTGTACACAACTCAAGGTATTAACTTGGTCTTTGTTTCATCGCAATCGGTCCACTTGATCAAGAGATATTTACATAATACGAAATTTCTCAATTTGGTTACTTGCAACCCCATCTAGCGGCTAAAAAATGAATAAAAAAATTGGGTCGATCGAAAAAAATCGATCCACGCGGACGGAGTTGTGGGCACAGCTAGTTATAAAATAAAGTCGTTATTTTTGTATGTAACCATATTTTTAAAAACTACGCATCGGATTATGTTACGCTTTTTAGGGTTCCGTACCCAAAGGGTAAAAACGGAAACCCTATTACTGAGACTTCGCTGTCCGTCCGTCCGTCCGTCCGTCCGTCCGTCCGTCCGTCCGTCCGTCCGTCTGTCACCAGGCTGTATCTCAAGAACGGTGATAGCTAGAGAGTTGAAATTTTCACAGATGATGTATTTCTATTGCCGCTATAACAACAAATACTAAAAATAAAATAAAATAAATATTTAAGGGGGGCTCCCATACAACAAACATGATTTTTTTACCGTTTCTTGCTCGATTATAATAACGTTGCCTTATGTTGCATAGATAATGGTACGGAACCCATCGTGCGCGAGTCCGACTCGCACTTGACCAATTTTTTTAATAGATAGAGTGGTTCAAGAGGATGGTTTTTTTTGTTGTTTCTAAATTTCACGCGTACGCAGTTGCAGGCAACAGCAAGTAGTCTGTATATTATAGCCTTCCTCGATAAATGTAGTATGTCCAACACTGAAGGAAATTTTCAAATCGAACCAATGGTTCCTGAGATTAGCGCGTTCAAATAAACAAACTCTTCAGCTTTATAATATTACCAACATTACTAAGTATAGATTTAGAAATAGCTAGTAATTACATAACAGTATTTATATGACTAGTTTTCTAGCTTTCACAATGACTAAGGTACGAACAAACGTCTAGAACATGGTCATGACTGTATCTTCATCTTTTTCTCCAGAGGCGTATTTGCTCTAGGGCAGTGGTTACCATATCGCTTTTGCTGTGTACCACATCAAAAAATATCCCAAAACTGCGTACCCCTTATTGTAGTAATCACACAAATATTTTATAGGCATGAGTTTGTGAGTGTGTGTGTGTATGTTTGTAACTTCTTCACGCTCAAACGCCCGGAGTGTCTGGATCAATTTTGATGAAATTTGGTATACAAGTAGTTGACATCCTGGATTTAAAGATAGGCTTCTTGAACCACGGGGCAAAGCTAGTGATAAATGAATAAAATAGCTCAGTTTAAATTGAAATTTATGTTGTTCATGTTTTTATTGATAGACGCACGTACTCCTTAGTGGAACTTCACGTACCCCTAGGGGTATGCGTATCACTAATTGGGAAACACTGCTGCATGGCCATAGGGGCTATGAGCAGGGGCGGCCAGCCTGAGAAAGGGGGTGAAAGCCTACAAGTTAAATTTTTTTCTCTATCTCTATTAATTTTTTTTGGCTTATTAAATTGGCCCGGGGCGTCAAATCAAATCGCCCAGGGTGCTAATTTTTAAAATACGCTTTTCTCTGTCTCCAGCCCACTAACATCCCACTGTTGGGCACGGGCCTTCTCCACTTTCAGAGGGATTATGGTCTACTGTGCTGCGAGAACCGAGCGTTTAACACAGAGTTTATTAGTGAGTTTTTCGTCTCTCACACACAGAGGATGTTATCTGTGTACAATATCCCTTAGCTGGCTTTTACAGGACCCTGAAAAGGAAAAAGGGTGATGACAATTGCATTCTTAATCCGTCATTACACGGACAACTACTAATCTGACTAGATCACTAGAAATTATGCAATGGCTCCATTAGCGATTTTATGTAGACAATGTAGGCATCGGTATTGTAGTTATACGCAGATGTAACTATTACATTACCTCAATTTCTAAGAATTTTGTAATGTGGCTATGTTTTAATTAGTAACGTAGGTAGAACGGCAATATTACTTCAAGACAGAGAACGAAAAATAATATTTTACTGTAAATCTAAATAACAACTTCCGATTGAAGAAAATATTTATAGGTCTCTACGTTCGTGGCTATCTCATGCAATATCCTCTGGCGCCAAAATAAGCGTAGGTACCTAAGTAATGATTGTGCTGTGATTACCAGATTTCAGCTAAACATACAATAAATACTTCATTTTTGTTTGTGTGAATGAACCTGTGGAATGAACATATACAATGGAAAGTAAACAGAAAACCCGCACACGTTAACGAACATCTGTGTGAAATCAACAAATAAATGTCCTGTCCTGGGAATCGAACCTATGATCCTGTTCATAGAAGTCGATTACACTAGTACATAACTATTTTATGTTTTTAACCGACTTCAAAAAAGGAGGAGTTTCTCAATTCGTCTGCAATTTCACATTGGCACCAGGTCGGGATCTGATGGTTATCTCCTGAGAAATCGAGGTAAGCCTTCAAATTTCAAAGGCAATGATTCAATTTATTGGCTAACTCTATTAATTAGAGAGCCGGCTGATGTCTTTTACCAGAAAATAAAAAGGTTCGATTTTCGCGTCGTTTACATTATGCTTTACATTACGATAATAGAATGTAAACAATAAAAAGTGAATTCATTGCAACATTGTAGAAACCTTTTAAAGGTAGAAAGTAAATCATGAATAAGCAAGAAACTTAACTATGTAATTAAAAGTTTACTAAATTTTATCGTCAACTATATAAATAGAAATAAATAATTATACCGGACTAAAGAAAACTTTAGTACCAAAAAAATTATTTATAAAAAAATAAAAAAAAATACTATCATTTATATTTTTAACGTAAAAATTTAGTAAATACACTAATTAATTTAATAATACACGCGTATTTCATTTAAAAGAATATAATTTAATGTTGTTATTTAACTTACCAATTTTAAACACAAAAACAGCTGTAGAAACAAAAAATATGTAGGATAAACACGTTAAAAGATCCACTGTTTTCTTGCAAGAGGAAACTTTCACATTTTGTCATACACTGCCACACGCGATTTCCGTTTATACTTCATTTATCATAACACAAATTTATTTATGTCAAAATGTTTTAAACACTTTTTAATTTATATTTACTGTACAAATATCGCTGTAATAAATTAAAATAAATTTATTATGTTTTAGTATTTCGAAAATACCGCCATTATATTCAAGCATGCGCACGCAGTACAATCTAAAGTCAACTGGCGAGACTGAACTTGAAATTTACTTCGATTCGTAAGTAAAAAAGAGATGAGAAATACATTTTCACTGTGAGTAAAAGAGGCAGATACTTAGAACGTGTAGCATTCTAGTATGTGTAGCGGTATTTTTTTCTCCTTTCGCGCGTCAACGTCAACTTTCTAAAACACCTTGAGGTGTTCGATTATCTCATTTTGGTTTTGGTAACTAAACTATCTAAATAAAGTTCATAACCATCACGAAGAATTAAAGACGGTAATGTAACAGAATATTTGTAAACGGTAATATTTGTAAACAATTTTAATTTAAAATTGTAAACAATTTTAATTTTTTTTTAATTTTTTTTTTATTGCTATATAATTATTCTAGTGATTTCTAATGTCTACAAAATACAATAAAATTGAAAAAAGTAGGTACATACATAATGTAAAATCTTTTTCGAAAAATTCATTCCAATTTCAAAAGTTAACTGACGTCATCGCATATCTAAAGTAAATACGTAATTCGACAACTGAAAGTGTGGCTCGTTGGTCTAGGGGTATGATTCTCGCTTCGGGTGCGAGAGGTCCCGGGTTCAAATCCCGGACGAGCCCGCATGTCGAAATGCTTTTTTTAATTTTTTTAAGCAAACATTTTGCCACACTCCTATTTTATAAATGCAATAAAATAATGAGAAAAATGTCGAAGACATTATTATTATGATAGATACTTAGTAGAATTTTTATCTATCTATCTGCATATTTGTACGCAAAGACAACTGCGCTGAATTGCAACCAAATAACATGTTTTTTACCATAAATTCTACGCATAAGAAAGTACCTACGCAGTCGTATCCGCATATTCGTGAAACTCGACTAGTAAGTTAGAAGTAAAGGAGAATATGGATAAGCAGAAAGTGATAGAAAGTTAGGTTATAAAAAATCAGGCCAGCGCCATCTGCCGAGAAGTTGTGTAAATAGTGATGACAATTGTAGTGTTGTAGAATGTTACATTGTTCATTCACAGATGACGCAAAAATAAAATTTATTTCAATTAAGTTAACTATTAATTGATCATAGATGTCACTGCAAAATAGTCAAAATTCATAAACGTTGTATCGTAGCACGGTACTAATAAATAATAATTATAATACATCTGCTTACACTTTTGTATAATAAGCAACTGGTGAATAATCAACCAAATGTTTCATATGTAGTTGTATGTAGATAAGTACAAGATGGGCAGGTGTTCGGTTGTAGTTCATTGACTCTAACGATTGTTACCATTTTATCGACTTAGTCGCCAGATCTAGCGAATTTTGCCTTCTACAGCTATCTTAATCTTAGAGGTAATAATTCTGCATCATTTTGGTAAATTCGACATACCTATAAGGTACCGATGAGTATTTATAAGTCTATCAAATGACGGTAAATCTCATGATTTGTATTAGGTACATCATTCATTCTCCTGACCATATCCCTATATTCGGGGTAGGAGCAACGCAGACGCAACATGATTTCCTGTTCATGATGCAGTGAGATCTGGCTGATTTTTACAACCGGCCGCCTGTCTGATGTTTACCCTCCGTGAGTATATAAATATGCGCAGGTGTATTGTAATGTGGTTCCGTCGATTGATTCTTACGACTCCCGTGAGCAAGATATGATTGTTACCCTCCACCTTGCCTTTGTATTTGAGTAAGGAATACTGAAATTTCTGAGTGCAGGGCTCCTAAAGGCCTGAAACGCGAAGCATTTGCTCACCATTGCTTAATTCTTGATATGTATTTGATTAGGGAGGGCATAATTTTTGTACAATAAAAAAAATTACTATTACTACAGCAAATAATGGAATAGAATACTCTTTATTGCACACCAATATGTTATAAAGAAGTTTATGGATTACAAAATCATAGTACAATAGGCGGAGTTCTATAAAATAAGTCCATGTAGGTGGACGGTTTAAAAACAAATATGAAATGATATTTGTTTATACTTAAAACGTACGCGCGGGAAGTTTCAGTATTTACGTTGGCGTACTATGGTTTATAAGAAAAATCTATGACGTTTTATTATATCACCAGTGAATAACGCTCGTTGAATAACAGAAAATAAGTTTGTATTAAGTAATAAGTAATTTTTAACTAGATAACTATCAAACACTACGCCCAATTACTTAGTCATTCAGACTGTTATTTATCACTACATGAACATAATAATAATATAAAAAAACATATTACATATTATCAATTTTAAATAAAGGTCTTTTATCTTTGAAAGTTATAAAGGGATGGATTTCAATAATTATGTAGGTAATTACATTTATTTTTAGAGTTATTAGTACCTATCTTCTATTGTCTAGCGACATCCATTGTCTCCTCTAACGATAATGACTATTCATAAAGTGGCAACATTAGCTAAAGTATTTTGTTTTGTTATCGCGTTGTATTGTTATGTTTTTGTTATTAGTTTTGAGCAGAGTTAATGAGAAATTTACTCATTCAAGTTTTAAAACTTGGCGAAGAAAGTTGTGTCTGCAGTTTTAGAAACTCCTATTTGAATGGTTTTTGTTTTAAACTTTATGAAAGTTAGCTTTTAAGTGTTTGTGTTCAACTTTTTAATTATGTCTGGAGCAAGTACTTCTCATAGCCCACCTGTCGCATCTATTGCAGATGTAAGCGCTTTATTTCAAAACGCTAAGAAATATGAAGAATTAAATGTAATTGGAACAGGTATGTAAAATTTATAATAACCTAAATTCTACATGTGCCGGCGGTAATAGTTTTCGCGCAATTTCACGCAGAAATTATTTTGTTTACCACATAAAAATACAACCTAATATCGAATTAATTATTAAAATATAACAATATTATAACTAGAAATAAGTTAAATTTTATCATTTCATTCAATACTTATTGTTAAAAAAAACCTTTTTTTCAGGAGCCTATGGTACAGTTTACAAAGCTCGCGATTTACACAATGGTGGCCAAATAGTTGCTATGAAGAAAGTAAAGGTGGCGTTAACTGAAGATGGAATACCTCTGTCTACGCTGAGAGAAATAGCTTTACTTAGACAACTTGAAGCCTACAGACATCCTAATATTGTTAGGTATGATAAATTATATTCCATTTAACATCCCACTAAATATTTATCATCAACATTTTTCTGCTCTTTTGCTATTATCTGGGTCAATATAACAAATATATTGCAAGATAATATTATAAACCAGAAGAGTTTGATGGTTTTAATGCATTATTTTTTGGAACTACTGGTCCTGGTAAAGAATTTTTTAGGTGTTAAACAGTACATTTATTGCGGAAGGCTATAGCCTATTTAGCATCATACTGGGACCAATAGGAGTGAGGCATCTGTGAAAAATGTTGCAAAATGGAATCAATTTTCTAAATTCCATACGATTTACTGTTATAATAATGGTAGTGTGTGTCCCTTAGTGTCCAAGTCCGACTGGAACTTGACCATTTTTTTTTTACTTTTTAATTTCCAGATTGCTGGATGTGTGTCACGGAGGTCAATCATTAGAGAGAGACCATCAGTTGGTGCTGTTCTTAGTGTTTGAGCATGTTGACCAAGATCTGGAGTCTTATCTGAAGAGAGCTCCTGGACCTCTGTCTGAAAATAGAATCAGGGTAGGTTGTTTTATGTGCTACTGGTTTGCTTGCAACATAGATCACCTGTAATAAATAAATAAATAAATATTTTTGGATATTACACACAACATCTCTGGTCCCAAAGTAAGCTATATTATATCATTTGCTAAACAGGTGAAATATTTTTTTGTAAATCATACTTACAATACATAGAAAACACCCAGACATGGTACAAACTTTTGTATGAAAATTATAAATATCACACAGAAACTAGCACTACATATATATTATAATAATATACATAACCTCTATAGACTTGAAATTTGGCATGGACTAAGCCTATATAGTGCTGATATAGAGAAAAATCTAAAACTTGTAGATTACCATCACATCACACAAAAAAATTGTTTAAACTTATATCTACTTATAAAGTAGCTTAAATGTAGGCGATTCCCTATATTTCAACTACAAAATTAAGTTGGTGAGTTGGTTTAAGCTTAATCAACTCATTATTTGTGTTTAGTTATTTATATTTTTCTGTCTAGTAAATACGAAACCCTAACGGTCTTATTCATAATGACTTATTGGAGGTTTATACGGAGATTTTATCGCAGAGATAATAAACGTTTTAGCGTAAAATGACTATTATGAATAACAAGTTTTGACAATTTTCGCGAACCTATTTTAGGGACATTTTAAACCTCCGATAAGTCATTATGAATAAGGCGGTAAGTGTACGAGTCTTTTAGGTGTAATTGTCGTGTGCGTCGGTTAGAGGATAAAATGAAATACGTCCGGACTTGAATGGCGTTTATTTGCGACTCCATATATTTGATATAATAATAGTTTATATAGGTTGCGAGAACAATCGTTTCTATATATTCCTAAAACTGCTGAAACGCATAGTGTTGCATACAATGAATCCATACATGATATATTTGTATATAATAACTTAGGTGGCGAGCACAATGGTCTCTATAGATTCGTAGATTTGTTGACATATTACTATTAATACTTGCAAAGAATGAATTCATACAATGTGTCCCTACAAGTCTGTCTCGAGCTTGGCAGGATTTTTTATATTCTTTTTGTTTTTCTTCTAGAGCATGTCATTTGACATTCTATCAGGAATAGATTTCCTACATTCACATCGCATAGTGCACCGAGACCTGAAACCACATAATTTACTGGTGACCAACACTGGTCGTGTTAAGTTAGCTGATTTTGGACTCGCCAAGACTTATGATACTGAAATGAAGTTGACTAGTGTGGTAAGTTATAATTTTTACAATTATTATTTAACTGCCTTTATGCCGTTATTCGGGATCTCTGCAAGATGACTTTCTGGTCGTGTTGCAACGGAACTTGGTTGATTATTATGACCGGTCGCCTGCCTCAGTACTGACGCCGCGATATGTTACTATCAATTTAATATCGGCTTAGTGAATATAATTAAAAACTGTCAAAATTTAACTAAAATGAAAACAATTATTTTGTTTCTTTTAATTATTGGCTATTTCATTGTACACATATAAAATTTCATAATAATCGGTCAAGCCATTTCGGAGGAGTATGGTAACTAACACCTGTGACACGAGAACTTTATATATTACTAGCTGTTGCCCGCAAATTCGTACGCGTGAAATTTAGAAATCAAACCTTAACAAACAGAAATTTACTATACCACTCCATAGATGGCGTTGTACGTACGTTTTTAAATCGCGCACGTTAATACTTAAGTTACACACGTTAATACATAAGCTCGCCAAAATTATTGTTGTGTTTATAAATTAGTAAGGAGTAAGGATAAGGCGGAAGATGTTATATTATTATGTTATAGGTGGTAACATTATGGTATCGTCCCCCGGAAGTCCTACTAGGAGTATCATACAACACAGCAGTAGATGTATGGTCTGCTGGCTGCGTACTGGCTCAGTTACATACTAGGAAACCATTACTGCCTGGATCTTCGGATTCTCATCAACTGACAAGCATATTTAGGTATGTTTTCTATAAATAAATATATATTATAGACATTACACACAACGTCCTCTGGTCCCAAGTTAAGCTTACATGCTATGCTATTAATAAAGAGGTAAAGTTTGTGATATATATATGGCTTTAATTTTAATAGACAAAATTAAATGTTTATTTAATAGAATATACTTTATAGAATTTAAATAGAAAGAATTTTTGTATATATGTCCCTATTTGAGCTTAAATCTTTAAAACTATGTTCATATTATAAAGCTGAAAAGTTTGTATGTTTGAACGCGCTAATCTCAGGAACTACTGATCCGACCTGAAACATTCTTTCAGTGTTGCATAGTACATTTATCGAGGAAGGCTATAAAACATCACGCTACTTAAAGCCTATAGCTCCTATGAGCAAAGCATCACTGAAATATGACCCAAAAAACTGGAAACATTTTCTAAACAAGTAGTTGCCCGCGACTCCGTTCACGTGGAATTTAGAAAATTTTCCCCGTTTTGCAACATTTTTCACTACTGCTTAGCTTCTACTGGTCGTAGCGTGATGTTATATAGCCTAAAGCCTTCCTCGATAAATGCCCTATCTAACACTGAAAGAATTTTGCAAATCGGCCCAGTGGTTCCTAAGATTAGCGCGTTCAAACAAACAAACAAACTCTTCCGCTTTATAATATTTTCTAAATTCCTAAGTTCGAAGTCGCGGCCAACAGCTAGTTTTCTCATATTTGTGTGTATGCATTAAATTTTCACAATACAATGCCTTTTTTAAGATAATTAGTACAACACATTGATGTTTTTTTAAAAAAAACTGTTTTTTGCAGGTTAATAGGTAGACCGTCAAGAGCTGAGTGGCCAGAGAACTCCACTGTGATGCTGGACAGCTTCCCGGAGTATAAAGCACAAGATCTGGCTGACATCATACCTAGGATACATCCACATGCATTGGATCTTATTAAGGTATCTAAATATTGAAAACATCAAAATTTTGTATTGAAATAAATAATAGTCAAGGACATTTCACACAACGTCCTCTGGTCCCAAGCTAAGCTTATATACTTGTGTTATGGGTACCACAATACGGATAGAATACATATACTACTTTTCTTTTGTAAATACAAATTGCACATTTTATGAATTAAAATCGTTAGTCTATAATATACCGGTTTTCTAATAAAAAGTTGAGTTAACATTACAGAATTATGTTATTGACACTATCAGTTTTCGTTTTTTAGATAAGTTTAGTTGTGCATGTAGAATCGGTACTTGTGTATAAGAACGCGTTGTGTGAGGCTACGACCACTACGATAATGCGTTATTCCATACCCCACTACTCGTGCCTTTCTCCAACATTGGTGCATTTATGGTCTTATTCATAATGACTTATCAGAGGTTTAAAAGTTCGATAAAATCGGTTCGCTAAAATTGTCAAAAATTGTTATTCATAATAGTCTTTTTACGCTAAAACGTTTATTATCTCTCCGATAAAGTGACATTATTTTATTGTTTAATCCTCCGATAAGTCATTATAAAAAAGACCATCAGTCTTTATCAAATATCTCATAATGCGGTATCTCGACGGACTATATCTGGACGTACCTCGTGGTGTAGTGGTTCTGGTAACGGACTGCCGATCAAGAGGTCGCGGGTTCGATTCCCGCTCGGGACAATCATTTGTGTGATTTTTCTAATTGTCATACAAATGTTTGTACTACGTCTGGGTGTTTCTATGTATTATAAGTATGTATTTACAAAAAAAAAAGTAGTATATGTATTCTATCCGTATTCTGGTACCCATAACACAAGCATATAAGCTTAGCTTGGGACCAGAGGACGTTGTGTGAAATGTCCATGAATATTTATTTATTTATCTATTTAACGTTATCTGTGGTCCTCACGCCAATGATTTTGACTAAAATTTGTTATATATAATAATATTTATAATTTCAGGGTATGCTAGTCTTCGACCCATCAAAACGTCTAACGGCTCTTGACTGCTTGGAGCATCCATATTTCACAGAAGAACCGCTTACATAAATACCTTTAGATTAAAATAAAACAAATACTGTTCTACTAGAAAAACTGTGATTCCCATTTTAACGACTATTAGAACTGATATTTTCAGTTCACCTACTATTAGAAAAACTGGTATTTTTAGTTCACCTACTATTAGGCAATCTGTTATTTTCAGTTTACATACTATTAGAAATCTGGTATTTTCAGTTCACCTTAGTAGGTGAACTGAAAATACCAGGTTTTCTAATAGTTTAGAAAAACTGGGATTTCCAGTTTACATACTATTAGAAAAGCAGGTATTTCCAGTTTACATACGATTAAAAAATCTGGGATACCCAGTTTACCAGATTTATCCCATATTGGGGTAATTTTGCCATAGTTTTAGATAATAATTCTCTTTTATTATTTGTTACTTTCCCGTCATTTATAATTAAGATTAATGAATAACCTATTTAAGGAACGGAGAGTGAATAGTAACTTCATAACATCTCACCTCTTTCCTATGGGGATAGGCAAAGACTATAGAGCGACTTCTGCTACAATCTACACACTTATAAAAGTTAAAAATATAGTTCATTAGGTTTTCTATAGTCTTGAAATATAACATTTGTCATTTGATGTAAATATCCAAGGCCTATGTCCAACAGAGGATGTACAAAACTTGAAAGTTTTGATATCCAAGTGTGGACCCTTGAAAAAACGTTTATACAATATTTTATATGATTTTAAAGAAATGTGTATTTTCTAACACTTGCGGACTCATCTGTTTAAATAAAACTACTTTTTACGGATTTAGACGCGTATATTTGTTTTAAATTTTGGCCCGACGTTTCGGAGACTTTGCAGTCACCATGGTCACGGGTGAGACTTACGTTACTACGACTTACGTCTCACCCGTGACCATGGTGACTGCAAAGTCTCTGAAACGTCGGGCCAAAATTTAAAACAAATACACGCGTCTAAATCCGTAAAAAGTAGTTTTATTTAAAAATGTGTATTTTTTATAATTAAGTGTATTTTTGATAAATGAGCGTGTTCTTGTTAATGCAGTGTATTTTTGATAATTAAGAGTATTCTTGTTAATTAAGTGTATTTTTTCATAGTTAAATGTATTTTTATTAATTACCTAAGTGTATTTTTAAGTACATTTTTACAAATAATATTTTGTAAACAAATAACTTGTTTTATTTTAATACACGTACGTACTGTATCTTAGCTCAATTTACACTACATGGGATAGGATTTATTCCTTACAATTATTATCTTAACTTGCCTACTCTTGTAGCACCCATGTGGTGAAATGGGGCGGTGATACTTGTATTGTTAGGCTATCAACTCTAGAGATTTATCTCACTTTCACTTTTTAAAGAGATTATTTGAATCTTATGACAGAATTAAACTTCAAATGGTGTAAAAAAATAATAAATATACAATTAGACAAAACAAAACGAATACAAAAATAATCACTGGCTAAAATATAAATAACTCGGATAAGGACATCTAGCACATGGTTCACAAAATGTAGACCAATGTTCTTCAGAATTACAAGGACCAACACTACAATTTATCCGGGAATTCTTTCTAAAAGTGTGGAAATCTCTACAAGGACTTTTCGTTCTGTTTTTGCAAGTATATCTGGTCATACTATCTCTGCCAAAATCTGCTTTACGTCTTATACAAGGCGGTTTCCATGCTTCTTCCGGGAATTTAGAACACCAATCAAAATTGTTTGGTCCAACACTGGTCCTTCGAGCCGGAAATCTATCGTTAGGTGAACCGCTTTCTGTTATTGACTCTTTTCTTGAATACCTGTTGATTATATTACATTATTGTATACTTGAAAAATGTGCTTTAAATGAAAAGGAAATGATTCAAAAGATATATTTTTGACATGAAATTCCCAAAAACTAAATCTTTGCTACTTCAATGAACAATCTATGATTATTTCTTTTGCAAAGCTAACTCGTAATTGTTATAAAATCCAATATATAAAAGTGCTACCTGTTGGTAACTGGATCCATATTTTCAGGAGAACTATTTCTTCTCACTTCTTTATAACCTCTGTCTGTAGACATTCTTGGTGATGATTGATCTAGGCTGGGTTGCCGAAAAGAATTTTCTATGACCAAATCGGGTGTTGGAGAAGGCGATCTTGGATGTTGGGATGTTGGCCTTTCTTGGCAGTTAGAAGGAGGAATTTCGTCTGATAATCGATGGCAAATATTCTTCGCTCCGGGGCATAAGTTGGTACTTTCAAATAATAATCTGCGTCTTGAATTTCTACGGCATTTACAATTTTCACGGCCATGATAGTTTGTTGGTATGGTAGGTGTAGGTGAGTTCATGGAATCCCAGAAATATTCTTTGACTATCACCTGTGAACAGATCAGAAACATAATTAATAATAACGCTGTAAGAAACAATAATATAGCTAGAATTACGACACCGTGCGTGTACTAAAGAACATATTAATATGATACTCTTAGTTTACTCCAATGGGTATTGTAAAAGTTCAATTCAGTATAACAGATAACATAGCGACATGGTGGCTACATAAGTGACATTTTAGGCTTGCAAGAGTGGTATTGTCTGGGAAGAGGGATAAGGGAAACAGTATTTATTAACGGTTTAGAAAAAAATTAATGTACCTGTGGCTGAACTTCTATCTGACTTGCTTTATCTGTACAAGGAGCAGTATCTCTAACTGGTTTAGATTTTATAGTCGTACGGCATGTTCTAGAAGCACTGACTGTGTCCAAATAAGGCATATTATCAATATCTGTTTGACTACTAGCTTCATTTTCCATTGGATTAACGGATGCGTCTTGTTTCTTTCTTAGCAGGGAAGTTGTGCAATCAGGAGCCAAACATGCTCGCTTCTTAATTCTTCGTAAATGTTCTTTATCTTCTGCACTTAAAGAACAGGGTGGAAATCCAAATTCGTGGATATCGTCAAGTCCCGATAAGTCCCTGTTGATTAGTCTAGAGTCAAACTGTCTAATTCCGTCTGTTCTATACAAATCACCATCGATTTGGCTAATTCGTCTTACACCATCTAATAAAGATGAACCACCAATGCGAGTACTATGTCTTATACCATCTAGATCAAACGAATCATTGCGGCTACGGTCACGTTGTCTTACATTGTCTAGTCTAGATAAATCATCTCCGACTTCTGTTGAGGTATCAATCTGTCTATCTACTTTTATTGGTTCAAGCATTTCAATTAGCTTTTGTCTATATTTATCTAAATCTTTGTTTTGATTTTCTTTTAAAGGAAGTTTCTTAATAAATTGCGTTATTTCTTTCGCCATATTTTGCCTTACTGCTTGGTTACTTAGTTTGTCCTGATTTTCTTTAATATCTTTTAGTATTTTTGCCAAACTGGTTGCTTCTCTAGCCATCTTTAATTTTTCCATCGCAGTCTGTTCTCTCAATGGTATTTGTTTAACCCAATCGTTAATAATGTCCTCAAATTTCTTTTGATCTTCAACACTTGGCAGGGAATGTTCTGCGGGCAATGATACATTTTTAAGCATATTATATAGATCTTGGTTAATTTTTTCAGTATTTGTTTGTAATTCTGGATGACTCTTTAAATAATTGTCACAGAATTTGTTGATTTCAGTAAACAGTTTATCCTTCATTTGATTTTTTTGGTCTATATTATCCCCGCTATAGTGTAGACTGACAAACATATCGGCTAATTTCATTAACTCAAATGCTGCTAGTTCGTCAGCTGAGGGAGGTTCTGGTTCTGTTAACGTATCTGACGTTAGATCTCTTAATTGTTGCTGATAAATGATTGGTGCTTTTTCTTTTTCATCTACAATGTTAACTTAATTAAGGGGATTCGTTTTAGGGCCTAAATAATATAATCGTGTTTATTTTAATATTTTTCTTTAGACTATATCCCTATAATTCTAAATAAAGTGGCATAAAAACATATTTGGGCATATTTGCTGACAATAGCATCGATTACCAAAAGAAAATCAAAAAATAGTAGAAAGTTTGGAATTTTACATATTTTATTAGAAAGAAAACAGCTACTGTTTTGTTAATATAGGTTAGGCAAATGTACATTTACGTTTACAATAACTATTAAACTAATTATTGTAAACGATATTTTAGACGGGAGTGTTGCATACTAATTTCACAGTATTATTTGTAGTGATTTTATAGCTCGAAATTACGTATATTATAAAACTGCCTCATTTCTTGTACGAGCAATAATACTATCAAAGAAATGCATTATAAATAATGCTAAGTCGACATACCTTGCATTGTCTGAGGTGGTGTAATTTCTTGCATAGCATGCATTAAATCATCAGTTGCATCCATTACTATAGTCATATCACTATCATAGAGAACTTTATTTAGTTTACGATAAATTTGATATTGTAGATTTTCTAATTCTTCTTGTAACGTCTTCTTGGCTCCTGGATTCATTTGTAAATACTTCTGCCTATCATCGATATCACTTAACAATCCTTTTTTTATTCTGTTCTTGGTTTCTTCATCTATATTTACTGGTTGATTATCTATCCATTGATGCATAACTTTGATTACTTGTGTCCAGTAATCGTTCTCTTCTGGACTAAGAGATTGAATTAAAGTATCATCCGGTATAGCTGATAGGTCATTTATCTCTCCCCAAGTCTTTCTGCCTTTCTTCGGGGTAGATGTTACAGGCCCTTCTGTATCCATCTTCTGTGCATATGTCACTACATCTGGGATTATAACTTTTAACTTATTTTTCAATGTGTCCTTCATACGATCAACAATTGGCAGTAAATCAATAAAGTTCTCTGTATTTTTAAATAGTTTTGTACGTTTATCTGAATATTGTACCGATTCATTGTCTGTTGTATCAATATATTTATTTACTGCATTCAATAGCTGGCTTTTAATTATAATTTTTTGATCTTCAGGTACATTTATTTGATTGAGAATTTCACTAATGTTTGTGTCTATCTCTTTCTTAGCTAGAGTTCTATCTTTATTAGGATCGGAATATATTAGGTCAAGTCTTCTTCCTATAGCATCAGTTAGTGCATTATTAAAATCTGCCCTTTTATTTTCAGACAAATTTGCATCTCTTGAAATATCGTCAAAATCTTTCCACAATGTTGAATTTATTTTGATTGTTGATAACGGTTTACTTTCTTCTCGTATAGCGACTGATGATGTATCAAACATTGATTCTGCTCTTTGACCAGCCGAATCAGATCTCACTGTAAACATAAACCATTCATTTAAATTAAAAAAAGTATTATTTACTGCTCATTTTCATTGTGTTTTGTTTTATTCTCTAATAATTGAATTAAAAACCATAAAATAGCACGCATATTTCAAAGTCGGACTAAACGTTAGTAAATGTATTATCGATAAATATATACCTGTATTAATCATGGTAGACATTGTATTTATTGCATCTAATAGTTTATGTTTTAAATCTTCTCTTTGATAGTCACTTATAGCAGCTCTATCAATAATCTTATTAACAGCTTCTTTAACGGCAAGAGGTGTATTTTTACCAAGAGGTTGATTGAAATTCTCCTCAATTATGCTTTGAAACAGTTTTTTTATTGAATCTTTAATATGCGGTCGGATCCAAGCTGCGTCGGTAATATCGTTGACTTGAGATATTATTTTTTCTTTTATTATTCTAGCATCTTCTTGTTCAGTTGGTTGAAAATCAACTATTTTATCAATTTTATGTTTCAACTGACTTTTCTCTTTAACAGACAAATTTTCATCTATAATCTTAGCTAAGTTATTTTTAATTTTATTTCTTGTTTTGCTGCTTATGGGTTCATCTAACGAATCAAGATATTTGGTAATGTTATTCTTTAATAAACTTTTTTTCGCATTACTGAACGGTTCTTCATCAATAGCCTTTTCAATATCTTTCAAAAACAAATTTCTTAATCGTTTTTGTGATTCATTTGATGTTGGCGCCAAAATATTAGCTAACTTAGATTTCAAGGATTTTGTTTCAGTCCATGTCATTGGTAATGTATCAATAGTTTTATTTAGTTCCTGTAATATTACGTTACGATTTTTAGTTTTATTTAAGTTGTTTTGTAAAATTTCTTGTAATTTATTCTTCAGAGTCGATTTTTTGTCGTTGGATATTTCTAAATCATCTACAGCTTTTAAAGTATCATTCATTGTTGACTCGTTAGTAAATATTTCATCTTCATTCTTAATATCAGCTTTTTCAATCAAATTTATACCTTCTTTGATTATATTATTAACATCTTGAAATTCTTTGTCTTGTGAATGGTCATCTACTATTGTTTTAAATTTATTTTTCAAAATAGATTTATTGGGAACTAATATTTGTCTCTTATCAAGATCAGAATATACATCATCCAGGTGATTTCTTATATCGTCATTGTAAAAAGATTCGTCCAATATTTTACTGACAATATCAGTTGCGGCGTTCAACATTTCTTTCTTTTTATTATTTGATATAGGCAATTGTTTAATAATACTATTTATACCGTCTTCCATGTTATTTCTTACGTCACTCAAATGTTCTTGTTGAAAACTTGCGTCGATCATATCTTTGAATTTGTTTTTTAAACTTTCTTTTACACTTTTCGAAATAGCTTTATTATCTAGGATTCGCATTAAGTTACTTATTATTCCATCTTTAGCGTAGTCTTCCGAAGTTTGATATGGCAACGTGTCTAATTGTTCGATTACAATATTTGATAACTTTCTAGTTAGGTCATTTTTCGTAACACTGTCTACTTCCGATTTTGTTATTATATCTTTTATGGTAGTCTTTAAATTGTTTTTTACTAAATCTGAGTAAGGCTGATCTAATGATTCAGTTATTACTCGTCCTAACTTATTAATTAACTCTTTTCTTTTTTCTCGTGGTAAAGATATATCATCAAACGCGCCCTTCATACCTTTGATTAACGTCTCCTTTGCGTAATCAACTTTAGTTTGCTCAGGTAATCCACCAAACTTTTCATCCGCAACAGTCATTAGTGTGTTTTTAAGATCTTGTTTTAAGTTTTGTGGTAGCGACGAATTTTCTATAACTTCAGCTATATTTTCTGAAATTATATCTTTTACACTTGCGGAAAATGGCTGCTCCAAATTATCTTTGATCTTAGTCTCTAAGGACTGCTTCAAGTTAGTTTTAATTTCCTGTGAAATAGGTAATTTGTTGATATTACTGTTTAAATCTTTTAAAAACATCCTTTGTGCATAACCTTTTCTTGTTTCATTCGTATTTTCATCCAAACGAGATTTCACAACATCCGTTAATTTATTAATTAAATTGCTTTTAGTATCATCATCCATTTCAGTTTCGGCTATTAAATTTTCTATTTTTTCATTTACTTCTTTCAGAACTGATTCAGTATAGGGTTTGTCGCTACTTTCATCTAATATATCTTTGAGCTTATTTTGTAAATGTTCCTTATTAACAATATCTGAAGGTACGGTTTCAAGTTCTTGTTTCATTTCTTGTAGAGCTACATGTCTATCTATTTCCTTATTATTTCCAGGTACTATCCGTATATTCTTATTCAATTTGGAATCCCTCCGGTATTTTTCATCGCGTTTATGTTCACTATCTTCTTCCAAACTCTGCCCTACAAATTCTGTGTCATCTGTAAATAAATTAATTTAGGTTTAGAATAGAAAAAAGAGAAGTAAAGAAAGATTTAGTTAATAAAATTTTTTCGAGAGAACTCATACCCTAATTGTAATTTTTTATTAACATACTGATTGTATCTCTTAATTTAAGTTTAACACGAATCAGTATAGATTCCAACAACTCACATATTTCTTGTAAGCCTGCTCCTCTGTATGCCTCTTCAAATTTTCTTTTCTTCTTACCAAAAGTTGCTGATTCGTCCATTGCTGATGTAGATTCATTAGACATTTCTGGTGAATTTAATTGCTGTGTACTATCTAATTCACTTTTAATCTTATTTGACGGTGATATTTGACTTTCCAACTCATCTATTTTAAGAGTTAAATCTTTGAGCATTTTAACAACCTGTTTTTTATCCATAAATTCATACTCATCTTTTCCGTCAATTAAATCCGAGCCTTGTTTTGTTAAACTATCATTAAGACTATCTCTTGCTGAATAAATATTTTTATTTCTAAAGTAGCTTATTACATCCTGTGCTAATCCATTAGCAAGTCTGTTCAATGTAGTAACTTTATCCTCCGTATACCTTATGGGCAGTTCTTCAAGTATAGCAGTGATCTCTTTAACCAGTTGAGCTTTAAATTCGTTATTATTGACTGGAGCATTATTTGCAGACTGCCTTAGTTTATTCATAATGTTATCAATTATATCTTGCTTATTCACTTCTTCGTCCAAAAAATTCATGCTCTTAATAAATGCTTTTACACTGCTAGATAGTTTATCTGATTTCTTTATAATAGGGATTATGTTATCAAAAAGATACTTAACTAAATCTTCTTTAAGATGTTCTTGTTCGATAACCGCGCCGGGTTTCCACATCGGTATATTATCTATACTTTCTTCTATAGCCTCTTTTATATTATCTTCAAGATTATCATCATTAGGTATTTGTTTTAGTGTAGCTGCTAATTCTTTAACTGTATTTTCTCTTAATATTTTATCTTCTGTACTTTCTTTAGCAGGTACAGGTATTTCATTTAACCAATCAGTGACTGCTTCATCAATTTGAGTACTTATTTCTTCATCAGTTAAATCTCTACATAGACAGTCAAAGTCCGAAGTCTTCAAGTTGTCTTTGCACTGTTGGGTAGATTGATTGTTCATTTTTGGACAGCATTGACATACATTATCTCTGATGCTATATTTGCCGTTTGTGTCGCTTATTGATTGAGTAGCTTTGTTGCAGTAGCAATAATTTTGGGCCATAATTTTACTCTTGAATTGAAAAGTATTTAATTAGTGAATATTACAAAAAATAATTTTAAATTTAGGAAAATCTTCCGTAAAGTTGATTATAACTACCTAGAAAATTATACTGGTGTGTAGGTTTTTAATCAATATCCTAGACAGATATAAGTATCTAAACACGTTGGAGTTACTAGATGCATAGACCAAATTTGGACGGGTTTCGTGGTGGAGTGGTTCTTGTCACGCACTGCCGATCAAGAGTCGTGGGTTCGATTCCCACTTGGGACAATCATTTGTGTAATATTTATAAATGTCATACAAATGTTTGTACTGTGTCTGGGTGTTTACTATGTATTATATGTATGTATTTACAAAAGAAAAGTAGTATATGTATTATATCCGTATTGTGGTACCCATAACACAAGCATATAAGCTTAGCTTGGGACCAGAGGACGTTGTGTAAAATGTCCATGAATATTTATAAAAAAAAAAATATACGTATTATTCTTTCACAAATGCTAGATCCAAAAAATTCAACACCGTGTGTTACGGCCTTATAATTGGGATTGTTCATAATTTTCGACCTGCTGTTTTTATATTTTTTTTAGAAAATATAGACTATTTTAAGCAACTGATTTCAATATTATTGAAATATTCACTATATAGAATTTTTGAAAAATACTTAAAGATATTGTTTTAAATGTTGTGACGTCATCGTTGTACGCCATCTGTGTATTGTCTTTTCCTGATAATCTTAAGACAGATTGAAATACATGTTTTCAAAGTTGTCAAGTTGATATAATAGACCAATTTCAACTCCACCACAGAGTAGTATATCCCGAAGAATGCCTTAATATTTTAAGTCCTTCATTTCTTGGGAAAATAATCGATAATACCTTATAGCAAATTTTCCGAAAAAAACTAATAGATCATGATCAGAAACTCTATTCCCCGAAATGGGTTTCGAATTAAGAATTTAAAAAAAAACATGAACAATGCCAATTGGGATGCCTAAGACCAGCAGTAGACCGAAAAATGTCGTTTAGTTTTTGATAGAATTTAGAGAGGTAGAGAGTAGAGTGTTTTCAAATTACTTACACAACTTGGTTCCTCACAGCTATTATTGATGGGCGAATGTAACCAGGACAGCTTAGAAACGGACGCTACACAATAAAACATTTCCATAGTAAAAAAAAAACAAATGAAATAAAAAGAAAATTATCCATATTTTTCTAAAACCATGAAAATCCCAATGTTGGGCAAGAGTTCCCCCTATATCAATAGGATATTCAATCTACTATAAAATACCAACCAGGATTTTGTCGTGAGTTTCCAAAATTAAGTTATGAATAAATTTAATTATAATTTTAAATTAATAGTCACCTTTTTTCTGAGCCTTATTTGTATCCTGAAAAAAAATATCATTATATTCATACCATTCTATTTTTGTACACTTATACATAAATAATAAGTATGTATAAGTATGTAATTCACACAATTTCTGATTATATTTCTAACCCTCTAAACATCTAAACTATTATTTTAAAGCTGTAGAGTTTGTTTCTTTGAACGCGCTTAAAAACGCGCGAAAAAATCATTTTGTGTTGGATAGTCCATTTTTCGAGGAAGGCTTTATGCAACATAAATATATGAGAAACAACGCCCCTCGCGGTCTAGTGGTTCATGTAACGGATTGCCGTTCACGAGATTGCCGCGCGCCGGTTCGATCACCGCACGGGATAATCATACGAGTATGTGTGATAATAGTGCCGATTCTTAGCGCATAGTAGTTCTACATATAAATAACAATACTGATTATCTTCTGCATATTCGGTAAATAATTTAGCGTGATGATACAAGTTACTAACGGTGGTACTAGTTGATTTCTTAGGACATATCTTCTTGTGTTTCTCATAACGTTTTTGTATGCTCGGACATATCTGGAGTACCTGAATAAATATAAAGAAAATTTAAAGTTATTAAGAGGGTACTGTACTCCTAATTTAGGTATTTGCCTTAGGTATTGCTATCCCTATTCTCGAGCACCGTGGTGAAAGGGACAAATATAGCTGAAACAGATTTTACCTACAAATTCTTTGAAAAAAAGACGTTTCGTACTTTCCTTTTTTCTTCGCAAAAGTTAATCCGATTTTAATTATTTTTACGCTATATTATAGATGAAGAGTATAGCTATGCTTGTATTACTTTCTTTTTTGGTAAAACCTTACCAAATATGTGTTATAGACGCTGCAACTTTACCTAAAGAAAACCGAAAACCGATGGTCATATTTCTTTTAGTTATTATGTATTGAAAAAAAGAAGATATACTCTTTATCTATAATATAGCGTAGAAACAATTGAAATCGGTTTAACTTTCGCGAAGAAAAAAGGGAAGTACGATACCCACATTTTTGTATGGAGCATAATTTGGTATCGTGCCCTCTTAAGTTAACTAGCTTTACTAATGCTTCGCTCCTTTTAGTCGTAGCATGATGTTATATAGCGTATAGCCTTCCTCGATATAATATATGTACTATCCAACACTAAAAGAATTGTTCAAATCAGACAGTGGTTCCTGAGATTAGCGCGTTCAAACAAACAAACTCTTCATCTTTTTATTATTAGTATAGATACTTACAACAGGATGTCGGTTGCACATCAATTTCAGTGTCTTTTGTAACTCTTTACCGAGCTCTCCTAGACGGATCTGTCTGCTGGGGTGGCGACATTTTAAGTAATTGTAACTTGTATTTGTAGGTGAATCTTTACGTCTGAAATAATAACATACACTAACACTTGCGCGACTCATTTATTTAAATAAAACCACTGCTTACCGATACGCGTATATTTGTTGTAAAATTAGCCCGCCGTTTCGGTGAGTTTACAGTCATTAAGGTTAGGTTTACGTATAAGATTGGATTTAAACCGTAATAATGACCAGGCGTGTTGGCAAACTTTATGACTACAAAGTCACCGAAACCTCCAACCGAAAGACCATACAATATAAAAGTAGAGTATTCCGGCGTATTATAAAATTTTTGATTATGTGAATGACAATATAGCTTGGGAGTAGGTTGTTGAGCAATACATATTATTATTGTATATTGTAACGTTTTGTAAGTATTATTGTTATTAAGTATTTAAAATATATTGATTTAATCAAAAGCTCTGCTGAGTTTCTTACGCCGGTTCTTTTCAGCAGATTGGATGTCATGAAACGGTGAAAAAAATTGAACTTGTCATAAGTACATAATTTTCGTTAAAAATTGTGTCTACGTCATTCTTTCATTTCATAACCACTTACGTAATATCAAGGGAATTAATTGTATTATTTTTGGTAATTTTCTTTCGTTTTCTATTAAAAATCGCTCGAAATGTACTCTTATTCGATCTTCTATTCTTCTTTAGTACGTGGCTAGCTGTAAAGTTACATTCTTGTCTGTTCTCTAAGTTCTCGATATTGTTGTATATACTTTCTTTAGATATAAAGTTCTCTTGTGACATAGAAGGATGAGAGTTCATAGATTTTGTTACGTCATTTTGATCTGAAACTATATTAGACTATGGTACCGATTCTACATGCACAACTAAACTTAACCTAACTAAAAAATGAAAATTGATATTGTCAATAACACAATTCGGCAATGTTATCAGACCATTTTATTAGAAAATCTGTATTTTGTAGACTAATAATTTTAATTAATAAAAATGTGCACTACGAATAAGACAATTAATCAAAATACGCCACAGTTATTTTCATTTTTTAAGTTAAGTTGTGCAAGTGGAATTGGCGTCCTAATCATTCTTTTATTTGCCTATCTATTAGCTGCAACAGCCAACATTGTTCCTACCTAATACCTATGACTATGACGCGACGGTTATGCACATTCTAGTTTGAACATATTATTACACGCACGGCCACAATAGCTCAGTCGGTAGAGCGACGGTACGTTAATCCGACATCGTTGGTTCAAGTTCTGACTGTAGTGATCAATTGTTCTACTATAATTTGAGTATTAAATTATTCAACATTGCTTCCGACTGAGCTATTGTGGCCGTGACGCAGGACTTGATCAGGATAATTTGGTAAATCTAATATATAATATTCTCGTATAAATATAGTTTTATGCTCTTAAACTAAGCAATACCTATTTGCGCTGTAAGATTACAGATAACTAACAATACTTATTATGTGTATGCTTGATCACTTTAGCCAACATTTCACTGGAGACTGTTCTCTCTGGTGACGAGCTGGGATATTTCCGAAGAGAATTAATAAAATCTTCCATACAACGAGACATGCCATTACAAGTGACGATACCTGGTTACAAAATTAAATAATGATGGTAAAACTATTAAACTTTTTAGTCTATATTATTAATAACTGTAGCCCGCGAATTCGTACTCGTAGAATTGGACAATTTTCCCAGTTGTTGCAACATTTTTTACAGATACTTCGCTCCTATTAGGCGCAGCGTGATGTTATATAGTCTATGGCCTTTCTCAATAAATGGACTATCCAACACAAAAAGGATTTTTTAGTTCTAACCACTAGTTCCTGAGATTAGCGCGTTCAAACAAACAAACTCTTCACCTTTATAATATTAAGTATGTATAGGAGTATAGATACATACTTCTCTTACGCCATCTTGTTTCCGCCGGAAATTGATCAGCTCTTCTTATATACGACTGTGTGATACTGGCTCCAGGACTGTTAATTGCCAAAATTTCTTCATCTTTCTCAACTTAATACAAAAAAAAACAAAGAACGCTAAATAGACAGGTAAGTCAAAGTATGGTATAGGGATGTTCAAAATATTGGAGTTGAGTTTTTCCACACCTTCTTCAGGGCTTGCTTCTATCCTAGAAACATCCGAAGGCGTTCCATGGGGGAGGCTTATGTCCGGCAGTGGACGGACAAGGGTTGATTCGATATAACGCCAAAAGATCTGTCAAAATGATTGCATTTACCTGCTAATTCTACTTGAGAAGACGTTATTGTATTATTTGCTTCTCTCGGTCTATTCAACAAAGTCAATGCAAGTCCATCATTTAAACTGCGGAAGATTGCGATCATTCCCTCTCCAGACACTTCCATTTTAAACTTTAACCAGTTTTTATGAAGATAACTGGAATCAAATACGCTATTTCTATTTCTTTTTCCACCTCTTATTTTAATTCCATGAACTTACTATTGGACACAGGCCTATTCCATACCCACTGACTACGTATTGACGTATAAAGCTAAGTAGGTTGTGGTTTGAATAAAAAAATATTTTTCTGTTGGATAGTAGATCACGCTGCGTCCAATAGAAGCCACGCATTAGGGTAAAATGTTCCAAAACGGGCAAAATTTTCTAAATTCCACGCATACGAAGTAGCGGGCAACAGCTAGTCATAGATGTTACACTTAGGTAAGATTTACCAGTAGTATCCTTACCATAGCCATTTTAAAGATTTCCAATATACAGAACCAAAGTTCAGGGCAGTTACAATTCCGCCTCTGGTTTGACAACCGAACTGGCCTAAAAAAATAACATTATCGTAAGAAAATTTTTTGCACGACTACGTGTGTCTGAGTCTAGTCGGCGACATATTAAGAACACAAGTGCCACCAGCCCTTTTCCTTTCCATTGTTCTGTAAAAGCTAGTTAAGTAACATTGTACAAAGTTAACATCTTTGTGAGTTTCAATAAAAGTACTTTTACGGATTAAGACACGTGTATTTGCTTTAAATTTTAGCCCGACGACGTTTTGTAGACTTTGCAGTCACCATAGTCACAGATAAGACTCCTCTGTGAGTCTCTGAGAGACGGAAAATTCGAAATTAAACCCTGTGCCAACACGTCTTGTCAGGGCACAATAGACCGCTATCCTTCCCAAAGTAAAGGAAGTCCGTGTTCTGCAGTGGGATGTTAGTGGGCTGGAGAGAGAGAGAGAGAGATTTGACAGCCAGATAAGAATAACGACGCCTCTATCTAAAGGCGCGAGACCAGTTGAGATAGGTAGAAATTGAGAGTAAATTAACTATATTTGTAACGCGACGGTTGGTCCACGTGGAACGGTAGCATTGGCTTTCGGGATTTTATGAGGGGACAGCAGTAAACTATCTCTTCTCTTTCCTTGAGTTTGGTTACACAGCAGTAAATTTTAGTAACCAAACTCAGAATCTCCGACTTTCGCTAATCACAGCGATACCCAAGGCCCCCACACCCGCAACCAGCAGTGCAGACGGTTGCAGACGTCTTCCGTAGCTTATAACAGAGGCTTACTCCCTGCCATGCTCCCTGGTCATTGCGTTTAATTGTGATGGTATAGTTATTCTGATGTCAATCAATACAGCGGCATAGTTATATTCATATCCATTCAGTAGGTACTTAGTATGAGCGCGAAGAAGTACCACACGACAATTTTGAAGTTTAATGTTTTTGATAATTATTCAAGAACTATTTAAGATGTCTTTATAAACTTACATTATAAACATCCCTTTTTTACACTATTACGTAAATGCATTTGATTTGAATAAATATATTCAGGTAATATATATACTTAATTCAATAAAAAATTTGATAATTTAACATCATAAACATGTTATTTATGACAATTAGGTAATTTGGCAATTGGCATTCATTATTCCATAGACGTAAGTTCTGTGCTGTTCTTATCTAAAGACAGGTATGCCCAATCCATGACATAGCTGGTAGTTGACATCAAACTCACCAATGACTGAACTGTTCAGTCACAATAGTAGCGTCTCATTGGTGAAACGGTTCACATTAATCTGCTATGTCATGAATTGGGAATACTTGTCCTATTGTACCATGCATTTGTGCATGAATTATACCGTCTTCTTATGCAATAGTTTAAAAAAAATATAGACTTAGTATAAAAAAAATTGGTCAAGTGCGAGTCGGACTCGCGCACGAAGGGTTCCGTACCATTATCTATGCAACATAAGGCAACGTTATTAGTATCGAGCAAGAAACGGTAAAAAAATCATGTTTGTTGTATGGGAGCCCCCCTTAAATATTTATTTTCTTTTATTTTTAGTATTTGTTGTTATAGCGGCAATAGAAATACATCATCTGTGAAAATTTCAACTCTCTAGCTATCACCGTTCTTGAGATATAGCCTGGTGACAGACGGACGGACGGACGGACGGACAGCGAAGTCTCAGTAATAGGGTCCCGTTTTTACCCTTTGGGTACGGAACCCTAAAAACAGAACAAACAAACATAGCTTACAGGTCCTTACGCCGCTCAATCCCCGACGTATCGGTGTTGAGTTGATTTTTGTAGGCGTCGGCGTCGTCGTCGGCGTATGATCGTTACGCTGCTCAAATCGCGACGTATCGGTGCTGAGTTGATTTTTATAGGCGTCGGCGTCGGCGTATGGTAGTAACGCTGCTTAAATCCCGACGTTCGTATCGGTGCTGAGTGGGTGTTTATGGGCGTCGGCGTCGGCGTCGGCATCGGCGTCGGCGTCGGATCCGGCGTCGGCGTATGGTCATTACGCTGCTCAAATCCCGACATATTGGTGCCGAGTTGATTTTTATAGGCGTCTGCGTCGGCTTCGGCGTCGGCGTATGGTCGTTACGCTGCTCAAATCCCGACGTATCGGTGCTGAGTTGGTTTTTATAGGCGCCGGCGTCGTCTTCGGCGTCAGTGTCTGGTCGTTACACTGCTCAAATCCCGTATCGGTGCTGAGTTGGTTTTATAGGCGTCGGTGTCAGTATCGGCGTCGGCGTCGGCGTCACCATTGGCGTCGGCGTCGCTATTGGCATCGGCGTCGGCGTTAGTTTTTAGCAAATCTTTCATGTGAAGTGGTAATAAATTACAAGTTTTTTGGAGTTTTAACAGCACTATGTAGGCTTGGTCATGCCAAATTTCAAGTCTTTGGGATAGTGGGAACTGGGAAGTAACCTGTTAATTTTGATTCCCTAGCGAAAGTTGAAAATACTTAAAAATGGCTGTAATTTGGTTATATCTTCTGAATGCGTAGATATAAATTATTGATTGTATCTTTTGTAGCAAGGGACCGCATAGATCTACATTTGGTATAAGTTTCAAATTGATACCTTCAGCCGTTGCCCTGTAAAAAAAGTTTTACGGGCGGATAGACAGACAGACGGACACCGTAGTGAGACTATAAGGGTTTGTACGAAGTCCTAAAAAGGTAAAACTCTGAGATATCATTTACTAAAATGACATTGGGGCCATGTGTGTTACTTCTTTAGAATTGTGCAAAAAAAGAAAACCAAACTGACGATTTGTTAATTAGCTGTAAAATAGCGTTATTGTTAGTTGATTTAATTTTTCGTTTCTAAATTCCACGCGTACGAAGTCGTGGGCACAGCTAGTAATTATATAATATGTTCCTAGCCATAAATTTACCAGATGTAGTGTCCTCTAGTCCTAGTCCTCCCAGAGTCGAGGAGGCCCGTGCCCAACACATTAGTGGATAGAGGAGAAGAGAATATCAAAATGTTATTCATTCAATGCTTTGAATACTATTTTTTGTACTTTATTTTTGGTCGAAGTAAAAATTTTGTAAACATGAAATTCTCTAACACTAGCACGACTCGTTTGTTTAAATAAAACTACTTTTTACGGATTTAGACGCGTGTATTTTGTGTTTGGATCGTAGCAGATAGTGCTCTATGGTCTCTGCCTACCCCCATAGGAAAAAGGCGTGATGTTATGATGATGATAGACACGTGTATTTGTTTTAAATTCTAGTCTGACGTTTCGGAGACTGCAGGAGACTGTAAGTCTAAATCCGTAAAAAGTAGTTTTATTTAAATTTGAAATTACCACAGGAAATTACTTAATTTTGTCTCTCTTTTAACGAGTGTAGAGCTATTAAAATAAAAAGTAAATTTTGCTACTGAGAAGTTATTTTCACTTTTGATTAATTAATTTTTACGCAGTTACAACGGTAGCCATTTTAAAATTATAATTAGTTAATTAGATGTTTTAAACAGTAAGATATAAACAGTATAGTTAAGATTCTCTCACAATAAGAATATATAAGACATATATAAGAATAATTACGTCATAGATTACATTCACCCCAGCTTTGTTCTTCGTAAGAGCAGCGCTTAACTTTCTATATACTTTTTTTACTGAGTTCATAAAGGTCGTCCTTTTCGACTTTATTTGAATTTCGTATTTAATTTAACTTGATATCGTAATTTCTTCGAAGCAACGGGATTTTTAAAATCCGTATAACACAGCCTTACTTGGTAGTGGGTAAACGTTCAATCTTAGACACGTAAAATTACATAAATCGTACTTCATAGACTACTGTCTACTGTGTACTGACTACTGTTTCATATGACGTATAGCCTGTATAAAAGACACACATAGATGCATATTTTACGCACACGTAGATATTTATGCGGCTTCAAGCCGAATGAGTGAGGTAGACATAGCCACTCTATCTGTTAAAGTTACTTCTCAATACCTACTATGTTCCGTTGCGGTTATAGACAAAAAGCCGCATGTTATTAATAATAACATAACGTAAATATCTCTAAAATTTATAACGGTTTGTCTATTAAGTAGAAAAAAAACTGTTAAATCGATGTGTGAAAATTGTCGGTCACGTTCATTTTCACATCACGAAATAAAAATAACAATGGCGTAATCACTTCTGCCTACTTCACAATTGTATCTTACCTACGACTTCGGAAAATAACGGAATTTGATGGTAGCGAGAGGAAAATATAACGGAGTTTCTTTTTTACTCCATTTTCTGACAGGGTTACATTTTATGTCATGCCAGAAAAGCTTTCCTAATTGCTCGTTTATTGTGGCAGAAAGGAAAATGCAAATTTCAGGTTCATATAAAGCTTCAGTAGTTTTTACTACGCGCTGTTACGCCAGTTAATCAATTAGTAACCTTCTATGTGTATAAAAAAGTAAATAATATTAGGTACCTATTAATAATTATTCTGGAATAATCAAAACCAATCCGTGTGGTGGGGGATTAAGAATACAAGTGTCACCACCCCATCTCCTCCCAAGGGTGCTGTAAAAGTCAGCTATGGGAGATTGCGCACAGACAAAATCTTCTGTGAGAGACGGAAAACTCGAAAATAAACCCTGTGCCAACACGCCTGGTCAGCGCGGCACAGTAGACCATAATCCTAGGTACTGGATGTCTTTTACTGAGTAATCCCAATCCGAAAAAAATGTAGTGGAAAGGAATATTGATTCTTCTTCAAAGAAACTCATATATCAAGGTTGGCGAAAAAAAAGAAAATTTAAAAAGTTGTCCGTGACAAGAAAACGTCAATCGAGTTTACGCGCGAACCGCCATATTGTGCAATTCGCCGCGTGATTGGATATTAACCTTTTTTATTGTAATAGAATTGTTTATTGCAATAAATAACTTTTATGATATATGGGTCACTTCTATTACGAATTTTGTCTCTTGCATTTTATTTCAAGGTTATTGTAGTTAAGATTTTATAAGCTACGAGCTTATTGAACACTTGCAGTTTTATAGGCTGTTTAATAAAGCGCCACGGTCAATCGATTTTTGAAAAAAAAGTAGTATTTTTTTAATAAGTATATTTTTTCTGAGCTCCTGTAAGTAGTTTATTTTTAATTTTATCTTAATAATAAACCCTTGCTAAAAAATCACGGGAGCAAACAGTTACCAAAAAATAATAAACCTATTAGAGTTGCAGAATGTCTGTGAAAGAATTGGAAGTGCGTTAAATTTCGTAATTCAAATCATCAAAACTAATTATAAATAGCTAATCAATTGTCGTGGTTTACGCAACTGTGTGGTTAAACAAAGAGATTGTATTATTTTCTGTGCAAATTTGTTCACAATTAGGAATGGTATAGGTCAAATTGAGTACCTACTCGCTATCCGGCAAACAATTTTCTGGCAAAAATATGTACCTATGTCTGGATATATAGCCAGTTTATTTTAAAAATTTTGTATACGCCTTCGCGGTTTTTCGTAGATGATAACACAAATAAACCAGATGGTGGATTAACGTTTAACATTGAGGACAAGTAACTTTAGCCTGGCTAAATCGTAATTCATCTAATATATAAAATTCCCGTGTCACAGTGTTAGTTACCGTACTCCTCCGAAACGGCTTGACCGATTTTTATGAAATTTTACATGCGTATTCAGTAGTCTGAGAATCGGCTATCATCTATTTTTCAAACCTTTTTTTTGTATGGCAAAACAAAGTTTGCCGGGTCAGCTAGTATTATTATAATAATGACGTTTTATAAGACACAATAATATAGCCTTTGATTAGGGAGTATCCATATTCTAAGCATATAGCCTGTATCGTAGTCACACCATAGATACATTTACACGCACACATAGATAAATAAATACTCATGGACATTTCACACAACGTACTCTGGTCCCAAGCTAAGCTAACACAAGCATATGCTTGTGTTATGGGTACCAGATATATGTGACTTGAAGCTTATTGAGTAGTGTAGCTGTAGACATGACAGGTCAAAATGAGTACTGGTAAACTATTTACTGCCAAAAATTAAAACGGATATAGCCAGGTTACCTCAGACAGGCATCATCCTCCTTTCCTTATCCCATTATTTGGGGTTGGCGCAACATGTCTTTTTCTTCCATAGTCTTCAATCAGCCGTCATGTCTGTGTCAACTCCTCTTTCTTTCATGTCCTCTTTCACACAGTCCATCCATCTTTTCTTAGGTCTTCCTCTAGACTTTTTTCCTTACACATCTACCTCAGACAGGCATAATGATATAAATAAAAAATAAACACACATCATAACGCTATAATAAGGAAGCAATTTTTTTAAACAGCTACGTACAGTAAGGGCCAGGCCACAACAGTGCGTTGCGGCGTCGCATCGCAAAAACAACATCGCACAGCTATGCGATGCGATGTTGCAACGCAAAAATTTCATCGGATACGACATCGTACGTAAAGACGCTAACCAACGTTTCAGTTTCTAGTGAGACATGGACCGCACTGCACGTGTTCTACTTCTGCTTGCGTTAAGGCGTATTAAGAAAAAGAAACAGAAAAGAAAGTACTGGGTGCACCAGGTGTCTTTGAATTGTGATATAGTTTTGTCCCAAAGGACGGGACGTTCGTAAATTAAAGATATCAGGTGGTCGACATCGTACTCCGCCATATTGCTTAAAAAACACGTGCAGGTCGTTCAAAGTATGGACACCGACTAAACGGCAACGCGTTGTCGCATCGCAGATTTGTACGTTGCGGCAGCGCATCGGAAATTTCCACGATGCGTTGTGCGGCGTCGTTGATTTTTGCGATGCGACGCCGCAACGCACTGTTGTGGCCTGGCCCTAACGTTTTCTAATTTGCATATTTATATCTTGATAATTTATTTAAGTCTCGTTTTGTTGAAATTGTTGATGTGATTGTCATCACTCCATTGAATCAAAACTATATACTTTAGTGGTATTGCACAGACTTACGTGTATTTTACGACTAACTACCATTCTAGGAAATTTTTATTGCTTTAATTAGTTCGGTACGTATCTATCAATTTATCTTTGTAACGGAATTTTTGCAAGCAATTTTTACCCACTTGCAGTAGTCGGATTGATCTGAAATTTTGCACACATAAACCGATTAGTACTAATAGTTTTAGAACTAATAAATTCTTGTGAAATTAAATTCGATATTCGCAAAGATAAATGGTCTTATTTATAATGACTTATCGGACGTTTAAACGGAGATTTTATCGGAAAGATAATAAACGTTTTAGCGTAAAAAGACTATTATGAATAACAATTTATGACAAATGTCGTGATCCTATTTAAGCGAACTTTTAAACCTCCGATAAGTCATAAATAAGACCATAAGTGACTTGTGAGTCAATGTGAGTAAAGCCATATGCAAAAACTAGTATTGATAAATATGCGTTATTGTTTTTATACAGTATACAATTACGATTAATTTAGCGACTGTCTGTATGTAGTAGCGATGTTTAACAATACGGAAATACTACACCAAGTTGGTTTGATTCAGTCTGAGTTGGATTTTTAAATAATATGAGCAATTTTTAATAATAAATATTCACGGTCATTTAACACATAACGTCCTCTGGTCCCAAGCTAAGCTTATAAGGTTGTGTTATAAATTATCCATAGGTATATAAATTTTCCGAAAAAAACTAATGGATCCTGATCCGAAACTCTATTCCCCGAAATGGTTTTCGAAACAAGAGTTTAAAAAAAATGTGAACAATTTGAATTGTGTTATTAACACTATCAATTTTTAGTTTAGTAAGTCCACAACTAGTGGAAATAGAATCGGTACCGAAATTGGGTAAAACCAGAATATTAGTATTTGTAACAATGTACGGAAGATACAAAGACAAAGTATAGTAATCTTTTTTTTGCTCACAATCTGTTTTTTTGTTCCTATAATTATATTTGCTTCTGTTGGGTGTACGGGCCCCTGTATAAGAATGAGTTCCTTAGCTTTGGAACAAATTAAGACCCGTAGCTAATTTAACGTATAGCACATTTTCTTATTGTAAAATTCAAACAATAGTACCAATTTCGTTGAGTCAAGAACTAAAGTTAACTTAAATAAAAACAACTATTTTTAACTTTATTTTTATTTTTAGCAAATCCGGTTGTTACCTCTGCTGCGATCGATTAAATACTATTTTGTATACATTTATAAAAGTTCGCTAAAATCTGTTCGTGAAAATTGTCAAAAATTGTTCTTCATAATAGTCTTTTTACGCTAAAACGTTTATTATCTCTCCGATAGTTTCCGTTTAAGCCTCCGATAAGTCATTATGAATAAGATCGTTAGGAACGTATCTTTACTTATTATTAAACGAAGTCGTTATAAAATCTGTTTGTCCTTATGTGAGCGCGGCTTCTGAGGCAGTTTTTTTATTTGATAGAGTGGTTTATAGAGGAATATTTTTAACTACATACAAACCTTAATTTGTTGAGGTTTGGTTTCCAAATACCACCCGTAAATAGAAAGACGCGGGGAACACCGTATTAATTATTAAGGGGGAGTATTAACTAAAATCGTCATTCTGCATTTTTGTAATAATAAATTTAAGATAACGTTGCTGAAGTATGTTATTGACATTATCAATATAAAAGTTAAATTTAGTTTAGTTGTGGAAGCAGAATTGGCACCAATGTTTTGCTTTATTTAAGTGTTTTTGTCTATGTTTTTAGTAGTTGTATGCTTTATTTATACCAAATATAAAAAAATACTTAAAAATAAAGATTTTTTTCACCATTATAGTTACGATTTCAATATTATAAAAAATAATTGGCCTTTAAATATAATAGGAAACGTTATGAGTCAAACCATTTATATTAAAGTATTTTCCTTTGTCTGTCTGTCGTTGTCGTCTTAGCCCAGATACCTACAGTTAAAAATTTTTGGCAAGATGATAATTAGTTATTTAACTACATACTTTAAAAACTTGTGCATTATAACGGTAATCTTAGGCACGGAAGCCTAAAAATCGGTTTTATCGGTTATTTATAGGATTGATTGTATTTAGAAATGTTTTTTAGTTTTTACACTCATTTAATTATGTAACACATATTAACTACATTTCTTAAATACCAAGGACCCTTGCATTTAGCATTTTAGAAAGTATAAATAGGTCTTAGCGCTTTACTTCAAGCTGTGCTTCAAGTTATAAAAAAAAAATTTAAAAGTTTTCTATTTTCATACTCAGTTTTATTGTAAAAAATTATAAAACAATCCACGCTTACACATTTTCATCACACTTTTATAGATAGTAGTTAGTAAAAAAATCAGTCCATAATTATTATATTAATAACAGCCATTTTAACACGAAACTAAACAAACAGCTGCCACAGTTCGCGTGTTAAAATACAATGTTTAACACTCACTTTTCATTTTCACTTTTCTTCGCATTCTGTTTAAATTTAAATATTTTATCAAAATTTAATGTATTCTGATTATATATGGTGTGATCTGGTGTATCTCCCCAACTGATAGGAGTAGATCTATCCTTTATTTCATTAGAATTTGGTTCCAGAACGGAATCTGAAATTATTATTTCTGGAATGGGGTTCAATGTTTCCGATTGCACGCTTGGTGTTATCTCCGGGTTTGAAATTCCCTCCAAAGACGCACAACGATTTAAAAAACTCATCATTCTTTCTCTATAAAACTCAGAACTCGTTTCCGTATTAGGCTTAGCTTTATTTTGTTGATTTTTATCACCAAAACCATTATCAGTTTGAGCTAAAAATATCCTTTTAATTTTTCTACTAGGATAGTGTTCAATTAAATCAGATTTTGGTGGCAAAAGTTTACCATTTCTAGGGAATTTTCTTGTATCATTCCCTTTTATTTTTGTAACTACAGATATACAATTGCCTCTCGTTTGTGTTTCTTCTTTATAAGTATTTTTCATGCCTTTATATGAAATTTTTACGCTTAAAATTGACCATAGTAGTTCTAGGAACGCAGCGATTAATATATTTATAGATAACACTCTTTTTGTAAACATATTCGGAGTTTCTTCCTTATCTGCGACAGGGTTAAGTGCTATAACGATATGGGAGTCGTTCTTATGAATAACATCACTGTGTTTAACAACCATGTAATCTTTAAAAGGCTCTTGATCCTTGTAAAATTCCGTAATGTCACCTTCAGATGTAGTTATAAACCAAACGGCAATTAAAATAAACGAAGTCAATGAAACAATGGTTGTTAAACAAGATATGATGAATAATAAAGTGATATTATGGTCTATATACCATTTAATTGATGCTAAAATACTCGCAAAACCAGCTGCCAACCCAAATATCGTTATCAGTGCGGGCGCTAGCACCAAAATATAATTATTGTCACTTTTATTTCCGTTAACCAACGTTCCATTTGAATTATTCGAAACATTTGAATTACTGGATTCTATTTGCGAAGTATAATTTTCAAATTCGGAACTGTTTTCACTTGGAAATCCGTTGAGGCTGCCATTTTGATTTAAATTTTCGCTCTGGTTAACATTATTAATAGTTTCCAATTGTGTATTAGGATTAACTAATGCTAAACATGCTAGAAGAAAAGATGTGGCTGCCAAAGCTATGTGAACCCAAGCCAATCCCGACACAGTAGAAGCTGAATAGCGTCTCTCCGATGGGTATAAGTTTCTAGTATCCGGCTTTGTTTTAACTTTAATTGTATACACGTCTTCCATGATGCTAGACAAGCATTGTTTACACCAGTTTACACCTTTAAAACATTATGCACATCAACAAACAATAAGTCTTGTAAACATTACTTTTTTATTCAAATCAATTGATATATTTCAATAAATACAGTTTTATACACGTGAAAATCTTTTTAACCGTTTATATTTTGGTTCATTACAAATTTATTGTAACTTTTTTATTTGCACTCGCAACGTGTATGCCTTTGCGCTGTTTTTAACGAACTGAAGTTTGCCGTAGACAAAATGGTGTAACAAACTTAACGGTAAGTCAGCCATCTTTGATTAAAGCTTTCTGCGTCATCACAGACCTTATTTCATTACAATAAGGCTGTAAATTCAAATTGACTGTTTCATTGATAGAAAATAAGTTGTTTTTATCTTTGTATTAAAGTTGAATCGGTGGGCTAGGGTGTGCACGCAATAATACTTAAATCTTTTGTTGAAAGTGCATTCTGTATGAACATTGTAATTAATGTAGCTGTAAAAACTATTAAATTATCATGGTAGGCAACTTCTAGATAATTTTATTAGTGTTATGAAGTTTAATTTGATAATTTAGATGTATCAGTGTGGTGTGGAATAAAGATAAACGGCAAAATGCAGTTATATGTATATGTTGTTAAATTTGCTTAGTTTTGTTTTACAAGGTCATTTTTAGAACTACAAAAATCAGTCAAGAGCGAGATAGACCCGTACACGTACACCGAGGTTCCTGTACATACTAGAAGGGAAAAAAGTGGTAAACCCATGGACGTATATAAAATCTTTTTTTATACGTCCATGGGTTAACCCTTAAATTTCAAAGGCACATGGCGTCGATAAACTTTTTTTTTTAATACTTAATAATTATTTTATCAGTATGTTAAGTTATTTACGACATAAATATTCACCTATGTTTAATTCAGTTGCACTTATAATTCACGTTACATACATACCTAGACCTAGTTCATTAAATCCTTTTCTGTAAGTAATTTAAGACGCCTTTTATGTTATATTCGCATCTTAATTAGTTTTTAACATTCTTAATTAGTTTTTAACATCTTGACATCACAAAATAGCAAAAAAATCTTTTCTATTATATAATATAGGTTAAGGGCATGCTAAGCTTCTGCCTTGACACCGTGAGATCATATATTTTGTGTAATATGCGATAATACTTCGTTATGCATTTTGTATAGTAATTAATAGTAATATAATGGTAATTGCGCACTAGACAGCGTGTCGTAATTAGGTCCAATGTCCAGAGAATATAGGTAATAAAAAAATAGACCGATAAAGTACGGTAGTTTGGGAGGGATTATGGTCTACTGTGCCGAGCTGACTACACGTTTTGGCACAGGGTTTAATTTCGAGTTTTCCGTGTACAATATTAGTTAGCTGACTTTTGACAGCACCCTGGTAATGAAAAAGGGTTGATGAGTGTGATGACACTTGTACTCTTTATCCGTCCGTTTAACAATAGGTAATAAACAGTAGGTACCTAACAGACATCTTTTAAATATAAATTATATTTACATTACATAATACATACTGTGGATAAAAATTGAAAAGATTTTTCTCATCATATCTTTAACTCTTATTCTCTTTAAGGGCCTACATCAATATTATCGTATATCATCGCCGACACCGCCGACACGTACATATTAACACAGCCAGTAGGCACAGAAAATGAAGAATTAGGGATACTTTTCCTATTTACTCAAAATCTACTAAATATATTTTAATTCTGATTTACGTGTTTCTATATATGATAGTTACTTATGTTTTTAAAGTTATTTCATTAGTTAATATGCGATAATAGACCGACAAATGAAAAAAATAAAAAATTTGAGAGGTTGTTTCGCCAAGATTTTCTATCGAGAAAACTTATTTCAATCGCGTTTCTGAGTTTATGCGATCCTAGATAATATATTGAAAAAACATATACTTAAAAATTAGAGCTCTAGCCATTCAATCTAAAGAAACAATGAAAACTTCGTACATAGAAAAATGCACGAAGCTATTTTGGTATCCTCTTAAGAAAGTCAAAGACAAATATTTTTAATCAAGATTATGAAGTATGGCATCCGTTCCAAAAGTGAATCCTATGGAGAAGAACAAACAAGAGACTCCAATCGGATTAATAAGTAACATAAATATATAAATTTTTATTTATTTGTTCGTGTAATAGTTTGTATTTTAAACAGTTCGTTCTGCATATTGTGAGCTTCTAATTTTTATAAAAATATCTTACATTTTTTATTGTTTCAAGACCATCTTGAAACAATAAAAAATGTAAGATAATGTTAAAGTCATTGAATTATTAACGGATTGTCTGCGGTGTAGATAGGGTTGCCATCATGGCAATTAAGTATGGTATCAATTCTACTAGCACAACTAAATCTAACTAAAACCTAAATATTGATAGTGGCAATAATACTGTTGCGTATATACCACACAGGACGACGTGTTGGAAAGGAATAGGGTTATATTTTGAGTTAAGTTAACGTTGGTACAAAAGATAAGATAAGCTCAATTTAGTTTGGGATAGGATTAAATTGTCAATCGATAATTGGTAGAAAATCAATGAATCCTTTATCGTATCATCTATTGATCTTCTATCACCAGAGTGACCGTTAGCGAACTTCCTAATAATAATTTCATCTTCTCTTCTCTTCTCCAGCCTATTTACTTCCCACTGTTGGGCACGAGCCTCCTCCACTTTGGGAGGAAATATGGTCTACTGTGCCGCGCTAACCAGGCGTGTTTGCACAGGGTTTATTTTCGAGATTTCCGTCTCTCACAGAAGATGCTATTTGTGTGCAATGTCCCTTAGCTGACTTTAACGCACCCTTCGGAGGAGATGGGGTTGTGACACTTGTATTCTTAATCCGTCACCACACGGACATATTTCATCAAAAACTAATAACTATTTCTAAGTTGTAGCTTGATAGTCTAGAAACCTGTGTATTTATACTATTTATTTCCTATACCTACGAGTACTCGTACTACAGAATACATATTTTTTATTTCATTTCTAAAGGTTACAAATTGTTTATTTAAAAGTAATATAATAAAAGAGAAACTGTCTGCCCTTGAAATAATTAAGTAACGTATTATGAAATTATTTCGCAATATTATTTAGTACAAAACAGTAATGGTCATCATCATCATCATCATAACATCACGCCTTTTTCCCATGGGGGTAGGCAGGTCTTATTCATAATGAATTATCGGAGGTTTAAACGGAGATTTTATCGGAGAGTTAATAAACGTTTTAGCGTAAAAAGACTGAAATGAAATGAAAAATCATTTAATCACGTAGACACAATTTTTCAGAAAAATCATGTGCTTATGACATGTCCAATATTTTTTCCTACTACTACTATCATGAATAACAAGTTTTGAAAATTTTCGCTAACCGATTTTAGCGAACTTGTAAACCTCCGATAAGTCATTATGAATAAGAACATAAATATTTAACGGACATTTTACACGACATTATAGTTTTAAAAATCCGGTCAATAACGAGTTGGTCACGTATTTATTTCACACGAAGGATTCCGTAACGTTATTTATTATCTATCATTCCGACCTTAGGGTACCGATTCTACTGCACAACTAAACATAACTAAAAAATTGGTCAAGTGCGAGTCGGACTCGCGCACGAAGGGTTCCGTACCATTATCTATGCAACATAAGGCACATAGTTAAAGCGTCTACTTGTCAACGTTATTAGTATCGAGCAAAAACGGTAAAAAAATCATGTTTGTTGTATGGGAGCCCCCCTTAAATATTTATTTTATTTTATTTTTAGTATTTGTTGTTATAGCGGCAATAGAAATACATCATCTGTGAAAATTTCAACTCTCTAGCTATCACCGTTCTTGAGATACAGCCTGGTGACAGACGGACGGACGGACGGACAGCGAAGTCTCAGTAATAGTGTCCCGTTTTTACCCTTTGGGTACGGAACCCTAAAAATGAAAACAACTATGGCATATTTTGATTATTTGGCTATTTCGTTGCGCACATTTTTATTAATTAAAATCGTCGATTAAAATCGATTTTTAATAAAAAAAGTTTTATTAACTTTGCCGAATTGTGTTATTGACACTATCAATTTTAATATTTTTTAGTTAAGTCTTTATTATATTATCTGTGGTTAAGTTAATTTTAGTTGTGCATATAGAGTCGCTACCTAAGTAACCCCAAATAATAGGACTCCAAATAACGGGTTAAGAAGAAGAGAGTGTTAATGGTGAGTATTTCTTGTTATAGCATAAACTGATATATACAAACTGTGAAATTTTCAGCCCTCAGTCTATCACCATTCCACAGATACAGCCTGGTGACTGGCGGACGGACAGCGAAGCAAAGACTTCTGTTCCTGTATCTCTAGTAAGTAATCCCTATTACTGAGACTAAATAAATATAAACCTGTATAATAAATGTGGTGGTATAACTGATAAACACATAGACATAATTATTTATAATATCTTTTATTTTGAGCGTGCATTAAAAAGCCTCATTTTACGCCTCAGGGTGCTGTATAATCCAGCCAAGGGATATTGCAAAGAAAATATCCTCTGTGAGCGATGGGAAGCTCGGAAACAAACCCACGCCTGGTTAGCGCGGCATAGTGGACCATAATCCCTCCCAAAGTGAAGGAGGCCCGTGCCCAACAGCTGGAGAGCGAGATTTTTGTCCTTTACGCCGCAATACCAATCAATAATTTAATTCAGACTATGCTAAAGTTTTATTATAAATGGTGTTAATTTGTAAAAAAATCGTGACGATGATTAAAAAAATCGTGAGAATTCCAAGACCTTGTCCCGTCCGTACCTACCTTGAAGATATCAGATCTGTTATGTACTGTCTTATTGTGTATTAGTTCATGTTATTGTCTGTGTGGTGACGGAATAATAAGTCACCACCCTATTTCCTCCCACCATGTGGTGTAAGCTATAGACAGCTAAGCTATTATCGCCTTCTGTGAGTGATGGAAAAGAAATTATTTCAAAAACCTGTCAAGTGCGAGTTGTACATGCAAACGAAGAGTTCCATACATACCTTTATTAACATAATTGTACCTAATATTTTCTAACACTTGCGCGACTCATTTGCTTAAATAAAACTACTTTTTACGGATTTAGACGCGTATATTTGTTTTAAATTTTAGCGCGACGTTTCGGAGACTTTGCAGTCACCTGTAAACCCTGTAATAACTGATTGTAGAAGACACATTACAGCTCAGTCTCACCCGTGACCATGGTGACTGCAAAGTCTCCGAAACGTCGGGCTAAAATTTAAAACAAATATACGCGTCTAAATCCGTAAAAAGTAGTTTTATTTAAATAATTGTACCTACTTATACATATTTGTTATACCTACCGACCGACCCCATATTACGGGACCTCAAAGAATGGGATATGGGCGGGAGAATTATAATTATTAGTAATTGTAGCATCATGTGATATAGATACACAAACTGTAAAATTTTCAACTTTCAACCTATCACCGTTCCAAAGAGACAAACCGACGAACGCGACGGAGCGAAGTCTCTGTATTATGGTCTCTTTTTACGTTTGGGTACGGAACCTTAAAAATCCCATCAAAATCGAAAAAAATTTCATTTTAAAGCTTACATACGGACATACAGAAATGACGACTTTAATTTATAATAACTTTAGTAGTTTTAGCACGAATAAGTAACAAACGAACTCACATAGGTACATTTACTGCCTTATTCATAATGACTTATTGGAGGTTTAAACGGAGATTTTATCGCAAAGATAATAAACGTTTTAGCGTAAAAAGACTATTATGAATAACAAGTATTGACAATTTTCGCGAACCGATTTTAGCGAACTTTTAAACCTCCGATAAGTCATTAAGAATAAGACCAATAATATAAATGAAATATGTTATTCGTTACAATATCATTGTGTTTAATGAAACTGTTGATAACAATGGGGTCGTGTAATGGCGGTTGGTGACCGTGTTAGTTAAACTGTTTGATAACGGACGGAGGTAACTAACAGGCACCAGTTAGGGTTGCTAAATAATATATACTTGCAACAAAAATGTTTGTTAATGCGTTGAGAATAGCTATAGGAATACAAAATAAATATCAGCCTATTTTTGTCACCCTATTTCTTTTGCCGTTGCCTCCTTTCTTCGGGAGGTGATGGCGGCAAAGAAGAAGGCCCTGTGGGAGCGCAAACTCTCTGGTAGCATTTTGCCTTTCCGCAGAGCCCCGGCCAGGGGTCGCCGGCCCCCAACAGCAGGCGAAGACGGGGTGGTCGAGATATTCTTTCTTTAGTATGTGGACTAAATCGTACACCAGGACGCACATAAGCTTGAGAATTCATGTCATTTTCTTGTATTCCTTCAAACTCACAATAGGCATTACTCTGATAATTATTATTTGTTCTTGTATAATTTGACCTATCTGTTGTAATTGATCTTTGTATTTTATTTCTATTTCTAATTAAATTTTGTATTGGAGCTTGTGAATTTCTTTGGTTTGTTTCATATCGTTGTCTAAACGAAACTTTTGAGTGGTCATACCTTAGTGATGAAAATGGTGTCCTACCTTCATTATTTAGATCTGGATATGAGTTTAAATTTGGTTGGGTGCTACTTGGATAAGGTCGTCTGGGTGGAGAATTCGTAGTAGCTATTAAACTACCAGCTTTGGGACGAATTGCACTCAATCTTCCATTACGCATTGACTGATAAGGTATACTTTGATTTGCTGTTGAATTATGTCCATTAAACACTTGAGAATGTTGTTTTCCATCTCGTTTTTGTGAAACATTTTGAGGAACGTTATTATAATCTTTCGTAAACGTTGAACCAATTGGATCATTTTGCTCAAATGCATCATAATCAGTTGTAATATTTAGATGTCGATTTTGTAATCTATCTGTAAGTTCATCAACCATGTCATTTATATTCAAATCTTGATCAGGCTCGAGTCGCCCTCTTTCTATTAAAAATTTACTCATTTCATGTTTCATTTGTCCTTCTTTTGAATATTCGTCATAATTTTTTTCAATTTCAAGTAATTTTTTCGCTAGTAAACCTATCATACGCTTTCTAAATACAACATCGAAATCATTTAGGTACGGAGAGATCGGTAGTTTATTATACCATTTCTCTATTTCTTCTACTAACTCTAATTCTTCGATCTCTTCATCTAAAATATCATCTTTAGGTACTGGTACCGATTCCATTGCTTTCATAGCATACTTTATTAGTTTAGATTTCTTAAGATATCTAAATTCTGTATCATGTTCTCTCATTAAATGATTTGCCAATTCGTCAACCTTTTTCATCAGTCTTTGCTTGTAAATATTAGCTCTTAAAGGATCATCTTCTTTATATTTCGTATGTAAGATATATGCGTCAGCCATTTCAGCTAAAAATCCTTGTTGCAACATAAAACATTGTTCTAATTCAAATCTTTTAGCAAACTGCCTGTTAAAACCATTTTTGAGACGCTGCTTAAAAGATGGTCTATCAGTAATTTCTTGTAACTCCTTTAACATATCCAATACATTCGCTAATACACCTGGCTTCCAACTATTCCTAAAAGTTTTCATTTCATCTGTTTGTGGGAGTAAATCTAACATATCGTCCAACTTATCTTCTAATATTAGCTCAAAGTAAGCATAATCATTTTGTATTTCCCGATCTGATTTCAGCCTGAAAAAGGTTTTGACAATGCCATTGAATATACCGGTTCTTGCAAGATCAGCAAGTCGTTCACTTTCAGGCGTTGGAGTATCTATTGGCAGTTCAGCAATCTTTTGTTTTAAAATATTCTGATATCTTTCAAAAATTCTTTCTTTTGTATTTAGTTGCCTGGATTGAGTTCCTGAAGATGTTAGGTCAGCTGATCTAGCAAAATCGCTTCTTTCTATAGCAGATACTCGCGAAGTCTCACCACCATTCGTTTTTGCGAGTTTATTTAACATATTTTCTTTTATTATTCCATTTGGAGATGCCTTTACTTCTTCTTCATTACTATCTATTTCATTAATATTTTTTTCAATCAATTTCTTAGATTTTGCACAATCATGTTTATTTTTTCTTTTTGTAAATACATCATATACAGATAAGTTTGTTTGTTTAAAATTATTAATGGGTTTTACACATTCATGTGATCTATCTATTTCATTGAAATAAATCTCTTTCAGAGCTTCTACGAGATTATTAGTTATTTCACCTAATTGCTTTTCTGATATCTGATCTAGACCTAGCGGTAGCTTCAGTAAAAAACTAATTATTTTGTCTTTTAGCTTGTAATCTTCACTTGCATCAGTGAGCTTTAGTTGGGAGTGTTTTATAATAGTAGTTAACACGGAAGTAATTTCTTTCATTAACTGGCATAAATATTTAGGATTATATACTGGTTCTACAGGCAAATTACGTACCCAATCTTCAATAACATCACCAACAGCTTCAATTATATCGTGTTCATTGGCTATTCTTTTTCTATCAACATTCCTATCTGAAGTTTCTAAGGAATCATTAGCTTTACCATCTGTACATCTATCGTTCATTTTGTTATTAACTTCAATGGGTAGTGTTTTCATAAACTTTATTATTTCTTTAACAACCGTGTCGTCATCTGAGCCAGACTTTTTAAGATATTTTATATTTTCAATGAATTTTGCTTTCTGACTATAAAATGAGTCAAAATCTGTTACTTTTAATGGCAATTTATTTATCCATGCCTCCACACTATCTAAAAGTAATTATTAATGCTTATAAGAATATCCTCACAAAAAGCTATGAAAGTCAATCAAATGTACAACATTTTGTAATCAAATAGTATAATTTAATAAATCAAATTCCCGCTTGCGGCAATTCACTTTTTTCACCATAATTTGATTTATTAAGTAAAAAGCATAGCATGTCAATTGCAAAGTTAATAAATTACTTTAAAATAGTATAATGTTCTACATTACCTGCCCTTGATTCTTCATCTACTTTTCGGTCAGCTGATTTTATCAACTCTTCATGATTTAATGCCTGTATTATTCTTACCAATTGTGTGGCATAATATTTTCGTTCATCAAGATTTTTAAGTTTGGTTTTTATTGGTATTTTCTTTAACCATTCTGATATTAATTCTTGCATTCTTTTAGCAATTTCATCTGCTGCTAATTTACTTAATATACCCATATTAAAACACAGAATTTTGGCTAATTCATGAATCCAATACTTTTTTAATTTACTGAAATTTGTGTCCTCCTTAGAACGCAGAAGTAAGCTATTCAACCATTTTTCTACAGTATTTTCGTAAATATGAAGAATGTCTTCCTCATGTTCAGAGTAAACTTGTGCTAATGCTAATTGATATAATGAACTAGATTTAATTAGTTTATGTAAATTTTCTGTATATTTTTTATTCAACATTGTATTGAATTTTTTCGTAACCCATTCATCAATTTTACTATCAATCGTTTTAAAATCTTTATTTACAACTGTATTTTTTATATCTTCTGCCAAATTATTAACAAATTGTTTAGTCATGTCAGCCTTTACACCATGAATATCAGATGGCAAACCACTAAACCAGTTATCAATTTGGTCTTTTAGATTTTCTACAAATGACTCATGCGTAGCAACAAATACGGGTTTAGACATCTTCTTGATTATTTTTAATCCTTTTTTAGCATTTTCTATAGTTTTATCATCATAGCCTTTGTATAGATGCACGTTAAAATCAAAATCGCCCGTATTATCACCCTCCATCTTTAGAAATTTATATTTGCCTATTATATCATTAGCTAAGCTTTCTACAGCCAGTTCTTTACTGTGTTTATTGAGTGTCAAGATATTGTTTCCTGTTAGCCAGTTATTTATTCCATTTACTAGCATTGTCTTATATTTTTCAAAATCGTGTTGTTTATTATAATATTTTGTTACAGAATTTTCTTTAAACAATGGAAAATAGTCATGTTGATTGTTAGTCCTTTCCTTCTTAGAGAATTGATTACGTCGAAAAAAGAATGCTTTGTAATCAGATATTATAATTTTTGCTAAATATTGCGCCTTATCTTCAGATATTGTAGTAACATCTTTTAAAAGGTGTGAAATATCATTGGTAATATATTTATCTTCTTTCTCATTATCTCTGATATCTAACAAATACTCTGTTAGTTTATCCTGCAGGATAATCATTCTTTTATTATTAATAGCTGTATCAGAATTTGGTATAAAGTATGCAACTTCATCTTTAACTAATTGTTTTATTTCATTAGTAGTAGGTTGGATGTAAGTAATAGGAATATCATCGTCAATGTTTATTATTTTGTTCAGGATTGATAGCAAGTTTATGTTTTTATTGGAAATATCAAAAAGTGCTGGAAGGTCATTAATAATATTTGTGATATTAGATTTCAAAGCTATTGTATACTGTGATACTGATCTCGGTCGACATAAGACTGTAGGTTCCAATTTCTCGTATGCATAGTTAAAAATATCTTTATTTTTCTCTGCGAAGTCATCCTTTGTTATATTCTCAACCCAAGCCATAAGTGTTTCTTTTAATTTACTTATCTTGTATCTGCTGTAATATTTTGGTGTCTCCACTCTGTTTATATTGGACTTTCCTGGGATTTGAATCCTACGCACTTTATCAGCTAAACAATTGAAAATAACTTTATTTATTTGCTTCTTAGCAGTATCTTGCCGAGAGTGGGCATAATCTTTTACATAATCATTGTTGTATTCATGTCCTTTGCTTGATTTGTCAGTAATCTTTCCTTGAGATTTACTTTTAATAGCATTATTACTTTTATTTGTAGAACGACAGCCTGATATGTCATTACTCGTATGCATATTCGGCTCCAAGATTTTTCGGCTCCAGATTTTTGCTTTTGGCGGCAAGACCTGTGAAAGAACACTACTCTAATTAATGAAAATTATATTATAATTTTAAGCAGATAACTAATTACGAGACGCTGCAACTTTACCTAAAGAAAACCGAAAACCGATGGTCATATTTCTTTTAGTTATTATGTATTGAAAAAAAGAAGATATACTCTTTATCTATAATATAGCGTAGAAACAATTGAAATCGGTTTAACTTTCGCGAAGAAAAAAGGGAAGTACGATACCCACATTTTTGTATGGAGCATAATTTGGTATCGTGCCCTCTTAAGTTAACTAGCTTTACTAATGCTTCGCTCCTTTTAGTCGTAGCATGATGTTATATAGCGTATAGCCTTCCTCGATATAATATATGTACTATCCAACACTAAAAGAATTGTTCAAATCAGACAGTGGTTCCTGAGATTAGCGCGTTCAAACAAACAAACTCTTCATCTTTTTATTATTAGTATAGATACTTACAACAGGATGTCGGTTGCACATCAATTTCAGTGTCTTTTGTAACTCTTTACCGAGCTCTCCTAGACGGATCTGTCTGCTGGGGTGGCGACATTTTAAGTAATTGTAACTTGTATTTGTAGGTGAATCTTTACGTCTGAAATAATAACATACACTAACACTTGCGCGACTCATTTATTTAAATAAAACCACTGCTTACCGATACGCGTATATTTGTTGTAAAATTAGCCCGCCGTTTCGGTGAGTTTACAGTCATTAAGGTTAGGTTTACGTATAAGATTGGATTTAAACCGTAATAATGACCAGGCGTGTTGGCAAACTTTATGACTACAAAGTCACCGAAACCTCCAACCGAAAGACCATACAATATAAAAGTAGAGTATTCCGGCGTATTATAAAATTTTTGATTATGTGAATGACAATAAAGCTTGGGAGTAGGTTGTTGAGCAATACATATTATTATTGTATATTGTAACGTTTTGTAAGTATTATTGTTATTAAGTATTTAAAATATATTGATTTAATCAAAAGCTCTGCTGAGTTTCTTACGCCGGTTCTTTTCAGCAGATTGGATGTCATGAAACGGTGAAAAAAATTGAACTTGTCATAAGTACATAATTTTCGTTAAAAATTGTGTCTACGTCATTCTTTCATTTCATAACCACTTACGTAATATCAAGGGAATTAATTGTATTATTTTTGGTAATTTTCTTTCGTTTTCTATTAAAAATCGCTCGAAATGTACTCTTATTCGATCTTCTATTCTTCTTTAGTACGTGGCTAGCTGTAAAGTTACATTCTTGTCTGTTCTCTAAGTTCTCGATATTGTTGTATATACTTTCTTTAGATATAAAGTTCTCTTGTGACATAGAAGGATGAGAGTTCATAGATTTTGTTACGTCATTTTGATCTGAAACTATATTAGACTATGGTACCGATTCTACATGCACAACTAAACTTAACCTAACTAAAAAATGAAAATTGATATTGTCAATAACACAATTCGGCAATGTTATCAGACCATTTTATTAGAAAATCTGTATTTTGTAGACTAATAATTTTAATTAATAAAAATGTGCACTACGAATAAGACAATTAATCAAAATACGCCACAGTTATTTTCATTTTTTAAGTTAAGTTGTGCAAGTGGAATTGGCGTCCTAATCATTCTTTTATTTGCCTATCTATTAGCTGCAACAGCCAACATTGTTCCTACCTAATACCTATGACTATGACGCGACGGTTATGCACATTCTAGTTTGAACATATTATTACACGCACGGCCACAATAGCTCAGTCGGTAGAGCGACGGTACGTTAATCCGACATCGTTGGTTCAAGTTCTGACTGTAGTGATCAATTGTTCTACTATAATTTGAGTATTAAATTATTCAACATTGCTTCCGACTGAGCTATTGTGGCCGTGACGCAGGACTTGATCAGGATAATTTGGTAAATCTAATATATAATATTCTCGTATAAATATAGTTTTATGCTCTTAAACTAAGCAATACCTATTTGCGCTGTAAGATTACAGATAACTAACAATACTTATTATGTGTATGCTTGATCACTTTAGCCAACATTTCACTGGAGACTGTTCTCTCTGGTGACGAGCTGGGATATTTCCGAAGAGAATTAATAAAATCTTCCATACAACGAGACATGCCATTACAAGTGACGATACCTGGTTACAAAATTAAATAATGATGGTAAAACTATTAAACTTTTTAGTCTATATTATTAATAACTGTAGCCCGCGAATTCGTACTCGTAGAATTGGACAATTTTCCCAGTTGTTGCAACATTTTTTACAGATACTTCGCTCCTATTAGGCGCAGCGTGATGTTATATAGTCTATGGCCTTTCTCAATAAATGGACTATCCAACACAAAAAGGATTTTTTAGTTCTAACCACTAGTTCCTGAGATTAGCGCGTTCAAACAAACAAACTCTTCACCTTTATAATATTAAGTATGTATAGGAGTATAGATACATACTTCTCTTACGCCATCTTGTTTCCGCCGGAAATTGATCAGCTCTTCTTATATACGACTGTGTGATACTGGCTCCAGGACTGTTAATTGCCAAAATTTCTTCATCTTTCTCAACTTAATACAAAAAAAAACAAAGAACGCTAAATAGACAGGTAAGTCAAAGTATGGTATAGGGATGTTCAAAATATTGGAGTTGAGTTTTTCCACACCTTCTTCAGGGCTTGCTTCTATCCTAGAAACATCCGAAGGCGTTCCATGGGGGAGGCTTATGTCCGGCAGTGGACGGACAAGGGTTGATTCGATATAACGCCAAAAGATCTGTCAAAATGATTGCATTTACCTGCTAATTCTACTTGAGAAGACGTTATTGTATTATTTGCTTCTCTCGGTCTATTCAACAAAGTCAATGCAAGTCCATCATTTAAACTGCGGAAGATTGCGATCATTCCCTCTCCAGACACTTCCATTTTAAACTTTAACCAGTTTTTATGAAGATAACTGGAATCAAATACGCTATTTCTATTTCTTTTTCCACCTCTTATTTTAATTCCATGAACTTACTATTGGACACAGGCCTATTCCATACCCACTGACTACGTATTGACGTATAAAGCTAAGTAGGTTGTGGTTTGAATAAAAAAATATTTTTCTGTTGGATAGTAGATCACGCTGCGTCCAATAGAAGCCACGCATTAGGGTAAAATGTTCCAAAACGGGCAAAATTTTCTAAATTCCACGCATACGAAGTAGCGGGCAACAGCTAGTCATAGATGTTACACTTAGGTAAGATTTACCAGTAGTATCCTTACCATAGCCATTTTAAAGATTTCCAATATACAGAACCAAAGTTCAGGGCAGTTACAATTCCGCCTCTGGTTTGACAACCGAACTGGCCTAAAAAAATAACATTATCGTAAGAAAATTTTTTGCACGACTACGTGTGTCTGAGTCTAGTCGGCGACATATTAAGAACACAAGTGCCACCAGCCCTTTTCCTTTCCATTGTTCTGTAAAAGCTAGTTAAGTAACATTGTACAAAGTTAACATCTTTGTGAGTTTCAATAAAAGTACTTTTACGGATTAAGACACGTGTATTTGCTTTAAATTTTAGCCCGACGACGTTTTGTAGACTTTGCAGTCACCATAGTCACAGATAAGACTCCTCTGTGAGTCTCTGAGAGACGGAAAATTCGAAATTAAACCCTGTGCCAACACGTCTTGTCAGGGCACAATAGACCGCTATCCTTCCCAAAGTAAAGGAAGTCCGTGTTCTGCAGTGGGATGTTAGTGGGCTGGAGAGAGAGAGAGAGAGATTTGACAGCCAGATAAGAATAACGACGCCTCTATCTAAAGGCGCGAGACCAGTTGAGATAGGTAGAAATTGAGAGTAAATTAACTATATTTGTAACGCGACGGTTGGTCCACGTGGAACGGTAGCATTGGCTTTCGGGATTTTATGAGGGGACAGCAGTAAACTATCTCTTCTCTTTCCTTGAGTTTGGTTACACAGCAGTAAATTTTAGTAACCAAACTCAGAATCTCCGACTTTCGCTAATCACAGCGATACCCAAGGCCCCCACACCCGCAACCAGCAGTGCAGACGGTTGCAGACGTCTTCCGTAGCTTATAACAGAGGCTTACTCCCTGCCATGCTCCCTGGTCATTGCGTTTAATTGTGATGGTATAGTTATTCTGATGTCAATCAATACAGCGGCATAGTTATATTCATATCCATTCAGTAGGTACTTAGTATGAGCGCGAAGAAGTACCACACGACAATTTTGAAGTTTAATGTTTTTGATAATTATTCAAGAACTATTTAAGATGTCTTTATAAACTTACATTATAAACATCCCTTTTTTACACTATTACGTAAATGCATTTGATTTGAATAAATATATTCAGGTAATATATATACTTAATTCAATAAAAAATTTGATAATTTAACATCATAAACATGTTATTTATGACAATTAGGTAATTTGGCAATTGGCATTCATTATTCCATAGACGTAAGTTCTGTGCTGTTCTTATCTAAAGACAGGTATGCCCAATCCATGACATAGCTGGTAGTTGACATCAAACTCACCAATGACTGAACTGTTCAGTCACAATAGTAGCGTCTCATTGGTGAAACGGTTCACATTAATCTGCTATGTCATGAATTGGGAATACTTGTCCTATTGTACCATGCATTTGTGCATGAATTATACCGTCTTCTTATGCAATAGTTTAAAAAAAATATAGACTTAGTATAAAAAAAATTGGTCAAGTGCGAGTCGGACTCGCGCACGAAGGGTTCCGTACCATTATCTATGCAACATAAGGCAACGTTATTAGTATCGAGCAAGAAACGGTAAAAAAATCATGTTTGTTGTATGGGAGCCCCCCTTAAATATTTATTTTCTTTTATTTTTAGTATTTGTTGTTATAGCGGCAATAGAAATACATCATCTGTGAAAATTTCAACTCTCTAGCTATCACCGTTCTTGAGATATAGCCTGGTGACAGACGGACGGACGGACGGACGGACAGCGAAGTCTCAGTAATAGGGTCCCGTTTTTACCCTTTGGGTACGGAACCCTAAAAACAGAACAAACAAACATAGCTTACAGGTCCTTACGCCGCTCAATCCCCGACGTATCGGTGTTGAGTTGATTTTTGTAGGCGTCGGCGTCGTCGTCGGCGTATGATCGTTACGCTGCTCAAATCGCGACGTATCGGTGCTGAGTTGATTTTTATAGGCGTCGGCGTCGGCGTATGGTAGTAACGCTGCTTAAATCCCGACGTTCGTATCGGTGCTGAGTGGGTGTTTATGGGCGTCGGCGTCGGCGTCGGCATCGGCGTCGGCGTCGGATCCGGCGTCGGCGTATGGTCATTACGCTGCTCAAATCCCGACATATTGGTGCCGAGTTGATTTTTATAGGCGTCTGCGTCGGCTTCGGCGTCGGCGTATGGTCGTTACGCTGCTCAAATCCCGACGTATCGGTGCTGAGTTGGTTTTTATAGGCGCCGGCGTCGTCTTCGGCGTCAGTGTCTGGTCGTTACACTGCTCAAATCCCGTATCGGTGCTGAGTTGGTTTTATAGGCGTCGGTGTCAGTATCGGCGTCGGCGTCGGCGTCACCATTGGCGTCGGCGTCGCTATTGGCATCGGCGTCGGCGTTAGTTTTTAGCAAATCTTTCATGTGAAGTGGTAATAAATTACAAGTTTTTTGGAGTTTTAACAGCACTATGTAGGCTTGGTCATGCCAAATTTCAAGTCTTTGGGATAGTGGGAACTGGGAAGTAACCTGTTAATTTTGATTCCCTAGCGAAAGTTGAAAATACTTAAAAATGGCTGTAATTTGGTTATATCTTCTGAATGCGTAGATATAAATTATTGATTGTATCTTTTGTAGCAAGGGACCGCATAGATCTACATTTGGTATAAGTTTCAAATTGATACCTTCAGCCGTTGCCCTGTAAAAAAAGTTTTACGGGCGGATAGACAGACAGACGGACACCGTAGTGAGACTATAAGGGTTTGTACGAAGTCCTAAAAAGGTAAAACTCTGAGATATCATTTACTAAAATGACATTGGGGCCATGTGTGTTACTTCTTTAGAATTGTGCAAAAAAAGAAAACCAAACTGACGATTTGTTAATTAGCTGTAAAATAGCGTTATTGTTAGTTGATTTAATTTTTCGTTTCTAAATTCCACGCGTACGAAGTCGTGGGCACAGCTAGTAATTATATAATATGTTCCTAGCCATAAATTTACCAGATGTAGTGTCCTCTAGTCCTAGTCCTCCCAGAGTCGAGGAGGCCCGTGCCCAACACATTAGTGGATAGAGGAGAAGAGAATATCAAAATGTTATTCATTCAATGCTTTGAATACTATTTTTTGTACTTTATTTTTGGTCGAAGTAAAAATTTTGTAAACATGAAATTCTCTAACACTAGCACGACTCGTTTGTTTAAATAAAACTACTTTTTACGGATTTAGACGCGTGTATTTTGTGTTTGGATCGTAGCAGATAGTGCTCTATGGTCTCTGCCTACCCCCATAGGAAAAAGGCGTGATGTTATGATGATGATAGACACGTGTATTTGTTTTAAATTCTAGTCTGACGTTTCGGAGACTGCAGGAGACTGTAAGTCTAAATCCGTAAAAAGTAGTTTTATTTAAATTTGAAATTACCACAGGAAATTACTTAATTTTGTCTCTCTTTTAACGAGTGTAGAGCTATTAAAATAAAAAGTAAATTTTGCTACTGAGAAGTTATTTTCACTTTTGATTAATTAATTTTTACGCAGTTACAACGGTAGCCATTTTAAAATTATAATTAGTTAATTAGATGTTTTAAACAGTAAGATATAAACAGTATAGTTAAGATTCTCTCACAATAAGAATATATAAGACATATATAAGAATAATTACGTCATAGATTACATTCACCCCAGCTTTGTTCTTCGTAAGAGCAGCGCTTAACTTTCTATATACTTTTTTTACTGAGTTCATAAAGGTCGTCCTTTTCGACTTTATTTGAATTTCGTATTTAATTTAACTTGATATCGTAATTTCTTCGAAGCAACGGGATTTTTAAAATCCGTATAACACAGCCTTACTTGGTAGTGGGTAAACGTTCAATCTTAGACACGTAAAATTACATAAATCGTACTTCATAGACTACTGTCTACTGTGTACTGACTACTGTTTCATATGACGTATAGCCTGTATAAAAGACACACATAGATGCATATTTTACGCACACGTAGATATTTATGCGGCTTCAAGCCGAATGAGTGAGGTAGACATAGCCACTCTATCTGTTAAAGTTACTTCTCAATACCTACTATGTTCCGTTGCGGTTATAGACAAAAAGCCGCATGTTATTAATAATAACATAACGTAAATATCTCTAAAATTTATAACGGTTTGTCTATTAAGTAGAAAAAAAACTGTTAAATCGATGTGTGAAAATTGTCGGTCACGTTCATTTTCACATCACGAAATAAAAATAACAATGGCGTAATCACTTCTGCCTACTTCACAATTGTATCTTACCTACGACTTCGGAAAATAACGGAATTTGATGGTAGCGAGAGGAAAATATAACGGAGTTTCTTTTTTACTCCATTTTCTGACAGGGTTACATTTTATGTCATGCCAGAAAAGCTTTCCTAATTGCTCGTTTATTGTGGCAGAAAGGAAAATGCAAATTTCAGGTTCATATAAAGCTTCAGTAGTTTTTACTACGCGCTGTTACGCCAGTTAATCAATTAGTAACCTTCTATGTGTATAAAAAAGTAAATAATATTAGGTACCTATTAATAATTATTCTGGAATAATCAAAACCAATCCGTGTGGTGGGGGATTAAGAATACAAGTGTCACCACCCCATCTCCTCCCAAGGGTGCTGTAAAAGTCAGCTATGGGAGATTGCGCACAGACAAAATCTTCTGTGAGAGACGGAAAACTCGAAAATAAACCCTGTGCCAACACGCCTGGTCAGCGCGGCACAGTAGACCATAATCCTAGGTACTGGATGTCTTTTACTGAGTAATCCCAATCCGAAAAAAATGTAGTGGAAAGGAATATTGATTCTTCTTCAAAGAAACTCATATATCAAGGTTGGCGAAAAAAAAGAAAATTTAAAAAGTTGTCCGTGACAAGAAAACGTCAATCGAGTTTACGCGCGAACCGCCATATTGTGCAATTCGCCGCGTGATTGGATATTAACCTTTTTTATTGTAATAGAATTGTTTATTGCAATAAATAACTTTTATGATATATGGGTCACTTCTATTACGAATTTTGTCTCTTGCATTTTATTTCAAGGTTATTGTAGTTAAGATTTTATAAGCTACGAGCTTATTGAACACTTGCAGTTTTATAGGCTGTTTAATAAAGCGCCACGGTCAATCGATTTTTGAAAAAAAAGTAGTATTTTTTTAATAAGTATATTTTTTCTGAGCTCCTGTAAGTAGTTTATTTTTAATTTTATCTTAATAATAAACCCTTGCTAAAAAATCACGGGAGCAAACAGTTACCAAAAAATAATAAACCTATTAGAGTTGCAGAATGTCTGTGAAAGAATTGGAAGTGCGTTAAATTTCGTAATTCAAATCATCAAAACTAATTATAAATAGCTAATCAATTGTCGTGGTTTACGCAACTGTGTGGTTAAACAAAGAGATTGTATTATTTTCTGTGCAAATTTGTTCACAATTAGGAATGGTATAGGTCAAATTGAGTACCTACTCGCTATCCGGCAAACAATTTTCTGGCAAAAATATGTACCTATGTCTGGATATATAGCCAGTTTATTTTAAAAATTTTGTATACGCCTTCGCGGTTTTTCGTAGATGATAACACAAATAAACCAGATGGTGGATTAACGTTTAACATTGAGGACAAGTAACTTTAGCCTGGCTAAATCGTAATTCATCTAATATATAAAATTCCCGTGTCACAGTGTTAGTTACCGTACTCCTCCGAAACGGCTTGACCGATTTTTATGAAATTTTACATGCGTATTCAGTAGTCTGAGAATCGGCTATCATCTATTTTTCAAACCTTTTTTTTGTATGGCAAAACAAAGTTTGCCGGGTCAGCTAGTATTATTATAATAATGACGTTTTATAAGACACAATAATATAGCCTTTGATTAGGGAGTATCCATATTCTAAGCATATAGCCTGTATCGTAGTCACACCATAGATACATTTACACGCACACATAGATAAATAAATACTCATGGACATTTCACACAACGTACTCTGGTCCCAAGCTAAGCTAACACAAGCATATGCTTGTGTTATGGGTACCAGATATATGTGACTTGAAGCTTATTGAGTAGTGTAGCTGTAGACATGACAGGTCAAAATGAGTACTGGTAAACTATTTACTGCCAAAAATTAAAACGGATATAGCCAGGTTACCTCAGACAGGCATCATCCTCCTTTCCTTATCCCATTATTTGGGGTTGGCGCAACATGTCTTTTTCTTCCATAGTCTTCAATCAGCCGTCATGTCTGTGTCAACTCCTCTTTCTTTCATGTCCTCTTTCACACAGTCCATCCATCTTTTCTTAGGTCTTCCTCTAGACTTTTTTCCTTACACATCTACCTCAGACAGGCATAATGATATAAATAAAAAATAAACACACATCATAACGCTATAATAAGGAAGCAATTTTTTTAAACAGCTACGTACAGTAAGGGCCAGGCCACAACAGTGCGTTGCGGCGTCGCATCGCAAAAACAACATCGCACAGCTATGCGATGCGATGTTGCAACGCAAAAATTTCATCGGATACGACATCGTACGTAAAGACGCTAACCAACGTTTCAGTTTCTAGTGAGACATGGACCGCACTGCACGTGTTCTACTTCTGCTTGCGTTAAGGCGTATTAAGAAAAAGAAACAGAAAAGAAAGTACTGGGTGCACCAGGTGTCTTTGAATTGTGATATAGTTTTGTCCCAAAGGACGGGACGTTCGTAAATTAAAGATATCAGGTGGTCGACATCGTACTCCGCCATATTGCTTAAAAAACACGTGCAGGTCGTTCAAAGTATGGACACCGACTAAACGGCAACGCGTTGTCGCATCGCAGATTTGTACGTTGCGGCAGCGCATCGGAAATTTCCACGATGCGTTGTGCGGCGTCGTTGATTTTTGCGATGCGACGCCGCAACGCACTGTTGTGGCCTGGCCCTAACGTTTTCTAATTTGCATATTTATATCTTGATAATTTATTTAAGTCTCGTTTTGTTGAAATTGTTGATGTGATTGTCATCACTCCATTGAATCAAAACTATATACTTTAGTGGTATTGCACAGACTTACGTGTATTTTACGACTAACTACCATTCTAGGAAATTTTTATTGCTTTAATTAGTTCGGTACGTATCTATCAATTTATCTTTGTAACGGAATTTTTGCAAGCAATTTTTACCCACTTGCAGTAGTCGGATTGATCTGAAATTTTGCACACATAAACCGATTAGTACTAATAGTTTTAGAACTAATAAATTCTTGTGAAATTAAATTCGATATTCGCAAAGATAAATGGTCTTATTTATAATGACTTATCGGACGTTTAAACGGAGATTTTATCGGAAAGATAATAAACGTTTTAGCGTAAAAAGACTATTATGAATAACAATTTATGACAAATGTCGTGATCCTATTTAAGCGAACTTTTAAACCTCCGATAAGTCATAAATAAGACCATAAGTGACTTGTGAGTCAATGTGAGTAAAGCCATATGCAAAAACTAGTATTGATAAATATGCGTTATTGTTTTTATACAGTATACAATTACGATTAATTTAGCGACTGTCTGTATGTAGTAGCGATGTTTAACAATACGGAAATACTACACCAAGTTGGTTTGATTCAGTCTGAGTTGGATTTTTAAATAATATGAGCAATTTTTAATAATAAATATTCACGGTCATTTAACACATAACGTCCTCTGGTCCCAAGCTAAGCTTATAAGGTTGTGTTATAAATTATCCATAGGTATATAAATTTTCCGAAAAAAACTAATGGATCCTGATCCGAAACTCTATTCCCCGAAATGGTTTTCGAAACAAGAGTTTAAAAAAAATGTGAACAATTTGAATTGTGTTATTAACACTATCAATTTTTAGTTTAGTAAGTCCACAACTAGTGGAAATAGAATCGGTACCGAAATTGGGTAAAACCAGAATATTAGTATTTGTAACAATGTACGGAAGATACAAAGACAAAGTATAGTAATCTTTTTTTTGCTCACAATCTGTTTTTTTGTTCCTATAATTATATTTGCTTCTGTTGGGTGTACGGGCCCCTGTATAAGAATGAGTTCCTTAGCTTTGGAACAAATTAAGACCCGTAGCTAATTTAACGTATAGCACATTTTCTTATTGTAAAATTCAAACAATAGTACCAATTTCGTTGAGTCAAGAACTAAAGTTAACTTAAATAAAAACAACTATTTTTAACTTTATTTTTATTTTTAGCAAATCCGGTTGTTACCTCTGCTGCGATCGATTAAATACTATTTTGTATACATTTATAAAAGTTCGCTAAAATCTGTTCGTGAAAATTGTCAAAAATTGTTCTTCATAATAGTCTTTTTACGCTAAAACGTTTATTATCTCTCCGATAGTTTCCGTTTAAGCCTCCGATAAGTCATTATGAATAAGATCGTTAGGAACGTATCTTTACTTATTATTAAACGAAGTCGTTATAAAATCTGTTTGTCCTTATGTGAGCGCGGCTTCTGAGGCAGTTTTTTTATTTGATAGAGTGGTTTATAGAGGAATATTTTTAACTACATACAAACCTTAATTTGTTGAGGTTTGGTTTCCAAATACCACCCGTAAATAGAAAGACGCGGGGAACACCGTATTAATTATTAAGGGGGAGTATTAACTAAAATCGTCATTCTGCATTTTTGTAATAATAAATTTAAGATAACGTTGCTGAAGTATGTTATTGACATTATCAATATAAAAGTTAAATTTAGTTTAGTTGTGGAAGCAGAATTGGCACCAATGTTTTGCTTTATTTAAGTGTTTTTGTCTATGTTTTTAGTAGTTGTATGCTTTATTTATACCAAATATAAAAAAATACTTAAAAATAAAGATTTTTTTCACCATTATAGTTACGATTTCAATATTATAAAAAATAATTGGCCTTTAAATATAATAGGAAACGTTATGAGTCAAACCATTTATATTAAAGTATTTTCCTTTGTCTGTCTGTCGTTGTCGTCTTAGCCCAGATACCTACAGTTAAAAATTTTTGGCAAGATGATAATTAGTTATTTAACTACATACTTTAAAAACTTGTGCATTATAACGGTAATCTTAGGCACGGAAGCCTAAAAATCGGTTTTATCGGTTATTTATAGGATTGATTGTATTTAGAAATGTTTTTTAGTTTTTACACTCATTTAATTATGTAACACATATTAACTACATTTCTTAAATACCAAGGACCCTTGCATTTAGCATTTTAGAAAGTATAAATAGGTCTTAGCGCTTTACTTCAAGCTGTGCTTCAAGTTATAAAAAAAAAATTTAAAAGTTTTCTATTTTCATACTCAGTTTTATTGTAAAAAATTATAAAACAATCCACGCTTACACATTTTCATCACACTTTTATAGATAGTAGTTAGTAAAAAAATCAGTCCATAATTATTATATTAATAACAGCCATTTTAACACGAAACTAAACAAACAGCTGCCACAGTTCGCGTGTTAAAATACAATGTTTAACACTCACTTTTCATTTTCACTTTTCTTCGCATTCTGTTTAAATTTAAATATTTTATCAAAATTTAATGTATTCTGATTATATATGGTGTGATCTGGTGTATCTCCCCAACTGATAGGAGTAGATCTATCCTTTATTTCATTAGAATTTGGTTCCAGAACGGAATCTGAAATTATTATTTCTGGAATGGGGTTCAATGTTTCCGATTGCACGCTTGGTGTTATCTCCGGGTTTGAAATTCCCTCCAAAGACGCACAACGATTTAAAAAACTCATCATTCTTTCTCTATAAAACTCAGAACTCGTTTCCGTATTAGGCTTAGCTTTATTTTGTTGATTTTTATCACCAAAACCATTATCAGTTTGAGCTAAAAATATCCTTTTAATTTTTCTACTAGGATAGTGTTCAATTAAATCAGATTTTGGTGGCAAAAGTTTACCATTTCTAGGGAATTTTCTTGTATCATTCCCTTTTATTTTTGTAACTACAGATATACAATTGCCTCTCGTTTGTGTTTCTTCTTTATAAGTATTTTTCATGCCTTTATATGAAATTTTTACGCTTAAAATTGACCATAGTAGTTCTAGGAACGCAGCGATTAATATATTTATAGATAACACTCTTTTTGTAAACATATTCGGAGTTTCTTCCTTATCTGCGACAGGGTTAAGTGCTATAACGATATGGGAGTCGTTCTTATGAATAACATCACTGTGTTTAACAACCATGTAATCTTTAAAAGGCTCTTGATCCTTGTAAAATTCCGTAATGTCACCTTCAGATGTAGTTATAAACCAAACGGCAATTAAAATAAACGAAGTCAATGAAACAATGGTTGTTAAACAAGATATGATGAATAATAAAGTGATATTATGGTCTATATACCATTTAATTGATGCTAAAATACTCGCAAAACCAGCTGCCAACCCAAATATCGTTATCAGTGCGGGCGCTAGCACCAAAATATAATTATTGTCACTTTTATTTCCGTTAACCAACGTTCCATTTGAATTATTCGAAACATTTGAATTACTGGATTCTATTTGCGAAGTATAATTTTCAAATTCGGAACTGTTTTCACTTGGAAATCCGTTGAGGCTGCCATTTTGATTTAAATTTTCGCTCTGGTTAACATTATTAATAGTTTCCAATTGTGTATTAGGATTAACTAATGCTAAACATGCTAGAAGAAAAGATGTGGCTGCCAAAGCTATGTGAACCCAAGCCAATCCCGACACAGTAGAAGCTGAATAGCGTCTCTCCGATGGGTATAAGTTTCTAGTATCCGGCTTTGTTTTAACTTTAATTGTATACACGTCTTCCATGATGCTAGACAAGCATTGTTTACACCAGTTTACACCTTTAAAACATTATGCACATCAACAAACAATAAGTCTTGTAAACATTACTTTTTTATTCAAATCAATTGATATATTTCAATAAATACAGTTTTATACACGTGAAAATCTTTTTAACCGTTTATATTTTGGTTCATTACAAATTTATTGTAACTTTTTTATTTGCACTCGCAACGTGTATGCCTTTGCGCTGTTTTTAACGAACTGAAGTTTGCCGTAGACAAAATGGTGTAACAAACTTAACGGTAAGTCAGCCATCTTTGATTAAAGCTTTCTGCGTCATCACAGACCTTATTTCATTACAATAAGGCTGTAAATTCAAATTGACTGTTTCATTGATAGAAAATAAGTTGTTTTTATCTTTGTATTAAAGTTGAATCGGTGGGCTAGGGTGTGCACGCAATAATACTTAAATCTTTTGTTGAAAGTGCATTCTGTATGAACATTGTAATTAATGTAGCTGTAAAAACTATTAAATTATCATGGTAGGCAACTTCTAGATAATTTTATTAGTGTTATGAAGTTTAATTTGATAATTTAGATGTATCAGTGTGGTGTGGAATAAAGATAAACGGCAAAATGCAGTTATATGTATATGTTGTTAAATTTGCTTAGTTTTGTTTTACAAGGTCATTTTTAGAACTACAAAAATCAGTCAAGAGCGAGATAGACCCGTACACGTACACCGAGGTTCCTGTACATACTAGAAGGGAAAAAAGTGGTAAACCCATGGACGTATATAAAATCTTTTTTTATACGTCCATGGGTTAACCCTTAAATTTCAAAGGCACATGGCGTCGATAAACTTTTTTTTTTAATACTTAATAATTATTTTATCAGTATGTTAAGTTATTTACGACATAAATATTCACCTATGTTTAATTCAGTTGCACTTATAATTCACGTTACATACATACCTAGACCTAGTTCATTAAATCCTTTTCTGTAAGTAATTTAAGACGCCTTTTATGTTATATTCGCATCTTAATTAGTTTTTAACATTCTTAATTAGTTTTTAACATCTTGACATCACAAAATAGCAAAAAAATCTTTTCTATTATATAATATAGGTTAAGGGCATGCTAAGCTTCTGCCTTGACACCGTGAGATCATATATTTTGTGTAATATGCGATAATACTTCGTTATGCATTTTGTATAGTAATTAATAGTAATATAATGGTAATTGCGCACTAGACAGCGTGTCGTAATTAGGTCCAATGTCCAGAGAATATAGGTAATAAAAAAATAGACCGATAAAGTACGGTAGTTTGGGAGGGATTATGGTCTACTGTGCCGAGCTGACTACACGTTTTGGCACAGGGTTTAATTTCGAGTTTTCCGTGTACAATATTAGTTAGCTGACTTTTGACAGCACCCTGGTAATGAAAAAGGGTTGATGAGTGTGATGACACTTGTACTCTTTATCCGTCCGTTTAACAATAGGTAATAAACAGTAGGTACCTAACAGACATCTTTTAAATATAAATTATATTTACATTACATAATACATACTGTGGATAAAAATTGAAAAGATTTTTCTCATCATATCTTTAACTCTTATTCTCTTTAAGGGCCTACATCAATATTATCGTATATCATCGCCGACACCGCCGACACGTACATATTAACACAGCCAGTAGGCACAGAAAATGAAGAATTAGGGATACTTTTCCTATTTACTCAAAATCTACTAAATATATTTTAATTCTGATTTACGTGTTTCTATATATGATAGTTACTTATGTTTTTAAAGTTATTTCATTAGTTAATATGCGATAATAGACCGACAAATGAAAAAAATAAAAAATTTGAGAGGTTGTTTCGCCAAGATTTTCTATCGAGAAAACTTATTTCAATCGCGTTTCTGAGTTTATGCGATCCTAGATAATATATTGAAAAAACATATACTTAAAAATTAGAGCTCTAGCCATTCAATCTAAAGAAACAATGAAAACTTCGTACATAGAAAAATGCACGAAGCTATTTTGGTATCCTCTTAAGAAAGTCAAAGACAAATATTTTTAATCAAGATTATGAAGTATGGCATCCGTTCCAAAAGTGAATCCTATGGAGAAGAACAAACAAGAGACTCCAATCGGATTAATAAGTAACATAAATATATAAATTTTTATTTATTTGTTCGTGTAATAGTTTGTATTTTAAACAGTTCGTTCTGCATATTGTGAGCTTCTAATTTTTATAAAAATATCTTACATTTTTTATTGTTTCAAGACCATCTTGAAACAATAAAAATGTAAGATAATGTTAAAGTCATTGAATTATTAACGGATTGTCTGCGGTGTAGATAGGGTTGCCATCATGGCAATTAAGTATGGTATCAATTCTACTAGCACAACTAAATCTAACTAAAACCTAAATATTGATAGTGGCAATAATACTGTTGCGTATATACCACACAGGACGACGTGTTGGAAAGGAATAGGGTTATATTTTGAGTTAAGTTAACGTTGGTACAAAAGATAAGATAAGCTCAATTTAGTTTGGGATAGGATTAAATTGTCAATCGATAATTGGTAGAAAATCAATGAATCCTTTATCGTATCATCTATTGATCTTCTATCACCAGAGTGACCGTTAGCGAACTTCCTAATAATAATTTCATCTTCTCTTCTCTTCTCCAGCCTATTTACTTCCCACTGTTGGGCACTATACCTACGAGTACTCGTACTACAGAATACATATTTTTTATTTCATTTCTAAAGGTTACAAATTGTTTATTTAAAAGTAATATAATAAAAGAGAAACTGTCTGCCCTTGAAATAATTAAGTAACGTATTATGAAATTATTTCGCAATATTATTTAGTACAAAACAGTAATGGTCATCATCATCATCATCATAACATCACGCCTTTTTCCCATGGGGGTAGGCAGGTCTTATTCATAATGAATTATCGGAGGTTTAAACGGAGATTTTATCGGAGAGTTAATAAACGTTTTAGCGTAAAAAGACTGAAATGAAATGAAAAATCATTTAATCACGTAGACACAATTTTTCAGAAAAATCATGTGCTTATGACATGTCCAATATTTTTTCCTACTACTACTATCATGAATAACAAGTTTTGAAAATTTTCGCTAACCGATTTTAGCGAACTTGTAAACCTCCGATAAGTCATTATGAATAAGAACATAAATATTTAACGGACATTTTACACGACATTATAGTTTTAAAAATCCGGTCAATAACGAGTTGGTCACGTATTTATTTCACACGAAGGATTCCGTAACGTTATTTATTATCTATCATTCCGACCTTAGGGTACCGATTCTACTGCACAACTAAACATAACTAAAAAATTGGTCAAGTGCGAGTCGGACTCGCGCACGAAGGGTTCCGTACCATTATCTATGCAACATAAGGCACATAGTTAAAGCGTCTACTTGTCAACGTTATTAGTATCGAGCAAAAACGGTAAAAAAATCATGTTTGTTGTATGGGAGCCCCCCTTAAATATTTATTTTATTTTATTTTTAGTATTTGTTGTTATAGCGGCAATAGAAATACATCATCTGTGAAAATTTCAACTCTCTAGCTATCACCGTTCTTGAGATACAGCCTGGTGACAGACGGACGGACGGACGGACAGCGAAGTCTCAGTAATAGTGTCCCGTTTTTACCCTTTGGGTACGGAACCCTAAAAATGAAAACAACTATGGCATATTTTGATTATTTGGCTATTTCGTTGCGCACATTTTTATTAATTAAAATCGTCGATTAAAATCGATTTTTAATAAAAAAAGTTTTATTAACTTTGCCGAATTGTGTTATTGACACTATCAATTTTAATATTTTTTAGTTAAGTCTTTATTATATTATCTGTGGTTAAGTTAATTTTAGTTGTGCATATAGAGTCGCTACCTAAGTAACCCCAAATAATAGGACTCCAAATAACGGGTTAAGAAGAAGAGAGTGTTAATGGTGAGTATTTCTTGTTATAGCATAAACTGATATATACAAACTGTGAAATTTTCAGCCCTCAGTCTATCACCATTCCACAGATACAGCCTGGTGACTGGCGGACGGACAGCGAAGCAAAGACTTCTGTTCCTGTATCTCTAGTAAGTAATCCCTATTACTGAGACTAAATAAATATAAACCTGTATAATAAATGTGGTGGTATAACTGATAAACACATAGACATAATTATTTATAATATCTTTTATTTTGAGCGTGCATTAAAAAGCCTCATTTTACGCCTCAGGGTGCTGTATAATCCAGCCAAGGGATATTGCAAAGAAAATATCCTCTGTGAGCGATGGGAAGCTCGGAAACAAACCCACGCCTGGTTAGCGCGGCATAGTGGACCATAATCCCTCCCAAAGTGAAGGAGGCCCGTGCCCAACAGCTGGAGAGCGAGATTTTTGTCCTTTACGCCGCAATACCAATCAATAATTTAATTCAGACTATGCTAAAGTTTTATTATAAATGGTGTTAATTTGTAAAAAAATCGTGACGATGATTAAAAAAATCGTGAGAATTCCAAGACCTTGTCCCGTCCGTACCTACCTTGAAGATATCAGATCTGTTATGTACTGTCTTATTGTGTATTAGTTCATGTTATTGTCTGTGTGGTGACGGAATAATAAGTCACCACCCTATTTCCTCCCACCATGTGGTGTAAGCTATAGACAGCTAAGCTATTATCGCCTTCTGTGAGTGATGGAAAAGAAATTATTTCAAAAACCTGTCAAGTGCGAGTTGTACATGCAAACGAAGAGTTCCATACATACCTTTATTAACATAATTGTACCTAATATTTTCTAACACTTGCGCGACTCATTTGCTTAAATAAAACTACTTTTTACGGATTTAGACGCGTATATTTGTTTTAAATTTTAGCGCGACGTTTCGGAGACTTTGCAGTCACCTGTAAACCCTGTAATAACTGATTGTAGAAGACACATTACAGCTCAGTCTCACCCGTGACCATGGTGACTGCAAAGTCTCCGAAACGTCGGGCTAAAATTTAAAACAAATATACGCGTCTAAATCCGTAAAAAGTAGTTTTATTTAAATAATTGTACCTACTTATACATATTTGTTATACCTACCGACCGACCCCATATTACGGGACCTCAAAGAATGGGATATGGGCGGGAGAATTATAATTATTAGTAATTGTAGCATCATGTGATATAGATACACAAACTGTAAAATTTTCAACTTTCAACCTATCACCGTTCCAAAGAGACAAACCGACGAACGCGACGGAGCGAAGTCTCTGTATTATGGTCTCTTTTTACGTTTGGGTACGGAACCTTAAAAATCCCATCAAAATCGAAAAAAATTTCATTTTAAAGCTTACATACGGACATACAGAAATGACGACTTTAATTTATAATAACTTTAGTAGTTTTAGCACGAATAAGTAACAAACGAACTCACATAGGTACATTTACTGCCTTATTCATAATGACTTATTGGAGGTTTAAACGGAGATTTTATCGCAAAGATAATAAACGTTTTAGCGTAAAAAGACTATTATGAATAACAAGTATTGACAATTTTCGCGAACCGATTTTAGCGAACTTTTAAACCTCCGATAAGTCATTAAGAATAAGACCAATAATATAAATGAAATATGTTATTCGTTACAATATCATTGTGTTTAATGAAACTGTTGATAACAATGGGGTCGTGTAATGGCGGTTGGTGACCGTGTTAGTTAAACTGTTTGATAACGGACGGAGGTAACTAACAGGCACCAGTTAGGGTTGCTAAATAATATATACTTGCAACAAAAATGTTTGTTAATGCGTTGAGAATAGCTATAGGAATACAAAATAAATATCAGCCTATTTTTGTCACCCTATTTCTTTTGCCGTTGCCTCCTTTCTTCGGGAGGTGATGGCGGCAAAGAAGAAGGCCCTGTGGGAGCGCAAACTCTCTGGTAGCATTTTGCCTTTCCGCAGAGCCCCGGCCAGGGGTCGCCGGCCCCCAACAGCAGGCGAAGACGGGGTGGTCACGCGCGGCATATCAGTATTCAGGGACCCGACGCGCCCAATGTGGCAGATGGTCAACTGACAGGGGGACCTAAAGTTCCTCCCGTCGTCGAGTCCAGCACTAGATAAAAGAGTCACCCTTGCTGGGTCATGATAAGGCTCTAGGCACGACCATGGCCAGTAGGGTTACTCTTGAAAACAATTCCGATCCATTAGCATTGAGATTATGACGTTTCATCACGTTTCGTACACTTGAACACAACACTAGCGCCATATTGTGTTAATACTGAGCGGATATTGAGTGAACTAAACATGATTGGTCAATGTCTCCAAAAATGTACTCTTGACGCCTTTTGACAGCTCCGTATTGAAATAGAAATTGCTTTATAGATTGGGATTAGCACAATAACCAAAGAGTAACTTTTTTGAAATTGTGAAGGTGATTTCGATTGATTTTACTGTTTAAAGGTGTAAAGTAATATAAAAAAATGGCTTGACTGTCTCTTCCATATCTCATTCTTCGCGCAGCTTATAGAAATGAGTTGAAGCAACGAAGATATGAGTGTCATTATGCACATTATATGACCAATGGTCGCGGGTTCGATTCCCGCTCGGGACAATCATTTGTGTGATTTTTCTAATTGTCATACAAATGTTTGTACTGCGTCTGGGTGTTCCTATGTATTATAAGTATGTATTTACAAAAAAAAGTATTATATGTATTCTATCCGTGTTCTGGTACCCATAACACAAGCATATAAGCTTAGCTTGGGACCAGAGGACGTTGTGTGAAATGTCCATGAATATTTATTTATTTTTTTTATTTTTATTTTAATGATTTTGCTATGGGTGACGATGAATTTACAGCTAAATAAAGCGAAAGCAGAGCTATTTCATGAAATTTAATTAAATTGGCTTGGACTTCTAATTGTGAAATATTAGGCGTGATGTTTATGATGATAATGTTCTATATTGTTTTATTAAATGGTGTACAATAAATAATGTAATAAAATAAATAATATAATAAATGATGATGTAAATAAAAATAAATTGTATCAACCGTCTATTTATCTAATACTCTTACAGGAAAATAGGTGCCTAGGTATTTATTTATCCATTTATTTATTGCATTCATGTTGTTCACAAGTTGGTACATAACATAATTTTAAATGGAATGAAACATGAGCCCTTAGGGCACAGCAATATGGCCTCAAACTAAACAATTAGACTCAAAATAAACATAGCATTTACCTAATCATAAATCTTCTAAATAGTAAACTATTATCATACTATATTACTCTCTATTATTACTACTTCATTTAATAGACTAACTATTATTTTATTATGTGACCTTAACATCTATCATTTAAAAAGTCATTAATACTATAATAACATTTATTAACTAGGTATTTCTGTAGGGTTTTCCTAAAATCTATTATCTATACCCTATTATCATTATTAACATTTTTCATACAGTCAAGTATTTTGTTATATATATTTTATGCACATCTTATATAAACTAGTATGTACAGAGGATAGCTTGGATAAAGATAGAGAACTAAATAAAAACTTCCTTGTAGTATAGTTGATAAAATTAATATTATAAACATACCTTTATGCTTTATGTTGCTTTTTAAATTTAAAATCTCTGGATTTAATTTGTAAGTACGAACATCCATGCACATGATTCACTGGCATCACAATCACTCAACAAATAAAACACTTCACTTAATTGAGACCCTTGTCATTGACTTGAAAAGATTTCTTTCAACAGGGACTCAAGAATATAAGCAAACAAAGTTTTGAAATTCGAATCTCGCGCCTTATCAACACAATCACAGTTTTTTTTAAATTGTAGATAAATGTAAGCAACGGGCGGACCTTATACAGCCAAACCAACATAATTTTTTTTACATAATTGAGGTCTTTTCAGGTAAAATACAATGAAATATTGTCAATTAGTTTCTATTTACGCAATTTTAAGGTGAAACTACCTTGAAATAACAGTATTTTATTTAAATTTTACAAGAAACAGTTAAACAACAGTTTATCGATCCCTACGCCACAGCACTACGACAGATGTTAACGCTGCTCACTTCACGTCGAATGTAGCCAATTATTGAGTGATTCAGATGTTAATCCAATAACAACGTTATTGTGTTCAAGAGTAAGACGTTAAGGTTATCCTTGGATTTGAATTGGAATTATAGTGGTATTGCGATTGTTTTCAAGATTAACCCTACTGGAAGAGCGGGCAAGAGCATAAGAAACCCTATTTCTCTCCAGGGATCAGCAAGAGCTAACTAAAGAACACCATCGACAGAAAATATCTGCGAGAGAAGGAAATCTCTAAATTAAACCTTATGCCAATATGCCTGGTCAGCCTGTTGTAGGTAGACCCAATACCTTACCGAACTGGAGAAGGCCATGCCCAACAGTCAAACATTGACGTCTATAATATACGTGTGGAAAACATTACGTTGATAATCGGGTAAAAATAATATTATAGTGACATCAACACGTCACTCATGCATAAGTAGACGAAATACCTTTCTGAAGGTGGCCTATGCCTAATAGTGGGACGCGGATGATAATGAACAGAGAAAAGAGCAAAATATGATGTGTAACAACCCTAAATATAATCAATCTTTAATAAAATCCAGCCTGTGTCAGCGGCACGCGGAAATATAATTTAAAATGGTTTTATTATAATGTGTAGTGACAAACGAATGATAGAACAAACGGTCCATTTTAAATGATAACCGCAGATAACCGTCAGTCGTAGACTGTTACACGCTTCTTCATCTTATTACTAGCTACTGCCCGCGACTTCGTACGCTTGGAACTTAGAAAATTTTCCACATTTTTACAATATTTTTCACTGATGCTTTGCTCCTTTTAGTGGCAGCGTGATATTATAAGTATAGCCTAAAGCCTTCCTCGATAAATGGACTATCAAACACTGAATTTTTCAAATCATACCAGTGGTTCCTAATTAGCGCATTAAAACTAACTCTTCAGCTTTGTAATATAAGTGTAGGTGAAACAAAGTCGTTATTTTTGTAAGTTCCTATTTACGGAATTGAAAAAAATTAAAACAGAGACTAAGATTAACAAGTTTGTATGATTAGCCTATGTAAGTAATAAACTCATGGTATATTAATTTTTGATTTTGCAGCTAAATACTAAATAATATAATGTACGTAAGTAGTAGGTATCTAGGTATATATTAACCATAAAGGCTTACTTGCAGGCTAAAAAGAATCAAGAACAGTGTGAAAAATAAATTTACTCACAAATATACAAGAACATTATAATTTAATAACGACACAAACACGGTAAACCAAACGATGGACAAGGATGTGAATCAACACAGATGCGACGTCTCTTAGTTCTCTTACGAAATCTCTCCATGCATCTACATTTTGTGCCTAATCTGTCTATATCTTCATCTATACAACCATCATCTTCATTTGTCGACCCCACACGAGCTGTTACTCTATCACTGTATTCTGGAGATATTCTTTCTTTAGTATGTGGACTAAATCGTACACCAGGACGCACATAAGCTTGAGAATTCATGTCATTTTCTTGTATTCCTTCAAACTCACAATAGGCATTACTCTGATAATTATTATTTGTTCTTGTATAATTTGACCTATCTGTTGTAATTGATCTTTGTATTTTATTTCTATTTCTAATTAAATTTTGTATTGGAGCTTGTGAATTTCTTTGGTTTGTTTCATATCGTTGTCTAAACGAAACTTTTGAGTGGTCATACCTTAGTGATGAAAATGGTGTCCTACCTTCATTATTTAGATCTGGATATGAGTTTAAATTTGGTTGGGTGCTACTTGGATAAGGTCGTCTGGGTGGAGAATTCGTAGTAGCTATTAAACTACCAGCTTTGGGACGAATTGCACTCAATCTTCCATTACGCATTGACTGATAAGGTATACTTTGATTTGCTGTTGAATTATGTCCATTAAACACTTGAGAATGTTGTTTTCCATCTCGTTTTTGTGAAACATTTTGAGGAACGTTATTATAATCTTTCGTAAACGTTGAACCAATTGGATCATTTTGCTCAAATGCATCATAATCAGTTGTAATATTTAGATGTCGATTTTGTAATCTATCTGTAAGTTCATCAACCATGTCATTTATATTCAAATCTTGATCAGGCTCGAGTCGCCCTCTTTCTATTAAAAATTTACTCATTTCATGTTTCATTTGTCCTTCTTTTGAATATTCGTCATAATTTTTTTCAATTTCAAGTATTTTTTTCGCTAGTAAACCTATCATACGCTTTCTAAATACAACATCGAAATCATTTAGGTACGGAGAGATCGGTAGTTTATTATACCATTTCTCTATTTCTTCTACTAACTCTAATTCTTCGATCTCTTCATCTAAAATATCATCTTTAGGTACTGGTACCGATTCCATTGCTTTCATAGCATACTTTATTAGTTTAGATTTCTTAAGATATCTAAATTCTGTATCATGTTCTCTCATTAAATGATTTGCCAATTCGTCAACCTTTTTCATCAGTCTTTGCTTGTAAATATTAGCTCTTAAAGGATCATCTTCTTTATATTTCGTATGTAAGATATATGCGTCAGCCATTTCAGCTAAAAATCCTTGTTGCAACATAAAACATTGTTCTAATTCAAATCTTTTAGCAAACTGCCTGTTAAAACCATTTTTGAGACGCTGCTTAAAAGATGGTCTATCAGTAATTTCTTGTAACTCCTTTAACATATCCAATACATTCGCTAATACACCTGGCTTCCAACTATTCCTAAAAGTTTTCATTTCATCTGTTTGTGGGAGTAAATCTAACATATCGTCCAACTTATCTTCTAATATTAGCTCAAAGTAAGCATAATCATTTTGTATTTCCCGATCTGATTTCAGCCTGAAAAAGGTTTTGACAATGCCATTGAATATACCGGTTCTTGCAAGATCAGCAAGTCGTTCACTTTCAGGCGTTGGAGTATCTATTGGCAGTTCAGCAATCTTTTGTTTTAAAATATTCTGATATCTTTCAAAAATTCTTTCTTTTGTATTTAGTTGCCTGGATTGAGTTCCTGAAGATGTTAGGTCAGCTGATCTAGCAAAATCGCTTCTTTCTATAGCAGATACTCGCGAAGTCTCACCACCATTCGTTTTTGCGAGTTTATTTAACATATTTTCTTTTATTATTCCATTTGGAGATGCCTTTACTTCTTCTTCATTACTATCTATTTCATTAATATTTTTTTCAATCAATTTCTTAGATTTTGCACAATCATGTTTATTTTTTCTTTTTGTAAATACATCATATACAGATAAGTTTGTTTGTTTAAAATTATTAATGGGTTTTACACATTCATGTGATCTATCTATTTCATTGAAATAAATCTCTTTCAGAGCTTCTACGAGATTATTAGTTATTTCACCTAATTGCTTTTCTGATATCTGATCTAGACCTAGCGGTAGCTTCAGTAAAAAACTAATTATTTTGTCTTTTAGCTTGTAATCTTCACTTGCATCAGTGAGCTTTAGTTGGGAGTGTTTTATAATAGTAGTTAACACGGAAGTAATTTCTTTCATTAACTGGCATAAATATTTAGGATTATATACTGGTTCTACAGGCAAATTACGTACCCAATCTTCAATAACATCACCAACAGCTTCAATTATATCGTGTTCATTGGCTATTCTTTTTCTATCAACATTCCTATCTGAAGTTTCTAAGGAATCATTAGCTTTACCATCTGTACATCTATCGTTCATTTTGTTATTAACTTCAATGGGTAGTGTTTTCATAAACTTTATTATTTCTTTAACAACCGTGTCGTCATCTGAGCCAGACTTTTTAAGATATTTTATATTTTCAATGAATTTTGCTTTCTGACTATAAAATGAGTCAAAATCTGTTACTTTTAATGGCAATTTATTTATCCATGCCTCCACACTATCTAAAAGTAATTATTAATGCTTATAAGAATATCCTCACAAAAAGCTATGAAAGTCAATCAAATGTACAACATTTTGTAATCAAATAGTATAATTTAATAAATCAAATTCCCGCTTGCGGCAATTCACTTTTTTCACCATAATTTGATTTATTAAGTAAAAAGCATAGCATGTCAATTGCAAAGTTAATAAATTACTTTAAAATAGTATAATGTTCTACATTACCTGCCCTTGATTCTTCATCTACTTTTCGGTCAGCTGATTTTATCAACTCTTCATGATTTAATGCCTGTATTATTCTTACCAATTGTGTGGCATAATATTTTCGTTCATCAAGATTTTTAAGTTTGGTTTTTATTGGTATTTTCTTTAACCATTCTGATATTAATTCTTGCATTCTTTTAGCAATTTCATCTGCTGCTAATTTACTTAATATACCCATATTAAAACACAGAATTTTGGCTAATTCATGAATCCAATACTTTTTTAATTTACTGAAATTTGTGTCCTCCTTAGAACGCAGAAGTAAGCTATTCAACCATTTTTCTACAGTATTTTCGTAAATATGAAGAATGTCTTCCTCATGTTCAGAGTAAACTTGTGCTAATGCTAATTGATATAATGAACTAGATTTAATTAGTTTATGTAAATTTTCTGTATATTTTTTATTCAACATTGTATTGAATTTTTTCGTAACCCATTCATCAATTTTACTATCAATCGTTTTAAAATCTTTATTTACAACTGTATTTTTTATATCTTCTGCCAAATTATTAACAAATTGTTTAGTCATGTCAGCCTTTACACCATGAATATCAGATGGCAAACCACTAAACCAGTTATCAATTTGGTCTTTTAGATTTTCTACAAATGACTCATGCGTAGCAACAAATACGGGTTTAGACATCTTCTTGATTATTTTTAATCCTTTTTTAGCATTTTCTATAGTTTTATCATCATAGCCTTTGTATAGATGCACGTTAAAATCAAAATCGCCCGTATTATCACCCTCCATCTTTAGAAATTTATATTTGCCTATTATATCATTAGCTAAGCTTTCTACAGCCAGTTCTTTACTGTGTTTATTGAGTGTCAAGATATTGTTTCCTGTTAGCCAGTTATTTATTCCATTTACTAGCATTGTCTTATATTTTTCAAAATCGTGTTGTTTATTATAATATTTTGTTACAGAATTTTCTTTAAACAATGGAAAATAGTCATGTTGATTGTTAGTCCTTTCCTTCTTAGAGAATTGATTACGTCGAAAAAAGAATGCTTTGTAATCAGATATTATAATTTTTGCTAAATATTGCGCCTTATCTTCAGATATTGTAGTAACATCTTTTAAAAGGTGTGAAATATCATTGGTAATATATTTATCTTCTTTCTCATTATCTCTGATATCTAACAAATACTCTGTTAGTTTATCCTGCAGGATAATCATTCTTTTATTATTAATAGCTGTATCAGAATTTGGTATAAAGTATGCAACTTCATCTTTAACTAATTGTTTTATTTCATTAGTAGTAGGTTGGATGTAAGTAATAGGAATATCATCGTCAATGTTTATTATTTTGTTCAGGATTGATAGCAAGTTTATGTTTTTATTGGAAATATCAAAAAGTGCTGGAAGGTCATTAATAATATTTGTGATATTAGATTTCAAAGCTATTGTATACTGTGATACTGATCTCGGTCGACATAAGACTGTAGGTTCCAATTTCTCGTATGCATAGTTAAAAATATCTTTATTTTTCTCTGCGAAGTCATCCTTTGTTATATTCTCAACCCAAGCCATAAGTGTTTCTTTTAATTTACTTATCTTGTATCTGCTGTAATATTTTGGTGTCTCCACTCTGTTTATATTGGACTTTCCTGGGATTTGAATCCTACGCACTTTATCAGCTAAACAATTGAAAATAACTTTATTTATTTGCTTCTTAGCAGTATCTTGCCGAGAGTGGGCATAATCTTTTACATAATCATTGTTGTATTCATGTCCTTTGCTTGATTTGTCAGTAATCTTTCCTTGAGATTTACTTTTAATAGCATTATTACTTTTATTTGTAGAACGACAGCCTGATATGTCATTACTCGTATGCATATTCGGCTCCAAGATTTTTCGGCTCCAGATTTTTGCTTTTGGCGGCAAGACCTGTGAAAGAACACTACTCTAATTAATGAAAATTATATTATAATTTTAAGCAGATAACTAATTTGTAGAGTTGAAACTTACAGGTATATTAATCTCGCGTTGTGCAGGTGTTACTGTAATATAAACATGTATTTTAACAAAGTAATAATACTTTTGTAACATTCTGTAATGTCACTTATAGAATCACTACCCTCAGTAAAAAGATTCTATCTTCGGATATCTTAAAGAGCTATTCGGTTCTTAGCGACGCTACAGCTTATGGGGAAATAATTGTAGTCACTTTCAATATAGTCATTGTGATTATTCATTGCTTTAATTTTATTAATCCTCAATTTTGATTGAGATTAAGTAAATTTAACTTTAGCTCATATTACAATTTACTCCAGTAAAGTGCAAAGAAGAAATGGAGTGACAAATATACTCGTAGAATAAATAATACGATTTATTATCGACAATAGAAACAATACAATTTAATAGAAATGAGGACACGATATCATACGATCAGAAACACAATGCGGAATATCTAAATACAAATCTTCACAAGAGGGTGCGACACGTAGACAAGATTTATCTTCGCGATGAGATCTCGAACAGAAGCAACTTAACTCTTCTTCATTATCAGAATCATAATCTGAATCTTCCATTTTAAGTTTCCTTTTTACGTTATTTGTTCTTAAGCTGTCAACGCGTGCCTGATATTTTTTACGAGGTCTAAGTGGTTGCTCCTGGATTATAGGTTGTTGAGGTGTAGAGAAACCAATTGGCTGACCAGTATAAGAAGGCGAAGGATAATCCAAATTTTCGAAAGGATAGTTTCTATCACTGATAGCATCGTTCCTGTTATTATCTGGGTATGGAGTTACGGCGTTAGTATCCCAAGAAGGAAATTTCTCTTGAAAATCTTCTATATAATCTTCGTTACCGTTTCTGGTTCTGAACCATGAGAGGTTGGGGGTTTGAGACTGTTCATTATCGTTTATTATTTGTTCTTGATTTGGATGGCGGCTAGCTCCACTTGGTTTAGTCACTTTGCTGAAAACGTTATTGTTAAGTCCCACAGTTGATTGCTTTTCTCTCTTTATTGATACATCTATGTAACTATTGTCTTGTGGTAAACGTGCAGGTAAAATTGAATTTACTGGTGAAGATTTAACAGAAGTCCTAGGTTGTGTGGTTTTATCTAGAATAAATCTTCTGACATCTGCATTATCTACAACAGTCCTATAACGACTCATATGAAGGTCTTCATCATTAGGATATGACACGGGAGAATTTTTAATTGTATGTTCTCTTAAATTATCCTGGTAGATATTCAAAGGTTGCTTATAAGAAAGAGATTCATTACGACTTTGTTGTTTTTCTTGTTTAATAGATTGAACATAGCTCGGAAAAGGTGGAGTTTGATGCAATGGGTCCTGGTTATAACTTTGCTTAACTATATAATTCCAAGGAGTTACTGTTTTATTAGATTCCATATTTTGGCCGTATTCATAAGGTTGATATAAAGGCTGACCAGGAAAATCAGGATATTCTCTGGGAAAGTTGGTAGGATTCTGTCTAAGAATTGACTGACCATGTCTTAGTGATGTATGAGGTTGTTCTCTTGTTTGTTCGTTTGGTCTCGTAACTTGAGTTTGAGACCAGCCCAGCTTACATGGGCGTTTAGTTAACTCCATTGATATCCAGTTTTCTTCAGATATTGTTGGTTCTTTAAAAGGTTGTAAATATTTAGGTGCAACATGTTTGACAATATCACCTCCAACAACCATATAGGAACTTCCTTCTTCACTTGCTTCTGGAAAAGGCATTAACGTAGAACAACCAGGTACAGATCGTCTGAAATCTTCGTAATTATCAGATTCTCTTTGATGACGATCCGTTGAGTCTTGTATTTGCGGAATTTCCTTCAGTCTATTAAAAAATTCTTCCATAACTAATTTCATATCATTTGCTTGAAGTGATATTGTTCTTAACTGTCTGCGTATATCTTCGCGTAAATTAAACTGTGCAGAACCGTCTAATACATTCTGCTGCTTTTCAATTTCCACTATTTTCTTTACTAACTTATTTCTGTATCTTCTTATTTCCACGATGTCGAGGTTATCACATAATGGCAGGGCCGACAACCATCCAGTAACTTCGTTACCTAATAAAATTTCATTCGCTTCATCTTCAAGGTTCTTACGATCTGGTATAGGCACACTACTAAGAGCATTTACAAACTCGCTTACATAATTTAAACTGTTGCTATCTTTTACTCTTTGATTTTTCTTAGTAATGTCGGCTAATTCCATAATCTTTTTTAATAAACTGTCTTTGTACATGTTGCTTTTCACATTATCTTCGTCTATAAACCTAATTAATAATATGTAATCTTCAATTATTGACATTTTATAAGCATTTATGGTTTCTTTCAGAGGATCGAAAATAGATATCTTTGGTAAATTATTATCTAAGCATTCCATTAACTGTTGCTTAAAGCAAGATGGTAATATTATGGCCTTTATATTTTCATTCATGATCCTAGTTTTTTCAAGAAGCTGAGCCTTTAATCCGTGTTTATTAGCAACCAACTCCGCTGTTTGTGGAAGATTACTTAGCAGATCTTCAATTTCGTCATCTAAAACGTCTTGGTAGTAATAAGAATTATTATTTGTGTTAGGATCTAGATTTAACTTTGTTATAGCTTTCCATATACCATTAAATATTCCTAATCGTGCTAGGACCGCTAGTTTTTGGTCTTCGGCGTTGGTTACTATTATTGGTATTTTTTCTACCCACTCTCTTATAAAAGCATCGTACTCCTCATTAAGTTCTCTTAGTGATGGTGCAAAGTTGCTCTGATTTTTATCATACTGTGAATTTCTAGTCTTCTCGTGATCTGTTCTAAATACTAATTGCTTTTGTGAAAAATCTATCAAGGAACTTTTTTGTACACCGGTAAATTGACAAGGCCAATTATTTGAAAGTATTCTTGGTGTAGCCAAAAACCAGCTTGCCTTTTTATATTGTCTTGATTTAAAATTATCTAAATTAATCCATTTTCTTCTTGGAGATTTTCTTGGTTTCCAATTACTTATTTCTTTTTCTTCAATAGTACTTTCCTTTCTTTTACCTCTGAATAAAAAACTGTTGTATTGTTTAGGATGTCCTGTATATTCCTTAGTTTCATCTTCTTCACTGTGTGTCACACAAGAATGGGTACTAACGCTTTTAGGGGTAGAAAATATTGTATTATCATCCCGCAATGAACATTTACGTGGAACGCTCGTTACCAGAGGTAATGGTAAGCATCTTATCTTTGCCAAAAGGTCTTCGGCGTGTTGTAATATTTCTGAATAAGATTCACCTACTAGTTTATTCATACATTTATATATCTCAAATTTTAAACGCTCTATTTCATTACTGTCTGGACTTCTTATCGACGGATTTGATTCTAAATATTTGTATTTATCAACAATATCCAATGTTAATCGTTTCTTTATATTATCTTGTTTGAGACCCATGTTCTGTGTATTATGTATGTTCAAATTCTCTAACCAGTCTTCTATTTCTTGACTGATAAGTTGCGTGTAATCATCTGAATTACTGTTTTTATTGTTTTTTATGAACGTGGAACACCTATCTGTAAGTTGTATAGTATTATTCTTAGCATGACCTGAGCTACTAAGAGCAACACACTCGTTAGAATTCTTAGGAGTTCTCAGCACGTCCTTCAAATCATTTACTAAAACATGTGTTGCATCGTCTGCTTGCTTATCTGTTAGTTTATCACATTCTCTAAGTAAATATTTCATTTCATCTGTGACTTTACAATCTTTACCATTTTTAAGACAACCAATAAAATAAGTTAATACATCAACCAGGTCGCATTCAAGTACACGAACTATTTTTTTACAAAGTTCTAAGTTGATCCTTTTTAAAGATTCACTAGGATTTCTTTTGGCAGTTTGATTATTATCTTTTGATTCTTCAAATAAGATAGCTCCATTTTTTGCCTGCTCTGTATCTTTGTTTAGAAGATTTGAGTTACTGTTTACAACATTTTCTTCAGATTTAGTTCTTACAAGATTTTCTACGCTAAGATTTCTTTTGTCTAAGTCGACGCAACTAGATACACTCTGAACAAGTTTTGGATAGTCAAGAGTCAGCTCTAACTGTTCTAAAGACTCAGTTCTTGATGGACACTGGTATTCAGACTGTGTAGTGGAAGACGAGGGTGAGATAGGAACTGCAATCTGTAAATTGAAATGCGCTATTTTATATAAGTTAATAATTGTAGTAAATTTCATTATACAAATATTGTACCTTAAAATAAAATAGCACTTTTAAATACCAGTTATTACCACGTATAACGAAGAAAACCGTGTATCTAATGAAAAAAGTTTCTTTGTCTTTTTTTTATTTACACAATGGACTAGTTTTCACACCTATAGCTAGCGTAATCCTTGAAGAAAGTTTAAGTTGAACACAGATATATCTATGGTTGAAATATAAATAAATAAATATAAATATACATGGACATTTCACACAACGACCTCTGGTCCCAAGATAAGCTTATATACTTCTGTAATGGGTGCCAAAATACGGATAGAATAAATATACTACTTTGCTTTTGTAAATATAACTTATAATACATAGAAACATCCAGATTATAAATATCACACAAATGATTGTCCTGAGTGGGAATCGAACCCGGGACCTCTTGAACGGTAGTCCGTTGTCTGAACCACTCGACCACGAGGAAAATATGATCAATGACAGACGATGAACAAGCAATAAAATTTTAGAGCATAATTTTTAATAATAGTTATTCTTGTTCGTATTCTTCTGTTATGTAAAAGAGTTTTTCAGTTAGATATGTTCCATCCATCAGCCTCTCTCCGTCCACTGTTGGACACAGACCTCCCGCATAGAACGCCACAACGCGCGGTCTTGTGCCGTTTGCATCCAATGACTCCCCACGAGCTTGACGATATCGTCGCTCCACATTGTAGGGGTCCGCCCAAGTTGGATATGATAAAATAAGTTAATCTTACAGTTCGTCTGGTAGGTTTAGGTCTCGGATCTGTTGACACTTCTCTGGACACCATTTTGACAGCCGCTGTGGAAAGTTTAACTTTTTATGTAGGTATAATATTCTCTAATAAATCTCTAAGTAGTAGGTACTGTACCTATAATATTATTATTACCTTGAATCTCAGAATTTGCGTGTGTCGCACTGTTCTGAAAATTGTTAATATATTTTCATAAAGCAACTCACGATAAGAAAGGGATAGACTATAAAATCTTTACTTATTACAAAACAAAAACATTATTTTTTTATGTATGTCCCTAATATGTGAGCTTCTATCTTCTAAACCAGGGATACACAGACCGCGGCCAGCGGGCCGCATGTGGCCCGTCGGTCGAATACTGATGGCCCGCCAACAACAAAAATAATACTCTCGTATATTCGAAAAATTTTGAATTCTATTCCAGAATAAAACCAAAAAAATATGTTCGAAAAGTAATTTACAAAATAATGAATATTAAAGTGCTTTGTTTCTTTTGATATAATGAGCGACGCGACGTCCATAAAACTTATGAAAATCATTCAGATACCGCGGCAGTTCATGAATGAAACGACGCCGCGGCCACGCCGCCGCCTCAAGCGCCCAAAGTAACATCGCTTGCCGCCTTTACATAAAGTTCAAAATAGTAGAGAAATCAAGAATTTTCTAGCGCGGTGTGAGCAAGCGAGATAGCAATATTCCCGATTGCTCGCGTAGATACACGAAGCTTCCAGAGTCGGTTTCAAAATTTTTCAACCTATACCTACTTCTATCGGCCCGCCATCAGTTCATGATTTGCCCGAGTGGCCCCTAGTCTTAAGGGCCTACATCAATATTATCGTCGACATTTACCTATTAACACAGCTAGTAGGCATAGAAAATCAAGAATTAGGGATATTTTTTTGTTTACTCAAAATCTACTAAATATATTTTAATTCCGGCTTACGTGTTTCTATATATAATAGTTACCTATGTTTTTAAAGTAATTTCATTAGTTAATACGCGATAATAGACCGACAAATGAAAAAAAAAAATTAGAGAGGTTGTTTCGCTAAGATTTTCTATCGAGAAAACATTTTTCAATCGCGTTTCTGAGTTTATGCGATCCTAGATTATGGTACCAATTCTAGGTACACAACTAAACTTAACATAACTAAAAAATGAAAATTGGTATTGTCAATATAGCTATTACTTGCTATTTCGTTGCGCACATTTATATTAATTAAAATCGTTAATCTATAATACACAGTTTTAATAATAAGAAACTTCAGTAAACATTGCCGAATTGTGTTAATGACGCTATCAGTTTTAATTTTTTAGTTAAGTTTAGTTGTGCGCTCAGAATCGGCACCTATATATTAAAAAAACATATACTTAAAAATTAGAGCTCTAGCCATTCAATCTAAAGAAATAATTGGTCAAGTGCGAGTCGGACTCGCGCACGAAGGGTTCCGTACCATTATCTATGCAACATAAGGCAACGTTATTAGTATCGAGCAAGAAACGGTAAAAAAATCATGTTTGTTGTATGGGAGACCCCTTAAATATTTATTTTATTTTATTTTTAGTATTTGTTGTTATAGCGGCAATAGAAATACATCATCTGTGAAAATTTCAACTGTCTAGCTATCACCGTTCTTGAGATACTGGGTACGGAACCCTAAAAATCATGTTTGTTGTATGGGAGCCCCCCTTAAATATTTATTTTATTTTATTTTTAGTATTTGTTGTTATAGCGGCAATAGAAATACATCATCTGTGAAAATTTCAACTGTCTAGCTATCACCGTTCTTGAGATACTGGGTACGGAACCCTAAAAATCATGTTTGTTGTATGGGAGCCCCCCTTAAATATTTATTTTATTTTATTTTTAGTATTTGTTGTTATAGCGGCAATAGAAATACATCATCTGTGAAAATTTCAACTCTCTAGCTATCACCGTTCTTGAGATACAGCCTGGTGACAGACGGACGGACGGACGGACGGACGGACGGACGGACGGACGGACAGCGAAGTCTCAGTAATAGGGTCCCGTTTTTACCCTTTGGGTACGGAACCCTAAAAATGAAAACTTCGTACGTCGAAAAATGCACGAAGCTATTTTGGTATCCTCTTAATAAGTCTGTGCATCCCTGTTCTAAACTAAGCAACGGATTTCGATGAGGCTTTTTCATAGATAGAGTGGTTTAGGAGGATGTTTTTTTGTATGATTTGTTAAGGTTTTATGTATATTGTGGGAGTGTGGACACAATAATTATAAACGCGAATGAAATCGCGGGCATTACACAGTGGCGTATTTTGAAACCACACACACCCACACACCTTTGGGCAACATGGCAAATAAAGTACTACTATAAAACTTACTGCACATGCATTCTTCGCTAATTCCCTCGCACGCTTTGATATATTTCTCAAAAATCTAATATCATATTCTTTCGGAAACTTAAACTCTTTGTTACTGTAGTCGACTTTCATCAGTTTTTTGGGCGAAGCGTCTCGTTTTCTGCTTGCAAATGGATTAGGACCAGCTATATAAGGCGTCCTAGGTTCTATTCTATCGGATTCAATAAGACGGGTAGGTTGTTGGTTTTTCAAAACTGTAACAATAGTGCCAATTATGATGTATCAAAAACTAAATTAAATAAACGCAACTTGATGTTTATGATGTTGTAGTTACACATATATCAAGGCCAGTAAAGACAGGGCTACAGATGGTTACAGCTAATTCGCAGGGCAAATCTAGTATTCATCTGTATCAACAATCAGCGCGATCCATTTAGCAATTCTGTGAACAGGCCCCTTTATTACTATAATAACGTAGCGATTCAGGAAGGGCGAAAGGAGATAATAGGAATTAATATTTTTGAGCGCGAGGAGCCTCCAACTTCACGGGGCAGAGAAAAAAAAAACTAAAACAGAGAAACAAACACTAACCATTCTTCTCCATAGCATAGTTGACAATCTTCTCGACGATCTCGCTCGACTTGTCTGGCGTAACAGCCGGGTACTTACGTAAAGAGCTGGCAAATACATCCACTTCATGGGATGCGCGAGGTGAACAAACAGAGGCTGGTACAAAAAAGTTAGTATTACGATGATATTTCCTCCCCAGGGTGCTTCAAAAACCAGTTCAGGAATGATATAAGCAGACAAAATCCTCTGCGAAGTATGGAAACCTCGAAACTAAACATCAGTTCCAACATGCCTGAACAGCGTGCCGACAATTCCGACCACAAATCTTAGCTATTAGCCCATTAATATCATACTACTTGGCGCAAACCATATCCAAGAGGTCAACTACACAAAATGAACAAATGGGTTTCGTCTATCCTTCTCTCACATAATTAGGTATAATGTATTGGGAAAGAAACGGAACACTTTTATATTTTTAATCTGACACCGCACTGATAGAAGCAGTTATATTTCTGTAACTGCTTTTTCATAAGGACTTACTTCTGTCAGGCCAGTTCATGGCACCTCTGAACTTGTTGGTCTTGGTAGAGACGGCGTATGTCTTTCCACTTCCACTACCACCCACCTCAAAGTTGCCTTGACCTAAGTGATAAAATAGTTTAAAAAACCATTTTAAAGCATAGTTTATCGTGGTACTAAAAGAGGGAAAAGGGCGAATCAAGTAAGAAAAAACTCGATGTGCTTGCGTTGTTTCATTATTCCACCTTCTAGCTCAATGACACCATAATATTGCATTGTCATGCGATACCCATAAATCCCAGTTCAGTTTAGATTTAGTTAGCAAGCAGTCTGAAGTAATTCTTTTAACTGCTCCGTGTCATTCAATTAAATAAAATACCTGGACATAGGGTAGGTCGTTGTGGCGGAAATTCCGTGGTCAGAACGGGTGGCGATGTCGGGGTCATGTTGCAGTGTTGCACCTGTATAGACAATCGCACATGCATTTATTTGACCAGCTTCAAATAATACCACTTTTCCGGATCCTAGTTGGCGGTACCTGATAAGTGCTAGTATATCTTCCATCTACAGCCTGTGCAGTGGATTCACAGCAAACTGTCGCAGGTTCAGTGGAACTAGTGCGGAATTCTTGTATTTTGTCTGTAAATTAAACTAAACATATGAGCCAACTTGTATAGGTAACCTAACTAATTTTTATGATAGATTTCAAAGCTAGGTACATCACGTCGCCCCAAATTTCGTCGTCGTCTCTTCAATGCTGCCATGCATGCAGCTGTCACACGAATATTCACTCATTTTACTTTCATATCACCTCTGACTCTCACAAAGTCTGTTTCACTTTGGACTTCGTCTTCTTTTCCAGTCATCAACATTTATAAAGTAAATATCCACCAAAACTGTAATTCTTCATAAAATTTTCCGTAATTCTTATTATGTTACCTGAATTACGTTAACAATTTTAAATATGGGATTCCCAAAAGCTGTCAGCCCATAATTTTTACCAGCCTAAATTCAAACAACAATAATACTTTACCATTGTTCTGGACCCTGGTAGGTGCCAGAGTATACCGCTTATTGCCATCAATGACTGTAATGGCCAGGCCAGTCTCCAACCCCCTGACTACTGCCACCATGCCGTCCCCAGACATGATACACACTCAAATGTCACGGGGTAAAGGGATGTGCTGCCAACAATAAATATTTAAGTACATACAGTACTGTCACTTCGAGGAAAAATTGAGTGTGACCAATGAAATTAATTGGTGTGAACGTGCGGGACCCACATTAGGCAAAGAAAACAGCGTGTGTAACTTCTGTTCGTTACATTTCCCTCTTTCTCTCTCCAGCCCATTAACGTCTTACGGCTGGGCACGGGTCTTCTCTACTAGAACCCTTAGTTCTTTTGGTTTACTGTCCCGCCCAGACCAGGCAGGGCCTAGCTGCGAGTTTTCCGTCTCTCACAGTTGATGTTAATGCCTATAATATCTCTTAGTTGATCTCACAGCACCCTGGAGAAGAAATGGCGTGATAATACTTGTATTGTTAAACCATCCTCACAATTGTATTGGTTTAATACTCAAAAGACAAAGACTTACCGACATTTTGAGCAGTCTTAAGAAAGAGTAGCACAGATCAGGCCGGTAACAGCCTTGACTATTATTCTCTTGATGTACAGGCCTGCAAATATATTGTAAGGAAGCAGGTATTGGTTAGATTGTAGCAGATAGTACTGCTGCCTGAGATCACCATGAGAATAAGGCGTAACGTCTTTATTACGCAGCTCAAAAATGATATCTATTAAATGTTAGAATCTAGAGCTCTACACAGCGCCTAAAGCAGAATATGGGGTGGTAGCATGTAAGAAAACCAGTCAAGTACGAGTTGGACTCGCACACGATGTATTCCGTACTGTTATTATCATAATTATGGGAAAAGGGCGTGACGGCGAAATGATGATATTCGTCATGCAGGCCCCAAATAAATAAATAAAATAATAAAAAAGTCAACGTCAGAAGAGGGGTAAGACAGAGGGACCCTTTGTCTCCTAAATTATTCATAAACCCCAAAAAACGGGGCCCTAAATTAAGGTATAAAGGTATATACATAAACTGTAAAAAAACAGTTATGTGGCTATAACTATTTCAGAGATACAGCCTGGTGACTGATGGACAGACAGACCAAGTCTCAGTTTTAGGGTCCCTTTTACCTTTTATAACGGAAAACTAAAAACACTAACTAAGACGGTACTTACATAACTTTAGTGAATTTCGTTAAATAAAATTTGTTTAAATTTAATTAACAATTTTCAGGATCACCGCAATAATTTAGAATTTTGTACAAAATGGCAATTTTATGACAGCATACGACAGAAACTAGAAAATGTTGTTGTCATTTATTTTTCTTTGGCAAGAATAATTTGATAGAACCTCAAAAGTGGGGTTAATCAGTCTCAGACTCAAAACTAACACGGTTGCCGATTGTTTGAAGGGTTTCCCGGATTAGAAACTCTGAATATTAGGTATGTATTAGCTTTATAAGCCCCGCGAGCTATCTAATGACTTACGTAAGGCTCCAAAGAAGACCCATGTTGACCAAGAAGTATTATTTTGTCTCTAAACTGTGTTCATAGCATAGACAATTCTAGAAGTCTAGAAAACGAACCAAAGAAAAAAAAAACCTGTCAAGAGCGAGGTAAACTCGCACATTTAGGGTTTCGTACCTACTAGACATATAAACTTAAGTAACTGCATTCAAATAATCATTTAATTAAACTCAAAACAACTCACCAACTTAATTTTGTAGTTGAAATATAGGGAATCGCCTACATTTCAGCTACTTCATAATAATAATAAATAATAATAAATATTCATGGACATTTCACACAACGTCCTCTGGTCCCAAGCTAAGCTTATATGCTTGTGTTATGGGTACCAGAATACGGATATAATACATATACTACTTTTCTTTTGTAAATACATACTTATAATACATAGAAACACCCAGACGCAGTACAAACATTTGTATGACAATTAAAAACATCACACAAATATTTGTCCTGGCCGGGAATCGAACCTGAGACCTCGTGAACGGCAGTTGGTCATCACATCACAAGTAAAAAAGTGTTTACACTAACACTTTTTTACTTGTGATGTGATGACAAATTATAAGATTTTGGATTTTCCCCTATATCAGCACTATATAGACTTGATCTATGCCAAATTTCAAGGCTCTAGGGCAACGGGAAGTAACCTGTGAATTTTGATTCCCTCATAAGTCGAAAAATTCTTAAAAATGGTCGTAATTCGGTTATATCTTTTAAATGCGTAGATTTGAAAGGTTGACTGTATTTTTTGCAGCAAGGGACCGCATAGATCTACATATCGTATGAGTTTCAAGTTGATACCTTCAGCCGTTGCTGAGTAAAAAAAGTTTGACAGACGGACAGACAGACAGACAGACACCGGAGTGATTCTATAAGGGTTTGTTTGTACGAAACCCTAAAAATAACATGAATAACAAAATCAAATAAATTTAATGTTAATTTTTACTCATGAATCTAAGATAAAAATAGTCAAATTCTCTTCATTTTTCTGCATCATGGCGTCGATAGAAGAATGCGAGACTGTTATGCTTAATTTTTCAAGTGCATGCTTGAACGGAAAGGAAAGCTCCGAAGCTTATGAACGTAAGTTTGGTTTAGTGGCGTATAAGTTCCTGGGTTCGATTTCTAATTCTTACCCAGTAAAATTATAGGCACATTGATAGGTGGCGTCGTCGCGTGGTGGTAGTTACGCTGCTTGCTCTGCTTACTGTGTTCCGAAAGTCACTGGTTCGATCCCCGTTTAATACATAACATTGGTGTGATTAATTATAATTGAAGAGTTTGTTTGTTTGAACGCTCTAATCTCAGGAAGTACTGGTTCGAATTGAAAAATCATTTTTGCGTTGGATAGGCCATTTGTCGAGAAAAGGGCTATATAACACCACGCTGTGAGCAGCGGAGCGTTAGTGAAAAATAATAATAATAAATATTCATGGACATTTCACGCAACGTCCTCTGGTCCCAAGCTAAGCTTATATGCTTGTGTTATGGGTACCAGAATACGGATATACTACATATACTACTTTTTTTTTGTAAATACATACATATAATACATAGTAAACACCCAGACGCAGTACAAACATTTGTATGAAATTTATAAATATCACACAAATGATTGTCCCAAGCGGGAATCGAACCCGCGACCTCGTGATTGGCAGTCCGTTACATGAACCACTCCACCACGAAGCCCGAAATGTTGTGAAAACAGGGAATTTTTTCTAAATTAAACGCGACCGAAGCCACAGACTACAGCACATTGATAAATACGTACCGAACTAATTAAGCAGTGAGCCCCACACCTGGCCGGGTAATGGTACCTAAGTGCCTACCATAGCCCGGCTAAGAGCGAAGAGGAACACCGTTAGGTTTAGTGGATAGTCCGGCAGCTATTGTCCGGGACTCTCACACAAAGCCCGAAGGTTGCCCCCGCAACTGGAAAGGCGAAGTGCATAAATGCACTCCCCACGTAAAAAAAACCGAACTAATTAAAGTTTTCTACATACGTTTACAGTACCTGATTTAAAAACAAAATCATTTGCTTCAACAAAAACCGGAATAACAAAAAATCAATTAAAAATTATCCGACGTCATGGGATGAGAAGTTGTAAGAAAAAGAGAATTGGAGACGCTCCTGGTGTGATGATACCTGTCAGAGGTGGCGAGTTGTTTAGAAGGAAATGCAGAAAAATAGATGTCAGATATGCGAAAGAGATAACTAAGTTTATCAGTAAATATTCTGATTTTGTAAGTATTCTTGTCCTTTTTCTTGCCCCAATATATCCTATAGATATCCCACTATTGGGACAAGGCCTGATTATTAATAGCTTGCTCTCTGGTACCGATTCTAACTGCATAACTTAACTAAAAAAAATTAAATTGATAGTGACAATAACATAATTCGGCAATGTTAACTAAACATTTTATTAGAAATTCTGTTTAATTATATAGTAACGATTTTAACTAATAAAAATGTGCATAACGAAATAGCCATCAATACATTGTTTTCATTTTTTTATTTAAATACTAGCTGACCCGGCAAACGTTGTTTTGCCATAGGTACTAAAAAAAAAAGGCTTTAACAATAGATGTTGGCCGATTCTCAGACCTACTGAATATGCATGTAAAATTTCAAGACAATCGGTCAAGCCGTTTCGGAGGAGTACAGTAACTAACACTGTGTCACGTGAATTTTATATATAAGATGTTGTGCACGTAGAGTTGGTAACTTTCTTCAATAATTTTTACAGCGACAAACAAAACGGGTTCGGGGCGCTAATTTTCAAAATATGCCACTGTTGTTTAAATGATCAACTAGCTTATGCCCGCGATTGCATTCGCGTTTATAATTGCTGTGTCTACACTCCCAAAATATACATCAAACCTTAACAAATTATACAAAAATGCCATCCTCTTGAACCCCTCTATATATACAAAAACCATATCAAAATCCGTTGCGTAGTTTTGAAGATAAGTTATTGAAGTTAAGGAAATACATACAAAAATAACGACTTTGTTTTATAATAAGTAAAGATATTGTAATACGATTATTTCAGCGTTCCATTGGGAAGTGTCCATACTGTCCATTATTAACAGAGAGGTTAACTCGACATAGAGTCGAGTGTCACAGCCAGCTTTCAGTGGGTACCACAAGCAACTTGCAAGAACAAGGAGTTAGTACCAATTTATCTATTTACAGCAATAAATAAATAATAATAAATAAATAAATAAATATTCATGGACATTTCACACAACGTCTTCTGATCCCAAGCTAAGCTTATATGCTTGTGTTATGGTTACCAGAATACGGATATACTACATAATAATATACTACTTTTTCTTTTGTAAATACATACATAAAATACATAGTAAACATCCAGGCGCTGTACAAACACTTGTATGACAATTATAAACATCACACAAATGATTGTCCTGACCGGGAATCGAACCCGAGACCTCGTGAACGGCAGTTCGTTATATGAACCACTAGACCACGAGGCCGGTCAATGCAAGAATAATCACAAGAAAACTATGTACATAATATATCTACTTCATAGTTGAGACCCGAATATATATTTGGTGGAATTTAGAAACTAAAGCTTCTCTCTCTCTCTCTCTCTCTCTCTCCACCCCATCAACGTCCCACGGCTGGGCACGGGCCTCCTCCACTTTGGGAGGGACTATGGTCTAATGTACCGCGCTGACCAGGCTCGGTGGTACAGGGTTTAGTTTCGAGTTTTCCGTCTCTCACAGTAGTCGTTAACTGCTTAAATTGTCCCTTTGCTGGCTCTTACAGCACCCTGGGAAAGAGATGGGGTGGTGACACTTGTATTCTTAATCCGTCACCTTAACAAATTATAAATTACCAAAAAGCCATCCTCTTGAAACACTCTATCTAACAAAAAAAGCTACGACTTTAATAGGTTGTAGAGAGATGTAATCTAATATATAAAATTCACGTGTCACAGTGTTAGTTACCGTACTCCTCCGAAACGGCTTGACCGATTCTTCTCAAATTTTACATACATATTCAGTAGGTCTGAGAATCGGCCAACATCTATTTTTCAAACCTTTATTTTTTTTTATTAGTATGGCAAAACAACGTTTGCCGGGTCAGCTAGTTGTGTTATAAATATAGTTAGGTCATCACTAGGTCCCAAAATTCAATAGTCAGTTAGGCATAATCTAAACAGACCACATCTTTTGCGTGATCTCCTTATCACGCAAAAGATGTGGTCTTATATTAGAACGCCTGTTGAAAACACCATTTCTTACATTAGAATTTATTATACCAAGCTGAGCAGGCGTGGTCTAGAGATTAAAGATTTTTGTCTCTCGTACTCGCAGAACATGTCTGTTATCTGCTTGTATTATACTTTTACTAACTGAATCCCATAGCAAAAAATGGGTGCTGGCACTTGTATTCGTAATCCCACATCAACCTTCCTTGTGAGTTTCTCTCCACCCGGCAGCCGGCACCTATAAAAGTTCTGCTTCGCGCGAGCTGTCAATAGTGTTTACCAAATCTTTTTTTTTTCAGATAAATGTTGCACTAAGTGAATCACAAGCAAGGTTGCATTCTGCCAAATGTAAAACACCTCCAGTGGATATCGGGTCTCAAACTAACATCACACTTAACGATAATATACATGTACCTTTGAAAAAATGTGCCACCAGAGTCATCGAACCTAAAAGAAGCATTTACAAGGAGCATCTCAAAAAGGAAATTATAGACTGGTTTCAGAACATACCAATATTTTATTCACTAGATTTTACCTCAAAATATTTAAAAGATAACATTGCAGTTACGCTGTTAGAAAATATAAATAATCTGGCAACACAAAAATGTAGAGTCACATACGAAGGATTAGTACAAAAACAAATTGATGACTGCCTCAATATACTGCCAATGTGGCTGCCAAACAGTAAACAAGATCGATGTCTCTTTAAAAACAATTTAAAAGAAAAACTTTACCAAAGAATCAAAGAACTGAACTCAGTATTTTTAAACAATGATTCAGCTAATGAAAACGTAATAAAAAATGAAATGATAAATAACATTGATGAAAGAAAATATGAATCAAATGATGAAAACTATGAGTATCTAAAAGAAGTATCGGATTGGTTAAATAAAATAAAATTTAGTATACCAGTTGCAGCCAACGATATTACAGGACATATTATAAAAAATATCTCCTCCACACTAAAATTAAATGAGCCGGTTCGTACAAGAAGCTACAAAATAAAATTACAAGATAAAATCAAGGAAATATTAGACCCGCTACCAGTACATTTAGATAACACTGATTACAGAGACCTATATATGTACAGATTTGCTGAAGATCTAGTAAACAGGTTGTTTAATATTAAAACGAAGAATAACATCCATAACAAATATCCTGAAATGTATAGTAACCCTGAAAGTCATAGAACAAAAGCGTCACCATACAGCAAAGAGCTACAACAGTTTATACTTGAAAATATTGATAAAGTTATAAGAGAAACGAATCTTGCAAATGGTAAAGAAGTTGAAATGGAAATTTATGCAACGTTAATAAAATCCCTCGAAACTCCAAGACCTAATATATCCACTGAAGTATACCAAATTCTATGTAAACGATTAGTAACGCATAATATAGCAATGGCAATTGCTAAAAAAATTGAAAATGCTGTTCAAACAGCGTTGAAACAGAACGCAACGAAAGAAGTTAATAGTCAAATATTTGGTGTAATGTCTGTATACAGATCAAATGCAGAAAGCTTTGTAACTTCTACACCAAAACAAAAAGTTACCCCAGAACTGAACCCAAGCGAGAACATGTATGTTGAAAGAGTAGCCTCTTTAGTGAGAGCCTGGATGGAAACTTTTCCAAATATTTCTAGTTATGACAAAGATAATAAGGATACTATAGTAAACAACTTTGCTGAAGATATAATGAATGAAAAGAAACGAGAACAGTCTTCTCTTCAAAGTGATGTAGAGAAAGATAAATATTTTGCTGACTTTGTAAATAAATCATTCGCTAAATTCAATGTTTTTGATAACCCTAGCGACGCTGCTCCATTCATAACGGTACTTTTAGAAAAACTGAAATTCGTACCTGTACCTAATTTGATGGAGTGGAACGATAATCTTCGTCACACTATAGATAATTTAAGTGATCTCAAAGAAGAAACAGGGTGGGACGAACACGTTGTTCCAAAGAGTATAAATCTGCTAAAAGACCAAATTTCAGTATGGGTAAATAACCAGCCTGCTGAAATATTCGTCGATAATAACAATAACAAACATGCGGATATGATCAGTGAATTGGCTCAAACTTTACAAGACCATTTAAAAAATAATATGCCTGAAGATGTGATAGATAATGATATAAAACAATGGCTGAACAAAATAATTACGCCACAAAATAAAGTTCACATAGTCATTCTTGCAAGATCTCTTAACGATAACTTAACGGATTTACCTCAAAAGTCAGATACTAGCAAAAAGAATACCGAGGCTAAGAATAATCCAGAACTCGGTATGGTAGAGTTTATTGAAGAATGGTGTGACCGATTACCTATTCATGCAGAAGCAAATGTCAAAATTGCCATGAAAGCTGACGTAGCAAAAAGACTTTATCAGAAAATAGGTGAAATTAGTATCAATCCTACGGTTTTCAATGATGACAATCTTTACAAAGATCTATTAGAAGATGAAGTAGATACGGTATTTGAGAATTTACCACAGACTCCTGAGCTAAGAGAAAAATCAGCCAATTTAAAAGTTGAATTTATGAGTACCATCCTCGATCTTAAAAAAGCTATGGAGCAAAAATTTGCTGGTGCAAATTATAAACATAAACTTGGAACAACTTTAAATGCATCACTTCCTAATCCAATTCAGATGCAAGAATTTGTTGAACCAGGCTTTGAAGTATATAAGAATTACATAGCAAAAATGTTCATTTTAAATAACTTTGACCATAGTAATGAAGACATCAAATCAAAATATGAAAGAAGAATTAAATATAAAATCGATAAATACTTTGATAATACACAAAAGAAGAATTCATTGCTTATATCTAAAGAGCAAATGTATAATGAGCTATATAGTGTGTTATTTAAAGTATCTATGCCTAATGAAGAATCAATGATTGATGAAGTGGAAGAGGTTAAAACAAGATGTGAAATAGATGTATGGTTCGAAAGTCTGCCCGTAGAGGCTGTTGATGATGTTATTGAGTTATTAAAATGGGATCAAATGCTATCTACACTTACTAAAAGGATACATAATCTAGAGAAAAATGAACCCGAACCAGATCGTAAGATACATATAGAAATAGATAAATTTCTTCAGAAACTTCCACTAGTGCCTGAAAAGAAAAATCAAAACAATATTGAACAGTACATAAATATACTGCAAAATAACTTAAAATTAAGTGCAGAAGCAAGAAAATATGTAGCTGTAGATCGTATATCACGAAAGGGCAAGAATATTTTGAAGAAAAAAAATAATTGTTGTGATCGAAATACTAGCCAAGTACCTGGACCTAGTTCTAACGGCATAAAAGAACTTTGTAGGCGAACAACAATATGTGATAATATAAATTCAAAAACCTATAAAAACCCAGCCGACCAAATAGAAGACATAGTAGAAAATTGGTGTAATAAATTACCATGGATCGGAGAACCGACACAATATGAAAAAGTGAAAAATAATACATCTACTAAACTCATTATAAAAATATATGAAATGAACATGGATTCTGATATTTTTAATGATGTCATAGTGTATGATCAACTACTAGATGAAGAATTAGAGAACATAATTTCAGACATACATCCATACTGTGATTTCGGACAAACTAAGCTAGCCAGTAAATATCAATTGAAAGAAATGATAAAATCAGTCAAACCACTTATCAAAGAAGATAAATATAGACATGAATATAAAAATCAACTTAATGAATTAGTAGAAAATCTTTTAGATGATGCAACTAATATAGCTGAATTCCATAAACTCAAAGATGATATAGTCGACAACTTTATTCAATACACACTTAACAAGAGCGACAATGACAAACAAATATATAAGGCAAACATTCACGATGCAATTACACGATATAATTTGAATATTAAAGATGAAGGCGAGAAGGTAAGTTCTCTAGTTAAACTAAATCAGCTAGTATGTGAATTATCTAAAATACCTGTACCTACTGAAGCGGCCATGAAAGAAGAGGTAAAAGAAATAAAAATGAGAATAGAAGTGAAGCAACTTTTCAAAGAAAACGACTTAGATGATTGTACAAACAAGACTGAACAAATGAAGAAAACCCTTACTAAAACCTTAAATGATATTGAAAAATTAGGACACTCTGAATTAAATGATTCGAAAATTAATGCTGATATAACAAAGTGTCTTAATAAATTAGGCAAAAAAATTAGCCCACATGTTATCCAAAATTTTGTTAATAGTTTAAAAGATACTGAATTAGATAGAAAAGTTTTACACGAAATTGATGTCAAACCAGAGAACGTTACAACATACATTAATAGAGACGACCAGTTAAGTCCTCTAAGAACAGCGGCCAACTCTATACCTGAGTATACAGAAGATTTTATAACTGAAACAAAACCTCAACCTTATTTTGAAATTCCTATCATGGGAAATTCGTTTGAACAAAATAGGAACACGTCGCGAGAATACGAAATGCCGTTGTTTAACCAGGACATCAAGTACAATGAACCTTCGGATTTTCAGATACATAGACCAGAGTTTGAATCACTGCCACCTCCCACTGACTATGTCCAATATCTACCACCAAAACCTATAACTCAGCAAGAGCACACTCCATATTCAGTTTGTCGGAATTGTGGTCAACATGTGGATACCCAACCTGAAAATATAAACAGTCAGGGTATTTGCCATCCAAAACAAAATTTCAATGAACCTTGGAATATTTACAGACCGGAAGTTATGAAACAGAGGCGAGGTTCTTTCAACTATGAAGATTTTGATGGCAAAAATGAAATCAAGTCTCCTCTGGCATCAAGAGATTACAAAGCACCGGAATCTTGTAGGGAAACATTACACAGACCTTCGCAATTATCTCGACAAGTTTCAAATAACCCTAGCAGCCGTTCTCCAGATCTATTTGAACGAGACGTTCCAACGACTTTAAAAAGAGGATCAAAGCCAAGGCATACGGAACCTTACGACAAAGAAAGACATCGCTGCGTATGCCCTCTGAAAAATAAATGTAAAAGAAAACGTTACTGCATGATACCTATTGATGAATATTGCGAAGAATGTGGTGGATATAGACCGAGATGGTGTAGAGTTTTGATGCCAAGATGTTCTTACTTAAATTTTTAGGAATTTTTTTTAGGAATATTATAGTTATGAACATATTATGAAGTATTTATAGTTTTGAACTTATGAAGTAAATTCGAAAGAAATTGGAAAACACAAGAATATTTATATCTAACTAACGTAACTTTGTGACCAGTGTACAATTAATAAAATTAATTTCTTATTAATAAACAATTTTATTGGTAATTTTGTGTTTTATTTTCTTTCTCTCATAAGCGAAATAAGGTAATTTTTCGTGTATGTTAGGTTTTGTGCTGTATTACCTTAAGTGGGTATATTGTACACTGTTTTTGGTGTTATTATAGTAAGCCTTCAGTTAGAAAAACTTTTTTCAAACATGAATTTTAAAAAAGCATCTTTAAGTAAAATAAATCAAGGTGTGTGATTTTAATGCTCTCAAGTGTATAATATGTGATAGAAGGATTTTGAATGAATAAATGTTTTGATTAAGTGGTGTTTTTTATTGCATTAGAGTAATACGAAACGATACTTAAGATCTCATGCAGGCTACCGACAGAGCAGTCAACATGGCCAAATACTGTGCCAGTCATATCTAAAATGATTCAAGGTACCAATAAATTGAATAGGTTTGATCTAGATTAGCCAAAAAAATAAAATATAATACAAGTATCAAGATAGTTTGCATCCTACTTAGCTGTGTTGCCACATGGGCGATACTAGCGCCCTCATTTATTTTCTACTCTTTTATGTCGCACTGTACCTGGGCCCTGGGCCCTGAGTCGGGTATTTCAACGGTGTCACAACTGTACCATTATTGTACCATTATGGTGCAATAGTAAAGTTTTTGGTAGTCTACTATTAATGTGTCGTCATAACGACTTCATCATTGTCTTACAATTGTCAAAGTGACATAAATTGCTAGTCTCGTACACAACTGCTTCACAATTGCAATTCAATGACTGAAATGTTTCGGTAGTCTGCTATTTTGAATTTGACAGTAATATTTTTAAATTGTCCTGTGTCGACAGATTGCCATAAATAAAAAATAGATAGATAGAAATATTAGAAATTGTTCTTTGTAATTTATTGCAATTTACTAATCTCCTAAACTTCACATTGCTTTTTATACTAATAAATAGTATGTACAAATATATTTAAACGAAGTCTAGCATGATTAAATGTTTAAATTTATTAGTAGTTTTTCGAAAATCACTTCAACTAACGCATTTTTTAAAAACGGCAACACATACATACCATTCTAACACAATCCATAGATAAAAGAGACCGAAAATTCAATGCATAGATAAAAGAGATCGACAATTCTATTACCATTGAAAGACCGTTATGACGGCATATAGCAGACTACGGATATTTGACTTCAATTGCAACGGTATCGTGCCGGTATTGTGCCGGTATGACAATTGTTCCAAAATAGTGGACTTGAGCACCTGTGTACACCTACGCATTATTAATCAAAGAGTAAAATAATATAGATGTTATTAATTGAAAATACTATCTTATGATCATCTATATTAATATGCCATCGTACTAAAAAATGCTATAAATATGTGAATATAAATAAAGCAGAAAGCGAATACTTAGACAAATAATTATTTACTTAATTGAAATAAATAATGATGATTAACCAAATAAAAAATATCATACATAAAATGTTCAGGAACACTCATACATAAATAAGTCGAAATTACTGTACAAAAAGTATCACTGTATTTCATGATGTTAGTGACGAATCTGCAGTATCATAATATTATTATACCTGCATAAAACTATAAGTGCACGCATTTAGCTAACATTTTGCCGCAGCGGTCATCGCTATCAATAACACAGGTGGAGCATTAGCAGAAATATTATTATTTAGTTACAACACACAATTCTTGATATCAACCGTTCCGTTGTAACGATTAGGCTTTTTAATTTTATCACCTTTTATAGAAATTAAAATTATTAATAAATTATTGGAACAATACAAACATGATTCCCAAGCTTAGACTCATCTACAGAAAAAAAAACTACGCGACGCCATGACAGGTCACGTGATGTAAATTTTCGTTGGACATGCGCGATATCGCTGAGTTTTCAAGTGATTTTGAATTGAATTGGTGAGGTTTGGCTGGTGAAATTACTGTTTATAATTTGCTAGTGTAATATTTAGTATTTGTAATTAGTGTTAAATGACTTGTGATTAACAGACTGTGTGTGTGATCAGTTAATTGTGCTCAAGGAAGTTTTGTTTCGAAAAGGTCGCAGCATATACATGGTAATGACATCTTCTAATTATATTTTGCCATCGGAATTGGTTTTGTATGATTTATTTTATCACTGATCAAGTTACTATAAGTAGCTAAAGTGTATTTTAAGACAGTGTTTTTTTATTTTGATGCATTGGTGAGATGTAACGGCCTCTCAAACGATTTCTACAGATTTTACTTGACAGTTGCTTTGTCAAGACACCTTTGCAATTTTGATGAACTTTGCAATATTTTCTAAACATTAAAACACTTTATTTTCTTATAAAAATGTCAATAACTAACTAGGAAAGTTGTTAAAGGAGATAATTTGCATGTTTATTTAGTTGATATTACCCACGTATAAACGCCGAGGATGTATTTGTTGGGCGGCTAAATATCGTCCTATATGTCTCAATTGGTGTGTCTTCCGATGACATCATGACATACTGACGTATTTTGAGGATAAATATTTATTAGCATACAAATACAATTATATATTGATTATTAATGAATCAATCATTCATGAATACAAATATGCCACTGTAATAGTAACCACTGTATCTACTTCTCAATAAAAGTGTTAAAACTATACATTTACAGTGCGTACAACATCATTCAATCTCAACCAACTTTGAAAGAACCCTATTTACCATATTTTTAAACATGTCAACATTATTAGTCTTGGGTAACACACATTGACAAATTATTCTAAGGTATAGCCCACATAAGAAGCCACATGAGCCTGGCAATAATCCACTAAGCCAGTGGGTTGCAAAACAAGGGGAAAAAATGTACCTATACAGCTTTTCTAATAACTACATTAAAAAGTAAACTATACCACTGTTACACTTTATGGAAGCTGTAAATATCCATGTATAAATATAAGCAAAGACCCTCTAATCTTATCGGTATCCACTTCAAATGTGAGGAATGTAATACTTGCAACTGTCATGCATGTATGACCAGATGTAGTATAAAAGAAGGCAAGAACGTGTGTTTATAGTGTAGCAGATGGTCTTCTATAGTTTCTGCTTACATAATGTGGGAAAAAGGAGGAGTTATGTAGGTATAACCAGCTATTGCTCGCAGTTTTACCCTATTTTATGGCTACTGCCTTGCTTGTTTGCTTGCAGTGTGATTGTTGCATGTGTGTTATTTTGATCTATATGCTATGCAGCTTTAAAGTTTTATTAGCAAACTAGCTGTTGCCTGCAACTCCGTCCGTGTGAAATTTAGAAAACACTTCATCCCTTTCTTTCGCAATAAAAGGTAGCCTATATCCTTTCTCAGGGTCTAAAGATTGTCTGTGCCAAATTTCATCAAAATCGGTTGAGTGGTTTAAGCGGGAAAGTGTAACAAACAGACAGACAGAGTTACTTTCGCATTTATAATATTAGTAGGGACTAGCTAACACTTCGTACGCATGGGATTTAGAAACGAAACCATAACAAATTACACAAAAATGCCATCCTTTCAAACTATTTATTTATTTATTTAACACTTTAATCCTATTACATGCATAGGCGGGCTTAATGCCTAAGGCATTTTCTACCGGCCAACCATAGGGTGGTGCAGAATTAAAGGAGGCAGGTGTCAATACAGAATACAATAAAAACTATTCCATCTATTAAAACAAACGCATCAAAATCCGTTGTGTATTTTTGAAGTTATAAACTTAAATAGGGACATACATACAATAATAACAACTTTGTTTTATAATAAGTAAAAATAAAGATTGGCCATCAACAATTCTGTTTAAAAGATATATAAGCAAAGCTAATAAAAGTGAAATTATATTAAATTATTTTATATGTGTCTAAAAAAATAGTAATTAGACTAATAAAGAGTTAGAAATTTTTTGATACAGTCTGTTAAATAAATAGTATGTATTGGAAACTCTGAAATATTGTTATTTCTGTTACTAGATGATCATATTATATCACATATAATACAAAATAAAACAAAGTTTTTTAATATAACACAGAATCTTATCTTAATTTTAATCAAAATTTTAGTTACACATAGTTACCGAAAGTTTATTATCTGAGTGCGGGGCCCTGATGGCGTGTGGTCTATAGTGTTTGCTAATTTTGCTACCACTTTAATTTGGCTGATTTTTACTCATGACTTGAATCTCTCCTTGGGTATATATGCAGGTATCATGCGTCATTCCCTCGGTCTTGGGGCGGTGACATTTGTATAACTTTTTCATCACCGTATGGACAATACTGTACACAAACGGTTTAATTCAGTGTATTTACTTTTATATTAATGCCCAATAGCACTTTCTGTTTTGTTGTTACTATGAACAGTATAAAGAGAGTTAGTTGTCTAGTTATATGTATATATGTGTCTTTTTTTAAATAAATCCATATTTGCAGGGCAGGTAGAACAATCGCATAAAGGGTTCCCAACTCCAAAATAAGGTGATGAGGGCAAGATGACGATGAAAACTTGTTGTTGTAGCATCAACTGATATACTTAAACTGAAAGTTTGAGCTCTCTAGCTATCGGTGATAGCTACAACAACAAGTATTCATCGTCATCTTGCCCTCATCACCTTATTTTGGAGTTGGGAACCCTTTATGCGATTTTTCTACCTGCCCTGCAAATATGGATTTATTTAAAAAAAGACACATATACATATAACTAGACAACTAACTCTCTTTATACTGTTCATAGTAACAACAAAACAGAAAGTGCTATTTTTTGCATGAATTTCATCGACACTAATTTTAATAAGACAATATATTTTAATGAAATACTTTGCTGCCCGTTTGTCTGTCTAGGATCTCTAGAACGGTGGTTCTAGAGATCCTAGACAGACAAACGGGCAGTAAAGTATTTCTTATACACATAAATCTAATGCCTTTTGCCCAAAAATGTGTATGTAGTACTGACATATTATGTTTAAGCACTTTTTGCTGTGTAGGTAATTTTATTTTGAGCAATTGTTTTAAAATGGTGTTGTTATTTCCTCTATGATATAATAAATATGGCACTATCATACTAGCTGTTACCTGGGACTCCATACGCATGGAATTTAGAAAATATTCCCCGCTTTTGTAAAAATGTTCACTACTGCTTCGCTCCTATTGGTCGCATCGTGATGATATAGCCTATAGCCTTCCTGGACAAATAGATAATGCACTATCTAGGTACTTAATTTTATATGTGACAAATGACCTTGGAAATACATATTAAATAATATTATGTAAGTACAATGACTCATAATTGTGACAGTGTAGTGTAGGCCTGAATTTTAAACACAAACAAACAAAGTAAACAAATGTGTTAAATTATATGCCCACATAGCAATATTGCTTATTAAAGTTATATGTAGGAAACTAGATTAGAGCATTTATCTAACTGGAGGTGGCGTTTTAAGGCGAAAGCGAAACCTTTGCTAAAAGAGGTACAAGAACAATGATCATACTCATTGTGCACGGACGTAGTCGTCTCTAAGTGTGCGTGAGGTGATTTTGAGCGGGGCGCCCATAGCGACCAATGAAATAACGGTGTAGAGTTTGTGTGCGTTTACCTCGGCACCCCGCCCGATATGGCAGTATAATTATATGTATATATCGGAAAACATCATAGAAACTACCTGTACTTACAGCCAGAACAGTCATCATTCTAAAGGCTTTGTAATACTGGACAAACTAACTACATTAACTACAACATTCTATTGACTACGATGAGTTTGATCCGTGGCTTACGACGCGTGTAACTGGTTTCTAAGGATCTCATCAACTAACTACAGTAAATAAACAAATTACCATTGACACAATTTGAGGACTTACTTCATATTCTTAGAAGCTAAGTTAAAACTTAAAATCCTTATGTAAACTATTTTAATCAAGTCTCCCACGACATATATGTGATAGACAATATCGTGTTTAGCTGCTCCTGATGGTTTGATACTCCATGGAAACTAGTGACAATTTACAACGAGGCTGAAGGCCTTAATTTACGGTAGGATCACTTAATGAACAACCGCTTATCTAACTACCTGTTGCTCGCGACTTCATACGCGTGGTATTTCGAAACTAAACCTTAACAAATAATACAATAAAAGCCATCCTCTTAAAACAATCTATCTATTAAAAAAAACCGCATCAAAATCTGTCGCATAGTTTTAAATATAATAGTTCACATGGGACATACATACATACAAAAACAAAGGCTTTCTTTTATAATAAGCAGACTGGATAATATCTGTGGTTTCACTGGATTCATAGTGACTGCCCTGCCCCTTGGCTTTTAGCATGACGATATACGTGCTGCTGCGTGGATATATGTATTTTTATTGAGTGCTAGAATAACACAGGTCAACGTTCTATCAAAATCTTTTCATATCACACTCAAATTTTATCAATTTTAGCTAAGCCAATAAACATTATTATCCTCTAATCTATATAGCATAACAATTACAAGAAAAATACATTATTTATTTATAACAAGCGTAGATTACGACAATGTGCTGATAAGGGAATGGAAACAATTCGCCGACGCCCATTTCATCCTGCTTCTTTACTTATTATAACACAAAGTCGTTATTTGTGTATGTATGTCCCTATGTGAGCTTAATATCATCAAAGCTACGCAACGGATTTTGATGCGGTGTTTTTAATGATAGATTGGTTCAAGAGAATGTTATTTTTTCTATAATTTTTTGGTTTAGTCTAAATTTAAAATTCTAAGCAAATATTATGAAGTTACGGGCGAAAGCTAGTCGAATAATAACTTTGGTTCCTAGCGACGCACGATTAGATAGTTCAGTCTGTACAGTTTTCCCTTTACCACAAAGAAAAGCCGTGAGGTTTTACGATTCTCTAGGAACCAACATTTTAATCTGTACCTATTAATAAACAGTCGTTATTTCTGTACGTTCCTATGTGAGCTTATATCTTCAAAACTACGCAACGGATTTTGATGCGGTTTTTTTTATAGACAGATTCAAGGTGAAGGTTTTAATTAAGTACAGTGGAACAAATTTTTAAGGTTTATTTTCTAAATTCTACGTATTTGAAGTCGCGGCCAACAGCTAGCTTACTGATAAACAGGGATTAGAACCTATTTGTATTTCTATTTAGTTATTAAATAAAAACTGCCTTTCAATGCATATTGTGTCTTTATCTAGCGAAAATATATGAAACTAAGCTAACTATTTAGACTCAGAACTGGGTATAAAAATAGGAACGCCTAGTTTATCTATAAAAGTGTGTGATGTCATGACTACATTATATAGGTAGTTGTCATTGATGCTATGTAATGGCTAAGCTCATAAAATTTAACTGATATTGTTCCTGTTCGTATTCTGATGGACTTAAATATTGCTATGCTAGCTCTACAGACCTACACTGTGACTTCGTCGTCGTATTAAGATCAGTAAAAACGCTTCAAACGTCAGGGAATCCGACCTTTAAAGTTTTATGTAGCCTTGTTGTTCCCGGTAACAATATAATAATAGTTAACTGGACAACCACCCAATACTACAACCAGTAAAAGTCCGGTCAGATTCGGTCCAGCCAAATCTGAGATTATCGCAAACGGACAGAAGAACCAACAGACACGCAATCAAAAAAATTGGATAACTTTTTAGGGTTCCATACTAAAAGCAGACCCATTTACTGAGACTTCAAGACGTCTGTCACAAGGCTGTCTCTCAGGACCGGTTCATCCCTACTAATATTATAAATGCGAAAGTAACTCTGTCTGTCTCTCTGTTACGCTTTCCCGCTTAAACCACTCAACCGATTTTGATGAAATTTGGCACAGACAATCTTTACACCCTGAGAAAGGACATAGGATACCTTTTGTTGCGAAAAAAAAACTTTCCAAATTCCACGCGGGCAACTGCTAGTATCTTTGTAACATTAAAGTTTTTATTGTAACGCTGAATTATGGCTTAAATCGTATTCCCAAAATTGGGATGTTTAACATTATTTGTGTAATACATAACTATTTGTGTTAAAGAAAGTAACTATGTGAAATAAACATGTCTGAGAAGTAATCGCCATTATAATGGTAATTGTGCCAGCAGTTCCGTTATACACGCATCATACATAGAAACACATTGGGATTAACATGTGAACTGAATTACGTATTAGTTGGTATTAAATGACCCGACAATGAAATGCTAATGGGCAGGAGAGACCTGACAAACATGTTAAAATTATTGTGGATATCGTCAGAGGGCTTTCTCCACTTTGGGAGGGATTATGTTCTACTGTGCTGCGCTAGGCGTGTTTGCATACGGTTTTTTTGCGTTTTCCATCTCTTACAGAGGATTTTATTTATGTACAATATTCCTGAACTGGCTTTTACTGCACCCTGGGAAGGAAAAGAGATGATAACGCTTGTATTCTTAATCCGTCACCATACGGACTAACATAATCAATAGTTATATCCAATAGTTTCTAAGGTTCTTAGTTTTTGTTGTTGTAGCGACAACAGATAGAAATCATTTGTGCAAACTCTTTAGATACCACTGTTCTTAAAATACAGCCTGGTGGCAGATAGACAAACCGACAGCAAAGTTTCTGAAGATAGGGCCCTGTTTACCTTCTAGCACAGTATCTTAAATAAAATGCCCACGACATATAAACTTTAAGTAAATGTCAATTAAATCTCCATGATAATTAGTGTGAGAATGATAAACTGTATGTTGAGATAAAACGGATAGGTCATGTGCGATGACGTCATAAAATATATCGGATACAAGGTTATACTTACTATTGTATGTAAACATTGATTATAATAAATATTTATAGGTTGCTATAGAGACATCTAGCGGTCATTATTCTTGGTTTCTTCTCTCCAGCCCATTAAGGTCCCACTGCTGAGCACGGGCCTCCTCCACTTTAGGAGGGATTATGGTCTATTGTGCCGTGCTGACTTGGCACAGGGTTTAGTTCCGAGATTTCTCACAGTTACGTTCATTGCTTATATTGTCCTTTAGCGAGCTTTTACAGCACGCTGGGAAAGAAATGGGCTTATGATACTTGTATTCTCGGTTTAAAAATATCCTGTTACTGGGCAAGGCCGTTTTCTGAAATGCGGATCGCGGCTGCATTATTTTGTGAATATGGTTTGTTACATTCTATACACTGTGCTCTGATCAATAACTTTCTAATTGTAGACCTCTCTATTCTATACGTAGATTAGTTCCTCCTCTGCTTCTGCACTGTTCGGGACGGGCTTCTTCCACTTCGGTCGGGTTTTTTGGATCTATTATTCCGCGTTGACCAGCAGTATAGTTTCTAGATTTCTGTCTCTCGCAGTTGATGTTATCTGCTTTTAAATTATAATATCTCTTAGCTGGGAAGAAATGGGATGGTGATATTGGTATGCTTAATTCGTCATTACACGGATATTCCTAATTGATTGGTTATTAAACAGTTAATGAACAGAAGGGCTACGTTTCCGTAACCGACTGTTTCTGGGTAACTACTCGACTTACTTTGATATTTTTATACTGTTCAAAGAAATCAAGGTGTACACTTAATAACCGTGAAGACTACTAATATGGCGATCGTTTGTGAGAAAACGGAAGGAAGTCATGACTTGTAGCGTTGATCTTTCTGCTTGTCTTGTAAGGCATGTGGTCATTTTATACTAATACATATTATAAAGCTGAAGAATTTATTTGTATGTTTGTGTGGACGCGCTAATTTAAGGAACCGCTGGTCCGGTTTGCAAAATTCTTTCAGTGTTGGACTACTTGCTACCCTAATGTAAAAGGAATCGGCATAAGAAGATTCAGATTCTTACTACCTGAACAGTCCCTATACGTCGTCAGTTCGTAATACATAGACAAAAATAGTAACTAATGTTCATAAAGACATAAGTTAGCAGCTAATGCGGGAGTAGCGTATAGTCAATAGACAAATAGTTTAAAATAGTGCAGATGAAAGTGCTGTATAGACGGCCGACATAAATAAAACATTGCCTTCCTACTAGACTGATCTATTTACATTGTTAGGGCGTTCACATACGAGGCGGTTTGAACGTTAAAGATTTGATTTTAAAAAGGGCATGTATCGTGACATGGGGGAGAAAATAAAGGAACTGGTTAACTATTTATTTCTTTTAAGAATTACTTACATACATGCAACTGATGCTACACGCTGTATCTGCTTATGTACGTAATGTTATGGTCAATTATGAATCGGGAGGACATTAATTGTAAGAAGTGTTCTGCGAATGAATGTAAAAAGAAATAATGTTAGAGGAAAACCAACGAATTGATGGAGAGACTGTGTGAAAGAGGATATGAAAGAAAGAGGAATAAACACAGATATAGATAACAGACAGTATGGTCAAAAAGATATCTTGCGCTGACCTCAATTAATAGATCCATGGCTACAGTCAACTACAGTAACTATAATCCTTTGCGTCTTTTGCTGTGAAATAGTTGGCTAGTCTTTTTAAAAACTAATGTAGTTATTATTGTCAACGTGAATTTGCGTTCAGACAAACGTAAAGTTTATGATAGTATGCGTACTATTTCACTGTCACCTGTGCCGATTTAAGACAGCGCGGGGTCCGTAGCATAGTCGGTAAGTGGGCCTGACCCTGGGCCTTCCCACCGGACTCAGTGGAAGTTGAACTCATATTCTATTAATAGGGGAGGGGTTTAGGTATTGGTATTTATTTTCTGAGCTCGTGACCCCTATAGGTGCATGGCCGTAGCGTTATCTACTTTTGCTACCAGGTTAATCCGGCTATGGTTGTGAATATCAGTGGCTATGAGCGTTTAAAACGCTCATATTCGGTACTAGCGGTTGTGAGCGTTTTAAACGCTCATTTGTAGGTGACATATATTTATTTAGAGTACCCTCATGTATTATTTAGCGGTTGTACTTTATTAAGATTGATGGTATTACAAGTTTTATCTGCTCCTATATTGTACAGGTGAGATGATGGATATTATCGATATATTGTATTAGTGGTAGTTACGATAAATATATTATGGTTATTTATAATATAATATTTTATTCATTAATGCGGGTTCGATTTTGGGGTTCTATAGTTGCTAATAGAATACAATTTATTCAATAGTCTGGGGCTTATACGTATATTGGTACCGATTCTACGCGCGCAACTAAACTTAACAAAAAAATGAAAATTGATAGCGTCAATAACACAATTCGCCAATGATAACAGAACATTATTTATAAAAACTGTGTAATTAGACTAACGAATTTAATTAATACAGATATGTACAACGAAATAGCAAATAATAGATACATTGACACTATCATTTTTCATTTTTTTGACGCGTCTCGTGGTCTAGTGGTTCAGGTAACGGACTGCCGTTCACGGGTTCGATTCCCGGTCAGGACAATCATTTGTGTGATGTTTTTAATTGTCATACAAATGTTTGTACTGCGTCTGGGTGTTTACTATGTATTATAAGTATGTATTTACAAAAGAAAAGTAGTCTATGTATTATATCCGTATTCTAGTACCCATAACACAATCATATAAGTTTAGCTTGGGACCAGAGGACGTTGTGTGAAATGTCCATGAATATTATTATTATTTATTATTAATATTTTTTAGTTAAGTTTAGTTGTGGACGTAGAATGGGTACCAACTGTTAACGTTTATCGCCTCTCAAAGCAGTATTATGTGATAGATTTGATTATAGAGCTGGATATTGGCCAAAGGTACTCTGTAATGAAACAACCACAAACCATATCGAGTTTTATTCCATTTGATTCGTCCTTTTAATTTTTTTAGTGTAATTACTTTAAAATAAACGCATACACACACACACAAAATTATACACACCTGCTTCACTTCTTTCCGCGTCACCCCGTCCGTGTGTCAGAGATTAAGTCCGCGTTTGAGATATTTTGCATAAAGGGTAAAATTGGTTCAAAAAAGCTTTTTATCTTTATTTTTTAAACAATTATCTTATTTAATAATTTTGTTTCTTTTTGTTTCAGATGCTCAGCAATCAAATAACGTGAGAGTGTACGCTCAGCCAATATCAGTTAAGTCTTAGTGTAACAGTGTGTGTGTATATATACGTGATATATCTGTACAGTGTAGACTTTTGTATGTGTGCGTGTGTCCGTGTGAGATATGTGCACACATAGAACGTTTAGAATTACACAGACGGACGACACCGCCTACTGATTGCCTCAACTGGGAACGGTGAGTGGAACAATTACTAGTTTTATATGTTCTTATTTAAGTCTAGAGTTTGTATTCTTCTTAGCTCCCAACGTCCCACTGTTGGGCACGGGCCTTCTTTACTAGGACTTACTTCCTACTTTCTTCACTTCTTTTTCTTCGATAGGGTGTTTAGTCCACTTCATTGGCCTTTCCCAATCGTTCTACGTCTTAACTCCCTCTCCAGTCCATTAACGTGCCACTGCTAGTCCACAAGCTTCTTCCACTTTGGGAGAGCTTATCGTCTACTATGCCGCATTGACCAGTCGTGTTGGCACAGGGTTTATTTTCGAGTTTCCCGTCTCTCACAGAGAATGTTATCTGTGTACCATATCTGGGAGGAAAGACTGTCCTAACTAGCTAGATGGATAATTTGATATTAGATGATAAGTGAGGTCATATATTTGTACAGATGTCGCACTACGGTCAGCCGACATCGCTGGAGGCGGCCTTACCGCTGCTGTCGAGGCCGGACCTGCGCCTTAGGCAGCAGCTGGGCGAGGGTCTGGTGACGCTGGTGCGGAAAGAGCCCAGCATACAGCATGATATAGCGGCGCAGTTACTGGACGCGCTGATTGGGTGGCTTAATGGCGGGAATTTTAAGGTATGTTACTATTAAAAGAAGTTATGACCTAACTAGTAACCCACACTAATTATTTAAGATTGCATAGAATTAAAATTTAAAGGTTTATGAAAGGGGTAAATACGGAATAAATAGGAGTAAATACAGAAATGACGTCTGACAGAAGAGCATGGAACAAAACGGCATGTTGCACCGACCCCAAATAAAGAGATAAGGACAGGGCAATGATGATTGTATTTTTGAGGTCAGTGTCCAAAGTGTAAAACACGACTTTCCATTCCCCGTTAATTTTCTCATGGCACTTTTAAGATTCTCAGACCTACTGAATACGCATATAGAATTTGGTAAAAATCGGTAATGCCGTTTCGGAGGAGTACGGTAACTAACATTGTGACACGGATATTTTATATATTAGATCTTTTTGTAAAATCAAAATAGCTCTCTAACAGTGGCTATCTGTTAAAATATAAAACACAGAACAACTTACCTTTCTTCAATGGTTAATAAGTTAAAACGTAAGATAAATATAAGCGAAGATGACAAGATGCATCATATCAGTCTGATTACGTGCCGCTCCGTCGCATGGCTCATTGCGTTGCGCGGTACTATTCTGTACTCGATATCAACTCGATTAATTAAACGTTCACCTACATACTGTTACACCCTTTTCCGATGGAGATAGGCAGAGATTGTAAAGCGTCATCTGCTATGATCTCGGACAGCTATCTGTCCGGTTTTTCTCGGATTTGTTCTATTTTGAGGACCGAGGACTATTCGGCAGTAGTTCGAGCAAAGCTAAGGCGCGGGGCGTATACGTGGATGAAACAGCTAACTTTATCTAGTATTACTGTTGCCCGCGACTTCATACGCGTGGAATTTAGAAAGTTTTCCCCGTTTTTACAATATTTTTCTATAACCTTCCTCGATAAAGGTAAACTATCCAACACTAAAAGAAGTTTTGAAATCGGACCAGTGGTTCCTGAGATTAGCGCATTCAAGCAAACAAACTATTCAGCTTTAAAATATTAATATAGATTGTTATAAAAACTCGATCTAGTTATTATCGACTACAACTTACACGTAATACAGAATAAGTACACAATGTAATGTACATGTAATGTCTGTGATATGCCACTCAGTTCCGACACACTAACAGTGAGACTGTCTTATATTATGAACGGTAATGTTTTGTGCTTCATTTTATTATAATGTATATGTAGTTACTTATATATTTGTTTATTTTTTATTTGTTTTATTGTGTAAGTATTTGTTTTAATATTTACAAAAGTGCGTGCGTGTTGTAGAAAATGTACTTCTCCTGTCATTATCCAGTATCTTAATGAAATATGCTTATCTTTAGAAGAATATTATATCCAGTATATGTTTCACAAAACTTAATACGGCACGACATCAAACTATGCTCAATACAAAAATATGGGCATCGTACTGCGCTGTTTTCTTTGTGGATATTACCTTTGGTCCTTTATATCCATGCTTCTATCACTTTCTCTTTTTCAAAACATAAAAACCATCCAAAAATCCCTCACTTTTCTGTTTTTTCCAAAAAAGCTACTCTTTATCTATAACTAGCTGCGCCCCGCGGTGTTACCCGCGGTAAAAAGAATAAAAAATAAGTTCATTTCCTATTCCATTTTTCATTGGAAAGTTTTATGAAAATCGATCCAGTAGTCTTTACGTGAAAGCACAATATACATCCTTACATATCCAAATATTGGAGTATGGATAGAAGACCGAGCAAACAGTGCTTAGCCAACAGTTTAAGTATTTTATTTTATAGCGCGTAATTCTTTTTTCGTCATATCTCCTAAGATATTCGTTTAAATTGCAAGCTGTAAAGAGCAGTTATAATCTTTATTAATTGCGTAAGCTAACTAAGCTATTTAATTTGATAAAAAATATTACTATATACACATAAATAGCTTTTGAAAACACCCTATTGAATTAGATATTTTTTTTGACAACATTATGGGTACAGCGAGTTTTCCTTAAAAGATAGACATATGCCCTCGCGGACTTTTTTAAAGAACTATAGGTAACAAACAATTCCTCCACACATCAGTTTGTTGTACCTCACATAGATAAGGCAACGTTTTCATTTATAACTCGCACGCGTCCGACTTTCTTGGCAAATTTAATCATATCTCATCCAATATACAGTAAACCCCAATAAATTATGCGAAAAAAGCCATCCTCTTGAACTTTTCTATCTAATAAAAAAAACCGCATCAAGCTCCGTTGCGGATTTCTGAAGATATAAGCTCACATAGGGACATACATACAAAAATTACGACTTTGTTTTATAAGAAGTATATAATATAAAGAGTAAAGTATGGCATAAAAAATTAAAGTCGGTTTAATTTTCACGAAGTAAACCGCGGACTATGAAACGTCTTTTTTCAAAGAATTTTTATCTGTCTGTCTATCTGTGTAATTATAATTATATTTGTCCCTTTCAGCGCGGCGCTCAGAAATAGGGATAGCAATACCTAAGGCATTCGCCTTAGGTAACCTAAATTACATTACCTAAATTGGGGCTGTAGTCCCTCTTAACGGATGAACCGATTTGAATAGGGTGTTATTCTTTCTAAAAGCAGACACTAGACTAAAAGAAGACACATTGTTCTTGTGTTCTTTATAAAATTTCATTTCAAATTTCATAAATTTTCAGTTATTAAAATAATATATCTGTTACGTTTCAGGTTGCACAGAATGCTTTGGAAGTGCTAACAGCACTGTCGGAGCGTATGGGTCACGAGTTCTCAGCGTTCGTGCCTAATGTGTTACCACATATTATAGACAGGTGAGATTACGATGATTTTTAACCAAATTCAAAAAAAGATGGAGGTTCTCAATTCGCCTGTATGCTATTTTTTTATGTTTGTTAAAACTTAATTGGGCGAAGCCATTTTAATGATTCTTTTTTTATTTGATAGCTGATACTTCCCGTATTGTCCCATTGGCACCGGGTTAGTATCTGAAGGTTTTCTTCTGGGAAATCGAGGATAACCCTTAAATTTCAGAGGCACACACATTGTTTTCACATATTATGTATCTAAATAATCAAAGACTAGACTACTGAAGTGGTCTCATGATGTCGGTATAACTTTTTTTTTTATAATTCTTAATTACATTGTTGAAATGAATCTATCTTGCCATTGAGAACATTTAAGAACCGGCCCTAAGTAATTCATATACGTAAAATTACGACCATACGCCATAAGATTTTTGATATTAAATTTTGAATAAGATAAAGGTGACCTTTCTCTCCGGCCCATTAACGTCCCATAGTTGGGCGAGTGCCTCCTCCACTTTGGGAGTGACTATTGTCTAATATGCCGCGCTGACCAGGTATGTTGGCACAAGGTTTATTTCGAGTTTACCGTCTCACACAGAAGATATAATCTGAATACAATTAAACTTAACTGGCTTTTACAGCACACTGAAAAGGAAAGGGGTTCGTGACTTCTTTATCTTTACTTCTTTTAAAACAAAGTCGTAATTTTTGTATGTATCTCCCTATGTGAGCTTATATCTTCAAAAATACGCAACGGATCTTGATGCGGTTTTTTTTAATAGATAGAATGGTTCAAGAGTATGGCTTTTTTTGCATAATTTGTTGGGGTTTGCTGTATATTGGATGAGATATCATTAAATTTGCCGAGAAAGTCGGACGCGTGCGAGCTATAAATGAAAACGTTGCCTTATCTATGTGAGGTACAACAAACTGATGTGTGGAGGAATTGTTTGTTACCTATAGTTCTTCAAAAAAGTCCGCGATGTCGATATGTCTATCTTTTAAGGAAAACCCGCTGTACCCATAATGTTGTCAAAAAAATTATCTAATTCAATAGGGTGTTTTCAAAAGCTATTTATGTGTATATAGTAATATTTTTTATTAAATTATATACCTTGATTAGCTTACACATTTAATATGGATTATAACTGCTTTTTACAGCATGTAATTTAAATGAATATCTTAGGAGATATGACGAAAAAAGAAATACGCGCGACAATATAAAATACTTCAAAAACTGTTGGTTGAGCAACGCGAACGTTTCCTCGGTCTTCTAACCAATACTATAAGGTTTGGATATTTGGTTAATGTTGGATGTATGGATGGATTTTCATGAAACTTTCCTAAATTCCACGCGTACGGAGTCGCGGGCAACAGCTAGTAACTAATATAAGACAAAGTTGTTATTTTTGTATGTATGTCTCTATGTAAGCTTATATCTTCAAAACTACGCAACGGATTTTGATGCGATGTTTTTTAATAATAGAATGGTTGAACTGTTGGCTTTTTTGGATAATTTGTTAGAGTTAGATTTTTGAATGATGATGAAATGAAATGAAAAATCATTTAATCACGTAGACACAATTTTTCAGAAAAATCATGTGCTTATGACATGTCCAATATTTTTCCCTACCACCGGTTCAGGACGCAATCTGCCGAGAAGAACCGGCGTAAGAATCTCAGCAGAGCTTTTAATCAAATCAATATTTTTAAACTAAATGTCAATTATACTTACAATGCTAATAACTTTACAATATAGAATATGTATTGCTCCAGAGCAACCTACTCCCAAGCTTTATCATCTTTAATGTAATCAGAAATTTTATAATACGCCTTTTTAGATAATTTAGTTTTAATGATTTTTTTATATTTAGAATTATTTAATTCTCCATCAATAGGGAGTTTATTATAAAATCGTATACAATGACCCATGAAAGAGTTACATATTTTGTGGAGACGGGTTACATGCATCACAAGATTGTGTTTATGCCTTGTATTAACATTATGGTGGTCGCTTTTTTTTGTAAAATTATGAATATTTTTATGAACATACAATAAATTTTCATATATATATTGCGAAGCGACCGTTAAAATATTTATGTCTTTGAATTTCTCCCTTAGAGAATCCCGCGGACCTAGGTTATATATTGCTCTAACAGCGCGTTTCTGGAGCACAAATATCCGATTAATGTCCGCACAGCTTCCCCAAAGAAGAATTCCATAGCACATTACACTGTGAAAATAACTAAAGTAAACCATTCTAGCCGTATCTACATCCGTAAGTCGTCTAATTGTTTTCACCGCATATGCCGCAGAGCTAAGTTTGCCAGACATTTTTTTCAATTTGCGGGCCCCACTGTAATTTCGAATCAATAGTGATTCCTAAAAATATAGTTGAATGTACTGGTTCCAATTTCGCACCACTCAAATGTACATTGGTTTCTACTTGGGTAACATTTGGCATGGAGAATTTTATTACTTTTGTTTTCTTAGAGTTTAACAATAAGTTATTAACATTAAACCATTGTACAAGTTTTGAGAGTGCACGATGGACACGGATGTCCGTGTGGTGACGGATTAAGAATACATATATTATACCACCCCATTTATTTCCCAAGGTGCTGTAAGAGCAGCTAAAGAACAATATAAACAATTAACGTCTACTGCGAGAGACGGAAAACTTGAAAATAAACCCTGAGCCAACACGCCTGGTCAGCGCGGCACAGTAGACTAGAATCCCTCTCAAAGTGGAGGAGGCCCGTGCCCAGCAGTGAGACGTAAATGGGCTGGAGATAGATAGAAATAGATTTTTGAATCTCACACGTGCGCCATTACATTATCTGCTTATATGATTATGCGTATATAATTAACGAGTGTTTGTTGCTATGATTGTCATTCGAGTTCATTCGAGCGCTACTAATAGTTGATTGTTTCCTGTATGTGATGACAGTCGAGGGCATGGTCTTATATGTTTCTGTATGATCTTCACGGTTCATTGCAACCGTCTTGTGTAGAACAATGTAGACATAATTAGTTACAAATATTTTAATAATTCCTTTAAGCTATTCTCGATAGCTGGTATAATCTTAATTTTTAAAGAAACTGATTTTTTGCAATTGATTTGCTTTGCTTTAGTTTATTAAGTAAAAGCATAGCAAGTCAATTGCAAAAATTAATAAATTAATGTAGAAATACACGTACAGTCATTATTTCGGTCCAATTGTGTTCTGTGAAGAACACTAAACGATCGACTGATCGAGTTGGTGCAAACCGCTCAATAGATGGCGTTGTTCAAAAACCATTGATGCGATGTTTAACTCACATTGAGAAGATTGTAGTGGAAGATTTAGTGGTAATCATGTGCAGGAACCATAATAGCTCAGATGGAAGAGCAACGGAACGGTATTCCGAGGTCGTGGGTTCAAGTCCCAGGTATAATACAAAGTAGTTACAGTCAAAATTCGATGGGCTGACCCAGTTTTGACATAACTTTTTAATATTTTAGGCCCAAATAGACGGACAGACAGACAGGCAAACAATTTTTGCAGCAAGCTCTATGATGAACAAATTGTTATTAGGTTGGCAGACACAAAGGAAGCAGTTCGGCATTCTGCCCGCACTTGTCTGGTGTCGCTAACGTCGTGTCGCGCGGCCGGAGCCAGAGCGCTGTTAGCTAGACTAACGCCCGCGCTCGCTCATAAAGCGCCACACGCGAGGGAGGAGACGCTTAAGACTATACAAGACCTGTTGGACAAGTGAGTATATAACGATAACCAGATGTGGGGGTTTATCAGAAGTGGAATTGTATCAAAATTATAGTCTCCAGCCCATTGATGTCCCATTGTTGGACACGGACCGCCTCCACTTCGAGAGAAATTATCGTCCTACTATGCCGCAATGACTAGGGGGTATGCCCAGGGTTTATTTTCGTGATTTCCGTCTCACACAGACATGTGTACATTTTAAAAAGAGTGGTGACGCTTGTATTCTTAATTTGTCACCTCACAGACAAAAAAAGTATGTTTAAATCATATGAATACTGTAAGAATTTGACATGAAGGTACTATTTTATTTATTATTATATTTTATTTATTCCTCTAACCAATCATCAACCGACCTTGTGTCGCCCATGAGTGTGGAAACGATTCAGAAGTGGGATCAAATCAGAGAAATAATATTCTCTAACACGTCTTGCGCGACTCATTCGTTTAAATAAAATTACTTGTTAGGGATTTAAACGCGTGTATTTGTTTTCATTTTTAGCCCGAAGTTCGTAGAGGACCCTTTACAGCTCATTCCCACCCGTGACCACGGTGACTGCAAAATCTTCGAAACGTCGGGCTAAAATTTAAAACAAATACACGCGTCTAAATCCGTAAAAAGTACATTAATTTATGAATTTTTGCAATTGACTTGCTATGCTTTTACTAAATAAACTAAATTATAGTGGAAAAAATAATAACCATGAGCCTTGGTAATTGATGAATAATGAGATTTGGTAAACATATGCGGGAACCATGATAGCTCAGATGGGAGAGCAACGGAACGGTATTCCGAGGTCGTGGGTTCAAGTCCCGCTCATGGTTATCATTTTTTCCACTATAATTTAGTTTATTTAGTAAAAGCATAGCAAGTCAATTGCAAAAATTCATAAATTAATGTAGAAATACATGTACAGTCATTATTTTCGGTCCAATTGTGTTCTGTAAAGAACACTAAGTGATCGATTGATCGAGTTGGTGCAAACCGCTCAATAGATGGCGTTGTACACAAAACATCGCACGATGTTTAACTCACATTGAGAAGGTTGTAGTGGAAGATTTGGTAAACATATGCGGGAACCATGATAGCTCAGATGGGAGAGCAACGGAACGGTATTCCGAGGTCGTGGGTTCAAGTCCCGCTCATGGTTATCATTTTTTCCACTATAATTTAGTTTATTCCGTAAAAAGTAATTTTATTTAGAGAAATCGATGATAGTTTTTCAACAGTTTTGTAAAGTGCACTCTTTTTTTTCTTTTATTAATATTTTAATAATATTTATCGACAGTCACGGTGCCACTGAGCTACAGTTGAAAGCTGCAGTTCCCAACCTAGCAGCTTTAGTTGGTGACCCGAGTGGTGCGGTCAGAGATGCTGCTATGCAACTGCTTGTTGATATTTATAGACATGTTGGTTAGTATCCTTTTTTCTATAACGACTATAGATAACGTCATTAACATCCATGAATAGTGTTTTAGGCTTTTTATTGAAAGCGTAAAAATAGGACATAATTACTAAAGCTCATAATCTCTCACCAGGCTGTATGAACAGTAATTGACAGTAAAAATTTTGAATGTTGAATGTGGGTAAACCCTGTAATAACTGATCGTAGAAGACACATTACAGCTCAGTCTCACCCGTGACCATGGTGACTGCAAAGTCTCTGAAACGTCGGGCCAAAATTTAAAACAAATATACGCGTCTGAATCCGTAAAAAGTAGGTAGTTTTATTTAAGTAAAAATTTTCACATATATGCTTTATGTTTGTTGTTGCTCCCTTACAAAGAAATTTTGCTGGCTTTTTTATCTTCATTTAAGGAGCTTAATCAGCATTTTGATTACATTTTGCTGCGTCCAGAATATGTTACATTCTTTATTACAGTATTTATTTTAGCCACTTAATTTAAATTAAACTTTGATAAGAGAAACAGCCTAGTGAATATAAATGTAGTGAATTTTGGAGAAGAGTAGCTCACGACAATACACAGTGGAAAAGTTTAGAGAAAGCCTACCTCTCTCCAGCCCATTTACGTCCCACTGTTGGGCACGGGGCTCCTCCACTTTGGAGGGATTATAGTCTACTGTGCCGCGCTGACCAGGCGTTTTGGCACAGGGTTTATTTTCGAGTTTTCCGTCTCTCACAAAGGATGTTATCTGTGTGCAATATCCCTTAGCTGACTTTTACAGCACCCTTGGGAGGAGATGGGGTGGTGACACTTGTATCTTTAATCCGTCATCACACGGAGAAGGAAGCTTATGCTAAGAGGCATTCGAAATTGCGTACATACTATTATTGTACATGGTATTATCAGTTACTGTATGTTGAGATGTAATTTTCAGGTGAAAGGTTCAGACAAGACCTAAAGAAGAAGGAGTTACTTCCAGCTCAGAAGCTTGCCCTGTTGGAGCAGAAGTTTGACGAGGCCAGAGACTCTGGACTATTGTTACCCACTGGTCAGTTTTATAAATAGCCCACTATATTATACTGTCCATTATTGATACTTGGTAGCTTTCAAAATCTCTCTTCACAGACGTAATATTGAATAAGGTGTTCTATGTACAGCTCCAAGAGACTTGTAATGGTTTCATTGAAATTTTTGCACTTGGAGTAACATTTAAGCCAATAGATTGATTGTGTCACCCCCCCAATACTACACGGGCGTATGGCAATCAACGCACACCAAATGTAAGCGTTGTTTTCGCATATGTAGTGTATGAGCTCTTATAGCAGCCTAGGAAAGAAATGGGGTGGTGACACTTGTATTTATTTATTTTTATTTATAAATTTATGCACACAGTACAAAGCATTATTTGACAAGAAATGTATGTATAAAGGATCTGCTTATTTCTTTAAGAAATAAATAAATAAATAATAAATAAATATTCATGGACATTTCACACAACGTCCTCTGGTCCCAAGCTAAGCTTATATGCTTGTGTTATGGGTACCAGAATACGGATAGAATACATATACTACTTTTTTTTTGTAAATACATACTTATAATACATAGAAACACCCAGACGCAGGACAAACATTTGTATGACAATTAGAAAAAGAACACAAATGATTGCCCCGAGCGGGAATCGAACCCGCAACCTCTTGATCGGCAGTCCGTTACCAGAACCACTACACCACGAGGCCCGTCTAAAATCTTCTTGTATTTATTTATTAATCTTCTTGTATTTTTAATCCATCATCACATGGACAATATTACATACATATAGGTAAACTATTTAATTTATTTATATTGTAGCGACACAACCGACAGACGAGCCAGATTTTATATCTAGGTCAGCCAAACGTATGATGACAATACCCACTTCAGGGAGGACCAGGGATGGAGACAGTTCCGGAGCCTCCACACCAGGTCTGACATAATTTTATATCTAAAATCGACGGCAACTGACTTGCTATGCTTATTTAACAAATCATATAAAGCAAAAGTGCACTACTATGACGTTCAAATGAGAATAGGATTGACTCCGCGCCATGTTGTGACGTCATCGTTGTCAATTTGAACAATTTTGTTAGGGTCAACAAAACAAGACATTTTTATAATATAATTTATCTATCATTATGTTGATATCGTTTACTAATTTTCGAGCAATTAGCGAGATAAATACAATTAAAAACAATAACAAATAACGACAAGTTCAAAATAACAACACTAACAAACCAAAACAATGAGAAATAAAAACAAATTTTCGCTTTTCGTGTTTTTCGTTTCAAATTACTGAGTTTAGGTAAAAGAAAAATATGTTATTGATATGCAAATAAAGTTACGTTGCTGACAGTACTTTTCTAATAATTTTTGACAAATAATGGTCATTGCCAATCCTATTCTCAGTTGAAACGTGTAGTAGAAAGGTGGCGTTAATACATATTACATAAATGTCGTAATAAAAACATAACAGAAATTGGTTAGTTCCAGTAAATATCTAATATAGTTGTGTGGTTAATGCAATGGATTGTACCTCAAAAGTAGTGGGTTGAAATCCGCTCGTGATAAGTTTATACTAGCTGCTGTCCATGACTTCGTACTTCTTGTTTTTTAAAATATAGCCTATGTACTTGGGCTTAGGCTTGTTGAAAAAATATCGATATATCGATATTATTTTTTCGATAAATCGATATAAATCGGCGATATTTCATTTTTCGATATATCGATGTATCAATATAAAATTTCAAGTATCGAAATGGTATAAAAATCGATATTTTTATAAATATCGATATATCGATATTTTTTCGTTTCCGATATCCGTACTTGGGCTCTAGACTGTTTATGTATTTCATTTAAATTGATTCCATAGTTTGGCGCGAACCGCCCGACAGACAGACAAACGAAGTTACTTTCGCACTTTATTTAGTAACTTTATTAAGGATTTTAGTACATTAAGTTTTAAATTACTTTTTAATTCACTAATTGAACCATAAACATTAACATAATACTTTTCTTTCTTTTTTCGGATCATCACTATTCACTAATTTACCAATGGGGGACCATATAACTGAATAATCAATCACCGAATCACTTGAATAACATATAACCTCACGCTGTGGGTAATCACATCGTAACTGGACTAAAATCACACATAATATTGACTGAAATTGCCCAAATAATGGTTGAAATTGCCCAAATAATGGTTACAATAATGCCAAAATTTTGGTTTTAATGGTGAAAACAATGGAATTGCATGATGTTGAATGAAATGGCCAAAACTGCGAGTTGGAATTCATTGTAAATTGGCATTATTAGCATGTGATTTGCCAAAGAAAACTATATCTGGATTGTACACGATGCCATCGGCAAGCAAAAAACCACCACCGCCGGCGAAAATGACAGGTGTCGGGAGTGGTAAGTTTACTAATTACACTAATCATTTCTCAATACTTAGCTAATTTAAATCATCATTTTTTGACCTCATACCACATAAGTATCTTTTTCTACACTCTTCATTTTTTTTCCGTTTTATCTGTTGCTTTTGGAAGGTCTAAGAGCCGATCCGCCGCACCTAAACCTATCTATAGTTACAACTCAAAATAAGTTTACATGGTAAAAAAAAAACCTGTCAAGAGCGAGGTAAACTTAGGGTTTCGTACCTACTAGACATATAAACTTAAGTAACTGCATTCAAATAATCATTTAATTAAACTCAAAACAACTCACCAACTTAATTTTGTAGTTGAAATATAGGGAATCTGCTATATTTCAGCTACGCGGCTATATACCAACTTATGAAGTAGCTGAAATATAGCCGATACCCTATTTCAGCTACTTCATAAGTTGGTATTAGTATAAACACTTTTTTTCTTGTGATGTGATGACAAATTATAAGTTTTAGGATTTTTCCCTATATCAGCACTATATAGACTTGGTCTATGCCAAATTTCAAGGCTCCAGGGCAACGGGAAGTAACCTGTGAATTTTGATTCCCTAGCATAACTCGAAAAATTCTTAAAAATGCTCATAATTGGGTTATATCTTTTAAATGGGTAGAGGTGAAAGTTTGACTGTATTTTTTGCAGCAAGGGACCGCATAGGTCTACATATCGTTTGAGTTTTAAGTTGATACCTTCATCCGTTGCTGAGTAAAAAAAGTTTGACAGACGGACAGACAGACAGACAGACACCGGAGTGATCCTATAAGGGTTTGTACGAAACCCTAAAAACTAGAAAAAATGCTTAATGACTTTTCTTTGTCACATCAATACTCTTCTTTTTTATCGAGATTTTTCTTTTTTACTTGGAATTTAAACATAGTAAGTACACCAGTAATACCCCTTTCCAAATAAACTGAGTCCATCTAAAGGTTGTCTGGAAGAGATCGCAATATGCGATAAGACCGCCAATTGTACAAGCTCTATTGTTACATTAGTTAAGTGACATGTAATTTATGGTGTACAATAAAGTGTATTCTATTCTATTCTATTTTATCAATAGTCTTATTGAAGGTAGTACGATAAGCTTAGCACATTACGCCAATAAACGTAAGTAGTAATCGTTATGTCTAAACACATTACGCCAATAAGCGATTATGGAAAAGTTACGAAGGTACCAATTCTACGCGCACAATTAAACTTAACTAAAAAGTGGAAGTTGGTTGTGTCAATATATCAAATACTAGGCTGTTGCCCGCAACTTCGTACGCGTGAAATTTAGAAAATATTTCTTAACAAGAATAAATAAAACCATCCTCTTGAACCACTCTATTTATTAAAAGAAATCGCATCAAAATCCGTTGCGTAGTTTTGAAGATTTAAGCTCACATAAGGACATACATAAATAACGACTTTCTTTTATAATAAGTAAAGATTTGCACATTCGTTGTACACATTTATCATAATTAAAATCATTCAAAATCATAAATCATTTATTTATGTAGTCATATTTTTTGTGGCAAAAAATAAGCTCTTATCCAAATTTTTTTAGTTTGTTAGTCTATAATACACAGTTTTTATAACAAGAAAGTTTAGTTAACATTGCCGAACTGTGTTATTGACATTATCAATTTTCATTTTTTAGTTAATTTAGTTGTGTTCGTAGAATTGGTACTATTATGTATTTGTTTTGTCATGTAGTTTAATATATAGATACTAGCTGACCGTGCAAACGTTGTTTAGCCATACTAAAAATAAAAAAAAGATTTAAAAAATGGATGTTGGCCGATTCTCAGACCTACTGAATATGTATGTAAAATTTGAGAAGAATCGGTCAAGCCGTTTTGGAGGAGTACGGTAACTAACACTGTGACACGTGAATTTTATATATTAGATTAAACTACATCTGATAAAACAAATTAGGAAAAAAGCATATGTTTTGAATGTATCCTATGAAATTAATGACATTTCAATAATATAAAATTGTTATAATTTCAGTATCAAGCAGTATAGGTCTGAATAGTGGTACAGGCGAAGCAGGCGCAGTTTCATGTGAAGCTTTCGAAGCAGCCTTCGCAGCGACCGCTCCAGCCGCGGTGTATGGTGCCAGAGGGCTAGATGATCTGTGCAGACATGCAGCCGCTCTGTTAGGAGATAGAGCCGCTGATTGGGAGAAGAGGGTTGATGCTGTGAGTATCAATTTTTTTAGGGTTCCGTACCCAAAGGGTAAAAACGGGACCCTATTACTGAGACTTCGCTGTCCGTCCGTCCGTCCGTCCGTCCGTCCGTCCGTCTGTCACCAGGCTGTATCTCAAGAACGGTGATAGCTAGACAGTTGAAATTTTCACAGATGATGTATTTCTATTGCCGCTATAACAACAAATACTAAAAATAAAATAAATATTTAAGGCGGGCTCCCATACAACAAACATGATTTTTTTACCGTTTCTTGCTCGATACTAATAACGTTGCCTTATGTTGCATAGATAATGGTACGGAACCCTTCGTGCGCGAATCCGACTCGCACTTGACCAATTTTTTTCTATATTTATGTACATTTTACACAACGTCCTGTGGTCTTAAGCTAGGCAATTATTCTATGCTTGTGTTGTTTGCCAGAATATGGTTATACTTTATTTTATAAATTTTTTTTTTCAAATGCACATATGTAATATTATTTATCATTATTAATTATATTTATTTTATTAATTATATTATTTTTGTTTACAGTTAAAGAAAATCCGGTCACTACTGACAGCAAATGCTCATCAACAGTACCCGACTGAGTTCTATGCACATCTGAAGGATCTCTCCGTACCTTTCTTGGTTGTTATCAAAGATCTGAGGAGTCAGGTGAGTTGTTTATACTTTTTAAATATAAGTAAATAAATAAATAAATATTCATGGACATTTCACACAACATTATCTGGTCCTAACTTAAAAAAAGGAGGAGTTCTCAATTTGCATGTAATTTTTTTTTTATTATTATTTTTTATTATTTAAATGATACTGAATTACCTCACAGGGATAATGTCAAATATTTAGGGCTGCACATTGATAGGCGATTGATATGGCGACAACATATCAAATGCAAGAGAGAGGAAATACTCATCAAATTTAAAAATCTTCTATGGCTACTAGGGAGAAACAGCAAACTGTCTATAGATAACAAGCTGCTAATATATAAAGCAATTTTAAAGCTAATTTGGACCTAAGGCATCCAGCTGTGGGGAAGTGCAAGCAGATCGAACATCTCCATCATCCAAAGAGTGCAAAACTTAATACTCAGAACCATTTGCAAAGTCCCATGGTTTACAACAAATTTTGAGATACATCAATATACAAAAAAATAATAGTTTAAAAAACACGCTTTATTTAATCGAATTATTGCATTGTCATCGGTCTTTGACAGGTGTGCAAAATTTGAATAGAATCTGACCGTTTAAAGTGGGTCAAAATAGCGTCCAAAGGAGTCGGTTACAAACATACAAACAAACATACAAGTGAAGCTAATATAAAGCGTGTAATATGAACTCTGTTGTTGAAGAGGTTCACAATTATTCACGCACGTATCGGAAACGGCTCGAATGCCATCCTAACACCTTAGCTAAAGACCTGCTTTCTCGTAGTTACAATAAGAGACTGAAAAGAAGGGATATCATGACAGTAGTATAGTTACTAGCAAGCTATGAGTAGTGTTCCCAGTGGAGAACACACTCTACCTGCCTATCCCATGGAGCTCATCTGTATGGGCTTTGCCGAGCACATATTAAAAAAAAAAATTTATGTTTGGATACCTCATAACTTTTAACTGGGCGAAGCTATTTTAATGATTCTTTTTTTATTTGAAAGCTGGTGTTTCCCGTTTGGTCCCATTGGCACCATGTCAATCTGATGGTGATCTCCCGAGAAATCGAGGATAACCTTTAAGTTTCAAAGGCAGATGAAATCGGTAAAACTTGTTTTTTAAAATACTAAATTTTTTGTTTTCAGGTTGTACGAGAAGCTTGTATAACAATAGCTCACATGGCCAAAGTGTTGAAGAGTAAATTGGAACAATTCAGTCTGTATATATTACAAGAACTCATTAACCTTATACAGAACGCTGCCAAGGTACGTTATGATATTCGAAGTATTATGTCGCTCTTTTACGCAAAAGCTACTAAAAAGATTTTAATGAAATTTTGTACACAGATAGTCTAGAGCAGGGTTTTTCAATCTTTTTGATCTTGCGACCCCTTTAGAGGTTGAAATATTCCGGCGACCCCCTTGTGTCAAAGTAAAGAAAAAAGCTATTAATTAAAGGATGATCCATGCTGAAAATAGAATTTCATTCGCAAAATATTAATGTATTTGGATTAAAAGAAAACCCAAATATCCAGAGCTGGCAACTGAAGCTCTTAAATTATTAGTGCCATTTGCCACTTCATATTTATGTGAACTGACATTTTCTTCAATGGTACATTAAAACTAAAAAGAGAAATTGACTGTAATTAGAAAATGTATTGATTATTAACGATTTAAAAATAACACCACGATTTGAAAAACTTTTGCAAAAGTAAATAATCACATCCTTCTCACTAAATTTGTATTTTTGTTGTATGAGAACCTTGAATTATTCTTTCAGTCTGCGACCCCCCGAGTAAGACTTGACCCGAGTCGCGCCACAGATTGAAAAACACTGGTCTAGAGAAAAAAAGGATATAGGCTACTTTTTACGAATATAAAAGCCGCGATCGTGTTTGAAATCTATACATAACCTTTTACATTCATATGTATATAGCCTATATATCTTTTGGACTATTGATTGGACTAATTATGTACCAGATGGACTATTAATCTTTTTTAACCGACTTCAAAAAAAGGAGGAGGTTCTCAATTCGTCTGTATGTTTTTTTATTGTTTTTTGTGTTTGTTACCTCATAACTTTTAACTGCGCGAAGTGATTTTAATGATTCTTTTTTTATTTGAAAGCTAGTGGTCCCATTGGAACCAGGTCAGGGTCTGATGGTTATCTCCTAAGAAATCGAGGAAAAGCCTCAAATTTCAAAGACACATGAAGTCAGTTAAAACTTTAAAAAAAAAGTACTTAATTGTTAACGTTTCAGGTTTGAAAAAGTGACTAATTTATATCTGCATTTAGAATATTAGTAAGGATTTGATATTAATTAACGTCACATAACTATCGATTATCTGAAGTTGTAAAGTTTACATTTCTACTACAACTAGATGGCGTTGTTGTAAACCACATTGACACATTCCAGGTGGTATCATCAGCTGGTACGGTATGCGTCCGGTACATAGTATCGTACGTACACTCTTCAAGATTAATACCTGTCGTCATGACGAACCTCACCAACAATAAGTCTAAGGAGATACGATCTACGCTCAGGTTTGAACATTTTAACAACTTTTCTTCTCTTCTCCAGCCCACTTACGTCCCACTGTTGGGCACGGGCCTCCTCTACTATGGGAGGGATTATGGTCTACTGTGCCGCGCTGACCAGGTGTGTTGGCACAGGGTTTATTTTCCAGTTTTCCGTCTCTCACAGAAGATGTTATCTGTGTGCAATATCCCTTAGCTGACTTTTACAGCACCCTTGGGAGCAGATGGGGTGGTGACACTTGTATTCTTAATCCGTCACCACACGGAGATAACAACTATTTCCTTTAATAAAAAAAAATTGTGCTAGGAAATAATCGGGTGAATAATCTCCTACTACACAGATCACTCTTGTTTGAGAGACAAAAGGTTTTGTACTTGTTTTATTTCTGATGACATAATAATTATGTAATTTTATCTTGTAACTTGTCATCTACCCTGGTTACACACATATGGTATGTTTTTTAAAATTCTCTTGTTGCTAGGGCAGCATGGCAGCACCCAGACATGGTGTTCCCTTGAGCCTTACCATGACCCGGCTAGGTTCACCCCATCACGGGGACTCCTCCGGAGGGGTCCTAATTTTGCCTTCTGCCATAATTGGCACGGCGGATCCCTGAACTCCGACCCGCCGCACGTAACCTATGTTCAGCCTATGTTTATCAGGGATATTGTAGCTTGTACTAGCAGTATTGTCGGTCGCAGCTGGTTTCAATATTATGTGTATATTGTTGAAGAATAAACTTTCACGTGTAAAAATATATGTCGGAGTTACGTAATAGATAGCGAAACTGCTATGGTTTGCTATCAGTCTAGAAATTGTAGAACCTCTCTTTTAGATGTTCATACATCAATCTCACATACTCTGTCACACATAAAAGGGTTCCACTGCAGGTCTCCAACCAGATCTCCCTGAAACCTGCCCCTTTACCACCAAGATAATGATGTTCTCACAAAACGTCACATCTCAATCGTCACTTTACACTTTCTTTCAAATACACACTTTATAATTATACACTCGCGGTTATACACACTCGGTTACAGTATAAACTCTTTATCACTACTGTGACTGTGAGCAACTAGTCGGGCAGTGATTCGCCCAGTCTAACGTCTCAAACGATACTGACTATTAGATCTATGGCTGTCTCGTATTTATAGTCACTACAAGGTGGGGTTAAACACAGGGTTTACACGTGTTAGGACTTGCCTACAATTCTTTACGTTAACAAATCATACGTTCACATTTGTTTATTCTTATTGTCGCTCCGTCATATATATATTTTTTATTAATTGTTTGTTATAACAGCGAAGTGCTAGTGCTGATGTTGGACAACTGGCCGCCACAGAATATTGAGAAGCAATCAGCAGCCATCAGAGACGGTATCAGGAAGGCGTGCGTTGACGCTGATAGCACCGCCAGGAATTATGCTAGGAAGTATGTTACTATTTATGCTTTTATGTCGGTACTATAGTATTTATTAAGTCCACACATTATCACCATGCCGTTTCTATTCATGGGTACAGCAGCCATGAATAGAAACGGTGTCAGCTGATAATCAAAGCCATTTAAGTGGTAATCAAAGTTAATTAACGGGATAATCGAAGTTAGATATCCTTTATCTGAATTTGACTATCATAATCAAAATTGGAAGAGGATTATTCGTTGTTATATAAGAGATAGCGGAAGTCAGATAACAGATATTCAGTCTGATAAGCGGTAATCAAAGTTAATTAAGAGATAATCGAATTCAGCCTACTGTATAATCATATTTAGATATGAGATTATCAAACTGATTAAAGGTTGAGACATAGATAATCGGAGTTATTTTAGGGATAATCAAACTTTAATAAGGGATAATAGAGTTCTATCTATAGTATTTGGGTTAACAATCTGAAATATTTAATTATTAATCGATTTCGAAAAACCTGTCAAGAGCGAGGTAAAGTCGCACACTTAGGGTTTCGTACCTACTAGACATATAAACATAAGTAACTGCATTCAAATAATCATTTAATTAAACTCAAAACAACTCACCAACTTAATTTTGTAGTTGAAATATAGGGAATCGCCTACATTTCAGCTACTTCATAAGTTGGTATTAGTATAAACACTTTTTTACTTGTGATGTGATGACAAATTATAAGTTTTAGGACTTTTCCCTATATCAGCACTATATAGAATTGATCTATGCCAAATTTTAAGGCTCCAGGGCAACGGGAAGTAACCTGTGAATTTTGATTCCCTAGCATAAGTCGAATTTTTTTTAAAAATGGTCGTAATTCGGTTATATCTTTTAAATGGGTAGAGGTGAAAGGTTGACTGTATTTTTTGCAGCAAGATGAGCGTATGAGTTTCAAGTTGATACCTTCAGCCGTTACTGAGTAAAAAAAGTTTGACAGACGGACAGACAGACAGACAGACACCGGAGTGATCCTATAAGGGTTTGTACGAAACCCTAAAAAGGAGGAGATTCTTAGTGGTTCTTTTTTTATTTGAAAGCTGGTGGTTCCCGTATGGTCCCATTGGTATCAGGTCAGGATCTGATGGTTATCTTGCTAAGAAATCGAGGAAAACCCTCAAATTTCAAAGGCATATGAAGTTGGTTCAAATTTTTTTTACCCAATTATTGGGCTTCGTGGTCTAGTGGTTCATGTAACGGACTGCCGTTCACGAGGTCGCGGGTACGATTCCTGCACGGGACAATCATTTGTGTGATGTTTATATGTTTGCTATGTTATGTTTGTTCTGCGTCTGGGTGTTTCTATGTATTTACAAAAGAAAAGTAGTTTATGTAGTATATTCGTATTCTGGTACCCATAACAAGCATATAAGCTTACCTTGGTACCTGAGGAGGTTGTGTGAAATGTCCGTGATATTTATTTATTTATTATTTTATTATTTATAATTATTTTCAGAGCATATTCAGCATATAAGCGTCATTTCCCTGAGGAGGCGGAATTATTATTCGCACGTCTCGACTCCGCCGCACAGAAGCAGATTGAGAAAGAGAAGAATATTGGCAGCGTGGACAGCTTACACCATGTTGGTACAGGTAAATTGATATTTAGGAATCTTCTGTATATTCACTGTCACCAGCCCATTAACTTACCACTGTTGGGAACGGGTCTCTTCCATTTTGAAAGGGATTTTTGTTCTACTGTGCCGCGCTGACCAGGCGAGTAGGCTCAAGAGTTGTTATCTGTGTACAATATCCCTTAGCTGGCTTTTACAGCACCTTAGGAATGAAAAGGGGTGGTGACACTTGTAATCTTCGACAAGCCTCGTGGTCTAGTGGAAATCTCTTATATGAAATAACCGACTGCCGTTCAAGAGTTTGAGGGTTTGATTCCCGGTCAAGACAATAATTTGTGTAATGTTTTTAATTGTCATACAAATGTTTGTACTGCGTCTGGGTGTTTACTATGTATTATAAGTATGTATTTACAAAAGAAAAGTAGTTTATGTATTATATCCGTATTCTGGTAGCCATAACACAAACATAATAAGCTTAGCTTGGGACCAGAGGATGTTGTGTGAAATGTCCGTGAATATTTATTTATTTATTCTTTATATACCATATACACTTCAATAGAACACATGTATTGTCACAAATTAAATAAAGTTGTCTACTATAGTAGTTAGTATGCAACTTTTCAGGGTCCTAGTTTCACCTAAGCATTGATATGTCAGTCAGTCAGTCTTCTTTATAATATGTTTAACTACTTATGGTCTTATTTACAATGACTTATCGGAGGTTTAAACAATAAAATAATGTCACTTTGTCGGAGACATAATAAACATTTTATTGTAAAAAGACTAATGAATAACAATTTTTGACAATTTTAGCGAACCGATTTTAGCGAACTTTTAAACCTTCGATAAGTCATTATGAATAAGACCATTAAAATAACTTATGTGTAATAATGTATAATGACCATACTTTAACATTTTATAGTGCAGGAAAAGTGTTTAGTTGGTGACAAAAAACTAATTCTAAAGAATCACAGAAACGGATAAAACTAAGTCAGAATATAAAATTTTAAAATTAATTATGTTCTATTTTATAGAGAGAAGAGCTATTACAAGTCCGAGAAGTCCATCAGCCAGTGTTTCAGGTATGAAACTTTTCTATTACTCCTTGTTTCAGCGTTTCCCAAACGTTTTTAGGCCATGCCCCACCATTAGAAATGTTACATTTCTGAAATTCTTATGTTAGATAACATGTGATGTTGTTAAAGATGAAACTTCGCGCACTCTTACTGCTCTTATATTACTTACTGCTCTTCTTATTATTTTTTCTATTTTTTTTTAGGCTCGGATTCACTCTAGGAACTACTCTATATATTAAAAAACCTACATCTAATATAAGGACATACATACAAAAATAACGACTTTGTTTTGCAATAAGTAAAAGATGCAATTTCATATAATATACTGAAATACATACATTTCCTCATGCTATCCCTGGATTGGTAACTATACAGCGTCTACAGAGAACCTGGTGTCTGGTATATCTCGTACCAGCTCGTTACGTAGACGTCGAGCCTCACAGGAGCGACCTCCCATATCACATATACCTGTAGCTATGAGAGGTGACATATTTGGCATATAGATATAAAACTATCCTTAGAGCATTCATCCAGCAGGGGTTGATATTGTAAGGTCATCCCTGCTGAAGAAGGTACGAGAGCTCATACTCATTGTGTACGGATACCATCGTCTCTTAAGCCGGGTACTCACTAGGGAACCGTAACTGTAACATGCGTGATACAGTAACGAGGTTCTAGTGTGTACGCGTTTTACAATTACCTACGGCTCACGACGTCGCCGGAACGCTTTCACCGAGCGGACTCATTTTCCGAGCTGTAACTGTAACCATCCTTGCCTTGTTACCAGCCCTTTGATCCGCGACAAAACCGGCAATCATCGGCTCGCTGCGAGTCGCTCGTCGCAGGCTCGCGAACCACGTACGCACTATATTTTTGGTAACAGTAACGGTTACAGTTACCTGCAACGTTACGCGATCAGAAATGAGTACGTTGTAAACATCGGCTCGCTGCAAACCGCACGCGTACCGCTCGTAGCGCGAACAACGTACACATTGTTTTTTGGTTACAGTACATGCAACAGTTACAGTTACAGCTCGCTAGTGAGTACCCGGCTTTAGTGTGCGTGAGGTGACTTTGGACAGCTCTCGTGCGTAGCAATCAATGACATAATGTGTGTTTGTTACCTCAGCACCTTGCCGACGTGGCAGTATATTTGTCAAAGAAAACGGCGTGTGTAAGCTGCTCCTGTTGGCTTAACTATATTCATTCAATACTCTGATTGATTGAAGGGCGTCACTAACGGCATATCTTCTTATATATAAAATTCACGTGTCACAGTGTTAGTTACCGTACTCCTCCGAAACGGCTTTACCGATTTTTATGAAATTTTACATGCATATTCAGTAGGTCTGAGAATCGTCCAACATCTATTTTTAAAAACTTTTTTTTTATATTGCAAATCAATGTTTGCCGGGACAGCTAGTTAATATATATTAATATGCCGTTTGTTGTACCCTTGATCCTTTATTCACATAAAAGTACATGAATTTTTAGATTTATGATTTTTTATCTATTTGCATTGTCTATTTAATAATGCCGTATTGTTGTTGTAGATCGTTCACCGTCAAATATAACGGCACGTTCAGTGTCAGCTCTAGACGCGAATGCGGCACAAAGAGCTCGTGCGAGAGCGCTTTATTCACATATGAGTCGAGCTAAAATACCACCTACGGCTAGTTTACGTAAGTATTACTATATGTTTACATTATTTTTTAAATATAACTATTGCTCGCAAATTCTTACGCGTAGAATTAGAACTATTACGTATGGGCATAATATATAGCTTATAGTACTCGAAGACTGTACGCTTACTATTGGTTAACGTTTTTGTCATAGGCGGACCATTTCTTTCGGTATTACCACCTTCAAGCATATTACTAACTTAACCTCTTTGTAATGTTAGTATAGATTGCATCCACAAGTAACGTATACGGGCGTATTCTATTGCGTATACACGCCCGTTTCGTACCTTTGAAGTATTTTTTGTTGATAGAAGCAAGTTTATTCTTTCTGGTGGTCTCAGAAAGAATTTAGCTTGATGCTATATCTAAAATATTATTGTAACTTGTTTTATTAAATTGTTGCATTGCGAAACAAGGAGATGTGTCACAGTCAGGTAAAAGGAATTTGTATATTAAAAAGATAGTTTTATTTCTTTTTAACAACGTCGCCCTATTGAGTATGGGCATCCTCCCGTTCGGGGAGTATATTTGAAATTGAAATTGAAATTGAAATTTTTTATTGAAAAACTTACAGGTATACACAGAAAGATCTTTGTGCACGGTAACAACTGCATTAGTTTAAAAACTGTGTTGCAGCTATTAACGCCCACCTCCGAACAATTTACAAGTTATTAAAAAATATGTTCTATATAAAATTTTTCAATCTATATAACTAAAAACTACTTAATAGGTATTACAATATAAAACTAAAAAAACGTTTGTGTGTGTAATAATGTATAAGTGTGTAATTGTGTGTGTGTATGTTTTGAAGAAGATTAGACTATATTTGTAACTAGTTCTGAATTTTGAAATAATAATTAAGTTTATGATAATGGAATCTAATAAATCAAATTTTAACCAGAAATTCAACCTCGTCATAATTTAGCTTCTGAATCCAATCTAATAAACGCTTTCTACACTGTCGGAGTGTTAATGGATATATTTGGAGCTGTTTGTTTATGCTATTGTAAATAAATGGACTCAAAAATTGAAACTGGCGACGTACAAATGTCAGTTTAGCAGGCTTTACCTGGCAGACTCTGTCACTACGACGTTTTTGTTCGTGTACTTGAGGAGTAAAGGGCAGTTCTCTGTGCTTACGAAGAATGATGTTGGAAAGGAAAGACATTCTAACAGTGGGGACTTCACATAACGCGTAAAGTTCACTGGTGGGAAACCTAATGGGCTTAAGAGTCATCACCTTAAGTACTGCCCTTTGAGCTCTCTCAAGGCGCAGCATTTGACACTTGCCAGCACTACCCCAAACCGAGATGCAGTAAGTTAAAATAGAATGGGCTAAAGCAAAATATATAGTTTTTAGTGTAGTGAAGTCAGCCGAGTGCCTTAAGCTTTTAAATATAAATATTAATTTTCTAACTCTGCCAACCAATTGGGCAATTTGTTCGGCCCATGACAAAGTACAATCAATTACTACACCTAAGTACTTTACACAGTGAGTACGCTCTATCAAGGTGCATTCCTGACAGTTAGAGTTAGACGTGCATGTGTGAGCAGTTAGGGAAAATGAGGAATCTGGCTGTGAGGCTAATTTGGGAGAAAAGGTGATGAACTGGGATTTTTCTAGATTCAGAGTTAGAATATTATTTTTAAGCCAAGACATAACAACCATTAAAGAAGACTCAGCATGTATACGAGCTTCAGACCAATCATTACCATGCACCAACAAAACAGTATCGTCAGCGTATGATATTATCTTAGTGTTAGGCAGGACAAGGTTGCAAAGGTCATTAAGATATAAAAGAAAGAGAGTAGGCCCGAGGACACTACCCTGAGGAACTCCGTATGTAAGATTTAGGTCTCCGCTAATATAATCCCCTATTCTAACTCGTTGGGAGCGTTCAAGTAAATAGCTTTTAAACATACTAAAACTTAGTCCTCGGATTCCAACCCGTTCTAGTTTAGAAAGCAAAATGGGGATAGAGACAGTGTCAAAAGCCTTGGAGAGATCAAGGAAAATACCTATAGTTTTCAAATTATTGTTTGCATTATCAGCGATATTACCCGTCAGCTCTAATACTGCGTCCTCTGTACTTTTACCAGAGCGAAAACCATACTGATTGTCAGATATTACGTAATTCTTCTTCAAATACTCTAATAATCTAGAATTCAGGATCTTTTCTAGTACCTTAGACAAGCTACTTAAGACAGAGATAGGCCTATAATTATTGACACTGCCTTTATCCCCACTTTTGTAGATAGGATGCACAAGTGCCCTCTTGAAAACAGACGGGAAGGTACCCTTGGCAAGGCAGAGATTAAAAACGTAGGTAATAACTGGAATTAGTATATGTCGAGCGGCTTTTAACAAACTCCCAGGAATATGATCCCAGCCTACAGCACTGTTTGTCTTTAGATTGACTATAATATTATCAATCTCTGTGTAATCAGTAGGAAATAGAGCCATACAGTTTAGGGGGGAACTCGACGATTCTTGGGAAATTGAGGGAACAGAAAAAACATCTCCTGAAGTTTCAATTTTAGAAGCAAGGTTTTTACCCACCTCCACGAAAAAATCATTTACTTTATTCACTGAAGGAACTGGATCAAGAGTCAGGGATAATAACTCAGTTGCAGATGACTTGCTTTTTTTGATACCGGTAATTGATTTAATGAGATTCCAAGTAGCTTTGGGATTTTTACGATATTTAGTGAACTCGTCACGCTCATATTGTTGCTTTATTCTTTTTAATAAATTATTACAGAAATTTCTGTAACGCGTATACGTAGTTTTGACAATAAGATTACTAGGATCTCTTTTAAATTTTAGGAACAGCTTATCTCGGTTTCTAATGCACCTTAGGAGTCCCTGCGTAATCCAGGGCTTGATGATACGTCTCCTACTAGGAATCTTGTGAGATTGAGAGTTACTACCAATTACTGAAGAGATAATATCAACTAGTCTAGCAGCCGCATCATTAGGATTATCACAATCAAAGACTGATGTGAAGTCTCTGAGTTCAAGATCTGTCACACATCTAGGAATGTCAACATTTTTTACTACAGGAGCGGGCTTTTTAAAGTCCAATGATTTTTCACACCAGATCACCAAAACGGGTGCATGATCCGTAATAAAGCTGTCCAAAACTAAAGTAATAACTGGCTTGCTTGATTTAATGATCGCATGATCTAGGCATGCGTTTTGACGTGTAGGAAAATAATGAGCTGGTAACATTTCATGTGTGGCTACACAATTTAAGTATAAATCGGAATTGGCGTCACTACAATCATGAGATATATTAATGTTTATGTCCCCAATAAGAGCAATGGTTCTAAATGCTCGAAGAGTCAGCAAAGTTTCGTCTAAACATTCCATAAAATGATGTATATTTCGGTAGGATGGAGAGCGGTAAATAGCTACAAGTGCGACTTCGTTTTGTATTTTTAATATTAAACAATTAGCATCAGTAAAACTTGGCCTGATAACTGTAGACTTTAAGTCACATCTTACGTACATAGCGACGCCATCGTTTTGGTTGGTATGGTCACTTTTATACCCATCAAAACCAGAGATATCGGGCAAAACCGCACATTTACTTAGCCAACATTCCGACAAGATTATGACGTCTATGTGAACTTTGATCCTGCTCAATAAAACCAAAAGATTACCAAAGTTGGTACTGTTACCAATACTTCTGATATTCAATTGAAGTATCTTTAGACCAACGAGAGTATTACACAGGAAAGAGTCACATTGCTCTGGAAGGCATTGATAACAAGAGGAAACTGATATTTCGTCCAGTTCAGATGTTATTTGAGGATTACTATCCATTTTTAGAGTTAAGGATGTGTCGCAGTATATGAGGACTCATAAGTTTGAAGCCTTTAAGGACTAAGAGAGTAGATATGATGCATCGACAGTGTATTGAGCTGGTCAAATAGTGAATGTAGTAGTGTATGAGTGTATTTAAAACGGGAATAAATTGATTGCAACAAGTGTGTATATTAAATGAATGAGTTAAGAATCTGGTATATAAGAAACAAGCAATAGAGAGGTAATATTGATATAAGTACTGTATGAGGGAATATTGAAAGAATATGAACACGATGCCTAGTCAATCTTGCTTAAGGTCCTCGATTTGCGATTCACTTCTAATGACAACAGCGGGCTGGCCTTCACTTCTTCTTATATAAACTCTTCCGTTTGCGATCCAACAGAACTTCAATGACTTTTGTTTAGAAATTTCACGAGCTAGATAGTACAGTTTTTTGGTGTTGTTGGTGAGGTAATCACGTAGGTAAACTGGTGTATTTTCTCCTAAACCGAAGTGTGAACTGTTGAGTTTCCTGTCTGGATTTACTCTGTTGTATGATTTCACAGAGTTTACAAGCGCTTGCTTTATCTGATGGCTGTTGAATTCCACAATGACTGTACCTATTTAGTTTACAAGTACCACACGGTCAACAAGAGCTGATTCCTAGAGAACTAAATTTTTAACTGCTTTAATAGTCTCTGTAGTGGATAAATTTATATTTATCAATACAGTGAGATTTTTTAAAACAACAGACCACTAGATGTCAGCACTGATATGTATGGTCAATGAAATGTAAACATATAATAATAATATATACAAACAATTTTCTTTCTTGCTATTATTTTCATTAATATAGTTATATTTTTTTAGCTCGAGTGAAACGTACGCCTTCCAACGCGAGTGGTGTTCCTCCCAGCCCTGAGAGAGTGGTGGGCAGATCTCGGTCTAGACCAGGGGTCTCTCAGTCTCAACGTGAGTATTGTTATCAACTTCTCAGTATTACGATGTGTCCCACTAATGGACACGGGCCTCTTCCACTTGATTTATTTATCCCACGCTGACTATAAGAGTAAGTATAGGGTTTAGTATCAAGTTTTCTGTATTACACTTCTGCTTATAAGCTAGGATAACTCTTAGCCGGCTCTTACAACAAGCTGTGAGAGGAAATGTGATTTAAATAGATTGAATAGGTGGAGCGAAATTGGCGAATCCTGATGCAAGCGGGGCAGGACCGTGTATTGTGCTGTACCATAGAGAAGGTTCATGTCTAGTAGTGGAAGAAGAAAATCTGATGGATTTAATGTAGATTTATCCTTATAGTATCCGGCACGAAGGACTAATTGAACTATTTTTCTACAGCTACCTCCCGTTCATCGTCGCCATCTTCGAGAAGTTCAGGTCCGATGTCGTTGGCCAGCGCTCGTAGAAGACCTTCCGGTATACCTCGGTCTCTAGCTGGCTCTAGGGAAACTAGTCCTACTAGGTAACTATAGTTAATATAATATAGTAATATAAATATATATATATTGTTAGGTATATAGTTAGTTGTGGTCTTAGCCAATACAACATATAAATAAATAAATAAATATTCATGGACATTTCACACAGCGTCCTCTGGTCCCAAGCTAAGCTTATATGCTTGTGTTATGGGTACCAGAATACGGATAGAATACATATACTACTTTTCTTTTGTAAATACATACTTATAATACATAGAAACACCCAGACGCAGAACAAACATTAGGATGACATTTATAAACATTACACAAATGTTTGTCCGAGGCGGGAATCGAACCCGCGACCTCATAATCGGCAGTCCGTTATACGAACCACTAGACCACCAAGCCCGTCATATGTGTAACTAGCTGTTGCCCGCGACTCCGTACGCGTGGGATTTAGAAAATTTTCCCCGTTTTTGCAACATTTTTCACTACTGCTTCGCTCCTATTAATCGTAGCGTGATGTTATATAGCCTATAGCCTTCCTCGATAAATATTCTACCCAACACTGAAAGAATTTTTCAAATCGGGTCAGTGGTTTCTGAGATTAGTGCGTTTAAACAAACAAACAAACTCTTCAGCTTAATAATATTATAGTACAGATAAATAATAGTTAATATTCATGGACATTTCTCATAATTATTTAAAAGAAGTGGCAGATCAAGCAGCGTGGTTGGCTCCGCGATCCGGAGGAGGGAGTCCACCGAGAGGACGGCTCCTTCTCGCACTCCTTCCGCCACCTTGAGGCTTCTACAGCAGACTAGAGATGCGGAGAGTGTGCTCAGGGTGAGATAGTTTAGTATTTCTTCCGAAAAAACAATGTTTGTCATTAAGCCTCTACTGTGCGATTATACTGTAATTGCTAATTGTAGTGACTTATACTTATGACAATATTATGCGTATTGGCCTCGCATTTGGTTTAATAATATAAAATATTGGAAAAATGATCTATTATCGATAACATTATCAATTGAGTACATTATATAAACATTTGTGCAATTCTTATAAAATATTCGTGTATGTAAACGTAAATATATAAAAATTCTAATTCCATAGAGCCCAGAAGATAGTTCAACATGTGAAGACCGACGAAGAGATGATGACTCCGAAGCGTCAAGCGTCTGCTCTGAGAGAAGTCTCGACTCTTACAGAAGACATGATGTAAGTAAGACAGAAAGAAAAAGTATTTATTACATGGCACACCTAAACACAGTTTATATATTTTAATTAAATAAATATAAAATTTAGATGTGATTTTCAACTGGCCAACAAGATTCAACAAACAATTGACAATGACGAACCTCGTGGTTGAGTGGTTTATGTAACGGACTGCCAATCAGATGGTCGCGGGTTCGATTCCCGCTCGGGACAATCATTTGTGTGATTTTTCTAATTGTCATACAAATGTTTGTACTGCGTCTGGGTGTTTCTATGTATTATAAGTATGTATTTACAAAAGAAAAGTAGTATCTGTTTCTATCCGTATTCTGGTACCCATAACGCAAGCATATAAGCTTAGCTTGGGACCAGAGGACATTGTGTGAAATGTAAAAAAAAATTGTGTTCAAAGTTATTTTTGTGCAATACTTTTGTCCCAAGTTAAACTTAAACTCCCGTTCTATTGGTGCCAGATTACCCACTAAACCCTACGGTGTTCCACCATGACCCGGCCAATGTTAGTAACTATTAATTAATTAAATAATTAATTGTCTTAATGATATGTATAAATTGTTTGTTGACAGAGTGTATCATGGTCTGGTTCAGTGTCTCGTCTAGGCTGGGAGTGTGGCTCGCCTCCACCGCCGCCGCCTCCTGATGATATCATAGCTCTGTGTGCATCCACACACTGGACTGAGAGGAAAGATGGACTTACACATCTCGTATGTATCCAACACATAACAATATATGTAATTTTCTATCTTCTCTCGCTCTCCAGCCCATTTACGTCCCACTATTGGGCACGGGCTTCCTCCACTTTGGGAGGGATTATAGTCTACTGTGCCGCGCTGACCAGGCGTATTGGCACAGCGTTTATTTTTGAGTTTTCCGTCTTTCACAGCGGATGTTATCTGTGTGCAATATCTCTTATCTGACTTTTACAGCACCCTTGGGAGGAGATGGGGTGGTGACACCTGTATTCTTAATCCGTCACCACAGGGGGAATTTTAGATGTTAATATATTAAAATTACGTGTCACGTTGTTTGTCCGCGATGGACTCCTAAACTACTGAACCGATTTTAAATTTGATTTGCACACCATGTGCAATTCGACCTAACTTGAAAGATAGGATAGCTTACATTTCTATTTATAGTCGCAATATTATTTTATTGCAAATTATTTGTATACCCCTGACATTTGTATGGCAAAACAACGTTTGCCGGGTCAGCTAGTTTTCTATAGTAATTTATTAATTTTGCAATTGACTTGCTATGCTTTTACTTAATAAATCAAATTGTGGTGGAAAAAGTGATCACCGCAAGCGGGACTTGAACCCAGACCTCGGAATATCGTTCCGTAGCTCTGCAAACTGAGCTTATTGCGGTCGTGCTAACAGATTGTTATTAACAGTCGAGATTGTTGCAAATCATTATCGATAGATGGCGTTGTACGTCAAAATGCGATGTAAACTCAATCGAGTGACGATTGTGGTAGTCTAATTGGTTACTGTTAGCATGACAGCAATAAGCTCAGTTGGCAGAGCTACGGAACGGTATTCCGAGGTCGTGGGTTCAAGTCCCGCTTGCGGTGATCACTTTTTCCACCACAATTAGATTTATTAGTTTTCTATATTATAAATATGTATTTACAAAAGAAAAGTAGTATATGTAGTCTATCAGCTGTATTCTGGTAACAAAAGCATAATAGTTTTGGGACCAGAGAATGTTGCGTGAAATGTCCATGAATATTAATTTTGTTTATTTATTATTAACTGTTTGTTCACAGGCTAACTATTTGAACAGCGGTCGTCTATTAACTGATGAACAGTTACGTCGTCTTACTGAGTTGTTGAACAAGATGTTTGTAGACGCACATACTAAAGTGTTCTCGTTATTGTTGGACGCTGTCTGTGAACTGTTGTTGGTTCACTGGCAACAATTGAAGGACTGGCTGTATCAACTCATGTTCAGGTGAGACATAACATTATAAAATATAAATATAAAGAATAAATGCTGTAGAGATGCGCTCTTTGAGAAGTATGTGTGTTGTGACTTTGAAAGAGAGATTAAGAAATGAAGTTATAAGAGAATGTTGCGGTCTGAAAGAGGATGTTGTGACTAAGGTCGAGAAAAGTATGCATAGGTGGTTTGGTCATGTGGAGAGGATGGATGAGAGACGCTTAACGAAAGGCATATACACGGCGGAGGTAAGTGGAAATGCTGGGAGAGGACGCCCGAGAAAAATATACTCCGATGTCATCGCCGGGATACTCCAAAAAGGGCAAGTGCGTAGCACTTACAACCGTCGGGCATGTATGATCAGATGTATGAGTGTGCATGAAGCCAAGGAAGTATGTTTGAATCGTTGCAGATGGCGCTCTATAGTCTTTGCCTACCCTCATGGGAAATAGGCGTGATGTTATGATGATGATGATAACATAATAGGCGTAGCTTTTTATATTCAACTAGCTGCCCCGGCAAACGTTGTTTTGTCATACAATTCTGTGTAAAAATCAACAACAAAAAATTTCATCAAAATCGGTCCAGCCAATTATGAATCTAAACCATTTTCAAACCCCCTTGAGTACACACAACAAATTTCATCAAAATCGGTTCAGACGTTTAGGAGGAGTTCAATTACAAACACACATACAGAAGATTTATATATATAAAGATTTACATTTCTTGGTCAACTCGTTAATAACCCATTTTCCTTGAATTATTAATACTAATATTATAAAGTTTGTTTGTTTGAACACGCTAATCTCAGTATACCACGGGTCCTATTTGAAAAATTCTTTCAATATTAGATAGTCTATTTATCAAGGAAGGCTATAGTTTATATAACATTACGCTTCGACCAATAGGAGTAAAGCATCGGTAATAAATGTTGCAATAACGTAGATGATTTTCAGCCTAGTTATTTTATAAAAGGTAACGCTTACACACGTAAGGACATACCAGAGTCAAAATAAAACCAAGACCCTATCCAAGAGAAAACAGTCGTTATTTTTGTATGTATGTCCCTATGTGAGCTTATAATTATATTCAGAACTACCCAACGGATTTTGATGCAGGTTTTTTAATAGACCAAGTGGTTCATGAGGATGGTTTTTTATATTGTTTGTTATGGTTTATTTTTATTTTCTAAATTCCATGCGTACCAAGTAGTGGGTATCAGATAGTCTTATATAAATAATACGACATGTCATTATTATCCACAGATTACTAATGAAACTAGGTACAGACATATTGGGATCAGTGCAGAGTAAGATAATGAAGACTTTAGATGTGATACACGAATGCTTCCCAGCTGAACTGCAACTGCATAATATATTTAGGTAATAACAATAATTATTATATTAAATATTTCATTAGTATTTTAGGTATTTGATGTGATGCCTTGCTTATTGGTAACAGATAACATCCACTGTGAGAGAGAAAACTTGGAAATAAACCCTGTGCCTGGTTAGCGTGCCATAGTAGACCATAATCCTTCCCAAAGCGGAGGAGGCCCGTGCCCAACAGTGGGACGTTAATGGGCTGGAGAGAGACGTGATGCCTGAGTATTCATTTGTGTGATGTTTATATTTGTCATACAAATGTTTGTCCAGCGTCTGGGTGTTTACTATGTATTATAAGTATGTATTTACAAAAGAAAAGTAGTTTATGTATTATATCCGTATTCTGGTACCCATAACACAAACATAATAAGCTTAGCTTGGGACCAGAGGACGTTGTGTGAAATGTCCATGAGTATTTATTTATTAATTTATTCAGCCAATGGGATTTTTCTTGTTTTGTTTGTTATCTAACAAATACAAACACTACTACCTCATTTCATTGTATGCTATGTACACTATAAAATATGCTAAGCACAGAAAGCACACACAGTGAGTATTGCTCTCATACATCTTTCAACAGGGGTCGTTGTGACTGCCAACTCTTGTTGAAATAATGCTCTGAGGATGAAGTGGTTAGTGTAGTGGACTGCCGACTGTGAGATCGCGGGTTGAATCTCCACACTCTGTTAAACTTTGTCACTTAATTTGTTTTTTTCGTTTCTTTCACTCTCTCCAGCCCTTTCACGTCCCACTGTTGGGCACGGGCCTCTTCCACTTTGGAAGTGATTATGGTCTACTATACCGTGCTGACCAGGAGTGTTGGCACAGAGTTTATTTTCGAGTTTTCCGTCTCTCACAGAGGATGTTATTTGTGTACAATATCCCTTAGCTGACTTTTACAGCTCCTTTGGGAGGAGATGGGGTGGTGACACTTGCATTCTTAATCTGTCACTACACTGAGATTTTTTGTGTATGTAATATATTAATTTTAGCTTAATTTAGGATAGGAAGATGTTGTGTGTAATATCTATTTAATTAAATGGTAACATGTAATGTTATATCACCAGGTTCCTAGCAGACGGTGCTACAGCGCCTACTCCAAAGACGAAGGCGGCGGCCTTAAGATTTTTGGCGGACTTAGCGCACGATTACTGTACGCCCAGTAGCTTGGCTGTGGCACTACACGGTATGTATCTATCTTCTTTGCCCAGCCCATTACCGTCGTCCCACTGTTGGACACAAGCCTCTTCTGCTTCGGAAGGGTATTTTGGGATATTAAATTAAATTAAATATTCATGGACATTTCACACAACGCACTCTGGTCCAAAGCTAAGCTTATATGCTTGTGTTATGGGTACCAGAATACGGATATAATACATACTTATAATACATAGTAAACACCCAGACGCAGTACAAACATTTGTATGACAATTAAAAACATCACACAAATTATTGTCGTGACCGGGAATCGAACCCGAGACCTCGTGATCAGCATTCCGTTATATGAACCACTAGACCACGAGGCCCGTCAAATATGCCGTCATATATGCCGTGTTTTAAGGTTAGCGAATATAATTTTTGAGTTTTCACTCTCTCACAGAGTTTGATTGATGTGTACAATATTCCTTAGCTGGCCTTTGCAGCACCCTGGGAAGGAAAACGGGTGGTGACATTTTCATTCTTAATCTTTCATCACATGAATATTAAGTCTGAGGGCTATTTCAATAGAAATAACGCTTTTTCTATTTTTATTTTCTTTTTCGGTGTTTCTATGTATTATAAGTATGTATTTACAAAAGGAAAGTAGTTTATGTAGTATATCCGTATTCTGGTACCCATAACACAAGCATATAAGCTTACCTTGGGACTTGAGGACGTTATGTGAAATTTCCAAGCATATTTATTTATTTATTTTATTTATATTATAATAAATGTTTTTAAAAATATATTTGTGTTGCAGGTGGCGCCACTGGTGTGGCAGGTCGTGCTCTAGTGAAGGTATCAGGTCAGGCTGCTGACCCTCGTGCACACGACGTGAGACTCGCCGCCAGGAGAGCACTAGCTGCGCTATATGATTGTAACCCGGTGCCTGTTAGTATTGATATGTTATTAGTTCGTTTGTCCTACCCTATAGGGTGGTGGGCATTTAGCATTCTCTTCTGTCTCTTCATTTTTAAGGGTGAAAGAACAGTATTTTATTATTATCTATCCATTTTAATTTATGACAAAATAATAGTAAGGAAATCGACAGAAATATCTATGTACATATGTATGTATTAATTCCTATATGTAACAGAATCTTTGAAAGTAATTTTCACCCACTTGCAGTAGTCGGATTGATCTGAAATGTTACACTCATACTAAGGACCGATAATAATTTAATTATTACAAAAATATCCAGGATTTTCAAGCGTGTTTATTTGTTTTTGAACTAAGTAAATCGTTTTAGTTTGAACTTTATGCAAAAGGAGTTTATTTTCGAGCTTTCCGTCTCTCACAGAAGATGTTATCTGTGTGCAATATCCCTTAGTTGACTCTTACAGGACCCTTGGGAGGAGAAGGGGTGGTGACACTTGTATTCTTAATCCGTCACCACACGGAGGTCAGAGGTATCCTTAGTTTCTATAATAGGCGGGCCTTGTGGTCGAGTGGTTCATGTAACGGACTGTCGTTCAAGAGGGCGCGAGTTCGATTCCCGTTCGGGACAATCATTTGTCTGATATTTATAATTGTCATACAAATGTTTGTACTGCGTCTGGGTGTTTGCTATGTATTAAGAAAGAAAAAAGAAAGAAAGATATATTTATTATGCCTCCAAGGCGGAACACGAAAACAAAAACATGAAAAAAAAGAACATTAAATTTTTATAACTAAACAAACAAAAGTTAGGAACTAAAACTCTAAACTTAACTTAAACTATTACAGACAGAAGTGTGGCAGATTAATGTGTCCCACCCATGTAGGCACAAAAGGTCCGTTACTCGTTATTTACAAAATTAAAATTATAAGTATGTATTTACAAAAGAAAAGTAGTTTATGTTTTCTATCCGTATTCTGGTACCCATAACACAAGCATATAAGCTTAGCTTGGGACCAGAGGACGTTGTGTGAAATGTCCATGAATATTTATTATTATTTATTGTATGAACTAATTTCACTAAATGTTTACAGTTCACGGCGCTAATGAGTGAACTACCACCGGAAACTCAGTCGCTTGTCAACGGTGTAGTACAACAACATGTACGACGAACTTCTAGCAGTAAGTTGATACCTCTTATGCTTTTGATATCTAGTATAACTAGCTGACCCGGCAAACATTGTTTTGCCATACAAATGTCAGTGGGGGGAGGGGTTTGAAAAATAGATGTTGTCCGATTCTCAGACCTACTGAATATGCATGGAACATTTCATAAAAATCGGTCAAGCCGTTTCGGAGGAGTACGGTAACTAACACTGTGACACATGAATTTTATATATTAGATTACTAGTTGTGCCCCGCAGTGTTGCCTGCTGTAAAGAGGATAAAAAAATCTCTTCGTTTTTAGGGTTCCGTACCCAAAGGGTAAAAACGGGACCCTATTACTGAGACTTCGCTGTCCGTCGGTCCGTCCGTCTGTCTGTCACCAGGCTGTATCTCAAGAACGGTGATAGCTAGAGAGTTGAAATTTTCACAGATGATGTATTTCTATTGCCGCTATAACAACAAATACTAAAAATAAAATAAAATAAATATTTAAGGGGGGCTCCCATACAACAAACATGATTTTTTTACCGTTTCTTGCTCGATACTAATAACGTTGCCTTATGTTGCATAGATAATGGTACGGAACCCTTCGTGCGCGAGTCCGACTCGCACTTGACCAATTTTTATTTATTATCCCACGGTAACATTGCATGCTTTTCGGGATAAAAAGTAGCCTATATGTTATTCTGATGTAATTTGACACAACGTCCTCTGGTCCCAAGCTAAGCTTATTAAGCTTGTGTTATGGGTACCAGAATACGGATAGAATACATATACTGCTTTTCTTTTGTAAATACATACAAACATTTGTATGACATTTATGAATATCACAAATGATTGTCCCATGCGGGAATCGAACCCGCGACCTTGTGAACGGTAGTCCAGTACATGAACCACTACGCCACGAAGCCCGTCAAATATTATCATAGATTCAATACGTTACATGCATATTTCTTTATAACCAAACAAAACACCACTTGACGGCCCTCGTGGTCTAGTGGTTCATATAACAGACTGCTATTCATGAGGTCTCGGGTTCAATTCCCGATCAGGACAATCATTTGTTTCACATTTATAACGTCATATAAATGTTTGTACAACGTCTGGGTGTTTTCTACGTATTATAAGTATGTATTTACAAAAAACAATTACTTTATGTGTTCTATCCGTATTCTGGTACCCGTAACATAAGTATATAAGCTTAGCTTGGGACCAGAGGACGTTGTGTGAAATGTCCATGAATTATAAAATTATATATATTCATGGACATTTCACACAACGTCCTCTGGTCCCAAGCTAAGCTTATATGCTTGTGTTATGGGTACCAGAATACGGATAGAATACATATACTACTTTTTTTTTTTTTGTAAATACATACTTATAATACATAATTTATAAATTATAATTTTATAAATTTATAAATTTTATTATAAATTTATAATTTTATAAATTTATAAATTATGAATGAATATTTATAAATTTTATTTATCAATCGCCACAATTATCAATCAATCCAAATATAACGTATATTATCGCTAGCAGGTAGCGACAGTCCACTACGTACAGTTAGCGGCGCCTCGTCTACTGCCGAAGATGTATACTCGAGGATACGAAAGACCACGTCTGAAATACATACATATACTGCACAGCATTCTAATGGTGAGTCGTTTTAGGGGTCAATATAAGGAATATAATATGATAATAACGCTAGGGAACCCTTCCTGTGCGAGTCAGACTCGTACTTAAGGCTAGTTCGCACTAGGCTAGTGTTTTAGTCGAGTGGAGAGTAATTTAGTGGCTAAACTACTCGCTACTGCACCAGAAATCGTTCGCATTAACGGTCCAGTACAGTACACAAGTGAGTGGTGTTTTGCAAAATGAACGAGCTGCCACTAATGAACATTTATTTTAAAACATCATGCACTTTAATAATACAATGGCGGACTTAATGCCGACAATGGCATTTTCTACCAGTCAACCAACGTTGGTGCAGAGACAATTTGGGCAGGTGCTATTTGACAATTAACTAAAATAGAAATAGAATGCTTCAATAAGGTAATGCTACTCCAAAAGGGGCAAGTGCGTAGCACTTACAACCGTCGGGCATGTATGACCAGATGTATGAGTGTGGATGAAGCCAAGGCAGTGTGCTTCGATCGTGGCAGATGGCGCTCTATAGTCTCTGCCTACCCCCATGGGAAAAAGGCGTGATGTTATGATGATGATGATGAATGCTTCAATTTCAACTTATTTACACAATACAAACTTAATTACACACTAAATTCAAATATATTATTATACACAACACAAATATTAAAACTATATCTTCATATATATACATAAACAAATACCATACCATATAAATATAACATAAACTTACATACTACCTAATAGTATACATAAAAATACACTCATATACCTAATAATAATAATAATCAACATAGGTCGGAATTAGTTAGAGTTATTTATGTACTTGCATCGAAATGTTGATATTAATGTGGACCTTCCCGGGATTTCTATTGGACAATCCCGTGTAGCCAACAATATTACGAATAAATAATAATAAAAACCTCAGAAATAGACAAATAAAACAAAGATAATTGGTCATACAATTTTTATAACTTTACATTAATTCACAATACAAATTATTGATATCTTAAGCAAATTCTCATACGCATATTTCGCCTTTTCTATAAATACGAGCGAATACTTTTCTTACTCAATCAGTCGCTATCAACTTTTTATTTAAAAAATCACGGGTTTATTTTCTGCTCTTTAAAATTAATCTCGGGATTTGAGAATTCCATTGAATTGTTTATAAGGCGTTGTGGTTACAACAATGGTTTAAATTAACAGTTTTTTAGGAAGACGCACGTCCATGTTTTAATGTTTATAATTATTGTATTATTTGTTTGTTATTTTTCTAGCGGAATGCGGTAACCACATGTCGAGCAAGGATTCCGGTATCAGTCAGATGTCGGACGTGACTCTATCCAACAAAGGAGTTAATGGAGTACCCAATGGACATTATAATGTGTTAGTATTTTACATCTCTCCCTCTCTCTCTCTCTCCAGCCCATTTACGTCCCCCTGTTGGGCATGGACTTCCTCCACTGAGGGAGAGACTACAGTCTACTGTGCCGCACTGACCAGGTGTGTTGGCACAAGGTTTATTTTCGAGTTTTCCATCTCTCACAGGGGATTTTATTTGTGCGTAATATCCCTTAGCTGACTTTACAGCACCATTAGGAGGAGATGGGGTGGTGACACTTGTATTCTTAATCCGTCACCACACGGACAAGTGTGTAGTATTTTACATACATATTTAAAAAATATATATTAATGTTAGTGATTAGTAACGCACCTACCTGTTCCGTTTTCCAGACTGCTCAAGGGTTGACTGGAAGAGAATGCTTTTAGCATTAGACGGGCCTCGTGGTGTAGTGGTTCATGTAACGGACTGCCGATCAAGAGGTCGCGGGTTCGATTCCCGCTCGGGACAATCATTTGTGTGATTTTTCTAATTGTCATACAAATGTTTGTACTGCGTCTGGGTGTTTCTATGTATTATAAGTATGTATTTACAAAAAAAAAGTAGTATATGTATTCTATCCGTATTCTGGTACCCATAACACAAGCATATAAGCTTAGCTTGGGACCAGAGGACGTTGTGTGAAATGTCCAGGAATATTTATTTATTTATTATTTATTTATTAAGCCCGCCATTGTACTGTAGCGTAATAATAGTCTTAGTAATAAAACACTACTATTTTGTTTCACTTTTATTGCACAACGTAATATAGCAAGTACAGTATAACTATTAGGTCTGTATGAGCCAACAGCACACACATGGATTAACTGCACATCAGCACATTTATATTACATTTTCCACACAATACAATTACACTTGAGTACTCAGTTAGCAGTCGTTGCAATGATACGCGAACATCACTCACAGTTGTCGTACACAGTTAACACTGTTAGCAGTACTCACATCCATAATAACCATAATATTAATATAGTCAATTATACAGCATCTTTCCTCCAGGCTATATTACAGTGTTATTATTTTACAAACCCTACGTGTGTACCATTCACTCAGCGGTGCCCACGTAACAGAACATCATTCAATACAAGGTGTGTGGTATATGCGATTCACTCAACGCGCATACATCTTCTTGGACTTCTGAGATCACTCAACAACTTGGACGTCTAAGACCATACAAGGTGCATGCGTACGCAACACAGGCTCTCGCCGTAAACATATATATCGCGCGCCGATATATATGTCGGAAAATAGACCAGAGACATGAACAGGAATCCGAGCACATAGCGTAACAACTGTCTTACCGATATTCACACCTCAATCTATCATACTCTTGCACACTTATAAGGATAACTGGCCTCCACATCAACCCCTTATAGCCAGTGCCCGAGCCTCGCAACGAAGAATCATCACTACGTTCACACAATGAGGAATACATGTACGCGCAAACACGTACATGACGACTTTACACAATACACGTACACACGCGCACACAGATACACGCCGCGCCGACGCCTAAAAGAACCAGCTCAATGCCGATACGTCGGAGATTGAGCAGCGCGACGTTTTTAATTAAATAATACTAGCTTTTGCCTTCGCACGCCTGGAGTTTCGAATCACTACAAGTAGTATATATATATGTAGTACTCCCAGAGACACTCCCTTTTTTCAGCTTATTAACGTTCCACTGAGTACAGGCCTCCTTCACTTTGGCAGGGATAATGATCTGCTATGTTGCGCTGACCAGACATGTTGTCACAGGGTTTAATTTCAAGTTTTCTATTTCTCACAGAGGATGTTATCTGTGTACAATATCCCTTAACTTGCTTTTACAACCCCCTGGTATGGAAGAAGGGTGCTGACATTTGTATTCTTAATCCGTCACTGCGCTTAGAACTTTCAGTTGTAGCTCCTTTTTTTTAGTAAAAAAGAAATAAAAGAAAGTTCTAGGGATAATGAGTATCCTATGTATATATGTAAAGTATATTGTGTAAGCGTATTTCTTACTGTTGGAGTGCTAACTTGGGATAGGGGCAGGAAGAACCAGGGAGTGTTGATCCACAAAGTTGTCTGAATCATTTTGTATGTATTAATATTGTTAATTGTACAGTGATGTGGTGGGTCGTGCTGCGTCTGCGGACAGTTCTGAAGAAGCGAACAGTACCAAGGAGTCATCGCCGGTTCCCGCACATCATAGGATGGATTTCTCGCATCAACACGGGTATGTTCTGTGCTGTTAACTGAACTATTTAGACCTAAGAAAAGATAGATGGACTGTGTGAAAGAGGACATGAAAGAAAGAGGGGTTGACACATACATGACGGCATTGGCGGCTAATAGAAGACTGTGGAAGAAAAAGACATGTTGCGCCGACCCCAAATAATGGGATAAGGGCAAGAGGATGATGAAATATGTATAATGAGATAGCCAGTTAATCAATATTAATTTTCACTTTTTATTTTAAGTTTAGTTGTGTATGTAGAATAGGTGTTATTAGCTGTGTGTTTTGTTTGCAGTGAATATAATTCGAGCAACATGGGCCGTGACAAGATTCGACCGTACGAAACCGACGAACAGGGATTTATTATAACTAAATGTAAGAATTTATTTGTATAATCGTACTGCCAATGGGCTTATAATTGTCTCGCACCTGGGCACAAAGTTGTCCCACTATCCTTTCCTTAGTCCTATCTCTATCGGACCCATAATCAGAGGCAGAGGCTATAGAGCGCCATCTGCCATTCATTCACACATTAATCGTTTATTATTATTTCGTAATTATCCCACTGTTATGCCTATAATTGTCATTTGGCCCAATATCTTGCCTATAATCATCCCTAGTCTCTGCCAAACCCCATGGGAAAAAGGCGTGATCTTATGAGGATGATGTTAATGATAATGATCCCATTATTGGGCTGGCGCATCATCCATAATCGGGGGAAAAAGTAATCCAAAAAGGATCATTGTAAAAATTCCAGATCAATCATCTGGAATTTTTTAATTGTTTGTTTAAAAGGTACTTAAATAAAATACATAAATGTTGGTATAAATAGTCATCAAGTCAAAATCTGATCAAGGGATCGAGGAAATGCCTCAAATTTTAAATTCTATTATTTTTCCCAGCTGGTCTCCGTGAGACAGAAGTCCTGGAGGCTCTGTGCAGCCTGGATGCTACCCAAGCCCCACCTGAACAGTGGGAGCGTCTACTTCTAGCCACGCATGAGATACTCAAGTATGGGGACTGCAGAAAACCTGTCGAGTACTTCAAGTTAGTGTTAATATTATTAGTTTATATGGGCCCCAGTATATTGACTTGAACGCTTCTTCTGTCTTTACGCGGCTTGAACGCTGACAAAACAGTAGGAACAGGGGAAAGATTAAAATTGGGGTTGGTCTTCTATGTACTATTTATATGACAAATATTCTGCATGTACTATCAATGGACAAATACTCCATGTGTTTAAATAAAACCACTTTTTACGGATTTAGACGCGTGTATCTGTTTTAAATTTTAGTCTTACCCGTGACCATGGTGACTGCAGTCTCCGAAACGTTGGGCTAAAATTTAAAACAAATACACACGTCTAAATCCGTAAAAAGTGGTTTTATTTAAACAAATGAGTCGTTCAAGTGTTAGATAATATTACTCCATGTGTTCTGTTGGTAGGACGAATTTTGCATAGTCCAAGTTATTTTTTTAATGTTTCTATGTACAATTCCTTGTAGTGTACAATAAAAGTATTTTATTTATTATTTGTTTTATTCCAGAAACATAGTGCGCATTGCGTTAGCGGCACTGTCTATAGCTGAGAATGCGGGCGACAAAGAGAATACAGAAAACGCATCGAACGCACAACATACTTCCGGTAAGCACGTGTTGTTTAACAACCACCAGGTGGCAACAGTGTTGCCACTTGACGGGTAAGGCAGAGAGAGGTAATATCGACATAAAAGTCATAGGAATAAAAAATTTTTTTTCGTTCCGGCCTTAATTTTTTAATGCTACTATATTTGGCGAACCTCGTGCGGTAGTTAGTGTAAAAGACTGCTGTTCACAAAATTGCAGGTTTTATTCCCGCACTAGATGATTGAGTGATACTTGTATTTATCACTTAGATATTAGTACTGCTTTCGACTGTTTTTATGTATTCGTAATCTGGTATCTATAATACATGCAAGAAGCTTAGCTTGAGACCAGAGGACTTTTGTGTGAAACAATGACGTAGGCAAAGACAATAAAACCGGCATTATGTAACTCATACATTATTTGTATATCTATAATTATAACCAATCGCCAGCAGGTTGGGGTTCATCCAACGAACGTGCTGCAGCAGAAGCAGTCAAGGTTCTGATCTGGTTATGCCGAAGACAGGAGACTCGACCACAATGGCAGGAATACTTCGATCTGATACTTCTGAAGCTGATCCATGCTTATGAGAGCCTCAATAAAGAGCTGATTAGAGCGGTCGAGGCTGGCATGCCACATATTGCAAATGCTTTACCCGCTCATCAGGTATTTACTTGACGATTCTACGTTTTATATATTACTTCATCTAGGAATGATCTATTTGTCCTTTTGATTGGACATTTTTATTTCTAATTACGTCCAATTATATATTAATGCTTATAGCTGGTTTAACCTATGTTATTTATGGTAGATTATTTTATTGCAACTACCGTAACGGTAATAAAAAAAGTTATATGTCGTATGAACATAATAGATAACCGAACTTCTAGGGATACAATCAGTTCACACATTGTAGAAACTATCATTCAGATGATCATACTTCGATCTAGCATTCTCTAACACTATAAAACGGGGATACAAATCCCCGGAGCCAGCCTCCATAGCCTCCCCCTGCTGGCGCCTTACGCCTTCCAAAGAGAAGACTCAAGGACTTTCGCACACAACGTCTGAACAACCTTTTACTTCCTCACAAAGACACACTTCACTCAATCACTTTCACACGGTATCACAAATACTGTCTAGATTATAGAACACTACTGGCGTTGACGCCGACGCCAACGACGCCTATAAAGACCAACTCAACACCTATATGTCAGGAATTGCGCAGCGTAACGACCATACGCCGATGGCGACGCCGACGCCTATAACGATCAGCTCAACACCGATACATCGGGGATTGAGCAGCACGCACGACCCGTACAATACTGACTGCTCTAGACTCTAGTCGTCAAGCTGTCGTATTTTATACTAACGAATAACGAGTTGTAGTGGGTCGGTATTGACTTGTCGAGTCGATACCCACGTTACATTAAAATCAACGATTATCAATCACCAAATTGACTACACATTTAAATTGTAACTATAGGTAATCTTTTATCTACGATTTAGTACTCAGCTCGCTACCTACGAGTGATAAAATATGTTTCAAATCCTAAGTCCTTATTGCTTGCGCCGACAGATATATTATTCTTTAAATGCGTATTAAAGATATAACGATGTTTTGTCCATATTTGTCGTACTAGGCAAGCATGCATCCATACAACTATTACTATAAAGTAGATAATGATTGATTGATATTTGTTTATTCCTCAGGTGTTAGCGTTATTAAAACCAGTGATCCGTACGCGCGGCTATCCCACGTCGCTATGTGCCCTCAAGTTAGCTGCTGAGGTGGCAAAAGCGAGGCCACAAGAACTAACAGACGATGTTGTCGAACATCTCATGGAGGGAGTTGGACAGGTAATTGCGAATTATTACATTTGTCCGACATAGCCCGAAAGGTTAGCACGCTGAAGTGGCAATGTGCAGGCCACATCGCTCGTAGGACTGACGATCGTTGGGGAAGGAAGGTCCTAGAGTGGCGACCACGTACCGGACGACGCAGCGTCGGGCGGCCCCCGACAAGGTGGAGCGACGATATCGTCAAGGTCGCGGGGAGACATTGGATGCAGGCGGCACAGGACCGTGCGTTGTGGCGTTCTACGGGGGAGGCCTATGTCCAACAGTGGACGGAGAGAGGCTGATGGACATTTGTCTTCTATGTACTATTTTTAAGACAGATATTCAGAGTGTACTATTTATAGGACAAATATTCCATGGAGGGATTTGGATTTGTGTTGAATGTCTTATTGAATAGCACACACACCCATTTACTATTAATAGTAAAATATTTCTTGTGTATTATTAATATTAAGACAAATACCCAGTGTGTACTATTGATAGGACAAATATTTTTGTGTACTACTATTAGGACTAACGTTTTTGTTTGAGATTTTGGTTGTAAATTATACAATACCGTATTTATTTAGAAAATAACGATTTTCCGGTGTAAGTGTAGGTTTTAAACGCGTGGTACATTAGTAAGTGTGTTGTGTACAGTTGGCGGATCATCAGAACAGTGCTGTACGTAAGGCGGCCGTGTTCTGTATGGTCGCGTTCACATTCGCTATGGGGGAGGACAGGATGCAGCCACATTTGAAACATTTGTCTGTCAGCAAGTTCAGACTACTACAGGTATATTAATTATATATTTATTACCACATTAACGTAAAAAATACAAGTGTCACCACACCTTTTCCTTCCTATTGTGCTGTAGAAGCCAGCTGAGGCATATTGTACACAGATAACATCCTCTGTGAAAGACGGTTAACTCGAATATAAACCCTGTGCCAACACGCCTGCTTATAGTGGTATAGTAAAAGTCCCTTTCAAAAGTGGAGTTTCGTGGCCAATAGTTAGACATTATAATAGGCTGGAGAGAGAGAGAAATTGTTTACAGGCTCCTTCGGGGGCTGTACAAGACTTCTTACAGAGCTGGTCTTGGTCAGTAGCTGGTCTTACTCATGTCATAGTAAGTACAGACCTCAGTTGTACGGAATTACAAGGAAATCAGCCTGTAAAATAAAATGAGGTGACACTATTCTTGAATGGTTTAAAAAATATAAGTGACGATAGGATGATGGGGAAAAATATAAGGACGAGGAGAACTATCATCACCGAGACCTAATTGTAACCATTCTTTTAGAAACTACACAAACTTCTCTTCTTAAAAAATATCTCCTATCCTAATAGTTACGTAGGTATATGTTTGTGTAGATATATTTATATTTGTATATAAGTAGGTTTACTTTTATATCTGTGTACCTATGTATCTTATCACTTTCTACAACTGCTAATCTATTGTTGTACACCTAGCTATCCTTTTTCCACCATAATTTGATTTATTAAGTAACCTAGCTATCCTGTTATTACTATTTCTTGACTCACTCAAGGGTTTGCTGGAAGAAAACTCAGTATTGAGTTAAGCTCGCCTTTGTACCTGTATATTATGCTTATATCAACTATGTTTGTTCTTCTATATGTACAATAAAGAATAAGTGAAATGAAATGAAACTTATATCAAAATAGGTCTAGCCGTCTATAAGTTGTTTTATCATATACATACAGGCTGAAGTAATGATTGTTGTAATTGTTTGTAGGTATACATAAGCAAGCAACGTGAGGAAAGCAACCGTTCCGCGGCGGGACACGCGATGGGTGGCGGCGCCACGTAGCGGCGGAGACGTCGCGCGCATCAAGCCACGCGCGCCACGCAGACAGAGCAGTAGACATACAGACAGACAACACCTTCAGTTGTAACATAATATCATAGACACAGTATAATAAAGACATATAACCTCCCAACAAATTGTGAAACTCAATTATCATTACACTCTGAATCTACAGATGGCACTAAGCGTATCAAATCACATAATTTATCGTAATCAATAATCATTCATAATCTTACTACGTCACGTTGTATAGCGGTAGTACTAAAAAAAAATGGCAGATGGCACTATTTCATAATCTTGATAAATCAATTACGTAACTAGTTTTAAATTTACCTCAGATAATCTGAAAAATTGAAATGAACACAATTTTGTTTATCATAGAATAGTTTAATATGTTTATCATAGAATTTACAATTTTTTTATCATAAAAAGTAAAGATACGCTTTTGCGGCTTAGAATACACATATAAATTTCGAACGATTTTTTAAGAGTGCCGTGGCGTATCGGGTAAAGCATATATATAGCAGGGCCACGAATGTTAATAGGTCTGGCGTTCAAATTAAAGTGGATTTTTGATAATGCGGTTTCACTTTTTGTATTTTTAAACACATAAATAAAGGCAATTTAGTTACTACAGTTTAAAGATTTATATCTTAGTTAATTAGTAAATACATTTATATCTTTCGCAAACTACAAACTTAATTTTTTTAAGCTTCTTATCAAGTACTTACCTACCAAGTTTGTCAAACTGGCAACGTTGCGCGTTACGTTACCGCGTTGTGTTTCATTCAATTCCTAAGCCTATCGCATCGTGAGGTTCTTGTACCTACATTTGTAGTTGATTGTAGTATCGCCATCGCGACTAGCGACAGCACGATACATCGTACATACCTATGCGGCTTGTAATATTTTACATGTTTCGTGATTTTACTTTATATGTATAACGTATATTAAATACCTGTGTTTAAATAAATGGGATTTTGGATTTATGTATACTTATAAAATTTCTTTTTGTCGGTGTTTTCGTACTATGAAAATTTTCTGTTTAGCTAGAGAGCTGAAATTTTCAGTTTGCTTAGATCAGATGATACTACAACCACAAATACCTACTCAGACTCACCATCATCATCATCCTGCCCTTATCCCATTGTTTGGGGGTCCGCTATATGGTGTTATTTGTGGTTGGTGTCACGAATATATCATCATAATAACCGCACGGAACCGTTCGCGTGCATGTCCAACACGTACTTGACCGTACCAAAAGGTAAAATGGAACCCTATTACTGAGACTTACCTTATTAAGAATAATTTCACAAAAATCCATCGAGAGTTACGCTCGGTCAAGCAGATATTGGTACCAATTCTATGTGCACAACTAAACTTAACCAAAAATAAAAAAGCAACTATGCTGTATTTTGATTAATTGACTATTTTCTTATACACATTCACAGTAACTTAAATTGTTATTATATAATACACCGTTTTTATAATAAGAAAGTGTAGTTAACAGTACCGAATTGCGGAATTGTGTTATTGAAATAATCAATATTTATTTTTTAGTTAAGTTTAGTTTACTTGTGCATGTAGAATTGGTACCATTATATATTATTTTTATGTATGCCCAGCCACTTATAGATCAACTCATGGTAGACATTTTAACATTTTGTTTTTGCCTAACATTTCGCTCTCACACTTGTATCGATATTAGTTAAGAATTTATTGCTGTTAATGACATAGGTATGACAACTTCAAGTAGCGCGTCCCTTGAACATAACGGGATCGTTACCTTTCCTGCAGAATGTAAGATTAGACATATGTTAGTCTTAGTTTGGTCTTAGTCGTGAATAAACAGTGTTTACGTGAACACGCAATATCTCTTACTTCTAAATATACCCAAGGTACCACACCTAAAAATACGTTTCACTTTCTTTTTTTCAAAACATAATAACTAAAAGAAATATGACGATCCGGAAAACTTTTTTTTTCGGTTTTCTTTAGATAAAATTGCAGCGTCTATCACACAAATTTGGTAAAGTTTTACCACAAAAGAAAGTGATAGAAGCATAGATATATTCTTTGTCTATAATATGACGCAAAAACTATTAAAATCGGTTTAACTTTCGCGAAAAAAAAACGGAAGTACGAAACGTCTTTTTTCAAAGAATTTGTAGGTAAAATCCGCTTCATCTATATTTGTCCCTTTCAGCGCGGCGCTCGGAAATAGGGATAGCAATACCTAAGGCAAATACCTAAATGAGGAGTACAGTACCCTCTTAAAGACGATTGAAGACGAAACAATAAAACACGCAAAGCTGCTTTTGCTATGAACGTCGAACGGAACAACAACATTTAAAAATATACTTTCTTTATTGAGGCATAAGGTTGCTTTCATTCTGTTTGTTAACATTCTCAAAAACACCGATCACCGCGAAGGCGGCTTGTGTCAAAGGCCTCGACGATATCATATATCAACCATAACAACATACTTTATAGTCTAAGATCCGAACCTAAATCGGGCTTTGTTAAATATTTTCAGTAGGTACGATGACGACCTATACATTGAGGATGTGCTGAAAGAGACAGTTCATTAGGGTTCCGTACCCAAAGGGTAAAAACGGGACCCTATTACTGAGACTTCGCTGTCCGTCCGTCCGTCCGTCCTCCGTCTGTCACCAGGTTGTATCTCAAGAACGGTGATAGCTAGACAGTTGAAATTTTCACAGATGATGTATTTCTATTGCCGCTCTAGCAACAAATACTAAAAATAAAATAATATAAATATTTAAGGGGGGCTCCCATACAACAAACATGATTTTTTTACCGTTTCTTGCTCAATAATAATAACGTTGACAGGTAGACGCTTTAACTATTCACAGAATATTTGGTTCTATAACGTGCCTAATGTTGCATAGATAATGGTACGGAACCCTTCGTGCGCGAGTCCGACTCGCACTTGACCAATTTTTTTACATACATACATCGCCCAAAGCTAATATACTATTTGCGCACACGCACACACAGACACATACACGCACGTACGCACACACACACGCACACACACACGACAAATGTAATTTCTAAGAATACACTCGCTATTTGAACGTCATAACAAGCAACATCGTTTTTAGGGTTCCGTACCCAAAGGGTAAAAACGGGACCCTATTACTGAGACTTCGCTGTCCGTCCGTCCGTCCGTCCGTCCGTCCGTCTGTCACCAGGCTGTATCTCAAGAACGGTGATAGCTAGAGAGTTGAAATTTTCACAGATGATGTATTTCTATTGCCGCTATAACAACAAATACTAAAAATAAAATAAAATCAATATTTAAGGGGGGCTCCCATACAACAAACATGATTTTTTTACCGTTTCTTGCTCGATACTAATAACGTTGCCTTATGTTGCATAGATAATGGTACGGAACCCTTCGTGCGCAAGTCCGACTCGCACTTGACCAATTTGTTTGACGGACGGACAGCGAAGTCTCAGTAATAGGGTCCCGTTTTTACCCTTTGGGTACGGAACCCTAAAAACGTCGAAATCAAGTGGCGCATCACTATTTGTTTTAACAAGCTTGACCTTGAACCCAAATAAATACTACCTGTTTTTTAATAAACCAATTTGATGATTTTTATGAGATAATTTAGTTTGTAACTTTTTATCTTTTCAACCTTTTTTTGTTTTTTTTATAAAACTATAAATATATTATTGTTCTTAAAACTTACTAATATTTAATACCCTAAAATAATAATAATAGTTTTTGTAACACCAATCAATGATTTAAATATATTAAAATGCCATCTAGTTAAAAACTGTGTTAAAAATAACAAAGCGATCATTGAAGCGAATCATCTGCCATCTATCGCAAGAGGTTATTTTATCGTAAGAGGTTATTTGCATGTACTAATCAGTGGAAAATAATTATTATTGTATTTTTTCGTTGAATGTAACATATTAAATATGTATTAGACTTTTAATTTAAGTTAATTTTTTTCTGTCTAAACGTATCTTATTGCAACGTCCGTTTTATACAAGTTGTTACGCTAGTGAACAGCGCCACCTAGATTTAGCGTGCATTTTATGGCGAACATGCCAAAGTATGGGAATTGATAATCTTTATTAGTACTGTGTCTATGATAATATACACATACTACCGGCACTAGATAACCTTAATAACTACCAGAATACAAATATAATATTGTTATGTAAATATATATTTATAATACATAGACACAGTTCTAATATTTATGTGAAAATATACTTGGCAATCGAACCTGTAACTCATCATACAACCATGAGGCGCATCAGGGTTATAAATATTATTCCATTAAAAATAAAACAAATAATCCTTCACATTCAACCATAGCAGATATCGCTCTATAGTAAATAGTCCCTGTCCACCCCATGAGAATAACACGTAATAGTATGATGATTATAATCCTATAAGATTTTCAGCAAAATTAAATTCAAAATTAAATTTCTATGAATTTAATATGGAGAAAAACTTCATAAAATAATTATTTACTATAGACATTGCGATTCTATATTCGACATTTTAGAAGGAATTTCAAACTTAAAACCACATCCCTGACTGCGCCTGTAACTTGAAAATTACCTAAATATCATCAAATGTGATACAGCTGTTTTGTAACATACGCCTTCAGAGCATTAATCCAACAGGAATTAATATTATAAGGTGATCTCTGCTGAAAAAGGTAGGAGAGCAATGCTCATACTAATGTGCTTGAGGTGATTTTGTGTTGTGCGTGTGTAACGACCAATAAATGTTAGTGTTTGTAAACGTTACCTCGGCACCCCGCTGACATAACAGTATATTTGTTAAAGTAAACAGCGTATGTAACTCCTGTTGGTTTAAAACACAATACGTTGATACCAATTCTAAGTTCACAACTAAACATGAACTAAAATATAATATTTTCTAACACTTGAGCGACTCATATGTTTAAATAAAACTACTTTTTACGGATTTAGACGCGTATGTTTGTTTTAAATTTTGGCCCGACGTTTTGAAGTCTCACCCGTGACCATGGTGACTGCAAAGTCTCCGAAACGTCGGGCCAAAATTTATGATTTGTGAATCCGTAAAAAGTAGTTTTATTTAAACTAAAATATTTAAAACAACTTGTGTATTTTGATTATTTGGCTATTTCGTTGTGCATATTTTGAATAATTAAAATCGTTAATCTATAATATACAGATTTTCTAATAAAAAGTTCTGTTAACATTGCAGAATTGTGTTATTGATACTGTTTTTTAGTTAAGTTTAATTGTGCAAGTAGAATCGGTACCATTATTTTATAAACAGAAAATATTGTGTTACAACTGAAAGGTTGTCCAGTATAAATGATTATGTTTGAATTTAATAAATAACGAAATTTCCGTGTGAAATTGTAAGAATATTTTGATTTGTTTTAACAATTAGTTGGCAAAATTATAATTGTGATATATTTGTTTAACTTTTCGTGTGTTCGTTATCACAGATCATGTCCAATAGAGACCGTGTTAAGTGATTTTTATTAAAGACCAACGTTGGAGATAGGCGGCGGCTTGCGTAGTATAAAATACTTTTCATTGGTCGTACTAAAACGTCGAGTTTTCATTAACTATGTGAGAATAGCGCATACGTTAGATGTGCGTTGATCATCTAGCGTGCGGAATCTATTAAGATGATCTGTGGTTTGCTGTATTATTGTTTAGTACTAATCAAAATCAGAAGTGGGATTATTATGTGATATATGAAGTGGTTCTTCGAGGTCCGTCAAATAATCAATTTGGCTCCGAGAAGTTTGATCTCTTCTGGGTGCATCAAGCTAGTTTTCCAATTACAGAGCATTATGCGACTCAGTGCCGCACAATGCTGAACTATGCTGACGCTTAATTGGCACATGAATTAGTTTTCAAAAAAAATTGGAAAATGGGGCAATTTGTGGATGTGGGTGTAGTAAAATGATACACAGGTCTAAAGTGTTAATAGTCTATTTAACCCTGTTATTCACTGAAAACACATAACCTACTCATGTTTACAATGCTTTTTTATAAGACTACATGAGAGATTCCAGGAAGTTCTGAACGTGGAAGGAAACCGGTTCTTCAAGCCTACATCATAAAATTTTAATCCTGACAATTCTGTATTCCAAAACATATATGTCAATCTCAAATGTGTAAGTCAAACGACACGATGTCCTAAGATGAGGTTTTATTTGAGTAGCCCACAAAGTGTTTTCCCAGAGAGGAGCGTGTGCGTAACACTGAAGGGTAGTCAGTGAGAATGTGAATAAGTGTTTCTTCCGCCATTTGGCAGGGTTTACACATCCCACTGTCTGCAAATGCTATTTTTATTACAAACTATACATATTTATTAATAATAAAAATAATCTACTCAGTTTTAAAACTAAAAATCACGCTTAAAAATCCTGAATATTTTTTTTTATTATTGCATTGTCATCGGTCCATGATTTAAGTGCAAAATTTCAGATCAATCCAAGTACTGCAAGTGTGTTAAAATCACTTTCAAAGATTCCGTACATAGATTAATACATTGATAGATACATACCGAACTTATATAAGCGTGTTAATAATTACTCCCTTAGCGCTCTTGACTATAATAATACTAATATTTCATCAAATTTGATTTAGGCATTTACTTATCTAAACATTAACAAACATACAAATTATCGCATTTATAGTAACAGTATTAATTTTTATTTAAAACAAATAAAATATATTAGATTTGATTTGTATAATAAAAATAAATTGTCTATGATCTTAACCTCGATTATACAAAAAAAAACATGTAACTACATAATATTGCCACCGTAACGCGTTACGTAACGGAACGTTATACACTCCCGTATGTAGTAATCACATAATAATTCCAATTTCATTATAATAAAAGTACCAATCTCTGCTTGTAAGTAATTATAATATTATTATCTTACTAATCATTAAGGCGTGCTACACACTTATTCGTTACATAATCGATATATTTTTATCGATTTTAAAACATTAAAAGACATAATTGCATTCATTTTCTTTCTTTTGCATTTCGGGAATATTCTTTATGTTAAGTTTGCCATAAACTTAACATTTTCAGTAGTAATCCTTTTTTTGTCTAAATTGCCGAGCATTTTTGCGCCAATATTTCACTTGAATGCTTCAATTTATTGAATGCTTGCATTTTCATATCTTAAATCCTGGGGGACATAGCCAATTTTGGGGGAAGGCTAGCCAACCTGACTATTATCTTTTCAACGTCTATTTTATTCCGTGAGCCCTACATATTTACAGCGTGCTTATATTCCACATACTAACATTGAAACTAAGGTGACAATACCGTTGCCACTTTTTAACTAAATATTTCTTTGTAACTGAGGTGGTAATAGCGTTGCCACTTTATAACTAACTCTTTTTTTTTCGTGTAGCGCGCCTAATAAAGTCATAATTGTAAAACTTATATAAATTGCGTTTTTTTTATAATTGTAATTATATTAATTTATATAAATATAAATACACAGGCATTTATTTAATTATTTTGTACAATAAATAAAATATTGAAAAAACGTGGTTGGATAATGTTGCGCGACGAAGGAAAGAAGTGATTATTGAATATTGAACTTTATGAACGATGTGATTAGAGGTTGGAATTGATTTATTAACGCAATTATATGGGGTGTTGCCTTACCGCTACCGAAAATGTTAGTAGATAGTAGGATTGGTTAAAAAACTTACCAAAAAGTTATTACAGTAATTTTATTTATTGTCGTTCATGTTTTGATTGCTTACCAAAAGGTTTTTGTTACTTAAACAGCTAGGTGGATAATAATATCGGTTGCATAGAATTACACGCATTTTTTTATAAAAAAAAACAGCGCAATTTGTGGTATTTTTAAGCGGTAATCGCTCTTAAAATTAAAGTTGCTAAGCGATGACGTCTTCTACTGTATCTTATTACTACAGTTTTCATTAAATTAACATTATATTTTTTACTATAATGTGGTGAAAAAAAGATACATTTCCTAGTTTTTGTGTCCTTTTAGCCACTTTTTGTACGTGTCAGATCATTTTAGTATAATAATATGTATTATCAATTCCAACCTCTAAATTGCTATGATAGGGTGATATTTTGCGATGTTGTATAAAATGCTAAATGTATGTACAGACTTTTGTATTCGGCTATTCGATGTTGTGATTGTGATATTTTGTCTATGGCAACATTGCCGTTTTTCCGCCGGAAACAATACTACTATAGGTGTTGCAAGCTTGTAAATTTTGAAAATCTACTAAAGTTTGAATATTATTTACGATTTTTTGTAACCGAGTTATTGATATATTATTTTATGTCGGATAGATACTTGTGGAAGGGAATTAGGAAATACACTACCAATATTATATTTTTCGCGTAGATTACAAGTTATTTCCTTTCTGATAATGTCTAAAACGTTAATTACTATAGAATGATGTTGCCAAAATAATAAATTAATACTACTAAAATCTACCATACTCAGATATAAAAAAATTTAAGTTGCCAAGATAAAAATTGGCGGGTGTACGGCTGTGTTGCCATACAAAAATACCGGATTTCGCCACATAACGCCTTTAAGTGCTAAATGATTTAGGATAATGCTGTCTTGGCTTGTTTATATTAAAATAATATAACATTTCTGAATTACGTCATTATATAATTATAAGCGGAATGCTTTCAAGATCGTTCTAGAAATTATTTAATAATGTCTGAGAATTACTTTAATAGCATGTTTTTTCATTTTCATTGATACAATAAAATAGATAACATTATATTATGTTGTTTTATTATTTACCCACATTTCTCAATCACTATCCTACTCCTTGGGCTTTTAGCGTGATGGAACTTGATGGCACAGGTTTAGTAGATGGACAGTCTATGACAACGTCACTCAACCGGCTTAAAGACACATAAATATCTAAGTGTGTCTCTGATACAAGCTATACGTCATATGAAACATTATTAGTATAAGAAGTACGCTTAAGCCAGACTAAATTTACGTGCCCTCAAAATTAAACGAGTACCTGCCATCCGGTCAATCTCTGCTTGATGGTATAAAGACTGTCATGGGCATAAATACGATTTGTTTTATGGGAGAAAGTTCAGTTATTGGAGGAAGTTTGAGTATCTTCAATTCTCTTTGAACAGTTTCAAGCCTAAAAGCAGATAGCGCAAAAATAGTGTTAATTTTATTTTTTGGTAAAATTTTCGGTGAACGTCAGGTTGTCTGGACCAACATAGAAATCCAGTGTTTGGTATACACTAAAATTTAGTACCTTTCTAGTACCTTTTGGTACCTAAGTTCAAATATTTAGTACCTCGATAGATTCCGAGAAAATGCGAAAAAAGGTGGTCCAGACAACCTGACGTCAGGTTTCAGGACCATTTTTTTTCTCATACTTGCAGACAAAACTACTGAATTATTTTGTTGTCAGTATTTAGTACCTATTTAATACCTTCATAATTATGTTTTACAAAATTTTTTGACATACCAGAAGAGAGTTAAGCAAGTTTGAACTTTTCCAGTACTTGGTCATTTTGCGAAATATAGGACTTATATCACTTTCGGTGTATACTTAGATACGTTTGCGTTGCTGATTGGAAATCATACGTCCTGAACAAGTTGGGACAAGTCTGATATTTACCTCAGGTCCCAAAATAAGCGTAATTTTTTTCTTACGTTTCACAGATAAGGATTCAACACTTATTTTTTATCAATGCTTATCAATAAGTTACGAGTAAATAAGATTTGTTTCTCTCACAATGTACTTAAAATTACATGCATAAAAATAGTACAATATAAAAAGTTTAAAAAATAAATCAACATTGTGAAAGCTGGTGCCTAGGGGCGTTATTTATAAACCTGTATTTACAGGTCACCAGTGCCCACTCTGTTGTAAGTAGTAATAACATACAATTATGGGATTACAATTAACTTTACAATACACGAGGGTTTATACTTTTAAAGTAAGTAGATACTTTAATGTTAAGTTGATAGCGAAACAAAAAATCTGGTCAAGTACGAGTTAGCCTCTGACACGAAGGGTTCCCTACCATTATTATCGTAGTATATTCCTCTCACGTGTGGTGACGGATTAAGAATACAAGTGTCACCACCCCATCTCCTCCCAAGGATGCTGTAAAAGTCAGCAATATATTGGGATATTGCACACAGATAACACTCTCTGTGAGAGACGGAAACCTCGAAAATAAACCCTGTGCCAACACGCCTGGTCAGCGCGTCGCGGTAGACCATAATCCCTCCTAAAGTGGAGGATAAAGATTATTTGTGTCAAATAAACACAAAGTCGGAAAGATATCGTATAGATGATTTCATCGCTAAACACCTTGAATCAATTTCGGGACAGGTAAAAATAGCTAATTGTGTTGTTAATCAAAGAGATAAAAAAAGAATAAAAATAAATACTAGAACTAAGAAGGTAAACGAAAAGAAGGACAAGAAACCAAATTTTCTGAAAGGTTTTACTGAGGAATCAATTTTTTCAGACTTACCGTCTATGATTGAAAATTGGAGGGGTTTGGCTCTAGGACAAAAAACTAAGAAAATAAAAAATAAGAGAAAGAAGTATGAGTGTGGATGAAGCCAAGGATGCTTCGATCGTAGCAGATGGCGCTCTATAGTCTCTGCCTTTAAAAATAATTTACATTAATGTATACCACAACTTTACTTGAATTGGCCCTTGTACCTATGGTAAGCTTTGCTATAGGTAAACATACACAAAACACAGTTGTGTTATGGGTACATAACACGGTAACCAAAAGCAAAGCTTACCATGGGTACCAGGGCCAATTAAAGATTGAAAGTTATTATAAATCTAGAAAATATAAAGACGGATGCGGGCCCAAAATTTTTGTGCAGAACCTAGACAGGAAATAAGTGTTGAATCCTTATCTGTGAAACGTAAGAAAAAAATTAAGCTTCTTTTGGGACCTAAGGTAAATATCAGACTTGTCCCAACTTGTTCAGGACGTATGATTTCCAATCACCAACGCAAACGTATCTAAGTATACACCTTATGAAAGTGATATAAGTCCTTTATTTCGCAAAATGACCAAGTACTGGAAAAGTTTAACTTGCATAACTCTCTTCTGGTATGTCAAAAAATTTTGTAAAAATTAATTATGAAGGTACTAAATAGGTACTAAATACTGACAACAAAATAATTCAGTTGTTTTGTCTGCAAGTATGAGAAAAAAAATGGTCCAGACAACCTGACGTCAGGTTGTCTGGACCACCTTTTTTCGCATTTTCTCGGAATCTATCGAGGTACTAAATATTTGAACTTAGGTACTAAAAGGTACTAGAAAGGTACTAAATTTTAGTATATACCAAACACTGGATTTCTATGTTGGTCCAGACAACCTGACGTTCACAAATTTTCGGTATTACATTTACCCATAAACGCCTACCACGGTCATGGCCATGGCATAACCTATGTGTTATACAGATGTAAAGAAAAAATAAGGGAAAATGAAACTCAGAATTACAAAATTAATTTATTGAAAAATATTATACCTTAAAATAAATATATGGCAAAACTTGTCGATAAATAGCTTAACATATTTTAGTGTATTTCAAATCTATGTTTTTTTTAGCTTGGGACAGAGGACGAAGTGTGAAATGTCGATGAATATTTATATTCTAATATTTAAAATTCTCGTGTCACAATGTTCGTTCGCATACTCCTCCGAAACGGCTTGACCGATTCTTATGAATTTTTTTATGCATATTCAGTAGTAGAGTAGGTCTGAGAATCGGCTACTATCTATATTTCATACCCCTATGTGATAAGGGTTGTCCGTCCACCCTGACATTTGTATGGCAAAACAACGTTTGCCGGGACAGCTAGTAATTATATGAAATATTTAAAAGTGTATAGCTATCTATCAAAGGCCATAAAACTATTGAAAGCTCCGTATAATACTATAGTTTTCAGTGAGATTCACTGGAAGTTCTTAAAGAACTTACTAATATTATAAAGATAACTCGTGCAAAACCGAAAAAGTGGAAATTAAAAAAGAAAACTAAAACGGATGCGGTCTGTAAGAAACTGCGGTTTCTAGAATTATAGATATTTTAAACCACGCGTACTTTATCGCAGACAATAGCTACATGAGTATAAAGTTATTCTTTAACGGCAGCGCTACTATCTTCTAAGGAAACTCCATTTTTATCAACTTCAACGGACGTTAACTTATTAAAATGTTTTCTTTTCTCTTGATTACGATGTTTTTTATGTGCATGTGTTTTGTTCTTTTTTCTTTTATGATTGTGTTTCTTTTTCTTTATTTCTTGTTCGTCTGTTGTGTCTGACGCCATGGCGGTATGTACCGGTTTGTGATGTGGCTCCACCGGTGCCATATATGTGGGCTGACTTACGGCGGGCTCCTGATAAATAATAATACTATTCAGTTATTTAGAGTCTGTATGTGAATTTGAAATGGCAATGGGCTTGCCACATCCTGAACTGCACTGTACAGAGAAATAAAACATAGGTACCGATTCTACGTGTACAACTAAACTTAACTAAACAAAGAAAATTGATAGTGTCGATAACATAATGCGGTAATGTTAACAGAACTTTTTTATTAGAAAATCTGTATATCTGTATATTATAGACTAATGATTTTAATAAATAAATAAATAAATATTTTTGGACATTTCATACAAGGTCCTCTGGTCCCAAAGTAAGCTATATCTCTATGCTTGTGTTATGGGTACCAGAATACCGATATAATACATATACCACTTTTCTTTTGTAAATGCCTACTTATAATGCATAGTAAACACCCAGACGCAGGACAACCACTTGTATGACAGTCATAAATATCACACAAATCATTGTCCCAAGCGGGCATCGAACCCGCGACCTCGTGACCGGCAGTCCGTTCCATGAACCATTGCACCACGAAGCCCGTCTAAATAAAACTGTGCACAACGAAATAGCTAATTATTGAAAATACACCATAGTTGTTTTCATTTTTAGTTTATTTTTACTTTAGTTAAGTTTAGTTGTGCCACGTAGAATTGATACCAATGTCAAATTGTTGACATGTCGTTATTGAATGCCGTGGCAGTAGCTTCAAGCATTCGTGCAAAGAAACGTGGAGGTGACACGATAACAATATAGCTATAATTACCTTCGGTTGATGAACATTAGCTCTCCTGACTGCGTCACTGAAGTAGTTCCCGTTCTCATCAGGGATGGAAGGCTCCACAGTGGTGCCCTCTTCGCCTAAATGTATGTATTTGTTCCGACGTAGTGAGTACCTGTCGATAATTGATATTGGTTGAATTATCAGTCTAGTGGTTCATAACGAACTGCCGTTTAAAAGGTTGCAGGTTCGATTCCCGTAAGGAACAATCTCTCTTTCTCCAGCCCTTTTACGTCCCACTGCTGGGCACAGGCCTCCTCCACTTTGGGAGGGATTATGGTTTACTGTGCCACGCTGACCAGGCTTGTTAGAACAGGGTGTATTTTAGAGTTTTCCGACTCTCACAGAAGACGTTATCTGTGTAAAATGTCCCTTAACTGACTTTTACTGCACCTTGGGGAGGAGATGGGGTGGTGACACTTGTATTCTTACTCCGTCACCACACGGAGTAATCATTTGTGTGATATCCATAAATGTCATTCAAATGTTTGTACTGCGTCTGGGTGTTTCTATGTATTATAAGTATGTATTTACAAAAGAAAAGTAGTTTATATGTATTTTATCCGCATTCTGGACTCTGGTACCAGTGGCGGATTTGCAGTCTCGACCGCCCAAGCCATTAGCCGCTTCAGGCCATTAGCCGCCCCTTTCTCAGCATCCACCATATAAATCACCGCCCCTAAATCTGGCCGCCCTAGGCCCGGACCTTAGGGTAAATCCGCCACTGTCTGGTACCTATAACTTTAGCTTCGGACCAGAGGACGATGTGTAAAATTTTAAAAAAACTTACCTCTTTTCTCCACTATTTCCTCCGACAGGACTCTTACTCTGATGTACTTTCTCACTCATTTTCTTCACCACATTCTCAATATCTTTCATCCTGGTACCGATAGCATCTACCAAGGCTTGGAGGTTCCCTGGCTTCTCTATTTTATTTTCTTTTCTTTCAGACTCTATCTCTTGTTGGTTTGGCTCCTGTGCATAACGTAACGCCATTACCTATGAGGAAAGTTTATTCTCTTACTTTTTGTAATATTTATGTCGTAGGAGACTTTATTAAAATAGTTTACTTAAGGATTTTGAGGTATAACTTAGGTTCCAAGGTTGTGAAGTGGGTCCTCAAATTGTGTCGTAATCGTTGTTGCGTAGTATTCAAGATTCAAACTTATATAGGAACATACATACAAAAATATCCACATTGTTTTATAATAAGTAAAGAAGCTTATTACATTTTTACTTATTATAAAACAAAGTTGTTATTTTTGTATGTATAGCCCTATGTAGTTTTAAAGATATATAAATTTGGTAGTTGTGTAATTTGAAAAGATATTTTACAGTTTACTTACATTAACTTTAGGTTCCGCTTCCAATCCCTCATGTTCACTCCACTGGTTCTGTGGTATATCAGTCCAGGACGCCTGGTGGGGATTCTATACCAAGATAATGGAATAGTTTTATTATTACACAGAATTACAGATTTACCGGATCTCTCTCTCCATCCCATTTACGTCCCACTGTTCGGCACGGGCCTCCTCCACTTTGGGAGGGATTAGGTTATACTGTGCCGCGCTGACCAGGCTTATTGGCACAGGGCTTATTTTCACAGAGGATGTTATCTGTGTGCAATATCCCTTAGCTGACTTTTAAAGCTCCCTTGGGAGGAAATGGGGTGATGACACTTGTATTCTTAATCCGTCACCACACGGAGTTACCGGATCTATAGTCTATGAATACATCACTTAGCCGGTTTGAAGCCACTTCCATGTGTGCGTGAAATATGTATATAAGTGTGTGTGTGTGTCTATGATACAGGCTATACGTCATATGAAACGTCATTATTGTATGAAGCACGAATTAGCCAGGCTAAAGTTACTTGTCCTCAATTTTAAACGTCAACCTGCCATCTGTTATATCTGTGTGCAGAGTAGATGAAGCAACAAAAGCCATTGCTTGGTAAAAATGGGGCAGGCTTCGTGGTCGAGTGGTATATGTAACGGACTGCCGTTCACGAGGTCGCGGGTTCGATTCCCACACGGAACAATTATTTGTGTGACATTTATAATGTCATACAAATATTTGAACTATGTCTGGGTGTTTACTATGTATTATAAGTATGTTTTTACAAGAAAAAAGTTGTAGGTATATAGTCTATCTATATTCTGGTACCCATAACACAAGCATATTAAGCTTAGCTTGGGACCAGAGGACGTTGTGTGTAAAAAAAATAAGGTCTGAACTAACTTTGTAAGTCTTTTTGCCATGTGTACGAAATTTTTCTTCCGACGCATCGATAGGCTGTAACAAAAACAAAACATATAAATCTTCTAAACCACAATTCGAACTCCAATATAAAGGGTTCGACCCGAAATACGAGACAAGGGCAGGAGAATGATGTATTTTTAGGGTTTCGTACAAACCCTTATAGTCTCACTTCGGTGTCTGTCTGTCCGTCCGTAAAACTTTTTTTACTCTGCAACGACTGAAGTGAACTTGAAACTCATACGATATGTAGATCTATGCGGTCCCTTGCTGCAAAAATTCAATCAACCTTTTCCATCTAAGCATTTAAAAGGTACTAGCTGGCCCGGCAAACGTTGTTTTGCCATACCAAAAGAGAGTAAAAAAAAAAATTTAAAAAAAATGAACTATAAACCTCACGGAGCCCGAGACCTTTCCAACGAAAGCAAAACCGTGGAAATCGGTTCGTGCGTTCTGGAGTTATAGGGTCAGGAAGGAAAACCCGACTTATTTTTATATAGTAGATAACCGAATTACGACTATTTTTAAGAATTTTTGACATATGCTAGGGAATCAAAACCTACAGGTTTCTTCTCGTTGCCCTAGAGCCTTGAAATTTGGTATAGACCAAGCCCATATAGTGCTGATATAGGAAAAATCCAAATTTTTGTAATTTGTAATCACATCACAAGAAAAAAGTGTTAATACTAATACCAACTAATGATGTAGCTGAAATGTAGGCGATTCCCTATATTTCAACAACAAAATTAAGTTGGTGAGTCGTTTTAAGTTTAGTTAACTGATTATTTGAATGCAGTTATTTATATTTTTCGGTATAGGTACGGAACCCTGAGTGTCGGAGTTCACTTCGCTCTTGACAAATTTTTATTATAGTATCAAAAAAAAAACTAAAATTTTCAGCTCACTAGCGATCAATGTTCAGTTTTACCTTTTGGAACGGAACTCTCCTCTCTCCCGAAGTGGAGGGGGCCCGTGCCCAGTAATAAATAAACAATAATAAATAAATATGGTCCCAAGCTAAGCTAATATGCTTGTGTTATGGGTACCAGAATACGGATAGAATACATATACTACTTTTCTTTTGAAAATACATACTTATAATACATAGTAAACACCCAGACGCGGTACAAACATTTGTATGATAATTATAAATATCAACAAATGATTGTCCCGAGCGGGAATCTAACCCGTATACTTGTAAACGGCAGTCCGTTACTTGACCAAAAGGGCTTAAGAGGATACCAAAATAGCTTCGTGCATTTTTCTATGTACGAAGTTTTCATTGTTTCTTTAGATTGAATGGCTAGAGCTCTAATTTTTAAGTATATGTTTGCGATTGAAAAAAGTTTTCTCGATAGAAAATCTTGGCGAAACAACCTCTCAAATTATTTATTTTTTTCATTTGTCGATCTATTATCGCGTATTAACTAATGAAATAACTTTAAAAACTTAGGTAACTATCATATATAGAAACACGTAAATCAGAATTAAAATATATTTAGTAGATTTTGAGTAAATAGGAAAAGTATCCCTAATCCTTCATTTTCTGTGCCTACTGGCTGTGGTAATATGTACGTGTCGGCGATGATATACTATATATATATATATATATGATATATATATATATTGATGTAGGCCCTTAATTAATGGGCTGGAAAAAGCGAGAGAGAGGATAAGATAAGATCTACTACTATGAAGTATAACTTTAATAAGTTCCACCTTTTCATAAGTTTGTGTTGGTTGTTCCTCCAAGTCCTGTATGTCAGCCTCGTGTTGTTCTCTGTATTCCTCCCTCTCCAACATATTATACTTAGATTGTAATAAACTTTTCCTGGTACGTTTACTGCTGCAATTAATTACATATTAGCCATTACATAATCTGTATCCTCTCCACCCCATAAACGTCCCACTGTTGGGCACGGGCCTCCTCCACTTTGGAAGAGATTATGGTCTACTGCGCCGTGCTGACCAGGCGTGTTGGCACAGGGTTTATATTCGAGTTTTTCGTCTCTCACAGAGGATGTTATCTGTGTATGACATCCCTTAGCTGGCTTTTCCTGGGAAAGAAATGGGGTGGTGACACTAGTATTCTTAATCCGTTACCACTCGGACCATAATCCGTATTTATCTAACATAAACCTATTTACACTTCTTCCCCCTTTTAACCAACCTCCGCGAATAAGCCACATAATGCGTTTAGTAATACAGATAATTAGCGTTTTAATGAAGCCTAGTCGCAAGTGTTAGTTAAAAATAGTTAAAATATTCATATTACTATGAATACTACCTATTGTTCGCGAACACCTAAATCCTAATTTTCATTAAAATTTATTTATTTATACTTTATTGTACACCTTAATATACATTTAACATAGTAGTACATAACACTGAGATAGTACAATGGGCGGCCTTATCGCTGACAGCGATCTCTGCCAGGCAACCTTTGGATGGAAATAAAAAGATTAAACGGTAGTTGCGGGTGTACCAGAATAAATAAATGAGTTATATACAGATAGTAATATACATAATTATACAAGATAAATGAAATCATAGTCAGTTAAAAAATGTCGAAAAGTAGTAGAAAAATGGTTCCAGGGACTTGGCTATGATGAAGTTGAGCTGCTTGTAAAAGTTTAATTATTAGCAATCACGCACACACACACTCACCCACACACAATTACACTCACATATACACAGACATAATAAAGTAGTGTAAAAATTGTATTGTTATTTGTTAAGATTAGCAATTTTAATAGTAATAAGATAATTGAAACACATAAATAAAACTTTTGTCGACGTTTCGAAGGCGGGCGTTAATGACTGCAACACAGTTCTTAACTAAAGCAGTCATTACCGTGCATGCAATTGTTAAAATGTACTCTTTTGTGAAATTTCAATAAATAAAAAAAAATAATAAAATAAAAAAATAGTCATAAACATACATATGAATAGTTACACATATATATATGCCTATACATATAAACATACATACACTTACATATTACCATAGAGATGATAAGGGGCGATTATTGCATTTCTAGATAATGATTCTTTACTCTGGATTTAAAGGTGGACAGGGTTTTAGACCTTCTGATTTCTTCAGGCAAAGCATTTATATCACTCTTTTCCATTTAAATTATGCATTCACAGAGATGCAAGCTTTTTATTAATGAAAAAACATTTTGTGATCAACTACCAGTTTTAATAGCGGTCGTGACATCGTACTCGTGGTATTCAGTTTTTTTTCTCGTTTTTGTAACATTTTCACTAATGGTTAGCTCTTATTGGTCACAGCGTGATGTTATATAGCCTAAAGCTTTCCTTGATAAATGGACTATCCAACACAAAAACAATTTTTCAATTCGAACCAGTAGTTACTGAGATTAGCGTGTGCAAAAAAAACAAAATAAACAAATTCTTCAGGTTTATAGTACAATACTATTGGTTGGTCTTATTCATAATTGGTCTTATTCATAATGATGTATCGGAGGTTAAAACGGAGATTTTATCGGAGAGATAATAAACATTTTAGCGTAAAAAGACTATCATGAATAACAAGTTTTGACAATTTTCGCGAACCGATTTTAACGAACGTTTAAACCTCCGATAAGTCATTATGAATTAGACCATTAGTATAAGATAGATTACTTACTCGTCAGAATCAGAATCATGTGTTGCAGCTCGCCATAACATACTTGATTCTGCTAACCTGCGAGATATTCTCTTATATAAAATTCTATTCGTTTTTCTCCCTAAACCTCGAGAACGGCTGGGCTGATTTTGGTGACTTTGGTCTTGAAATATTCATGAAAGTCCAGGGAAGGTTTAAACGGTGACAAAATATATAGGGGTCTGAAATATACATATAGAAGTTTAGCTTACCTGGCGGCGTCAGAAGACTTGAATTGTTCCCTTTCACTGTTTGTTGACAATGCAATCTGTAAATTTAATAAGTAATAACACGAGGGCCTATTACGTTGCACGTACAACCATGTAATATGACCATGTAATATTAATAATAAATACACACAACGTCCTCTAGTCCCAAGCTAAGCTTATATGCTTGTGTAATGGATACTAGAATACTACTACTAAATACTACTTTTCTTTAGTAAATACATACTTATAATACATAGAAACACCCAGACAAACATTTGTATGACAAATATAAACATCACACAAATGATTGTTCCGAGCGTGAATCGAACCCGAGACCTCGTGAACTGCAGTCCGTTAACCACTATACCACGAAGCCGAATATGACCATGTATATGGGGTCTGAGCATGTATGACCAGATGTATAAGTATAAATTAAGCTTATGAAGTGTGTTTAGGTCATAACAGATGTCGCTTTATAGTCTCTACCTATTCCAATGGGAAATAGGCGTGATGGCGGTATAGTGGGGTTATCTATACTAGTCTAAACTAATACTACAAAGCTAAAGAGTTTGTTTGTTTGAACGCGCTAATCTCAGGAACCACTGGTCCGATTTTAAAAATTCTTTCAGCGTTGGTTAAAACATTTATTAAGGAATGCTATAGGCCATATAACATCACGCTGCGACTTATAGGAGCGAACTATAAGTGAAAAATATTACAAAAGCAGGGTTAACATAATATTTTCTAACACTTGCGCGACTCATCTACTACTACAAAAAAAAAATTAAAAATTTTAATCAAATATACGCGTCTAAATCCGTAAAAAGTGATTTTATTTAAAAAGCAGGGTTTATTTAAATTCCACGCGTACGAAGTCGCGGGCAGCAGCAGATACTAGAATAAATAAATAAAATAAATAAATATTCACGGACATTTCACACAACGTCCTCTGGTCCTAGAATAATCCTATATCTAGGGGTAGGAAGTTTACGGCCGAAGAAGATCTTGGATTAAGGTACCACAATATCAGGAGCAGATGCCGGTGGTGGTTCCGCTCTCTGCACCACTTCGTTACAATCAGGACTGCTGGTGGCCACCTTCCTACCAGATCTGGATACCTTCTCGTGTGTCTTCTCGTTGTCACTCTCTGATTCAGTCAGCTCGTAGACTGGGCCTTGTTCATTTACTCTGGAAAATAATTTATATTTCACAATTTTCTTATAAGTTTTTGAAGTGGTTTAGAGACCTTACCGTTTTGAGGACCTCGGACAAGCTCAAACGTATCCTCAACTATACATTCCCGAGTCCCTAACAGCGAAGGTGATCAATGTATGTTGTTAGTGATGAGATGAGTGCATTGCTTCTTTTCTGTTTTCAGGTTATAATTTCTCAATGAGTGCATTGCTTCTTTTCTGTTTTCAGGTTATAATTTCTCAAAGATCAAGTTTATTTTCTGCGAGTGTTTTGTCTTTTGTCGACGATTTAAGATTATGTAGTCTTGTATCCTGTCAAAACCTGCACTTAGGCTTTCACCAAAGAACGCCAGAACACTCGATTTTGCGCCATATGCTTTCAACGACCGTGAATGGCGGATGTTCAGAAGCGATAACCTAATGTTTCCTACTTACTTAGGTTGAAAAGTAGTGTCTGACGGTGGAGGCTTCTTCATCTTGTACATATGACTCCAAGGCGCTGCAGGAAGCACTTCCCACGGCTGGCCTAGCACTCTGGTCCAGACTTCACCACGGACTACTACTAGACATCTGTAACAATAGTGTTTGAGTCAGATATGTTCACGATCATCATCATCATCCTAGCGTTATCCCGGTAGCATGCTCAGCTATTGCTACGGAGCCCCGGGTCCGCTTTCCGTTTTCTTCTGCACCGTTTCGCCCAGTCTTGGGCATCTCGGATGATGAGACCATATACTTAGTCCACGATCCTTAAGTTAAATTATAGTTTCGTGCGTCAAAAATTTTGCAGTCAATTGTTTGATTCATCTTTTATTTGTATACAAAAAAGAACGCCCTTAACCAGGCCTTTAATTCCGAACGGGGAAATAAGTTAACTAAATATAATATTTATTGAGAACTAAGACAAATTACAACAGACAGTTGAGACCCCACACTAAAATACCCCGTGTTGTGGCCATATGTTAAAAGATCAATATTACCTGAGCCTGGTACAACAGAAGGGGAACTGCATGTTAGTATCTTCTACCACCTCCTCACATTCGATGGCTGATTCAGGAGCCTCCACTCTTTTGCACCTGTGAATATCAAGGAATCTTTAAAATAATGCTGCCAGATACTTACAAAAAGTTTAAACAAGCGAAGATATTTATCTAATGTATCTATCTAAATGGTGGAAGTACACAGTGAAGTCTATTTTCTCAAGCAACGCTTTGTAGTTACGAGAGACTAAACTTTGTAAGATACTATTTATACGCGAAATTATAAATCGCAATTTGTTGTAAACTACAATGCTATGAACTGTTTTGTGGGATAGTCTCTTACTCCAGAATTTTAAGATCCACAATAAATAGAATATTACTTTACCCAACAGTATATATAGCCAGATTCCTTCCTCCCGGCTGACATCTATGTCGCGTGCAGGAGTACGCATCAGCCCATTCTGTGTACGCTGCATGTTTCCTCATGGTCCTAGGGTCGGTACAGTCTGGAGACAAATGATAATTCAGTTACTGGTAAGGATATGATCTGTTGTCCTCTACATAGGCAGAACACCAACAAATTTTTTTAAAATTTTATTTCTCTTCCGCTTCGTGTCTATGTTTGTGTATAGACAAATACTAATTAACCCTATGCTGGACATAGGCTCTCTAAATACCACCACAATAGACTGCCTTCCATCTTGTAACCTTCTTACGGTCCTCGCTCCACTTAGCTGGCAAGCACCCTACCTTACGACGTCCGAGTCGCAATCTTCAACTCTATAATTAATTTGCTTCATCAGCCATCAGTTATTATAAATTTCACCATAATGTCATCGCCGGAATACTACTGTAGCGACACTCCAGTATCTTAAGAGCTGCAATAAATTTGTAACATTATTACCCTAGTTTTTGCATAGCCACTTGAGGACCAATTTTAACTTTTAGTTTTTGTCTAACATTTCGTTCTCACACTTTTATCAATATTAGTTACAAATTTATTGCTGCTATGGACATGTGTTCGACAACCTCAAGTAGCGCGTCCTTTAAACAAAACGGGATCGCTACTTTTCTTGTAGAACGTAAGATTAGTAATAAGTTAGTCATAGTTTGGTCTTGGTCGAGAATAAACGTCTTACGAATATCATGTGGAGTTATATTACAACACGCACCTTCACCTCACTACCTCTCTACAAACCTCTACACTCCAAAAGGGGTAGCACTTACAACCATCGAGCATGTATGACCAGATGTATGAGTGTGGATGAAGCCAAGGAAGTATGTATGGATCGTAGCAGATGGCGCTCTATAGTCTCTGCCTCCCACATGGGAAAAAGGCGTGATGTTATGATGATGATGATGTTCTCTTTCGTATAAATAAAAATAATCTTACACTGATCTTTATATCCTGGCTGGCTGTTATTGTTTGCATCTTTCGAAGCAACGGGACTGAATGACGCTGTAGCCAAGACTCCTAACAGCCAAATTATAATCTTCATATCGATATGTGTCCAGCCGTTATCGTAGCCGTCTTAGTTTAACCGTGAAACTAAGTGTAAACTTGACCGTAGCAAACATGTACAATTAGAAACAAAAAGAAGGCGACCGCGATCTTTTTTTTTTTTGAGACGATGAGTGAGTACTGTTATGGCGAAATGAGCAAATTAACAAACTATCAGTAGTTTGATTCCCGGGTTAGCTAGAAGAAGCAAATCTCTCCTAATATAATAGTAGCATATCTGGTCAAAAAACATGCGATGGACAACAACGTCCTCTGGTTCCAATCTAAGGTCATATGCTTGTGATATCGGTACCAGAATACGGATAGACTTACATATACTATATTTCTTTTGTAAATACATACATATAATACATAGAAACACTCAAACGCAGAACATACATTTGTATGACATTTATAAACATCACACAAATGATTGTCCCGTGCAGAAATCGAACCCGCCACCTTGTGAACGGCAGTCCGTTACAATTGAACCACTAGACCACGAAACGCGTCGTATTCTTTAGATACTTGCAATTTCGCCAAAAATAACTAGGACAATACAGTGCCCATCTGTCATTCTCCAGGAAATAAGTAAATAAATAAAAAAATTCATGGACATTTCACTTATTGTCCTATGGTCCCAAAAATATAGGTGCTAATACTACTTTTTTGTAAATATTTGCATAAATGGTGTGTTCCTGTGTGGGTCTTACCCTGTGACATCGTGAACGACAATCTGCTGAACCCCAAATTATTAAAAATGTATTTAAAAACCTTTCGTACACCACAGTACACTTTATCTAACCACAATAGCGTTACAGTTTACAAACAATTTGAGAGTATCCGGGGTATGTGCACGTGACATGCCACATCTCTAACTACTTGAAGGATGTCGTATTGAATTTTGAATTGATTCGTTGTTTAGCGGTCAGTAAAAGATCTCTAGGTCTTCGATTCAATCCATCACGACAAATAATTACAGATTTTTCAATACATAAAGTTGGAACAAAGAGATTGCATCTCTATGTTTTGCCCAGCAAAGGCATACAAATTATGACTTTTTTTAATACCTAGTCCGTGTGGTAACGGTTTAAGAATACAAGTGTCACCTTCCCCATTTCTTTCCCAAGGTGCTGTAAGAGCCAGCTAAGGGACAATATTAGCAGTTCACGTCTACTGTGAAAGATGGAAAACTAACTAAACCCTGTGCCAAAACGAATCCATAGAGAGACCATAGTCCCAACCACAGTGGAGGAGGCCCGTGCCCAGCAGTGGGACGTTAATGGGCTGGAGAGAGAGAGAACTATCATGCATAACTTTGATAACTTAATACGTTTCCTGTTGCCCGCGACTTCATACGCCAGGTATTCCAAATCACTATACATTATAGACATAACTTACTAGCTTTTGACCCCGACTTCGTACGCGCGTAATATAGAACATTCTTCAACCTTTTCGAACGCTTTGAATACCTAATACCAAGAGATAAGCCTTGCCGGACCGCTACTTCTCTCCTACTTAAGACTCCTTCTCATACTTCAAGCCGATATGGTAGCTCTTTTACCGTATCTGCTATTCGCCTGTGGAATTCTCTTCCTCACACTATTCGTGCTAGCTCATCCTTGCAAATTTTCAAAAGAAGAATTAATAGTACATTACGATATTAGTGCGTTAAGATGGTTATAACATGCGAGGCAGAATTTCAGCCCGAGCCGAAGGCGAGGGCGTAATTGAGCCGAGCATGTTATAACCAATACGCACGTATATCGTACGACGATTTTTTAACACATTTGCGAGGAAACAGAAAAAAAAAACATTAAATAAACTCAATCTGTGAATGCACACTGTTGCTTTCCCGCCATTTTAACAGCGTGCTAGCGCTGCCTACTGACTGGCGCCGCGCGGCGATTAGTTCGAAATTTTAAGAATAGCAATAGCGCGCTGCTCGAGTCGAGCGGCGGCGATCAGTTCCATATTTGAAATGGCAAATAATACTGTTATGAAATTTGTATGGACTATAACTTAAGAGGATACCAAAATAGCTTCGTGCATTTTTCTATGTACGAAGTTTTCATTTTTTCTTTAAATTGAATGGCTAGAGCTCTAATTTTTAAGTACTTATATGTTTTTTCAATATATGATCTAGAATCGCATAAACTCAGAAACGCGATTGAAAAAAGTTTTCTCGATAGAAAATCTTGGCGAAACAACCTCTCTAATTTTTTATTTTTTTCATTTGTCGGTCTATTATCGCGTATTAACTAATGAAATAACTTTAAAAACATAGGTAACTATTATGTATAGAAACACGTGGATCAGAATTAAAATATATTTAGTAGATTTTGAGTAAATAGGAAAAGTATCCCTAATTCTTCATTTTCTGTGCCTACTGGCTGTGTTAATATTAGTGTTGCCCAAATTCAGTCTTGGTCTTGCAGTCTTGGTCTTGTTCTTGCATTTTTGCAAGACCAAGACCAAGAACAAGACCGCGTATTTTTAGCAAGACCAAGACCAAGACTGACCGTGCAAGACTTGAGCAAGAACAAGACTAATCCGGCAAGACTCTTGCGTCTTGCAGCTAGGACTTAGCGCTATTTCACGGAGTAGTTAGGTATAACAGTTCGGTGTATAGGTACGCTTAGGAATTCTATGAGACGCAAAAAACTGTATCAAAACTGTATAAAAAACTTAATTTTTAATCCTAATTTTATGCAAGGAGTACTAGTTATAGTCAAAAGAATTGATATAAAGTAACAGAACCTAATGACAAAGCTGTTGTGTACTGTTATGTTATTTGATTTGTGTTGTATTTTATTTTCTATTAAAATAAATGATAAATCGTAAAACTCTTTTATTAAATTTCATATAAGTTGAGGGTTCAATCTCTTTCTAGACAGATATTGTCCTTTAAAATACAGTCAAGTTATTCTAATTAATTTGTTTTTTACATGTTTTAGCACAATGTAAGCTTATAAAGCGTAAATGTTTATTAAGAAACAGTTACTCCCATGGAAAACGGCATATAGCTCAGTTGATCACCATGTGGCAGTTAATTTTTCGAAATTCTCATCAAATCTTCAGACATTTATTAATCTGATTATTCTTTACTATGGCTATGTTAATTCAAGCTCACAATGTTCCAATTCTAATACGTTTTTCTAAGATCTAAAGTAAACTTTAATAAATAGCAATAGTCTAATAGGTAATTGCAAGACTTGCAAGACTCTTGCTGCAAGACCAAGACCAAGACCAAGACTGGGAGCGCAAGACCAAGACCAAGACCAAGACCAGATGTATTGGCGCAAGACCAAGACCAAGACTGGCTAAGTCTCGTCTTGTTCTTGCATTTGGGCAACACTAGTTAATATGTACGTGTCGGCGATGATATTGATGTAGGCCCTTAACTATTTGCTTTGGTAACACACGCGTTTTTATGACCCGCTTTACATATTTAAAACCGGTGGAATTACATCAGCTTTACGAGCAAGGGTGTTAAAAAGATTATTTCCTATCATAGCTTAGTATGCTGTATGTATATGTATGTTTATGTAGTATATTGTTATAAGTATTTAAGATTAGGATATTATAGAATTTAAATATTTGAATGTATGTTGCGTATATAATTATAACAGTTTTAAGTACCTAAGTGTAATTTAAGCTTTTGTTGTACACTGTCATGACCTCTTTTCATCAAATTTCTATCTCACCAAGGTTTGCTGGTAGAAAATTCATTTATGAATTAAGCTCGCCGCTGTACATATTATATTAACTAAAATGTAACTGACTGTTTGTTTGAACCCGCTAGTCTCAGGAACCACTGGTCCGATTCGAAAAATTCTTTCAGTTTTGGATATATGGTACCTATATAACATAACGCTGTGGCTAATAGGAGCGCAGCATCATTGAAAAATGCTGTGAAAACGGGGAAAATTGTCTAAATTCCACGCGTACGAGGTCACGGGCAAAAGCTGGTAAAAGGTTTGGTATAAAGATAACATTTTCCTCATTAGGTATTAACATTTGTTGAATAAAAAATATACAATGCAAAATCGTGATTTCCAGTAAGAAATGTCTTTGACTTTCTTAGAAATTCTTTATCAGTGCCTACTTAATGTTATCATTTGCGATAATTTCTTGAAAATGACCAATTTAGAAAATTCCTGTTTTGTTTGAGAGATTTTTTTATATTTTACTCCCTTCTACTTCCGTCCTACCGGTCATGGTGGTCCATTGAGCCTTCAGCCTTATCAAAACTCGGCAACGGTTTTTTTTTTATAGCTAGAGTAGGCAAATGACTACACTCCACCTGATGATAAGTGGGGTGCAATCCAAATGTTAGGACGGCTAGTACAGTGTGAAAGCACTAGCCACCCCCACCTTGCCGGCTCACAAGATACTTTTTCATGCCTCGCTTGAAAGACCCCATGTCGTAGGAATCAGGAAACACATGAGCAGGGAGTGAATTCCAAACCTTGGCGGTGTGACAAAGAAATGAGTTTCCAAAGTTCTTGGTGCGAGATAGGAATAGTGTCTATGGTGTAAGGGTGAGATCTCAAACCTGCGCGTGTAGTACGATTAGCCCCCTCACAGGTGGCCCAACTTGATGGAGGGAGGAGCCGAGCGGGTTTTTTTTATGTAGGGCATTTACGCACTTTGTCTTTCCGGTTGCGGAAACTATTTTCAGCCACTAAATCCACTAAATCCCACGGTGTTCCTCCTCGCCTTCAGCCGGGCCATGGTAGTCACTTAGGTAGGTATTACCATGACCCGGCCAGGGTTAACCCCCTATCTATGGAGGCTCACTGCGATGGAGGGAGGAGAAGGGCGTTAGGACCCTAGGTCATCCCCGTGCGCTTCCTTTTTTAACAGGGTGACTCCTAAGACTTTCCCATTTAATTCCATAGACGTTAAGTTGATATTTGATGAAGGAATCTTAAGAGAATCAAGGATTTTTCTAAAAATTTATACCCAAATCTATGAGTTGTATTAGAATCATCTCTACTATTATTATTAAAGCTGGAGAGTTTGTTTGTTTTTTTGAGCGCGTTAATCTCAGTACAGTTTTTTTTTTTCTAAAAATCACGCGTACGGAGTCGCTGACAACAACTATCTATAATCTTATATATAAAATTCACGTGTCACAGTGTTAGTTACCGTACTCCTCCGAAACGGCTTGACCGATTTTTATGAAATTTTACATGCACATTCAGAGGGTCTGAGAATCGGCAAACATCTATTTTTCAAACCTTTTTTTTTTTAGTGTGGCAAAACAACGTTTGCCGGGTCAGCTAGTCTAATATTATAAAGCTGAAGAATTTGTTTCTTTGTTTGTTTGTTTAAACGCGCTAATCTCAGGAACCACAAGTCCGATTTGAAAAAACTTTTAGTCTGGGATAGTATATTTATTGAGGAAGGCTATAGGCCATATAACATTACGCTGCGACCAATAGGGGCGAAGCAATAGTGAAAAATGTTGGAAGAACGGGGAAAAATTTCCTAATTCCACGCGTACGGAATCGCTGGCAACAGCTAGTTAGTAATATTATCATCTATAGCTAAGTTAATGGTTATGTTAGGGCAGTGTTCCATCCTTAGATAAATCATAAATCTGATTGTTTCAATGACCCGGATATGTCACCCCCAACCTCCTAACCATGGACTAGATAAGTATTTGTGTGTATGTATTTCAATGTCAATTAAAACTATCACCATATGCCTTTAGATACACTGCTTAAAAATAAAATTAATAAAATCTAATGTATTACATCGATTGTACATAATTAGCTTACGTTACTAAATAAAATTCAGTTTTATTAAGTACTTGCCCGCGACATACGTGTGGAATTCAGACAATTTTCCCCGCTTTTTCAACATTTTACACTGATACTTCGCTTCTATTAGTCGCAGCATAATGTTATATGGCCTATAGCCTTCCTCGATAAATAGACTATCCCAACAGAAAACAATTTTCCAATTCGAACCAATAGTTCCTGAGATAAGCGTGTTTAAACGAACAAACTCTTCAGCTTAATAATATTTGTATAGATTTGTTATAGCAGCGAAAGTAGTACATCAACAGCAAAAATTGTAACTCTCTAGCTTTAACGGTTCATGAGACATAGCCTGATGACAGACGGATGTATGGACGACAAAATTTCAGTTACATCCCGGTTTTAGCCTTTAAAACTATACTAACCTCGCCCTCCCTCCAGACCATTAACGTCCCACTATTGGGCACGGGCTTCCTTCACTTTAAGAGGGATTATGGTCTACTGCACAGGTCTACTGTTGAAAAATGTGTGTGTTAAGTATTCAAATGTCAATTGACCTTTTTATCATTTCACCAAATTATATGTTTCGTAAATTATGTTGTTTTGAATGTATCATTATCATCATGAATCATTATTAATGGGAGAAATGACCTAAAGTCGCTTCTGGCACTCGCTCGGCTCGTGCGTTTGGGGCACAAATATATAAATTAATATTTATAGTATTTTCTTTTTAGGAAAATCCAGAGTAGTGGCTTTACAAAAAAAGTGCAAAATGTGGTAATTTTAACAAGAATACCAAATTTTTGACCAATAGTAGATTTATCTGATAACTCAGTTGCCAGTTTTTGTAAAGTAATCATTTATTTATAAAATGTAAATTTAAGTGTTGATCATTTGACAAAATGAAACATTTGTAAAATGATCAGTGGTAAAATTATCAATAGGCGAATTTATTGTTTTTCCAAACGTTGTTTGTCAAGTGTAGTTTTGTCAATTGACTTTTGGTCAAACAATCCGACACCGGCGTCATTATTATGATGATGATGGAATACGGAACTGTATACGAAACCTTTTAAGTCCTATTCGCACTTAGCCAGTTTCTTGATTTTGCCGATATAATAGGTATCTGTGTCGCTCTGACCACGCGTGTTGTCATAGGGTTTAATATCGGATTTTTCATCTCTCACAGAGAATGTTATTTATTTACATTATCCTTTAGCTGGCTTTTACAGCATCCTGGGGAGGAAATGGGGTGTTGATACTTGTATTCTTAATCCGTCACAACACGGACAATACAATACATGGTTTCATTAAATACTGTATTTTATATTTACAACCGTGGCATAGCGTGAGCTCAATATAGGTACTTCAATATATTTTATCAAAACATTAAAATATATCGTTTACATATGGCAGATACATACCTACTCATGGTGAGATTCTGTCTCCCCTCTCTCATATAGGACTTTAATTAAAGCCACCATTCACGGCAGGTTGGGAAGATTAATTGCTACTTTTATGCATTACCTATTACCGTTAATATAGCTAGTCCACTTATGGACCAGAATTGGGTCACTATTGGGCTGTAGACTCTTTAGGAGGGACAACGTGGCTCTCCCACTGCCTAATACTGGGACGTTCCATCTATCAACCTTTCTCCGTCTACTGCTGGCCAGAGGCCTCCTTCATGAAACGCCACAATGCGCTTTCCTGCGCTAACTGCATCCAGCGGTCCATATTTGACATCGTTTCGGAAATCGTCAGTCCACCTTGTTGGTGGCCCCATCACGCTGCATCGTCCGGTGCGTGGTCGCCACTCGAGGACCTTCCGTCCCCAACGGTCATAAGTAGGACAATAATAGGCTGAAAAGATTCAAACCTTTGCAGCCCTACCTGGACTCTAAGTGCGATAGTGAATGGTCAACTTTAAATGCTATTATAAATAGACGTATTTATCATATTAAGGACACTGTTACAGTGAGTCTTATTGTATTTATATCATTATTTTGTAGTTCTATTAACAAAATGATACCGTTATTATTAGTTTTGTGCACTTTATTACAAGAAGGGGTAAGACTTTTTATACATTTTCTAAAAAGAAGGTGAAGCGATATCGTCAAGATTGCATGGAGCCGCTGGATAAAATAAATCATTAGGAAAACTTGAAATTAATGACTGTACTAACAACTCTACAGAGCGTGGTATAATAAAAAAAAATCTACCTGAGAAGGAGAAGGCCCAATAGGATGATTAAAGGCTAAGGGTAGGTAAAAACTCCGAGCCTTTTGTCTCTTCTGTTTTCCTTCAATTATTTACAGTACATACTGCATAGAAATGGGGAGCTGATACTTGTATTGTTACTTCGTTACCACACGAATAATATATATCCTTTCGTTTGGAAACGTTGGGAGGGAACGCCCGAAAAAGAATTAGATTTGTCGGGTTTCTTACGTGAGAACATTAGTTTCCGTTGTAGAAGAAAGGTCTTCGAGTGATGGCCACGTTAGGCCTTATGCTGGCCGTGCTGAATCAATCCAGCACTGGGTCCTACCAGTCCATATTCCATTATGAAATGATAACCACCAGTCGACTAATGCAGGTCACTTGGCTAAAATTACGCGCGCTTTAGTTCAACTACCTCAGAATTTATTTTTAGGGTTCCGTACCCGAAGGGTAAAAACGGGACCCTATTACTGAGACTTCGCTGTCCGTCCGTCCGTCCGTCCGTCTGTCACCAGGCTGTATCTCAAGAACGGTGATAGCTAGACAGTTGATCACAGATGATGTATTTCTATTGCCGCTATAAAAACAAATACAAAAATAAAATAAAATAAATATTTAAGGGGGGCTCCCATACAACAAACATGATTTTTTTACCGTTTCTTGCTCGATACTAATAACGTTGCCTTATGTTGCATAGATAATGGTACGGAACCCTTCGTGCGCGAGTCCGACTCGCACTTGACCAATTTTTTATTATATTTTGATTTAGCTATGATCAAAAACCAAAAACATACAGCCATGAAATAGACTAATAGCAATAACTGCTCGTCAATCAATAGCAGAGAATTAAAAAAGTTTCTTTAATCTGTGGTCAATTTAATTAACATAAAATTAATATTGAAGGTACTTAATAAGTTACATAATACTTTTTTTTAGAAATACCGACGACGTTTTAAAATCTTGTCGTTTTATGTTGTATAGCAGCAGCGATAACGTATTTTTTGAAAGAGATAAATATAAGTAAATTAGTGTTAAAATGAAAATTGTAAGTAAGGATTTTATTGTTTATTTTTTGCCGGTAGAGCGCGCCATTTTTCAAGAAGTACTCGTTTGAACTATTGACACCTGTGGAAAAAAATATTCTGAGAAACGTGGAGTTAATATAAGTTTTAGGAAATTTTTAGAAATTTTTCGAGTGCTTTAAACCCAACAATACAGAGAAGGTCAAGAGATATTCTGATATTCTATAATAGCATCGGTACGTCCTGAATACTTGCGCAGCCAGTGGCAGAAAATAGAACTATGATCTGGGTTTATTATTGTGTACACGAAATATTATAGAAAAGCCTATACCGTTCGGACTCCTTGTATCTATACTTCGTGTATTCACCTATCATATAAAAAAAAAATTAACCATTTTTAGCCATTTGTTTCGGAAATATGATTTTTTTTTTTTGTAAAATATCGATAAATATTTTATAACTTCGACAAATGACATTATTTTTTGAGTGTGTTTTTTGTGTTGTACGGGCGAGTACTAGCACTAGCACATGCATTTTCGTTTTTTCATGTAAACCCCAAAAATAAACCATTAAAAAAAAACTGAAAATTAATTTCTCGTTTTTAACAAATCATGCGTTTTAGATGTGAGTAGTGTAAAAAAAATTTACTATACGGCCAGTGCCCAAAAAAAAAAATATGGTTAATTTTTTTTTTATATGATAGGTGAATACTTGAACTATAACCACCTTAGCGTTGGACCACCATTTACGCCACACCCTGAATTAGGCGTAAAGGCGTATTTTTTTTTATATAAAGAAAGACAGAAAGAATAAAAAATATTTATAATAAACATATTTAGTTAATCTGTGTTTATGAAATTAAATAGATACCAAGTGGATACCAAATAATTACCTACTTGTTTACAGTTTTTTTTAACAATAACATAATAAAAATGTTGAGTCTAAGATAACAACGTAAACAACTGACTTTCTTCAATACATTCCACTACATTTAAAGTAATCATACTCGTTAATGCCTACGGTTTCACCTGCGTTTATAGTTATTGTCCCACTCTCCTTGAGTTTAGCAAGATAGCTCTTTGTGTTATTCTGATCTTCGAGCTATATATAACTGTAAAGTGTTATTTTATTAACGAGCAACAAACATCGTTACATCCATCTATCTGTACATTCTTACATACCTACTTTTATTTAAGTTTGTAATATTTAGTAGTAAGTACAATAAAAATCTACTAAAAATATGGAAGAAGATGGAAATCTTCGTCATCGGTAGGCTAGTGATTTAGTGATAACATTTATCTACGCCTACGCCTACGGCCAAATGCGCTACACATCTACAATACAAAATGCAAAGAAAAGCTGCCACATCTGCGTGGAGTGTTCTTAGTTTGTTAACATAGCTGACATAGCCGCGGATGAGGCGGGAATACATGAAACTGTACCTGTTTCACAAGCGGCGTAGCCAAGGTTTAATGTCGTCCAATTTGCGTTTGCGACATAATGACTAACGGGACTAAATTTGCCAGAAATAGTGACTAATACGACTAGATTTGTCAGAAATAGTGTCTACAGGGACGAAATATTGTTTTTGGGCACATTTTTTCACCCTTTTGAAGGCCTTTCTAACTCCTAAACCCCTGGCTACATCCAAATTAAATATCTAATATTCCCTGCGAGTTCTGGAAATGTACACTGTTTGTGCAACATTTTTTTTTGATGCTTGGCCGATAGGAATTGGTCCCATAGTCAAAAGAATTTTTCAAATCCCACCAGATATAGCACGTTCAAACATACAAACCGCTCTTCAGCTTCATAATATGAGTGTTAGTAAAGATTTATGTATTTGTTATTCTGTTTGCAGTTACTCGGCCCGTCGCACCGAAACCCTATTCTGGTGCCTTCTGTCCGGTTGAAAGATGGTCGGATGATGCCTGAACTGGCACTGGGCACCTTCCTGGGCTATGATAAGGTAATTATATGATACTAATAGCTGTACATTATGACTTTGTCTGCATACAAATAAAATCCAAGCAGTTCAAAAAACTATCCATTCCTGATTTTTTTTGTCACGTAACTTTTCATGCACAACCATTATACATACTTAGCATAAATTTTATCTAAGTGGGCAAAGCAAATCCGGAGTTTACCTCAGACGGACAGACGAAACTCTGGTGAAACTCTGTTCTTTGGAGATTATAAACAGACCTATATTATTTTGTTGTACTCGCTCGGAAGGCACTTTGCTTTCTTCGCATGGCACCTACTAGGATTCGTCACCTTGCAATAGCCGACTTCCCTACAGGGAGAGAGGTGACGTCATGTTTATCTTTAGTTATTATAAAATAAAGTCGTTATTTTTGTATGTAATTTTTTTTATTTTCGGTATTTTTTTTGTGTCACTATCTTTAAACTACGCAACTGATTTTGAGGCAGTCTTTTTTAATAGTTAGATAGAGTGGTTGAAGATATTGGTTTTTTTTTTATAATTTCTTAGGGTTTTGTTTCGCGCAACTTCACAACATCAGTTCAGGCCAGATATTCCACTAAAAAGAAAAAAAAAGCCAAGGTCTGCCTAGTTGGTCTTCTCCACTACATTTAATGTTAAAGATACATAATCCGCAAACTAAAATTTCTTCCAGAATGGTCCAGTATTGTCGGATAGCAAAAAGTTCCGTGATTTTGTCACTCAGGCAATAGATATGGGCTACAGGCATATAGATACCGCGCCTATCTACATGACTGAGAATGAGGTTGGTGAGGCTATCAACATCAAGATAGCACAGGGGGATATCATTAGAGAGGATATGTTCGTTACTACTAAGGTAAATCATACATTTAAATTAAGTCTAAGTAAGTCTTCATCTACATTGTCTGTGTGGTGACGGATTAAGAATACAAGTGTCACCACCCCTTTTCCTCCCAAGGGTGCTGTAAAAATCAGCTGAGGAATATTGTACAAATAACATCCTCTGTGAGAGACAGAAAACTCAAAACAAACCCTGTGCCAACACGCCTGGTCAGCGCGGCACAGTAGACCATAATCCCTCCCAAAGTGGAGCAGGCCCGTGCTCAACAGTGGGACATTATTAGGCTGGAGAGAGAGAAGTCTACATGCGTCCGTCTGTCATCAGGCTGTATCTCTCAAACGCTGATAGCTAGAGAGCTGAAAATTTCGCAGTTTGTAATACAAATTGCAATATCAGTTGATGCTACAACAACAAATACTTATCATCATTTTTCTCCAGACAATGGTATCGATTCTACATGCACAACGAAACTTAACTAGAAAATGAAAATTGATAGCGTCAATAACACAATTCGACGATGTTAACAGAACTTTTTTATTAGAAAATCTGTATATTATAGATTAACGGGTTTAAATTAGGAATATTTACCCAATCAAATAGCCAATTAATCGAAATACGCCATAGTTGTTTTCATTTTTTTTTAGTTACGTTTAGTTGTGCATTTAGAATTGGTACCATTATCGGTCGATCGTATATTACGATAATGACTGTATGGAACCCTTTGTGTGCGAATCCAACACAAAATTAACCGGTTTTAATATTTTTCAGTTATGGAACACTTTCCATAAGCGTGAGCAAGTTCTCGAAGCAATCAGAGATTCGCTCAATAAGACGCAGCTGGGATACTTCGATTTATATCTGATGCACTGGCCTCTTGCACTTAATGTAAGTACCATCACGGTTATACAATAGAAAGGTAGACAGAAATGATGATATGTATTTATAAAAAAGATTTTCTATTAACTACTTAAGTATAATCATTGTCAACTAAATCCACTTTTTACAGATTGAGACGCGTATATTTGTTTTCTTTTAGTCCGATGTTTCGGTGACTGCAGTCGCCATAATCACGGTCCCGCCCGTGACCATGGGAACTGCAAGGTCTCCGAAGCCTCTTGAAAACCCTTGAATTTTTTTTTTTAATTTTCATTGTCATCGGTCCTTAATCGGGTGCCTGAGGTATATTTGAATGGGTCAGTGGTTGATATTGTCCGTCAATTTAAATATATAGGACACGTGGTGACAGATTACCAGTATGACGATATTGATATAGAGCGTGAGAGGAGAGCCCTCGCCGTCCGTGGCAATATGCTCGCCCGCCGTTTCGCTAAATGTAGTAGAGATGTTAAGACTACTCTCTTCAAAACGTACTGCTTGGGCATGTACACTTGTCAGTTGTGGATAAAGTTTAAACAGAAAACGCTCAGTAGGATAAGAGATATTGAGATATTGCAGTGCGTCTAGCATTTTCGCGGAGGCGGGGGTTCCCGAATTTTTTTGCTGTCATAAGGTCTCGAGTGGCCATGTTTTGGTGTAAATTTCGTCACTCTGCCAACAAAATACTTCGGGCTATCTCTGACGACATTAGAAGTCCCATATTAAAGCGCTGGATCTCTGTGCATATGGATCAGAACAAAAAGTGAGGGTGCGTTGCATGCGATATTTATTTTAAGGAATGGTTTATTTAATTTTATTTTTTTCTATTTTTAGCTTTTAAAATGTAACTTTTATTTATTTGTATTTATTTTTGTGTTAATGTAATGAAATTGTATAATCAAATATGGGACTTTTGCCTGAAATAAATGATTTATTATTATTATTAATATGTGCCAATGGGACCACACGGGAACAACCAGCTTTCGAATAAAAAAATAATAATTTAAATCGCTTCTCCCAGTTAAGTTATGAGGTAACATAAAAAAACATACCTACAGACGAACAGAGAACCTCCTTCACAGGTATAAGGACAGCCAAATGCTAATTTGTTTTTTATTCGCCAGGACGACTTTACGTTCTCGGATGTAGACTATATGGAGACCTGGCGCGGTATGGAAGATGTTCAGCGCTTAGGGCTCGCCAGGTCCATCGGGTTATCCAACTTCAACATGGAGCAACTGAAGCGAGTTCTTGACGAATGTCAGATCAAGCCGGTAGCCCTGCAGATTGAGGTAAGGCTCCAAAGTATTTGTATACCTATATCTCTCTCTTAACCCATAAACATCCCACTGTTGGGCACGGGCCTCCTCCTCTTTGGACCAGGCGTGTTGGCATTTTGCTTATTTTTGAGATTTTCATCTATCACGGAAGATGGTATCTGCGTACAAAATCTCTTAGCTGGTTTTAACAGCACCTTCAGAAGGAAACGGAGGTAGTGACACTTGTATTCTTAATCTGTTACCAGTCTTAACACATGAAAAGTGTTTGTATGTATTTGTAGCTAATCCCCACACGTGTTTAGTTACTGCCTGCTCCTTAGCTTTCAGCGTGATGGTATAGGTGATCTGTGGCATACCTATACGCTACGGCAGCTGCAAAATTGTAATCTATTACTTCTTCACGCTTAAACGCTTTTGATTAAAATTTTGGTTAGTACTAAGATCTAACTAGGTATATCGTAAGTAATTTATTAATTTTGCAATTGACATGCTATGCTTTTTACTTAATAAATCAAATTATGGTGGAAAAATGACTGCCGCAAGCGGGAGTCACTTTTTCCACCATAATTTGATTTATTAGGTATATCGTAGATTAAGTATACTGTATAGGCAACATTTAATCCCGGAAAAATACGATATTCCCATAGTGTAATCTAATAATTATATTGGGAGTTTGATTTCGATGGATGATTAGTTAACGTCGAGTTAAAAGTCACTATGATTTTTTTACCAATGTTTACCGCTGTTTTTGTTTATCCTCTTTTCTCTTCATATAATACTGTGGCCGCTAAACTAAGCTTAATGCATAGTTTAGGACCAGAGTTTAACCTTAAATATTTTTATAATTTCAGATCCATCCTCAAATAATACAACGAGAGCTTGTCGACTTCTGCAAATCTAAGGGTATAGTGGTGATGGGATATAGTCCTTTGGGGTCTTTGGTCATGCGGTATGGTCAGGAATTCCCTGGACCTAAGTTGACTGACCCATTTTTGGTATCATTAGCACACCGTTATGGGAAAAGTGTTACACAAGTTGTGTTGAGATGGTCGGTAAGTATCATTTCTCTCTTAAGCCACGTCCCACTGTTGGGAACGGATCACCTCCACTTTGGGAGGCATAATGTTCTATTGCGCACCGCTGACCAGGCGTGTTGGCACAAGATTTATTTTTGTGTTTTCCGTCTCACACAAAGGATATTATCTGTAAACAATTTTAGCTGGCTCTTACAGCACCCTGGGAAGGAAAAGGGGTGGTGACTGGTGACACTTGTAGGTATACTTAATCAGTCACCACACGAACAAAGCTACAATACACACAAGGTATAATTTATATGGCTTTTTACTTGTAAGTACTAGTGAAAAGCTCGCTTTACTTTTTTTTTGTTTAGGGTTCAGTACCAAAAGGTGAAATGGGACCCTATCTATTACTTAGACTTTGCTGTCCATCCGTTCGACTATAATAATAAATACATATCTTCATTACTCTTATCCTCATACCATTATTCGGGGTCGTGAACCTATCGAATACCTACACCACAGTCTACACTTATAAACTAATATTATAAAGCTGAAGAGTTTGTTTGTTTGAACGCGCTAATCTCAAGAACTATTGGTTTGAATTGAAAAATTCTTTTGTATTGAATAGTCCATTTATCGAGGAAGGCTCTAAGCTGTAAAACATCACGCTGCGACAAATAGGAGCGAAGCATTAGTGAAAAATGTTGCAAAAACGGGGAAAATATTCCAAATTCTACGTCGCGTCACGGACATTAACTGGTACTAAAATAATAACAGTATGGCAATTAAATCACGGTGGAAAAATTATTACCGCAAGCGGGACTCGAACCCACGACCTCGGAATACCGTTCCGTAGCTCTGCACGTAGCACGTAGAAATTCGATAAAATCTCAATCGAGTGACAATTACGGTGGCCTAATTGATTACTGAAAAGCATGACCGCAATAAGCTCAGTTGGCAGAGCTACGGAACGGTATTCCGAGGTCGTGGGTTCGAGTCCCGCTTGCGGTAATCACATTTTTCACCGTGATTTAATTTATTAAGTAAAAGCATAGCATGTCCATTGCAAAATTAATAAATTACTTTAACAGTACGGAAATCCCACGTGTACGAGTTCAACTCATAATTCTATTTTCTTTTACCTCAACTTGAAATTATAGACTTAGGATATAGATCTAGACGTAACACTCGGTACAACGAATCCGGCCTGCTGCTTTTTTTAGTTGAACACATTAAGAAAAATAAATGATTTAGTAGCCTTTCTAACTCTTTCTTTTTAAGCGGGAGTAAAAGAGAAAGCAAGGCTACTATTTACTATTTTACTTTTAAACCATAAACAGGGCGGCCCTGCCTTGGAACAAATCTATGTTCCCGAGTTTTTACTCCCTATTTATAACCTTCTTGCTTCAAACTCGTACTTGGCAGGGGTTTTTTGTCTTATTTTTTTTTTATTTCTTTAGATCGACAGAGGAATAGTGCCATTGCCGAAAACTTTCAACTTGGATCACCTTGCTGAAAATTTAAACGTGTTCGATTTTCATCTTCAGTACGATGATATTGAAGAAATAAATAAATATAACTCAGATACTAGGTACACATTGCCATCCTTCTGGCAAGAACATCCCTATTATCCCTTTGAGAAGATAGAACATCCTGTTGCGGATCCTTTTAGGCCTTAAATACTTTGTATTAATTATGTATATCTTCTATTTTAAAATTTAAATGGAATGTATTGGTGAAGTAAATATAGCTTTGATTTTAGATATAGATGACCCTATATCATAATTTTAGTTCAAATATCCCTAATTATCCATATGAAAAGATTATTATTTTTTTGTAAAATGATTTTGAATTATCACTCCAATTTTAGTTAAATATCTCACATTGTCACAAAATATCCTATATATCCCTCTGAAAAGATAATTAATTTTCACAGAATCCTTTGTTCCATTTAAAATTTGAAAAAGAGATAGATAAAATACAAAGATTTTTTAAGGATAATTTTTTTGTACTTCTTAGTACTTATAGTTTTTTTATCCTTTTGAAAAGGTGTGTAATTTTGATATTGACCATTTATCTACTAACTTTTCTTTAAAAGTTAGATAGATTAAATTCATAGTAGAAGCTTATTTGTAGTTTGCAGTGTTTCTCGAAAGAGTTCTTAGGAAATGGAAAAAGACAGGTTCTTCCGTTTCAAAGTTTTGTTAGTTGTCTATATACTTACTTATAGTAATAACAGCAGTTTACTACTTGTATTTTAAGCTTAAAATAAAAGATCGGTCTTAATTTAATATAAAATGCGGATTGAACTAAACAATTTAGTAAAGCTTCGAGATCACCAGCGGTCATATTGCAAATTTTATTCACTACGTAAGTATACCAACGAAATTGTATGGAGATGGGACAATACCACTTGATACCTCTAAGAGGCCCTGTTCTAATTCCATAAAATTTCGCGCCAAAATTGACGCGTTCACAGTCGATCACGTAGCGAACAAAACTTGCATTAAGGTTTCCATAGACGTGTCAATTTTATTATATTTGGCGAGATTTGGTCAAAATCTATTGAAATTACGTAGAAGTGAATACGATAATTATTTGACAAGAAGTTTTGCAATATTTCGCAAATAAATATCATTGTAGAGTATTACAAAAAATCTTGTCAGAGGGATGTAAATTGTTATATTCCCTTTCGCGTAACGACAAAATATTTTCACAAAAGGTTGCCTAATACAATAAATTTTAATATTAAACACCAATTGAAGCGATCATAAAATCTTAAATAACATCTTTTATTTTAAGTTTTTAATTGTAATTAGCGCTATTACAATAACTTATAATTTTAACTTTTTTTTTAATCTGCAGTAGAAGCAATTTATCTTTATATTTGGAATCAAAAGACAACTGCCAAAATAAACAAATTTTTTTTTAAAGTTACAACCCAATCACAAGAATAATTTAAATCCCTCAGAAAAGTGTGAAAGAAGAAAGATTGACAAAAATATTTGACTTGCTAAAAATAATAAAGTATTTACCACCTTTATAAATGGTATGTCTTTGGTGTTGGTATTCTTTTTTTGTGTGTGTGTTTTTTGATGTAGTGATGTAGTAATTAATCTTCTCTTGTGACCAATAAAATTTATTGTAAGAAGATTAAAGAATATTTGCAAAATAATACATACCGTGTTTTATTGAAAAATTCTTAACCAAATTCCCTTTAAAAAGTAATACAAACGTTTTTAAAGGTGTTTATTAACTTAATATTTTTTTATCAAAAGCCATTTACATTGCTGTTAATAAAAGTTACGCTGAAATCACTTTCAATAAATGGGTTCATACTTTTGTAATTTTCATTTTCAAGTTAATGTTTACGTTCACAGTTTATACGCTAATAACTATTATTTTTAAACTGTTCGAATCGCAATAAAGATTCAAATATACCGCCAATTTTAAGAAGTTCAAAATATTAAAGGATCATTGTAATCGGTGTGTTTTAGCATAAAATGAATGCGCAACCAATTGGTTCTCTAACGAGAGTAAAAGAGAAGACAATAGACATCTAACGTAGGCGGTGTAATAATACAACTTAAATGGCTGTGGAACGCTCTTGGTGTTGCTACATTGAGAACCTTAACATAAACATGGGTAATTTATTTTTAAATTTGAACTCATATGCATTAAAGAATATGTTGGCAAATATGGTTGTAGACATTACGTTGTGGTGTCGTATAGTACCTAAAAATAGTAAAAATTTTGTAACATCATGCTTCCATATCGGGCCACAAGAAGGAAAACTTCAAAATACTGTTCAGTATTTTGCTAACAAATTTAGTTCTTTGTCTGAGAATTTAACAATTATAAAATAATTTCTTTTCTAATTCCATTTAGATTTTGACCTGGTTGTAATTGTATATTAATTCTTTGCTATTACTTATTAATGTTAAATACAACTTCCAAAGTATTTATGGATTAAAGTCTTGAGATAGTGCCACGGAAGTAACGCTAGTAAGAAGTAATTATTATGAATAATTAAATACCTTCGTTATTTGTTTCGTCTGCATATAATATACAGGGTGTGGCGTAATTAATGGATAAGCCTGTGCCTGTGGATAAGCCTCCTACTGCGCTATACGAATATGTATATTTTTAATTAATCCTATGTATGGTCTTGAAAAAAATGGCATAAGTCATGTTTTTCATAAAATGACTACTTTCACTAACCAATTATGCTACTGTTGCCACAATTTTCAAAAATTTTGCATTCTGTTTTTTTTATAAAACAGCTTAAGAGGTGAGCTATTGAAAGCAATAAAGAATTCCCTATTCGTAATACAAATTTTGGGAAAAAATACATGAGATATCAAAAAAGTGTTATTGATTATTCAATTTGTTGACTTTGTACATCGTCTAGCTTAAAAAATCTTTATGGGAGTTGATTTGCCCAATATCTTAAAAACATGCTTGTTTTATGCAGTTTCCGAAATGGTATAATACTTATTACATTTCACGAGGTTTTAAAAAAAAACGACAGTTGTAAAAAAATACCCTAATTTTCTTTAACAGAATTATTAATTTATCTTAAACATGTCTTTGTAAACAGTTTGAATGGACCCTTTTTTGTGTGCTCCGGAGCAGGTAGTCATTCACAATGGACCCTTTTTTGGGTGCTCGGGAGCAGGTAGTCATCCACCATGAATAGGGTAAGCAGATAACGACTCTAAGTCAACTACTTGTGGTTGTTTATCGCACGGCAAATCCAGACGGTTAGTCTTATCATAAGACAGAGACAAAGCATTTTGATGTCAGGTAAATAACAGTTGTGCGACAGAGATAGATTTTTATTATTCTCACAAACAACAAAACAGCTTTTGAACTTGTTTAACAAAGTTAGTGCTCTTTTGACTATCGTCTCTTGCGCACATATCGTTTGCTCTATCGTGTTTGTTATTGTGACGTGAATTTGGCTTATGTACTACGGATTCTGTTTTTGCTATACGAATTGGACAATTGTGATATTATCGACGACTTCTACATATCCCTGGACTACTGATCATGCCGCGTCATACGTACACTCCTCAAGAGTATGCAAATATGCATCTTATTTACGGCCTGTGTAACTGCAATGCAAATGAAGCTGCACGCGAATATCGTCGAAGATACCCCGATTTGCGACACCCAGACTACCGGGTGTTTACACGTGTGCACATCGCTTTTAGCGAAGGGCGAATGCCTGGTACCGGTGTTGGTGGTGCTTCGGAAGGCAGACCTCGACGACATCGTGATGACGAAGTTCTAGAAGCTGTGCGTGCTAATCCAGAGTTATCAATTCGTGAGTTAAGTAGAGGAACCGGTGTAGATACGCGTACTGTGGGCAGAATTCTGCACAGGCATGAGCTTCACCCGTATCACTATCAAAGGGTGCAAACACTAATGACACGAGACTATGAGCCTAGAGTCCAATTTTGTCGCGTCATGTTGCGAAAAATACGCGAAGATTCGGCGTTTTTTGACAAAATACTGTGGAGCGATGAGTCATCATGTAAAAGAAATGGCTACGTCAACATGCACAATCTTCATAGTTGGCAGGCAACCAATCCGAGAAACATAAGGCAAGACCGAGCTCAAGTCCAGTTTAAAGTGAACCTTTGGACAGGAATTTTAAATGGACAAATAGTTGGGCCCGTCGAACTATCCGAGACACTAACAGGTCCCAATTATTTAAATTTTCTGCAAAATACGTTGCCGGAACTATTACAAAGTTTAAATGTGCCAGAAAACTACTGGTTACAAAATGATGGTTGTCCCGCTCACTACGCACGAATTGTACGGAACTACCTCAATGATGAGTACAATGAGAGGTGGATAGGTCGTTTGGGTCCCATTTTGTGGCCACCAAGGTCCCCTGATTTGAACCCTCTAGACTTTTTTTACTGGGGGTGTTTAAAAGAAAAAGTGTATAAAAAAGAAATAGCATCCCTGGAACAACTAAAGGCCCTGATTTTTGAAGCCGCTGATGAAATCAAGAGGTCCGGCTTCATCCGACGCCTAAAGCGGTCATTTATCCGTCGATTCAGGGCCTGCATAGCCGCAGGTGGCCGCCATTTCGAACATTTTTTGTAAAATAAAATTTATGTAATGTTTGCATCTTTAGAATAAAAAAAATAAAATAAGTTGTTATTTTTTTTCAACGACTAACATTCCCACTGGTAAACTCAGACAGATAAGTTAAAATACCACTGACAGTTTGTTTAAGTTAACAGTATTAATTTGATTAATTAAATCACAATAAGAACATTTTTTTACGAGTGTCATTTGGTTCTTTAATATCACATCAAACTTAATAAGTATTATAATAAGTATTATACCATTTCGGAAACTGCATAAAACAAGCATGTTTTTAAGATATTGGGCAAATCAACTCCCATAAAGATTTTTTAAGCTAGACGATGTACAAAGTCAACAAATTGAATAATCAATAACCCTTTTTGATATTTCATGCATAATTTTCAAAAAATTTGTATTACGAATAGGGAATTCTTTATTGCTTGCAATAATTCAACTCTTAAGCTGTATTATAAAAAAAACAGAAAGCAAAACTTTTGAAAATTGTGGCAACAGTAGCAGAATTGGTTAGTGAAAGTAGTCATTTTATGAAAAACATGACTTATGCCATTTTTTTCAAGACCATACATAGGATTAATTAAAAATATACATATTCGTATAGCGCAGTAGGAGGCTTATCCACAGGCACAGGCTTATCCATTAATTACGCCACACCCTGTATATCAAAAGTTAGTCTGCATATACCAAAAGTTACATTTACACATCTTTTTGGGTAAATACAAAACGGAAGTCTAGTAACCCCGCACACTGTTGCGAATGAAGGACGTCTATTTAGTTGTCGTTCTGCGAAAAATCAAAAATTTCCTCCATATTTGTTTATTGGCGCTTCGCCCGTTTTACATTGCAAATAAGTGTTAGAAATCAAACATTGTGGCTAAGGTAACGCCTTATCCGAGCATGAGTTATTCCGGAAGGAATAAGTTCGAGGTAAGTGCGTTTAAATCAATATAAATGTCATTATTTGTGTTTTCGTTTTGTTAAAACAGCTGACATAGGTGCTAAGGCATACGAGCCTTGTTTCCTTTGTCTTGATCTCTTTGTACGTTTTCAAAGAACATTAATTTTATTTATACAAAACACACCACAAATCTTTTCGTACTAGGTGTTAGTGGGAGTTTGATGCTATTTTCGTACATTGTAAATAGTTACGCTGCACGTAACATTTGTTTTTTCTTTTTAATAAAATCTTCTATGTTTTTCTTTTTAATTTAATCACACGCGGTAGTGTCTATATCTACTGGTTTGCCTTTGTCGGGTCAGTGTAAATGACCTCAAGCGCGGGCACTCAACCCATAAATTGCTATAATACCGTTATAATTATTGTTTTGTTATTTATAATACGTAGACGCGCTACTTATCCGGCATTTAAAAAAATAAGATAAATAAACACCTTATACCTTGCTTGTCTTGCTCACTACAGTATAAAAAAAATACCATGATGTTCTAAATTCAAAATATTTTTTTATAAACACTAGGTACACAAGCCTAGGTTTTAATATAAATTACGCATTTACTCTATTTGTTTATATGCCATTCATGAAAATTGTTTTTTTTATCAATGCAGATAATAAATTACAAAGTCATGTTTTAGGGCATGCTTTGATTACAATGTAAATAACATTGTAATCTAACTTTTTTCTTGTCTTGAAATTTAGAAATTAAACCTTAACAAACAGAAGTTTACTATGACATTTAGCGATGGGTTATAACAGCAAAAAGGTGATATCTGTTATTCCTGTTACTGTTATGCCAAAATAGCAGGTGCCGATACCTGTTGTTAAATAACAGGCTGTTATATTTAGAATGAACAACCATGACTGTTATTTTTTCACAGCAAATGCAAGGCTGTTCTGTTACTAGTTTGTTATCGAGTATCTGCGGTTAGTATTGACAGTTGATAGTGATTGCCTGTTATTTTTAATAACAGGTATTTCTTAATCGCAGCAACAGCTAGTATCTGGTATCTTAAAATACCTGTGACGTCTACCTGTTATGATAAATACGCCTCACTCCTAATGTTGCCGCCATATATCGGCGCAATTATTAATCACTCTTTTTGTAGGTAGATCTATTTTCCTATCCGTTGCCCGCGCCCTCTCCCCAACCTAATTGCGTACTGACTCTCGTTCAAACCGCCGCCCGGGAGCCACGCTATGCTCTCGTGAGAAAAGAAGTCACGTACTCGCCGCGACACGAGGACTACGCTCTGTTCTCGTGGAAGAAGACTCAGAAGAAGTCGCTAACCGCACCACGGAAGACCGCTACGTCTTTCCGTGGAAGAAGAAGACGCGCCTAAGGTCATTGTCGGACCAGTGTGTGTCGCGAACCGCACGAAAGACATTGTGTCGTCGTTAATAAACCGCGAGTGTTAAATTACTAAAATCGCTGCAATATATGACGTACGTCGTGTTGCCTAAAACTCCGAATTGTGAACTATTAATGATATTCGCGAGTGCATATGTTTAGACCAAACTGTGCGCCAATAACCGCAAGAATTACCTGTCCTGCCTTACAACCAGGACTGTGGAGATCAGAATAAGAAGACGAACAAGAGAAGATTGTGGTGAGTCGCATGTCTCCATTTAATATCCTTCCTGTTTCCGTCTATAGGGCAACGTAGTTTGATCCTCCTTATCTGTATCTTCTTATAATTTAGATCCTAGTAAGACCTACCACAAACCTCTGTGGCTTTATACGGCAAGGGTCTGGATTCCGCACCGCCAAACTCTAGTTCTTCTGGACGAGTTTTGTACCCCCCGCGCACCTCTGTCTTATATAGGCAGGGGCGCTAACAACTTTGGTCCTTTCGAGCCGGACCTGGTTCTTCTGGACAGGAACTTTACGTCCTGTCATTTGTCCCATAGAATCGGGTTACTAGAACCCTCATACTTCGGGTTCCCCCCCCCGCTTTTTAATATTTTCTAAATATAAATTCATATAAAACCCCATAAATTCATATAGGTACATATTTAACTTAAACTATTTAATCAATTATATACTTTAACGTTAAAGATCCCGCTTCGTTAGTGCACCTGTTTACTAACGCATGTTCATTTCATAAAATCTATAAATAGATCGCTGTTATTACCTTTATTCATTCAAGGTTAATCATTTGTTATAACTTTGAAATAATATCGCATTCCCTGTGGTTACATTTTTATCAAACTACCCGCATTTCAAGCCCCCGCGATTTAAATATCGCTCGTATAGATTCTAGAAACTGATTCTAGAAGTTTCTATTTTTAAATACCTTCAACTTAAGTCAATAGTTATATTACAAATACTATCCGCGTATTGCTTATGTATGTTTAGGTATAATTGCGTAGATATTACAATAAGTAAGCTGTAAATCTATCACTATTCATATTTTAGAAATAACGCATTATTTTTCTGTCTCGTTTGGTTATTATAAATTAACATGGAGACTCGCGCGACAAAGGAACGCGACCACAAAGGGCCATCTACTTTGTCAGATGAAATTAGGGATCCGCAACTATCGTTATTGGAAGCGAAGCGAAATATTCTATTTGAACGCGTACAAAGTATATACGATTGCGCTAAAACCGCAAATACTTCCGCATTTGATAAGAATTCATTTCTTAGTTCTTGTATGACAGTCGATGAGATTCGAACTAGCTTTCATAAATTATTAGACGAGTATAATATAAGGTTAATGACCCTTAATCCTACCGCAAAGCCTAATTATCAAGCATATACCTCATTTGAGGATTTGTATTGTTACATAAAGAGGGTAATGTCCACTTTTATGACAGAACCTTCATCTAAACATCGCAATGAGGTCATGACATCTAGTACTCTAAGATTACCCGCTTTAGAGTTAGTCTCATTCGATGGAGACATTCGCAACTGGCCAATATTTTATGCCAGCTTTAAAACTAACGTACACGATAATAAATCGTTAACAGACGCTGATAAGTTGTATTATTTAATGGGTAAACTGTCATTTAAAGCGCAATCGGTTTTCGCAGGCATCACCGCTAATGCGCAAAATTATCCAATAATATTTCAGTCGTTAGTAGATAGATACGAAGATACGCGTACTTTAGGTCGCACTTATTTAGATCAAATTATAAATCTTAAATTATCAAACACCGCTTCTATTACAAACTATCAATCCTTTGTTGATCAGTTAATTACCGCAATCGAGTCGCTGAAAAATCTACGATTAGATGATCTCGCTGATTTTATTTTACTGCATATCGCTATAAATAAATTCGATATTGACACAGTCCGTTCATTTGAAATGTCTGTACGTCATAATAAAATACCTACACTTAATAGTTTCGTGTCATTTATTAAAGATCAATGTCGAGTGTACCGCAATACTCCAACTGTATCGCTTAACAATAAAACTGTGATTAATAATAATATAAAAACTTCTAAAAATAATTACAGTCAACCTCCGAACCCGCGCGCTTATGTAGTATGTTCGGATACCGCTAATAATAATTCGCTAACTTGTTTATGTAATAATATTTTACACAAACATTTATTTAAATGTCCCGCTTTCAATAAATTAACTCCCATGAACCGCTTTCAAATTGTTAAAGATAAAACCGCGTGTGTTAATTGCCTAAGCATTAAACACTTAACAAACAAATGCATCTCTAAAAATAGATGTCGCTTTTGTAACCGCAAACATCATTCTTCCTTACATAGAAATAATATTTCACCGCACCCGCTAATTAATAATAATATTCGCAATTCTACCGTTCCAACCGCTGAGCCTTCGCCGCCGCAGCAGCCAGTCGCATCGCACGCGACATGTACTAGTTCGAATTCTCAACGCGAGGTCTCGCTATGTTCAACATGCATTGCTCGCTCGATGCCAACCGCGCCGTATAATACCGCACAAAACGCGCCGTGTACGACGAGTATATCTACTGTCTTGCTCGCCACGGCCCAAGTAGTTATATACGATAATTACGGTAAGCCTCATGTCTGTCGATGCCTTATAGATTCCGCCTCGCAAAGTAATTTTATTACTTATGATTGTTTTAAACGCCTAGGATTATGGGATAATTTTCAAAATTCTTCCTTACTAGTTAGAGGAATAGGTGGCTCACAAAAATCGGTTAAAGGATTGGTAGATATTAAGATATATTCGTGTTTTAATAATGATATTTGTTATGATTTATCCGCATTAATAGTGGAACAAATTACAGATAACTTACCGACTGTTCAAGTAAATGTTCCCGCGCTTGAACATTTTAAATCGTTACAGTTAGCTGACCCGTCATTTTCGATACCGGGCAGCATAGACATACTACTAGGAGCTGAGCTCTTCCCGCATCTACTGTTGTCTGTCGCTGGACATAGTAGACAATTAAATATGCCAACCGCGATTGAAACAACTCTTGGTGTCATTGTTATGGGTAGGGCACCCATTTTTAATAACGTTATGCATACAGCCTCGTATTGTTCTACCGAGAGCGATATAGATGCGCTTCTCAAACGTTTTTGGGAACTTGAGGAAATCTCCGTTCCTCTCGCTATGAGTTGCGCTGACCGCGAATGTGAAGAATTCTTTCGTGAAACTACGACTCGTGAGGATCACGGACGGTACATAGTAGCCTTACCTTTCAGTGGTGATCCGTATTCTTTAGGTGACTCTTACGTCTCCACTCTACGACGTTATCACTGCTTAGAACGTAAACTCGACGCGTCTTTAAAGTTACGCAACGCTTATAACGACGTCATGCGCGATTATATAAATAAAGGATATTTAAGTCCTGTGATAAGAGACAGCGACGTTAAGCCCGCGTATTATATTCCTCACAGAGCAGTTATTCGCGACGATAAAATTACTAGTAAACTTAGAGTAGTGTTAGACGCAAGCAGCCCAACTAGTAGTGGTCTGTCGTTAAATGATATTTTACATACTGGCCCTAACTTACAGGGTGATCTATTTAATATTATACTTATTTTCCGCCTGTTTAAAGTGGCGCTCACGGCTGACTGCCGTCAAATGTTTCTCAATATAAGTGTACGTGATTCCGATCGCAGGTATCAACGTATATTATATAGATTTGATAAACACGAGCCTATTTCTGTTTATCAATTTAACCGCGTATGTTTTGGATTAACTTCCAGTCCGTACCACGCATTGCGCGTTGTACGTCAATTAATCGCCGACGAAGGTGATAAATACCCCGCTGCAGCCCTAGCGGCGTCTTCCGCGTTATATATGGATGACATCGCTTATAGTGTCATGTCCGAACCGCAGGCCATAAGCCTTTGTGAAGAGCTTATACAGCTTTTCAAGCGTGGTCAATTAGACCTCGTCAAATGGATGAGTAACTCAAAGGTGGTTCTCGAGAACATACCTATATCACATAGGGCCTCTCCTGACATTGTGTTTGGAGAATCCGTACCGCAAAAGGTCCTCGGTTTACGTTGGGACCAATCGCGTGATAGTTTCCGCTATGACGTCACATTACCAAATGACAAATGTACAAAGCGCACAATGCTTTCCCTTGTGGCTCGTTTGTGGGATCTGATGGGTTTTGTGGCCCCCACTATTTTATATGCTAAACTCTTAATAAAAGACCTTTGGCTAGCTAAATGCGATTGGGATGATACACCTCCCCACCATATCGTAGTCGCTTGGAAACGGTTTTGTGCCGAGCTTTCTACACTTAACGAAATCATTATTCCGCGTCATCTTGGATTGGTTGACGGATGTTCTATAAATTTAGTGGGTTTCGCTGATGCTAGCGAACGCGCATACGGTGGTGTCGTCTATATGACCGTAGCGTCCAATAATAATATCTCCGTGAGATTAGTGTGTGCCAAATCGAAAGTCGCACCGGTAAAAACCGTTTCAATAGCGAGATTAGAGCTATGCGCCGCGCTCCTGTTATCACAATTACTGTGTAAGGTAAAAGACACAATTGCGTGCCGTTACCCCATTGATAAAATAATCGCGTTTACTGATTCAAAAATAACACTCGCTTGGATAAATTCATCTCCGCACCGCTGGCAAACTTTTGTAGCCAATAGAATTACAAAAATAATAGAACTTATTCCCGCTTCTTGCTTTAATCATGTCACAGGCGTAGATAACCCCGCGGATTGTTTATCGCGTGGTGTCACTCCCGCTCAACTCATAAGCCATCCGCTATGGCATCACGGTCCTACGTGGCTAACTTACCCCTATTTTCAGTGGCCGATAACTGTTTGCGACCTAGAATCGCTGAGCGCGGAGGCACCCGAACAAAAGACCGTAGCATACCCTGTGACGTCATCCGTTACACGGCCTACGATCTACGAACTCGCGCTACGTATGTCCGCGTTTCCTAAGTTGTTACGCGCCATCGTTTACGTTTATAAATTTATTAAAATTTTACCCCGCGGTAATATAACTAATGCTGACCTTGAATTTGCTGAAATTAAATTATTAAAAGCCGCGCAAGAAGTTCATTTTTGCAGGGACATTATAAGCATAAAGGATAATAAACCTTGTTCGCCCGCGTTACGTAAACTTACACCATTCTTGGATGAACATGGCGTATTACGCGTAGGTGGTCGTCTTTCGAATGCAGACGAACATTTTGATTATAAACATCCTCGTATTTTACCGCGACACGATCACGTTATAGATTTACTTGTAGACTATTATCACAAGAAACACCTCCATGCTGGCCCTGAACTACTCATGTCGCTACTCAGGCAAAGGTATTGGATTTTATCCGCAAGACGAATTATTCGTCACAGAATTCATAAATGCAACATATGCTTCAGATTCCGCGCGCAACCGCTTATGCCTCCTATGGCCGACCTGCCTAGTCAACGTGTTAATCAGGTAGATAAAGCGTTTACTCACACGGGCTGCGATTATGCGGGCCCCTTGCTATATACTCCCTGTCGTGGGCGAGGTGTAAGAAGTCGTAAAGCTTGGTTATGTATATTTACTTGTTTGACAACACGCGCTACGCATATTGAAATAGCTACAGATTTAAGCACGGTCTCTTTTCTGGCAGCATTAAAGCGCTTTCTCTCGCGACGCGGTCCCGTCAGATGTTTATATACAGATAACGGTACTTGCTTCGTGGGCGCTAATACTTATTTGCGCGATCTTTATATGTTTCTTAATGAGGAATATTGTTCACGATTTGAAGAATATTTATCTGAAAATCGCATAGAGTGGCAATTTATTCCACCTGCGGCTCCACACTTTGGAGGATGTTGGGAAAGTATGGTAAAGGTCATTCAGACTCATCTTTTTAAAGTCATAGGTAAACAAATTCTCTCTTACGAGGAACTTATGACGATACTTACGCAAATAGAAGCGTTGATCAATTCGCGACCTCTCACCGCTATGAGTAGTGATCCGTCGGAGCCCGCCGCATTGACTCCGGCGCATTTTTTGCATACCGCGCCTTTGATGTCTCTCCCTGCGTCTGAGGTTAACTCTCATAGTCTGCTTCAGAGACATACTTTACTTGATCAAATCGTACAGTCTTTCTGGCGCCGTTGGCGTTCCGAATACTTACATCAGCTTCAAGCGAGGTCTAAATGGAATAGTCCGGCTACACCCGTATTAGAGGGTACTGTTGTTATTATAATTAATGATAATTCACCGCCACTCTCATGGCCATTAGGCGTAATAGAGAAGTTACACGCATCTAAAGATGGTGTAACCAGAGTCGTTACGGTAAGGACAGCCAAGGGCAGTCTCGTGCGGCCATTGGTCCGTTTGTCTCCGCTTCCGACTCAATAAGTTTTAGGCTAAGTTTTAGTTTAGGTATGTAGTTTATAAGTTTTAATAATATTAAATAAACCCGCTATAAACATTAATCACCTAGTTTAGGTACCTACCGCGTCCGCCGATGGAGTTATTCAATTAAGAATATTCCGCTTCCGCTTAATTTAATCATTAAATCGCTCCGCTTACTTAAGTTGTATTACCTATGCCGATTCGTAGTCGCATAGCCTGTTGGCTAACTATTGCTAGTATTTGTAATATGCTTAAGTTATTTTCATATTTTTCTCTAAAGTACCCTTTAGGCCCGGGGGGATGTTGCCGCCATATATCGGCGCAATTATTAATCACTCTTTTTGTAGGTAGATCTATTTTCCTATCCGTTGCCCGCGCCCTCTCCCCAACCTAATTGCGTACTGACTCTCGTTCAAACCGCCGCCCGGGAGCCACGCTATGCTCTCGTGAGAAAAGAAGTCACGTACTCGCCGCGACACGAGGACTACGCTCTGTTCTCGTGGAAGAAGACTCAGAAGAAGTCGCTAACCGCACCACGGAAGACCGCTACGTCTTTCCGTGGAAGAAGAAGACGCGCCTAAGGTCATTGTCGGACCAGTGTGTGTCGCGAACCGCACGAAAGACATTGTGTCGTCGTTAATAAACCGCGAGTGTTAAATTACTAAAATCGCTGCAATATATGACGTACGTCGTGTTGCCTAAAACTCCGAATTGTGAACTATTAATGATATTCGCGAGTGCATATGTTTAGACCAAACTGTGCGCCTATAATCGCAAGAATTACCTGTCCTGCCTTACAACCAGGACTGTGGAGATCAGAATAAGAAGACGAACAAGAGAAGATTGTGGTGAGTCGCATGTCTCCATTTAATATCCTTCCTGTTTCCGTCTATAGGGCAACGTAGTTTGATCCTCCTTATCTGTATCTTCTTATAATTTAGATCCTAGTAAGACCTACCACAAACCTCTGTGGCTTTATACGGCAAGGGTCTGGATTCCGCACCGCCAAACTCTAGTTCTTCTGGACGAGTTTTGTACCCCCCGCGCACCTCTGTCTTATATAGGCAGGGGCGCTAACACCTAATGACATTGTACCGTTTTTAAAATCGCGCTATAGTTTCGTTCGACACATTAACACTTGAGCTCGTCAAAATTTCTATAGTGTCATCAGCTCGTTTTCACATTTATAAATTAGTCAGGAGTAACCAATGCCTTTGGTTTCACATGTTCAAAATTACCACACTACTTTTTAAAATAATACTATGCTAAAATTGCAACTGTTATATAACTATTGGTACCAATTCCAAGTGCACAACTAAACATAACTAAAAAATGAAACCAACTAACTGTCGTATTTTATTTTTGTATTGCGTCTGGGTGTTTCTATGTATTATAAGTATCTATTTGCAAAAGAAAAGTAGTATATGTAGTCTATCCGTATTCTGGTTACCGATAACACAAGCATATAATTTTTAAGTTTAGCATTTTTTTTTAAAGTTTAGTTGTACTTGTAGATACAGTACCAATGTCTGTAAAATACATGAAATAGTTATATATATTTCATAATTGTAAAACAGCTATTATATAATAAAAATTTATAATATAACTAGCTGACCCGGCAAACGTTGTTTTGCCATACAAATGTCAGGGGTAGACAAATAATTTGCAATAAAATAATATTGCGACTATAAATTTAAATGTCCTAATCCTATCAAATAAAAAATCCTATCTTTCAAGTTAGGTCGAATTGCACACGGTGTGCAAATCAAATTTTAAATCGGTTCAGTAGTTTAGGAGTCCATCGCTGACAAACAACGTGACAGGAGATTTATATATGTATATAAAGAAGATTGTGAGTCACTAACCTACATAATTTTTACACCCCAAATAATTAACAGAATATGTACCTATGTATGATGATAGCTGTTGACCATGTCATATGCATGGAATTTAGATAATTTTCCCAGTTTTGCAACATTTTTTACCACTGCTTCGCTCCTATTAGTCGCAGCGTGATGTTATAAAGCCTTCCTCAATAAATGTACCATCAAAACTGTAAGAATTTTTTAAATCCGACCAATGGTTTCTGAGATTAGTGCGTTCAAACAAACAAACGCTTCAGCTTTATTATATTAGTATAGAAATATAGGTATGATGTCCGTGTGGTGACGGATTAAGAATACAAGTCACCAACCCCTTTTTCTTCCCAAGGTGTTTTAAGCCAGCTTGGAGATATTACACAGATAACATCCTATGTGAAAAACAAAATCCTAGAAAATAAACCCTGTGCCAACACGCCTGGTAAGATACAGTAGGTCGTAATCTCTTCCAAAGTGGAGTAGGCCTGTGCCTGCCTAACAGTGTGATGTTAATGGGTTGGAGAAGGAAAGAGAAGAATTCATGTATGGAAGTTTGTTACTCTTTCATGCAAATGCTAATGGATTTTGATCTGACATTATTAGGTGATTTTTTGAAATGGCTTCTTCTATCTTTATGGTCAATGTAAAATTAAAATCGAATGTGGGTAGACCCTGTAATAACTGATCGTAGAAGACACATTACAGCTCAGTCTCACCCGTGACCATGGTGACTGCAAAGTCTCCGAAACGTCGGGCCAAAATTTAAAACAAATATACGCGTCTAAATCCGTAAAAAGTAGTTTTATTTAAACAGATGAGTCACGCAAGTGTTAGAAAATATTACATTTGTGTGATTTTTCTAATTTTCATACAAACGTTTGTACTGCGTCTGGGTGTTTCTATGTATTATATGTATGTATTTACATAAGAAAAGTAGTATATATATGTATTCTATCCGTATTCTGGTACCCATAACACAAGCATAATAAGCTTAGCTTGGGACCAGAGGACGTTGTGTGAAATGTCCATGAATATTTATTTATTTATATCTCTCTATCTCTATCTATCTTTCTATCTATATCTCTCTCTCTATCTATCTTTCTATCTACATATACAAGGTGTCCCAAAATCCAACGATAAGCGGGTACCAGTAGCTAGACGTACTCAAGACTACTCAAGAAAAAAAAAAAAAAAAAAATCGTTATTTATTTTAGAGATATCAAAAAAAGTATTAAAACTTTTGAAAATTGACACCTCCTGTTGTATTTTAACTATAATTACCACAATTTTCCAAATATTTCCGATTTTTTTTTGTGTCGGAAACCGTAAAGTGTTTTTAAAAGTTCACGCAACTAAAGATGATTTTGAAATGGTATAATACTTTAGAAAATGTCGCCATAAAAAAAAGTTTTGAACATTTTTTAAACAAGCACGAAATTCATAAATTGTTGTTTTTAATATTATTTACGTTTACTGAGTCCAGAATTAGTATTTTGCTGTCAATTCTTCGAATTGAACGAACTTCAGAATCGTCTTTAGTTGCGTGAACTTTTAAAAATACTTGCCATAGTAGTGTCAGTACAATTTTTTTACACCACGCTGAGTGAAAATGAACTGAGAGTAAAAAACCTTCAAAATTTTAGGGAAAATATCAACTTTGATTGCTTATTGCGTAAAAACTTTATGTACTGTGGACATTTTAAATATTGTGGTAGACAGCAGTACTAATATATGGTTTCCGATACAAAAAAAAATCGGAAATATTTGGAAAATTGTGGTAATTATAGTTAAAATACAACAAGGGGTGTCAAATTTCAAAGGTTTTAATACTTTTTTTGATATCTCTAAAATAAATAACGAAATTTTTTATTTTTTATTTTTTCTTCAGTAGTCATGAGTACATCTAACTACTAGTGCCCGCTTATCGCTGAATTTTGGGACACCTTGTATATCTCTCTCTCATAGAAAGCAAGGCAGTTATTTTCGTTTCGTCGTTCTGATTCACATTGAACGGTGTGGTGTCGCGAAATATATGTAGGTATAACCTTCTTGATTTTTACAGATTGCTCGATTTTCTAACGACGATGACAACCATATAAACAAGAAACTGCCCAAAGAGCTGTTACTCAGAATATTGTCTTATTTGGACGTGGTCTCGTTATGTCGATGTGCGCAGGTAAATATACTCCAGTCATTATATAATGGTACTATTCTATGGGCACAACCAGACTTAAGGGCCTACATCAATATTATCGTATATCATCGCCGACACGTACATATTAACACAGCCAGTAGGCACAGAAAATGAAGAATTAGGGATACTTTTCCTATTTACTCATAATGTACTAAATATATTTTAATTCTGATTTACGTGTTTCTATATATAATAGTTACTTATGTTTTTAAAGTTATTTCATTAGTTAATACGCGATAATAGACCGACAAATGAAAAAAATAAGAAATGACAGAGGTATTTTCGCTAAGATTTTCTATCGAGAAAACTTTTTTCAATCGCGTTTCTGAGTTTATGCGATCATGAAAACTTCGTACCTAGAAAAATGCACGAAGCTATTTTGGTATCCTCTTAACTAAAAATTAAAATCGATATTTTTTTTTATCTAATTGCTGTTTTGTTTTGTACAGATTTATATTTTTTTTTTGTTTTAATTTTTTTGTTATAAACTAATAACACTTAGTACATTAATTAAAATCGCATATAATGCACACTTTTTATACCTACTGAAAGTTTAGTTAAAATTGCCGAATGGGCATTGTTCATATTTTTTTTTTAAACTCTTAATTCGAAAACCATTTCGGGGAATAGAGTTTCTGATCATGATCCATTAGTTTTTTTCGGAAAATTTGCTATATTAACGATTATTTTTCCAAAAAAGCAAATGATCTCTATTTGCCCTTGAAATGAAGGACTTAAAATATTAAGGCATTTTTAGGGATATACTACTCTGAAGTGGAGTTGAAATTGGTCTATTATATCAACTTGTCAACTTTGAAAAGATAAAGTGCAATCTGTATTAAGTCTATCAAGAAAAGTATATACACAGATTGCGTAAAACGATGACGTCACAACATTTAAAGTATATCTTAAAGAATTATTTAAAAATTCTGTATAGTGAATATTTCAATAATATTGAAATTAGTTGCTTAAAATAGTCTATATTTTCTTAAAAGAATATAAAAACAGTAGGTCAAAAATTATAACCAATCCCAATTGTGTTATTAACACAGGACACTATCAATAAAATTTTTTAGTTAAGTTTTATTGAGCGTGTACAATCGATACCAATATCTAAAATATGATGTTTTTTGTTATTTCGTTAACGCGACGCGATAGCGTTCCGCATTGCGCAGCAGACATTTAATGACTTATAATATTAATAACAGATAAGATCAAATGCATCGATAATGCATTAGTAAACAAAATTGTAAACAAATTTAACCGACTTCAAAAATGAGAAATAATCGCGTTACGCACTGTACAATGTACATCTGTACTTCCCGCTAGCCAATAGTTTTAGGTAGGGTTTCAATATCTCATGTTTTAGAGAATTTTATGCCTATTAAAAGCATAACATCTCTAACACTTCGCGGCTCATTTATAAGAATAATAATACTTTTTGGAGATTTATATACAACAAATATGTATATACTAAATCCGTAAAAAGTGGTTTTATTTGAAAAAAACACTGCATTTACATGTTTTCATAACGTAACGTAAACATACGATACGCACATCTTCTTATTTATTTATACTTTATTGTACACCAATTACATTAAATTTACATTAAAAAGGAATATAATAAGAACCCATGGCAATGGCAGGCCTTATCGCTTAAAGCGATTTCTTCCAGGCAACCTTTGGATGAGTTTAATATGGCAGGACACACACACACACACACACACACAATTTATTCTTAACTTATTTTAAAACAAAGACGTTGTTTTTGTATGCATGTCCCGATGTGAGCTTATATCAAAACTCTGCCACAGATTATGATTTTCCAATACAAAGTCTAACCAATCTGGTTAAAGCTGCTTAGCTATGTGCAGATAGAAAAATAATAATTATGATCTGGTTTTTTAGGGTTCCGTACCCAAAGGGTAAAAACGGGACCCTATTACTGAGACTTCGCTGTCCGTCCGTCCGTCCGTCCGTCCGTCCGTCCGTCCGTCCGTCCGTCCGTCCGTCCGTCCGTCCGTCCGTCTGTCACCAGGCTGTATCTCAAGAACGGTGATAGCTAGAGAGTTGAAATTTTCACAGATGATGTATTTCTATTGCCGCTATAACAACAAATACTAAAAATAAAATAAAATAAATATTTAAGGGGGGCTCCCATACAACAAACATGATTTTTAGGGTTCCGTACCCAGTATCTCAAGAACGGTGATAGCTAGACAGTTGAAATTTTCACAGATGATGTATTTCTATTGCCGCTATAACAACAAATACTAAAAATAAAATAAAATAAATATTTAAGGGGGTCTCCCATACAACAAACATGATTTTTAGGGTTCCGTACCCAGTATCTCAAGAACGGTGATAGCTAGACAGTTGAAATTTTCACAGATGATGTATTTCTATTGCCGCTATAACAACAAATACTAAAAATAAAATAAAATAAATATTTAAAGGGGGCTCCCATACAACAAACATGATTTTTTTACCATTTCTTGCTCGATACTAATAACGTTGCCTTATGTTGCATAGATAATGGTACGGAACCCTTCGTGCGCGAGTCCGACTCGCACTTGACCAATTATTTAATAGATGTAGTGGTTTTAAAGGATGTTTCTTTTTGCACAATTTGTTAGGGTTTAGCATTTAGATTCCACGCGTAAAAAGTTGCGAACAAAAACTTGTAGTATTTTAAGTTGACCGAATACCCTCACTAAGTGATGTAAGATTATGAAATAGCGACATCTAGTTTTAAATGTATGTCATTTTTGTTTGTAGGTATCAAAACTATGGAATATATTGGCTCTTGACGGCTCCAATTGGCAGAGAATAGATTTATTTGAGTTTCAAAGAGATGTTGAGGTAAGCTTAATTATTATCTATCTATCTATTAAACTATCGGCCTCCTGGTCTGGTGGTTCATGCAACGGACTGCCATTTACGAGGTCGCGGGTTCGATTCCTGCACATGACAATTATTGTGTGATCTGTATTTGTCATACAAATGTTCTGCATCTATGTTACAAAAAAAGTACATAGTTTATGTAATATATCCGTATTCTGATACCCATAACACAAGCATTTAAGCTTGGTTAGGGATCAGAGGACATGTGAAATGTCCAAATAAAATATTTATTTCATTAAATGTTAAAATTGAACAATAACACAATCATATCAGCTTAGTTCAGGATCAGTGGACGTTATGTGAAATGTCCAAAAATATTTTTTTATAATATTTTCTAACACTTGCGCGACTCATTTGTTTAAATAAAACTACTTATTACGGATTTAGACGCACGACAAATATAAGCGTCAAAATCCGTAAAATTATGTAGTTTTATTTAAATATTTTTATATTTAATTAAATGTTACAATTGTGCATAGCCCTTTTGTTCAGTAATGCAGTGATGTCATTAATTCCAGGGTCCAGTTATAGAAAACCTGTCACAGAGATGTGGGGGGTTTTTAAGGGAGTTATCATTGAGGGGGTGCGAGAGTATTGGAGATGGTTCTATCAAGACTTTGGCACAGGTAAATATCTATACTAGGCTTCAAAACTGTGACATCATCCGCTATAACACTTTTCATAGCTTTAATTTATTAGGTTGTTCGGAAAGTCATTTCGTTTTTTCCTGACAGAGGATTTAATTGTATTCTTTTGCACCCAACTTCACATTTAAGCCGTATAATTTTTATATGCTTTGAAAGCTCATATAGCAAGGCTTGTGTGCGAAAAATTCCAATTACATACTTCTACGCAGTAGTTTTTGGTTGGTGCCCTTTTAAATATATTGAGTGATAAGCAGCATTTTCGACATATCTTACTGTTTTACTACAGAAATGGTAAAAATGCTGTTCAATACAGAAAGAAATTGACTGATGTGTATGGAGAAGGTGTGTTGACAGTACGCCAGTGCCAGAACTGGTTCGCTAAATTTCGATCTGGCAATTTTGATGTCGTAGATGCACAACGTTCGGGAAGACCGGTTGAAGCTGATAAAGACGCGATAAAGGCTTTAGTTGATGTGAACCGGTGAATAACAACACGTGAGATCGGATTGAGGTTAAATTTACCAAATTCATCAAAAAACAATTAAAGTATTTGTTTATTATACGAAAACTGTCTTTCATTTCCACAACAAAAAACGAAATGACTTTCCGAACAACCCAATAGTAACGCTATTAGTAGTTTTTAGTTAGCTATTAAACCTACAGAATATTTGCCATTGCCCTAAAGATTTAAAATTTCGGATAACTTGTAAATTTGTTTTCATATCACACGAAGTAATAGTTTATCAATAATAAATATTTATTAATTTATTATTATTATTAACTAGCTGTGCCCACGACTCCGATCGATGTGGATAGATTATTTTTTCTATCGACCAATCAATTTTTAAACTCTTTTTTTAGCCGCTAGATGGCGTTGTAAGAAACCAAATTGAGAAATTTCGTATTATGTAAATATCTCTTGTTGTGATGAAACAAAGACTAAGTAATACCTTGAGTTGTTTACAATGTTTACGTATAACATTTATATTTATAAATTTTGTACATTGTACGTGATGCGTGCACAGACAAAAATTTCAAAAATGCTGGAAATGGGTTCTGTTGGTTGTCCTTTAACCATCTGACAATTTTTTTTTTAAATATATTCAATGTACAAAATTTTTTTTCTACAGATTTATTGTATGTATAGAAGATAAATATAAAACTAAGTAATTAAGTTATTTATTAATATAAAACCAACAATTTGATTTGGTGAAGTTGCTGCTTAATTTACTTAATTTATTGCAGTTAATTATTTTTTCTGTCTAGTAGGTACGAAACCTTACATGTGCGAGTCTGTCTCGCTCTTAAAACGTTTTTTTTTCTAATAATTTATTTATATATTTCAGTCATGTCAAAACATTGAAGATTTAAATTTAAATAAATGCAAGAAAATCACAGATCAAAGTTGTCAGGCTCTTGGCAGAAGATGTAGTAAGTTACAGAGGTGAGTGATTTAATTAACAATTAAGGGAACCACAAACGGCATATTACTATTAAACATATATTAATATAGCGAGAAAGAGACAGATGTATGTAGACAAAAGACAAGGCGAGAAAGAGACAGATATATATATTAATATACTGAGATGTATCCATACTTATGACGTCACCGACAGATATATCTGTCTCGTTCTCACCTAGTCTTTTTTCTATATACATCTGTCTTTGTCTCGCTATATCTAATTTATTTATTTATAGTGTAAAATTCTCGTGTCACAATGTTCGTTCCCATACTTACAATACGAAACGACTTGACCGATTCTAATGAATTTTTTTATGCATATTCAGTAGGTCTGAGAATCGGCTACTATCTATATTTCATACCCCTATGTGATAAGGGTTGTCAACCCTTAACATTTATATGGCAAAACAACGTTTGCCGGGTCAGATAGTTAATATATCGTAATATGTCGCCATTAAATAAACAAAATAACAAAACCTGACCAAGTCCGAGTTGGACTCGTCCACGAAGTGTTCCGTACCGTTATTATTTATAATATATTTGTCATATTGTCATGAATAGTCATAAATATGTTATTAATGGATATTATCATATACTAGCTACTGCCTGCGTACTACGTAATTACGTCTGGAATTTAGAAAATTTTACTGTTTTCACAACATTTTTCACTGATGCTACGATCCTATTAGTCGCAGCGTGATGTTATATAGCCTATAGCCTTCCGAGATAAATGGAATATCCAACACTGAAAGTATTTACTAAAGTAATTTATTAATTTAGCAATTAACATGCTATGCTTTTACTTAATAAATCAAATTGTGGTGGAAAAAGTTGATCACCGCAAGCGGGACTTGAACCCAATTGTATTCTGTAAAGAATACTAGGTGGCTGGTCGAGATTGTTGCAAAACATTCTCTATAGATGGAATTGTACGTCAAAATACCATGTAAACTCAATAGAGTGACGATTGTGGTGGTCTAATTTGGTTACTGTTAGCACGACCGCAATAAGCTCAGTTGGCAGAGCTACGGAACGGTATTCCGAGGTCGTGGGTTCTTAGCAGCAGCAGTTACTTAGATTAGCACGTTCAAGCAAACAAACTGTTCAGCTTTATTATATTGATTAAATTATTTGTATTTCTCAGGATAAATCTGGATTCGTGTCCCAGCATCACAGATATATCGTTAAAAGCATTGTCAGATGGATGCCCCGTAAGTACTCAATAACACACTTTAATTAGCTTTTTTTCTCTCTCTTCTCTTTCTCTCTATCTCCAGCCCATTTACGTCCCACTGTTGGGCACGGGCCTCCTCCACTTTGGGAGGGATTTAGGTCTACTGTGCCGCGCTGACCAGGCGTGTTGGCACAGAGTTTATTTTCGAGGTTTTCCGTCTCTCACAGCGGATGTTATCTGTGTGCAATATCCTTTAGCTGACTTTTACAGCACCCTTGGGAGGAGATAGGGTGGTGACACTTGTATTCTTAATCCGTCACCACACGGAGGGAGAGTTATTAGCTTCAGTGTAGAGTGTTCTAAATGGTGTAGGCTACTGGAAACTATTATTCCTAATAATAAATTGTCTAAAGGGTCTAGGCCAAAAGTCCCTACAAAGTGCTCGGTCCCCTTTGATGACTTAAGATAATAATAATTTTTTCTATATAAACTAAATTATAGTGGAAAACATGATAACCATGAGCGGGACTTGAACCCACGACCTCGGAATACCGTTCCGTTGCTCTCCCATCTGAGCTATCATGGTTCAAGTCAATATATCAATAGTTCAAGTTCAAGTCCCGCTCATGGTGATCATTTTTTCCACTATAATTTAGTTTATTTAGTAAAAGCATAGCAAGTCTATTGCAAAAATTAATAAATAAATGTAAAAATATGATTTTCTTCGTATATAGATGTTAACCCATGTCAATGTAAGTTGGTGTCAGTCAATATCAGAAAATGGTGTTGAAGCAATCGCTAGAGGATGTCCCAAACTGAAGAGTTTCATATGTAGAGGTATGATAATATTTACTTATTATAAAACAAAGTGGTTATTTTTGTATGTATGTCCCTGTGTGAGCTTATATCTTTAAAACTACGCAATTATTATAAAATATTCGTCCTATCGACCACAAACTTTCGACGGGCTTCGTGGTCTAGTGGTTCATTTATCAGACTGCCGTTCACGAGGTCGTGAGTTCGATCCCCGCACGGGACAATTATGCGATATTTATAAATGTCATACAAATGTTTGTACTCCGTCTGGGTGTTTCTATGTATTATAAGTATGTATTTGCAAAAGAAAAGTAGTTTATGTATTACATCCGTATTTTGGTACCCATAATACAAGCATAACAAGCTTGGCTTGGGACTAGAGGACGTTATGTCAAATGTCCGTGAATTACACTAATTCATGGGGCCACAAATAATAGGCCAAAGGCAGTATAATAATGAAGATAAGTATTTGTTGTTGTTGCATCAACTGATATATTCTAACTGTGTAATTTTCAACTCTAGCTGTCATCATTCCAGAGATGATCGTGGTGATGGATGGACGGACTGACAAGCGAAGTCAGTCAGAAGTAGGGTCCTGTCCCCTTTTGGTACTAAAAATCTATACGCGAGCTGTCTTGAAGCTAATATCATCATCATCATAAAATCACGCCTTTTTCCCATGGGGGTAGACAGAGACTATAGAGCGCCATCTGCTATGATCCAAACATACTTCCTTGGCTTCATCCACACTCATACATCTGATCATACATGCCCGACGGTTGTAAGTGCTATGCACAGCACACTTGCCCCTTTTGGAGTATCCCGGCATGACATCGGAGTATATTTTTCTCGGGCGTCCTCTCCCAGCATTTCCACTTACCTCCGCCGTGTATATGCCATTAGTTAATCGTCTCTCATCCATCCTCTTCACATGACTTTTACAGTCAAGCTAATATCAAATATATTATTCACAGTCATTCGACACAACATGCTCTAGTCTTAATATAAGCTTATTTTCTTGTGTTATGTGTACCAGAATACCGATATAATGTATCTAACCAATTTTTGCCATTGACATTGGACTACATCTAGTTTTAGCTATACATTAAATTACTTTTGTTTTATGTTGTCAGGTTGTAAGAATGTAAACGACACAGCTGTTTCATCTCTAGCGACACATTGTCCAGACTTGGAAGTACTTAATGTACAAGGATGTGAAGTAAGTACATATCTTTCTCTCTCTCTCTCTTTCTTTCTTTCTCTCTCTGTCTTTCTCTCTTTAGTTCTTTAACTCTTTTTTTTTCCTCCTCTGCCCTGCCGAGCCATGATGGTGCCTTGAGCTTTACCATGACCCAGTGAGGGGTGACAGTCCTTTAACGTTCCACTGCTGGGCACTGTGTTGGCACAGGGTTTATTTTCGAATAACCCGTCTCTCACCGAGGATATTATATGTGTACAATATTCCTTAACTGGCTTTTACCCTGGGAAGGAAATTGCCTACGGGATAAAATCCGAAATACGGAGATCCGTAGGAGAACTGGCGTGTCTGACATAGCCCGAAAGGTTAGCACGCTGAAGTGGCAATGTGCAGGCCACATCGCTCGTAGGACTGACGATCGTTGGGGAAGGAAGTCCTAGAGTGGTGACCACATACCGGACGACGCAGCGTTGGGCGGCCCCCGACAAGGCGGAGCGACGACATCGTCAAGGTCGCGGGGAGACATTGGATGCAGGCGGCACAGGACCGCGCGTTGTGGCGTTCTATGGGGGAGGCCTATGTCCAACAGTGGACGGAGAGAGGCTGATGGATGGATGGATGGGAAGGAAATGGTTGTGGTGACACTTGTATTCTTAATGCGTCACCATATGGACAGAAATTATATTAATATGTTTATATTTCAGACATTAACGGATGAATCAGTATCGAAGTTAGGCGGTGCAATGCGAAGGTTATGTCTATCCGGTTGTCCTCGACTGACGGACGCTTGTCTAACAGCATTGGCCGCACGATGTCCGGAACTGGTCACCTTGGAGTTGGCGCAGTGCTCCATGTTGACTGATGCTGGATTCCAGGCTCTTGCCAGGGTAAAATATATAATGAGCTTTATTTGTGACTTTGGCAATTATAAATAAAATAAATAAATAAATAAAACTACTTTTTACGGATTTAGACGCGTATATTTGTTTTAAATTTTGGCCCGACGTTTCGGAGACTTTGCAGTCACCATGGTCACGGGTGAGACTGAGCTGTAATGTGTCTTCTACGATCAGTTATTACAGGGTTTACCCACATTCGATTTTAATTTTACATTGACCATAAAGATAGACTTTTACTATAAACTTTATCATATTACATTGTGCTCAGACTACATAAAATCAATAACATTATTTTAGTTTCTAAAATACATTAACAAATTGTAACAATATAAAGAAATTTTAAATTATATAAGGTGAAACATACATAATTTTATCACAGACTAAAGTTTTAATTATTGTAGAGGTAGTATACAATATAGCAAGCAAAACTAAGTTTATATACTTAAATACAATATTATTTACATAATAACAAGAATTTTTAAAAAAGAATTATTGGTTTAAGATTTAAATTAGTTTATATTAAAAAGAAATTGTTAATTTTATTTGAATTTATAGAAAATTAGTATTTATTTTAATTATTTAGTTTTTATTATTTTATCTAATATACTACCACCAGATCGTAACGCGTCCCACTTGAAAAAGATCTGGCAAGAAAACTCAAGGGGAGTCAAAGAAAATTATTTATTATTAACTTTATGTTGTCGGTCTAAAGTGAAGTTATGGGGATTTTAAGTCTTGTTGTCTGCAAAATGTGCTAACGGTGTCTTGCTGTTTTGAAACCGAGTGTGTTTTGCAAAGTCTCCGAAACGTCGGGCCAAAATTTAAAACAAATATACGCGTCTAAATCCGTAAAAAGTAGTTTTATTTAAACAGATGAGTCGCGCAAGTGTTAGAAAATATTAAATAAATAAATATTTACATCCTCTGGTCCCATGCTAAGCTTATATGGTTGTGTTATCGGTACCAGAATACTTAATGGTAATTAATTAATTAGTCAAAAACTTAAAAAAATGCTTCAAAATCCTTATTATTCTTTTAAATTATTGTATTGATGTGCCTCTGGAAAACATACAGCATTGTTATTGAAGATGCATTGTATACAGTTGCCTTTTTGACTAATCTGTAGTGTAGTTTAACACAATTTCCGCTAGGTGGCGCTGTTATCGCACCAGCAAGGTGGGGGTTGTACATCTGTGTAGAAGCCATTTTCAATTTTTGAAAGTCATAGCGTTGTATACTCTCGCCGAGGACGGTCGCGATTATAAATCCACGGTCGGAATATTTAACTACCGACGGTTTTTCTTAGCGTCACAAAGTTTTCAACAATAAGCGTTTCGAAATGAACACCACGCGTAATAACGACGACGCCAATGAGGCCACCGTGGCCCATGAGCCGGTCGTTCGTGACGCCGCGACATCCGAGAGGGACTCTAGAGAAGAAAAGGAAGATTCCTCGAGTATTTGCAGCTCATCGAGCAGCGAAGAGGAACAGGAAGAACCGCCACGCAAGAGACAAAAGCGTGAGCCACAGGTAACCGCCGATCCCAGGATCGACGCGTTATACAGTCAGGTCAGTGCTCTTACAAATTATATTATGCATCAATACCATGCACCAGGTGCGAGTAATGAGGATATTATTGATCAACCTGGTAACAGTGAGTTTCTAACCAACCCGGTATCACAATTACCTAAGGCTTTAGACTTGGGCTTTTGTAAAACTGATTTTGATGACAAGAACCTTATTAAACCGGCTAATGAAAAACTGTTACGTCAATTAATAAATTTACAACAATTCAATACACCCATGTGGTCACATATCCGATATAAAAAAGCATTGGCTGATATGTTGGCCTCTCCCGGCTTTTGTAAATTAAAGATTAATGATGAACTGTGTTCTCTAAATAAAGGAAAAGATTATTTAGCTACAACGGAAGATATTATGGCTGCGACTACCCACTTTTTATTAATACAAAGAGAGCTTTTACAATCGGGTTTACAAGGAATTATAGATTGGGCACATAATAAGCCTAACGAACTAAACACGGATACCCTCTTTAATAAAATCTCAGAAACATTCGGTAATTCGTCCCAATCTTGTAAAGTACATGAACATTCATTGCAAATGATATGCGGTAAAAGAGCGGAATGCATAGAAACAAGACGAAAAAAGCTAATAGCCGAGGTCACAGATAAAAATATTCAAGCCGCTCTGAATAGTATACCCCCAAGTGAGGAATTTCTATTCGATAAAATTAAACTTCTGTCACTTATCCAGTCCCTTGGTGGGCCCCATTTCTGGTTGTCACCGCCACAGTCTTCTAAATCAAAAGATTATAGTAATAACAGAAATAAATATAGAGAGACAATCAAGCAGAAAACTTCTCCAACACAAACCAATCAAAGTAAAACCAATTATCAAGATACCCACAAAAAACAAACAAAGTCTTATAAAGGCAAAAGTGACGGCTACAAGCACAAAAGCTCTTCCTTTCGAAACAAAAGTGATAAAAAATGACTATCCGATACGATTCAGAGGCGGTTGTTTAAAGGACTTCGAAAGCCGTTGGCTTACATTGGATGCCAACAAATTCATAACAACTGCAATCACGGGCTTCCGTATACCATTCCACAAAAAGCCCCCTCTGGTAGTACCGACAAGACACATCATCTCGCAATACGCAACCAAGGCATCTCCGGAAATGTCTCAAATAATAGACGATCTGGTAAACCAGAATATACTACTACCAGTAAGCAAGCGAACACCCAGCTTCATTTCCAAAATTTTTCTAAGGCAGAAGAGCGACGGATCGATGCGTCCAATTTTCGATATGCGGGAATTGAACAAATATGTGAAAATCAAACATTTTCGCTTGATTTCTCATGCTACAGTGCCAGACTTCCTCCAACCCGGAGACTGGATGATAAAAATAGATATTTCACAGGCTTATTTTCATGTACCGACAGCAAAATCTCACCAACAGTTTTTAAGGATCAGTTACGAAGGGCAGTTATACGAAATGACCTGCCTACCTTTCGGCCTGGCCTCAGCGCCGCATCTTTTCTCTGCAATAACATGCTGGGTCGCGGAGACTCTGCGTGCAAAGGGATGTCGGGTTCTAGTCTATCTAGACGACTTCCTCCTGGCAAATCAAAGTCAGTCCAAGTTATGCCTTCAAGCTGCGGAAGCTGTGAGGCACTTGGAATACCTAGGCTGGCAAATCAATTTCCAGAAATCGATCTTGACACCAACTCAAGACTTAGAATACCTGGGTATTCGGTGGCAGACGGCAACCAATACAATGACATTACCTCTCAAAAAGATACACGGCCTCAACAACACTTTAGATCGGGTGTTACAAAAGAGCCAAATCAGCCTTCGCGAAGTACAATGTCTCCTGGGACAGTTAAACTTTGCAAGCTTCGTCATACCTCGAGGCAGACTACACTGTCGAAAAATACAAATTTTCTTGAGAGATTTCAACACAAGACGACCTCGTCAAAAATTGCCGATGCCACAGGAGGTGTATCAAGAGATGGCGTGGTGGCGCGGAGCCACACACCACTCTATGCCTATACACCAGCCGCCTGCGGCCCACTTCCTAGCGACGGACGCGTCGGACTTGGGCTGGGGCGCACATTTGGATGGGGAGCTAATGGCAGGGACATGGACAGCTGGCCAGAAAAGGTGGCATTGCAACAAAAAAGAGCTTTACGCTGTAGTAACAGCAATCGAAATGAAGGCAGAAGCATTGCGTCAGACACATGTCCTAATTCAATCGGACAATCGTACTTTAATCGCCTATATCCGAAAGGAGGGGGGAACCAAATCCCTGGCGCTGCTAGCGTTAACCTTCAAGCTATTGGGCCTAATAGACAGGTACCAGATAGCTCTATCGGCACATTATATACCAGGGCGATACAACACAATAGCGGACAGTTTATCACGAGGGAAAGTGCCCGCAGAATGGCATCTTTTACCTCGAGCAACACGGGAGATATTCCGGAAGTGGGGACGACCCGAAATAGATCTGTTTGCGTCGCAAAAGACTGCTGTGGTACAAAAATACGTCTCGATAAACTGCAAAGATCGATCAGCAAACTACATAAACGCCTTCAGCAAACCATGGAATTATCAACTGGCATGGGTATTTCCGCCTCCAACTCTACTACCCAGAGTCCTAGCACATCTCAACAAGGCCTCAGGAGTATACCTGGTGGTAGCCCCAGACTGGCCTCAAGCTTACTGGCTCCAGGACCTGAAATCCAGAGCACTAGATCGACCATACGAACTCCAGAACCTAGCAGAGAATATGATAGATGTCTCAACGTCACGGCCTCCACCACTGATACAAACGTTGACCCTGAAAGTTTGGAAAATTGGGGGTGGGGTGCCCAAATAACAGAGTGGTCTACACAAGAGAAAGAACTATTAAAGAAAAGCTGGCGCCACTCTACTCTTTCAACTTATCTACCAGCCCTTAGAAGATGGCTTGCCTGGTGTGCCAGCTCCCAAGTTAACCCAAAAGCACCTCGACCGACAGACTTGGCAAAATTTTTAATGCACCTCTTCTTTAATGATAAGCTATCCTATAGCACTATCCTAGTACACAAATCAGCCGTCTTAACCTTCTGTGGCCCCCATGCCGAACAACATTCATTTTCTAATTTCATAATAAAACATACCCTTAAAGCGATAGGAGTAGCAAAACCAAAAGCAGTGAAAACATTATTCACATGGGATCCACAAATAGTTTTAGACTGGCTCTTACGTAATCCACTTAAAGATACCTTATTTGACTTAGCTCGTAGGACAGCTACAATTTTGTTACTAGCGTCAGGACGTAGGGTACATGACCTTACCTTGCTCAAAATCTCTAACGACAGCTACATTGATCAGGATGATAGCATATATTTGATTCCATCCTTTGGATCTAAAACTGATACGCACAGTTACCGACAATCGGCATGGAAATTCTCTAAACACGTTGAAAAAGATCTATGTCCTGTAACTATGATTAGACTTCTAATAGAAAAAACTAGTACAAGAAGGTCCGAGGTCAAAGATTTAAATAATTTGTTTATTACGGTAGGTAAAAAGGTAAAACCTGCATCACGAACTGTGATCGGAAACTGGGTACGCACAGTTCTTAGAGATAGTGGCATTCAGTCGTCTCCAGGAAGCTGCAGATCAGCAGTAGCATCCTTGGGGTGGTTAAATAACGAGAATATAGATAACATTTTGGCACGGGGTAATTGGAAATCGTCTAATACATTTTTTAATCATTATTGTCGAGAAATAGAAATCTCTAGAAATAGTCGCAATTTATTTTTCAATACATTTACACCATCATAGATGTTAAATCTTACAAACTTTAGAAGCTAAGATATTATTTGTATTTCTTTTTTATTTTTTAGTTGTTTATACAAAAACAAAAACTATGTTGTGTTCTAATTATACATAGTCTGTTAATTTCGGTTATTTCATTTAGAGAAACTAATATTAAAATTAATTCATCATAGCGTTGTATTCCTAAAATATAATGGTGTCAACTTCACCAGCAGATAACAAACACGTCTTCAATAACAATGCTGTATGTTTTCCAGAGGCACATCAATATAGCGGTTTTACATAAAAATAAAACCGGTATTATGTGCCGAGAGGGAAAACATACAGCATTACAGGAAATTCTTCCTGGTGAAGACTATGACTTTCAAAAATTGAAAATGGCTTCTACACAGATGTACAACCCCCACCTTGCTGGTGCGATAACAGCGCCACCTAGCGGAAATTGTGTTAAACTACACTACAGATTAGTCAAAAAGGCAACTGTATACAATGCATCTTCAATAACAATGCTGTATGTTTTCCCTCTCGGCACATAATACCGGTTTTATTTTTATGTAAAACCGCTATATTATCATTGGTCCTTAATATGTGTGCATAATTTCAGATCAACCTGACTAATGCAAGTGGGTGAAAATTAGTTTTAAGGATTCCGTTGCATAGATTAATACATTGATAGATACGTACCAAGTTTCTCTTCAGACTATCAAGTTCTTTGTCAGACTATCTGTGTACTAAATTACATTTTTTAATTGGTTGAGTAATTTTTCCTTAAATGATACCAGATAGATAGGAGTTACTTTGATATTTTATGTTATTATTTAAACTGCGTTCGTATCTATCTATCCATGTAATGGAATCTCTGAAACTGATTTTCACCCACTTGCAGTAGTTGATTTCAAATTTTGTACTCATATTAAAGACAGATGACAATGCAATAATAAAAAAAAAACAGAATTTTCCGTAGACACAATTTTTAAAAATATCTAAGATTTTCATACTTATTTTTTTAAAATTTTAGGGTTATATGTCGAGTGATTGGTTAGAGGATAAAATGAAATACGTCCGGACTTGAATGGTGTTTATTTGCGACTCCATATATTTAATATAATATTAGTTTATATAGTTAAGGAGAACAATCGTTTCTATATATTCCTAAACTGCTGATACGCTGAGTGTATAACAATAATTTAGGCGTCGAGCAAACAATAGGACCATACATACTGTAATAAATATATTTGTTTATATTAACTTAGGTGGCTAAGGTGGCTAGCACAATGGTCTCTATGTATTCGTAGACCTGTTGACATTACGTCTACTTGCAAACAATGAATTCATGCAATGTGTTCCTACAAAATAAATAATTTTTGTATTTGTCCAGAGTTGCAGAATGTTAGAACGCATGGACTTGGAAGAATGCGTACTTATCACAGACACAACTCTAGTACATCTGTCTATGGGGTGTCCACGATTAGAAAAATTGGTAAGTCGCAAAGTCATTCAGTAATTTTTAAAAGTCGCATTCACGTAGCTTATATAGTCATAAAGTACGAAGTTTCGGGCGACAGGTAATCTATATTTATATATTACTAGCTGTCCCGGCAAACGTTGTTTTGCCATACAATTCTGTGTAAAATTCAACAACAAAAAATACCCCCTTGAATACACACAACAAATTTCATCAAAATCGGTCCAGCCGTTTAGGAGGAGTTCAATTACAAACACACGTACAGAAGATTTATATATTACTAGCTGACCCGGCAAACGTTATTTTGCCATACTAAAAAAAAAGTTTGAAATATACAGGGTGTCCCAGAACTCAACGTCAAGCCGAAACGGGGTGACAGGATAGATCATAACCATCACGAGAAAAATCAGAAAAAAAATCTATCCCATGCAGTTTGGAAATTATGGGCATTTTAAGAAAAACCTAGAAATTTGGTCTAACTGTACCATTTTTCGGTTATTGTGGTTAATTTTTATTATTTTTGGTCATTTAAACTTTGGAACCGTAACCCTAAATAACATCTCGAGAATCACAGTCTAAAATAATGACACAATTACCCCAAGTTTCCTAGAATTTAGACTATTTGTTAAACTATGAATTTAAAATTTTCAAACTTTGTCGACTTTGAAACACCCTCCTTTAAAAAAAATGTACTAGAGTGCCTTGGCAAGTGCCATTAAGAGTTGGCGCATTTAATCAGGATTGTAAAATGGTACAATACTTGTAAGTTTCGTACTAAAAAAAACGAGTAAAAAATAAAAACCTCAAGTAACCCGATTTTTGCTAACCCATTTTACTCAGTTAAAATGTTTTTTATTCGCACAAGCCCTTGGTAGGTTCTTTATTTTACGGTAAAATGATGAGAGATATGGATAGTGGACATGTTTGCCATGAGCGAGCGAGACAGATAGTGACGCCACTTTTACCAAAGCAACAAAATACTAATAAAATAATGAAAAATGTTGACCTTGTTTTGTTTAGGTTTATTGGAATAAAAGTCAGATTTGAAAATAACATTTTTTATTAAAACAAATGTTCAAATTGTTTACCATCAGCTTCAACACACGCCCTACATCTTCTTAAAAAAGATCTACTTATTAGCCGGGCATATCCTCGAGAGTTGATGTCCTCAGCAGCTTGAGAAATTCGTTCACGCAGCTCGGCTACGCTCTCAATGGGCTTAGAATAAACTTTTTCTTTGAGAACGCCCCAATAAAAAAAATCCAGGGGATTTAAATCTGGGGAACGGGCTGGCCACGAGATAGTGCCTGAACGTCCAATCCACCTTCCCGGATATTCTTGGTCAAGGAAATCTCTTACTTGCACTGCGTAATGCGCTGGGCAGCCATCTTGTTGATACCACATGTGGCAACGATCTGTTAGTGGTACGTCCTCTAACAAACTTGGTAAATTTTCTCGTAAAAAATTTAGGTAATTCGTGCCATTCAAATTCTCAGGCAGCTCAAAAGGCCCAACTATTTTGCCGTTTAAAATTCCTGTCCACAGGTTAACTTTAAAGCGATATTGGGATCGGTCTTCTCGCATTAAATGTGGATTCTCCACATGCCACTCATGAAAATTGTGTAAGTTTATGTAGCCATCTTTTTTAAATGTAGATTCATCTGACCAGAGAATTTTTTGGATGATTTGGGGATTTTCATTATGCCTCTGTAGCATTGTTCTACAAAATGAAATCCTTTCAGGATAATCTCGAGGGAGAAGACTTTGAACTCGTTGTACGTGAAATGGATGCATTTCAGCTCTTTGTAAAATACGATGTGCTGTGCTTTTGGGTATTCCCGTTCTTTCTTCAATTCCACGAACGGAAATACTTGGGTCATCTGCGACCTCTTCCAACACTTCTTCTTCGTAAGGAAAGCGAGGTCTACCTCCAGCCCGTATTTGATTCGGGAAATGGCCGTCCTCTGTGAGTGAATGGTGCACATTAACAAACACGCGGTGATCCGGATAGCGCTCTAAATTTGGATATCTTTCACGATAAAGTCTAGCGGCGGCACTTGCGTTGCATCTGCATTCCCCATAAATGAGATGCATGTTCGCATATTCTTGTGAAGTGTAGCGCGTAGGCATAGTGATGAGAAGGATGTCAACACAAAAGTCCAATTCCAAAAGAGAGAAGCCAAAGTTGCCGGTATGTAATCAACAAGTCCAATTCACAAAAATCCAAGTCCAAAAAGAAAAGCCAAAGTTGTCAGTACTAAATTAACACAAGCGAATACGGAAAGGTGCGCAGTAGACGAATGAGCGAAATGTACTAACTGGTGTCAGACTGGCAGCGTAGCTATTTGCTTGGTATGGCGTCTGTATCTGTTTCATTCGCACTCGTTTAAACGATGCATCTCCGTCTCACTGCGTGGCGTCACTATCTGTCTCGCTCGCTCATGGCAAACATGTCCACTATCCATCTCTCTCATCATTTTGCCGTAAAATAAAGAACCTACCAAGGGCTTGTGCGAATAAAAAACATTTTTCCTGAGTAAAATGGGTTAGCAAAAATCGGGTTACTTGAGGTTTTTATTTTTTACTCGTTTTTTTTAGTACGAAACTTACAAGTATTGTACCATTTTACAATCCTGATTAAATGCGCCAACTCTTAATGGCACTTGCCAAGGCACTCTAGTACATTTTTTTTAAAGGAGGGTGTTTCAAAGTCGACAAAGTTTGAAAATTTTAAATTCATAGTTTAACAAATAGTCTAAATTCTAGGAAACTTGGGGTAATTGTGTCATTATTTTAGACTGTGATTCTCGAGATGTTATTTAGGGTTACGGTTCCAAAGTTTAAATGACCAAAAATAATAAAAATTAACCACAATAACCGAAAAATGGTACAGTTAGACCAAATTTCTAGGTTTTTCTTAAAATGCCCATAATTTTCAAACTGCATGGGATAGATTTTTTTTCTGATTTTTCTCGTGATGGTTATGATCTATCCTGTCACCCCGTTTCGGCTTGACGTTGAGTTCTGGGACACCCTGTAGATGTTGGCCGATTCTCAGACCTACTGAATGTGTATGCAAAATTTGAGAAGAATCGGTCAAGCCGCTTCGGAGGAGTACGGTAACTAACACTGTGACACGTGAATTTTATATATTAGATAAAGATAAAGCTGAAGAGTTTGTTTCTTTTAACGCGCTTATCTCAGGAACTATTGAAAAATTTTGTGTTTGATTGTATATTTATCGAGGAAGGCTATATTACATCACGCTGTGACCAATAAGAGCGAAGCAGTAGCAAAAATTGTTGCAAAAACGGGAATATTTCTAAATTTCTCCGGCAACAACTAGTTACTTATAAACTATGCTTAATTGGTAATATAATTAAGCTTAGTTAATAAGCTAACCATAATTGGTAATATAATTAAGCTCAGTTTATAAGTGACCTTGTTAAGCGTAACACGAAGTAAAAAAGCTGTTCATATTACAAAGTAATTTAGCAAGTCAAACAGTAACGAATTTTTAGCATAGTGGGCCTAGAAAGTCAAGTAGTAAATACTATCAGCAAGTCATGAAGTAACTAAGCTTAAAAAGTCATCAAGTAACAAGTTTCACAAGTCGGAAAGTTAAAAAAGTAATTTGTATTTTTATCATTATATTTTTTTAACTTTTTTTTTTATTATTTTCCAGACATTATCACACTGTGAATTAATAACAGATTATGGAATTAAACAGTTGTCAATGTCGCCGTGTGCCGCGGAACATTTATCTGTGCTTGGTAAGTTTGTAGTTATATCGGTCTTGGGTTCGATTAACACTCGAATAATTGTCATCATCATCTTCATCATCTGAGCGTTTTCCCGGTCGCATCCTCGGCTGTCGCTTCGGAGCCTCGCCTTCGAGTTCGCTTTGCTCGGTCTTCGGCATCTCTGACTGTGAAACCATTTGCACGCATGTCATCTATGGCGACCTCAAGCCAGCACTTCTTAGGCCTACCCCTTTTACACGGGGCCTGGCGGAGGTGCCATGGCCAGACATTTGTTTCCCAAGTAGTTTGCCGGTCGTCGCAAAACGTGACAATTCTAACGTAGGCGACTTTCCTGCAGTTTCTCTGCTATGTCACGGACATGAAGACTGCCACGTATACGGGAGTTTCTCATGCGGTCCTTCCGTGACACTCTACACATCCAGCGCAGCATTTTCATCTCCGTGACACGCAGTTGCTACTTGTGTCGCTCAAATATTGGCCACGATTCGCTGCCATAGAGTAGGATTCGAATAATTGTCTCGAGTGTTAACCTAAGAAAACATGGATGGACTGTGTGAAAGAGGACATGAAAGAAAGAGGAGTTGACACAGACATGACGGCTAATAGAAGACTATGCAAGAAAAGACATGTTGCGCAGACCCAGTGTCGCCAACTGTTTGAAAACTTTCACCCTAAAGCAATTTCAAAAACCAAACGACGGACCAAAGTTAAGGAAATTTAAATATTTCACCCCCTAAAAAAATCCCTGTATAGATTTTTTCTCCCTAAATCTGGAGGGATAACCCCGGAGTTGGCATCACTGCGCCGACCCCAAATAATGGGATAAGGGCAAGAGGATGATGATGATGTTAATCCAACAGGTGTTGAGATATTTTAAGGCGACCAGAGCTAAAAAAGGTACGAGATCAATGCTCATACTCATTGTGTAAAACACTGTCGTCTCTTAGTGTACGTTATTGTGTTAGTCTGTGTTACCTCAGCACCTCGTTATCTTGTCAGTATGTTTAAAAAAAATAAACCAGACAATTTTTGAGAATTAAGCTATCTCAGTGGCCACAAGTGTTAATTTTTTTTTATATGTAGGTCTAGACAACTGCCCTCTAGTGACAGACGGTGCGTTAGAACATTTAACATCGTGTCACAATCTACAGCTGATTGAACTGTACGACTGTCAGATGGTCAGCAGAAACGCTATTAGGAAATTAAGAGTAAGTAAATTAAATAAATATACATGAACATTTACACAACGTCCTCTGGTCCCAAGCTAAGCTTATTGCGCTTGTATTATGGGTACTGGAATACGAATATAATACATAGAAAACAACCAGACGCAATACAGACATTTGTATGACAATTATAAATATCACACAAATGATTGTCTCGTCCGAGAATCGAATCCGCGACCTCGGTAACGGCAATCCGTTACATGAACCACTACTTAAGTACTTAAGATTCCGTGTATTAACGGATTAAGAATACAAGTGTCACCACGCCCATTTCCTTCCCAGGGTGCTATAATACCCAGCTAAGGCAAATTGCCGCTGTGAGAGACGGAAAATCTCGAAAATAAACCCTGTGCCAACACGCCTGGTCAGCGCGGCACAGTAGACCGTAATCCCTCCCAAAGTGGAGGAGGCCCGTGCCCAACAGTGGGACGTTAATGGGCTGGAAATTAAGAATCTATGCTGCTTATGCCAACTACATTATAATGATTGAATAGACAAAAATATTGTTTTTGTTTATAATAATTGCATAAATAGCTTAATTTCGGACATAGGTTTAAATAAATATAAAAACAAATATAACATTTTTTGTTCTAGAATCACCTACCGAACATTCGTGTACACGCCTACTTCGCGCCCGTGACTCCGCCTGTAGGCGGTGGAGGCGCGCGGCCTAGGTATTGTCGCTGTTGTAATATTATATGAAAATATATCTATAAAATATATAGAATCATCATTGTATATCGCTAAAGTGATAATTATTGGCACATTGGCCGTTATAACCTTAAAAATGGCCATTATATACTATTATGGTCATAATTAAGGTCGTTATGTACAATTATGGTCATAATTACGAACGATCCAACGAAATTATGTTTATAAGTATGGCCTTTATGGCCATCAATTTGACAGGTATATACCAAACTATTATGTTGGTTGAACGAATATGTCATAGCGAAACATACACAATGGACATGAGTTTGATAGGTGGTCTATATAATATTGCCACCAATGTGACCGTTATGGCCATAACTATTTCCATAATGCCTTGGCATAGTCATAATTATAAGCATAATGCTTTAGTATGGCCATAAGTATTACCATAATCATGCCTTGGTATTGCAACAACTATAACCGGCTAAATATTAGCTTGGTATGGCCAAGTGTGTTTATAATAGTAGTAGATGGTGTTCTATAGACTTTACCTACCCCCACGGGAGAAAGGCGTGATGAAATAATGATGGTATGGTCTTAAGTATGTTCGTTATGGTATCCCGCGATTATAGGTCATAATGGTTATAACTCTGGCCATAAATTTGGTATTCAGAGAATCTGTCTCTAACAGTTATCTGCTTTAATTATTTCTTAATTGACTCACACAGTCTCCCCATGTAATGGTGGTGACACGTTAATTCTTAGTCCATCACCACAAATATTGCCCTTTAGCCTTTTACATCTTAGAAAATTTGCTTAAGATAAAAAAACTGTGTTCTAAATAAACAAAATGTTGAGAATATTGTAAATAAATAATGTTATTGCTTATATAATTATACGAATTATTGTATTTAAAAATGTAAGCTTTTGTTAATTAAGTGTATGTATTGGGCGTATAGTTTGGAGCAAACTGTTTGCTTGTGAAATAGTGTGATAGATGGCACTGTAGTGAACCTGTATTTTTCTTTATTGACGCGCTTCATGGTCTAGTGGTTTATGGGACGGGATGCCGTTCAAGAGGTCGCTGGTTCCATCCTCTCAAAGTTCGTGTAATTATGTCATGTTTGTATTTGTCGTATAAATGTGTAAAAAAACATTAGGAAGCCAGTCAATATAAATGAAACAGACTAGTTTACCGAGGGTTTACGTCAGCGGCGTAGCTACCAAGGGGCTAGGCGGGGCAGTGCCCCTGGGGCCTTAACCTCAGGGGCCCTCAAATCCTTACTAGGGGAGCCCGGAATCCTTACCAGAAATCTTGATCAAACTGAATTAGCTTTTTAGCATTTTAAACATATTTGTTTAATTCATATTTTTATTTGATAAAACCTAGTCAGTTTACTTAGAAGTGTGCCCTATTTTTTAATTTGCCCCAGGGCCCTTGGTTACCTAGCTACGCCACTGGTTTACGATCATGGCTTTCAGCTCAGTCTTACCCGTCACCATGGTGACTGAAAAGTTTCCGAAACGTTAGGATAAATTTGAAATAGAATATACACGTCTAGTACAATACAGGTCACGTAAAGTATAGCATACAGTTTGCGGCATACTATTTGCCTGATGTGTTATATCGATTTATCGTAGCACCACAGGTTTGATGTATCAATAATAAATAAAAAGTGATTCACTAGATTATAAGTATTGAAAATATACATATAGATGAATGTATGTATGTATTTTAGATACAATACACTGTGTATACTTGATAATTTTTGTATCAATTCAAATATTTTCGAAATTAAATAACGTAATCTGAAGAAATCGCTTTAAAATTACTTTCCATCGTTTGTGTATTTATTTAAAAGTAGGCTAATTAGTCTATTTTTAAAGTAGTTTCAATATTTCAACCTAACATGTCCTTTAAAAAATATGAGTAACATAATATTGTTCGAAATCTATTTATAAATCGAGATAATGGTGTCGATTCTACGTCCACGACTAAACTTAACTTAACTAAAAAATGAAAACAACTATTGCTGTATATTGATTATTTGGCTGTTTTGTTGTTTAATTTTATATTAATTACAATCGTTAATCTATAATAAACAGATTTGCTAACAAGATACAATCAAATTTCTTTTTCTATCACAGATTTATCACATTACTGGTGTGTTAATTGCTACGTAATTTACCCGGCTTGAAGCCAGAAATATCGATGTGTGCGTGAAATACGTATCTATGTGTGTCTCTCATACATGCCACAGGGTCCAACAATCATCCAAAAACCATCTAATATATAAAATTCTCGTGTCACAATGTTCGTTCCCATACTCCACCGAAACGGCTTGACCGATTCTTATGAAATATTATATGCATATTCAGTGGGTCTGAGAATCGGCTACTATCTATTTTTCAAACCCCTTCCCACCCCTCCCTGACATTTGTATGGCAAAACAACGTTTGCCGGGTCAGCTAGTAGACTAATAACAAAGTCAAGTAATTTATTACTTTTGCAATTGACTTGCTATGCTTTTACTTAATAAATTAAACTATAGTGGAAAAAGTGATCACCGCAAGCGGGACTTGAACCCACGACCAATACATCGGCGACAGTTGTGGTGGTCTAATTGGTTACTGTTGGTACGACAGCAATAAGCTCAGTTGGCAGAGCTACGGAACGGTATTCCGAGGTCGTGGGTTCAAGTCCTGCTTGCGGTGATCTCTTTTTCCACCACAATTTGATTTATTTAATATAAAAGTATTTCTCTTCCTAAAGCAATGTTTATTTTATAGCTGGTAAAACTGTCGTTTGTAGTTTTTAAACACTAATTACTAATTAGTCACTTGAATTAAGAAAATTAAGAATGGTACCAATTCTACGTGCACAACTAAACTTAACTAAAATTGAAAACAACTATGGCGTATTTCGGTTAATTAGATATGTTTTGCAATAATTTCGTTGTGCACATTTTTATTAATTAAAACCGTTAGTCTATAATATACAGATTTTCTAATAAAAAAGTTCTCTTCTTCTCCAGCCCATTTACGTCCCACTGTTGGGCACGGGCCTCCTCCACTTTGGGAGGGATTATGGTCTACTGTGCCGCGCTGAACAGGCGTATTGGTACAGGGTTTATTTTCGAGTTTTCCGTCTCTCACAGCGGATGTTATCTGTGTGCAATATCCCTTAGTTGACTCTTACAGCACCCTTGGGAGGAGATGAGGTAGTGACACTTGTATTCTTAATCCGTCACCACACGGATTAGAAAAAAGTTCTGTTAACATTGCCGAATTGTGTTATTGACACCATCAATTTTCATTTTTTAGTTAAGTTAGTTTAGCAGTACGAAGAATCGGTACCAATATTTTATTATTCTATGAAGTACGATATAGCCAGGCTAAAGTTACTTGTCCTCCATATTGAACACACACACACCATGTGGTAAATCTGTGTTTCCTATTTTATGCATTCTCTTTTATATCAATACATTATAAGGCTTATTTCAGCAAGGTTATTGGGAGATGACTGTGATTTGATCTGTATAATTCAATATAAATATTATCAGTCTTATTCATATTGAAACGCTTATTGAAGGCATATTCCTATATTAGTTAAAACGTCTTTTAGGCTTATCAGATGTCAGATAAAAATCCTTATTCATATTCGTCTATTATACTTCCGATAACTATAAAATGTCTTTGTTGCCATTTTGTAGAAAAATGGTGAAATATGAATGGTAGCATTTTTCTACCATTCAAATTTGTTATGAGTTTTATCCCTGGTTTTGATACAAGTTAACAAAATGCATCTTTGACGCTGTTTGTAAATGTAAACAAACTTATTTGTTAATAATCTTATTATTATAAACTACATATTATTAGTTTTGATTTTCATTCATTACATTAGTTTTTCTGCTTCTTATTTTTTATTTCTTGATTTATTTCTTTTTAGTATAATTTTTTATTTTCTCACTTAGTTATTTTAGTTTTATGAATCATTTTGGTGGTATGTTTCTTCCAAATTACAAAGCCATAAAAATTTCTCCGTGTAGTGACGGATTAAGATACAAGTGTCACCACCCCATCTCCTCCCAAGGGTGCTGTAAGAGTCAGCTAAGGGATATTGCACGCAGATAACATCTTCTGTGAGAGACGGAAAACTCGAAAATAAACCCTGTGCCAACACGCCTGGTCAGCGTGGCACAGTAGACCATAATTCCTCCCAAAGTGGAGGAGGGCCGTGCCCAACAGTGGGACGTAAATGGGCTGGACAGAGGGAAAGCCATAAAATAAGAAGAAGAATTTGTAGTTTCGTAAACGTAACGTTCACTTTTCTGCGCGGATTAAAAGCAAGACTTTCAATCACCGCAATTGGCATTGTTCATATTTTTTAAAACTCTTTATCCGAAAACCATTTCGGGGAATCGAGTTTCTGATCATGATCCACAATTTTTTTTTCGGAAAATTTGCTATATTTGCTATTATTTTTCCAAAAAAGGGAATGATCTCTATTTGCCCTTGAAATAAAGGACTTAAATTGTTAAGGCGTTCTTAGGGATATACTACTCTGGGGTGGAGTTGAAATTGGTCTATTATTTCAACATGGCAACTTTGAAAAGATGTATTGCAATCTGTCTTAAGTGTATCAGGAAAAGGCAACACAAAGACTGCGTATAACGATGACGTCACAACATTTAAAATAATATCTTTAAGCATTTAAAAAAAAACTATATAGCGAATATTTCAATAATATTGAAATTAGTTACTTAAAATAGTCTATATTTTCTAAAAAAAATATAAAAACAGCAGGTCAAAAATTATGAACAGTCCCAATACTGTGTAGGATTTGTAAGGCTTGATATTTAAGAATTATAATTGAATGTAACAATTTTAATGGCTTTTCTTTTCAACTTCTTTGCAAACATCAATAAATAGATGATGAAGATCAGCATAATCAAAAATTAAAGCATAATCCTATATTAGTTAAAAAGTCTTTTAAGCTTATCAGATGTCAGATAAAAATCCTAATTCATATTCGTTTAAAAAACTTCCGATAGCTAAAATGTCTCTAATTTACAGAATGTTACCATTTCGTAGAAACATGGTGAAATATGGATGGTAGAAAAAAAAAATCTTACTAGTTGTCAAACTTGACATAGCGTTTATAAACAAACATTGTAATTTACACAATATTCGAGAAGTGTTATTGTAGTAAATAAACTACAGTAGGAAAGTGAAAATCAGGTAATCTTTAATGTATGATAAAGTAGAGGCACCAGCTCATCCAACACCTGCAGATTTGCTGGATCCACTAATGTCTTGAGATTCGCAAGCGCTGGGTCCAAAACCTACAAACATAATAGCTATGATGAGAATAAAAAATCTGAAAATTTTAAGTTGGAGCAAGAATCACTCAAATATAAAATAGAATATCTACACCCCAAGCCACTCACACCGGTGTTCTTCGATGTTCAAGTTACGGGCTATTTCTATTAAAGAATTTCTTCTTTAATAGAAATAGCCCGTAACTCGGTAAATGAAAAACAATAAATTTATTAAATCAATCATTTTATTTTGTTTTATTTACTTGCAAGTAGGGTGAACTTTGTTCATTAAAAGGCCTTGCAATAAAAGTTTTCAAGATTGCGGCATTTCTACCTCACATATGGTTTGCATTTACTTTAATTGGCTGTTCCATTAGCCCTTCTATAATGGGCTCATTGTCCTCCATCGCATTGTAAACTACCACTTTCAGAATTCCTCATCTTCCAAAGAAAATATCTTACTTCTTTAGCGGTACACTTTTCTTCGCCGATTGTTAACAAGATTGTTAATGCCGCAATGCTTTGCAGGGTTCATAAGACATGTATAATTAAGCAAATTCCGTGTCGGATATTTATCGTGATTTATGCACGTATCACTATAATATAAAACCTCGTTAGTTTAATAACTTTTTGGTTAATTATTGTGACTCTATGAACAACACCTTTGCAAATGACGGGGCAAACGTCAATATAAATAATCAGCTGATGAATATATACGCCATTTTTTTCACTAATATAGGCTTAAAGTAGGGTCGGAGCTTGTTTAAAATAATGTCACTTTATGGGATAGTTATAGAACGCTTTAGTGTAAAAAAGCTATTATGAATTGCATTTTTGACAATCCGCTTATAGCTAACTTTTAAGCCTCTGATAAGTCATTACGAATAAGACCGTAGTCGGAATAATGTCACTTTATCGGATAGATATAGAACGTTTTAGCGTAAATAACTATTATGAATTACAATTTTTGACAATCCGCTTTAAACGAAATTTTAAGCCTCCTATAAGTCATTATGAATTAGACCGTATGGCTTTAAATTGACCCTTTAAATAAATAAATCTTATATATAAAATTCACGTGTCACAGTGTTAATTACCGTACTCCTCCGAAACGGCTTGACCGATTTTTATGAAATTTTAGCAGCATATTCAGTAGGTTTGAGAATCGGCCAACATCTATTTTTCAAATATTTTTTTTTAGTCTGACAAAACAACGTTTGCCGGGACAGCTATAAATAATAAGTTGGTCGGAAAGTCATTTCGTTTTTTTTGTGGAATTAATTTTGTTGAAGTTGAATTTAATTGGAATTTTTCACACAAAAGCCTGCTATATGAGCTCTCAAAGCATTTAAAAATTATACGGCTTAAATGTGAAGTTGGATGCAAAAGAATACAATTAAATCCTCTGTCGGGAAAAAACGAAATGGCTTTCCGAACAACCTAATATGTTATCGTGGGAATTAAATTTGGAAATTATTAAAACAACATAGATACTTCCTGATGGCGATTTAATGTAAAAGTGAACGAACGAGAGCGAGATACAATGACTTGTTAACTTAAATCTATTTGCGTAACCTAATGACGACAACACAGTAAATATCTCCTTTATATTCCTCCTTAATTCATAAATCCAAATTATAAACCCTAATGGTTTCCAAATGCCATTCATAATGTATAAATTTGTTATTCTTTTTATATGATAATAAAGAAAAAAAAATTTTGTAGGCGCGTAAACAATATATACTATGGCGTATTCTGATAAATTAGCTGTTTCGTTGTGAACATTTTTATTAATTCAAATTGTTAGTTTTTATAAAAAAATATTCAGGATTTTAAAGCGTGTTTTTTAGTTTATTATATAATTATATGGTTAAATAATCTAATAAACTGTTTTTATCAAGAAAGTTCAGTTAACATTGCCGAATTGTGTTATTGACACTATCAATTTTCATTTTGACGGGCTTCGTGTTGGAGTGGTTTATGTTATGGACTGCCGATCACGAGGTCTCGGGTTCGATTCCCGGTTGGAACAATCATTTGTGTGATATCCATAAATGTCATACAAATGTTTGTACTGCGTCTGGGTGTTTACTATGTATTATATGTATGTATTTACAAAAGAAAAGTAGTTTATGTATTATATCCGTATTCTGGTACCCATAATACAAGCATATAAGCTTAGCTTGGGACCAGAGGACGTTGTGTGAAATGTCCATGAATATAAAAAAAAAAAAAAACTTTCTTGATAAAAACAGTTTAATAAATTATATAGCCATAAAATTATATAATATACTTAGTTCAAAACTAAAAAACACGCTTCAAAATCCTGAATGTTTTTTTAAATTATTGCATTGTCATCGGTCCTTGATATATGTACAAAATTTTAGATCAATCCAACTACTGTAAGTGTGTGTAAATCACTTTCAAAGATTCCGTTACATAGATTCATACATTGATAGATACATACCGAACTTATAATAAGCGTGTTAAGAGGATACCAAAATAGCTTCGTGCATTTTTCTACGTACGAAGTTTTCATTGTTTCTTTAGATTGAATGGCTAGAGCTCTAATTTTTAAGTATATGTTTTTTCAATATATGATCTAGGATCGCATAAACTCAGAAACGCGATTGAGAAAAGTTTTCTCGATAGAAAATCTTAGCGAAACAACCTCTCTAATTTTTTATTTTTTTCATTTGTCGGTCTATTATCGCGTATTAACTAATGAAATAACTTTAAAAACATAAGTAACTATTATATATAGAAACACGTAAATCAGAATTAAAATATATTTAGTAGATTTTGAGTAAATAGGAAAAGTATCCCTAACTCTTCATTTTCTGTGCCTACTGGCTGTGTTAATATGTACGTGTCGGCGATGATATACGATAATATTGATGTAGGCCCTTAATAAATGTGTTATTATAGCAAATTAATCTAAATACAGAAATAGTTGTTTTAATTATTTAGTTAAGTTTAGTTCATTATCACCAAGTTAATTAAAGCCATAATATTTGTTGTTATGTAGAAGTTGTTAATAATAATAATTGCTGTATGTGATTTAATATAGTATACATTATATGTATTTTGATTAACATAGATGTAGTGTGATTATTTTCACAATATTCTATTGAATAAAAAAATATTGTTTGTATTATATATTGTGTTTTATTTTTATTTAGACATTAAAGAAGAATATGAGTGAAACAAACATACATACAATATAAAAAAAATATATACAAGCGAAGCAATGCTTCCTTTTTTGGAAGTTTATTAATTATTGAATTATATAAAAATATACTAATGAACTTGTCTATGTGGTGGCGGATTAAGTATATAAGTGTCACCAGCCCCTTTTCCTTCCCAGGATATAAGCCAGTTATGGAATATTGTACATAGATAACATCTCCCGTGAGGGACCGAAAGCTCAAAAATAAACACTGTGCCAATTCGCGTGGTCAGCGTGGTACAATAAATCATAATCCCATCTCAAATATTCAAAAACAATCAACTTCAATTCGACTGGCTACCAAATGTGTAAAGGTCGATATTAGGCCGTAACTTAGACTTACATTTCGGTGGAAAAGCATGGACAGTTGTAGTAAAAATCCAAAGCTAAACTAGGCCTAAGGCCCTAACGAGTATAAGATTTCAGTCACAGTATCTCACAAACATAGCGTTTCGTTTCAATCTCGCAAACTCATATTTAATTTAAAGTGTCGAGTTATTTACATTTAGCGTAAATGTAATAAGCACGTAATGCAATGTAATAAGTAGAGATGAAACGGATAGTAGTTTGGCCGGATACCGGATATTCGGCGAGCTACTAGTTAGGAGCGCCGGATATTCGGCCCTTTAATGCGTTGACGCGATCAGTTTGATTTGAATATTGGCGCGGTGAACGAGATCGGGAATATTCAGGCGCATTCAGGCCCTCAAGTCCACTATTTTGGAACAATTGTCATACCGGCACAATACCGGCACGATACCGTTGCAATTGAAGTCAAATATCCGTAGTCTGCTATATGCCGTCATAACGGTCTTTCAATGGTAATAGAATTGTCGATCTCTTTTATCTATGCATTGAATTTTCGGTCTCTTTTATCTATGGATTGTGTTAGAATGGTATGTATGTGTTGCCGTTTTTAAAAAATGCGTTAGTTGAAGTGATTTTCGAAAAACTACTAATAAATTTAAACATTTAATCATACTAGACTTCGTTTAAATATATTTGTACATACTATTTATTAGTATAAAAAGCAATGTGAAGCTTAGGAGATTAGTAAATTGCAATAAATTACAAAGAACAATTTCTAATATTTCTATCTATCTATTTTTTATTTATGGCAATCTGTCGACACAGGACAATTTAAAAATATTACTGTCAAATTCAAAATAGCAGACTACCTAAACATTTCAGTCGTTGAATTGCAATTGTGAAGCAGTTGTGTACGAGACTAGCAATTTATGTCACTTTGACAATTGTAAGACAATGATGAAGTCGTTATGACGACACATTATTAGTAGACTACCAAAAACTTTACTATTGCACCTTAATGGTACAATAATGGTACAGTTGTGACACCGTTGAAATACCCGACTCAGGGCCCAGGTCGCACGTAAGCGGAGATCGGGTCGACTCGGGGGGGTTTGAGTGTTATCGCGCCTGTCAGTTTGTGTTTGTTTCTTAGTTCGTTTGTTGTTTATTTCATTGTTTATCACTTGTCGTCGTGATTTTATGTTTGAATTCTGATAGAAAATGTCAAGAAATGTCATCATCAAAAACACGATCGCCAATATGGCAATATTTTGATTTAAACAGTGACGATAACAAGTACGCGGTATGTTTATTGTGTCAGATTAAAATTTCTCGAGGTGGTGAAGGAAAAAAGACATATTAAACTAATAATTAATAAATAAACATTTTTGATATGCGATTATAAAAATAAACGGTGTCCATAACCTATTGGAGTATGATTTGCCTTGTGTAAAATACTGAGATTTTTTAAAATTTTACCATCCGGTATTCGGCCGGATAGTGCAAACAAGGCCGGATACCGGATAGTTACCGGATATCCGTTTCATCTCTAGTAATAAGCGATTAAATAGCACGCAGGCAGACAAATAAATAAAGAACAACACTGCCATCTTTATTTCAGTGCGCTAAGTTACAACATACTAGAAACCTGAAATGTACATCATTTCGGGGTCAGTTTTAGTTCAGATTACAATAAATAGATGTCACATTTATAAAAAATGACATAAATTGCGAATTAAAAAATAGTAATTAAAATATTTTATTTTCTGGATAGTATTTTTAGTGCGTTTTGTTTAGAGTTAAAATATAAATATAATAATTATATACATGTAAAATGATAAAAAAATATTACAATTAAAATTTAACGAAACCGTTAAAAATTATAGCGCAACTACTAATTATAAAATCAGCAAGATACTTCATCCTTGGGTATTAATTAAAATACATATAAAGCTCAATAACTGCACAATTTGTGTTTATTGTGTAACTCTTTTTCATTGATTTGATTTTTGTTTGAGAAAATAAATAAATTATGGTTTTCCATTTTCCGCATAGCGGTAGCGCAGGGCCAATGCTGAAGTGACTGTGTTGTCAGTTAATAAAATCTGCCGATGTTTAGGTAGAGGCTTTAAAAAGGATAAAATTTTTATTTCATGGTGAATTACTTTTATAATTGACATTTTGATACAGCTATAAATAAATTGTTTTCGTTTATATTTTTATATTTATTTAAATTATATTTTTATTAACTATAATTTATTTCATTTTGTTCAAAACTGTCCTTTGGAACAACCAACAAACCTAAACATAATTGATATAAGCCATGCAAATTGGTAATGCGCTGGAACCTTGTCAAATTAACGCCTTTGTGACGTCATCAGCAAAGAAACAGTACAGCTATCGAAATGTAATATTCTCATCTATACGTCACTATGATGTCACCAACATGGCCGCCAGGTGCATTACCAATTTGTGTGGCTTATATCAATTATGTTTATACTATTTTATTGACGTGATAGTATTGAGACAGTCTCTCAGTCGCAAGACCTTTAAAATGTAAACGGTTGATGACAAATTTCTTCTCCATCTATCATCATGTGGATCATGTTATTTAAAGACATGAATACGAAGATTAGAATAGATAACGACAGATATAAAGTAAAATTAACTCTTGAGTACTTTGAACATTACTTTTAGAGACGAATCTTATTTTTATGAAGTTTTTAATCATATTGTTTACTCAATGTAATGCAGCAATTAATTTAAAGTCGGGAGACATTTATATATATAGCAAGAATATTATTTAAATCAGTTCAATGTATTTCCACCTCGGATATTGCGTAACTTAATACGTAAGTCTGGCATCCCCGTTAGTATGTCGGCCGCGCGCTGTATGGATGTCCGTTTGTGACCAGTCGGAAAATGATATCTTTAACAATTCAAACACGGTTTTCGTTTTAAAAACGACGAAAATAGATAAGAATAAACATTTAATTATGATTACATCATATTTATAACATAAGCTAAATAGGTAACACAGTGCACAGTGATTTTTTTAAAACTCATCATTATGATATATTTATGATAAAATAAAAATATTCAAATAACTAGGTAACAAATATTGGAGTAATTTTATTCTCTAAATTTAAAAACGAACTATTTTTTAATGCCAATGCATTGTTTTTTTTTTTAATAAGCAAGTAGGTATATCTAGTATCATGCCTGTAAATATTATATTGTTTTTAATACTGGTCTGTCTGATGTTAGATATATAAATATTATTTGATAATGTTTTTGGTAACAATATTAGCGTGGAATGTAGCGGCCCCGTAAAATCAATAATGTCCGCGCATTGTGCCGCGTGCTTAGTAAGTTTTTCAGGTTTCTCCTAATGACACAAGATTCATTCTGCGATGTAAAACTATCACTACACAATTTTTTTTTTACATTTGGCCTAATTACATTGTTATGATTTTAATATATTATGTGTAACTTATCAAGCTTAAAAGTATTGCGCTAGTTTTCAACATTTCTATAAAATAAAACACTGAAAATAATACTTATTATGACACAAATACTTCTATAATATTTCAGTGTTATGATTAATCAATTTTTTTATTAAATAATCCAATTTTAGGTTAATTAAATTCTAAATTTTAAGTATTCGATAGATGGCGCTAGAAGATTTTTTATATACAAAAAATTAACTGCTATCCACGGTAATCATATAAAAGGTGGAAATTACATTTACTAAAATCTTTTTTTACACTATTTTTTTCTTACTTTTGCCTTAGAAAATATCATTTCAGTAAATAGTGATACGAATTTTATACATGTTTTCTTCGACATATTAGGTTTATTTTTAAAACATTTGCCTTTTTTTAGTTTATACAAATTTCTTTCTTTTCAATTGAACAATAACTAACAATGTTTAAGATATAAATAAAGTGGTCATGGATAGGCGCAGCTGAACTTGGAAGAAAGAAGGCGAGAAAGCGAGGAAAGATGCGCTGGATATTTCCTGTACCAGGTAACTTTTTCAAACTGATGTGTCAGATTTTTTTTCTTAGGCAATAATTATATTTCCCCTAGCATATGTGGTTATATTGAAAACGAGCGCCCCATGCTCGTTTAATTTTACACTTCGGGCTGTTTGATTTGTTGCCCCATAATTTATAGAAAAAATAATGGAGCAAAAGCTTAAAAGTGAAGGCTTGTGTCGCTCCAAATCATATCCCCTCCCTATGGCTATCACACAATTAAAAAAATATTCACCGTCATTGCACATAGCGCCCTCTGGTCACAAAACTGAGAAATATAATTTATTTATTTTATTTTTGTTTGTTTATTGCGCCTGGGCAATCCAAAAATGTGTGTGTTTATCACAAAATTGCAGGGATCGAACCCAAACAGGCGTGTATGCAAATCAGTTGTAATACTGACTTCCCTCTTCCTCCAAGGCAATTAATGTTATACCATGTTATACTGCTGGATACGGGTCTCCTCCAATTTGAGAGGATATTCGGACGTACTTTGCTGCAGTGACTAGGCGTGTTGGCATGCACAGGGTTTAGTTCAGAGTTTTTCATCTCTCAGAGGATGCTAACATAAGGTACCTACTGACGACGTCCTTAGCTGGCTTTTACAGCACCCTGGAGAGAAAATGGGTGGTGACACTTGCATTTTTAATTAGTCTATAAACAGGTGAGTTCCCAAGTAAAAATTTTGTATGAATTACCATATTTTGTTGTGAGGAGAGTATTTAAAACGTCTGCCAAAAAATTTTTATGGTACCAATTCTGTGTGCGTAACTAAACTTAACTTACTAAAAAATGAATTTTGATTGTGTCGTTAAAACAATTCTGAAATAATAACGAAACTTTCTTGTTATAAATACTGTTTATTAAAGATTAAAGATTTTAATTAATATAAGTCTGCACAACAAAATAGCCAATGAATCATAATACACTTAGAGTTGTTTTCTTTTTTACACGCTTTATATTAGCTTCACTTGTATGTTTGTTTGTATGTTTGTAACCGACTCCTTTGGACGCTATTTTGACCCACTTGAAACGGTCAGATTCTATTAAAATTTTGCACACCTGTCAAAGACCGATGACAATGCAATAATTCGATTAAATAAAGCGTGTTTTTTAGTTTTTTTAAACTATTATTATTTAGTTAAGTTTTGTTGTACACGTCTATAACAGTAGGTTGAATATAAATGTTAAAAATAGCGCCATCTTTAATCGAGGTAATAATAATAATGTATACAGTACAAACAACGCATTGTTCGTAGTACAAAGTTTATCGTAAAAATTTAATGATTACATTAATCGCTGGCCATTTATTAATGCCCGCGTCGTTAAATTTTTACAGTCGGCAGACATCTGTTGAAAAAGAATACTCTTAATGAATGAATTAAAATCTTTTTTTTAAATTTATCCGGCAAGTTAGAACGATGCTCGATGAACGATGCGAATGCTCGGTAGTTCAAAAAGTCTCAATTACGCTCGAAATTAAAAATTAGTTAAAAAGACTGCTAAGCTGGTCAAACTAATATGTACAGGTTTTAATAAATACATAGTTGTCACCGTGCACCGCCCTTAGTTGGCACGCATTTCAAAATTCTTCCCTCTGGTGGTAATGACTGCCATAACTACCTAATCATTATACTTCGCTGCATGCTGATAGCAACTTAAATAAGTGAGCGTAGATCGAAGAAAGTTTTAGCGGATTAGCCCTCAAAGAAAAAAAAATTATAAAACTCTGTTTCGATGTCCAATATTAAAGGTATAATTCTATAACTATTGAAATAAATAATATTTTTGTAACGCGGATGTTCAAATTTATCAAATCTATTTTGGTTAGATGTAAAGTGGGATGTGTCCTCTTATTAAACTATTACGGTACCGTCCAAGGTTTGAATGTGACGCAAATGACGCCGTTTAATATGTCAATTGCTTCAACTTATCCTGAAGACATTTTGTCGCCAAAATAAACAGCAATCGACAACTCAAAACTATAAATTTTATTACTAAAGGCATAAATTAGATGATAATTAATGCGTTTGGATTTTAATTAATTCAAATTATTCATATATTTTGGCCCTAAATGAAAGTTAACGATATCTCACTCATATCTCCTGAACGCCTAGTGTCAAAAAAGTTCTACAGTCTAGGAGTCGTTGAATGACGTCAAATAAAACTTAACACAGTTCCCTTTCATCATCTAAAGGCGAAAAATAACGAATGCTGAAATTAATATGAAAGTCTTGACCTGACCTAAAAGAACGGTCTAAAAGTACTCCAACCTTCAGTCAAGAGATTCTAGTTAAAAATAGCTCAGATAAAACACAATGAACTGCATAGGCTTATGTTTACAAACATAGGTTTGTAAACATAAGCACTATATTTAAAATATAAGGGATTCTCTACGTAAATCACGTGTTCCTACGAATAAATACCTCTAATACATAGCATTTTTACAAATTCTTGCATCTATTATCATACTGTCAGTACACCACAAGTCGCCTATACTATTCAACCTCGATCAAGTCCATCCTAAGATTGTCTGGAAAAGATCGCAGTCCGCGATACGACCCCCCTTTATACCTATGATAAGTCTAGTTAGTAAGTTTTGTTTTAAATTATTATGGTGTACAATAAAGAATATTTTATTTATTTAATACATATAAAATTCGTGTCGCGTTATTCGTTACTAAACTCCCCCGAAACGGATCTACCATTTTTTATAAAATTTTGTGTGCAGTATACCGATACTGCACACAAAATTTCTTTCTACTGTAATTAAATTTTTTTCTACTGTTTCTAGGTTATAAAGTTAGACCTCCCTGTTAGTACGCGAGGGAATCTAGGGGCACAGCTAGTACTTAGTAAAGTTATTTTGATGTAATTGATTTATCTAAGCTTCATTGAACGAACTTGCACAGTATCTTTTATGCATATTCTTCAATGCCACAATAATCAACTAACTTAACTAAAAAAATCATTTTAGTAGTGTCGATACAAGTACAATCCGGCAGAAAGTTCAGTTAACAAACTGAACTTTCTTGATAAAAACTGTTTATTATAGACTTATGGTCTTATTCATAATGACTTATCGGAGGTTTAAAAGTTTGCTAAAATCGGTTCGCGAAAATTTTCAAAATTTGTTATTCATCATTGTCTTTTTACGCTAAAACGTTTATTATCTCTCCGATTAAACCTTCGATAAGTCATTATGAATAAGACCATAGAGATTTTAATTAATAAACTGTGCACAAAAAAATAGCCAATTATTTAAAATACAGCAATAGTAAGTTGTTTTCGTTTTCTAGTCAAGTTAACCCGGCGTGAGTGAGGTCGGGTATCTCATACCCACCCATTTATAAAAACTACAATATTGCTTAATTGCGCGATTTCTGGAATTCGGCTGTCTCGGTAGCTGGAGAGGGTGGTGTGGGGAGTTGTTTGACGTGCCAGTAGCGGTGCTGCGCCGGCGACGAATTGAACTACAAGTGCGCAAAGAAAAGAAGTAGTCGAAAAGAGTAGTTTTAGAGATTAAGTAAAAGATGATGTATTAGAATGTTACAAGTTGATTTTATGTTATTTCGAAGGTGAATTGTATAAGGCAGAAGTGTGCTATAATTTTTGTTCACAATTGGTCTCAATTTACCAAAATTTTTATATATTAATTGATAGTTTCTAAATATTGTTGATTTGTGCGTGTTTGTACGTAAGGAAACGGCTGCTTTGTTTTTATAGAAATATTTATCTTATATATAAAATTCACGTGTCACAGTGTTAGTTACCGTACTCCTCCGAAACGGCTTGACCGATTCTTCTCAAATTTTGCATAGACATTCAGTAGGTCTGAGAATCGGCCAACATCTATTTTTCATACTTTTTTTTTTAGTATGGCAAAACAACGTTTGCCGGGTCAGCTAGTACTTTTATAACTATAACTGGGCTATTTAACTATATTACCTGCTTTCCATTATTATAATTTATATAATACAGTACCTAATTAGTTTTTTTAAGTCATTTTCGTCATAAAAATCATCAATTCTATATTGGGTATGTCATACCCACCCACCTCACAGTTAGTGTAATAATTTTTCACCTCATTCACGCCGGGTTAAGATTAGTTGTGCACGTAGAATTGGCACCAATGTTATTGTAAGACCATATACTATATACATAGGCTTTGTACATTTTTTGAAAATAAATTCTACACGTCAGTTGTGGTTGTCACTTTGATTTTGAATTTTATGTCGTTGTTTAAATTTTACAAAAAAAAACAAAAGATTTCATGCTCTATTTTTGAAATAATTGTTTTCCTCTGTACGCGCAACCTTGAATTACCCGTTGAAATAATAAACACTCTTTGAATTACCTATGAAAAAGCCTTGAAACCTATCGATAAAAGATGGCGTTGGAAGCAATTGAATAAAAAATTGGTCAAGTGCGAGTCGGACTCGCGCACGATGGGTTCCGTACCATTATCTATGCAATATAAGGCAACGTTATTAGTATCGAGCAAGAAACGGTAAAAAAATCATGTTTGTTGTATGGGAGCCCCCCTTAAATATTTATTTTATTTTATTTTTAGTATTTGTTGTTATAGCGGCAATAAAAATACATCATCTGTGAAAATTTCAACTGTCTAGCTATCACCGTTCTTGAGATACTGGGTACGGAACCCTAAAAATCATGTTTGTTGTATGGGAGCCCCCCTTAAATATTTATTTTATTTTATTTTTAGTATTTGTTGTTATAGCGGCAATAGAAATACATCATCTGTGAAAATTTCAACTGTCTAGCTATCACCGTTCTTGAGATTCTGGGTATGGAACCCTAAAAATCATGTTTGTTGTATGGGAGCCCCCCTTAAATATTTATTTTATTTTATTTTTAGTATTTGTTGTTATAGCGGCAATAGAAATACATCATCTGTGAAAATTTCAACTCTCTAGCTATCACCGTTCTTGAGATACAGCCTGGTGACAGACGGACGGACGGACGGACGGACGGACGGACGGACGGACAGCGAAGTCTCAGTAATAGGGTCCCGTTTTTACCCTTTGGGTACGGAACCCTAAAAACAACCATCATAAAAAGCATGGTATAAAATAAATAAATTAAGCAACAATTTTATAATAAAATACCGTCATTTTATTATTCACTTTTTTAATCTTTTAATTGTATTTTCCAGTTCTCCTAATGTCCTGGTTCGGCGTGGACCAAGTGAAGTCAAATTCCTGCATCCGGACTGGTAATACACGCAGAGAACAGTAACAAAATCATTGTTGTGTATAGGAAGTACCTGTTGGTAGATATATTATCTGTGTCGTGTTAAGAGTTGCGAAAATATCGATATTGATAAGCCTATCTAGAACATCACTAGCGTTACAATTATGAATTCCAATACTTCTACAAAAATAAAAGTTATAAAATAAAGCATCTAACTAGCGTGGAAATAATGATCACTATGAGCGGGACTTGAACGGAATACCTCGGAGTGCATAGCAAGTCAATTGTAAAAAAATAATGTTCAATTGTTTAATTTAATTTACAAACACGCGTTTTTGAAATGTATTTTTGGAATCAACAGGACATTTTTAAAATATATTCATAAATAATTATAGTGCTGCACCGCATAATTAATATTTCATAATATTTTATCGATATTTTCGTGACTTAATAATTGTATTGTTTGAGTGCGCACAGGAATGCGTGTTCGATGTTACAAGGAATGCAATAATTGCATGTAATAATTATGTAATACTTTTAGTCTCAATAGACGAAAGTTTTCGAACTGTCAATGTATTACAAAATAATACACTCAAACATTTTTCTATCCTGTGAATAACTGACTTATGTAGCATAAACATGTAAAAATATTCAAAAATTTTATCGTATGAACTTTATGTGTTTTTTTATGTTTTTTTCACACGCCAACCAGTCTATGAACATAAAAGTAGGTCGTAGTGAATTTATTACTTTTTTATTTTCAGTTATTTACAGGACTTATTTCTATTGTAAATCTCCTTCTGTTAAACTATGTAGTGGTTTTTGTTTTATATGTTTTGTTATTTACTAATTCAAGCATGGATTTTCAGCATTATGGGCACTAAGTCTCTGCCCCCTTGTTCAGGCGGAATGCCAAAGTAAGTACAGTTTACTTTTAATTAAAAACAAACTACTCATGAGCTTTTAGGCTTTTACAGAAACATAATAAAAAGCTAAAAGCTATCACTGAATTGCTTATGCTTACATTTTAAATCTCACGAGTGCTGAAAATTGACATTACAAAAATCTACAAATGTCGTAGACTGGGTTGGCAGTATATAGGCATAACTACATCTACATTTTTATTAAAAAAACGAATTTTCAAATTACTCTACTTAATTTTTTTTTAAATTACACGGACAATTAGAATTCTATGTTTAAAAATTTGTGCATTCATCACTTAGCTATTTTTATTATTTTAGATAAAAAGACTATTTTTAGCTTTAATCTGTGTCTGTAATATAGTAAAAATGCATGGCTTTTATCAGTACTTGTGAATAAATATTGGATTAAATTTGTTATTAAAGAACTCACGGTCCTTCAAAGTTCCAAATTTAATCCAATGCAATTGTTTGTGTTGCTAGATGTATATTTAAAATGTCGTTAAATATTTTTTTTTAAAGTAAGAATTACAATTATTTTGGTATATTATTGAAACTAAAGCTAATATTAAGAAACTTAAGTAGGCTAGAGCTACTTAGATCGGTAAAATTAATATTTATTCCTTTATTATTATTATTATCAGCTCAAGACTCTTGCATATGCATGAGACACGCATAAAAAAAAACAATGATTAAAAAGCCAAGCTATATACCCATTTAATAAATAGCTTAGCTTAAACACATATAAACACGCTTGAAAATCCTGGAATGTTTTTTAATTTATGCATTTTCATCGGTTCTTAGTATGTGTGCAAAATTTCAGATTAATCTTACGGTGAAAATCACTTTCAAAGATTCCGTTATACATAGATACACATTACCCATCCGTTTTATTAAATACATAGGTAGATAGATAGATACGAACGAAGCTAAAACATGAGTGAGTGAGCTAAAGCATTAAACAAATCAGTCGCGCAAGTGTTAGAGAATATTATGAAGCTAAAACATGTTAAAAATAGCGCTTCTTGCCACTTTCATTCTGCATGCCCCATAAAGGATCAGGCGATGTGCTAAAACTAAATTAGTATATGGTGCAAATAAATTATTTTATATATTATCTATCTATTATCAACATAAAGTTATAGCTCTTTTGCCACGGCTGTAAACATTATAGCTTTTATTAAGACAATGAAACAATCAAAAGAAACAATATTTTACGTTGTTTACATGTTTTCAAGACAATTTGATAGCCACAAAAATAATTACGTTTACAAAATAAAAGACGTTTGTTATGACCGCCATTTATAAACCATAGACAATTAATATCATCCTCAATTTATCGCGGATAAATGTACAGATGTTATGAGGGAATTTCAAATAAAGACGGATCAAAAATAACTTGTTAACGTCTCTAATCTAAAATCAGATACTAGGACGTTAGATGACGACAAATGTATAGATTTAGACACACAATATTTTAATAAGGTTTTCATAATAGACGTCGCACTGGCCAATAAATAAAAAAATGCCCACGTTTTAACTAACTGTGTTTTTGTTTCATGTAAATCTATTCTTTTTTTTTTATATTATAAAGCTCAAGAGTTTGTTTGTTTGAACGCGTTAATCTAGAACCACTGGTGCGATTTGATAATTTCTTTCAGGTGTTGGATAGCACATTTATCAAGGAAGGCTTAGGCTATATAACATCACGCTACAACTAATAGAATAGGAGCGAAGCATCAATGAAAAATGATACCTACCTATTTAAGACCAGTCTTATCTATAGGTATTTTTGGTAATACGCTTTTATTCGCCTGATACTGAGAAGAAAACTTATTAAATAAATACTAAAGTCATTGCACAGCCTGTGGCAATATCCTGTCTAGGATTATCGAGAAAATATGTCGGTGGACACATTATTTTCTTTTTACGTGACTTTTAAATTTCGAATGTTAATTTCTTTTTATTCTGATACACAGTGGCGCGAGTTCGTTTAAGTATTACAGCACTAACTGTAATAATAGAGCTATATCCCGCAATTGCTGTACTTATTCTGTTAAAATGTTAGTATTTTAACAAAACCGTTGGTACAGTTAAATTAATAGTTTACCTTTATTGGTTTAAGTATCCTATTATATTATATTTTAACCTTACTGCTCAATGCTATGGTATCAAAGTGTTGTAAATGTCAGGTAAGCGCCGATAAAAATGCTGTCTAAGAGTGATAAAATTCTCAGTGATTTATTTTACACCTAGTATTAATTTTATTATTAAGACGATACCAAAATAGCTTCGTGCATTTTTCTACGTACGAAGTTTTCATTGTTTCTTTAGATTGAATGGCTAGAGCTCTAATTTTTAAGTATATGTTTTTTCAATATATGATCTAGGATCGCATAAACTCAGAAACGCGATTGAAAAAAGTTTTCTCGATAGAAATTCTTAGCTAACAACCTCTTTAATTTTTTATTTTTTTCATTTGTCGGTCTATTATCGCGTATTAACTAATGAAATAACTTTAAAAACATAAGTAACTATTATATAAAGAAACACGTAAATCAGAATTAAAATATATTTAGTAGATTTTGAGTAAATAGGAAAAGTATCCCTAATTCTTCATTTTCTGTGCCTACTGGCTGTGTTAATATGTACGTGTCGGCGATGATATACGATAATATTGATGTAGGCCCTTAATCCAATATTTTTCGATTAGACGAAGTATTTATAAGTAATGTGTCTAATATGTATATGTAATAGGTTTACAAAACAGGCAGCCATAGTAGTGTTATGTAATTAGTGAGATACAAGACCTAGAATGTAATCGTCTTTCATAAGAATACATTGAGTATTAATATAATTATTATAATAAATCATTGGGTATAACACTTTGCTGTTGGTTTATATATGGATGATTAGAACTTACAGAGTAAAGTTCTATCCTTAATTATTATGCTTCGAAAACACATGAGAGATCTCATTTGTCTATATTGTAGCCATCTTTTCCTCTTCACCTCGTTAAGAGAGTCGTTTGGTCCAAAATACCACACACACGCATATCCACGCGTACCTGTAGAATTTGTTTCAGATATTTTCCAAATAGCTTGGCTTCCTGCAAAGAATGCTATAATGCATGGTTTTGCTTAGATAAAAAAAACTCAGTCTAGTCCACCTGCCCAGCCAGGTAGCCATCCCAAACCTCTTATCTTTTAACATTATTAATTTACCCTACACTTAATACGTTCAGTGCGGCTAACGCTTATGCGCGTTTTTCTGATTTTCACCAAGTGCGGGCCGACGCGTATACGCGTCCATACAAAAAAAAATCTGTAGGCAAGCGGGGTGCGCCGCACCTGTGCGTTTATAGCGTGTATTCTGGGTGTCTATTGTTTCGAAGCGGTCGTAAAATGTGGAATTGTAAAGGAGACTACACACTAGTCAGGTTTCTGCTACGAATCTTGCAGGGTTGGGGGGGCGGCGGGTTTATACGACAACAATAACCTATAGATTATTGAAATAATTTTATTATGACTCGCTCTTTTAACTAAAGTAATAGGTAGTTTTAGTCTATTTATAAATGGTGTCAATTACGAGGCGGGCGAAGTCGTAAATTAAAAAAAAATTAAGAATAAAAGGGCTTTCGGGAGAAGGTACCTTTACTATTACTGTTTTATTAAGGTATAACTTACTATTTTAACAAAACCGAACGAAGATATATTATGGCGTAAACTTCACAAAATCTCTTACAAATAAACACTAGTGTGGAAGCACCTTTATCCATCCAACACCTTTATATGACCCGTAATTGTTATATGATAGTCATAAAACTCGAAAGTTACCGAACGCACATAAGCGTCAGCCGCACTGCGGGAAGGTAAAAGACAACGCGCTATAGCGTCCAGCCGCACTACGCGAGTTTTCTATGAACGCATATAAGCGTTCTTAGCACTACGCGAAAAATTTTTTTAACGCACATACGCGTTTTCAGCACTGGGCGAATGACTCTTTTAATAGCATTGGCTATAAATTCGCAAATTATTCAGCATTGAACGCGTTAAGCCAGTGTATATATGTAATGTAAGCTACCGCCGTAAATACTTTGGAATATTTTACAGAAATAGCCTATTAATTTATGGTTCCTATGGTTTCTATTATCACAAAGTCAGAAAGTTAATTAGTGCACAAACAGAATATTTACATGACATGAGAGTTCAGGGGTGAAATCTTTATGAAGCTCTTACAAGCCTTACTGAATATTTACCATTATCGAACATTGAACTGATGATACTTTGAGGTTATCGCTTATATGTGCAAAATATTTGTAGGTATTTTTAGGGTTCCGTACCCAAAGGGTAAAAACGGGACCCTATTACTGAGACTTCGCTGTCCGTCCGTCCGTCCGTCTGTCACCAGGCTGTATCTCAAGAACGGTGATAGCTAGACAGTTGACATTTTCACAGATGATGTATTTCTATTGCCGCTATAACAACAAATACTAAAAATAAAATAAAATAAATATTTAAGGGGGGCTCCCATACAACAAACATGATTTTTTTACCGTTTCTTGCTCGATACTAATAACGTTGCCTTATGTTGCATAGATAATGGTACGGAACCCTTCGTGCGCGAGTCCGACTCGCACTTGACCAATTTTTTAAACTGTACTGTAGTTTATTTACTTAGTACGAGTCTTTGCCCATTGTTCATAATTCCATCATAAATTAATTGAAATAGGTATTTAGTATCTTTAAGAAAAACAATAAAAACCTCATGTTGATCTAAATTTATTTAAAAATTTCACAATAATTCCTATATTAAAGCATCAAAATTTTAAAAGACCTCAGGGAAGCCCTCTCCCTCCTTATATTCACGCAATGCCCAAAAATAAGAATGGCGGGAATACCGATTATGGAAATACCATAAACAACAGAGGCTTCCAAGTGTGATGACTTGAATTTTTAAACGTTGTCGATAGAGGGCAGAAGCTGTTACAGTTACCCATCAGTTACCTATTTATTTTATGTTTGCTCACATTTAGCACATGAAAGCAAATATAATCAGAGACCTTTACAATAAACATGATGGTCAAGTTCTTGTAAGCTAGAGAAAGCTATCTTAGTCAGTCGAAATTAGTGTTGTACAGTGATATTAAAGATTGATTTGAAGTGTTTATCGATATACTCTTATTGCAGAATTAAAAATTGCTATTTGTACAAAACAATTTTAGCTTTATTACACACATAATAAATGGCTAAAACAATTAGTTTTATGTCAATCAAGACAGACGTAAATTTCTTTGGAACCCTTTCGCGACATCGTCGACATTCTTGACTGACTTCAGTTTAGCTTTAGAATCTTAATTTTGCTTACGCTTATAGTTAAAAATCACGTTTTTAAAATACTTCACTTTAGAATAAATATGATTATTACCAAAATCGGCAAAAGACAAGGTTTTTTAGGCGTGCACAAAATTAAATAATGGTACCAATTCTTCGAGCACAACTAAACTAAATTTAACTAAAAAAATAATTTTAATAGTGTCGATAACACAATTCGGCAATATTAACTAAACTTTCGTTTTATAATAACTATTTATTATAGACCAAAGATTTTAATTGATATAAATGTGCGCAACAAAATAGCCAAATAATTAAAATACACCAATAGTTGTTTTCATTTTTTAGTTAGTTTAGTTGTTCACAAAACCCCCCTTCAGAGACCCGCCGCGGCAACGCGACAGGGGGACCTAGAGCTCCCCCCGTCGGGTCGGGCCCCGGTTCTCGGGGCCGCCCCTCGCTGGGTCATGGTAAAGCTCAAGGCACCATTATGACCCAGCAGGGTAGAAGGCGGAGAGATATAAAAAAAAGTTGTGCACGTTGAATTGGCACCAATATCAGCCCACCATTATTATATATTCATGTGCTAAAGTTAACTAGCACAAGGTCTGAAAATAATTTCTGTAACACAGCTCGCGTGATAACCAGGCTTAGCAACTTACAGCCACTATGAAACTATGTAGATTTTTGATTGCGGTGCCATGTCATAAAGTTGCCTTGGCCAACAATTGACTACATTATTTTTAACTAATAAGAAACTTTGTACATGTAACTTCCTTTGGCGTAAGTAGGCTTTAGTAGATAGACGAATATTTAACACCATATTATCGAAATGCTTATAGCGGCATTGAAAGCTTGCGTTGGATAATAGACTAAGTTGATAATTAATTACATACCTATCGAAGCTGAGTAAAATGACTGAGAAAGACTGTCTGAAAAAGATTTACCTACTCTGATCTTTTCGGTAACGTTCTTCAAAAGAATCACTGCGTACCTCTCATAATAATCCTAGTGCGTGCATAATAAGTATGTAGGTATTAATGAAGCTAAAACTTAATTACATTATTAAAATAAAGATTTATCTTAAGCTTGTTTAAAATTAACTGTTATGATCAGGTATTTTTCATAGGTTTCTTAATCACAGCCATCGTCAGTCTTCGCCTATTGGTTTAACATTAAACTAACAACGTTACCTTGATGGTATTTTTCAGCCCGCACGATATACTGCTACGAATGTGACAGTTGGACTGATCCACGCTGTAAGGACCCCTTTAACTACACAGCGTTGCCGAGAGACCAGCCACCGTTGCAGACTTGTCACGGCTGCTGCGTCAAGATGGTCAGATATTCCAAGAGTCGTAAGTATTGATTATAATAACCACCCACTTTATTTTAATAAGAGTCTTACTGCCGCACTCAGAGACATTTAATGGTTACATAAGGAGCTCTTTAGTATTGATTTAAAAAAGTTTTATCTTAACTTTTACTTTTTTAAATCAATACTAAAGAGCTCCCTAAGTAACCATTAAATGTCTCTGAGTGCGGCAGTTACTGTATTATAATCCTTGTATTATTATAAACGTGAATTCTGAGTGTATGTCCATTACTTTTAGACCCTTAAACTACGAAATAGATTTAGATCTAATATTACAGTTGTATTTATTTTATTTATTTATTTATTTATTTACATACATGAAATAAATCTATTGTAACAATTCACATATATATAGCTTTGTATAGCTTTATTATAAGTGTAAAGTATAAAATATCTTGACGCTAAAAGCCAAGGAGTTAAGTGCCGATTCTAGTAAAACCTACACACGGTTGATAGTGTAAAACATGGTGGATACACTTTGTTGCCACAAAATAGTGTTATCTCTGTAAGTTTCATAAATTTTCCAACCACAGTCGTGTATTATACCTCATTCACTAAACTTAAACTTCCAATAGTTATATTCTATACTAATATTATGAAGCTGAAGAGTTTGCTTATATGAACGCGTATTTATTGATTTTTATTTGTCTGTACTTTCAGCGTACGAGGTAGTGCGGCGCACGTGTACATCACAATTACAAATAAACCTGTTCATGGTTGACCACGTGTGTATGATGGAAAGTACTGGCACGGGCCACATGTGCTTCTGTGAAGAAGACATGTGCAATAGCGGCCACACACCGATCGCAGCACTGGCCTTGGTCGCAACACTAGTCGCATGCGCATGCCTGAGGTGAAGTAGGCGTAGTGACTGCCCCAGAGCGGTCGGTTGTCGATAATCGATAAAAAACTGATTTTATTCACATAAGAGTAGTGTTGTGTTACGAGTGCGATTGTCATGTGGTGGGAACGTGTTTATCGATGTGTGTCGTCAATCTTATATAAGTGATGTGCGAACGTTAATTATAATAATGGTAAATCGACAATCGATCGACTGTATTTCCGGGCACTACCCTAGCTGAAATTTAATTACATTTTTCGTCCAATTGTAGTTGTAGATTAGTCTTGCGGTGCTTAGATTTAACAGCATGGCGATCAATTTACTAAACAAATTGTTCTATAAAAGCTTAGCTTAAAGTTTACGAGACAAAGAATGGTAGACATCTTGATCACTTAATATAATGATTGATGATTGAATGAATCCAACATTTTATTCTCCACTCTATACAAATATGTAATAATAGTATAAAAAAATCATCACTGACGTTATCATCCGTTAGAAATACCAGGTCAAAACTTTACAAAACATTATTTCACAATATAAATGATCAAAATTGAAAAATTTTAATAGAATACCTATTTAAATTTTTTATTTTGATCATATTATTGTGATAATATACGAGTATATTGTGAAAAAAATTTAATCAACAGCAATAAAAACGCAACAAAAAAGTACTCGTATAAAAAAAGTACAAGTACACAAAGTACTAGTGTTAATTATTTTCAGATAAATAATTGTTAGGATCAGCCTTAAAATTCAAAAGTAAAGTTGTTAAAACTAAGCACAGAATTCTTAAGGCTATTTTCATGTTCAGCAGTTTGCTCCTAAATCTAATATTAATAAAAGTTTTCCTAAATTTAGCATGTAAATATTGCTCATTATAGACGCGTTAGTAATAAAGCGATTCACAGAGCGTGGGTGTTGCTAGATGGCAGTAGTGTATTAATCTAAAATAGGTGAAGGTAATTTTATGGTAGGTATGTTGACTTGCAAATGAGGAATTTAAACTCTAAGCAAATAAAATATATAGTTTAGAAATCATTACGAATTGTAAGAAGATTTAATTAATTATCCGCGAAGTATGGATTAAGAATGCTAGTTATCCCCTATACTATAGCATAGGTTGCAGATTGATTTAGCATCAAATAGATAGCGTAATGGCTTGTCGCTCGAATAAAGGTTTATCACTTCCTACTATTTTATGTATAAATATACTAACGCCATCTAGTTAGGTTTTCGAGTTACTAATTTCTCCTGCGTACGCTTCTGACTGGTCCAATAATCGACCAATAAAATTTGCTCATAGACGCACCTAATATATAATAGAAGTGTGCACTTGTAGATAGAAATGAAAAGCTGAAAATTGGAATGAAACTAGCATGTACTGCCGAAGTATAGAGATTTAAGAATAAGTATCAGTTTGGGGAGGACACTTTTGAAATTAGTCTAAATAAACGGTTGTGTTTTTTATTGTCTTTTGAAAGACGGACGTAGTAAATATAAATGTCAATTCGATATCATTGAATTTTCATTTTGTTGAATGTTATTTAATTTTTAAATAACGTTAAATATTTACTTGCAAGTTTTTCAATATCATAAAATTATCGATAGCTAGGCAATATGGTGCATCACTAGTAATCAAATAAATAGTTATGTGGATTAAATTAAACTTAATTGTTTAAATTTTACATTTCTGCTATATTATTGTTGATAATTTATTGCGGAATTACAAATTAGGAATAATCGATATTTTATTATAATTTGCGGGGATATAGAAAAAATTAAAAGTATGCTAGATAATTATAGTCGCAAACGTTTTGTAATTTATAGTGTAATGAAATAAATAATTATATGAAATTAAACACCAAATACAATTTAATCATAATGTTAAGTTTTAATAATAATTAAATTAGGAACACGGGTTTTTAAGCTTGTAAGTGATATAAAATTATATCAAAGCAAGTTTAGTTTAATTGTGATCATTATAAGAAGTTGTCATACATTTTAACAATGCGGGCATAGATCTTCATCTTTTTGTCTAATTATAAGAACATGAGGCATGATACCTTGTATTTAACAGAGACTTACACAAGTGGCGCCATCTAAGGAAATATCCCAATTTGCCCGTTTCGTTTTACTCTTTTAGTTCTTTTTCTAAAGGTTTTTTTACGGTGTGTGTGTTATTTTTTCACAAACTAAATTGTGAATAAATGATTTCGAATATTCAAAAAATTTTCAAGCTTTTGGATGAAACTTTCTTTTATTTAGTATCTACTTGATGCCGTCCTACGCGCTTCTTATTCGGCGCAATAAGTTTAAATTTTTATTTAATAAGGTGAAAACTGTCAAAGCCTTCCTTAATTTAAGTTATTTTTAAGACTCGAAATAATTTGTGTATCAAATTCTGTCGTTTTGGCGTGAAAGAGTGACAGACAGACAGTTACTTCCGCATTCACAATATTAGTAATGATTACCCCTCCATTGTTATAATGTACGACAGTTTATATGCTATATAATTGGCGATCGCTTAAGGATCAGCTAGAATTTGCGTAGGTACGATATTAGCATAGACATATATTTTTCACCATAACTTTGCTAGATTTCTTGAAAAAAAAAAAATATTTGACATGTCAAAATGTAAGACTCACTATTCAAATATATAATTATTTAAATAGCTGAGTATTGTTGAAAAACTTTTAGAAGACATTGTCATCTCCAAAAATTACGAACTGAAGTAGTATGTTACAGAAAAACTATGCCTATTTGGAAGCATGTTATTTTCTTTAACATTATAGAAAGTACTTTAAAAATTAGGTATCGTCTTGTGGTTACTTTTCTTTCTAACAAAACTAAAAACAACTTTAACGAAATCTGAAAAATCCTACAACGTTACGACAGATTTCTCAAAGCATAATAAGTATCATTAAAATTTTCATAACTTTCATCCACTTTTTGACATGTCAAATTTGATGTAAAATCGTTATAATATAATATTATGCTATAAGTTACTCAATGAACGTATCCTTTAAAATAAATGGTTACGGGTGCAATATACAATGAGCAAGATTAGTCGTAAAGATATTAGAAATAATTAGATTCGTTGTTGTAATTTTGACGGTACGTTCTAACTCAAATTCTTAGTAATATTCTCCTCTTGTCATATCTGTCTGTACGAAAGACTATCCACTACATCACAGCTCGTTTATACTTCATATATGAGTCTGTGACATCCAATAGAATAATAAAAAATCCTACATGAACTGTAAGCTCCGCCCACATTGGCAGCGGTTATAATGGTAGACGAGGTTTAGTCATAACGAACAAGTATAATACAGTTTGCACAAGGCAAGTCTTATTAAAGATATCATTTAGTCTGTCTTACTCATAAAATCATTTCTGGTCGTGACATAGACCTTCATTCTTGACAAAATCCTTGATGCAAAATTGCGTTTTGTTTACTGAAATTTTAGTCATCGTAGCTCCTAAAACTCAATTAATTTAAAAAAAATCAATAAATATTATAAAAAAAATATGAATATTATAAAATCATATCAATTTATCATGGTGTTTGTAAGGCTGTAATTGAAGTGTTAGAGTGTGAGTATGTAAAAGTGAGTGTGTGTGAGTTTAGTGAATATTAATGATTATATTGAAAGTAATAATTAAATGTAAGGATTTAATGAAATGAAGTAAGATGTTAATGAAACTGCGATATATTCATTTTGGTTTTAATAACACCGGCCTAAATATAGGTATATTTATGAGTAGGTGTATGATATGTGAATAAACCTGATTGGCTGATCACGTACGTAGTACGTGAGTGAAGCAGACTTATAAAGTACTATTGCTGTCACTTTCTCTGCATTACGTTTTATTAACTTAAGGACGGAGACAAGAAACGCCGTCTAGATTTAAAATTTCTTTCATCTAAGGTGTTTTATAATTTGTATCTGTAAAGATTAAAGACAGAAATAATATTTCTCAAATGACCATATTTAGCTATCGTCAAAATCATAACTTCGGATAATTTAGACTATATTTTAAAATGGAGTGCAAAGCATTATCTTATAGTTATAAAGTATGTAAAAAATATGCAAAAGATATTTATATAAATATAGTTACAACCGTCATAATTAATGTACTTCCTAAAATAGTCCAGTCAAATTACGGCTGAGAATGGGAAAAATAATCACTAAAATACCTAGTTTGGGAATTATGAAGGATCGATCGGGGGGTGTATTCTGAGCTTATATTCCAATTTGAGGGAATCTAGGGAGGTCAGCTCAAGGTCATTTCGATGAAAACGCGTTTAATTCGATATCTCGAGAACGGTTAGTGTCAGGCAAAAAATTGTAGAAACCTTTTCTCTTTTAAATTAAATTTACTAACTTTTTTATCCGAAACTTTTTTTTTATCATCAATATTTTTCAATTTATTGCTTCTGATAGGCAAAAATTTTACTTTTTTTCCTCCCTTTTTTTATTTTTCGCCATTTTCTCCCCAACCGTTCAATTTTATTAAATTTTACCCGAATATGAAAGTGTTGCTCTTTTAATTATGAACAACTTTATATGTAAACTTTTTTCTGTAATGCCAATACCTTCGGAGTTATATATTACTTTACTGAGCGAAATCCGTGCCACTGTCACGACGCGTATTCACAGACACACTGTCGCGTGCATTAGTGTGGGCCTTTAATATTGACGATTCACTTCCATCGACCTCGTACTTAATTCTACCAATTTTATGACCTATTTTTTTATCAATAAATGTGTGAAACAGTTTCAATTATTCGTTTACTTCTTTTTCTAATCCTTATTCACATTATTATATACACCTAGTGCAGATACCAGTCTCCCACAAAGGTTTATAATGTTATCATATAAGACATGTAACTAGCTTTAAGTCTCCTTTGTGGAAGAGAAAATAAATTTATTATTTATTATTATTATTATCCCATTGAATGGAATAAAAAATACCCAAATTGAAAAAGTACAATATTTAAATGATATTTAAATAAATAAATAAATAAATATTCATGGACATTTCACACAACGTCCTCTGGTCCCAAGCTAAGCTTATATGCTTGTGTTATGGGTACCAGAATACGGATAGAATACATATACTACTTTTCTTTTGTAAATACATACTTATAATACATAGTAAACACCCAGACGCAGTACAAACATTTGTATGACAATTAAAAACATCACACAAATAATTGTCCTGACCGGGAATCGAACCCGAGACCATTATTTAAATGAAGTTCAATTTTAGTTCAAGTTAATAGTTTAATCGATTCACCTTTTGATACAGGTAAGTTGGCTAATAAATGATTATGGAATACTTTAATATTTCTTTCAAATACTAAATACCCACTGATGTCGATGATATTGCGACAGTGGCACGGATTTCGCTCGGTAAAGTAATATATAACTCCGAAGGTATTGGCATTACAGAAAAAAGTTTATATATAAAGTTGATCATAATTAAAAGAGCAACACTTTCATATTCGGGTAAAATTTAATAAAATTGAACGGTTGGGGAGAAAATGGCGAAAAATAAAAAAAGGGAGGAAAAAAGTAAAATTTTTACCTATCAGAAGCAATAAATTGAAAAATATTGATGATAAAAAAAAAGTTTTGGATAAAAAAGTTAGTAAATTTAATTTAGAAGAGAAAAGGTCTCTACAATTTTTTGCCTGACACTAACCGTTCTCGAGATATCGAATTAAACATGTTTTCATCGAAATGACCTTGAGCTGACCTCCCTAGATTCCCTCAAATTGGAATATAAGCTCACAATACACCCCCCGATCGATCCATCATAATTACCAAACTAGGTATTTTAGTGATTATTTCTTTCGGTAATTTGACTGGACTAAAATTGTTATTAATTATTTAGTAAATTAAATAAAAGTAATTCATTTTTTTATAATTCTCGAATAGATATATGCTATTGTGGATATTGTTTTGGTAAAATAAATACTTGTGGCTAAATATCATTACATATAGGGCAATAAAAACTATATTATGCGTTATTTTATACGATATGGGTGTGTATACAACTTGAATTTAACTTACTTCTTTCTAATAAGGTGTGATCGCACTGCCACTAAAGTTTGAAAAAAGAAAAGAACCACAAAAGTTTCGTTCCATTGATAACAGATGGCATTTTCTTAGCCACATAATCATTCTAAGAATACACTTGCAATAATTTCCTTTTTAATAAAGTACATTCATATCGTATAAAATGCCCAATAGTGAATTAAAAATTGCTACTACGCCTAAACAGTATTTACATGACATACTACAAGTAATGTCAATCACAGTCATGCTGCGAATCATTGCATGTTTAACTTTTTTATAAAGTTGCGTCTATATAAGACTCGGCATGAAGCACTTTAGGCAGGCTTTCACTCAGACACTGGAATGCCGTTAAAATAATGGGTTAGCTGTTAATTCACAAAATAATATTAATATAAATAACTACGTTATCTTATAAAAAACAATGCTTCCTCAAAAAGACCTGACGTAAATCCGATTAAAATTATTATTATTATCTGTATATTATAATTATAAAATACGCTTATTTATAAAAGTAATTTACAATTGGATTTACGATTTGATAGTAATGGCTAGCCCAATTTAAGAATGAATTAGAATTTTCATGAAAAGAATAACCTGTTAATAATAACTTTATACATTGATCGCTTTAATTTAAATTAGATTGTTAAGATTGCATTGTAGTGGTGGATTATATGTATATTTATTTACAATTTATAACGGACATAGTTGGTTCTCAAATTATCTTCAAAAGCAATAAACGATTTCACTACATTTATGCGTTATCGTTAGCAAAAACTTTATACCAGTTTTTACGAAAATTTAGCTAACGAAGCAGTATAAAGTTTCCATAACTAGAGTTTACAATAAACAGCTTTTTTAAATAATTTAAATTAGTTAGGATCGTATTTTTGGCTAATTGACGGCCACCAGTATTATTGGGTTTAAAAGCGAAAGAATATTTTTAGTTATTCCCGATGTATTGGAAGTTTTGCGGTTGTTATCACGGGAAGAACTGAGCTGTATCAAGTCCTGTGATACAATTTTGTTCTCTTTTTAAATTTGCATGGTTCTGTATTGTGGAAAGTATAAATAATATTTACTTTTGGGCTTTGTTAAAAGGACAAGAAATTAAAAAAATGCACTTGTGACACTCAGTCTAAGTTATAATATAATCAACAAGGTAGTAGTTGAATAATAAATTATTAAAACATATAATCCACCACGTTATAGTATTAAAATCCTTCACAATTTTCTAAATTTTATGCATATCACGCATATTATAGAAACGGTTAACCCTCAATGAGATACTGTCAATTAGATTATTTACATATCTGTGCAAATAACAGAACGCTTTGGAAGCCCTGACGGGTACTACAATCTCTTAGAGCATTGTTATTTCTACTCGTGGACGTAACAATATTAGTAGTTCTATCGATAAACACTACTTTGTAATATCTCGTTCGCTTTCACGTTATCCATACACAAATGAGCGATACAATATGTTTTATTTTATTTGTCTATAGTAGTTACAATATTGCTTTAGGAGATTGTGGTCTAGGTTCTGTTATGATTAATGCTTAGGAAGCATGGAATATGTGGGTAGAATGATGTTTGCGAAACTATAAGTATTGACAATAATTTCTATGGAAATAATAAGCAATAAATCGATTTATGTATTCGATAGTAATGTAATTTCTAAACGTTTGATACTAAAGTTCACTCTGTTGACACTAACTCTATCTATCAGACGACACTAAAACTTTTCTGTCAGGGGAACCTCGCTGAAGGGCGCTGTTTGACTAACGAACATCGTTTTACCCGAAAATGCACATATTTTTGATAACACACTACTAACAGCTGATCGCTTTAAAATCGGCCATTGGTGAGATAGGTGACCGCGAAGTTTGAAATTAGTGACTGTATGTACAGAAGAAAACTCAAAAAAATACTATTTGGCTTTTAAAAAGCATAGAAAAGGAAATTAGTGTGATAAGGTGGTTTCTTTTGATTTAAATATAGAAGAAGTAAACATAAAACAACTGTGAATTGTTAGTTTTTTCATGTCGCACTTACTGGATATACGAATATACGAGGTTTATTTGATTTACAATAAAAATATTTTTATTTAGTTGCAATATTTGCAATGACAGAACCACAAATTTAATTTATGAACAGACAGTAATTGAATGAATGAAAACTCTTTATTGTACGCCAGAAAATAACTTACAAATATTAATAACAATAAATCTTATATTAGGACAATCGTGAAATGGAGTTGATTGAATTTAAGAGAGGGTATATTGTGGCGTACCTAAAACTTAAAAACAAACTTACATTACATTACTAAATAAAATTTGTATTGTATACTTAAATATAGAGGTAATAATTGAGGAGAGGTATAATTGAACTCTGGTCCAGGGATATTGCTATATACGAACATACTCGCCATTAATTTCTCACTTCGGAAACTAAAATAGTGGCCCGATTGACAGATTTTTCGCATTTCACACGATGATTTACCAATTTTATATACGGATACGTTTGTAAAATATTTTTACGCGTAATCCTATATATAAATAGGTTTGTTTACAGTGTAAACTTGTGGTTTGAATCTTATTATATAAATATAATGAATTTTGTGACTAATAAAAAATAATAATTCTTCCAAAAAAAAAAATGGACAGTAATATTTTTAAAATTCAAATATGGAATGGTAAAGTTTTCATTTTAATTTTTGAAAATGGTATTTGGATTGCGATTAACGAAGTTTGTCTATGGAGATTTTGTCTATCGCTTCTGGCTATTCCCCATTGAAAACTGTTAATGATCTTGAATTAAGTTGAAGCTTCAAACCTATGGTATCTATAATAATATTATTTCTTGTCAAATATTAAAGTGCCATAATTATAGAGATTGTTATAAATATGCATTTTATTTCTACCTTATTTCCTTACTGACAGCTGCACTTAACCAAGCAGTGTAAAACTTTTTTTAACACCCTTGCTCGTAAAGCTGATGTAATTCCACCGGTTTTAAATATGTAAAGCGGGTCATAAAAAACGCGTGTGTTACCAAAGCAAATAGTTAAGTTATAGTCCATACAAATTTCATAACAGTATTACTTGCCATTTCAAATATGGAACTGATCACCGCCGCACGACTCAAGCAGCGCGCTGTTGCTATTCAAATTTCGAACTAATCGCCGCGCGGCGCCAGTCAGTAGGCAGCGCTAGCGCGCTGTTAAAATGGCGGGAAAGCAACAGTGTGCATTCACAGATTGAGTTTATTTAATGTTTTTTTTTCTGTTTCCTCGCAGATGTGTTAAAAAACGTCGTACGATATACGTGCGTATTGGTTATAACATGCTCGGCTCAATTACTGAAATTCCGCCTCGCATGTTATAACCATCTTAACGCACTAATATCGTAATGTACTATTATGTTCTTTGATAGTAGACATAAATACAGTCAGGAAACTTTGTTATGTAGGGGAAGATACTTTTTATAAGCAATTTGAAAAAAGATCCTATTCAATCAGACGCTGTACGAAATATTTTTATTCATCAATCAAATAGTGATATGTATTACTGCGGCCACTAGGTGGCAGCACTGTGATGCCAGGGTTAGTAACCTGTAATAAAAGCGTTATTTCTTTGACGTATCAGTGCTGACATCTAGTGGTCGTGAGTAAGCATAAGCAACAGAATCTAAAAAATACCAAGAGCTTTATAAAACCTAAATCTAACCAATTTATAAATGTGAAAACGAGCCGATGACAGTATAAAAATTACGCGCTTAAGTGTTAATGTGTGGAACGAAACTATAGAGCGATTTAAAAAACGTACAACGCCATCTATCAAATGACTTAGAAAACTTCTGTTTGTTAAGGTTTGATTTATAAATTTTACGCGTACGAAGTTTGCAAGAGTGTTTATACATCCTTGTTATGTTTGTTGTTCTTTCACGCAAAACTACTGGATGAATTTGAAAGAAATTTTACAGTTGTATAGCATAAAGATCAGAATAACACATAGGCTATCATCAAGCTAACAGCTAAGAAGCTGGTCAGTAACAGCAGTAACTAGTGAAAGAGTAAGATAGGGACTAATAAAAAATATATTTACGTACTGTAATAAGTTTATTATTACATATTCAGACTATCTACAAAATTCTTAGTTAAAATTAATTTAAATAAATTACATTTGTGATGAATTATTTCTTAGTTAAAATTACTTATAAATAAATTTAACCCTGTATGCCACACAGAACAACAGTCACAGATATTTACCAGATTGTGTGTCAATGGAAGAAAGAAAACATTTTTTGAGATAAGCTGATATAAGATTCCATTTTACACAAAGAAATAACATGTTGACTCATGTAACAAATTCATGTAAGATTATGTTTTATAGATTGAAGACAGTATTTTGATACCTAAAATATCGTTTTGAGAGTTTAATATCTTGTTAAAATTAAATAAAAATGAATTTAAATTACATTATTTTGTACACATTATCACGTGACTGCAAACACCAATCGGGCGCGGTGACGTAGATAGACTAGATAGCCAAGGATGTCGGAATTGAAATCTCGAATATATCGAGGAAAAGTATCGATATGTGGTCAAATTTTCAACTAAATTGTAACCAACTTAAGAAAAAGCTGAAGCTCTCGAAACGCCGTAACGTTTTGTTTTTTATGTATGTTCCCCAATTACTTGAACACACTTGGACCAATTTGGGAAATTCATCAATTTTCTGTCTATTTTATAATAATTTATCCATGGAAATTGGATTATATTTTACACAACGCCCTTTGGTCCCAAATTAAGCTATACTTCCTTGCTTTTGTTATGGGTAGGTACCAGAATACGGTTATATTATGTTCGAAAGTATATGTATACTTTTTTGAAGACAGAGCAAATATTTTTATAACAATTATTATTGAATACCGATTATAAAAGAAGTTAGATCTATTATTTTATAAAAGAAAAAAATCTAAATCAATCGATAAAAACATCGATCTTTTTTCTAAGTGGACTATCAGGCTTCTGACGTACTCGCCGTCACTTGACAGCTTGGAGCGTTTTAGCGGGAATTTTTAAAATAATTTTCTTTTTCGCTTTTTTATAGTGAAAAGAAGTATTTAAAAAAAAATTATATAGTCATGGTGTTCAAGTAAGAGCTATCTACAAAATAAAAGCAATTCCAAAAAATAGTCAACATCCCTATTACATGCATAACATAATATTATATATATTTACTAGCTGACCCGGCAAACGTTGATTTGCCATACTAAAAAAAAAAAACGGTCAAGCCGTTTCGGAGGAGTACGGTAACTAACACTGTGACACGTAAATTTTATATATTAGATATATTTTGACGGGCTTCGTGGTGAAGTGGTTTATGTAATGGACTGCCGATCACGAGGTCGCGGGTTCGATTCACGTATATCCATAAATGTTATACAAATGTTTGTACTGCGTCTGGGTGTTTACTTTGTATTATCAGTATGTAGGTATTCACAAAAGAAAAGTAGTATATGTAGTCTATCCGTATCTGGTACCCATAATACAAGCATAGAAAATATAGCTTACTTTGGGACCAGCGGACGTTGTGTGAATTGTCCTGAATATTTATTTATTTATTTTTTTTATAATAGGCATGATACAAATCTGACACAGCTCAGCACAATGCTAAATACTTGATCAATAAAATAAACGTTGTTAACAATTTTTGGGTGTGACAGTGTTTAGATCATAGTAGATGGCGCTCTATCGTCTCTGCTTACCCCCATGGGAAAAGACGTGACGGTGTGATGATGATTTTTGGCTGAATTGCTCACAATCAAATCTAGAGAGCTGTAGATGTAGGCACTAATTGGCCTTAAAATCAAAATCTGACCTTTAATCAAACAATATTCTATAATTCTTTCACACTAGGCTTGACTTTGTCTAAAACTGTTCCTGAAACAAAAATATTAAGAACATCATGTCAGTTCAGACATTAAGTAGGTTTGATTCCCACACAGTACAATAATTTGTGTGATATTTATAATTGTCATACAAATATTTGTACTGCGTCTAGGTTTTTTCTGTCTACATTAATATGTTAATATAATAAAGCTGAAGAGTTTGTTTGTTTGAACGCGCTAATCTCAGGAACCACTGGTCCGATTTGATAAATTCTTTCAGTGTTATTTCAGATATATTCAGATAAATCTCTTATATCAGATAAATTCTTTCAGTACATTTATCGAGAAAGGCTTTAGTCTATATAACATCACGCTGCGACCAATAGGAGCGAACCATTAGTGAAAAATGTTGCGGAAACAGGAAAAAAAATTAAAATTCCGCGCGTACGGAGTCGCGGGCCATAGCTAGTGATTTTAAGTATATATTTACAAAAGAAAAGTAAGAAAAGTAAAAGACAAGTAGTTTAGTATACCCATATTTCTGGAACGGGACCCTACGGAACGCTAAAAAAGTGTGGACCATTTTTAAGCATAAAACAAAGTTACTTACTCAATTCATGTGAATGCGGACACTTATTTAAATGTTCAACAATAACATTTCTTAGTAATGTCTTCTCAGTGAGCAGTCTTGCATTGATTTCTCTAAGTTGGTGGTTCTCAAGAGATTGACGGCCATATGTTTCTTTTAAACGAGCCCTGGACACATAGTTACATCAAATTATAGTAATTTACGAGTGGATTAACAAAAGATACTATTGAGTGTAACCAGGGGCCCAAGTCGCCATTATGGCAAATTTTGTCAAGTTTGGTAGTCTATCTACTCTAGTATAAATGACGCGATAATGGCGTCAGTGACTGATAATTGTGACAAGATTGTAATAGCAGACTTAAACCCCAGGATTCAAGGATAACTAAAATAAAAATGGCGGGGAATGTGTCAAAACATTGAGACAGGACAAGGACTGGCCATTTGGTGATGGATTAAAAATATAAGTGTCACCTCCCTATTTCATTTCCAGGGTGCTATAAAAAGTATAATGGTAGAAGCTAGTTAACGAATATCATACACAGATAATAACCTCTGTGTGAGGTGGAGACCTCAAAAACAAACCTTGTGTCAACCGTGTCAGCTACTATGCCAGCTAGGCGATTCGCTGGACTATGCGACTTTGGGAGGAATTACTCTCCTAAAGTGGTGGAGGCCCATGTCCAGCATTGGAAAGAGAGAGAAAAAACAGAGGAGAGAGAGAGAGGGAGATTAGGACAGGTGAAATTAAATAAAATCTTGTAAAAACTTACCTATACCGCCTCGAAGCTGCACTTTTACTATCCAAATCTTGAGAACTAAGATTTTTAATATCACTTTTATTATTATTCACATTTGATTCATTTCTAACTGATTGAGTTATTTTTCTTTTAACCGTATTTTTACTTAAATGTCTAGTCTCTTTGAGAGGTACTATCGGTAATTTAGGTACAACATTATTCACTAAGGTAACAGGTATTAAAGTACCCGCAACAACACTAGGTAACACTGTAGGTACACTGACCGTAGGTAACACAACTCTATTTAATGTAACTGAATTTTTAGCCTCAACTTTTTCTGTTAAAATTTTTTTTAATGTTTCTTTCGCACTAGGTTTTTCAATTTCTTCTACCGAACGCATTTTAACTTGTTTTCCATTTGGTAACTTTATAATTACTTCATAATCATCATCTGTGTTTTCTTTTTTTAATTTTGTTTTCTTCTTTGCATCATCAAATTCAGTGTTTAGACTATCTACTATGAAATCCAATGATTTTTGTGACATTATCTGTGGTAATTCTGTATTTTGTCTGTCTGGTTCTTTGGAAATCATATTACTATCTCTGATCAACGTATCTTCATATATTAACGTTTGTATTGGATTTTTCTCAATACTATCCTTGCGTACCATGTTGCTTATTTTAATAACATTATTTGTGTATGAAACCGAGTCTTTTCTGATATCGTTTTTAGTATTGTCCAGTTTTTCATCAGATTTACTGACTAATCTACTGATTGTGGTCACTTTGTTGGTCAGTTTTGATATTGTTGTTGTTTCAAATTCTTTAATTGCTCCAGATTCATCACTTGATGATCTAAAATATTAATATTTAATTATTAAATATTTCAACTCTGGGAGAGGACGCCCGAGAAAAATATACTACGATGTCATCACCGATATCTTTTAAAAGAGTCAAGGCTTAGCACTTACATCTCTCCGGAATGTATAAGTGTGAATGAAGTGAAGGAAGTGTATTTGTATAGTAGCAGATGTCACTCTTATAGTCTCTGTCTACCCCCATGGGAAAGAGATACGGTATAATGATAATGATGAGAGTTTTGTTTTTAGTCTAAGTTTGATTTACAGGGGGCCTGCCCTGTATGTATGTATTGACAAACCTGCTAATAGTAATATTCTTGTTGTTAGTAGTGCTATACAGTGTAGAATCACCATCTACTACAGGGAACATCATCTGTGGAGTGTGCAGCTCATCTGAGGAGGTTGTCCCCGAGTCCATAGATAGCAAACCGGCTCTGTAAACAAAAATATAATACTAAACAACACAACACGTGACTTTAATGCTTTGTTTTTTTGTTAACTATTTTATTTCGTTTTCGATTCACGGGATCGATTCCCGCTCGGGACAATCATTTGTGTGATTTTTCTAATTGTCATACAAATGTTTGTACTGCGTCTGGTTGCTTCTATGTATTATAAGTACGTATTTGCAAAAAGTTATACTACTTTTCTTATACAAGGTGTCCCAAAATTCAACGATAAGCGGGCACCAGAAGTTAGACCTACTCATGACTACCTACTCAAGAAAAAATTTAAAAAATATATATCGTAATTTATTTTAGAGATATCAAAAAAAGTATTAAAACCTTTTAGAATTGACACCCCCTAATGTATTTTTACTATAATTTTCCAAATATTTCCGATTTTTTTTTGTATCGGTAACCGTATTAGTACTGCTGTCTACCACAATATTTAAAATGCCCACAGTACCTAAAGTTTTTACGCAATAGGCAATCAAAGTTGATATTTTTTACTCTCAGTTCATTTTCACCAGGGTCTATTATGTTGTATGACGAGATTTTGCTCTTGCACACATGCTCAAATATGTATGTGTGCGTTGCTATTGTAGCAGTATTGCATAGGAAAAAATTTAATTAAAAATTAATTTTTTGGTCTGGTCACACTAGGGATGGGCAAATGGGGAAAAAATATCGATATATATCGTATCGATATTTTTAAAATATATCGATAATAATTGACTAAAAAATATCGATATGTTGATATATCGATATTTTCTGCGCAATAAGCAATTATCTATAAAAAATTGCCAAAATATTCGAAATTTTAAAGTAAATACACATCTGGCTGTTTTGACATCAGTTTTATTATTAAAAAATAAGTACATAAAGCCAAGAAAAAATCAACATCATCAACAATTCAACACAACAAAAATTACATTATTCAAACCAGTATTTGTCTGATATTGACATCAAGAGCACTCTTTGCTTGATGTGCTCGCCTGTTAATCTGCTCCTATCATTCGGCACAGCCAAATTCACCATTGAAGCTACTCTTTCAGATGACACTGAAGAAGCTTGGCAAATCAAATATTTTAGGGCGATATCCGAGAGAACTGGCGTGAAGTGTCGACAATTTACCCAGAACTTGATTGGATCAGATTTTCTTTCTAAAAGTGGTTGGTCCAAATACTGCTTCAGTTCATTAGGGACACAGCCACTGCTTGGAACCTCTGACGTAGCTATGTTCAGATTTAATAATTTCTCATGTCTGAACCAGATAGAGGACCCACTAGCTTGTTCTGATGCTGCTTGATCAGGATTTTTATCCGGAGAACGTTGTCCTCTACGCCGATGTTCTGCTCGAATCTCAGCACTGATTTTGGATACAGCATTTGACACGACAACTGGCGAGGTAAAGTGGATACGCTTGAACCGAGGATCCAAAATAGTAGCTACTGAGAGAAAAGAACTTCGTTCTAAAGGAGCCAGTTTGTCTTCAACTTTTTTGAGTAAAGCCTTTTTTACAATCAATACTAAAGAGGTCGATGGAGTCGCTTGATCTGTTACTTGGGTAACTAAAGTTGTAAGAGGAATGGCTAAGCTTGACGTTACATAATTCGCACCACTTATTTCCTCAGTAGCTTCTTTGAAAGGGCTAAGAAGAGCAATAAAATCCCGTATTACATTAAGTTGCGACGATGGAACCATATCTGGTGTATTCTTGTTCGTTTGGCTTTTTGTGGCTAAAATTTTAGCTACTAGTGCAGACAGTTTAACGAATCTCTCTAGCATATCGAAGCAAGAATTCCATCTAGTGCTGACAGCTTGTATCAATGTCAACACCTCACCTTCTTTTTTTCCACATGATTCTTGTTCAGCTCGTAATTGATCCATAGCGTTGACTGACTGCTTAAAGAACGTCACAATGGTTTTGACATGATCGGTAAGTGCTGAAAATTCTTTAATTTCTTTCAGTACTCCATCAACTACAAGGTTTAAGATGTGAGCCATACAAGGAATCCGATGATTATCACCTAAAAACAGTCGTACCGCTGACACTATATTTGCGCCGCCATCAGTGGTAATAGATACAATTTTATTTTTGTCAATTTCAAACTCTTCACATATTTCTTTCCAACATTCTTGGATGTACTGTCCTGTATGACCCTAAAATAAGTATATTTGTACACTGTATAAAATCTAATAATTGCAAATCAAAATAATTTAGAGGTGGGGTTAAAAATTATAAAGTACATCAAATATATACCTGAGAAAGTTTCTGGGCGCATAGGTTCAAACTCTGAAGGACAGACGATCCGTTTACGATGTCAATAAAGTGAACCGTCAATACTAAGAAACTTCTGGTAGAATTAGTAATTGTAAGTATGTCACTTGTGAAACATAAAAAAGATATCTCTTTCAATGTTTTTATTATAACCTCCTTTGTAGTATTGTATCTGTTTTGTACTAAGTGAGTTACCTGAAAGTAAAAAGTATCAGTTATTTCACTGCGATTAAATATTAAAAATATAAAATTTTCTTTAAAAGTAATTTAAAGACAACCTTTTTTCTTGAAGGCAGTTTATAGAGAGGGCAAACTGTGCGAATAAATTTTTGTAGTCCCTTTTTTTCTACACACGACATTGGCAAATTGTCCTTGCATATCATATAAATTAATGCCTGTGTAATTTCACAATGCTTTTGTCCACCTTCTGAAATATATAAATTATCTCAAGTAATATAATTGATATTTACTTAGAAAAAAAAAATAGTTTGAAAACACAAATATAAATAAAGTCACGTCTAAACTATCGATATATTTGCAAATTGATTGAGGAACATCACTAAAATATTTTGAATCACTCTAATTTGTTTATCGGAATGTATGAATGTATTATCAAAATTAAGATATTTTTTTTTTTTAAACCGTGGCACTAACTTACCTTCAAAGCTTGAACTTCTCTCAAAACAGTTTGCTAATGTAGGTTGCTTAAGTTGCATTTCTTGCTTTCTTTTTTTTGCGGCTTCATTGAAGAATTGGATTTTTGGAGAATGTCCAGAATTTTCTCTAATCTCTTGTATTCGGGAATCGTCATTAGATGTATTCTTCGTATTTGGAGTACTTGATCTTGGTAAAGTAACCTGACAATAGTCAACAGAACAAAAATAATTTCATAACCTATTAATATTATATATAATTTGACTAATTATTGCAATTTTAGTTTGGATCTTTTGAGACTTACATCAACACTGGTGTCATCATCATCAAAGTTTGCCGATGCAACATCTATAGTCTCATTGCTAGACTTTTCGGTTTTCGATGAATTTTGTATGTTTACCACTTGCAAATAAGCATAATGGTGCTTCGTTTTCAAATGTGTTGCCAAATTTGTAGTGTTTCCACAAGTTTTGTACGTTTTACCGCACAAGTTGCAAGAAACAGGTTCGTTGTTCCGTTTTTTGGTAAAGAACTTCCACACAGCAGACATAATAACGTTTTATCATAAATAACAAAAAATAACAATGAGCTACGCTGAACTGAGCTTACTCGCCAGTCGGCCGCCACAGTGAGGTCAGTGAGCCACAGTCAAGTACCAACACTCCAACACACGCAGTCAGTGATACCAACCAAACCAAACCAACAAGCAGTGTCATTGTCATATATGAACAAAATAGACAAGCAGGTCATAGACTATAGAGTGTAATTTTTATTTGCGTTTGAATTAAATTTAAGAAATCAGATTGGTCAAAGACATGATGTGACGCATGAGCAGACAGCAGAGCTCTAAAAAATATATCGATTTTGATACCTAAAAATAAATATCGAAAGTTGATAAATCGCGGGAAAAAATATCGCTGATTTATATCGATATTTTTCTGAAAAATATCGATTATTTTGATATATCGATATTTATTGCCCAAGCCTAGGTCACACTGTCGCTTCAATGAGGCCGCCATTATCATAATATTTATTATGTTATGATTGTGGTTTTTAATATTTTATCCAAAGAATCAAAATATTATTAAAATATACTCTCTAGTAGTTATTATAGTAATTTTGACTGAATATTCTACGTTCTTGGAGTGAATTCTATGTGTTGTGCGTAGAGAACATTATTTACGAAAGGACGTTTATTGTTAGGTTACTTTTTCTTATTTTTGTTTAAGTTTGGTTATTTAATTATGTCCGTGAATAACCATAGAAAGTGTGCTAAGTGCGGCAGAACACGTGCCGAAGACATGACGGTGACCTATCACAGGTTTCCAAATCCAGGAATAACCAATGTTACTAGGTAAGTACAAAATACAACCCGGTATATTTAAGACCTCATGCGTTTATTAAACAAAATACTATTTTAATCTATATTTACATCATCATATACTATCACCTACTGTACTCATCATCCTTCTACCTTTTCTTCCAAATCTATGTTGGAGTGGGCTTCCAGTATTACCTGATTCAACTGAATACCAGTATTTTATATGGACATTTTACAGGGCTCGTGTTTGGGCTAAATACTGTTGGCCAAATGAAGATTGGACTTCCATTGAATCATTACATTCACTCTATAGTCGGAATAAGGTGTTGTGTGGATGACATTTCAACTCAATTCAATTTATGGATGATAAAAGGCAAAAATTGAGTAAGTTTGCCGTTCCTGAGTCAACTATAGTGGAAGAAATACTAAATGAAAGAGAAAATATTTTCAACCAGGTATTGTATTCATATAGATTGTTCTAGTAATAGTCTCCCGAACAAATTCCTACAAAAGCAACCAATCTCAGTTGGGTTCAACCAACTATGCATGACATATTACAGTGTATGAGGGTGTGCGCAAACATAGGTGTGAGATTAAACCTATGTTTGCGCACACCCTCGTACACTATTCGCTCACTCTCATAATCCGATGGGATGACAATCGAACACTGCTGGAAAGAGATCAGATGACGGATTGTTCTAAATAGCAGTGGTGAAGCATATAGGGAAGTCGGTAGAACCAGCCTAGAAGTGACCAACATGTTTTACTTTATAAATCTAGTCAATATTGTTACTATTATTGTTATAGATACAATAATAGTTATGCGTCCAAAGTTAGCACAATGGATCAAGATTCTAAAACTTTACACTACTATGATAGCACTTGCAAAAGTTTAAAATTAATAATTAATTTCAGAATGTCAATCAGTCCGATGTAATTGCTGCACAGCCAAAGTTAACAACACCTATGTCGCAAATAGAAAATGTTGTGATGGAACCTAGTACCAGTACAGGGTCATCAAAACAACACACTTTTGCAGATTTCATAAGAACAACTGAATCCATTAGCCCTACGCAGGTAATTAATTTTAGATTTTTATTTTAATCTTTATTATAAGTTTGATAATAGCGGACTTGCAGAGAAAGTACAGATGTTCAATGCAACGAAAACCCTATAAAAGGTACACAAATAACTTTAGTGTTGTGTTGTTAGATATACAGTTCTACATAATAGTAGGCATTGTAGTAGGCTTGCACAACTAGTATTTATAATAATAATTTATTTCACACATTTCACACAAATGTACAAGTAAAAACATAAATAAACTTGAGTCATTAAAGCATTAAAGGTAGATAGGCATCCTTACTAGGTTAAAAACCTGTGCTATGGGATACCTATTTCTCCTTGTTGCAGATAATATGCTAGAGACATCATAAGATAAGCGGAATGTGTATGTGTGTGTGTCCGCTACATACTAATGGTAGGAGGATGTGTCTGCGCGCGTGTATGAGGACGTACTTTCAAATTCCGAATTAAAGTTGTTTATGTCACATCACATCTGAATAAATAAACCTTACTTGTTATAATTATTAGCCTATACAGTATCTCTAAATGAAATTTACTTTTTAGGCACTGTTAAATGGAGTCATATAGAAGCATTTTATAACTTGGACAAGAACAATCCGTATTTTGTATATGCTCCTATGATAACAGATCATCATTTGCATCCAAATTGCCAGCAACGAATGTGGGTGAAGCTAGCAGCACAAGTTTTTAGCAACTCAGTTACAAGTGGCATGTTGATGAAAATTGCTCAAAGTGAGTATATTAAAATAATGTCAGCTTTTGTTGCCTGGTATCAATATTAATAAATAAATAAAAGCTTTATTGCTTCCCATAATTACAAAGATACACAAGAATAATTATAAAATACAGATTTGATCTACTGATGTAAAATATAAGAGGATGATAAAAATCATCATTTCTTATCTTATTTACTTCTTTTACACACAAAATCTATATTAATTAAGCCCATTCCCTAATATGAGCCCAAATGATTGCTGCAAGACGTTTTTTTATTCCGCATAGATTGTAAACAAGCATAAGGGTAAATATTTCAAAGTTAGTAAGTATTAGTTACATCCTGGACTGACTCTTAACATCTGGGCGAAAAAAAAATTAACATTGTTTTTGTGATTTCAGATGAACTTCCAGCTGAAGCCCATGCAACAGCCACTTTCGTGCAAAAATTTGACGAGCTTTTTGATGCTGTCAACGCAGACAGCCCGGACTTGAGGAGAGGAAAAAAATACTCTACAAATTTAAGAAAGTGGACTCCCCATTTAGGTTTATTTAAAGAAATGAAATTTTTTATAGCTAATATGAAATACATAGGGAGTAAATCGAATCCTCCGTCCCAAGAAGGGTGGATTCATTCATTAAATGCAATAGAAAGATTGTGGAATAATTTGCGGGCTATAGGCATTAAGAGTCTTTCCACACGTCGCTTAAATCAAGATCCCTTGGAAAACTGTTTTGGCTGCATCAGATATAGCTGTGGATCCAATAATAATCCAACAATTAATCAATTTATAGCGGGAATCAAAACTGCTATAATATCCAATTTAAAACATGCTGGACAAAAAAGGAACTGTGAAAATGACTCAGCATTAATTGCAAATAATTTATTAACTTTTTTAACGGGAACCATCCCTTCGTCGTGTGAACCAAACTCGTCTTCCTTCAAATTTGACGAAAATAAAGAGATGGCAAATTTACTATCTGATGCAGTTGAAGCAGTTGAACAAGGGACATCCGAAAGTCAGGCTTGTGGATATGTGTGTGGTTTCATATTTAAAAGAATAAAATACAATGACTGCCTAGATTGCCGAAAGGCATTTTTGTCCCAAAATATAGAAACCATACACATGTTTACAAGTTTCAAGGAATATGACTCAAGTCATGAGTCATTAAATTATGTTAAGACGATACCAAAATAGCTTCGTGCATTTTTCTATGTAGGAAGTTTTCATTGTTTCTTTAGATTGAATGGCTAGAGCTCTAATTTTTAAGTATATGTTTTTTTCAATATATGATCTAGGATCGCATCAACTCAGAAACACGATTGAAAAAAGTTTTCTCGATAGAAAATCTTGGCGAAACAACCTCTCAAAATTTTTATTTTTTTCATTTGTCGGTCTATTATCGCGTATTAACTAATGAAATAACTTTAAAAACATAAGTAACTATTATATATAGAAACACGTAAATCAGAATTAAAATATATTTAGTAGATTTTGAGTAAATAGGAAAAGTATCCCTAATTCTTCATTTTCTGTGCCTACTGGCTGTGTTAATATGTACGTGTCGGCGATGATATACGATAATATTGATGTAGGCCCTTAACAAAGATATGGTGACGTGTGTAGAAACGATGTCAACTATAATTAATGATTTCATGAAAACAAATGCCTTTAGGCAACAACTTAAAATTAATGTTGTTAAAAATCTAGAATGTGTGAATTTTGTTTTTTTAAATAAATGTATAAATCATTTAGAATTAAATGAAAATCATTTAAAAATAAGCTCATTTTTTATTGTAATTAAAAGATATTGTGTTTTAATTAATAGAGCTATGGAAGACGAAGAGAAAAAGAAAAGTTTTGAACGCAAAATGAAAATATTAAAGAACAAATAAAATAATAATATGATTGTTTTAATTACTTCCTGTAGGCAAGAACATGAAGCACGATCCTTAATAATATATTAAGGAACAATATATATTTAAAATGGTTCACGATCATAATATATAGTACAGCCAAGAGCAAATATTACAACGTTTGAAAGTTCCCGCGCGTGTTGATTTATTGCTATTCCGCAATGGCGCTAGCGTCTCGTACGTGTATTGGCTGTGGTTGCATTTTTTTACTATAGAGATGTACTTCTTCTCTCGTTAGAGAGTAGTATATTCTTTGATTTTCACTCAGCATGGTGTAAAAAATTGTACTGACACTACTATGGCAAGTATTTTTAAAAGTTGACGCAACTAAAGACGATTCAGAAATGGTATAATACTTTAGAAAAACTCGCCATTAAAAAAAGTTGTGAACAATTTTTAACAGGCACGAAATTCATAAATTGTTGTTTTTGATATTATCAGCATTTACTGAGTCCAGAATTGGTATTATGTTGCCAATTCTTAGAATTGAATGGCACGTGTGCGTGGGCAATCAACTATACAAGTTAGAAAGAGATAGATATAAGGAAATTGTACATTAGAAAAAGATCGAGCATAAGGGCTGTCGGGCAACAATAGGGCAGGTAGTTTGAACAGGGGCGGGTGGGGATGTGGTAAGATGATCTCTTTAAGCAAAATTATGAGACCGTATTTAACTCTTTTAAAGTAGTTATACCGAGTAGTAAATTGGATACATTTTTATGTAACGGATTCTGGCCAACCGGATTGGTATATCGTAGATATTGGGAACGTCAAGTACGGCCAGCATATAATAGTTCATAAAAAGATCTGTGTAAATTTAACACATAATCATAAAATTTTATTGTATTTTTTTTTAATGTCATTTATTTGCTATGTACCTATATTTGTATATCATGGGACTTGTGCCTTAATAAAGAAATTTGTTGTTGTTGTTGTTGTTTATTGTTAATTTGTCAGTATACTCGTATCGTATAATATCTTTGTTTGCTGCGCACCTTTCTGTATTCAATTGACGTGGCTCTTGTACTAACTGATTCTAGCTTGTATTTGGACTTAATTTAGTGATCTTTGAACTGAACTGGCTTTATTTTGGACTCTGATTTTGTTGTTTTAATTGGACTTTTGCATTTTAGACTGTTTAGCACTCATTATGCCGCTACCATACATGACGTTGGAATATGCCAATATGCACCTATGGAGAATGTCGTTGCAATGCTAACGCTGCTAGCAGACTTTATAGAGAAAGTTACCCGAATGCTCAGAGATATCCGGATTACCGAGTATTTATTAACGTGCACCAAGCGTATGTGGAGGGTCGTAAACCATCTGCCAGGAGAAACGCTGGAATACCTCGATTGGAACAAGATGAACAAGTTCTCAAAGAGATAGAACTTGATACAACTACTTCCGTACGGGCCATAGAAGCAGCCATGGGAATTCCAAAAAGTTCTGTCCAACGAATTTTAAAATATCATAAATAAATACCAAAATATTAATTTTATTTTGTAGAATTAGTTAAGTTTACTAATATCCACACCAACCTGCCCTATTGTGCAATAGGGTAGGTTACACTAATTGCCCAATTGTTGCCCGACAGCCCTTATGCTCTACCTTTTTCTAACGTATAATTTCCTTATATCTCTTTCTAACTTGTATAGTTAATTGCCCACGCACACGTGCCATTCAATTCTAAGAATTTGCAACATAATACCAATTCTGGACTCAGTAAACGCTAATAATATCAAAAACAACAATTTATGAATTTCGTGCCTGTTTAAAAATTGTTTACAACTTTTTTTATGGCTAGTTTTTGTAAAGTATTATACCATTTCAGAATCGTCTTTAGTTGCGTCAACTTTTAAAAATACTTGCCATAGTAGTGTCAGTACAATTTTTTTACACCACGCTGAGTGAAAATGAACTGAGAGTAAAAAATCTCCAAATTTTATGGAAAATATCAACTTTGATTGTTTTAATACTTTTTTTGATATTTCTAAAATAAATTACGATATATTTTTTTTTTAATTTTTTCTTGAGTTGTCATGAGTAGGTTTAACTTATGGTGCCTGCTTATCGTTGAATTTTGGGACACCTTGTATATATTCTTCTGTATTCTATCCGTATCTGGTACCCATAACACAAAGATATAGGTAAGCTTAGCTTGGGACCAGAGGACGTTGTATGAAATGTCCATGAATATTTATTATGAATGAATATTTATAACTATATAATGACCGCGGTCTAGCGGGGCACCGGTAAACCACGGGCATTAGCTAGCAATAGGCAAGAGCGGACCCCTCCACCCCTAATATACATAAACCTTAAGAAATTATTCAGAAAATAGCCATCCTCTTAAACTGCTTTCCCTGTTAAAAAAATAAAGCATAAAATCCATTGCAGTTTTGAAAATTAAGTCACATTGGGACATACATACAAAAATAATGACTTTTTTTTATAATAATTAAAGATAACTCCAAAAAGAAAAACAGTAATATAGTAATGAAAATCAAAATGGATTATGTGACCAGCGTTGCGAGGGTCTGAATGGCACCTTAAGAAGAATTAATTAAATGTGTTTTTTAGCTGTGCCCTACAGTTTCAATTGACTCTCTCAAAGCACCTTTCGACTTTAATGGAGGCAGGTGTATAAAAAATAATTTACATCTTATTGTCAGATCTCTACAGTCTCTGCTTAGCCCTACAGCATAAAGGCATGAAGGTAGCTGATGAAGAAAGAACATGAATATATTTCTTACCGTGTCTCCATAGCTCTTTTGAAACCTTCATCAAATGGATTAACACTCTGTAAATCTTGAAATAGACCGACTTCCTCACAATTTCTGATAAAGCGTGTCGGTGTGGGTGTTTGGTCTGCTGATATTAATAAAAATTTTTAACCCAATAGAAGCAGTTACTGTTAGTGTGGGGCGATTTAGTAAAGCAGTACACCGACATCTATTGAGCAGTGTAGTACTTTTGAATGTTAAGACTTAAGACTTGGTTTCAAAATTTCACAATTACGAAGATGCGGGGCAACAAATAGTAATAAATAATTTAAAAAATTTTATCTGTCATGGAGAAAAACAAAAGAAATGAAAACAGTGTAGCTAACGCAGCTGAAATTGTTTTTCTCCTATTTAAAGAACCCTATGCTGTAGTCTTTTATGAAGATTATACCTCAGCTTCATTGTATGTAGTATTAAATAAAATGGATATAGGATGTATATGTATGTATACATCAGTCCATCAGATACCTATGTATTATTATCAAACTTCTTACCAACAAACGCCGCTTTCTGCTCGGAACCAAGCTGCAAAACCATATCATGTTTCTTCGTATGCACATGAAGATGGTCCTCATTCGTGAACGTCATGCCACAGTCAGGCATCGTACACGCAAAAGGCTTCTCTGGTTCAACCATTTTAAATTCATACACATAGAAATTATAGAAAATATGCCTTTATCAAGTTTGTTTATAAATCCATATCATGAAGCGATGACGAGTATTGACGAGAACTTCTCGATTACATACAAAAAATGAAATTAGAATACACAAAATCTCTTTTAATTACGGGGAAATTATACTACTGATTATTTGTTATAGTTTATTTAACATAATTTATTAGATTATCGGTGAAAAAAAGCTTTATTTATGAAAATTGTAAAAAATATTTTGACGGCATTGGCAAATCCGATAAACATGCCACAGAGTACACAGCTACACACTGTACCACAGAACACACTGTACGCAGTAGGAGTGAGGCGTATTTATCGTAACAGGTAGATTTCACTGTGAATTAAAGATACCAGATACTAGCTGTTGCTGCAATTAAGAAATCACTGTGATTAAAAATAACAGGCAATACCATTCAACCGTCCATACAAATTATTAAAAAAACAGCTGAGAACAGCTCTGCATGAACTGTGAAAAAAGAACAGCTGTTCTTTTTTCACAGTTCATTATTATCCGAAAAATATAGTTGGTAGTTTTTCAAGAAGAAATCCTTCTACTTAAGATACATCCATCTTTGGTTGTGTAATGTGTTATCAGGAACAGCCCGCCAATGCAAGAAATATAGTTGGTCGCTTATCTAGAATAAATCCTTCTTACTATGTAACCTTCAAACTTGGTCGTTTTATCTGTTATTTACAGTGTATACTATAAAGCACAGAATACTGAATGTGTGATAGAAGTCGTAACCACAGACTATTGTTTTTTTTCACAAACGATATTTATAAAATGTTTACTGTCATTTTTAATGTTCATATACCCCGTTTTCCAATGGCAGAGCATAATGCGACTCAGTGCCGCACAATGCCGCACAATGCTGACGCTTAATTGGAACGTGAATTAGTTTTAAAATGCGCCAGCAGAGTGCCATAAGTTCAGTGTTGAAAAAACAATTCTAAAATAAACATTGTATTCACATTATATGTGTGGAATATAAAAAAGTCATTGTTTATACCTTCATCCATACTTATATTTATTTATTTTTAACACAGCTTGAATTAACTTTGAATATTTCCAGAAAACTCCGATGAAAAGAAAGCCTTAAATTTTTTTTAACAATAAATAATATTACTAACGATAATATATAAATAAAATTTCAATCAATGCCAATTTAAAGAAAAAATACTTGCTAATTTTCTGTCGCTGAAGTTGGTATGGATTGCACGCATCACTTTTGAGAGTGCTCGATTGTGCGATGCGATGCTGTAATTGGAACACTCAACGTTGAGCATTGTGCCGCATAATGCGCTATTGTGCGCTGATTGGAAAACGGGGATAGTTATAATGTCCTCGTCGTAATATATAATATTCACATAGTTGTCGTATATTGCCCTATCAGGGCTTGGGGGCGATCGTCACGATGTTTAGCGGACTTTGCTGGAAACCAGCGTTGTGGGGCGAACTCACAACATAGCTGAGCAGAGGTCCCTATCTGCTTGCGGATGGGTTACACAATCAATTTTTGTTTTCTTTAGTGTTTATTTTTTATTTCTTTTGTTGTGTTTTTAATGACTTTACACCAATGAATGTTATAATTTTTTTTTGTGTTTGATTTGAGATTGTTTTTGTCTTCTCTATTATAACCTTGTATCTATCTATGTAACCTTATGCGCAAGCAAGAAATAAACGTTTTTCTTTCTTTCTTTCTTTCTTTTCTTCTTCTTTCTTTTCTGGTCCCATAGCTTATATTTATTTTATATAAAATTATAACAATTCAATATTTTAAACTTTAATTTCTAGACGAAAATTGCGCGATTTAGAACGTTTTTGTTTGTGTTCATCAAATTTTATTTTACAAGCAAATGTAACTTTAACAATGGTGAATGAATGGTAAAGGCGAAATTGAATTGATACTTGAATTATTAATTTTTTTTAATTTCTCCCTAAAAAACTAAACAAAAATACAGTTGTTTGCTGTAATTTCAGTAAAAAATAAATAAAAATAGTTTTGAGTTTGTGAACTTAATAAAAGGTTTAGTTCTAATAAAGTATAAATGTAATAGATTTATTAATATACATATAGGTACAAGTTTTGTTTAGTTATACCTGCAACATGTCGAGTAAAAAAGTAAGTGCTGCTTGGGACCATTTTGTGGACATAGGTGAGAGTTATGCAGCCTGCAACATTTGTAAAATTGTCTTTTAAGTCATCAGTGACTAATTTAAAGGTTGTATGTATGTTATTATTAAATTAATAAATAGAAAGACCTCTTTTTATTTATTGAGATAAAATTAAAATGTAGTATTAATTTAAGTTCTTTTTAGTTTTGATTTTCTAGGTTCTATTTCATTTTATTCATTCGACTCTGAAACTATTGTGTTCGAAATTCGAAGACGCAGGCGGAAGCTGCTTCTATCTAAATATAACAGCCTGTTATTTAATAACAGGTATTGACACCTGTTATCTTTGTTCAACAGTAACAGGAATAACAGATATCACTTTACTGCTGTTATAACCCATCGCTAGTACGCAGGAAATAGATCTGAGATCAAATTCAAAAATAGATAGATTACAAAAAAAAAACAGAATAGGATAATGAACTTTCCAAAAAAATTGTTTAAAAAAACTAAAAAACACGCTTTATTTAATCGAATTATTGCATTGTCATCGGTCTTTGACAGGTGTGCAAAATTTGAATAGAATCTGACCGTTTAAAGTGGGTCAAAATAGCGTCCAAAGGAGTCGGTTACAAACATACAAACATACAAACAAACATACAAGTGAAGCTAATATAAAGCGTGTAAAAACGAACCGTTTATCTGGTAGGTACCTAACTAAAACTTTTGTGTGTAGGTAAAAAATTGGTCAAGTGCGAGTTGGACTCGCGCACGAAGGGTTCCGTACCATTATCTATGCAACATAAGGCAACGTTATTAGTATCGAGCAAGAAACGGTTAAAAAATCATGTTTGTTGTATGGGAGCCCCCCTTAAATAATTATTTTATTTTATTTTTAGTATTTGTTGTTATAGCGGCAATAGAAATACATCATCTGTGAAAATTTCAACTGTCTAGCTATCACCGTTCTTGAGATACAGCCTGGTGACAGACGGACGGACGGACGGACAGCGAAGTCTCAGTAATAGGGTCCCGTTTTTACCCTTTGGGTACGGAACCCTAAAAAGTGGTAGGTAGCTGCAAAAGAGAATAACCAAGGATTATTATTAATACATACTTACAGGTTTCGATCATAAAATTAGTATTCCAGAAAAAGCCTAGTCTTTTCTGGAATACTAATTTGTATCCATTTGTCAAAAAAGTGGTTATGTGTTGAAAAATTCTGGTTCTTTTTATATATCGTATTTGCAGTAGGTGTTCACAAAACAACATTAAACGAAAAGTTATAATAAAACGTTTAATTTTTACATATAAAATAAATCATTAAATAAACACTTTTACTTACAGTAAATAACGAAAACAAAACAACATTAAAAATAATTTCGCATTTTTAAATAGGTATACAGTATACAGATTACCTATTTTATGATAAAAGATTACAAAGGATTATTTAAATTAATTTACTCTCCTTAGTTCCACCGTCATGTTCATAGGGCCTAATTTAAATAAATGTAGACCTTGTCTATATCATTGTGTTAAGACGTAATTTAGGATTTATGCTATAAAAACTGATAGAAAAATAGGAAGTATATCTTTCGGGAGCATAACCATGTGTTTTAACATGATGTGGTTGATATGGAGCAATGTCTTGTCCGATGCCCTTATCAAATAGAGGATAAACAGTTGAACGCTTCTTTCTTGGTGAGTCTTGCATTTGTTGGCTGGGGTAAGGGTCGACGTACCGCCTTCCATTAATATCGTTGCCATCCGCTGTCGGGAATATCGTTGGCTAAATTAATAAAATACATACGTTACCTATACTATTCCAAGTTATAAAGCTTAGATAAATGAAACTTAGACGTTAAGAGAAAATTATTTATTTAAATTATCTACTTAATTTTAATACAACTATTGAAGATCAATAACTGATATTTTATTATTTTAATACATAACGTTACGGTATTTACTTATAAGTCACAGTGGATTTATTTTTTTGTTTTGCTTTTAAAAATTTCTCGCTCAATTTTTAGTATAGAATAGCTTAAGAAGCCTACTACAATATAATATTTAAGCCAAACTAAATAGAAAGTATGCTACAATCAGCCACGGTGTTTATTCAAACAATTCTTTTTTCAGAAATGTTTCTTATTTATATTAAATTTAGATGGATACAATACCATAAAGTGCGTTAAAAATGAATTCACTAATGTATAAATAACAACGTGTTATCTAAAATTATTAAGCTATATAAATAAAGGGTAAATCAAATAAATTCTCCTTGCCTGCGCCTCGACTATTGAAGATTCCTGGAGCTGGTTGGCCCTGAGGTTCCCCGCCTACTGTGTTCTGTTGAATAGTGGGCATACCAACTACTGCTGGATTGGGTTCGTTTTGTTGACCTTTCCATGGCCTGGAATAAAAACATTAAAATCACTATTACTTCCTATTAAAAAAAAATTTGAGCCTTGAATGGCCTTGAATTTTAGAGAAAAAATTATTGATGAGATCTTAATAATACATAGATACATCGGTAAAGATTATCTGGAAGTAAGAAAAACTTAAGAGGGCACGATACCAAATTATGCTCCATACAAAAATAGGGGCATCGTACTCCCTTTTTTCTTCGCGAAAGTTAAACCGATTTTAATGGTATTGGCGTTATATTATAGAGGAAGAGTATATCTATGCTTCTTCTGCTTTCTTTTTTTCAAAACATAATAACCAAAAGAAATATGATCATCCGAAAATCCCTTTTTTTGCGATTTTCTTTAGATGAAGTTGCAGCGTCTATCACAAAAGTAAAGTTTCACCAAAAAAGAAAGTGACAGAAGCATAGATATACTCTTCATCTATAATATAGAATAAAAAGAAAAAAGGGGACTACGAAACGTCTTATTTCCAAAGAATTTGTAGGTAAAAATGCTTCAGCTATATTTGTCCTTTTCAGCGGAGCGCTCAGGAATAGGGATAACAATACCTAAGGCAAATACCTAAATTAGGAGTACAGTACCCTCTTAAAAGTATATTCTTATGCGTGTCCAAACTTTGAACTTTAATGTGCAAAAAAGAAAGCATCTTTCAGTTAATTTGTTTGATTCTCAGATTTTTGTATCACACTGTGTACTATGTTTTTAAAAAAGATTTATGTGTAAGTAAAACTTTGATAATCACTTATCAGGGAAGAGTTCACCAGGCTGCCCTCTAGTCTGAACTACTCGTTCACCGTTTACTTCAACAACACATCTTAGTCGAGCGCAGCATGTCGGGAATTCTGTAAATCATTTATGTACCTACATTAAAAATAATTCAGCTTAGCTGATGTCCTATAGAAAACCTCTCAAAGCTATTTTATGAAGCTTCATTATGAAATTATAGTTAATAATGTAAATAACTATCTTTAAAATACATACCAACATTTTCATCTTCGATATATTCATGGCACTCCAAAGCATTTTCGGGTATTTTTGGTTTACGGCATCTGAATTTAGTATATTTTTAACAAGTATAAGAACCGTGTCTATATACGAGTATGTGCTATACTTTTAATTTTTTAATTTAATAAAATGTATTAAAATAAGCTAGGACAGGACGCCCGAGAAAAGCATGCTCTTAGCACTTATATCCGTCGGGCATGTATGACATGATGTATGAGTGTGGATAAACCCAAGGAAGTATATTTGGATCGTAGTAGATGGCGCTATATAGTCTCTGCCTACTCCCATGGGCGAAAGGCGTTATGATGATGGTGATTTAAATAAGTAGGTGAAATGCTAAAGGTGCTAATGCTAACAGATCTGAGATTTTTACGCACCCTCTATCTCTCTTTTTAATCGTTATCTTACTCCATCAAAGTGTCGTAAAATCGGCTATGTCCCTCTAAATTGTGGTAAACAAGCGACTAGAAAAATATAAATTTGTAGACAAAACACACTCACCCGACAGCGGCAATGAAGTATTTACCATCTCGTATTTCACATCTATAACGATGACACGTATAATGGTCTGACCATTCTTGCCATGGCTGATAACCTTTTCTTGAATATTTATCTACACATGCTTGATCTGAAAATGATCCTTCCATTATGTCATGTTAATGGTCACCCAAGAATCACATGTTTTCCCTCCTTCACCACCAAAGAAAAGATTTGTCAAAAAAAATACACAAGATTAAACACTGCACGGTGAGATATCCCACTTCTGATAATAGTGATTTTTGCCAGTCTACTTTTTAAGCCAAGTAATTATTGCACTACACCGTATTATTTACTTACAGCTGACATCTTCTGCAGATAAAACTGGTAGTGTTATATATACTAAAAACATTAAAATTCCCAGCTGAATTTTCACTGTACACATGTTGGCTGAAAAAAAATATTTTTGTACTTTTTATCTTATCTTTGCTCGACCGTTAAATTAACACTAACTTAATTTTAAGTTTCCAGTCTACATATACTGTTTGTAAAAGTAAGATATTTATAAAACACCCAAAGAAGACACCATTTTATATGATTACCAAATAAAAATATTATGTCAAACTGCGAGTTTCCGTGAAAAATTTCAACAAACAACTGCAAAGTAGTGAGTTAATGGGAAATAACGTCCGAATTGTAATCGATATTTTTTTTTTCATTTCGTGAAATATTGGTGACCTTGTAAACGTTAATATACTTCAAGGAAATTTTTAAAATTAATACATTACGAAATATATTTTCGACTTTAACTATTAAGCTATTTAGGTACGATGAAATCCAAGCGAAATCTAAGATGAAGTACAAGCGGTTTTTGCGGGAAATTTAACACTGTTCTATTCATTTAAAACTGTAAATACCAAAACAAATACCCAATTTAAATATTCGTAATTAACAGGTGGTTTTCATATAAAAAAAAATAACAATTAAAATCACAGAATAGATAGAAGATACTACGATTAAAAGTTAAAAATGTAGATATGCCCACAGGATATGCCTAAATAAAAAATAATCGTATTCTAAATTAGATAAAAAAAAAAACAGAAACATAAAACGGCACAAAAAGTTTTTAGTTATTTCCACTACATTTACCCATTTCCCGTAGTTATTTTTACACTGGCACTAAACATGAAACAATGCTATCAGTAAACGTTTGTAAATGAAGTTGCTATTGCAAACACTGCGTTGTTCATCAATTTGCTTGTTTATTTCACTTTTATGACTTAACTTCTTAGTAATTTGTGATTTTCTTTTTATAACGTACAAAGTTACGTGGTGAATATTGAATTTTGGGAAGATGAAGGTAGGTGAAATTATCGATCTTTTTTTTATTTTTTGTATTGAGCAATGGGATTCAAACTCCAGTCTCAAACTTTTGAATTCAACGCATATACCCTTAAACACTGTAATCACAGCCCATTTATTATCATTTTACCACAGACTGTGGTAAAATCTCATCAAACCACCTCAGTTGGCCTCCACACGGACTGTGGTCCACAGTCCGCGTGGAGACCAACTGAGGTGGCCAAATGGTGAGTAACATGTAACTGAACCATATTTTATACGAACGAACGAAATATAAAGAAACAGAAACTCACTTTTTCTCAGGGACACAGCGTAAATCTGTGGACACAGCTGAAAGATACCAAATCAAAATACTCATCGCCCCTGGAGCCTAGCGATGGATTTTTACTTTTTTTGAAGATTTTGCCGAAATACGAAATTTAAATACTATTTTTGAGATTTAGGCAGAGGTTTGGATCTCTTATATTATATTATTGCATTTGCCCGTTGAATCTTGGAATTTTATAGAGTTAATTTTAGTTTTAATTACATATTAAATGAGTCTTGGCTGTTTAAATTATAAATAAAATTAAAAAAAAATATTTGACGTCATTGCAACTGTCACTGATCTGTCACATCTGTCAAGTAAGAAGTGTCAAAATTGTCAAAAGTCATTTGAGGAGCGATGCGATATTTTGTGTTGTTGCGAATTAAATTTATTTTTCACGAATTAAATAATTATAACTAGCTTTAAGTAGTATTTAAATAAGGATAAAGGAGCTACAAATGAGGTAAGTAAATTTGAATGGCGACTTCTTAGCAGATTTTTAGTTTATTTAATTCAAAACGTTTATCTGCATTATAGATTTTTTTCTTTAATTTATTTACAAGCAATATGTTATTGCGTTGTTGAATGCAAATCATATATATAATAACAAATTCTTGAACTCCACGTATAATTATTTTATACTGATAATTTCTAATAATCTAGTAAAATGAAAATATTCGAATTTCGTCTGCCACTACCCACTTTTTGTGTTCATGATTTTAAAATTATACGTATACAATGGGTATACAAACGATTTAGATTATACTCCAACGGTATTCTGTCACAGTGTTGGTCTGTATTCTTCTCTTTATTTTTATATTTCACACAACATCCTCCGGTCCCAAGCTTAGCCTAATATGCTTGAGTTATGGGTACCAGAATATGGATGGACTACATACACTACTTTTCTTTTGTAAATACATACTCATAATACATAGAAAACACCTAGACGCAGTAAAAACATTTGTTTGACATTTATAAATATCACACAAATTATTGTCCGTGTAGGAATCAAACCAGCAACCTCGTTAACGGCAGTCCGTTACATGAACCACTAGACTCTATAATCATATTCTGATATACACAATCTTCATAGCTTCTAAATATTATACGACGAGCCTCGTGGTTGAGTGGTTCATGTAACGCACTGCGGATCAAGGGGCCGCGGGTTCAATTCCCGCTCGGGACAAACATTTGTGTGATTTTTCTAATTGTCATACAAATGTTTGTACTGCATCTGGGTGTTACTATGTATTATAAGTATTTATTTACAAACAAAAAGTAGTATATGTATTCTATCCCTATTCTGGTACCCATAACACAAGCATATATGCTTAGCTTGGGACCAGAGGACGTTTTGTGAAATGTCCATGAATATTTATTTATTATGTTTGTATGAAATATTAACAGAAATGTATATCCAAATACACAATACACATTCAGAGGCATATCTTCTCTACTCAGTACAAGTAATCTATACCAGTACTATAAAGCTGAAGTGTTTGTTTGTTTGAATGCACTGATCTCAAGAACTACTGGTTCATAACATCATCTTCTCCGTGTGGTGACGGATTAAGAATACAAGTGTCACCATCCCATCTACTCCCAAGGATGCTGTAAAAGTCAGCTAAGTAAGGGGCCGTTCATAAATTATGTAAGGCATTTAGGGATGGGGGGGTTGTTGACTTGAATATTATAACTTCTTACTATAGGCATTGGTAGTGAACCTGACATTACGTAAGATATTAAATTGAAAATTTTACCACTTTCGCGCTAAGAATTGACGTTATAGAAGAACGCCATCTATACTTCATCTCTTTAACCCTTTGCTGGCTGTACCCGCAAACATGACATGAACATGACATGACAGAGCTCTAATTTGTATATGTTTTTTCAATATATGATCTAGGATCGCATGAACTCAGAAACGCGATTGAAAAAAGTTTTCTCGATAGAAAATCTTGGCGAAACAACCTCTCTAATTTTTTATTTTTTTCATTTGTCGGTCTATTATCACGTATTAACTAATGAAATAACTTTAAAAACATAGGTAACTATTATGTATAGAAACACGTGGATCAGAATTAAAATATATTTAGTAGATTTTGAGTAAATAGGAAAAGTATCCCTAATTCTTCATTTTCTGTGCCTACTGGCTGTGTTAATATGTACGTGTCGGTGATGATATTGATGTAGGCCCTTAACTGATTCTGGTCAAAACTGTGATAGATTAATAACATTAATGTTATTGCAGTGAATTAATGATACTTGTTGTAAGAAGATTTGTAGAAGATTGTAATAAAACATGTTTTTAGAATAAACGGAGTTATATTCAATCAATAGGGCCGTAAGAAAAGGCCCAATAAAAATTCTTATTAAGGGGCAGGGGGGAGTAGTTGCAATCTTATGATGTCTTACCGTGGGGGGAGGGGGGCCAAATCATTCTTTAAAACCCCTTACGTAATTTATGAACGGCCCCTAAGCTTGTATGAAATGTCCAAAATTATTTATTTTTATTATGACGGGCCTCGTGGTCTAGTGGTTCATATAACGGACTGCCGTTCACGAGGTCTCGGATTCGATTCCCGGTCAGGACAAATATTTGTGTGATGTTTTTAATTGTCATACAAATGTTTGTACTGCGTCTGGGTGTTTACTATGTATTATAAGTATGTATTGACAAAAAAAAAGTAGTATATGTATTCTATCCTTAATCTGGTACCCATAACATAAGCATATAAGCTTAGCTTGGGACCAGAGGACGTTGAGTGAAATGTCCATGAATATTTATTTATTATTATTTTATTATTTTTACTGCGTTATTTTTTTTGTGTCATGATTTGAAATTCCATGCGCGCGATGTTGCGGGAAAGAGTTAGTAATAAAATAAATATTGTGTGATTAATTCATAAGCCTCCAAGTATTAATCTGACAAGAGTTTAATAATAATATTTTCTAACACTTCGCGACTCATTTGTTTAAATAAAACCAGTTTTTACGGATTTAGACGCGTATATTTGTTTAAAATTTTGGCCCGACGTTTCGGAGACTTTGCAGTATGGTCACGGGTGAGACTGACTGCAAAATCTCCGAAACGTCGGGCCAAAATTTTTAACAAATATACGCGTCTAAATCCGTAAAAAGTAGTTTTATTTAAAGGAGTTTAATAAATTAAATTGTAGTGGAAAAAGTGATCACCGCAAGCGGGACTTTCGGAAAACCGTTACGTAGCTCTGCTAACTTAGCTTATTGCGGTCGTGCTAACAGTAACCAATTTGACCACTACAATGTCACTCGCTTGAGTCTACATCGCATTTTTTATGTGCAAAGCCATCTATCGAGAATGTTTTGCAACAATCTCGACCAGATACCTTGTATTCTTTACACAATACACACTGTGCCAACCCTGTTGTCTTAATGCTCTAAGTTGAGCCTACTTACTCTGTTATATAATAGGCGTGAAGGTATAAAAGTTATCGAAACGTAATGTGTGTCTATAATGAAGCGTAAATAGTGAAAGTGTACAGGTTGAAAACAATGCCACCATGGGAGTGTACTACGTGACTTTGTACTTTCTATACGTCAATAAATCGATGACGTCATTCCATACTAGATATTTAAGGATAGATGTCTGTTGCACTTTCACGCGAAAACTACTGAAAGTATTTTAACAAAACCTTCTAGTTGTGCAGTTTATTAGCTGTTGCCCGAAACTTCGTACGCGTGGAATATATTAACCAAACCTTATCAAATAATTATACAAAAAAGCCATCTTCTTGAACCATTCGATCATTTAAAAAATAGCGCATCAAAATCCTTTGCGTAGTTTTAAAGACCTCCCCGTGTGGTGACGGATTAAGAATACAGGGGACCCAGTCTGCTAATTCTGCTATTAGAATCATATTACAATGTTGTTATAATGGTCAGTCACTGACGCCATTATAGTGCCATAATGGGATCATTATGGTCTAGTGGTTCATATAACGGACTGCCGTTCACGAGGTCTCGGGTTCGATTCCCGGTCAGGACAAATATTTGTGTGATGTTTTTAATTGTCATACAAATGTTTGTACTGCGTCTGGGTGTTTCTATGTATTATAAGTATGTATTTACAAAAGAAAAGTAGTATATGTATTATATCCGTATTCTGGTACCCATAACACAAGCATATAAGCTTAGCTTGGGACCAGAGGACGTTGTGTGAAATGTCCATGAATATTTATTTATTTATTTATTTATTATGACAAAAAATTAATATTAGACTACCAAATTTGATAAAATTTCACCATTATGACACCATTATGGGACCAAACTTGATTTTTGTCTCAATTGATGCCATTATGGCGCCATAATGGTGTCATTGAACTGTCATTGTGACAACATTGTATTAGCAAACTTGAGCCCAAGGTGTCACCACCCCATCTCCTCCCAAGGGTGCTGTAAAAGTCAGCTAAGAGAGATAGTGCACAGATGACACCTGTGAGAGACGGAAAACTCGAAAATAAACCCTGTGCCAATACACCTGGTCAGCGCGGCACAGTAGACCATAATACCTCCCAAAGTGGAGGAGGCCCATGCCCAACAGTGGGACGTAAATGGGCTGGAGAAGAAGAGAAGTTTTAAAGATGTAAGCTCACTTATGGACATAATGTACAAAAATAACAACTTTGTTTTATAATTATTTAGCTATTATAATTACCTAATAATCTCACGAATATGTGTGAGGTCATCGTCAATTTGCAGATGACGCTTCGTATGACTCAACGATGGTATTTCCGACATTCACTGATAAACTGTTTAATTCCTATGCACGATTTCAATTTAGATTTGAATAAATATAGAATATTTAGTTGTTCTAGCTATTGGAATGATGTTTTTTTAACAAATTAAAGTTAAACCGTGATTAAAACAACTGCGGTTTAATTGAGGTCGCGAGTTGAACCTTGTATACATACCATTACCATTTTTGTATGATAAAGTCGTGCATGTATGACCGATTTATGAGTGTAAATGATGCTATTGTTTGAATAGATCAGCTGGTGGCGAATTATAGCCTCAGCCTTCTCCCATGCGAGATTTCAAGGTATAATGTGTATGTATTATGTATCCATAAAAAATCGAACGTCAAGTGGTTAATTTATTGCATAAAAATAGTCTCTTTTTCACTCTCGCTTTTCCATACAGTCCATAATTTTAACACGCTTATATACGTTCGGTAGGTGTCTATCAATGTATTTATCTATGTAACGTGTGTCTTTAAAAGTGATTTTCACCCACTTGCAGTAGTCGGATTGATCTGAAATTTTGCACACCTAACAAGGACCGAGGACAATGCAATAATTAATAAAAATATTCAGGTCTATCGAGCGTGTTTTATTAGTTTTTGATCTAAGTAGATTATTCTAGATCATATACAATATTCGAACATTACTTTGATCCAATCGTTTCGCCACCGAGTTAGGTGGAAGTCTAATGCCTGAGGTTTAAAAGCTGTATCTATCAGTATCGTACACTAGCAATATTTGTTCTAGCAACTTCAAAACGCTACGGTTAAATGACGAAGAATTAACATCACCATCATCCGATGAAAAGATGGATACAGGATCAGAATCTTTTCGCTCGCAAGACACCCCCAACTCGGTATTATCTTCAGAATTCGATGGTGATCACATGGAACCTGTACTTCGTCTCCAAAATCCTGAATCTCGTTTAACGGGATCTGATCTCAATGATAGTTTAGTCACAAAAATGTCATATTTACGCATCGATTCCCCAAAAGTGCCTCCTAAAAATCTTGGCGTCAGTCCGCCAAAGTATAATTCTATATTGACTCTCACAACCAATCATCCTTTGATGAGTCCGGATGAGAATTATCCAGATTTAATACCAAAGAAGGTACATAAAGTGGAAGACGAGAAAGAACTGAGTTTGTCAAGTATTGAGGATGAGAAGCCAAGTGAAAATAATGGTTTCTACAGTCCAGAAAGGAATACATCGAAAAATAATTTGTATTTTACTGATGCTTTTGTAACGGCAGAGAGTCATGATTTGGATTTGATGCTTACTCCCGATGTGACGAGGATAGATAAAATGGAGAGGAGGAAGATAGTACCAAAGCTGAAAGAGACTCCGGAAAAGGGGGAACCTTTGAAGTTTATTAAGGAGAACTTGATACAAAGCACTCCTAACTCAAGGCCGATTGATATTACTGTGAATGAGGAGTTTACTGGGGTGAGTTGTTCTAGGTCTTTATTTGCAATGTATTCTTCTTCTTTATCTTTACTTATTATAAAACAAAGTCGTTATTTTTGTATGTGACATGTGTGTTTCCATCTTAAAAACTACGCAACGGATTTTGATGCGGTTTTTTTTTAATAGATGGAGTGTTTCAAGAGGATGGATTTTATACTTTGTTGAGGTTTTGTGTGTATTGGGGGAGGGAGGACTCAATAACCATATCCGCGGGCATTACCTAGTCTCTATATAAAGAGGCAACATTTGTTCTATGAAAGTAATGGTCCGATCATAAACGAATGCATTAATAGGAAGCTACAGTTTTCGAGAATGCTATAGGCTTATAGGCTATATTATTATGAGAATCACGGCGGGCGAAGTCGCCGGCAGAATGTAATATTTTGTGATTTGGTTCTTAGGTGGCAGAATGGTGTGAGTCTCCATCTCATCTACGAACTATGCCTAACTTTGAATTACCCATTGAGATGTCAAGCAGTTTAGGAATACATAATGTAAGTTTATTTTACTATCTGAAAATCTGAAATATCAACACAACACGTATTTCGTTGCTTTACTAAGCATAGTCCGGATCGTATTATTTAATATCTCTTATCAATAAATACCTTTTGCTAATGACTATTCTATATGAAACCCAATTTAGGAATGCCCTACTTTCAGTCAAGGCCAATAAATAAGGGTATTATCCAATCACTGCCTCTATATTTAGGTTTAAAGCACAGTTTTAATGTTTTCCTCAAATAATTTATAAATTTACTCATATATATATAGTATATATATCATTATACTGACGTGTGATCAACTAAAAGAGATTGTGTCAGTAAATAAATAATAATAAATATTCACGGACATTTCACACAGCATCCTCCGGTCCCCAAGCTAAGTTTATATGCTTGTTTTTTATTTTTAAATCCATGCAAATTGTATGAGAACACGATACTAGCATGTACTTGTTCGAAGCTATACACAAAACACTGGCGGAAAGTGACTTGACTTACAAAAACAGTCACCTTAGAGCCATTAAAGAAGAATAGAATGGAATTGTACGAGAAATAATGGAAAAACTGACAGACAGATGGCCATTCAAACGCAAAATGACGGTTTTTGACCGAAAAATGACGGTTTTTATAATGGATGTGAGTTACAGGATTTGGAATCACCAGATTTGATCTCCACATCAACTCAAGAGGATAGGTCTGCGTACCAGGCGCTTTTAGACCCTTACACTGGCAGCGTGGCTTTGAGACACACTCCAGCCCAGCATAGGAGTCCTGGGACACAAAGGAGGAAGATACATTTGGTTAGTATCTGTTATTGACGTAGTACGTCATTATTGAGTTATTACCGCAACATATTTTGAACAATTATACCGGGACTTATATCGCGTAAGCTTAGAATTAATAATTACCTTAATATTGTTATTTTATGAGGTAATCATTACCAAATTATTAGGTGAGATGATTGTCAGAATTCTTCATTATTGACTGATTCGTAAATAAGGTATTATTAACGTTTTTCAGAAATGCAAAAATAAATAAAAGATTTTAATGAATACCTTTTTCTTTTTCGAAGTCTGTTATTAACAACTTATTAATAATAAAGATGCGAAAGTGTTGTTTATGTCTACCGCTCTCTCACGCCAAAATGGTTGAACCGATTTGACTATAATTCACTGATGACCTGAGGAACGACATAGGCTAATTTTGTATGCGAAAAAAGATTCCACGCGCATAAAGTTTTGGGTAACGTATAAGGTCGAAGGCGATATCGAGTCCTTGAGTCTTAGGAGAGACTTCGCCTCCCTGTGCGTATCCTATCGTATGTATATCGGCATGTGTTCTGAAGAATTATTTGAAATGGTGCCTACAGCCTCCTTTTATCATCGCATTCATCGCACCTCTCGCCATCGGCAGCGAGTTCATTCTCACACCTTAGAACCGATACCATCCCGTACTGTACGGTTCCAGCGTAACTTTATCCCACGTACAATCAGGTTGTGGAATAAGCTTCCTGCCGTGCTTCAAAAAGGCGTTAAATGGTTCCTACAGGGTCAGCAACGCGCGAGTGATACCTCTGGTATTGCAAACGTCCATAGGCTACGGTATTTACGGTAATCGCTTACCATCAGGCGAGCCGTAAGCTTGTTTTTTTTTTTTTATAAATATTCATGGACATTTCACACAACGTCCTCTGGTCCCAAGCTAAGCTTATATGCTTGTGTTATGGGTACCAGAATACGGATAGACTACATATGCTACTTTTCTTTTGTAAATACATACTTATAATACATAGAAACACCCAGACGCAGTACAAACATTTATATGACAATGAGAAAAATCACACAAATGATTGTCCCGAGCGGGAATCGAACCCACTACCTCTTAATCGGCAGTCCGCTACATGAACCACTCGACCACGAGGCTCGTCCCGTCGTGTTTGTCACCCTTGTAGTATAAAGTCGCTGGTAACAGCCAGTTACTTCGTATGCTAGTTATATTTTATAGTTTAACCTTTTACTTAATTATGCTGTAATCTTTATGTAATGTATATAACCGATTATATAAGAATGTAGCTAATAGCTTTCTTCAACTATGCCATGTGATACACTTACAAAATATACAAGTCTTCTCGCAGTTATATTATTATTTTAGCCTGGCTAAATCGTACTTCATAGAATAATGACTTCATAGCCTGTATCATAGAATTCATAGACACACATAGATACATTTTCACCCACATAGATATGTAAGTGGCTTCAAGCCGAATGAGTGATGTAGGCATAGACACTACTTCTGATATATCTGTGTTTACAATTGTTTTCAAGTAAAAAGTTGTTTAGTAATTACATTGACGTAATAATGCGTTGTGTTTCACACGAACTAAAGTTTACAAAACAATGTATGAGAATTGAGAAAAAATGTCAACTTAACTGTGGGAACGGAATTTTATGTTTTATGGTGGTTTGTATAAGAAATGGGGTGGTGGCTTTACCAGGATATAAATAAATATAAATATTCACGGACATTTCACACAACGTCCTCTGGTCCCAAGCTAAGCTTATATGCTTGTGCTACTTTTCTTTTGTAAATACATACTTATAATACATAGAAACACCCAGACGCAGAACAAACGAGGATGTATCATGAATGAAATGAATTGTTGTTAAATAATTACTCGTATTAATTCAGGTCAAATAAATTTTCAGCTCTCTAACTATTACCGTTCTAGAGATACAGCGTGGTGACAGACAAACAGACGGACGGATGGATTTTACCTTACCAAAACAAGTTCAATAACAACCAAAACAGGTTCCCCCTAAAAAAGTTATGTCAAAAACATATTTTGTCTCTTTCTAGCCGCCAGAAGTAGAAGATAGTTGCAGTTTAGACAGCGTGAGTGTTTGTTCTATGGACTCGGAAGATGAACCGCCTGGACTCGAACCGGAGCTGATAGTGACACCGCAACCTGTACCTATGCCAACACATGAGATAAGGGATAATAGCATGTGAGTATATTTCATCTACTTACCTCATTGACTCGTGAACGGGTGCCTTCTGCTGGGACTGGTCGATTTGCTCCAACAAGGCTTTTTATTATTAAGTTAGTTGAAGTTAGTCGTGATTGTACTGATCGGCATCATTCTTATACCCCTGATACAACTATGTATAATATTATTGAAAAAAAAATGAAAAGAAATGACAAAAAAAAAATCCATGTAGTTTGTTGTCTGTTCTTCCCCATAGGATTCGCGTTTGGAACAGACACCTAGTTTCTGACGTTTCAAAAGAGCTTGTAAAACATGCCAACTTGAAATAAAAATATTTGATTTTGACTTTGATTCCAGAAGTTCTCAAACTTTTTGCATAGTGCCACCATTACAATAAAAACAATTAGCGTTTTATTTAAAACTAGCTGTTGCCCGCAACTTCGTACTCGTCGTATTTAAAAGCCAAACCTTAACAAATTACACAGAAAAGCCTTCGTCTTGAAAACTATCTAATAAAAGAGACGCATCCAAAACCGTTTCGTAATTTTAAAGATCACATAGGGATGTATAGAAATAACGAATTTCTTATTTATTTGTCATACGAATGTTTGTACTGCGTCTGAGTGTTTCTATGTATTATAAGTATGTATTTACAAAACAAAAGTAGTATATGTATTATATTTGTATTCTATATATACTCATAACACAAGCATAGGTATGTATAAGAGCTTAACTTGGAACCAGAGGACGTTGTGTGAAATGTCCATGAATATTTATTTATTTACCTATTATAAAACAAAGTCGCTATTTTTGTATGAATGTAAGCTTCTATCTCTTTGTCTCTCTCCGGCCCATTAATTTCCCACTGTTGGGCACGGACCTCATCCACTTTGGGAGGGATTATGGTCTACTGTACGGCGCTGACCAGGCGTGATGGCATAGGGTTTATTTTCGAGTGTTTTGTCTCTCACAGAGGATGTTATCTGTGTCTAGTATCTCTTAGCTGGCTTTTAGCAGCACCATGGTAAGGAGAGGATGTGGTGAAAGTTGTATTCTTAATCCGTCACCACACGGACAATATATGAGCTTATATCCTCAAAACTACGCAACGGACTTTTTTCTTTGATTGCTTTTCTGCGGTCCGTCGCTAGGACCATAAGCGGATGTGTTGGGCGATTTAAGGACTTTAGAGTGGGGTGGCCAATGCTGCTCCTCCTACCTAGAATATATGGTCGCGTTTCAGCCGCTTGACCACTAGCATTTCTAGCATCTCTGAGATTAGCTTGTTGGGATGAACGGTGTTTGTGGCTCTCACGGTAGCGCTCGATTTGTGAGTTAATAGTGGGCATATTCAGGTGTTTATGGATCTCATCTGATTTTGTGAACCACGGCGCATTGGCTATTGACAGGAGTATGCCGTTTTGTAGTCTAAGGAAGACTATGTTGTTGTTACTGGCTACGCTCCATTGTTGAATGCCATACGTCCAAATCGGTTTTACGATAGAATTGTATAGCAGCGGATTTTGATGCGATTTTTTTTAACAGATGGAGAGATTGGCTTTTTGTATAATTTGTTAAGTTTTGGTTACTTAATTCCACGCGTACGAAGTTGCGGGTGACAGCTAGTTTATAATAACTAAAGATAACAATTAATACTTTGTCTAAATAAATTACAGTTCAAAATCATCAAACACAGTTAGTGAATGCAGTGATCATATACCTGAGTACTCCGCAGCCGAAGAGTTGAGTAATGAGAGGGAATGGATCAGCGTACCGAGGGGGACCGGACATGCCACTTGTGATATGAAGGTGAGTCTGTGGTCCTCAATGTTTATAGGGACCCCCAATTCAAAATAGGGATAAGTGTGCAAAGGGGATCGTACAGCTACGCCGTAATTCAGTGGTACTCAATGTTAGGGGTCAATATTATAAAAAGGGGTCACTACCCCATAATAATGACCCCTATTTAAAGAAGTTTGGACGTGCCACTAGTTACAATGAGGTAATGTAAGATGGTGGCTCCTAGTATTTTGAGTGACCCCACAATAAAGACCCCCAACTTTAAAAGGTGATAATAATATAGTCTCTCTACAAAGTTGATACAGAAATCTCGGTTAAAATTTGAAATAAAGCGACTTTCTTTCACTTTGTTTTTTAATTTATTAACTAACGTAACAGATGGCGCTCTATAGTGTCTGCTATAGGAAAAAGACGTGATGATGATGAGGATGTATTTCCTTTCAGGATTTGAAATCTTTATTTGAATCAAATTTAATTCCATGAATTTTTGTTCTTTTATTTATATTTTAGGTAATAGAGCCGTACAAACGAGTAATCTCTCACGGTGGTTACGATTCAAGAGGCGCGGCTCTTATAGTGTTCAGCGCGTGTCATCTGCCGGACTGCGCGAGACCAGACTATACATATGTCATGGATAATTTGTTTCTGTTAGTACATTGGTTCTCAAATATTTTTAGTGACCCCTTACTTTATAGCACCCCCATCGCTTTGTACATTCTTTTATTCGTCTATTTTATTATTTTAGTACAATGTCGTTACAGCTTGTTTTAAGCACAGATAAACCAGATGGTGGGTTGATGTTTAAAATTGAGGATAATTAACTTTAGCCGTGCTAAATCGTACTTGAATAGAATAATGACTTTTCATATGACGTATAGCCTGTATTATAGACACACATAGATATACATTTTCACGTATACATAGATATGTAAGTGGCTTCAAGCCGACTGACTGATGTAGCCATATGCACTAGATCTGATAAATCTGTAGCTTTAAGTTTCCTTTTTATTTATTTATTTTAAATTTCATCTAATTGCATGCAATAATGCATGTTCAGTTGTTATTATGTACAGCCATGCAACCATCCACCAGCCTTTCTCCGTCCTCTGCTGAACATAGGCCTCCCCCATAGAACGCCACGGCGTGCGGTCCCAATAAATATAACAATAATTATTTTTTAAGTATGTATTTACAATAGAAAAGTAGTATATGTATTCTATTCGTATTCTGGTACGCATAACACAAGCATATAAGCTTAGCTTGGGACCAGAGGACGTTGTGTGAAATGTCCATGAATATTTATTTATTTATATGTAAATATTTATTATTATTATATTTTTTATATCACTTGGTATTCTATAGGTATTCAGTTCCAAGTTAGGACTTCTACGACGTTTATGCTTTATTGTTTCTATAACAGCTACGTCATATGGACCTTAGAGAGGCTGGTGACTGATGAATATATACTGGTCTATCTTCACGGCAGCGCAGGAAGGAGGAAGCTACCCACATTCCACTGGCTACATGAGTGTTATAAACTTATTGATAGGAGGTAAGTCGTCATTATATTACTCAAAGTGGTATACATACGGTAAGTAGTCATTATATTACTCAAAGGGGTATACATACGGTAAGTAGTCATTATGTTACTCAAAGTGGTATACATATGGTAAGTACATAGTCATTATTTTACTCAAAGTGGTATACATACGGTAAGTAGTCATTATGTTACTCAAAGTGGTATACATATGGTAAGTACATAGTCATTATGTTACTCAAAGTGGTATCCATACGGTAAGTAGTCATTATGTTACTCAAAGTGGTATCCATACGGTAAGTAGTCATTATGTTACTCAAAGTGGTATACATACAGTAAGTAGACATTATATTACTCAAAGTGGTATCCATATGGTAAGTAGTCATTATGTTACTCAAAGTGGTATACATACGGTAAGTAGTCATTATGTTACTCAAAGTGTATATTGACCCCAGGGGTCTATTCTCTCTCCAGCCCATTAAAGTCCCACTGCTGGGCACTTGTCTCCTCCACTTTGGGATGAATTATCTGATAATAACTCCTTAGCTCGCTTTACAGTGCCCTGGGGAGGAAATGGGATGTTGACTCTTGTATCGTTAATGCACACCACCATACCGAGAAGTCAAGTGAGGGGTCATATGTTACTCAGTGTATACACTAACCTCAAGGGGTCAATTAGTTAAGAAGGAGTCAAACGGTGTCTAACGTGGGTACATAGGTTAGGTTATAAAATAAATATCCTCAGTCGTTCGAGTGATGTCATGTGTATTATAAAGCCAATCTTAAAATAAGTAATATTTTGTTACAGGTTACGTAAAAGTTTAAAACATCTGTACTTAGTACATCCAACATTTTGGTTGAAATCTTTCGTTATATTGACCAAGCCGTTTGTAAGGTAAGTGCTTTCTTTTATAATTTAAATATTCTTCGTAAACGGCTGGTCTTAACTGAATTTAATAAATAAATAATAATAATAAATATTCATGGAAATTTCACACAACATCCTCTGGTCCCAAGCTAAGCTTATACGCTTATTTTATGGGTACCAGAACGCGGATATAATACATAAACTACTTTTCTTTTGTAAATACATACTTATTATACATAAAAAACACCCAAACGGTGTACAAACATTTGTGAAATTCATAAATGTCATCAACAGATTTTTTTTTTTAAGGATTTCATACCGAAGCGTTAAACGGGACCATATTATTGAATACTTCGCTGTCCATTAACCCATTGTTTGGGATCCCGTTCCTCTCCTCTCCAGCCCATCTACGTCCCACTGTTGGGCACGAGCCTCCTCTTTGGAGGGATTATGGTCTACTGAGCCGCGCTGACCAGGAGTGTTGGCACGGGGTTTGTTTTCAAGTTTTCTGTCTCTTACAGAGGATGGATGGGATTATCTGTGTGCAATATCCCTTAGCTGACTTTTACAGCACCCTTGGGAGGAGATGGGATGGTGACACCTGTATTCTTAATCCGTCACCACACGGGGAATTCTGTTATGTGGGGTCTGACGAATATATTATGTTAATATCGGTAAGGGATACTTCCTGTGCGACTCCAACTCGAACTTAACTATTTTTTATTACAGTTCAAAATTCTTCCGGAAGTTGTCCTATGTGACATCTCTTTCGGAGCTGATGCAGAAGGTACCAGTTGAACCTAATGCTATACCGGAAGTGGTGAAACAATTTGATTCAACAAGGCGATAGGAGGAAAAACCACAAACCCAAGGGGTTAAAAATCTATACAATTAACAAAGAGGTAAAGTTTGTAATATGTATGTAGGGGATCAATCATGGAAAATAATGGTCAGATCTGATTATAAAGAACGCTGGAAGAAAGTGGTGGGGGCGTCTTCGCGCATGGGTACACTCTCGCACGAAAGTTATTTTATTTTTGAACTAGACTTTCGCTGGCGAGTCGTGTCTTGGTACCTACAAATTTGTTATTCTTATTAGTTATTATATTACATAGAAAAATACATTAGATAAAATGTCAATAAAATTAATTAAAAGCATGTTTGAATTATGTAATAAAGAATGTTTAAGAGAAATAAAACTAAAGTAATGATGAAACTCAAAAAAAAATTATAGGTATGTAAAAATAAAAATAATGTAAAAAAAATAAATAAATAAAAAATTCATTTATAATAAATTAATGTAAGACCATTTCGTAATTTAAAACTGATGCCGCGATGGTATTTCTTCTAACTGACGCACCTATAGCGCACCGGCAAACATGTCACCCCCTCCGCGCCCTCCCTCGAACCACCAAATAGACCGATAAATCGCCTATGCGCAGCTTCACATCCAGCGTTCTTTTTACATGACGCGACCTATAATATAATCTACATATTATATAGACAAAAATGTATGTATAAATTATTATTGATTTTTTTTTTCTGATTTCCAAAAAAGGAAGAGGTTTTGTATTCGTCTTTACGTATGTTATCCGGTTTGTTGTACCCTATCCACAAGTAGAATTATTTCATTAATTTATAGCTTATCCCAGAGTTCCAAATGTTATTTGACGTGTACTGTGTTGCTAAATAATTTCACTTTTAAAATAGTGATGTCCTCCAACCGCTATTAAACAAAAAACTATACGTAAATCTTTAGCAGATTTATATAATTTTGTAAATTAATTAAAGTTAACTGTTTTTACGGATTCATACGACCAGTGCAACCCTGAGTATTACTTTATTTCTAGGAGGTGCGCGTACAAACTCACTCACGGAACAAAACTAATAACCTTTCTAGAGTTCAGCATGGTGCTATGCTCGCCAGAATCCTAGAACAGTGCAACGAGAATCAAATAATGACTAACCGTAAAATGGCGAATTTTTAACCTTGTTTGTTTTTGAAGACATGTTTATTTTACTTTATGTTACAAAGCAGTGATTCTTAATTTCATGCGTACGACTTAGCAGGCAATAGCTAGTACGACATTTCTGGTCGGTTCGAATAATCGGTAATAACCGGCATAAAAAAATTACGTTTGGCCAACACTATTGCCAACAATGTGGCAGCATTATTTTCAAGTTTGATATTAACAACAGTCAAATAACATTTCGAACTGTGGGATGGATTATAGTAAAAATTATGTACCTGCTAAATTATATTAGAAAAATTATATGTATCTATAATAAAAGTGAAATAATTAGAGGAAAGATAATAAAAGATAAATGTTAAAAAGGAAAAGAAAAAAATATTGTGAATGTGTATTAGTGATGAGATAGCCTAACAACGATGTACACTGCATGATAACCAGTTGACTTTGCCTGCGGAAGACTGGGTTATCAAAAATGTGGGTCATTTAAATTAGACATAGCCATGAACACTTGTGGTTAGGCGTGATAGACGTGTAGAGAATTCGACGGGTTTACGTACTAAAGGCCCTGGGCACACTAGAGCCCCTGTGCCCATTAAGATGTACCTACGCGCGGTTGTGACCTATTAGTTATAAGTATAAATGATGAAGTAGAGACTTGCAGGTCCTAATAATAAGGAGTCCCCTGGGCATGTGCTCAGTGGAGAAGATGGGCCTGGTTTTCGTGTTATATAGGTCTCAACTGGTTATTAGGAAGTGTAGGTCGTTTTTAGAGTGGTTCTCTGTATTTTAAATAAAGTATTTTAAATGGAGAAAACAAGTGTAGAAACTATATAGTATATTGGCATAATAAATAATAACTAGATAGGTTAAAAATTAAAACACGCTTAATTACAAGTTGATCTGAAAATCCCTATTTTTAAGGTGTGAGGGTAGGTGAAAATTACGTGATCGAAGTAACATCAATAAAGAGGCCGATGGAGGAGGATGTTAATAATACAGAAATATGTCAAAAGAAATAAGTAAATTAAATGTGAAATGAGAAAATATAAATAATGTCTGGTTCTCTAAAGTGAAGTTCAAAAAGTGGCCATGTCTTCAATTGTCTTGTTAATTTTTCCACTTCTTTAGTACAAAACCTTCGACATATAAATCTTTTTAGGCGCAAAATATTAATGCAATTTTTTGCAATATTCCTGCCAAAATATAATATAGTCCTTCTTCCTAACATTTCCTAAAACTATTTCTAATATTCCTAAAGGTTCATATCTTTTAAATAAAAATAAATACCTACTTATTTTTATACTATAGTCACTTCTAGATGCTGTGAAATATTTTTTGAAATCACTTAATCGTTTTAGATATAAAGTAGTTAATATGTTCACGAATTTTAAAGTATAACGCTGTTTGCTTAGCAAAATAGACACTAGAAGTCATCGCAACGTAAAAATAATATAAAAAAAAACTATAACTTCGTTTTAAGAATGCAACTAAAGGGAATTAAACAGATTTTCAAAGTTGCGTTTCTCAATATAGTCATCGAGTCTTGATGATATGACCCCCTGATATGGGGTCTCGAGTCGGGACCCCACATCAAGGCGTCTTTTGTTTAATTTTTAGGTACGCTATTTTGTTTTGAGTAGTCACTAGAGATTCGCAACAAAATATGGTATTCACCATTCGCCTCAACATTTTTTTCTCTTTTATAAAGATATTATTTATGTTTTTTCTTACTGCTTTTATTTTAGACCGTCTCCTATTAAACGTGTTTGACAAATCTTAGCGTATTTTAGCCGTTTTTTGATAGGAATAGAAAATGAAGTCAGTGTGCTAAGTGCTAATTTAACGCATTATTTAAGTACAATATTGAATTTACAATAATAAATAATTTACTACATTCCATTATTTCAATTTGCCATTACGTAAACGCTCAAAATCGCACTATTAATAATAATTTTAATATAATAATTTAATTATAAGCCATCATATAATATGTTATAATAAGGAATATTTTTATTTATAAAAAATATTATATTGGCTAGTACGATTCTGATTTATTTTTGTATTTAAGTTTAATATATAAACCTAGATTACTTACCTTTTACCTTACGTGCAACGATTCTTCTTTAAATAAAATCTCTCAATATCATGCGTCAAAATTGATAATTATTTTTACAAATTATTATTACATGGGAACTACAAAGTATCAAATAGTTAAAATATCGGAAAGTACTAACCAACTCATAAAATACATATATGTATATGAAAGACATTTAATTATAGAAACTTTTTAAAATAGAACATTCACTACTCGATCGCTGCCAATCCGACACCCAATCATTTGTTTGTGTGAGCGCCTGAGTACAGCCTACAGTTCATGGAGTATACCTATTTGGTTATGATGTCTGAGTCTGAGATGAGTGACTGAGGTATAAATGAACTATCGGACAGTAGTGAATGGTCTCGCTTATATATATAGTATTGAGTCGTTGCGTGTGATATAAATATATCCTTTGGCCAGTTCGTTACTTTTACTTTAAGAAAGTGCCATGTTTTAAGCACTACTAGATTGTAAATAAATATATATATAGTGCAAATTATATGTCTGTATGTACGTATGTGTGTGTAGAATTAGACGTGTGAGCATAATATGATCTTAGTTTTGAATAGAATATATAAATAAAGCTTTAATTTGTTACGTTTTTGGTACATAATGTAGCGAAAAAGTAATTGTAAACTTACTACTTCTGTTTGAATGAATAACGCCATTGTATTTGGACGTAACTGAAAAATTGCAGTAGTTAATTACAAATTTGAGGTGATTATCAGATCTGTTATGTGACTTAGATCTAAAATTACAATCTACGTTGCCATTAAAACAGAAATAGTCGGAAAAAACAAAAAAAAATTTTTTTGTATGTTTGCCCTTAATAATTTGCTGCAATTTTTGTGGTTCGTTGGAATCGTGAATAAATACTAAATCGATTGGATCGTTATCGATTGATAATTTTTTGATTCTTGTATGAAAGAGAATTATACAGTAATCTCGATTAAAACATTTGATTGGGGGCTTATTTTCATTGCGATGTGGGGGGTCATTACATAAGTTTGACTATCGCTTGTATAAGTATCAATATTAATTTTGTATCTCATTTAAATATTATTTCTATTTTTATGGTTTGATATAAAACAGTGATTTTTGAGTTATTTCGGTTTATGATTTAAATCGATAAATGTATTATGGTAATGTTTATTATTCGCGATTTTCTTAGAATATTTGTTTAACTTTGAGAATCTCGCATCGAATTTACAATAGCAATAATGTTTTCGAATTTATTATTATTAGATTTATTTGTAATCTAGCGTATTAATAAAAAAAATATTGCCACAAGCCAATCGCCCTCCTTGACTAGATAATTAGTATCTAGTTTGAATCCAGAAAGGCGGTAGCGTGTCAAGCCAAGTTCAAGTAATATAACTGGCGAGCACCGTTTGTACGGTAAACGTTTGTAACTATTACTATTCGCGAATTCGTGCTTCTAATTTACGGATTTGATATATTTTCTATATTTTTAGCTCAATCTTAACTATTGAATTCTTTTCAATATTTTTTGCGAAATGGTACAATTACATGAAGAAATATTGGTTTCTGTTGCCCCAATAGTACTTTTTACAGTTTACAGACACCGAACTTGTAATTGTATAATATAAATATTACATCAATAGTAACTGTTTATTTAAGTATGCTAGTTTATAAATAAGTCTAATAAAATCTCAGTAGATGCAAGCTAGATTTATATTTCTACGCACGCCTGTGAACTTTTGTATTGCGCTTCAAGAATAATGCTCTGTCTAGCTTACATGTGCTACTTTTGTAGAACGATAGAGCGAGAAATCCGATTATGACACCAAAACGTTTAAAACTAAAGTGACCCAACTCAAAAATATTCACAAAGAGCGACCCGATGTGTTTCTCTCCCCTCTACGTGCCACTTTTGGGCACGGGCCTCTACTTAAAGATTATCTGTGCACAATATATCTTAGCGGGCTTTTATAACACCCTAGGAAGGAAAAGGGGTAGTGACACTTCTATGCTTAATCAATCTTCAATGTGTATAATACGATAATTATCGATGATTTGGTTGTTTGGCACAAGGCAACTTTTATTGGCATATGTGGCAACATAGATACCAACACACTTGCCTGTGTTTTGTAAAGCAAAATGTAATGAGGTATTTATTATAAAAGAGGCTGAATGGCAAGCTTTTAGTTTTTATACTTTAACTAGCTGACCCGGCAAACGTTGTTTTGCCATACTAAAAAAAAAAAGTTTGAAAAATAGATGTTGGCCGATTCTCAGACCTACTGAATGTGCATGTAAAATTTCATAAATATCGGTCAAGCCGTTTCAGAGGAGTACGGTAACTAACACTGTGACACGTGAATTTTATATATAAGACTAGCTTTTGACCGAGACTCCGTCCGCGTGTAATTTAGAAAATTTTCCTCGTTTTTGCAACATTTTTCACTACTGCTTCGCTTCCACTGGTCGTAGCGTGATGTTATATAGCCTTCCTCGATTAATGCCCTATCTAACACTGAAATAATTTTTCAAATCGGCCCAGTGGTTCCTGAGATTAGCGCGTTCAAACAAACAAATAAACAAACTCTTCCGCTTTATAATAGTATAGATATACAGGGTGTCCCAGAACTCAACGTCAAGCCGAAACGGGGTGACAGGATAGATCATAACCATCACGAGAAAAATCAGAAAAAAAATCTATCCCATGCAGTTTGGAAATTATGGGCATTTTAAGAAAAACCTAGAAATTTGGTCTAACTGTACCATTTTTCGGTTATTGTGGTTAATTTTTATTATTTTTGGTCATTTAAACTTTGGAACCGTAACCCTAAATAACATCTCGAGAATCACAGTCTAAAATAATGACACAATTACCCCAAGTTTCCTAGAATTTAGACTATTTGTTAAACTATGAATTTAAAATTTTCAAACTTTGTCGACTTTGAAACACCCTCCTTTAAAAAAAATGTACTAGAGTGCCTTGGCAAGTGCCATTAAGAGTTGGCGCATTTAATCAGGATTGTAAAATGGTACAATACTTGTAAGTTTCGTACTAAAAAAAACGAGTAAAAAATAAAAACCTCAAGTAACCCGATTTTTGCTAACCCATTTTACTCAGTTAAAATGTTTTTTATTCGCACAAGCCCTTGGTAGGTTCTTTATTTTACGGTAAAATGATGAGAGATATGGATAGTGGACATGTTTGCCATGAGCGAGCGAGACAGATAGTGACGCCACTTTTACCAAAGCAACAAAATACTAATAAAATAATGAAAAATGTTGACCTTGTTTTGTTTAGGTTTATTGGAATAAAAGTCAGATTTGAAAATAACATTTTTTATTAAAACAAATGTTCAAATTGTTTACCATCAGCTTCAACACACGCCCTACATCTTCTTAAAAAAGATCTACTTATTAGCCGGGCATATCCTCGAGAGTTGATGTCCTCAGCAGCTTGAGAAATTCGTTCACGCAGCTCGGCTACGCTCTCAATGGGCTTAGAATAAACTTTTTCTTTGAGAACGCCCCAATAAAAAAAATCCAGGGGATTTAAATCTGGGGAACGGGCTGGCCACGAGATAGTGCCTGAACGTCCAATCCACCTTCCCGGATATTCTTGGTCAAGGAAATCTCTTACTTGCACTGCGTAATGCGCTGGGCAGCCATCTTGTTGATACCACATGTGGCAACGATCTGTTAGTGGTACGTCCTCTAACAAACTTGGTAAATTTTCTCGTAAAAAATTTAGGTAATTCGTGCCATTCAAATTCTCAGGCAGCTCAAAAGGCCCAACTATTTTGCCGTTTAAAATTCCTGTCCACAGGTTAACTTTAAAGCGATATTGGGATCGGTCTTCTCGCATTAAATGTGGATTCTCCACATGCCACTCATGAAAATTGTGTAAGTTTATGTAGCCATCTTTTTTAAATGTAGATTCATCTGACCAGAGAATTTTTTGGATGAATTGGGGATTTTCATTATGCCTCTGTAGCATTGTTCTACAAAATGAAATCCTTTCAGGATAATCTCGAGGGAGAAGACTTTGAACTCGTTGTACGTGAAATGGATGCATTTCAGCTCTTTGTAAAATACGATGTGCTGTGCTTTTGGGTATTCCCGTTCTTTCTTCAATTCCACGAACGGAAATACTTGGGTCATCTGCGACCTCTTCCAACACTTCTTCTTCGTAAGGAAAGCGAGGTCTACCTCCAGCCCGTATTTGATTCGGGAAATGGCCGTCCTCTGTGAGTGAATGGTGCACATTAACAAACACGCGGTGATCCGGATAGCGCTCTAAATTTGGATATCTTTCACGATAAAGTCTAGCGGCGGCACTTGCGTTGCATCTGCATTCCCCATAAATGAGATGCATGTTCGCATATTCTTGTGAAGTGTAGCGCGTAGGCATAGTGATGAGAAGGATGTCAACACAAAAGTCCAATTCCAAAAGAGAGAAGCCAAAGTTGCCGGTATGTAATCAACAAGTCCAATTCACAAAAATCCAAGTCCAAAAAGAAAAGCCAAAGTTGTCAGTACTAAATTAACACAAGCGAATACGGAAAGGTGCGCAGTAGACGAATGAGCGAAATGTACTAACTGGTGTCAGACTGGCAGCGTAGCTATTTGCTTGGTATGGCGTCTGTATCTGTTTCATTCGCACTCGTTTAAACGATGCATCTCCGTCTCACTGCGTGGCGTCACTATCTGTCTCGCTCGCTCATGGCAAACATGTCCACTATCCATATCTCTCATCATTTTGCCGTAAAATAAAGAACCTACCAAGGGCTTGTGCGAATAAAAAACATTTTTCCTGAGTAAAATGGGTTAGCAAAAATCGGGTTACTTGAGGTTTTTATTTTTTACTCGTTTTTTTTAGTACGAAACTTACAAGTATTGTACCATTTTACAATCCTGATTAAATGCGCCAACTCTTAATGGCACTTGCCAAGGCACTCTAGTACATTTTTTTTAAAGGAGGGTGTTTCAAAGTCGACAAAGTTTGAAAATTTTAAATTCATAGTTTAACAAATAGTCTAAATTCTAGGAAACTTGGGGTAATTGTGTCATTATTTTAGACTGTGATTCTCGAGATGTTATTTAGGGTTACGGTTCCAAAGTTTAAATGACCAAAAATAATAAAAATTAACCACAATAACCGAAAAATGGTACAGTTAGACCAAATTTCTAGGTTTTTCTTAAAATGCCCATAATTTTCAAACTGCATGGGATAGATTTTTTTTCTGATTTTTCTCGTGATGGTTATGATCTATCCTGTCACCCCGTTTCGGCTTGACGTTGAGTTCTGGGACACCCTGTATAGATGTCATGTAAAGACAATATCAGGCATAATATTTATTATGCCATGGTTTGAAGCAGTATTTTGTACTTTATTTTTGAGTTAAGTCACTTTAAATTTAAGCGTGAGAAATATAAAGAATATATGTATAAGGCTGCCCCGATTCCACAGGCTAGTTGTTGCATGGTGAAATCCTATGTAAAGATATGTTGCTTGAATAAGTTAACTGCTATACATTAGAGTGAGAGGTCCGATTATTTATGTCATGCAATGATAGAAAGAGACAAAGCATTTTTCTTAAGTGAAGCGAAATATTTTGCTAATTGTATAAGTTTATAATATATACACAGTGAATCGTTTATATATTGTTTTATTTTCAACCTATTTACAATTAATAACAACTTATTCTACAGAAATGCATCTTTTTTATTTAGATTGGAGTACATACATAAATTACGTCAACGCATAAAAGGGGTCAAGTGGTTAACCAGGGGGCAAGACGTAAGACAAACATTTTTTGTTAATGCATGGATTATCACGTAATATTTATAGCCTTTGCCTAACCTATGACAGAAAGGCATGACATATTAATTTAGGTATGTTACGAAAGCTGTAAATACTGCTAATGACGGTCAAAAAAGGGGCCTCGACAGGTTCATGACGTAATTTATGGACGGTCCTTAATTCTTTATCGTTTCGGAATTATAACAAAGAATAAACTTATAATAGAATAATATCTTTTAATATATACGCTAGGCGTTTAAATAAAACTTACTTTTTAACATTCTAAGTTCAAACTCTGATGAATTAATAATATAAACACAGACACTTCACACAACATCCTCTGGTCCAAAGTTAAATTTCTCGTCTTATGGGTACCAAAATACAGATACTATATTCTTTTAATTTCATAATAGAAATGTATACTTATAAACCAATATAAATAACTATATGTCCTGTGCCAGAATTGAACCAGCGACAGAAGTAAATAAACATGGTTTACTAAAAAAAAGTCTGTATATTATAAAAATGAATTTAAAATGGGACTGACAGTGGGGCTTCTATTTTAATGAGAAAATGACCGCTTATAATCGTCCACCTTTTTAAGTGTCACATTATCACACAACCCCTAATTGAAACATCTACAGTAAGCCATGTGCATTGTAATTAACTTATACAGAAAATTTCGTATCGGCCCATCGCTCACAACATTTAACATTTTATAACATGTTTCATAGAATACACTGTTGCCTTATTCATTGCTGAAACAAAAAAGAAACTTAGTTAAAATAATGAGCCTCATCATTCCTAACAATCAAGAAACTTGTGAGCAGGCGAACTAGTTGAATGAATCCATACTAATATTTTAAAGCTGAAGAGTTTGTTTGTTTGAACGTGTTAATCTCAGGAACCACAGGTCCAATTTAAAAAATTCTTTCCGTCCTGGATAGATGTTTATCAAGAAAGGCTATATATATGTATAGGCTATATAACATCACGCTGCGACCAATAGGAGCAAAGCATTAGTGAAAAATGTTGCAAAAAGGGGGAAAATTTTCAAAATTCCACACATATGATGTCGCTGGTGACAGCTAGTATAGTCTATAATAATAATGATAATTACTATACCTGATGTTTTCAATAACTAGTTTATCTGTTTTATATAAGCTGCCAACAACTATCTGAAATACAAACAAAATGTTCAAATACCGAACAGTTCATAAAAACTCAAGGATATTCTTTAGACAAAAGTCTTGCCTGAGTAAAAACGACTGTAAATACCTGTCTACTAATAACATTTAAGTTTTCCTTCCCTGCATCATACTCTTTCTTAATTATTTTTTTATCAGTCAATGCCTGGTTCTCTCTGAACGCATCTTTAACTCTTCTTAATGCATATGATCTGGAAATTAAAGAAAAATATATGTACTGCAAAAAAATATTTCGACGTAGAATCGGTAATTTTTTTTCTAACATAAGCTATATTTTTATACTACGCCTATTAAATTTTAATATTTTATAAATAAGGTAAGCTACTTGTAAAATATTTTCCACTCATAATGATTTTAATTATTTAATTTCGTGACATGTTTTTTATGAAGAGGTTATGTAATTTTTAAAGTAAAATTTATAATACCTGAAGTTATAGTTAGGAAACTTTTCCGATTCTCTCAGAAGACATCTATACAATGAAATAATTTGTCGTCTCGTTGGTGCATTAGACATTTTATTATTTCGCAATAAAGTAATTTCTTGAATAGTAGCCGATGACAGCAGCACAGGATAATCATAATTTTGTAAATAATAGTACGTTACATTTCACGCTATAGTTAAGGCGCTGTTACTGTATCAAAAATGTAAATAATTACGAAATAACTGTCACACATTTTTATTACTATTAACTAACATACATAGTAGCTTATAAAAATATTAAGAATTCAGTAAAATATTTCTCGGTTATCTTGCAGCTTTTCGAGAATTACATTTGACTTTATTTATTTTAGTGCATACAATGGAACGTAAAAGGCGAAATAAACTTGCCATCTTGGTGTAGACAAATCTATTTAGTAGATAATGATACCGAGAGTCGGTAACAAAACATGCAAAATTAATTTAACTTATAAATGAAAATTGATAGAATTAGATACATACAGATTTACTACTAAAAAACTTTCAGCCACTTATCATTTTATTTTTTATTTTATTTTTATTTTATTCCAATGATACGTGATCAAATGATAGTCTTACATTTTTAGTAGAATTAAAATATCAGCGTAGTAGTTAATTCATTTCTGAAGTTGGGCAATAAAATTTTACATATGGCTGCTGCAGTGAATGTTACGGACGTAATAGTTTGTTTTAAAATTAAAATTATAATTTAAATCAATGTTTAAAGAGTTATAGTGTTGTGAATATTGATATATATACTTTAATTGGCAGAACTGCTTATTTCCATCGTTCTAGGATCTCATAAAGGTAATAAAATGCACGATAGTTTGCCTGTAACTTTTGTTTATTTATATTACAATTTTCATTCATTATTTGCTTCTCACGAGTGTTTATACTTGTAGTGTGTGCTAATTTAATAAAGCAATTAGTGTCGTTATAATTTCCGCTGTAATTTACTATACCTAACTCATTTATTAAATCACGATTTCTAAGAAATATTGGCAGTACTATAGTATTAATGAATTTTTGGTAGTACTGACGAAAATATCCGCTTAATTTTTTTTTCTGAAGAAACATGATGTTAATTAAATTCTTTTTTTTAAATTGAGTTTAAATTTAATTGTAATTTACAATACCTGTTTATGTAATAACTTTTCATAACTTCCTAGGAAGTGTTTTAAATTCGATTTTTCTGATTATATTCCAATAAACAACAACAATACGGCCTTTTAGAGTTCCGTACCTAATGGGTGAACAGAGACCTATTATTCTACTGTCTATTTTTTTGTTGAAATTTTACAGATGATGTAGTTATTACTATTGGCACTATTACAATAAGTACTAAAAATTGGTCAGGTATGAGTTAGTCTCTTACACAAAGGGTTCTATACCATTATTATTAAATAGCTGTTGTCAGCGACCTACTACATGTGTAATTTAGAAATTTTTCTCCTATTTCCTAACATTTTTCGTTTTTTTTATACTTCGCTGTTATTGGTTGCAGCGTGATATATCAGGTATATAGGTATAGCCTATAGCACTCCCCGATAAATGTACTATCCAACACTGAAAGAATTTTTCAAATTTAATCAGCAGTTCCTGAGATTAGCGTGTTTAGACAAACAAACTGTTAAGCTTTATAATATATAGTATAAATTAATAGTCTGTTCAATATAATACCCGTTATTAGTTGAAATCAATATTTGTCATTGACCTGACCCCAAATAATGGAATAAGAGTAGAAGAATGAAGATAAAGAATATTTGTTGTGGTACCATCAATTGATACATATAAACTGTGAAATTTTCACCTCTGTAGCTATCATCATTCTTGAGAAACACTCTGGTGAAAATGGAACAGACAGACGGACGTAGTTACATTGACTCCAAATGATGGGATGAGAGTAGGATGATGATCAAGGTGTGTTTTATGACTTACATGTTTTGTAAGTATTATGTAACTAATTTGTTATTCTAAATAGTTATCACATAGGAATCGTTATACATTATTTATGAGTTATGCCATATAACATGGTGTAATATTAAAATTATTATGTAATAATGGCCTATGAAGTGACAATGGTGTTTATAGATAGATACTTAGTGGTTTATGTGAGTATAGAAGTATAGATCTTCTATACTAATATTAAAAAGCTGAAGTGTTTGTTTGTTTGAATGCACTAATCTCAGAAACCGCTCATCCGATTTGAAAAATTCTTACACTGTTGGATAGTCCATTTATAGAGGAAGGCTTTAGGCTATATAACATCATGCTGCGAATAATAGGAGCGAAAAATCAGTGAAAAATTTTGTAAAAACGGGATATTCTTTTTAAATACGACGTGTATGACGTCGCGGGGGGCCGCTAGTGCTTAATAACACGGCAAAATCCCGGATAGTTATGTGAAATGCGATTTTCGTCAAAAATTAAAAACCTCTTTTTAGAGCTCTGTATCTAAAGGTAAAATGGCACTCTATTACTGAGACTGCTGTCTGTTTGTCCGTCTGTCACCAGAACGATGATAGCTAAAAAACTAAAAATTTACAATTTATGTGTAGCAGTTGACACTACAATAACAAATACATAATTATACTAACATCATCACCATTTCCTGCCCATAACACGTTATGCTAAGATATGATGATAATAATATATACTCGTAGATATAAATATTCGATGATAATAACGGTACCCTACGTGTGCGAGTCCGACTCGTACTTGACCGATCTTATTTTTATTTGTCGCCTCTGATAAAGAAATATGCAAAGTGACACTTTTTCATAATCCTTAGGTAAGGGATTATGGAAAAGTTTACGACCCCTGCACACCTTTCAAACTAGAACAATCAACCGGACGGTTGCAGCCGTAATCCTGGTGTAGTAGTGCCACTGCTAGTGTAAAGGTGGCCTTCCTTCTTTAAATCAAGTCAATTTTCACTTTGCGAAAAGAAGATAAGATCTCGTGATGTCAAACCACTGCGACCCACCACAGCCGTGAGCGCTGCCAAGTCTGTGGCCACTTTTGCGTTTCGCCAAGCTCACCTTTCATGTAATGGAGAGGTGGCGATGGTCGTGCGGCGCGCGTATTTATGGATTGAATGGTATTTTCAGTACAAATCAAGAGATTTGTATAAAATCGCCGAATCGATTCGCGCGTAGCACGTTTATTTAATGAATACTATAAATTTTCTATCCCATCCAGCCCATTGACATCCCACTGTTGGGCACAGGCCGCCTTCCCTTTGGGAGGGATTATCTACTCTGCCGCGGTGGCCAGGCGTGTTGGCACAGCGTTTATTTTCGAGGTTTTCATCTCTTACAAAGAATGTTAACTGTGTACTGTTCCTTAGCTGGCTTTTACAGCACCCTGGGAAGGAAAAGGGCTGGTGACACTTTTATCCTTAGTCTGTCACCATACGAACAATTCTATGTAATTATTACTCATTTAAAATAGTACATAATTTTAATAGTGCCATTATCGTTTCGCTGTTATCACCTATTTAGCATAGAAATGTACCAATAGCGGATATTGGAATTGTTTATTTAACTAATTGACTATTTAAACTATGTAGTTAATTTGTTGTAACAAGTTAATTAAACGACTTAGACGCAGTACAAATGTATGACCGTTAGAAAAATCACACAAATGATTGTCCCGAGCGGGAATTGAACCCGCGACCTCTTGATTGGCAGTCCGCTACATGAACCACTCGACCACGAGGCTTGTCGCCTATGACTATTTTGTTGCACAAATTTATATTAATTTAAATCTTTAGTCTATAATACATGAGTAACATACCTTTTATAATAAGAAAGATCAGTTAACATTTCCAAATTGTGTTATTGTCACTATCAATTTTCATTTGTTTGTTATGTTTAGTCGTGCGCGTAGAATTGGCACCATTATGGTTTTTGTATTAGCAAACTAACTATAGCCACACTACTACTATTATAGACGCCAAAGTTTTTAGGAATGTATAGGTGGATGTCAGTTTGGTCATAACACCTTTTTCCCATAGGGGATAGGCAGCGACTATATAGTACCATCTGCTACGATCCAAAGACACCTCCTTGGCTTCATTTACACTCATACATCTGATCATACATGCACGACGGTTGTGAGTGCAATTTGTTTCTCTTTCACCTTAAAAGCTAATCGCCAAGGAGCGAAACAGACACTATAAACACGGGTTGCACCGTGGGCATTTGCTAGTTCGTTAAAAAGATCTGTGTTGGCGCGAAGAAATGCCAAAACAGTTTGTATAATATTTAAGCACAGTTATAAGGTTATTATGAAAGACCCCTATTGTCTCGAGGGGCCTTTCTAAAGCCCTTGAACTTACTACCCAAAAAAATTGTATAGTTATATATTTCTTTAGAGTGTACGAGTTCTTTTTAAGTCAAGGTTAGCCAGGTTAGCATGTTCCTCTTTTTTACGTTTATGCCTTTGTCCTGGGATGGCATCTAGGAGCAGGGAGAATCAAAGGTGAAATCATGTACGGCAGAACGTTACACCTCTCTTTTGACTGCCAATTTGTTTTGATCCTTCGCAACATTCTCCTGGGCTCATTAATGGCCCAATATTGGACTCAGCTTTTCACCTTTATCTAGCGCTAACCAGATATGTTGGCATTGAGTTTAGTTTCGAGTTTTCCATCTCTCTCAGAAATTTTATATGCTTTCCAAATTCCTGGTTTTTACAGTATTCTTGAAAGGAAATGTTGTGGTTACAATATTGTGTTCTTAATCCGTTACGTTCTTACCGTTATTATCATAATAAATATTCTCATATTGACCCCGACCTCAAATAATGGGATTCCCAACAATGGGATAAAGGCAGGAGAGTGATGATGAGTATTTATTGCTTTAGGATTAACTGATATACATATATAAACTGTGAAATTCTTAGCTCTCTAGCTATCACAGTTCCAGTGATACAACCTGGTGCCAAAGTCTCAGTAAAATGGTTTCGTTTTGCCTTTTGGTATGGATCCCTAAAATTAATAAAATAAATAGAAGCACGTAAGTACATATTTACGTGTAGGCATTCGCTCGTTTCTGAATATGTTATCAATAACTATACAATTTTTAAATACCTAATCTATTTTTAGCTCGTTATAATCAAGGTAAACTGAGTGTGTTTACGAGTTTAGTGGCCGGAAGTATTTAATAACTATATATTTTTCAGTAGCCGATTATGTTCTGTCATTTGCGTAAAAGAGCATGAAGAATTCACAAAAAAAATATTTTGTTTATTTTAAAGATAATCATTTGCTTTTTATGAAAGAAAGAAACATCTTTTTAACGATTGCCAGCAAGAAATATCTCCCATATTAAACTGAAAACCAAACCAAAAGTAAGGTCTAAACACAATTAATTCTGAACATTTTAAAATTCTTTTTAAAATACTGCTTTGAAATCGGTTCTTGGTAAGTAGGTATGGAAAATTCAAGATTAAATCTGGCTATGATATGAAAGTGAAAATTATGTTTAAAGATTCTAGAATACTCATTCTCCTGCCTTTATCCCGATATTCCGGTTCGGGGCAACAAGACTAGTTTTTTATGTTGCAATGGGATTTGGTTGATTTTTACGTCCGGCCGCCTGACTGACGTAAACCCTAACCTGAACAGACACTTGTATTCTATTTGTCCGTCATCCCACGGACTTCCTTAGAATACGAATCGATTAAAATAGAATGATAGGAGCGAATAAAAATGTGTTTTAAACTCCATGATATCCGAAACTGAACTATAATCTAAACTAATATTATAAAGCTGTAGAGTTAGTTTATTTTGTTTGTTTGAACGCGCTAATCTTAGGAATTACTGGGCTGATTTCAAAAATTCTTTCATGTTGGATAGTACATTTATCGAGGAAGGCATTAGGCTATATAACATCACACTGCGATGCAAAAAATTTTGATCAGTGAAAAATGTTGAAAAGACGGGGAAATAAGTTTACGAAGTCGCGGCAACAGCTATTATCTAGTTATTTTAAGTCTAGGTCACAGTTAGTTTGCTAGCGAAATTGGGTGTCCGGACAAAGCCAGGATGCCACCCAATAATAATTACTACATAATAGGTGAACCGTTTATGCTGCATGACATGTGTTGCGTAGGTCGATCATTGAGCAGTAATGTCTGCTCACACATTTGTGATTCATTCCTATTACTAATCGTTATAAATTGCTCTTGTTATTATGGACTTGAGCTATATGAATTTACAATGATGGAGCGCACGACAGGCCTAGTTTAAAAATGAGTTGAGAAACCTGTGGACTTTCAAGGCCCTGGCAGTGGAGTGGACTGCAAAAGGCCTCTTCCCAGGTTCCTTCTTCATTTCCAAGCTTCTAAAAGTACATAAAATGGGATTGGAAAGTACATAAAATTCCTACAAGAATCCACACCACACATTTGGAAGAGGACTTTTCCTGTTCCGCATCATTGATACAGTTGATACTTATACTGATACTAGTTGACTCATAAACGTATCAATTTTGGCTATGAGCCTCTACATTGACAGAATATTTCCTCTGACGAAGCGTCTTATTGTCTTAACTTACTTTTCTAAAAAGATTCTTTGAAAAGTAATAGAGTAATGCATAATGGACATTTGTGTTGTTAATCTGTCGTCATACGAAAATACACCCACGAAAGCCCACAATACTGCTGCACTGAGATTTTATTTGTACCAAATGGTAAAACGGGGCCTATCACTGAGACATCGCTGTGCGTTCCTCTTTAACTCTGGAACAGTAATAGCTAGATAGCTGAAAATTTCACAGTTTATGTATCAGTTAATGATCGACAAATATTCGTCATCATCATTTTCCTGCCCATATCTCTTTATTTGGGGTCCAGTTATTTGTTATTATGATGATAATAACGATATGGAACCCTTTGTGTGCGAGTCCAGCTCGTACTTGACCGGTTAATGGTATTTTTATTTAATCCTAATCCATCTCCGTTTCAGTCTTACTAAAACTACGCCAAAAAATTATCTGTTGAACTCAGCGGTTCTACGTTTGTTTTGCTAATAAAGTTTATCTACTTTCAATTAATTATGTTTATGTATGGGGAACAGGATAAACTTTCGATAAGGATAAAAAATATGTTTTTTTTTAATTAGTGTGATTAAGCTCATATTCGTCGTGCTATATATACCGCGCATAATTATTTTAGTTACTAGTGCTCAGTCTTTGGTGTCATATGGATACACAAATAAGGAAATAAATATTATCGCAAATAATTTTGCGAAGTTAATTCTGCTATTTATTTTGTTATACTTCGAGCACGGTAAAATTCAAAGTTTAATAAGTATATTAAGTCATAAACGTTTCATCTTAATGTGTTACATCAAATTTTATTGGAATTGAGATTGTAATATCAAAGGAATGGCAATAATGAAATTGAGCTTGAAGTATCAAATAAGATCTGTTGGTTAAGCCCAAAAATTATTTAAATATTCGTTTTCGTCAAACTTGTTTTTACGGCAGTTCTAGCCGTAAAGTTAAACCCTAAATTGTGCCATATAACAAGATTGACGTTTGGCTCAAAATCCTCTCCAAAATGTTACGAATATGTAATTGGGAACCTGCCCCGGAAATAAATTCTGCCTACATTCGTAATTTTTCTTTAGAGAGGCCATGTACACTCGTTGTGGGGGGACCTAATGTTACCCCAATAATGGGTTGATCCCTACATATTAGGGCCACCCCTTGCTGGGTCATAGCTCAGGGCACATACCACGGACCGATTAAGGCGGGACGGGGGAAAAAATACCTTCTTAATTTTAGGCTCTTAATTCCTAATAAATACTTACCGCCCGCGACTACGTCCGCGTGGAGTTTAGAAAATTTTCCCCGTTTTGCAACATTTTTACTGATGCCTCGTTCTTATTAGTCATAGCGTGATGTTATATAGCCTAAAGCCTTCCTCGATAAATGAGCTATCTAACTTTTTTAAATCGGGTCAGCTGTTCCTGTTATTAGTGCGTTCAAACGTACAAACTCTTGAGCTTTCTAATATTAGTATAGAAGTATAGATTCTGATACCTTTTACTACAAAACACAAGCAATTAGCTTAGGACCAGAGGTTATTTGCGTGAATATTTATTTATTTATATGACTATGATTAATTATAGTCTGTCTATAGGGATCTTGGCCTATTACTTAATGATATGAAAACAAATTAGTGGATTAGCTGTGTAGCGTGTTGAAGTTAATTTGTTAGCTGACACCTAATATAATGGTGTAATTGTTACGTGTTATAATAGAGTACAATTAGGACATATAAGGTACTAGCTGTTGTCCGCAATGTCGGGTGAAATTTAAAAAAACCTTAATCAACGGTACAAAACAGCCATCCTTTTCAACCACTCCATCTATTAAAAATAATCGCATCGAAATTCGTTGCGTAGTTCACATAGGGACATTCATTAGAAAAATAACCACGTTGCTCTATAATAAGTAAAGACTAGCTGTTGCCCGTAACTTCGTACGCGTGGAATTTAGAAACCAAACCTTTTCAAATTATGTATACAAAAAGCTATCCTCTTGAACCACGATATCTAATATAAAAAACCGCAACAAAATCTTTTGCGTACTTTTGAAGATATAAGCTCACATAGGGACATACATACAACAATAACGACTTTGTTTTATAATAAGTAAAGATAAAGATAATGTGTAATAAACATATTTTTAACGTGATAGAGCGTTATAGGTGATTCAAAACGTTTTTATTAGCTTTCAAAGTAATTCTTAGAACGTAATTTTCACTGCCTTTTTAACGTTGTATTGATTTAAAATTTTGCACGCCTATTAAGGACCGTTGACTAAGTAATTTTTGAAAAATAATGTGTATATTTGTCGTTATAGCGGCAACAGAAACGAATCCTCTGTGAAAAATTAAACTATATAGCTTATAGTTCATGAATGATAGACGGACAGAAATCTGAGTGTTAGTATTATGGTCCTAATTTCACAATTTCTTGCGGAACTCTAAAATAGTATGTATTTTTACGTAATTATGATTTACATTTGTTCCAGATATACATGGATGATGATAGACACTGGTATGATGATGACAGACTATATCCATCATCAGGCCGAGACAGTGATGACAGTCCCATACTGTCGAACAGGTACTTCTTTTGTTCATGAAATAACCTTTTTTCGCCAGATCGGACGTTCTTTTTAATCGACTTAAAAAAGAGGAGGTTCTCAATAAGTCTGTATGTTTTTTTTTTGTTTGTCACCTCATAACTTTAATTGGGCAAAGCGATTTTAGTTTTTTTTTTATTTGAAAGCCGTTGGTTTCATTGTGGTCGCATTGGCACCAGGTCGGGATCCGAGGGTTATCTGGTCGGTATCTCTTAAAAAATCGAGGAAAACTTTCAAATTTTAAAGGCACATGAAGACATATAATATGTATATCATAGAATACTAAATTATTACAGATATGAGAAATATCGTCGTTACGTGCCATACGCGACCCCCAGAATGGAAGAGCGCGAGAAGAGATCTACCCTCACTGTTCTAGCCAAGTTCTTTTTGTTCTCAACAGCCATGATACTTTTCTGTGTGCTAATGTATATACCTGTTTATAATAAAGCCAGTGATCAGCTAAGTAAAGGTAAGTTAAATAAAACAGTGTTTCCCAACCTTTAGCAGGCTATGACCCCCTTTATAAGAAGTTTTGAACATGCTACCGACTTCAATACAAAATAGCTTAAAAATCAGTATTTAGGATTGGCATTGCCTTGTTTTGTATCTGTGGTGTAAAGCAACAAGCCGGTGCGAATAAGACGTAGGTTCGACGCCTGACGTTACATTTATTTTGTACTAGCTGTTGCCCGCGTCTTTGTACAAGTGGAATTTAAAGAAACAAATTGTACATATAAACTACAATTCTAACCGTTTTTGTTTTTGGTCACAGTGTGATGTTATAATAGCTTATAGCCTTTTTCGTTATGTGGACTGTCCAACACAAAACGAATTTCTCAATTCGAACCTGTAGTTCCTGAGACTAGCGCGTTCAATCAATCAAACAAACAAACTCTTCAGCTTTTTAATATAAGTGTAGGTTTCAGTACGTAATCACTTAAAATTGTTAAAAAGAAACTTTTTTGTTTTTCAGAACTAGTCCCCGGCTGGTCAAAACATACAAATAGAGATACAAAAATATATGTCCAACCTAATAATATTACTGTTATACAGGAGCCAAAAAATATATGTCATACGAAAAATAAATTATTTCTGCTCATCGTAGTTTGTTCGTCTACCGTCAATTTTGACAGTAGGGTAGCCATTAGAGACACATGGGGGAATTATAACAAATATATGTACATGTCAAAACTATATCACCATGTTAAAGAAAAATATAGAAATTATAATTTTAGTTACGATCTGTCAGAGACAGATAACATAACTAAGGATAGGAGTAAGAGAGACATATCCAGTTTTAGCCAGTTATTACCAGAACTAGCTAAAGCGTTGCAAGACAATTTGGTTAAGAATAAGACTGATAATGTACCTGAGAAAAGATTCGATGATGACGATAGTTCAATGTTGCCAGAATTCGATATGAATCAAGAAATAGGTGGACAAACAGACGTACCTAACTATGATTATTATGATAGTAATGTTATGAAAATACCTCCTAGAGGTTACGAAGATAATCCTGATTTAGAAAAGGTCATGTCTATATTAATTCATGATAAGAAATTAAAAGAAAATTTACCTAAAATCAAGGAGAATTTCCCTAAAAGTAAGGAAAATTTGGCTAAAGTTAAGGAAAATTTATTAGATAGCAATATTGAACCGGAGTTTAAGGTAGTATTTCTGTTAGGGCTGCCAGTTAATGACAACGATTCTACCATACAGAATAAAATAATGGAGGAATCTGAGAAATATGGGGATGTTATTCAGGAAGATTTTATTGATTCTTATAATAATTTAACATTGAAGTCAATCATGATGTTGAAATGGATTACAAATAACTGCAAAAATAGTGGTGAGTTTATTTTTATTTTGTGTTGTTGTTTATTTTGTGAGTTTTATTAGCTTCGCTCGTAACTATGTGACGGTGTCTTTAAACGTGATTAGTCTGATTTAAACTCACTACAGTAACAATTGTCAAGCCAAAGGCCAAAGAATGCAAAGTTCAAAATATAAACTTTTTAGGGTTCGTACCTGAAGGTAATTATAATTTAAATAATTGTTATATTTCCAGTTTTCTAAGGTTCAAATAATTGTTATATTTTCAGTTTTCTAAGGTTCAAATAATTGTTATATTTTCAGTTTTCTAAGGTTCAAATATTTGTTAAATTTCCAGTTCGATATATATTAAAAACAGACGACGATATGTATATAAATGTGCCAAATTTGATTGATAATCTAAGAAATAGATCGAAGGAGTTTGATGCTAAAGTGAAAAGTAAAAATGAGAAGGAGTACATGCTTATAGGAGATCTCATATGTGGAGCGAGACCTGTACAAGATTCTACTAATAAATGGTAAATTAACATGCTTTTTATTAACTCGGTACGTATCTATCAATGTATTAATCTATGTAACGGAATCTTTGAAAGTGATTTTCACCCACTTACAGTAGTAGAATTGATCTGAAATTTTGCACACATTGAAGACGGATGGCGATGCAATAATATAAAATAATATTCAGGATTTGCAAGCGTGTTTTATAATTATTGATATAAGCATTTTTTCATTTCTATTATATTTTTAAAATTTTTTTTGTAAATTTATTAAAAAAAGAAGTGGTTTGTATTTTTATGTTTAAATTAAAATTAAATTAATGCCTGGTGTCTTTTTTATTCGCAGATGTAAGGTAAGTACATATGCTTATTCTTGTGTTTTGATAAAATGAATGTCTTTTGTTAAATTGACACACATCGGATTTTATTTTCTAGTTGTAATATGCAATGTGTAAAATTACAGAGATTCCCAAACTTTTATGATTTTGCCCCCTTTAGAAGATAAAAGATCTAGTGTGGGGACATATGATATTTTTGAAACCACTTAATGTGAGAATTTTATTGCTTGTTATCGTAATTAAGTACTCCCTCTCTCTCCAGCCCATACAAGTCCCACTGTTGGGCACTGGCCTTCTCCACTTTGGGAGGGATTATAGTCTACTATGCTGCGCTGACCAGGCGTTTTGGCATACAATTTATTTTCGAGTTTTCCGTCTCTCACGATGTTGTCTGTTTAAAATATCCCTTAGCTGGCTTTTACAGCACCCTGGGAAGGAAAAGGGTTGGTGACACTTGTATTCTTAATCTTCCACCACACGGACTAATTAAGTACCTACTACCTAGCAATAAAAAGTATACCTATATAGGTCCTTACTTACAAATTAGATACATAGAAAATTCCTAGACTCGGTGCAAATATTTGAGTGACAAATTTAACCACGCAAATGGTTCTCCGATGGGAGAATCGAACTCCCGATCTCGTTAATGAAATGAACCATTAGAACCCGAGACCAGTCGTATTTATTTATTTATATTTATCGTTTCAGGTACAGCCCTAGGTATATGTATGCAGGTCGGGTGTACCCGAGGTACTTGTCGGGTACAGGGTACGCACTATCAGCGGATACAGCTCACGCCCTCTACAGCGCAGCACTTAGAACTAATTATTTTCATTTAGAAGATATATTTATTACTGGTAAGTTATTTTCCATGCCAAAAAAACAATGCAAAATCTTTAAAAACTTTTGTAGTTTTAGAGTATGTTTATTTTTAAGAAATTATTCTCTCCTTCTAGCCCATTTATGTCCTAATATTCGCCACTGGCACCCTAACCTGGGCTACTTATACCGCGCTGAGCAGGCATCTTTACTTATTATTAAACAAAGTCGATATTTTAGTATTTATTTATTTATGTATGTTATTGATTACATTATTTTATTTATGTGAGCTTATATCTTCAATACTACGCAACAAATATTCAAGAGGATGTCTTTTTTGTACAATTTGTTAAGGTTTTGTTTCTAAATTCCACGCGTACGAAGTTGCGGGCAACAGATAGTATTGGTTTTAATATAAATAAATAATATTCATGGACATTTCACACAACGTCCTCTGGTCCCAAGATAAGCTTATATGCTTGTGTTATGGGTACCAGAATACGGATAGAATACATCTACTACTTTTTCTTTTGTAAATACATACTTATAATACATAGAAAGACCCAGACGCAGTACAAACATTTGAATGATAATTAGAAAAATCACACAAATGATTGTCCCGAGCGGGAATCGAACCACCTCTTGATCGGCAGTCCGTTACATAAACCACTCAACCACAAGTTCGTCATATATTCATGGACAAATTCACACAACGTCCTCTGGTCCCAAGCTAAGCTTATATGCTTGTGTTATGGATACCAGAATACGGATAGAATACATATACTACTTTTTTTTTGTAAATACATACTTATACATATACAATACAACCACTCGACTACGAGGCCCGTTTAGTCTTGAGTTGTACATTTCTTACAGACACAGCTGCAATCACCATTCTGGGGATGGAAATTGGACTTGTGATATAAATCGGTTATTACAGGGTTTCATTGCCTCCTTCATTTCGAGGCGGTATTTGGTCTACTATGCCACGTGTTCTAGACGTCTTTCTTTCCATCTCTAATAGAGAATGTTATTTGGGAACATAATCCTTGAACTATCCTTTACAGCACTTTGGGAAGGATGGATAGATATTTTGTACATTAGAATAATATTTTTCTCTATTTTTCAACATTTTCTCACAATAATTTTGTTTGTTATAGGTATGTGTTCAGCGAGAGCTCGTCCCCGCATCATACCTCGCGACGATCCATCGTTCTCTCTGCAAACAGCGGGCGGTTCCGCGCGCGCAACTTGTGGTGCACACGACCATGCAACGACCCATCATGTGCCGCCCGCCACCATGAGACATCTACACAATATGTTCGCTAAAAAGCATATTGTTGATAAGTGAGTCATTGTCTATTTTATATAAATAAAAGTGGCCATATGTGACCAGGAAGGATACCAAAGGTTCCGTACTGCTATCATAATGATATTATCTTCTTTTCTCCAGCCCATTTACGTCCCACTGTTGGGCACGAACCTCCTCCACTTTGGGAGGGATTATGGTCTACTGTGCCGCGCTGACCAGGCGTGTTGGCACCAGGGTTTATTTTCGAGTTTTTCGTCTCTCACAGATGTTATCTGTGTGCAATATCCCTTAGCTGACTTTTACAGCACCCTTGGGAGGAGATGGGGTTATGACACTTGTATTCTTAATCCGTCGCCACACGTAGATAATTCTCTGGTTTCCCTTCAAAACGAATAAATCTTTCGCCTTTATGATATCATAATTTGTCATAATTTAATTCAATTCTATTTCAATTGGTCAGCCTCTGCATATTAATATTTTAATAAAGCTTACCAAATTCACGTAACTAATTCTTTCAATATATAATTAATATTATTGGCCTCCCGATTGATTATATGTAGAGAAAGGCTTCATTATATGTATGTATGTATGTTTTGAAGTAGTTTCAAATATGTGCATTACGAATACTGAATGAAGACAGGTCAAAAACTGTTTAAAGTAGGTTTGAATGCTGTCAGAAGTCATTTCAAATATCGTATGAAGTCTGTTCAAATACTATATGAAGTTTGTTCAAATGCTGCATGAAGTCATTTCAAATACTGTTTGAAGTCTGTTCCAAAAAGCTAAAATAATTTAAATTTATATTTTTACAGATGCGAAAGATTACGACTAACGAAGGTAAGGAGGGATCGGTTAAAACCTAAACCTACCCCCAAACATTTTCCTAAACACAAGTAGATTATAATAGTCATAGTTAAACGTCCACTTTAAAAGTAATATGTGTAAATGTTACCATCCATTTTACATTATGTGGTTGTGGTTCTGGTTATAGTTCGGTATCATGATATCAAAAAACTTTGTGATATGTTGTATTATATATGGGCGTAGCAAGGATTTAAATTAGTTCATTTTGTGTTGTGATTATGTGATTTAGGACTAGAAAAATTAACAATTTTTCATTTGTTATAAAATAAATTTTACTAACTTCGGGGTTTTGGCAAATATATTTAACTGTGAAGTTAAAGAATGCAATTTCTAAAACGTGTTCGAGAAAACTGGTAACATATTTAAAAATAAATATGAAAGCCTCTTTTTAAAGTTGGTTAAACCTCCGATGTTTTATTTTAATGCGTCGCTTAGTATCCTCCTGGCTGCGCCCATTATACTATATGGTTAGGAAAAAATTCGGTTAGCAATCCATAAGAATCTGTTATTTTCATCCGGGGCTCAACAATAGCTTGTCATTTTATGTATGTATTGTAGCTTGATATGCTTGTGAATTTGTATGCTTGTTTATCCAATTGGAAAAGGCTATCTCCACACCCGAAAAGTATCCCATTTTGGGCACATACCTCGCGGGTATAAGGTTTAATTGTAAACGAATTATAATACTTTTGCTACAACTTTCTTTTTCTTCAGAGAGCAAATTGTACCGTATTTTAACACTTATACATTCTTATAAGTTAAAACTAAAAAATGTTTAGTTCGATTATTATTAGTCACATGTCATGTCGGTTAATGTTCGGTTGACTTTGCATTGCACATTTAAATAACGTTAAAAAAAATTTCTAACCGAACCGAAACCGAACTTGTCGATATCGAATGGATCAAAATTTAAATTGTAATACGCGTAACGTGATATTATTCGTTTATAAAAATTGAGATGAGTGTAGACAGTGCCTAAAGTATAAAAATATATTTTAGAAATAGGCAACTTGAGACATGAGTTATACAGAAACGGTGGAAGTTGATGGCTTGGCGTAGAAACTGCTCGATTTTGACACTGCAAGCCGTGAGTCTTCTCTATAAGCAAGATTCGTTGTTCTTACCGCGCCCTCTTATGCCTGTTCTGTATAATTTAGGTTTTAGGCGTGAAATCGCAAAGCGGTTATACGTTAGATTTACCTAACATTGTGTCCTTTAAAATTAGTATAACCTAGTATTAGATTTAGTAATTTAATAAGATTGTCCTATTTAATCTGCATGCCAGAAATTCTCAAACTATTGCATGGGGTCTTAGTTGACCCCCTAAGATTACAAAGGTCGTAAAAAATCTGACGATGATTTATTTTTTAAGTCCTAGCAAGACAATCAAATATTAATAGGGTTGTCCAAAACCATAATTATATTTTTAATAGTAATTAAGAAACGCTTTTTAACTTCCAATCCTTATTAACGCTAAATCTTATAAATGGTTTTGGTTAAATATTTTCCAACAGCAGGTTATCAGGTGCTTATATGCTTATTATCTTTAGTGTTAGATTCAGTTCTCTATGGTTGCCAATTGCAAGAAGGTTATAAATAGGGAGTAACAACTCGGGAACATAGATTTGTTCCAAGGCAGGGCCGCCCTGTTTATGGTTTAAAAGTAAAATAGTAAATAGTAGCCTTGCTGTCTCTTTTACTCCCGTTCAACGGCTACTAAAGTGTTCCAATAAAAAAAGCAACAGGCCGGATTCGATGTACCGAGTGTTGAGTCTAGATCTATATCCTAAGTCTATGGCCAATTGCTAATACATTTTGTAAATTTTTCGTGTATTTTCGAATATTTGAACAAATGCTTTCCTATAAAAATCCCTGCAAAGGATTTATTTCAGTAGCTTGTAAGTTATATAACTAATTTAATATAATTACTACTGCTTCCTTTACTTTGTACATTCTTACCTCAGATCCAACTCGTTTCACTACTGGCCTCCTCCTCTCCAGCCCTACAGGGTAAGGGCCTACTCCACATCAATACACTAATTAGTCCAATATACTTTGCTATTTAGGCTTTTTTTTAAAGTAATATTATCATAGATTTAAGTTATAAGATTTTTTTTTAAGCGTGTTTTTAATAGATTAAGAAATATAGTTATTATTCAGAAAACAGTATTACAGTAATTCTTCTGGTTTTATTGGTAATGAGGGATCTATCTCTTGTTGCATCTAATGTCTTGCTGGGTCTTTATCTATAATTTTCTGTATAATCAAATATTTATTTATAGTATAGAATTATTTGACAATTACCCGGGCTCTTTACCTTTGCTAATATGCATATTGTTTTAAAATTTACGACAAAGATATTATGTAAACGTTTATTCAACATTCTAGTTTAAAGAATATTTCAGACATTCTATATAAAAGCTATAACAAAATATAAAAATTAAAACAAATACCACAGTTAAAATAAAATAATAATTTATTATATCAGACTGTTGCCATAATGGTCTTTATGTAAATGTAATTGATTCTAGAAGGATGTAAATAAAATACGCGATGAAAAATTATTTATAATCATTTAAATCCTTTCATTACAAATTAAAAATGATTTACTTACGTACTACGGTTTGAATTGGTATTAACGACAGCAGTATCTGCAGTCACCGTTATAATTATTGAAATAAAAATTAATAGGCCTAAATTATTAACACATTTAGGTCCAAAACTCTGTTCCAAACTGTATCCAATGAAGAAGAACCGACAACAAAACAAACAAGATTACAACAAAACAGCAGCGCTATATGATCTTTTTATATATTTCTTATCCTTCGTCTATTTACTGTGAAATATTTATGTGTATATGTTATATCTGTTCTTGTGCAATGTTGGGGGCGAAACCTATCTATAAGAATACTGTCATGCTTCGCTTGTACATTAGCTCACACCAATCATTCATTACATTACACTAATTCTTACTTATTTAGTGCTTAATTATCTCTATATTTTAATTACGTATTTTGTGTCACTGGCTAAAAATATTTCTAGAAACCATCTTAAAAAATATTCGTATATATTCGCTTTTAAGTCACTGAAAATTATTAAACAGCTGCTCCCAAACTTTTAAAGAATAATAATAACAATGACCCCCCTTTTGACGTAATTATATGTAGTGTTTATGTATGAGACGAGACGTAAATGTATAAAGAAATACATTTTAATTCATAGACACATTATTAAAAGAGAATAATTATGCACTAAATTTTCATTTCACGTTGCACGTATTAATTTTTTTATATCCTTTTTAATATTGACTTAGTGCTACCTACAACTATTTAGCTTACAGTTTTTTTAATTTATATATTTTTTGTTGTCCATTTCAGATAAAAGAACAAGAATCTAGATTGTATGTACTGTATCGGTTTTTACAACTGTTTGTGAGCAGCGGTTGCTAGTAAAAAAAAATATTAGTGTATTTAATGGTGCATTTAAACTTAAATTATTATCTTAGTAGACTTTCATTATCATATTGTACTGTAAATATAACAAAAAATACAATTCGGCGTTGTAACAGCATGTTCATCATTTATGGGGGTAATTGGGGGGGCTTTTTGGGGGGTCAATAAGGTGGAAAGCAGTATCTGAATCTCATATTTATTCAAAAGCTGACATAATATACCTGTTGTAACCTACCGTTACATTAGGGCTGCCTAGTGTACCTAACGGATGCCCCTCCCCGAAATGAATCTCTAACTACCTCTATGTGACATTTTCTTTTTATATTTGGTGATTATAGATATTTTTAGGAATTTTTACCTGTTAATTGAACTTTTTGCTGCAAGGACTGTTTTTGCATTATTTTGCTTTACATACCGCAATAGTGAGAGAAAAGTTTCATACATAGCTTATGTTTAAATGCACCATAACAGATTATATACGTTTAGAAATGTTAAAAAAATATATTTTATAACAATTGTTACATGGCAGCATTGTTATTATATTTGATTGTTAAATACTTACAACCCACAGCTCAAGTAGAAACTAAATTATTATTATTTTAAGTACCCACTTGTTTATATCGGCAATATTTTTGGAGCAAAATTGCAATGTTTTGTATATTTTTTAAGTCGTACCTATATTTTTTTTTGTACTATTACTAGGTTGTTTAAAATTTTTTATATTGGTTAATTTTGGACTTAAACTTTGTTTTTGATTCGAGTTTGGCTTCAGCGACTTTAATTAGCAAAGGAGTTAAAAAAATATTTATGTTTTACTAAAATATTATGCTTAATATTTTAATATAGATCACTTAATCGGTTGCTTTGACTAATACTTGTATGAGAAGTACAGTTTGCATGGTTACAAAATGGATGAGTAACTGTCCATTTGTTCACGTAGAATAGTCATCTTAGATCCATCATCATGACTAATATCATACTCTTCCTTCTAATTATATATCCACTCATCAGATTAGCTTTAGTTGGACTTGTAATCTCCTAGATGCATTACTAAAGATCTCGAATTCCCCCCTATTTTATAATATGTATGTTAGGGCTGATGATAATATAGCCCTTTTAAGCATTCCATAGCCTATCTCCGTCCACGGTTTGGCTCTATGTTCAAGAGAACGCCACAGTGGTCCTGCTCCACCTTTTTCCAGAAGCTCCCAATATTTTATTATTTACCAATAACTGGCATACGGCCTGCCTGGTGGTAAGCAATCGCCTAAGCCTATATACCTCTGGAAACATCAGAGGTAGGTAACAGTCTCGCGTCACCGATTGTGCAGAAATCTTTTCACTCCTTATTTGAAGCCTCATGTTGTAATCTAATGGGCAATAACCTCGGCAGATAGTTCATTCTGCATATTAACTGTACGTGGGATAAAATTGGAATTAAGGGTAAAAATTAATTTGCTATGGATATCGTTGCCGTCCACCCTATACAACATTCCACATTTCCATTTTTTAACGCATCATTTCTAGTCATCTTTCAGTTCAATGCAAAAGTATGTCATAGTACTTTTGGGCCTAGTAGTGGTACTAAAATGCGAATGAATATACCTGATATGAATGTAATTCGTACTGAATTAAGTTCAATCTTATTTAATCTTGTAGACTCGGGATGTTGGATCAGATATTAGAAGTTGACGTTAAATGACGTTAACAGGGGGATTATAATATATAGACGAATTAATTGAATTGGGCTTAAGATTTAAAAACAACATTAGATTAGAAAATATACCTTCATTTATAAAGAGTAGGTAAACATTTGCTTAATTTTCTTCTTTATGGTGAATGCTATACTAGCTAGCCATTTAGAGATTATACAATCGGCTGAGATAACTTAATATTATCGATACAATTCTACATTTATTTTCGTAAAACTATTATACGTAATAAAGCATTTTATTTAGTTATTTTTATTATAATTATTTCATTTACAATTAATATAAGAATACTACTGTTATAGTTTTCGTAGCTTCCTCATATTGTTTTTATCAAATATATTAAGCAATATATATTATTGATAGTTATTAATAGTCCAGTGGAATCTAGTTAGGCAGGAACGAAATTTTGAAATTTTAAATATATCTAGTAAAAAGAAAAATCGCGACCACGACTGCGACCGCGAGGAATAGTGACTTTAGGTAGCATTTTTATTGATGCTCAGCTCATATTGGTCGCAGATATAAATTTAACATTCCTCAATAAAACTGTCTGCTGTCCCTCGCTGGGTCATGTTTATGCTCAAGGTACTATATCATGACCTGGTCGGGGCGAGGTGGAACACTTAATAAAACCTACCAAAACTGTAATACTTTTACACTTACTACACACCTGTAGGTAGGAACATATTTTGTCTAAAAGAACTTGTTGGCAATATCCGCTCAATTCTAATTGTTTCAGTCTCTAGATCAGTGTTTAGTGTGAGTGCCACACCCTACAGGAAAATCAATTTGATACTGAAAGGGCAAATATAAAAACGTATTTAGCATGACTAACTCTCTTAATTATATTTTTTAAGGGAACAATCATTATTTATGGGGTATTGGGGTCAAAAGAAATGTTAAAGTTGGGCATTGTCTAAAAAAGTTTGAGAAACACTGGTTTAGAGTAAACGAGAAATAAATAATTTTCATATGCAGTTAAGATATTAGTTATATGATTTACCCTTTTGTAATATAATTATAGGTGCTATTAAACGTTGGAATATACGTGGAAAACTAGCTAACTGCCAGCGACTTCGTACGCGTATGACTAACGTTTAGCTCCCATTGGTCGCAGCGTGATATTATACAGCCCAAAGCCTTCTTCGATATATGGCCTATCCAATACAAAAATAATTTTTAAATTTGAACCTGTAGTTCCTGAGATGAGCGCGATCAAACAAACGAACTCTTCAGCTTTTTAATGTTAATATAGATTTGTGGAAAATACAATGGAAATATTAGTACGGGATCCGTAGTAAATTTTTTTCACTTGATTACTATCAAGCTGATTTTCCGTGAGTAGCTTTATTATGACGAGACGCCCAATAATTTTCTATTCCAAAATCTCGATTGTGGTAGCTAACAGAGATAGCAAGGATAAAATATCGTACTATTACTGGAAGAAAGCAGTAAGTGATATTTTTGAAATTTTTGTTTTAAATTTTTGACGCAAGTTCACTTACGTCTTTTTTTACGGGTAGTACGATATTTTATCCTTGCTATCTCTGTTAGCTACCACAATCGAGATTTTGGAATAGAAAATTATTGGGCGTCTCGTCATAATAAAGCTACTCACGGAAAATCAGCTTGATAGTAATCAACTGAAAAAAATGTACTACGGATCCCGTACTATATGCTTATCTGCTTGAAAATCATAATACAAAATAAAATATACATTTTAAATGTAAATAGCAAAAGTTAAGTTGTATGTGATAATTTATAAGTACATATTAATATCCTAGTAGCCCGGGTAAAACGTCAATAATTTATACTTATGGATCTTGGTAGCAATTCTATATGCACTAACTAAACTAAATGTTTAACATTTATATTTAGTTTCATTTCAATGTTGTTTAGATGCAACAAAACTGGTACCTAGTCTTTAGTAGAAAAGACAAGTTTTCGGAAATTAATAAAATATTCTTCTTTTGACAAAATTTATCATCAGGTTTTTACGACTTTTTGTAAGATTTCTTTTTTAAATCTATTGTAGATAGAAAATCGTCATAATTTTATAAAAATCGATGTTTCAGGGCTGCCAATTTTTACTAATCTTTTATATCTCTAAAATACTTTTTTTGTGTTTTTCTTCAGTAATAATTAATAATTTATTTAATAGTTTATTTTTTTAGAACTAAAGAAGATTAATTCTTAAATAGGTACTGTAAAAATCGTTATATTTATTCTAATGTTTATAATTTATCGATACTAACTCTGGACTTAAACCGGACGCGTGGCAGCCCTGTTTCGATCTGCCATAAAATAAGTAATTCCTTCAAAAATACAATGAATAGTGATATAAAAGTGAAATTGTATATAAAAAGTTTTAAACTAAAAAAAAATATTATCTAATATTTAAAAACTGGTGCCGTATTGTTGGTAGTTATTAAGATTAATAAAAAAAAACATTACAATAATTGGTTAAATAGTTATTAAAAATTTTGTACATAAAAAATTTCATTTTAAAACCCTTTTTTTTAAATGAGTTTTAATTGTGCTGCAAAATTAAAACTCTTTTTTTAAAAATAAGATTTAATTCTGCTGTAAAATTGTGTACGCAAGTAAGAAGATGTACTTATTTGGCGTGGTAATGGAAAAGTATAATGTTAGCTAACTTCAGGCTAACCTTCATTAGTAGGTAACTGTATTAGCGCGCATTGTTAAAACCAAGATTTTGACTAGCTAACTTTACTTTTGTGTGACAGTATGTTAAAATGTTGCTTCTATATTTTTTCCTTTAAGCGCCCAAATAAGTATAACTTTGAAACTTTTAATTATAGAATCTCACTCGATTTGAAATTCTCAATAAAATAGATTTTATATTATGTTTTTATATGTATTAGGTATGTATGTGTTAAAATATATTAGGTATTATTTGAATGCCTAATTTTTTCCATTGGTTGTACTCAAAGGCGTCGTGCAGAAGGTTGCCATAAAATGGATAAGGGAAGAGCTAATTAATATAAAGCTATGTTTAAGTTTAACAATTTTTCGACCCAACAGTCTTTTTCATTTCTCGTCCCTACGGGGCCATGGTATAGTGCTTTGAACCTGACTATGACCAGGCGAAGGGCCCTATTACTCAGGGCCCATTTCGATGGGGCCCTATCACATTAACAGGTTGCCTTACCCCGGAACTCCTGGGGAGAGGCCTACCGCCGCATTATGATCCAATAGGGTAGGTAGTAAAAATTGTTATTCTTTTTATTCTGGTTGTGTTTAGCGACCTCTGTGCTTGATATATATTTTTTTTTTAGTTTTTCCTTCAATGCGTTTTTAAATTTATGTTATTTTTTTTAAACAATAATTAGTAAGTTGTCACAAAACTCGCAAGTCTACTTATGATGAATCTGTCTTCGAATCTATATTAGATATTTATAATAGAAATTGTACGATATTCTTAAGATATTTGCCTATTTTAGTTTATGATGCTGTTTTCAATAACCAAACCACGATTGTGGATAGATTCTTATCCTCGTTTATCAGTAGCATATTATTAATGTACAGCTCAAGATCAATAGGAATAGCTTAGTAATTTATTGAAAACAATGAAGATATAAGTTTAGATTTGTATGTTCTTATTAATGTTTGTGGGTAGACAAAATATTGAAAATGGCCGTTTATCGAAAGGTTTTTTAATGTCATAAATACCAGTTTTAAAAATAAATCCGTTGCTTAAATTAGTGGCGCTACTGTCGCAAAAAGGTTTGAAGTGATGTTGAAATTATTTTCACGTGAATGAAGCCCTGAGTTAATGGTTGTTTTTGGGATTTTCCTGCACGTGTAGTTCAAGTCGAGCCTTGTCACTAATGAAATTAAATTAGAACATATTTTTTTCAATTTAGTGTAGTTGATCTTTTATAACAGTAAAAAAAATCATACTAGGTACCTTACCCGTTCGTAAAAAAAAAACAAAGTTACCAATAGTTTAAGTATTGTATGACATGATCTTTTCAACTTATAAAGTTTCCTAAATTTGTAAAATACCTTCTAGCTACGCTAGCGCCATTGTATTGGTGTTTGGAACTGTTATTTACTTCTCTCCGGACTCTTGTAACTCTTCTAAGAGTAGGTGTTTTTACCTTTAACTCTTAATAGAATTAGTGACAGATGTTTGTGTTTTATGTCATAGTTGTAATTAAGGCCTGTGATATGCCTAAGTAATGTTTAGTGTGTTTGTGATAACAATTTATGATGCATTTCACTAGAAATTGTTAGAAAAAATTGTTACATATTATCAAAGTTCTTACGCTTCGTGATTTCTTAAAAAGATTAGAACGTGTTAGTAAATATAACTAATAAATATTTGTGTGATGGATAAATATATTTGTACTGCGAAATTTTGTATTAAGAATAAAAAAAAGTAATCAAATTATTTTATACAAAAATGGTTTAATAAAAGTGGACCTAAATGATAACCTTGTGGGACTCCATGATTTTTCATACAAAGATTTTTATTCAAAAGATCTTCAAGTAAATAAAAAATTAGTTAAAATATAATTTACGAAGGTAAATGATTTGGAAGCCATTTAAGACACGCTGTTTATGTTATTTTTTTTAGTTACCAGAGTCAAATGCCTTGCTCAAATCAAGTAATGTGTTTTGATTTTTGCATTTGCTAATAATTTTTATTTGCTCAGTATATAGTTCCTTGTATTTGATATATTGAAATTACTCAAAACTAATGTTTGATAGATGATAGTACATATTAGTTTTATATTGCCAAGGTTTTTTTATGTGATTTTAATAACATCTCATATCTTTTGTTTATTATTTTTGACGACTGTAATTTTAAATTTTAGGTGTTATTTTTCTAATCTCCGTATCAAGTTGTGAATGTACCAAAAGAAATGAATTAAAATTAGAGATTTGTAACTTAACAAAAGTTGCTCAATTAGTATGTATTGGAATTATTATTAAGATTTCACAATAACAACAATATTTTGTTTTTCTTAAAATTTAAATTTGATTTGATTTTAATGATATTTTTGTGCATCATAAATTGTATCATATTAGCTAACGTGGTGTAGTGGTGAAACAAGTGTTTTCTTCCCATTTGGGGATCGGTATGAGTGATTTTAAAATTTCCTTATTAAACAGATTGAGTTTCTCTTGATTTTTGTTCAAATAATAAACCTCGTACTGAACAAATGCACTCAGGAATATTAATGAATATCTATGGACATTTCACATACATTCTCTGGTCCCATGTGAAGGTTATTTGGAATATTTCAGGCTGTTTAATTTTAAAGATTGGCAGTGACGTCAAATCGTGTTACTATCAACTGGGAAGAAAATATTATGTTAGTATGGTATTGTACCACGACAGCGAAGTTATGAAAGTGAATGTTGAAATTGATTGGCTCATATTGATGTAAATTTTAGATATGGATAAATTGAGCGATTGTGAAGTTTGTTAGGTCCCAGATTTATTGTAAATTAGTATTTTTTCACTGAAATATGTCAAAATTTATTGTTGTAAGCTTCGCCTGTCCTTATGCATGGTTATAAAGACAAACAATTTTTATAAATAAAGGTTTGTAAAACTAATTACTTTGTTTTTGATTTTATGCAACGCTGAGGTTATTAAGGAAGTGGGCTTAAATCTTAGCAGATGGCGCTCTAAGGTCTGCCTACCCCAATAGGATAAAAACGGGAATAGTGTATTAAATAAAGGATCGCAGAGAGATGCTGAAAGCAAAAGGTTTAGGGTCGAGCACTGCAGCGTTATTTATATTATAAGAGACAGTGAAGCCCAAACACTGTTTATTACTAACCTGGTGTTTGATTTTATTGAACAAAAAAAACTATGTATTTATACTATATACTATAATATTATAAAGCTGAAGAGTTTGTTTGTTTGAACGCGCTAATCTCATGAACTACTGGTCCGATTTGAAAAATTCTTTCAGTGTTAGATAGCACATTTATCGGCTATAGGCTATATAACATCACGCTGTGACTAATAGGAGCGAAGCATCAGTAAAAATGTTGCAAAAATGGATGAAGATTTTCTGAATTTTATGCGTACGAAGTTGCGGGCTTCCGTGTGGTGACGGATTAAGAATACAAGTGTCACCACCCCATCACGCAAGGGTGCTGTAAAAGTTAGCTAAGGGATATTGCACACAGATAACATCTGTAAGAGACGGAAAACTCGAAAATAAACCCTGTGCCAACACGCCTGGTCAGCGCGGCACAGTAGACTATAATCCCTCCCAAAGTGGAGGAGGCCCGTGCCCAACAGTGGGACGTATATGGGCTGGAGAAGAAGTCGCGGGCAACAGCTAGTAGGAAATATTTAAGCATGTACTATCACTTATCAGGTTTAATAGAAAAACAACACAATACACCAAAACCACATTTAATTAGTATGAATATTACAAAACAACATTAAATTAATCTTTTTGACCATACATTGTACCCGGTTTAAATGTAAAGAAAATTTCGAATTCGTTTTTAAAAGACAATCGTTTAAAACATTAAACGATTTATCGTCTCGTTAACAAACGAGACGATAAATATATATTTTAAATGGTTTTAATTTTGATTTCGGATACAATATAACATAAGAAGCAATCGAAATGTTCAGAATATATTATATTTGTTTCTTCAAAGCCTTCTACACCTTTGCTATTGATTTTTACAATAGCATTAGGCGTTAAGTGGACATCCATAGTCACAGATTAAGGAGTCTATGAATGTATACATAAGAGATTTGCCTCTCGAGTGAATGTTCTCTCTCTCGTATATGTGCAGAAGAGACAGGTCGCGAGAGAGATTATCAGCTGTCGATTTGGCTGAAATATAATATTTCATTAGCAAGAGTTAGAAGAATAAAATTTTTTGTGGATAGGTACAGATATTTTTTTTGCATACAAAAATTACATTTACTTATTTCATTTTACATTCATTACTTTTTTGGGATTAGTTTCCTTGAACTTTGTATTAGAAATAATTAGTTAACTTACTTTTTGGATCAATTTTTAGTATAGGTAGCATGACAACCTCGGAGTAGATGCTGGCAGAGCAGAGATCCATGCGACTCACACTTGGCAAGTTCACAGTGAACCGGAGTATCGCTGTACATAGAAATATTTTCAATTTATACACTGTTGAGAAATAAATGGTCGATTGTACAGATCTATAATCATCTTCCTAGGGGTAAAAATCACAGTGCGCCGTAATTTATAACATGCCCGGGACGTTAAATGTATGGCTCACTCGAGGCATTAATTGCATGAGTAATTTAGGAAAGAAAATAACTGGCCAGGACTTAGAGTATAGAATACTTTTTACTCTAAGCGCCAGGGAATTAGGATAGTTAAACCTTCAAGTAGAAAACATCACTATGTTGTCACCATGATGTATACTCACGATATGTGGCCTTGATGTGATAGTTATAGTAGCTGTCCTCCTGGAAAGTCCTGTGTTGTATGAAGGCGCGGTCTGACTCCATCTGTAAGCCTCGACATTCGATACCTACCACAACTTTGTCAGTGTTCGTGTTGAAACTGAAAAATTACAATTGCCTAATATAATATTGACCTCATTTTTTCAACAAATATATCAATGTTGGTTTAAGAGGCTCTCCTTCCGTAATGAGTGGTTAGAGAGTAGTAAGAGATTTTGTGATTGAGCTTTCAGTTCTCATTATTTTAATTTTATTCTTAGAGATTTAGTGGTAAGCAGGAAGAGTGTCCAAATCTACTTCTGGGTACAGGGAAAATGCCATCCTGAATTTTTATCAAACCCAGAATTTCAAGCCCATTGTACGGGTTCTTACAATTATATTTCTTTTTACACGCTTTATATTAGCTTCACTTGTATGTTTGTTTGTATGTTTGTAACCGACTCCTTTGGACGCTATTTTGACCCACTTTAAACGGTCAGATTCTATTCAAATTTTGCACACCTGTCAAACACCGATGACAATGCAATAATTCGATGAAAATATCCGATTATCCTGGTTAGATTCGCCAGGATTCATTAATCTTTTCTATTATTTTTTAGTTGGGTTTTCTATATAAAGCGTGTTTTTTAGTTTTTTTAAACTATTATTTTATTATTTAATGTAAATTTATTGTAATTGGTGTAAAATAAATAAATAAAATAATAATAAATAAATATTCATGGACATTTCACACAACTTCCTCTGGTCCCAAGCTAAGCTTATATGTTTGTGTTATGGGTACCAGAATACGGATAGAATACATATACTACTTTTCTTTTGTAAATACATACTTATAATACATAGAAACACCCAGATGCAGTACAAACATTTGTATGACAATTAGAAAAATCATACAAATGATTGTCCCGAGCGGGAATCGAACCCGCAACCCGCAACCTCTTGATCGGCAGTCCGTTACCAGAACCCTTCGACCACGAGACTCGTCGAACAATAAAGTATAAATAGATAAATTTAGCTGACTTTGGAACTGACACAGAGGGCGTCCATTATAAAATCAGTAATAACGCGAAGATCGCATTAATACGACTTTGTTGCGTTCCCAACCCAAGCACTACACTTCTAAGTACTTAACTAGCTATTGTACGCGTGGAAAACCTCAACAAATTATACAAAAAAGCCATCCTCTTGAACCACTCTATTTAATAAGGAAAATCGCATCAAAATGCGTTGCATAGTTTTGAAGATATTAGCTCAGATAGGGACATACATACAAAAATAACGACTTTGTTTTACAATAACGTTCTTATTCATTTACTCACTTATCGGAGGTTTAAAAGTTCGCTAAAATAGGTTCCCGAAAATTGTCTAAACTTATTATTGTATATAGTCTTTTACGTTTATTATCTATCCGATAAAATCTCCGTTTAAACCTCCAATAAGTCATTATGAATAAGACCGTTAGTAAAGAGATAATGTTAGGATAATCACTTCATGGTGCATATCCAATACTTACAAGAACTCGGCAACAGTGCATTTGTTTAAATTTCTGATGAACAAGTTTTTATCAATGTATGAAGCATTGAACGAAGGTGTATCAAAGTAGAAAGAGTTCACTTTGTACTCCGAGCGGATCTTGCCTCGTACTTTTGGACTGCATTTTGAGTTAATTGCCAAATTGTCGCGCATGCACTTCAGGTCATCGAGTTTACAAGGCCTGACTATCCCTGACGGCTCTGAAATATACTTGATTATTATTGATGCTTTTAAATATGTAAATACTTATAGCACCCCTGCTTTGCAATGGTTTAAAATATTTTATATTATGTAGGTAGACCAAGTCTTATATGGCAACATTTATTATAGTCGATAGGGAAGGAAGGTAGGGGATTGCTATCGGAATTTGGTAAGCAAATTAAATAATATAGTTACGATCAGTATTAGGATAAGATGTTCCGGGCAAAATTAAAAGTATAACGGTTACCTGCTAAGCAGACACTGGCGCTCAATATAACAATAATGAACTTATGCCACATTTTGCAAACACGGCTGTAACACAAAGAGACTGTAACAACACTGTTCTAAGTATGCTTTAATACATTACTTTATTATTGTGCCTATATTTACTTTGGCACTCTAATATCGGAAATAAATCATGTTTTGTCTGTTTGTACGTCGATGATTATTTAAAAAAAAACACTCATAAGAATAAGCACTGTTGATTTTAGATTTAGACAGCCACCAAAAGAATGCAAAGTTACCCAAATATATAGTTTAGACAGTTATTAGCTGAATAGAGCAAGATATTTTTTTAAGCTTTTGAATATACGTAGCTACATGGCCCTTCAAGCCTAGGGACCCCGTATCATTGATACGGGAGTAGATATTTACGCCCCCGCCAAATAAGTAGGGGGCTATATGTATAAATTGTTTAAGACACCTAGATTGATATATTCGGTTTTGATAATAAATTGCTATTTCCTTGTCGATAGGATGTAGATCCTATTGATCAGATAATCTAAGACTTGTGCGAAGCCGTAGCTCTTTGCACAAGGCCTCTTCATTTATAAAATAATGGTAATTATTAGTTTCCTTGCATGTTTTAAGCGTCCTTGTGCGTTTAGCACGTACTGATGGATATTCTTCTAAAGACCACAATTCGCCAAAGTTATAAATAAAAGATTTTTATTTAGTTTTTATAAAATACGTGCTTCGTGGCGTAAAGTACGTGCGACGGGCTTCGTGGCGTAGTGGTTCATGTAACGGACTGCCGTTCACAAGGTCGCGGGTTCGATTCCCGCTTGGGACAATCATTTGTGTGATATTCATAAATGTCATACAAATGTTTGTACTACATCTGGGTGTTTTCTATGTATTATAAGTATGTATTTACGAAAGAAAAATAGTTTATGTAGTATATCCGTATTCTGGTACCCATAACACAAGCATATAAGCTTAGCTTGGGACCAGAGGACGTTGTGTGAAATGTCAATGAATATTTATTTATTATTTATTTAATAACGCGGATGAAGTCAGTCATTCATAAATCTTCAGGTAGATACACTTTCTAGAACTGGTTCTGTATTAAAATTATTTGTTCAAGTGTTCGAATTACGCACAAAGCTTGCTTTCAACAAACAATCGTTTACAGTTTATGCATCTGCTAAGTATTATGAGCAATATTGTATTTTTTTAATAAAATATAATTTAGATTTGAGTGTAAAGTCATGGTACAAATGATTCTCTATTATGTATACCTATAGCTATTTTCAGCGTGGCCTCAAATCTTTTTATCAATCACATTCAGGGAAGCCTTGTTAGGCTTCCCTGAAGAACTCGATTGGTATTCAAATCATGGGGCTGATGAAAGTCATTATTTTTCTTTAAGTTGGAAATTGTTCAATTTCTCACTGAGCTATACAAAGTTCTTAATCAATTATACGCTATGACCCTGTGTTAGTGTGGTCTCCCCACAGGATTTTGTACTAACTACGCAGAGAACATCCTCTGAGCCTGAAAGCTAAAAATTAATTTAACACCATCACCTACGCTCAGCATGGGACCAAGTTGACCAAATGTTCTGCTAAAGTGGAGGAGGCTCGTGGCATATAACCGGACGTTCATGGGCTGATAAGTTAACAACATGCTAATTTCTTGACAGTCGGGCGACAGGAATATTATTCAATAAATCTCCACATAATTTTGCTTCAAGCGGCAGAGTGCGGACGGGATTCGTGGTCTAGTGGTTCGTATAACGGACTGCCGATCATGAGGTCGCGGGTTCGATTCCCGCCTCGGACAATCATTTGTGTGATGTTTATAAATGTCATCCTAATGTTTGTTCTGCGTCTGGGTGTTTCTATGTTATTATAAGTATGTATTTACAAAAAAAAAATGTAGTATATGTATTCTATCCGTATTCTGGTACCCATAACACAAGCATATAAGCTTAGCTTGGGACCAGAGGACGCTGTGTGAAATGTCCGTGAATATTTATTATTTATATCGATGACGATGCTATATATTTAAATTAAAAATATCAACAGATATTTCGACAAGTTGGTCAAATATTTGAAATATTCTTAATAACCCATTAATTACACCTGTTTGTACAGTAACTAAATACTGAGAATATTACAATAACTGTTTGTTTGTACGTGGTACAACAAAACATGTTATTATGGAATTATATACATACATGGAATTATGATAACATATTGTGCAATTTAAATATTTTGTGGAAATACTTACGTAGATAAATCATAGACAAATAACGTGCGCGGTTTTATTATGGACGCCCGCTGACTGCATAATCGTAGCAGATGGTGCTCTATAGTCTCTGCCTAGGCCCATGGGAAAAAGGCGTGACGGTATAATGATTTCAAAGTAAAACGATGTATACCTATTCCACTAAAAATCATTGAGATTTTTGTTAAGCTATGATTTTATAGATACCATGAAAATATAATTTTCAGTTTCACGTTTCCTATATTTTTTATTACTCAAAGTGGAAAGGGTATACAGGCGCCGAAAAGAGCTAAACTATGTTCTAAGACGATAGATATATCCGCCACTTAAGCATACCAGTCTAGTCCAACCCGCAGTTTTCAAAGCAAAAAATAAGTCTCAATATTAACGCAGGTAAGATTGCAAAATTATCGTGAATGCTAGCTTTAGGAACATTCATATCATCGGCGTAGTATTTTATTGTAATATGGTTTTTATTTTGAGAAGGCTCCAACCCCATTTATTATAAAAATAATTATATAGAAAGGTACTGAGGTAAAGTGAATAAAACAAACACACATTAGTTACAAGTTTATTACGTCACGTCACCATACAATAGCCTACAGATAACTACAGCACAATAAAATATCAACAGAAAATTAACAAAATGAGAATAAAGCGCTTTATAAATATTACAAAATTATTAGTTACATTATAATTTATTTTGGTTTAAAGAGATTTATATAATATAGTACTATTATTATTTATAATATAATCTACAAGTTATAAGTATCAAAACTACCGCATTATTAATATAAGTTTATATTTAACATAAGTTAGTATAAGTTTACAAATACAATATAATAATTCAAAGCGCATAATTGTCAGATTATTGCCTATAAAAACTCTGATAAATTCAGTTAAATAATATTTGGACATCCGACATCGATGGACAACACAAATAATTTAAAAGTTTAAAATTCCAATATTTATAAACTGAAGAGAAAATAATAATTAAATAGTAATAATATGTAATGAATGTAATAATTAATTTATTAAAACAATTTCTAAAAATCGCCGACATTTCTTAAAACTGAAATCCGACAGTTTTTTCATATCTAACATGTCGAATTTATTTTTAAAATCCGAAATATAGATACAATCTTGAATTACAACGCTTTGAATAATACACTTTGTATACATTACATATTACTACAATATTAAGACACGACTTAGCCCAATATTAACGAACAAACGTTCGTTTTTAAATTTTATTATAAACAAATACTACATCAAATCTCATATATATCTCAAAATTTAAATAATTTATTATAAATTACTAATTCAATAAAACAATTTCAAGACAATAACACGTTGTTTATTATTATAAGTTGCCATTTCAATAATAATCTGACAATCATAAAAGATGTGTCAGAAAAATATATAAATATATGGCAAGGTCACTTATATAATATTATATTGTATGTAGATTATTATATAAAGTCTAAAATCTATAATTAATCTATTAGAATTGGTGTTTTTTACCTTCAGTGGACGTATCGCTTACGCGGGCTTTTTACACTAAGGAAAAAGTTAAAAAAAAATTTACAAAATATTAGGTAAGCTGCGTAATATAAGGCACATGATATATAAGAATATTTATATAAAAAAATATCAGAATATCTGACCGTTTATAATCTGACATTTTTTTAGTAGCATCATATACCTAGAAATTGAATATTTTAATTGTAGTTATACGTAGAAAATCACGCGACGTTACCTGAAGTCAGCATCACGATGCTAAAAAAACAAAAACAAATAATAAAATTTTGTTTTAAATGCGTTAATATTTGTAAGTTGCAAACCGACGTTTTTCAATATAAGTTTATAATTATTATATATCATACAATTCGATTATAATTATAATATTAATTATACAGATATTTATTAATAATTATAAATCTATTTAGTATTTTTAAACAAAATTGCACCAAACGACCGCTGTTATCTCCGCGTTATGTTAAAAATTGAATTAACATTATTTGGTTAATTTAACACACGCAGTTAATTTTATTATTTATATTAATATAACGCACAAATATTATATTAGGTATATAAACTTTACAATAAATGTATATAATTTATAATATAATAAAATATAATTCAGATAATGGCACATTGTGGTTCTTTATATAGGCTGCACAAGTTATGAAATATAATTCTGCCATGGCTGAGATCTCTGGCATAAGTAACATTTATATTGTGTATGCATCATAAGGCAGAGGTTCTCTAACTGGAGGGCTAATTTACCACAACAATATCACGTCGCTAATTCTTAAAAGGACACTAATGAAAATTCGGTATTTTTTTCATTTGTAGTTAAAAATAAATGATATTAAAATATCATAACCATATTAGGATAAATTCTTTTATGGAATAAACCCTTTTAGCGCAAACCCTTTTATTTGGAATATCATTACTTTATAGAGTAAACCCTATTTAGGGTTTCGTACAAAAAAAGAAACCCTTATAGCCTCACTACGGTGTCCGTATGTCTGTCTGTCCGTCCGTGAAACTTTCTTTACTCAGCAACAGCTGAAGGTATCAACTTGTTTTGAATATCAATACCGTGTTGACTTATGTTGAAACTAACATGTGTAAAATGTAGTATTTCTAACTACATATTAGATATTAGACACAGGATTGTGTTACGTAAATGTTGTTTGAAAACCTCTTCGTTATTAGATATCTTTGGACGTGTTTTATAAAATTCAAAAAGCTGCACAAGTTTTTCTCTACACAGCTCAAACATATTTATATTATTTTAAAGGCACGAAATGTCAACGCAATTAGTTATTATATTTATACAATAATGGCACATATGGTATCCATCGAAGGCATCGTGTATATAAGGACCCCGGGGGGGCTAGCACTTTGTGAAACTTTGAGCATCATGCCCAATTTCATGTATTGTGATTTCAGAGTGATAATGGCATTATATATGTTATTGACTTACTTTTTGTTTTAATTACGCGTTATTGGCGCTTAATAGTTACGATTGTCAAATTATGGTAATTTTTTATGCATATACACAAATAAATGGTTTTATTGTGGTACCCATAACACTATTAGCAATATAAGCTTATCTTGGGGCCAGAGGACGTTGTATAAAATGTCTTATTATTGCAAGAATTATTTAGAAAATTCGACAGCTTTGACCATCACACAAGTAGAAACCATACACACTGGATTCCAGTTACAGATTCTATTGTCTCTGTCTACCCTACAAACGACGTTGCATTATTAAATTAACCTCTGACATCACAATACAATATAACAGTTAATAATTCATTTTGTAAACTCGTTATAATGCACAAATATTTAATAAATAAAATAGCACCTTGTCGTAAAATCAACACACAATATTATAAAATTGCATACTTTTTTATAAAAAAATTTCATTGTTTATATTTTAATTCATTTAGATTTTATTAATTATTAACTTTAAACGCTTATAAAATTAAACATGTATAATAACATTTTTGAGATTTTTTTTTAAATATACAATTTGCATTTTCATATTTAGTCATTTTTATCTTAAAAATAAACGGTAGTTGTCGAATTTCTTGACTATAATGTCAATGTTAATAATAGAATATCTATTTTTTCGAGACATTTGGAAATTCAACATCACAAACAATAAAATCTAAACTAAATATAATTAAAATGTAAAGATGTTTAGACTCCACACTTATAATTATTAATTACTTTTTAATTACCGCGAGAGAAGTTCTTTATATTGACAGTATTTTTTTAAATATTTGGTGTTTTTTTGTAGCACGTAAGAACGTCAAAATTAAATTCTGAGTAAATTCGTCTTAATATTATACTGATGAATAATTCTTGTGATATTTAAAAGATTTTTTGTATAATTTAGTAGCAAAAGCAATTTAATATTTTTTATTGCCAAAATGTAAACTTAATGTATAAATTAAAGACTATATTTATCTTCTTCATACATCAAAAACACTTATGGCGAACAGAGATAGCTATATAGGTTACTCTCGCGATACAAAGCTGTCAATACCATCAACACACACATAGATACCTTAAAAGTTGCCAAACTTCTTGGTCACAGTTGAACTCGTCTCAGATTTGTGAGAACTTGTCATAACTGATTTCCGCTCAATAGTTTCAGATTTAATAGTTTGTTTTGAGAATTTCTTATCCATACTATCTATTTCTTTAACCAAATCCGATGGTTTTTTAACTTTATTAATTGTAGTTGAAGTTTGATAATCGGCTGATTGGAATTCCGAAGGTCTCATGAAAGATCTGCTTGTATCCGAACTCATTTTAGACTCTAAAGTGTTAAATCTCGAATCTAAAGTACTGTATTTTGAATCATTATCAAATGATTTAGATAATTCGTCGATACCATCAAGTCGTACTGGTTCATATTTAGTATTGGTTGTAGTCAAATTAACGGGTGACGAACTGTAAATTTTCGTTGTTGTTATTTTCTGTGTGCCGTTCGGAATATCTTTCACTTCAGTTGTTGTTTCCTCCATGTAATTAGGACCTCCATAAGGCGAAGACATTCTATCATAATCTGGTGTTGCAGCTTTCACTAATTCAGTAGATCGATCTATCTTTGGCGTTGAAGTAAACGGAAGTTTAACGTCTTCCCTTACTTCTGTCTTACTGAATTCAGTTTTAGGGTAAGATGAGTAAGATTCGCTAATAACTTTATATTCTGAATGTTTAGTACCACCAGGAATAGCTTCTGTTGATTTTTGGTGTTCAGAAAATGTCTGACCAATACCATCGAATGGTTTTTTCAATGTTGAATAAATAGGTTCTGGTTTATCATCGAATTTTAAGTCTCTGGCGTTGAATTTTGGACTTAATGGAGTTTTTGGTGGGTCATATTTGTATTGTGATTCTTTATATTCGTATGATGATTGTTGTGAGTCACTTTTAATATCCAATGGGCGTGGAGTGTCATACAGGCGGGTCTCGTAACTGTAAAGTGTTATTTGTTGTTATTATTGGTTTAATTACTTAGTACCACCTTAGTTCGTTTTGTATTATTTGTGGGTAGTTTTAAAAATACTTTAACAACATTAGGGTAGACAAATATTTTTTAGCGAAATCAATACGCAGGGGTATTCTATACAATTACGTCACTGATTTCATGATCATCATGTCAACGGAGTTCACAATTTAATTAACATGAAATTGTGAAATCTGTTGACATAAATTTCTCTTAAATTTTTTTACTTAAGATTTTGAGTCTTACAATTCCCAAGAATATACCCTTTTTTCTGTTACATTTTATAAAAACTACGCGCTTCCTCTTTTATGATGTAAAGTTATTAACTGATAACCCCTTGGAATAATATCATTTATCCAAACCTACAATTAATACAAAACGGTTTCAATCCCAATATAAATAAGGTAATCATTTGACTAAAACCATCATTATAATAAAACAAATTCCTTAATAAAATTCTGTTAAAAACCCGAAACAAACAGAAAAAGAGACAGAGATTAGACCCCACCACCATGCCATGCCAAGAAGATTATCACAACATTTATTAGTTCAAGCAACACAGACGATTTAACACACAATTATTAATTGTACAATGAAATAAGTAAACTGAATAACTTATTAAAAGATTAAAACTATAGTTGTATTTCCCTTTAATTCATTTATTACCATATTAATATTCTGTTCCCTTTCATACTTCTTTCAACTCTGCATCTGCTATGGAAAGATTTTCAACCCCTATTTACTATTGAAATATTTTCTACCTACTTTTAAAAGATTGCCAAGCTGTATTTATAATTGGAATATTTTCTACATTTACAATGGAAACTTTTAACTTCATCTACTATAGAAATATTTTGTAACTACATCTACTATAGAAAGACTTATTAGTTGCATCTAGTATAGACAGACTTTCTAGTTTCAAATACTATAGAAAGATTTTCTACCTGCATCTATTACAGAAAATAATTCTACCTGGAAATAAAATGTTTTTTTTCTACCTGCAATCTACTACTGAATGTTTTTCTCATGTAAACTATTGTCAACTAGTTTTATCTACCTGTCTAGTTATCCTTTGTTCTTAAAACAAATCTGCAACCTTTTGTAGTATTTTTTAATTCCAAAATCCACCAAGAAGTTAAAAGTGACGTAATTTTTAAAAAATAAAGTCGGGTAGAGACATTTTTTATTTTTATGCTGTATTGAAAACGTCACTTATCAACATAATAATCTAATTGTATTCATGAACTGTTCATTTAACATATACACACATACCATTATGTAAACCGATTTACCCCAACCTTGTTACCACAAAATGGTGAAGTTATAGTCCCACGAGGAAAATTGTGCTTGTTCCTAGCCCCCAATGATGATATGCGCCTAAACATTGCAGTGATTTTTTTAAGTGATAAGAGTAAATTGGAAGTTGTAATGTCAGGGCCAGAAAAATTCAAACATTTACCTAGTTTTCCTTTTTATTTAATGTGGGTCGCAGGGAGCGTTAGATGTAAGGGACGGTTGTGATGAATTTATAAGGAATCCTATGTCTAACACTGGACGAGAAAGGGGCGACAGTAATATTTTACGCAACTTATAACTTAGAGAGAGAGATGTTTAGAAAAAAGTTCACAACCTTAGAAAAGCATTACAAAATTCTCTATTATTCAGGTAATAAAACAAATAAGTATTGACATTAGCATGAAAAACGATTTAAATTCACCTGTGATTTCTCCTTCCTCCTAATACAAGTGAAGATAATCTATGGGCTTATTTCTTATAGGAACAGTATTATTGGCATTTTTATTAAACGTTTAACAAATGACGTCACATAATAAAAAGAAAAAGACAATAATGTTGCATCTTCCCCAAATAATGGGAAAAGAGCAGAGCAATTATGTTTGGTGGTGGCCATTTCTAGCAGTGTTTGCATTTTTTTTATCTATGCGTATTTAGTTTCAAAAGGGCACTTCAACAATATACCTCTAAAAATGACATGATATCCCTAAACAATGATATCCAAAAACACTAGCCCATCCCTCTCCAACAAGTATCAAACACTCACTCACTAGACCTCCTTCAACAAGGACGCCCTCCGCGGCGGGGGGAGGGGAGGCTCCCTCTTGTAAGAGATCCTCTCACCAACAAGATGTGCGGTCCTCACTTCAGGTAGAACCAAAGATTGTACAACTACTTCCTCAATGCTTGACCTTCACACCGCATGCACCAAATATATTATTAGTTATGTTAAACACGTGGTTATTTTAAAGTTATAAACATATTTGTGGATATATAAACGACATAAATGTTTATCCGTGTGTTGACTGATTAAGAATACGGGCATTATATTCTCAAATTACGTTCTAAAACAATGTCGTTATAATACCACAAATATACTACTGTAATTAAAATCTACTGAAATTGTTATAAGCGTTATTCAAAGATATTTATATTAAATATAACTTTAAAATAACTACATAACATAGCAATGCCTAGTTAGTAACAGTATTGAAGTAAGAGTACACAAAAGTACACACATAGTACACAGTACATATTGTGTTGTACACATATGTACAGAACGATGTTCAAATTAGCGTGCATCTCGCAGTATTTTTATAAAATGCTTATTTATGATATTTGTGTTTTTACTTGACGAAAATTAATTATTAGATTTAATAGACGTAAGGTCGCGGAGTTTTATTAATTATATAAAGCCGTTGAATAATTTGATAGTAGTATAAAGTCATTGATTAATTAATAGTAAAAAATCCATGTTAAATTGCATTTAAAGAGAAACTTAGGAGGTCCTTTCAATAGTAACGAGGTCTTTCAAAAGTAATGAGGTCTTTCAAAAGTAATGAGGTCTTTCAAAAGTAATAAGGTCTTTCAAAAGTAACGAGGTCTTTCAAAAGTAATGAGGTCTTTCAAAAGTAACGAGGTCTTCCGAAAGTAATGAATTATTTCAAAAGTAAATACATTACAAATGTCATTACACTTAATTACCTCTATAACGAATCTTCTTAATCCAATCCAAAAACACATCCAAATCCAATATTATAGGCGTCGCTAAGAATAATAGGGCAACAAAGTCATTTAGAGATAGAAAATCCTACCCTTAAGACGTACAAACGTACGTACATATATCTACACGTACGTGTAGATTACTTCTTAATCTTTCGATGGTGATGCTAATATGCAATTACCGAGGATATAAAGTAAAATATTCATTACTAGCTGCCCCGGCAAACGTTGTTTTGCCATACAATTCTGTATAAAATAAAATTTCATCAAAATCGGTCCAGCCAATTTGTAGCCTATGTGTTATTCTGATGTATAAGCTATATTGTGGTAAAGTTTCATTCAAATCCATTCAGTAGTTTTTACGTGAAAGAGTAACAAACATCCATACATACATCCATACTTACAAACTTTCGCCTTTATAATATTAGTAGGATGTGCATACTAATAAATCAACATTGGCAGCAAATGATATTTCATGCAAGGGATATGACATCGCGTAAGGATATTAGTCCAGCAGGATGTGTTCGCAAAAAAGACAATTATTATTTTTGCCATGCAGGTATTAATAATGTGTTTAACTATTTTCTATATATCTGTAATCTGTTTACCCGTAGCACCAGCAATAACGCTTTATATGGGATATAATTAAATAAATGGCGTAAAAATAACGTAACTTTTTTCAAAAATGTGTGTTAATAATATAACAGTACTTTTTAAACCTTCGTCAAGTAAAAACACATTTTAACAGCAAGCAAATAATGTACAAATTCAAAAAGCTCTGATGTATATTCATTTTCAAACATTATATTTACACATATATATATATATAAAAAAAATGTATGTATTTATGTACGCATAGCCGTCATGTTAGACTTACTTTTTGTTCATCGTTCTGTCATTGGAAGAAACTCTGCGAAATGAAATTTAGTTCTAGGTTACTAGGCAAGGCTAGACTTATTTCTAGGTAAAACTTAATACTAATCAAGCTTGTCCAGTCTGTGGAAAAGATAGAAAGCGGTCATTACTGTTTTATTTATCTACTTATTTGTAATATCAAAATTTTTGTAGTTTAGATTTCATATACAAACTAAAATTATGCGAGAAAATGGTGTCAATTCTATTTGCAGAACTAAACTTAAATATAAATATTTATTTATGGTCTTATTCATAATGACTTAACGGAGATTTAAAAGTTCGCTAAAATTGTCAAAAATTTATATTCATAATAGTCTTTTTACGATAAAATGTTTATTATCTCTGCGATAAAGTGACATTATTTTATTGTTTAAACCTCCGATAAGTCATTGTAAATATGACCATTAGTGTTACTTCACTTTTGTGAAAATATGTAATAAAGATATATAGAATAAAGATCATGATATTAATGTACAAGTGTACAACCATTTCATATAAGTTAAGCTTAGTTCTTGGCAATAACAGAATCGGTCCCTATTATCTAATTACTTTGTTGTGTGTTAAGCTACAACAAAACCAATTGTAGATAATAGAATATATTATTAATGCAAATATTACAGACAAATTATTTTAAAAATGCTTTACTTAAATTGCTGTTATTTCTACATGAAAAATAATTCTGACCTGTTGTCGATCACACGTACTCTTGATTATATAATAAACTTATATACTATACATAAAATTATATATATTTTTACATCAATAGGCACTAATCATAAGTTGTTGAAGGCACTTTATAATTTTCTTTGTGTGTGTATATAGAAAAATATATTTAAAAAAATCATCTGTGTGTCCGATGGCAGCGTGAAACAAGCAGAAATGTAATTAGTATTATAGAAAAAGACAGAAAAAAAAAGAAATGTGTGAAGTAGTTAACTTTCTATCTAAATTTTACTTTAGTTTGTATGCAGGTTAAATAAATTTTTATTATATAAGAAAAGAGTTTTTTTTTTAAATGAGGTCTTTCGGAAGAAATGATGTCTTTATAAGATATATAGTCTGTCAAGCCATGAGGTCTTTAAAAAGTTTTGAAGCTTTTCAAACGTAATGAGGTCATGCAAGTTATAAGGTGTTTCAAAAGTTATAAAATCTTGCAAAAGTAATTTTTTTTAAAGGTGTTGAAATATGTAGGAGGAATAAATTTGACTAAAAAAGTTATAAGAATGAATAAAAAATTGATTTATATTAACAGTTATGAGGTCTATTAAAAGTTATGAGGTTGTTGAGGTGTTATAAAAGGGCAATTACAAGTTACTTTCTTCCTGTTTCATCAATAACTTACCGTGTAGTAAATCCTTCATAGTTTTGTTTTGGGTCTTCCTGTGGTCTGAAGCTCGAGAATGTTGGGCTTTGTACGGTGTAAGCCTTCTCGTCGCGACTGTAGTTGTTGTATGTTGACTGGCTCTGGTTAAAGGATTGATTGTTGACCGGACTCTTTGGTGTCGTGTAACCGTAACTGGGGGGAAAATAAATGGAATAAAGTTAAAAAGATCATAGAAATTATTGATCTTACACGGCACTTTGTTGCACAAAACAAGGACCCACGAGAGCCGATAAAATATCATCATCATAATGCACGCCTTTTTCCCATGGGGGGCAGGCATAGACTATAAAGCGTCATCTGCTACGATCCAAACATACTTCTTTGGCTTCATCCACACTCATACATCTGGTCATACATGCCCGACGGTTGTAATCATCATCGGAGTATATTTTGTCAGGCGTCCTAAATTTGTTTTCAAACCTTTTTTTATAAAAGTCTGTTTAATCTGTTTAAAATTATTGTGGTAAAATAGTTAAAGGAAATAAAGGTCGACCTTATGTCTTAGTGCTTCCACCTAGTCTCCAGTATTTAAAAAAACTACTTGGGTTGGATGGTAAAGTATATTCGAAATTTCATTAGATATGCCAATAAATCTCTTACCCAGGTGATACAGGGCTCTTAGGTGCATGTCCCATGTTCTGTCCCGGGCCGTGCACAGACTGGTTCAGCTGTGTGATATGAGATGTGATGGTTGTACTGTGTGTGTTCTGTGTATTGTGTGGTGAATATGTGCTGTTTGGTGAATACGTCGTGTTCGCGAAACTTGAATTCGGCGTTTTAAATCTGAAAAAGAAATATCTGTTTCACCATTTTCATAATGGTACAAGATTTAAAATTCAATCTTCTTCTTTTCATTCTATAACCTTCCGATTATTGGGTACGGGGCTTCAATACCTTGGGAAGGTACATAGGTCTTCTATATTGCGCTGACCAGTTGTGTTGGCGTAAGGCTTTTTCAAGATTTCCGTCTTTAATACAAAATATTGGCCTTAATTCAAAGTGCATAACCAAACTTTACGAAAAAATTTAAACAACCATGGTGCATTTTGATTAATTGGCTTTTACAACGTTACCTATTATGATGTCACAACTAAACATTTTTGTGAAATATAGATCATGCATGATTGATATACAAGTGTACAACCATTTCATTTAAGTTAGCTTAGTTCTTGGCATAATGAAATCGGCGCCATTTTTTTTTGTTTCGGTTTATGATCGACATCTGCCAACCGAAAGCATCTGCTTATGCAGATGTTTTGGGCAAGGTTATTGCCTTCCATTAAAGACACTCCTTTCTTTTATTTTTAACACGTTTATATTAGTTTGGTAGGTATCTATCAATGTATTATTTGATTTTAACACATTTGCAGTAGCCGGATTGATCTAAAATTTTGCACACATATTAAGGACCGATGACAGCAACAATTAAAAAAAGATTTAGGATTTTCAAGCGTGTTTTTCTAATTATTGAACCAGACAAATTTTTATTTATGGGGTTTTATTAAGTGCCTTTGTTCAATTACCTATTATGATGTCCACTAGTATCACTAGCGTACCCCAACTGTACATCAGTGTCGGTTTCTTCTCCCGACGTTTCTCCAGCACGTATCTTGTACTTAGCTTGTCTGATAGCTGTGAGACGACCTCGCGCCTCTTCCAACTCTTTCTCAATACGGAGGACTTCCGATCTAAAATGTATACAGGTCATTTAAGTAAGGAGTAAGCTCTCTTCATCTATACTATTAATTAATAAATAAATATTTATGAACATTACACACAGCGTCCTCTGGCCCCCAGCTAAGCTTATTAGGCGTGTGTTGTCCTTGTGGGTAAGTAAGTAAAGAAAATTAGTTCTTGTTATCCAGAACAAAACTATTTTTTTTTTCTAAATACATACAATACATACTGAACACCCAGACACAGAACAAACATTTGTATGACAATTAGAAATGTCACATCTATGATTATCCCGTGCGGGAATCGAACCCACGTCCTCGTGAACGGCATTCCGTTACATGAAACACTCGACCACTTGGCCCAATTCATGAACAATGCATAACTAACCTAGCATCGATCTCCTGAGCGATCCCTCCCACCATCCTTCTATTAAGCACAAGGCTTCGTTCTTCCTCTGTCTGTATGGCGTCCCTCGCGGCACGCACTAGATTGTCGGTGGAACGGATCACTTCAGCACCGGCTGATTGGAGACGACGTGTTGATTCTGATGATGGATCAGCTTTCACCTAAATAATAGAATATTTTGTTTAAAGTTTTTATGGAGTACACAATTGGTTAAAAGGGTTATCTCTTCTTAGGGGACCCGAGACTGGAAATTACGCACCAGGCTACGGGTCTCATGAACGGTGAATAACCAGATAGTTGAAATTTTCACTCCTTAATGCATTTCTGTCGCCGCTGTTAAAATAAATACTAAAAACCAGAATGCAATACACATTTAAAGGAGCTCCCGTAAAATAAGCGTTTGTAATTAAACTTGATAATCCACTCTAGATAGCATGAAGAAAAAATTCAGATATATTACCTTGCAAGCGACAAGTAGTTGTGCAGTAGATGATGCGACCTGTCTCGCGCTAGAGATGAGCCGCTCTTCTGAAGCTGCACCCTGCACCAGAGCGTTGGCAGCCTCCACCAGTGCGTGTGCAGCCGCAGCCACTAGGCGAGCTGCGCTGATCAGACCCTCCGACCACTGACCGTCGTCTGATGAGGAGGTGGGACGACGAGCTACCTTACCCTGGACATGACACATGGTTTATAGTCATGCAGTAACTGTCGTATTACTCTGAAATACATGCCTTACAAAGTAGAGGGCCTATTGTACATCCCTGAGAGACTTTTAACATGTTCAAAGAGGAACAATATAAATAATTTTGTAAACAACAACATTCTAGTACGTCGAGTTTTAAATTCGTATTGACTTTATATAATAGTTAGTCAAGAGACACCAAGGTATTTCTTTTTCACTTCTAAAGAAATGAAGAATTCATACCTGCACAATTTAAGAAATACCCTAAGGTAAGTTCTACATTATGAAGGGAGACCCAAGATGATACCTTGAGGGACTCTCACTTTAACATATCAAAGGATCTGTAATGCATCCTTGAGGTGTCCCTTTTTAGAATATTTAAGAATATTTGAATAAATTGCAAGATTTAAGCATATAGTTTATATTTATACCTGATCGATGAGTTCCCTCTGAGCTGCAGATGCTGCGCGTACCAACGCTGATGTAGCAGAAATGATGGACTTGGCTGCCTCTAATATCATCTCGTCGAAGTTTAAACTCTCGTCTGCCTCCTATACAACCAAAAAAGCATACATTAAGGAACCATCACTATAAGAAAACATAAATAAAAAAAACATAGCAAATATTTATATGTACAATGCAGTTCAAATGAGAATGTGCATGGACTAATGACCTCGATCTGTCCAAGTTCGAAAGAGGTGTATAGATGGCTGAAAATATTTTTGCATATAATTTTTTGTTAAAATATTATTTTTACTGACTGTGCTTGTTTCTTTGGATTTGATATTTCTAACGCGACCTTATGGCGTAGCGCCATGCACATTCCCATTTGGAGAGATAAAGTCATGGAAATCAAACATGAAATAGTTAAAGTCCTCTTCGAATGAATCTTTTGGAATGAAGTGGCGCCATGATCGATGTGTAATATGTTTGATTCCTGGGTGATACAAAACAGAACAACCAAGAATATCAAACATATCTCACCGACACATGACATTTTCTTCTTGATGCATTCTTCTTACATAGCATGATCTTCTGTGCTTGATAGTAAAAAAATTCTTAAAATTAGTCAAGGATCATAAAAATTTGCAGAAAATAATGTTTAACCAATGAATAAAGCGAAAAGAAGTTTGTTATGTGTATATAGTGGGATTCAAATTCAACCTTTGGAATAACTTTCCACTGTTCTAAACATCGAGCTATCGTGTCATTTTCTCGAACAATTTTTTCTGCCATGTTACTTTCAATATTTATTTTATATGTATCAACACTATCTATCTACTCTCATCTTCTTCTTTAACTTAAACAGTATCATATTTACACAACCAAAATGGTATCGTATTAATGAAGAAACTAAGCCTTACCTGAACTTTAACGCTCTTCCTAGGTCTAAGTGAGTCCAGTTTCTTGGCGGCGGCGTCAATAGAAGCAGCAGCTCCAAGTAGTTCATTCTCAGCTATCACTGTCGGGTCATCAGGGTCTACCCAGTCTGAGCCTAATAAAAAAAATACATTTAAGATTTGGTTTAATTCATTGGAATTTACATTATGAACTCGATGTTTTCTATGTGTTGTACCCTTTAACCTCTGAAACTCCCAAGTTACCTTTCAGTAGTTCAGCAGTAGCAATAATATCAGCCACAGCATGCGCCACTCTGCGCGACAGTTCAGGGAAGTGTTGTCTAGCTGTCACCTCCCCATTGCAAGCTGACAGTACACCCGAGAGCAGTGCCCGGTAAGCTTCAGCTGCTGCTCGACCTGACTCCAATGTACGGGATTGAAGGTCTGAGCTTTCAGCACCGTGAGCAGCACCCTGTTGCCAATATTTTATTATAAATAGTTATAACATTTTGTCCACAAAAATCTCATTTCAAACATCAAATATCAGGTAAGCTAAAAAGAATTAAAATTACAATATTATTCCATATAGTAAATTTAAATGTTGTTTCATAAAATATGAAAACTTCGGGTCAAAAATCTCAATTACAATTTTGAATAAAGGTAAAATTCCATGTGATAATGTTGAGAGCCGTATATGGCACCAACAAAAACGCTAATTGTAAACACAATTTACTTTTCTAATGAATATAAACAGTATGATAATTACCTTGCAAGCAACCAGGAGGTCGACTACAGTCTTTCTGCCGAGGTTTGCAGCGGCGGTGAGCTGGTCCTGTTTGTTAGCGTTGCCGGCGGCTACAGCGCGAGCGGTCGCTACCGTCATCTGTCGTGTGCAGCGGATCAGCTCTTCAGGACTGGCCGGGGATTTGGGTGGTGATGGAGACATTAACACCTAGGACATAGTATTAAGTTAATAACTAATAACGAGATCGTTTTCGTTATTAACACGTAACATAATATTTGAAAGAGATTTTTACCCCTTTGCAGATTGATCTGATATTTTGCACACATATTAAGCACAGATAACAATGCAATAATTATCAAAATATCTAGGATTTTCAAGTGTGTTTTTAGTTTTTAAGCTAAGCAAATTATTTGAAGAAATGTAGTAAAACATACGTCAATTTCTATCATAGTAAAAATACAATTTACGAACCTCAATTTCCTGTGATATAGCTTCAATAGTAGACTCCAATGCTCTTGTACCTCGTGTGTGTTCATCTTCTACTGCCTTGACTGTCTTCAGCAGTGACGTCACGTTGGTCACCATTACCTTTAAACATGGTTCTATTAATATTAACTATATGACTCTTCATATATTTTTGATCAACTTTTTAGACTATAATCTTTCTATATCTGGAGTAATAAGAAATACATACAAATTTAAAGATTATTTTATTTAGAATTTAATTATAAAAACATATATATATTTCTAATATAGCATAGGCTTAGCCAGGGAAGGGAGTTTTGTTTTAACCCCTCCACCTGCCTGAAATATGGAACATAATACCCTGATTTCAAAAATATGAGAGTTGTTTAGTTTCAAATTTCGTTTTCGTTCTTCAAAGACAGTGGAAAAATAACGATGAGCTGAAAGATCTCATGTAAAATATAAAAGCTGATCAAAAATAAGTAAAATTTACGTCAAAATATTTAGTTAAAATATATTTAAAACATAAAATGAACAAAAGCTATGGGTTGCCAACTAGTTAGGTTCAATGTGAGCCCACAATGTAAACGTCTAAAGGTGTACGCCCATTACAAACCGATATAATTATAGACATCGTAATAGGCGTGCCCCCATTGCGTCATGCTGTTGAAACCCATAAGCTTTCAATAAACACCATATAAATAATAATAATGCTACAATGATAGGAAGTATTGAACGCTTGGAATGAAAATAACTTAATTTAAAACTTAAAAATATACAAAATTGAACTTTAAAGGTGGCTTGTAAGTCAAAACATTAGTAAACATTCATAAAGCAAGTCATTATACATTCAGTCGCGTTTTGTGTATAGTATTGAGATGTATCCCTTTTGTTATAAGTGCAATTAATTTAAAAATAGTTTATAATATGAAATAACGCTTCCGTTTTCAAAAAATATAAAAGTAATAAAGAAAAAAGTAATAAAGTAGTAAAAAGAATTTAAAAAAAGAAATTTAAAAAAAGAAATTAATACACAAGGCAAAAGATGCATTGACGACGAAATGTTTAAAGCATTGTGAACTAAAAAAAAAATTAAGAAACAACATGTTACGCGCAGTTGATTAGAGCCATAGCTTTTGATGTAAATAAAATATTAAGTAATATAACAACATTATTTGTTTGAAATAAATGTAAAACAAATCACAAAAAAGTATCTTATTTAATTCAAAATCCAATTTACTCAGTATTTCAAAAATGTTAAGTTTAAAAAGTCTGAAATTCAATTTCAATAACAATCTAATTCGGGTTCACTGTTGTGCTGTGTTATGAAATAAAAAACAATTAAAATATCCCCTCCAACCGTTTTTATAATTTAAGTGGCTTTTTATAACAATATAAAAATACATACTATACATAAATATGTGCGTCTTCATATCATTGTAGCGTGTATATAATTATAGTAGAAATATATAATAAATAGTTCGTATTGTCAATATTGGACGTTTGAAGCTTGCGTCTGAGTGAAAGCTTGTGGTTTTTATGTTATTCACGATGTTTCAAGCGAAGCGTCCTCTTGATCACCTATGAATATGATAATGATATCCTATGACATATTTATGATTAGGCGTCCTTAATCTTCATAAATAAATAACTGATGGTAGCAAGGCATGAATGGATCTATATTTTAGAAAAAAATTCTACACGATATGTAGCTATTCTTTTGCGAATTCAAAAATAGGAGAAAATTTATGTGATTTTTTAAATATTTCAAGCATACATTTTTAATAATTGAAATGTTTATACTATTTTTAATATCAAAAATTAATTCGGAGATAAAAAAAAACAAACAGATAATATTGTATAATAATTTTTTTGTAAGATCTACGTAAATAAATAACTTTAATATCGAAATTCAAAACTAAAAATTAAACTGTTTTGTTTATTTCAATTTAGAAGATTCCAACACTTATGTCGATTATGCTGTTAAAAGGTACTTATCGATAAGTACCTTTTAACAGCAAAATAAAAAAAAAACACAACATACATAACATAACACCTTTAAACATCGCTTTATAGCGATGTTTTTTTCTGAGCAAAATAGGCCGTAAATAGTTTAATATTTTGCAAACATCTAATACAAGAGGACCTCATTCGTGTGTCCTAGGACAGTAGGGGCAAAATTTTTATAGGAACTAACCTAGTCTATATTATTACTATAAGCTTTTGACATAAAATTTGACCTAAACAAATTACACAATTATTTTATGAAATGAGATGCGTATAAAAATCACAGATTCTTAGTAGGTACATGAGCAGCAAGCAATGGACAATGGGCGCATGCCACACAGAGAAGGTCAAACTAAACACATCTCAAACGTGTGACTATGAGATATAATGATGGTTGTTTGTATCAGTTTTGACACTGCCTATAAAAATTATGTATTTTAAAAATGAGAATTTTTGAAATACATTTTTTACGCCCTTTTTGTTTGAACGACAACAACAGCTGCTTACAACAGCGGTAGTACACATTTAGACAGAATGATATAAAAAGCATTTTAAATATTTATTGTGACTTATAATTATTCGATTATAATCGAAAATATCGACGTTTTTTTTATTATTATTAAAAGATGATATTGAAACTGTGCAAATATGAGTCCATAGACCATATTATAAACAAATTTATTAAGAAGAGAAAGACAGAGACAACAATATATAAAGCAATCAAAACCAGCGTGCAGAACAATACATGTGCCAAAACTGATCTCAAACACCATACGTAATACATAATATATATATAAAAAAATCCATCATTATGACAACCACACCATGCCGTCCATTTTGTTATTAGCTTGCTTGAATATAATATTTTATAATTCTGACCGATTGATCATCCCGCGTCGACACAGCCTCGCTCTCTTGAAAACGATCATTTCTTATTTCATCCAACATTCTTAACTGTTCTTCCATCCGACTATTAGGTCTTGAACGACGATTTCTATGTTCTATTATCGTCTTAATACGTTCTATATCTTCTTTCGTTGTAGTCTTATTTAGAATAGCTTCATATACATTCCACCAGTTGTCTATAGATCCGAATTGTTTCTCACGATTTTTAAGCACATCTTCGTATATAGACCACCAATTATTAGCATAGTATTGCAATGGATACGTTCTTGTTAAATCAAAAATTTCTATATTATTTAGTTTCTTATTTCTTAAAGTATCTGTATTGTGAGTTATAGTAACATGTTTATTAACATTATGTGTAACGTTATTTTTAATAATGCTCTCTGGTATTACATTTTCTTTGTTACGAAAATCTGTTTTATATTTTCTGATAATCTCTTTGTAGTATTTTTCTAACAGACAAAGTTCTTCATATGTATATTTGCTTGTGTCTATTTGTGAATAGATATTAAGTATGTCTTCTATTTCTACTTTCTTTCGTCTGTCTATTTTGATATTTGACAAAGCTTTAAGTTTCTCAATAAGGGGATCAAATCCTTTATAGATAAAGTCTTTTTTAGCGAAATCTATTAACTTCAATACCATATCTTCGTACTTTTTATCATATTCTAAATCTTGGTTAACAGCTTTAGATTTATCTACTTCATCTATAAACGTTTCCAGAGTGTATTTCTCTTTTTCATATTTATCTTTTTCAATTTCATACTCTCCAAGTACTAATTCATGGCCACTGAATCTTTCCAACTCTTTTCTTGCTTCCTCCATTTTATCTAAATTTCTTTTAGCTAAACCTTTCCACCATTCGGTGTCATCTTTAAACATTTTCCAGAATTCCATTCTTACTTTTCTTGTCATAGTATTAACATCTGTGATATCAGTAGGTATTTTCTTCTCTTCTTTGGTTTCGCTTACGTCTGTGGTGATAACGTCAGGTTTTACAACTACTTCTATGGTCTCAGGCTTTTGTCTCTCTTCTGGACTGAGCAGCTGTTTCACTGCTTCTGTAGCTTCTGGGGAATGGTTTTGTATATCCAAATTTACTGGTCTGATTTTCTTTAATCTAAATACCGGGCTTTTTAGTTTTTCTTCAGCCTCTAACTTGGGCTTTTTACTAGGAACTGTTTGAATTTTAACTTCAGTCTTTGTATGAATTTCAATTTCTGTGTCCATGTACTCAATGACAGCTGATAGGCGTTTCATTTCTTTATCTAAGTCATTATTTGCTTTCACTCTTTGCAAAGTATCTTTTTTCTTTTTGTTTTCTTCCTTATTGACAATTCCTTGGCATATATCCACCAATTTCTTAACTTCCCCTAAAAGAATATTTTCACCATACTTTAATACCCTCCAGTCCATATCTACTAAACTGTTTTTAGCAGCCATATTGTATCTTTCGTTGAGATCATCATCCTTAGAACTCCTAGCTGGAGGTCTGAACATCAAACTTTCTATATAAGTGATGATTTCTTCACAATTATCGTGGAATATAGACGGAGAGACATCATCATCTTGGCTTGAATAGTCTAGGAGTTTGACTAATTCTTCTTCTTGATCAGATTGGAAGATATCGGTTTCCGAGTCACACGAGTTGTAGTCTGCGCGCAGTGTGATCGATCGTCGGTTAGATTTGGGCAGAGTGTTCGTTTTTAACGGCAAGCTCCATCGCTTGGTAGCGTCAGACAGCCGCTGATGGAATACAATCAGCTTAAAAGTCCAATATTGACAGACAAACACACAACTAACATACATTTTACACACACAAATTATGGTATCCCTGGACAAAACAAAATGAACATGAATATACCTGTAGCTTATAGGTAGGTTTAAAAAATATATTTGATATTTAAGATTGTTATTTTTACCAAATAGTAAAGGACATTCCATACAGTTTTAGAACACAAAAAGCACCAAATTTTCTATTTGCTGAGTGCCTTATTTTAAAGAGGAAGCGATATATTTTACGACTTGTGGTCTGGTATATTGAAGTATAACTATTTAGGGGTTGTCCAATTGATGCTCCTTTTAGCAAATATTAGATTTATTTAAACAAAGTCTATATGGTTAGTGTTTAGAGAAATTACGGAGGCTTATTTCGTAGGCATGCCCCACCTCTTTAACGGAAAAACTATTTCAAGTAAAAAATAATGTAATTCCTACCTTAGCAGCATGTTTCAGTCGATGCATATCCGGATGAGCGACATTTTTGCCTGAAGCAGCAGTAGTGGCCGCACATAGATCTCTGAGCGCGCCCGCTACATCTCTCGCAGCGTGAAGGAGCAGCACTTGGGGCTCAGGGTTTCCAGACCCGAGGGATAGGGCACCTAGTTTCACTACTTCGCATAATTGCACTGTACACAAACATACAGTCATTAACTTTGTTATTTACCTATTTAAATGATATGTCGACATTGATGCTGTTAACTATGTTTTATGCCTTACGAGTATAATCGTATAAGTAAAAGAAATTGTGGGACTAAGCTACTAAAATAAATCTATTAACAATACCAAAAAATAAATAAGTCAAGATGCTTCGGAAGAATTTGCAACATTATAACTTTTGGGGTTACCACAAGGAGCCCACTCGAGACCACTTATTTTGATTAACATAATCAAATGCTTCATACAAATCTAGCTTACCAATAGTAGAAACAGCACTTTGGGCAGCAGAAGCGAGTTGTTCCTGAGTACCAGCCGCTCCTCCGACCAAGGTCTTAGTGTCCTCCACCAGGGTTTTGGCTGTCTTTAGAATATTCTCACGGTGGTCTGAGAACGTATCTGTCTCTTTCTCAGAGTGAAGTGTGCCTAGTAAATATATTTATTTGTGAACTTGAATTATTATATTTTTAATTGGGAAATAATAAAATGAATAAATTTTACCTTTAGACTACAGTAAAATATAAACTAGTCAAAAGTGTAACAAGAATTTATAATAAAAAAACCTATGTAGGTAGGATATTTAATCTACTTTCGTATATTCTTAATCATTGATATTTAACGCAAAGCGCGTTTTGTTAATTGCTATGATAAAAATAATTAGGTACATACCAGCGCTAGCGAACAGTATGGTGGTATCCAAGTCTCCAAGTATAGCGGCGATGGTGGCAGCCGCGTCGATGCATGCCTGTGTGCCGCGAGAGCCTGCTTGTAGTGCGCTCAATACGCCGCCAACCTAAGGGAGGATAGGTCCACAAATAGTAATAGATCACACAATTACATTACCGAAAAAGTAAGATGATGCGAGCGAGATTGACTTTTCCTGTTCTTTCGCAGAATTGAATGTTGAGTTTTACACACACAGAAATATACACTTTTAGGTATATCTATTGCTTTGTTTTACTTCAAACGTCTATGAGTACCACAGTCGAAGTAATGCAATATAACTTTTAATTCGTAAATATAGTTTGACATAATATAATTCGTAAATAATAAAGACGGGCTTCGTGGTCTTGCAGTCACATAAGACGGACTGCCGTTCACGAGGTCGCGGGTTGGATTCCCGCCTCGGACATTCATGCGTCTGCGTGTTTACTATGTATAATAAGTATGTATTTACAAAAGAAAAGTAGTTTATGCATTCTATCTATAGTATAATAAGCTTAGCTTGGGACCAGAGGACGTTGTGCGAAATGTCCATAAAAATTTATAAAAAAAAGTATTTAGTTAATATGTTGTTTACCTTCTCACTGACGACGTTAGCGTTGTCCGCGACAGCTCGCTGGTTGTGTGGGAGGGCAGCTAGTCGACACTGTCCGCCTGCCTTGATCAGCTCTGATACTGCTTCGCCTAGTTCTACTACTGAGACGCGGATCCTATGCACATACAACGATAATAGTCTTGGTCCTTGATTTTCAAGTTAATACTAAAAGTATCAAAACCTTCAAGTTTACTTAGCATTACGGAAAGTAACTTATAGCTTTTGATGAATTTTTACGAATGTCAAAAGGAAAAAATGGTAGTATTTTGGACATATTTTCTGTCTACACAGACTTAGTAAGATAATAACATTTTTAAGTAAGTTTTTGGTATAGATCTACGTAGTGGCATAAGATTTAAACTTTTGAACAAATAAACAGATGGACAACGATATATTGCTTGTCCTTTTTATGGTTTTTTACAAAAAAAAATTTAGAATTTCTGTTTTTGTACGTAACTTTGAAAAGGAAAACTTAGTCTGTCCCTCCATCCGTCCATCTGTCGGTTTGTCTGGGTGTAAGCACATACCTATTGGCGATATCAGCGCTGGGCGTGGTGGCTGAAGCCCCAACACTATCCTGTGCGAGTTGTTCGTACTTGTGACACATCTCGTTACCGAGCTGCACCAGGCGGCTAGCGTCCGTCGCTGACTTAGCAGTCTATCACAAAATTATACTTATTATTATTTATGAAAAATAAACAGTCAAGGATATTTTAAAATACTATTTGTATAAAAGACTAACATAGATTTAAATAAAACCACTTTTTACGGATTTAGACGCGTATATATTATTTTAAACCCCGTTATTATAAAGTATTTATTTATCAAATATACGCGTCTAAATCCTTAGGGCCTTACTCATAATGACTTATCCGAGGTTTAAACGGAGATTTTATCGGAGAGATAATAAACGTTTTAGCTTAAAAAGACTATTATGAATAACAAGTTTTGGCAATTTTCGCGAACCTATTTTAGCTAACTTTTAAACCTCCGATAAGTCATTATGAATAAGACCATTAGTGTTTTATTTTAATAAATGAGTAGCACAAATGTTAGATAATACTATGAACAATATAACATTATGTTTTAGGACCTATAAACTCTTACCATATCAGCAGACAGCCTGGCTATCTCTTTAGCAGCGCCAACCATTCGTGTTTGATAGTCCACGTACGAGTCAGTCTCATCGTAAGTACCGATCAGAGACATTCTGAAACAAATTTTGTTTTTAAAAATCTCAGTTCATACCTCATACGATATACGTTGTACTGAAATTATTTCTAGGTGCACTGAACTTGTTACATTACAAGCAGGACCCAGTCTCCCTAAGGACCCACACCAAAGTCCGTTGCCTAGTTTTGAAGTTCTAGCTCACATAGGGCTTAGTGGTCTAGTGGTTCATATAACGGACTGCCGTTCATGAGGTGGGGGGGTCGATTCCCGCCTTAGACAATCATTTGTGTGATGTTGATAAATGTCATACATATGTATGTATTTACAAAAGAAAAGTAGTTTATGTATTCTATCTATATTCTGGTACCCATAACACAAGCATAATAATAAGCTTAGCTTGGGACCAGAAGATGTTGTGTGAATGTCCGTGAATAATTATATTTATTTATGTTTTATAGGGACATACATACAAAAATTACGACTTTGTTTTATAATAAGTAAAGTCTTTGATTTATATAGAGTTAGGTATTGAGTTGTTTTTGTATGAAACATACAAACTTTTGTGTTTGTTAGTAGTATTTAGTTATTGTAAATACATATGATTGGTATATATCAATGTTTATCGTCCAGATCATCTGTTTAGCGAACACAGTGCGGATATATCGTAAAACTATTTTGATATCGGCAGCGCTTGACATGACTGAAGTCTAGGTACGGAACTGAGTCAAGGACTAACATTTGCAATAAGGTCACAGCGAATCACGAATCTAGTGAAATTATACCATTCAATAAAATAATATTTATGAATATTAAACGTCCCAAGTTTAGCTTATTTGCAAGTGTTTTAGTACCAGACAGATACATCTTTACTTGTTATTAAACACACTTGTTATTTTTTATGCATCTTTGTGAGATTACATCTTTAAAACCACGCAATGGATTTAGATGCGGTTTTTTTAATAGATGACACTCAAATGGTTTTTAGCTGTAATTACTCGACAGTTTTCATATAGGTTGTCTGAAAGAGATCGCTACCAGCGATAAGACCGCCGCTTGCACATACCTTATGCAGTACTATTATTTCTATGGTGATATAAATTATTTTCTATTGTATTGTATGATTCAAGAGGTTGACTTTTTTGTAATAATTAGTTTGTAGTTTGGTGTATATGGGAGAGCTCAAAAACTATAAACTCGGGTGAAACCCAGGACATTAGTTTGTAAATTAATAAAATTGTTATTTTTTTGATAAATACATTTATAACGTATTAAATATAATAATAATGTCCAACACTTGTAACACTGTGTAACACTTCATGAATGGCAGTCCTAAATATATTTCCACTGGAACACACAGCCCGATAAATATAATACAATATTTTCTATCCTATAGTTATAATCCTACTTAGTAGTTCTTTATTAAATCACTGTAGAACGCAACGCACGATCTCATGTCACCAAAAACCAATACCTTTGTGCACTTCACTTTTATAGTTCCTTTTTATAGCACTTGAATTTTAATTGTATTTATAAGGTTTTCAAATAATGACACTATTAAACCAAATCTAACAATATACATACATATTATTTTCAAACATTTGTAATGCAGCCGACCGTTATCGTTAGTTCAATTCCGATTTTAATTAATTCATTTTAATTTTCACAGACTTTTTATTAATTATCTCTCAAAATGATTTTAGCTCATTTGCAGATATAGAGAAGCGACTTTTGCTATTTATATGTATAACTGATCTTTACATAAGATAAATTTTAAGTCAGGTTTTCTATCGATACTAACATTGATGTATCTATTAAATTTTCGTGTAGACGCGTCTTATTCGCGTTAGTTTCAAAGACACACTGTAAACATCATGCATCGTATACAAGATCTGAATAATCTTTTATTAGAAAACACTTGTAGGCTAAGGTCAGTGCATGCACTTGTATTCACGCTTCTTGATGGAATGGGTAGGCAGTATTTTACGTAAATAAAAAAGCTAAAAATCAGTCAAGAGTGAGACATATGTATCGATTCTACGTGCAGAACGAAACTTAACTAAAATATGAAAATTGATAGTATCAATAACACAGTTCGACAATGTTAACTGAACTTTTTTATTAGAAAATCTGTATAAATTATAGAATAAAGATGTTAAATAGTTAAAACGTGCACAACGAAATAGCTAATTGATCAAAATACACCATAGTTATTTTAATTTTTTTGTTTTTTTTTATTTCCTCCGCCTTGCCCTGCCGGGCCATGATGGTGCCTTCAGCTTTACCATGACCGGCGAGGGGTGGCACCGCTAATCGAGGCCCGACCCGACGGGGGGAGCATTAGGTTCCCGCCATTATGTTTGACGCAGCGGGTCTCTGGGTACCGGCCCGAGGCGAGCGACCACCTCTTCGGGGGTGGGGGGTCTACGCCAGTTATTTATATTTTAGTTAAGTTTAATTGTTCATGTAGAATTGGTACCATTCTCGCGCACTTAGGATTCCGTACTTATCAGACTGTAAAGCCCGGTTTCCACTGCGAAAGGGTAATGTGCGGAAAATGGTTAGGCGGAACGGACTCCTTTTTAATTAAATAGGTTTGAGTTTCCACCAACGAAGAGTTGGTGCTCCCTAGAACTGAGCGAGCTCATTTCTACTCTTTCTACACGCTCGGCTCTTTCCGTCCGACTATTTGTTGGTGGAAATACAAGTATGCAGTTTGCGTTTGCGAGTTTAACGAAGTCATTAATGGGTCCGTTCCGCTCGCGGTGGAAACCGGGCTTAAAGCATAATTAAAGATACGCTATAAAAGTTTCCGTAAGTATGCAAGTAAAACTGCGGGGCACAGTTGGTATTAACGAATTCTATAGTTAATTATTTTAGATCACCGCTATATAAATATTGGCTGGACGCCAGATATTACCGTCAATGTGGATGATATCACCGCACTTGTATCAAACAGTTAATTAATGCACTTGTACTGATAACAGAGTTAAAATTAACTAACTCATATTGTACATAAGTCGTACAAGTATGACTAGATGTATGAGTGTAAATGAAGCCAAAGAAATGGGTTTAGATCGTAGCAGATGTCGCTCTTAAGTCTCTGCCTACACACATTGGAAATGGCGTGACAGTGTGATTGACGATGACTAACGCAATTATAGTTACTGCCCGCTCTTTTGTTTGTACTGTGATAATATATAGCTTGTCTTAAATCATCACCATCATCCTTCTGCCCTTATCCCATTATTTGGGGTCGGCGCAACATGTGTTTTTTTCCATAGTCTTCTATTAGCCGCCATGTCTTTGCCAACCCCTCGTTCTTTCATACAGTCCATTCATTTTTTCTTAGGTCTTCCTCTAAATAGCTTGTCTTAAATTCAGGTGTGTATAATAATAACACAGAGGCTAAGGAGCGTGGCAGTAACTTTAAACACGGATGAAACGGCGAGCATTAGCTGTACAGTTGTATTGTTAATTGTTATTTACCAACACGCTGAAAGCCAAAGATCGGGGCAGGAACTGAGTGAAGCTGCTGACATTATCTGTTTACAATAAAACCTAATATGACATACCTATGTTCAGTGAGTCTGGCGATAGCTCTGGCCATGGTGTCCAGCAGTGGGCCCACAGCTCCACGCGCAGCACTCAGCTCTCTGACGCATGACGTCAGCTCAGCGGCTGCACTACGACACTGTGACACTTGACTATCTACGCGGACGTGAGCTGATGTTGCCTGTACATTCAATAATTTCACTAGTTTAACAACTATAACACGATATAAATATATATGTTCATGGACATTTCACACAACGTCCTCTGGTCCCAAGCTAAGCTTATTATGCTTGTGTTATGGGTGACAGAATACGGATAGAATACATATACTACTTTTCTTTTGTAAATACATACTTACAATACATAGAAAACTTTCAAACGCAGTACAAACATTTGTATGACATTTATTAATATCACACAACTAATTGTTCCGTGCGGGAATCGAACCTGCGACCTCGTGAACCACACGGCCACGAGGCCCGTCAAACATGCATGAATAACCTGGACAAGTATTTAAATTATTGCAGTGTTATCGGTCCTTAATATGTGTGCAACATTTCAACTCAATTTTTGGCATTTGAGAGTGAATGGGTAACAAACGTACATAAAAAACTCGTTTTGATTTAATAATCATATTAGATAATTACCCTAGGGTTCCCAGCGGCAGCCTTAGCCTCTTGTACTAACTGAGCAGCAGTTTCCAACACGGTCCTGGTGTGCTCCAGCAGTGCCCCCTGTACGCTGGACTCTGTCAGGTTGGATGCAGCGCCGATAGCGCCACCTACCAGAGGTTCCACATACGATACCTGAACGAAGTAAACATGTTTGTTATAGACAAGACTTTTAGATTATAGTGTTGTGAAGCGTTAATATAAATAAATATTCTTGGACATTTCCCCTTTGAGCTCAAAGTAAGCTTAATGGTTATCATGTTATAAATATATATCACGTATTTTTTAGAGGGAGTTACATAGTTATAAGAATAATAATAAATAATACGAATTTTTGAAAGAGAAAGTAGAACATAATTCTTTTATTTTACTTATATGTATGTTTAAGAGACACGATTATACTAACTCTTGTTTTCCACAAGAGAATAAGTGGTATATGCAGTAATAACTTACAAACTGTACAAGCGCATGTCCTAAGTTCTCAGCCTGTCCGTTGGCAGCAACACGTAGTGGCTCCAACCTCTCTGTCATCTCCGTGGCACTGTTTTCCATCTGCTCACAGTAACCTAAGCACAAAATATATTACTTAAAATAAATAAGAAAACTTATAAAATGGTAAATTGTTAACAACCTGTTTGAATTTATTATCTGGTAATTCAGTGACATTGGGTGGAATTTTGTTATAGAACCTAATGCTGTTAACCATAAAGCTTTTGCTAGTCTTGCTAAGCCTAAATCTAGGTAACATAAGTTTTTCTTTATTACGAGTATTCAGGCTATGGACGTCACTATTCTTATTGAAGAGTAAGATGTTTTTACGTACGTACAAGATGTTTGAGAGAATATACATAGATGGCAGTGTGAGTATATTTATTTCCGTAAACAAATCCCGGAGCGATTCACGGCTGCCTAATTTGTAAATAGCACGAACTGCTCTTTTTTGTAAAATAATAATAGTTTCGACGTCTGCTGCAGATCCCCACAGTAAGATGCCATAAGACATAATACTGTGAAAGTAAGCAAAATACACAAGCCTAGCTGTAGGAACGTCTGTCAACTGTCTTATACGTCTAACGGCAAACGCAGCAGAGCTCAGTTTACTTGCAAGGGCCTGTATATGGGGTACCCATTGCAATTTAGAGTCTACTGTAATTCCTAAGAAGACAGTTGACGGAACGAGACTTAATAATTTTCCATCTAGATTAATAATTGGGTCAATAGGAGTAACGTTTGGTGTAGTAAATTTAACACATTTAGTTTTACCTGCATTAAGAAGAAGGTTATTAGCAGAAAACCAGTTAGCTATATTATTTAGAGTATAATTCGGTTCAGTTAAATCCCTATCATTCCTATTTACTTTAAAAATAAGTGATGTATCATAAGCAAAAAGGAATATATTTGACATAGACTCTTTTATGTAAATGTATATATATTGTATATGTATGTATATTGTATGGAAGATCATTTATATATACGAGAAATAGAAACGGGCCTAAAATTGATCCCTGTGGTATCTTTACTTGAGAGCCATTGGAAATGACGTTTTCAATAGCCACTTGCTGTTATCGGTTAGATGTAATGAAGTATGAACGACGAAGATCAAGAGATTTACCCTGAATGCCATACAACTGTATCTTCAGGATAAGTGTTTCGTGGTTTGGTTTATGTTTAAACTAAGTGTTACTATTTCTAAAGGTAGTATTACCTTGCAACGTGTTATTCTTCCTAGGCAGTAGCTCTTGGCCGACAGCTTGCATAGCGGCGTGGTCCAACTCACGAAGGTGTTTATTTAATATCTCCAGAACGTTGGTGCATTCACGTTGTCCGGGCGCTTTCTCTCTGTAAGATAACAATTTTAATTTAATATTGGATAATAACTATAAAACAAATTCTTATATCTTCAAAACTACGCAACGGATTGTTAGTGAAGTGAAATAAATAAAACAAAACGTATTCCTTACTTGATGTTGTTGACTAGCGCCTGTATACTATCGGAGACAGTCTTGCTGTGTGAAGCCAACTGCTGCCAGTGGCTCCTGTCAGCCGGAGACACGGCCAACGAACGAGCCGCCTCCAGCATCGAACATGAACCAGATATTATATTCCTGGGTAACAATACACGAATATTAACAACGCAAAATTTTTTGTTATTCTTTTAATTATTAATAAAATTTTGTACGAAGATAGTCTCTATATAGACTGGCCTGGTGGGCTACTTGATCATGTAATGGACTGTCGTTCACGAGATCATAGGTTGGATTCCCGCACACAAGAATTATTAGTGTATTGTTTGTCATATAAATGTTTATACTGTGTTTCGGTGATTTCTATTTATTATAGGTACTAATTTACAAAAGAACTAAGCATGTATGTATGTTTATAAACATAACACGTACAAATAAGCTTAGCTTCTGACCTGGCTGTTGTGTGAAATATTTTAATTCCAGCATAAAAATAAATTAATACATTACCTGCCGCTATCCAATATAGGTTGTTGGTTATGTCTGGCCTGCGGTGATATCTTGGCCGGTATGGAAGCGAACTCGGGACTGTCTGCGAATTGACACAGACTACGGACCGCGTCTTGGAGAGGACCTGTGGCCGCGGCGCAGCGGGCACGGTTAGCCTGAGTAAAGACAAGTTTTAAAACATATATACAAGGATAATAGGTCGTATACGTAGACGTATTTATCTACTTTATTGTTTACGTATACATACCATATGTATTTATATTTATACGTGGACGTATACGACATACTAATGTAGTTTTTTTTTTACATTATCGTTAAAGTAAAGTGCATCAGGAACAAGAAAGATATCATCTAAACACATTTTATCTCCCTTTTCTCGCTACAGAATTTCAGCACTATTTTTATACGTCTATATTTTACATTTTGAAAATAAATATGTAGATATTGTCATCGATGAGTGATATAAGGTATCATTATTGAATACTACGTAATTTTCTCGTTTAACGGTAACATTGTGCAAATTTTTGCTTTAATGATTGTATGTCCGTCATTCAGTGTTGGTAAATACCTCGTTATAATCCGCATCTAGCGCCTTGATTTCCTTGACCAATGCGGCAGTACTGTTGGCTACATCTTTAGCTGCTTGAACGAAGTGTCTCTTAGCCTGAGGTTCACCAGTTCTGCCTGAAGCTACGCGACAAGCGTTGCAGAGGGCACTAGTGTGTTTTGCAATAACTGTCGCTGCTGATAGTACCTGGAAAGATAAATAGTTATTTATTCACTTGATTTATTATAGCAGCTGAGATGCTTTCTATTATAAACTTTATTATAGACCAGCTACTATAGGTAGTTTCACTTGCAGTCATAGCCACTGTACCCGTTGGTATATAGCCTGTGTGTTACTCTGATCTATAAGCTATACATTAATATAGTTACATATAGAATATAGATCGATCCATTATTAGAAACTTTCACGTTTATAATGTTAGTAGGATAGCCAGATAATTGTATTATACCTGTTGTTGATTACTAGAGGAGTCAGATAACGCCCGACAAGCCTGTTCTATGGCTAGTGCTGCTCGAGCAAACTGAGCCTGGTCTACCAACCCTGGTCTGCCTGCCACGCTCGTCTCGTCTGATACTGCCACCTGGTCAACATATATGGAATCAAAAACATTGTTGATGCTTCATAAGATATTTGTCGCTTATTAATTGTGTACAACTGTATGATCAGAGTATACATAAAATTTTTATTTACCACACTGTTACTGTTTCACTTCAAAATAAAGCCATTTTGTTTTTTATTTATACATCTACAGCAGTTTATTTGTCTATTAAACTGACAGGTTGGCGGTGCTGAGGTAATGCACACAAGCAAATTAACATAAATTCATTGGCAATCTTACGCACACTAGGAAACGACAGTGTCCGTACACAATGAGCATGAGCATTGCTCTTGTACCAACTCCTCTTGGATAGTAAAAATTCTTGCTTGCTCTGATAGTAAAAATGATCAGTAAAAGTGTATTGTACAAGTGAGTATCAAAAGTGTATACATACCAAGTATGCAGCCTGTGCGGTACACTCGACGAGTCCCTGCACTGCGGCCGCAACGCCGCCCACAGCGCTACTGAACTGTTCGGTCTCACCACGCTTCACTGATGACGCCATGGACGATATACCTTCACCTGAACAACATTATATTATTTAAACGGGACCCTATTAGTGAGACCTCGCTGTTCATCGCCAGGCTGTATCTCATAAACGACGACAATTAAAGTTGAAATTTTAACAGATATTTTTGTTGCCGCTATAACAACAAAATAGAAACAACAGAATGCAAAAAATATTGGGGGCACCCCCATCTTCCAGGGGCTCCGACCGTCTAGCTATCACCGTTAAAGATATAGTCTAGTGACAGACGAACAGCGGAGTCTCAGTCATATGGTCTCCTTGTTACGTGACCCTAAAAGCAAAAAAATAGTATACATACTGAGCGCCTTGCTCTGTTCAACGACAGTGTCCAGACATGCGAAGTATCCCAACTCTGATAGAGGCTGTGTGGCACAGTCCAGCAGTGGACGTGTACTTTCAATACTGCGGATAGCTGCAGAACATTCCTTCTGACCAGGTGCGGCTTCTGTACATACGTCCACCTGGACAAGAACATTGTATATGTTATACCAGCCAACCACAGTTCTTGGCAGCAGTTATTGTTTCTGCACTGTATCTTGGCTTTTAGTGTAATGTTACATAGCCTAAATTATATTTTCATTGATATCCTTTGAAAAATTTTTGTGCGAAAACCCAATAAAGATCTTTACGTCTAAATATGCATATACATTCATACAAACTATTACGTTTTTAATATTAGTTAGAGATTTTTATACAAGTCTTGTGGTCAAGTTCAATACTCACCAATCTATTGATGCTTTCAGTGACGGCTCGGGCCGCGGCAGCCAACTGATTCTTGGCATTAGGTCTAGTCAGATCCTAGAATAAAACAACAAGCATTAGTATGTTTATAGGTTAGCAATTAAACAAAAAATGTACATATTAACAATTTGCGCGGCGCATTTAATCAAATAAAACCAGTTGAATTGAACGCATATCATTATTTTAAAGAATGAATAAATGATATGTGTGAAAACATACATGAGACTGAAGTCTTTGAAACAACGAAATGAATTTAAAATAACTATAGGCATGCGTTTATACCTATAAAAATAGCTTTATTTAAACGTCCAAGTATGTTTATATGAGTATATTACCTGACTGACAGACTTGGCAGTACCAAGCAGCTTAGATGAGTTGACAGTCACACTCTTCATAGAGCTAACCATTTGGGTCTGGGCAGAACGGTCCTGTAACAATATATGTATGTATTAAATACAATAATTTTTAGGTAATATAAAAACAAAATTTTATTTTTATATTATTCTAAAATAAATCCGAATGTTTAAAACATTGTTTACAAAATGTTATTGAATGTAAAGAGCATTTAAAAACGTTTCTATGAGGATATTTTCGAATCGAGTGGATCGATTTTGATTAGACATTGGTTGAAGGATACTATAAGAAGAAATATTTTCTAAGTTCATGGGTTTCATGGCAAAATTAAAACCCACTTTACAGATGATTAATCTTTATAAAATCTTATTGCTAATATTTTTTTATAGACGAAATCCTACGCTCTATAAAATATGTTATCATTTGAATAATTTCTACGAATAATACAATGTAACACCGTATAGTATATAGAAGAAATCCTACATGAAAACATAACATACATACAATGAAATAACATACATACATACAATGAAAACGTAACACCGTAACCCGTTACGTAACAAAGCATTCATTTAAGAGGTTATCAATTGAATAATTTCTACTAATAGACAATAAAAATATGTGTGTTAAGTACCTCAGTTTGTCCAGCCATCTCCATAGACACTCCTAACAGTCTGTTGAACGCATCACCGAAGTGCTGACTGCTGGCCGCCAAAGATGATGGACTCTCCACACTGCCTACCACTTGAGACGACGCTGAGTTCAGACCTACTGCCGCTGAGTTCAACTCGGACTGGAGTTCACTGGGGTACATCACAATATTATTATTACTCCTGCCCTTATCTCAATACAATCGGCAAATATCTTTTTCTAACATACTCTTCTGTCAGACGTTATATCTGTGTTTACTCCTTTTTCTTTCATATACTTTAATGCTTATACACACCACATACTTATATACATATGGTCTTATTCATAATGAATTATCGGAGGTTTAAACAATAACTTTATATGAGAGATAATAAACATTTTACTGTAAAAAGACAATAGTATTATAAATAACGATTTTTGACAATTTTAGCAAACCGATATTAGCGAACTTTTAAACCTCCGATAAGTCATTATGAATAAGACCAATAGATAACACCAAGACTATTTGTGATTGTGTGATATTTATTAACTGTGATATCGTGTGATATTACACTAATAATAATAGTCTCGTGCAGGAATCGAACCCATGATATCGTAAACAGAAGTACACTATGACATAATTATAATAATTAGTTGTTATAAACAGACGATTTTTTTAATTTCTCTATCCATCTGTTTGTTTGATGCTATCTACATATCGGCACCAACATTTTAGCCGGACATTGGATCGAATCTTATACAAGACGGGTACTATTACAAGTAGCTTCACTGGTATTAATTATATACAGACAAAATCACAGAGTTAAACTAGTCAATTATAAATGTTTACCCGTATGTCCTGTCTGAAGGCGGGAACTCTCCCATGTTGAGTATATTCAATGTCTCGTTGATGTTCTCCATGGCTAAGTCAAGTTCTGTGTGCGATGGGATGGCTTCCAAGGTTTGTTCTAGACCCTATACATTATAAAAACATACTGCTATTATATTCAACAATCAACATCTTATAATATTCCGACAAACCCTTTTTATGGAAGTCAGTTCAAAAATATGTAAATTACTCAATAGTAAAGCATTGCAGGTTAGGTTAGAAAAAAAAGGCTAAATTACGGATAGTCAATATAAATAGTAATGTTTGTTTAATAATATGCCAATATCTATACAAATATTATAAAGCTAAAGAGTTTGATTGTTTGTTTAAACGCGCAAATCTCAGGAACAACTAGGCCGATTTGAAAAATTCTTTCAGTGTTAGATAGGGCATTTATCTCGATAAACCCTTTCCTCGGAAGGCTTTAGACTACATAACATCACGCTACGACCAGTAGAAGCGAAGCAGTAGTGAAAAATGTTACAAAAACGGGGAAAATTTTCTAAATTCCACGCGGACGGAGTCGCGGGCAACAGCCAGTGGCGTGCACTCAATACAAGCTGATAGGCACTGCTTTACTTGCCATTCACAGATATTTTAATAAAACGTTCGTATGATTTAGATGACTTTATTCATGTATTTACTATTAATTAAACAAAATATTATAACTTAAAAACGCCTACCTAATAATTCATAAATAGCACCAATATGTGCTTGCAAATTGTTTTTTGCCAGGCGTTTGGCGAAGGAATAATATTGGTCGGACGAACGCGTCGGACAAGCTCCACGCCGCCCGCCTGCCATGAGTTCATATGTGTGTAGAAATTTTGGTGTCCGTGCACAGTTCCCAAACGCACACAGGCTTACATATCCAAGACGATTTATACTGAAAATCCTGCCGCCTGCTTTCGCGATCGGATGTTATCGCGAGTATTCGGCAATGTTCGTTCGTTACTTATAATCCGATTAAATATAGTCGGAACTCGGAAGTCTAATAAATCACGTATGCATTTTTGTTTAGTAAGGTTTTATTTATTTAAATAGCAGAAATATTTTGGTTCGACGGAGGCCATTTTATTTTTTCGTGTGATTCATTGAACTGTTTAATATTGAGTTTCTTTAATTTAATAATTGTATGGATTTTCGTTTGTTGATTTTAAAATGTTATTTGATTGTGAAATGTGTGTTGATAGTGTGTGTTTGTTAAAAATTAAAAATAACAAGTTCAACAACTAAGCCAGCAAAAAGGTAGGTAATGGTGCCTATTCTATGTGCAGAACTAAACTTAACCATTCACACGTTCAAGGATACTTTGATATTCAAAAAAAAAGGGCAATTTACGTCCAAGGTTACTTTTATATCCATAGCGACATATTTTATAAAACCGACATCTATGGACAAATTGCGTTATTTTTTGCGTCTATAAGTTGTGTAATAGATAGCTGATGAATTACTTCACAATCCATAATCACTAGATGGCAGTTTTTATCTTCAGTCCACTTTACGCTTTGTGTTTAGTAAACAAGTGGTTTTGAAGTTCCAGCGGATTGTCGTAAGTAGTTTAGTTTTATTTATGAGTTCATAGATTATTAATATTATTATACATCAAGATAAACTAGATGATTTGTGCTTTATAATTAAGTATACATATAGCATACATATCACAGTTTTAAGAGTAAAATCGAGTTATATTTTGAATTGTTATGTTTTCTCCTCTGTCCTCTTCTGTTCTCATTTTTAATACTTTAAAATAAATTTTCAGATCTTAAAAAATAGATAGATTTCATCTGTAGTCTTCTAGTAATTTTTCGTAGTATTTGTCTTCACTCTAGGTATTATAGATAAGAAGCTATAAAGGTTTTTTGTTACAACATGCGAGCGCGGTACCGATCGAATCAGCGCCACGCGTAGCTGGACGGACAACGGTATAATAGGTATTTAGGTCGGGACGTGGGAATGGTTATCTTAAGGGCCTACATCAATATTATCGTATATCATCGCCGACACGTACATATTAACACAGCCAGTAGGCACAGAAAATGAAGAATTAGGGATACTTTTCCTATTTACTCAAAATCTACTAAATATATTTTAATTCTGATTTACGTGTTTCTATATATAATAGTTACTTATGTTTCTAAAGTTATTTCATTAGTTAATACGTGATAATAGACCGACAAATGAAAAAAATAAGAAATGAGAGAGGTATTTTCGCTAAGATTTTCTATCGAGAAAACTTTTTTCAATCGCGTTTCTGAGTTTATGCGATCCTAGATCATATATTGAAAAAACATATACCTACTTAAAAATTAGAGCTCTAGCCATTCAATCTAAAGAAACAATGAAAACTTCGTACATAGAAAAATGCACGAAGCTATTTTGGTATCCTCTTAACTAAAAAATGAAAACAGCTATTGCTGTATCTTAAATGTTTCGCTATTTTTTTGCACACATTTATATGTTAAAATGTATGAAATGTTAAAAGTTATGAAACGTATGTACATACGTACATGTACGTATGTATGTACGTACGTAGTTATTGCTTAGTAATTCTAGTACAGTGTGGACTGATTCGGGATATTCAGATTTAAATTTGTTCTGTTGGCATGGTTTCCGACTTAGAGATCCGTCGCGTGGCTATGCTAAAAATCTATAAAAGAAAAAGTTTTTGTGACTGCCTACCCTACGTTAATTAGCAGTGCACGCCGCTGGCAACAGCTATATAAAATAATTTGCTAAGTTCCAAGGTTTAGTTTCAAATTAATTTTAGTCTCGTAGGATTAGCTTACCTACTATTTGATTATCTCTTGGCTGTATTTTAGAGCACCCTATGGCAGGAAACGGGCTATAATACGTGGCTAAACGAGTTGTTATAGTTATAACTATCTGTTGTAACAAATTATACAGAAAAGCCATCCTCTTGAACCATTCTATCTATTAAAAACAAACACATCAAAATCTGTTGCATAGTTTTAAAGATATAAGCTCACATAGGGACATACATACAAAAATAACAACTTTGTTTTACAATAAGTAAAAATACCTGTGATATATCTTTAGCTATGGACATGAGCGAGGATGTGTCCACTGTCTCTGAAGTTGTCATGTATCGCTTTACATGTTCTACTAATGTCTGTGATGAGTATAACACTTGACGACCTGATGATATCACTCTGAAACAATATATATTTTATTTTTTAAATATTTACGGACATTTCACACAACGTCCTCTGGTCCCAAGCTAAGCTTATATGCTTGTGTTATGGGTACCAGAATACGGATAGAATACATATACTACTTTTCTTTTGTAAAAACATACTTATCATACATAGAAACACCCAGATGCAATGCAGTACAAACATTTGTATGACAATTAGAAAAATCACACAAATGATTGTCCCGAGTGGAAATCGAACCCGCGACCTCTTGATCGGCAGTCCGTTACATGAACCACTCAACCACGAGCCTCGTCAAACTAAATATACTTGTTTAGTTCACATATTGAACTAGTTAGCAACTATTTTCAATATTTTATCTATCCTTGATTCTTGTTGTCAAAGTCAGACTAATATAAGCCGTTGTCCTTACTTTCATATTAATAAGCTACTGATGACAACATTCTCTATAGGAAATTTGATTGGTGATAAAAATATCTTACTGACAAAAGAAAAAAAACAACCTATCAGTAATCGTGAATTGATTATTGAAAAATAAAATCGTAAATTATACCAGTACAATATTTGAGCCCACGGCCAATGTTGAGATACTGTTTCACTGTGCTAACCAACGTCAGCACTGCTAACAAAGCTATGATGAAATTTACTCTTACAAAACAATTTGCTCTGAATGCAAGCGGCACAAGATCGCGCGTAGCGGACGGAGAGACGCTGATGGATAGATGGAAACAATGTGCGTTATATTTTACTTGTGTCTTCTATTTCATTTGTATTCACGACATATACCGACAAATTCGAGTAACAATATATACGAGTATACGAAAAATTTCAAAACCATGATCACTTTCGTGTTACCCACATTATTAGCTATATTTGATTTGTTAATAAGTCTCTTTATCATCATCATCATCATAACATCACGCCTTTTTCCCATGGGGGTAGGCAGAGGCAATAGAGCGCCATCTGCTACGATCCAAACATACTTCCTTGGCTTCATCCACACTCATACATCTGGTCATACATGCCCGACGGTTGAGATAACATCTAAGTCTCTTTATTGTACTAATTATATCAAACCATAGCCTTATTTATTGTACGGTACCTGGTGGCATGTTCAGGTTGTCCACTAGCCGCAGCCTGAGCCCTCAGTCCTCCACTATACTCTCTTAACGCGGAGGCCAGCTCGCCCGCAGACCGCGCAGTACTAGCAGAGTCTCTCAGCCTAGCGCCTGACACCAACGCTGATGTCGCTGATGCTGTAGCTCTGCTTGAAGTCTTAAGAGTTTGGGATGCCCATTCCTCCTGTACAGGATAGGTAATGTTAAGTGGATAATATAGTTTTGGATATTGTATTTAAATGGCTGATTTAGAGATTAAGTTTCGAAGTACGAATAAATTTAATAGATAAATAAATAAGAGCATAAGTCTTAATTGTTATAAAAAGCATTGTCGGTATTTCTCTCAGATAGGCATACAACGCTCTAATAGACAGAGAGCCGGGAGTTTTACTCATTTGAAAATAAGTAAAAGGTTTCACAGGATCTTAGTCTTTAATAAAATATATTCTTAATATCCATGTTTATTACCACAAATCTTCTGGATGGATCTAACATCCCCATGTGCTAAACAATGTTACTAACCGTTTGTCCAGGCAGTGGTCTAAGCTGGAAGGCTCTGGCCGCCTCCTCCAGCTCGTCTAGCTCCGCCTGCAGTGACTTGATGATCTCTGAGGCTGCGTCCAGTTCTAGACCCTTGCATGAGATACGGGCACGGCCTACTGCAGACCTGGTAGTGGAATAATATTATGTAAACTTCATATATTATCACTGGCTGTTTATAAAAAGTAAAATATAGTTCTCTAATCCAAAAAAATCTCTAATCTTAAAAGGCGTATGCGGAGGGGAAATCTTATTGAGACATACAAAATACTCTCAGGGTTCTACAACGTTTCTGGAATAGACAGTTTATACACCTTCAATAACAACAAACGCCTGCGAGGGCACTCGCTGAAGCTGTGGAGGGTTTCTGCAAAGAAAAACCCCTTAAAATATTTTCTGCCAAACCGAGTGGTAACAGATTGGAACATACTCCCTGAAAGTGTGATTAAGGGTGTAGATCGTGAAAATCACCGAAAAGAGTGTTACGATTTTTCATATTTAACCTATTTACATATGATTGATATCAATGATAATTTGTATATATTACAATCAAAGACCAATAAGTATGTTCATGCTTATATTAAACTCTTAAACCTAATAGTTGTTATATAATAAACGTCAACAAACGCACAAAATTGAGTAAAAATGCAAAAACATGACTTCGTATTTTTCAGATTTAACCCCATAAATCAACACAAATTGATAAAAAGAAACACTTTTTGAACACTGAAGAAACCAATAAGTATAGCTGTATACTTCTTTTTATACCTTTACAAACAAAGACTTCCTCTTTAAAGCCCTAAAATCTAGATATATTTTAAGGTAAATTTTTCATACAAAAATGTATGGCATAAAACGTTCGTTTCATTCGTGCGAGATTGCACGTCGCAGCGGCAGTTCCTTTCTGTAAGTCGACGTGACACCACGCTTCTCAGCTGCAGACAGCAGAATTACGTATTATGAATTTGTGTTTTTTGTAAAAAACTGTAAGTATAACATTTTTATAATTAATTTATTTTCAGTTAGTAGAAAGTATCGATATAATGAATGTCTGAAAGAAAACCATGATGGAACTAGATATAAATCGTGAAAAATACAATATCTACACTAATAGGTACAAGCCCCGCGCGTTGATATTGCGATTGGCGGCCATCTTGGTGACGTCATAGTGACGTATAGATGAGAACATTACATTTTGTTATCTGTAATTTTTTGCTATGGATGACGTCACGCAGCTGTTATTGTGACAAGGTTCCATCGCAATATCAACGCGCGGGGCTTGTATTATAAAGAGGAAAGATTTGGATTTTTGTATGTAACAAATAAACTCAAAAAGTACTGGACCGATTTTAATAATTCTTTTATCATTCGAAAGCTACATTATCACTGAGTAACATAGGCTATTTTTTTCGCAGGACTGATTGAATTTGAGTGTCATGCCAGGGAAAATAAAGTTTTGTACGCATTATAAAAATATGAAAGCCAAAAGATCTCGGAATAAAATGTAAGTTCCTCCCTACTTATTTATTATCGCATTTGAACAGGGTACATTACAAAGCTAATACAATATGTCATATGATTTAGATCGCCCGATTCAGACATATACCTACAATAACATGTAAATATTGGTTTGTATTATCTATATCTATACTGAAAAATAAAATTGAAGTATCTGTATGTAATACCAAAATAATAAGATTATAAAAAAAAGGCGATACGGAGTTCGCCGGGTCGGCTAGTATTGTCTAAATATCAAATTGTGGAAGTAGGTACGCGACAGCGCAACTTTGTCGACATACCTATACCGCCAAACAGACGCGTGGGCTTAGGGTTGTACAAAATAAATAAAAAGTGGATAATATTGATGAATAATATTTCCAGTATTGAAAATAAAGAAAACCTTGGGACCGAGACTCTGAGCAGTGGCGTGCACTCCATACAAGCTGACAGGCTCTGCTTTACTTGCCATTCACAGATATTTTAATAAAACGTTCGTATGATTTAGATGACTTTATTCATGTATTTACTATTAATTAAACAAAATATTATAACTTAAAAACGCCTACCTAATAATTCATAAATAGCACCAATATGTGCTTGCAAATTGTTTTTTGCCAGGCGTTTGGCGAAGGAATAATATTAGCGTAGCGACCAAGCTCCACGCCGCCCGCCTGCCATGAGTTCATATGTGTGTAGAAATTTTGGTGTCCGTGCACAGTTCCCAAACGCACACAGGCTTACATATCCAAGACGATTTATACTGAAAATCCTGCCGTCTGCTTTCGCGATCGGATGTTATCGCGAGTATTCGGCAATGTTCGTTCGTTACTTATAATCTGATTAAATATAGTCGGAAGCAGTGTTGCCAGAAGGTTACATTTTTTACATTTTACGTAACTTTTGATCAGTTCATGTAACATGTATGTAAGAAACAATTTTAGTTAGATTTAAGTAACTTCTCAAGAATTACAAAAGAGGTAAAAATGAAAAAAAAATCTTGAAAAATTAAAATATTCTTATCTAAATTTATTTAATGAAAACAAAAACTACCGCAAAAAATTAAAAAGGTTATAATTATATTGATAAATATAATTTTTTTTAAATTATTGTGTACAAGAAAAAATAAAATAATAATAATTTTTGATCTGCGAGCTGAAAATTACATGAGCGTGAATGTAGCAGACATCAGAAAAATTTAAAACTACTAATAAATAGAGTAAATAATTTAAAAAATAATATTTATAAAAAATGCATTTATTAATTTGAAAATTTTTTAAATGCGCATTTAAAAAAAATCTTTTATTAATTATTTACTCTATTTGTAAATAATTATAAATTTGGCTGATGGCTGTTACATTCACACTCATAAAATTACCACTACGTAAGTTTTAGTTTAAAAATGTAACTTTTCATGGATGCCAACGTAACTTTCGACCAAATCACTCTGGCAACACTGGTCGGAAGTCTAATAAATCACGTATGCATTTTTGTTTAGTAAGGTTTTATTGGTGTGATTCATTGAACTGTTTAATATTGAGTTTCTTTAATTTAATAATTGTATGGATTTTCGTTTGTTGATTTTAAAATGTTATTTGATTGTGAAATGTGTGTTGATAGTGTGTGTTTGTTAAAAATTAAAAATAACAAGTTCTCACAATTGTCGTTCGGTGAAAAAATTCAAATTGTGTCTATAGGTAGATGTATACCCGAGTTACAACTTAATCAACAAAAGGGTAACGTAACTAGAAAATTTCATGTTAAAAGTTATGAAACGTATAACTGGCTATGTGGTTGTGTACACACGAATAAATTATTTTGTTTCCCTTGCATATTGTTTAGTAATTCTAGTACAGTGTGGACTGATTCGGGATATTCAGATTTAAATAATTTCCATTCCGCGACAAAGAATAAAATATAAAAAAATAGAAAGAAAGCTTAAAATTAAATACTTTTGGTAAATCTCGTATCGAAACGAGTATCAACAGTCAGTTACGATTAGATATACCGACATCTATGGACAAATTGCGTTATTTTTTGCGTCTATAAGTTGTGTAATAGATAGCTGATGAATTACTTCACAATCCATAATCACTAGATGGCAGTTTTTATCTTCAGTCCACTTTACGCTTTGTGTTTAGTAAACAAGTGGTTTTGAAGTTCCAGCGGATTGTCGTAAGTAGTTTAGTTTTATTTATGAGTTCATAGATTATTAATATTATTATACATCAAGATAAACTAGATGATTTGTGCTTTATAATTAAGTATACATATAGCATACATATCACAGTTTTAAGAGTAAAATCGAGTTATATTTTGAATTGTTATGTTTTCTCCTCTGTCCTCTTCTGTTCTCATTTTTAATACTTTAAAATAAATTTTCAGATCTTAAAAAATAGATAGATTTCATCTGTAGTCTTCTAGTAATTTTTCGTAGTATTTGTCTTCACTCTAGGTATTATAGATAAGAAGCTATAAAGGTTTTTTGTTACAACATGCGAGCGCGGTACCGATCGAATCAGCGCCACGCGTAGCTGGACGGACAACGGTATAATAGGTATTAACTAAAAAATGAAAACAGCTATTGCTGTATCTTAAATGTTTCGCTATTTTTTTGCACACATTTATATTAATTAAAATCGTTAGTCTATAATAAACAGTTTTTATATAAAAAAAGTTCTGTTAACATTGCCGAATTGTGTTATAGACGCTATCAATTTTCATTTTTTAGTTAAGTTAAGTTTAGGTCTGCACATAGAATAGGCACCAATGTAACTCGAAAATTTCATGTTAAAAGTTATGAAACGTATGTACATACGTACATGTACGTATGTATGTACGTACGTAGTTATTGTTTAGTAATTCTAGTACAGTGTGGACTGATTCGGGATATTCAGATTTAAATTTGTTCTGTTGGCATGGTTTCCGACTTAGAGATCCGTCGCGTGGCTATGCTAAAAATCTATAAGAGTACTACCTACAGTATAAGAGCCTACCCTGCTTCAAATATATGTGCACGCCACTGACTCTGAGCAACAATGCTACGCGCTGTATAGAGGTAAGTTGTTATACGTAATTCATGTAGACTTGTTACATAAATAAACAAACTACTTAGTTAGTGATGGGCGAAGACAAAATCTCAATACCTACCTATAGATTTTTTCTTGCAATATTTATTATTTTCATCGAGAGACAAACACCTTAGTACCGAAATACTTCTCAATTACTTTCTCAAAAGAAAATTTACGTTCAAATAGGTGACGTCATAAAAAAACAATACCTAATGCGTAAAGAAATTATAATTTCTATTCATCAGGAACCTAATATTGTAATAATTCTTTTGCATTTTTTTAAATTTTTAATTATTTTTTTATAAAAAAAAAATCAAGCCATTATCTTTCTTTACAGGAACTAGTTATTGAAAACGACCAAGAGGGAAAGGTGGATGAAATGGAAGTTGGGCGTAGAGTTGTAGACGTTTCTTTTTTTTTTAAAGCTCTTCAGGCCATAGGGGACCACGGTCCAATGGGTTGTAAGTTAAGTTACCTCAGTATAATAGGTGAAGTAAAAGTTAGTCTGGACTCAAAACTCATCATGAAATGTAGTATGTGTAGTATGAAATTTACTGTGTGTTTGATTGAAAAGAAAGAAGATAGAATGGAAGTGAATCATCAAATTGTATCTGGTATCATATCATCTGGTGGGAGCTACTATCAGTTAAAAACATTAACTGCCGCAGTAGCCCTACCAGTCATGTCACCTTCATTATACAATGAAATTAATAATACGGTTTGCGATTGGTGGGAAAAGACAGCAGCACATTCTATGGCAGAAGCTGTCAAGGAAGAAGCGGAGTACGCAGTGTCTATAGGTAGTGTTGATAAAAATGGTACACCATTAATATCTGTTGCTGTTGACGGTTGTTGGAGCAAGAGATCTTATGGTAAGAATTTTTCCGCCTTGTCCGGCGCAGCTGCGATGATTGGCATTAAAACTAATATTGTTTTTTGGAGTTAAAAATAAATACTGCGTAGTTTGTGCACGAGCCGCAAAGAACGACAGTCAGCCCTCGGAACACCGTTGTTTCAAGAATTATTCGGGATCATCTACCGGTATGGAATCGACCATAATAGTTGAGGGGTTTAAACGTTCCATTGTTGATCACGGTGTAATTTATAATAAATTTGTAGCAGACGGCGATTCCAGTACTTATAAAAAAATATTAGATTCGCGACCGTACGGTAATTTAACAGTAGAGAAAATTGAATGCAAAAATCATCTTTTACGAAACTACTGCAATAGCTTGGAGAAACTGTCGAAAGACACTAAGTATCCTTGCGAATTGCGGAAATTCCTAAAAGAAAGGTATTTGCGTTTAAGAACGGGTGTAAAATGCGCTATTAAATATTGGGGCGATCAAAATCAGTCACTCGAAGAAAAAATAAAAAATCTTAGTGAAGATATCCTAAATGGTCCACAACACGTATTTGATAATCACCAATATTGCAAGGAGTATTTCTGTAGACCTGATACTCGTCGAATAGAACCTGTTGGGTTGCTTCCAGCAATTGTTGGATGCGGATTAATGGACGCGGTACACATTTTAAGTAAAAGACTGTCATATCATTCTAGAAGTTTAATTCATAATTGTACAAGTAATATAGTTGAAAGTTTTAACGCAGTGATTGCCAAATTAGTATGGGGTAAGCGTGTAAATTATTCTTCCCGTGGTTCTTATGCGGGCCGATGCGCAGCTGCTGTTGTGTCTTTTAATACAGGATCGATTCATAGTAAAACTCATGAAGTAATATTTAAATCTAGTCCTAATCCTTTGATCGCGAAAGTGGAAAATTGTAATCGTAGAATCCGTTTAATTGCTAAACCTAAATTAAGATTGAAAAAGAGCCACAGCGCTGTATCGAAAGACGCTCACTATGGACCAAACTGCGAAAAACCTGATCTGAGTCCAGAATTATATGAGAAAGCCAAGTCATCTTTTTTAGCCGATTTAAAGTTGTCTTGTGCTGAAAGAGAGGAGCTTGAAAGGTCGACCCATTTGCAAAGAAGTAGTTCTGAGTGGATGAGTACAAGGAGAAAATTACTAACCTCATCATCGTTCGGGGAAGTTTGTAAAAAACGAGAGAGCACAAGTTGTGCTGTTCTTGTTCGTAAAATCGTTTATGGTAGTAATATCTCCAGTTTGCCTGCTGTACGGTACGGTATCGAAAACGAAGAAACCGCAATTAAACAGTTAGAAATTCAAGAGAATATTAGTATACAAGGTTGCGGTTTGTTCGTCGACGATCAATATGAATTTCTTGGTACTACACCAGATGGCATTTATGCAAACGGTTTAATTGAAATTAAGTGCCCACATTCTTTAGCTGGCATGACTCTTGATGAAGCAATGGCCAAACATACCTTTTGGGTTAAGGACAAGGCTTCCAAGGGTTATGTCATAAATAAAAATCATAACTGGTATTTCCAAATTCAGGGACAGGTACATATTACTAAAAGAAACGTTTGCATGCTTGGCATCTGGTTTGGTGCTACTGTACCTATGAAAGTTTATATTATAGAAAAGGACGACAAATTTTGGGAGGAGAAAATAGAGATGAAATTAGTTAGGTTTTATTTATTTTATTATTGTAGCCCATTCGTGACGCGCCCAGTATCATAGAGGCTATGAAAGAGAGGAAAGAAAGAGCTTTACGTGTTATGAAAGAGAAGAACGCCTAATGATTTTGAAAGATACAGGTAACTTAACTACCCAGCCAGTCGATTCACGTAAACACGCCAGTCCAAAAGTCGTTTTAACTTAGGAACTTAGAAGTTTTCTGTTTTAAACGCACTTACTTATCTAGTCTTGGATTGTCATAAATCTTCCAATAGCTCAATTACTATACAATTTCTGAGTTACCTGGTGTAAAGAATCATAAAAAATGGTTCAAAAATACAGCGAATTGAGAATTCTCCTTTTTTTAAGTCGGTTAAAAGGGCAAAATTTGCAAAAAACGAAGTGACGTCACTGCGCTACGGTTTTTATTACTTACGTGAATCGGGCAGCTGGTAACGTTTTCATTCTGATAGGTTTTGTGATAGCCATTGATTTTATCATCAAATTAGCAGAAATCAGAACTTGATCCGTAATCGAATGAAAAACCATTAGAATTTTGAACTCATATTTCGTTATTGTTTAATTACATACTTTTAATTAGTATATTAATAATTTACAAACTTCTGTTAAAATTAGTAAATAAATGAATTATTTACTAATTTTTGTACAACCCTAGCACGCTTTTGAGATAGCGAGTAATGGCGACTCATATTTGTTATTGTGTAGTAAATAAATCATTTTTATACTTGTGTTTCATTTATTGACATTTTTTTTAAAACCCTATTTTTTTTAGATATCGACGAGGTGATCGTAAACAAAAAGTAAGTATTTGAGTTTACGCAATAGGCACATTTCCTTGCGTAGAGATAAACACACTTCCTACTGAATTTGCAATTATTTTATTGAATGAATATTTTCATATTTATCATTCATATTTTATTAAGTAATTTTGGTAGTGAAATTACAAATAAATAAATATGTAGTTGGAATTTTAGGTAAGTAGAATAGAAAAATGTCAGATGTCAAATGATAGAAAAACATAAAAATTGTGTCTCATCTATTAAAAAGAATCAACAGCTAGTTTCCAAAAATTCAACGTTATTGTTATGCTGTAAATATTCAAGTTCAATAACAATTTCTCAACGTGGAACGTTTGTTGCAAAACATTTTGAAAATCGCGCTCTCTAGGTCATTCATCCGCCCCGTCGGATCTTACATTAAACTTTGGCGCTGCGGTCGCTCGAATTCGAGATCTCAGGCCAACAATCTACACCCATAAGGCACCTACTTTGAACTGTTTCAAGAATAGACTAGACAAATTCTTTAAATCTTCATGAGATACACGCATCAGCATAAAGCTGCTAGTGTGATTGCAATATAATAATAATTAAACGAAGGGAGGAAAAGAATATAAATAGCAAAATGACACAAAAGCAGTTAAATAAAGAATAAAAACCGAAACAGAAAAAAAATAGAGACTGGATAAATGAGACAGATAAGTTTTGGCATCTTTGGTTTTAATCCCTCAGCCCCCCTGTCTTTAATAACAAACATACCTGAGATCAGCGCAGCTGGCAGTGAACATGTGTGTAGTATCAGCTAACTGTTTGGCTGTAGGTCCATCTGCTACTGTGGGCAGGGCTCCACGTGACGCTGAGATGACGTGGCCACTTGGCTGGAAAAATATACATATTTACCCTACATATTATAGAATACACCCCCCTATCTAACTGTTCTGGAAAAAGATAAAATTAATTCTCAACATAAATTCACGCAGTTTATGTACCCCTATGTGTGGGGTTATTCATGAGACAGATTTAGATAAACTCTTCTTAGGAATTGGTGTAAATTAGTTGCTAAATATCATAATGATAATTAGAGAAAATTAAAAACAAAACGTCTGCGTACTTCGTGTGGGCTTCATTAACGATAATCAATGGAAAAATTAACTACAAAGGTGTGAGATCAAAATGTGTTGCAGAAAGTCAAAAACTTTGGAACCTACCTGCAAAAATGACTCCGAGGCAGATATCAGGTCCAGTTGGGCGGTGGCCTCTCCAGGTCTGACGCTGGCCACCTTTACGGCATCCACCACGCGAGGGATCTGCTCATTTAGGGATTTGCATTCCTCTAGTAGCGTCTCCTGTGTATTACATATAATGGTTAGATCGTGTATGTCGGTATTAAAGGCTTTTAACAAAAAAAGGTAAACGCTATTGAAGTGATTTACTCTTTATAAAATATTCGTTAATTGACCTAGTCTAAAATGTACACATAAAATCGCCTCTTTCTTGGCGAATAAGTTAACATTCACATTACTATAACGGACATTTATTATTACACCCTCTGGTCCTAAGCTAAGCTTATGGTGTATTATATGTCAATTATAGTATGGTTATTGGGGTTCCTTTGGGGGCCTCTATTATAATGAAACCAAATGTTTTTATGTCTGGTTTAAGAATCAAATTTTGCCATATTAATTATTGTTTTTGTTCAAGTTTTAATATTGAATTGAAGTCAAAGAATGTTGTGACATTCATGATGTACTAAAAGTATACAAACCTGCGTGTACTTGTTAGTGTTGTAGTGTGTAGCATTATGTGCGGACGTGATCAGCTGCGTGGCTGACGACGCGGCCTGACGTGCACTCTCCTGTACATATAACAATATATATTATTGTATACAGCGACATCTAGGTTTAGCGTACATACAATGTTTATAATATCAAGTCAATTTATAAAAAAAAAATATAATTATATACAAAAAAAGGATCTCCCAAATGTCTGTACACAACTCCCTATCAACTGCAACGATATCAATAGAATAAAATGTGTACAGAAGAAAATTGAAATATTCAGGTATTTTTAGTTTTATAAAAAATCATTAAATATTCGACTTTCATTTCGAGACTTTAGGCATCTTAAAGGTAACCTTCCGATGTATGCGACGCACGATCTATCAAATTAGCGTAAATTTTAGCGTTGCTAAAACAAGTCAAGAATACAATGTAGACGCATGTTTTTGTTTTAAATTATAGCGCGACGTTTGGGAGACTATTTAAACAAATGAGTCGTGCAAGTGTTAGAGAATATCAAGAATACATTTTTATCGGTTACACTGCTCTCACAATCTCAAATAGTCACTTCCACGTCCACATAAATAGTGGACTGCTTTTCACCTTATAGTTGGCAAGGCCTGAGAATGCCACCCTTTGTACAATACTTTACTTTAAGATTTATTTATGTGAGCAAAATGTATTATTGTGGTGCAATAAAAGAATTTTTTTATTTATCTAGTTTACAGACCTGTAGTCGTGCGACCTGCGAGCCCACAATATCTTGTCCCTGCGCGTAGTCCACAGTGATGTAGCGCAACTCTTCAGCTGCTTTACGTAGTGCTTCTTGTTTGTCACGATCCTACAACATACACATACAACATTACAAATATTAGGTAATCCTGATAATAGTCCGCGTTTTTTCCCAGGGTGCTTTAAAAGCCAACTTAGGAATTTTGTGCACAGATATGATGCTCTGTGACAAATAAGACCTCTAAAATAAACCCTGTACCAATACGTCTGGTCAGCGCGGCACAGTACGTACGACCATAATCCCTCCCAAAGTGGAGGACGCCCATGCCCAACAATGAAACGTTAATAGGTTAGAGAGAGAGGTAGTAAATATCTCCATACCTGAGGTGATGAGGCACACTGTCTGGCAGCCTCCACCATCCGCGCAGTAGCGTCAGCCAGCAGTTTGGCGGCGGCTAGTAGCTTGCGTTGAGAATCTGACGGTTGTTTTTCAGCTTCCGTCTATAAAATAACAAGAAATTATTTGTTTCATTCTATTTTTGCTCTTGTATGTATATGGTTCCAACTCTACGTACGCAACTAAATTTAACTATAGGATGAATATTGAGTTTTAATAACACAATTCAGCAATATTAACTGAACTTTCTTAGTAAAAACTTAGTATGTTTAGTTAATATAAACGTGTACAATAAAACCGCTAATATACACTATAATAGTTTTAATTTTAGTTAAGTAAGGTTGAGCTTTTGACGCAACAGAATTGGATTCACCGTAAGAATTTTCGAGGGTAGTCTAATCTTAGCATAATCCTGGGTAATCACAGTACATAAAACATCAACTAGATGGTAGTAGTCTAATGTTAAGTTTTTGACACATAAGAGTTCTCCTCAACAACTAATTGTATATTTCTAGGAGTATAGTATATTCAGTACTATAAGATGTGCATGTGCGTACCTTAATATTAGTAATAAGATGTGCTGTGGCCTGTCCCAGTAGTCGTGCATGCCGCACCATATCCGCCGCGTCGCCGGACGATACAACGCGCTCGCTCGCACTCATCACGCACTCCACTGAACGCTCGCTCACTGTCGCTTGGGCGCGACGATCTACGTACATAAAGTAACTAATATTATACGACTATATTAACACTAGGCGTTGCTCGCAACTACGTACGCGTGGAGTTTAGTCGCCAGTTTAGTTCCTCTAAATCAAAATCAGTTGCGACAGACATTTGTCAATGTGGTGACGGTTTAAGAATACAAGTGTCAAATGTAAAAGTTTGTACATGGATGGATAAAAGGATGTTTGTCGTTTATTCGTGTAAAAACTACTGAAGGAATTTTAATGAAATTTTCAATTATTATGCAAATATAAATGCGTAACTATATGTAGTGGTTGATAGCTGGTGCTACATAAATACAGCATGATGACAACATACGACGCGGAAGACATAGAATAAAGATAGCAACAATCTTAGACAAAGTCACAAAATATACTCTATAGCAGTATGACTTATAGGTCACAATAACACGCTAAAAGCCAAGAGGGAAGGCAGCAACTATAAAGTAGGGTAGAACCACGGACATTACCAAGTATGTTATATTTATAAAGGCACTAACCCAAGTCACAATGCGCCAGTAATCTCTCAAGTTCATCAGTAACACGATGTGCAGCTGCGGTGAGATGTTCGACTCCCGGGGCGGCACTCTCCGGTACGTTGTTGCAAGCTTCAACTAGTCGCTCGACTGCTTGTGCGACTTGCCGCGCGGCTGATGTCAACTGTTCACGGCAAGCTGGATTGTGTAATGTTGGCGCTACAACCTGGAACATTTTTATACATTTTAGCCCCCATTCCACTAATAATTTTGTTTAGAATATCCTTTGAAGTACGAGAATGTTTTTTTTTACATGGATTCGACTGGACAGGCGAAGTGCGTCAATGCAATATTGATGCACTTCGCCTGTCCAGTTGCGGGGGGCAACCTTCGGGCTTCGTGTGGCACTCCTGACGGCTAGACTACTCACTAAACCCCATGGTGTTTCTCCGTGCCCAAAAACCGGGCCATGGTAGTCACTCAGGTATTACCGTGACGAGAACGAGTATGGTTTTTAAAAGAGAAGAAAATTAAAATTGCCTGAAAACTCTACGCAAGTGAAACTGCGCAGCACAGCTAATTTGAGATAAAACTATTTAGTGTGACTTTGATGGGGTTGTCACCTCCCCCACATGGCCCTGGGCAGGGGTCGTTAGCGTGACAGATGACCATAGTAACGCGACGTGGGGATCGGATGTTCCCAAATTGCCCCCGTCGAATCGGGCCAGGCCACCCTAGGGGCTTGCCAATTCATGGTACGGCTCAAGGCACCACCATGGCCCGGGAGGAAAAGAGAGGAATTTTTTTAACCTTGGCGCATGCTACAAGTTGGCTGGTAGCGAGGGCGCAGTGTGTGGCGGCCGCTATGATACCATTCTGCAGCGCGTGCTCATCTCTACACTGAGCTGCCACATTCTTAGCCTTCAGTACTAAGGCCGCCGTAGTGTTCGCTACCGCCTTCGCCAGAGATAACAGGATATCCTGTAACAAATACATATTATTATAATAAGCTCTTCATCGTGATTTGAAAATACAAATTAGAATATGAACATTAACATTAGTATGAATATAGATTTATTCGGACTGCACATTGGATTATTGTTGTACAAACTGATGGCCAAGAAGCAAAATAGAAAAAAAATAATATGAAAAAGCACAATTTATAAAATAGACTCCCGTATAAAATATAACTGTGAGAAATTTCATACCTCTCACTTCTCGCAATTTATTATTTTACATTTTAAAATACATATTTTATATAATGTTGATAAAAAGTTTTTTATGTGTAAAGTGTTGGAATCCAATCCTCCGAAATTCAAACACCTTATTAATTTTTATGTGGAAATTACGATATAAAGTCAGAATACTAGAACAACAAAACATTTTTTGTATGCCTATTTTTTTAAAATCTCCTGTGAATCACACAAACTATTTTATATTATATAATTTTCTTACAACTAAATCTGGCTACAAAAATAATCACTAAGGTTTTTTACACATGCGGAACCCTATAAAAATGTAAATATTTACATGTCTCGCTCCAGAGCGCGATACATCTTAGGAGACGCGCCTATTTATAGTTGACCTCGTTCATCAGTTTGTCGCATGTGAAATATGTTGGCATTTCTACCTCAAAACTAGGACAATTTTAGTTTATTATTTATGAAAATCGACAGGATTACATGCCGATTTTTTTTATAAAATACTAGCTTATTCCCGCTACTCCGTACGCGTGGAATTTTAGATTCCCATATATTTTGTCACTGTTTAAACCTTCCCTGGCCTTTCACTAATATTTTAAGACCAAAATCACCAAAATCGGCCCAGACGTTCTCGAGTTTTAGCGAGACTAACGAACAGCAATAGATTTTTATATATAAGACTAGCTGATGCCCGCTACTCCGTACGCGTGAAATTTTAGATCTCCATAATGTTTTGTCACCGTTTAAACCTTCCCTGGACTTTCACGAATATTTCAAGACCAAAATCACCAAAATCGGCCCAGCCTTTCTCGAGTTTTAGCGAGACTAACGAACAGCAATTGATTTTTATATATAAGATTAAGTAATCATAATTTGAAATCTTTTCTCATCTCATAATACAGTCTATTCTATTGGTGAAAATAGATCAAATATGAAAACTAGATCGGTAACTTTTAAATTTAATATAGGCCTTGTAGATATCAATTATATACTTTAAATTTTTTTATTTATTTATTTAATTGTTACATATTAATATTTTTGATAACAACGCCATCTTTTGGATTAGTTCATAGTTATCTCAATAGAATCTATGATGGTTTTCCAATTACAGCATAAGAGCGCATTATGCAGCACAATGCTCAACGTTGAGTGTTCCAACTACAGCAACGCATCGCACAATCGAGCACTCTCAAAAGTGATGCGTGCAATCCATACCAACTTCAGAGACAGAAAATTAACAAGTATTTTTTCTTTAAATTAGCATTGATTGAAATTTTTAATATATTATCGTTAGTAATATTATTTATTATTAAAAAAAAATTTAAGGCTTTCGTTTCGTCGTAGTTTTCTGGAAATAATCAAAGTTAATTCAAGCTGTGTTAAAAAAAAAATATAAGTATGGATGAAGGTAGAAACAATGACTTTTTTTATATTCCACACATATAATGTGAATACAATTTTATTTTAGTATTTTTTTTTTCAACATTGAACTTAGCGCACGCTTCTGGTGCATTTGAAAACTAATTCACGTTCCAATTAAGCGTCAGCATAGTTCAGCATTGTGCTGCACTGAGTCGCATTATGCTCTGTAATTGGAAAACTAGCTATAGTATCATTGATATGTTGCAGTATTAGTTAGCTTGAGCCTTTTGTCTTAATCGATAGTGATACTAATAGTAAATTTGGAATTCAATTTCCAATTTAGACAGATATGTGTGATGAAAACGGACATTTCAGAATGAGTCTGTGCATATTCTAAACATAATTAAATTCACACTAAGAAGTCAACAAGTATTATATTATCTATAAACTGACACAATCAGTTTCAGTAGTTCTGTTTACTATATTGATATTTCAATACATATTCATTTAGAAACTATTTATTTTATGTAAGCTTAAAATACTTACATTATAAACATTACAAAGTAATTTAATTTGAGCACCTTCCTAAGTATTGTCATTTTATAAACAATTGCGCCTTTTTATTTATTCTATTAGTCATTGTTTATTTACAATTTTTATTTGTAAATAATAAAAATATCAATGTGGCAATACTACATTTGTAGCATTTATTACAGCTATATATTGGCAACACTGACATGGCTTTCATATACAGCATGTTACAAGAATAAGGGGTAAATATTAGTAAGTTATTTTTGGCATACATTCACTTCATAAAGACAGTTAGTTGCAAATAAAACAAAAATGTTTGTAAAGCAAATGTATTGTCAAAAATAACTATTATTTATCACATGGCAGTGTATTGTTTGTACCGACATAAGGGCTATACCAGTACTATCTTTATCTAAAAAAATGAACATCCCTACCTACCATCATTATTATACCTTCTCATCACTCACGGGGTTGGGCAGAGACTATTGACTGACATCTGCTACGAAAACAAGTCCTATGCGAGTTTAAATGTTTAAAACAACGTAATAGATATTAATGCGATTTTTATAATAAATAGAGGAAGTTTTATACTATTGTTTGTTAGTCTACAAAAGTAATCATCGGTTGGATCATAAAAAATCGTTTGACTATAATAGTAAGCCACAATCTTTGAGAGGGCTATTAGGATATAATATATTGTTTCTATATAGTGATTTTAAATTCCAGGCGTACGAAATCACACATAACAACTAGTAATTTAATAAAATTAGCGTTTTGAGTAATTTCAATAGAAATAGAGTTCTGCTGGGGAATTCCAGTAAAACAAGACAATTTTTACATAAAAAAAAATTGAGATTCAATACTAAAGAGCTTTTTTTAAGCAAATAGAATTATAGTACTGATATAACTATTATAGGTGTTAATAAAAAAATCTAACAAAATAAAATATCAAATTATAATGGCAAAAGGCGAGTTAAAAGTTTAAGGCAAGATTATTTCGGAAATTAATTTCGAAACATTTTAAAAACTAAATAAAAATAAAATGTGCATCAAAATAAATACCTGCTGTATATAATCATAAAAAATAATAACAAAAAAAAACTGAAAACTCGCCTAGCTGCAATCAAATAACAAAATAAAATGGCTCTGCAGTTTGTACTTTAAAAATGGCAATTTTACAAGTGCATACATTTTTTTTTTATTTTTTTTTTCATTTGCCTTAGAGCATTAATAATCCTACAGGATTTAGCATTAGCAGACGAAAAGGCACGAGAGAGCAATGTTATAAATACGTAGACGAAATTATGCTATAGTTTTTGAGTGTGTTACCGACAGATCTGACAGTATATTTGACAATGAAAACAGTGTGTTTAACAAGTCCTGTTCGCTTAATACTCTAAGGTGTTTTCATACAATATTAGTGAACTAATTTAGTATTTTAGTTTCTGGTAAGATTGCTAATTATGAGTAGGAAATTTAATTTTAAATAATAAATAGTAATAACCAGTTTGGTAAACATTAACAAAATAGTAATAAATTAATTAAAACTTAACAATACAACCGTATTATTTGTTAACAACTGCGAAATGGATATACCCAAGGAGGGTTGACGTTTTACTTTAGGCTTTCGGCCGGTCTTAAAAATCACACAAACCCTGACGTGGTGGCATGACTCGCTGAACCCAAACAATCATGATGGTGACTTATCTTTTAACGTGTTTTTAAAATAAGTATATGAACACATTTATTTTATTAGCTGCCTATAAAACATCACTACTTTTATGTCCGATTTCATAAATAAATTGCAAAAACTTAAAAAAAAATAACAAAACTAACGTTTAGTTAGTTAGTATTTATCGTTAATCTTCTAAATATAAAAAAAAATTTTTTTTGGAAAATAAAATTTTAAAATATAGTGACTTGGTTAGGAACATTATTTTTCTATATCACCTTAAAATATTTTAGAAACAACAACCTAGACTTAAAATATGTTTCAGTAGTGAACTTAATTTTAATTTGTATGTAACTTATTGTATAACAATTTATAGTTAAGCTTTTGTTGATATTTTAGATAAAATCCACTACTGATCGTGGACAAAAATAAAAAAATAACGCTAGATAATATGATATTAGTTTTAGTAGTATAGTTAAAGTAAAATATGACAAAGTTTGAAAATACTAACTGTAGTTAGTGTATCAACTTCAGATAGGCGAGCCTGAGTCTGTAGGGGCTGCCATGGTATACAAAGTATTTAAGTTGTGATGTTTATATACATGTTCTGTGAATAAGGATTAGGGTACAATGAGACTGTCATATCCAAAGGGTAAAAGTTCCAAAAAAAGAGAATAAAGAAAATACTTCAGGTGGTAAAAAATCAGACAAGTTTCAAGTACGTAGGATGAATAATAAAATTTAAGTACCTTGGTGAACTTATTAGATAATGGTACCAATTCTACATGCACAACAAACTTAACTTTTAAACGCCTAAATTATACACTTTGCTATCGAAACATGTTCGTCAAAATAGGAATACTGAGTTTAAGCATCAACCTATATTATAAAAAATACAACATCTATGACTTTAACAACCTTACACACTATGTCATTATGCAGTCTTTTTCCCTTTTAAATTGTCTTTATTTGGTAAAAGTAGAAAATTTTAGACAAGATCTAAAGCATTAAATATGGCGCGATCGTAATTTTGAAACTATAATATTAAAAATAGTATTGAGATTAATCACGTATATGTTGCAAGTTGTCTAAACGCACCATTAAATGAATAATTTAGTTTGAAAGAAAAAGACAAATCGACCGATACTTGAAATAATTTAATAGGAATTCATTTTAGTCCCATAAAATAGGAGGTCTTTTTTTACGAAAACCTAAAAATATAACAAGCAATTTCATTTAAAAAGCTTTATGAAATATTTATATGACTACGTTATCCCACTTGTAAGATTAGATAGAAGATCGAATACCGCAGATAATTTAGTTACGCCACGTAAAAATAAAAAAAGATCCCTACACCGTAAGCAGTAAAATACATGTCCCACACCTAAGAAAATATTTAGAAAAATGTCTGCGCAGTTGTGTTGGAAATGAATATTATTATATGTAATTTTTTACTACATTTTGAGTTTTTAATTAATTATCTGGCTTGAAAAACCTCATCAAAGGTGTCCTAATTAACTAACGGTAGAAAGTTCGGCAGTAGGTAACAATCACCACTAAAAATAATAATTTCAGGCATTTAAAAAAAAAGGCTGGTCCTAAGTGAGTACCTTGGGGTAACCCCTCCGATAAACTGATATTATGGTGAACAAAAGCTGCGCATACTGGAAAATTCACCACTATTAACATTTATTAATTTAACCAAATCTATACGAATTCAAAACATTTAGTACCATCTCCGCTATCAGTAACATTACCAGTGTCACAAGCATTCGAAGGCATGAGACATTGCAACAACAAAGCGAGCAAGATAATAAATAAAGATATAAGGAATAAAATGTTTAACCAATTCTCTTTCCAGAGTGTTGCCAGTTCAATTTCTAAACATTCGCAATTAGGGCAACACTTTTCATCACTCCTAGGACATTTTCTTTTACAGTGCTGACAAAAACCTTTTATATGTATTTCTCTAGTGGAATCAAATGTAGGATTATAGAATATGCGTATCTCTGTTTTACCTTTAGATGTGGTTAGATTATTAATTTGTGTGTCTCTATCTCTCGTCTCAGTCGTGTAGTATCTCTCACTCTTTTTTACGAAGTTTTCAAAACCATCCCGACGCAGTTTCGATATCTGACTCTTGGTAAAACTAGCTTCAGCAGTTTCCATAAAAGTTTCTGTAGTAGTTAGAACCCGATTATATTTATCCGGATTTAATAGTTTCATATTTAATGAACCGGATACTTTTACGTCCGGTCCTGATTTAGTAACGTCATTAACAATACTGTGGCATTCGATCTTCTTACCATTATGTCGATTAAATTGATCGTTTATATCATTTTTATCGATGTCGTCCGATAAAAAGAATCTTTTACGCAAAATATCATTCTTTGTACGCCTATTTAGATCTATATTAACATAGTCGTCGTGTATTTTATTGCTACTCATATTGTATTTATTTAGATTTGACTTGTCAATATTTGAATTATTTTTATCGAGACCGTTAGTTGGTTTATCAGTATTTAAATTAGTTTTATCACAACCGTTGTTAAGTTTATTGCTGCTATTAATTTTGTTATCAACAAAATTGACATTTACATAATCATGATTAGAAAAATCTTTTTTGAAATTAAATATTTTATCCGAAATAGTTTTGGAGTACAATTTAGTATTGTTATTATCTAAATATCCTTCGCAATTTTGTACAATAGAATCCAGGTCATTTTCGTTATTTTGTGATCGCTTTTTGAACAACATGTTACAATAGTCTAGACTTCTATAATAATCGCTGTCCGACTCTTCTTGGATAACATCCAAAGCGCCCCAATTCCTAGAAGTATCTATATCTTCATAAATATCTTCGTCATCTGTCTTCGGTTTTTCATCACCTTTCATATCAACATTTTCAAAATCACTATCGTAAGCATCATCTTTTTCTTTACCAAAAAATACTTTATAAAAATTGTCATAACAATAATTTAGTTTTCTATATAAATATGACTTTTTACCGCTCCGTTTGACGTCACGTAGATTAGTCTGAGGGTCGATATACAAGTCTGTGGTGTCATCGGGTTCAGTACGCGCATTGTTTTCGTTCATTACCTGTGTTTCCTTATCTTCTTCAGTTTCTTCACCGATGGTGTACAGAACTGTGGTTGAAGCTTCTCCAACGCGGGACGCTGCGTTGAGTAGGTTCTGTCGTGGCTGAAATAAGTAATGTAATTTTTAAACACACAAAGCCATAGAAACAGAAGACATGTTTGCGTATTTAACGCGTTTATGCAAAAATATATGGACAATTAAACACTCGTAGATATTTTTCTGGAACCATTATAATAGTACATATTTGCATATGGGAAGTCGAAAGTCTAATCAGTTGCAGCAAGTGATATTTACATGTATTCGTTAATATCCGTAAATACATACATACTATCACATCTATTTGTAATGGAGGTAGGCTGAAATTGTCACCACTTTCAGACTAAAACACACTTCCTTGTCTTTATTTTCGTTTATACATGCACTATTGTTGTAAGATCTATGCATTTGACCCACTTAAAGGACATGTCCTTCCAAAGGGTCAGATGTTCTATAATTATATTTACCTCTTTAGTTTCCGGCTCAGCAGCTTTAAGCAGATCACTAAATGCTGTACAAAGACTTCTGGTGGCATCCAGGAGTTTATCTCCATGTCTATCATCATCCATGAGCGCGGCTATCATCTGCACTCCCTTGGTCATCTCTGGCAGGTTGCTGGTGATGGTTGTTATAGCAGCGCCTACTGCTGTGTGGTCTACTTCTTCTGTAGCACCTATTATTTTAGCAATGTTATAAATCGACCAAGACAGTTTATCTTTGCTACCTATTATATCTAAACATACATAACTACTATATGGATGCTAGAGGCGCAGTACTGCGCATTGTGGCGTTCTATGGGGAGCCCTACGTCCAGGAGTGGACAGAAGGAGGCTGACTAATAACGTAGGTAGGTAACTATAGTGTGCCATCTGCTACTTCTCAGCCTGTTGACTTGTCATGGCGTTATTTACACTCATACATCTACATCATACATACACAACGTGGAAGTGGAAGGTATATCAACAAACAGAGACTACTTACTGCATTGATATGGTTTCTAAACAATCATTCTAAAGATTTTTAAACATATCCAAAAAATCTAAGCGAATGTAAAGGACTATCGGATAACCAAGGGGTATTTTTTTAAATTTTCCTTAATTTTAGAAAAAAATCAATATAAAATACTAACCGGAAGTGAGTGTAACAACTTGTGCTGTGGCTGCGTTCATGGCGGCTATCTGTGACGTCACGACCTGCTTGTTGGTATCCATCGTCACTTGCTTCCACTTCACTGATGATGCGTCCTGACCAAGAGCTGGTAGTGACGCCTGGATATCGAAATTTAATTATACTTCTTTTTACGCACACATATATAGAGGGAGAGAATGGGAACATAGGAGACACAGAGAGGAAGAGAGATAGGTAAGTAAGGCAAAAGTCTGAGCTACCCACTGAGGTTTTAGCACTGGACTATAGCACCCAGGAGTTGTTTAAAAAGGACCGAGACGTTTCTGATGTTAGTGACGTGCGCCTCTGCAGACTTCCGTAAGGCTCCATCAGGCAGGCCGTATACTTGTTCGCCACGTTAATGATATAAAAAAATTACCAAGAAAGAGAGGGAGAGAGAGAGAGAAAGATAGAAAGGTAAAGAAAATAAGCATTGAAACTTACTCTGCTAAGGCTCTCCTCAGTCTGCTTGATGATTTCCCTTCCAGTGGTGATGGTAGACAGCAACGCCCTCTGTGGCTCCGTCAATATTGATGTTACTTTAGTCTGCTGCATTTGTGAAGCCTTAAAATATAAAATAAACGCTATACAATTTAATTAAACATTATTTTTAAAGACATTAGATTATGCAAAGTTAAATATTTTACATACAGGTTGTACTAAAAATATGGGTCAATATTGCCACACACGTAAGTTTAACAAAAAACGTAATAACTATGAATACGTTTAGATACAGAAAAGTCTTTATATATTTTCACACATCCAAATTGAGTTCTATTACTTGAATATCCCAATTCATCCCACAAAATTTTATAAATGAGAGTTTGTAAGAAAATAAGGGTTTTTGTTGCTTTTTCATGTAAAAACTTGAAATTATTTTAACAAAACTTTACAAATATATAGCTTATCAGGTATTATATAGGCTGTATAATTATATCATCACACTAAATGCTGAAGAGTGGGACAGTAACTATAAACGCGGCTGCTATCAGAGGCATCAGCTAGTACCTCATCATTAGTGTCCAATTTTGACCCATAATTTACCACAGCCTGTATATGAAACATATACAATATTAATAATCAATATATACCTACACAACCCAATACGATGACTATAGTAGCCAATCATAGCAGCGTGAAACAAAATATTATTTGTATTAACATATTATATGAATATATGAATCAAATTAAGTCATAATATCATACTTATAGGTGGCATAACAAGTTATAAGCGCTAGCTTTACCTGTGCGGAATACAGTGGTACCAATTCTAAGTGGACAACTAAACTAAACTGAGTTACAAAATGAAAACAACTAGTGGTATATTTTGATTAATTGGCTATTTCGTTGTGCACGTTTATATTAATTATAATATTTAGTCTATAGTAAACAGTTTTTATAACAAGAAAGTTCAGTTAACTATCAAAATCCATTATTTAGTTTAGTTTAGTTGTGCGCGTAGAATTGGTATCATTGTTGGGTCTGTTTATTTATTGAGTCGAGGGGGAGAGGCAGGGGAGATCTTGATCTCAATCTTTCACGTGATTTTACAATCAGTAGACGCTATACTCTGGTGCATATCACGCATTGATCGAGATCAGTATACATTCGTATATCCCTACCACTCAAATAGAGCGCTCATACCTCGTGACGCTACATGTAAGTAATATTTCGCTAAATAACTCACTGTGTAGGCTAGAATGGTATACCAGAAAGTTCTTACTATAGTTTTACGTATTAACATCTTTACAAGCATATTACCTTCAACACGTGATCAAAAACACATTATTTACATTATTATATTACTAAATGAATATCGCCTGTGAATTGGCAAAAACTCCTACGTCATTTTAGGCCCGGGTACGACCACGAGACCACGACGGACCACGAGTCTGGGTCCCGAGATTAAATGATCGTGTATACCCAGGGGCTTTTGCGGTCATCTGCGCTAGAAGGGCCCGACTGGCAAATTTAATTCCATTTTGATTGTATGAGCAGCCCGACGATGCGTCATTTTTTCATATTTTTGAGGTCAAAACAAAAAACAATAAATAGAATTAAAAGTAATCATTTCAAATCATTTGCAACTTTTTTTTGTTCAATTTGTCTCGTCAAATTTTTTGTTCTAATATATTACTATAGGAGAAATTACCAGTTCACAGGCGAACTACTAAATAAGATAAAAAGCAAAATAAAACATAAAAATAAAGCCACAATACTAACAGCGGGCGGTGTATGTCCAGTTATAATTTGTCCGGAGACAGTGGTCTGTTGCGCGCCCGTTATGTGCCCCACGGCAAACGGCTTAGCTCCTACACAACCAAATAATAACTATGTGTGCGCGTACTTATGTAAATACGTGAACAATTATACTTCTTTGGCGTAATAAATGAGAAGAATATTAGTTATTAAATAACGGGAGCTGCAACTTTCAACAAATTATGTGATAATTTGGCTGTACTAATTAATAACAGTCCGCGCGGTGATGGACTAAGAATACAAGTGTAACCACCCCATCTCCTCCCCAGGGTGCTGTAAAAGCCAGCTAAGGGATATTTTACACAGAAGATGAGTCGATCTGTGAGAGGCGAAAAATTCAAAAATAAACTCTATATCAACACGTTTGGATAGAGTGGCACAGTAGACATAGCCACTTCTAAAGTGGAGCTCGTGCCCAACAGAGGGACGATAATAGACTGGAGAGAAAGAAAGAGAGAGAATTACTATTTGTTTTATTTACTTAAATGTAGCTAACTTCAGAAGTGAAAATTTACCCCTAACACGCCAAAAGAAGTACAACTTTAATAAAAGAGTCTATACAGGCTCTTACAACCAATTGGGGTAACTTGAGGTGTATTTTGTAATGGAGAGCCCCCTTACAAAATATTCCAATATCTGTTATTTCTATTTTTCGTTCTTAAAAATCGCTAAAAAATTGTAATAGCTGTTTTTAAATCTTATTTAATTGTTTAAAATATAGCTGTTTTGTTTTATAACTTAAAAATGAGGGTATTATTATAAACAATTGATTTGTCGTAACAACCTGTATGTGTATTACAAGCAAAAACAATAACTATAGTGTTACATTAACTATTTCAAATGAGAGAAAAGAAAAAAAACATTAGCTTTAATTTCTTTTGAAAAAAAAAACTATTTTTACAAAATGATATTTTGGTTTTACTAAATATGGTTTCAATTCGAAGTAATTATCTAAAATACAATAAGACAGATATCAATACACGTTAGCAAATGATACAATTAAACAAAAAGGTATAGTTGGATATATTCTATTAGCACACCCATCAACTACCACTCTTTCCTGTCATACATATCTTTTAAGATTTTTCAGTACTAATTCTATTTTAAGGTGTATATTAAAAAAAAAATCTACTTTCTGGCTAAATTTTAAATTATTTGGACTCGGTGCAGCAAGTTTTTCTCTTCTAACCTCTCCTAATATATTCTCTTTAATATTTCTATGCCTGCAAAAGGCCTAACTCAATAGCACTTTTCATGTATTTTACAACCTAAAAAACATGCTTAGTTTGCAATAAATATTTGAGTTTGAACCTCATCTATCAGCCGTCATATTCTCATCAACTCCTTCTTTTTCATATCGTCTCTCACACAGTCCATCCATCTTTTCTTTGGTCCTCCTCTCCCTTTCCGGCCAATAACCTTCATCACCTGTTTGCTTATATCTTTCATCAATACGTAAATAAATAAATGATAATATCAAAGTGTGTATATATACCTTCAGCGCCAGGTCTGTGCACGGCCGGCTTAGCCACAGACTCTGTGTTCACTTTGCCTGATTTGAATGTGTCGTGTTGAATTATGTTTGCCCTGTACAAATAATACACACACATATTAAACATAATACAATCGACATCATTCTCACACTCCTCAACAATGTAAAATAATATCCAAAAAAAAGAAGGAAAAAGAGACAAAAAATCTATGAAGTTTCTTGTCTGTTCTTTTCCATAGGATTCGTGTTTGGAACAGACACCTAGTTTCTGACGTTTTAAAAGAGCTTGTAAAACATGCCAACTTGAAATGAAAAATTTTGACTGGCTATATTATTATAGTCTATGTTGTTACGGATTAAGAATACAAGTGTCATTACCCCTTTTTCTTCCCAAGGTTATGTAAAAACTAGCTAAGGAATATTGTACAAATATACACAGATAACATCCTCTGTAAGAGACGGAAAATTAAAAAATAAATTTGCACAATTGCAAACAGCGTGGCATGCTAGGTTTTCATGCACTTTGGGAGGGTTTATGACCATAAACCCTCCCAAAGTGGACGTTGATCACTTGGCGTGCGGCATCTGTCGCAGGTAATCTGTGTATTAAACCTTTATTTTTTGTTACCAATTCTGTATCTCCAGATTATGAGCAGTTCTTTTGAAAAAAGAACCTATGTAAACAAAACATAACTAACTTGCTAGGCGACACGGAGTCTTCAAGCATAGCGCTGCCCTCATCCCCCTCGATACCGAGATGTTCTTTGGCACGTTGTTTTCTTACAATAATGTCGATATATCCAGCTATCACTTGTAAGATCTGCTCAGCTTCCGTTGTTTGCACCGAGTAGTACTGGTCACTGGAATAACAACACACGACTTTACTTTATAATAAGTAAAGATATCTACTTCGACATTTCGGAGACTTGGTCCCCATTATAACTGCAAAATCCGTAAAAAGTGGTTTCATTCAAGTCCACGTCCACACATACCTGTAGTCACCAAAGTCCAGTGTGAAGGTATTAGGACTGGCGCACCACCTCCTCACTGTGGTAAGGGGCCAGGTCTGTAGTATCTCCTTGGTCTTCTCATCCAGACGCAGCACAGAGTCTTTGGTGACGCCCAGCAGACGGGGCACTAGCTTGTTCTTGCCTTTCATCTTTTCCTGAAAGAAATATAGAGTTTAATATTTGGTCATTAATCAAATGAACATTTTTCAAAAATAACTGTAAGTAGATAGCAGCGTGTCGATCTTTGTGGTAATAGATTAGGAATACAAGTGTCACCACTTATTATTCTCCTCAGGATTTTGTAATAGACAGTTAAGAAAATATAAGCAGAGTTCCTCTGTGAGAGAAGAAAAACTAGGAAAGAAACTCTATATCAATGCGCCCGGTCAGTGCGGAATAGTAAACTAGAACCTCTCCAAGTCTGGAGGAGGTCCGTGCCTGGCAGTGGGTTAATTGGCTGGAAAGAGAACAAGAAAACTCAACAAGTATATACTCGACAAATATCGACTTTGCCAAAGAAAATCATTGGAAATGGTGTTGCTGAAATGATAGGGCATTAGATGACAGCCCTGAGATGCCGCCATATTGACGTCATTTCAAACATTAAACCAATTCTTAACTGATGCTTAAGAGAGAGACGCTGGATGATAGTCCAGCAGTGGACGGAGAAAGGCTGATAGATGTTTATCAAATAACAAGTATATACCTTAACCAAGAAGAACGCGACTCCATAAGTCTTGAGATCTCTGGCACTCTTAGTGTATAGTACTTTAGCATCAAGTTCACTAAGAGAGAGATGTTTCTTATGTTCTTTGAAGATCTTCTTTTCTATTCCTTTCACCTTCACGTAGGACGCTGGCAGGAATTCTTTGAGGCTGGAATTTTATATAAATTTAGTTACGGCTTTCTAAATCAGAATTTTCGAGATTAGGAATACAGATGTCACCACTATTTCCACACAACTTGGCAACAACTTTGTCGAGCTCATAGCGAATAAAACTCGCATTAAGACATTTGGTATTAATATATTCGATACATATAAAGCCGAAGATTAGGGAAAATTCGATTCACACAAAAATTTGCCAGTGGTGTACTGATAGATACTGTAAGTGATACCTTAAGTTCCTCATTGTGGCTTTTTAGTTCATTTTTACATTACATCTAGTAGACATGACGTTCACACGACATGTACTAGACATTCTTACATTACGTGTAGATGGTGACATGTATATTCTTAAATCTTTATACCCACGAATAATAGATATAGTAAACAAAATATTGTAACTAAGTAAACATACAGAGATTGTCTATGTGGTGAGGGATTAACAATACAAATGTCACCACCCCATATGCTGTAAAAGCCAGCTAAAGGATATTGTACACAGATAACATCCTCTGTGAGTGATGGAAGAATCGAAATTAAATGCCTGGTCATAGGCATACTAGACCATAATCCCTCCTAAAGCCCGTGCCCAAATCCCCACGTTAATGGGCGAGAGAGAGAGAGAGAGAGAGAGAGAGAGAGAGAGAGAGAGAGAGAGAGAGAGAGAGAGAGAGAGAGAGAGAGAGAGAGAGAAATATAAAGAACTCACTCTAAAAATCCAGGCGTATGTTTATCTTCTCTGTGGTCACCAAACTGTATCTGACACTGGATGCCGGCGAATTCGCATGCTGTTGACAATTTTATTGTTATAATATTTCTTTAACACTTGTACAAATTATTTGTTTAAATAAAACCACTTTTTACGGATTTAGACGCATGTCAAATGTAGGTAAACCCTGTAACAACTGTTTGTATAGGACACATTACAGCTCAGTATCACCCGTGACCATGGTGACTGCAAAATCTCTGAAACGTCGGGCTAAGTTTTAAACCAAATACACTCGTCTAAATACGTAAAATGTGGTTTTATTGAATTTTACTGTTAGTTAAATACCAAAAGCGATGTACCAATATAATATATGTATTATGTTTTATCAAAGTTCCAGTTAAAAAAAGATCCCTGCACAAAAAATTTGTGTGATATTTATAAACGTCATACAAAGGTCACAAACTATTTAATAAAATGTATTGTACATATAAATTAAATATAATAATAAGTTTAAATGTATGTATGGAATAGACAAAATATAAATTTTAAAATGAATGTAGTTTATAAAGTAATGGAATAAATAAAATTGTAGCGACTAACATAGGTTTTTAAGAAAATTGTTACTAACGTTTTATATGGACTTGCTCTGAAATAAATGTTTTATTATTATTATTATTATTATAAAGGTTTATACTGCGCCTGCATGTTTTTATGTATTATAAGTATGTAGGATTGTAGGTATTTACAAAAGGAAGTTTATGCGGTATATCCGTATTCTGGTACCCATAACACAAGCATATAAGCTTAGCTTGGGACCAGAGGACGTTGTTTGAGATGTCTATGCATATTTATATAATGTTACATACCTTTATCATGTGTAACTGGATGTGTACCGTCCAATATAGCATCTCTAGCTTGTACATACAACAGGTTCAATTGTACGGGGTCTCTTGAGTCAACGTTACGATCACTGAAGAACAGCTTACGTCTCAACAGTAAAGTCTCTGTTACATCTATGCCTTGTTCACGAAGAGTCTTGGACGGTTCCACCCAGTTCACTAAAATTATTTTAATATTAGTTATAGCCAGGAACTTCATACGCGTGGAATTTAGAAAAACTTCCCCGGTTTTTCGCAACATTTTTCACTGATGCTTCGCTCCTATTGGTGGGAGCGTGATGTCATATAGCCTATCTCACTCTCCAGTCCATCTCGTCCCACTGTTGGGTACGGGGCTCTTCCAGATTGGGAAGGATTACGGTCTACTGTGCCGCGCTGACCATTCGTGTTGGCACAGGGTTAATTTTCGAGTTTTCCGTCTCTGACAGAAGATGTTATCTTATAACAATATCCCTTAGCTGGCTCTTACAGCACCCTCGGGAGGAAATGGGATGGTGACACTTGTATTATATTCTTAATCCGTCACCACACGGACGATATAGCCTTCCTAAATAAATGTACTATCCAACACTGAAAGAACTTTCCAATTTGGACCAGTGGTTCCTGAGATTAGCACGTTCAAACAAACAAACTCTACAGCTTTATTATATTAGTAGTTATAGATTGGTCTTAAAAACCTGAGAAAGCCTAGCTCAGATATTTCTAGCAGATCTACTTGCCCTGTTTATTTGACTGTATCAACATTAGTTATCCTATGAGCTAACGTATATAGGACCCGTTAAGAAGAACCGAGTCATTACCTCATCATTTAAACAAAGTTACCTTCATCGTCAGTCCTCAACTTCTTCCTGAGCTGTTCCATTTTAGCGTCGCGTTCCTTCTCTTGATGCTTCCTCTTCAAAGTGAGGGTTCCGTAGTTGGGCTTCTCGCAAGGATCTGGTTCATCTTTCTGTTCTTCACGAACCTACAAAGAAACACAATGGTGTCGATTCTACGTCCACAACTAAACTTAACTTAACTAAAAAATGAAAACAACTATTCCTGTATATTGATTATTTGGTTCTTTTGTTGTGTAATTTTATATTAATTACAATCGTTAATCTATAATAAACAAATTTGCTAACAAGAAAGAATCGTTAACATTACGGAATTGTGTTATTGACACAATCAAATTTCAGTTTTTAGTTAAGTTAAGTTTAGTTGTGCGCGTAGAATTGGTACCATTGTTGGTACTTCTACTTACGCAACTTAACTAAAATACACCATAGTTCCATTTTAGTTCAGTCGCTGTCGCAATTGAATTGGCGTATTAAAAAAGTAAAACACCCATGTATTCTCTACTTCTTAGTATATTAACCTCCCACTATTGGGCACGGGCCTGCTTTACATCGGAAGGTTACTTCATCTCCTAAGCTGCTCTGCCAGACAGGCGTGTGTATATCTTTCACAGATGATTTCATCTGCTTTCAAACCCCCTTAGTCGGCTCTTACAGAACCCTCGTATCCACCAGGGGAGGAAAAGATGTGGTGACACTGGTATTTTTAATCCATCTTAACACGGACAGAATATATAGCTAGCGACTAATGGTCTTATTTATAATGACTTATCGGAGCTTTAAACGGAGATTTTATCGGAGAGATAATAAACGTTTTATCGTAAAAAAAAGAAATAACAAGTTTTGACAAAATTCGCGAACCGATTTTAGTGAACTTTTAAACTTCCAATAAGTCCATACCATTCCATAATAATCTACGAAAGCTTTGTTTAGTTCCATATCGTTGGTTCGAATCCCGAGTAAGTAACAACAATCCAGAGGGCCGAGTCTGCTATTAAAATGTTGTTATAATGATCAGTCACTGATTGCATAATGGCGAATTTTATGAAGTTTGGTAGTCTACTCTCCATTTTTTGTCATAAATGACGCCATTATGGCGTCAGTGACTGATCATTGTGACAACATTGAATAGCAGACTTGGGCCCCTGGAGTTCTTCAGGGCAATAGATTTGGACCGACAACTAGTAAGTGGTAGCGATCACAATAGATCAATCTGGTCGCAGTGATACAAGGCGTAAGAAAACATAATTATCAGCCCAACTCACCAGTCCATACTCGTCGTAGTTAGTGATACCAATCTTGGTACATATTACTACCATAAGATTGGCTACAACTTGGCTGTCATCAACCAACAGGGTCTTTACAGAACCTGTAACAAAAACATTTTATATTATTTTTATATATCACGATAGTATCTGCCTACTGCATGAGAGAAAAGCGTAACGATATGTATGTAATAAAGACATGAAGGGCAAACGGCGATATCTTATCTCATTAGAACCAGCGTCAAATTCGTTTTCAATTCTATATATCGGTGCGCTAGCAAAAGCTGATATTAGCATTTTAGTAAAGACAAAATAAAAGGTATTTTAATTTTGGATCAACTTAGAAATTTTACATAACAAGCTTTGCTATTGATAAGTCCATACAAATGAATGCAATATAGCGAAAAAACGAATAATAAAAAAAATGCACACATCCGGTTTTTAGGAAGCGCACCAACGATATTCTCAATCGAATTCAGAATAATGAGGATATCAATTCGTCTGTAATGTTTTTATTATTTTTTTTATCTTTTCATCGAACAGATTTAATAATGGCAAATGTTGAAGAATCAAGCTAATATCACATACAACCGTCCTACATTTATAAGTAAAGACGTAACATTGATAGTAAGGTCTTTGCCCTAATGGGGCGCCGTACGTATAGTATGTAAATGGATGTCACCTACTCACCATCAAGCATCCTGACCCTCAAGTTCCTGGTCTTCTTGTTATACTCTAGCAGATCACCGTTCCTGAGCATGTAGTAGTCGAGACTGCGAGAAGCTTCCAGCCATATGCCTTTCTTATTGTCCTCTTCTGACGCCAGGAAAAGTCCGAATTCTTTAGCTGCGAGAAAAATAGCATAGATTATTTTTAGCACAGCATGATTTTCACTAATAGGATTTGAACCGACTAAGCTATCGTGGCATTGACCTGACACATTGATTTCTCTGCCAATCTTTCTTTTGACATTTAAGTAATGTGTATCTATCTGTATTTTTACTGCAAAGATATAAAATTACATTATTTATTTACCATTTTTTTGGAATAAATAATCAAATATTATTAATATTGTTTAGATGGTTTGATGTCGCTGTATGATCTCTGCCTACCCCATAGGAACCAGCTCGTCTTCTCCACTGGACAAGGCCTCTCAATAGTTAGGCCGGCAGCAACAGCAATGGCACCTACCAAAGGCCTACCCAATTTCCAACGCAACAAAGTCACTCCGTCTGGGGCCCAAGTCTGCTATTACGATGTTATTATAATGATCAAAAAATTAATAGTAGTCTACCAAAATTGATAAAATTCGCCAATAAGCAATCAGTGCTGATCATTAGGTCATTGAAATAGCAGACTTGGGTCACTGGTCTCTTACCGTCTACGAAAGCCAGGAGGTTTGGTACGCCCGGATTAGCTGTGAAAAGACGACGCATAATATCGTTCAGTTGCCCATGGCTTGTTATACGACCGGCACTTCTACTGCACGATAGACCACGATGCTAAAGCTTTTCGTAAATATTAAATACTTACGTTCACCATTGCTGGCTTCCAGAATTTTCTCTCTGATAATCCTGCAGGCATCATACACCGTGGTGGACGGATCGAACTGTATAGTCTTGACAACTTTCCCACCATCTATCGATATCTTTAATGATAGTGTCGCCATCTTTGTTAGCGAACGGGCCCTGACAAACAAACAAACATTGTAGATAAATTATGTGAGAACTGACAATTAACGAAGGGCATATACACGGCGGAAGTAAGTGACAACGCTGGCAGAGGACGCCTGAAAAAGAATACTTCGATGTCATTGACGAGGTTCTTCGAACGGGTCAAGTGCGTAGCACTTACAACCGTCGTGCATGCATGACCAGATGTATGAGTGTGAATGAAGTCAAGGAAGTATAATATTCTCTAACACTTGCGCGACTCATTTGTTTAAATAAAACCACTTTTGACGGATTCACACGTATAAATCCTTAAATAGTGGTTTTATTTAGCCAAGGAAGTATGTTTGGATCGTAGCAGATGTCACACTATGGTCGCTGCCTACCCCCATGGTGAAAAGGCGTGCCGGTATGATGATGACGTCGCCATATGGCGCGGCCTCATCTGGACAGTATAATAATAAGCAGTAGTTGTTTTCTCTTTCACCTGTTTATAGTTACTGCCCCGCTCTTTGTTTTCTAGCGTGATGATGCCTTATAGCCTATGTGTTATTTTGATGAATAAGCTACAGTAAAGTTTCATTAAGATCCGTTGGGTAGTTTTTGCGTGAAAGAGGAAGAAACATCCTTAGTAACTGTATTAACTATGTAACTTACTCGTAGTAACTTAGTAAAAGTATCTACTAAGAAAATGCTATTACAGCATTCAAGAATTTTTTAATGACAAGTCACCCTGATTATGACATGCCTCTTATTCTTATTAATTCTAGCTTAAGTTGACACAAGCAATTTAGACATTTATTTATAATTCGAGTTTAGTACATGTTTGACGTTGTCTAAAATTATATTATTGCTATCGACTATAACCTATAACTGTGATTTATTCTTTTATAGCTTATTATTTGTGACAAAATTAAATGAAAAATGAACAATATGATGAAATGTAATTGAATGAAATTTGTACGCTGCATGGCAAAATATAATGGGACACTTTTAAAACTATGTAACATCGTAACATGTATAATTACCTTATATTTTACAAATAAACGTTTTGATTTGATTTGATTTGATTAGATCCATTCATCTATATATTCCTGCAAAATTTTATAATATTAGTAAGATATTACGTACTTATGTATAGTAGCAGTTTTGTTTGGGCTGTCTTGTTCTAAGTTTAAGTCCAAAGAATGGGCGCTAGGTCTTCTATGACGTGGTCTCTCCTGACTGAACGATCGGTGACGTGGGCGGGTTGGTGTCGAACCCTGGAATATAACATACAGAATTGACACTTCTGAAAACTTTCCTGGAAGAGTTTTCAGTCACTACTACAGGTATTCAGGTGAGATTAAATTTATGATGATAATTGCAAAGAATGTTGGAATTAAAGCGGTACAGGTACCAGAAAACTCGCGCACAATTCCCCATATTTTCCATAAAATCATAAGCATATCGTTATGATACGCACAAAATGTTTGTTATATGGAAAGTGTCTTAATTATTTATTTTATTGCGGTTTTTAGCATTTGCTATAGAAATAGATCATCTGTGAAAATTTTCACGGACGAGACGGACGGATAGCATAGTCATTGGAGTCTCAGTTACATGTTCCCTTTAACTTGTTGGTAGGGAACCTGAAAAATTTACTTACAGCTGCAGGCGCGGTCAGCCGCCTCCAGTTGTCGGCGAGTGCGTGTTCGATGCGCGATCGTAGGCTACGTCACGCGCCCTCCTGTGCTTGCGGTGGTACAATGTCACTATGTACCTGTGTACAAACAAACATACACTTTAACAATGCATCAATATATTGAGGCTATTCCCTCTGCCTATCCCAGAAAAACTGATCAAACAGAGAAACTCGGAAAGTTAACACAACGTTCTCTGATCCAAAATTGAGCTTATCGTACCTACTATGTACCAAATTTTTATCTTTACTTATTATAAAACAAAGTGGTTATTTTTGTATGTATGGTCCCTATGTGAGCTTATATCTTCCAAGCAACGCAACGGATTTTGAACTTTTTTTAAAGGGAGGTTGGTTTAAGAGGATGGCTTTTTTGTATAATTTGTTAAGTCTTTCCACGCGTACAATGTTGCGGGCAGCAGCTAGTTTAATTAAAATTATCATATCTACTTGATGTCAAGTAGATATTAATTGAATCGTATAAGCATCTGTTGTATCTCCATATTAGTAAAGATGGCATCATAGATCTATATTAATATAGACTGCATCACTTGTGTGTAGGTTTTATACGTATATAAACCAAGATACGTGTTAGATTGAAAAATTACGAGCCCGAAAATAATCGTCAATCATAATTTGTAATCTGTAGTGGTGACACTTTAGAGCGTAAATCCAACAGGAATTGGCATTACAAGGCGAAAAAGATACGAGAACAATGATCAATATTATGATCATACTCATTATGTACGAACACTGTCGTATCTTGGTGTGCGCGACGTAATTTTGGACAGGGCGTCCAATTAACCTTTGTTGTAGAGTTTGTGTGTGCGTACCTCAGCGCCGTGCCGACGTGGCAGTAGATGTAGTAGAGTATTTGTCATAAAAAACATCGTGTGTTAGCTACACACGATGATTTCAGCTCCTGTGGGTTCAATACTTTATCGGACTTACACTTGGCTATCGGAGAATCCGTCATAAAGTAAGTGTCTGAATCCCATTAGTGGGATGTTATTGGGCTGGGAAGGTATAAACATATACATTTAGAAGCACCAATTCTCAATTTCCATCATATAATTTTGTACTACTCATAGTTAGCAATTTAAGTTAGAATTAAATTCTCATTAGTCTGATAGGCTAGATTATAATATCTGTAAATAATCTGGATATCCTAGATTATTTATAAAAAAAATATATATATATAATTTAGTTTGCGTGTAACAGTATTTCTACGTTTTTTTTTTTTAATTTTGTCATTATAACACAACTTGATGATAATGGGACTACCTCTATTTCAAATAGAGAACGATTTTTTTTAAATCAGTCTACAACTGTGTGCCCGTGTTGCCAGTAGTAAATTTGGATAAATTGTGCGTGAACTGCACGCACCCCTTTTAGGACATTTCAATTCGATGCCTGTGCCAGGGGAGCATTATAATATACAGTATAGTGTATATTAACCATTTTAAATACTGTTTTATTAATACTGAAAATAATCTTTTATTTTTACAGGAAATCGGTGTTCCTAAAGATGTACAAAATTATGTAATTCTTTACGAAAAACTATTATTTTTTTCGCTTGTGCGTGAGTTTCAAAGATTTCGGACATCATTTTTTATCATAAAACCCAGTCGTTATTATTGGTATGTATGTTAGTCCCTATGTGAGTTTATATCTTAAAAACTACGCAATGGATTTTGATGCGGTTTCTTTATTAGATAAAGTGATTCAAGAGGATGGCTATTTTGTATAGTTTGTTAAGGTTAGGCTTCTAAATTCCATGAGTACGAACAGCTGCTATACATACTGCTGCTTGAAATACATAGAAAATACCTACGCATAGTATAATAGTTACGCATCGCAAATATCTGTTTCATTTTATAAATAGTTGTCCTGTGAAGGAATCGAAACATTGACCTCGTAGACTCATAAACGACAAACCGCTACACTAGAGTCGCACTTTCATAGTTTAATATTATAGGAAAAACAAATAAATTATTGTAAACTATTGAAACAGCGACGCTGATTGGGCTCACACTGAACTATTTATGAGTTCATCTATTTTTGTACTCAACTGCTTTACTGCTGAGACCGAAACGGTAATACTTACGTACACTCCCTAAACATATGGGCTTGGGAATTTCATGCAGTTCTTGTATTTTTTTTTCTTTATTACGATACTTCCTGTCACATTAAATCAGAATTACGCAAGATGTATTTAAATCGAATAAACGTACTAAAAATACGACAGTTTATTTTTAAAGTACAATACTTTCCGATTCTTTCAACTTTACTTATCACAAAACAGTTGTTATTTCTGTATGTCCCTATGTAAGCTTAAATTTTTAAAACAACGCAAAATCCTTATCAGTATTTGTAAAGTGATTATATGGGAAATTTTAAGATTATAATATTATTTACTTTTTCGACGCGTAAAATGTTGAATTGTTATTATGTTTAAGTTTTGAGCTTGCTCTGAAGCAGATATTTTGATTATCCTTTACCTCACTACAATAGTACCCATTCTAGACAGTGGGGCGGTGTCATGTGAATTCTTAAGTTATCGCCACACGAAACTAATCTACTAAAACCTACTAAACACTATTAAAATTATTACTAAGCTATATAAACTTAATATGATTTAAAACTACTCGTTGGCACAATAAAATCTGACATGTTCACATTGCTCAAATAACGATCTTATCCTCTCCAAGTAGTAGGGTGTGGTGATATTAACAAATTCGTATGGACTCATTAAAAAGCCTACAGTCATAACGTCGGGTTATTGCATACAGTTTTGCATAAAAAGGCACGAAATGGCCCTTAAAAGATGAGTGGAGGCGAGCCGGAATTTTAATAGTTCGATGCAGTCAAAGTGTAGGGTGACGATGCGGGTATACATTTAAAAGACAATAAAATAGGGCTCTTTCAATTTTGTAGGCCTATATTGTCATTAATTCACGCTATCAAGATCTGTGAGATGTGTTAGTCGTGGTGCGATAATTTTAGGTAGGTGCACTTTAAAATTACTCCGTATTTGCAATAATTATAGATTTTATACTGCAACTTCATTACTTTTATTAAAAATTACACGCTGTTATTAATTTCGTTTATAAGTGATTTTCCCCTCTTAAATAACGCAGATTAGTAAGAACTGAGTATTTGCATATTTGTACTTCAATCGATGACAATACAATATACTCGACAATACAATCGACGGTCCTCGTGGTCTAGTGGTTCATATAACGGACTGCCGATCACGAGGTCTCGGGTTCGATTCCCGGTCAGGACCGGTTTGTACTGCGTCTGGGTGTTTACTATCTACTATATAAAAATAAGTCGGGTTTTCCTTCCTGACGCTATAACTCCAGAACGCACGAACCAATTTCCACGGTTTTGCATTCTTTGGAAAGGTCTCGGGCTCCGTGAGGTTTATAGTTCATTTTTTTTAATTATTTTTTTTAAACTTTTTTTTGGTATGGCAAAACGTTTGCCGGGCCAGCTAGTGTATTATAAGTATGTATTTACAAAAAAAAAGTAGTATATGTATTCTATCCGTATTCTGGTACCCATAACACAAGCATATATAAAGCTTAGCTTGGGACCAGAGGACGTTGTGTGAAATGTCCATGAATATTTATAAAAAAAAAAAATATGTATAGAAGGTTTAAGTATATAGGTTTAAGGGTATTCAGAACATAAGTATATTCAAATCTGTTGCTTTATCAATATTTTCAAAATTTTTAGATTACCAGCCAGTAACAAAATATTTTTTTTTGTGATAAATTAATTTATGAACTTTCAAGTTAAATTGAAAAAATTCTAATATTCTTAACGGGTGGACACTCTTTTTATGCCAATGAATAACTATAGCACTTTCAGTAGTGATCTTCAGAATTACTTTTATAAATATTTACTTTAAGAACTATTTACGACCTCGTTCTTCGTAATCTTTATATTTTCTTTAACCAAAGCTAATTTATAAGAATTGGCAGTACGTCAACTGAAAATTTTCGAGGATTTTTCCCATTTTAACCATTTAGTACGGTAGTAGTAAACCATTTGTCAAGATAATCTCATTTGAATTTTTACTTACATAGATGACGCAGAAGTTAACATTAAAACTTTTAACCAACATCTGAAACACGTCAATGTTCAGTGAACTAATCTATAATAATTACAATGAACAGGGGGGTGAATACATTATTGTTTAACTAAATATTCATAGCGATCAAACCCTGTCCATATTGATTGTTGATACATCATTGAATCTATCATGTTCAAAACAGATGACAGTTTATATAAACATAATTATATAGGGTAAATCAGTGGAAACGTAGTTAGCATATCTATTAAGAGAAATGGAAATAATATGTGACAGGCTCCACAACCTATTCGAACGTGTCGAACGCTTGAGAAAAAACAACGAACAAAAATTTAATTGATTTTTTCCAAATTTTTAACAAGATAATCCAAAAATTTGTTTGTCAAAATTATTGACACGGATTCCCTAAATCAGTGGAAGCATGTTGCTGGTGCCATAACCCCTTACAAAGTTTGTGAAATTTCAGTGAAAATATGTTACTATTGGAATGAAATAAATATATCAACGGAAGATATCGATGATAAGTCCCCAAAGAATTGGGCTGCATTCAAGGGCATTTTTAACGACCCTTGGAATAATTTCAATTTATGAAAAGATTCACGTTCAAGAATTCCGTTAGATACACACGCTTTTAACTCATAGAGAAAAGTAGAGTCCAAATTCTAGCGTATTAAAATCTAAATTTTCCTTCAGCAATCAAGCAAATGAAAAATGTTACTCTATTTTTCACACTGTCCCACTTTTCCAGCTGAATGGCGGTGTCATAATAATTTACAGCCGTGCTTCCCTGCATTACATTTTGTACGCACTGAGGCGTGGTTTGTCAGATTGGAGAAGTCAAAGATAAAACAACAACGGATTTACTATGATACTATCACACCTTTATAGCCTTAAAAGGGACTATTATAATATTTAAGTTTTATCTGTGTGTCAACGATTTAAGAATACAAATTGGAGCATCCCATTTCCTCCCACAGCATGCTGTAAGAGCAAGCTAAGGGATATTGTGAGCAGATAACATTTGTAAGAGACGAAAACCTCGGAATAAGGCCGTGTCCCAAACGCTTGGTCAGGCTTAAGTAGATCAAATACACCATCGAGTGGTCCATGGCCAGTTAATGGACCGGGAAGAAGATCATGGGCTTAGCCAAGAATTAATACCGCGCATTAATAATTTATGTCTATTTTAATTTTCATTTGTTAGGATATGGTTACAGTTTGAGAAAAATATTGTTGCTTAGCCTGACTACCATATGAGGAAATGGGACAGAAATATATGTATTATATTGTATACTCCTAATTCTTACTCTCGTTTTCACTTAAATACCTTTAGTAAACCTTTTCAACAATGACACAAGTCGACTAATAAGCTACACAAAGACTGGCCATCACGTCACCAGACTGAGTGACGTCACCACAATGGTTCTATCTGTTCTATTATAGTGTCAAGTTACTAGGGCAGAGGTCCCATTGTTTGTCCTAATAAAAGAACACGAAAAGGGTTGTGTTTAATGTGATTATTAAATATCCCTGTTATTGATATAATCTGTTTTTTTTTATATAGGTACTTATATGTACTTTATAAAAATTTATGGTGTTTTAGGCAATAGGAAATACTTTTATGGTCATAAACTAATGCCTTTGGCACAAAATAAAAATACAGCTTAGGGCCAGAGCACGTTAAGAAAATAAATAGATTTTATCATTTTATTAGATAATTTTTAGGGTTCCGTACCCAAAGGGTAAAAACGGGACCCTATTACTGAGACTTCGCTGTCCGTCCGTCCGTCTGTCACCAGGCTGTATCTCAAGAACGGTGATAGCTAGACAGTTGAAATTTTCACACATGATGTATTTCTATTGCCGCTATAACAACAAATACTAAAAATAAAATAAATATTTAAGGGGGGCTCCCATACAACAAACATGATTTTTTTACCGTTTCTTGCTCGATACTAATAACGTTGCCTTATGTTGCATAGATAATGGTACGGAACCCTTCGTGCGCGAGTCCGACTCGCACTTGACCAATTTTTAAACAAGTTAAACAAAAACATTAGCTCAAAATATAGCAAAATGTTAGAAGAATATACGGGTAACCGATTGTTTGGCCAAAAGACATTTGGCAAAACTACACTTGACAAACAACGTTTGACAAAACAGTGAATTCGCCTATTGATCATTTTACAAATGATTCATTTTGCCAAATGTTCAACACTTAAATTTAGATTTTATAAACGATTATTTTACAAAACTAACATTTGGCAAGCAACTGAGTTATCAGATAAACTACTATAGGTCTAAAAATTTGGTATTCTTGTTAAAATGGCCATCTTTTACATATTTTTTTGCAAAGCCACTGCTCAGGATTTTCCTAAAAAGAAAATACTCTAAGTATTAATTGATATATTTTATTATATACTAGCTGTTGCCCGCGACTCCGTACGCGTGGAATTTAGGAAAGTTTCATGACAATCTATCCATACATCCAACATTAACCACATATCCAAACATTAGAAGTAGGCATGGATAGAAGACCGAGGAAACGTTCGCGTTGCTCAGCCAATAGTAATTTAAGTATTTTATATTGTCGCGCGTAATCCTTTTTTCGTCATATCTCCTAAGATATTCATTTAAATTGCATGCTGTAAAAAGCAGTTATAATCTATATTAATTGCGTAAGCTAACTAAGTTGTTTAATATGATGAAAAATATTACTATTTACACAAACATTATTAGATTGGGTTAGGTTAGGTTAGAACTTTAACCCCAAACGCACGAGCCGAGCGAGCAAAGCGAGCGTGCCGCGGCAGCGGCCGGCGAGGGCCAGAAGCGACTTTAGGGCATTTCTCCCATTAATAATGATGCATGATGATAATGATACATTTAAAACAACATAATTTACGAAACATATTATTTGGTAAAATGAAAAAATGGTCAAATGACATTTGAATACTTAACACATTTGTCAAGTGTAGTTTTTGCTAATTGATCATTCGCTAAGTAAGTTTTTGTAACATGATACTTTTGTCAAATGTATCGTTTTCCAAATGATCATTTGGTGAAACGTTGTTAGTCAAAAATTTTTTAGTCAATCATTAAGGAACCGAATATACGACATACCAAGTCCAAAACGCATCAAAACTATGATTCACGTTATAAAAGAACACATCAATATTAATCAAAGCTATAAATCGAACACCATTAAATCTGTACTACAAACACAACAGCACCCAATAAATATAACTAATTGAAACGACGATAAAACTAAAAGCATATAAGAAAATCCATAATATGAAGTAATCTGAATAAACAAGTAGTGCGCATGCGTCATCCCTCTGCTGCGGTAAGATGCTGGGTCGATAGACTCAGGCGCCGACATGTCTGGCGCCCGGGGAGCGATCTCACTTACGAAAATACACCATATAAGGCAAATAGGAACGGACTTGGGTGTGGTTGGAGGAGAGGAGTCGAGAAATTTCTAGAACAATTTAATATACACACTACTAAATTAATATAAGAAAAAAAAATGATCAGAAATGGGATATTATTTGATAAACTAAATGTTTAGTAACGTTTGTTTATCTCGCGCTACTCAATACTGGAAATATTACATCCGAAATGGGATGAACTTACCGAAAATACCAGGTATTCTGAATAACACACGAGAATAATCTAAACATTTTAAACTACTTTCAGTCCTACATGTGATCTTAGTGATTATCAGCTCGTGATCATAGTGTCATTGAAACGTCGTCAGTTGAAAACTTATAAATGAAATATAGCCTTAAAAACGTAGCCTGAAGTTTTATAGAAACCTGATTTTCAATGAGCAAGTATAAGAAATTATTCTAACAAAATAGTTTTAATTACGGATGTAAAGTTTATCACGACGAGATACACATTTTAAGTAAACTAGATCTATAAGACTACAGTGTCTTAGTCATCTAATGAACGCGATGATGACAAATCAAATTATGTGTCTTAATAGTGACCACAAAAATAATGACTTGACTAGTCAATAATAATAGTTCCCAATTACATTTTATAGTGGCAACATCAATAAGTTTTTCTGTCATCAATAATTATCACTTTTGATACAATATAATATTGTTTAAGACGTACAAAACTACAAACTGTCCGAAGTACTGTAACTTAATTGTAACCTACTTGATAACGATAATACAATTGGTGGTTTTTACTACTACTAGCAAAAACCAAATAACATAGAACTACAGTTGATAATTTGTAGGAAAAAAAGAGTAAAAAGCAATTTAAAACAGCAGAATTAGCACAGGTTTTGCTGAAAACGTTTAATGCAAGACAGACGAAGTCTAAAATAAATACACAAAAGAAGCTAAGATGAAAATAGAACGCAAAAGCCCGACATCACATTTCCTGTATCGACGGGAAGTCGTCACGCGCTGGATGCAAGCAATCCGATAGTTCTGTTTTTCTATTAGCGAATTAGGGGATCATCTAGTGGCCGAGGGTGAGACTGTCATTTTAATATATTTAGGGGATGTTAGTTGAGTAAAATCAGTTTGTTTATTAGGAAATTTATCTAAGTGAAAATATGGATAAACAAGGGATTAGTGAAATCAATAGAACAATTTTGACAATGGACACATTGAATCTGATATGATAAGTATTGATTTCGTAATTGACAGTATTATGTGGAGCTATGTTTTTTAGGCTTTTCTGGTACTAATGCACACTTTTAAGCTGACCAATAACAACAAGAGTAGTAAGTTTAACTTGTTTATAAATTTAAAAATCCTTTAGGTGTTAACAAGAAAGGAAAAGATTTAAGTTAAAAAATCTACAACCAAGTAAACTAATATAAAATCGGGAAGTGATAAAATAAGAATTTTTAAGTGGTCTATGTAGACTACAGTAGGCTTAATTTAATATGAGAAACGTGTTTACTTTATAAGATTTCAGCTAGTAGGTACCTAAGCAGCTAGAAGCAACAACAAGAAGAAAATTGGCAAACAATTTCGAAAAAATAAGCATATTACATAATTATAATTTTCTACAAGAAAACAAACAAATTAAAATAAATACCCAATCAATTTGGTGAATAGATCTAATCAAATATAATTCAGCAAATCAAAAACATCGTATACAATCAAATAATCACATAATCCGCAAACAAGTAAACCTAATTACCATTATTCATTTATCCTAATCAATAAAGAGAAGCTCACAGCACACCGATCATCCCAGCAGGAGTTGACATCCCGGAGCGATGGAAAATTTCCGTTAACGATTTCGACAAGCCTAATGAATGATAAGAAAATTCTATAAGACCCTAATCTTGTAATTTATCTACTACTAGCTGACTCGGCAAACGTTGTTTTGCCATGCAAATGACAGGGGTAGACAAATAATTTGCAATAAATTAAAATTGCGACTATAATTTGAGATTTAAACTATCCTATCTCTCAAGTTGGATCGAACTGCACATGGTGTGCGAATTTTATTATAATCGGTTAAGTGGTTTAGGAGTCCATTGAGGACAAACATTGTGACACGAGATTTATATATATCTAATATATAAAATTCACGTGTCACAGTGTTAGTTACCGTACTTCTCCGAAACGGCTTGACCGATTCTTCTCAAATTGAGCATACATATTCAGTAGGTCTGAGAATCGGCCAACATCTATTTTTCAAACTTTTTTTTGTATGGCAAAACAACGTTTGCCGGGACAGCTAGTTAAGATATAAAAATAAGTCGGGTTTTCCTTCCTGACGCTATAACTCCAGAACGCACGGACCGATTTCCACGGTTTTGCATTCGTTGGAAAGGTCTCGGGCTCCGTGAGGTTTATAGTAAATTTTTTTTAATTTTTTTTTTTTTACTTTTTTTTGGTATGGCAAAACAACGTTTGCCGGGCCAGCTAGTTACGTATAATAATCTTATTAGAAATTATAGATAATGTGGGATTGATGATACTGGCGCCGTTATTGCGAGCCTAATGACTAAAATTGAATTTAAATCACTTAAAACATGCTCATAGTGGTCGATTGACAGCGCCTGGTGTTTGCCGACATAATAAACAGTACAAATCTCAGGGTATAGCTAAATCACAAACTTATGCAGTACAATCTCGTAAATACGATTACGAAAGAAATGACGAAGGAAGTATTTTTGAAGGACTTTAAAAAACAATGTGATTTTATATTTTGTTGTATTTTTCTTAAGCTTGGGGTCTTGGTCTTGGTTTGGGGTCGCAGAGTAATAACCTGCGCCATCGTCCTCTAATATTTATTTAATATGAATTTATTTTACATATTCTTTGGAAAAGGGCAGTATAATTGGGATTGTTCATAATTTTTGACCTGCTGTTTTTATATATTTTTTTTTAGAAAATATAGACTATTTTAAGCAACTAATTTCAAATATTTTCTAACACTTGCGCGACTCATCTGTTTAAATAAAACTACTTTTTACGGATTTAGACGCGTATAGTCACCATGGTCACGGGTGAGACTCTCACCCGTGACCACCATGGAAACTGACCACCATGAAAACAAACTGCAAAGTGCAAAGTCTCCGAAATGTCGGGCCAAAATTTAAAACAAATATACGCGTCTAAATCCGTAAAAAGTAGTTTTATTTAAACTAATTTCAATATTAATGAAATATTCAGTATGTATACAGAATTTAAAAAAAAAATACTTAAAGATAATTATTTTAAATGTTGTGACGTCATCGTTCTACGCAATCTGTGTATTGCCTTTTCCTGATAGAATTAATCCAGATTGCAATATATCTTTTCAAAGTTGTCAAATTTAAATAATAGACCAATTTCAAAAAAACATGAACAATGCCAATTTAAAATCTTTAAAAAAGATTAATAAATAATGTACTCTAAATATGTAAAATAATTTATTTTCCCGAATATAACGTATAATGTTACGACAGGCTTCAATTTAGGTTTTTCATTTTAGTCGACGAAAGTCTTAAACAAAGAGAAAGTTCCAAGAAGTTATAAAATCGATACAATTTCTTAAGCAAACAGAACTCTAATTTAAAAAGGAACGTGAAACAATCGTAGAAAGGATAATTAAAAGGTACACAAGAGCAACTATGAGAGCCTTGAAACGAACTAACGAGACGTAATCACAGAGGATGCAGGCGATAATTGTACGGAATGTACGTTTGTAAAGGATATAGAAAGTGATTTAACTAAGGGAAGTATCGTTAATTATATATATCGAAGATAATCAAAGTATCAGCTTAGGGGAAACTGGAAATATGCATCACAAATCATAACTGTTTTATGGAATGGAATTTAAGTCGGAATTGCGACGGCATTTGATAATGACGATAAAACATATACTCTGCAAAACATAGAGATACATAACACTTTTTAGTTTAATTTTAGTAGGCGAATATAATTTTCCCAATAACACTTATTGTTACTACAGTTTCTTTATTTGCTAGTTTCATGAATATTGTATATGTAATTATAAGCATGCTGAATTTTTAAGAGCAGTCATAGTGAGTTACTTATGGAAAACCAGCTTTAATCTAAGAGCGGTCAACGAAGACTTCGACCGGAACCGAGAGATATACAGGGTGTGGCGTAAATGGTGGTCCAACGCTAAGGTGGTTATAGTTCAAGTATTCACCTATCATATAAAAAAAAATTAACCATTTTTAGCCATTTTTTTTACACTACTCACATCTAAAATGCATGATTTGTTAAAAACGAGAAATTAATTTTCAGTTTTTTTTATTTATTGGTTTATTATTGGGGTTTACATGAAAAAACGAAATGCATGTGCTAGTGCTAGTACTCGCACGTACAACACAAAAAACACACTCAAAAAATAATGTCATTTGTCGAAGTTACATTCTCATTTATAAAATATTTATCGATTTTTTACAAAAAAATTAAAAAAATCACATTTCCGAAACCAATGGCTAAAAATGGTTAATTTTTTTTTTATATGATAGGTGAATACTTGAACTATAACCACCTTAGCGTTGGACCACCATTTACGCCACAGCCTGTATATAAATCCTTAAAAGAGACGTTTCCCTATGAAAATGTCACTTATAATACTAGTGAACATTTAGCGTTAGTAAAAATTTAATAACGTTTAATTTACATAAAATGTAGTTAATGTAAAATCAGTCTTTTTAAAAATCCTGATCCTAAAATTGTTTACAACGGTTATAGAGATTCTTTATATGTTTTCAGATGTAAAACACAACATAACTATGAGAAAGAGATTAAACAATTAATTAAAGTGCTATTTTTGAGTTTTCATAAGGATATTAATAAACATAATTATAGTCAATTAACACTAATTCCATGTGAATATAAACGATACGATTATGAGCAGTAATGCCTACTGCTCATAATAATATTAAGATGGAAACTGCTTTGTTAGATACAAGACATTAAATAAAATCAAACAACAGCAATCCCTGAAACATATTAAGTTCCAAAAAAGTTTTTGACAAAACATCAGATAGCAATTAGCCTTAGCCACCTGAAAACTAAAACTACGAACACGTGGTCATACAAGTGGCACTTACCTCACTCGAGAACGGCGTGTCATTGCTTCTTCTCGTTCCCACTTTAAATATAAACTTTACCTTCTCGCTCTCTCACACCCTGCTCGATTGCGTATTGTTAATCTTGGATTTAGTAGACTTCAAACAATTGGAGACTAGGGAATATGGAGTTGAGTTGGTTAAGTAGCAATTAGAACACAACAGGACTTAGCGACTTGAGGAGTTATAAGTCGAAGTGAAGGACTAAGTGTGTGTCCCTGGGGTACACTCAGCACTTGTGAGGTTTGGTGCAGTTGTGCAAACTTGTGCAGTGTCAGGTCGACGGGGGTGAGAGAGCGGGACCACCGCCTCCGCGGACGGTCCACGGAGGAATGTACTAGGACGCCGACAGAGCGTCAGGATCTCGCGCTTTGCACTATCAACCTTCTCCAACGCTCATGAGGGGTAGATCCGCGCAAGCGCGTTGCAAATCTCTTGTCCTTTACGCACTCACGCAAAATAGAGATGGGGGAACGAACTTTAGGGATGATATTCGGAGGGTGAAGACACGATGAAAGATGGAAATGCATCTCGGACTTCGTTCGGATTTCCGGAGCTTGTGATTTTATTTATTGATTCGTATCTACTAAGTTTTCTATAGAACATTTTCTATGGACTTATTAATACCCTTATCATGTCACTATAAGATTTACTGCTCATGTAGCTGTAATAAAAGATTTTATTGGCCATTAATATATCTCTCTATGATCGATGTTTCTAGAACTCAAGCGTCATTATTATAATTATGAAGAGGGTCCTTAACAATACACCTGTGGCCACTTTGGTCGACAAAAGACTGTTGATTGACGGGAAATGTAAAAATGCTAACCACAGTCAGGGAAAACCGATCTATAACATAAACAGCGTAGAAGTTAAAATCGAATCCCGTTGGCATTTCAAGATAGAACCCTAAAAATGGTTGTTGTTGTAGCGAACAATTATAAATATTTACGCAACGGAGTGCAGTGTGCGTTGATACAGAATTAATGGGTGTCGACATGAAGGGTTGCGAATTCGATGCTCACCTCCATGTTGATGTAACAAATTGAGACTATGATATTGATGTGATTTTAGATAGAGTTGACAACAATTTTAATTGCACCAACTTAACAGCTGCAATAACACATCATGATAAATATTAATGGACTATTGTTATTACAGCTTATATTACATACGTCTTATTGATTATGTTAAATATACAATATTGATACTTAACATTAACATACTATCTATATATCTTATCCCGCTTTTCTCCCATCATCCCATGGGTCTGAGTCAACTGAGAGAGAATCTGAGTCATATAAAATAAGGTCTTTGAATCAGCATGGCAAAAGAAATACACTTCCATTTTGCAGAAGGCCACATTGGGACTTTTATTGGGCTGATAAAGAACTTTTGCCACAATAGCACTCTTGAATCAATCAATAAATTTCTTTAGGCCATCCTACTCGAAAACCTTTTTACACGAGCTTTTAATTTTGTGATGTCCGCGTCAATTTAAATCCAACAATTATGATATCACACCCAAAAAGCAGATTGGTTACTTTTAATGAATTAAAACTACTAGAAAAAGGGTATCGAATGAAAGGACTTAGTTGAGCGGAAAACTGACGTGTACAAGTTATATAAAAATAATAACAATATTATTAGGGTTCCGTACCCAAAGGGTAAAAACCCTATTACTGAGACTTCGCTGTCCGTCCGTCCGTCCGTCTGTCACCAGGCTGTATCTCAAGAACGGTGATAGCTAGACAGTTGAAATTTTCACAGAAGATGTATTTCTATCGCCGCTATAACAACAAATACTAAAAATAAAATAAATATTTAAGGGGTCTCCCATACAACAAACATGATTTTTTACCGATTCTTGCTCGATACTAATAACGTTGCCTTATGTTGCATAGATAATGGTACGGAACCCTTCGTACGCGAGTACGACTCGCACTTGACCAATTTTTTATAATATGTATTAGAATAGACTATCATACATAAACTATCAGGTAACGAACGTAATCGAGAGCAAAACACATCTAGACTAAACAATGTCGTGTTGTGTGTGAACCGTGCAATATTTACTTCCGTACAAGATAACTATTCAAAGAATTTACACAACATGTCCTTAAACTCGTTATCAAATGAGCAACATATAAGGTTACGATTCACGGCAGACCTATAAGACGGACAGCTCATATATTTACTACTGCTATCCTATAAAACAAACCACATTTTACTAAAGTACACTAAATATACTCGTAAAATCGTGTGATGATAAGATTACACTTAATGCAATAGAGACAGGGTTTACCGCCTAGACTCGATCGAAGCTTTTGCTAGATACGCATTTAGCAACTATCATTTACATTTAGTACGGCAAGTAAAAGACTTATGCAATCTAACACGACGCGCGACGGTCTGCAGATAGGACAATGAATGGTACACACATAATACGCAACAATATTAAAGACAGACCAATCATCGTATATATGATAGGTTGAACATAACAATAGCTACACACGAACACTTAGACAAGTGATCTTACAAGTAGTGCCACTTGCAGTGAGTTGCCGATTGTTATGGAACAAATATTTGTTTAACAGATGGGTTATTAATTGCTCTATACTCCTGTATTGTACAAGTGTTATATCTCATAAAATGTGTTTTATTATTTGGAACTTCCTCATCGAATGTAACAGCGCAATCAAAAAAATTCTGTGGCCCTAAATATGTACACGTGCGGGAAATGAGTGCGGTTTTAACCAGTAGCTATGAGTCTGGCATGAACTTTTGCTTGTTTATTCACTAAAATTTATTAATTTTCTACTTGGAACGAAATGTGACCATATGAACAAGGGATCGAATTAAAAATTCATCCGCCCATCCGACTTCATTCACTGTCGAAAGCTGGTGTTCGAGAAAATGCCACAGCAGACAATCTTGCAGCTTATCCAGCGGCTGTTAAAATTAATGTTACGTAGCTTACAGCTGTATTTATACTCAATCCATCAAATGAGGTCCGTGGTACATTCGATTATGACAAAGATTTTATTTGAAAAATTGCTTTACGTTGCTCTCCTAAGTTGTTAGTTTTTTTCGACATTTTTGTCGCATATATAGAAACTCCCTCTTTATGTAGAGTATCACTCTCACTTAAGATAGGTTCGCCCCCCGCAGTGGGCACTAAAACTACATTTGGATAAAACAGGGGTCTGTCTTGTGCATGCAAATAACTCATATTTTAATGTATTGGTTTTTAAAAGCATTGATATGGCCTGTGGCGTAGTCGATGGTGATAGAAAAACAAGACCATAATTTATGTGACTCATATTTATGTAAAGAGAGTGAGAACAACATTATGAATGCATTTTAAATCAGGTTTCTGCGGGAAATTATTGAAGACAAGATGACGGTCGACTCTGATAAGGTTTCATACCTTTTTATTGGAATAAAATGCGATAACAAGCAGCTCGATGGCTTTTTCTGGTCAAAAACTAGATCAGCACCCCTTGTAAGTAAGGATGTAGTCATATGCACGTAAAAGCTTGACTTATCTGGATCAAATGTGACGTTCATTGTGAGACGTCCATGTCCAGCGGTAGAGCGATAGACGAATTATCGTAAATTACGCATAAAACAAGTTCACTTACCAATAATGAAAAAATATATCGCTTCGTTATCTCGTTCGCTTTAAAACTTACGGCACTTAGTCGTTTGGAAGGCACTCGTGTGTTTGTTTGGCTATTCACATTGCAGTCTCTTTACCTGAGGGACAAACAGAAAAAATATTAATACTAAAATCATTTAGGGCAATTATTAAAATTTTCATATGAAGAAGAAAATTCCTCATCAGATGCAGCTAAAGGATTGTTTGTAGAACAAGCTGGTTAGCGTGGAATAATAGAACAAATGTACTCCATCTTATGAGAGGCACGTGTCAAATTAGAACTGAGAAAATGCTGTGTGTAGTGGCTCAAGGCTGCAAAATGCTACAGGTTAGAGGAGATCTTTAAAAACAAGTCTTTACATTTAAAACTGAAAGACTGCCTAAACAACAAATGAAATAAAAACTGCAGTAATTTCCAAACTAAACAAAAACACAATAATAAATTTAAACAAATCGAAATGTAAGTAAAACAATTTTCCCCTAAGACGCAGTCCCACGTTGGGCGCCAACAATCTGTAGAAAGAGACGGGGACATTATTGTCTCGCTTTAGGCGCCAGTCGGTCCGGCGCCGTCTGCCGCCGTTCTGGAGCCACCTTATGTAACAGCATCCCGGGATACAGCTCGCGAATTTTCCCGCATTACCTATGTATATGTGTGGGAGATTAGGGATGGAAAAACATTTGTACTTTTGTATAGATAAGGTTTGGCTTTGAGCAAAGATTATAGACTAATTAAGCAACTAAGTTAGTCATAGAATGGTTAACTTTGGGTACAATTTGGAACGTGGTCTTTGAATAAATATTAAGTATAACATTAATGTTTTTGATAGAGAAACTTTCGTTTAGATGTTTCCAATCTTCTATTTGTCATTATTTAATTTTTAGGGTTCCGTACCCAAAGAGTAAAAATTGGTCAAGTGCGAGTCGGACTCGCGCACGAAGGGTTCCGTACCATTATCTATGCAACATAAGGCAACGTTATTAGTATCGAGCAAGAAACGGTAAAAAAATCATGTTTGTTGTATGGGAGCCCCCCTTAAATATTTATTTTATTTTATTTTTACTATTTGTTGTTATAGCGGCAATAGAAATACATCATCTGTGAAAATTTCAACTGTCTAGCTATCACCGTTCTTGAGATACTGGGTACGGAACCCTAAAAATCATGTTTGTTGTATGGGAGCCCCCCTTAAATATTTATTTTATTTTATTTTTAGTATTTGTTGTTATAGCGGCAATAGAAATACATCATCTGTGAAAATTTCAACTCTCTAGCTATCACCGTTCTTGAGATACAGCCTGGTGACAGACGGACGGACGGACGGACGGACGGACGGACGGACGGACAGCGAAGTCTCAGTAATAGGGTCCCGTTTTTACCCTTTGGGTACGGAACCCTAATAACGGGACCCTATTACTGAGACTTCGCTGTCCGTCCGTCCGTCTGTCACCAGGCTGTATCTCAAGAACGGTGATAGCTAGACAGTTGAAATTTTCACAGATGATGTATTTCTATTGCCGCTATAACAACAAATACTAAAAATAAAATAAAATAAAGATTTAAGGGGGGCTCCCATACAACAAACATGATTTTTTTACCGTTTCTTGCTCGATACTAATAACGTTGCCTTATGTTGCATAGATATTGGTACGGAACCCTTCGTGCGCGAGACCGACTCGCACTTGACCAAATTTTTTTTAAATCTTTACTTATTATGTATAAAACAAAGTGGTTATTTTTGTATGAATGTCCCTATGTGAGCTTATATCTTTAAAACTACGCAACGGATTTTGATGCAATTTTTTTTAATAGATAAAGTGGTTGAAATGGTTGATATTTTGTACAATTTTTTAGGGTTTAAGTTTAATGTTAATGTATGCAAGTTAATTTTTATGTTTAATTTTTTAGGGTTTAATTCATAATTCCACGCGTTCGAAGTTGCGGGCAAAAACCAGTTAGTTATAAAACCCTATCAAAAACAATTGCGAGACGTTTTAGTATTTGTTGTTATAACATCAAAAGATATATATTGAACAACATAACCTGTGATAATAACTCTCTAGCTATCACCGTGCCTAAGACACAGCCGCGTGACGGGTAGGCGGACAGCGAAGTCTCAGGTTTCCGTTTTACCTTTTGTTACGGAACCGTAAATAAGAGTGTAGGTGTACAAAGTTGTGGCTATCATTTATACGGCGATATTTTCGCACCTGCATTGACACCATTAATCGTATCATATTGTTAACTAGCTATTGCCCGCGACTCCGTCCGCGTGGAATTTAGAAAATATTCCCCGTTTATGCAACATTTTTCACTACTGCTTAAAGCCTTCCTCGATAAATATCCAATCTAACACTGAAAGAATTTTTCAAATCGGTACAGTGGTTCCTGAGATTAGCGCGTTCAAACAAAAAAACAAACAAACTCTTCAGCTTTATAATAATATTAAGTATAGATAGTTGCAAGTGCTTATTACACTTACACTACACAAAGCTGGAAATAGCATTGTACACCTTTTTTTTTCTTTATTTAAGAATCTTTGTCAATATTGACGATGCCGCCCCGTATTATAATGTACATGAATTTTCTACAATAAATAATTACCAGCTAACAACTAATTCTTATTTACATTAAGTCATTCTGGATAGGTATATTCATACAGGATCCTGGCACTCTCTGTAGACGGAGCTGGAAGATACTGTTACACATTCCAACCTCATAACCAATGCTCATCGTTCGGCGGCGCTGAGACCCATTCCGTACACATTCACACATTGTACACCTTGTTAGTACTACAAACTGATTACAAAGGGTCATTTTTGTTATATTTGGGCAAATGTAATAAGCCCTAGAATTGACGGACACGTGCCATAAACGGTGCGCACGCGCATACAATCATTCAATGTTTACATCCTACGTATTATGTTGTCATAATATGACAGATGGCGTTACTTGTTACGCAAGTTTATTGTATGCAGTGAAATAAAGCAGAACAACATTTTTAGCTTTCAAGATGTTAGGTATCTTTTTTTCTAAGTCATATAAAAACTAATACCTGCTGCCGCGGCGCGTGTAATTTAGAAACCAAACCTTAAAAAATCATACAGAAAAGCCCTCTCATTGAACCTCTCTATCGATTAAAAAAAACGCATCAAAATCAATTGCGTAGTTGAAGATATACAGGGTGTGGCGTAATTAATGGATAAGCCTGTGCCTGTGGATAAGCCTCCTACTGCGCTATACGAATATGTATATTTTTAATTAATCCTATGTATGGTCTTGAAAAAAATGGCATAAGTCATGTTTTTCATAAAATGACTACTTTCACTAACCAATTATGCTACTGTTGCCACAATTTTCAAAAATTTTGCATTCTGTTTTTTTTATAAAACAGCTTAAGAGGTGAGCTATTGAAAGCAATAAAGAATTCCCTATTCGTAATACAAATTTTGGGAAAAAATACATGAGATATCAAAAAAGTGTTATTGATTATTCAATTTGTTGACTTTGTACATCGTCTAGCTTAAAAAATCTTTATGGGAGTTGATTTGCCCAATATCTTAAAAACATGCTTGTTTTATGCAGTTTCCGAAATGGTATAATACTTATTACATTTCACGAGGTTTTAAAAAAAAACGACAGTTGTAAAAAAATACCCTAATTTTCTTTAACAGAATTATTAATTTATCTTAAACATGTCTTTGTAAACAGTTTGAATGGACCCTTTTTTGTGTGCTCCGGAGCAGGTAGTCATTCACAATGGACCCTTTTTTGGGTGCTCGGGAGCAGGTAGTCATCCACCATGAATAGGGTAAGCAGATAACGACTCTAAGTCAACTACTTGTGGTTGTTTATCGCACGGCAAATCCAGACGGTTAGTCTTATCATAAGACAGAGACAAAGCATTTTGATGTCAGGTAAATAACAGTTGTGCGACAGAGATAGATTTTTATTATTCTCACAAACAACAAAACAGCTTTTGAACTTGTTTAACAAAGTTAGTGCTCTTTTGACTATCGTCTCTTGCGCACATATCGTTTGCTCTATCGTGTTTGTTATTGTGACGTGAATTTGGCTTATGTACTACGGACTCTGTTTTTGCTATACGAATTGGACAATTGTGATATTATCGACGACTTCTACATATCCCTGGACTACTGATCATGCCGCGTCATACGTACACTCCTCAAGAGTATGCAAATATGCATCTTATTTACGGCCTGTGTAACTGCAATGCAAATGAAGCTGCACGCGAATATCGTCGAAGATACCCCGATTTGCGACACCCAGACTACCGGGTGTTTACACGTGTGCACATCGCTTTTAGCGAAGGGCGAATGCCTGGTACCGGTGTTGGTGGTGCTTCGGAAGGCAGACCTCGACGACATCGTGATGACGAAGTTCTAGAAGCTGTGCGTGCTAATCCAGAGTTATCAATTCGTGAGTTAAGTAGAGGAACCGGTGTAGATACGCGTACTGTGGGCAGAATTCTGCACAGGCATGAGCTTCACCCGTATCACTATCAAAGGGTGCAAACACTAATGACACGAGACTATGAGCCTAGAGTCCAATTTTGTCGCGTCATGTTGCGAAAAATACGCGAAGATTCGGCGTTTTTTGACAAAATACTGTGGAGCGATGAGTCATCATGTAAAAGAAATGGCTACGTCAACATGCACAATCTTCATAGTTGGCAGGCAACCAATCCGAGAAACATAAGGCAAGACCGAGCTCAAGTCCAGTTTAAAGTGAACCTTTGGACAGGAATTTTAAATGGACAAATAGTTGGGCCCGTCGAACTATCCGAGACACTAACAGGTCCCAATTATTTAAATTTTCTGCAAAATACGTTGCCGGAACTATTACAAAGTTTAAATGTGCCAGAAAACTACTGGTTACAAAATGATGGTTGTCCCGCTCACTACGCACGAATTGTACGGAACTACCTCAATGATGAGTACAATGAGAGGTGGATAGGTCGTTTGGGTCCCATTTTGTGGCCACCAAGGTCCCCTGATTTGAACCCTCTAGACTTTTTTTACTGGGGGTGTTTAAAAGAAAAAGTGTATAAAAAAGAAATAGCATCACTGGAACAACTAAAGGCCCTGATTTTTGAAGCCGCTGATGAAATCAAGAGCTCCGGCTTCATCCGACGCCTAAAGCGGTCATTTATCCGTCGATGCAGGGCCTGCATAGCCGCAGGTGGCCGCCATTTCGAATATTTTTTGTAAAATAAAATTTATGTAGTGTTTGCATCTTTAGAATAAAAAAAATAAAATAACTTGTTATTTTTTTTCAACGACTAACATTCCCACTGGTAAACTCAGACAGATAAGTTAAAATACCACTGACAGTTTGTTTAAGTTAACAGTATTAATTTGATTAATTAAATCACAATAAGAACATTTTTTTACGAGTGTCATTTGGTTCTTTAATATCACATCAAACTTAATAAGTATTATAATAAGTATTATACCATTTCGGAAACTGCATAAAACAAGCATGTTTTTAAGATATTGGGCAAATCAACTCCCATAAAGATTTTTTAAGCTAGACGATGTACAAAGTCAACAAATTGAATAATCAATAACCCTTTTTTGATATTTCATGCATAATTTTCAAAAAATTTGTATTACGAATAGGGAATTCTTTATTGCTTGCAATAATTCAACTCTTAAGCTGTATTATAAAAAAAAACAGAAAGCAAAACTTTTGAAAATTGTGGCAACAGTAGCAGAATTGGTTAGTGAAAGTAGTCATTTTATGAAAAACATGACTTATGCCATTTTTTTCAAGACCATACATAGGATTAATTAAAAATATACATATTCGTATAGCGCAGTAGGAGGCTTATCCACAGGCACAGGCTTATCCATTAATTACGCCACACCCTGTATAAGCATACATAGGGACATAGATACCAAAATAACGACTTTGTTTTATAATAAGTAGAGATATCAATTACTCTTCAGGAAAAGAGGACTTATAACAAGCGAATGATTCAGTTGTAAATGCGATCAGAACCTACAGGAAGTAACTTGTAGGTTTTGATTTCCTTGTATAATTCGTTTTATTAGACATTCGTTCTTTCCATTACACAAGGGTCTTAATACTTGTCAAGGAGCAAGTTCATACTCTAGTTTTTATTTAGGAAAAACTGAGTATCGTCGAAATGTTTAAGTATTTAAAAGTAATGAATGAATGGTGTGGTAATGGGGTCCGCCCACTACCTCAATCACAATAACCATAGTCGGGCAGTTACGTGAGAAATGTGGGCGTGCCCCACATCTAAAGGTTATAAAGGGCTATGGAGAAAGTTGTCTGGACTTGGCCGTGGGTTGGTGACTTGCTGTACTCTTCGGTAATCGATCTCTCTGCTGTCCACCAAAAGGCTAGCCACAATCTTACACATATTAAACGTTTTTAATAATAACGGAATTTAATGCATTTTTAGTGGCAACCCACTGGTCTAGCGGATTATTGCCACGCGCATTATAAAAATGTATGTGTTCCATACATTTTGATGTTGCAAATACGGGGAAAATTTTCAAAAATTTCACGCGTATGGAGTCGCGGGCACCATGTCTTTATCATGTTGTCTAAGGGTATCATCAAGTTAAACTTAATACTTTAGTAACTATTTGTTGTTGTCTGTGAAGATTACAACATCAAAGTATTTTAGCTATCACACGTCCTGAAATACATGTCTGGTGGGGGGACGGACAAAAGAACGACAAAGTCCGTATTTCCTGATTTTAGAAGATTGTTTTATTTTTTGCAATTTGCGTTAGTTCTCTACATTAAGTCTTGTCTTTCTTAACTAGTTTTTAAAAGTGCTTGTCTGCTACCTGATACCTATAAATCAGTGTAAGCTAATTGCCGTACTATTTGATAAGCCTTTTTTTTCGCAGGGGAATGCATTTACGCACACCCGCTCCTGTCATTTCGGCCATCGCCGTCATGGTAGGAGTGGGTAGTGTCGGACTCACCGATGAACGGAATACCGACTAAACCTAACTGCGGCGCTCTCCCCGTCTTCCAGGGGACGCCAGGGGTTCCCTGTTCTGAACTCTCTCCGAGATACTATTTTATAAGCCTCTCCTGTCAAGACATAGTTACAACAGAACTACAACAAAGATTGCATCAAAACTACTAAATCGTAAACTAACGTGTGTAACTAACTCTACAAACAGTCCCACTAACCTACTTGTACTAATCTTGTTATTTAGTTCCTAAAATAACCACACGGCGCTACTGAGACAGTGGACCTAATTTATTCTTCATCAATGAAACATTGGAGAGAAAATATAGTTTAAAGCTGTGGTTTAAAGAAAATAAATGCAAAAGTTTATCATCATCATTGCCCCCTATTACGCAGCGTGAGGCTGACCCCGACAAAGTGGACTGATGACATGGAAAGAAAGAAAAAATAGAAAGAAACATTTTATTCGGGAAGTCTTTGTCCAGCAGTGAACAGAGAAAGGCTTTTTTTTGTATGGCCGCCTTCTGCCCTGCCGGGCCATGATGGGAACATAGAAAGGCTGATAAATGGACGTGTTTCACAGCCCGTTGGAAAGAAACAGATGACTCTTGAATTCTTGATTCGTCACCCAACGGACATTATTCAGGTTAAGGCCACAATAACACAAATAAACATATAAGTCATAAATATTATTTTAAACTTATAATAATTGTCCTCATTTTATAGTAAACAGGGACAATTCGCCATATTATTATGACTTCATAATTATGATTCGAGGAAAATCATTGATATTTTAAGATGAATCAATGAATGAATCCGCTCCCATTCTTACTATGTTCTCGTCATTCTACAATTTTCCTTTTGCCTTATAATTAGTGATCGGAATAGGTAGAGCTATTTTATGTACTAGTCGTATTTTACAATAATGCCCAAAATCCCGGGATTTACTTTTGAAGTAGTAAATTAATAAAAATCTATTTACCTAATAAGGATTAAGGAGTAACGACAGAATACACTTACTTTACGATGGATAAGTATAAGTTGAGTCAATAAACCATGTATATTTTTTATGTAACAGTTTTTATATTTATACAATACTCAACAATCATTTACATTTTTCTTTATTTTGCAGTTGTACAAGAACATAATATGTTTACTTTTAAACAATAATTAAATGAAACTGTCATTGGTCTGTTTCTAAGTGTGATTCGTCTACAGCGTCACTAGAAGCCTGATTACGACCCAAGTTAAAATAAATGACCATTATTTTTTCTAAATTTCCTATTTTGAGCCTATTTCTTTTTACATTTAACACCCATTTATAACTAGAAAATGAGCGTTCGACATCTGTAGATGTTAGTGGAGCAAATTTAAATGATAAAATTTCGTCATTTAGTACATTATTCGACAGATTTTCTTCGTGTTCTCTCAGGATATCAATGTCAGGATTTTTAAAATCCGTTAAAAGTAGTTTTATCCCATGGAATGTCCATATTAACATCAATGTTTGTGGTCAATGAACCTAAATAGCTCTACCTACTCCGATCATTGCTTATAATTATTGCTATGACCACGCACTAATTAAATTTTAAAAACCGGTTAAGCACAAGCTGGACACACATTCCAAGGATTGCGTACTGTTATTATCATAACATATTCGTCATACCGAAAAACACCGAATAACGGGACGCCAAAAAATGAGAGGAAGAAATGTAAAGAGTAAGGGCAGGAAATGATGATATTGAGTGTAATAGTTGTAAAATCAACTGATACACAAACTGTTAAATTTAGCCTCTGGCTATCACCTACCTGGTCAGAGACGGACGGACGGGTGGACAGCGAATTCTCAAAAATAGGGTCACGCTTTATCTGACCAAAAATGACCACTAGTTACGCACGAAGGGTGCTGTGCTATTAATTTCAAAATTATAATGGCGTAACAATCACACCGTCATTAGACGATAGCAATAAAGAAACGTATTAACTATTCAATTTCTTTTCAATAACAATCCGCTCTTTTTGTCTCACTCAGAGATCGGGGCTAAACCTGAGACCGTGTTTCAGAACCTTTACTAAGAATCCACAATCAAACGTAAAATTAGTATCTTAATAACTAATTACATTCATATCACCATAATTTGCTCGTAGTAGTTAGCGGAAAAGGAAGTACCTACGTATATCGCCAACAATACATTATGACTAATGCGTTACCCGACTACAAAAATACATTTATTTTATTACGCATTTCATAAAAACTATACCGATTTTTCGCATTATGGTTAATTTCGGTACCATTTGCTACATATTCAACTCGGGCCAAACAACATTGATAGGCCTCGTGTAATAATTGACTTTCTTAGGTCTTGCGTTCGAACCCCGTTCAGGACACTCAAGATGTAATACGCATCAAACCAACAGGAATACTTACATGCATATGCTGTTTTCTTTGGCAAATATATTGCTGCGTCCTTCGGGTGCGGTGGTAACACACACTAACGCTTAACGTAATTGGTTGCTACACACACGGTCAGTCCAAAATTGCCACACGCACATTAAGAGATGACAGTGTCCGTACATAACGAGTATGGGCATTGCTCTCGTACCTTGTTCAGTGGGGAGGATCGCCTTATAATGTTAACTCCTGTTGAATTAATGCTTTTATGGTCAGCGTCATAATAAGTAGACCAAATACTCTTCAAAGTGGATAAGGACCGTGCATGTTGCATGCAGTGTTGGATAGTACATTTATCGAGGAAGGCTTTAGGCTAAAAAAAATCACGCTGCGACCAATAAGAGCGTCAGTGAATAATGTTGCAAAAACGGAATATTTTCTAAATTCCTCGCGCACGAAGTCGGGGGCAGCAGCTAGTATGTAAATATTAGGGGCGATGTATGTATATATCCATCCTTACAACTATCTTCGGACTAAAATCGCTAATCTGATAATATTCACTTGGCATTTGTCCAAGAGTGAGCTCATCGCGATGTGTGGGGGCCTACAACATAATATTCTTTTTACTATACATTCATAAACATTGACACATAACGTACGCAACGCCATCTAGTCTTATAAACTTACACTAGCTGTTGCTTGCAACTTCTTACGCTTGGAATTTAGAAACCAGACCTTAAAAAATTGTACAAAAAAGACATCGTCTTGAACTAGTCTATCATTTAAAAAAACCGCATCAAAATCAGTTGCGTAGTTTTGATTTTGACCCTCCGGCGGTAGACCTCCACCAGGACACAGCCTTTAAGGTCCTACAAGAGGCTGCCCGCGATTACACATGCTGCCTCCGAGATGGTTCGGTACGATTTGGAAGGCCTCTGCACCATGACTCGCTGCGGGCGTTGCAGCAGAGTCATGTTGTCGAGATAGATGGAGACTCGAATAAAATCCCTATTTCATCTAAGTCTTTTCAGTTTGGTAAAGCAAAACAAATAGCCAAAGGTCTAAATAGTAAAACGTCTCATTTTTTACGCACTCTCCTCTTACATGTCTGCTGGATGATATTTCTTAATATTAAATGAGCAGATCCTTTGTACAGCCATTTCTTATCGAATGTTAGGTTATATTTAATGCTCTGTGATGTGGGCACAAAATGAATAAATAAATAGCCTTGTATAACTCTTTGGATCGAAAAGGTATATGAATGACTTCTCCCGTTTGGAGGCAAGACCCGTGCACAATAGTGGGACTGTGGGATGCTTTTTATCGGTAAAGACCTGTCTGTAGCGTCGAAGGTCCAATATACTAATTATTGAACACAAATGATGTAACCTCAGCCGCTGACAAGGTTAAGTTTAGAAGATTCATTAAAAAAACCAGATATGCAGTTAGGATTGGCCTTGTACCAGATTACGTATAAACTGTTAATGTTGTTACAAAATAATGTAATGATTGTACCTGCTTGCTCTACTAGACCATAGAGCCATCTGTCTTACTATGTAAGTTGTCTTAATAAATATTCTATTGAACGATTTCACTGCGTTTATACTTATAGGTTATGGGCTCAACGAAAAAAGTCGTTTAGTAGATTCAAGTTGTTCAGTACTGTGTGGTTTTGTGTGAAAATGACGGCGAACTATTTAGCTAACATTCCGAAGTTAAAAGGGCGCGAGAACTATGAAGATTGGTGTTTTGCGGTGCAAAATGTGCTGGTACTTGAAAACATGGCGTCCGCCATTACGCAGAGGTTAGCGGCTTCATCTACTGAAACACAAATCAGTGATGATGCGAAAGCTAAAGCGAAGCTAGTGCTTACTATTGATCCATCATTGTATGTACATATAAAGCACGCCGCAACAACCTACGATCTATGGGAAAAGTTGAAGAATATGTTCGATGATACCGGCTATACAAGAAAAATTGGTTTGCTGCGTAAACTCATCAACATTCGACTTGAAAACTGTGACTCGATGACCCAGTATGTAACTCAGATAGTTGAAACAAGCCAGCGACTACAAGGTACAGGTTTCAAAATATCAGATGAGTGGATCGGAGCATTAATGTTGGCAGGATTACCTGAAAAATATGGTCCTATGCTTATGGCCATAGAACATTCAGGCATAGAAATAAGTGCAGATGTCATAAAAACGAAGCTGTTGGACATGTGTAGTGAAGTTGGATCTGTTTCCGTTTCCAGTTCGGAGACTGCTTTTGCTGCGAATAATCGTCAGAGAATTAAATTTAATAAATATGACCAGAGACTAACAGAAACGTCGAAACCCGTCAAAGTCATAAAATGTTTTAAATGTAAACAAACCGGTCACTACAAAAATCAGTGCCCGACAAATTCTGAAACAAGCAAAAGAAAACAATCCAATGCCTTTAGTGCTATCTTTTTAAGTGGAAAATTCAATTGTGATAATTGGTACATCGATAGCGGAGCTAGTAAACACATGACGGCGAGAAAAGAATACGTTTTGAATCCATCTTTTGAACATGAAACCAAGGAAATCATAGTTGCGAACAAAACCTGTGTTCCGGTGCTGTGTTCGGGTGACGTGAACATCATTACAGTTGTAAAGGATGTAGAATACGACATCACAGTTTCCGATGTATTGTGCATACCCAGTTTAACGACAAACTTGCTTTCCGTGAGTAGGTTGATTGAGAATGGAAATAATGTAGTGTTTAAAGAAAAATTTTGCTACATTTACAATCAACAAGGTACGCTAGTCGGTATAGCAGAACAAGTAGATGGTGTGTACAGATTATACACTAAGAATATGGAACAGTTATTGGCAGCTACAGCCAAAATATCAAGTGAAACTTGGCATCGACGGTTGGGGCACATCAACAGTGCTAGTATGAATAAAATGTCTCATGGTAGTTGCTTGCTCTACTAGACCATAGAGCCATCTGTCTTACTATGTAAGTTGTCTTAATAAATATTCTATTGAACGATTTCACTGCGTTTATACTTATATAAACTGAATGTTTCGATGCTTTATCTATATAGTTAATATGAATTAGCTGGATCCAGGGGCGTAGCTACCGCCGTATCAACAGTATCAATTATACGGGGCCCCCAACGTGCGTAAGACAGATAGATAATTATTATGAATAAATATCTCTATCAATTTTAGGCACAGATTTTTTTTTCTTTTGTGAGAAATCTTTTTCCTATGGGCCCCCAAATAAATTTTTATACGGGGCCCAAACCCGACAACTACCAAGGCACGCTACGCCCCTGGCTGGATCGAAAACAATTAGACACGGTCAATAGGTAATTAGGTGTTGTCGTTGTCACCAAAATTTATTCTATTTTCATGAAACACTTTAACGATAAAACGACTGAATCAACAAATAGACAAATTTTTTACATGCTTTTATTAGCTCAGTGCGTATCTATAAATGTATTAATCTATGTACCTATCTTTAAAAAAGATTTGCACTCACTTGCAGTAGTCAAATTGATCTGAAATTTTGCATATTAAAGAACGTAGAACGTATAATTAAAAAAAAACATTTAGGATTTTCAAGCGTATTTCGTGATAAAACGACTGATTCAACCAATAGACTATGTTTTAAGGTATCGTACAAGAAAGAAATGATTATAAAATCATTTGTATGTCAACCTAAGCCTGTTATTTCTAATAAACTTTAAGTTCCTATGAAATCAGTAAGTGGATAACACTTTCTTAACTGCAACACTGTAATAACTGACTGTGTTTTAACAAAATAAATCCAGCAGTTACTTAGTTAATGTATAAAAGCTTAACAAACAAACATTCGCATTCACAACATAATCTATCTCATTCCTTTATAAATATTAATTTAAACGCAAGAGTTAAAACAATAACATTACTTAATCCAAAAAAATACAATTTTTAGTACGTACGATAATGACCTACTTCGGTATATGATGTCATCACTCGATACAGTGCCACTGTCTGTCACAGTGTATGACCTAAATATACGAAACTATTAAGAACTTGTGGTTCAATATCATCATGCTCATACCCTTGTATGTATTAAGGATTATAAACGTTATTAGGTCCTAAATTGAGCGTTAAAGCATGCATAACATAAAACTAAATAACTACTGCGCGCTGTCTTTCTAAACAGAAAAAATAATATAAAAACCGGCCAAATACAAGTTGGATTCCCGCTCGTCATCATCATCATAATCATCATAACATCACGCCTTTTTTCCATGGGGGTAGGCAGAGACTATAGAGCGCCATCTGCTACGAACCAAACGTACTTCCTTGGCTTCATCCACACTCATACATAGATTCCCGCTCGATGGGTATACATTTTATTATCACAATCATGATCCGTCATAATTATGAGCCTGAGATAGCTATAGCTTAGTAAAAAATTGGTCAAGTGCGAGTCGGACTCGCGCACGAAGGGTTCCGTACCATTCTATGCAACATAAGGCAACGTTATTAGTATCGAGCAAGAAACGGTAAAAAAATCATGTTTGTTGTATGGGAGCCCCCCTTAAATATTTATTTTATTTTTAGTATTTGTTGATAAAGTGGCAATAGAAATACATCATCTGTGAAAATTTCAACTGTCTAGCTATCACCGTTCTTGAGATACAGCCTGGTGACGGACGGACGGACAGTGAAGTCTCAGTCCGTTTTTACCCTTTGGGAACGGAACCCTAAAAACGGACAAGGAGATCTATACTAATATTATAAATCTGAAGAGTTTGTTTAAACGAACTAATCTCAGGACCCAATTGGTCCGATTTAAAAAATTCTTTCTGTGTTGGATAGTCACTTTAGCGAGGAAGGCTAGGCTATATAACATCACGCTGCGACCGAAGCTAAGCATCAGCTAAAAATGTTGCAAAAAAGAAGAAAGAAGTCGCGGAAAACAGCTAGCCAGTAATAACTAGGGTCGCGCCTGTCTTACCTTATGGCTTGAGACGGTAAAAACTATAGACTAGTGTCGATTAATTACATGAGCCTTTTTTGAGAATTTTGAATTTTTCTCCATATCTACCTATCTATATATGTAGACATCTAACATAACAATAGTTTTATAGGCATACAGTTTCTATACACATAAACTATCCATTAAGTCCCATAAACCCAGTTCGCAACATCCAGACGAATCCGGGGAACGTGTCGCAACTTCCCGTTGTTATTTCTATACCGGCCTATTTTACTAAACACTCACATTATAACTATTTTACATTACTTAGGTTGGAAAAGGTTAGCTTTTTTAGGGTTTTGAACCAAAGGGTAAAACGGAAGCCTTTTACTGAGACTCGTCCGTCCGTCTGTCACCAGGCTGTATCTCTGGAACGGTGAAAGCTAGAAAGCTGAAAAGTCGCGGTCAACAGCTAGTTTGATGATACGCTTAGATAACGTTATTGTAATGGTGATATTACGGTGATGAATGTTATGATGTAGATGGTAATGATAACCCTTTGTGCGCTTCGTACCACTGATCTCCCCAATAGATTTCGCACGCAAGGCGACCAAAATCCACCGAACATATGTGCTATTCTCGCATTGGTAAGGTATGATATGAGAACTTGGCATGTGATTTTGCTATGATCAATAAAAATGCATTATTCTATACACCCCAAGCCGCGCCTTCCTCCACTGTTGCACGTTGGTGCATTTAGTTGTTAACGAAAACGTCATAATGCTCTAATCTTTAGGAGTTGACCTGTGCATCAAATACTGTAACAGAATTTCAGTTATTAGGACAGATAAGATTGTAAATATTTTCATAGTTTATTATGGATACAGAATCCATTGTGTCAATGACCTGTTATCAATATTGTTATCAAATAAATCTGTGTTATACATCCAGTACATTTCAGATTACAGTAGATAACTAAATGACCTGTTAAACATTGTTCTGGCAAAAATTTGTGACATTTTCACTAGTCTACTACTAACTTTACTTATTCCAAGTCAAAGAAAATTTTTTTTATTTCAAGTTGGCATGTTTTACAAGCTCTTTTGAAACGTCAGAAACTAGGTATCTGTTCCAAACGCAAATCCTATGAAGAAGAACAGACAAGAAACTCTCAGATTTTTTTTTTCATTTCAATTTATATTTTATAATGAAGTGTTAAGAATGGGGTGTGAGTATAATGCAGGGTCAGCATTGGTCAATACACTAGGATTCGGATTTTAATGCGGTTTCTTTTAATAGATAGAGTAGTTCAAGTAAAAAGTGGCACTGTGTATTAATAATCAATTACCAGACCAACCAACATAACAAATTTTAATGATGATGTCACTATCAAGGAGCCAATTTGGCTACAAAATTATTGGCAATTGGGATCTCATTTTAAAACTTCAAGATAGATATTCAAATGTTTTTTATAAATAACTATTTGTGGACATTTTGTCATACATGACAATTATGTCATAATATTCTGTCTGGGTGTTTTCTAGTTACTGATTTATTACAGATTACAGGATTAGTCTTATTTGGTTCACCTATCTATACTTATATATATTACTAGCTGACCCGGCAAACGTTGTTTTGCCATACTAAAAAAAAAGTTTGAAAAATAGATGTTGGCCGATTCTCAGACCTACTGAATATGTATGTAAAATTTGAGAAGAATCGGTCAAGCCGTTTCGGAGGAGTACGGTAACTAACACTGTGACACGTGAATTTTATATATAAGATAAAGCTGAAGAGTGTTTGTTTGTTTGAATGCGCTAATCTCAGAAACCAATAGCCCGCTTTGATAAATTCTTTCACTTTTTAAATAAAACTACTTTTTAAAGAAAAGTAGTTTTATTTAAACAGATGAGTTGCTCAAGTGTTAGAAAATATTATGTTAACCAGTACGGACTGGAAATTGCAAATAAAATTCGCCGCTTAGAACAACTCAAAACAAAGCGCACAAGATATGTAACATCATTAAATTTCTTGAAGAGATGCCGTGACCATAATCTAAATCCGTAAAAAGTAGTTCTATTCAAACAGATGAGTCGCGCAAGTGTTAGAAAATATTAAATTCTTTCACTATTGAATAGTACATTTTTCATGTTTTAAGAAAATATTTTTATAATATAAACATGGGCCTACAACTACCTTTAGTCTAATATGACACACCAACCAAGGTTGTTGGTAGTAATAAAGAAATAAGTTTAAGTTTCCATATGTGGTGGAGATCTGAGTAAAATTATGCTAATTTATTTTATGTTGTCAGTAACAAGGTTCCTACATAATTGTTTACAGCCTTTATTGCAGTAGTCAGAAGGGTAGAAGAAAATCATCTTTTTTTTCTAACTAGAATGTTAAGGGAGATGGCAAGAGTAGATTTACATAATAAAGTCTTATTTATTTCTCATGATTAAATCTTTTACATAATATGTAGTAAATAATTATCACAGAATTCAAGGTCATGATTAAAATGTAGGTTTGAGAGGATGATTCTGCGATAAATAGACTAAATTTCTAACAGATACAGATAGAATATTTAGAAGGCCAGTTAATTAATTTATGGTCTGTATACTTCTAGGATATAGCTTGGAGCATTTAATTAAGACTTTGTGTAGTACATATTAAAATGTATATTTATGGTAAAATAATCATTTCCGGTGCTATTTTTCCAGTTCAAAGGTAAACCAGTTAATTTCACGGCTATTAAAGAAACAGATAGCTAACTCACAAGTATAATTTGGAAAATTCTATTTAGGAAAACTGATGTCATCTACTATGTAGGCGCCAGATACAAGGCCGAATAATTTACCTAGCTATACTTATTATTCACAATTGAACAATCTCTAAAATTGTCTTAAGCCAATCAATCTTTATATTCGTAATTCCAATAGAACACTATATACTTTACATCTTTAAATAAGATTTCTTCTATGTCAACAATAAGTACAGGCGCTAAATTAAACGTGATAACACCCCACAGGAAATAAATTATAAAAGTGTATAGACGCTGTAACTCATGTAGATCAAGAATAAAGAAGAAATTAGGTTACTGTAAGCTTCCGATCGATATATTTATACGAAATCCTGAAAGCTCAACTCACAAGATGGCGGGAATATAACCCGACTGAATCTAATATGACGGGAACAAGGGAAGGAAGTGCATCGCTAATGACGCAACTTCAATTCGGTTGGGTTATACGCCTGATCAGACAGATGTAAGAATTCTTGTTTCTTATTTGTTTTCTGTAAAGTTAGTGATGCTGCGATTATTCGATGTTATAGAAGCGAATGTTATATAACTATTCTTACCGTTTTTTCTTCCTTTTAACGTTTAAAACAACACAAAACACTTATTCTTTTACACAAGCACTCACACGCCCATACAGTATGTAACAACATCACGAGTACTACTGCGCCATCTGGTGCAGTTTTTGATGTACTGCAGTAATTACTTCATACCTGTGGCCTGTGGCTAAATTCACTGCGGTGTTAATTTAATTTCGTCATTTCAATCATTTCATTAATTAGCGTAGTTAACTTTAGATTATGAGTAATTTCCGATAAAACAAGTATTTAAAATATTATTAACAGTATGATATATTTAAAGCAAGCGCATTCAGACCGAACCGATGTCACAGAGTATTAGAATTGTGGAATAAATTCATCTAGCGCGGGCAGTATTGATTTTTCCCTCAGCTGATTCACGCCTCGAGTCTCTCCGCCTAACGTAATATGTAGTAGTATGTATGTACCTATGATTTCACATAATTAAGAATCAAGTTTGAGTCACCGATATTTCTGTTTGATTTGTAACAAAATTTCTCGCTAGACTTTAAATTAAGACAAAATAGAAATGCTTTAAAACGCATACGCCTAAGCTTGGCCATATTTGGTCAGTCATAGAACTTAGCCTGCTCTTGATTCCATATTAGGAAGCCACAAGGTAAGTTCGCGTATGTTACGAGATAATGAAATAATTAGCATTAAATTGACAGTAACTTCCCTTGCAAGTCCATTATAATATTGTACATTCTTAAAGAAAACCTCATGAATCAATATAATTTAGCTAGCTAGCCTGTGTAGCCTAGCTAGCTAAATAAGCTAGCGAGCTTTTTTTTTATCAACTATTAGAAAAGTTTAAAGTAATAACTGAAATTAGCTAACTAACTGTAACATCAAAAAGAATACAATATATTAACTGACAACGTTTTTTAAAGAATTAAGTATTGGAAATGGGGTGGTGACTATTTTCGTCATCCCACTTTTTAACTAAACGTTCTGCCTTATTCTTCTAATAATTATCTTTGCGGGCAGTATACTTATTATTTTTTACTCGAATTACTCGAATTTTCTTTATGTAAACCCCTACGGGTTTACATAAAGAAAATTCGAAATTATAATTTCCCTCGAAACCAACCAAATTTATGTAATCCATGCAGTAAATCCAATTAGAAAGTCGGGATTTTGCTAAAGCAATACAGAAAATATTTAATCTATTTCAAAATAGAACATCTCTGTGGTATTATAATACTCCAATTTTGAAACATATTAGCCAAGCCTAAACACAGTGTCTTCATTCATTTATTGATTAGCACCCACATCCCGTACTGTATGTAGGAACAACGCCATCTGTTGTGGAGTAGAATTACTAAAAGATTCTAATGATCATGATAATGATGATTATTTTAACTGTGTATTTTAATGAAAGGATTTTACTAAAATATAATTTACGTCAATCTTTACTTATTATAAGACAAAGTCGTTATTTTTGTTGCTTTTTTTGATAGATTAGGCGGTGAAAAGTTTTGTTTCTAAATTTCACGCGTACGAAGTTGCGGGCAGCAGCTATTTTTCTTTTTTTTTCTTCTCCCTCCGTCCATACAAGAGGGTTGGCTTCTCTTTGGATTTGCCAGCGTCAAAGTCAGTAGCAGCTAGTTGAATAAATAATAAATAATGTAAATTTCACACCTAGCGTACCTATATCAGTTGAAATAAAATTCTGGCTACGCAAATGTATCGGTAAAATCATAAGTTTCTGGTATCTATATTTGTTCTTGCGAAACAAAGACTTAATGATAAACTTTGCCCCTATAATCATTATGTTAAAAAGGTTATCTGGAAGAGATAATGATATTTTACAAGGCCGTAAAGGTGTGAAATATATCTATGACTAACTTATTGTTGCGGTGTTTATAGTTACTGCCTGCTCCTTGGTTTTTGAGCATGACCATGAGCATGTGTTATTCTGTACAGAAATATACCCGATATGTACACGCTTAAAGCAGAATTCACGAGAAAGAGTAACATCCATTCATCGCGACCTACATACTGTATTCTAAAAAACTTCGTCTTTTGCTTTTAAAATTGCCGCTAGAGGCGCTGCTACAAATCTATACTTCTTATATCTTTACTAACATTAGAAAGCTGAAGATTTTCATTTGTTTATTAAATTTGAAGGCGCTAATCTCAGGGAACCGCTGATCCGATTAGAAAAATTCTTTCAGTGTTAGTAAATACATTTATCGAGAAAAGTTATAAGCTAGATAACATCACGCTGCAACCAATAGAAGCGAAGCAGCAGTGAAAAATGTTGCAAAAAAGTCGCGAGCAACAGCTTTTGGATTGTCACAGATTATCTCCAGTAGATAGAGAATTACGAGATTTTTGTTAACGACTAAACGTTGGAGGATAGTGTGGGATGCGAGGTAAGTGAATAAAGTATTTTTGGATGGAGCTAGGCTGGAGAGAGAAAGGAGAGAGAAGTCCACAAAATGCTGCGGACATCTGGCCGTAATGGGTAGCGGCAAATTCCATACTATTTTTTTTTCTGTAATTTAGTAAGGTTCTGATAAGTGATAGATTAGCGACAACTCAACACATATAACACGTGTTCGTCTGACATAGAACATAATCACTAATAGGCAATCTTTGAAACATTTGTGGAATTCATTTATATCGTAACTACGACTTATTCAAATATTTCTTTAACACAGCTCCACCTACAACAGATACCAGTCTCTCACAAATTAATTTCTGGCAATTGTTACTGACGTTACTGTACATTTTATTCCGTTTGTGAGACAAAATGAATAAATAAAATGTTAAAAATATTTGGAGTATTTGTAGTTTAGCTTCTAAGTCTTTTAGTCGGATCAGTTTAAGGAATTTGCCAGGAGCCTTATACGATACATGTAGTTTGAGAGGAAAAGGACAGGCTACTGTGGGTACGTTAAGTAAAGTGCGGTGTTCTATAGGGTTCGTTTTTTGGCCTCCTTCAATAAATAATATTTGTTTCCATCCATATATCCATTGGCCCTTCTCCGTCCACTGTTGAACATCAACTGGCCACAACACGCAGCCGTTGCGCTATGCATCCAATGGCCTGCTTATTTGACGATACCTTGTTGAGGGCCACCCCACGCTGCGTCGTCCAGTACGTGGTCGCCTCTTGAGGACCTTCCTTCCCATCCATTGTTTATGTCAGCATACCAGCTAGCTACTGGACGTGGTTTTCTGCATTTATACAATTTATTGTTACCTTCTTGACTCTTAGTGTGACGCGATATAATAATATATTATCACACTAAAAGCCAAGTACCGGGCCCTATATACCGTCCCTGACTGCTTTTTGACTGCACAAATTGCATACAATACATTTTATTATTATAATATAAATTCGTCATATCTTCGACCCGAAATAACAGGACAAGGGCAGGAGAATGATGATGATGAGTATTTACGGTCGTAGCATCAACTGAAAAACTGTGAAATTTTCAGGCCTTTAGTTATCACTGCTCCAGAGACGTAAAGACAGCGAAATCTCAGTAATAGCACAGATATTATAATAAAGAGGTCTAGGTTATAGGGTCTTGTTTTACCTTTTGGCACGGAGTTCCAATAAAATATTATGTACCTACTTACATTCAAAAATAAAATGTTCCTGTAAATAAGGGGCCTTCTTCTTCATTTTATAACGATCAACGAACAACCCAGTTTAACGAAGATTACTATTCCCTACACTTCGTTATGGTATCTGGTATTATAGCACACTAACTAGGTATATCTAGAATTTACTCGTAGTTTCAAGTATTTTTTGCTGACGCAGATAATTAATTAGCTGTTTATATTGTTAAGATCAATATGGGAACCACGGGGCGCCAATTTGTAAAATGTGAAACATAATTTAAAGTGGAATGTCCTCGTCGATTTTAATGGTTAAAGTTTAATACCAACGCATACAAGATTTCGTGCCCAGAAAATATTACTATTACCAACTGAATTTTGTGGCGTTCTAAAAGAAATATTTTTCAAACGAAATGTTAACTTAAAACGTTATTTTTTAAGGACACTTTATTTACAAAATGATATTTTACCTTATATACGATTACTTTACCTAATATAAACTTTAATGCATACTATATAAAGTCAAAATTTTCTTATCGTTTATCTAAATAGTTTTTGGCGCCACCCAGACAATGCTACGCCAACGAAAAAAAAATTACTGAAAAGATTTCTCAACTGCAAACAAAAAGGAACAGTCTTCCTTTGACTTAAAGTGAGAAATACAATGGTATGGTGTAATGGTAACTAAAGCGCATAGCAGTTATATTGAAAAGTCAATAATTCAACAGAATTGATATAACATTAAAAATCCAATCTTATTTAAAATTATTAAGGTTGTATTTTCATCGTGTATAATCATGGAGTTGAGACTTTTGGCAGTCGCGCTAAAGAAAATTTTGGCGCCAGACCGATGGGCGCCATGTTGTCGCATTTTCTTTTTCGCGGAGGCACAGGCATTAGTCTATTCAGCCAGCTTCCGCCATCGTTCTATTATGCCAGCTAATTTACTGTTATGGCCTTCTAACTTTACCAATAATATATCTGCGGCCGTTCTTATAATATTATCTGGAGTTTGAATGCGTTTATTTTTTTAGTTTCTTGCTTAACAAGAAGCGTGCCTACGAAAATATATAATTCTCTCACAGTTCCGGTAATAAGATTAAGGTACCTTCGCAATTATTTTGCAGTTATAGGATTTAAGTAGATACCAAAAACTTTTTGTTTCTTTTTTAATTAAGTCTGTACAACCAACACGCCTGGTCAGTGAGGCCACAGTAGACCATAGTCCCTCACAAAGTGGAGGAGGCCCGTGCCTTGCAGTGGGACGTTTAAGGGGTAAAGAAGAGAAGAGATAGAATAGATAATATTATATTTCCCAAATCTTACAACTTCTGTCATAGTAGATAATAGATAGGATGGTGTTTGGTGACATGTGTATTCTTAACATTTCGCTACACGAGCTTACACGCCTCTAAGTATTTGATTCATTAATATTTGCTAAGAAGTAACTTCATCCTGTCAGCAAACAACAAATAAATAATATTTGTGTTGCACTTAACTGAACAAAGGGCTACAATATTTACGTTACAGACACAAATATAGAAAAAACTGGTTAAGTACGAATTGAACACGCACACGAAGGTCTCTGTACTGTTATTATCATAATTATTCGTCATACCCAACCCCAAATAACGACAAATAAAAAAAAAATTATATGTGCTAATAACAATGTAATAATAATAATTCGACAATGTTGACATTCAATACAAATTTCGGTTTTCGATTCCCGCTCGGGACAATAATTTGTGTGATATTTATAATTGTCATACAAATGTTTGTACTGCGTTTGGGTGTTTTTTTTTTTGTATTATTATTATTATTTACAAAAGAAAAGTACTATTTGTGTTATCCGTATTCTGGCCTGTGTTACCCATAACACAGGCATAGCGTAGGACTAGAGGGCGTTGTGTGAAATATCCAATAATAAATTCATCAAAATACACTTTTCTTATTTTTTCTGAAAATACACTAGTAGTTTCCATTTAACTTATAATTAAGTTTTTGACACATCAGAATTAGTCTCTTGGTTACTTTGGAATCTTTTTTTAGCTAACTGAAAGGTTCTGAAAAGAATTGGGGACAATCAAACTTTTGTCTGAAATTAGCCAATTAAAAATACTTTATTTCTCTGAACATCTCCACAGACCGACACATGTGGCCATATGGATCCCCTCCCAATTATTATAGGAGCTATAAATAAAAGTAATTAGACGTAATCTGACCCTAAGGTCATCGTTCTATCCCTGTTTATCTGATAATTGGCAGTGTCCAGTTTTATGACACATTTTAGCGATACATGTGGCTGAATTCACATTTTAATTTAATACAAGTTCCGTAAGTAAGTGAATTGAGTTAGTTTAGTAACTATTTTTGAAGTTAAATAATCCTCCTAATAATGGTTTGTGAGTATGGATGTTTGTTACTCTTTCAAGCAAAAACTACTGAATGGATTTTAATGAAACTTTACAGTAATCTAGCTTTTATACCAGATTAACATATAGGCTACTTTTTATCCACAAACAACGCAATGTTCCCGTGGAATGATAAAAAACGAACATATTTTTTTATCCTTTTTACTGCGGGTAACATCTCGGGGCAAAGCTAGTAATAATGTATTCGTCGTACCGATTTTAAATAACACCAAATAACGGAACCCCAAACAATAGATTAAGGGCAGGAGAATGATAAAAATGAGTATTTGTTGCTGTAGCAATAACAAATAAACACAAAATGTGAAATTCTCAGTTGCCTAGCTATCAATATTCGGACTATAATGACGGATGGCCGGACAGCAAAGATTCATTAATAGTATCCCCTTTTACCTTTTTGTTATTTGATATGATACCCTACAAAATATACGTGTCTAAAGCCGAATTGGGATTGTTCATAATTTTTGACCTGCTATTGTTATATTTTTTTTAGAAAATATAAACTATTTTAAGCAACTAATTTCAATAATTTCAGAACGCCTTAAGGGCCTACATCAATATTATCGTATATCATCGCCGACACGTACATATTAACACAGCCAGTAGGCACAGAAAATGAAGAATTAGGGATACTTTTCCTATTTACTCAAAATCTACTAAATATATTTTAATTCTAATTTACGTGTTTCTATATATAATAGTTACTTATGTTTTTAAAGTTATTTCATTAGTTAATACGCGATAATAGACCGAAAAATGAAAAAAATAAAAAAATTGAGAGGTTGTTTCGCCAAGATTTTCTATCGAGAAAACTTTTTTCAATCGCGTTTCTGAGTTGATGCGATCCTAGATCATATATTGAAAAAACATATACTTAAAAATTAGAGCTCTAGCCATTCAATCTAAAGAAACAATGAAAACTTCGTACATAGAAAAATGCACGAAGCTATTTTGGTATCCTCTTAATATTTTAAGTCCTTCATTTCAAGGGCAAATAGAGATCATTTACTTTGTTGGAAAAATAATTGTTAATATAGCAAAATTTCCGAAAAAACTAATGGATCATGATCAGAATGAAACTCTATTCCCCGAAATGGTTTTTGAATTAAGAGTTTTAAAAAATATGAACAATGCCAATTGATTGAGTACTTTAAAAAAAAAGTTCAACCGACTCCATGTGTTTTGAAATTTGAGGGTTGTTTTCGATTTCTCAAGAGATAACTATCAGATCCTGACTTGCTGCCAATGCGACCATACGGAACCACCAGCTTTCAAATAAAAAAAGAATTATTAAAATCGCTTCGCCCATTTAAAAGTTACGAGGTAACAAGCATAAAAAAAAACATACAGACGAATTGAGAATCTCCTCCCTTTTTTGAAGTCGGTTAAAAAGTGGCTTCATTTATATAAATAAGTCGCGTAAGTGCCAATTATTTTTAAGCAGTGTTTTAAATTTAATTGTGATTCCTGCCGCCTTTTTAAAACATTCTTCTCTATTCTTCAAAATTAAAATGTCATAAATTCTCCATTAAGTAAGTGTACGCTTTTCACCAGGCCCGTTAGCAGACAATTGAATAGAATCCAACATAAATATCAATTTGTACCCTAAATGGGTTAGAACCCCACGTTGTTAAGATTTTTAACGTTGTTACCTTCGGTTCACTGCACTATTGTTAGAAGTATTATAGTTAGGTTTTATTTTATAATAATTAAATTTTATAATTATAGAGTAGCTTTATGGGTTTTATTTGGATCGAAACCTACGTATAACTTCTTATATAAAGACTTGAAATTTGGCATATATTATTCTATCCCTATTATTATTATAAAGCGGAAGAGTTTGTTTGTTTGTTTAAATGCGCTAATCTCAGAAACTACTGGTCCGATTTGAAAAATTCTTTTTTTGTTGGATAGCCCATTTATAGGGAAAGGCTTTAGGCTATATAACATCACGCTGCGATCAATAGGAGCGAAGCAGCAGTGAAAAGTGTTGCAGAAACGGGGAAATTTTCTAAATTCTATGTGTACGGAGTAGGGCAACAGCTAGTACTGTATAATATTACAAGCTAATGCCCGCGATTTCACCCGTGTTTATTGTTATTGGATCCCCAATATATACACAAAATCCTTAATAATTATACAAAAAGCCATCCTCATAAACGAATCTATGCATTAAAAACCCGCATCAAAGTCTGTTGCGTAGTTTTGAAGATATAAGCTCACATAGAGAAATACAAACAAAAATAACAACTTTGTTTTATAATCTATACTAATATTATAAAGCGAAAGAGTTTGTTTGTTTATTTAAACGCGGTAATCTCAGGATCCGCTGGTCCGATTTGAAAAATTCTTTCAGTGTTGGATAGTAAATTTATCGAGGAAGGCTACAGGCTATATAACATCACGCTGCAACGAATAGAAGCGAAGCATCAGTGTAAAATGTTGCAAGAAACGGGGAAAATAGTCACGCGCGCGAGCTTTAAATGAAAACGCTGCCATGTGAGTTACAACAAAGTAATGTATAGAGAAATTGTTTGTTACCTATAGATCTTTAAAAAACTCCGCAAGGCCATATGTCTATCTCTTAAGGAAAACCTGCTGTACCCATAAGAACGTCAAAAAATTATTAAATTCAATAGGGTGTTTTTAAAAGCTATTTATGTGTATTTGGTAAAATTTTTTATCAAATTAAATGCCTTAGTTAGCTTACGCATTTAATATAGATTACAACTGCTTTTACAACATACAATTTAAATGAATATCTTAGGAGATATGAGGAAAAAAGAATTACGCGCGGTAAAATAAAATACTTAAACTGTTGGCAAGCAACGCGAACGTTTCCTCGGTCTTCTGTCCATACTCCAATGTTTTGATGTTTGATTAATGTTGGATGTATGAATGTAAGGAGGTTTGTGGTTCTTTCACGTAAAGACTGCTGGATGCAGTTTCATGAAACTTTCCAATAATATAGCTTACAGGTCGTTACGCTGTGCAATCCCCGACGTATCGGTGTTGAGTTGGTCTTTATAGGCGTCGGCGTCGTCGTCGCGGTATGATCGTTACACTGCTCAAATCCCGACGTATCGGTGCTGAGTTGGTTTTTATAGGCGTCGGCGTCGGCATCGGCGTCGGTGTCGGCGTATGGTCGTTACACTGCTCAAATCCCGACGTACGTATCGGTGCTGAGTGGGTGTTTATAGGGGTTGGCGTCGGCATCGGCGTCGGCGTCGGCGCATGGTCGTTATGCTGCTCAATTCCCGACGTACGTATCGGTGCTGAAGTTGAAAATACTCAAAAATGGCTGTAATTCGGTTATATATCTTCTGAATGCGAAGATCTAAATTATTGATTGTATCTTTTAGCAAGGGACGGCATAGATCTACATTTGGTATAAGTTTCAAATTGATACCTGCAGCCGTTGCCGAGTAAAAAAAAGTTTAACGGGCGGATAGACAGACAGACGGACACCGTAGTGAGACTAAAGGTTTGTACGAAGCCTTATAAAGGTAAAACTCTGAGATATCATTTACTAAAATGACATTGGGGCCATGTGTGTTACTTCTTTAGGATTGTGCAAAAAAAGAAAACCAAACGGACGATTTATTAATTAGCTGTAAAATAGCGTTATTGTTAGTTCATGTAATTTTTCGTTTCTAAATTCCACGCGTACGAAGTCGCGGGCACTGCTAGTACAATAATAATAGCTGAAAAGTTTGTTTGTATGAACGCGCTAAATGCGCTAATCTCAGGAACCACTAAGCCGATTAGAAAAATTCTTTCAGCGTTAGATAGGGCATTTATCGAGGAAGGCTTTAGGCTATATAATATTACGCTACGACTAATAGAAGCGAATCAGTAGTAAACAATGTCGCAAAAACGGGGAAAATTTTCTAAATTCCACGCGGATGGAGTCGCGGGCAACAGCTAGTTAGTAAAGATAAAGTTTAAGAGTTTGTTTGTTTAAACGCGCTAATCTCAGGAACCACTGGACCGATTTAAAAAATTCTTTCAGTGTTGGATAGTACATTCATCGAGGAAGGCTATAGGCTATATAACATCACGCTGCGACCAATAGGAGTGAAGCATTGAAAAATGTTGCAAAAACGAGGAAAATGTTTAAAATTAGGTACATGCGTACGAAGACAACAGCTAGTCGTTTGATAAATAGTAAAATATCCATAACTGTGATATTTTCATACGATTCTTGTAATATATTTAGTAAATGCGACCCTCGCGTCTGTCATAGGGCCGTAAATCAGCGCCTCCCTTACGATCAAGTCGTGACGGCTCATTGAGCCCCATCTACATATACTAGAGTGCTTACCCTCAAGCGTATATGCGTGATGTTAGCATCTTAATGTATCATGTTTTTAGGGTTTTGTACCAAAAAAAAGGTATTTTTGTCTAAATATAAAATTCTAGTCCCACAATAAATTGGGATTGTTCATAAGTTTTGACCTGCTGTAATTTCAATTTTATTGAAATATTCACAATATAGAATTTTTTAAAAATACTTAAAGATATTATTTTAAATGTTGTGACGTCATCATTGTACGCAATCTGTGTGTATTGCCTTTTCCTGATATACATAAGACAGATTGCAATATATCTTTTCAAAGTTGCCAAGTTGATATAATAGACCAATTTCAACTCCACCACAGAGTAGTATATCCCTAAGAACGCCTTAATATTTTAAGTTCTTCATTTCAAGGGCAAATAGAGATCATTCGCTTGTTTGGAAAAATAATCGTTAATATAGCAAATTTCCCGAAAAAAACTAATGAATCATGATCAGAAACTCTATTCCACGAAATGGTTTTGGAATTAAGAGTTTTAAAAAAATATGAACAATGCCAATTGCCAGTCTCTTCTGAAAAGACTTGACTGATTCTTACCATTATATGTATAAAAGAAAGAGAACTTAAAGGATGTAATAAGGTTTTATGATATTATATGTACTTCTTTTGTGGCGTAAGGAAAACATAACGAAAATATAACTAACACCTTGTACTTAGTAACAAACGTATTTACGTACTTAGAATAATCAGATACCCGAAGGATTAGCTGAAATAAAACTGCTTAAATATGTACGTAGGTACATAAGTACCCAGTACACACACTTTTTTAAATGGCCAGTACTTAGCTAAGAAAAATCTTTGACTTTGTTTAATGAATGATCCTAAGAATATTAATGAAATCATGGATTTAAAAATGTTTTTGCTCTTGCCACTAAACTTATAAGGCTTATATATAAGGAGAATACATGGATTAGGCTATATATCATCACGGTAAAAGCTATGGAGCGGGGTAGTAACTAAATACACTGATATTTAATTGCGTACTTAGTTAACTGCGTACTTAATTAAAGATAATATATAAGAGTAAAGATAATATTTCATTTCACAAAATAATTGTCGAGTCACATTTAAATAAAAGATGTGAAATAAGCTAATAGTGAACAACAAAAGTGCAAGATCACGTAGACGAGTGGCGGCGGCAGATCGTACAGCATCCGGGCGGGTATGCTTCCGGCGTGACGTCACTGCCGCTGCGGGAAATATGGGAAATGTAGACGTGTAGGGTGAATAGATACTGTTGACGTTTTGGGACAAATATATTTATAAAGTTTTTAAAACATGTTCAAATTATCTATATATGCACTTCGTAAATCTGTATTCTCCTCCGTCCTCCGTGTGGCGACCGATTAAGAATACAAGTGTCATCACCCCATCTCCTCCCAAGGATGCTGTAAAAGTCAGCTAAGGGATATTGCACACAGATAACATCCTCTATGAGAGACGGAAAACTCGAAAATAAACTCTGTGCCAACACGTCTGGTCAGCGAGGCACAGTAGACCAAAATCCCTCCAAAGTGGAGGAGGCCCGTGCCGAACAGTGGAACGTTAATGGGCTGGAGAAGGAGGAAAGAAAATGACAACGTATTTCAGGGGAATATAATCTTCAAGCAAGTAGATTAAGCCCATACAGTTATAGAACAAATAGGGTTTTAAGGGGTACTCGCCGCGTATGGCCTCCCCTACGGGTATTACCATAATAAGATCAGGCTACATAATATAAGAACGGTCCACTGTTCGATTCCCACTCGGGACAATCATTTGTGTGATGTTTATAAATGTCATACAAATGTCTGTTCTGCGTCTGGGTGTTTACTATGTATTATAAGTATGTATTTACAAAAGAAAAGTAGCTTATGTATTCTATCCGTATTCTGGTACCCATAACACAAGCATATAAGCTTAGCTTGGGACCAGAGGACGCTGTGTGAAATATCCATGAATATTCATTTATTTATTTATTTTATTTACTGTTGGGAAACATAGGTTCTCAAGAGGCGACCGTGAACTGAACGATGAAGCGTAGGATTGTCTTCAATTAGTTGAAGTGACGATAGAATTAGTCCCGAGGAGTCATTGGATGCAAACCTGAGGCGTATTTGGAAAAAAAAAGCGCCCCGGGCCATTTGATTTGAAGAAGCCTTTAAATTAATAGAGGTAGAGCTAAATTTTGAACTTGAAAGCTTTCATCACCCTTCTCAGGCTGGCCACCTCGGGCCATGGCCCCAATAGCCCTAGGATAAATACGCCTCTTATACAAACAGTGTAAGACCGATCACGCCGTAGCCATTTAGTGGGACAACCTATCTATAGCAGTGGACAGAAAAAAAGCTTCGTAATTCTTATATTAGTGAAATTACGAAATAATGTAACAAAATGGTCACTCTACATCTCTGAGAACAATTTGTTACTGTAGTTCTAAGCGAAGTTTTCGCTCGTAAACTTTTATACAGATCTATATTAATATTTATATATATATCTGTCTGTCCGTAGTACGGGGTGCAATTCACTACTCTTTGTGTTTTGATTGATTTGTTTAGGAGATAAAAACAAGTCAAGCGTGAACAGTTCTGTGTTTCATAATGGATGCGTTCGCTTATTTCGTTTTTGTTTTTTTTCTAGTTGTTATAAATATGGCTTTGGTTTTGCGATTTGGTTATGGTTTTTAACTTTTAACGGATTTTCTTTCGGTCTTTTAACGGACGTAGCCCGAAGTTTTGTTTAGTTTTCGGCCTAAAATCAAGCATAGCAAGTACTAAAGGACACATTAAATAAATTACAAAGATTCTATTACGTTTATTAAAATCAGCTTAAACGGGTAGATCGATATTGATAAATTTAGATTAGAATGTAGATGACATTCTAAATTAAAACCTACATCTTAATCTCGAAAAAGTAGTTCCTTGGCCTGGCAAAGCGGAAAAATTGCGTGGCGCAGCAAGTATCACGTAAAAACCGCTTGTCATTACGCTCTATGGTTCATAAAACCATAAACAAAACTTAATGCGGACCAAAGACAATTAAAATATAGTTAATGGTTGGAACATCGGTCCCGAATTTGTTACATCGTTCCCGGGGGAGGTAACAAATTCATTGGGCGGATAGAATGGGGTGGCAAATATAAATTAATGTTTTGTCTTCAATGGGTGTTAATTTGTTTATTTACCAACAACAAAATCAAAAGCTTTACATTATTTACTAAATGTAGCGCATTGCCCGCAGCTTCGGACGCGTGGAATCTTAAAACCAAACCCTTGCAAGCGATAAACAAAAACATCCTCTTGAACCACTATATCTATAAAAAAAATTCGCATATAAATCGATTGAGTAGTTATAAAGATATCAAGTAGGGACATAAAAACTTACATACAATTTCCTCGACAGTCTTAACCGTGACCATCGTGACTGTAAAGCCTCCAAAACGTCGGGCTAGAATTTAAAACAAATACACGCGTCTAAGTCCGTAAAAAATAGTTTTATTTGAACGAATGAGTCGCGCAAGTGTTGGGAAATATATTACTAATAATACTTTATTTTCGAGATTTCCATCTCCCAACCGATTCTGGTCTACTGTGCCGCGCTGTCTAGGTGTGTTGGAACAGGGTTTGGTTTTGAGTTTTCCATGTCTCACAGAGGATATTATCTGTGTAAAATATCACTTAGGCTATCACAACAACCTAGGAAGGAAAAGGAGTGGTGACACTTGTATTCATAATACGTCACCACACAGTCAACGTGACGGACGTGCCCCAAAGTGGGACATTAATGGTCTGAGAAGAAGAAAATAAAAAAAATGTAGGACCCCATATTTTAGTTAAGGGCCTACATCAATATTATCGTATATCATCGCCGACACGTACATATTAACACAGCCAGTAGGCACAGAAAATGAAGAATTAGGGATACTTTTCCTATTTACTCAAAATCTACTAAATATATTTTAATTCTGATTTACGTGTTTCTATATATAATAGTTACTTATGTTTTTAAAGTTATTTCATTAGTTAATAAGCGATAATAGACCGACAAATGAAAAAAATAAAAAATGAGAGAGGTTGTTCCTTACTAAGACAATGGAATAATTCTGAGAACATACACTATATTTTCAGAATTATTGCATTGTCTTCAAAACTTTAGCAACATTTCAGTCAAAATTTTAGAGGTTGTTTCGCTAAGATTTTCTATCGAGAAAACTTACTTCAATCGCGTTTCTGGGTTTATGCGATCCTAGATTATATATTGAAAAAACATATACTTAAAAATTAGAGCTCTAGCCATTCAATCTAAAGAAACAATGAAAAATTCGTACGTAGAAAAATGCACGAAGCTATTTTGGTATCCTCTTAAGATCGTAACATCATTGTATTAACTTCACCCCATTTAGTATGATAGTTGTAAGCAGTTAATTGTAAAACAAATTGCGGTGACGAGACAAGTTTTTAATGATCATGGTTTTATTATGTGTATCCTCTAAGGGTCTATATTCATTTGTCATTATTTTAATGTGAAAAGTTTTTATGCAAAAGCATTACTGTACATAACTGTAACGTAAAAAAATGAAAACAGGAAGGACACTTATATATTATTATGTAATAATAATAATTAATCATTTATTTTAGAATCATCATATTTAGTTAGTTGTAATTCACTTAGACTATGTTAGCTAGGTAAATGAAGATTATAAAGGTCATGTATTATAGGACAGTCCAGTTTGTTGGCAATGACACTCAGGAGGATGTTGGAGCTAGCACATATCCTGTGCAACAGTGATGCGGCACGTTTGCATCTGATGGCTGTGAAACCATCAGTATAGGCATCGCCAAACATGCCGGAGGCACTACAGAAACGTGGCAGCCCCAACAACATCCTGAATATATTATTATTTATGACACGAAGAGAAGAGACGGCCTTTTGAGTAGGTACAGTTAGTCCAAAGGCTGCATGAGTAAAATATTTGACAGTATGCTTTGAAAAGTGTTATTTTAACTGCAGCTGAGCAACGCGAGAACCTTCGGACAAGCATGTTACCTTTTAACGTCAATGCTCTCCGCTCCCTATCCACATCGAGACTATCTTTCAAATTGTCAGTTACAATATGTCCCAGATATTTAAACTTAGGGTGTGGCACTTAGATTTCTATGTATTTATAAGTATGTATTTACAAAAGTGAATAGTTAAAAGAGTGATTGTAGTCTTTTCTTATTCTGTTACCCATAACACAAGCATACAAGTTTACCTTGAAACCAGATGACGTTGTGTGAAATGTCCATGAATATTTATATTTATTTATTTATCTACCTACACCTACACCTATATCTATCTACACTAATATTAAAAAACAAATAAAAGAGTGTTTGTTTAAACTCAAGAACCACTGGCCTGATTTGAAAATATATTTCAGTGGTGGATAGTCCATTTATCGAGGAAGGTTAATGGTTATAGGCAACAACAACAACAACATGACGCTGCGACTAATAAGAACGAAGCATTATACGAGTATAATAAAAATTTTGCAAAAACGAGAAAAAATTTCTGAATTCGTCGTGTGAAATTTCCATGAATATTTATTTATTTATTTGTAGACAAGTTATAGGTACCTACTTACTTATTATAAAACAAAGTCGTTATTTTTTAGGGTTCCGTACCCAAAGGGTAAAAACGGGACCCTATTACTGAGACTTCGCTGTCCGTCCGTCCGTCCGTCCGTCCGTCCGTCCGTCTGTCACCAGGCTGTATCTCAAGAACGGTGATAGCTAGACAGTTGAAATTTTCACAGATGATGTATTTCTATTGCCGCTATAACAACAAATACTAAAAATAAAATAAAATAAATATTTAAGGGGGGCTCCCATACAACAAACGTGATTTTTAGAGTTCCGTACCCAGTATCTCAAGAACGGTGATAGCTAGACAGTTGAAATTTTCACAGATGATGTAATTCTATTGCCGCTATAACAACAAATACTAAAAATAAAATAAAATAAATATTTAAGGGGGGCTCCCATACAACAAACATGATTTTTAGGGTTCCGTACCCAGTATCTCAAGAACGGTGATAGCTAGACAGTTGAAATTTTCACAGATGATGTATTTCTATTGCCGCTATAACAACAAATACTAAAAATAAAATAAAATAAATATTTAAGGGGGGCTCCCATACAACAAACATGATTTTTTTACCGTTTCTTGCTCGATACTAATAACGTTGCCTTATGTTGCATAGATAATGGTACGGAACCCTTCGTGCGTGAGTCCGACTCGCACTTGACCAATTATTATATATTATGTCCGTATGTGAGCTTATAATATATCTTTAAGATTACGCAACAGATTTTGATGCGGTTTTCTTTACTAGATAGAGTTTAAAGAGGATGCCTTTTTTGTATAATTTGTTAAGCTTTGATAAAACTGTTTATTATTGACTAAAAACCTTAATTAATATAAATGTGCACAACAAAATAGCCAACTAATATAACACCAATAGTTGTTTTCATTTTTAGGGTTCCGTACTCAAAGGGTAAAAACGGGACCCTATTACTGAGACTTCGCTGTCCGTCCGTCCATCCGTCCGTCCGTCTGTCACCAGGCTGTATCTCAAGAACGGTGATAGCTAGACAGTTGAAATTTTCACAGATGATGTATTTCTATTGCCGCTATAACAACAAATACTAAAAATAAAATAAAATAAATATTTAAGGGGGGCTCCCATACAACAAACATGATTTTTTTACCGTTTCTTGCTCTCATACAACAAACGTGATTAATTAAGTATTGTGTGTGTTGTTTGCTCATTTATAAATAACGTGCCTTATGTTGCATAGATAATGGTGCGGAACCCTTCGTGCGCGAGTCCGACTCGCACTTGACCAATTTTTTTAGTAAAGTTTAGTTGTGCGCGTAAAATTGATACCACTTTCTATTAAAAAAAACGTTACTAGGTTTTGAAGATAACCGCATATAGAGGTAGGTATACTGAAAGATTAATCTTTGTTTTGTAATAAGTAAAAATATGATAGTAAATACGTATCTTAGCAATATTTAATAAATACGAGTAAAATGTATATCAGTAAATCTAACAATTGTAGTAGGACTACACATACTCCGAGATGTTATAGCTAAGATGGCGGGGTTGATAGCCGTCAATAAAATTGTCTATTGTGCTGATTTATGGCCAAGGGGGCGCTTCTGTCTCACAACTAGGGTCTGTGCACTATCTACACTCTAATAAAAAAAGAAAATTGTCTATGTATCGAGTTTAGCAATCTTGAAAGAAAATCATTAACCGATTTCAAAAAAGGAAATCCAATTTTTTTTTCAAATAAACTTAATTATTTTTATTTGGATTTTATTTGTGACGACAGATTTTTTTAATATAGGTATAGCAGGTCGATGAAATAAGCATGAAATGTGAACAAATTTTAGTGTAGTTACGAAATTAATGGAATTTATGAAACACTGAACATATAAACTTACCTATCTATGTTAAAATGTGCACCCATTAGCACCGATTATTCGTTATTCTACAGTTAGATAACGCCAAAGGTTAAGGGCCTACATCAATATTATCGTATATCATCGCCGACACGTACATATTAACACAGCCAGTAGGCACAGAAAATGAAGAATTAGGGATACTTTTCCTATTTACTCATAATCTACTAAATATATTTTAATTCTGATTTACGTGTTTCTATATATAATAGTTACTTATGTTTTTAAAGTTATTTCATTAGTTAATACGCGATAATAGACCGACAAATGAAAAAAATAAGAAATGAGAGAGGTATTTTCGCTAAGATTTTCTATCGAGAAAACTTTTTTCAATCGCGTTTCTGAGTTTATGCGATCCTAGATTATATATTGAAAAAACATATACTTAAAAATTAGAGCTCTAGCCATTCAATCTAAAGAAACAATGAAAACTTCTTACCTAGAAAAATGCACGAAGCTATTTTGGTATCCTCTTAAAATGTTATGTTTAAATGTCATGCAACGATGCTATCACAGATTGCTAAATTTGTGGCTAAAATATCACAGTACTTTAGTATGTTGATATATATATACCCTTAAATAAAACAACCTATCAACAACAATAATTTATTTTATAACATTTCTACTAGGAACAATTATATTTTCAGGAACACAATTAATCATGACTTTTACGAAAACGAAAAATTTTCCCTCTGATATTTTACAAAATGGCGGTTCGCGCCCACCTGTTTCCTGAAGCGCCATTGGTTGGAATTCTGCATTTGGATACACCCACAAATGAGGTGGTACTGGAATTACTATACAGCCTTATTACGAGGTTGCTTTGAAGGTAAGTATATAGGGAGGGTAACACATTATATACACATAGAAGGGGGCGCTTAACGCTTATCTGTTAAAAGCTCTTCTATACCTTAGTAATTAATTCTTAGGGATAAGTTGTTGCAAAATATCCAATAATACATAAATACCTGATGATAAACCTGTGATATATATTAATAATTTAAAGTTATGTTTCAAAATTTCATTGCGCACATAAATTAATAAAAAAAATGCAACGAATTCACCTTTTCACCAATTTCTTTGCGCTGCAGCTTTAGCATATTTGGCTGAAAAAAATTACCTAGGTACGGTATATTTGTGCTATCCCAGACAGATATTTCATAAGAATCGCTATTTAGCCCTACCAATTTTGCTCTCTTTGGCGTAAATATAGTATTACTTAAGTCTCTAGATCAATATATATGTTTTTGTCGTAACACTCGTAACCATTATTGTGGGCAAGAATAAGTACCTAAGTATAAGTAATATAAGTTAGTTAGATAATTAACTTTGATAATGTTTAAAAGACGAACTTTAACAGGTTAACAGAGCTTACTTAAATAGTTATTTATTAGAATGCACTTACCCCGTATCGGTTTTGGCGTGATATTAAGTAAGAGATTTTTGTTTTGATCTGATATGAATAAATCTGCGTTAGACCGCTACGCAATATTTTATGTCGTTGAGTATAGAATCGATGGATATCGAGTCCCCTTGTACAGAATTAATCAAGCGGAGTGCTCCCCAGTTATGATATTTATAGTAATATCACTTAGTTCAGTAGTTATTTATCACCGAGGATAATCCTGGATTAAATAAACTCAACAAATATTGTATGAGTTGCATTTTACTAACAGTTTTGTAGAGGGGACATGTCTTATGATAAATCTTTGCCACCATTTTGGTAGTAACTTTGTACGCTTTGTTTGTAAGCTAAATATAGACGAAGACCTAAGTAGGTACTATTAATAAAGGTCTAGTTTTGTGTGAAACTCAAAAAGAATAAAAAAATTCATTTTTTTTTCTTGTGGTTTATTTGGACGGGCCTCGTGGTCTAGTGGTTTATGTAACGGACTGCCATTCACGAGGTCTCGGGTTCGATTCCCGGTCAGGACAATCATTTGTGTGATGTTTTTAACTGTCAGACAAATGTTTGTGCGTGTCTAGGTGTTTACTACTCGTATGTATTGTAAGTATGTATTTACAAAAGAAAAGTAGTTTAAGTATTCTATTCGTATTCTGGTACCCATAACACAAGCATAATAAGGTTAGCTTGGGACCAGAGGACTTTGTTTGAAATGTCTGTGAATATTTATATTTCCACTCTAGTTCCGCTCTAAATTCCATGAATAATTTTAGGTTTAAAAATGCAAATTAAAAGTGATATTTCAAGAATATTTTATTCTGTAGATTACCGAGGTATTTACTACAGCCAAATCTAATGACCCAACCTTTCATACAGTTGAGTTCCTCTCGAATGGGTAGTAAGGGTTGTCCAGCCACTTGACTTGTGGTAGAGTCCTGTAGTTCCTGTCGTAACTCTTCATCAGATCACGTTCAGCTGCAGTCAGCTGGAAGTCGAACACGTCTATGTTTTGTTCGATACGAGACTTGGTTACTGACTTCGGGAGTGGGATCACACCTAACTCCACCTGGAAAAAATATATATGGATGATTCAGTATTGCCGCACCATATTTTCCATTATGGAACATGGTAAAAGTTAATTACAATTTAGTAAATATCATATTCACATTTTGAACTTATTTTCTCTTTATTACCCTGGACTATGGGATGCTCCTTTACGGAGAAACACCAAGCGCAATCTGAAGACTAAATTCAATTTATTATTCGCTAATTCAAAATATATGTCCACAGTAGAGTTTGGAAACTCAGTCACTTATGGTCTTCATAAATATTCCATTAAATTAACTAAGTAGTCAAGATTCTCCGCGATATAATTTTACGTATATACTCGTATACAGGGTGTCCCAGAACTCAACGTCAAGCCGAAACGGGGTGACAGGATAGATCATAACCATCACGAGAAAAATCAGAAAAAAAATCTATCCCATGCAGTTTGAAAATTATGGGCATTTTAAGAAAAACCTAGAAATTTGGTCTAACTGTACCATTTTTCGGTTATTGTGGTTAATTTTTATTATTTTTGGTCATTTAAACTTTGGAACCGTAACCCTAAATAACATCTCGAGAATCACAGTCTAAAATAATGACACAATTACCCCAAGTTTCCTAGAATTTAGACTATTTGTTAAACTATGAATTTAAAATTTTCAAACTTTGTCGACTTTGAAACACCCTCCTTTAAAAAAAATGTACTAGAGTGCCTTGGCAAGTGCCATTAAGAGTTGGCGCATTTAATCAGGATTGTAAAATGGTACAATACTTGTAAGTTTCGTACTAAAAAAAACGAGTAAAAAATAAAAACCTCAAGTAACCCGATTTTTGCTAACCCATTTTACTCAGGAAAAATGTTTTTTATTCGCACAAGCCCTTGGTAGGTTCTTTATTTTACGGCAAAATGATGAGAGAGATGGATAGTGGACATGTTTGCCATGAGCGAGCGAGACAGATAGTGACGCCACGCAGTGAGACGGAGATGCATCGTTTAAACGAGTGCGAATGAAACAGATACAGACGCCATACCAAGCAAATAGCTACGCTGCCAGTCTGACACCAGTTAGTACATTTCGCTCATTCGTCTACTGCGCACCTTTCCGTATTCGCTTGTGTTAATTTAGTACTGACAACTTTGGCTTTTCTTTTTGGACTTGGATTTTTGTGAATTGGACTTGTTGATTACATACCGGCAACTTTGGCTTCTCTCTTTTGGAATTGGACTTTTGTGTTGACATCCTTCTCATCACTATGCCTACGCGCTACACTTCACAAGAATATGCGAACATGCATCTCATTTATGGGGAATGCAGATGCAACGCAAGTGCCGCCGCTAGACTTTATCGTGAAAGATATCCAAATTTAGAGCGCTATCCGGATCACCGCGTGTTTGTTAATGTGCACCATTCACTCACAGAGGACGGCCATTTCCCGAATCAAATACGGGCTGGAGGTAGACCTCGCTTTCCTTACGAAGAAGAAGTGTTGGAAGAGGTCGCAGATGACCCAAGTATTTCCGTTCGTGGAATTGAAGAAAGAACGGGAATACCCAAAAGCACAGCACATCGTATTTTACAAAGAGCTGAAATGCATCCATTTCACGTACAACGAGTTCAAAGTCTTCTCCCTCGAGATTATCCTGAAAGGATTTCATTTTGTAGAACAATGCTACAGAGGCATAATGAAAATCCCCAATTCATCCAAAAAATTCTCTGGTCAGATGAATCTACATTTAAAAAAGATGGCTACATAAACTTACACAATTTTCATGAGTGGCATGTGGAGAATCCACATTTAATGCGAGAAGACCGATCCCAATATCGCTTTAAAGTTAACCTGTGGACAGGAATTTTAAACGGCAAAATAGTTGGGCCTTTTGAGCTGCCTGAGAATTTGAATGGCACGAATTACCTAAATTTTTTACGAGAAAATTTACCAAGTTTGTTAGAGGACGTACCACTAACAGATCGTTGCCACATGTGGTATCAACAAGATGGCTGCCCAGCGCATTACGCAGTGCAAGTAAGAGATTTCCTTGACCAAGAATATCCGGGAAGGTGGATTGGACGTTCAGGCACTATCTCGTGGCCAGCCCGTTCCCCAGATTTAAATCCCCTGGATTTTTTTTATTGGGGCGTTCTCTAAGAAAAAGTTTATTCTAAGCCCATTGAGAGCGTAGCCGAGCTGCGTGAACGAATTTCTCAAGCTGCTGAGGACATCAACTCTCGAGGATATGCCCGGCTAATAAGTAGATCTTTTTTAAGAAGATGTAGGGCGTGTGTTGAAGCTGATGGTAAACAATTTGAACATTTGTTTTAATAAAAAATGTTATTTTCAAATCTGACTTTTATTCCAATAAACCTAAACAAAACAAGGTCAACATTTTTCATTATTTTATTAGTATTTTGTTGCTTTGGTAAAAGTGGCGTCACTATCTGTCTCGCTCGCTCATGGCAAACATGTCCACTATCCATATCTCTCATCATTTTACCGTAAAATAAAGAACCTACCAAGGGCTTGTGCGAATAAAAAACATTTTAACTGAGTAAAATGGGTTAGCAAAAATCGGGTTACTTGAGGTTTTTATTTTTTACTCGTTTTTTTTAGTACGAAACTTACAAGTATTGTACCATTTTACAATCCTGATTAAATGCGCCAACTCTTAATGGCACTTGCCAAGGCACTCTAGTACATTTTTTTTAAAGGAGGGTGTTTCAAAGTCGACAAAGTTTGAAAATTTTAAATTCATAGTTTAACAAATAGTCTAAATTCTAGGAAACTTGGGGTAATTGTGTCATTATTTTAGACTGTGATTCTCGAGATGTTATTTAGGGTTACGGTTCCAAAGTTTAAATGACCAAAAATAATAAAAATTAACCACAATAACCGAAAAATGGTACAGTTAGACCAAATTTCTAGGTTTTTCTTAAAATGCCCATAATTTCCAAACTGCATGGGATAGATTTTTTTTCTGATTTTTCTCGTGATGGTTATGATCTATCCTGTCACCCCGTTTCGGCTTGACGTTGAGTTCTGGGACACCCTGTATATGCAATAATAATTAGTTATAAGGATTTACCAAATATCTCAAGTCAATTTGTGGTACAGTCTTGTTGTACTTGTGAGCTATCTCCAAGAGAGCTGGCTCGTCCACTCTAGGAGGAGGCGCGTCAGACTTGGCCTTGTTGTAGAATAGAGAGCCGAAGGGTGTGTACGCCATCACTGCTATGTTGTGCTCTTTGCAGTAAGACAGTAGATCAGGTTGTTGGAGATTTAGGTTTAGCTGTATACAAAGAAAACTCCTCAAAATCCAGCAGTAAAAGATTAAGTTTCTTCGAATTCTTTCTCATACTAAATTATAACGACTCACCTCGATTTGCAAAGCTGCTGGTTTCTCCAGACCCTGTTCCAACAACCTGGTTATCTGTTCCTTGTTGAAGTTGGACACTCCGATCGACTTGGTGAGACCCAGACTCTTGGCTTCTATCATGCCTCGCCAGGTTTCTACATAGTCGATGTGGTCGTAAGTTCTATTCGGCTGTAAATTAAGTGATTAAATATTTAATGGGCATTTTATTTGACTGCCTTATTACTTGATTATATACTCACAAATTCAGCAATAGGCCAATGTATCAAGTACATATCAACATAGTCCAAGTTGAGGTCCTTCAGGGATCGTCGTAGAGCCGGCACCACTGCTTCACGAGCGTGTGCGTCGTTCCAAAGCTGTGATCATTTTTAACTTGTTAAGAACTTGTTATTTTTTCCTTTAGAATAATATTTTCAGAGCACAAATTATAGTATGACGTAGATACAAGTTTATAAACGAAAAATTGTGTTAGGTAAACACAATTTGTAGGTATTTTTCGTATTGAAATTTTCGTGAGTTTGAGTCATATTAGAAATACTATATTACCGGCTAACACTCACAGTTTTGGGATCGAATTCGTCGATATCCGAACATGAACAGAGATGTTGGGTGGACGCTATCTCCTTCTTGGATACCTGCTCTTAATGCGACCTCAAAATTGAAAGTGGTTGATCTAGAGAGCGACACAGTAAGCAGTGTTTGCGATGGTACTCGCGCTAACCAGGACGTAGTGATTGCCGACAGCAAGATAATATCACCTTGTGTCATCGACCACTCATCACCTGGGTCGGTGAACATCAGCAGTAAAGAAACCTCCCCCCCACCTCAAGACCCTCCACCCCCCGCACTGTCGCAGCGGGCTGTACGAGCTGTCGCCCGCAGTGCACGCCGGAAGGTCGCAGACGCCGCTGCGCACTCGTCCTGAAGATGAGCATCGGATATGCTCGAAACCTGGGCCGACATCTTCGATCCCAAAACTGTGAGTGTTAGCCGGTAATATAGTATTTCTAATTTGTAGGTAATTGATACTTTTGATAATTCTTCCAGCAGATAAAGGAACTAACCTTAGTTGTAATAAAGACATCTTCTCTCTTCACTCCCTCTGCGAACTTCCCGGTGAGAGCTCGTCCGACCTGATCCTCAATACCGTATATGAAGGCAGTGTCGATGTGATTGTAGCCGGCCTCCAGTGCCCACACCACGGCTTGCTCAGTTTCAGCTTGTTTATTTTTATTACGGTCCTGGAAGATAAAATTAATGAAGTAATCTATATGGCAAATATTTTTTCGTCAAGATCTTGCTATCAGTTGTGTATTGCAGCTATGTCAAAAGCTATTTTCGTTGATAGAAAAAGAAACTATCAGAACTACCACTACTTCAGAAGATAAGGTGACTTATTGATCTTTACCAACTGGTGTGTGTCACGTGTCGTATGCATAACCCACTAACTATTTCAAGCATCTTTTAAGGTACGAGTAATTCGGTAAGATCACAAGAGCGCTAAGCTACTAAGGCATACTAGCTAATTATACTAAGACAGGGTAAACTTGATTTCTAAGATCTGAAATCGATTTGCTCACTTTGAGTGATTGATTCTCCGTGTGGTGACGGATTAAGAATACAAGTGTCACTACCCCACCTCCTCTCAAGGGTGCTGTAAAAGTCAGCTAAGGGATATTGCACACAGATAACATCCTCTGTGAGAGACGGAAAACTCGACAATAAACCCTGTCCCAACACGCCTGGTCAGCGCGGCACAGTAGACCATAATCCCTCCCAAAGTGGAGGAGGCCCGTGCCCAACAGTCGGACGTAAATGGGCTAGAGAAGAAGAAGAGTGATTGATTTGTTTCCTGTTTAATGAGCAATCATGCTGTGAATTCTTAGTAAAATGGTAACTATTTTGAAGCGATGTGAAGGAGTTGTTTATTTCTGCACTTACGTAGTAAACCTACTTAACTTATACGTTTATCAGTATTAGGTTATATACCTGAGCGGTTGTCCCCAGCCAAGTGCCCAGCGCTAGACCAGGCATCTCGTGTCCATCGTTTAGTTTGTGTGTTGGTACAGTCGCTGAACATAACTGAAATTTAACATAACCTTATCCATAAATATCGTAACGATTATCTTTATTATTATAAAGCTGAAGAGTTTGTTTCTTTGATTGTTTGAACGCGCTAATCTCAGGAACTTCTGGTGCGATTTGAAAAATTCTTTCAGTGTTGGATGTTGTACTCGACGCGACCAATAGGAGCAGAGCAGAGAGAGATTATGATTTGAAAAGAGGAAAAAAGCGGAAATATATTTATCACAGACATATATAGACGAAACTAGCTGATCCGGCAAACGTTGTTTTGCAGTACAAATGTCACTTAAATGGGTATAAAAAATATATAGCAACTGATTCTCAGACCTACTGAATATGCATATAAAATTAAGTGAAATCGGTCGAGTATGGGAACGAACATTGTGACACGAGAATTTTATATATTAGATTATCTCTTGTTAGTTTAATAAATTAAATTTTAGTGTAAAATGCATCTCAGATATCCTGCACACATATCCATGGATTATTTCTTTTCGCGCTCTCCTCTCGCAGGTCTACGGCCAGATAGTCGTCGGCTCTCTATTAGAAATTGTATAGACCCCTACACGAATTATGCTATGCATACTGTATTTTAATACATCTCTAATTTTTACAATCCTATGTAAAAATATTAAATAAATAAATATAAATAAATAATTTCACTTACATAAAATAATCCAAATATCAAACACAATACACTTTTATAACACGTCATGTTTATAAGAGTACCTACAACAACTCAAATCTTCATACTAAATCTGACTACTTATCTATTTGCTTAAAAGTGGATTTGACCTTTTAGATAATATATAAATACTCAAATATTGACACGTTCAAGAGTTGAATTAATACATGAACAATATCGGTTCGTATACGAATTAAATCAATAGTTTTGAGATAAGGAAATAAAGTGCTTATTACATTTCGCAAAAATGGTCCCATAAATAATATACTCGTAGATACTCGTATGTAATGTAGAGGGTAGAGATTGTTGTAATACAGTTATATGCTGAGTCTTCCAAGCAAAACCAATTTACTGAATGTTAAGCTATTGCATAGCTTCTATCGCGGGCCTTGAGCGTGGAGACTAAATCCACAAAATTCTAAATTTAAATTCCGTACGTAACGGAAATAGCGTAATAAACCTTACATTCAGCGCTACTATTTTTTAATGAAACTTCACAGTTGTATAGCTTATAGATCAGAATAACTCATAGGCTATTATCAAGAGTTACTGCCCAACTATAAACGCGTGAGAAACCACGGGTTATAGATAGTATCAAATAATTTCAGTTAAATTTAATTGTGTTCTTAATGCTATCTATAACTTTTTTTTCGCAGGGGAATGCATTTACGTACACCCACTTCTACTAACGCAGTCATTACCGCCATGGTAGGAGTAGATAGTGTCTGACTCGACGAGGCCCAGGGGCTCAAGTTTGCTATTCAATATATGCAATCGTGTCACAATGAAAGTTCAATTGAATTGTATCATTTGTGACAAAAAATTAACAATAGACTACCAAACTTGATAAAATTCGCTATTATGCAATCAACAAATGCAATAACTGATTGCTTAGTGAATTTTATCAAGTTTGGTAGTCTATTGTTAATTTTTTGTGGTTATAATGACACAATTCATTAGCAGACTTGGGCCCCAGATGAACCATGATGTTCAAGTTACTTAATATAAATATTTTGTTTGATGTTTGTCTTCATTCTCCTCAAAAACGCCTTGACCGGTTCTTTTAGGATTTTTTGTATATTCACTAAATCTGTCCCATATTTTCAGAGCCTATTTAAATAAACAATCAAATATTTCGTTTTTACAATATTTAGTATATGACAATATTTGATATATGAAGTATAATAAGCACTCATTATGACTGGATTCGTGGTCTAGTGATTCATGTAACGGATTGCCGTTCACGAGGTCGCGGGTTCAATTCCTACACAGGACAATTATTGGTGTGATATTTATAAATGTCATACAAATGTTTGTACTGTGTCTGGGTGTATTCTGTGTATTTTATGTGTGTATTTACAAAAGAGAAGTAGTAGGTATATGTAGCCTATCTGTATTCTGGCACCCATAACACAAACATATAATTTTGGGACCGCAGGACGTTGTTTGAAATGTCCAAGAATATTATTATATTATTTAGTATAGATATAGGTAAGTGTAACAAGCACTCAATATAACGGGTAGATAATAATGTTTACGATATAAGAAGCAATATAACCTTGAATGATTTATAACTAACGAAGCTGGTTCTTTATAAATAACAACTAACGGACTCAGAATACAAGTCATCACCCCCATTTATTCTGAGGGTGCTGTAAGAGCTACCTAAGGGATATTGTAATCAGATAACATCCTCTGTTTTGTCGATTCAAAACTTAGAAATAAACCCTGTGTCAACACGCCAGCAGTGGTATTCAGTAAGAAAAAGTGAAGTGAATTTTCGGTGCATCTTGATCACGTGACAGCGCTCCTCTATTTTTATTGGAGGAGCGCTGTCACGTGATCAAGATTCACCGAAAATTCACTTCACTTTTTCTTACTGAATACCAGTGCTGGTCAGCGCGACTTAGCAGAACAAATACCCTTCGTAAGTAGAGGTGTAGACACTGCAAGCAGCACAAGACTACGCGTTGTGGCGTTCTATGAGGGAGGCCTATGTGCAACAGTGGACGGAGAGAGGCTGATAGGTGGATAGATGGATGGAAGTAGAGAAGGCCCTTGTCCAACTGCGAGATATGATATAGCCAAAAGGAAAAATATATTACATTAAAAAAACTAACAATAAAAGTGTTTATTGTTTTATTTGAGTAAGTGTTACTTGCACTTATGTATCTCTCTCAAACGGATAATGGGGATGATCCTCAGGCATGACTTCTTTTGGTAGAGTTCTGTAATTCCTGTCGTAACTCTTCATCAGATCACGTTCAGCTGCAGACAGCTGGAAGTCGAACACATCTATGTTCTGTTCGATACGAGACTTGGTCACTGACTTCGGAATTGGAATCACACCTAATTCTATCTGCAAATGAAATACAATGAAATAAAATACTTGGTGTTACTGAGTGTTGGTAACATGATACATCTGACATCCTGAAGTTAGTTACAAATGATAACTTGAAGAATAAACTAAGAACTGTAACTTAAACTTAGGATGTTTATACACAGAACTTATATTTCAATTATTGATTTGGGCTTCGTGGTCTTGTGGTACATGTAACGGACTACCGTTCACGACGTCGCGGGTACGATCCCTGCATGATATAATCATAATCATATATGATATTTATAATTGTCATACAAATGTTTGTACTGCGTCAGGGTGTTTACTATGTATTGTAAGAATGTATTTAAAAAGCAAAGTAGTTTATTTAGCATATCCGTTATGTGGTACCCAAAAAACAAGTTTAGCTTGGGAGCAGAGGACGTTGTGTGAAATGTCCGTGAATATTTATTTATAGTAACTTACCATGTATCTTAGATTAACTTGTGGCACAGTCTTGTTGTATTTCTGTGCTATTTCCACAAGAGCTGGATCGTCAACCCTCGGAGGAGGAGCATCAGGATTAGCTCTGTTATAGAAAAGAGAGCCGAAGGGTGTGTACCCCATCACGACTATGTTCTGCTCTTTACAGAATGACAGCATATCCGGTTGTTGGATATTCAAGTTTACCTAGAAGGACATACGTGGTTACATAGAATGTCAGAAAGTTTACCTGTTCCAATTTTGGGTCAAAGGTATTTGTCGGTCAGCTAAAGATATCGCACTAGTTTAATCAAATCTTGCTTGACACATTTTCCGGGTTCCAACTGAATTTTCGCATAAAGGTAATAAGAATAACAGAGCTGCTGGAAGGCGCCTATTCAAAGTGTACGAGTATAGTGATACAATGCGTAACGCAAACCTAAAGGAAGGCGTAAAGTTTGCGTTACGCAATGTTTGTTGTTACCTCAACTTGCAAAACTGCTGGTTTTTCTAAACCATGTTCCAATATCCTAGTTGTCTGTTCTATATTGAAGTTAGATAACCCAATTGACTTGGTGAGTCCCTCACTCTTGGCGTCCATCATCCCCTGCCAGGTCTCCACGTAGTCAATATAGTTGTAGCTGCGATTTTTCTGTGACATATTAAATATATACTCCCTCCAGCTCATTAAAATCCCTCCGTCAGGCACGGGCTCCTCCACATTGGGAAGGATTATAGTCTACTGTGGCGCGCTGACCAGGCGTGTTGGCACAGGATTTATTTTCGAGTTTTCCGACTCTCACAGAGGATGTTATCTGCGGTTATCTGCGAGGATGTTGTCAGCGCGGCACAGTAGACCAAAATCTCTCCCAAAGGGGACGAGTCCCGTCCCCAACAGTGAGACGTTAATGGACTGGAGAAAATGGAGGACATGGGGTGGTGACACTGGTATTCTTAATCCGTCACCACAGAGATATTATTACTTACTATTGGACTACAAAAAGCCTATTTTATTTCTTGCAAAATCTTCATCAGTCTGTCAATGAAAAGCAAAAAAATCAAAACTACTCAACAAATTTTCATACAGTTTTTAGCAATAGATAGAGCGGACAGTAGGCTAAATTATCCTCTCATTATTAAAATGGTCCACTGTAGGCCTCACCTTATATTGAAATTGTTTATAAATTCATACAACGTTCTCTGATCCCAGATATCTCACGAGTACCAGATAACAGATTGCTGCTCATTTTTTCAATGAGTCCCACATTTATATATCTACAATGTTATGTTTAGAACAATAAAGGTATACTTGCAGTTTCTGAAACTGGAAAGTGTATTAAGAACAGGTCCACATAGTCCAGGTTCAACTCCTTGAGAGACTGATGCAGGGTTGGTACCACCGCCTCTCGCTCGTGAGCGTCGTTAAATAACTATTAGAATTAATTAATATAATAATGGACATATTCCAGACAAAAATATATAAACACCGGTCAAGTACAAAAAGTTATTATTATCGAATAACGATATCATCAAATAACGGGAGAATGTCAAGAAAGCATCAACCGATATACATAAACTGTGAAATTTATATCTCTGTTCTCTCTATCACCGTTCTAGAGATACAGCCTGGTGATAGATGGACAGGGTAGTGTTAGTAATAAGGTCCCAAAAACCCTAAAAACGACATGGCTATAAAGAGCTGTCCCAAAACCAAAGACTACCTATTAACCGGACTGATTTTACTAACCCCTGCCGGGTAGGGTCCCGGAATCCTGGAAGAGTGGCAGCCCTATAACTAACCTTAGTAGTAACAAATATTTCATTCCTCCTCAACCCTTCACGGAATTTCTTGTTAAGAGCTCGTCCGATCTGATCTTCCTGTAGATATATGTGTGCAGTATCAATGTGCCTATATCCAGCATCCAGTGCCCAAAGCACAGCTTCCTCAGTCCTGTTGTCTTTGGGTTTCACCGGTTTCAGCTCTGAATTCTGTGGCGTAAGTAAATCTATTAATATTATTTCACAGTGCTATCGAATATTGCAGTAATTACCCTGAAAAGGAAAAGGCTGGTGACAATTGTATTCTCAATCTGTCACACAGTTACGATTCTTATAATGTCTATCTTCAATAGATTTCAATAGATTTCTATGTATTATAGGTATGTATTTACTAAAGAAAAGTAGTTTATGTAGTATATCCGTATTCTGCTACTCCTAAACCAAACATTTAAGCTTAGCTTAAGACCAGAGGACGTTATGTGAGATGTACGTGAATATTTATTTATTTATAAATAAGTGACGAACTATTCCTTAACATAAAACTACTAACTGCAAATACACGCGTGTAAATCCGTAAAAAGTAGTTTTATTTAAACAAATGAGTCGCTCAAGTGTTAGAAAGAACTATTCCTTTTTATTTTTTATACTCTTTGGCCAGAAGGTCCTCCCCCACCTCTCTAATTCTCCAGCCCATTAATGTCCCACTGCTGAGCACAGGCCTCCTCCATTTCAGGAGGGTTTGTGGTCTATTATGCATCGCTGACCAGATGTATTGACATAGGGTTGAGTTTCGAGGTTTCCGTCTCTTACAGTAATCTTAATCTGACGGATGTGGGTGTTTCTATGTATTATAAGTATGTATCTACAAAATAAAAGTAATATATGTAGTCTGTCCAAATTCTGTTACCCTAACACAAGCATATAAGCTTAGCTTGGGACCAGAGGATGTCGTGTGAAATGTCCATGAATATTTGAAGAAAGAAAAAAAGAAACGATGGATATAAACATTGAAATATGTTGAGATTATAATAACACTCCCATAGATAAATTAATATCCCTAACTGGCAACACTTTTGTGTAACTGGTATTACTGTGTTGGTTAAGAAAAATGGTGTTTCACGTTTGTTAAAATATTTTGTATAATTGCTCTGCTAATAAAATATGGAGCCCAATGTAGTGTTTTACTTTAATGTTAATAACACTGCATGTTGAGACAAATAATCAATACGCTTCCACTGCGCTGCTGCCAAATAAGTTGAAGAAAAAGTATGACGAGCATTTCATGAACAAAGGAAGAAAACAAGATGGAGTCGATAAAATATAGAATTATTGAACCTTTTTGCGGAAAGGATTTCACAACATGGGCATTCAGGATGAAAAGCATATTAAGAGAAAATGAATGTTTAGCCGCCATACAAAATAAGGAGTTTGAGAAGAGAACTGAAAATTCAAAGGTCGAATCAAGGGCACAAGCCATTTTGATTGCTGGCGTAGCGGACACCCACATCGATTACATGAAAAAAGAAACAGCGTATCTTATGTGGAAAAGCTTGGAAGATAACTTTATGAAAAAGAGCACAGTTGGATCATTGTTTTTACGAAGAAAGTTGGCACAAATAAAGTATGATGAAAAGAAAACTAGTCTCCTCGAACATTTAGTGGAAATAGAAAGAATTTTTAATGAATTGGATGGCGCAGAAGTTAAACTAACAGAAGAAGAAAAGATTAATTACCTATTACTATCGTTACCAGAAAGTTTCAGTTCCATTATTTCAGCGCTTGAAACACAAAGTGAATTAACTTACCCTTTTACAAAGAAAAGATTACTTGCAGAAGATGAGAAGCGTCAAGGACAAAGTTCTAAACCAAATGATCAACCACAAGCAGCATTCAACTGTTACATCTGCGGGAAACCCGGTCATAAAAAGTTCCAATGTCAGAAAAATAGAGGATTTGGACACTATGTAGGAAGAGGACGACAGGACAATATAAAGCAACGAGATACTGCACAAGAAGACACAAGGCATCGAGGAAGAGGAAATTATTGGAGACAAGGATATAGAAGAGGACGTGGATATGGAAACCGAGGAAATAACTGGACTAGAGGACAAAGTGATGCAAACTTAGCAGGTTATGAACACAATGTATTCATGAGTAATGTATTGCAAGGTAACATGTCAAATAATAATAGTACAAAATTAGAATTTTGTATTGATTCAGGATGTACAGACCATTTAATAAACACTAAAGATCATTTTGTAGATTACATAAAATTAAAGATACCAATTAAAATAAATTTAGCTAAAAATGGTGTTAATTTTGAAGCCATAGGAGTAGGCAATATAAAGGTTATAAGCTATGTAGGTAAACAACAACACTATTGTACTATAAGTAATGTATTATATGTACCAGAATTACGAAAGAATTTATTAAGTGTATCAAAATTAGCAAGCGCAGGGCTAAAAGTAGAATTTAATAAAGAAAAGGTAAGAGTATTCAAACATAACTGTGTACTGTTAATAGGAGATAAAATTAAAACATTGTATACTATACACTTAGAAAGTAATGTAAACACTTGTAATTTCACTACTAAAGCAAAACAAGATGAGGCAGAATTATGGCACAGGAGGTTTGGTCACTTAGGCAAGTCAAATTTAAAATTATTAGTTCAGAAAAATATGGTTAATGGTTTATCAGAATTAAAAGATAAAACAATAAGTGATGATCTATGTGAATCATGTGTATTAGGCAAACAATGTAGACAGCCATTTAATAAAATAGGATATAGAGCTAAACAACCTCTAGAACTTGTACACACTGATGTTTGTGGGCCAATCTCACCAAGTACATTTGATAATAATAATTATTTTGTTACTTTCATTGATGATTATACACATTTTACAATAGTTTACTTAATGAAAAATAAATCTGAAGTGTTTGATAAATTTAGACATTATTACTATTTAGCAACAAATCATTTTAATACTAATCTTCATAAATTACGATTAGACAATGGGCGAGAGTATCTCTCTAATAACTTTAAAAACTTTTGTGATAAAAGGGGCATAATGATGCAACACACAGTAGCATATAACCCAGAGATGAATGGTGTAGCCGAACGTATGAATAGGACACTGATGGACAAAGCACGAACAATATTAATTGATTCAAAAATGAAAAAGGAATTTTGGGGAGAAGCGGTATTATTCTCAGCTTATGTGACTAACCGAAGCCCAGTTTCAGGAAGAGAGCAGACACCAAGTGAACTATGGGAAAACAGGAAGCCAGATGTTTCAAATTTAAGAATTTTTGGATGTACTGCATACAATCACGTACCTAAGGAATTAAGGAGAAAACTTGATGATAAAGGAAGAAAAATGATAATGATAGGATATGCTATAGGAGGTTACAAACTCTATGACGAAGAAACTGGATCAATTGTAATAGCAAGAAATGTTATCTTTGATGAGAAAAGAAACGAAACAGAGAAGAAAGTATATTTACCTAGATATGATGACGAGGAAGATCATGAAGAAATAGAAAGCTCTGAAATAGAATTGATAGATGAAGAAAATACAGAAGAAACAATAAGTCAAGAAAGTCAGGATGAAAAGAATAGTCAAGAACAACAGCAACATACAACAAGATTAGGAAGAAATGTTCAAAAGCCAAGGAAACTTGAAGACTATGAGGTTTACACAGCATACTGTTTATTAACAGAAGATCCACAAGAATATGAAGATGCTATTAAAGATAAAGATTGGCAAAAGGCTATAAAGAAAGAATTAGATTCACAAAAGGAATTACAAACTTGGGAAGAAACTATATTGCCAAAAGGAAACAAGGCTATAGATACGAAATGGATTTTTAGAACAAAGCAAAATGGAATTAAGAAGGCAAGATTAGTAGCAAAAGGTTTTCAGCAACAGAGCTGTGATAATTATTATGCTCCAGTAGCTAAAATGTCTACCATCAGACTAATGATCAGTATAGCCGTCCAACAAGACTTAACAATACAACAATTTGACGTACCAACAGCATTTTTGAATGGAAAATTGAATAATGATGTTTACATAAAATGTCCTAAAGGTATGAAAATAAAGGAAGGTAAAGTTTTAAAACTAAGAAAAGCACTATATGGATTAAAAGAAGCACCTAAGTGTTGGAATCAAAGATTTCATGATTTTATGACAGAGAAAGGATTTACACAATCTAAATATGATTCATGTTTATATGGAAAAGCAAAGACTTGGTTACTATTATATGTTGACGACATTTTATATCTTGGATATGACACAGATCTTATACAATCTTTAGAAAAGGAATTCAAAATAAAGAATTTAGGAGAATTGAAGAAATACTTAGGACTGGAAATAATAAGAAAGAAGGATACACTTGAAATAAGACAAACTGAAATGATTAAAAGATTACTAGAAAAGTTTCAAATGCAAGACTGTAAACCCAGCCAGACACCTATGGAAGTAAATTTTAATGCACATATACCAGCACCATCAGATGTGATTGATGTACCCTTTAGAGAATTGATAGGCTCACTATTATACATTGCAATGAACAGTCGACCGGATATTACCTTTGGAGTATCTTACTTAAGCAGATTTTTAGATAAACCGACAAAGGAATTATGGTTAGCAGGTAAAAGAATATTACGTTACCTCAAAGGAACATGCACTCAGGGGCTGTTATATACAAAAGCAGGTGATTTTTCTAAGCTTGATGCATACTCTGATGCAGATTGGGCTGCAGATAGAACTGACCGCAAAAGCACAAGTGGTTGTGCTATTTATCAAGGAAAGAATTTGATAATTTGGTTTTCAAGAAAGCAGACATTTACAGCACTTTCAACAGCTGAAGCTGAATATGTTGCAGGAGCACTTACAGTGACAGAACTCATTCATATAAAAGGCATACTATCTGAATTTTTAGTTAATAATACTATTTCAGCAAATTTGTTAATTGATAATCAAAGTACCATAAAACTAATTCAGAATCAAATGAATACTAAAGCTGCTAAGCATATTGAAATAAAATATCATTACATAAAGGATTTAGTAAATAAGGGATTAGTGTATGTCTCATATGTACCTACTGATGAGAACATTTCAGATATATTTACAAAGTCACTATCTATTCAGAAACATACTTACTTTTGTACTAAGTTAAATTTGATTTGAAATATTAGTACTCACTAGATTGTTATGATGCTATATTTAAAGTATAAGATTATAAGTATAAGATTTTAAAATATCAAGAAGTTTTTGTTAAAACATTAAGTTAGTTTTGGTTTATGTTAACTAAGTGTGTATAGCTAAGATATAAGCTATTAAATTCATAATTATTGGATTTAGGTTTTAGTGAAACAGGAATAAAACAACCAGTAATGTTATTTAAAACTTGTAATTGTTTTATAGTCATATGTTGCAGAGGGATGTATTTTCGTGTTGAACTTGTTAATAGATACTGTTTTATGTAAAGTACATAAACATTTGCTATAATTGTGTTACAATTGTTATTAATGAGAAGTCATCTTTTGTTCTTATTTTAAGCAATTTAAGAATGTTAGTAGTTGATATATCAGTAATTCTAAATTCTGTAAATTGAGGGGCTGTGTTGAGATTATAATAACACTCCCATAGATAAATTAATATCCCTAACTGGCAACACTTTTGTGTAACTGGTATTACTGTGTTGGTTAAGAAAAATGGTGTTTCACGTTTGTTAAAATATTTTGTATAATTGCTCTGCTAATAAAATATGGAGCCCAATGTAGTGTTTTACTTTAATGTTAATAACACTGCATGTTGAGACAAATAATCAATAAAATACCTCAGTAGTCAACCCGAGCCATGTGCCCAGAGCTATAGCTGGGATGTCGTGTCCATCGTTGAGCTTATAGGTGGGCGCCAACGCTGTACATGTCTGTAACACATATAATTATTTTTAAGCAAATTCCAGAAGGCTGTCTCCTTAGTCTTTTTGAACAGTCTCGTGTTAATGGGTGTAGTCAAGCGGTAGATTCTGGCGGTTCACACTTTAAAAAATGAAAATGAGAAAATATTCCATGTGGGTCAGAGTAGCGGACTGCAGTTCACAAAACCGCAGGTATCTTAATTTCTGTGCAGGCCTATTATGTACATGTGTGCTCTTGCATCTTCACACAAATGACGACACGGATGTCGACACGGTCATACGCTTGCTTAATACTTATACGTTTAAAATTAAATTTAGGTATCAAAAGTGAACAAAAACAGTGTTTTATGTTACTAGTTAATAAACTACAGGACATTTATTGTTATCTAGTGATTTTGTGAGGTTGTAGTATCTACAGCTGTAAAAGTAAAACACAGATACCCACCGTTTTGTGAAAATTAATTACATTATTGTTTACAATATAATTACAATATAATTCGTGGTTTATATTTGGCTTAAAATCTTATAATGGCTAAGTGTAAACAGTGCAACAAAGTTGTCTCAGGGGCTTAAGCAGTGAAGTGTAAAAAATGTCTATTGACATATCACCGTGGTTGCGTTCAATTACATGAAAACGGTAATAATTCTAGCGGATAGATAATGTTTAACCCGCAAGGAAGGACTTGTAGACTTAGAATGCCAGATTAATGAGCGCCACCAGGATACCTTAATAAATGACGTTGAGATAGCTGGAGTACCTGAACACCTTGACGAGAATCCTATCCAGTTAGCAAAACTTATTTCGGAGAAGCTGGGCGTGTTCAGGTGTATAATGTAGTAGTTTGTATTATAACTTATAAGTTAGTTATAATATGTATAGTATAGTAAGTTGTTATTTACTATTATCCCAATACTACTTATTATTTTAATCGTAACATTTTGAAGTTTTGTATGTTTTTTTCCATTAGCTTGTATTGTAAACCTGTCCTATTAATTTTTCACTACTTGGTAGTATATTTGTTTAAAATTGCTATACCTACTTGTGATAACCGCATTACTGTTGATAGTACCTATATTAATTATGATCAGTAGTTTGTAGTAGTTACTCTGTAGATATCCGTGTCAGCACTATGGAGGGTAGAAGTAAGGAGGAACATTTTGTATGGGGGATCAGTCCAAAAAGTGTCCACTTGTAAACAGCAAATAACACTCACCGAAATAGCGCTAGTGTAGCAAGTGGAAATGATATGAATGTAGCAGTTATAAGCAGAGTGAAGTGTGCTACTGTTGCGGTAATTCTTTAATACTATTTTCTATTTGCTATTTACAATTATTTGGGGTACTTAAAAACACCGTATAATTTTATTTCATACTCATGTTTGTCTATATAATATAATAATTTAAAAAACTGCGCTGTAACAAAGTGGAAGCTTTTCTTTCCTTTCTAAAAATTTGTGGCGCTCTTTTTAAAATTCTTCCACTTGCTACTATAGCGCCACCATAATTTGCTCCCCTTCAATGAACACTTTTTAATATACTGAGATAGTCCTCCTTACTTCTACCCTCCATAGTCAGCACTCATAGGCCCGATTTGAAAATCAACGTTAGGTCCTTGAGACCTAACATATGCTGAAATGGGAGCCTATTTGCTGTTGTGAAACAATATACTTATACCATAAGCATGTTGTTAATTACATTCATTTCCTTCTGCGACTACCTATGTATTATTTTTCAAGTATAATGTATTGTGATTAAAGTGTATCTATTTTATTTTAAGAACTGTATATTGTGTACCTAATGCAGCAAATAAAACTTTCTTTATTTCTCAATGTTTGTACTAAATTAGAGCACCAAATGAGACAAAAGGGTGATTTTTTAATAAAAAAATATTGTCTTATCTTTACTTAAGTATTATAAAACAAAGTAATTTTATCTCTATCCGTTATTTTTGATTATATCTCTATGTGAGTTTACATCTTCAAAACTACACAGCGGATTTTGAGGCAATTATTTAATAAGTAGAGTAGTTCAAAAGGTTGGTAAAATATCCATGAAAATAATAACAATAATAATAAATATTCAGGACATTTCACACAACGTCCTCTGGTCCCAAAGTAAGCTATATTTCTATGCTTGTATTATGGGAACCAGATACGGATAGACTACATACACTACTTTTCTTTTGTAAATACATACTTATAATACATAGAAAACACCCAGACGCAGTACAAACTTTTGTATGACATTTATGGATATCACACAGATGATTGTCCCAACCGGGAATCGAACCCGCGATCTCGTGATCGGCAGTCCATTACATAAACCACTCCACCACGAAGCCCGTCGATGTAAGTCTAAGTATCTAAGTCTAATATCGATCTAAGTCTAATATCTAAGTCTAAGTCTAAGTAAAATCTAAGTATTTATTTATTTGTGCAATATTAACATAGATATTTATTTATGACAAAACTCTTTAAATTTAATACTTACGCATACTAAAGCACTTATTAGACACAATGCAATGTTTAGTATATAATCATTGTATTTTAACATTATATTTTAATTATTATTCACTATCACTAAACGTAATTACAGAACCTGAACTGTAAGCAATAACCAAGTAAAATAAAACGTAAGGTTTAAACGCTCTCTGACATTGAACAATTAAAAATAACCTTGATATCACTGGATCGTTAACAGAAGGATGCTCACAATGCTAAATATCTTTACTAATATTATAAAGCTGAAGAGTTTGTTTGTTTGAACACGCTAATCTCAGGAACGGCTGGTTCGATTTGAAAAATTATTTAAGTGTTGGATAGTACATTTATCGAGAATGGCTATAGGCTATATAACATCACGCTGCGACCAATAGGAGTGAAGCAACAGTGTAATGTATGTGTATTAATCTTTGCGAAAATTTTCCTAATTCCCCGCGTACGAAGTAGCGGGCAACAGCTAGGTAGTAATTTATATAACTTGTCAAGCACCAACGCTTATTTAATACACACGCTTATTTAAGCACAGGTTTAACCCTTAGTGGTTTTTTGTAGCTATTATGTAACAATATTGTATATTTAGTTTAGGAACAATAATTAAATAAATAAAAAAAAATATTAACTGGACTAATTTAATCCGTATAATGTCGGATTATGAATACAAGTGTTACCACCCTATATCCTCCTCGGGATGCTGTAAGAGCCAGCTCAGGGATAATATCCTCTGTTGGAAACGTTCCAACATCATTTTTCCCAACATTCCTGGTCAGAGTAGAGTTTATATAGATCAATTGCCCTCCAAAAGTGGAAGAAGCCCGTGTATATTAGTTAGATTTTCTGGTTTCTTTGTTGCCAAGTTGGTGCCATGAACATGGATTTCTGTATCCTGTTCTGTGTGACCATAAGTTTTTGTAAGTACTGGAGCCCAGGTCCCGCCTTTGCGATTGGAAATTAAGTCATCAAGGATATCTGGAGACACCAAAAACATCTTACGTAAGCCTTTATTTTCTAGCTGGTTCGTTATAAAAATGGAAAAACTGCCGTCTTGAAACAAAATACAAAATCACTATTATGTGAAGCCTAGTTTTAAGGTACTGATCCCGGATTGGGTTAAAATGAACTCCGAGCATCAGTTCATTCCCCCTTAGTTATCAGCTGGTATATCTTTGACTCTACTTACTAAAACAAAAGTAACCTTTAATATCTTTAATTTCCTTAGGGTTGGGCGTTTTCTTGCTACCCATCTAAAACCTTCGTATCCTCGTGTGTGCTTCTATCCCAGTTGTCGTTAGCACTGGAAATGTCATCATGTCTGCAGGCAAACTCACAATTGGATGTTGGAAGATAGTAACGTGATGGTCACACAGCTTTATGGACGTGTATCCAGTCACCAGTGTAATATCCCGGGAACGGCGGTATTAAGTACAATAAAATTAAACTATTTACCAATTTGCTAAGAGATTGAGTAGCAGGTTGACTGGCAGGAAATGCCTTATTTTGTATACATGTCCCCATGCGAGCTTCTATTTTCAAAACTACGCAACGGATTCCTAGAAAATAAATAAACTTTAAAATCAGTTCAGTATGTACTTTCGGTGTGAAAACTACCTTCATATTTTTAGATAAATTAGTTCATAAATATTGTCAGATTTTGAGCTAAGTATAATAATATTATAAATATTGTCTCATACTGTTTTCATAGCTCTCCTCAAAGTCCGTATCATCTCCATAATCCTCGTAGTAATAAGAGTCGTGGAGACCTTGTGCAGCACAAACTGAGGCTAACAGCAGTACCAGGACCCACATGGTGGAGAACACGAAGGGGTTTGATTCTCACATTAAATTGTTTACACCATCTTATCAAAACAAATCTATAATTTTCCCCAATTTATAATTTCCTGTGATAATTTCGCTTAAAATTTCATAATTTAATTTTATATTACTCTGTGATGATGTGAATAAACAACGTGTAGGTCACAGAAGTACCAGAAGGTGGGTTGGCGTTTAAAATTGAGGACAAGTTAAGATAGCCTGGGCTAACTTGAATTTCATGGTCTAAAATGATATGGAACTATAATATAAGTGACATACCGTGATGACAGTAATTTTTGCATTATTTTTGCAATCTGCAAACGTCACTTTTGTACACACTGATACAAGTATGGCATTTAAAATCAAGATCTGTTTTAATACACCATATTTATTTGACACCATTGTCAGTTTGTGAACGCCGCCACGAACAAAAAAAATAATGGTGTTCTAGTGTATCAGAATAATTAAAAAATGCCACAACATTGGATTTCACAAGTAATTTTAACTCAAATAATTCATTTTCACATAAAAACACAATTTATCAATTTAATGATAATCATGTTTTGACGGACGTCAATAATGTTGCCCCAGGCAACCGGGCAACTTCACGTTGTACTTCACACACACATAAATATTTTTTTGACCTCAAGCCGGGTCATTGATTTACCCGTAGACGCACTCATGAAGGTATATGTACCTTCATGGACGCACTGTCTTGTATGTCTATGGTGTAGGTATTATTTCTATTTCAAAGAGGTTTTATTGTCTCCACAGTAATTAGGGTCCCGTAATAAATGGGAAAATGAAACCCTAAAAAGACTAGTGACTGCTTTTGCTTCAAGCGAAGAAAAATATTTTAAAAATACGTAGGGCTCGTATCATCGTGGAATTTAATAAGATGCCAATGCTCAGTGCTTGTAAAGGGAAAACACCAGTACCTTACGACAAAAATAGTTTATACTTGTTTTTGTTTAAATATGAAGCTAAAATTTAGTTGGTTTATTGGTAATTAAGTTAGCTGTAATTTTTCAAGCATTATTGAAAAGTTATTCATAATATTTTCTAACACTTGCGCGACTCATCTGTTTAAATAAAACTACTTTTTACGGATTTAGACGCGTATATTTGTTTAAAATTTTGGCCCGACGTTTCGGAGACTTTGCAGTCACCATGGTGGTCAGTCTCACCCGTGACCATGGTGACTGCAAAGTCTCCGAAACGTCGGGCCAAAATTTAAAACAAATATACGCGTCTAAATCCGTAAAAAGTAGTTTTATTTAAGTTATTCATAATTTTGTGTGATCTAATAGGTACGGAACCGTCTGTAAGTTGCACTCATGAATGCACTATAACTGTGACTATGGCAAAATAGCTTGGACCAAGTTGGACAGCAAACATGTCATAATGACAAAATCAAAATTTACCATTAATTTTGGCAAAACGTAAATACAAATCAATCTTCTATCTATTCTGTGATACAAATTTTGCTAAGAATTTTGCCAAATAATAATGAAGGTTGCATGTTTAATTCTCACAGTCGTAATATTCCTTGCTGTAATGGCTGTATGCGTTATGGTAAAATTTGCTACTGATATCACTGTGGATGAAAGAAAGAGGGAGTTCGGTGCCCGGGGTGGGGAAGTATACCATTTTGCAAAGGCAATGGGTGTCATCGCTCTGCATGATAACTCTTCGTTCGCTATAGCTCAAAGGTTTCCTTATGTGGCAGCTGTTACCAGAAACTCTTCGAAGCTATGGTCTTTTGCATGTTTCGCCAGTGTTGTGCTGGTGAAATGGGTTGTGACTTCCGCTCATTGCAGGTGAGAGATTGGGTATATGATTCGGTTTCACAAACATTCATAAATCTCTTAAACTTAAAGCATTCCTACTCAACCCCCAGCAGGCGATAGTCTTTGAACTGATTGTTTCACAGTATTGAAATGTGGCTTAGTTTTCAGACGTCCTGGTGCAACTCATCGAGTTCTCCTCTTCCAAGATTTCGCCCGCAACTACACACACACGTATCCTATCCTATTCTGGCGTTTACATGAAAAGTTCAACTTTAGCGATCCAACTCCTAAATACGACATAGCAGTAGCTAAATTAAACGTAGAGCCATATCCTTTTACCATCAAACCATCAGTTTTTGATGAAAATCGGGCATATCATGGAGAACTGGCTCTTTGGAAAACAGTAGCCGCAATGGACAGGAGACTTTATTTGACTAATGACTTCGAAAATCTGAATGTGGAAATCGTAAATTTTTCCAAATGTCGTAAAACTTATGATGTACAAGATGATCAAAGCTTAATCTGTATCAATATCAGTGGTCATAATGATTGTTTTATTCATGAATTTGGGCCGCTTTATTCCGGAGATAAAGTCGTTGGTATACTGACAGTGAAACCTAAAGATTGCGACATGAAACTAGCTATTTTCACAAATATATCTTATTATACAAATTGGATTTTAAAATCTACACACACGACGTATTATGGGTAATGACGTATTTAGTAAATTTGTTTTTTGAAAGGTTTTGTTTATTTTTGTGAAATAGAGCCCATGAACAGGAGTTTGTCTGCCTGTTCTAATCTCTCCCTCTACCCTGTAAGGTATCTGACGTGATGATAAGTAACTATCTATAGAGTAATTTACTTTGTTCCAAAACTTTAGAAAACGTATCTGCCAACAAATGTTAAATATTTAATGTAGTGATACGCCTTTAAAAATGCAACGAACAAGATGTAATTGCAATATCACAAATAAGTTGCCCAAATATGATGTAATTTATTTAATAATAACTAATTATTCTGTCTTTTCTTTTTTCTCAAACGGGTAGAAGGGATGGTCCAGCCAAAAAGGCATTGGTAGAGTCCTGTAGTGCTTGTCGTAACTCTTCATCAGGTCACGTTCAGCAGCAGTCAGCTGGAAGTCGAACACGTCTATGTTCTGTTCGATACGAGACTTGGTCACTGACTTTGGAAGTGGGATCACACCTAACTCCACCTGAAAATTAAGACATATATGAGAGGTGAGGCTCCGGGGTCCGGAATAGACAGGCCAAGAGCTAATATTAACGGAAAGTGACCTTAATTATCTAAACAAATCAAGTTACTATGTTCAGAAATAGACTAGATAGATTCCAAACTTGATGAGTATATAATACGGGAAAAATCGAACAAAGCAAGAGCAGAATTCTTGGCATTTGATTCTTTTAAACTACTTCTTAAAAAAATGGGGTAATATAAATAGTAACTATATGAAATTACCAAATATCTCAAGGCAATTTGTGGTACAGTCTTGTTGTACTTGTGAGCTATCTCCAAGAGAGCTGGCTCGTCCACTCTGGGAGGAGGCGCGTCAGACTTGGCCTTGGTGTAGAACAGAGAGCCGAAGGGTGTGTACGCCATTACTGCTATGTTGTGCTCTTTGCAGTAAGACAATAGATCTGGTTGTTGAAGATTCAGGTTTAGCTGAAAAGTTGTAAGTTTAAGTAGATTGTAAATTCTGATTAATTAATAACGTGGGTGCTGTTGGAGTCAACGATAGGAAGATCTAAACAGTTAAACTTAGTATGCGATGGCTACGAAACTCTACTCTAAATCACTACCTCTGATTAGCTGATTGACTACTTATTAGTAATAATAAGTAGTCAATCAAATTTTAATATTCTGCCATATTGGAAGCTTTCGAATCGCTTAGTGTCGCATTTAGATCACTATCAAATAACTTGTCATCTAACCTCAACTTGCAAGGCTGCTGGTGTCTCCAGCCCCTGTTCCAACAACCTGGCTAGCTGATCCTTGTTGAAGTTAGACACTCCAATAGACTTGGTGAGTCCTAAATTCTTGGCTTCTATCATACCTCGCCAGGTTTCCACGTAATCTGTATAGTCATAAGTTTTGTTGAACTGTAAAATTAAGTATTAAGTTACAGGAAACTCTCCAAAATGTTATAAGTATGGCGATTATTTTAGGATTTATAACCATCACTATATTTCTGCTTAGATTGAGACTGCGGGTCACTGTGTTACCCATACAAATAAAAGATACTTACATATTGTCCAACAGGCCAATGTATTAAGTACAGATCAACGTAGTCTAAGTTGAGGTCCTTGAGGGACCCTCGAAGCGCCGGCACTACGGCCTCACGAGCGTGGGCATTGTTCCACAGCTGAGGAAATAAAAAACTAAACGTAATAAAGAAGCTTCGCTTTAAGAAAGCAAATAGTGGTTGATTGACGTATCACAGCCAAAACTAACAGAAAATGTGCATGGTGGTTCCACATTGTAGGCGACGGCGATGGTTTAAAAAAGTTATTTATAAAATCAACCGTTTAAGTGATGTTTGATAAAGGTCTGAACATGAGTAGTTATAACCGTGCAGCAATGTGAGAAATGTTGGCAAAGTTATTGCTATCATACTAAAACAAAGCGTATTGTGTAAATTTGTATTTTATAGGATATTCTGATGTCGCACTAACCTTAGTTGTAATAAACACATCTTCTCTCTTCACTCCCTCTGCGAACTTCCTGGTGAGAGCTCGTCCGACCTGGTCCTCAATACCGTATATGAAGGCAGTGTCGATGTGATTATACCCGGCTTCCAGCGCCCATACCACGGCTTGCTCAGTTTCATCTTGTTTACGGTCCTGTAAGGTGGAAAACTTTATGTTATATATTTTGTTTTATAACATGAACAATAACACGCGACACAAGTAGGTTATAACATGGCATTGACGTAGCCAGTGGCTAGGTGGATTTTCGGCTTCAAACCTTTACAATGTGGAAAAACAGTACCTAAATTAAAACAAAAACTGGCGTTAAATGCTGTAAATTTCGTATGGTTACCAGAATTGTAAAATTCTATTGGTGTCATGCTAAGTACCTTGTCTGATTATCTTCTTATTAGCCTGTAATTGTTCTTTTCAGCTTTTTTGTTCGACATGGGCCTTTTCTAAATCTGGTGTGTACCTATTTAATTTATATAACAAACTGACTAAGCGTGTTAGCCAGCACATTTACTGCCAGAAAGCCGATAGCAGTTCCCGCGAATCGACCATACGAAAACACTAAAGTTGTTGATAAATTAAATTACGATGGAAAAAGTGATTACCGCAAGCGAAACTCGAACCCACGACCTCAATAAGCTCAGTTGGCAGAGCTACGGAACGGTATTCCGAGGTCGTGGAATCGAGTCCCGTTTGCGGTAATCACTTTTTCCACCGTAATTTAATTTATTAAGTAAAAGCATAGCATGTCAATTGCAAAATTAATAAATTACTTTACTAAAGTTGTTGGTTTTAACTAAAGGAAAAAAGGCAGGAAAATTACATTGGCTTGTCTGATAAATACCTTGGAGTTGGTCCCCAAGCCCAGCCAAGTGCCCAGCGCTATACCAGGTATCTCATGTCCATCGTTCAGTTTATGTGTTGGTACTGTCGCTGAACATAACTGAAAATCAACAATAATTACGTGATATGCATGTTGTTCTTATGCGTGTGATGAGGATTTAAGAATACAAGTGTCACCCTACCAATTTCTGCAACAGGGAGCTTTTTATAAATAAATAAATATTCATGGACATTTCACACAACATCCTCTGGCCCAAGCTAAGCGCTTATATTATGGGTACCAGAATACGGATATACAATTTTTTTTAACTATTTCTCTTTTGTAAATACTTACCTACTTATAATAAATAGAAAACACCCAAACGCAGTAGAAAACATTTGTGTGACAAATAAACATCACACAAATTATTGTACCGTGCAAGGATCGAACCTGCGACCTCATGAACGACAGTTATGAACATTTACGACTAGACCACGAGGTCCGTTCAACTTTGTTGTTATCCGCTTAAATTTTCGTTTTCCTAACTGTAATAACACCAGTAAGCTAAAATGGGGTGGTGACATGTACATTCTTAATACAAAAACGAATGTATAACGTCGAACTATACAAAGACTATACTTACATAAAATAATACACAAATACACAATATTTTAAAGTACAACATCATAATATACACTCACGGAATCTTAACGCTAGGTTTAAATTAACAATACGCTTAAAAACGCCTCTCGCTATAATAATGTTGAAAAGAAATAACAAATAATACGCTCTGTGCATATCCAAGTTTGTATAAAAGGTTATGAAGTGGGGATAGCCGATGCCACATTACTTGTTTTGCATCATAAGTGCCGATATAACCTTGGATCAAGAACTTGTTCTATTAAGGCTATTATCTATCTATTATATTATCTGTACTTAATATTATAAAGCTGAAGAGTTTGTTTGTTTGTTTGAACACGCTAATGAAGGTAAGCTCAGGAACCACGGGTCCGATTTGGAACATTCTTTCAACAGGTATAAACGTGCACCTACACTACAACTTCCACCTACTTCTTATTAATATCCATGCTCAGGTTGTCTGGAAGAAATCGCTTTAAGCCATAAGGCCGCCCATTGTACTTGATTTTTAGGGAAACGGGACCCTATTACTGAGACTTCGCTGTCCGTCCGTCCGTCCGTCCGTCCGTCCGTCCGTCTGTCACCCCATCTCTTTCCAAGGGTGCTGTAAAAGTCAGCTAAAGGATATTGCACATAGATAACATCTTCTGTGAGAGACGGAAAACTCGGAAATAAACCCTGTGCCAAAACACCTGGTCAGCGTAGCAGAGTAGACTATAATCCCTCCATAAGTGGAGGAGGCCCTTGCCCAACAGTGGGACGTAAATGGGCTGGAGAAGGAGGTTAGTTAACATCAGGTAACATAGTTTGCGGGTTGCAGTGGCCTTTAAGGAAGGTTGAGTTTTGCTTAGTAGTATACAGTAAGCTTTTGTCTGAATACATCAGTATCTAAAAACAATTAGGTGGGTTAGGCGAATCTATCTGTCTTCTAGCCGTCGTTAAGATTAGAAGAGCACGTAGAATAGAAACCAGAAGGTATCGCAAAAATCGCGACGCATAAAAGTTGACGCTGCACTTTAGTACATCGCATGTAATATTGTTTTGAAAATTGACGTAGCGTCGGTGACCGCCACTGTACCTACACATATTCCCCCTTATTACAAAACGCGGCTCAACGTTAAACCCAGGTTTAACAAAATTTATTTACGAGGAATTGGATAGTTAGACCCGCTCTGACACTAGTTTGGCGTCGGTTTAAGACTAAGGTCGTTGTTAGATTTAGGATTTGAGAAAAATCTGCTTGAAATGCGCAATTGAAGTGTTTAAAAACCAGGCTTAAACTGTGGCTTAAACTTAGTCCACGTTTTGTAATAAGGCGGTTTATGTCAAAGATAACCGAGGGAATAAGATAAACCTTCCTCGACAGTCGGGCAAAAAGTAGTAACACTGGTTTAGATGCGGGCAAATTGTATAGCGGTTATTAACTCGATATTATTTGGAATGCTTTAGATTTAAAGCCTTGAAAGATATTATGCTTCAATAAATGTATATACTGTCTGTTACTCGCGACTACGTCTGCATTTAATTTTAAAAAAATATTTTATACTTACAGCTAGTATAATATACTAGCTGTTGCCCAGCTAGTATATTATACTAGCTGACCTGGCAAACGTTGTTGTGCCATACTAAAAAAAAAGTTTGAATAATATATGTTGGCCGAATCTCAGACCTACTGAATAATAATAATAATCTTTATTTCAGATAAAATTATCCATATTTAGTTAGTAGCGAAAACTTATTTCCTTGCTATCCAATTTTATTATTTGATAGGTCAGCTTTATCACGAATAAATAATAATTATTTATTTTTAACAATAATTTTTTGAATACGCATGTAAAATTTCATAAAAATCGGTCAAGCCGTTTCGGAGTACGGTAACTAACACTGTGACACGTGAATTTTAAGATTTATCAAAATTTATTAGATATTGTAAACAAATAGATATATACCTACAATTACAGAGTGCTGTCCTGCGCCGCCTTTATCAAGCGGCCCCTTCAATATCAGAAATCGTACTACAGACAAACAGACAGTTCAATATTATTTATCTGTATTGAATATTTACAAACAAAGTAATCTAGTATAATATTTAAATTATTCTCTATTCGTATATTTATTTGCTGTTTAGAATCCATGGTGTACTGACGTTCGTAAAAGATATTGAGATTAAAAAACTCGTGGAGTTAAAAATTATTTTAAGTTTGTAAATTAAATATGGCGGCACTAATAACCGCTCTATTCGTTTTTGTTGTATGTCATGTAAGTGTGTATTTTGTTTTTATTATTACGATACTTGGCATAGTTGTTAGTGTATTGATTTCGGTGCAAGAGTTCGTGGGTTCGACTACATAGGACAAAAATTTATGAACGAAAATTACATACAGACTTACTAGGGAAAATTTTAGGACTAAGTAATTTTTCTCTAACGCTTGAACGATTTATATTTCTATTTTTTTACGGTTTTGGATGCTTATATTAGACTTAAATTTCAGATAGAATAAATATAAATTTGTGTTCAAAGTGTATTACTAAACTAACTATTTATTTAATCATTACAGATATGTACAGCGTTGGTGCCCACGTATAAGCTCAACGATGGCCACGACATCCCAGCTATAGCTCTGGGAACATGGCTGGGATTCAGTTCTCAGGTAGATACACAGTTAAATAACTTTTTTGTATAACGTGTTTTTTTTCCTCCTCTCTCTGCCCTACCGGGCCATGGTGGTGCCTTGAGCCTTACCACGACCCGGCAAGGGTGGCCCCCTTTCTTTACGGGGGGCTCAACGCGACGAGGGGATCGCTAGGTCCCCCGTCATCCAAATGTGGCCCTCCTGCCACGACTGGTGCGGCGGTTCTCTGAACTGCGACCCGCCGTGCATGACCACCTCGTCGGGGGGGTTGTTTAATGTGGTTTGGTTTTTTTAATTCCACCCGTACGAATCGCGAGCAACATCTAGTCAAATATAAATATGACAGGATAACTCGAAAGATAAACATAGAAATGAAGCTTCTGACGTTTGTTGTATGCGTACCTAAATACAAACCCACTTAGCTGATGATAAAATCCTTGTATCAATTCTTTATCGTTTGGGGCTTTGATGTTTTTAACCACAAAACCAGATAGTGTGTATATGGCAGATTGTCAAAGCAGTGTTAGGCGGCCCCCGACAAGGTGGAGCGACAATATCGTCAATGTCGCGGGGAGACACTGGATACAAGCGGCACAGGACCGCGCGTTGTGGCGTTCAATGCGGGAGGCCTATTTTTTAACAGTAGACGGAGAGAGGTTGATGGATGGATGGATGGTGTATATGGCTACATCACTGACTCGGCTTGAAGCCACTTAAATATCGATGTGTGCGTGAAATATGTTTCTATGTAAGTCTCCGACACAGGCTATCTTTCTCTCCAACCCACTAACGTCCAAGTGTTAGGCACGGGCCTTCTCCACTTTGGGAGGGATTATGGTCTACTGTGCCGCGCTGACCAGGCGTGTTGGCACTGAGTTTATTTTCGAGGTTTCCGTCTCTCACAGAGGATGTTATCTGTATACAATATTCTTTAACTGGCTTTTACAGCACCCTGGGAAGGAAAAGGGGTGGTGACACGTGTATTCTTATATGAAATATTATTAGTTTATGAAGTACGATTTATCTAAGCTAAAACGTGTCTTCAAAATTGAACGCGGTCCCCACTCGTTGGTAAATCTGTTCTGTGAGAAGCTTTAAGCTTGGTGCTCTAAGCAAAATTGTTAATTTTATTTTATTTATTTATTTATTTAAACACTTATGGTCTTATTCATAATGACTTATCGGAGGTTTAAAAGGAGATTTTATCGGAGAGATAATAAACGTTTTAGCGTAAAAAGACTATTATGAATAACAGTTTTTGAAAATTTTCGCGAACCTATTTTAGCGAACTTTTAAACCTCCGATAAGTCATTATGAATAAGACCATTAATGTACATAGTAGGTACAAAGGCGGACTTAATGCCTAAGGCATTCTCTACTAGTCGATTTTAATAATAGTTATAATAAAAAATTCTTACTTACTGTGTCAAGGTAAATTTCTGTGTATTAATTATGCCATTTTTATTAGAATTTTGTATAAAAACTAAACTACACATAATTAATAATTAAATGAAACGATTAATCATTGTATAACATAAGTACATATTTATTTATAAATATTTAATTATGCGTAATATTTTACTCCATTTAAAAATACATCGTACTAAATAAATATATAAATAAAAAAATTTTTTGTTAACAGACTTCAGAGGAGGCTTATAGAAAGGTAATTTAAATAAATCTATTCTAATATTATAAAGCTGAAGACTTTGTTTGTTTGTTTGAACGCGGTAATCTCAGGAACCACTGGTCCGATTTAAAAAATTCTTTCAGTGTTGGATAGTACATTTATTAAGAAAGGCTATAGGTTATATAAAACTACGATTAAACGAGCGAAGCATGAGTAAAAAATGTTTTAAAAACGGGGAAAGTTTTCCAAATTGCACGCGTAAGAAGTCGCGAGGAGCAGGTAGTGTAAAATACTTTTAGGTGTATAGAAGGGTTGTAGGCGTAGCCGTAGGGGGGTTAGATGTTCCACCTGAATAGTTTATTCCTAAACAGTTTCTGTCAGCGCAGCACAGTAGACCATAATCCCTCCCAAAGTGGAGGAGGCTCGTGCCCAACAGTAGGACGGTTAATAGACGGAGAAGACTAAAAGACCTTTACATTCTTTTAGGGTCTGGTCAAGTTCACAGACAATAAGACGGAAGATGCGGTGCTATGGGCTATAGATACTGGATACAGACATATTGACACAGCATACATATATAGACAGGAAGATCAGATCGGACGAGCTCTCACAAAGAAATTTAATGAAGGGTTGAAGAGAGACGAAGTTTTTGTCACGACTAAGGTATTATTTTGAATTTTTGGCGTTGGATACAGACAGCACACACAGGGCCGTGTTATTTTTTATTTTAGAACTTTATTTTTGGTCGTCGGAAGATACTCCTTTAGCATGTTAGGGAGAAATAAAATTTACAGCGTGCGCGTGAATCGTCACAAAAATAACTGACACTATGAAAATGGTAAATTTGCGCGCGCACTGTCACTCTAAAGTTTAACTAACTTTAAACTATATTTAAAACTAGCTGATGCCCGCTACTCCGTACGCGTGGAATTTTAGATCCTCATATATTTTGTCACCGTTTAAACCTTCCCTGGACTTTCACGAATATTTCAAGACTAAAATCACAAAAATCGCCCGAGCCGTTCTCGAGTTTTAGCGAGACTAACGAACAGCAATTGATTTTTATATATAAGACTAGCTGATGCCCGCTACTCCGTACGCGTGGAATTCCATATACTTGGTCACCGTTTAAACCTTCCCTCGACCTTCACGAATATTTCAAGACCAAAATCACCGAAATGGGCCCAGCCGTTCTCGAGTTTTAGCGAGACTAACGAACAGCAATTGATTTTTATATATAAGACTAGCTGATGCCCGCTACTCCGTACGCGTGGAATTTTAGATCCCCATATATTTTGTCACCTTTTAAACCTTCCCTGGACCTTCACGAATATTTCAAGACCAAAATCACCAAAATGGGCCCAGCCATTCTCGAGTTTTAGCGAGACTAACGAACAGCAATTGATTTTTATATATAAGATATAGAATAACGGTAAGTATAAACGAAGAAAAATAGAATATTTACGTCTATAATGCAACTATACTCATAATAATCTCAGGAATTACAGGTTTAAAAATGAATGATTTGGAAATATTCGGAATGTTCCGATTAAAAATAATATTTCAGTTAGGCTGTATGTATAACATCACGCTGCGACTAATAGAAGCAAAGCATCAGTGAAAAATGTTGCATAAACGGGATTTTTTTTTAAATTCCACGCGTACGAAGGCGCGAGTAACAGCTAGTTTATATATAGGTATATTGTATCCTTACCACATGGAGTTGTGCAAGAAGTTTTTATAATGTACAGTTGTGGAACGACGCCCACGCGCGGGAGGCTGTTGTCCCTGCTCTTCGACGCTCGCTCCGAGATTTGAATCTCGACTATGTGGATCTATACTTGATACACTTCCCAACTGCACAATATGTAAGTAACTAACATTGTACCACGATGTCAATTAACTTAAACTGCTAAGAATTATGCTACTGTGACAGGAAAATGGCAGTTTCGATTACACCGACTACGTAGAGACTTGGCGAGGTATGATGGACGCCAAGAGTCTAGGACTCACCAAGTCGATCGGAGTATCAAACTTCAACAAGGAACAGATAATCAGGTTATTGGAACAGGGGCTAGAGAAACCAGCAGCTTTGCAAATAGAGGTTAGTGGATGAAAATGTATTACTTTCAGGTTCTTACCTCGGTCGTGATAGAAAACCTTTTCAAAGCTATTACCAACTTTATTCGTCACTCCTTGCTTATAAAACAGAAACTCTTGTGATCTATTGTTTATTAGGGGTTTGTGTGCGTTTTTGAACTTCGAAAGCGTTCTTACTTAATATTCAGACCTGATAATTATAAAATGCTATTTATTTATTCTCAAATAATATCAGATATTGGCAAAGATTTAATTAGACCTTGATTACCATAGGTGAACCTGAATCTTCAACAACCAGATTTGTTGTCGTACTGTAAAGAACAGAACATAGTTGTGATGGGATTCACGCCTTTCGGATCTTTGTTCTACCAGAAAGCATCATCTGATGCTCCTCCTCCGAGGGTTGACGATCCAGCTCTTGTGGAGATAGCACAGAAATACAACAAGACTGTTTCACAAATTGCTTTGAGATATTTGGTAAGTTCTTATGTAATGCTAGTTTTAGTTCTTCTTCTCGTTTTATGGCTTGGCAATTTATGTGATGTTAGTATCATAAACTGAAGAAACTGCTAGTACTAATTCTAGTGTTATTTTTAATAAATTAAAAAAGCGTATGATAGATAGTTTTTGCTCTTTCACGTAACAAATAATTTTATTCGCCATATATAATATTTTATACTAGTTATATAGTCTTTGTCTTCAATCAGCTATTGTTGTATTATTTAAGTGATGGCTTGTTGGGTATCCGCGACATCACTCAAGGGGCCCATTTAAAAACCAGCGTCAAGTCCCACGGACTTGACATATGCTGAAATGGGCACCCATTGCTGCTGTCCCGACACTATTAAACATACGTGTATTATTATTTTATTTTAGTTATTTGTATTTATGTACTTAAATTGTGCTATTGTATATTCTGGTACTGCAGCAATAAACGTTTTATTTCTTTATTTCTCTCTTTCTAATTGTAAATTAACTTTCCACTGTTGAGCACGGTTCTCCTACGCAACTAGAGGGAACTCAGTCTGCTAAATGATGCTGACCGGAGCGTTTCTTCTCTGCTTAGATTATTCCGTGAAATGAATCATGATGATGAAATGCATATTCTCAACCTGCTGTTCACATTTCCAGGTAGAGTTTGGTGTGATCCCACTCCCGAAGTCAGTGACCAAGGCTCGCATCGAACAGAACATAGATGTGTTTGACTTCCAGATGACTGCTGCTGAACGTGATCTGATGAAGAGTTACGACAAGCATTACAGAACTCTGCCGATGGACGTCTTCAAGAAACATCCATACTACCCATTTGAGAAATAAATATCAATTCCTTATCAGAATAAAAATATATAACATAAATATTTAAGGACATTTTACACAACGTCCTGTGGTCCCGAGCTAAGCTTATATTCTTGTGTTATGGTACCAGATACAGATATACTACATAAATTACTTTTCTTTTGTAAATACATGCTTAGTAAACACCCAGACGCAGTACAACCATTAAAAATATCACACAAATAATTGGCCCGTGCGGGAGTCAATCCCGCGATTTCGTGAACGGTGGTAGCTCGCAAATAAATTATAAAATAACATTTTATAATTTAACGTCAAATAACTTTTGCCAGATATGCAAATTTAGCTTAGGTATAATAGGTCTACGCAATCGGAAAATACGGCCAGAATACTGTCATTTTTGCCAAATTTGCAATGGACTCTAAACCTGCAGACTATTTTCCATTACCTAACCAAATTTCTTGATATGAAGCCAAGCAACATTGCGCTAAATGTTTTACATCAATATTTTAATTTTATGGCCTCCCAATTATTAGAGCAACACCAGTTCCTATACCATTATGAAATCACAGGGGCTCTATTATCATAAACTTACACAGCCTCTCATAGGTGTAACATGGCGCTGATGACAGACCTTTGCTGGAACAGTGAGAAACGTGTTTCGTTACTATATAACCTCTTTCATTTTTGGACGTTGGTTAAAAAACCAAATAAATCGCAATTTGACACATTGAGATAACAATAAAGATAGTGTACTTCTCTGTAAAGTAATTTATTCTTATCTCTTATTTCATCTTATTTTGTTTAGTGAGGGGTGTGTGGTAGAAATAAACGACAGCCCGGGAAAACAAGATACATATTTTTAAATCTTCCATCACCATTGGCGTTTTTTATGCAAACGAAGCAATCGATAACTTAATATCGTAGGTTTTGATACACCCTCACAGTTTAAAATGAAGAATTGAAGCTATGAATTAAACTAGACGCAGTTAAGAGGATACCAAAATAGCTTCGTGCATTTTTCTATGTACGAAGTTTTCATTGTTTCTTTAGATTGAATGGTTAGAGCTCTAATTTTTAAGTATATGTTTTTTCAATATATTATCTAGGATCGCATAAACTCAGAAACGCGATTGAAAAAAGTTTTCTCGATAGAAAATCTTAGCGAAACAACCTCTCTAATTTTTTATTTTTTTCATTTGTCGGTCTATTATCGTGTATTAACTAATGAAATAACTTTAAAAACATAAGTAACTATTATATATAGAAACACGTAAATCAGAATTAAAATATATTTAGTAGATTTTGAGTAAATAGGAAAAGTATCCCTAATTCTTCATTTTCTGTGCCTACTGGCTGTGTTAATATGTACGTGTCGGCGATGATATACGATAATATTGATGTAGGCCCTTAATGTGCAGCTTCCAAAATGCTTCCAAAACACATGTCCATCCGAACATCAATTTTAATCAAGTGAATTTCGGTTAATTTTACCGTAAACGTGATTTTGTTTATCGTTGAAAATTACTACTTTTACACTTGTGCTTACAATAAATATATTTAATAAAATACAATGCGTAAAAGTAGTGACTTTTCTTGCCGCCATGCACAATGAAATTCGTGCGTTTTGGCGTCTTGGCGCGAACAGCGGTGGTTCGCGCCAAAACGCACTTTGACGTGACGACACTGTGACGCTCAGAGCTCACAGACAGACGCTCAAAGCCATGGGGTAACCCCGTTACCCTACAGTCACTAAATTAATTTCAGTATATGATAAGCTAGCTGTTCTTCGTACGCGTGAGATTCAGAAACCAAACCAAATTATACAAAAAAACATACTATTGATCCAATCTATCTATTATAAAAAAACCGCATCGAAATCTGTTGCGTAGTTTTGAAGATATATAAACTTACAAAGGGACATACAATACATACATACAAAAATAACGACTTTGTTTTACAATAAGTAAGGATATTTTAATGAATAGTAATATCTGTGGGTAGAATTAAGAATACTAATGTTATTAACCGACTTCAAACAAAGGGGAAGGTTCTCATTTCGTCTGTATGTTTTTTGTTTATTACCGCATAGCTTTCCAATAGCGCGAAGCTATTTTAATGATTCTTTTTTTATTTGAAAGCTGGTGCTTTTCATGTAGTCCCATTGGCACTACGTCAGGATCTGATGGTTGTCTCTTAAGAAATCGAGAAAAACCCTAAATTTTCAAATGCACACACACATGGTTTTCACCAAGTTTTCACATATTATGTATCTAAATAATTAAAAAGTTGACGGAGTTGACTACCTAGGTGGTCACATAAAGTCAATTTTTTTTTATATACTCCTAAATATCTAAAATCTTTAAAACCTATTCAATGATAACAAAGCGTGATAATTGATGACGCGAACACTATTTATGAACGCCCGAACTATATAAAATTATATTTTGTAAATTATGTTTTATAACTGTTGTCTTCGGTACAGACGCTGAGAAAAAATACGTAGAACATCACTTAATAATTTAAAGATTAATTGTAACACTAGACTGTTTGTTAATTCTTCACACTGAAACTAGTGAAACATTTTTTTTGGAAGGAGGTGGTTTAAGTTATTTTTTGTTATATAAAGCGGCAAAATATTTACATCTATGATTTATTTCAACTGTCAAGTTATAAAGGTTTATTAGATACAGCCTGGTGACAGACGAATAGACCCCCACGTCTCAGTAATTAGGTTCCCGTTAGACTCTTTGATACGGAGCCCTGAAATCTCATAAAACCTAAAGAAAATTCGAAAAATCACTCGAAATATTCTTACAACAAAACTTGTCGATGACTGTACACAATCAAGTTATAACTCAACTACGCCACCCCTACTTAACAATAAAAATATTCATTTCTATTTCCATCTCTTTTTAACTTACCAATCATTATATAAGGGTGAACGAGAGGTACAATATAACTATGAAACTTACAGATTTGTGATATTTATCTATATTAGTGTAACTTCATCCCTCTTATGTTTAGAGGGTGGGTAGAATTAAATGTATTGCTGTTTTTGGTGAAAATGTTTATGTTAAGTGATGTGGAACTTGTAAGGGTGCTTCACTGCCAACCCTATTTGACTGTAATGGGTTGAAGAATTCTTGAAATATTTTTACAATACCGTAGATTTGTCATAATATACTCGTACATAATAGAAGTGTGTGGATTATTTTAAACCGTCTTCCAAAAGGATGTTTGAAATCTCATAAAATCCAACTCTTACCTTCAGAGATTCCAACGACTTAACATGCATAACTATCTTCACATATTATAAAACAGAGTCGTTATTTTTGTATGTATGTCCCTATGTGAGCTGATATCGTCAAACCTACGCAACGGATTTTGATGCGGTTTTCTTTATTAAATAGAGTGGTTCAAGAGGATGGCTTTTTTGTATAATTTGTTAAGGTTAAGGTGGTTTCTTAATTCTACGCGTACGAAGTTGCGGCAACCGCTAATATTTATGATCGACGGCTAATAATCCTATTAGGTACATAAGTAAATAATAATAATAAATATTCATGTACATTTCACACAACATCCTCTGGTCCCAAGCTAAGCTTATATGCTTGTGTTGTGGATAGGGATAGAATACATAATTACTTTTCTTTTGTAAATACATACTTATAACACATAGAAATACCCAGACGCGATACAAACATTTATATTACAATTAGAAAAATCACACAAATGATTGTCCCGAGCGGGAATCGAACCAGCGACATCTTGATCGGCAGTCCGTTCCACTCAACCTCATCCACTCAACCACGAGGCTCGTCGCTTAAGAGGGTACTGTACTCCTAATTTAGGTATTTGCCTTAGGTATTGCTATTGCTATCCCTATTCCCGAGCACCGTGCTGAAAGGGACAAATATAGCTGAAGCAGATTTTACCTACAAATTCTTTGAAAAAAAGACGTTTCGTACTTCCCTTTTTTCTTCGCGAAAGTTAAGCCGATTTTGATTGTTTTTACGCTATATTATAGATGAAGAGTATATCTATGCTTGCATCACTTTCTTTTTTGGTAAAACGTTAACAAATATGTGTGATAGTCGCTGCAACTTTACCTAAAGAAAGCCGAAAAAAACGGACTTTCGGATGGTTTTCTATATTTTATATACTTATTTCTTTTATTTATTATGTTTTGAAAAAGAAAGAAAGTGATACAAGCATATATATACTCTTCATCTATAATATAGCGTAAAAACAATTAAAATCGGTTTAACTTTCGCAAAGAAAAATGGGGAGTATCAAACCCATATTTTTGTACGGAGCATAATTTGGTATCGTGCCCTCTTAAGTACATTTACTAAAAACAAAGTTATTACCTCTTTTTAAGCGACTTCAAAAAAGGACGAGGTTCTTGATTTGCCTAGGTATATGTTTTTTTTACGGATCTAGACGCGTATATTTGTTTTAAATGTTTCCTTTGGGCGTTAGAGAAATTTATAAATAATAATTTGAATAAACAAAAACGATCATGTTATAGCTCTATATCATTCAATTCATAACAAACATAATTTAAGTCACAAAAGGATAATATGGCGATTCCTGCCAAAACGCAGCAGACATTAGTCTGTAGTTTTTGTCATATCTCTTCAATATGTCCATCTCTGTGTTGGTTAACTTAAAGTTAAATATGTCAATATTCTGCCAAATATGGTAGGAAGTTAGTGTATTAGGAACGGGTATCACTCCCATGTCAACCTGCAAGTAAAATAGTCTGTTAGGTTCGAAACAGACGAGCTTCCCGATGGTTCTGTACAACTGCGCACATTAAAAAGCCTTTTAGGTCTGCCTAACGAGTCCGTCCACCACTTTTTACAATTTGTATTTCATTTATTTCATCCCCTAGTTTCTGAACGACTAACGGCCTTATTCATAATGACTTATCGGAGGTTTAAAAGTTCGCTAAAATCGGTTCGCAAAAATTTTCAAAACTTGTTATTAATAATAGTCTTTTTACGCTAAAACGTTTATTATCTCTCCAATAAAATCTCCGTTTAAACCTCCGATAAGTCATTATGAATAAGACCATAAGTCTCTATCCACATCCCATTATCATCATCTACTGGGAACAGGCTTTCTCCACTTTGGAAGGGATGATGCACTATGCCGCGCTGACCAGGCGTGTATTTTTGAGTTTTCCGTCTCTCACAAAGAATGTTATCTGTGTATAATATCCCGTACCTACCTGGCTTATACAACACCCTAGGAAGGGAAAGGTGTGGTGACACTTGTATTATTAATCCGTCACCACACGGATAACGTCGGAACTACTATACATAATTATATGATATCGTAACTTAATGTACGTAAATAGATGTCCCCAGCCACGTTTGTATGTCTGTCTATCTGTACCTTAGAACATTAATCCAATCTTTACTTAATATAAAAAATCTGAAGAGTTTGTTTGTTTGAACGCGCTAATCTCAGGAACAACTGGTTCGATTGTAATAATTCTTTTTGTGTTGGATAGTCCATTTATTGAGGAGGGATATAGGCTTCATAACATCACGCTGCGACCAATAGGAGCGAGCATTAGTGTAAACGAATTTTTTTTTTATTCCACTCGTACGAAATAACGGTCTACAGTTACTTTTATATACGTATAGGCTACAACATAACCTTAAAAGTACTTACAAGATATCGTAATGCGATTTGCGCCGATGTCTTATGATATTTATCAGCTATTTTTACAAGAGCTGGTGTGTTTACACGTGGTGGAGGCACCTCATCATCCCTTCGCGAGTGGACTAGGTTTCCTAGGGGACAGTAACCTAGGACAGCTATGTCTTGAGTGCGGCAGAAAGAAACTAGAGGGCGTTGTTGGAGATTGAGATTAAGCTGGAATGAATAAAGATTCAAAGTATCTTGTGGTCCTAACCTAGGCTAATTACGTTTAATATGGATACCATATAACAGATATAATACATACATACAATACATACATAATTGACGAGCATCGTGGTTGAGTGGTTCATGTAACGGACTGCCGATCAAGAGGTCGCGGGTTCGATTTCCGCTCGGGACAATGATTTATGTGATTTTTCTAATTGTCATACAAATTTTTGTACTGCGTCTGGGTGTTTCTATGTATTATAAGTATGTATTTACAAAAGAAAAGTAGTATATGTAGTCTATCCGTATACTGGTTCCCATAAGACAAGCTTATAAGTTGTGTGAAATGTCCGTGAATATTTATTTATATTCATTTATTTATTTAATCTAATACTTATTACATAGTTATGTAATAAGTATTAGATTAAATAAATAAATAAATTATACAGAATCCATAGCGGCGAAATACGATTTAGCCAGGCTAAAGCTACTTGTCCTTATTTTTAAATGTCAACCCATCATCTGGTATATTTGTGGTAGCGATATGTATTAGCGATATGTAATAGATTCCGTGAAGATATGGTTGTGTATTTTCTTACATATTTTTTGTCATTGCCCCTACAACATCGGCAGTGATAGCGATCGTTCATCCCACATACAATTAAGTTACTTAAATAATTATTAAACTACTTGCCGTAGCTTTTTTAATGACCAGAAATATGAAAGAACTAGATAATAAATAAATATTCACGGACATTTCACACAACATCCTCTGGTCCCAAGCTAAGCTTATTATGCTTGTGTTATGGGTTTATATACGGTTAGAATACATATGAAGTATATGTATTCTAACCGTACAACTTTTCTTTTGTAAATACATAAATAAAATACATAAAAAACACCCAAACGCAGTACAAACATTTGTGTGACAATTATAAATATCACACAAATGATTGTCCCGAGCGGGAATCGAATCCGCGACCTTGTGATCGGCAGTCCGTTACATGAACCACGAAACACGAGCCTCGTCAAAATAAATAAATAATTTTATTCCCTTTTCTCATCATAATTATGCTATATCCACCTCAATCTCCAAGACAGCGGGCTTCACTCTAGTCAAAGAAACGATCCTGTCAAGCTGGTGTTGATTGAAGTTGGCTACTCCTATAGACTTGGTGAGGCCTCGGACACGTGCCTCGATCATACCCTCCCACGTCTCTAGGTAATCTGTGTAATCGTATGCGCCATTTGACTGAAAAGAAGTCGGGATACGCAGGATTTGGTTGGATGAAATAATTAAAATGAAGCAATTTAATGCTACACAGTTTTGGTTTAAATAATATGTATTACAATATTATTATAACGGCTACATATGGTACAACTGTTAACCTCTACTCAACGACAGATGGCACTATAAGTTGTATCCCCAATTCTGATTTTGTTTCTCGATGCCAGTAATAATAATTTAATCATAACATTTATTTATTATATTTAAATGTAAAAATACCTCTATCTGTCACTTTTACACTTAACTGATTTAAATAATTGTAAAACTAGGTACACAAATATTCAAAAGCTTGAGAGAGAACATAATAAGTATGTTCTCTCTCAAGCTTTTGAATATTTGTGCTACACTACATAGGTTAAAAAAGGAGAATAGCACGAAGTCACGAGTAACGGCTATCATTACATAATCTTCAAATGAAAAAAGGAAAACATAGGCGGGTGTTTCTTTGGCAACACACAGAACACTCACTTGTAATCCAACAGGCCAATGTATGAGATATAAGTCCAAATAGTCCAGGTCGAGCTTCCGAAGCGATTCCCTTAAAGCTGGAATTACTGCGTCTTTGTGGTGACAATCGTTCCACAACTGGAAACATAAACGTATTTCAGAAGGAACTATACCGCTTGCAAAACCGAGGCAGTAACCGTCGAGGAGCAAGATATTTCATGAAGCAATCACCAAATCGCCGTTTAATTTGCCGCCCCACGAGTAAATACAGAAAGAGCAAAATATTAAAAATGAAGGCTTGTGCCAACTAGGCCTATGACCCCTAGGCTGCCCTAGGGTAAATACACCTCAGCCGTTAAATTGGTAGTACCAGCTGGTAACTCTTATTGTATAATACAACTAAACAGAATTTCATAATTTTGTGAACTACCTTAGATACAATAAAAATGTCCTCTCGTTGAACTAGACCTTCCTGTATTTTATTCTTAATAGCTCTTCCAACCTGGAAATATATAATTATTGATTATTGATATACAGTTATTGTAATACATAAATTTTTTGTATACTTAAGTTTAAATTTGTTTAACTATACACCTGTAGTTCCGTTTTATAGCTGGCGGCAGTATCAATGAGTCTGTATCCAGCCTCTATAGCTCTCTCCACTGCATGTTGTACGGACAGATCCTCTAATTCACGAGGATCTCCCTGTAAAATTAACTTTAATGTAGACCTTGTACTAAAATTTATAAACGTCGAAACAATTTACTTAGCTACCATGATAGATCAAAGTGATTCTGCTTTGATCTGAAATAGATATAATAATAATATACAAAAAGATTAGACAATTATCTGTGTTATTAGTTAATAAGAGAAATTGTTTTTTAAGTTAAATGGCGCCATCTATTATACTGAAGTCTAACTAATAACAACGATGTTTTTCTAAATAAAGCGACTATTTAATAACAGATGACATCATAAACAATTTTTACCTCTTTATCAACTCCAAGCCATGTCCGGAGCCCCAAACTGGGAATTTTTCTGCCATTATTTAGCGATATGAGGGGAGCCGTCCCTGGTTTGCTTTTATTCTGCAAAAATATTTAGTATTATCCGCGTGGTGATGGGTAAAAAGTGTCACCACCCTATTTCCTCCCCAATCTGCTGAAAGCCAGCAAACTCGAAATCTAAAACTAACACGCCCTAGACCAATTACACCCCCGAAGTAGAGAAAGTTAGTGCTCAGTAGTGGTCTGGGAAAAAGAAGGAAGAAGATGGATATTTTACTTTTTATTTAAGTTAAAAGAGGTACCCAACAAACCTGGCAAAAGCAATTTCTTTTCTTATACAACCTTCTCTTATCATCTTCAGAAAGATACCGTAGTTTATATTCTTCAACGAAACAGTAGCATTCTTCTTGGTCTTTCTTTTTTAAAGCTTCTTCTACATATGACTTGACTCTTCCTTCTTCTACCGGACCAACGACTACAGTTTGTTCTAAGTCTTCTTCCCAATCGGGATTCGGACGTATCAGTTTACCAGGTCTATTCCAGTCCATGGGAATGAAAAGAAGAAATATATAGATTTTTGGGCATTGGAAATGAAAATGTTGCTTTTTAATAATTTTTCTTAGTAATTAGGTACTATAAATCCCATCCGTTTGTTGAAATAGTGTGCCCTTAAATTTATCATTTCAGCCGATAAATTCGGCTTTCCCTTTTAGGTACATATGCATAAATTAAAAATTAATGAAAAAAATGATCAAGCATTCATTATGATATTTTTATTTTTCTATCATGTTTTGTGCAAAAATACAGTGACTTGTGTGTAAGGAATATTAATATTGTTGTTTTTTATTATTTTTATTGTAAATACAAGAAGTACACAAACAAATTATGCATTATGGAATGTTTTGACAGATTATGTCAAGTGTCCATAATAATTTTACATGATTTTATCATTTTTCTCCGATGCTATTAGCAACCAGCATTGTATTTATAATTCTAAAACTAGAACGAGTAAACTTTTTAATTATGTGTTTAAAAAGTTGATTCTTTATTCTTGATAAATTTTTTTATAACGATTTTTAGCTCATTTTAAAAATCGGTTAGCGTATCGTAATGATAATTAATACACATCACTACAGACCAGACTGAGCAAAAAAAAATGACTTTGACAGCTTTGCTTGACGTGTGTGGAACGGTTGCTGTTTGCAGTCGCGATGTCTTCGATTAATTTAAATTTAATATTGTGCTGTGTGATAATATGCGTTTTGGTGAGCGTTAACACTCAGTCGGTACACAGACGTTTTGAATATAAATTTTCATTTAAACCACCGTATTTAGCTCAAAAAGATGGATCTGTTCCATTTTGGGAGTATGGAGGCAGTGAGTATTACCATATTTCTTGTTTTATTTCTATGTTACAGTACTTGTTTGGTGTGATAATAAGTGCTGTTGTTCCTATTCTTCATATCTATCTTCACAAATATTTCCATTATGTTATAAATAGTGGATAAAATAGGCAAAAATAGTTTGTTGATATTCATTCGCGGCCAGGTGACAGCGACACGTCAGTGAAATCTGCCAGGTGTGAACGAGATAGCGCTATGTCCTTTTGCTTAAGATGAAAAGAGAAGAATAGTAATTGGCAAGATCATCATAATTTTTGCTTCCACGACGGCACTCGACACGGTTTTAATTTATGATTTTCGATCCATGCTCGATTTTTAACATTATAATTATTTAATTTATTAACTATTTAAATCAGTTATAATAAAATTTTGAGGCCTATTTTTTATTATTTAAGCTTTAGCTTAAAACAAGTCAGGGTACCAATAAAAAATACTTAGGCCTTGCATTTAGAAATGGCTTTTATTGCACTGATAATGAAAAAATCAATCGATATATAGTTACATTAAAAATGTCTTAACTATTAATAAGTTAAATATATCGTGCAATATTTTTTTTTACCAAAAATATTTTACAGTGTAAACTCTTTATAACGTTATCCTTTATAACGATAAACTCCCTATAACGTTGGAGTGAGCCCAAGTTGGTTGGTTTGCGTTAAAACTCACATATTGAAACACTCTTTATAGCGATACGCCATTCTCTATTACGAAGAAATGTGTTCATATTTGTAGACAGTAAATATTTATTATCGGTATTATTGTTTATGTTATGTTATCAGGTAACAAAAGACTTTGAAGCTCCGAAACATCCGAGGTCGGTCTAGCTTTTGTTATCCTTAATTGCCTTGTACACGTGCAGTATGACGCATTGTTTTCTCGGAAGTGATGGTCTTCGACCAAGCATACTGGGTAGCTATCGTATTATCAGTCGTAAACCTACTTTGAAACTGTTAACATGGCCAGTAAACGGAAAGCGATTAGTGTTGACGAAAAAATTTGTGTGATACGTGCGATTGAAAAGGGAGAAAAGATCAGACTATATGTGTAAACAATAATTTATATGTATAAGCATTTATTATCTAAGACATACATACAATTAAAAATTCTTGTATTAAAAATTCTTATTAATTTGGTTTTTTTTTGTTCACTCCATATAACGATAACTCTCTATAACGACAAAAAATGCTCAGTCCCTCGAGTTTCGTTATAAAGAGTTTACACTGTATTTTGTATATTTTAAATTTCTAGTTGGATTCTTATAACCAATAATATATTATGAAAATACATTGTATTAGAATATATCTTTACTACAAAAAACAATAAGGTTTATTCAAAATGAGAAACCTCTTTTGTTTTTCTTCCTCTGGTCCCAAATTAAGCTTATTTCTATGGCTGTATTGTAGGCATGCGGATACAATAGTTTGCTTAGTTCAAAAACTAAAAAACCTGCTTGTAAATCCTGAATATTTTTATAAAATATGGCATTATCATCGGTCCTTAATATGTGTGCAAAATATCAGATCAATCCGATTACTGTAAGTGGTGAAAATCACTTTTAAAGATTATGTTACATAGATTGATAGATTGGTAATATCTACCATATTAATAAAAATGTCCCACTTGCGGCAATCACTATTTCCACCATAATTTAATTTATTAAGTAAAGCATAGCATGTCAATTGCAAAATCAATAAATTACTTTAGTAATAAAAATGTAAAACAAATACACACGTCTAAATCCGTAAAAAGTAGTTTTATTTAAACAGATGAGTCGCGCAAGTGTTAGAAAATATTAGAAAATATAATAAAAATGTGTTAAAAATAGAGAATTTTCTAAGGATAACAATACATTTCCGATTTTGAGAACCTCTGTAGTTGGCTAATGAAGCTCACAGTTTTCACGTTATTGAGAGCCACTTTGTATTTTGTAGTTGGTTAATGATGTAGGTTACATTGTCAGCTATATTTGTAACAATTGTAATGTTGCAATAATAAAATATTAATTAATCATAACATTAATGATGAAATGTGAAAACTTTACTCATTCTGTTATACCTATTTAATGTATGTGACTAATTTATTATAAACAACTAGCTGACCTGGCAAACGTTGTTTTGCCATACAAATTATGTCAGGGGTAGACAAACAATTTGCAATAAAATAAGGGAAATTATAAGTCTAGCCACTAAATTATTTATTGGACATGTGATTAAATTTCTAATTTTATAACTAAGCAACGGAAAAATAACATAAATAAATAAATATTCATGGACATTTCACACAACGTCCTCTGGTCCCAAGCTAAGCTTATTACGCTTGTGTTATGGGTACCAGAATACGGATATAATACATAAACTATTTTTCCTTTGTAAATACATACTTATACATAGAAAACACCCAGACGTAGTACAAACATTTGTATGACATTTATGGATATCACACAAATGATTGTCCCAAGCGGGAATCGAACCCGTGACCTCGTGATCGACAGTCTGTTACATGAACCGCTATGCCACGAAGCCCGTCTGGAATTAACCGACATAGTCTCTCTAAACATTCTAAAGTAAGCGTCAAGTAAAGATCATCAATTATTGTGACATGTACTTCTTTTTTACACATTGCCACCTAATTGTATAAATTATAAATATTGCGACTATAAATTGAAATGTAAGCTATCCTATCTTTCAAGTTGGGTCGAAATGCACACGGTGTGCCAATTTAATTTAAAATCGGTTAAGTAATTTAGGAATCCATCAAGGACAAACATCATGACAGGAGATTTATATAAATATATAAAGATTTTATTAGTTTTTAGAGTTTCACACCACAAGGTAAAATCAGAACCTATTACTGCGATGTCATTGTTTATCTGTCCATCTGTCTGTCACCAAGCTATAATAATATCTTTGTAAGCTAAATGGCTGAAAATTATTATTTAAAAATTTGTAAATTTTACAATAATGTAGCTTATACATCAGAATAACATATTGTCTACTCTTTATTAGACGAGCCTCGTTGTTGAGTGGTTCATGTAACGGACTGCCGATCAAGAGGTCGTGGGTTCGATTCCCGCTCGGGACAGTCATTTGTGTGATTTTTCTAATTGTCATACAAATGTTTGTACTGCGTCTGGGTGTTTCTATGTATTATAAGTATGTATTTACAAAAAAACATGTAGTAGGTATATGTATTATATCCGTATTCTGGTACCCATAACACAAGCATATAAGCTTAGCTTGGGACCAGAGGACGTTGTGTGAAATGTCCATGAATATTTATTTATTTATCCCGAAAGAATGCAATGTTCCTGTGAGATGTTAAAAGAATGAACAGATTTTTCATTGTTTTTACCGCAGGTAATTTTTAATGTAAATAGCTCTAAAATAAAGACTTCACAACTTTATTTTATTTTCGAATAACTAACTACAATAGTTTCATTGTGGTATTATCTAAGGAAATATGATATTCTGTAATCATTACAGTTTTAGTAACAGCAGTTTAGTATGATTGTTCGTTTGCTACCATAAAGATATACATTTACTATGTTTTGTATACAGTATGTTCAAAATTTTCCAGATATTATTTAAGTAAATGATTTAAGTAAATGATTTGTAGGTACATTTTTTATCTTTTTTGAATATAGGTACTTATTTGTTTATTACTCGCTTTATCGTATGTTTGTAACTAACTTCATCATCCTTCTGTCAAACCTTTTTCAGTGACGTAAAGCGCCATTTGCTACGATCTGTTGACTAACTTCATGATGTCGAGATTTCTTTTTACGACGTGCGTGCGCATCGTAAAAGTTTACTCGTATAATTTTTCCCTAACGAGAGAATAAATATAATAATAATCCTTCGTGATTAATACGAAAGTTTAGCATATTGATATTATGTATAAATATATATATATTTCTTAGTTTTGAACTAAGCAATTATTATATTTGCTTAGTTCAAAACTAAGAAACACGCTTGAAAATCCGCGGTCGGCGCTAATCTGAACGACATAATGCTGAACGCGTTCCCTTTTGGCGCTGCCGTGGGGCATACAAAATACAGTGATAGATACGTACCGAATTAATTAAGGCATGTTAAATTAAAAGAAAATGTTCATTGACAAGTTACAATTAAAGAAATTTATTAATTTTGCAATTGGGATTGTTCATAATTTTTGACCTGCTGTTTTTATATTTTTTATAGAAAATATAGACTAATTTAAGCAACTAATTTCAATATTATTGAAATATTTAGTATATAGAATTTTTAAAAAATACTTGAAGATATTATTTTAAATGTTGTGACGTCATCGTTGTACGCAATCTCTGTATTGCTTTTTCCTGATAGACTTAAGACAGAATGCAATACATCCTTTCAAAGTTGCCGAGTATATTTAATAGACCAATTTCAACTCAACCAAGAGTAGTATATGCCTAAAAACGCCTTAATATTTCAAGTCCTTCATTTCAAGGGCAAATAGAGATCATTTGCTTTTTTGGAAAAATAATCGTTAATATAGCAAATTTTTCAAAAAAAAACTAATGGGTCATGATCAGAAACTCTATTCCCCGAAATGGTTTTCGAATTAAGAGTTTAAAAAAAATGTGAACATTGCCAATTGACTTGCTATGCTTTTACTTAATAAATACTTTTACGCAATAAGCTCAGTTGGCAGAGCTACGGAACGGTTTTCCAAGGTCGTGGGTTCAAGTCCCGCTTGCGGTGATCACTTTTGCCACCACAATTTGATTTATTAAGTTACAATTAAATTTGAAATCACTCTGTATATTTTACAGCTACATACGATTTATCTAATCTGTGATGTTTTACAGTGGCGATTTACATGATGCTTACAGCTATGTGAATATAAATGTATTATCTATGATCCACATACATGTTTACTAGCTAATACCTGCGCTCTGTCTTTAAACGTGATTTTGATACACATAATAAGCAATAATAAATAATTTATTTTAAAACATAATAACTAAAAGAAATATGACCATCCGAAAATCTCGTTTATTTCGGTTTTCTTTAGATAAAGTTGCAGCGTCTATCACACATATTTGGTAAGGTTTTAGCAAAAAAGAAAGTGATACAAGCATAGATATACTCCTTATCTATAATATAGCGTAAAATCAGTCAAAATCGGATTAACTTTCGCGAAGAAAAAAAGGGGCTACGAAACATCTTATATTCAAAGAATTTGTAGGTAAAATCTGCTTCAGCTATATTTGTCTCTTTCAGCGCAGTGCTCTGGAATAGGGACAGCAATACCTAAGGCAAAAACCTAAATTAGGAGTATCGTACCTTCTTAATGAGTTTTAGCGTTGCTCTCGTACCTTTTTAAGCTAGTATCGCCTTATAATGTCACCTCCTGCTGGATTCATGCTCTGTGACTGAGCTACACTTTATCCTCTTATAACCTTAATAGTAATTCTCACAAAAAAAAAACATTATAAAGATTAGCTATAATTAATAACTAATGTATTTCAGATGCCATAGCGTCGGGTGAGAGCGTCCGTCTGGCTCCGTCGTTGAGAAGTCAGAAGGGCGCCATCTGGACGAAACAGCCCATCAACTTTGACTGGTGGGAGGTGGACGTTATGTTCAAAGTTACAGGAAGAGGAAGGATAGGAGCTGATGGACTTGTTAGTATTATATTGTGTGTTTGTTTGTCACACTTTAACGATAAAACTGCTAAAAAAATATATTTTCGGTTACCTAAATAAATGAGTATTCACGTAGGTCGTACGTATGTCGTCTGGTCCTTAACAAAGCGTAATGCTGATACCAGACTATGGGTATACTCCATACTTATAGTGCATATAATACTTAATTTACATTCTTTTATTAGTTTCTTTCAGCAGTTCTTGAGAAATTAAAATAGTTATTTGTTAATAAATCTAATCTAATATATAAAATTCACGTGTCACAGTGTTAGTTACCGTACTCCTCCGAAACGGCTTGACCGATTCTTCTCAAATTTTATATACATATTCAGTAGGTCTGAGAATCGGCCAACATCTATTTTTCAAACTTTTTTTTAGTTTGGCAAAGCAACGTTTGCCGGGTCAGCTAGTAATATATAATAATATAGTAAATATCCAGATGTAGTACAGATATTTATCACACAAATGGATGTAAAGTGCTGGGATCGAACCCGCGACCTCTTGGTCTGCAGTCCGTTTTATAAATGCACAGACCACGAGTTATTCTTACACGTGTATTTCTAAATTATAATTATGTTTGTTGTTAGGCGTTCTGGTACACAACACAGCGCGGTGATTACTCTGGTGAAGTGTTCGGATCGTCTGATCGATGGAATGGTCTAGCTGTTATCTTTGATTCATTTGACAATGATAACAAACACAATAATCCATACATCATGGCTGTGCTCAATGATGGATCTAAGATATTTGATCATAAGAGGTAACTATATTATAGTTTTAAACATGCTTTTATTGGCTTCGTTTATATCTATTTGCCCATGTTGTGATCTCTCCCCAGCCCATTGACGTCCCACTGTTGGGCACGGGCCTCCTCCACTTTGGGAGGGATTATGGTCTATTGTACCGCGCTGACCAGGTGTGTTGGCACAGGGTTTATTTTCGAGATTTTCGTCTGTCACAGAGGATGTTATCTATGTACAATATCCCTTAGGTGACTTTTACAGCACCCTTGGGAGGAGATGGGGTGGTGACACTTCCATTCTTAATCCGTCACCACACGAAAAATCTATGTAACAGAATTTTTGAAAGTAATTTTTACCAACTTACAATAAATATAAAAATATTTAAAATAAATATTCATGGACATAACACACAACATCCTCTGGTCCCAATGTAAGCTATATTTCTATGCTTGTGTTATAGGCACCAGATACAGATAAACTATATAAGTACTATTATCTACTGCACACATATTGATGCACACAATGTAATAATTTCAAAAACGGGACCTTATTTCTAAGACTTGGCTGTCCATCTGTCCGTCTGTCACCAGGCTGTATCACAGGAACGGTGACAGCTAGGAATTGTGTAACGTCTATAAATACTCATATTTCTTTGTTTATAGTGATGGTACAACTCAACTGCTGTCAGGGTGTCTCCGTGACTTCAGGAACAAACCTTTCCCTACCAGAGCTCGCATCGAGTACTATCTAAACACGCTGACTGTGTACTTCCATAATGGTAAGTTTAAACTACCCGCGAAATCACAATTCTTTTTTTCTTGGAATGACTGCTTGATAGTGTATGTTACGCCTAGTATCTCTGCGACCAGATTGCTCTACTGTGATCGCCACTTTCTACAGCTCCCGGTTCAAACCTGTTGTCATATAGAACTCCAGGATCTTTTTGGCTCCGAGAAGTTTGATCTCTTTCGGGTGCATGATATAATTACCCAGAGCATCGTATATGTATCACTGAAGGGCAATCCCATTGTCAGTTACCCCTATTGTCTGCACATGCTTATTTAGGCAACAATGATATAAAAAACTAAATTAGACATTAATTTTTGCAATTGACTTGCTATGCTTTTCTATACTATTATACTGTATTATTATGAAGCTGAAGAGTTTGTTTGTTTGTTTGAACGGGCTAATCTCTGGAACCTATGGTCCCATTTGAAAAATTCTTTCAGTGTTGGATAGTACATTTATCAAGGAAGGCTATAGGCTATATAACATCACGCTGCGTCTAATAGGAGAGAAGCAGCAATAAAAAATGTTGTGAAAACGGGGGAAAATTTTTCAATTCCACGTGTACGAAGTCGCGGGCAACAGCTAGTACTTAATAAACTCAATATAATGGAAAGAAAATATCACCATGAGAGGGATTTGAACCCACGACCTAAGAATACTGTTCCGTCGCCCTATCAGCTGAGCTATTATGGTTCCTGTACATGTTTACCAAAACTAGATTAGACACATATATCTCAAAAAAATCTCCGAAATGAGTCGAATAATTTGGAAACGGTCATCAAAACTATAAAGCGGAACCTCTGGTCAAGTGGTTCATGTAACAGACTGCTGTTCACAAGGTCGCGGGTTCCGACCCCGACAGTACATACAATAATTTGTGTATGGTATTTTTATTTTTATTGCGTCTGTTTGTTTTCTATATATTACACCCATTATATGTATAAACATAGAAATACGGCTTAATTTTGAAATAAAAGATGTTTGAAATGTCCATGAATACTTATTTATTTATTATACCGTCCCGCCTTTTACCCACGGGGGTAGGCAGAGACTATGGAGTGCCATCTGCCAAGATCTAATTCTTTATTTATTTTTTCCAAGGTATGACAAACAATGAGGCTGACTACGAGTTATGTTTCCGTGCTGAGAATGTTCAACTACCACGTGGTGGGTTCTTTGGTCTGTCCGCTGCTACTGGTGGGCTGGCTGACGATCATGACGTCATACATTTACTTACAACATCCTTACATTCACAACAACAACAACAACAGGGAGGTATGTATATATCGGAAAACATCATAGAAATTACCTGTATTTACAGCCAGAGCAGTCATCAATCTAAAGACCCTGTAATACTGGACAATCTAACCACGTTAACCTCAACATTCTATTAACTAAGATGAGCTCAATCCGTGGCTTACGACACGTGTAACTGGTTTGGAAGGTTCCTTCCACTAACTACACTAAGTAAATAACTTACTCACTATCATCCTCCTACCCTTATTCCATTATTTGGGGTCGGCGCAACATGTCTTTTTCCATAGTCTTCTATTAGCCGTCATGTCTGTGTCAACTCCTCTTTCTTTCATGTCCTCTTTCACACAGTCCATCCATCTTAGGTTCCTCTAGACTTTTTTCCTTCCACATTTATACTCAGAACTCTCCTAACGACATTACTTTCCTCTCGTCTCATAACATAATACCAGGACATCCGCTCATTCTTCAATTTTTCAGTCACTGGCAACTCACCATTCACACAATTTGAGGACTTACTTCGTAATCTTGGGAGCTAAGTTAAAAGTGAAAATCCTTATGTAAACTTTTTTAATCAAGTCTCCTACGACATATCTATTATGTCGTCAATGGTACCAATTCTACATGCACAACTAAACTTAACTAAAAAATGAATTTTGATAGTGTTAAAAACACAATTCGGCAATGTTAACTGAAATTTGTTGATTTAAAAACTGTTAATTATAGACTAAAGACTTAAATTAATATAAATGTGTACAACAAAAAATCCAAATGATCATAATACACCAATAGTTGTTTTTATTTTTTAGTTAGGTAAGTTTAATTGTGCATGTAGAATTGACACCATTATATTTTTTTCATAATGTAAAAAGATAAAAATATTTAACTTTTGTTATTTTGCAAGGAGGTCAGCAAATGACAGCAGATGAGCAACAGAAGTTGTCCCAGGAGTACCTCGACTATCAGAAGAAGTTGGAACAACAGAAAGAAGAGTACAGGAAGGAACATCCTGATGAGGTACTGCTTTTTGAAGTTATATAAAGACCTCTTAGGCTAACCATTTTAAGAGTTTAACCACTATATACCTGGAGATACTACAACAAGACTGGCACTCTTCGCGGTCTACCGCAAAAACGGTAATTCGTATGACAAAAAATAAAATTCATAGAAAAGTTGTAAAGAATTTTATAGTATACAACTTTTATTTTGGTGCAAATCTCATTTAAGCAATAGAAAGCGAGATATTCGCGAAAAACCAATTTTCCTTTGATTTTCAATATCCTAAGATGTAGACACGATAGCACTTGTGACTTTTGAGACAACATTTAGAACGACAAAACAAAGGTTTATACCAATTTACAGCTATTACATTTTTTTACCGAAGCTGACCCCTATTTTTTTCACTTAAACGGCTGGCCTATTTAACCAAAGACAAGAGTACTTTGATGTCCATCTCTCCTTCAAATTTTTTTTTATATTTACGCGTCTAGACTTCAAATAAATATAAATAAATAAATATATTCATGGACATTTCACACAACATCCTCTGGTCCCAAAATAAGCTTAAAAAATAAATAAAACTTAACCACTACATACGTTAACTGACGCCACTTAACATTCGTCCAATCACATACACTTCCCACATACTTTAACCAGCGCGCGCTGTGACACGCCGCGTAATGTGGCAGACAGCCCTGTTATCAGGATACCTAATGTTCCTCACATCGAGTTGGGCCCCAGATAAAGGGGCCACTCTTGTTGGGTCATGGTAAGACTCAAGACACCACTCAATGCTCAGTACCACTGCAGCTCGCCACAAGAGTACTGTACATTCTGTAGAAAAACCATGATTGGCCGTAAGAAAAAGAACATCAGACATATTTAGTCTGTTTTTGTCTCAAACCAAATTCCAAACTTAAGTTTCTTATAATGCTTTTATAGTCTATACTAATATCATAAAGCGGAAGAATTTGTTTGTTTGTTTAAACGCGCTAATCTCAGGAACCTCTGGGCCGATTTGAAAAATTCTTTCAGTGTTAGATAGGGCATTTATCGCGAAAGGCTTTAGGCTATATAACATCACGCTACGACCGGTAGAAGCGAAGCAGTAGTTAAAAATGTTGCAAAAACGGGGAACATTTTCTAAATACCACGCGACGGGGTCGCGGGCAACAGCTAGTTTAAAATAAAATAATTGATTTATTTATTAGGCACGTGACAAAGATGGTGAGATGGATGACTGGTTCGAGTCTGACGGACAGAGGGAGCTGCGGCAGATATTCCAAGGACAGATGCAGATACACGACGTGCTCAGGGACTTAAACAAGAAAGTTGATGAGGTAATATGCGTCTATCTTATTAACACCCTTTTTTTGTTAGCTTCGTTTGTATCTATTGTTAATCTATGTGACGGAATCTTTAAAAGTAATTTTTACCCATTAGCAATAGTCGAATCGATTCGAAATTTTGCACACATGTTAAGAAAATTTGACAATGAAATTAATTTAATGAATTTGAATAAAATTAACAAGATTTTTAAGCGAGATTTTTAATTTTTATACTAAGCAAACATACTCTAGTTAGTTCCTAGCGAACTAGTTTCAAATAGCATAACTTCAAGCAAAGCAAAAATCCGACTAAAAGGACATGGTGCACATGGTCCTACAAGCCGGATTGGGGGCAATAACTGGCAGATGGTGCTGTTATAAATCTATAATTTTTATTTATCAGGTGATTGGCAAACAAATGAACTCATTATCAATGTTGACGGCTGTATACGGTCATACACAAGGACAGCCCATACAAGCTGGAACTGCGCCGCAAGTACAGGTACATAATAATATTAGTTCCGTATATAGTTTTATCTCAAAACGTAAGATTCTTTCTGAAATTACAAGTTGATTGGATTTCTAGGGGTGCCGCTTTAAACGGACTTATTAATAATAAATAAGCTTTATTTCCTTAAAACAGACAAGTTACATTTCAGATTAAATATAATTTAGATTTTTTCCTTTTGAGGTGCTTTTATTGTTATGTGGCCCCTTCTTGGGTAAAAGCCTCCTCCATCTTTTTTTCATTTTTCCCTATCTTTGGCTACAGACATCCAGCCCTTTCCTGCTATGTTAGCTATGTCATCTGCCCATCTTTTCCTCTGTCTGCCCACTCTTCTCTTGCCCACAGGGCCTTGCCATTTGGTAGCTTGAAAATAAAAATTATAAAAGTGCAAACAGTGATAAATTAAACGGACTTACACGCGTGTATTTGTTTAAAATTTTAGCCCGACGTTAAAAATACACGCGTGTGTTTGTTTTAAAATTAAATTAAAACAAATACCGAGTCTAAATCCGTAAAAAGTGGTTTTATTTAAACGAATGCGTCGCGCAAATGTTAGACAATATTACTAGGGATGTACTATTTTTGTACAATATTTCTTCTTTCAAGCCAATTAACTTGCCACTGTTAGACACCAGCCTCATCCACTTCGATAAAGTTATTGGTCTACTGTGCCACGCTGCCCAGAAATGTTGGCATAGAGTTTAGTTTAAATATCTCTGTTCTATTACAGTAGATGTTATCTGCTTATTTTATCCGCTGGTGGGGAAATGAGATGGTGATGATACATATAAATATTATGTTATAGATGCCGTCTCTACCGATCGGTCGTCACGACTGGGACGCACTTGTGGCTAACAATCAGATCATGATTAACACCATCGCTGAACTCAAGTATGTATCGTGTTTTAGTCATAATAGTCGTAAGAACTAGCCTAACATTGACTTTCATATTTATTAAACTCCCGGTACTATAAATTGTAGTTTAAAAAAAAAAGATTTTTTTCTGTCTACCCGCATGGGAAAAAGGTGTGATGTTAAGATGATGATGATTAATGATTAACATATTCATGGACATTTCACACAACGTCCTCTGGTCCCAAGCTAAGCTTCTTATGCTTGTGTTATGGGTACCAGAATACAGATATACTTCATAGTAAACACCCAGACGCAGGACAAACATTTGTATGACAATTATAGATATCACACAAATGATTGTCCCGAGCGGGAATCTAACCCGCGGCCTCGTGAACGGCAGTCCGTTACTTGAACCACTAGTCCACGAGGCCCGTCGCAATTTATCGTATATTTATCATGCATTTATAGAAAAATAATGTACAAGTGAAATAGATTATTTGTTTAATCGATATCGAGATTATAACTTACTATCTAAAGCTAAACTTATGTTATAAAGCTGAAGAGTTTATTTGTTTATTTATTTGATCGCGCTAATCTCAGGAACCACTGGTCCGATGTAAAAAAATCTTTTATTTATATTTATCGAGAAAGGCTCTATAACAAAAAAAAAAAAAAAAGGCTCTATAACATCACGCTGTGATTAAATAGATAAAAAGATTCAATGAGAAATGTTTGTAAAAACGGGAAGATGTATTTAAATTCCACGCGTACGAAGTCGCACGCAACAATTAGTGAATAACGTTTTATGATGTGACAATGGTGCCAATTCGTTAACATTACGGAATTGTGTTATTGACACAATCAATTTTCATTTTTTTAGTTAAGTCGTGCATGTAGAATTGGTACCAATAACTTTCTGCGATTATCTACTACATACATTTTTTACCTTATTATTATTAGTATAGATTAATATTGTAATATTTTTTTTTCAGAGGGTTCATAATAGAAGTGTCCCGCAAGTCAGACTCTCTGCTGGCGGCGGGAGGTCAGGGCCAAGCTGCTGGGGGCGCCGTCAATCCACAGTTTCTTACCGAGATGAGGGACTCTATCACTCAAGTCAAACAAACTGTCAATGGAGTCGCACAGAGGTAATGTTATTAATTGACACGGTTTCATTAGCTCAGTACGTATCTATCATCGTATTAATTTATGTGACGCAATCTTTGAATCACCCACTTGCAATAATAATGATCCATAGCCCATACAAGCTGGATGATATGATAATTAAATATATGCATATAGATGAACATAGATGGCGGTAATTTAATTACCAGTGGCGCCATCTACAACTGGTTCCCAGACAACTGTAATGTTTGCTTTATTTTTCCAGGTTAGTAACTCAGCCTCAGGCAGTAAACAATTGTCCGGAAGTAAGCTGTTTGAGTTTCACGTCGCTGTTGATAGTGGTCGCCATGCAGCTTGCCATCATGTTTCTATACTCGCTATACAAGTAAGTTAACAATAGTTATATATTTATTCATCTTTCCAGCTTACTATTTTCCACTGCTGGGCACTGTCTCATCCATTTGACAAGGGTTACTATTCCACGCTAACTAGGCGTTTTGGCATAGGGCTTATTTTTGACTTTTCCGTGTGTTGCAAGAAATGCTACGGTTGGGTGAAATATTTTTAATCCGTCACCTTTTTCTTCTCTTTTTCATTTTATACTGTCGCCTGTGTACGTGACACAGACGAGAGTTTGAAATATCCGTGAAAATATTTAACAACAAATTTTCCGTTTACAGGGAAAGAAAGGAGGCTCAAGCGAAGAAGTTCTTCTAAGAGATCGTTAGCCGTTGTAGCGTAGAGGGCGCCATCGGTTTCATATTTCTAACATGTTCAATGATGGCGCTATTCACAGTTTAATTCTCAGCGTCTTATAACAATATCACGAGAATCCTTTTTGATTTCTCGTCTAGTCTTGCAATATAATGAAATTATCTAATATTTCTGATTAACCACCCTAGGTAATGGGTACAATATATATTACGCCGGTAGTGGGACCAGACCGGGCCATAATGCACTGATACAATGTTTGTTAAAGATCTCAATAACGATAGTATTAGTCCAAAATGTTGTTATAAAGTTTAAAAACCTAAGTAATAAATTACTGAAGGAGGGGAGGTTATTACCCTTCAGCTAATTCTAACAAAATAAATGGGTTTTATGAGTCACAATTTGTTATTATAAGTCTTAAATTAAGCAAAAATATATAAAAAGAAAAAAACATGACATAATCCTCATTTTCTTTGTAACCAGTTAACGGTCATTTTCAATATTTTATCTATCCTTGATACTTGCTGTCAAAGTCAGACTAATCTTAACTTTTGTCCTTACTTACATATCAATAAGCTACTGATGACAACATTCTCTATTGGTTATAAATGTCCTTAAGTCATTCCAAAATGTTAGAAATATGTAACCAGTGTTGCAATTTTTTTTATACAAAGTGCGAGCGAGATAGTGTAATACTTACTGTACATAATATATTTATACTGTTCTCTTATAATATTTTACATTAAATATTGTTTATATTATCGATACAAGTCCCGCGCGTTGATATTGCGATTGGCGGCCATGTTGGTGACGTCATAGTGACGTATAGATGAGAACATTAAATTTTGTTAGCTGTATTTTTTCTTTGCTGATGACGTCACGAGGGCGTTAATTTGACAAGGTTCCATCGCAATATCAACGCGTGGGGCTTGTACATCTGTCCGTGTGTCTCGCCGTTGTGTGCGTGAATGTAAAAAATGGTTGTAAAGTAAGATTATTTTTTGAAATTAATTTTGTTTTATTTATACCTGATCTATAAAATAAATGGAATGTGTTACTAAGTGCATATGTCGAAAACTATAAGTTTTTAAAATATTCTTTGAAGCAAGAGGATGCATAATAATATGATATGTAGAACATAGTGAAATATTCAAAAACACAAGTGAAATTGCGGGGCGCAGTTAGTTTTCCATAAAAGTGGCCTATCCCCATGGGTGTCATCCATATAAAAAAACCCAGATTTAAAACCGTTTCCGATAAATTACACCTCAAAACTAAATAATACGAGGAATTAAAAATCCTATTATTCTCAAAAAATCCTCTTTTGTCTCTTCATCAGAAGGCGTAGGTCGTTGTTAAACCTGCTCTCTCACTACAAAATAAAACAATTTAAATAATTTTCACATTTATTACTTCTACAATAAACTTTAACAACATAATAATTATTTTTTATATAATAAAAAATAATAGCATAAATCAGACAGTGTAATCTGTAATATCAAAAAGTAGATTCAGATTAAAGATTGAGATTAGTGTTACATTATGGCAATTACAAAATAACACTACTTAAATCTAACATAGTTTAATAACAAACCACACGACAATTTTGTGCTAACACCAGTTAACATATAGTATTTAATATTTATTAAATGCTAAGATAACAAAATAATATATTATTTTATTTTTAAATCAGTAATAAACTCTTTTAATGTTTAACTCGAGAAACCTATAAATTAAGTGTTAAGTTCTATAACTTAACAACATAAGTGTTAAGTTAAAGTTTAACAATAACAACTTAAGTTATTTAACACTTAATTTTATTTTTGTTAACAAACTTATTTATCTCATTTAACACGTACATAAATCTCATTATACTCAACAATCTCACTTACACAAAACTATCTCAAAAGTATTTATCTTTTATTAACTAATTAATAAACTTTGGAATTACATATTTAGGAACATAACTTTTAAAAATAATAAATGAATTCTCTTTTAAGTTTTAGTATAAAGATATCCAGTTCACTTAATTTATATTAACAAATAATATGAATTATTTTTTTTAAATTAAAGTTTGCCACTTTAAAAATCTTTAATCTAATAGGAATACCGAGTACAAGTGGCAACACTAATTTAAGATATCTAATATTATTACTAAAGTAGGCGGCTTTCAGCTATTTATTATACAGTCACGCCTTGTCCCTATAGGGGTAAGCAGAAACTAATTATATGTATACAACGTGTTGCAGAAAGGTGTAGTCATATTTTAAGGTTGTATTGGATAGGCCTTAAATATTATAAATATTACAGTTACACATAGAAAAATACAGTTGGTAAGTTTTTTGTTGTTTATGGTTTTTGTTTTTTGTTTTACTATTAAATAACTACCAGAAACACATCAATTTTTTTTTTTTTTTTTTTTTTTTTTTTTTTTTTTTTTTATTATTATTAACTCAGAAATATTACAATGTTTGTTATTTTACATGTTTCATATGCTAATAAGTACAATGTTAATTAATACAGCTTACCTAGGTTAGAACATTCCGCTCAAACATTGTTTCATAAGGATGTTAGCACTACTCTCCGTACTAATTAGAAATTGTATCACGGCAGAGTAGTCCCCCGCATCGTTTACTCCACATTACATCACAACATATTGTACACAACATAATACAACATAAAACTTTCTATTCTTACAATAATTAAACAGCTGATAAATAAAATGCCGTTAGTAGGGTACTTTTGTATACTAGATGAGTTTATGAAGAAGTTTCAGATGTACCCGCTTACATAAAATGTTAATGCGTAATTATGAGATGTTTACGGTTTATTGAATGCGATTGAACCTTACGATAAAAGATGAGCTCATAGTAGTGTTGTATTTAAAGAAGATTGATTCATTTAATAAATTAATTAAACTTTTATGAACACATAAAAGTCATAATATAACTAGTATTTGTAATTTCACCCATGCCTAGTGCCTAGTCACCGGCCATGTGTAACGATGGTCAAATATGACTACACCTTTCTGAAACACGTTGTATAATCTAGCTAGCATATAATATCAGTAATTATATTATTTAACTTTATAAATCAAATTATAGAAGAGAACATTTAAACTCAGACTTAGAGCACTTAGTAGTACAATATTATATAATAAACTACTTACATTATTTAACTGGGCACTTTATATTATTTTTTATACAAGGTTGATACGACATATGGGCTTTTCTTTAAACTGGATATACTAGGTAACATTTTTAAACTCTGTACCAAAAATCAAATAAATACAAGCATTAGTTTAGACGCAAATTAGGTTAAAAGTTTTAGTACTATAAGAACACGATGTATCTTTCGTTACAGCTGATAAGTTTATAGGCAAACGTCATCTACCTTACATTCTTACAACGATAAATTACGGTACATTTTTACGATGCAAGTTGCCATTCTTCACTATACAAATAACTTGCACTTTTATTACGAAAGTGACCAAAATAACAAAAAAGATGCGCTTGAAAGAGATAGAAAGTTGATATTGTACCTTAGATTATTTACACAGGATGGTTGGAGTTAAAAGCTATTTATTATGTTTGAAAATAAAAACTCATTTTGGTGCTATTTATTTTTAAACTGTATCGAATTAATACTATAAACCCATAGTATCCGTAGTCTAATTTCGTCGTATCAACTCTGTATAATAAATAAATCTTATGGTGTCATTGCACTACAGAGGATATTCGCCAAAATATTGTTTTTATAAAGATAATTTTAATTCGACAAATAAAATTATTATGTAGGTAGGAATATAGATTGACAAATGTACATGAGATACAGCTTGACAGAGAGAGGGACGGAGATTGGCCCCAATAATAGGTCTCAGTTTTACTTTTTAGTACTAACCTTAAAAAGTTATTGCCACGAGTGGGACTCGAACCCACGTCCATGCAATACCGTTCTATTGTTTAAATCAACTGAACTAGAGTAGCATGTACAATACTATTTGTACTACATTATAGTTAAATGACTTATAATATCACCGCCATCTGTCGAGTTGTTTAAATAACTCCTACAGGTATATGTTTGTTTAACGTTAACAATACAATTAATTAAACGATTAAGTAACTATTATTTATACAATACTTTAAATTAGCAATTGACTAGCGATGCATATTCTTAATAAATCAAATTTAAGCAGAAAAACTGATTATTACGGGACTCAAACCCAGAACCAACTGAACTATAGTAAAACAAAGTTGTTAACTAAAAGTATTATATAAGCTTAATGGTGGCTAAATTGACAAAAAAAAATTGTTAATAAGAATCTTAAATTTCATTTCTAAAGTTTAGCAATTTTTTAAATGAATTTAAAAAAAAAAAAAAAATTCCAATCCCAACTCGTTTGAATCCCCAGCATACAAAATAGGCTCACCAGCCAATTTTTTTTTTATAGCTTAGGTTGGCAAATGACTACACTTACACCTGATTTTAAGCGAAAGTGTAATCCAGACGTGAGGACGGTTAGTACGTTATCAGAGCATTAGCCACCCCCATAATGTTTTAACATCCTCTGTGAGAGAGAGAATTTTACCCATAACACCTATATATGTATATAAAAAATCAGTAAATATAAATATTAAATTACAATCTATAAGGTCTCCCCATATTAATTCTAATGACCCCATTATGAGCCCCAGGGCCGTCTAATAGCGCAGTATTGTGGGGTAAGTGGGATCCGTCTAATATAAGTTCCCCTCCATAGGGGTCCGTGTCTCGTGTTGGATATTCATATGGATTAATTATTGGACGGTTTTTCTGTAAAAAAAAAATATAAAATGGACAAATGATTTACAAATTTAATAATAATGTAATGTCTCTGTTTTTAACCGACTTCAAAAAAAGGAGGAAGTTCTTAATTTGTCTGTATGTTTTTTTGTTTGTTACCTAATAACTTATAACTGGGCGAAGTGATTTTAATAATTATTTTTTTTACTTGAAAGCTGGTGGTTCCCGTGTGGTCCCATTGGCATCAGATCAGGGTCTGATGGTTATTTCTTGAGAAATCGAGGAAGACCCTCAAATTTCAAAGGCACATGAATATCATATCTATAAAAAGTATATATTTGTAATATGGTACTTAAGCAACCTGCTTATTTAGTGACCAGAGAACTTTATAAAAATATCTGTTAGGTACATATTATTATAATCTTACCTCCTGTTCTTTCCTCTGCTCTTCGACGAGCAAATCTCTTAGTACGGTGGCCACATGTAGTTCCTTAGCGCCAGACAACTGTCCAGATGGCGCCACCAGTGCTGCATTCATGTACGCTAAGTCACTCTCTGTAAAATTGCATTTTATAAATTGTACTATCTGACCCGGCAAACGTTGTATTGCCATACAAAATATGTCAGTGGCGGGGGGGAGGGGTTTCGAAAATAGATGTTGTCCGATTCTCAGACCTACTGAATACGCATGTATAATTTCATAAAAATCGGTCAAGCCGTTTCGGAGGAGTACGGTAACTAACACTGTGACACGTGAATTTTATATTTAAGAAGATATGTCGTAGGAGACTTGATTAAAATAGTTTACTTAAGAATTTTTAGTTTTAACTTAGCTTCCAAGATTATGATGTAAGTTCTCAAATTGTGTCAAGTAAGTTATTGATTTTGTGTAGTTAGTGGAAGCATAGACACAGTATAATAAAGACATATAACCTCCCAACAAATTGTGAAACTCAATTATCATTACACTCTGAATCTACAGATGGCACTAAGCGTATCAAATCACATAATTTATCGTAATCAATAATCATTCATAATCTTACTACGTCACGTTGTATAGCGGTAGTACTAAAAAAAAATGGCAGATGGCACTATTTCATAATCTTGATAAATCAATTACGTAACTAGTTTTAAATTTACCTCAGATAATCTGAAAAATTGAAATGAACACAATTTTGTTTATCATAGAATAGTTTAATATGTTTATCATAGAATTTACAATTTTTTTATCATAAAAAGTAAAGATACGCTTTTGCGGCTTAGAATACACATATAAATTTCGAACGATTTTTTAAGAGTGCCGTGGCGTATCGGGTAAAGCATATAAATAGCAGGGCCACGAATGTTAATAGGTCTGGCGTTCAAATTAAAGTGGATTTTTGATAATGCGGTTTCATTTTTTGTATTTTTAAACACATAAATAAAGGCAATTTAGTTACTACAGTATATAGATTTATATCTTAGTTAATTAGTAAATACATTTATATCTTTCGCAAACTACAAACTTCATTTTTTTAAGCTTCTTATCAAGTACTTACCTACCAAGTTTGTCAAACTGGCAACGTTGCGCGTTACGTTACCGCGTTGTGTTTCATTCAATTCCTTAGCCTATCGCATCGTGAGGTTCTTGTACCTACATTTGTAGTTGATTGTAGTATCGCCATCGCGACTAGCGACAGCACGATACATCGTACATACCTATGCGGCTTGTAATATTTTACATGTTTCGTGATTTTACTTTATATGTATAACGTATATTAAATACCTGTGTTTAAATAAATGGGATTTTGGATTTATGTATACTTATAAAATTTCTTTTTGTCGGTGTTTTCGTACTATGAAAATTTTCTGTTTAGCTAGAGAGCTGAAATTTTCAGTTTGCTTAGATCAGATGATACTACAACCACAAATACCTACTCAGACTCACCATCATCATCATCCTGCCCTTATCCCATTGTTTGGGGGTCCGCTATATGGTGTTATTTGTGGTTGGTGTCACGAATATATCATCATAATAACCGCACGGAACCGTTCGCGTGCATGTCCAACACGTACTTGACCATACCAAAAGGTAAAATGGAACCCTATTACTGAGACTTACCTTATTAAGAATAATTTCACAAAAATCCATCGAGAGTTACGCTCGGTCAAGCAGATATTGGTACCAATTCTATATGCACAACTAAACTTAACCAAAAATAAAAAAGCAACTATGCTGTATTTTGATTAATTGACTATTTTCTTATACACATTCACAGTAACTTAAATTGTTATTATATAATACACCGTTTTTATAATAAGAAAGTGTAGTTAACAGTACCGAATTGCGGAATTGTGTTATTGAAATAATCAATATTTATTTTTTAGTTAAGTTTAGTTTACTTGTGCATGTATACCATTATATATTATTTTTATGTATGCCCAGCCACTTATAGATCAACTCATGGTAGACATTTTAACATTTTGTTTTTGCCTAACATTTCGCTCTCACACTTGTATCGATATTAGTTAAGAATTTATTGCTGTTATTGACATAGGTTTGACAACTTCAAGTAGCGCGTCCCTTGAACATAACGGGATCGTTACCTTTCCTGCAGAATGTAAGATTAGACATATGTTAGTCTTAGTTTGGTCTTAGTCGTGAATAAACAGTGTTTACGTGAACACGCAATATCTCTTACTTCTAAATATACCCAAGGTACCACACCTAAAAATACGTTTCACTTTCTTTTTTTCAAAACATAATAACTAAAAGAAATATGACGATCCGGAAAACTTTTTTTTTCGGTTTTCTTTAGATAAAATTGCAGCGTCTATCACACAAATTTGGTAAAGTTTTACCACAAAAGAAAGTGATAGAAGCATAGATATATTCTTTATCTATAATATGACGCAAAAACTATTAAAATCGGTTTAACTTTCGCGAAAAAAAAACGGAAGTACGAAACGTCTTTTTTCAAAGAATTTGTAGGTAAAATCCGCTTCATCTATATTTGTCCCTTTCAGCGCGGCGCTCGGAAATAGGGATAGCAATACCTAAGGCAAATACCTAAATGAGGAGTACAGTACCCTCTTAAAGACGATTGAAGACGAAACAATAAAACACGCAAAGCTGCTTTTGCTATGAACGTCGAACGGAACAACAACATTTAAAAATATACTTTCTTTATTGAGGCATAAGGTTGCTTTCATTCTGTTTGTTAACATTCTCAAAAACACCGATCACCGCGAAGGCGGCTTGTGTCAAAGGCCTCGACGATATCATATATCAACCATAACAACATACTTTATAGTCTAAGATCCGAACCTAAATCGACCTTCACCGAGCTGATAATAGAATAAAACTTATTTTATAATAAATTTAGTATCATAATATAACAACCTGTTAATAAATATTAAAGTACTTTGTTTCTTTTGATATTGTGAGTGACGTCAATAATCCTTTTTACTTTTCATCACAACAAAATATCTCATTCAATTATTACGCTTACTTGTTACATGATACTGAAAATATTTAACAAAGCGGTAGGCTTTGTTAAATATTTTCAGTAGGTACGATGACGACCTATACATTGAGGATGCTATACATTGAGGATGTGCTGAAAGAGACAGTTCATTAGGGTTCCGTACCCAAAGGGTAAAAACGGGACCCTATTACTGAGACTTCACTGTCCGTCCGTCCGTCCGTCCTCCGTCTGTCACCAGGTTGTATCTCAAGAACGGTGATAGCTAGACAGTTGAAATTTTCACAGATGATGTATTTCTATTGCCGCTCTAGCAACAAATACTAAAAATAAAATAATATAAATATTTAAGGGGGGCTCCCATACAACAAACATGATTTTTTTACCGTTTCTTGCTCAATAATAATAACGTTGACAGGTAGACGCTTTAACTATTCACAGAATATTTGGTTCTATAACGTGCCTAATGTTGCATAGATAATGGTACGGAACCCTTCGTGCGCGAGTCCGACTCGCACTTGACCAATTTTTTTACATACATACATCGCCCAAAGCTAATATACCATTTGCGCACACGCACACACAGACACATACACGCACGTACGCACACACACACGCACACACACACGACAAATGTAATTTCTAAGAATACACTCGCTATTTGAACGTCATTACAAGCAACATCGTTTTTAGGGTTCCGTACCCAAAGGGTAAAAACGGGACCCTATTACTGAGACTTCGCTGTCCGTCCGTCCGTCTGTCACCAGGCTGTATCTCAAGAACGGTGATAGCTAGAGAGTTGAAATTTTCACAGATTGATGATGTATTTCTATTGCCGCTATAACAACAAATACTAAAAATAAAATAAAATAAATATTTAAGGGGGGCTCCCATACAACAAACATGATTTTTTTACCGTTTCTTGCTCGATACTAATAACGTTGCCTTATGTTGCATAGATAATGGTACGGAACCCTTCGTGCGCGAGTCCGACTCGCACTTGACCAATTTGTTTGACGGACGGACAGCGAAGTCTCAGTAATAGGGTCCCGTTTTTACCCTTTGGGTACGGAACCCTAAAAACGTCGAAATCAAGTGGCGCATCACTATTTGTTTTAACAAGCTTGACCTTGAACCCAAATAAATACTACCTGTTTTTTAATAAACCAATTTGATGATTTTTATGAGATAATTTAGTTTGTAACTTTTTATCTTTTCAACCTTTTTTTGTTTTTTTTATAAAACTATAAATATATTATTGTTCTTAAAACTTACTAATATTTAATACCCTAAAATAATAATAATAGTTTTTGTAACACCAATCAATGATTTAAATATATTAAAATGCCATCTAGTTAAAAACTGTGTTAAAAATAACAAAGCGATCATTGAAGCGAATCATCTGCCATCTATCGCAAGAGGTTATTTTATCGTAAGAGGTTATTTGCATGTACTAATCAGTGGAAAATAATTATTATTGTATTTTTTCGTTGAATGTAACATATTAAATATGTATTAGACTTTTAATTTAAGTTAATTTTTTTCTGTCTAAACGTATCTTATTGCAACGTCCGTTTTATACAAGTTGTTACGCTAGTGAACAGCGCCACCTAGATTTAGCGTGCATTTTATGGCGAACATGCCAAAGTATGGGAATTGATAATCTTTATTAGTACTGTGTCTATGGTGGAAGGATCCTTCCAAACCAATTACACGTGTCGTAAGCCACGGATCGAGCACATCGTAGTTAATAGAATGTCGAGGTTAACGTAGTTAGTTTATCCAGTATTACAGGGTCTTTAGATTGATGACTGCTCTAGCTGTAAATATAGGTGATTTCTATGATGTTTTCCGATATATATTATGACATATTGTGTTCAAGATTTAAATCTTCGCGCGCTATCGTCGCCGATGCGTCAATTATTGGAATTAAGTAAATGCACCTACCGACAGCATTTTGTCAACGCCTTATTAAACTTATTTTTATGTACCTGCTTTTCTCTCACTTTATACTGATATTCAGGGAATACACAAATTAACATCGATCAAGGTTTTTTATTACACGTAATATACCTGGGTCCCGTACATATGGATAGTATTTATAGTTTACTAGCTGTTGCCCGCAACTCCGTCCGCGTGGAATTTGTAAAAAATGTTTTCGCAATAAAAGGTAGTCTATGTACTTTCACAGGGCCTAAAGATTGTCTGTGCCAAATTTCATCAAAATCAGTTGAGAGGTTTAAGCGGGAAAGCGTAACAGACAGACAGACTTACTTTACTTTTACAGAGTTACTTTCGCATTTATAATATTACTAGCTTCTGCCCGCGGCTTTGCACGCGTTAGTGGCCGAATCGAATTTGAAATCGAACCTAAAAATATAATAACTGAAATGAAACTTAACCGAACTGCACTTAACCGAAATTAACCGAACTTAACTTAACCGAACTTAACTTAACCAAACTTAGCTTAACCTAACTTAACTAACTAACCGAACTGAACTTCGCTGCCGGCCGTCATCGCCTCGATGGCCGGCAGCAGAGTGTTGGGCCGCCGTCGCCTCGTTTGCGTCCGAGGTGATGGCGGCCAAGAGAGGCCCTGCGGGAGCGTGAACGCTCGGGCGACACACTGCCCCCCGCAGGGCCGCGGGTAGGGGTCCCGCGAGGAGGCCACGTGCGACGGGTCAGGGGACCTGTCGCGCCGTTAGTGGCGGACGACCTCTCGCCGAGTGTTCTGGCGAGAGCGGTCAGTCCGACGGGGGGGCACGTTGCCCACCCCGTCGCAGTGCGCCCCCACCACTAGGGGGCCCCCCGTGTCGGGTCGTGGTAATACCTGAGTAACTACCATGGCCCGGCAACGGGCGAGGAGAACACCGTAGGTTTAGTGGGTAGGCTGGGTCGAGAATTTCTCCCCGGGAGTCCCACACGACGTCCTCCGGCTGCCCCTGCAATCGGGAGGTAAGTGCGTAAAAAGCATTCTACGAAAGAAAAATAAAAAATATAAAATATAAATACTTAACTATTCCAACCTCTTTATATAGGAAGGCATCTCAATAAAAAAAAGAAAATGGAACTACCGCGTAAATCACATGTGTCAGTGATCAAAACCTTCGTGGACAAATTAAAAAAAAAAATTTTTAGGTAATAGGTTATTAGTATCAAGAATGAAAGTACGTGTACTTACTCGATAGCAATGTTTATTGGTGACTCTTAAGCGGCGAGCGCAGTCGCCTCTATGCACTTAAACCTAAAACTGCTGACGCATATCGTTATGCACACATACATGTGGCATGTCCTATATTACCCCTACAAATTTATAAGTTGACGGCTTCTAAGAGTTGCTATGACAACTGTAAAATAACAACATGGCTGAACTATTATTTCATTACCGTATTTCACAAATATTTGCTTTTATTAACTCGTACAGAGTTTGTAGCGAAAAACTATATTGCCTATTTTACTTCCAGGACTATAAATTATCTGTATACCAATTTTCGTGCAATTTCATTCGGTAGATTTTGCGTGAAAGCGTCACAAACGAACAAACAAACAAACAAACTCACTTTCACCTTTATATATAAGTAAGGATTAGTAGGGAAGTAGTATGTCGCAGATTACAAATTTATATTTTTACTTAATTTAGAACAAAGTCGTTATTTTTGTATGTATTTGAGCGCATAATCTTCAAAACTACGCAAAAGATTTAAATGCAGTTTTTGTTATTAGATAGAGTAAATAAACATTTTTGGACATTTCAATTATAAATATCATACAAAGAATTGTACCGTGCAGAATATAACGGGGTAAAAAAATATTATTATACAGGTACCATTGGTATCGTTGGGATCCTTCTCGGACGAGTGTGGTACATATTTAGCTTCACGTATAAACTCTGCACTCTCGCTAAGAACATCCTGTGCATAAACAAAAAGAAATAAACAGAAATACAAAATACAAACGTTGTTCTGCGATAGAAATGTTATTGGTTAACAACCCTTATCTCACTTAGGGGTATGAAAAATAGATAGTAGCCGATTCTCAGACCTACTGAATACCTACGTATATAAAATTTCATAAGAATCGGTCCAGCCGTTTCAGTGGAGTACGGGAACGAACATTGTGACACGAGTATTTCATATTATATTATAATGGTGGTAATTCTACATACACAACTAAACATAACTAAAAAAATGAAAACAACTATTGGTGTAATTTTATTAATTTTGCAATTGGCTTGCTATACTTTTCCTTAATAAATCAAATTGTGGTGGAAAAAGTGATTACCGCAAGCGGGACTTGAACCCACGACCTCGGATTACCGTTCCGTAGCTCTGCCAACTGAGCTTATTGCGGTCGTGCCAACAGTAACCAATTAGACCGACCGCAATAAGCTCAGTTGGCAGAGCTACGGAACGGTATTCCGAGTTCGTGGGTTCAAGTCCCGCTTGCGGTGATCACTTTTTTCACCACAATTTGATTTATTAAACTATTGGTGTGTTTATATTATTTAGCTACTTCGGTGTACTCATAAAAAAATATTAAATTAAAATCTTTAGTCTATAATAAACATCTTTTTATCAAGAGAGTTCAGTTAACATTGCTGGATTGTGTTATTGACACTATCAAAATTCATCTTTTATTTAGTTTCACTGCACTAAAACCAAAATTGCAAAAATGCGTGTGTTGTAATTACCTGACATTGTCCCGCGACTCTGTTACCAGCTATATCCTGTGTTCCTTTTTCCAGCATCTCTTTCTCTCTGTAAGCCACTATCAACTTGCGTAGACACTCTTGTGTCTCTCTCCTCGCGTCAGACAAAGCATCGGAATATTTGTTGTGAGGAGTCAGAGTGGTTTGCTCTGAAATAACGTATAGATGTTGTCCTAAGTTAAGCTTATTTGCGATGAGTTTAAAAAAGTTTGCAAAAGATATTCACGTTTTCTGATCTTAAAATAAGCTTTAGCAGACATAATTTTATGGACAATAGTGACGGATAATGAAACCACCCGTTTCTTCCAAGGGTTCCATTTCTCCCGAAGTAATATTAGCACGTAAAAACCAGTTAAGCGATATTAAAAGAGATAAGCAAATCGCAACTTTTGTGAGAAAAGGAAAACCCAAAACTAAGTCAAAGTCAACATGCCTGGTCAACACAGCATAGTAGACCAAATATCATCCCCGAAATGGAGGAGGTCTGTGCCCAGCAGTGGGACAAAAATTGCTGTGCTGGAGTAAAATCATCATTAGACATTCTTACCAGTTTCCTGTATACATGTTATATCTTCTTTCATGGAGACATTGCCAACAACGCCTACCCACTCTTGACGAGCCTAAAGCGAAAATGTAAAAACTATATAGTCTCTGCCTAACGCAATGGGGAAGGTCGTGACGTGATGATGATGATGATACATAAAAATTTAAAGGGCGACGTACAATTTTGAGATAGAACTGTTGTTAAAAAAAAACATGTATGGATAAAAATGCATCGTGCACACGAAAGATGGCGTGTATGAACATTACATAAATGTCGAATGCAAGATAATATAGCAAAAAAATTGGTTGTATAGAAAAATATCACGTGAGAAAATATCACCAACAGAACCGTGTTCCAAAGGTCATGGGTTAATTCCACTTGTAACTTTATGTTTTGTTTAAAATTAAAACTTAAATAAGTATAATACTAACCTGACCAGAATTCTGCTTCAAATCTTCTTGTTGTTGCCAAATTTCTTGTTCCCATGAAGTATTTACTATACTCGCGGCTAGAGCTGGATTGATCCAAATATCTGGTTTCTTTTGGAGACTGCCTGATTCTTTAACAGTCCAGAAATCTGGTTTCAAGTTCCGTCTGATAGGGATCTCACTATAATCACTGACAGATGGACTGAACTGGGAAGCTGTTGGAAGAAATCCTTGAGATCTTTTAGGCAATCCAAGATCTATATCCTTGTGACACGTTAATTGTGGACCATTATCACCCTTAGACCAACTGCTTGGAATATACTTTCCTGGAACTGCTTGCTGCCCATAATTATTCAGGTTCTGAAGATATCTTCGATTGAAAAACACTTGTTCGCCTGAATTTCCATTGTAAGTATTCTGCTTTATGTTCAGATCTAGACTCGCTTTTGGGACACTTGAGTTACCTTGATAATTTTGGTAGTCTTTTGATGGATTTTGATATGAATTGGAACATAACTTAGTGAGACAATCTGGAGGAGGTCTTTGAGGTATATTAGAGTCACAATAGAGGGTTTGCTTAGACGTTATCATAGATTCCGAATAAACCAAAGTCTGTTCTTGCAACACATTTCGATTGTTTGAAGGCGATATGGTAGAAAAACTTGGCAAAACTTGTTTTGGTGAATTGTTGCTATTGTAATGTTTCCAGGGAAAATTATCTGGATGGGCAGCATTCGGCTTGGATGGAACAGTCCAACTTTTAAATGAAAAAGAATTGGGATTCTGAAAGTTCGGTAAATACGCATCACTTTGCGTTGGAGATCTCCAATTGGCTGATTTTGGTGTATGTGACCATTGGTTGTTTTTTATTTGGTTTTGATTATTCCACGTAGTGTCAGTAATAGGGGGTGGTAATAGCGGCGGTGGTTGGTTCCAAATTTGCGGACCCTGACGAAAGGTTTGATTAAGATTTGAAGATTTCATTTATCGAAGAAGGCTTTAGGCGATACAACATCACGCAAACAAAGCATCAGTTAAAAATGTTGCAAAAGAGGTATATTGTACATATTTGAGGGCTTCCGTTGCGGGCGCTGCGTTAGTAGCTAAATCTGGTACTATATACAAAATAGCAGTTGCCCGCGACTTCGTACAAGTGGGATTTATAGTACGAGATCCCACTGCAGGATTGCTACGTTCATCGAGTATTTGTTTCAAACCAAATTTTTATGTTTATTTACAATTAGGAGAATATATATTTACTAGGTTGCCTATTAAAATTTGGCCGCAATTATTTTTAATGAAATAATTTTTAATTCATTTTTGGTAAACCATTTCGTTCATTTGTTATTGAAATAAAATAACGTCTACATCACGGTAATTAATATGAAGATTCTAGAAAATCAGGGTTGCCGTTGCCGAGGTGGCCGCATCTCTTTGCAGCCAGGTGTAAACAGGTATGATTTCGATATATTTATGCGTTCATAACGTATGTTTATTAATTATATGTCAAATTGAAGCTAATTTTTTTCAATTAATTATCATATATGGTTGCCTAATTAAATCTGGCCGCAAATAAGGGTTGCCAGCTGTTAAAGATGATAAATATTTAAGGTAGAGTGAAAGAGAGTTAGCGCGTAACATCATTTGTCAGACGAGGATAACGATTGCCGGCTGTGCGACGCTTTTAAGCTATTGCGCATGCGTCGAATGTTAGTGTACTCAACTGAACTTTTCATACTAACATAAAAATCACGCTGTTTTGGAGTTTGTAATAAACATCGTTTTATATATTTACATTGTTGTTTTATTTGTGCATCAAAAAATTATTATATTAATTAAAGTAAAATTTTTAATTTGCTCAAATGTTTAATTAATATGTAACAGACGATTAAATACTTGAATAAAATATAATAAAATTTTCCAACAGTACTTTCGCAATAATTTTTTTTTTCTTATTTAATCACCTTGGATTTTTACTTAATAAATCAAATTATGATGGAAAAAAAGAATTGCCGCAAGCGGGACTTGAACCCACGACCTCGGAATACCGTTCCGAAGCTCTTCCAACTGAGCTTATTGCCATAATTTGATTTATTAAGTAAAAAGCATAGCTTGTCAATTGCAAAAATTAAGAAATTACTTCACCTTCGTTTTATTTTTTTTATAATTTCATTTTATTTTGTTGCCATAAACATAGTATACAGTGAGGTGTTACAAATTTAAAGCACTTACATGTTTAGCTAATATTATAGCATGCAATAACTTAATGATTTTTGCAATTGAAAAAATCATTAATATTGTAGAAGTTGTTTTTACTCAGCCATTGATACAATTTTGTCCTAAATAATGAAAATTTTAACGTTTTTATATCTTTCGGTTTCCTATTAAATATTAGTATACATATAAAAATACAGTTTCTATTATATTTTGTTGATTTTGGTAAGCAGTCCAAGACAAGTTTGATTTGAGTAAGATTTTATTTTATTTTATTTATTTATTTATTCAACACATACAAATCAACAGTAAACAATAAGCACAATCAGAGACAATTTTATTTCATCCATAGTGTTAAAAAGATCTTTGTTTTTACGTACAAACATTCTTTACATCAATACATCATCACAACATTCTTTACATTCTTTATATCAATATTTTATATATATTATTTATAATTATAAAAAATATATCAATATTTTATATATATTATTTATAATTATAAATAATATAACAATAAATATTAATTATTATTTTTTTTTTTTTTTATTATTTTTTTTTTTTTTTTTTTATTTTTTTTTTCTACTCCCCGGTGATAGAGAACACTAACATTCGACTCATGCGCAATGGCTTAAAAGCGTCGCACAGCGGCAATCGTTGTCCTCGTCTGACAAATGATGTTACGCGCTAACTCTCTTTCACTCTACCATAAATATTTATCATCTTTAACAGCCGTCAACCCTTATTTGCGGCCAGATTTAATTAGGCAACCATATAATATGATAATTAATAGAAAAAAATTAGCTTCAATTTGACATATAATTAATAAACATACGTTATGAACGTATAAATATATCGAAATCATACCTGTTTACACCTGGCTGCAAAGAGATGCGGCCACCTCCGCAACGGCAACCCTGATTTTTTAGAATCTTCATATTAATTACCGTGATGTAGACGTTATTTTATTTCAATAACAAATGAACGAAATGGTTTACCAAAAACGAATTAAAAATAATTTCATTAAAAATGATTGCGGCCAAATTTTAATAGGCAACCTAGTAAATATATATTCTCCTAATTGTAAAAAAACATAAAAATTTGGTTTGAAACAAATACTCGATGAACGTAGCAATCCTGCAGTGGGATCTTAGACTATCTTTATTAGAATGTTGTCCCCGTTTTTGTATCATTTTTCACTGATGCTTCACTGCTATTGGTCTTCCTCGATAAATGTACTACACTGTTGGGTTTAATTTTTCAATTCGTACCAGTAGCTCTTGAGATTAGCGCGTTCAAAGACACAAACTATTCAGCTTTATAAGTATAGCAATATATATAGAATAGAAGTATAGATTAACAAGTTATCACAATTTTTTACAAAAATTGGTTAGGTAGTTATACAAACCAGTATAATAGGTGGCGGCGGTTGTGTAAATAACAATGGTACTTGATTAATTTCCGATGCTGATGTTGGTAATGATGGTACTGATGTACCAACTATAGGAGTATCTTCAGTCACTGGTGGAATCGGGATTGGAGGAGGAGGTTCCACTATATTTGGTAGCTCACCTGTACCAGATGAGGAAAAATCTTTATTTATAGGTTTTTGACAAGCTAACTACGAAAGTGGTCTAGGCATGTTGACTTCAATATGGTGAGAACACTTTAATGAAAAACTTATGGCGAGATTTTTATTTTAAATTATTATTAAAACTCTTTTTTGATTATTGGATTGTTGTTAATTTTTAAATATCTAGCATAAAATAAAAAATCTTTATTTTCCTGCCCTGTCCCATTATTCGCAGTCAGCAAATGTTTTTTTTTTAAATATTGCCAGAATAAAATTTTTATTTAAGTTCCCTGATTTTTCAAATATGGCAACACCATTATGGTCAATGGGGATCAAATTGAGGGAATGTTTTATTTTTAAGGTTGATTTTAATGAAGTCAATCTTTTTTCTAGGTATAAAAAATACAAATAAATAAATAAATATTCATGGACATTTCACACAATGTCCTCAGTTACCGAGCTAAGCTTATATGTATAATACATAATATACATGTGTCATATCTACTTACATAAAAAAATTGTATATGTAGTATATCTGCATTCTTATACTACATAAAACAAGCAAAGCTTATACTGGACTATAATATAGGACATTGTGTAAAAAAAAATATTAAACTAGTTGTTTACTTGTTGCAGTAGTTGTATGTAAGACATCATCTTCCACATTTGTCTTCTTCTGCTCTAACTTAGAATCCAGTTCATAGGTCTCATTTAAATTATTTCTGTAAATACATAAAAAGAAAATAATCATCATCATACTGTCACACCTTTTTCAAATGGGGGTAGGCAGGGAGTATAGAGAGCCATCTGCAATAATCCAAACACATTTTTTTGTCTTCATTTACATCTCATAGCCAATTATTATTTGAATAAATATAGTATATTTAGTAATAATATATTTTTATATTTTCATTCATTTATTTTGTTATTTCTTAGATATTTTTTAAAGAAGCTAGAAGAAACTTTCTATGTGGATGTGGAATAACACAAGTATGTATGAGCTGTAAGAGTCAGCTAAAGAATATCATAATCATTTATTTATTTATTTAATATACATTGCATATAGATAACATCCTCTTTAAGACAGAGTGTTAGAAACTAAGCCCTATGTCACCACAGTAGGGCTGAGTGGCATAGTAGACAAAGAGCCATTTCAATATGGAGGTATAAGCCCAACAGGCTAAGAAGAAAACAAGAATCTAATAAGAAATCTAGGAGTAACATGTAGATCTTGATTCTCGTCCACAGGTCAATAAAACTGGACAACAAAGTGAACTTTATAAGCTGTGCCTATAAAGGTCTTTAGTCTTTACAGTAAGCAAAATGCTTACAAGTAGTTTTATATACTTACTACTGCATGTTTACGTTACTAAAGACTCACCTCTCTGCAGAAATGTTTGAGCTAGATTTCTTTCGGCTCTCAACTTTCTCACTACATAGCTTCCATTTTCTCTTGTTTTTATAAAACTCCAAGCGGTATAAAGCTATAAGCTCGGGCTTATCATCCGAACAACGTTTAGATGCCATACTAAAATCACTGCTTACACAAAATTCTTTGGAAAACTAAACTTTAAATAGAAAACTTCTTTTCACTTAACTTTTGCATGTATATTTATAAGACACACTAAAATAACATCTATTACTTAAAAGTACTCGTGTTTCACATAAGCAGGCATACATTAATATAAAATTACAATCAGATTCTCAGAAATAATATTGTGCAAACTTTGCAAAATTTGTTTGACTTTGAAACTTCGAAAGAAACCAAAAATACCGCCATTTTGATAATAATGTAGGGTCGGAGTTGCCAACAAAAACACTTTTTAATGCACACCTAAATCACAAGATTAATAAAATATGTTTTTGAATATCACAAATTACTTGCCTATTCTGTTTTCGTGAATAGAGATGACTATTAATATAACGTTAATCATTTTATATGATCATATACTTTGTTTGTTTCGCATTTGTTAAACTTTCATTTATACGGCAACCCTTTAAGTGTGGCAGTAAGGTTACCCTGATTTCCCCTTTCAAAAATTTTGACGATTTCGTGCGTAAAATTCTGAGTAAGAAAATTGTTAACATATACAATGGATTAAATATTGTTTAGGTACTATATAAATATAAACTAAATATAATAAACATTATTTACTTTATTCTGTTAAAAGTCATTAGGTATTTGTTCAATAAAAACACATTATTTTCATTTGAAATTTTAAACTATCTAGTCTTTGTATTTAGCAATCACCTAACATAGTGAAAAATACACGAATGCGTTGGTGACAAACGGATGGATGAAGATCGGTTACGGAACCCTAAAAAACGAAGACGTTCTTTTTCTATGACTTATTGGTGTCGATTCCAGTGCAAGTCCAACTAGACTAAACTTAACCATAAATAAACTATTTTTAGTTTGGTTTTAGTGATAAACCTATTCTGTTTCAAACAGAAATTAAACTTAAAATTTTAGTTGACAGCACTTATTTGATTTTGACATAATCATTAAAGCTGCCCACTAACAGACAAAAATGCCTTTTATAGTGAACGAATGAATGAATGAATAAAAAAATAACTAATATAAAATTCCTTTTCAAACGTTATTTGAGCAATATAGGTATTTATAAATATTTACAACTATTTCTGCATCATTGTTATGAACATTTATTAATAATTTAATTAGTTGGCGGCCTTATTTCAGTGTATTTCTCATCTTAGATATGAGCATAGTGAGCATCAAATCTTTTAGGTTATCTGTGGAGTGATTAGCACTACTTTTACTCTGTGGTATGCCTATATTACTTTCCTTGATTACTTTATACAAAAAACAAACAATTAATTAATAATAATTATTTATTTTAATAGGTGTTGGTGTCGATTCCAGTGCAAGTCCAACTAGACTAAACTTAACCATAAATAAACTATTTTTAGTTTGGTTTTAGTGATAAACCTATTCTGTTTCAAACAGAAATTAAACTTAAAATTTTAGTTGACAGCACTTATTTGATTTTGACATAATCATTAAAGCTGCCCACTAACAGACAAAAATGCCTTTTATAGTGAACGAATGAATGAATGAATAAAAAAATAACTAATATAAAATTCCTTTTCAAACGTTATTTGAGCAATATAGGTATTTATAAATATTTACAACTATTTCTGCATCATTGTTATGAACATTTATTAATAATTTAATTAGTTGGCGGCCTTATTTCAGTGTATTTCTCATCTTAGATATGAGCATAGTGAGCATCAAATCTTTTAGGTTATCTGTGGAGTGATTAGCACTAGGGGTGGGTCGTTAACAGATTTTCCGTTAACGAAACGTTAACGTTAATTGGAGTTCGTCAACTAGTTGACGAACTAGTTAATTTCATCAACAAATTTACGCGTTATAAAAAAAAAAAAAAAAATAAAAAAATAAAAAAAAAAAAAATCCTTACTACTATGCCACGCTGACCAGACGTGTTGGCACCGGGTTTGTTTTTCCTTACCTGGTTTTTACAAAACCCTGGTAAAGAAATGGGGTGGTGACACCAGTATTTCGAGTTTTCCGTCTTTCACAGTTGATGGTATCTGTGTAGTTACAATATTCCTTAGCTGGTTTTTACAAAACCCTGGTAAGGAAATGGGGTGGTGACACCAGTATTCCAGTATTTCGAGTTTTCCGTATTTCACAGTTGATGTTATCTGTGTAGGTACAGTATTCCTTAGCTGGTTTTTACAAAACCCTGGTAAAGAAATGGGGTGGTGACACCAGTATTTCGAGTTTTCCGTCTTTCACAGTTGATGTTATCTGTGTAGATACAATATTCCTTAGCTGGTTTTTACAAAACCCTGGTGAGGAAATGGGGTGGTGACACAGTATTCCAGTATTTCGAGTTTTCCGTCTTTCACAGTTGATGTTATCTGTGTAGGTACAATATTCCTTAGCTGGTTTTTACAAAACCCTGGTGAGGAAATGGGGTGGTGACACCAGTATTCCAGTATTTCGAGTTTTCCGTCTTTCATAGTTGATGTTATCTGTGTAGGTACAATATTCCTTAGCTGGTTTTTACAAAACCCTGGTAAGGAAATGGGGTGGTGACACAGTATTCCAGTATTTCGAGTTTTCCGTCTTTCACAGTTGATGTTATCTGTGTAGGTACAATATTCCTTAGCTGGTTTTTACAAAACCCTGGTAAAGAAATGGGGTGGTGACACCAGTATTTCGAGTTTTCCGTCTTTCACAGTTGATGTTATCTGTGTAGGTACAATATTCCTCAGCTGGTTTTTACAAAACCCTGGTGAGGAAATGGGGTGGTGACACCAGTATTCCAGTATTTCGAGTTTTCCGTCTTTCACAGTTGATGTTATCTGTGTAGGTACAATATTCCTTACCTGGTTTTTACAAAACCCTGGTGAGGGAATGGGGTGGTGACACCAGAATTCCAGTATTTCGAGTTTTCCGTTTTTCACAGTTGATGTTATCTGTGTAAAATATTCCTTAGCTGGTTTTTACAAAACTCTGGGAAGGAAATGGGGTGGTGACACCAGTATTCTTAATCCGTCACCACACGGGGAGGGCTGTCAGGACTGTCTCGTTTTTGAGTTTTCCGTCTTTCACCTTTCACAGAAGATGTTATCTGTGTGCAATATTCCTTAGCTAACTTTTACAGCATCCTTGGGAGAAATGGGGTGGTGACACTTGTAATCTCAATGCGTCACCACACGGAGGAACAGTGATTCATAACATTATTATTTAGGAAAATATCTCTTAACTAAGTAATTTTAAAGTTCACTATTGCACCTATATCATAACAGTCGCTTACGATCTTTCGTTTTAAACCACAGTTAAAGAAACGATAAAGCAAGGCAAAACAGTTTCTTAACTCATACATTGAAAGAAACGAACATTGAAAAAAATCAAACATTGAAAAAAACTGAACATTGAATTCAATGTTTAACTTAAACATTAAAAGAAACGACCATTGAAAAAAATTAAATATTGAAAAAAACTGAACATTGAAATCAATGTTTAACTCATAAACATTGAAAAAAACGAACATTGAAAAAAACTGAACATTGAATTCAATGACATCATTAAATTCAACTAGTTGATTCCGAAACGGTTAACCATTGAAACGTTGACGAGAGGTCAACTAGTTGATCAACTAGTTCGTTAATTCAATGCTCATCGCTAATTAGCACTACTTTTACTCTGTGGTATGCCTATATTACTTTCCTTGATTACTTTATACAAAAAACAAACAATTAATTAATAATAATTATTTATTATTAGGTGTTTAGTGTAAATAATTACAGCAACTAAGGAAAAATATGCTTATAAGCAAATATTTACTTCTCATCTAGCATAAACTGATGACGGAAATTCATAATTATCAAGATAACAATGACAAAAGCCAAAAAGTGTATTTATGGAAACATGAAAATCTGTATTTATAAAAATTTGTGATATCATGTGGTGTATAATTATGCAAGAGATATTAAATGAACCTAATAATTTATTTCTACTTTTATTTATAACTTATAAAAGTGTGTTAAGTTCAGTATGTAGTTGTATATGTTAAGTATTCTGATCTTTAAGCTACACAACAGTAATTAATTCATCATAGTCTTTTCTATATCCATGAATTCTTACAAACATATTTAGATTAATAGAATGTTAAGAATTCCAATAAATTATATACTTTATTTCTAACTTAGCTAAGCCTGCTAGTGGTTACTATAATATAGCCTATGTGTTAAGTATTCTGATCTAGCTATAAGCTACAAAACAGCATTTATGTATCTATAAATTCTTACAAACAATCTATATGGATTATTAGAATGTTAAGAATTCCAATAAATTACATATATGCATAACACATTACTTTTTGATATAGTAAGAGGCTTAATACTTACTTATTATACAAATAAAAATGCAATATTTGTTTAAATACATGTTTTACTAAATAAATCTGAATGTTTTCCGAGTACATATAAATAAATGTTGGTCCACAGAACTCTCTGGCTTGGCTTGGCTGATTCTATTCATTTCTTCATTAGTTATTTTTAATAATAAATTTAGAAACCTACTGATAAAAAATATAGCTCACTGTTCTAGAGACAAACTGTTAGAAACCTTATTAAGTATCACAGATCAAGTAGCACCATTTGGTAGGTATAGTTTTAAGACTGGCTACAATTATTATTTCTACTATTAAATGATATTTACATAACTTTAGGCAGACACACACAAATACATATTTTTTATCACTAGTTTCAATGTTCCAAACTATGGTTCCAAAGATTTCTAGATTTTTCCTGTAGTTCACTTAATATAATTGGTAGCAACTGCATTTATAGGTACTGGACCACAATTTTCCATTAGGCCACCAACTGGATATTTATTTTCCCCTGCATGACCTGGAAAAAAGTTATATTTATCATTAGACGCCATTAACCTCAAAATCGTTCACTTTGTATTAAATTATATATGTTTATAATATTTTTACGATAACTTGTATACTTACATAATATATGATGTCTTAGAATTCTATGGCTAAGTAAAAATACGCATTATATTATGTATGTAAATTACAAAACTATTTCGACAAAAATTAAGTAAACAAAGAAATACCTAAATAATTAGTTCTACGAATCTCCGCACTTGACTGTGATTCGTCTGTTTTTCGCGCTTTGTTTAACCTCAATTTTGGCGCCAATATTTAATTTATCAAGTATAATTTTAATTTATAAATATTTTTTATTTGCTAACAAACATTTATTATTCAATATTTAATCAGAAAATCAATTTTTAATGTTCAAAAAGCCATGATAAAATTTAGTGAATTTAAGTCGGCACCTACTCATATCCCGACTAAATAAGTCGAGAACTCACTAAATTAAGTGAATTTTTGACATTTATGATGTACACCAGAATAGCATTATCACTAAATTGTATAGATTGACTAATTTTGGTCCTGTCAAACTTAATTTAAGTGAAGTTGTGACTTTCAGAATAAGAAAGTGAGATTTGACAGGAATAAATCAATTTTTAGTTAAGTTTAGTTACGTTCTTGGACACAGAATCGACACCATTGTAGACTATATTTTTATTTTATTTGCAGACCTTTCTTTTACGCCCGAATAAAAACAAATTTAAAATAAAAAGTCATAAATAATTTAATATGCTTAATATTTACAAATTACTATATTATAATTTAGCCTTAATTAAAATTAGCGTTAGAAATTCTTTCTGTAAACTTAAGTGGCAGTCCACCTAGGATACTTTGCACTATGCTGGACTTGGGATCAACGGTGGGGTATCTCTTAGTCTCTGGCGCTGGGTTTACGGTGAAGCGTGACAGTACAGCAGCCATACCTGCAAGGGACTGCATCAGACCCAAACGCTCACCTGTAAAATAAATTGTTAATTATTAATAATGGACTGAATAAAATTGTTAACATAAATATATTGAGAAAAAGGATTTTTCACCTTTTGCAGGATACTTTAAGGCCTGTAAGATGTATAGCTGAGGATACTATGCTTAAAGAAATAACAATATTAAATTCGAACATCTGGGAAAGGTAGGGGTCTATATAAATAAATAAATAAATAAATAAATATTCATGGACATTTCACACAACGTCCTCTGGTCCCAAGCTAAGCTTATCATGCTTGTGTTATGGGTACCAGAATACGGATAGAATACTTAAACTACTTTTCTTTTGTAAATACATACTTATAATACATAGAAACACCCAGACGCAGTACAAACATTTGTATGAGAATTAGAAAAAGCACACAAATGATTGTCCCGAGCGGGAATCGAACCCGCGACCTCTTGATTGGCAGTCCGTTACATAAACCACTCAACCACGAGGCTCGTCAAATTTCGTCAATGTTAAGAATATTAGGATAGCATATTGAGTTCCTAAAAAGTTTGGCAGATAAACAAACAAGAAATCTAGACACGCCACCGCGTGTATATATTATATAGCAAGGTTATCACTTTGAATACATATTTCATTTTATTCTCCAAATCACTTAAAGAAAATGTTATATATTCAATTAAGTCAAAATAACTGAACTCGATTCTTACCTACACAAGCTCTAGGTCCATCTCCAAACGGCAAATACACGTATTTATTGCTGCTATCAAACTCCTCTGGGCTAAATCTCTCAGGTCTGAACTCCTCAGGATTTTTGAAGTACTTTGGATCGTTTTGCAATTGATGCACTGGAATAAGGATTTTGATACCCTCATCTATAGTAAGGTTAAGTTCGGGGATAGTATAAGGCTTGGTGCATTGCCTCAGAAGGAAGCCAAGAGACGGGAACATGCGCATTCCTTCCTTCAAAGTCCACTCCAGATATGTCATCTCTTTAATAGCATCATAACATAGTTTTCCGTGGTATTTATTCAGGACTCTGTCGATTTCATCCTGTTAATATAAACGAAAACGGTGTTATTGTTTCCAAAACATTGAAAATGTAAGAAAAAAACTGCAAGATATAAAAAAGTTACTCGTGAAATAGGCTGATAACAAAAAATTTTACAGTTGATATTAATTTTTCATTTAATAACATGGCTAAGAGTATGTTGTATAAAACTTAATCTGTTAACAGATTTTTAATTAATTTGATTTATTAATCAAAAGCTATCTAGCAACATCCGTCTACAGATACTAGCTACGTCTTTATCATAGTTTATTACTAAAGAAATTACCTGTACTTTCTTTTGCACGTCTTGATGAAATGCAAGCTGGTGTAGTGCAAAACTAGTGGCTGATGACGAAGTCTCGAAGCCAGCAGCGAAGAAAATAAATACTTGGGCAGCGATCAACCCGTCGTTAAACTCTAAGGTCGCCTCTTCAGGTGTTCCATCTGACTTCAATTTTGTCATTGACTCTCCAACTATCACACCCTTCATTTTACATTCTAACATCAAGTCTATAAAGTCATTTCTGCCACAAGGCTTATAATCTCTTTTTCTTAATATTTCCCCTACAAGCTCATTAATGTCTCCTTCAATTTTGGTAAAAATTTTCACATTTTTAAATGTCTCTGGAAACGTTTCTTTTAGTATTGCCACAAAAATTTCTCGGAGCCGCACCTTGAATATCTTTTGACCGAGCTGTCTGTATGCTGAATTCTCATCATTTAAGGTGTCTGTATCTAATCCGAAACCACAAGCTCCAATAAAGTCAGTAGTGTACCTTGCCATCAGCTCTCTTACTTCAATAGACTTGCCACTAGACACGGCCTCCATAGCACGTGTCTGTAGTCTCTCTGCACGTTCAACGATCAAAGGAAACATGGCTTTTAACTTTCCTGTCGTAAAAGCTGGCGTCATTCTCTGCCTTAAGAGCTTCCAAAGATCTCCTTCGGCAAAGAAAAGGTTCTGCAACATAGGCTCAAAAACCGTTTTATGAGGAGTTAATCCTCTTGCAAAGAATGAGTTAAAATCGGTTATTAAGATTCTTTTGATTAGTTCTGGGTCTTTGATTATAAGCTCAGGACGAGAAGCTCGATAAAATCCGATTGCTTTTTCATCTGGATATCTCCAGTAAAGGTCCTCGGCGACTTGTGTTATGCTTGACCTGAGCATGAAAGCCCAGAAATTGTTTCCAAATATTGGTATCGGTTTATCATGCTTGATACCTCTCTTCTGCCAGTAGTCAAAAGTGCGGGTTAAGTAGTAGTAAATGCTGACAATTAGAGCGATTATAATGGCTATCGTGATCATGTTGCGCTCGTTCCAACTGTTGTGTGATCAAGTGCGAATTCTCGTAGTTTATTTTATAGCACCTGTAAGTTGAGTTAGATAAGTAGTTGATTACTATATCATCATATTTATTTACTTAATACGTATATTTATTAGAAAATATGTACTTGACATTATCAAGTTAACTACAGTTAAGGCATAACTGCAAGTAATTTTTTTTTAAATATTACGTTTATCTTCTTCATTTGCACAACATGAACCTACGAGTATATTTGAGTAAAACTAGTTAGGAGTTGTAATCCTTAAATAAAACCAGTTATGTCATAAACATACTGTTGATTTTTAAGTATATTATTATACTTTTTGCTGTTGATGTTCATCAACTGAATAGCATAAAAAAGGTTAGCCTGACTTGCAATTTTTCACGTCGTTTTTAGTGGTATAGCCCATATTGTTATCTACATCCGTGCAAGAGATCACAGGTTCAGATTCAATTGCTACCCATTAGCTCAAAAAGGGAGCATATAATATCAATGCAACCTGTATGTAATAATTAGTGTAAGATAAAACGAGACAATCTGAAATGCTTGGTTTAATTCAATAAACCGTTACTATATATTACTACATATTTATTTACTCACGTTAATGCATGCAGACGGGCTTAATGACTGAGGCATTTTCTACCAGCTAACCATAGGGCGATGCAGAATTAAATTAAATAGTTAATAACCAACTTCTGAACATGGTGCAAAGTATGTTTCAAAAATTCATTTTCGTTTGTGTATATAATTGGACTAGATATAGGTACGACTATATATATTTTTAATTTATCTAGTCGATTTTACACGTATTTCGAAGATATAGACTAGCCTTTTACGCAAACTACGTCCGTCCAAATATCTACTTTTACATAATATTAAGAAATGATGGACTAATAGGTTTACAATTATATTTTCTTATTACTCTTTTGGGTAGGTATTGATTAAAAAAACTGTTTATCATACTAAAAACTGATTTGTCGAGCTCTAATATAAAATACAAAGTTCTATACAAACTCCTTACCATGTCCCGCATGTGTCCTTGTCCCGCCCTATTAAACGACCAAATTATTAGAAATCTTTTATTCCTTCTCAATTTAATTATGAACAAAGGTACACATATCTGTTAATGACCTCACTTGAAGAGCAAAAGAATGACAATGGTGGTAACAAAAAATTATAATACTCGATGATAGCAAGTTTAAATAAAATACCATTTGCTCATCATAAACTCTATGCCCCTAACGTTTTTTATAAATAACAAGTTCTTTAAGCAAATAAACAATGCTAATTTGGTCCAGACGCTATTGTGCGAAACTTCCGTGAAAATCACTCACGGATGTTTAACATCGTACGATATTCGTTAATGAATATTAACAGATAATATAATAATATAATATCAACAGATAGATAAGACGATCTTTACAATAATAACTATGATAAAATACGATAAATCTATGAACACGGATCTTGTCTAAATTTAGATGTCGTAAATTACGTATTAAATGCTACGCCCACCGTAGACAGGAGTGGGGGGGAAGAGTGGTATAAAATAAAAAAAATTGTAATGATTTTATTTTTCTGTCACAGGCGTCACCAAAGGGACCAGGTACGGGCAATCGTCATTGAGATGTATCCTCCTAGGGCCACAAAATAGTGAAAATTTCAGCAACTACTTTTTATTTTAATTCTTTGACCAAGGTATAGGTCGCGTTATGTAAAAAGAACGCTGGCGGTCAAGCTGCGCATAGGCGATTTATCGGTTTACGTCTATATTCACCGTAAGTGTCCATTTCTATATCAATGAATTATAACCTAATCAATCATACATCAGAATTTTTTTTTTTTATTTCTTTTCAACTTTGACGGGCTTCGTGGTGGAGTGGTTTATGTAATAGACTGCCGATCACGAGGTCGCGGGTTCGATTCCCGCTTGGGACAATTATTTGTGTGATATCCATAAATGTCATACAAATGTTTGTACTGCGTCTGGGTGTTTTCTATGTATTTTATGTATGTATTTACCAAAGAAAAGTAGTATTTGTAGTCTATCCGTATCTGGTACCCATAATACAAGCATAGAAATATAGCTTACTTTGGGACCAGAGGACGTTGTGTGAAATGTCTTGAATATTTATTTATTTATTATTTGCAACAAATATTACGGGAGGCAGTATCATAACAAATAATAAAAACACTGCAGTACCTTAATTAGTCTCGTCAAGGTCGAGTCTAAAATTCAATTCCCAATTTACAGACGGGCCTCTCACGTCCATTCCATAAACAGTACAGGTGCTCAAGTCCACTATTTTGGAACAATTGTCATACCGGCACAATACCGGCACGATACCGTTGCAATTGAAGTCAAATATCCGTAGTCTGCTATATGCCGTCATAACGGTCTTTCAATGGTAATAGAATTGTCGATCTCTTTTATCTATGCATTGAATTTTCGGTCTCTTTTATCTATGGATTGTGTTAGAATGGTATGTATGTGTTGCCGTTTTTAAAAAATGCGTTAGTTGAAGTGATTTTCGAAAAACTACTAATAAATTTAAACATTTAATCATGCTAGACTTCGTTTAAATATATTTGTACATACTATTTATTAGTATAAAAAGCAATGTGAAGTTTAGGAGATTAGTAAATTGCAATAAATTACAAAGAACAATTTCTAATATTTCTATCTATCTATTTTTTATTTATGGCAATCTGTCGACACAGGACAATTTAAAAATATTACTGTCAAATTCAAAATAGCAGACTACCGAAACATTTCAGTCATTGAATTGCAATTGTGAAGCAGTTGTGTACGAGACTAGCAATTTATGTCACTTTGACAATTGTAAGACAATGATGAAGTCGTTATGACGACACATTAATAGTAGACTACCAAAAACTTTACTATTGCACCATAATGGTACAATAATGGTACAGTTGTGACACCGTTGAAATACCCGACTCAGGGCCCAGAATAACATTAAACTATGTAAAGATCACAGACAGAGGTAATAAAGTTTAACATACCCCGTTTTCCAATTACAGCACAAGAGCGCATTATGCGGCACAATGCTCAACGTTGAGTGTTCCAACTACAGCAACGCATCGCACAATCGAGCACTCTCAAAAGAAGTGATGCGTGCAATCCATACCAACATCAGCGACAGAAAATTAACAAGTATTTTTCTTTAAATTATCATTGATTGAAATTTTATTTATAATATAAATAAAATTTCAATCAATTTTATCAATTTTTTCATTATATTATCGTTAGTAATTTTATTTATTGTTAAAAAAATTTTTAAGGCTTTCGTTTCGTCGAAGTTTGCTGGAAATAATCAAAGATAATTCAAGCTGTGTTTAAAAAAATAATATATAAGTATGGAAGAAGGTAGAAACAATGACTTTTTTTTATATTCCACACTTATAATGTGAATACAATTTTATTTTAGTATTTTTTTTTCAACACTGAACTTAGCGCCCTCTGCTGGTGCATTTGAAAACTAATTCATGTTCCAATTAAGCGTTAGCATAGTTCAGCATTGTGCGGCACTGAGTTGCATTATGCTCTGCAATTGGAAAACTAGCATAGAGAGTACATCTTGGATGTATTCTATACTATAATACTAACGCGAATAGTATTTATACTAGTTAAACACAATAAACAATAAAACATAACATACATTTTGATTTCGCGTTGTAAATAGTTTTTTATTTCTGCAAAATAATCTGTGCTTATTATTTTTTGACTTCAGACTCAAATTTATTTTACCCAATAAATCGGGAAAAATTTTCGACTTGGCAATTATGAAACTATTGAACACTGGGCCCCGAGTCGGGTATTTCAATGGTGTCACAATTGTACCACAATGGTACCATTATGGTGCAATTGTAATGTTTTTGGTAGTCTACTATTAATGTCTTGTCATAGTGGTGCCATTACGACTTCATCATTGACTTACGATTGTGAAAGTGACATAAATTGCTAGTCTCGTACACAATTGCAATTCAATGACTGAAATGTTTCGGTAGTCTGCTATTTTGAATTTGACAGTAATATTTTGAAATTGTCCTGTGTCGACAGGTGCTCAAGTCTACTATTTTGGAACAATTGTCATACCGGCACGATACCGTTGCAATTGAAGTCAAATGTTACGGACATTTTGACTTACAATTGTCAAAGTGACATAAATTGCTAGTCTCGTACACAACTGCTTCACAATTGCAATTCAATGACTGAAATGTTTCGGTAGTCTGCTATTTTGAATTTGACAGTAATATTTTTAAATTGTCCTGTGTCGACAGATTGCCATAAATAAAAAATAGATAGATAGAAATATTAGAAATTGTTCTTTGTAATTTATTGCAATTTACTAATCTCCTAAACTTCACATTGCTTTTTATACTAATAAATAGTATGTACAAATATATCTAAACGAAGTCTAGCATGATTAAATGTTTAAATTTATTAGTAGTTTTTCGAAAATCACTTCGACTAACGCATTTTTTAAAAACGGCAACACATACATACCATTCTAATACAATTCATAGATAAAAGAGACCGAAAATTCAATGCATAGATAAAAGAGACCGACAATTATATTACCATTGAACGACCGTTATGAACGCATATAGCAGACTACGGATATTTGACTTCAATTGCAACGGTATCGTGCCGGTATTGTGCCGGTATGACAATTGTTCCAAAATAGTAGACTTGAGCACCTGCAAGTGGCTTAAGGGCCTACATCAATATTATCGTATATCATCGCCGACACGTACATATTAACACAGCCAGTAGGCACAGAAAATGAAGAATTAGGGATACTTTTCCTATTTACTCAAAATCTACTAAATATATTTTAATTCTGATTTACGTGTTTCTATATATAATAGTTACTTATGTTTTTAAAGTTATTTCATTAGTTAATACGCGATAATAGACCGACAAATGAAAAAAATAAAGAATTTGAGAGGTTGTTTCGCCAAGATTTTCTATCGAGAAAACTTTTTTCAATCGCGTTTCTGAGTTGATGCGATCCTAGATCATATATTGAAAAAACATATACTTAAAGATTAGAGCTCTAGCCATTCAATCTAAAGAAACAATGAAAACTTCGTACATAGAAAAATGCACGAAGCTATTTTGGTATCGTCTTAAAATCATTTAAAATCCCTTTCAAAGATTAGGTACGTTACATAGATTAATACATTGATAAATACATACCTACTGAACTTATTTATGCATGTTAATGAAAACAACTATGGTGTATTTTGATTATTTGGTGATTTGTCTATTTAGTTGTACACATTTAAAATTACAATTAGTCTATAATAGAGAAAGAAAGAAAGAAAGAAAAATTTTATTTGTAACTAGCTGCCCCGGCAAACGTTGTTTTGCCATACAATTCTGTATAAAATAAAATTTCATCAAAATCGGTCCAGCCAATTTGTAGCCTATGTGTTATTCTGATGTATAAGCTATATTGTGGTAAAGTTTCATTCAAATCCATTCAGTAGTTTTTACGTGAAAGAGTAACAAACATCCATACATACATCCATACTTACAAAGTTTCGCCTTTATAATATTAGTAGGACTACTCATACAGTAAAAGTGAATAAAAATAATGACAAAATATTAATGTGAGCAGTCACAAATACGGACCCAACTCAGCGTAATGCTGGTTAAAAACCAGCGCTGGTCTTCCGTTGGGCCGTAATACACAGTTTTTATATCAAGGAAGTTCAGTTCACTGGTTCACATTACGGAATTGTGTTATTAACACTACATATCACTATCAATTTTCATTTTTTCGTTATGTTAAAAATACAATTTTATTTCATGGCATTTTATTAAAATAAAAATTCAGATAATTTACAGAACTTTTCTCCTTTTTACGACCTGATAAAAACATGAAGTCCTATTGCGGTTTTTACGTAATATAAGAAACTAGCTGTTGCCCGCGACTCTATACGCGTGAAATTTAGAGAATTCTTCGCTTTTGCAACATTTTCCACTATTGCTTCACTCGTATTGGTCGCAGCGTGATGTTATATAACCTATAGCCTTCCTCGATAAATGTACTATCCAACACTGAAAGAATTTTTCAAATTTGACCAGTGGTTCCTGAGATTAGCGCGTTCAAGTATTCTCGTCTTTTTTATTTATTTTAACTTTTTAATTAAAAAATTAAATTTTATATTATATTTTAAAGACAGTATATATTTCATCCAATCTTTCAACAAACAAACAAACTCTTCAGCTTATAATATTAAAGTATAGATTACTTAATTCAATTAAGTAAAAACTGGTCAAGTACGAGTTGCACTTGCACACAAACGGTCCCGTACTATTATTAATGCTAATAATATAATTATATTCATCATATTCCCGACCTCATATAACGAGATGAGGGCAGGAGAGTGATAATAACGATGAGTATTTATTGTAACAGCATCTACTGGTTTACATAAACTGTACAACTTTCAGCTCTAGCGATCACCATTCCAGAGATATAGCCGCACGGACGGACAGCGAAGCCTCAGTAATGGAGTCCTATTTTTTTTTGGATCAAGAGGTCGCGGGTTCGATTCCCGCTCGGGACAATCATATTATGTGTGATTTTTCTAATTGTCATACAAATGTTTGTACTGCGTCTGGGTGTTTCTATGTATTTTATGTATGTATTTACAAAAGAAAAGTAGTATATTATTATGTATTCTATCCGTATTCTGGTACCCATAACACAAGCTTAGCTTGGGACCAGAGAACGTTGTGTGAAATGTCCATGAATATAATTTATTTCATCTTTTGGTACGGAAAAATAAAAAAAACGTATAATGCGCAAATATATAAATTAATATCCTGTGACGACCACTAGGCTAACTTCGAATTTTGCGAGGCCCTTTTAATTTACCGTCTCCTCCACCCGAAAAGTCCCTAAACATAAACAAAATTGGAAAAATGGAAATCATTCCCGTGCTTGATAAAATTAAAGACATTTTCTAAATATATAGGTATATACATATTTACATATTATTTTAGGTATATAATATATTACAATTCCAGTCCTTATTATGGGTTAGTTAGATACTCGCTCAGTAAATTTAAGTGGCAGGCCTCCCAGGATACTTTGCACTATACTAGACTTGGGATCAACAGCAGGGTGTCTCTTAGTCTCTGGCGCTGGGTGTACGGTGAAGCGGGACAGTACAGCAGCCATACCTGCTAGGGACTGCATCAGACCCAAACGCTCACCTGTTGACAATTAGGACATTTCAATAATTTAAGTTCATGCTTATTAATCATAGACAGACATAGAATACAAAAATAATTAACTGAAAATATACATAAATACATAAATACACAAATACATGATAAATATGTCCGTGTGGTGACGGATTAAGAATACAAGTATCACCACCCCACCTCCTCCCATGGGTGCTGTAAAAGTCAGCTAAAGGATATTGCATACAGATAACGTCTCTGTGAGAAACGGAAAACTCGAAAATAAACCCTGTGCCAACACGCCTAATCCCTCCAAAGTGGAGGAGGGCTGTGCCCAACAGTGAGACGTAAATGGGCTGGAGAGAGAGAGTGAGAGATACACAAATACTCTAGTCGCTTTAATTAAGTGTGCATATAATTCGAAGTATTCTCTCGATTTTTTAAGTAGGTATCCTGTCATCGGAACGTGGTTTAATAACTATAAGGCCACCTTTCAGATAAAAAGAATATTAAATTACAGTGAGTGATGTGTTCGTATATTCCTAAATATATTTAACGAACCAACTTAATGCATTATTATCAACTCCAAAAAGATTATGTTTTTACAAATTAGGTTAAAAATAACTTGACCTCTTACCTATACAAGCTCTAGGTCCATCTCCAAACGGCAAGTAGGCGTATTTATTTCTGCTATCAAATTCTTCTGGACTAAATCTCTCAGGTCTGAACTCCTCAGGATTTTTGAAATATTTGGGATCGTTATGCAATTGGTGAACCGGAATGAAGATTCTAACATCCTCATCTATGGTGACGTTGAGTTCAGGGATAGTGTAAAGCTTTGTGCATTGTCTCAGAAGAAAGCCAAGAGACGGGAATATACGCATTCCTTCCTTCAAAGTCCACTCCAGGTATGTCATTTCTTTAACAGCATCGTAACATAGTTTTCCGTCGTATTTCTTCAGTACACTGTCAACCTCGTCCTGTAAAAAACATTTCAAATAAGAAAAGCATTTACACCATGAACAAGTAACAAAAAGCTGAATATGAAAAATGCAATATTAACGATACCTAAAAACTCAAATTTTAGAATACCAGCTATCATTTTATAGAGAAATTCTAGTAAGCCCCTTTTGAAAACACATAATAAAATGAACTAAAAATAAATTACCTGTACTTTCTTTTGCACGTCTTGATGATATGCAAGCTGGTGTAATGCGAAGCTAGTAGCCGATGACGAAGTTTCGAAGCCGGCGGCGAAGAAAATAAACACTTGAGCAGCGATCAACCCATCGTTGAACTCTAAAGTCGCTTCATCAGGTGTGCCATCTGGCTTCAATTTTGTCAACGAATCTCCAACTATCGTACCCTTCATTTTACATTCCAACATCAAATCTATGAAGTCATTTCTTCCACAAGGCTTATAATTTCTTTTCCTAAGAATTTCTCCGACAAGCTCTTTAATATCTCCTTCGATTTTAGAAAAGATTTTAAGATTTTTAAAGGTCTCCGGAAATACTTCTTTCATTACCACAATAAAAATATCTCTGAGCTCTAGCTTGAATATCTTTTGACCCAACTGTCTGTATGCTGAGTTCTCATCGTTTAAGCTGTCAGTATCTAATCCGAAACCGCAAGCTCCAATGAAGTCGGTAGTGTATCTCGCCATCAGCTCTCTCACGTCAACAGTCTTGCCACTAGTTACAGCCTCCATAGCGCGAGTCTGTAGTCTCTCTGCACGCTCAACGATCAAAGGAAACATGGCTTTTAACTTGCCTGTTGTAAAAGCTGGTGTCATTCTCTGCCTTAAGAGTTTCCAGAGGTCTCCTTCCGCAAAGAACAGATTCTGCAGCAGTGGTTCGAAAACCGTCTTATGGGGAGCAAATCCTCTTTGATGGAATGCGTTAAAATCTGTTATTAAGACCCTCTTGATAAGTTCTGGGTCTTTGATTATAAGTTCAGGTCGAGAAGCTCGATAGAATCCAACTGCTTTTTCATCGGGGTACTTCCAGTAATATACGTCTGCGAGTTGTGTCATGCTGGACTGGAGCATGAGGCCCCAGAAGTTGTTGCCGAAGAATGGTATCGGTTTGTCATGCTTGATGCCCCGCTTCTTCCAGTAGTCGAAGTTCCTGGTCGAGTAGAAATATAGGCTGACTATCACAGCCACTATAATTGCTAGCGTAATCATGTTTCGCTCATTCAAACTGTTGTGATCAAATTCAAATTCACGTAGGTACTGTATTTTATTGTAAATATTTATCTTGAGATAAGTGAATGATTATTATTACAACGTATATATTTACTTAATACGTATATTTATTAGATAATAGGTACATACATGATATTATCAAATCTGGGTACAGTTGTGACCTCAGTGCAAATATTATCATGTATATTATTTTGTATTTTTTTTGTGTGAATAATTTAATATACTTACAATTCGCCTTTTCGTAGAAAATCAATACCAAACGGCTTGTTTGATTATACTCGTGTCATTGTGATCTTTGAACTCAGTTTCAAAGTCAAAGGCAGTCCTAATTTAAACATAAAACTAGTTTTGAATGAGATAAATACAAGTTACTAACGTCTCACTCTTTTAAGCAACGTATTCGGTACTGTCGCCAATTTATGTACAAGTAATTCACTGAAGGTCATGCCATTTGACCCATACAGGATTTATTGTGAGTTGATGATGCGCAATGCGCATAATGATGTTTTTAAGAGGGCACGATACCAAATTATGCTCCATACAAAAATATGGGTATCGTACTTCCCTTTTTTCTTCGCGAAAGTTAAACCGATTTTAATTGTTTCGTTCAGGTTCAATATATAATAACTAAAAGAAATACCTATGACCATCTGAAAATCCCGTTTTTTTCGGCTTTCTTTAGGTAAAGTTGTAGCGTCTATCACACATATTTGGTAACGTTTTACCAAAAAAGAAAGTGATACAGGCATAGATATACTCTTCATCTATAATATAGCGTAAAAACAATCAAAATCGGTTTAACTTTCACGAAGAAAAAAGGGGAGTACGAAACGTCTTTTTTTCAAAGAATTTATAAGTAAAATCTGCTTCAGCTATATTTGTCCCTTTCAGCGCGGTGCTCGGGGATAGGGACAGCAATACCTAAGGCAAATACCTACAGGAGGAGTACAGTACCCTCTTAACAAAGTTATTATGTTTACAAAAACCGTGTACGGGTTTCGTACAAGTATCATTACAATACATTATCATCATAATACATTCATCATCATAAACCTACCGTAATAAGCATTATCATCATGACACTTAAAAAAATTGTTAAATGTAACTCTCATTTACCCTGAATATTTATTTTATTAAGTTTTTTTTTTGTATTTGCTGTTAATGCAGCAACAGAAATACATCTAATATATAAATTTCTCGTGTCACAATGTTCGTTCCCATACTCCAACGACACGGCTTGACCGATTTTCATGAATTTTTATATGACGATTGTCAAGCTATCACCAATCGTGGCATACAGCCTGATGAGACTTAGAGACGGACAGTCCACTCTTATAGGTTTAAGTTTATATAATAATAAATAAATATTCACGGACATATCACACAACGTCCTCTGATCCCAAGCTAAGCTTATATGCTTGTGTTATATGGTTACCAGAATACGGATATACTATTTTTCTTTTGTAAACACATACTTATAATACATAGAAACACCCAGACGTAGAACAAACATTTGTATGACAATTATAAACATCACACAAATGGTTGTCCCGTGCGGGAATCGAACCCGCGACAACAGTCCCAACAATGGGACGTAAATAGGCTGGAGAAGAAGAAGAACTTTAGCCTGGCTAAATCGTACTTCATTGTATAATGACGTTTAATATAACTTATAGCCATCGTATAACCTGTATCATAGGCACACATTAATACAATTTCACGCATACATAGGCATGTAAGTGGCTTCAAGCCGACTGAATGATGTAGCCATAGACTATACATTTGGTAAATCTGTGTTAGTGTGTAAAATCTGTATATTGGTACACAATCATAATATTTTTATACTGTACCTTAATATGACTAAACGTGAAATATCCGTGTTTGTTTGTTATTAGTATTATCAATGGTATTATCAACAAAAAGATAAGGTAACCATAACGCGACAAAAACTATATCTCTAGCCGTGTCTCTACCAATATTGATTTTGTCTGCCTATTAATAGATATACAGGGTGACTTTGCAAGGTGTTGCCAAATTTTTTAAATATGCTCTATAGAACAATACTAAAATACGTCTTTGTAGTAACTATTTGTAAACGTAGTATTTTTCAAAAAAAAACTATTTAAAATGTCCTTAAAAGTAACTCAACAAAGAGACACCGCGTGTGTTGTCATTCATCAGAGACCAGAGCCAAAAACGACCTTAAGCAGACCACATAACGACAAGCGCACCAACAAGTTCTTATGCAGTGGACATACGGTGCAATTTCATCAACACGCCACCGGTCAATGACCCTTCAATAAACACTCCCCCTCCATTTGTCGGCCTACGCTTCCCGTTAACCCTTGCTTGCGCGGGCGCCCGAACCTTATGTTGTTAAACATAAGGCTTATTTTCGCGCACTATAATCACTACTACACTTACAGTTTAACTTTTGCGAAACTATCGTGACGTGCGTGCGTATTTTTCTATGAATGAAGTAAATTATCCACGCGTACTATTTTTAAACAGCGGATAGGATTAATTAAAATGAAAAAATTTTTTTTGATGTTCTTTACGTAAATCGATTAAGTTACTGATTCAGAGTCGCTCCTAAAAATTTGGCAACACCTTGCAAAGTCACCCTGTATAGATGGCGTTACCATCAACGGTGGGTGGACTAGGGATGAAATAAAAACTATTTATTGGAAAAACACAAAGCCTGTGACATACCCAAATATTTAATGCGTCAGTGACGAGAAGTAAACAGTTGAATACAACATAAGTAAAATAATGAGCGGAAATTTTTACCATGTGGTTATACAGGCTGCCCCAAAAGTCGACGTCAAGCAGAAGCACTATTTAGGATGATTTATGTAAAAAAAATGTCAAAAAGTAAAGATTTGTCGTAACAGGAAAGTAAAACCTGTTACAGGTTGGTACAGTTTCCTGAAATTTTTTTTTGCTAGAGATTAAAAATAAAAACATATTTTTTTTACATTTTTCTGATAACTGACCTTACCTTTCATGCGACTTCGGCTTGACGTCGACTTTTGGGACAACCTGTATATGTACTGTACACCTCACAGAGCAAGAATTCAACAGGAGTTGGCATTTTTAGGTGACCATTCCTGAATAAGCTGGCAATACTCATTTTGTATGGACGACAGTGATTGCAGATAAACTCGAAGAAAAACAAAGACAACTGATTGGTTTAACACTTTAAAGACACCAAAATTTTCGTGCAGTGTTAGTTACCATACCGGAATGGTCTGACCTATTTTTATTAAGTTTTATATGCATATTCAGTAGGTCTGAGAATCGACTACCATCTATTTTTCATATCCCTAAGTGATAAGGGTTATCCACATTTATATGGCAAACCAACGTTGGCCTGGTCAGCTAGTTATAATATAGAAAGTTATAGGTTAAAGTATAAAAAAATAAAATAAAAATTAATAACAAATAATTTATTTTTCTAATCTCGGTGTTGCCAGAACATGTAAGGACGGAACCGTTATATCTTATTACTACCACAGATACTTATTATGCTAACATTGAGCGATACCATATATCTAATAATATCCACACAAAATATAATACCAACAAAGAATAGGTACGTAAATAATATACTCGTAGTAGGCTGGGAAAAGCGCTGAACCGACCATCAGCGCTGACCGTCGTTGGTTGGTGTAGCTGTATCTATCCAAGTCTATGTCTGGAAACAACTATTAGACCGCCGGTCAGCGTTGAAGGTCGGTCAAAAATGACGTGCTTACCGTCAGCTAAAAGTCTAGACTTTTATCATCCTATGATTTTATCATCCATGACATCTAATTTGAAAATTTGCTAATTTTCAGTATAACTGCCAGGGCTGCTTGATTTGACATCCCATAAATTAATGGAGACAGAGTAAAACATAAAAAATTAAGGATTCCGTCGCCTTTCGCAGTCTGCCACCCTAAGCCTTGGCCTCTTGGGTAAATACGCCTCTGATAAAGAGCCAAAATAAAGTTATAAAACTCAATAAACATTACCAATTTCTCTTTGGTACATAAAGGCATCATGACAACATATTCTAGTCACAAATTAAGTAAGACAGGGCACTTACAGATCTCTATTATTATCATTAACTAACTAAATATAGTAATTATATTTATAGGTATGTATATATTTATTTAAATTGCATTAGCTAATAGAATTTTCACTCTTCCTTCTAAGTAACTATTAAGAGGGTACGATACCAAATTATGCTCCATACAAAAGTATGGGTATCGTACTTCCGTTTTTTCTTCGCGAAAGTTAAACCGATTTTAATAATTTTTGGGTTATATTATAGATAAAGAGTATATCTATGCTTCTATCACTGTAGTACTCCTCATTTAGGTATTTGTCTTAGGTATTGCTATCCCTATTTTCGAGCGCCGCGCCGAAAGGGACAAATATAGATGAAGCGGATTTTACCTACAAATTCTTTGAAAAAAGACGTTTCGTACTTCCGTTTTTTTTCGCGAAAGTTAAACCGATTTTATAGTTTTTGCGTTATATTATAGATAAAGAGTATATCTATGCTTCTATCAGTTTCTTTTGTGGTAAAACTTTACCACATTTGTGTGATAGACGCTGCAACTTTATCTAAAGAAAACCGAAAAATGTGGGTTTTTCGGATCGCCATATGTCTTTTAGTTATTATGTTTTGAAAAAAAGAAAGTGATAGAAGCATAGATCTACTCTTAATCTATAACACGACTCTACAAAAAAATTTTCGTTCTTTGTCCTAAAGTTTATACTATTATTTTCCAGTTAGTTATGCACAAAAACGAAAAGAAAATACCTTTTTTCGGTATAAAGTTTGCTTTTGTGATAGTTATAATAATAATACTCATTTTTCAATTTTTTCATAAATTTTAATTGATTTTAATATTTTTAAAAAGACCGCGCGGTGAGAGTGGGGTATTAACGTTTACACTGTGCCGCTAGATGGCACCCGAGTGATAAACAACCATCAGGTGTTATTTACAAGCCCAGAATAACTTAAAATGTCGTCACGAAAGTGCAAATACGATGCTGATGCATTTTGTTTTATATGTGGTCAATTTATTAAAGTTCGAGACGTGAAATATGAACTAAAGACATCTCACGTTCAAGGAGAACGTTTCCATCAGGACATCATGAATTTTGAACAACGCTATCAAGGCCAATACAATGAAAACATGATGGGCGACTATATTTGGGGTTTATTGAGAGAAAGTAGCTATGAACATAAAAGAAAAAGTAAAAGTGTGCACTTTTAAGTTATTTTCCACTTTTCTGTAAGCTAATTTGATAGTAAAACTTAATAAAAATAATAAACATTTTTATTTCAATAGTTTTATTTTCAATCAAAAATTAAAATCCGAGATTTTTAAAAATTTCGTTCAATCAGTCTTCTAAGCACAAAAGCAAAGTTTTTCATGCCATATATTTTTTTTCCGTCTAATTACGACCTAAACTACCGAAATTTAATGCTTTGCAATCAAAGTCAAATTTCATGTTGACCCGTGTAATATAACGCAAAAACTATAAAATCGGTTTAACTTTCGCGAAGCAAAAACGGAAGTACGATACCCATACTTTTGTATGGAGCATAATTTGGTATCGTACCGTCTTAAGGTTGTCTGGTACAGATCGCAGCCCGCGATAAGACCGCCCATTGTACCTATTATAAGTTCAGCTAGTAAGTTTTTGTAAAACAATCTGGTGTACAATAAAGAGTATTTTACTTTACTAAACTTTGAGTTTCATTGTCAGTTATTGGCAACGCAGGTGTTAACTGGAGTATCAAATGGAGTATTATATTTTCATAAAATATACGACATCGCCTGAATAGAATGTCATGACTATTTCTTTACAAATGTCATAAAAACCCAAAAATAGTATTGATATTAATATTTACAGCGAGTCTTGTAGTAGCCTTCTATAACCTAACGGAAGGGATGTTTTCATTATAAAGATATCACCACAAAGTAAAACTAAAGAGATACACAAACAAACATAAATGCTTACAATTAAATGCATAGTTTCCCTTACAAATCATAGCCTTATATAAATAATATCTATCCATCAACCTTTCTCCGTCCACTGTTGGACATAGGCCTCCCCCATAGAACGCCACAACGCGTGGTCCTGCGCTAACTGCATCCAGCGACCCCCAGCACATATGACGATATCGTCAGTCCACCTTGTTGGGGGCGGCACCACGCTGCGTCGTCCGGTGCGTGTTCGCCACTCGATAAATAATATACTAATAATAAATTCAATTGTCTATGTAAAAAGGGTCATCCATAAATTATGTCAAACTTTATGGAAGGGGTCAGGACATTAACTAATTTTGATATTAAATAGCAATTCTGCAAAATACACACTGGTTTTTAGGGTTCCGTACCCAAAGGGTAAAAACGGGACTCTATTACTGAGACTTCGCTGTCCGTCCGTCCGTCCGTCCGTCCGTCTGTCACCAGGCTGTATCTCAAGAACGGTGATAGCTAGACAGTTGAAATTTTCACAGATGATGTATTTCTATTGCCGCTATAACAACAAATACTAAAAATAAAATAAAATAAATATTTAAGGGGGGCTCCCATACAACAAACATGATTTTTTTACCGTTTCTTGCTCGATACTAATAACGTTGCCTTATGTTGCATAGATAATGGTACGGAACCCTTCGTGCGCGAGTCCGACTCGCACTTGACCAATTTTTCTTTATTATAAATACTCATGGACATTTCACACAACATCCTCTGATCCCAAGCTAAGCTTAGGTACCAGAATATGGATATAATACATATACTACTACACTTTCTTTTATAAATACATACTTATAATACATAGAAACACCCAGACGTAGTACAAACATTTGTATGACAATTATAAATATCACACAAATGATTGTTACGTGCGGGAATTGAACCCGCAACCTCGTGATCGGCAATCCGTTACATGAACCACTCAACCACGAGTCTCGCCAGGTGGTTACAGTTGGTTGGTTAGTTCAGATTTTAGCGCACCAGAATTAGCATTACGAAGAGCTTATGTGACGCCATACGAGAAAGTCACGTATGTGACGTAATATATGGATGAGCCTTAAAACTTTAGTGTCAGTGATATATAAATAAACAATATCATACTACCACACCTTTTCCCCATAGCGGTAGACAGAACTATAATATGTACTTATAACAAAAATAAATAACGTATAAATATTTTTAGGGTTCCGTACCCAAAGGGTAAAAACGGGACCCTATTACTGAGACTTCGCTGTCCGTCCGTCCGTCCGTCCGTCTATCACCAGGCTGTATCTCAAGAACGGTGATAGCTAGAGAGTTGAAATTTTCACAGATGATGTATTTCTATTGCCGCTATAACAACAAATACTAAAAATAAAATAAAATAAATATTTAAAGGGGGCTCCCATACAACAAACATGATTTTTTTACCGTTTCTTGCTCGATACTAATAACGTTGCCTTAAGTTGCATAGATAATGGTACGGAACCCTTCGTGCGCGAGTCCGACTCGCACTTGACCAATTTATTGATTATTAATTGTAATAAGTAACAGACATAATACGGAAGATAATGGAGACCATACACCACAGTCCAGTCTGATAATTCATTTATGTTATAACTCATTCACTCATGTCATTCTTCTAACCTATATTTACTTATTATAACACAAAGTCGTTATTTTTGTATGTATGTCTCTATGTGAGTTTATATCTTCAAAACTAGTAAAGTAATTTATTAATTTCGCAATTGACTTGCTATGCTTTTACTTAATAAATAAAATTTTGGTGGAAAAAGTTGATCACCGCAAGCGGGACTTGAACCCACGACCTCGGAATACCATTCAGTAGCTCTGCCAACAGAGCTTATTGCGGTCGTGCTAACAGTAACCAAATTGGACCACCACTATCGTCACTCGATTGAGTTTACATCGTATTTTGACGTGCAATACCATCTATCGAGAATGTTTTGCAACAGCAAACAGCAGAGCTACGGAACGGTATCCCGAGGTCGTGTCTTCAAGTCCCGCTTGCGGTGATCAACTTTTTCCACCAAAATCTGATTTATTAAGTAGAAGGTTTTATTTTATGTGTAACTATTTTTTTATACTGCGTTTAGGTTACCATTGCACTACAAGGTCAGTCAATTTAGGCATTATAATAAGTGTGTTACGTGCGTAATAAGTACATTTAACTAAATGATCTCACAAGAATTAGAGAATATAATGTTTATAGTCAGTCCCCACTACTATCGGAGGAGCCGGATGAATGTTCACTGTTGACTTCAGAGCTGGACATGCGCGTGCGCGTGCGAGCTGTACTGGTGCTGCCATCTGTGTGCGGCTCCTCGTACTCGCCGTAGTTACTCGGGATTGATAGCTCGTTGATAAATTCATTGCTGCCAAATAAAAAAAATAATTAAAATTTTTGTTTTGTTTAAATAAAATCTAGCCAGTATTTTAACTTTCTCATGATCCCTATAGATGGCGCGAATACACTCTCTACTACTCTCGTGCTACTACTCTCTACGTCTCTACTGTCCTCTCCTCTTCTCTAGCCCATTTACGTCCCACTGTTGGGCACGGGCCTCTTTCACTTTGGGGGAATTTTGGTCTACTGTGCGCGCTGCACTGGTATTCAGTAAGAAAAAGTGAAGTGAATTTTCGGTGAATCTTGATGACAGCGCTCCTCTATTTTTATTGGAGGAGCGCTGTCACGTGATCAAGATTCACCGAAAATTCACTTCACCTTTTCTTACTGAATACCAGTGCAGGCGTGTTGGCACAGGGTTTATTTTCAAGTTGAGAGCAGTGCAACAGATTTTTAAGGGTAACGGGTCAAATTTTTTGTATTAAAAAAATACATAAAAAGTGGGCGCGGCCTAACTGTTATTAACTTAAAAGTAAACCACGCCTTTTTTTTATGTTCACTCTGATATGTAGTAAAAATTGGTCAAGTGCGAGTTGGACTCGCGTACGAAGGGTTCCGTACCATTATCTATGCAACATAAGGCAACTTTATTAGTATCGAGCAAGAATCGGTAAAAAAATCATGTTTGTTGTATGGGAGCCCCCCTTAAATATTTATTTTATTTTATTTTTAGTATTTGTTGTTATAGCGGCAATAGAAATACATCATCTGTGAAAATTTCAACTGTCTAGCTATCACCGTTCTTGAGATACAGCCTGGTGACAGACGGACGGACGGACGGACGGACAGCGAAGTCTCAGTAATAGGGTCCCGTTTTTACCCTTTGGGTACGGAACCCTAAAAATAAACATTGTCTTACACAATATCCTCGGCCTTGTTCTTCCAGTTGTATAGTTCATCACCGATATTGAAGGTGAGGTTGGAGCGCATTACTAGTCTAACAGGCTGCGTCCCCTCTACGCTAGTGTCCGAATGTTCAACACTAGCGTTATGTTGTGTGTGAGTGTACCGTGGCTCGAATGCTGTTAACTGTTCATTAAAATAAAGTTATTATTGAGTTGTAAATACATACTTATAATACATAGAAAACACTCAGACGCAGGATTTGAACCCGCGACCTTGTGATCGACAGTCCGTTACTAAACCATGGATCACGAGACCCGTCAAAGTCATCTATACATATAATAAATCTGTAGAAAAAAATGTCTGTACATTAAATTTATTTAAAAAAAAATTGTCAGATGGGTAAAAGACAACCAACAGAACCCATTTCCAGCATTTTAGAAATTTTTGTCTGTGTGTCTGTGTAGATGTTTGTCTGTGCACGGATCACGTAAAATGTACAACACTTATAAATATAAATGTTATACGTAACAACTCAAGGTATTACTTAGTTTTTGTTTCATCGCAATCGGTCCACTTAATCAAGAGATATTTACATAATACGAAATTTCTCAATTTGGTTACTTGCAACGCCATCTAGCGGTTAAAATAAGAATCAAAAAATTTATTAGGTCTATAGAAAAAAAATCGATCCACGCGGACGGAGATCGTGGGCACAGCTAGTCTTTAAAATAATTATAAACATTTTAAAATTAATTATTATAGTTATTCAGTCATTGATTGAATATTTCTTTGGTCCTAGGTGTAGCACTCAAGTTGAATTTTAACCAATTATATGAAAATTATAATAAAGGCGAACGAAGTCGTGAACAAAAGGCAAGTTCTTTGTAAATTCTGTAATTAAATATAAAGAAACAAGTATGTTACCTCATTCTTAATATAATGCACGTCTGTATCAATGGGTGCTTGTTCACTGTCTCTGTCGTACTCATGTCTACGCTCATGTCTCGCATCAGCGGCGCGCATCTTGTTATGTATCTCGGACATGTCTGTAATAAACAAACGACATTATTGCAGTCCACTAGAGATAGGCCTTGCCTGTAGGGTTACTCTTGAAAACAATCGCAATACCACTATAATTCCAATTCTCTAACGCAATTTCTATTTCAATACGGAGCTGTCAAAAGGCGTCAAGAGTACGGTTTTGGCGACATTGACATACATTGATGTTTAGTTCACTCAATATCCGCTCAGTATTAACACAATATGGCGCTAGTGTTGTGTTCAAGAGTACGAAACGTGATGAAACGTCATAATCTCAATGCTAATGGATCGGAATTGTTTTCAAGAGTAACTCTACTGGTCCTTCGTATCCAACCCCTCACTGCGACCATCTTTGTTCTGACACATAAGTAATAAACAGCGTCATCTAGTGATACATTTTGTCAATATTATTTAAAATATAACCTGCAACATCCATACACGAAATTGCGGGATCGATTTCCGGTCATGGCAACTATTAGTGTGTGCATCATAGGATTATACTGAAGGGGAAAAATTAAGGTTCAAACCCCCTCTAAAACGGCAAATATTCTACCAGCATTTTTGTAGAATTTTTGGCATCTCGCGGGGATTTGAACCTAAAATCCCCCCAGGTTGAGCTCTCGCTCTTAAATGTTTTTGCAAAGTTTTTACGCTATTGCGTAATAACTTATGGTCTTATTCATAATGACTTATCGGAGGTTTAAAAGTTCGCAAAAATTGTTATTCATAATAGTCAAAAAAAAATAGTTATTCATAATAGTCATTTTACGCTAAAACGTTTATTATCTCTCCGATAAAATCTCCGTTTGAACGTCCGATAAGTCATTGTTACAATCAATATATGATTTCTAGTTACCAGTGAGTAAGTTCCCGATGACGGGCGGGTACCCGGCCCGAGCCTCCGCCCCGGAGCCTATAGAGTTGTGTCGGTCGTGACGGAAACGGGTCTCGCCTGTATTAAATCATTATTATAATATGCTGCCGAAGTTGCATATTTTAAACTAACCATTTATTAAACAACCGTCGTACAGGTATGACCAGACGTATGAGTGTAAATGAAGCCAAGGAAGTTTGTTTGGATCGTAGCAGATGACGCTCTATAGTCTCTGCCTACCTCCATAGGCAAAAAGGAGTGACTTTTGACTAAAGGTTAATAAACAATTTTATTTTCAAGACCATTAAACCATTAAACATAGTTGTTATTTTTGTATGTATGTCCCTATATGAGCTTATATGTTCAAAACTACGCAACGGATTTTGATGCGGTTTAATTTAAATGATAGAGTGGTTCAAGAGGATGTATAATTTGTACAATTTTTTAACGTTTCGTTTATATTTTTCTGGTACCCATAACACAAGCATATAAGCTTAGCTTGGGACCAGAGGACGCTGTGTGAAATTTCCGTGAATATTTATTTATTAATTTTTTTATATTCGGAAAGGTTTGGGTGGTTCAACAACTAGAAACGCCGGCGAAATCACGATCACCTAGTTAATAATAAAATAACTGTTTCTTTAAACAAATCTGTAACACACAACAGTAGTACAAACATACCGACATCCCAGTCCTCCTTGTTCTCCCTATCGAGCTCATCATCTACCAAGGGTGCCTCCATACCCTCAGAGTCGTCCTCCTTCCTTCCTGTTTCAGAACTGTCTCGAGATGACTTCTGGCGAGCTACAGCTCTACAATATACAACATAGTTTAATCTTGCACTTTAGATAGTTTAAGAGGGAACGACAGCAAACGATGCTCCGTACAAAATTTTTATGGACATTGAAAACGAAATATCTGTAATAGGATTTCGGCTTACCTTTTGATACGGAAATCTAAGAGGAAGAAGACTGCAGGGACGCATTGGATGCAAGTAGCACAAAGTCAAGAGGAAGAGGCAGAAACTAAAGGAGGCCTACACCAAATTGGTAGAAAATGGAAAAGAAGAAAACGGAAATCTAATAAGTGAATGTACTCACAGCGTTTGTTGTGTAGTCGTTACGTGTACGTGTGGTTTCCGCTTGTGTTTATGACGACGTACCGACATCTACAACAAATAATGATATAAACAGTTATTGGTAGAAATGTATTGGGTTGTTCATAGAAATGTACTGGGTTATTGATAGAAATGTACTGGGTTATTGGTTGAAATAAACAGGGTTATTAATAGAAACATACATGGTTATTGATAGAAATATGCGGGGTTATTGATAGAAATATACAGGGTTATTTATAAAAATAAACAGGGTTATTGATAGAAAATACATAAAATACATAAAAACATTATTTATCACCTTATCATCCTGAGTGGTGTGTTGATTGACTTCTACAAAGTCCTCGATGATCAGTTTCCTGTCCTTATCCCCCTCCCGCACTCTACTGATGTGGTGGGATGTGGGGAGGGATGGTACATCTTCTATATCAATGAACCCACTACCTGTACAATATAAGATAATGATTAACTTGTATGATTTTTCATGTATAATTTATACATAAAATACAGCCTCTCAAAGAGTGTAGGATCCTATAATCTCAGGAATCACTGGCCGAATTTGCAGAATTCTTTCAGTGTTGGATAGTACATTTATCGAGGAAGGCTATAGACTATAATATCATTACGTTGCGACTGCGCAGCGAAGCATTAGTGAAAAATGTTGTAAAAACGAGGAAAATTTCTAAATACCACGCGTACGAAATCGCGGACAACAAGCTACATATTAAGGATAAAAAGTATCCTATGTCCGTGTTCTGAATCTACCTACCTACCTGATGCTACCTCCCCACCAATTTTCAGCTAAATCTGTAACCATTATCATTCCCCTGCCCTTATCCCGTTATTCGTGGCTGGCGCAACATGACTTTTAGGTCTTGTTACAGTAGGTTTTGGGAAATTTTTACGACTGGCCGCCTGCCTGACTTCCACCCCCCTTGGGTAGATTAGATCTAAATTGGTAGAGAAGTAGCCTGTTTAGTTACTACAATTTAAACTAACTCATAGTTTAAACTGTTCTGTCGCTCACAGAAAATGGTATTTGATTAACATTCCCATTAAAATGATATGAGGTAGTGACACGCATATACTTAATCCGTCACGCGGTATGTATCATACGATTTATGTAATATTTATTTGTAGATTAAAAAAATTACATGTCACGGCGGCTTGCTATTTTTTTGTTTTGTTTTTTTTATAAATAAATATTTACGGACATTTCACACAACGTCCTCTGGTCCCAAGCTAAGCTTATATGCTTGTGTTATGGGTACCAGAATACGGATAGAATACATATACTACTTTTCTTTTGTAAATACATACTTATAATACATAGAAACACCCAGACGCAGTACAAACATTTGTATGACCATTAGAAAAATCACGAGCGGGAATCGCACCCGCCACCTCTTGATCGGCAGTCCATTACATGAACCACTCAACCACGAGGCTCTTTATCACGAGGCGTTTTATCTAATGATTTTTTTTTATTTTTATTTATTTATTTATTTATTTATTTATTCAACACATACAACTTAACAGTAAACAATAAGCACAATCAGAGACAAATAACCTAATGTTAGTTCTACATGCTAACTTTAGTTTAACATTATTATATTGTTTAAGACTTTTACTGGTGTCCTAACTAGGCTACATAATAGTCTGTGTTTAAGACACCAGTCCCTTCTTTGGAGTCGTACAGAGCATCATAACTTCAATTATCTGGTTAGTATGATAAGCATAAACATGCAACATGGGTACAAAATATAATAAATGACATGTGAGGGTAGGTATATAAAAAATAATAATAATGCAATGCGAGAAGCAGGAGCAGAACACATTTACGTTACGCTATGTTACAAATTATACCTCACTTTTATAATTATTATAAACTAAATACAGGCTTTGTTATTATTTACTTTTCAAAAGGAAAACAACAAATTCACTTGCAAATCAGATCAGAAAATACAATAATAAAGAATTAAAATATTATACAACTGGCAAATTTGGTATTTATGCTTAGTGTGCATTAGTGTGTGTGGATGTATGTATGTGAGTGTAAATTAAGTGGAATCAGAAATGAAATGAATTTAAGGGTGCGCACACTGGGTTTTTTAAGCGAGAGGAGAAAAAGAAATACATAATAAATCAGGCGCGTACATTGGATAATGCACATAAGTACACACGCGTTTTGTTAGAAATCTGTTACAATTAGAGCCTCGGTTTCTAAGTATGTCAGTTGCATAAGCCACCGTTTCACAGCTTTTTTACATGCGTTAAATGTAAGGTGATACATAGGAAGAGATCTATTAATTCTGTTATATAAAAAGGACGCCAAAAAATGATTAAACCTTTTTGAATGAGAAAAATTGCATCTGATAATGGGAAGGATTCTATCCTGCCGCCTTTTAGTGATAGCTTGGTAGGGAGTGGCAGCATGCTTGTGGAGGATTGTATTTAGTAGAAAGAGTTGCTTTACGGTAAGGATTTGGCAGCTTCTATAAAGCTCGCTAGTAGGGTATCTGTAAGGACGGAAGCTGCTGACCTTAAGGATGGCTCTTTGAGCTCTTTCCAGCTTTAATATATTTGTTTTGGCTATGCCTCCCCAAGACGTTATGCAGTAGGACAGCAAGGATTGACATAGGGCATAGTAAACTCGCTTTAAAGTCAGTTGATCTGTGACATGACGCAATGATTTAAAAATATAAATTAGTTTACGAATGCGGGTTTGCAATGTATCTAGATGGGAGGAGGAATTTATCAATGATGTCATTAAAATTATGTATGTATATTGTTTTATAATGTATGAGTGTAAATGAAGTCAAGAAAGTATCCTTACAGATGACGCTATATAGTCTCTGCCTACACGTATTAGAAAAGTCGTGAAGGTATGATATTGAAGAAAATATCGACCAAGGGAATTTAAATAAAAAATGATAATAACTATGGCGTATTTTGATTATTTGGCTATGGGCTCGTTATGCACATTTTTAACCGACTTCAAAAATGAAGGAGGTTCACAGTAATTAAATCTCAATTCGTCTGTATGTTTTTATTGTTTGTTTTCTCATAACTTTTAACTGGGCGCAGCGGTTTTAATTATCCTTTTTTCTTTTTCTGAGAAATCGAGGAAATCCCTCAATTTTCTAAGGCACATGAAAACGGCTGAATTTTTTTTTAGAATACTCTATTTTTATTAATTAAAATCGAGTCTATAATATACAGATTTTGTAATAAAAAGGTTCAGTTAACATTGTCAAATTGTGTTAATGACATTACCAATTGTCATTTTTTTGTCAAGTTTAGTTGTGCACATAGAATTGGTACCACTGTTTGTCAAATAATTGTAATAGAAGTTAAAGAATAAGAAACACTTACCTTTCTGTGTGACACGTTTTGGATTGATCAATGATTGTAAGTCAGCCGGTATCTTCTTTTTCTTATGAGGCTTCGGGGCCTGATAACCATAATATATTAATTAAGAAAAATATCACACATATATTAAAAATACAAAAAGAGTTGTATACGCAAATCTATTGTATTCTGTAATCTATTTTTTGTACTTTGAACTTATTTTCAAAAAAAAAAAATAATCAAAATGTTAAAGGACAACCAACAGAACCCATTTCCAGCATTTTTGAAATTTTTGTCTGTTTAGATGTTTATTGCACGCATCACGTAAAATGTACAACAGTTACAAACATAAATGTTATACATAAACATTGTACACAATTCAAGGTCTTACTTAGTCTTTATTTCATCGCCATCGATCCAATCAATCAAGAGATATTTACATAATACGAAATTTCTCAATTTGATTACTTGCAACGCCATCTAACGGCTAAAGGAGAATCAAAAAATTTATTGGGTCAATCGAAAAAAATCGATCAACGCGGGCGGAGTCGTGGTTGCTGTTGTAAATAATATTTAATATTCATATGAACAAACTTGTAAGACATAAGCTAGTATAATATATTTACCGCGGGGTATATATGCGGCAGGCTGTGAGGCACGACAGGCTGCGTCAGGCCGGCAAGCTCAATGTCCATCTTGTTGAGCTCCTTGGCGGACTGAGACGCACTTATTTCTGTTACTTTGTTGCGCTCGAAAACACGACCGTTGTTAATTACCTACACATACATAATTGCTTTAATGGGACCTTCTAGAAGTGTATAAACCCACAAGAAATGGAGTTATTTCAATGTCTTTTACACAAATAGATTGGTGTGAATCTTTCCCCACACTGATCAAACCTGCTGTATTAGTATGTGATAGTGTACAGTGCATAAATATTTCATTTTTGTGCAATCGTATGCATTGCTAATATTGCTATTATAGCTATCGTACATAATTAAATCTAGCGTCAAGTATATTGAGTGACTGAAATATGTGTATGTTGCATAACTTTACCAGCATATATTTGAATGACTAAATTTCATACAGACAAATAATTTAATTGGGGAATGAATAATATTTAAGGTAGTAAGTGAGCCTAGAAGTACCTAGTAAATGAGCTTAAGAGTAATGAATGAGTAGACCAAGGAGTATCAAGTAAGTAGGACTGGTAAATAATAATAAATATTCATGGCCATTACACACAACCTCCCTTGGTCCCAAGCTAAGCTTATATGCTTGTGTTATGGGTACCAGAATACGGATATACTACATATACTACTTTTCTTTTTTAAATACTATATTATTATAAATAGAAACACCCAGAAGACGCAGAACAAACATTTGTATGACATTTATAAACATCACACAAATGATTGTCCCGAGCGGGAATCGAACCCGCGACCTTGTGAACGGCAATCCGTTACATGAACCACTAGACCACGAAGCCCGTCAAATAGTAAGTGTGTGCTAGTTTAAGTGTAACGAGTGCAGAAACTCGAGGGTAATAAATAACTAGAGATAGATAAATACCGAGTGTATCTCGTCTAGTGTATCAAGTGAGCAAGTTCAGAGTCACAATGACCGAGTGAGTTCAGGAGTAACAATTAAGTAATACCAGGAGTAACGAACAAGTTAAACTAAAGGTAACGAATGAGTTAGTTGAGTTGTAACCTTAGAATATTAATCAAACAAGAATTAGCATTGTTAAAATGGTACGAGATCAATGGTCATACTCATAGTGTACAAAGAGTACCATGTCTTAGCGTGTGTGTGCCGATTTTGTGCGGTAACCAATGGAATTACAATTAGTATTTGTGTGCGTTATTTCGGTATCCCACTGATTTGGCTGTAGGTATATTTGTGTAAGAAAACAGTGGGTGCAAAAACTCGAAGGGTGTAAGTAAGAGAACGTAAGGGTAACAAGTGAGTAAATCCAAGAGTAACGCTGGAGTAAATGCAAGAGTAACGCTTGAGTAAAAGCAAGAGGACGCTTGTGTAAATGCAAGAGTAACGCTTGAGTAAATGCAAGAGTAACGCTTGAGTAAATGCAAGAGTAACGCTTGAGTAAATGCAAGAGTAACGCTGGAGTAAATGCAAGAGTAACACCTGAGTAAATGCAAGAGGGCGCTTGTGTAAATGCAAGAGTAACGCTTGAGTAAATGCAAGAGTAATGCTTGAGTAAATGCAAGAGTAACGCTTGAGTAAATGCAAGAGTAACGCTGGAGTAAATGCAAGAGGACGCTTGTGTAAACCAGGTGACCAACCTTAATGTTTTTTTCGTTGAGTATTGTGACGAGATCCCTAACGAACGTATTGTTTGGGTATAGCTGTTTATGTTTGCAGTATATATCTACTTCGAGATGTTCGTCTGTACCGTTCATCAAAGTACGCACCAACTTTACTATAAATTTGTTCTTGACGCGTTTCTTCGTGTTGTGTTTCACTTTGTGTCCATGTCTTTTGTGATGTTTACTCTGTTACAATATTGCGGTGTGTTATACTGTACACTTATGTTTATACTGGCTGTTGTCCGCGACTTCGTACGCGTGTTATCTATACTTATAATAAATCTGTAGAGAGGTCAATTCTGTACATGAAATATATTTTCAAAATAACTATCAGGGGGTGATTAGTGATCGATACTGATGCCAAAAATGCAATCAGTAAAATTTTTGTCTGTCTGTCCGTCTGTATGTTCCTTATAGAAACAAAAACTACTCGACGGATTTTAACGAAACTTGGTACAATTATTCTTCATACTCCTGGGCAGGTTATAGTATACTTTTCATCACGCTACAATCAATAGGAGCAGAGTAGTGAAGGGAAATGTTGGGAAAACGGGAAAAGGTACTCCATTTTTTAAGCTTCCGTCGCGTGTGCAGCCTTAATGGTTAAAGTTACATAGAAATCATGTATCACGGAAATATTCTACATAAAATTGTCTAAAAAATATCCCGAAACAGCACATATCTATATTTTATGGTTGACTCACAATAACACGTGTAACTCCTGATAGCTTAGCAGTTCGTTCATTCTGATTATATTTGTTTACTCTTACGTTTATAATACTCTCACTCAAGCAGTAGTTAAAAATGTTGCAAAAACGGGGAAAATTTCCTAAATTCTACGCGGACGGAGTCGAGGGCAACAGCTAGTTTAGAATAAATTCCTTCAATTTACCATCCCAAGGGAATCTTACATTTTTTAGGATATAAAAAGTAGCCTATATGTTAATCTGGTATATAATCTATATTATTGTGAAGTTTCATTAAAATCCATTGAATAGTTTTTGCGTGAAACATTAACACCTGTACCATAGACACAGTATAATAAAGACATATAACCTCCCAACAAATTGTGAAACTCAATTATCATTACACTCTGAATCTACAGATGGCACTAAGCGTATCAAATCACATAATTTATCGTAATCAATAGGTAATCATTCATAATCTTACTACGTCACGTTGTATAGCGGTAGTACTAAAAAAAAATGGCAGATGGCACTATTTCATAATCTTGATAAATCAATTACGTAACTAGTTTTAAATTTACCTCAGATAATCTGAAAAATTGAAATGAACACAATTTTGTTTATCATAGAATAGTTTAATATGTTTATCATAGAATTTACAATTTTTTTATCATAAAAAGTAAAGATACGCTTTTGCGGCTTAGAATACACATATAAATTTCGAACGATTTTTTAAGAGTGCCGTGGCGTATCTAGTAAAGCATATATATAGCAGGGCCACGAATGTTAATAGGTCTGGCGTTCAAATTAAAGTGGATTTTTGATAATGCGGTTTCACTTTTTGTATTTTTAAACACATAAATAAAGGCAATTTAGTTACTACAGTATATAGATTTATATCTTAGTTAATTAGTAAATACATTTATATCTTTCGCAAACTACAAACTTCATTTTATACCCTATTACTGAGACTTCGCTGTCCGTCCGTCCGTCCGTCCGTCCGTCCGTCTGTCACCAGGCTGTATCTCAAGAACGGTGGTAGCTAGAGAGTTGAAATTTTCACAGATGATGTATTTCTATTGCCGCTATAACAACAAATACTAAAAATAAAATAAAATAAATATTTAAGGGGGGCTCCCATACAACAAACATGATTTTTAGGGTTCCGTACCCAGTATCTCAAGAACGGTGATAGCTAGACAGTTGAAATTTTCACAGATGATGTATTTCTATTGCCGCTATAACAACAAATACTAAAAATAAAATAAAATAAATATTTAAGGGGGCCTCCCATACAACAAACATGATTTTTAGGGTTCCGTACCCAGTATCTCAAGAACGGTGATAGCTAGACAGTTGAAATTTTCACAGATGATGTATTTCTATTGCCGCTATAACAACAAATACTAAAAATAAAATAAAATAAATATTTAAGGGGGGCTCCCATACAACAAACATGATTTTTTTACCGTTTCTTGCTCGATACTAATAACGTTGCCTTATGTTGCATAGATAATGGTACGGAACCCTTCGTGCGCGAGTCCGACTCGCACTTGACCAATTATTTAAGCTTCTTATCAAGTACTTACCTACCAAGTTTGTCAAACTGGCAACGTTGCGCGTTACGTTACCGCGTTGTGTTTCATTCAATTCCTTAGCCTATCGCATCGTGAGGTTCTTGTACCTACATTTGTAGTTGATTGTAGTATCGCCATTGCGACTAGCGACAGCACGATACATCGTACATACCTATGCGGCTTGTAATATTTTACATGTTTCGTGATTTTACTTTATATGTATAACGTATATTAAATACCTGTGTTTAAATAAATGGGATTTTGGATTTATGTATACTTATAAAATTTCTTTTTGTCGGTGTTTTCGTACTATGAAAATTTTCTATTTAGCTAGAGAACTGAAATTTTCAGTTTGCTTAGATCAGATGATACTACAACCACAAATACCTACTCAGACTCACCATCATCATCATCCTGCCCTTATCCCATTGTTTGGGGGTCCGCTATATGGTGATATTTGTGGTTGGTGTCACGAATATACTCGTATCATCATAATAACCGCACGGAACCGTTCGCGTGCATGTCCAACACGTACTTGACCGTACCAAAAGGTAAAATGGAACCCTATTACTGAGACTTACCTTATTAAGAATAATTTCACAAAAATCCATCGAGAGTTACGCTCGGTCAAGCAGATATTGGTACCAATTCTATGTGCACAACTAAACTTAACCAAAAATAAAAAAGCAACTATGCTGTATTTTGATTAATTGACTATTTTCTTATACACATTCACAGTAACTTAAATTGTTATTATATAATACACCGTTTTTAGGGTTCCGTACCCAAAGGGTAAAAACGGGACCCTATTACTGAGACTTCGCTGTCCGTCCGTCCGTCCGTCCATCCATCCGTCCGTCCGTCCGTCCGTCCATCCGTCCGTCCGTCCGTCTGTCACCAGGGCCCTGAGTCGGGTATTTCAACGGTATCACAACTGTACCATTATTGTACCATTATGGTGCAATAGTAAAGTTTTTGGTAGTCTACTATTAATGTGTCGTCATAACGACTTCATCATTGTCTTACAATTGTCAAAGTGACATAAATTGCTAGTCTCGTACACAACTGCTTCACAATTGCAATTCAATGACTGAAATGTTTCGGTAGTCTGCTATTTTGAATTTGACAGTAATATTTTTAAATTGTCCTGTGTCGACAGATTGCCATAAATAAAAAATAGATAGATAGAAATATTAGAAATTGTTCTTTGTAATTTATTGCAATTTACTAATCTCCTAAACTTCACATTGCTTTTTATACTAATAAATAGTATGTACAAATATATTTAAACGAAGTCTAGCATGATTAAATGTTTAAATTTATTAGTAGTTTTTCGAAAATCACTTCAACTAACGCATTTTTTAAAAACGGCAACACATACATACCATTCTAACACAATCCATAGATAAAAGAGACCGAAAATTCAATGCATAGATAAAAGAGATCGACAATTCTATTACCATTGAAAGACCGTTATGACGGCATATAGCAGACTACGGATATTTGACTTCAATTGCAACGGTATCGTGCCGGTATTGTGCCGGTATGACAATTGTTCCAAAATAGTGGACTTGAGCACCAGGCTGTATTTCAAGAACGGTGATAGCTAGAGAGTTGAAATTTTCACAGATGATGTATTTCTATTGCCGCTATAACAACAAATACTAAAAATAAAATCAAATAAATATTTAAGGGGGGCTCCCATACAACAAACATGATTTTTTTACCGTTTCTTGCTCGATACTAATAACGTTGCCTTATGTTGCATAGATAATGGTACGGAACCCTTCGTGCGCGAGTCCGACTCGCACTTGACCAATTTTTATAATAAGAAAGTGTAGTTAACAGTACCGAATTGCGGAATTGTGTTATTGAAATAATCAATATTTATTTTTTAGTTAAGTTTAGTTTACTTGTGCATGTAGAATTGGTACCATTATATATTATTTTTATGTATGCCCAGCCACTTATAGATCAACTCATGGTAGACATTTTAACATTTTGTTTTTGCCTAACATTTCGCTCTCACACTTGTATCGATATTAGTTAAGAATTTATTGCTGTTAATGACATAGGTTTGACAACTTCAAGTAGCGCGTCCCTTGAACATAACGGGATCGTTACCTTTCCTGCAGAATGTAAGATTAGACATATGTTAGTCTTAGTTTGGTCTTAGTCGTGAATAAACAGTGTTTACGTGAACACGCAATATCTCTTACTTCTAAATATACCCAAGGTACCACACCTAAAAATACGTTTCACTTTCTTTTTTTCAAAACATAATAACTAAAAGAAATATGACGATCCGGAAAACTTTTTTTTTTCGGTTTTCTTTAGATAAAATTGCAGCGTCTATCACACAAATTTGGTAAAGTTTTACCACAAAAGAAAGTGATAGAAGCATAGATATATTCTTTATCTATAATATGACGCAAAAACTATTAAAATCGGTTTAACTTTCGCGAAAAAAAAACGGAAGTACGAAACGTCTTTTTTCAAAGAATTTGTAGGTAAAATCCGCTTCATCTATATTTGTCCCTTTCAGCGCGGCGCTCGGAAATAGGGATAGCAATACCTAAGGCAAATACCTAAATGAGGAGTACAGTACCCTCTTAAAGACGATTGAAGACGAAACAATAAAACACGCAAAGCTGCTTTTGCTATGAACGTCGAACGGAACAACAACATTTAAAAATATACTTTCTTTATTGAGGCATAAGGTTGCTTTCATTCTGTTTGTTAACATTCTCAAAAACACCGATCACCGCGAAGGCGGCTTGTGTCAAAGGCCTCGACGATATCATATTATATCAACCATAACAACATACTTTATAGTCTAAGATCCGAACCTAAATCGACCTTCACCGAGCTGATAATAGAATAAAACTTATTTTATAATAAATTTAGTATCATAATATAACAACCTGTTAATAAATATTAAAGTACTTTGTTTCTTTTGATATTGTGAGTGACGTCAATAATCCTTTTTACTTTTCATCACAACAAAATATCTCATTCAATTATTACGCTTACTTGTTACATGATACTGAAAATATTTAACAAAGCGGTAGGCTTTGTTAAATATTTTCAGTAGGTACGATGACGACCTATACATTGAGGATGTGCTGAAAGAGACAGTTCATTAGGGTTCCGTACCCAAAGGGTAAAAACGGGACCCTATTACTGAGACTTCGCTGTCCGTCCGTCCGTCCGTCCTCCGTCTGTCACCAGGTTGTATCTCAAGAACGGTGATAGCTAGACAGTTGAAATTTTCACAGATGATGTATTTCTATTGCCGCTCTAGCAACAAATACTAAAAATAAAATAATATAAATATTTAAGGGGGGCTCCCATACAACAAACGTGATTTTTTTACCGTTTCTTGCTCAATAATAATAACGTTGACAGGTAGACGCTTTAACTATTCACAGAATATTTGGTTCTATAACGTGCCTAATGTTGCATAGATAATGGTACGGAACCCTTCGTGCGCGAGTCCGACTCGCACTTGACCAATTTTTTTACATACATACATCGCCCAAAGCTAATATACTATTTGCGCACACGCACACACAGCCACATACACGCACGTACGCACACACACACGCTCACACACACGACAAATGTAATTTCTAAGAATACACTCGCTATTTGAACGTCATAACAAGCAACATCGTTTTTAGGGTTCCGTACCCAAAGGGTAAAAACGGGACCCTATTACTGAGACTTCGCTGTCCGTCCGTCCGTCCGTCTGTCACCAGGCTGTATCTCAAGAACGGTGATAGCTAGAGAGTTGAAATTTTCACAGATGATGTATTTCTATTGCCGCTATAACAACAAATACTAAAAATAAAATAAAATAAATATTTAAGGGGGGCTCCCATACAACAAACATGATTTTTTTACCGTTTCTTGCTCGATACTAATAACGTTGCCTTATGTTGCATAGATAATGGTACGGAACCCTTCGTGCGCGAGTCCGACTCGCACTTGACCAATTTTTTTGACGGACGGACAGCGAAGTCTCAGTAATAGGGTCCCGTTTTTACCCTTTGGGTACGGAACCCTAAAAACGTCGAAATCAAGTGGCGCATCACTATTTGTTTTAACAAGCTTGACCTTGAACCCAAATAAATACTACCTGTTTTTAGGGTTCCGTACCCAAAGGGTAAAAACGGGACCCTATTACTGAGACTTCGCTGTCCGTCCGTCCGTCCGTCCGTCCGTCTGTCACCAGGCTGTATCTCAAGAACGGTGATAGCTAGAGAGTTGAAATTTTCACAGATGATGTATTTCTATTGCCGCTATAACAACAAATACTAAAAATAAAATAAAATAAATATTTAAGGGGGGCTCCCATACAACAAACATGATTTTTAGGATTCCGTACCCAGTATCTCAAGAACGGTGATAGCTAGACAGTTGAAATTTTCACAGATGATGTATTTCTATTGCCGCTATAACAACAAATACTAAAAATAAAATAAAATAAATATTTAAGGGGGGCTCCCATACAACAAACATGATTTTTTTACCGTTTCTTGCTCGATACTAATAACGTTGCCTTATGTTGCATAGATAATGGTACGGAACCCTTCGTGCGCGAGTCCGACTCGCACTTGACCAATTATTTAATAAACCAATTTGATGATTTTTATGAGATAATTTAGTTTGTAACTTTTTATCTTTTCAACCTTTTTTTGTTTTTTTTATAAAACTATAAATATATTATTGTTCTTAAAACTTACTAATATTTAATACCCTAAAATAATAATAATAGTTTTTGTAACACCAATCAATGATTTAAATATATTAAAATGCCATCTAGTTAAAAACTGTGTTAAAAATAACAAAGCGATCATTGAAGCGAATCATCTGCCATCTATCGCAAGAGGTTATTTTATCGTAAGAGGTTATTTGCATGTACTAATCAGTGGAAAATAATTATTATTGTATTTTTTCGTTGAATGTAACATATTAAATATGTATTAGACTTTTAATTTAAGTTAATTTTTTTCTGTCTAAACGTATCTTATTGCAACGTCCGTTTTATACAAGTTGTTACGCTAGTGAACAGCGCCACCTAGATTTAGCGTGCATTTTATGGCGAACATGCCAAAGTATGGGAATTGATAATCTTTATTAGTACTGTGTCTATGCCTGTACTCAAAAATTTTCACATTTATTACATTAGTAGGATTATATTTTAACAGTTTCATGAACAAATATTATATGTCATATTTCTCGTATGTCACAATATCGAACTCTTACCTTATGAGCATGTCTTCTCGTGGTCGCGTTGTCATAAGAAGGTACATCGTCAAGCATATTTTCCGGGTACGAAAGCAGAGATCGAGATATTCTGTTAGACCTGACGAACATTACACTATTAATACATGATAGATGGCGTTGATATACATTGACAGCCCTTCTTCGATGAAATTACTATTCAAAACTGAAAGAATTTTACAATTCGGACCAGTGGTTCTTGAAATTAGCGCGTGCAAACAAACAAATAAACTCTTCAGCTTTATAATAATCATTTGTCTGATGTTTATAATTGTCACACAAATGTTTGTACTGCGTCTGGGTGTTTCTATGTATTATAAGTATGTATTTACAAAAGAAAAAGTATTCTGGTACCCATAATACAAGCATATAATCTTAGCTTGGGACCAGGGGACATTGTGTAAAATGTCCATGAATATTTATTTATTTATAGATATTAACGAAACCCTTCGTGTGCGAGTCTAACTCGTACTTGACCGGTTTTTAAAATGTATGTTGCGTTATTTGTATGAATTATAATATAGTGTGTTCATAAAATGTTAGATGCATACCTCTGTCCTCTCAGTTTGCCGAGTCTATTGTATCGTTCCTCACTCATATTGTCTGCCTCGCCCGCTATAACAAACATATCATTACAATATGTATTTATTTACAAGACATAATTTGTTAAGTGCTAGCTGCATCCGGCAACTTAGTTCGAGTGAAATTTAAGAACTAAACCTTAAAAATAAATTAAATTAAATAAATAAATATATTTTTATTAAATTATACAAAAAATATCTCTAAAACTAAATAACACGCTTGAACATCCTGAATATTATCATAATTAAAGTAATTTATTAATTTTGCAATTGACATGCTATGCTTTTTAGGGTTCCGAAACCAAAGGGTAAAAACGGGACCCTATTACTGAGACTTCGCTGTCCGTCCGTCCGTCCGTCCGTCCGTCCGTCTGTCACCAGGCTGTATCTCAAGAACGGTGATAGCTAGAGAGTTGAAATTTTCACAGATGATGTATTTCTATTGCCGCTATAACAACAAATACTAAAAATAAAATAAATATTTAAGGGGGGCTCCCATACAACAAACATGATTATTTTACCGTTTCTTGCTCGATACTAATAACGTTGCCTTATGTTGCATAGATAATGGTACGGAACCCTTCGTGCGCGAGTTCGACTCGCACTTGACCAATTTTTTACTCAATCAAGAGATGCTATATAATTTGAATGTTGCAGGCACGACCGCAATAAGCTCAGTTGGAAGAGCTTCGGAACAGTATTCCGAGGTCGTGGGTTCAAGTCCCGCTTGCGGCAGTCACTTTTTCCACCATAATTTGATTTATTAAGTATTATCTTAATTATTACATTGTCATCTGTACCTACCTACTTAATATGTATGCAAAATTTCAGATCAATTCGACTACTACAAGTGGCTTAAAATCACTTTCAAAGATTCCGTTATATAGATTAATACATTGATAGATACATACCGAATAAAGGCTTGTTAAAAACCATCCTTTTGAACAATCTATCATTAAAAAAAAATCGCATCAATATCCGTTGCGTAGTTTTGAAAATATAAGCTCAAATAGGGACATACATACAAAAATTACGACTTTGTTTGTTTTATAATAAGTAAAGATATCAACTTACATTCAAGTCTGAAATCATTATCTTCATTATAATCAATGTTCCATATCTGTGTGAGTAGGTCTGGGTCACAGTTAGTCGCTGTCACATCACTGACAGTCCTGGGCGCTGTCAGACATAGTGAACTGGTCACATGTCGGAGCTGACCTGATGGTAAACGAACCCACTTCTGATCACGACCTTTACCGTGACAAGTTGACATTACCACTGCACGTGTTAGATCTTTGTTACGGTCTTCTGGATTTACACTGGAACAAGATTGCTGACTTAAAAAAACTAAAAAATCTCATCATTTTCTTATATCCAGCATAAAGATTATGGTCTAGATAGATAGATAGATAACTATTTATTTGTACACCTTTTACATAATCAATACATCAGGATTAAATCATTACGTACTAGTACAAAATGGCGGCCTTATCGCTTATGCAATTTCTTACAGGCAACCTTGTATTCATAGGAGTGTGTCTGACCTGATGAGGTAGTTAGGTCTACTACACAAATCTCACAAAACTTACAGAGGATGTTATTTGTGTACAATATCCCTTAGCTGGCTTTTACATACCACTTTTTATATTATACTTTATACTACGTACTGGACGACACAGCGTAGGGCGGCCCCCGACAAGGTGGATCAACGGTATCGTTAAGATCGCGGGGAACCATTGAATGCAAGCGGCACAAGCCCGCGCGTCGTGGCAATATCCGTAGTAGCGTGCAATATACCTTACTTGGCTATTACAAGTATTACAACACCCTAGGAAGGAAAAGGGGGTTCTTTGTAAAAGCCAGCTAAAAAATACTGTACACAGATGTCCTCTGTAAGTCTTGTGAGACATGGTCACAGGTCAGCGCGACCTATTAGACCAGAATACCTCCCAAAGTGGGCTGGATAGAGAAAGAGTAGAAATATATTATCACTAGTAAATATGAGTGAAGAATATATTGTCACTAATAAATTTAAGTGGAGAGACATTGCCATTAATGAGTATTGTTTAATTGGAGAATAGGTCTACATGGAGAATATAATGTCAATAATATATTTAGGTGAAGAATATACTGACATTAATTAATTTTAAATAAAGAATATAATGTCATAAGTATATTTACCGTGTAGGCTGCACACTGGCACAGTCTGTCTCGTCTCGTATCTCTCCTCTATTAGACAGAGAGAAGTACTGCGTGGCCTGCAGCGCCGGGTAACAAGGATACGCTCCTAGTGCTACCTTGTCACCTTCACGTTGAAGAGTATCCAGGCACAACTGAGTGCTTGGGTTTTTAAACCTGATTAGTGAATTTATTAACTTATTAAATTGTGATAGTAAATTAAACATAAAGCCTTTACCTACATGTCATTGCACACAAAAATAAATAAAAATCAGACAAGTACGAGTTGGACAAGCGCAGGAAAGTTTCCATATTATCATTTATTTATTGATGATGATGATAATATAAAGGGCAGCCTTAACACTAACAGCTATATCCACCATAAAATTGGACTAAATTGGAGTCAGATATTTCATTACTCTTTACACAGACAGAAGGGTATAGCGACATCTAGTAAACGATAGCTGTCACAACTTAGTACAGTACGATGACGACAGATGGTGTTTAACATCAATGACGTCACAGAATCCTACATCACACTTGCGATATTTACACGCGAGTTAAGATAGCAACAACATCCGAATATGCGAGATTGGGGCGTAGGCTCTGGCCAGTACTGAACACCTAGACTGGTCGAAGAATTCTCCATTTGTGGTTGGAGTAGCCTGATCTCTCACGCTTTTCCACAAGGCAAGGTAAGGGCTAATAAAGTAATCAAAAGGCTCCTCTCTCTCCAGCCCTTTTACGTCCATTTGTCGGGTACAGGCCTCCTCCACTTTGGAAGGGATTATGGTCTACTGTGCCGCGCTGATCAGACGTGTTGGTACAGGATTTATTTTAGAGTGTTTCGTCTCTCACAAAGAATGTTATCTGTGTGAACAATATCTCTTAGCTGACTTTTACAGCACCTTCAGGAGGAAATGGGGTACACTTGTATTCTTAATCCGTCACCACACAGAGGGCTTCTGGTTCGAGTTTATTACCGGCCTCTCGCAGGTTTATTACGACAGTAGAGGCAACAGAAATCATGCTACATACCTGCCATATCCATAGACATCTTTAACAGGTACGAACTTCTCTCTGTACACATTGTCCAAGTACCATTGGAAGCTCTTACAGTGTAACTTGTCACGTAACACTCGACGATGTGTCACGTCTCCTATACGAGGATTGTTCTGGAACATACATTATGACGTTAAGAGCATTAATCCGACAGGAGTTGGTACTGCAATGCAATCATCCCTGCTGAAAAAGGTATTTTTATTTATTTATTTACATTATTTTAGGAAAACTTACAGCTAATATATTATATAATAAGAAATTATCACAGAATAAGGCCAATTACAAGTTTCCACTCTTAGACAGATACAATAGTAGATTTGCTAAATACATAAATATGATGTTAAAACATGCACAGTTCAGACGACAATTGGACGTAGTTAAGCAAAATGGATCCATCCACAAAAACTTACTTTTGAGAAAGTAGGAGTTTAAGTAAAATTGATATATTAAAATAACAAGACCATAGTTTCTTTTGAATGTCTATCTGCCGCACTCAGAGACATTTAATGGTTACTTAAGGAGCTCTTTAGTATTGATTTAAAAAAGTTCACTCTCAGAGTCAGATAACGGTTTATTAGGGTCCCTTAATCTGCCGCACTCAGAGACATTTAATGGTTACTTAAGGAGCTCTTTAGTATTGATTTAAAAAAGTTTTAACTTAACTTTTACTTTTTTAAATTAATACTAAAGAGCTCCTTAAGTAACCATTAAATGTCTCTGAGTGCGGCAGTATGTGTTTTTTATTAGAAAATAGGTACTTTGCGGCTTGGATATTTTTTGCATATATCTAAATGGATCGGTAGATGACTATAGCGACAGCGACCTCAGAAAACGGTTATTGTGGATTGGATCCATTTTGCATAACTACGTCTAATTATGAAAATAAAAACAAGTATTTTAAATTTAGAGAGACTCAAAAAAGTTTTTGGTTAAGATATTCTTCAATTTGGATACTTTAGTACTAAATAAATCAATATCAAGCACACGACACTCATCATTGTAAATTTGACTTGATCTAAGCAAGTACGAATTTTGTCTATATTTGGTACGTGCTGCGGGAATGGACAGAAGATCAAAATTACGTAACAACGCACTTGGCGCGCGAAATCCTATCTTACTAACTAGAGCGTCAATTGACCCATTAATGATGTTAAACAGAAATGATAGATCTGAAATTTTTCTTCGTTCATACAAGTATCAGAGCATCATTCGTATGAGAGTAATGCTCATATTCATAATGTACAGATGCTGTTGTGTTGTGTGGCGTGCATAGTAAACAATAAATAAATATTCATGGACATTTCACACGATGTCATCTGGTCCCAAACTAAGCTTATATATGTCGTAGGAGACTTGATTAAAATAGTTTACTTAAGGAGGTTCCAAGATTGTGATGTGGGTCCTTAAATGGTGAGTAATTCGTTTATTTACTGTAGTTGGTGAGACTGAATGGTGACCCGTTGAAATTTCATAAAAGGATCCTTCCAAACCAGCTACACGTGTCGTAAGCCACGGATCAATCTCATCGTAGTTAATAGAATGTTGTAGTTATCGTAGTTAGTTTGACCAGTATTACAAGGCCTTTAGATAGATGACTGCTCTGGCTGTGAATACAGGTGATGTCTACGATGCTATTCTCCGATATATATAATACTAGCTGTTGCCCGCGACTCCGTACGCGTGGAATTTAGGAAAGTTTCATGAAAATCCATCCAGTAGCCTTTACGTAAAGAACAACAAACATCCAACATTACATTCATACAATCCAACATTAACCAAACATCCAAATACATATTAGAGTATGGATAGAAGACCGAGGAAACGTTCGCGTTGCTCAGCCAACAGTTTAAGTATTTTATTTTGTCGCGCGTAATTCTTTTTTCGTCATATCTCCTAAGATATTCATTTAAATTGCATGCTGTAAAAAGTTATAATCTATATTAAACGTGTAAGCTAACTAAGGTATTTAATTTGATAAAAAATAATACTATATACACATAAATAGCTTTTGAAAACACCCTATTGAATTTGATAATTTTTGCGACATTATTATGGGTACAGCGGGTTTCCCTTAAAAGATAGACATATGCCCTCGGGGACTTTTTTGAATAACTATAGTTAACAAACAATTCCTCCATACATTACATTGTTGTACCTCACATAGATAAGGCAGCGTTTTCATTTATAGCTCGCACGAGTCCGAGTTTCTCGACATATTTAATCATATCTCATCCAATATATAGCAGACCCCAACAAATTATGCAAAAAAAGCCATCCTCTTGAACCATCCCATCTATTAAAAAAAAGCGCATCAAGATCCGTTGCCTATTTTTGAAGATATAAGCTCACATAGGGACATACATACAAAAATTACGACTTTGTTTTATAAGAAGTAAAGAAGATGCTTGTGTTATGGGTACCAGAATACGGTAGAATACATATACTACTTTTATTTTGTAAATACAATGAAATTACACAAGTTTGTGTCTCTATAGATAGATACGATTAGGCGCCAACAACTCAACTCACTCTAAGATCTGGCCGATGTAGGTAGAACAATTCTGCGTACTCATCCATCCACACTTCCGCCATGCGAGCTGTGTTTATACCTACACAAAAAAATATAGATCAAATTATTAAGGCATTTATTGCATGAGCGTAGGCAGTTCGAGGAGGATTTACAAATCTTCGATTCATTTCGAGGCAAAAAGGAACTAAAATTTGTCGAATATAATGTGTAATTTCGACAAGTATTTCTACATTAATTTATAAATTTTTCAAATTGACTTGCTATGCTTTTACTTAATACCTAAACTAAATTATAGTGAAAAAAATTATTACCATGAGCGGGACTCACAAAACCTTAAATAATAGACAAATTGGGTCTTTAATGAGCTAGAGAGAGAGAGAGAGAAGGGATGATGTGACCCCTTTGCAATCCCCTTAGACCCCTAAACACTTTAAGATCCATTGGTACAACAAGTGGTAAATACTGACCGTGGGTATCCGATGAGGCGGGTAGTCCGTATGGATGGAAGGCTCTGAACACGTGCCCCACCCGGGAACATGGTATGGTCTCCAGTGTACCACCGCCTGGAATGTACATCGATAACCACTTATCATAGGTAGATCGATCTAACTATTTCATTATTATTATCATCATACCGTCACGCATTTTCTTATGGGGGTAGGCGGAGACTATAGAGCGATATCTGCTACGATCCAAGTATCCAACCGCACTTCCTTGGCATCACTGTAGGGTACAGAACCTGGGATTCCCGGAACCGAAAATCCCGGTCCCGAAAGAACCGGGAAATCCAATGAACTGGGCATTTTGGTACTTATGGTACCCATAATAGTTATTTAATAATTGGTCAAGTGCGAGTCGGACTCGCGCACGAAGGGTTCCGTACCATTATCTATGCAACATAAGGCAACGTTATTAGTATCGAGCAAGAAACGGTAAAAAAATCATGTTTGTTGTATGGGAGCCCCCCTTAAATATTTATTTTATTTTATTTTTAGTATTTTTTGTTATAGCGGCAATAGAAATACATCATCTGTGAAAATTTCAACTGTCTAGCTATCACCGTTCTTGAGATACTGGGTACGGAACCCTAAAAATCATGTTTGTTGTATGGGAGCCCCCCTTAAATATTTATTTTATTTTATTTTTAGTATTTGTTGTTATAGCGGCAATAGAAATACATCATCTGTGAAAATTTCAACTCTCTAGCTATCACCGTTCTTGAGATACAGCCTGGTGACAGACGGACGGACGGACGGACGGACGGACGGACGGACGGACGGACGGACGGACGGACGGACGGACGGACGGACGGACAGCGAAGTCTCAGTAATAGGGTCCCGTTTTTACCCTTTGGGTACGGAACCCTAAAAATGCTTTAGGAAAAAATAATTATTAATTAATTTGAAAAATGTTCTTAGTTTTTAAACAGAAACAACTTGGGTAGCGATAGCTATAGATGGACTATGTTACATACATTGCCATATCCTAAAAGACATCTCCAGATTCTCCCCTCCCCAGCCAGCCATCTGCTCGTCGTAAGCGCCCAATTCCCAGAAGTAGTCTCGGTTGATAGCGAACAGACCGCCAGCCATTGTTGGAGACCTGATAAACATTAATAAAGTGAAATCACGAATAAAAGAAAATTTAGTTCAAAATAACATTCCTTGATTTCAATAAAATAAGAATTAAAATCATGGATGTTGTTTTTAGGGTTCGGTAAAAAGGTAAAACAGGACCATATTACTGATACTTCGCTGTTCGTCCGTCTGTTTGTAACCAGGCTGTATCTCTGAAACGACAGCCTGGTACTGGACTAAAAAACTAAAATTTTCAAAGTATGTGTATATTAGTTAATGCTATAACAACAAATACTTAACCTTATCATCCTACTGCCCTTGTTCCATTGTTTCGGTTACTTGGGTTCGGTATGACAAATTAATTACGATACTAAACGGTAAAGAACCCTTTGTGTAGGAGTCCAAGTCATACCTGACCAGGTTTCTAAGTTTGCTAAGAAGTAAAATAAATATCGATAGTATTATCGATGTCAAGTAATTTTATTTTTGTGTACAAACCAAGTAGGTGCTATATCAGATCCTCTCCTCTTCTTCTCTCTCTCTGGCACCTCCGTCCATGTGAAGTGTCCCATAAACGTGAACCCACCCACCTGAAAACATTGAAGATTATTGGACAGCGGTTCTTAAAGTTGTACGCGTAGACCCCCATACTCAAAACACAAACGGAAACCAAATAATTTTGAGTTTTGATTAGTCAATATTTAATGGTGTAAACTAGGTATCTGATTAAAAACACAGCATTTGTTGCGTGTATCAACCAAAAGTGTGGTGGTAAGGAAAAAAATATTTGGACCCTTCATAAGCACATGATTTTCTGAAAAAAAAATTATGTCTAGTTGATTAAATGATTTTTCATTCATTCATTCATTCAATCCTGATACAAAAATATACCAGATGATGGAATGACGTTTAAAATTGAGGACCAGTAACTTTAGCCTGGCTAAATCGTACTCCATAGAATAATGACGGTTCATATAATGTATAGCCTGTATCATAGATACATTTACAGGCACACATAGATACTACATCTGGTAATTCTGTGCCCTGATCAAAATGAGAACAGACCTTATAATTGATGTACTTAATTAATAGGTTAGTGGAAATAATCATCATAATAGTATAATCATCATAATGTGGAATGCACTTCCCCTTGAGATAAGACTGCTGAATAACCGAGACACCTTTAAGAGAAGAGTCAAGGAGCTTTTACTTAAAAACTTGGCTGTTTCATCAATATAGTATCACTTAGATTATATAGATCATATAGATATTTATTTATGTATACATTATTATTTTTTTAAGGCATACAAACAGTTATAACATACACACATAATGTATTATATATGTATGTTTATTATGTAAATACTATGTATGTTATATTACCTATGTATCTATGTAGTTATTTGCATGTACGTTTATTTGAATATGTTAGTTGCTATTAATATGTAAACTAAGCACAATTTTACTATTCTAATAGTTAAAAACACACCCACCACTTAATTTTTTCTGCACCACCCAAGGTCGACTGGCAGGGAATGCCTTAGGCATTAAGTCCGCCTGTATACTTTTTGTGTATATAAAGTTAAATAAATAAATAAATAATCAGCCCACAAATTACACCACAAGTTAGCTTAGTTTTAGCTCCTTTATAAATTCACCTTCTATTAAATAGCAAATAGCCCTGTTTGATTATTTAAATTGAAGAAGAAAATTTCTTTAATTGCGTGTATGTAAATAAGCATAACAATAATATTATATTAGGTGATTCAAATAGTTCAAGATGTAGAGATATAGCACAACAGCGATACATATAGCAGTGCAGTACATGCGGCCATTTTCCACTGAAGTTTAAGTAAATACTGAAGGATGGCTTATTAATACATATTATGATTTTCAATTATTAACAATTATGTTATAAATACACTAGCTGACCCGGCAAACGTTGTTTTGCCATACAAATGTCAGGGAAAGGGGGAGTGGTTTGAAAAATAGATAGTAGCCGATTCTCAGACCCAAATTTTATATGCGTATTTAGTAGAATACGCATATAAAATTTGGTAAAAATCGGTAAAGCCGTTTCGGAGGAGTACAGTTACTAACATTGAACATGGAAATTTTATATACATATTAGATATAGATATTTATATGTTGACACCAAAAATAATAACAAGTCTATAGCATCAAATTTTGTGATTTTGGTAATATTTTCACCTTAGATGTTGAACAAACATACATGACTACCTACGCTTTGCCCACAGCATAAAGGAATAAATAAAGCAAAATATAAACGTACTAGCTGTTGCCCGCGACTCCGTCCGCGTGCAGTTTGGAAAATTTCTTTTTTTCGCAATAAAAGGTAGCCTATGTCCTTTCTCAGGGTCTAAAGATTGTCTGTGCCAAATATTATCAAAATCGGTTGAGAGGTTTAAGCGGGAAAGCGTAACAGACAGACAGACAGAGTTACTTTCGCATTTATAATATTAGTAGGGATATAACATACGATTCTTCAATCAATATGTGATGAATTTCTCACATCGTTCTAGATAAATCATATTACATAAAAATTATAAACATTTCCATCACCGGTTTTGCTGTTTCATAATATAATCATAATTATTATCAATTATATCGCCAAGCTAGTTTAATAAAAGCATAACATTATTACATACGTAAATATTAAATTATTTATCTAAATATATTTAGTAATATCAATATATCCATGCTATCTCCATGCTATCTCAGTCCCTCAAAATAAGAAGCTTCATTGGTCTTATTCTGTTAATAAATAAATAAATATTTACGGATATTTCACACAACATCCTCTGGTTCAAAGCTAAGCTTTACATGCTTTGTGTTACGTGTACCAGAATACGGATATACTACTTTTCTTTTGTAAATACATAATTTCCGTATCTACAAACACATCATTCAGAGAGAAGTAAGCTCAATATAATATATTTTTTTTATCATTTAGATACTGCAACCGTTTATGCAAAATATATTCTACAATATTTTTTAACATGTCTCCATTATCATCATCACCACAGCCAAATTAGTATTTTCTTGTTGTAAAGCGTTTTTTATTACTTTCACCAAACTTTTCATGCCATGGTCATCTGTAAGGGTCTTAACCTGGAATGCCTGCGAGGCTTGAAGCTCGAAGGAGGTCTGGTCTATCACATCGATGATCGGAGTAATGGCAATGTCTCTCTTGTGTTGCACTCTCTGTAGTAATGGTCTCAGCCAGTCTCTCTGACCCTCGCAGTGCGCGTCCAAGAATATGAGGACATCTCCTCGAGCTGATCTCGCTCCACGAATCCTGGCACGCATCAGACCTTCGCTGCACAAACACTACAGTTCTTAAGATAAATCTAAATAAAATGTTTTACTAAAGATATGCCTTCAGTAAATTATCGATAATTATTAAAAAATAATTATGTATAAATAGGTTTCACGATAATTTATGACAGTAAATAAAAATTCCGAGCATTTTTTTCGCCTAAAAGTAACATAAAAATGTGTTAAATTAATGTGTAGTATTAACATGTTATAAACTAGATGGCCTTATAAGAAAATATAAATCATACTAAATATTGAACAAAAATTAATGGGTACAAATCGCTTAATGTAGCTAAAATTATTTGCTCCGTATTTTTACAATATAATTTGCAATAAACAATGCAGTTAACGAATAATTTGTTCGCAGTTATTTATAAATTATCATTCTAAATATATTTTCACTCGAACTTTTTACACAGTGTCAAAAGTCCTCTGGTGAGATCAGGTAAAACCAAAACTAAAAGATTACGAATTAAGATTTCTGTAAAAATGCATTTACTTAAACGCTCGCCAAGTTTAATTAGCTCCCGGCTTATCTCACGTTCTGAATAATTGGCACAAATGCAATACATTGACGATTAGGTACGGTGTGAGCTGTATGAAATATATTGCATTTCAAAACTATCAAATAAAGTAATCCTGCGCCATGTCCACCTGCCACCAACTTGCCTTACGGGTATGGATCCATTTTCCTCCTTAGTGAAATTTCGTAAGCTTTTTTCTACTACCCAACTTACCCCTAAGCTCACGGGCGCTTGGCCTCGTCCCTAAGTAGACTTGGAAAGGTTAACCTCGATCACTTCTTCCCAGAGAACACCTCACGTAATTAAAGTCCCGAATCAGGGAAAAATCACGAATATGCCAATCTACAGACTAAGGTAGATATGGTTATTTGTTTCCCCAAATTTCGAAGGAATAATTATACTTTACAACCATAACAGAGATTTTTTAAATTCTTTATTCACCTTATTCATCATATACCGCTATATTACGTTGCTATCTTTATCTCAAAGTATCCTGAAATGGAAACCCAATAAAACAAAATGTGAAGTGCATTTCTCAAACAAAAAATTATGAATAAAAATGTGCTCAATTTAAAAAGTCTCAGATTATAAAATGGATATAAGATGGGTATAAGATGGATATAAAATGGTGCATATTGTATGTATAGAGACGAGAGCAGTCCAGCTACTTGTTGCAAACAAGACCCTGGCGACAACAGCAACATGCAGGACGTTGCACAATCAGAAACACAATGGAAAACTTGTACAAAAAACACCAGATTAAAAAGCGAAAAAGTGCTCGTAGAATAACGTGAACAAACACACCAACTTGTGACAAACTTGGTTAAATATGCTTGGGAAGAACCTGCTCCCTTTATTTATTAGCATCGGGAACCAACCCGAAAGGGACGTATTAGGGTAATTCAAAATAGTATAGAACTTTTTCTACATTTAACAACTTTTAAAATTTTGCAAAGTTATTTTAAACCAAGCTTTATGTAACCAAGCATTGCCAGGCACTGCATCAAACCTGAAAGTGGTTGATATCGCCGACGCTGTAGTAGAACGTGGAGGTGTCAATAACATCGATGATGGGCACGACCACAGCTGTTGGTCGCTGCGCGAGCGCGGACAACAGCGGCCGCAGCCAGTCCTCCTGTACCTCACAGTGCGCATCCAGGAACACCAGTGATGAGCCCGCAGCAAATCGCGCGCCAGCGAGACGAGCACGCGTCAAACCGATACTGTTCCCAACCACATACCGTATACCGTTAAGAGGATACCAAAATAGCTTCGTGCATTTTTCTATGTACGAAGTTTTCATTGTTTCTTTAGATTGAATGGCTAGAGCTCTAATTTTTAAGTATATGTTTTTTCAATATATGATCTAGGATCGCATAAACTCAGAAACGCGATTGAAAAAGTTTTCTCGATAGAAAATCTTGGCGAAACAACCTCTCAAATTTTTTATTTTTTTCATTGTCGGTCTATTATCGCGTATTAACTAATGAAATAACTTTAAAAACATAAGTAACTATTATATATAGAAACACGTAAATCAGAATTAAAATATATTTAGTAGATTTTGAGTAAATAGGAAAAGTATCCCTAATTCTTCATTTTCTGTGCCTACTGGCTGTGTTAATATGTACGTGTCGGCGATGATATACGATAATATTGATGTAGGCCCTTAAAGAGGAGTTATACTACTGTGTTAAGAGAACCGAATAAAAACTATGTTTTAGGGACCCTTCGACTTTGATATATGAATGATGCGACAATAGCGTTCGTAATGACAAAATAAACACACTTAAAATTTGGTTTGTGATTCAGACTATCGACTTCGGATTGAAGCGTCCTAAATGAAACCCAATATCCAATTATCCACCACTACAATACTCCATACATACAGTAGCGGAATATACATTAAACAAATTAGACATGAGTACGCTTTAGGTTGACAGGCTTCCGGAATGAGCTTGAGTATTATGTCCTAGGACGTGTGGAGCGTTCGTCAACTAGGACGGCCTAGGTCACGCTCATGACACAGTATCTACAACAGACTACGTATTTTAATGTTTCTCCTAAGATGCAGCGTAGCAGCGTATATTTTAGATGAAGTTCAATTAACTATACATTAATACATACTTTCATAATACAATTACTCAGTTCGCGCTCCACATTCAATGTCACAATTGTGTGTCGCATGTCCATGAGAGACTCGCTAGATTTTTTTAGTACGAGGCTGTCTAAAATGTTTCCTGTGCCGAATTCACTGCGTTTTGTTACTACAAAATATTGTCAACATGCAACAATACGTTTCCCTCGCATTCTCAGTGTGGACAGGTAACGTCATAATCATGTACGTGTACCTTGATTTATAATGAGATGGTATTGTATACGATGGTATACTCCGTGTGGTGACGGATTAAGAATACAAGTGTCACCACCCCATTTCCTCCCAAGGGTGCTGTAAAAGTCAGCTAAGAGATATTGCACAGAGATAACATCCTCGGTGAGAGACCGAAAACTCTAAAATAAATCCTGTACCAACACGACTGGTCAGCGTGGCACAGTAGACTATAATCCCTCCCAAAGTGGAAGAGGCCCGTGCCCAACAGTGGAACGTAAATGGGCTGAAGAAGAAGAAGTATACGATGGTATGATAAATAAAAAAGTATAATTATAAAAAGATTTGTAAACTAACACTGATACTCAAAGTATTGAATATTTAAACAAACCCATATTACTTAACCGTAACATGATCTACATTCCTTTCTACCTTACTGATACACCACTACGTATTTGATGTCCTATATTTATTATAATATATAGATGTGATGTGGAGATTATTTATTATATTATATAGATGTCAAGTCCCACAGTATTAGCAATAACTAATGAAAGATGATCTTACAGTCTACGTCTCTACATAAATACCCTAACTACCCCATAGGTTTGAGAACGGCACCTCTAACAACTTGATATCTCCATGTTGATACATCAAACTATCCTGCTCTATGACGTCAATGAGCGGAGTGAGCACTGCGCTCTTGTTCTCCTTGATCCTTTGCAGCAGAGGTCGCAGCCAGTCCGTACTACCCTCACAGTGAGAGTCCAGGAAAATCATGACTTCAGAACTGGCAGCCCTGGCGCCAGCCATACGGGCTTGAGTCAAACCTATCCTGTGTCATATGACGACTTTAATTCTTCTAATATGACAAAAGAACTAACATACCATCAGAACTTGTCAAGTAGTTCGGTTTACCTTTTACCAATCATTGGCGCATGATTAAACACAACTTTTCTATTGGAAAATTGCAGTCCGAACACGGACATTTGTGAAAGAAAGTCGCAACTTAGGTTTAAAATTTCTGAAAAATTACCACTTATTCGAAATACCCTACCGGATAACCTTAGGACCTCTTTATGGATTTCTAAGGTTGTGATTTTGAATGAATTGTTAATCGTAACAAAGGTGTAAGGAATGAAATGCGCTTAAACGCGAAATTTTTTTAGCTTTGTAAATTACGTTAAATTGAAATAGCAAAAAAACCTACAATCTATAACGGAGGTTAATATTCTTACCGGTCCGGAAGACGTAGCACACGTATGAGATCTGGTGGGAGTCGTGTGCGGATGTAGTGGCTGAGTTTGCCTTTTAACTCAGGTAGTGTCGAGTTATCATCAACCAGGATGATCTCCTTTAAGTACACGAACGGCGAGTCTGGATCTTGGCCCGGGTAACCTGAAGCAAGCGGTAAATAAAACAATTTTAAATGTTATCAGTCAGAGCTAAGATAGATTTAATAAATTTTTAAATGAGGGTTTAATATTCATTTTATAACGAAATCAAAAACTTACCGAGACTAGTAAGCCTGCCAGTTTGTTGGTCGACAAAGTTGGCATGTTTGAACCAAGGATTGGTTCTCCTAGCGCTGTTGACGACGCTCCACAAGGTCCTCACAATCACGGAGTACGGCTCGTTGTGGAAGATGATGATGACGGAAGCTGACGGCAACTCCGCGTCATACACTACACGTTGACACGCTGGGTTGCGGAAGTCTAGATCAAGATAAACATAAAGACAACTGCAGTTATGTATATATATAGGTGTTGTGTTACTTTGAGACATAGGCTAAAAAGTCAATCACGAAGCATAGGTAAGTTTATATTATTTAAAGATTTCGTAAATTGGCTGTGATCTATCTAAATGTATTTTTGGGTGTAAAAGATATTTTGTGTGGTGCCTTTACGTGGAGGTATTGCTAACTACCAGTCACAAGTTGATCGCCAAAGCAAAGTCTGCCAGATAACAGTTTGTGGCTTAATTAGATTAACTATACGGCAAAAGTAAAAATTGTGAATTTAATAGTTATGTTGCCTTGATTTACCAATTTCTAATGCGACGGGGCTTGCAACTATAAGTAACAATTATTACGGGTTTCGTGATGCATTCTGTGTGAAACCGATGGAGTAGAATAGCAGCACCCTATATCTTTGGGACAAAAAAAAAAGTGTCACCTTTCCAAGTCATGACCGCGGGTGTCGTATAAACCGAACAAGGTCTTATTGCTTTACTTTTGCACATATACCCGAGGAGGGATCAAGTTAGGCAGGCGGCTGGTCATATAAATCAGTCAAAACCCATTGTAAGATGGAGACACGTTGCTCAGACCCCAAATACGTGGTAAGGGCAGGAGTATGATAATATTTCGTGATGTATGAAGCAATTTCTAAATCAGGATAATTACTGGTATAACGAGCTCTTTGTAATACCTTGTTAAATTAAACTATATCCGATCATACTTCTCGCTAGAGCTAGTGAGCTCACTAGGCGTGACGTTCCATTTCACGGCGCTTGATTATCGCTATGCTTATGAGCTGCCTCGCCGATATCACACTACCAAGTTATTAAAACACGCAATAAACCCACTTAATATCCTCTTGAGCACACCTTGAGTAATCCATGTGGTTATTTACTCATCATAGACCTATCTTTATCCCAATAGCTTGGGGTCGGCACAAAATGTTTCTCCTATGTTGCAATAAAGTTTTGGCTGAATGGTTTGCGACCAGATATCAACTGGTTACTCTTGACTCTTGTATTTCTAGTGTCACCACATGGGCAATGCATTCCATGCAGTGCCGGATTAAAATAGAGCGGTGCCCGTTACTTTGGCGTATTCGAAAAGTGATATCCTTGGAAGTTGAATTCATATTCTACTAATCAGGGAGGGGGTTTTAGGTAATTTATTTTCTGAGAGCGGGGCCCCTAAAGGGCATGGGGCTTGAGTATTTGTTACTTTCGCAACCGTGTTAATCCAGCTATGGGTTAGTGATGTCCCCCAGATGTTTATAAGAGTTAAATAAGAGATAATTAAAGCAGTACCAACTGTTACAAACAGAAAACTTGAATCAAATAAGAATACAACTGAAAAATGTGCTATTATAGGTCAAACGCTACCATTGTGGAGGAGTTCCAGTCCTAATAGTGGGATATTTCTTAAGTACCAGTGTAGAGACTGTTCTTTGGTAGAGGTTTATAGTAACAGTAGTTAGTCAAAGAAAGGCTAAAATATGGTATAAGAGGTTTATAATAATGGGCAAAATATATATATACATATGTGTCATTGACAAAGACAGAGAAATAGTCTTGTAACTGACTTTGACTGTGTAGTATATTACAAATCAATATACAAACAATGTAGCACATGTGTGTACATAACAATATGTAATCATTCAAATAATACAAGTAAAATGGAAATGGTTATAAAGAAAAAAAATAGAAATTCTGTAAATGCACAATGTGTTCAGAAATAAATGGCCTGTATATGAACTTGCTTAATAAAATATGTCCAGAAAAGCTGGAAAATTCTGTATCTGTTGTTTACATGTTCTAATTTAGTACATTACTAATCAGCATTTGAAAAGGAAGTTGTAGACTAGTCAGGAGTGTTAACTAATAATTAATTAAAATATGACATAATATTAACAATTAAGCACAAATTATTATTATTATTACGTGTATTGTTAATATTATAAACTTGTATTTGGATCATTTCATTCTACCGTTGTTTCTGTTTGTGAGATTTTGTCTGAAAATTAAACTATGAAAAACACTGCAGTCTTTTTTTTTTCCCTCGGTCATAGGGGAAGAGGTGTTTGCAGCAGTATGCAAGTGAAACTGCAGGCAACATCTAGTAAACCTATAAGTATAAAATATAGCTGTGTCCTGCGACTTCATACACATGGTATTTAGAATTTTTTCCTGCTTTTAAATCACTTTTACTGATGCTTCGCTCTTATTAGCGGTAGCGTGATTTTATATAGATTATAGCTATCCTCAATAAATATGCTATCCAACACTAAAAGAAGAGAGAGATTAGTGCGCTCAAACAAACAAACTCCTCAGCTTTATATATTAGAATAGATATAGACAAAGTTTATAATATAATCATTGTTTGTACACTGTCTGTAATGTCTTAAAATTAATAATGTTCATCTAGTAAACTGCAATAAGTACATTATTTATGTGTTGTGAAATATAATAATGTTGTTTTGATTTAAATAGGTTGTCGCTCAGCGCACCGGCAACGTGCCGATAAACAGCTCGCGCGATACTTTCTCTATCACAAGACTTTTACAAAAAATACTTATGTTTTATGTATTTTACAGTTACATAATTTATAGTTATCGTAAAGTTTTATTGAAGGTAAACAGTTACGAAAAGTTACCAAGAATTATTTGCAGAAAATCTCTCACCTTTTAAAGTTCTGTTATACGGTATTCTATCACTCAAGTACACATTAATAGCTAGTTTTTTCTCAGATTCCTCGCCTAATTTCTTCTCTTCACCCATCAGGTGCGCAGCTACTCCTCCCTCACCCAATCCTGGAACGATACGAGCCTCGTCTTCTAATATTTGTCTCTCGTAGTCAACTACAAGAGGATCTGGGTATGAGGCTCCCGCATTCCGATTCCCACCACGCCATTGTTCAAATAAAGTAAGAACAGCTATGACCAGTACCACTAGCAAAGTTATTTTTCCCGCCTGATAGCATTTTCGAATCGGAAAATGCACCATTTTCTGAAAACCAAACAACACCGCACAACACGGCTCTTCGCGATCGACTGTTTTTGACGTTTGCTGTCAAATACGATGTTTGTTTACATTTTACTTTTTTAAACAGGAAATGAGATCGTAAACATGCCATTCAGCCTAATCGAATTTTTAAAAACAGTACCTACTTACTGCATAATCATTGAAAATAATATTTTTATTCGATACGTTTTCTATAAATCTCGCAATACTTCTTAGCTTAAGCTCAGAGTTTTGTTTCGGGGAGGGTTTCCAACAACTCGTTTCATTTATTTGAAATTAACAACTCTGAAAGAATTTTAAAATCAGACCAGTTGTTTCCGAGACTAGCGCGTTCAAACATGTCATCACTAGCTGCCCCGGCAAACGTTGTTTTGCCATACAATTCTGTATAAAATAAAATTTCATCAAAATCGGTCCAGCCAATTTGTAGCCTATGTGTTATTCTGATGTATAAGCTATATTGTGGTAAAGTTTCATTCAAATCCATTCAGTAGTTTTTACGTGAAAGAGTAACAAACATCCATACATACATCCATACTTACAAACTTTCGCCTTTATAATACTAGTAGGATAATCACATCACGACATTTTCCCATAGCGCCATTTCCTACGATCCAACCTTTAAACGGGTCGAAACAAACAAATTAGGTTTCAAATATTTCACATAATTACCTTTACTGTAACAGGATGGTAAGAGGTATCCTACTACTATTATAAAGGCGAAAGTTTGTAAGTATGGATGTATGTATGGATGTTTGTTACTCTTTCACGTAAAAACTACTGAATGGATTTGAATGAAACTTTACCACAATGTAGCTTATACATCAGAATAACACATAGGCTACAAATTGGCTGGACCGATTTTGATGAAATTTTATTTTATACAGAATTGTATGGCAAAACAACGTTTGCCGGGGCAGCTAGTCTCTAAATAAAACAAGTTATGTTTTAATTAATATTATATTGTATATAAATTCTTATTTATTATAATTACTTAGATTACATACTGGAATGTATAAGACAAGTACAAACATTTTATTCAAACTTTTCGTGTAGCATTTTGGTTAAAACAGTAGCCTCGATTCTCGAAGGGCCCAGTTTTGATTTCCAGGTGATGCAATAAATTAGCAAGTTTGGTGACGTACATATAGCTCTATGGGCGAAAATATGATACTAAATGAACTAGAAAAATAATTAAATTATGATCCTGCCGTTTTCTTTGATAAAAATACTGCCACGTCTGCAAGGTGCCGAGGTAACAATCAACGCACACCCCGCTCAGAATCACCTCACGCACACTAAGACCGCGACAGTGTCCTTACACAATGGTACCATTAAACTTAGCTAAACTAAAAAACGAAAATTGATCGGCTCAATAACATAATTTGGCAATGTTAACTGAACTTGCTTAACATAAAAACTGTTTATTATAAACTAACGATTTTAATTAAGGGCCTACATCAATATTATCGTCGACATGTACATATTAACACAGCTAGTAGGTATAGAAAATGAAGAATTAGGGATATTTTTTTTGTTTACTCAAAATCTACTAAATATATTTTAATTCTGATTTACGTGTTTCTATATATAATAGTTACTTATGTTTTTAAAGTTATTTCATTAGTTAATACGCGATAATAGACCAACAAATGAAAAAAATAAAAAATGAGAGAGGTTGTTTCGCTAAGATTTTCTATCGAGAAAACATTTTTCAATCGCGTTTCTGAGTTTATGCGATCCTAGATCATATATTGAAAAAACATATACTTAAAAATTAGAGCTCTAGCCATTCAATCTAAAGAAACAATGAAAACTTCGTACGTAGAAAAATGCACGAAGCTATTTTGGTATCCTCTTAATATAAATGTGCACAACAAAATATCCAATTAATCAAAATACACCATAGATGCTTTCATTTTTTAGTTAAGTTTAGTTAAGCACAACTTAACTAAACTTAACTAAAAAATGTATTAACGTAGAATTAGTACAAATGAGTATGATCGCTGTTCTCGTACCTTTGTCCATGAGGTTCGCCGTATAATCTTAAATTCTGTTAGATTAATACTCTGAGATTATTATGATAAAAAAAATTTAATATCGAATATTAAAAATAACGTGATTTACTTCTCCTAATAAATACTTATGGTCTTATTCATAAGGACTTATCGGCGATTTAAAAGTTCGCGAAAATTGTCAAAATTTGTTATTCATAATAGTCTTTTTACGCTAAAACGTTTATTATCTCTCCGATAAAATCTCCGTTTAAACCTCCGATAAGTCATTATGAATAGGACCATTATTATTCTAAACAGCACCTATACATTCGTGAATAAGTCTACATTAAATAAATAACATAATACTCCATACTCTATCCAGCATAATAATGTCCCACTGTTGGGCACGGGTCTTCTCCACCTTGGGAGGGATTATAAATAAATAAATAAATAAATATTCAGGAAAAAAAAATGAAATTAAAATAAAATAATTATTAATAATTAAATTATGGTCTGCTAAGGCGTGTTGGCACAGGGTTTAGAGTTTTCCGTCTCTCACAGAGGACGTTATCTGTGTACAGTATTCCTTAGCTGGCTTTTACAGCACCGTGAGAAGGAAAGGGGCGGTGACACTTGTATTCTTAATCCGTCACCAAACGGAGAAATACTCAATACAAATAACTTTAATTTTTAATTTAATTACATAAAAAAACATGAAATTATTAACAATCTTAATATAAAAAATGCTGTTCGTTAGTCTCGCTAAAACTCGAGAACGGCTGGGCCGATTTTGGTTATGAAATATTCGTGAAAGTCCAGGTCCAAGGTTTAAACATTCACAAAATATACGGGGATCTAACATTCCACGCGTACGGAGTAGCAGGCATCAACTAGTCTTACAATTAAAAGAAACTTAAAAATCGATCTTACAGTTTACAGAGGAATCCGTGAACATACATAGAAATATTTATATACAACAAACCTCCTATATCAGACCTCTTCCTTTTTTTGAAAGTCGGTTAAAAGGCCACAAACAATCAAACACTATTAATCAATATTTAAGTACATTCGAAAAGAATACTCCTTGCAGTGCAGTCAGTTATTAGTTTATTGATTTGATGTTTTTAATTGCCACTCAGATAAAGTAGTACATAAAGGTATTATCTATCTAATATAAATATGTATTTACAAAAAGAAATAGTATGTTCCATCAATGTTCTTGGGCACAACATAACAAAAGCTTGCAGTGATAATTTTATTTCTACTATAATTTTATTAAGTACAAGCAAATACGCTTAGCTTGGGACCAGAGGACGTTATGTGAAATTTCCATGAATATCGATTTATTTATTTACTTAACAATATCACTATGTACATTTTTACAAGTCTCCTTAAAGAGTGCGTCTAAGGCACTTAGTTGAGCCTTTGACAACTTAGCACCCTTCATGTCCAGAACTTTATGGAATTCCACCACAGTACTCTCAGGTAATAATTGCACAAACTGAGCAACGAACCCCTCCATATTACCATCTAAAGGCGCCATCACCAATTTCAAGATCATTTCAGCTTTGGTCATCAATTTGATCACAACTTTGGTGTAAGTTGCCGGAGCTGGTCTTCGAATCTCAGACCCTATGGAAGGTAGTTCTAATAAAGCTGTTTTTAACATATGTGTGTCAAGTAATAATTGTTCAGAACCGACGGTAGATATAGGCTTACATTTATATATATTTTGTATAAATTTTGGTATGAAAGAGTTGGCGAATCTGATGCAGAACTGGGTGAAGTATTTCCTGGAGGAGGACAGGTTGTCTCTGAGGAATGGGATCGTGTTCTTGAGGTGCATTATTGTCTGAGTCACGTAAGAACTCTGGTCTCCAACGTTGTCGAAATTTAGCCAAGATATTTTGGTCATGGCCTGGGGGTAGAAAAACAGTGTTATTAAATTGAAATATATATTACTCCAAAGCAACATAAAGAAGGTGTAATTATTGCGTATACCTGTAGGGCAGGGTCACAAGCAAGTTCAAGGTCATGCACCAGCAATTGTATGCAGCTATCAATCATTTTGTGGAACAGCTCCAGCTCCGGCGTAAGATCTACCCTGCCTGCTAGCCCAGGAGACACCTTCTCTTTGAGCTTCTGTTCGAGATGCACCGTCGTCTCCAGGCAGTATTCCGCTGTCGTGATCACGCTCGTTATACGAGAGATCTCCTGTCGGGTGTACCTGGTTTCAAAATATATAGGTTTCAGTTAATTACAGTCCAAAAATAGCCTTTAACCATATTGGGTATACGGTTTTCTCATGAAATCCATTGTTAGAACAGGATTCAATGAATCACTAAAGACGCACGAACTTAAAACCAGTTAAAACCAAATTAAAATCGTTTTAGTCAGCCGACACGGACACAGTCGAAAGTTACTAAGGTTACCTTAAACTTTTAAATGGGTCCGTGCCGTAAACTTAAAAAATATTGCCATATTGAGGATCTTTTTCCATGCCATAAAAAATTAAGGTTTGATAAAAAACATATAGACAAATTAGTAATTTCTTTCTGCTAAAGTTGAATAATAATATTTTGGTACCCTGTTGTTTCTGGCTACTGATGTAGATGAATGATTAGTTTGTGAGGCCACTCACCTGGCGTCGCTAGTGTTATCATCTCTGAGTAACGTGTGAAGGTTGGATACAAGCGTGGGCATGCCTAGTGGCGCCGCCTGGTGCCGTGGGAGACGAGCCTGTAACACGTTGCTAGCGTACTCGCGTAGGTACTTCTGGAACACGCCCGCTAACTCTGCGACCGAACAAAAAATAACTTTTAATACTTTTACCTAACACATACCAAATTTCTTAAGAAACGAAAACTTTGTACAACATTTAGAAACCAAATCTTATCAAATCGTACAAAAAAGCCATCCTATTGAACCACTCTATCTTAATAAAACTGCGTCAAAATCCGTTGTGTAGTTTTAAAGATATAAGCTCACATAAGGACATACATACAAAAATAACGAATTTGTTTTATAATAAGTAAAGATAGAGGAGGAAATCCATAGAAAACCATTAACATGTATATGTATTGTATTTGTATTTATTCGTATTTTAGTATATGTTTATCACAAATTTAATAAATAGTTTAAGTACGCCATCAACCGCCAAAATATTTACTGCCAGTCCATCCAAAAGTTGTCTGGAAGACATCGCTTTTAGCGATAAGACCGCCCATTGTGCCTACAATGCTTGATATCTAGTTTTAAGTTTAATTTTTGTAAATCCTTGTGGTGTACAATAAAGCATATTCATTCATTCACTCATTCAACATTTTGCCAAAAGTGTATTTTGGTTAAAAAACGGTTTTTGGCAACATTATATCAATCTTTACCACATCCAGTTAGTTGTTTTTAGGGTTCCGTACCCAAAGGGTAAAAACGGGACCCTATTACTGAGACTTCGCTGTCCGTCAGTCCGTCCGTCCGTCCGTCCGTCTGTCACCAGGCTGTATCTCAAGAACGGTGATAGCTAGACAGTTGAAATTTTCACAGATGATGTATTTCTATTGCCGCTATAACAAAAAATACTAAAAATAAAATAAAATAAATATTTAAGGGGGGCTCCCATACAACAAACATGATTTTTTTACCGTTTCTTGCTCGATACTAATAACGTTGCCTTATGTTGCATAGATAATGGTACGGAACCCTTCGTGCGCGAGTCCGACTCGCACTTGACCAATTTTTTTCATTGTGTTATTAGTTTTTGTAGCAGTCCACAACTTGTGTAAAATGTTTACAAATAAAAGTACTGTTGTGTTGAGAGTTATCGCAGTCACGTGACATTACTGTTTGCTGACCCGCTGATAATACTTACATAACCCACAATTTAGGATTTTTGAAATATTATGCTATACCTACTGAAAATTTAGCTTTTACACATTATAGCAATATTTCGCTAAATAAATATTTATATTAAAGAATACATTGATAGATGCGTACCAAGCTAATAAGAGCGCGTTAAAACAAGGAAAAAAAACGTGATTTGACTACTACCTACTAATAGGAGAAGGACGGGAAAATTATTATTACAATATGTTTGTTTGATGGATATTGCGCGGTTATTTATGTGACGTTATTCTTAATCTAAAATGGCGGCTTTTAATAAGAGGTATCGTTTGTAGTCTTTGTTTATAAGCTGTGCTGCGTTTAGCTACCATATTTAGAGCCATTTTTTATTGTAAGAACAGATCGCAAAGAGAAATAAAATTCTAACATTCTTTTCTTAAAAATTCAACAAAATGGTTTATGTATTTATTGCTACAAGGCGCAATATTATAACAATAGTTACAAAGCACGTGCAGTGGTTATAAAATAAAAGAAATTTTAACTGATTAACGATTAAAATTTCTATTCGCAAACATTAGGTTACATTACATAAACAAAAACTCATTACCTCTTAATATTTTTTAACACTTGCGCGACTCATTTGTTTAAATAAAACTACTAAAGATAGATCTATCTTAATGGTCAATGTAAAATTAAAATCGAATATGGGTAAACCCTGTAATAACTTATTGTAGAAGACACATTATAGCTCAGTCTCACCCGTGACCATGGTGACTGCAAAGTCTCCTAAACGTCGGGCTAAAATTTGAAACAAATATACACGTCTAAATCCGTAAAAGTAGTTTCATTACCTCTTATTAAAAGCCATTCACATTTAGAATTACATAAATAGCCGCGCATTATGCATCAAGCAAACATCATCATCATCATCATAACATCACGCCTTTTTCCCATGCGGGTAGGCAGAGACTATAGAGCGCCATCTGCTACGAACCAAACATACTTCCTTGGCTTCATCCACACTCATACATCTGGTCATACATGCCCGACGGTTGTAAGTGCTATGCACAGCACACTTGCCCCTTTTGGAGTATCCCGGCATGACATCGGAGTATATTTTTCTCGGGCGTCCTCTCCCAGCATTTCCACTTACCTCCGCCGTGTATATGCCATTAGTTAATCGTCTCTCATCCATTCTCTTCACATGACAAAACCACCTCAGCATACTTTTCTCCACATTAGTCACCACATCCTCTTTCAGACTGTAACGTTCTCTTATAACTTTATTTCTTAACTAGCTGCCCCGGCAAACGTTGTTTTGCCATACAATTCTGTATAAAATAAAATTTCATCAAAATCGGTCCAGCCAATTTGTAGCCTATGTGTTATTCTGATGTATAAGCTATATTGTGGTAAAGTTTCATTCAAATCCATTCAGTAGTTTTTACGTGAAAGAGTAACAAACATCCATACATACAAACTTTCGCCTTTATAATATTATAGTAGGATCTATCTTTCAAGCAAACATATTGATTGAAATCTTCAGTTTCCCGATCTTCTCTTAATAATGGTATTTGTCAAAACGCGTTTGTTTTTGTGATTATAACACGCTTATATTAGCTTGGTACGCATCTATCAATGTATTGTAAAGCGATTCGCATCCACTTGCAGTTGTCGGATTGATCTAAAATGTTGCACACATATTAAGGACCGATGACAATGATTTAATTTAAAAAATATTCAGCATAAGTATGTTTTTAGGGTTCCGTACCCAAAGGGTAAAAACGGGACCCTATTACTGAGACTTCGCTGTCCGTCCGTCCGTCTGTCACCAGGCTGTATCTCAAGAACGGTGATAGCTAGAGAGTTGAAATTTTCACAGATGATGTATTTCTATTGCCGCTATAACAACAAATACTAAAAATAAAATAAAATAAATATTTAAGGGGGGCTCCCATACAACAAACATGTTTTTTTTTCCGTTTCTTGCTCGATACTAATAACGTTGCCTTATGTTGCATAGATAATGGTACGGAACCCTTCGTGCGCGAGTCTGACTCGCACTTGACCAATTTTTTAGTGTGCCGACATATCTACGTTTAATATTTCGATTTAATATTAATAAAAAATACAAATATTTAATATCGTTCAATATTCGAACGACGGGCTTCGTGGCGTAGTGGTTCATGTACTGGACTGCCGTTCACAAAGTCGCGAGTTCGATTCCCGCTTGGGACAATCATTTGTGTGATATTCATAAATGTCATACAAATGTTTGTACTGCGTCTGGGTGTTTTCTATATAAGTATGTATTTACAAAAGAAAAGTAGTATATGTATTCTATCCGTATTCTGTCACCCATAACACAAGCATAATAACCTTAGCTTGGGACCAGAGGACGTTGTGTGAAATGTCCATGAATATTTCATATTTATAAATCTTTACTTAGGAACAAACATAGATACATACCAAACAAACATATCTCTCTATTTATATCAGTATTATAAAGATGAAGAGTTTGTTTGTTTGTTTGAACGTTATATCTCAGGAACCACTGATCCGATTTGAACAATACTTACAGTGTTGAATAGTACATTTATCGAGGATGTAAGTTAATATTTACGGAGGAAGAATCAGGGAAAAATGTTGTGGATACGGGGATAATTTTCTAAATTCCACGCGTACGAAGTCGCGGGCAACTGCTATTAGTTTTTACAAATACGTACCAAGCATAGGTTCTCCAGTAGTAAGCCTCGCACACTGCACAAGACACTTCTTGTAAAACAGGAACAGATCAGCACAGCTCGAGATAACTGCGCCCGCACTATTCGTTGTTACTTCTGCACTAGAGGGAAGAGACTTGGCGTCCTAAAACATAGATATAAATATAGATTATATTATTATACTAACTAATATAGTATTATTCGTGTGGTGATAGATTATCCGTGTGTTTACAGATAGTTTGTGTAGTGGCGGATTGTTCGTGTGGTCACAGATTGTTCGTGTGATGACGGAATTTTTGTGCGGTAACTGCTGGTCTGTGTAGTTACGGATTGTCCGTTTGATGACGGAATTTCCGTGTGGTAACGGATTATCTGTGGGGACGGATTTTTCGTGTGATGACAGGTTGTTCGTGTGGTGACGGGCTTTTCGTATGGTGACGATAAGCCAAAAACTACAAAATTAGACTGAAATTGTGTGCAATATAGTTTTTTGGTGAAATTTTCGGCATTTTGTTGTCAACCTCCAACGCCCCCATGGGGTGACACTACCCAATATACATACCTGTATGAATCTATCACAGAGAGACCTAAGGTTGGCATCCAACGAGCTAATGTAAAGTGACAGATATGGCTCGAAACAAGCACCGATCTGACCAATCCAAGGTGATCCTGACGGGTTAGCGCCTTCTACTGGCTCGGGGTCGACAGACTGGATACAAAATACAGAATAATCATAAAATATAAATATTCTTGGATATTTCACACAACGTCTTCTGGTCTCATTTTAAGCTTTCTTGTGTTATGGGTTCCAGAGTACGGATACACTACAGATATGATGATTTTATTTAGTAAATACATGCAAATTAATATTTTTTATTTGCATATCTGGTAATTCCAAGAATTAGGGTTTGTTTTCAAGTTTTCCGTCTCTCACACAGAATGTTATCTGTGTACCATATTGCTTAGCCGGCTTTTACAGTACCCTGGGCAGGAAAAGGTAAGGAATTAAGATTTCTAGTAAGTACACAAGTGAAACTGCGTAGCGCAACTAGTAAATAAGCTACCACTTACATCTTTATTGTCTACATCGAATTCTGTTTGTTTGTCTGTCACTTCTACTGGTTCAGCACCTAACTCTGTACCTGGTGGACAGCACAAAACTTTATTATTATAAAAACGAAAGATTATATGTGTGTATTTGTAACTTCCTCCCTCTTATAGATAAATACTTAGGCAATATTATAGGTTTAGTGGGGATAGGGCTGCCAATCTATATTATAACAAAAAATCCTGGACATTTGAGCGTTAGAAAAAAATTGTCCAGTGGTCATCTCAGAGAGAAATAACGTCCTCTGGTCCCAAGCTAAGCTTGTATATTCTTGCTTATGCTATACATCTCTGAAACAAGTCTTTGGCGCATTGACAGGTCATGGCAATTTTAACAGACACCTTTTTAACCTAGGTATCACGGACAGCCCCCTGTGCAGGGCATGCATGGAGGCTGAGGAGACAGCCGCTCACGTGCTGCTAGATTGCAGCGGAGTGGCAATTTACCGGGCGAACTACCTGGGATCACCGGGTAGCCTCCGGGAGGTCTTCGGCGACGTCAAGAAGCTGGGGAACTTCCTGGTGGAGCTGGGATGGCTGGAGTAACCAGCCCACTACCCTCCATCACACAAAATAGGCGCACTTAAGTCGTCGAGTTGTGGATACCGCCCGTAGAAGAAGAAGAAGAAGAACAAGTCTTTGTCAAAAAATCAACATCTAGTCCAAATAAAACCACTCTTTACGAATTTAGATGTGTATATTTGTTTGAAAATTTAGCGCGAATTTTCGTAGACTTTACTTTTACTTACTTTTTACGTGACTGAAATATCTCCGAAACATCGGGCTAAAATTTAAAACAACATACACGTCTGAATCCGTAAAAAAAACGTTATAATTGAATAAAGAAATCGCGCATGTGTTAGTAATATTTTTTTATTTTTCTCCTAGGACAACAGGGTTTCCTTCGGACTATTTGCAAACCCGTACTGTTCGACATGAAAGAAAGAGGAGTTGACACAGACCTGACGGCTAATAGAAGACTGTGGAAGAAAAAGACATGTTGCGCCGACCCGGGATAAGGGCAGGAGGATGATGACTGTTCGCCCCATGGATATTCCTTAAACTAGGACATGTCCAGGGAAACTCTGACAGTAGGCAGCCCTATATCCACCTGAGCTATCGTGTATTACCTACGAACCGCTTGTGTAGTAGCAACTCAAAGTTGTAAGTTTTCTGTATAGCATAGAGTAATAACTTGACATCAACCTCATTGCGACGAGATGACATTATGTTGCTCAGTTCTGTGCGTGTTATCTGTAATGTAAGCAAACGAATTTAGTTATATGACGAGCTTACTGGTGGAATGGTTTATGTAACGGACTGGACTGCCTTTCACAAGGTCGCGGGTTCGATTCCCACTTGGGACAATCATTTGTGTGATATTTATAAATATCATACAAATTATTGTACTGCGTCTGGGTGTTTTCTATGTATTATATTATGTAGAAAAAAGAAAAAGTAGTTTATGTAGTATATTTGTATTCTGGTACCAACAACACAAGCATATAAGCTTAAGCTTGGTACCAGAGGACATTGTGTAAAATGTCCATGAATATTTATTTATTCATTTATATATTAGCAGTGACAAAAAACGTTGATTTCATGGGCGTTTTTAGGGTAACAAAAGGCAAAAGAGGACTCTATTACGGAGACTTCATTGTCCGTCTGTCACCAGGCTGTATTTTATCAACGATGTTATCTAAATAGCTGAAATTTCCACAGTTTGTTTATGTTGATGCTTTAACAAAAAATACCCACCATCATCATCCCCCTGCCCATTCATCCCCTGCTCATTGTTTTGGATCCCGTTATTTGATGTTATTTGGAATAGATATGACAAATATACTATCATGGTAATAATTATAAGAATCCTTCGTATTTGACCAGATTTTTATGCGCGTATTTTTTTATCTTATCATATCCATTTACTATGAAACTTCTGAGTAAGAAAATGGCGTCGAGTGAATAGGGAAGGCGAGACTGAGCGTACAACTACACTGTACCTACACTGCTTTTTATTTTAACGTTTTTTTAGGAGTTTAGGATTTAAACATACTGAAGAAATTACCAGTATTTGCGAAAAACGTTAGACTTAATCATAAAAAGACAACAATTTTTTTTTTGTAAAGTACCTCGCCCAAATAGAACAGAACAACTCTATCTAAATCAAACCCTGTGTTCTTCCAAGTACCTAGACATACCTTACAGAACTGTTGTGTGATAGCCTCACTGAGTCTCCAGGAGTGAGGGAAGATGTTCCCTAGGGACTCCTCGAAGGCGAGCAGGTGTCTCTTGAGCCACGCGTACCGACGTTCCACAAACGATATCCACGAACACTCCTCGGATGAGGAGAATAAGTGCTGGTACTCCTGCAATAATTATATGACGTAATTAACATAAGAATTCCAGAAAACTGAGACTTCGCTGTTCGTCCATCTATTATATATGGTATCCACGGCCTATCACCAGAATGCATCTCATGAACGGTGACAACTAGAGTTGAAATTTCACAGATGATATATGTATACCTGTTGATGATAGAACAACAAATACTAAAAACGAGAAAATTGTAGATTTTTTTTAAATATATATTTATGGACATTTTACTCAACGTCCTGTTCCCAAGCTAAGCTTATATGCTTGTGTCATGGGTACCAGAATGCAGATATAATACATACACTACTTTTATTTTATAAATACATACTTATAATACATAGAAAACACCCAGACGCAGTACAAACATTTGTATGACAATTATAAATATCACATAAATGATTGCCCCGAGTGGGAATCCAACCAGAGAGGTAGTGAACGGCAGTTGGTTACATAAATCATTAGACCACTATGCCCCTCAAACTGTATTGAATGTACTATATATTTTCGCAAGCTGTAGTGAATTCACTCCAAGCAGTGTAACTATTTATTAGTCAGTAAGTATCTTATCTATATACATATACTTGTATCCTTATAAAAGAAAGTCGTGTTTGTTATATCACTTATAACCAGAGGTCGGAATTAGGTAGAGTTATTTATGTACTTACATGGATTTCATACAGCGAAAGAATAAAGTGGATATGCCTCATATCCCGAGATTAATTTTAAAGAGCAGAAAAAATCCCGTGATTTTTTAAATAAAAATTTGATAGCGGCTGATTCTGTAAGAAAAGTATTCGCTCGTATTTATAAAAAGGCGAAATATGCGTATAAGAATTTGCTTAAGACTATCAATAATTTGTATTGTGAATTATTGTAAACTAATAAAAATTGTATGTTAATAACTTTGTTTTATTTGTCTATTTCTGAGGTTTTTATTATTATTTATTCGTAATATTGTTGGCCACACGGGATTGTCCAATAGAAATCCCGGGAAGGTCCACATTAATATTAACATTTCGACGCAAGTACATAAATAACTCTACCTAACTCCGACCTCTACTTATAACTCAAGATCGGCTGAACTGATCTAACTGTAAATTGGCAGGGAGGTAGCTTAGGATCAGGAATAGAACATAGGATACTTTAAACATTGAAAAATTTACGAATAAAATGAGTTAAATGAAATAACAATATACCTGTAGTTGTACGTCAATGAACCACTTCAGTAGCTGCTGTTTAACACGTGGCTCCAGTACATCGACCACTCCACAAGCTTCAGACAATGTGCGGTGAGATATTGTACTCTTGCTGCCGGCTGGATATCAAATAAATAAATAAATATTCATGGACATTTCACACAACGTCTTTCTGGTCCCAAGCTAAGCTTATATGCTTGTGTTATGGGTACCAGAATACGGATAGAATACATATACTACTTTTCTTTTGTAAATACATTCTTATTATAAATAGAAACACCCAGTCGCAGTACAAACATTTATATGACAATTATTAATATCACGCAATGGATTAAACCGAGCGGGAATCGAATCCACGACCTCGTGATCAGCAGTCCATTACATGAACCACTCAACCACGAGGCTCGTCAATAAATACATCAAATATCAAATCAAATCATCAGTATCTCCTAAGTAGCCTTTAACTTTTAAATTCTCATGGACATAAGCAATTAGGATGTCGCAGGCAGGATTTTCAGGTAGACTGATGATATCGTCAAAAGTGCTGGGAGCCGCTAGATGTAGTTACGGCAGAAACGCGCGTTGTAGCGTGCTATAGGGGAAACCTATATCCAGCAGTGGATGGAGGATGGCTGATATATGGATGGATAAAGGGTTTTCATTGTTCATTTCATTTGCAAGGGTTTCGAGGCAACAAAAGGATTAAAGCTGTCGAAAATAGTGTTTTATTTTGCTATTTAATTTTGTAATCTTTATTTATAGAGTACTTAGTTCAGAAAAGCTGAATCCCGGAGCAACCATGTCATCCACCTAATACTACAAAATACAATTTATAATTTAACCTTAAATGCAAATTTAAATAATTTGTATTAATTCGGCAATTGGGAGGAGTTAGAATCCCAAAACCTCCCTTTACTGCCTCCATTACCGCAGTACCATAGATCTGTCGCAGAACTAAACGTAAGAAAGATTTGGTAAAACCCTTTTCCATGTACCTGTGTTAAAGACATACCAGTGAATGCATCCTTGAAGTCGTTGTTGATCTGTTTGGCGAGCTCGTTCCGTATCTGATGCACCTGGTCCCGAAGTGAGCTAAGCTCGCGGATCTCACGGTAACACTCGAAATGATGCAGCACCTGCATAAAAACAGTCAGAATATTGGTATTGTATAAGTGGAACACTGAATAATTTTTAGGATTCCGCACCAAAAGACAAAACAGGACCCTATTATTGAGACTTCGCTGTTCATCTGTCACCAAGCTGTATCTCGTTGTTTCATCACACTATCAAACGCAATCCCCACGGCAGAACGCTCGTCATCTATCTTTTGTAGGTGACAAGTTCTATCTCTGTCTAACGCGTAACTCTTACCTATCTGACAAATAATTTGTTTTTTGAATAATTTGTCTCAATATTTAATTACCTCCATGATGGCCTGCATGGGCAACACAATCTCCTTGTACTGTCTATTCCTGGTCATAGTCCTAAGTTGTTCCACTCCTCCTACCAACATGTGCAGGTGGTTGAGCGCTGTGATGGCAGCGGTTAGATTAGACTTGGCGCAATCCAGCTGCTTGATCTCGCTGGTGATCTCACGTACCATACTCTCTGAACGTTCCGCCTTCTTATTTATATCTGCTACCTGCAAATAACTTATTCAGTTAGTTATTATACCAATAATGATATCTTTTGCTATAAGCTATTGTACTTTATAGGACACACAGTATTTTAACGAAATATCTTATACCAATACTAAATATCTTATTTCAAACTAGCAGTCTGTAGGAATGCTGCCGCAACTGATTGCGATGCCATAAACATCAGCATCCTTTATGGATAACTATTTTAGAGATGGAGAAACATACATAAAAATTCTGAATCAGATTCTGAAAATATTTGATCCTTTTCATTAAGCAATTAAAATTTCGTATTGCAATATTGCTAGCACCCACCTGCAGTGCCAGTTCACCAATACACCGCTGCGCTTCCATGAGCGCGGCCTGGCCAGCGTCTCTCTGTGTAGCTTGCGCCCGAACGAGGCGACGCACGTCATGCTCGACACCTGCCAGCTGGAACTGACAGCGCGCAGCGGCATTCTCCACACCAGACAGTGACTGCTCCGTAGGGAACACCAGGTTGATATACCGCACAGCATCAAACTGTATATTATGCCATCATCATTCTCAAGCCCTTATAGCATTATTTGGAGTTTGCGCAACATGTCTTTTCTTCCATATCATACTGTCAGACGTCACATTAGTGTTCATTATTCTATCTTTCATATCCTTCTTCATATAATCCATCTTGTCTTTGATCTTTCATTAGATAATATTCCTTTCACATTCATTCTCAGATGACTCCCAATAATATTATTTACCTCTTGTCTCATTATCAAAAAGCCGCTTTTATAAATACCACCAGTACTCGTCACAGTTGTCCACAATAAAAATTTTTTAATTATTACCTGTATTATAGGGTACACTAAAATTTTTTTCTATAAATATTCATGGACATTTCACACAATGTTCTCTGGTCTCAAGCTAAGTTTATATGCTTGTGTTATAGGTACCAGAAAACGGATATACTACATAAACTACTTTTCTTTTGTAAAGCATACTTATAATACATAGTAAACGCCCAGATGCAGTACAAACAATTATTGTATGCCAGTTCGGCAGAACATAGTTGCACATTTGTAAACTATTTATCCTGTAACATCTATTTACCTATGTTCACAATAAATGAATTTGAATGTTGAAAACATTTGTAGGGCAATTGAAAACATCACACAAAAAAAAAATTAAAGCTTAGTTTAGTGTTACATTGAAACAGCCCCGTGGAAAAAAGGAGTGACAGTATGATGATGAACAATCTATTTTCCAGGAATTAAAAGTAGCCAAATGTATATAATCTACAGAGATCTCATAATCATCATATCGCCAACTATCTATTTGATATCTGTAACTCTGCAATGACACGACACATATAAGAAATGTGCGTTTTTACTGCTGGCCTAATCATTATCTAAAGAAACTAATAAATATCTTAAAAATATGAAAAGAGTCTTCCAAATAGGTGAAAACCACCAGTACCAATAGGATTCAAGAGGTACATAAAACCTTAAGAAAATATTTAAAAAGAGAGTTACACAATACATTATTTAATTCTACCTATGAAATTTTACCAACAGCCAGGTAGAAGGTTGTAACTTTCTTTAAAATATAACTAGCTGCTAGTATTCTTATCAGACTAGAAAATATTACTGCTATTAAAGAAGGTACAGGAAAAAAATATTCTGCTTGTCAATGCCTCAGGCAAAAGGTTAGCCCTATTTTACTAAGACTGACTACAGAAATATCTGTTTTATTGCTTCTGAGAAGACAGTAATAACGCTGTATACGTTTGTTTGTTTTAATCTTTAACTATTGTAAAGAAATACCGCACTTACTTCAGCATTATCGAATTGTTCCGTTCCCCCCATCATTTCTTCGATTCTACTCATGACGGAGCTAGGGAAATTGATTTGAACTTCTGGGCCATTATCTTTGTCATCTATTAGATCATTTGAATCCATAACTAGGCCAGTTCAAGCCCAAAATTTTTAAGAAATTGCGAAAATAGTCCGCAATAAACAGAAAAATAACAATGATCAACTGACGTTGAAAATGTCACTAACGTCACAATGCCGAGACCACTACTACTTCTTCTCTAAAATAGATAGCCATTTCCGGGATTTTTATTGTCAACATGAAAGTGACCTCTGATTTTGTTCTAACACGACATGAGATAATCTTTTATTATAGAAAAACTCATAATATTTATACGTCATTTATTCCATAGATATGTAGCGTTATTGTAGATGACGACGATAAAGAAAAAGTAAAGTTAATTTTTCATTTAAAAGGCTTGGTCGCTTTGCGACTATATTGCCCTACACATATAAAAGTAAAATTGAACACTACAATAATGTCGTAAATGATAACATTCCCCAACAGGCTTTTTCCCATGGAGATAGGCAGAAACACTCATACATCTGGACCTGGTATAGTTAAAATAGAATAATGCCGACAAAAAAACTAAGATGGCGCACCTACAAAATAGATTAACAGCTATGCTTGCATCCTCTATGCTCTAACTTTCCCCTCACTGTGTCACCACGAAGTGTAGATCATAGACTTAGGATATAGATCTAGACTCAACACTCGGTACAACGAATCCGGCCTGCTGCTTTTTTTATTTGAACACATTAAGAAAAATAAATGATTTAGTAGCCTTTCTAACTCTTTCTTTTTGAACGGGAGTAAAAGAGACAGCAAGGCTACTATTTACTATTTTACTTTTAAACCATAAACAGGGCGGCCCTGTCTTGGAACAAATCTATGTTCCCGAGTTGTTACTCCCTATTTATAACCTTCTTGGTATAGATGCTTCGTGTGTGTCACCATGACATCCACTATAATCTACTATATAAAAATAAGTCGGGTTTTCCTTCCTGACGCTATAACTCCAGAACGCACGAACCGAGTTCCACGGTTTTGCCTTCGTTGGAAAGGTCTCGGGCTCCGTGAGGTTTATAGTTCATTTTTTTTAAATTTTTTTTTTTAACCATTTTTTGGTATGGCAAAACAACGTTTGCCGGGCCAGGGCCCTGAGTCGGGTATTTCAACGGTGTCACAACTGTACCATTATTGTACCATTATGGTGCAATAGTAAAGTTTTTGGTAGTCTACTATTATTGTGTCGTCATAACGACTTCATCATTGACTTACAATTGTCAAAGTGACATAAATTGCTAGTCTCGTACACAACTGCTTCACAATTTTTTTTTTTATTTTTTTATTTATTTCATGTACAACATTACAGTTTATAAAATTGTTCTTTGTAATTTATTGCAATTTACTAATCTCCTAAACTTCACATTGCTTTTTATACTAATAAATAGTATGTACAAATATATCTAAACGAAGTCTAGCATGATTAAATGTTTAAATTTATCAGTAGTTTTTCGAAAATCACGTCAACTAACGCATTTTTTAAAAACGGCAACACATACATACCATTCTAACACAATTCATAGATTTAAGAGACCGAAAATTCAATGCATAGATAAAAGAGATCGACAATTCTATTACCATAGAACGACCGTTATGACGGCATATAGCAGACTACGGATATTTGACTTCAATTGCAACGGTATCGTGCCGGTATTGTGCCGGTACGACAATTGTTCCAAAATAGTAGACTTGAGCACCTAGTAGTCTTATAATAGTCAGGACAACTAAAAGTGCGTTCAGTATAAAGAGATTATGTAGTTAGGAAGTAGTACAAAGATGTTTGTTCAATGTAATGAATTGTTTGTCTAATGTCTGAGAGTCTACTAGCGGCGCTTTAGCCTTTTTTACTTTTAATTGCTTTTTGGTTCGCAAATAAGTAAATAAAGCATAAACATTGAGGAAATAAATGTCATCGGATTACCGTGACCGTTCCCGATTGTATTGAACACGAAGTATAGATAGAAGGAGTCCGAACGTAATGTTGAACGAATGGTCTCAATTTAAGGGACAGATTTTTTGCCGGTAGAGCGCGCCATTTTTCAAGGAGTACTCGTTTGAATTCTTACGCGGGAAATTTTATTGCTATTGACACCTGTGGAAAAAATATTTAATTAAATTAATATTTAATTTAATAATAATAATTAAATTAAATTCAACTTTCACGAGCCAGCGCGTGTTTACATGTAATAATAATAATAGCATCGGTACGCCCTGAACACTTGCGCAGCCAGTGGCAGAAAATAGAACTATGATCTGGGTTTATTAATGTGTACACGAAATATTATGGAAAAGCCTATACCGTTCGGACTCCTTCTATCTATACTTCGTGGTATTGAAGATTGGAGATGTGCTATTTTGAACGTATCTAGGGTAATGTCAAATTGTGACATGTCAATTTGTCAAAGGAGCAAAACGTCAAATCAATGTCAAATCATGAAAAATTCTTTTTTTTCTGACAGTTTTTTGAACGTGCTCGTGGTGAGTTGTCGCGTTAAGTCGCGATGAACCTTGTGCATATTTGCCGTGTTTAAACTCGGTGTCGATCCATTTCTACCAGATTTATTCAAACACCTGTGGTAGTCTGTGTTTGTGCAGTGTCTCGTTAGTGTTGTGATAATGGCTCGGCTTACGGAGGAAATGGTGATCGCAAGATCAAAACAGTCCGACCTCTCAGCAATAAAAAAGCTTAATTGCTGGTGAGTACAATGAGTCAGTTTAAAGGGACAAAGAACGGTATTACTTGAAAAGTATCCAAAGCTGTAATAGTCAAACCGCTCGATAGTAGTGGTTTGTCGAAATGTGAAATCGCAGTCGATGCAGCTCACGGAGGCGGAACGTATACGTATTTGACGGTATTTGTTTGCGGTAATGCTCCACAGTTCATGGTCTCAGTTGATATCGTAATTTCATTATGCAGGCTGTATGACTGAATGCCTTGGTCTGTCACTTTTAGATGAATTTTCGCTCAGCAAAATTTTAAATGTTTTCTGTATGGCAATTTTGGGAAAATTAATGATATGTAATAGTTGCATACCTACATATTTAATAACTGTGAGAGAATAGTATTATTATTTATGACATCCTTCTCGTAGATTATATCACTAAAAACTTTCAAGTTTATGATTATATTGAGGTGTACTAAGATGTTATCTAGGCAATGAGTAGGTACATTATAAATTCAAGTATTATCAGTGTATCTACAACCTAATCAAGTAGCAATAATGTTGATAAACATTATTACAATGTTTGTGTGAATTTCGTAATATGATATGTAAGATTTTATCTTTGTAGAACTTGGTAGATCAACTAGTTAAAATTTGTTTAAAAATAAAGCATATCTTGCTGTTTATATTTTTAATAGCATAGAAACCTAGTTATTTTCACATTTTGTGTGTAATATCAAAGCTAGCTAGGCTAGTATATATATACTACATAGTTGAGTCTCACCCGTGACCATGGTGACTGCAATCTCCAAAATGTCGGACCAAAATTTAAAACAAACTTGTCTTTATCCGTAAAAAGTAGTTTTATTTAGTACATACTAATTATAACTATTTAATAAAACTAGATCAGATAGTGAAGTGGTCTATCTATACCTAATATTGCTAAAAATGGTAGTCTACTCTTGTCTTAGAACATTTTTTTTAATTCAGGCTTTCAGTGGATTATTGCCAGGCTCTAATCATGCTTTTCACATATCGAACTTAAATGTTAACAATAAATTAAATATTATCAATTGTTATTTTATGAGTTCTCTATGTTGACTGTACACATTATTCTAGGAAGTAGGATTTTCTTGGAGCTAAAAGATCATAGATGTCTACATGACAACAATTCTACACCAGAAACTATAGTTAGTGGCAATCACAATAAATTATTTTGGACATAGTAACTAATACTAGTAACTAACTGTGGTGACGGATACTCCGTGTGGACGGATTAAGAATACAAATGTCACCACCTCATCCTCTCCAAGGGTCCTGTAAAAGTCAGCTAAGGGATATTGCACACAGATGACATCCTTTGTGAGAGACGGAAAACTCGAAAATAAACCCTGTGCCAACACGTCTGGTCAGCGCGGCATAGTAGACCATAATTCCTCACAAAGTGGAGGAGGCCCGTGTCCAACAGTGGGGCGTAAATGGGCTGGAGAGAGAGAGAACTAATACTAAGCTTAACCATAGCCTGATTACCACAGAATAATAAAAAACAATGACAAATACTTTTTGGAATCTATGAACTTTCTGGTCAGAATATCTGGGAATAACAAATAGTATGACATTATTTATTCAAAGAAATAACTGACTATATGCTAAATATGTTTAATAATATAAAACCCACAACAATGTTGAACATGTTGCAATTAAATAATAATTTACTATTGGTCACTAACACATGTTATAGTTTTTTTTAATAAGAAATAATTTTTTTTAATAACACAATTAGCAAAATTTTTTGCAAAGAAACTTATAGTAGGTACATTTTTTTTTTCATTTTTGCATTTGAAGTTAAGCGAATAGTTTTTAGGGTTCCGTACCCAAAGGGTAAAAACGGGACTCTATTACTGAGACTTCGCTGTCCGTCCGTCACCAGGCTGTATCTCAAGAACGGTGATAGCTAGAGAGTTGAAATTTTCACAGATGATGTATTTCTATTGCCGCTATAACAACAAATACTAAAAATAAAATAAAATAAATATTTAAGGGGGGCTCTCATACAACAAACATGATTTTTTTACCGTTTCTTGCTCTCATACAACAAACGTGATTAATTAAGTATTGTGTGTGTTGTTTGCTCATTTATTAATAACGTGCCTTATGTTGCATAGATAATGGTACGGAACACTTCGTGCGCGAGTCCGACTCGCACTTGACCAATTTTTATAATATTAACAGTATGATGTACTAACTGAATGTGAGTAAACGAATGTATGTATGTATGTGTGTGTGTGACCTAAAGTAAACAATGGCAACATTATTACAATGTGTGCCAACTCACAACAAATGTATTGTACTAATTGTGTGCTTGGTTAGAAATTTGTTATATAGCCTCTGTATTTCTTAAGAAATTATCTGATGTTATAACTTTATAACATGTTAATGCATTAGTTATGTTATCAGTATTATTAGGTCTCCCATACGTCCCGAGTTTCTCCTGATTTGTCCTAGCTAATAGAGCTTTACTAATGTATCATAATAATATTAATAATGTACTTAATTTTCATTCTTAATCAAGCTAACAAATATATATTGTATTGTATTGAGCTTTCTAGGGGAGATCTGGTAAATCCGTGGTCGAAATCATGAATAGTCAGATCAGGACCTTAGCGTAATTACTATTAGCTGTATAAATCGAAGCCTTCTATAAGTGGGTCCTGCTGAGGAAAAAAGTCCTTGTCTACCTAAAATTATTTTGTGCGTCGATCGAACCCGCAACCTCGTAAATGGCTCCGTACGTTGTGTGAACTACTAGACCACTAGGTCTATTCTGAAGTAATAGTAAGTAATTAAGCCTTGATCACACGTACCGTGTAAACGGGCGAGACAGTGCTCTCGGCCAAGTACTCGGTACGTATAAACATAGCGCCGAGTGCTCGGCCGAACGAAGCGGCGAGAGAATAGCTCGACTGTAGTTCTATTTACTAGACCGAGTGACCACCCTCCCGCTTCCCGCTCATAACTGTATCTGCCCTTTGTATCAATGGAGTAATATTTTCTAATAATGTGTCAAAATGTTATAGATCCATTCTTAAAAGCATTCTGAATTCAGCTGGGTCTTCTACCTCTAATTCATTAAAAACAGTGTTTGTAGCGCCAAAAGTAGATATTCTCAACATCCATGGCCTTGTCCAAATGCGGTGTTGCTCCTTTTCCAAGAGTTCATTTAATTCTTCTACTAATAGTGGAATGAGTAATTTTTGTATATTTTCTGATTATGTTTTTACGATCCATCCATCCAAATTATAGTCTCAATAGAACTGTGACTGTGCATATTTCAAAACGTGTGTGAACAGCTACTCGCTTACTACACTGTCTCCGCCGAGATACATTTTACTGTCTCGCCCGTTTACTCGGTACGTGTGATCAAGGCATTAATCTAGTTAACAAGTGAATACATCAACATCTGTTCTGAGTTTACAGAATTAAACTAACGCGTTGTTACATAATAATATGCTGTTTTCTTAGGCAAATTAAATATACTGTCAGGTCTATGGGGTGTAGAGATAACGCTCACAAACACTAACGTAATGTCATTGGTCGCTACGCATGCCTCGCACAAAATCCCTTCTTGCAAACTAACGGTCTTATTCATAATGACTTATCGGAGGTTTAAACGGAGATTTTATCGGGGTGATAATAAACGTTTTAGCGTAAAAAGACTATTATGAATAACAAGTTTTGACAATTCTCGCGAACCAATTTTAGCGAACTTTTAAACCTCCGATAAGTCGGTCATGGTAAAGCTCAAGGCACCATCATGGCCCGGTAGGGCAAAGCGGAGAACAAAAAAAAAAGAAACCTCCGATAAGTCATTATTAATAAGACCATAAGCGATGACATCGACGGTATAATATATACACAACTAGTTGTTACCAGCGTCTTTGTACGCGTGGAATTTGGAAATGTTTCCCCGCTTTGCAACATTTTTCACGTGGCTTCTCGCTTTGCTCCAATTAGTCGCAGCGTGATGTTATATAGCGTATAGCATTCCTAGATAAATGGACTGTCCAACACAAAAAATTTTTCAATTCGAAACCGTAGTTCCTGAGATATTAGCGCGTTCAAACAAACAAACTCTTCAGCTTTATAATATTCAGTATCTATAGGTGAGTAATAGAAGTCGCCTGTTAATGCCTACTTCTGTTGTATTGGTTAATGTTCTAAGGTTGTATTATGTATGATTCATTGTTACAAATATGTACATTTGGTAAGAACGAATGACGCGAGTTTACTTGCTCTTTAGTAACCGTTCATGTAATGTACGTAATTGTGTCTAATGTCGACACTCACTCACTGTGACGTTGTTAAAGTTTGTCGCCAGTCAGCTGCACTATTCAATTACTATTTAGGACTCATATTTGTATGCACCAACTAGTTATTTAAAAGCAAAAATTCTCCGTTTGTAATTACAATTTTGTTGATTTAATTTCCGAAACTAACTAACAAACTACCATTTTAATGTGCGAAATCTCTTTGCTTTCCTCTTGGGCTTTCTTTCGATTAAATGTTACCTGCTGTACATAGTTTAAGCAACTATGTAGTTATATCATGCATTCATGGTTTTAGAATCTCTCAATAGGATAGTCCTCATCTAGCATTTAGTTTCGCAAAGGGTTTCCAATTATTCGCTTTTTTTAGAGGTTGAGACAAAAAAGGGCCAAATTTGTCAGAAATAGTGTTGAATCTTAGTTTTTTTTCACAATTATCGGTATTTCTTTGGACCCCTCAAACGCCCCTCTGGCTACGCTCATGATTTCCCATAAATAGTTAACAGTTATTGTAGTATCACAAAAAGTTTGTAGTTCATTATTAAACTATGATCAATTGATCTCGGCTCAAGTGTGAGATGTATAATTCCACATGCACCTATCCACAAGTGTGGGAAAGTTCACTCAAGATCGTAGGGCAAAACTCTTGAGATAATAGGGCTGCCACTAACTGATCTGAGCCTCTTAATTGGAATTTTTAAAGTTCCGTACAAAAAAATGAAAAGAGTGCCTATTACTAAAATTTCGCTGTCCCTCCGTCCATGCGTCGGTCTCCAAGTTGTTTCCAAACGGCGACAACTAAACAGTTGGTAGTTAATGTATTTGTGTTCTCGCTGTAACAACAAAATTTAAAGTGACGTATTTGCACTAACTATAGTAATTAAGTGACAGATAAACCAAATGGTGGGTTGAAGTTTTTAAATTGAGGACAAGTAACTTTAACCTGGCTAAATCGTACTCCATAGAGTAGTGACGTTTCATATGACGTATAGCCTGTATCATAGACGCACATAGATACATTTTCAAGCACACATGATATACAAGTGGCTTCAAGCCGGCTGAGGAAAGTAGCCTTAGATACTACATTTGGGCCCCAAGTTTGCTAATAAAATGTCACAATGTTGTCACAATGACAGCTCAATGGCACCATTATGGTGCCATAGTGCCATCATCTGTGACAAAAAATCAAGTTTGGTGTCATTATACACACACATGACATGGTGATGGTGACACCATATAATGGCGGAATCTTATCAAATTTGGTAGTCTACTATTACTTTTTATATTGTCATAATGACGCCATAATGGCGTCAGTGACTGACCATTATAACAACATTGTAATATGATTGTAATAGCAGAATTAGCAGACTTGGCCCCCTGGTATATCGGTGAGATAAGTTTTATTATTAGGACATCCAAGTTTTTCAAAATTAAATCTTTTGTATTAAAACATATAGTTTAAATGTAAGTTAGGTGTTGTAGCCTTGTTTATCGCGTGTCACTGTCTAACTGCACAGCTGATATTCACACGATGTAGGCGCTTCTATATGTATGTAGTACAGGAGGCCGTGAGGACTAGAGTCACGTCAGTTTACTAAAGCACACAGGTTTTGTTTTAGTTAGTTAAACCTTATTATGTCTTTGTTGTGGTGGATGAGAATGAGAAACCACGCAATACCTTCTCATATACTGTCCGTTACTAAATATGTGTTAAGCGATGAGCTAAGCATACGAGCTAATGGTAAGTAGTTATCGAGGAAACACAAAATGCTCTTGAGAATGATGATAATAAAGTTATGTAGTTCATTACTAGTTATAGCTAGTCTTAACTTAGATTTAAGAATTAACTATAGCAATGAATAAAATATTTCTTCATAGTTAGTTACTGTTTCTGTTAACGTGGCATGTAAAAAATTTACATCACTACACAGAGCCATAGTAACCTGTAGCACTCTCAGAGACTAGCTTAAAGTTAGTAGAACATTTTTTTTATGATCGGTCTATTACTTTCGAATATTACCCACTACATACATATTACAAACTTTACTTCTTCTTTAATACTAACTAAACAGTATAGAGATATCGTCTGTGTAGTGACGGATTAAGAATACAGGTGTCACCATCCCATTTCTTTCCCAGGGTGCTCTAAGAGTCTACTGTGAGAGGCAGAAAACTCGAAACTAAACCCTATGCCAACACGCTTGGTCAGCGCGGAACAGTAGACCAAAATCCCTCCCAAAGTGGAGGAGGCCCGTGCCCAACAGTGGGACATTAATAGACTGGAGAGGAAGAAAGAGTATAGATAACGTGTGTCCCGTAGCTACTAGCTTTCGATCTATAATGATCGTTATTCAATGTTGTATGTACGCACGTGTCTTGTCGACTCATCTATAATATTGTATGTGTATTGTCTGTGGTACATGGCACTTCCGCATACCATAGATATGTACAGACAGATAGACAGTATGTTTGTTATTGCGTAACTAAAGGTCAACAGGTTAAGTTGAAAGTAAAAGGCAGCGAGATGAACTGCCGGTGTGTAACGTGAGCTTAGTCTTGAGTTATTGACCGAGATCGAGTAGTTCGAATTCCGGGTCAATACCTATTTTTGTTTGAAATCTAGCCCGATGTTTCGGAGATTTTTCAGTGGGACAACGTAGGAAAAAAATATGTGCGTCTAAATTCGTTGTTTTTTCTTAAATAAATGAGTCGCGTATATTTTTTTAATCTTTATGGATCACAAAGGAGAGCGGCCACGTCATGTCATAGTTATTTATTATATTTACTAATAGGTACTAACCTGATAATTTATTTTCCAAACTTTTATGGCCAAGATGTAAATGCGTAAAAAGTGATTTTAATTAAATTATTTTATCATTAGAAAGCTGAATATGTTTTACAGATAACAGGCAATATATAAATACCTTAACGATGGCTATTCGTAGCCAGGGCTTATATAAAATTAGTGTAATATTTTAACATTACTACAAAGCAACATAAACGTTACATAAATAAGATAATGTTTATACGTAAACTGTTTGCAGGTCAGTCAATATTGAATCAACACTAGCACAACAACTTACTCTTATGTAACTAAACTAATAGTTTTGTCTATCTAGATAACTAGTCCAAAGTGGAGGAGGACCGTGCCCAACAGTGGTACGTCAATGGCATGGAGAAGAAGTTATCTAGTTTAAGTTATTATAAACTAGCTGAGCCCGCGACCCCGTCGCGCGAACTCTTCCGCTTTATAAAAATAATATTAGTATAGATAGAAGTAGCGTTTTGTAACATGTTAGTAAATAGGACTGAGGTAACATCTGAAGCTCCCGGTCGGGTCATGGTAATACCTGAGTGACTACCATGGCCCGGCCAAGGGTCGAGGAGGAATACCGTGGGGTTTAGTGGGTAGTCCGGGTCCGTTTATGGCCCGGGAGTCCCACACAATGTGCGCAAATGCATTCCCCACGTGAAAAAAAATAAAAAACATCTGAAGCTAACGGTCCGAGCATTTTTTTTACACGCTTTTATTAGTTCGGTACGTATCTATCTATGTAACGGAAATGTTTGAAATTAATTTTAACCCACTTGCAGTAGCCGGATTGATTAGAAATTTTGCACAATTAACAGGGACCGATGTTAATGCAATAATATTAATGGTAGGGGAGCCCACGATGCTAAATGGGGATTTACTCGAGCGTCATAGAGACCTATTGAGTTGCAAAGCTTAGATGATAAGAAGAAAAAAATGTTATGTGATTTTTCACTTTTATCGGTGGGGAAAGCGGCTATAGATTTTTAAATATGTAAAAAAAAACTGTTGCATGGACATCCTCGAGCGCGTCAGATATTGATAGCATCAATGCCCTACGTATTTTTAATAATGTACGTATGTTAATCTGATCGTTTGCATGATGCGGGTGGTTGTATTTAAGGGTTGAAAATGAAAAAAAAAAAAATTTTGTCGAGCGCGTCAGATTTTCTAAGGGAGTGTTAAGTGCACCAAAAAAAAGCTCTCATTCACTAATCTGACGATTTCGATGGGACGCAAACTCACGGGCAGTTTCATAATGTGCAAAAAAAATTCGCCATTTTGAAATACTCAAGCGCGTCAGATTAAGATATATATGGTTCATCTTTATGTTCTAAACGTACTGTCTCATAATCTGACGATTACCTAGAGGGATTCACCTAATCTGACAAAAAAAAATTCGAAAATCGATTCACCTTAAAGGCCATCCCTGCAACTTCCCGCTAATTCCATTCCTGGGCGCTTAAAATTGTACTTTGAACTATATTTTGAACTCAGCGGGTCATTCCCAGTCCTCCACACCCCGTCGTCCACAGTGTGGAGGTATGGGAATAGTGTGGACGAATGGGAATAAAAAGGGTGAGGAGGGAAAGGTGCCGTTTATTCCCAGTCCTCCACACTATAGTGCAGGAGCCGACACTAGAAAAAGTTAAATTTCAAAAAGATGAATTGGACTTCTAAATGTTTAATTAGGACTGTTTATGAGATATTAAGCCATCAAAATATATCGTAAAAAAAGTTGCAAAGTTATACTGTCGGCTTTTATATTGTTAGATTTACCAGCTGCTCTGGTGTCTAGCCAACGGGAGTCGCCGATAAGAGATAACAATAGATTTTAAGGACAATAGAGTCGTAAAATCTCATCTCCATTGAATCATAGCTAGACAAGAAGCACAATTAAAAAGCTCTTAGGAATATTTATGAGTATGTTGTAAAGATAAATCATACAAATTTTTAGACAAGTATAAAATATTATTTCTATTACAGCGTGATTTGAGAAAAATAAAATTGAAGCGACTATATTCAATACTAAAAGAAAGTTAGTAACTTCAACGTTTCCTTGTGTACCAAATACTTACACCTCAAAAGTAAATAGTTTGAAGAACGAAAACATTAACGAAAGTATTTACACTTTCAAATTATTGTCCATTATGTGATAAAACTATTCTGTGATACAAATTATCTTAGATCATAATATTTACTTTCTTTTTAATTGTTGTAAATTATAAATGATCACGCTGTAATAGAAATAATATTTTATACTTGTCTAAAAATTTGTATGATTTATCTTTACAACATACTCATAAATATTCCTAAGAGCTTTTTAATTGTGCTTCTTGTCTAGCTATGATTCAATGGAGATGAGATTTTACGACTGTATTGTCCTTAAAATCTATTGTTATATCTTATCGGCGACTCCGGTTGGCTAGACACAGAGCAGCTGGTAAATCTAACAATTTAAAAGCCGACAGTGTAACTTTGCAACTTTTTTTACGATATATTTTGATGGCTTAATATCTCATAAACAGTCCTAATTAAACATTTAGAAGTCCAACTCAAACAAACCCAAATGTAGGCATCACGCAGCTGCACGCATTTAACTTTATCGACGAATTTTTGTTATTTCGGCTTGCGGAAATTGTCAGATTATATATTTTTCATTATTCTTGAATTATTACCTTCAAAATAAAAAAAATTTAGCTACGCTCGAGAATGTCGAGATGACGTTTTTTTTTTACAACTTTGTTGCCCTCCCCTTTTTTTACGTCACTCTCAAATTGTCAGATTAGTGGAATATACACTTTTTAGGATGTAATTAACTCACCCTACCTTAATCTGACGCGCTCGAGAATTTCTGATGGTCAATTTTTTTTTACTAATCTGATCCTGTATCCTTCACGGGCGGCCTTATATATGGGTCTCATATTTTGTGGAGGTACTTAACCGGGTACAAGGTATCCTCCTGTATATTAATCTGACGCGCTTTAGTAAATCCCGAAATCCCCTCTTCGGCTCCCCTACTATAAAAAAGGATTCAGGATTATCAAGCGTGTTTTTTAGTTTTTGAAATGAGCAAATTTTTTTTTACGTAATATGAAGACATTCTTCTAAGTCCGTACATAAAAGAAGGCAGTATGATGTATAGACAAGTGTAAGTAAGTCTTACCACTTAGCAGTAATGAGTCACTTAATTATATATTTAAGTAAACACAATAGGTTCAAGAGCTCACCGTTCTTATTGAGCACGACTGTTCTTATTGACTTTAAAGGTAGAGCTGTCATCACCTAAATTGTCGACGCCCCGGATAAACTAAATCTCTGACCCGCATTCTGTATCTATTGTGGCTTTTAGTATTTTTTTGTTATATAAGCAACAGAAATTAGACATTATCTGCGAAAATTTTAACTTTCCGGCTAGTACCTTTCATGAGATAACAACCTGATGATGTACGGATGAACCGTGAAGTGTAGTAGGGTCCTATTTTACCTTTTGGTACGGAATAAAATTGGATGCAAGCGGCACAAGACCGCGCGTTGTGGCGTTCTATAGGGGAGGCTTATGTCCAACAGTGGATGGAGAAAGGCTGATGGATGGAACAAAATATTCCAAATTGTACAGACGATACCAGTATGAGTGTTCACCAAGGAGGCATACTAGGCCTCCTACGATCTGCCCACGCACAGTTTCAGCTTGAGCTTTAGACCCATACATGGACGTCTAGCGCTCGTACCAGCGTGGGTGCTGCGCTTATACAGTCATGGTGACCTCACTTTATAGGGCTGACACGCATAACTTAGCTATTAACTACATTTGTTACAATCAGATTCCTTTCTCAAGACGACTCTTAAAAAGGACAAAAATTCCATAAATAGCTCGCTCCTAAAGTTAATCCCTACTAATATTATAAATGCGAAAGTAACTCTGTCTGTCTGTCTGTTACGCTTTCCCGCTTAAACCTCTCAACCCTGAGAAAGGACATAGGCTACCTTTTATTGCGAAAAAAAGGTATGAAAATTTACTAAATTATACGCGAACGGAGTCGCGGGCAACAGCGAGTGTTATATAAACGCGAAGCACAATCTGTAAAAATTTCAGCTCTTTAGCTGTCACCGTTCTAGAGATACAGCGTGGTGACAGGCGGATGGACGGACGGACAGTGAAGTCTCAGTATTTGGATGCCGTTTTAACCTTTGGTACAGAACCCTTAAAACAAGAAATGTAACGCCAAAGAAATTACATTTCGTTGTAAATAACTATTATATATTCAGACTAGCTGATGACGCGACTTTGTACGCGTAGAATTTAGAAAATCTTCCCCGTTTTAATGTTATATGTTATGATAAATGTACTATCCAACACTGAAAGAATTTTTCAAATCGGACCTGAGATTAGCGCGTTCAAACAAATTGCAAGTAGTTACACGTTACAGGAACATCTCCTGCATTCTTGCTTCTTTTCTAATTATTTAATCCATCTTATAACCACATCAGGGAACTTTTGCAGATAAAGCGATAGCGATAATAGTTATGTATAAATCTGTTATCTACACTCATTTAGTAATAGTTACCTAGTTACATCACAGAGATAATGTTATCTGCTGTACAGACAGACAAATAATACTTATATAATAGACCCGACACTTCAGATAATGTAGATTGTGTATTGATTCACTTGTGTGTTAGATAATGCCAATATTATACTATCTTACTAGCTGTACCTGTGAAAACCTAAATGCAAATATAAAATTTCATAAAAATCGGTCAAGTTGTTTCACGCAGTTTTACGCTACAGTTAAGATAGTTAGCTACAATAGCTACTCACTAAATGAATATACATACGGAACAGCCTTGAATCACTCGTTTCCCTAACAACTTGTTATTATTCGAAAATTCTAACTATATATTTTTTTTCTATTCCTGAATTTTTTATAATATTATTAAAGTAACGTATTATTTCAATGTATTTTTCCGTAAACGTATTTTTTATAACGATGCATGTACCACAGTTAAAAAATCCGGCCAAGTACGAGTTGGAGTCGCACGCTTTGAGTTACATTCCCTTATTACCGTACTATATTCGTCATATTCAAGATCTTAAATAACGGGATAAGGGCAGCAGGATAATGATGATGACTATTAGTTGTTGTAACATTAACTGATATCATAATTATACGGATTATACCGGAACGGCGATAGCTAGAGAGCTTTCACCTCTTTAGCTATAACCGTTCTAGAGATACAGCCTAGTGACAGACGGACAAACCGTAAAGTCTCAGTAATAGGTTCCTGTTTTATCTTTCTAAAAAACCGACTTCTTCTCTGTCGTCTCGCTCTTGTCAGAGCGGTCGTGGTCACGCTGAGGCATCCGTGTCATTGGTGGAAGTGGACACGTTTTTTTTGCACGATTTGCCGCCATCTCTCCCTATTGCTGGATTGTCTGGTGCACTCTGTAATTCCAGTTCCCACTGCACATTTCACTTGGTCAGTCCAGCGCATAGGTGAAAAAACCGACAAAGTACGAGTTGAACTCGCTCACGAAGGGTTCTGTAGTATGTATTATCACCACATTTTATCATGATACACCTAAATGATTTTTGTTTGGGAGTCTTACTTTATTATTCATTTTATTCTGTTTTAGTAACTATTTATGCTCTAAAAATTTATAAAACTTCGTCTTTATCTTCTTTCTTTATTCTTTCTTTCTTCTATCTTTATTTTGTTCAGTAGTGTACGCAAATGAAGTCACGGTCAAAGGCTAATAATAACGTACAACGTAAGACTGCCACGTATGTGGCCCACCCTTGACTATCGATAAACTTAAATACCTTTCCCATTGATGGTATAAATATCGGTCATTATAATGCTGTATTGCTGTCTCTCTCCCAAGTCAAAACTAACAGTACGTGCAAGCGAGACAGAACCTATCCGCAACGTCTGCGTATCGATACATAATTTATTTTGTACATGCTGTTTCAAGGATATGTTTTAACTGCACGTTCGATAAATTTAATTGTGTGAAAGTTGAAAATGCTAAGAAATGGATATGAATCAAAATTTATATTTATCAGTCGTTTAAATAGTCATGGGTTCGATTCTCGTACAGGGCAATTACAATAGTTACCGATTATATGCTCTCTAGCACAAAAATTGATTAAAATTAAAAACTTCAAAGATGGCAAGTGTCATCCATGCAATGAATATAAATAGTTATAGCTATGAACACATGCCACGAATAAGCTTTCATAAAATATAGATCTCATCTGGTGGATCTGGTGTAGATCGATCTTAGGCCGGCTAGGCGGCTCTCCCACTATTTGTGAACATACATTGTTTTATTAATATAAAATGTGGTGAGTCAGTATGGCGCGTGGCCGACTTTATCTATTTGCACTATATTTAGAACATAACCATGTAGCTATGTGTTAATATACGCGAGTGACACTCCCCAACATAATGTAGGTCAGAAAAACATACAGATACTTCGTCATACTCCTAGTGTAGGTGATGCAAACTGCTTCTAATTTAGCATGGTAATAAATAGAGGTTGTGGCAGCGAAATCTTCCAAAAGAAATTTTTGTTGGTTAAAGAGTTCCACTGTGGGGAAACCTTATGCTTTTTGCGTATCTTGCATGGATGTATGTGAATTTCCCAATTACTTTCTTTACTCAAATGCATCTATTTCAAAGATTCTAGGAGGTAAATAACTTATTACGTCAATTAGGCAATCGATCGATTCGTTTTTATTATCCGAATGTCCGAGGCTTTTAGAAGTAAACTGCCGTCAAGTGGGGCTCTTCAAAAAGGGCGTTAAAACGTTCTAACAGGATCGACAACGCGCTATTGATATACCTCTGATGTTGATTAGTATTTGTTGTAGCATCAACATAAACTGTAAAAATTTCACCTTTCTAGCTATCACAGCCTGGTGACAAACGGACAGATCGTGAAGTGAATCCTGATAATCAATAGGTACGGCGGATATTTGGAGCGAGTCTGTAGAATAGGGTATCAAAATATTTTTGTTGTGTTTTGTTTTATGGTTCCATTTGCGTCCAAACGTCTATTTAGTAAACATGATAGTAGGAAATGCGGTGCTGCCGTGTATAAAGTACTCATCCATCGCAGCAAATAGATTAACTAACTGGTTGACTATAATGTTTGCGTGTGATTATTGGCGCGTGACTGAACTGATATAACGTGACACGCCTCACTATCCAATTAAATATTAGTAGGGTTGTCACTAACAGCCGTATTCACAAACGTTACTGTGGACTGTGGGGTCTCATAGTAGGCATGGACGCACAGGGGTAGCAAAATCATTTCACAAACAATACTTAAGTGGTGAAGCGCACTATGCGTTTGTTAAACTGAACGCATAGCTAATAGTCCAGTCGTGGGAGATAATGACATGGATGTGGCTTGATGTACAGAATTTTTTTTTTCTAATTAGTCCGAAAAAATGTACAGAATCCGAAAATCAACCTGCTGCGTGGTGAAAATAATGGGAAGTTTGTTTAAATAAACGGAAACTGCAAAATGACTGATTATGACTTGAAAAATCCGTTGTAACTTTTTTTTTTTTTTTTTTTTTAATTACAACGGATTTTTCAAGTCAAAATCAGTCATTTTGCAGTTTCCGTTTATTTAAACAAACTTCCCATTATTTTCCCCACGCAGCAGGTTGATTTTCGGATTCTGTACATTTTTTCGGACTAATTAGAAAAAAAAAATTCTGTACATCAAGCCACATCCATGCACCTATCTTTTTTTGGCTCCCACGACTGGACTATAAGTTTTGTCTATGAATACAAAGGCTCGATGAACGGAACGCACTGAGAAGTGTTACCCTTTGCACAGTGCATCAACACTTAAGTACTTACTTAAGTAAATATTGTTTGTGAATACGGGTGTTAAAGATTCAAGCAAACTTCGGGTCTAGCAGATCCAGCAGATTCCTGGGACTTTGCTGGCCGTCGGCCCGTCTGTCACCAGGCTGTATCTTATGAGCGTTGATAGCTAGACTTCTGAAATTTTTACAGATGGAGTATTTGTATTGCCGCTCGCTTTGACTACGATAAAACATTTTCTGTTTAACTTGATACGTCTAGACGAGACGATAATGATGTTATGATGATGAACATATTACTTACTGATTAAATAGTTTACTTGCTGTTGCCCGCGGCTTCGTACGCGTAGAATTTAGAAAATTTTCCCCGTTGTTATAACATTTTTCAGTGATGCTTCGCTCCATTTGGTCGTAGCGTGATGTTATATATATATATAGCCTATCTCATAAAATAATTTATAGCCTTCCTCAATAAATGTGCTATCCAATGTGACTTGTCCCGGAAATCGAACTCGTAGTTAAGCCATTTTTAAAGGTATGTCATACGTTTGTCAACCCTAATGTGAAGCGTGAGCATTAACCGATGGTGTATGTTGTTATGGTATAACATTATTATGTTCTAGTGTTATATGTATTATGTTGGTTTTTAACCAACGTTAGATAAACAAGAGTGTTGTGATTTTGTCTAACACTCGAACGTGACATACATAAATACAATTTCACGCACACATAGATATAATGTTGCTTTAAGCCGTGTAGTAATAAATAAAATAAATATTTATGGATATTTCACACAACGTCTTCTGGTCCCAAGCTAAGCTTATATGCTTGTGTTATGGGTGCCAGAATACGGATATACTACATATACTACTTTTCTTTTGTAAATACATACTTATAATACATAGTAAACACCCAGACGTAGTACATACTTGACAAACATTTGTATGACAATTATGAATATCACACAAATAATTGTCGCGAGCGGAAATCAAACCCGCGACCTCGTGAACGGCAGTCCCTTACCTGAACCACTAGACCACGAGGCCCGTAATGTAGCCTTAGACACGATTTAGACTAATGGTCTTATTCATAATGACTTATCGGATGTATAAACGGAGATTTTATCGGAGAGATGATAAACATTTTATCGTAAAAAAAGACTATTATGAATAACAATTTTTGTCAATTTTCGCGGACCGATTTTAGCGAACTTTTAAACCTCCGATAAGTCATTATGAATAAGACCATAAATCTCTGACGTATAACTAATTAATATACGTTTAGCTTGATCATGATTGAGTAACAGACATCCTCAGAAACTTTCACATTTACGATTTTAACAGGATATCTGCACCAAATACATTAATTATGATACATCTATCTATAGATACTAATATTATAAATCTGAATAGTTTGTTTGTTTGAACGCGTTAATCTCAGAAACTACTGGTTCGAATTGAAAAATTATTTTTGTGTTGTTACAAAAACGGGTGAACATTTTCTAAATTATAATGGAAAAAGTGATCACCGCCAGCGGGACTTGAACTCACGAGCTGAAACTACCGTTCCGTCGTCCTGGCATCTGAGCTATTGCGGCCGTGCCAACGGTAACCAATTTCTCCACTACAATGTTACTCGATTGAGTCTACATTGCATTTGATTTATTAAGTAAAAGCCTAGTAAATAAATTGCAAAGTTAATAAATTACTTACTTATTATTGGTTCATTTTTATTGGTTCTAAATGGGAATCGAACCCTCGACCTCAATATTAAACGACTGCACTAAGTTCATTATCATGAAATGTGTCATATAAATATCTACTTTAATGATAACCGCGATAGGGCTTTTAATTAATTGTCATTTGATTAATGTGTCCGCCATGATTGTATGTTATTGTGAATTGTATAGTTATTACAATAGGGTGTATATTGGGTTGCTTGTGTGGTTAGGGGTGTGTCTGCCTGTCTGGTGATGTCACGCGCCGGTACCGAGGGTCAATGAACTTACAACTGCACTCGGAAACAAGCACTTGTTTAACTATTGTTGTATTGAGGAGGGCGGTTAAGGGAATAACCGTGGTGACGGATTAAGAATACAAGTGTCACCACCCCTTCACCAGGGAGCTGTAAAAGCCAGCTATGGAATATTGTACACAGATAACATCCTCTGTGAGAGACGGGAAAACTAAAACAATACGTATGGTCAGCGCGGCACAGTAGATCATAACCCTCCCAAAGTGAAGGAAGCCTATGCTCAGCTGTGAGGCTGGAGAGAGATGAAACCTAATAGAGTTGCAGCTTCTATTATGACCTATAACAATAAATAACGTAGTTCGTTTGTTTGTCCGTAGGGGCGCCGAGCTGGGTGACGTGAGTCTACTACGACGGATGCCCAACGTAGAAGTGCTCGCATTCAGGTAAGGGGATCACATCCACAATTGTTACTGTATTTGACCAGCCTCGTGGACATAAAATTTAAATAAATACCTACACCTGAAAAATTCAAACAACGTTCTCTCGTTCCAATCTATGCGTAAATGCTTGTGTTATGGGCACCAGAATACGGATATAATACATATACTACTTTTCTTTTGTAAATACATACTTATAATACATAATAAACACCCAGACGCAGAACAAACATTTGTATGACATTGATAAACATCACACAAATGATTGTTCCGAGCGAGAATCGAACCCGCGACCTCGTGAACGGCAGTCCGTTACATGAACCACTAGACCACGAAGCCCGTCAAATAAATCTCCTGAACAATTCACACAACATTCTCTCGTCGCAATCTAAGCGTAATTACTTATATTATGAGTACCAGAATAATGCTTTCAAAATCCGACGCTACTAGTTCTACCCGGGAATTGAAAATTAAACCCACTGGAATGAGTGACGTGATAATTGACATTAAGCAGACAAATTGTCTTAATATTTATATAGTCAAGTACTGAACATGGCGTGGCTTACCATAAAACGATCGGTCACGCACGATATTGTAATTACTTTAGTGTAAATGCCGATACACAAGTTATATTATACGTTGTCGGGCGACTTAATTATCGTTTTACTAAAAAAAATTAGTGAAAGTGAAAAAATGGTATTAAATAAGTGTTTTATGTGTAAAGAACACTTCTTTTCCCATAAGTAAGTATTTATTTAAATGAGAGTTTGAAACCCCAGTTTATGATATAATACAGACCATCATAATAAAATGATTATGTATATCAAAACTACTCCATAGACCACTAGAAATTTGCTTAATGTACCTTAAATGGCATCCCATTGTTTCCTGGAAGAGATCACTTTATGTGATAAGGGCGCCATTTGTACCTAGTCTTAAGCTTAATTTCTGTTTACTTTTTCTTGTAAAGTGTACAATAAAGAGTTAATCTATCAAAGGCACTATTATATTACTCAAGTAACTATCTAATTTATTTTCATCATCATCAATATTAAATTGTTTACCATGACTTAAATGAAATATGCTAAAAATACATAGATGGGAAAAAGGCATGACGGTATGATGATTATGTACCTACCTATAAAATTCTAGCAATTCTTCTCCGGAGTAACTATTTATATTCTATGATAATACTTAGACAGAGGCTTATAGAGCTGGTAACAGCGGATAGTACTATATAAAAATAAGTCGGGTTTTCCTTCCTGACGCTATAACTCCAGAACGCACGGACCGATTTCCACGGTTTTGCATTCGTTGGAAAGGTCTCGGGCTCCGTGAGGTTTATAGTAAATTTTTTTAATTTTTTTTTTTTACTTTTTTTTGGTATGGCAAAACAACGTTTGCCGGGCCAGCTAGGTATTGTATAAATATAAACATAGTATGTTAGATGTTATCGATATTGTAGTATCGCAACATGACGATACAATAAAGTATACAGCCGACGTTAGGGGAGGTAGGAGGAGGTTGTAGGTCGTGACCTGCCTGCTACTGAATATTGTCTAAGAAATGTTGACTGAATGTAATTAGATAGGCTGTTTGACTATTAGAGTAACCAGGTCTTAGTTTTGAAAAGGTTTTCTCAATCTTCGTTTAATAAAAAGCAAAATTAAAAAATAACCTAATGATATTTTTAATTTTCTAATTGTCTTGTAATGAATGAAATGAAAATGTGATCACCACAAATGGGACTTGAACTCACGTTCTCCCGAACCCTACGGAACAGTATTCTGAGGTCGTAAGTTCAAGTCTTCATTTTTTATGAGCCAAATAAACCAATTGTCGTCATAGTCGAAAATAGTGTATTTATTGGTTCCCTTGACGTTTGGCTCATTTGACAAACAACGTTTCACCAAATGATCATATGGCAAACAATACACTTGACAAAAGTATCATTTTACAAAAACTTACTTAGAAAATGATCCATTAGCAAACACTACACTTGACAAATGTGTCAAGTATTCAAATATCAATTAACCTTTTTGTCATTTCACCAAATGATATGTTTCGTAAATTAAGTTATTTTAAATGTATCATCATGAATCATCATGAGACATTATTAAAGGCTGAAATGCCCTAAAGTCACTTCTGGCGTTTGGGGTTAAAGTTCTAACCTAACTAGGGTTTGTGGCCTGGCTACGTCTGTGACTGACTTATGAATTACTGAAAAGCTAGAAAATATTAGTTTCTATGCTGCATTGATGTCTGGGCGGTCGATGGCGTAGCAATAGTCTATAAACATACACACAACACCACTTGATATCTGTCTGCATGTCGTCTCCCTTGGTTATTGCTCCGCGTGACTGTCTAGACTGTTTTGTCTATCTATAACTAGTTAACTAACGGCCATTTTCACTAATCAATCTACGATTGCGGATAGATTGTAATCCTCGTTAATCAGTAAAATATTTCTGTCCCCTGTAACATTTTCAATAGAGAATGCTGTCATCAGTTGATTATTGAACTGCAAGTAAGAAAAAAGTTTTAAATTTTTATGTCTTTAGTTGCAATATCTGGGGGGGGGGATATATAGAATATTGAAATGGTTCTCATTCGTGTCGTACCTAAGTAAGACGAACATGAATGGTAATCGCTTTTGATAGTGATCGATAATATTAACATGTACATTGTACACTCAATTATGACTTACATTCTAGCTGAGGATAAATATTTAAATGTCGGACTCATGTATTCGTTCATCAGTAATTTAGAACGAGATGATGTTATTAATTAATTAACAGTACCATCAATATTATTAGCACCCTACGTCTACAAATATGATTGTGTAATTATCTCTGTAAATACCAGACATCCTAACAGAACCAGTAGAAGTATTCTTGTGACAACTGACCACAGTTAAGGCTGTCCTGGTGAACCACTCGGTAGATATAGTATATGTCCAAAAACTGGTTAAAAGTACAAGTGTCTGTTGTCCTTGGTTTACTACAGGTAAAGGTAGAGTCCTATATCCACGGTATTATTATAATCCTGTTCTGAATGTATATAATACATTCGCGTGTGGTTGATTCAGTTATCTGCCCTAGAGGGCCGCGTATAATTTGTAAATGTTAAGAGGCATCTACTTTACGCTAAATTTCAAAAGGAGAGTGACTGAATGTCACCTATTCTCATGTAGATCCAAAATCACTTCTAGTTACGTAGTTACTCCTGTTTATACTAATGTTCTTAGCTATGTTCCTTAATAATCTGCTTAGTTCAAAAACTAAAAAGCACGCTTGAAAATCCTGAATACTTTTGAAGTGAAAACTTCTTTAGCGGCGTTGAGCACTTTTTCTGTAATGGGTATAAAAACTTAAACTCGCGTCAGGACACGTGACCTGATCGAAAAAGCGTAAGACGGATGGAGAGTAGACAGCTATCCCCTCTCTACGGCGCGGCGAAAATGTATGCCTGGGCCTACTGTTTCGTTTAGGCAGCGCAGGGCGCTTGCGCGAATGTTCGTGTATGTTACAGCGTGCCACGCGCATCCATGGATGGTGACAGCTGATGGCTCGACCGTCTGTGTAGTGATCACATTGTTGTGTATTCGTAAAATTCGTGAATCATGTTTGTGTACGATAGCGCAATAAATGAATATTGTATTCTACCACATAAATGATAGTACTTTTATACTGATAAAGCAATTGGTGCAAAATTATTCCCTAACCATTCCAAAATATCAAACATGCTCAACGTTAATAATCAAGTTTTCACTTCTGCCGGCACTCCCGGAGTGCAACCCGTTTTTTTTAGGGTTCCGTACCCAAAGGGTAAAAACGGGACCCTATTACTGAGACTTCGCTGTCCGTCCGTCCGTCCGTCCGTCCGTCCGTCCGTCCGTCCGTCCGTCCGTCCGTCCGTCCGTCCGTCCGTCTGTCACCAGGCTGTATCTCAAGAGCGGTGATAGCTAGAGAGTTGAAATTTTCACAGATGATGTATTTCTATTGCCGCTATAACAACAAATACTAAAAATAAAATAAAATAAATATTTAAGGGGGGCTCCCATACAACAAACATGATTTTTAGGGTTCCGTACCCAGTATCTCAAGAACGGTGATAGCTAGACAGTTGAAATTTTCACAGATTATGTATTTCTATTGCCGCTATAACAACAAATACTAAAAATAAAATAAAATAAATATTTAAGGGGGGCTCCCATACAACAAACATGATTTTTTGACCGTTTCTTGCTCGATACTAATAACGTTGCCTTATGTTGCGTAGATAATGGTACGGAACCCTTCGTGCGCGAGTCCGACTCGCACTTGACCAATTATTTTATTAGTGCATTGTCATCGATACAAAATTGTGTGCAAAATTTGAGATCGATCCGACTACTGTAAGTTGGTGAAAATCACTTTCAAAGATTCCGTTACATAGATTAATACATTAAATAGATACGTTCCGAACAGAACAGAATAAGCGTGTTAAAAATCTATGAGACTGCATGCCATGAGCTATGAGATTAGACTATCCTTTTTGTTCATTGACCAAACTCCAATACCGCTACAATTTAATAATACTTTCAAAGTCTGTTAACTATATATAATAGAGACCTAATAGCAATGTTTCATTGAACAAATATTTATCGTATGTGCGCCATCGCTGCCAGCTGAGCCTCTAAACAATATTAATTAATGCTTCGCATCACCTTGAGATGCGAAAGGGCCGCAACTGCTGCCAGTGAACCCTAGCGCGCTTCCGCCATTGCGCCGGCGCAAGGCCATCCACCAATCAGAGCGTAGCGCGGGGAGCGTTGCCCAATAACAGCCGGGAACCATAGCCGCGACCAATCACAACTCACCCGTTAAATTTGAATTTGAAACTGATGTTTAATTGTTTACAATTTTACAGACAATGGAATTATTAAACGCTATGGAGAATTTTCACAAATGCGTGAAACAATATCGTGGCAGAATGGGTTGATTTTGCAATGTTTCCGGGTTTCAGCCTGAAATGGGAAACGGCTGTAATTGTATTGTACCTATTGATATTGAACTGACCATAATTTCTACTTCGTCTGGGGGGTTATTATTAACTTCATCGAAATTATTGTATAACACTGCTAGGCTGCTGGAGACTACCAATTCGTGCCTCAATACACAGTTCTCCGCCTTTCACATCCATTCACACAATGCAACCGAATGTGGCTTAAGGGGTTTAAAACCATCAAGAGACTTCCAAAAGTATGAATGTCTTGGTAATATTTTAATCTGCTTGCGTGTAATGTTTCAGTATAAATAAGATCCGAACGCTGGTGGACTTCGCGGGATGTCGTCGTCTGCGCGAGTTGTACGTGCGCAAGAACGAGATCTGCGAGCTCAGCGAGATCAGACATCTGCGCCGCCTACCGCATCTCACTTCGCTCTGGCTCGACGAGAACCCCTGCACGCACCATCCGCAGTATGTAGTTCTCAGACCAAATGTGACACGGTGAGGTAGGGAACTAATCCAAGATTAAGTCTGTCTAATACACCAACGCTAACCAGAAGGTATTGGATTTAATGGCGAGTTTTCATTCTTACTTATGTTACCTGCTAACATTTTCTCTTACCTGACTCTCACAGAATCCAGGATGATGATACAATAGGTATTTTTGATCAGTTATCATACGAACGTGATTGCATTTTGATTTGTACATCTGCGCTTGGAATTCGCATAAACGTTTGACTGTCACACGTAGGTATTATATTTGGGTTAGTTTTAAACTAAATTGAGATTATTCACACCCACCCAAACACTAGCTACACAGCAACTAATCGTCCCTGGGATACATGAGCAGTGGCTATTTTTTGCTTGGGTTATGAGGTCAAGTTACTTTCGTTGGTGTACCACAAGGTACTATCGTGGACCCATTGTTTTTAACACTCTACATTTATTTTTGTCTAGTATTGATTACTTTATTGATTACATAACTGCACATAAATTTAGTGGATGCTACGAGTTTTGGAGAAAATGGTTAGCGACCATGCCGACTTTAATTCGGTCTCCTATATTCACTCTTGCACACGTTCAACCTCAATCGTAATAGATTAGATTTTTGTGTTGCTGGTTGCAGGTATCGTATGACAGTGCTACGCAACCTACCTAAGCTGGAGAAGTTGGACAATGTGCCTGTGCAGCCTGATGAGGTGAGTGGAATTTTTTATCTGAAATTAAGAGTCAGAAGAGATGAGAATTATGCCTTAGACAAAGATGCAACTTGTAGTTGAGTTTGAAGGTACCTATATCATTTGCGTTTTTCGGTGTTCTGTTGAAAGAATTTCAATTTTTTTTTTATTTAAAAGTGATCTCTGTTCTTATTGTGGTTGTGTGTGAACTTTTTAATTCGGCCAATTTTTTAAACTATATGAATGAGTGTGCAATGAATCTGTTTTATTCAAAGTATTTGCTTAATTATCTGTATCAGGTGGCGGAGGCGATGCGTCGTGGAGTGCACATCCCCGACTCTGACGACGAAGGATATCCGCACCAGGTCAGTGATATCACTTTTCATTATCTCATTAGCTCTCTACAGCTGGACATGAGTACAACTAAAATAGTGGGGACTCACCGCTCACTTTTAAATTATTCCATGGTTTTAAAATTTTATATTACCACGGTTTTAAATCCTCTAAAACCACCACGTGACTGAAATTTGCAGATCGCGAATGCATAGACAAAATGTTGTTCTTAATAAATAATAAACAAATAATATTGGTTGCAGCATGATGTTATATAGCCTATAGCCTATAGCCATCGCCGGAAATGGATTATAATATTAGTATATTATTGTATGTAAAGGGTGGTTCCCAAAAGTACTGGTCTGATCATTAAAATCAATATTCTAGGACACATAACATAACCAAATATAGCTTAATTTGTGAAATGTCTTTTAAATATAATTTGTTCTGCAGCAGGAGAGTTACAGCACGTATCGTCGTCAGCGTTCATGTGACTCCAGCCCCGAGAGAGAACAAGACACATACTACACCAGACCTAACGTCAGGCACGAACAGGTTATATATACATACATAATATATACTGGTTTATTTATATATCTACTACTACTTCTAACAAACTAAATAATGCAGAAATAATTAAGCTTAGTTTAAAAACAAAAAAATACGCTTAAAAATGCTGGATATTTTTTTTAATTATGCTACATCTAACTTTTATCACCGGTCCTTAACATGTGTGCTAAATTTTAGATCAACCCGACTATTCCAAAAGAGTGTAAAACACTTTCAAAGCTGATGCAAACTAAGTTAATAAAAGTATGTGAAAAGTGATCACATACGGAATTTGAACTTAGTACCTTGGATGTATCGGGACACCATCCCTACGTTATTATAAGCAAAGAAACTATCGTAGTTTTTACTCACATTATTATGTATTGTATATTTATGTGCCTAATTGTGTATGACGTCATCTACCGACGACGTTACATAGGTATACGTCTCCCTGTGTGTGTGTTAACACGATTAACGTATGTTTATGAATGATAGTGTGTTCTGCGTGTGTTTGTTTGTGCTAACACAAATACTGTGTGTGTGTGTTGAATGTGTATGTGTGCTAACACTACTAACGTACATGTGTGTGTACAGGGTAGCGATACATCAGAGACAGCGGAACCTGCTGCCAGTGTGCATGAACCACGTCTTGACACACAGGTAACATTAACACTAGTAAACATAATGACATGCTTCATAAGTACTAAATATATCTACGTATCAATTCTACGTGCATAACTTAACTAAACTAATTTTAATTAAGAATACAAGTGTCACCACCCCATCTCCTCCAAAGGGTGCTGTATAAGTCAGCTAAGGGATATTGCACGCAGACAACACCCTCTGTGAGAGACAGAAAACTCGAATATAAACCATGTGCCAACACCCCTGGTTAGCGCGTCACAGTAGGCCATAACCCTTCCCAAAGTGGAGGAGGCCCGAGCCTAACAGTGGGGCGTATAAATATGCTAGAGAGGATGAGAAGTCAGCCCAATAGTTAGTACCTAGGCAATAGTAAGTACAGTACACTAATATAGCAACTCTGTTACAGTGTCCGTCTCCCCCGCGCCGGGCTGCTCCTCCCCCTGCCTCCCCTGACAGTGACGAACGATACGAGCATCCCGCCATGACACGATCGCACTATGACGTGAGTATTTTTTTCAAAGTCAAAGTAAAGAATTTTTATTTCACGTTGGCATGTTTTATAAGCTCTTTTAAAACGTCAGAAACTATGTGTCTTCCAAACGCGAATTCTATGGAGAAGAACAGACAAGAAACTCAATGGATTTTTTTTTATTCTCTTCTTTCCTTTTTCGTTGTTACAATTCATCTATACTAATATTATAAACCTGAAGAGTTTCTTTGTTTGTTTGAACGCGCTAATCTCAAGAACCACTGGTCCAGTTTAAAAAAAAATCTTTCAGTGTTGTTCATTTAAAGAGAAAGGCGACGTGTTGCAGAAAGGTGTAGTCATAATGTAAAGTTGCATTAGATAGGCCTTAAATATTATAAATATTACAGTTACACATAGAAATATACAGTTGGTAAGTTTTTTTTTGTTTATTGCCTACTATTAAATAACTACCAGAAACGCATCAATTATGAGATGTTTACGGTTTATTGAATGCGATTGAACCTTACGATAAAAGGTGACCTCATAGTTGTGTTGTATTTAAAGAAGATCGATTCATTTAATAAATTAATTAAACTTTTATGAACATATAAAAGTCATAATATAACTAGTATTTGTAATTTCATCCATGCCTAGTGCCTAGTCACCGGCCATGTGTAACGGTGGTCATATATGACTACACCTTTCTGAAACACGTTGTATATTATCACGCTGCGACTAATAGGAGCGAAGCATCAGTGAAAAATGTTGCAAAAAGGGGAAAATGTTCTCAATTCCACGCGTATTAAATCGCGGGCAACACCTAGTATGTAATAATTTACCGCTTATAGTTGCCCCATCGTGGGGTAACTATAAGTTATATGGGTAACTGTGAGTTGTAGGGGTAAATACAAGTTATAAGGGTAAATGTAAGTTGTAATTGTGACTAAGTTATATATGGGTAATTGTAAGTTATATGGGTCACTACGAGTTATATGGGTTACTAAACTGTTAGAGTAAATAAAAGTTTTATGAGTAGGTAAGTGTAGGTTATAAGTTACTTGGATGACTTCAGTTATAATAAGGTTAACCACGAGTTATAAGAACTGGGTAACTGTAAGTTATAAAATATTTCTTCTATTTCTCAGTTCTTTATATAAATATGTAACTACTAATTTTTTTCGACACATTTAATACATTTTTTAACCATTGCAAAATGATTTAAATATTTAATATTCTTTTAATTATGTAATAAATAATAGTTCATTGCATGTTTTGGGAGACTAAATGCAATGAGCAGTTGATGAAATAAATAAATAAACTATTAAAAAGAATTAAAATTAAACTGACAGGCAAATACACATGTAGTTATTTATTTTATTGTAAATATACAAGCCTTGTTATTAGATTCACGTAGAACATCCATCCTCATATCCATCCATTTATCCACTCTCATATTCATCCATCATTCTATCGATATGTTTATCTATCCATCTATCGATTGTTTCCTAAATCTCCATTGTGTGTTCCTCTACTATTTTGTTTCTATAACTCCTGTAACATCGACCAAGTAACAGTGTCGTCAGTCGACCCACTAGATTTATTTATTTTGTAACAGTAGAATGTTCATAGAAAAATGTGCAGCAAATGGTCATCATAATATTGTCAATCTAAACATTATAAATACACCTCACATCTTCTCTAAGATAATGTAAAAGCCAGCTAAAGAACATTATAATCTGTTAACAGAAGTGTGAGAAACGGAAGACTATACTAAACCTTACGCTCACACTCGTGGTCAGCGTGCCATAGTAGACCCTCCTAAGGATTTTTTGACGGGCCTCGCCGTCGAGTGTTTTATGTAATGGACTGCCGTATACCATGCGGGTTCGATTCCCGCACGGAACAATCAGTTGTGTGATATTTTTGTCATACAAATGTTTGTACTGCGTGTTTACTATGTATTATAAGTATGTATTTACAAAAGAAAAGTTGTATACGTAGTCGGATGCTAATGTGTTGTGTTGATGTGTATGTGTGTGTATTACTGACGTGTTAGTGTGTGTGTGTGTGTGTATACAGAGTTCAGGAAATACAGCGCGCTCACCGGACGCCGCGCCGCTCAGACACTCACACTCCGCGCACAGCGTCAAGGTGAGCATACACTCACACTCGCCCACACTCACTTACACTCACCCTCACCCACACTCACTCACATTCGCCTTCACCCACTCACACACTCTCTCATTTTCTAATGCATTGTTTACATTCATTTTATATAATAATATACTGTACTCGCTCAAATTAAATCACACTCATGTTATTATACAAATAAATTATTAATTTGCTACCATCATATTGAACTTAGATAACTAACATTATAGGACGTCATTTTGTTTAAATTAAAACTAACACTACCTACAATTTGCGTCAAAACAAAAAAGTTATTGTAATTTGAAAATATTGGTCGTCCGCGTGGTGACGGATTAAGAATACAAGTGTCTCCGCCCCATCTCCTCCCAAGGGTGCTGTAAAAGTCAGCTAAGGGATATTACACACAGATAACATCTGCTGTTAGAGACGTAAAACACGAAAATAAACCCTGTGCCAACACGCCTGGTCAGCGCGGCACAGTAGACCATAATCCCTCTCAAAGTGGAGGAGGCCCGTGCCCAACAGTGGGACGTAAATGGGCTGGAGAAGAAGGAAAAGAATGGGCTGGAGAGAGAGAGAAAAAATATCAGTAAAGTAATTTATTAATTTAGCAATTGACATGCTATGCTTTTACTTCATAAATTAAATTATGGTGGCCTAATTTGATTACTGGAAAGCACGACCGCAATAAGCTCAGTTGGCAGAGCTACGGAGCGGTATTCCGAGGTCGTGGGTTCGAGCCCCGCTTGTGGTAATCACTTTTTCCACCATAATTTAATTTATTAAAAATATTAGTAATTAAATATTATAACTGATTTATTGTCTATCGCAGGAGTACTCGTACGGTTCTAATGGTGAGTGTCGGTTCAGTGCGGGAGGACGTGTAGCTTCACCATCACACTACCACGAGCCGTACTACGAGAGACCAGACAGGTAAACACTAACCGCCTTATTCATAATGACTTATCGGAGGTTTACAAGTTCGCTAAATAGGTTTGCGAAAATTTTCAAAACTTTTTTATATTTATCAATACTTTCTCAATACTTTTTTATATTCATAATGGTCTTTTTACGCTAAAACGTTTATTACCTCTCCGATAAAATCTTCGTATAAACCTCCGATAAGTTATTATGAATAAGACCGTAAATATAACATATAGTCTTAATATTATAATACATAACATAGTATACATATAAGTGTTTGAGAACGATTTTGTAATCTCTACAAATAAGTACATAAGACGTAAATGAAAAAAAAATACCTGACTGTACTAAGTAATGTTCTAAAATTGTTCCCAATTTAAATTAAACATATAATTGTCGTTCATGAGGTCGCGGGTTCCATTCCCGCACGGAACAATCATATGCGTGATATTATAAATATCATTCAAATGTTGGTACTGCGTCTAGGTGTTTACTATCTATTATATGTATGTATTTAGAAAAGAAAAGTAGTGTATGTATTATATCCGTATTCTGGTACCCATAACACAAGCTTATAAGCTTAGCTTGGGACCAGCAGACGTTGTTTGTCTATGAATATTAAAAAAAAACTGAAATATCTCTTCCTCATCGGCTTTTAATTCGCATATCTTGTTCCAAATTCCTAATTTTTTTTTGTAAAAGCTGTATAAGAAAAGGGTGAAAAGACGAATATATCAATTTCCAAATTCGAAATCTATCCATTATTTTGGGAGATTCCAGTTAATAAGGTTTCATATAAACATGCAATATATCAATGGAATACGTATAATAGCCTTGACAGTCGAACGAAAACATTAGTCATAAATTGCTCTCTATCTTTTCTTTGTTACATTATTCAATATGGAGTGATAACATAAAGTGAGTGTACAGATATATCGGTAGGTCAGAGTCGTACGGACAGATGTCAGCGCGCAGCTCGGGCGAGGCGTGGGAGGAGCGCGGCGGGAGCGGGGCGGGGCCGGTCGGGACACGCCCCGAGCGGGTCACGTCGCTGGACCGAGACCGAGACTATCCCTCCGCTGTGATGGCTGAACACAGGGGCTTTACTAGACGACCTGTCGCCAGAGTTAGTTGCATTCATAACAAATCTTTTGATATTTTACTAGCTTTTTGCTGTGACTTCAGACGTGTAGAAATTGGTCTTATATCGAACTCTTATACCATTTATGAGCCAAATTTAATTCAATTACAACTTCACTGTTAAGTACGGAATTAAATTACCTACATCAATTGCATAAAAACTTGGCCAAAATTTGGATGTGAACTTTCAAGAAAGATTAAATAAGCTTAAATTTTTTTAATTCCACAGTAAGATTAGGTCCACTGAATCTATTTTAAGCTAAATTGATACCATACTTAATTTGCTTTTTCCTTCCAGAACTCGAACCTACTATCAGCCGTATTGTGCCTTGTCAAAGAACTCGATTACCCTAGTTTAGAAGTCGCTGAAATGGCCGTCAGGTACGCACGTCATTATTATAAATATAACTAAGCAAATATTTTATGTTTTCTGCTATGTGTATATTTGTTACTGAAAGATAAATTGTAGGTCCAAGTATATTGCCTTGAGGAAGCCTGAAACGTATAAAATGTTTATTAGTAATAGGTCATCTAAAACATGTGTATAATATGTATAATACACATGTTTTAGTGTACATTATTAAGTAAATTTTATTCCAATTAAGGCCTAATCCATTCTTCGTTCATGTTCGCTACCCGACTATTTATATATTTCAATGTACCTACACAATGTCAAACGCTTTACCAAAATCTATATTTTATTTTGCGATCTCTGTTTTCCATACATCTATTAAAATGACGTTCCAATGTTGGGTAGTATATTCTTCCGGAATGCGTTTTGAACTACGTCACTCGCCAAGTAGACGAAAAATGTATGACTCGGTGTGTGATTTTGCTACGACCAATGAAAATCGTTCGTTGGTCCGTTTAGTCCCTAACAAGAATCTTGTAATGCGGTATCTATTGGATGTAATTTATGATTATAAGGTGCAATATAATGTTGAGTGATAGACGGTATATTCCAGGTGTCGTATGGACGAGCTCGCCAACACTCAGTGACGAGAGGCGGCGGCTAGTGCCGCACAACACGCCCCGCCCCCCACCCTCTAGTCACACGCACACAGACACACACACACGCACACAGCTGCAGCCTGCTCTCGTCGACGAGACCCGGTCTGTTGTAGTAGCTGGTCCTCATACATCCACACAACATTGACTTGGGGTGTTTAAATTCATGTTTTAAATTACACCACACAATCTCATAGTCTATGCTCAACGAAATTACTAACGAGTTACAACGATACACTAATGTAATGATAAGTCTTTTAACGTGTGGGATAAATATAGGGCTGCCATGGATTTGTCCTAGTTTGAAGAGGCTTGAGTAACTTACCCCAAGAAATATGTTTTGTAAGTAGTAATTTAGTATACCTCACGAATTAGACTCATCACATTAATTATATTTGCCCCATTAGTTAAGACTTTAGATTACTATTGTATGAAAATCATAGGCGTAGCCAGAATTTGGTTTTAGCTCAGGTATCCAATTGTCGAATTATTTGTTGGAAATAGTGTTAAATCTTGACATTTTGACACAATTATTATGCATTTTGGGGAGTTTCAACCACTTGAACTGCCTCTGGCTATGCCTATGATGATAATAATGTACCTACTTACATTTTGTTCATATTTATTAACAACAATTAATGATTCCTCGCATATATCTCAAATGATTTAAAAAAGGTTTTTATATTTTCAGCATATTTAAATTGTTCTCTGTACGCATACAAGAACAAATTGTAATGTATAAAAATATGAATTTTTAATCCTTTTATTGTAAAAAATATTGGTATTACTACTAAAATTAATGCATACATCAAGGCAAAGCTTGCGTGTAAATATATTGCCTTTAAAATGAGGTATTTTAAATATAAATACTTATCTACTAAATAATAAATACAAATAATTTGCATTATTTGTATAATAATATAATACCAAGACTGATTTATTAAAATACTTAAAAGGTATTTTGTTTGGAAATATGTAAAGTCATGGTCTAATGTCAGTCAGAATATCATCATATTGTACCGAGCACTGAACACGTGCGTGTGTGCGTGCAGCTCGCGTGTGTGCGCTCTGTGCGAGACATGGCGCCCTCTACTGAAGCACAAATTAAAATTATGAATGAATACATGGACGTAGCCAGGATCGAGCTCATATTCTATACTGCGTATATGGCCAGAGCCTTGCGTATTAGGGCTTTCATTGCTCTCTATCTTTTCTGTGTTACAATATTCAATATTCATTGCGCGTTTATTAGGCCTCCACAGTCCATTATAAAGTGATAACCGATAGTGTACTCTTAGGAGCCCCATTATTATAGTGCCCAGAATATCCTGTTTGTTTTATTTGGGTTAAATCACAAATCGGACTAACAGCCGTATTCACAAACGTTACTGTGAGGTCTCATAGTAGGCATGGACGCACAGGGGTAGCAAAATCATTTCACAAACAATACTTAAGTGGTGAAGCGCACTATGCGTTTGTTAAACTGAACGCATAGCTAAGTTTTGTCTATGAATACAAAGGCTCGATGAACGGAACGCACTGAGAAGTGTTACCCTTTGCACAGTGCATCAACACTTAAGTACTTAGGTAAATATTGTTTGTGAATACGGGTGTAAATTTGTCGGAAATAGTGACATCTTGATTTTTTGGTACACATTTTCGGCATTTCTTGCGTTTTGGACCCCTTAAATTCCCGACCTGGTTGCGCTCATGATGTATGTATTATTGTATGTAATTTATTTGTAATAGTATTAAAATTTATGAATTATTGTTATGTATTTGTACATAGTTATTGTAGATAGACATAGTAAGACAAGTACCTGACTATTATTGGTTAATGTTTGTACATTTTTATATCAAAATTATTTGTTATGATATCGCAAATGCCTTTTGTAAATACTAATGCAGCAGAATAATTGAATTAATAAATTAATTTTAAAAATCTTTTTGTTATTTTCTTTTTATTCTTCTGACACGCACTTAAGATTAAGACTGATCTGAGATCATGTATAATATATGCTAGAGGTAGGAAACCACGTCAAAGCTAGATTATCTATCATGGGGGTAGCCAAAATTTTTTCGGGAGGGCTATATCTTTTCTTTTAATTTCGGGGGTAGTTATAAAAAGCGTTAAATTTTTATTCCATAATTTCGGAATTTTGGGTATAAGTAAATTATAGTTGACCCCTTAACCTAAGAACACTCAACCCCTAAAACATCCTTGCCCCCTGGCTACACCCATGAATACTACGTTAAATGTTTTATTTAAAGACGATAAATGTAGTGTTGTTGACCTGAAATATGGCTAAAGTGGCAATAGGGCTGCCACGAAAGTGTCCAGCAGTGGGCAGTAGAATGCTTAGCAGCCATCTTGAATAGCTTTTATTTTGAAGTCTGTTACGCTATCTAGGTATTAACTACTATCACTTGTACAGAGCGCACACACCGAAAAAACGCGATCAATTAATTAAATAATGTAATGTAAATGTAATTAATTTGTAATTAATAATTAATATTAACTTGCCGTAACTAATGTGTAGTTTTATTTGTTACTCCTGCTCCCCAATTATTCCTTGCGCATAATGGTTGTACTTGTGGCACATATTTCCTTTTAGTCCATTAGTTTCCCACTGTTGGGCATGGACCCAACCGGGAGGGTATGGTATTATGTCTACTGCGCGACTATGACTAGGCGTATTGGCATATAGTTTGTTCATGGTACACATGTGTGTTGTATATAACTCGTAATAACGCGAATAAACAAAACAGTATCCGTTAAATACAATTATTTATTGTGACTAGTATAGAGGCGACATCTTTTTGTAGCGCCGTTATCAACGCTGTGACGTCACTCTGTCGCTGCGTGCCGGCGCGCTCAATATTTGTGTTACGAGAAACCTGTCGACAGAACAGAGCTGTGGTTAACGTCAAACTACGAACAAGTAGCTACTAACACTCCCAGCTTAGTGCTTAGAACATTAATCCAACAGGAATCGGCATTGTCAGACGACCCCGGTTGATGTACGAGAGCAATGCTCATACTTATTTATACATTACTTATAGTGTACTTACTGTCTCGTCTCGTAATGTGTTAATACTCGTACCTAACTATTCTAAGGCTCCCAGACCAGAATACTGTTGGTATGCATAAGCGGATTAACCACGTAGCAAAATATTGTGGGCACCGCGCTCCTACACTTTTAGAACTTTGATTTGTAAAAGTTTAAGTTTCTTGCTCTTTAACTACGCAACGGATGATAAAATAATCCAGGGTCCCCAAGATAGAATTTGGTACAGGCTCCGCCCTTAATCAGGCGCTGTTGATACATACTGTCGCAAAGAGCGCCAGTAGCTGCGACACAGCGCACATAGCGTCATCTCTGGAGGGTCGGCATGGTTGCCAACATGTTCGTCAACATGGTCGTGGCTCATCTGCTCAGCGTCCAGGTGCAGAGCGCGAGCTCGTGGCGTGCTTGCCGGCAGCGCTTGCAGTCGCTTCGCTTGGGAATACAACTAGAACATAGAACACCAACACTAGATTTTAAAATTTATTAATGGCTACTTTGGAAGTACCTACAAATGCAATAAACATAATATCTTCCTTTAATAACATAACATCATCCTTATGCACCTATTTTACTTATTCTCTGCACCACCCAAAAATGGTACACTCGTAGAAAATGCCTATGGCATTAAGGCCGCCTTTGTACTCAAATTGTGCATGGTGTTAAATAAATAAATAAATAATAAGCAAAGAATCAATTGGAAAAATTAAGAGAAAAGAATAGAGATGTAAAGGATATGATCACACATTTTATCGATTCGAAACCATCGATCTGAATAACAATATTTCATATCGTTGTATGTGTGTTAGCATGAATTATTTAGTAACCGCGGGTGGGAGTGATAACAATCACTCTGAGCACAGGGAACTGAGACAGGTGAATTACTCACGTGCACGGGGTCGTCCAGGTCGAAACCTCCGGCCGGCGAGCACGACGCGCTGGAACATGGACCAGCGGGCGTATTATGAGCTTTTTAAAAATCATGCAAGTTCCAAGCAGGCCGTACACTGCCTGGCTAAATTATGTATTATGGTAAACATAAAACATTTAGTTGAAAAATTTTAGTTAGTACTTAAAGTTTTAGTTGTACCTTCACTATAAACATATTAATCTATGACTGTTTTAGCGAACTGGATGGCTGGGAGTTATGTTCATATTACGAATTTGCCGGGCAGTTCCATTCACGACGTAAACGGCCTGGGAATAAGAGCTCATAATACGGCCGCTGAGTTGTTAGTGTGTCACATGTGAATTATAGCCACAGTTCACGATGATCCGACAGCTTATCCATACTTCATTTTTGAGTAGTGGGCGAAACTTACAACTCAAGAAGAAAATTTATTACAGACACAAAGAAACTAATTCAAGCGGTGCGGATGAGCTGTCGAACCATGTGTACCTGTTAGCGCGTTCTTGCCTGGCTGCCACCACCTCGTAGGTAGTTACAGGTGCGCGTGACGTCATCGGCGGCCGCAGCGCGCAACTGTGGACAGACACCTGCGTTAATTCAGCTAAACTGCAGAACAATGAAAGAAATTTTCTGTTTCTTATACCCATCAATCTACCAGTGTTTTCAGAGCACCGAGACTGTTGTGTTATGTAGAACTACCCTAGCCCTACTACATTCAAGATTCTGGAAGCAATAAAACGACAGGTCGATTCTGTAGTGTGACGAGTCAGTGAGTGAAGCCAGAGCAAAGGAATTCACTTGCAGGAGCGTGGGCTCTGTAGAGACCAGCTTGTCGCTAACGGACACCGAGCCAGAGGAGGGTGCCCGAGGTGCTGCGAGGGACACCGGGCTAGGGGCTGCTCCACGCGCGCGCGCCACCAGCAACGTGTTCAGCTCGTCCAGCTTGTTCATTATTATTTTGTAAGTTTTGCACTCCGCCGTCTGGAACAATCTCTATAATAAAATGTGGTCCGCAGTAAAGCCACACTAAAGGTTGAATTTAAGTCAAGCGCTCAGCGTCAACATCTTAAGATAGAGACGAATCAAGAAACAATCATCTTTTTTCAACAGACGCAGCAATAAATATTTCGTTTGTTCAGCCGACACACTCGAGGACATCTGCGACAATATTATGTATTGAGCTATATTTTAAGAGCACATAATTAAACAGTCAGACATACTCGTAAATAGGTCCATCAGATTAAGTTCGTAAGGAAACTGCATAAAAATTGCATTTAGTATGCCATAAGAATCATTACGAGCGAGGGCTCGCCTCTGACAGATGACGATGATGGAGGACGCACCCGGTGCTTGTCTTTGCGACGTGCATCTCTGCTTCGTGACGAGCGGCTGCTGGACGTCGCATCGCTGCTGTCAGAGCGACGTGAAGGGTGAAGAGCTACACCCTGCGGGTCAGCTGTAGGCACGTTGCTCCCGGGGGGCATCAGTCGCGTCTCCGTTAATCGCTCGCACAGCTGAGCCACTTGAGCGATCTGTGCCTGAGTAGATACAGTCTTGTTAGACCACAACAGAACTTTTTCAGTAATTAAACGCACTTTGTATCCCCTAACCTGCTGATCGCGCAATGCGCGCTCGCACACAGCGCGAAAGGCTCGTAGTGACGCGCTAGAGCCACCTGCACCCGCTGCAACAGGAGGCGCGCGGTGCCGCCTCCTCCCGGCGTAGCTGCCATCGGACAGTCCTGAGTCGTGCGAGTAGCGCTTGCCGTGCGGTGGCCCCGCGCTTCCACTGCTGCTGCACGACGTAGGGCCCGGCCGCAGGGCGGACCCTGGCCCCACCGTTACTGCGCCTGACCCAGACCCCACGCCTTGTCCGGGCCCTGCACCAGGGCTACTGGTTGCGTTCGTGCATCCAAGCTTTGTAAGTTTTCGGTCCACAGCACCAGCATCCACCACCAACTCGTTACTGCACATATTAATAGTGTCTTCGTATTGAAATTTTTCCCGATTCCATAACAGTGAGTGTTAGCCGGTAACATAATATTTCTAATAGTATCTTCTATCGAAAACGTTGATTTGTAAAGAAAAAAATATGTGAAGTGTAACGGTACGGTGTGGTACTCACTTCTTGTGGGCGCGGCTGTGACGCGGTGGAGGTGGCAGTGCTCCACGCATGTATTTGTCCAGGTCGATGATGTCCGGTGACCTCGCTCCCTGCAGTCGGCCCTTCTCATCCGCCTCATCCCCCGACCACGAACACGACGATGAATGTGTTGACATTCTGTATTGACTGTCAACATTATACACAACAATTAATTTCGGAACCGGTCTGCACACTTGAACATTGAGTCTAGAGCACCCAGAACGTTGCGGAATATTTTTTGGCTTCAAACAGTAAAAACTCTAACGTCGGCACCGCTCATGAAGAACCTGAACTTAACACAATTTGACAAGTTAGTATAGCTGTTCTTCAATTAGCGTACGACGCCCCCTGTTTTACAATACACAAAGTGTTTACAAAAGAGTATGGAAATTAACCACGGTTCACTGGCACGCGTTTCAGCCGTGCGGCATGGCCTAGTACCACAGGCTTCTTCGTGTTGGATGAAGTAAGAGTCGTGGTCCTGGCTTATAGTATACCTTTCGCTCTAATTCTCTTACCGGATCTTCAGCTGTCATTCGCACTCTTGACGGGTCACCGTTGACATCAGCTGACACACTGACATGTAATGACGGACTATAGCAACATCGCTGGAATTCTTTTTGTAAACTAAAGGACGTTAAAAGAGGTTTCAGTTCTACAAAAAAAATTATAGAGCTATTTTAGTAGTAGAGATTCTAGCCACCATGAATTACCCTGAACAGAGAGTGGCATAATTATTTTTGTTTTGTGAATCTCGTGGTAAAAGCAGCGCTTGCCGGTAGCGCCGAGAACAAAAATGAGCAGAAATTAAAGACTACAAATAAAACATTTGCTACCGGCAGAAAATGCATGAAAAAAGAAGTTTACAGAAGAACAAAACAAATGCAAATAACCGTCTGTCTGTAAACGTCGGTGTCGCTGACGCCAACACAAAATTTCTGTAAAAATAACAAAAATGTCGCAAAAATCTGTTTAATGACAATGTAGTATCGTTCCCGGTACACTGACAAATCAAATATGAATAAAGACACAGGACTCTGGTGGCTAGTACTTTTTCTAATTCAGGTAATTATTTCGTTATTTAACACCCGAAGCTTCATGTTCGCCTGGTACTTTTATCCGTAATTTGTATGGTGATTAATGATCATTAAACTAATAAAAAGTAATCTGTATGGTGTCATGGACTGAGGACAACTGGTTATTTAACACCTGAAGACTCATGTTCGCCTGGTACTTTTATCCGTAATTTGTATTATGATCAATGATAATTAAAGTAATAAAAAAAGACGTGTGGTACTCGGGAACAGCCGCGATATAGCTATTGCATAGCATTTTTATCAACTTATGCAATTATAATTATTTATTTATTATATTTATGCAGTATTTTTTCCTTTGTTTCTTTTTTCTTCTTTATTAATACTCATAATCAAATACTATTTTATTGATAAAATATTGTGTACACGTCAACATTTTATAATAAAGTAAAAAGAATACATGTCATTTTGCATCATTATATAAATACATTATATGTATTACAAGTTACACTTAAATTAATATCAAAGAAATGCCTCCATGCTCAAGGCCCGCGATAGAGCCTATGCAATAGCTTAACAGTGATCTGTATGGTCTGAGGACAACTAGTTATTTAACACCTGAAGACTCATGTACGTCTGGTACTTTCATCCGTAATTTGTATGGCGATCATTGATCATTAAAGTAATAAAAATAAGACGTGTGGTACTCGGGAACTGCCGCGATAAAGCTATTGCATAGCATTTTTATAAACTTATACAATTATAATTATTTATTTATTTTATTTATGCAGTATTTTTTTCCTTTGTTTTTTTTTCTTTGATATTAAACCATTACACTTGAATTAATATCAAAGAAATGCCTTCACGCTCAAGGCCTGCGATAGAAGCTATGCAATAGATTAAAAGTGATCTGTATGGTAATGAACTAGGACAACTAGTTATTTAATACCTGAAGACTCATGTTTGTCTGGTACTTTTATCCGTAATTTGTATTATGATCAATGATCATTAAAGTAATAAAAAAAAAGACGTGTGGTACTCGGGGCCTGCCACGATAAAGCTATTGAATAGCATTTTTATCAACTTATGCAATTATAATTATTTATCTATGCAGTATTTTCCTTTGTTTTTTTTTTTATATTAATACAACTACACTTGATTTAATATCAAAGAAACGCCTTCACGCTTAAGGCCCGCGATAGAAGATATGCAATAGCTTAAAAGTGATCTGTATGGTGATGGGCTGAGGACAACTAGTTATTTAACACCTGAAGACTCATGTTCGCCTGGTACTTTTATCCGTAATTTGTATGGTGATCAATGATCATTAAAGTAATAAAAACAAGACGTGTGGTACTCGGGGACTGACGCGATAAAGCTATTGCATAGCATTTTTATCAACTTATGCAATTATAATTATTTATTTATTTTATTTATGCAGTATTTTTTTCTTTGATATTAATACAATTACACTTGAATTAATATCAAAGAAATGCCTTCACGCTCAAGGCCTGCGATAGAAGCTATGCAATAGCTTAAAAGTGATCTATATGGTGATGGACTAAGGACAACTAGTTATTTAACACCTGAAGACTCATATTCGCCTGGTACTTTTATCCGTTATTTGTATGGTGATCAATGATCATTAAAGTAATAAAAAAAAGACGTGTGGCACTCGGGGACGGCCACGGTAAAGCTATTGCATAGCATTTTTATCAACTTATGCAATTATAATTATTTATTTATTTTATTTATGCAGTATTTTTTTCCTTTGTTTTTTTTTTAGGGTTCCGTACCCAAAGGGTAAAAACGGGACCCTATTACTGAGACTTCGCTGTCCGTCCGTCCGTCTGTCCGTCCGTCCGTCCGTCCGTCCGTCTGTCCGTCCGTCCGTCTGTCACCAGGCTGTATCTCAAGAACGGTGATAGCTAGAGAGTTGAAATTTTCACAGATGATGTATTTCTATTGCCGCTATAACAACAAATACTAAAAATAAAATAAAATAAATATTTAAGGGGGGCTCCCATACAACAAACATGATTTTTTTACCGTTTCTTGCTCGATACTAATAACGTTGCCTTATGTTGCATAGATAATGGTACGGAACCCTTCGTACGCGAGTCCGACTCGCACTTGACCATTTTTTTTTCTTTGATATTAATACAATTACACTTAAATTAATATCAAAGAAATGCCTCCATGCTCAAGGCCCGCGATAGAGCCTATGCAATAGTTTAAAAGTGATCTGTATGGTCTGAGGACAACTAGTTATTTAACACCTGAAGACTCATGTTCGCCTGGTACTTTTATCCGTAATTTGTATGGTGATCAATGATCATTAAAGTAATAAAAAAAGACGTGTGGCACTCGGGGACTGCCGCGGTAAAGCTATTGCATAGCATTTGCATCAACTTATGCAATTATAATAATTTATTTATTTTATTTATGCAGTATTTTTTCCCTTTGTTTTTTTTTCTTTTATATTAATACTAATAATCAAATACTATTTTATTGATAAAATATTTTTTAAAATAAAATAAAAAGAATACATGTCATTTTGCACTTTTACATTATGCATCATTATATAAATACATCATATGAATTACAAGTTACACTTAAATTAATATCAAAGAAATGCCTCCATGCTCAAGGCCCGCGGTAGAGCCTATGCAATAGCTTAAAAGTGATCTGTATGGTCTGAGGACAACTAGTTATTTAACACCTGAAGACTCATGTTCGCCTGGTACTTTTATCCGTAATTTGTATGGTGATCATTGATCATTAAAGTAATAAAAATAAGACGTGTGATTCTCGGGGACTGCCGCGATAAAGCTATTGCATAGCATTTTTATCAACTTATGCAATTATAATTATTTATTTATTTTATTGATATTAATAAAAGTTATTGACTGAGGACAACTAGTTATCTATCTTTGTACTGCGTCTGGGTGCTCCTATGTATTATAAGTATGTATTTACAAAAAAAAACTAGTATATGTATTCTATCCGTATTCTGGTACCCATAACACAAGCATATAAGCTTAGCTTGGGACCAGAGGACGTTGTGTGAAATGTCAATGAATATTTATTATTTATTTATTTAGCACCGGAAGACTCATGTCCGCCTGGTACTTTTATCCGTAATTTGTATGGTGATCAATGATCATTAAAGTAATATAAAAAGACGTGTGGCACTCGGGGACTGCCGCGGTAAAGCTATTGCATAGCATTTTTATCAACTTATGCGATTATAATTATTTATTTATTATTATTTATTATTATTTTTTTATTTATTTTATTTATGCAGTATTTTTTTCCTTTTTTTTTTATATTAATACAATTAATTACACTTGATTTAATATCAAAGCAATGCCTTCACGCTCATGGCCCGCGATAGAAAATATGCAATAGCTTAAAAGTGATCTATATGGTGATGGACTGAGGACAATTAGTTATTTAACACCTGAAGACTCATGTTCGCCTTTTATCCGTTATTTGTATGGTGATCAATGATCATTAAAGTAATAAAAAAAAAGACGTGTGGCACTCGGGGATTGCCACAGTAAAGCTATTGCATAGCATTTTTATCATTTTATGCAATTATAATTATTTATTTATTTTATTTATGCATAATTTTTCCCTTTGTTTTTTTTTCTTTTATTTTAATACTCAATCAAATACTATTTTATTGATAAAATATTTTTTACACGTCAACATTTTAAAATTAAATAAAAAGAATACATATCATTTTGCACTTTTGCATTATGCATCATTATATAAATACATTACTTATGTATTACAAGTTACACTTAAATTAATATCAAAGAAATGCCTCCATGCTCAAGGCCCGCGATAGAGCCTATACAATAGCTTAAAAGTAATCTGTATGGTCTGAGGACAACTAGTTATTTAACACCTGAAGACTCATGTTCGCCTGGTACTTTTATCCGTAATTTGTATGGTGATCAATGATCATTAAATTAATAAAAAATTGGTCAAGTGTGAGTCGGACTCGCGCACGAAGGGTTCCGTACCATTATCTATGCAACATAAGGCAACGTTATTAGTATCGAGCAAGAAACGGTAAAAAATTAATGTTTGTTGTGTAGGAGCCCCCCTTAAATATTTATTTTATTTTATTTTTAGCATTTGCTGTTATAGCGGCAATAGAAATACATCATCTGTGAAAATTTCAACTGTCTAGCTATCACCGTTCTTGAGATACAGCCTGGTGACAGACGGACGGACGGACGGACAGCGAAGTCTCAGTAATAGGGTCCCGTTTTTACCCTTTGGGTACGGAACCCTAAAAAAAGACGTGTGGCGCTCGGGGACTGCCGCGTTAAAGCTATTCCATAGCATTTTTATCAACTTAAGCAATTATAATTATTTATTTATTTTATTTATGCAGTATTTTTTTCCTTTGTTTTTTTTTTCTTTGATATTAATACAATTACACTTGAATTAATATCAAAGAAATGCCTTCACGCTCAAGGCCTGCGATAGAAGATATGCAATAGCTTAAAAGTGATCTGTATGGTGATGGGCTGAGGACAACTAGTTATTTAACACCTGAAGACTCATGTTCGCCTGGTACTTTTATCCGTAATTTGTATGGTGATCAATGATCATTAAAGTAATAAAAACAAGACGTGTGGTACTCGGGGACTGACGCGATAAAGCTATTGCATAGCATTTTTATCAACTTATGCAATTATAATTATTTATTTATTTTATTTATGCAGTATTTTTTTCTTTGATATTAATACAATTACACTTGAATTAATATCAAAGAAATGCCTTCACGCTCAAGGCCTGCGATAGAAGCTATGCAATAGCTTAAAAGTGATCTATATGGTGATGGACTAAGGACAACTAGTTATTTAACACCTGAAGACTCATATTCGCCTGGTACTTTTATCCGTTATTTGTATGGTGATCAATGATCATTAAAGTAATAAAAAAAAGACGTGTGGCACTCGGGGACGGCCACGGTAAAGCTATTGCATAGCATTTTTATCAACTTATGCAATTATAATTATTTATTTATTTTATTTATGCAGTATTTTTTTCCTTTGTTTTTTTTTTAGGGTTCCGTACCCAAAGGGTAAAAACGGGACCCTATTACTGAGACTTCGCTGTCCGTCCGTCCGTCTGTCCGTCCGTCCGTCCGTCCGTCCGTCTGTCCGTCCGTCCGTCTGTCACCAGGCTGTATCTCAAGAACGGTGATAGCTAGAGAGTTGAAATTTTCACAGATGATGTATTTCTATTGCCGCTATAACAACAAATACTAAAAATAAAATAAAATAAATATTTAAGGGGGGCTCCCATACAACAAACATGATTTTTTTACCGTTTCTTGCTCGATACTAATAACGTTGCCTTATGTTGCATAGATAATGGTACGGAACCCTTCGTACGCGAGTCCGACTCGCACTTGACCATTTTTTTTTCTTTGATATTAATACAATTACACTTAAATTAATATCAAAGAAATGCCTCCATGCTCAAGGCCCGCGATAGAGCCTATGCAATAGTTTAAAAGTGATCTGTATGGTCTGAGGACAACTAGTTATTTAACACCTGAAGACTCATGTTCGCCTGGTACTTTTATCCGTAATTTGTATGGTGATCAATGATCATTAAAGTAATAAAAAAAGACGTGTGGCACTCGGGGACTGCCGCGGTAAAGCTATTGCATAGCATTTGCATCAACTTATGCAATTATAATAATTTATTTATTTTATTTATGCAGTATTTTTTCCCTTTGTTTTTTTTTCTTTTATATTAATACTAATAATCAAATACTATTTTATTGATAAAATATTTTTTAAAATAAAATAAAAAGAATACATGTCATTTTGCACTTTTACATTATGCATCATTATATAAATACATCATATGAATTACAAGTTACACTTAAATTAATATCAAAGAAATGCCTCCATGCTCAAGGCCCGCGGTAGAGCCTATGCAATAGCTTAAAAGTGATCTGTATGGTCTGAGGACAACTAGTTATTTAACACCTGAAGACTCATGTTCGCCTGGTACTTTTATCCGTAATTTGTATGGTGATCATTGATCATTAAAGTAATAAAAATAAGACGTGTGATTCTCGGGGACTGCCGCGATAAAGCTATTGCATAGCATTTTTATCAACTTATGCAATTATAATTATTTATTTATTTTATTGATATTAATAAAAGTTATTGACTGAGGACAACTAGTTATCTATCTTTGTACTGCGTCTGGGTGCTCCTATGTATTATAAGTATGTATTTACAAAAAAAAACTAGTATATGTATTCTATCCGTATTCTGGTACCCATAACACAAGCATATAAGCTTAGCTTGGGACCAGAGGACGTTGTGTGAAATGTCAATGAATATTTATTATTTATTTATTTAGCACCGGAAGACTCATGTCCGCCTGGTACTTTTATCCGTAATTTGTATGGTGATCAATGATCATTAAAGTAATATAAAAAGACGTGTGGCACTCGGGGACTGCCGCGGTAAAGCTATTGCATAGCATTTTTATCAACTTATGCGATTATAATTATTTATTTATTATTATTTATTATTATTTTTTTATTTATTTTATTTATGCAGTATTTTTTTCCTTTTTTTTTTATATTAATACAATTAATTACACTTGATTTAATATCAAAGCAATGCCTTCACGCTCATGGCCCGCGATAGAAAATATGCAATAGCTTAAAAGTGATCTATATGGTGATGGACTGAGGACAATTAGTTATTTAACACCTGAAGACTCATGTTCGCCTTTTATCCGTTATTTGTATGGTGATCAATGATCATTAAAGTAATAAAAAAAAAGACGTGTGGCACTCGGGGATTGCCACAGTAAAGCTATTGCATAGCATTTTTATCATTTTATGCAATTATAATTATTTATTTATTTTATTTATGCATAATTTTTCCCTTTGTTTTTTTTTCTTTTATTTTAATACTCAATCAAATACTATTTTATTGATAAAATATTTTTTACACGTCAACATTTTAAAATAAAATAAAAAGAATACATATCATTTTGCACTTTTGCATTATGCATCATTATATAAATACATTACTTATGTATTACAAGTTACACTTAAATTAATATCAAAGAAATGCCTCCATGCTCAAGGCCCGCGATAGAGCCTATACAATAGCTTAAAAGTAATCTGTATGGTCTGAGGACAACTAGTTATTTAACACCTGAAGACTCATGTTCGCCTGGTACTTTTATCCGTAATTTGTATGGTGATCAATGATCATTAAATTAATAAAAAATTGGTCAAGTGTGAGTCGGACTCGCGCACGAAGGGTTCCGTACCATTATCTATGCAACATAAGGCAACGTTATTAGTATCGAGCAAGAAACGGTAAAAAATTAATGTTTGTTGTGTAGGAGCCCCCCTTAAATATTTATTTTATTTTATTTTTAGCATTTGCTGTTATAGCGGCAATAGAAATACATCATCTGTGAAAATTTCAACTGTCTAGCTATCACCGTTCTTGAGATACAGCCTGGTGACAGACGGACGGACGGACGGACAGCGAAGTCTCAGTAATAGGGTCCCGTTTTTACCCTTTGGGTACGGAACCCTAAAAAAAGACGTGTGGCGCTCGGGGACTGCCGCGTTAAAGCTATTCCATAGCATTTTTATCAACTTAAGCAATTATAATTATTTATTTATTTTATTTATGCAGTATTTTTTTCCTTTGTTTTTTTTTTCTTTGATATTAATACAATTACACTTGAATTAATATCAAAGAAATGCCTTCACGCTCAAGGCCTGCGATAGAAGCTATGCAATAGCTTAAAAGTGATCTGTATGGTGATGGACTGAGGACAACTAGTTATTTAACACCTGAAGACTCATGTTCGCCTGGTACTTTTATCCGTTATTTGTATGGTGATCAATGATCATTAAAGTAACAATAATTGGTCAAGTACGAGTCGGACTCGCGCACGAAGGGTTCCGTACCATTATCTATGCAACGTAAGGCAACGTTATTAGTATCGAGCAAGAAACGGTAAAAAATCATGTTTGTTGTATGGGAGCCCCCCTTAAATATTTATTTTATTTTATTTTTAGTATTTGTTGTTATAGCGGCAATAGAAATACATCATCTGTGAAAATTTCAACTCTCTAGCTATCACCGTTCTTGAGATACAGCCTGGTGACAGACGGACGGACGGACGGACGGACGGACGGACGGACGGACGGACGGACAGCGAAGTCTCAGTAATATGGTCCCGCTTTTACCCTTTGGGTACGGAACCCTAAAAAAAAGACGTGTGGGACTCGGGGATTGCCACGGTAAAGCTATTGCATAGCATTTTTATCATTTTATGCAATTATAATTATTTATTTATTTGATTTATGCATAATATTTCCCTTTGTTTTTTTTTTCTTTTATATTAATACTCATAATCAAATACTATTTAATTGATAAAATATTTTTTACACGTCAACATTTTAAAATAAAATAAAAAGAATACATGTCATTTTGCACTTTTACATTATGCATTATTATATAAATACATTATAATATTATGTATTACAAGTTACACTTAAATTAATATCAAAGAAATGCCTCCATGCTCAAGGGCCGCGATAGAGCCTATGCAATAGCTTAAAAGTGATCTATATGGTCTGAGGACAACTAGTTATTTAACACCTGAAGACTCATGTTCGCCTGGTACTTTTATCCGTTATTTGTATGGTGATCAATGATCATTAAAATAATAAAAAAAGACGTGTGGCACTCGGGGACTGCCGCGCCGCGGTAAAGCTATTCCATAGCATTTTTATCAACTTATGCAATAATAATTATTTATTTATTTTATTTATGCAGTATTTTTTCCTTTGTTTTTTTTCTTTGATATTAATACAATTACACTTGAAATAATATCAAAGAAATGCCTTCACGCTCAAGGCCTGCGATAGAAGCAATGCAATAGCTTAAAAGTGATCTGTATGGTGATGGACTGAGGACAACTAGTTATTTAACACCTGAAGACTCATGTTCGCCCGGTACTTTTATCCGTAATTTGTATGGTGATCAATGATCATTAAAGTAATAAATATAAAGCGTGTAAAAAAGACGTGTGGCACTCGGGGACTGCCGCGGTAAAGCTATTGCATAGCATTTTTATCAACTTATGCAATTATAATTAATAATTTATTTTATTTATGCAGTATTTTTCCCTTTGTTTTTTTTTCTTTCATGTTAATACTCATAATCAAATACTTAATTGATAAAATATTTTTTACACGTCAACATTTTAAAATAAAATAAAAAGAATACATGTCATTTTGCTCTTTTACATTATGCATCATTATATAAATACATTATAATATTATGTATTACAAGTTACACTTAAATTAATATCAAAGAAATGCCTCCATGCTCAAGGCCCGCGATAGAGCCTATGTAATAGCTTAAAAGTGATCTGTATGGTGATGGACTGAAGACAACTAGTTATTTATCTTTGTACTGCGTCTGGGTGTTCCTATGTATTATAAGTATGTATTTACAAAAAAAAAGTAGTATATGTATTCTATCCGTATTCTAGTACCCATAACACAAGCATATAAGCTTAGCTTGGGACCAGAGGACGTTGTGTGAAATGTCAATGAATATTTATTATTTATTTATTTATTTATTTAGCACCTGAAGACTCGTGTTCGCCTGGTACTTTTATCCGTAATTTGTATGGTGATCAATGATCATTAAATTAATAAAAAATTGGTCAAGTGTGAGTCGGACTCGCGCACGAAGGGTTCCGTACCCAAAGGGTAAAAACGGGACCCTATTACTGAGACTTCGCTGTCCGTCCGTCCGTCTGTCACCAGGCTGTATCTCAAGAACGGTGACAGCTAGACAGTTGAAATTTTCACAAATGATGTATTTCTATTGCCGCTATAACAACAAATACTAAAAATAAAATAAAATAAATATTTAAGGGGGGCTCCCATACAACAAACATGATTTTTTTACCGTTTCTTGCTCGATACTAATAACGTTGCCTTATGTTGCATAGGTAATGGTACGGAACCCTTCGTGCGCGAGTCCGACTCGCACTTGACCAATTATTATTATTTTAATGATCATTGCATTAAAGTAATAAAAACAAGACGTGTGGTACTCGGGGACTGCCGCGGTAAAGCTACTGCATAGCATTTTTATCAACTTATGCAATTATTATTATTTATTTATTTTATTTATGCATAATTTTTCCCTTTGTTTTTTTTTTATATTAATACTCATAATCAAATACTATTTTATTGATAAAATATTTTTTACACGTCAACATTTTAAAATAAATTAAAAGAATACATGTCATTTTGCACTTTTACATTATGCATCATTATATAAATACATTATATGGTATTACAAGTTACACTTAAATTAATATCAAAGAAATGCCTCCATGCTCAAGGCCCGCGATAGAGCCTATGCAATAGCTTAAAAGTAATGTGTATGGTCTGAGGCCAACTAGTTATTTAACACCTGAAGACTCATGTTGGCCTGGTACTTTTATCCGTAATTTGTATGGTGATCAATGATCATTAAAGTAATAAATATAAAGCGTGTAAAAAAGACGTGTGGCACTCGGGGACTGCCGCGGTAAAGCTATTGCATAGCATTTTTATCAACTTATGCAATTATAATTATTTATTTATTTTATTTATGCAGTATTTTTCCCTTTGTTTTTTTTTCTTTCATGTTAATACTCATAATCAAATACTTAATTGATAAAATATTTTTTACACGTCAACATTTTAAAATAAAATAAAAAGAATACATGTCATTTTGCACTTTTACATTATGCATCATTATATAAATACATTATAATATTATGTATTACAAGTTACACCTAAATTAATATCAATACAAATACAATTACACTTGAAATAATATCAAAGAAATGCCTTCACGCTCAAGGCCTGCGATAGAAGCAATGCAATAGCTTAAAAGTGATCTGTATGGTGATGGACTGAGGACAACTAGTTATTTAACACCTGAAGACTCATGTTTGCCTGGTACTTTTATCCGTAATTTGTATTATGATCAATGATCGTTAAAGTAATAAAAACAAGACGTGTGGTACTCGGGGACTGCCGCGATAAAGCTATTTATTGCATAGCATTTTTATCAACTTATGCAATTATAATTATTTATTTATTTTATTTATGCAGTATTTTTTCCTTTGTTTTTTTTTCTTTGATATTAATACAATTACACTTGAAATAATATCAAAGAAATGCCTTCACGCTCAAGGCCTGCGATAGAAGCAATGCAATAGCTTAAAAGTGATCTGTATGGTGATGGACTGAGGGCAACTAGTTATTTAACACCTGAAGACTTATGTTCGCCTGGTACTTTTATCCGTTATTTGTATGGTGATCTATGATCATTAAAGTAATAAAAAACAAGACGTGTGGTACTCGGGGACTGCCACGATAAAGCTATTGCATAGCATTTTTATTAACTTATGCGATTATAATTATTTATTTATTTTATTTATGCAGTATTTCTTTCCTTTGTTTTTTTTTAATATTAATGCAATTAATTACACTTGATTTAATACCAAAGAAATGCCTTCACGCTCATGGCCTGCGATAGATGATATGCAATAGCTTAAAAGTGATCTATATGGTCTGAGGACAACTAGTTATTTAACACCTGAAGACTCATGTTCGCACTCTCATGTATGGTGATCAATGATCATTAAAGTAAAAATTGGTCAAGTGCGAGTCGGACTGGCGCACGAAGGGTTCCGTACCATTACCTATGCAACATAAGGCAACGTTATTAGTATCGAGCAAGAAACGGTAAAAAAATCATGTTTGTTGTATGGGAGCCCCCCTTAAATATTTATTTTATTTTATTTTTAGTATTTGTTGTTATAGCGGCAATAGAAATACATCATCTGTGAAAATTTCAACTCTCTAGCTATCACCGTTCTTGAGATACAGCCTGGTGACAGTTAACAGCAAGTGTCCTAAATAATAAATTAAGTGAAATAAGATATGTATTTAACCCTGGCTTGTTGAAGACGAGGTTATCTTCAGTTATGGATTCAATAGCCGCTTTGATTATATTTCGATTTGCCGAAATATTTAATGTCATGCGAGTCAGGATATAGTTAGCCAGTTAGTAGATATTTTGTTTGTTGTGTCACACTGGTGATACACACGTGAATGAGTGCAGGTGGCCGGTGCACTCGCGTGTAAGAAGAAGGGTCCGGCGACGTGTCGTCCGCCACGCTGTCCGGGCGGCTGCAAGCCCAAGTACTGGTGAAATCTCACTACCAAGCAATATTGAAATAGCACTGAAAAATTCTGCACGTACTGCCTCCTGAGCCACACTCTTATCACATGGTTAGTAACCGCAATAAACTATACTATACTAAACTTTCGAGCTAATTTATCCATTAAAAATTAAAAAAACTAAAAAACACGCTTTATTTATTTAATCGAATTATTGCCTTTTCATCGGTCTTTGACAGGTGTGGAAAATTTGAATAGAATCTGACCGTTTAAAGTGGGTCAAAATAGCGTCCAAAGGAGTCGGTTACAAACATACAAACAAACATACAAGTGAAGCTAATCTAAAGCGTGTAAAAATAGCACTAAAAAGAGATATGGTATACACTTAGGTATAACATACAGGACTATGTAATTGCTATTATATCTAGGTAGTATGACTTCCTTTTAACATTTGACACAACGTCCTCTGATCCCAAAGTAAGCTATATTTCTATGCTTGTGTTATGGGTACCAGAATACGGATGAACCACATCACCACGAGGCCTGTCGTTATGAAATAACCAGTAGATGTCAGTGTTACAGTGGTTCGAGTGGAGAACTTTTTTGTAAAATTTGCAAACGTTTGGTTTCTAAATTCCGCGCGTACGAAGTTGCGGGCAACAGCTAGTATGTATGCTAATATTATTTTAATTTTAGTACATAGCTTTACATTTTATATGATTAACTTAAATGTAAGTAACACTTAGCGATGATATAATTATGACATTCCCAATTGATGCAGCCATGATAAAACCCCAGGCTCGCTGGCGGTCGTGGTGGAGCAGCTTGCTACTTCTGGCGCTGAGCGTGCTGGGTGCCCTGGCGTGCAAGAAGAAGACGGTTTGCTGCCCTATGCCCGGCAGCAAGCCAGGCTGCGGCCCGGGCAAGTGAGCTTTATCGACTACTAGCGCAACACTACTGTGGTATGTGGCCATCACTTGTGCCTAGTGCTAGCCAATCTTAGAGCATTAATCCAATACGAGTTGATATTATAAAGCCACCCCCGCTGAAACAGGTACACATACAAGAGCAATAAATTGTGTACGGACTCTGTCGTCCCTTAGTGAGCGTGTGGCAATATAGTGTTCGTTATCTCGCGGACCTGGCAGTATATGTATTTGTCAAAGAAAACTGCATGTGTTATACTACTCCAGTTGGTTTAATAGTTATAATATGGCGATACATTGTTCATAACATCTTTTTAAACATCGATTGCAGGTATCGTCGTTAGTTTGGGTGTTAATTTTGATGTATTTTCGTAATGTTAAGAAAATTTCCTCCGTGTGGTGACAGATTAAAGGTCATAGCCCACTTACACGACTCTGCTCCAACACTGCTCCCACCCAACACCGCCCTAAAAGAAGGCGACTGTTCGCAGTCCGCGCGGCGACAGCTAGCTGGTGCCCAGCAGTCCACTCGTTGACAGCTAGCAGACGCCCAGCTGTCCACGCGCCGACCGGTCGCGCTTTTCGCCACAGACACAGTTCGCGATCGGTTTCCATTGAAGCAACTAGTATTTTTTACTATGTCCCGATTCACAACGCGCGAATTAGCAATTATTGCTATTGCAATTGAGGATGAGGAGAGAAGTTCAAGAAATAACAGCCGAAGATTTTGGGTGCATAAAATGCTCAAAGCAAGACATGCGGAAGGAGAATTCTGGCAGATCCAAAGACACCTATCAGATGATGAAGAAAAATTCTTTATTTACTTTCGTATGGATCGGTACCTATTTAATTACATATTGTCATTTATTGGAAAAGACATAACAAAGAAGAATACGAAATTTCGACAAGCAATAACACCAATAGAAAAAATTGCCGTCACATTGAGGTAAGTGAAACAGAAACTTTTTTGTAAATTTGTACATATTTATTAAAAAAAAAATAACAATCAGTCTCTAATTCCCATCACTTATCACTTATAACTCAAAATCAATATAAAAAATTTGGATTCGCTTACAATGTTAACTCAAAATCAAAAAATTAATAACAATCAGTCTCTAATTTCCAATATCGCTTACAATGCAATGTTAGCACAAAATCAATAAAAAAAAAAGTTAGGAATCTTTTGTTTGTGAAGCATTAGGCAAATCATTGTTCAATTTCGGTGTTTTTAAAACTGGAGAATTATTGCCTGTAAGCTCTGCATTACGGGTATTATAGCCGGAAGGGCCTGCATTGTGGATGTTATAATCCGAAGATCCTGTATTGTGGGTGGTATAACCGGAAGGTCCTAGATTGTGGATGTTATAACCCGAAGGACTCTCAATATCAGTATTGTGTCGTGAAGAACCAGCATAGAAATTAGTTTGTTCCTGGATTTCTTGTAATTCAACTTCAGACACCATATTGAATATTCTAGACTTGAGGACAGATTGGTTGTAACAATTTAATTTTTTTACCGTTGTTGCAATGCTCGAAAAAAACTTGTCAATCTCGTCATCTTTATTTGTCTCTTTTTCTTTAAGTAAATATTTTAAAAGTTCAGCTGATGCTGAGGTACTTTCGTGGGTCCCTTTAAATCGCTTCCTTTTAGGTATGTTCGGAAACAAAGGAGAGTTTGCTGACGTATTTGTTGAACAAGAACTTTCTGGTCGGTTGGTGATATCAAGTGCTGGGTTATTCGATGAGATGGGAGAATCATCGTGATTTGACAGCAATTCGTTAATTTCACTCACATCAAAATTTTCTATATCTTCACTATCATCATCCGTTAATGATGAAATTGTTTTTCTTTGTTTCATATGCGGTAACAAAAACGACATTTCCTCTTCAAATTGCCATTTTTTTGATGAGGTAGCAGCCTGACCACTTTTTGTGCGTTTCTTAACAACTGCCCTTCTGTAGCTTTCTCTTAAGTTTGCCCATGTTTTCTTGCACTCTGATTCTGAAATAGAAAGAAATCGAAGTGAAGACGTGAAATATTAATAAAAAAAGTTTTGTTTCAGATACATGATTACGGGAAATTCAGCAAGGGCGTTGAGTTCAAGCTTTAGGTTTGGCGAATCAACAATCCGATCAATTATACAAGAAGTATGTAACGCAATCATAAACAAACTAATGAGAGTTTTCATTCCAACGCCAATTGAAGAGCGTTGGATAAATATAGCTCGAGGATTTCAAGACAGATGGAATTTTCCAAATTGCATCGGCGCTATAGATGGAAAGCATGTCAACATCATAGCACCTGCTAATAGTGGTTCGCTATATTTTAATTATAAAAAACACTTTTCTGTTGTCCTAATGGCTGTGGTTGATGATAAATATAGATTTATAATAGTTGATATAGGCGCTTTTGGTAGAAATAGTGACGGTGGAATATTTGCATCTTCGAAATTAGCGAGACGTCTTGAAAGTAATTCATTACATATTCCAAACGATAAACCGCTACCTGGAAGTAACAGAGATATACCTCATGTTTTCATAGGAGATGAGGCGTTTCCTCTAATGAGAAATTTATTGAGGCCATACCCTCGTTGTCGTGGTTTATCTGAAGCACAAACTATATTCAATGAACGTTTATCACGAGCACGCAAAGTTGTGGAAGATGCATTTGGAATATTGTACCAAAAATTTGGCATTTATAACAAAAGTATTAATGTGAACCCGAAACACGTTGACAAATTGATACTAGCGACATGTATTTTACATAATATTATGCGAAGTTATGAAATAGAGCATCTAAATCAACATGAGATACAGCAACCAATACATCACAACGAGAATGATTTCCTGCAACCATTACCAGAAAACGGAACGGACAGTGCAGAAAATGCTTTTAATATTCGAGACTTCTTTTCATCTTACTTTCAATCTCCAGAAGGTCAAGTTTCATGGCAGTATCAACATATTTAATAACGCGGTAAAAAAAGGTAGTGCAATATTTTTCCTTCATTATAAGATCGACATTAAACCACACTGAAAAATATTGCACGTACTTTTTTTACAACCCATATTTTATTGTTATATCAAAAATAAATATCTTATAGACAACAAAGATAGTTATTATTTTAACATGCACTTTTGTTTTAGCCATTCTTCTCGAGCAATAAGCGGATATCCCTCTGGGATACAGAGAAACACACAGTTATACATATATTTCGGAATCATAATTTTGAAAATGACTAACAAAATAATAAAATACAATTTTACCTCCACCGCGTATTTAATATAGTAGGTATAGGATAGTACGTAGATAGGTACATACCTGTTGCAGACATCGTCCTGGCAATACATTTCCATGCTTGATCCCTTTTAACACAATCGGCGTATTTTGCGTCACTGGCATCATACAGATAGGGATATATTCGCACTTGTTCAATAAGTTTTTCTTTATTCATAATGGATACGTTCAATACCTGCGAAAGCACTCGGAAAAATATCGAGCGTGCGGATTGCTTGGTAGATAATTCGAAAATGACCGACCGCATGTCGGGCGCGCGGCGGGAGAGGCTCGCTCGAGGGGCGGCGCGGGCGCGCGGTATGTGATAGCAGTCGCCCGTCGCCGCGGCGACTACTAGCAGTTAGCGCGCGGACACCGCGCCGACCGCTCGTCTACACCGCGTGATCAGCGAGGCGTCACTACCGAGCAGTCTGATAGCGGAAAGCTTGCTGACACCGAGCTGTCTGCTAATTTATGTTGTCAATATAAACTATACCGCAAGGCCACAACTTAAAACCCATATTTGAATGAAATTTTATTAGTCGGGTGGTAGCAGAGTCGTGTAAGTGGGCTATGACCTTAAGAATACAAGTGTCACCACCCCATCTCCTCCCAAGGGGTCTGTAAGTCAGTTAGGGGATATTGCGCACGGATAAAACATAAAACCCTCTGTGAGAGATGGAAAACTCGAAAATAAACCGAGAGGAGGCCCGTGCTCAACAGTGGGACGTAAATGGGCTGGAGAAGAGAAAGAAAATTGAAATCGTTTATATGATGCTTTCCTCTATCTACCAATTAATTACAAATAGTGGGAGCCTTCTTCTGTTACACTATCCAGGCTATCTTACTGGTCATACATAATTTGACCTTTCACCTTCGTTTTTAATTAAGCCCCACCTCCGATATAACCAAACCTTAATAATTATAACCAGCATCAAAATTGGTTCCATAGTTTTGAAGTTATAAGCTCATATAGGGACATGCATACAAAAATCGACTTTTATATTACGTATAGATAAAAATGTAAGAAAACAAAGTGAGCAAAATACATTTTTCATAAAAAGAGTAGGCAGACTGTAAAAAATGCATTGTATTAAATTTCCAGATAAGTGAAGCCAAGGCCGTCAACTAGTCTACATGGAGTTTTGTCGTGTTCTACAAATTATACAATATGCATACGAAATAAAACTAATGTACAATTTTTAATTGTTTTTATTTTCCTTAAAATTACGCTCCTCTCCGGACACCACTTCAATAATTCCTGAAACAAAAAACATAGTTTATAGCGGTTGTAATTAATTTGACAAATTTGCAACTCAGTCTGGAGCCTGAAGTAGGCAGAGACCAGTGCTCTAGAACTCCAAGCTCCCCTCCACACAGGAATATTACAAGCTACTGTTTGCAGTTTCACCTGTGACTGATCTATAAGCTATAAAGTTGTATGTGTTTCATTAAAATCAATTCAATAGTTTTTCCTGCACATATGTACTGATTCTACATGCTAATTTAGTTTAACTGTGGATGTAGGATTGGTAGTCTTAAAATTCTGAATGGAATAATTACTGATGCAAAAATATGTAAGAGGGTTTTGCATGAAAAAGCAATAACCATCCTTATATACTTTCACATTTAAATTACAATAAGTTTAATTACTTAGTGAGAATGCCATCCTTCTTGGTGAGCCTCACTATACAGTCATCAGACTCGCCCATGCGACGGATAGCTCCACAGACGACGTAGATCTTGGAGCTCTCAGCGGCACGACCGGTTGTGGGGTCCAAGTCAGCTATGACCAGCTGGACGGATGCATGGTCCTTAGCATGGATCAAACGGTTTGATGCCGAGCTGAAAGACAATAATATATTAAATATAAATAAATACTTATGTTGTTTACTAGGCTGTATGATGATTTATTTTGATTGTGATGATGATCATCATCATCATCATATCGCTCATTTGCAAGAAGCACGACACAACTAAAAAACGAGAACTTTTGGGAAATGCGATTTGAAAGTTTGAGTTTTTTTTTTTTAATAACTGTTAAGGATAAGGTTATTTTACTGCATTTGTTGTATTGTGCATCTATTCATCTTTCTATAACAGTTTCACAAATAATTAAATTGTGAGCAGTATTTTTATAATCCCCATTTAAATATCACCTGGGATCAGATGTGTCGTTATTTCTAATAAATATGCATAATTTTTTTCATATTATTTAAATTGTGTCATTATTGATAATAAATATTTTGTAAACTAAAGGTATATAAATAAAAAAATGTCATTATGAAATTAAAAGTTTAATAGTTTTCTTTCTTATGACAACAACATTATTTCTAAATCAGTCATTTGCTTAAACAATATTTATCTTTTATCAAAATTAAACAAACAATATCAGGTATTAATAAGAATCAACGACGAGTTAAACTTTAAATGGCACAAAGTTAGTCTTATATTAATAAATCAATCACAGTTGTAGATTACCATTAATTAAATTTTAGTGCTAAAGTAATGAACTTTGTACTTATAATAATATAAAATAATATGCACTCGTTGGTAACTTATAATGAATTATAAAATGGACCATAATAACTTGGAATAGCTTTTTTAGTCAATAAGTTAAGCAAGCCATCTTTTTTTTTCTTGCTCAACCCGGGACGCTGATTATATGCATGTTTAAGCTCTAGGTCAACATTCTTCTTCTTTTTTATCACTTTTGCTCTTTTAAACTCTCTATCCAAGTAAGACGTTTTATAACATATGAATTGTGGATGTTCTCTTTCCACTTTAACAACTTTGAGATCAGTAAATTTAATAGTATCACCTACATCATTCTTGGTTATGCTTAAGCCCATCTGTGTGCATACTTCCTTCCAATCCAGAAAATCCTGATGACACATTATATTTACTTTAAAGGGTTCAGGTTTTGATCTGGCTGTCTTAACTGCACTAATGAATGCTTCAGGCGTATACATTGGGCCAGCCCTAACCTGTTTTTTAATCTGGCGTTCTATCAGCGAATGTGCCGAGTCTCCCTCATTTTGAGTGTGTCCCTTAATCAAATATTTATGCGTGATAGCTTTAATGTTTGAGAAACGTTGTAGAGCAAACATGTACATTGCTATCATCATTTTATTTTTTTGCTGACCTACGCAATTGTCAGAGTAGAATACCAGCTCTATTTCTGTGCCAGCCATAGCTTGATTTTCTATATATTTATAAACACATGTTCCTAAATCATTGACACCTCTATTACCAGTAGCTTCGTCCCAAATATAACAATTAACTTTTTTAGATTGCAATTCATAAATCGTGAAATTGAACACATTTAACTTACTTACATAATAAAATAACGAGGTGTCTCCCTTTGGGCATTGAAACACCGCCTGCAAATCATAAACTGCAACTATCAGCTGACTATTTTCTTTATCTTTGGTCTTTTCATCTCTACAAAAATCTTTTTCTATTAAATGTCTATCATAATGGTCTTTTTTAACAGCTTTTTCTTCATTTTCACAGTTTTCGTAAATAGCACAGGTATCACAACGATCTTTTTTTGGTTTAAAAAATGAAATGTTATAATCTTAAGTAAACATTTTGTAAAACATTATGTAATTGCCATATGGAACATTCTTTGACTTACAAATCTCTACATAGTCCTTGTGTATTTCAACAATAGACCTACTACCATCGATGAATTCTTTGGAGGTATTAGCACGGGTGTAATGGGATTCGATTTTGGGAATCGATTCTATGTGTGCTTTGATTCCAGCTCGAATTGCATCGTCAACTTTAGGGTGATTAGAGTGTTTGCCTCTCTTATCACCCGACAAAAGAATTCCTGCAACCGTATTGCGTTTGCTTATTACAGTGCGGATTGGACGATCAGTGATGCCAAGAGTGTTTTTAAAAAATAGTTTACAAACCCTTACCTTATCACCTTGTAAGAGTAAGTAAAACGCATTGTTAAGCTGTCGCTTATTTCTAATACCACCCTCTCGAACATAACGATACTTAGGTTTAATGACAGTCATGCTATTTGCAATATAATTCCACTGCAGTTCTGTGTCTCCGAGTGCCCAATATTCTTCAAACAATACTTTTCGATCATTTTCTGTAAGCAGTGTGCTGCACCGCAACTTGCATCTTTCGGAACAAGGTTCCCCCATTTTCCGTTCGGGTATAATATTTTTTGTAACTGTACTCTCATAAGATTTCCCTGAATTTTTAAGCCTCTTCATTACATTCTTTCTCCAATTGCATTCATTTCTTTTCCGTTTTCTGCCTCTATTAGACAAATCCTGCAGAACAGATTCCGCTGAATTTGTGGAACTATCGATCTGCGGAATATTATTGGTATCAGAAGCAATTAATTGTGGTGTTTCTATCATTTCGATGTTTACATTTTGATCTGTAACTTGGTCAATATCTCTCTCAGTAAGAATATTATCATTGTTATCTTGGACAAAAATTGCTGGTGATACTAGTGACACAAGATCTTCCGGTTGATAAAGAGGGTCTTTCACAGAGTCGTCACTATCTGAAAATAAAAATAATTATTAGCCAATATTATACTTAACACTAGTAATTATGGTAATAATAAGTAAGTCATAAATACCTTCGTTAAATGAAGAACTCGTTGTACTGTCAGAAGAACTACTGGAAGAACTCGAGGAGCTGCTGGTACGGTTTGTACGGGAACGTTGGACAGTATCATCTGAAAATAAATAAAATTGACAATTCTATTCACATAATAAAGCATTTTATAATATTCAGTAGAAATTAATAGTATTTACTTTTCTTATCCGTCGAAGTACTTGGTCCATCATCGTTACTGGGGGTGACTAAAGCCAAAATCTTCCTCCCTCTATTGGACGCCATCGTACTTAATACGTACTAGTGAAACGCCTAAAATTAAAACATTATTATTAATAACGTCATAAAATACATTATTAAAAAAATACAGTCGCGAAAGTAAACTAACTATAACAACAAAAACGGCTTATAGGTTAATGTGTCGTTTGTGAAATAATGCTTATTATTTTAATTATTGCCAATAACGTCATAACTCACAATACTTATAAAAAGTCTTTATTTTTTATTAGGAATAACGACACAATACTAAATATGACTGCCATTATTGATTCACAATTTTACTGATACGTCGTCACAAACGATTATGTGACGTTCTAACACCAAACCAATAAAACAATTTTTACTTACTTTTACGAGAAGATCGTCATATAACGAAATATGTCGTCTCCGTTGAAACCTTGTACGTGCACTCTTCGCGACAAACTTGGAGTAACTAAAAATGAGTCGGTGTCGAAAAAAGCGCGCTCGTGTGCGGTACTGAGACAGAGTGACATAAACTTTCTCACTCACTCATATTAAGGCGAAGAGTTGTGTCGTTTTTACAGAAAGTAAAGCAGAGTTTTCTAATTATTTGTGTTTATAAAACTCAATATCACGGTTTTTTGAATTATGACGTTCTTCTTGCAAATGAGCGATATCATGATTATCATATCATGTTTAGTGAAATAAAAAAATATTTGTTTTTTTACTAATTAGTATAAAATACATATTAGTCTTAAAATAAGCCGGTATAATACTCTGGCTAATATAATCTTCATAAAGCAAAATTGACGCCTCTATTTTAGTTGTCTTATCATGGTTTAGATTTTATGTATTTTATTTAACTATTTTAAAAAACATTGATAAATTATTTCTTTCAATTGGTGTTAAAATCTGTATTTTATTTAATGACAACAGTTTGGCAAAGTCGTTGTTTTGCTAGATTTAGCTGTGGAAGCAATAAACACCACTAATAATGCATTTTGTTTAATCACAGTTTATTCTGTTAATTTATGTCTTCAACACCCTTTATGATAAAAGCTTATGTATGTTCAACGAAAACAATGTGTTGTTCGCTTCCAGAACATCATTACATCAATCAACATCAGTCTTGTTGCATCTGCAGAGCAAGGTACATTTCGCAATTTTTACAAATTAGAAAGTTTTTATTTCATTAACGGTTACACCAATATCTGCCAGCAATGTGCACAGTTCAATATCAAAACAAGAAAACATAGTTTCGTACTCAGATTTGATCAACAATGTGGTTACAAGGCGAGGTAACCTCAAAATGCTTACCATTTCCTCGGGCAGTATAAGTCAACGAATTCTCCGGCGTCGTTTTGCATGTTGTATGTCTGAAAAACAAAGTCTATTGTAACCACTAGCTTCTAAAATGTAAATGATTAATAAATTTTACAAAATAAAAAGGATATTCACCAAAAAAGCACACTGGCCACGGAAATGACAGAAGCGAAAGAAGGCTTTTAGGGATGTGCCATTATTATTCAATATCCTAAATTGGAAAGTTTAATCGACTTGAATTTGATTATGCCCATTTTTTTTGCCAATTTATCAAATTCAAAAATATGTACGGAATATGTAAAATATGTATCATATTTTTACAGTTTCTGTTTTAAAGGTACGTTACGTTCTGGCTGATTGCAATGAGCGTTACATTTATAGCGGTAATCGAATAAGTGCCTCCTCAAAATTATAAATTGATTAATTTTAACAATAAAATACTAAATCTTAGTCATCTTCTTTATCTTTATCTTTACTTCTTATAAAACAAAGTCGTAATTTTTGTATGTATGTCCCTATATGAGCTTATATCTTCAAAAATACGCAACGGATTTTGATGCGGTTTTTTTTAATAGATAGAATGGTTCAAGAGGATAGAGGATTCTTTTTTTGCATAATTTATTGGGGTTTGCTGTATATTGGATGAGATATGATTAAGCCGAGAAATTCAGACGCGCGCGGGCTGCAAATGAAAACGCTGCCTTATCTATGTGAGGTACAACAAACTAATGTATGGAGGAATTGTTTGTTACCTATAGTTCTTCAAAAAAGTCCGCGAGGGCATATTATTATGTCTATCTTTTAAGGGAAACCCGCTGTACCCATAATAATGTCAAAAAAATTATCAAATTCAATAGTGTGTTTTAAAAAGCTATTTATGTGATATTTTTTATCAAATTAAATAGCTTAGTTTGTATACGCGATTAATATAGATTATAACTGCTTTTTACAGCATACAATTTAAATGAATATCTTAGGAGATATGACGAAAAAAGAATTACGCGCTATAAAATAAAATACTTTAACTGTTGGCTGAGCATCGCGAACGTTTCCTCGGTCTTCTATTCATACTCCAATGTTTGGATATGTAAGGATGTTTATTGTGTTTTCACGTAAGGACTACTGGATGGTTTTTCATGAAACATTCCAATGGAAAATGGATTAGAAAATGAACTTGCTTTTATCCTTTTTACCGCGGGTAACACCGCGGGGCACAGCTAGTAATATAATATAACAAGAGCGTCACATGTGATCATGCCAGACAAGCTATGCGCGAGCCGGCGCGCAACATATCACAATAGCTTGCCTTCGCTACCAATTTTATTATATTACATATTACTTGGCTACATACCGCTTTCCATCATGTGTAATGTAGCCGATCACCAGACATCAATTTATAATAGTTAAAAATAACTTGTATCTGTACAAAGTAGGAAAATGTCGCTGTACTTAATTCCATAGTATCGTTTAATCAAAATAACGATGCATATCGATTGACGTGAATGCTAATTTGTTTCAATAAAATTACGGAGCTACCCTATAAACACACTAACCCATGGTTCAATTAGTCTAATGGGAGGAAAGTCAGAACATGGCAAATAAGTGCCACCGTTATTTTAGGTGCGCCATCTTCAACTATTTTTCTGCAACTGTTACAGCATTGTTTCATATTATTTCAATTAAATGGCGATAAAATACATTTGTACATGATTTATTTTCAGTATCGAATATTAGATTGGTTTTCCAGCGTTGCGATTCGCAATTTTGTTATATTTTATAAATATGTTAAATTGAGCAGGTGTTCCTTCATATTTACACTATCATTATTTTTAATATTAATAACATTGTGTTAATGTTTTTATCATTAGATAGACTTTTTTTGGAATCGTTTTTGCGATTAATGTTTATTAAACCGGTAATATTAAATAAAAATTACGACAAACCTAAACTAATAAAATGCATGCCTTAGAATGGATCTTGATAATAAGGCCTCGTGGTGGAAAAACAAAATCAGAGTTCGCTTTTCTTTGTACAATTAAAATGTAAGAAGTCGCTCTGTATAACTTTGATGTAGCAATACTAAAAGTCGGTACCGTATGTATTAGTCTATGCTGATTATTTGTTTTTCATTTTCCAATAGATGTTATCTGTGGATGTTATTTTTGAACTGTATTTTTATGCAAAATATTTGTAGTTTACGAGATTAAAATGGACAAATTAATAATGTGTAGGATATGCATGATTCAAGATGTTCGTATGTACAATGTAGATGACAGGAATCTCCAAGAAACATTAGAGAAACTGGTGGATGCGCCGGTAAGTGATCACTGTCCTGTAATTATGTTAAAATTAAAAAGAATCTTTGATTTGATGATTTACTTTTCACTTTACCTACTGTTATTAGGAAAGTGTCTCTTCTACCTTATTTCCTTCCCAGGGTTCTGTTGGAGCCAGCTAAGTAGTAACATCATATGCTAGGGAAGTGAAACTTAAAAACTAAACTGTTAGCCAACAAACGTGATTATTATGGCATAGTACACCAAATACCCTGCTGATTTGGGGGAGGCTTGTGCGCAATCGTAGAACATTATTGGTCACAAAATTAAATATATAAATCAATATCTAGAATCCAATATTTATATTTTTTGCCTTGCCACGATCTACTAGACTGTTATGATCGACCTGTTGGCCACCCCTAGTATATCTTTACTTATTATAAAACAAAGGTATAATTTTTGTATGTATGTCCCTATGTGAGCTTATCTTCAAAAATACGCAACTGATTTTGATGCGGTTTTTTTTAATAGATAGAATGGTTCAAGAGGATGGCTTTTTTGCATAATGTGTTGGGGTTTGCTGTATATTGGATGAAATATGATTTAATTTGCTGTGAAATTCGGATGCGCGCGAGCTATAAATGAAAACGCTGCCTTATCTATGCGAGGTACAACGAACTAATGTATGAAGGAATTGTTTGTTACCTACAGTTCTCCAAAAAAGTCCACGAGGGCATATGTCCATCTTTTAAGGGAAACCCGCTGTACCCATAATAATGTCAAAAAAATTATCAAATTCAATAGGGTGTTTTCAAAAGCTAATATTTTTTATCTAATTAAATAGCTTAGTTAGCTTACGCAATTAATATAGATTATAACTGTTCTTTACAGCATGCAATTTAAATGAATATCTTATGAGATATGACGAAAAAAGAATACTAATTAAAATGTTGGCTGAGCAACACAAACATTTCCTCTGTCTTCTATCCATACTCCAATGTTTGGATATGTAAGGATGTATATTGTGCTTTCACGTACAGACTACTGGATGGATTTTCATTAAACTTTCCAATGGAAAATGGCATAGAAAATGAACTTTTTTTTTATCCTTTTTACTGTAGGTAATACCGCTTGGCACAGCTAGTTCTATGATATTTTACATAATGTGTTGTTTATTAGTTTGAATATGAGGGCAGTCGTCCACTGCTTTTATGCTACGTATGTAAAGCGAGTCTGCTCTCTTGTCATCGACTGAGGCTCACCGCTGTAAGCAGTGAGCAGAGGTTCCAAGATATGTTGGACAATAATCAGGTAACATATGATTTGCATATTTCTGTCAAAGAAAAAAAATCTGCCGGTACGAGTTGGTACAAGGGTTATGTCCCAAATTCTTAACATCATAATATTCTATTCCTCTTAATTTTGGCTCGACTACTTGTTTTAGCAATATTTGTGATTCTGTCAATGTCCGGATCACTATAGATTCGTAAACTAACCTACCTTTGTTACATATATTGTGATCATGTGAGTATCAGATATCATACCATCACAAAGAAGTCGTCTAACTGTACCTATCATCAATTTGTGGTTTTTAGTATTTGTTAATATGTGAAAATTAAAAATATTAGCATTTAAGAAATAATTTACGCAATAACAATATCGTGAGCTAACACGAACATTCATTTATTAAATCAAATTCATTTTAACGATCATTCATCTTATATCAGCGCCATCTAGCGGATAAATATTTATTCACATAATTCTTCAACATACAGTCTGATGACAAAAGATGGAAAAACGGAGGTATGGACTGCAAAGTCTCAGTAAAAGATTCTCACTTTACCCTTATAAACAGATGGATTTACAGGGTGGAATTTCAATAACAGGTTTCCATTATATCGTATTTATAAATTACGCTTTTCCAGCTTGATATGCCAGCACAACAAGATGCGAGCAGACTGCAGCTAGTACTCCCTCCTTTAGTACATATCAGCATCCCTCCCACTCACACCCACCGCGACACTGTCACAGATGATGATACCGAGGATGAGTCTTCTTACATCATACCCGACATGGATGAAAGCTTTGAAGGTAGAATATATAATAACATCCCTTTTCATTGTAAAATATATTTTGCAAGAGAAAAATTTATAATAAACCATGGAGTTTCTTTTCTTCTGCATAGGATTCCCTTTTGAAAGAGCATGTTTATCTTGCCCACTTTTCATTCAACAGTAACGATCACGGTCGCGCGTCGTTTCAAACCAAATGGCACCTTAAGAATTGTCTATTTGTTATGCCATCTATTAGCCTGTCTCATCTCATCACATTAGCCTTTCTCCATCTACTGCTGTACATAAGACCCCCCTAAAACGCCATAACGTGCGCTCCTGCGCTATTTGCATGTAGCGGCCCCCGGCACATTCGACGATATCGTCGATATCTTATTCGTATTATTGTATTTGTTATTATTAGTACACAGCTTTCATTAATTAATTATACATTTTCAGACATATCAGCTAACATTAAGTTGGAACCAACTAACGTGAAAGAAGAGCCTACACAGTCTGGCACATCTGATACAGAAACAAAACCAGATCCAAGCTTACTGGAGACTATTGAGTCCAGTGGCATTTATCAAAGCAATGCACTACAACAAATGTGTAAGTTAGATGAGGCAATATGGAAATGTGATATATGTGACCAGCTCTTCAGTCGCAGCACCAAGTTGTTGAGACATCTTCGTAGGCACAACAGAAGTGCTAAGACAAAATATAAATGCCCAATTTGTGACAAACCCTGTAAAAATAGGATTCAACTATTGTATCATGTTCAATCACATGCCGTTAAATTAAGTAACAGTGAGAAGATTACTGAAGAAAGAAAATACAAGTGTGATATATGTTTTAAATTATTTAATTGTAGAGGCTCTTTATATTCACATAAGCGTACACACACAGGTGTTAAGCCCCACAAATGTACATTCTGTGAAAAAGCTTTTCTTATTAAGTCAGTTTTAGTTCAACATATGCGTTTGCATACCGGTGAGAGACCATTTACATGTAAATGGTGTGGGTTGTGTTTCAAGCAAAAAGTAACTTTGACTAAACACATTCGGCGACACACTGGCGATAGACCTTATGAATGCAATGTATGTGGGAAATGTTTTGCGGAGAAGAGCAATGTTACAAGACATATGCTAATACACACTGGTGAAAAACCATTTAAATGTGAAATTTGTCAGAAATCCTTCAACCAGAAGATTACATTATCTAAGCATTATTTAAGACACTGATGAAAACTATAATAAATGTGAAAATATTCTGAGATTTAATAGAAAACTTCTTAGAATATGACATGATAATATAACATAAGGAATAACTGGAAATTATTCTGTATTATGTTGCATGTTAAAGCACTGGAGAACTCTACGTAATTCGATTCCATTGCTATAAATGTCGCTTCAAAACTATAGAGAATTTTTTTTGGAATATATGTTAACTTATTAATTTTATGTACATATTTGTGAACATAAGAAAATTTTTATGTAAGCCTCAAGTGTGAGTTTAGTGATACATGATTATTAATAGTTTAGTTAAGTTTTTGTGTACAGAGTTGCTACCACTGTGTAATGTGTGAGAAGTACTTTGTTTGTTACTTTAGGTACTTAGTATGAAAATAAATTGAGATACCTACATAAAATTGTTTAAAATTAATTTGTGTTATAATTTTTTTCATATGTTGGAACAAGTTCTTTGTTTATTAAAAGCTATTAAAGTTGCCGGTGATTAATATTTTCTAACACTTGCGCGACTCATCTGTTTAAATAAAACTACTTTTTACGGATTAGACGCGTATATTTGTTTTAAATTTTGGCCCGACGTTTCGGAGACTGCAGTCACCATGGTCACGGGTGAGACTGAGCTGTAATGTGTCTTCTACGATCAGTTATTACAGGGTTTACCCACATTCGATTTTAATTTTACATTGACCATAAAGATAGACTTTTACTATAAACTATATCATATTACATTGTGCTTAGACTACATAAAATCAATAACATTATTTTAGTTTCTAAAATACATTAACAAATTGTAACAATAAAAAGAAATTTTTAAATTATATAAGGTGAAACATACATAATTTTATCATAGACTAAAGTTTTAATTATTGTAGAGGTAGCATACAATATAGCAAGCAAAACTAAGTTTATATACTTAAATACAATATTATTTACATAATAACAAGAATTTTTAAAAAAGAATTATTGGTTTAAGATTTAAATTAGTTTATATTAAAAAGAAATTGTTAATTTTATTTGAATTTATAGAAAATTTGTATTTATTTTAATTATTTAGTTTTTATTATTTTATCTAATATGTATACTACCACCAGATCGGAACGCGTGCCACTTGAGAAAGATCTGGCAAGAAAACTCAAGGGGAGTCAAAGAAAATTATTTATTATTAACTTTATGTTGTCGGTCTAAAGTGAAGTTATGGGGATTTTAAGTCTTGTTGTCTGCAAAATGTGCTAACGGTGTCTTGCTGTTTTGAAACCGACTGTGTTTTGGATTTTATTAAACTAATTACAGGATCCCAACTAGGTGCCAGATCCCAACCGTCTTCTCTATTAAAGTTTTTGTGTTTCTTTATTTAGGTTTATTAGGCTTTAGGTAGGTTGCCGGTGATTAGTTACTGAGTAAAAATCCCATAACTAACAATTGACATTGCCAGAAGTACCTACCGTTTTTTTTGCATGAAACAATGCAATACGAACTGCTTAGGTATGGTGAAACTAACACTATATGAGCAATCAGCAAATTACAACGTTGGAGACCAACCGCGATTAAAGATCCGGCTCGAAGGACCATATGTAGCGTAGGGTTGTTGGAAAAGATATATTCTCTAAATATTTCGTAATAAATTAGTTATTAATTCTGAGGTTTCATTGTGAGTCCCTCACCGCTATAAACTTGATGCCGGTACGCTGCCCATGCTTAGACACCATCTAATGGTGCACACTACGACGGTGCTGAAAAATAGTGTCGTGATAGCAGCCGCCCTAACTAGCCCTATAAGCGAGCCAAGCCGCCCTGCTGCCGGCGTGTACATATTGTGTACCTAGGGTAAATTTTAGGTTTACCTAGATTTGAATTTACGAGGTGAACGCCATAGACTTAGTATATATAATTTTTTATCCTCCTAGGTCAACGCAGACGCTTTTCAATAAAAAATGCATTTATCCCTATTTTTTCTATGACCCTACTGTCAAAGCATTACTCTATATACATTTTTGTTTCAAGTGTCAATGTCAGTCAGTGTTGTAACGTAGTATCTTCTATCTATTCTGTGCATTTCTACGATGACAACACTGATGTCAGCTGTCGTCAACTGTCAAAATTTTATGTAATTTTATTTTGAAACGAAAAATTCTAATTTTTTAATAAACGATAGTAAAGTATTTGCAAATCAATATAAATAATTATTTAAAAAAGTCCGTGGACAGCAGTTCGTAAACGATGGGCACCGTGCACGCTAAGGTGAGGAATCTAATAAGTTTAGAGGTTATTTTGTTATTCTCTGTTTAGTTTTTTTAACAATAAATTACACCAAAATATAGCAGCTTGTAAACTAAGCCTAATTTATTAGCCTACATCAATTCTTGGCCTGTCAACTGGTGTCTATAGATAGACTGTGTAGATAGATAAAATATTAATAATGAACAATTTTATTAGGTAAATAAAACTACTTTTTAAGTAGTTTTATTTATGCAAATGAGTCGCACAAGTGTTTGAAGCAATTTTATTAGGTACCAAAATACTTAAATTATTGCTATAACTTGTATGGTACACAGAGTATGGTTGTAAATATAAATTTATAAGTGTTGTGATGGATATTATAGTATCTGTGTGGTGACACACTAATAACACAAGTGTCATCACTCGATTTTTCTCCACAAGGTACTTCAAAGCCAGCTAAGATTTAATACAAGCAGATAAGATTCTCTGTGATAAAAAGAAAACTCGAAACTAAAGTCTATCCTAACATGCCTGGTCAGTATAGTTTAGTAGACCAAATATTCTTCCAAATATGCCTAATAATAGTATGTTAATAAGCTGGAAAGATATTATACTAGTGTTTATGTCCATGTTTTAGGCAGAGCACGGCAGTGGCGACAGTGTGACATCAGGTCTGTTTGAGTTTGAAGATCACTTGGAGGTGGAGGATGAGCCCATCTCTAAGCCCACTATCAAGCTCAATGGAGTGCGGGTACTATACTTGTCTATGTTAGAAAGTATTAAGATTTGATTATTTGCAATGAATAGGGTCCAAAACTTTGGGACCTAAATAAACTCGCTGACCATTGTAAACTACACAGTCTCTAGTGAACATAGGTTATATTATTTTCTTTGTTCAGCAATAAAGTTACCTATGATGCGATGCCACGGCGGATTACTAGGCGACTGTATAAATAAAAAATATTCACGGACGTCCCAAGCTAAGCAGATTGTGTTATGGTTACCAGAATACGGATAGAATACATATACTACTTTTCTTTTGTAAATGCATACATATAAAACAGAAAAAAACGCCCAGACGCGGTATAAACTTTTGTATAACAATTATAAATATCACACAAATGATAGTCCTGAGCGGGAATCGAACCCGCGACCTCATGAACGGCAGTCCGTTACATGAACTACTCGACCAAGCCCGTATAGAGCTATCCATGAAGCTTTCCCAAGGCTTGTCTCAAGGAAAACCATGGGATGTAGTGTATTACAATACATAATTAGGGCTGCCATTGCGTAAATTGCAAATGGCGGCAAAAGTCTCGGATTTCGGCGAAATATGGTATATAGCCCAGACACCTCTGTTAAAACAAAATATTTTCGAGAGCAAGCGTCTGAGAAGTTTGGTTAATACTGGAGACTTTTTAAAAGCTCTTTCTGATGTCCCCTGTATGTCCTTCAAGATAGAACAAATTCGTGGGAACCTGGGCGGATGGTAACAAATGTTAGTGACGTAAGTAAAACTATAATATTTTTGTTATCATGTCGCAGGCGCGCGTGGACCGCGTGCACGTGGACGGTCTGTCACGTACCAAGGATGACGTCATCCGCTCCACCGTCGACGATCTCTTCCATGCCACTGACTTCGAGGATGTTATCCTCAGAGCACACAAGGTAATTAAGGCCATTTATTGATCCGCGTAGCAGACATAATCTGGTAAATTGGTTGCTCCTTGGTCAATATAAAAAATAAAAAAAACTGTGTTTGCATGGTGACATGTTTCTTAGAAGAAAAATAAGATAAACTGACAGGTGGTGTGGAGCAGGTATTTATCCAAAATCTTGTATGCATATAAATTAGTGTTCTATGACATTTGTCGTTTCTAATTTCTCTAAATACGTCAGGTGCGTCGCGCGCTGGACGCTATGGGCTGCTTCCGGGAGATCGGTGTGCTTATCGACGTGTCCTCAGGGCCGGACGCCACGCCTGAGGGACTTGAGGTATGTAGTCGCTGCTTGTTGAGGTTTTACATCTAGATTCGTAAGTTACGCTACGAATCCTGATGTAACAGCGGAGACTCTGCAATAGGAACCTATTTCTTTTATTTATTTATTATATTCTTTATTGTACACCACTTAGTTTTACATTACAGGATATACTTAAAATAATGTAGTACAATGGGCGGCCTTATCGCCTAAAGCGATTTCTACCAGGCCTATTTTACCTCTTAGTACGAAATAATTATTTAAAAAAAAAGTTTAACCGACTCCATCCGCTTTTGAAATGTAAGGGTTTTCCTCGTGTTCTCAGGAGATAAACATTAGATCGTGCGTGACCTGGTGCCGATGGGACCACACGGAAACCACCAGCTATCAAATAAAAAAAGGATCATTAAAATCCCTTCACGAAACATAAAAAAAAAAACATACATACGTATTGAGAACCTCCTCCTTTTTTTGGGTAAACAATATTTACGCACATTGATACCTTTATACATTCCAGGTAACGTTTGAAGTGCGTGAACTGTCAAGAATAGTAGGCGGCGTCAACACTACTGTCAGCGAGAACGAAGGCAACCTTGTGTTGGGTAACTATACTTTGAGTAGTGCATTCTAGTAGTTCTTAGTGCCTGTGACGCTATGAATAAATTGTGTGGAAACTTTGTCGTGGGCTAGCGATCGATGCTTCAAGTGTTTCATCTTCCCCTCCATAATGCCGAATAAGTGTTTGACACCAAGATTTTGGGACAAGAAATAAATTTGCCAGGATTGGTATTAATCTTGTTTTTTGACTTAATTTGTATGATATGGGCCTTGAGCTTAATATTTCTCTGGTTACGTCTATACATGAGGTAATGTATGGTTGTGGTCCAGGTGTGAAGATGCCGAATGTCCTGGGTCGTGGTGAGCGCCTGGCGGCGGAGTACTCCATGGGGTACCGCAGCTCCTCCAACTTCAGTGTGGCGGCCACCAAGCCGTACCCACACAAGCCGCTAGTGCCTGTGTTAGTATATACCTGTACACTGAACTACTATACATAATAATATATTCAACAGGACCATAGTCAGGCGACCCTTGCTGAATTAGTTCAAGAACAATAACTTATACTCAGACACAGTTGGACAGGTTGTCTCATATTGTGCTGGTTTTATGGTATGCATGTGTAGCGATCAATGTAATTACGTTACGTGTTTGTTTATAGCGTTGATGATATGGAGGTAACGCATCTCTACTAAGAGGAGCTTGGTAAAGTCAGTGGCGGATTTACCCTAAGGCCCAGAAGGCCCATGCCTAGGGCGGCCAGAATTTCATTATGTAGTTTATATTGTGGATGCTGAAAAAGGGGCGGCTGATGGCTTGAGGCCTAGGGCGGCCGAGACTGCAAATCCGCCACTGGGTACAGTACAGTAACGTTGCAGGTTGTCAGGCACAATCTACCAGCAGAACCACGAGTACCCGTGGTCAGGGTACCGTCTGCTGGACCGCGGCCTGCTGCTTGATCTCGCCTTCCGGACCTCGCCAGCGGTACGCGACCTGCACTGTCTATATTCTACTTTGTTTTTTATATATTACACTGAGTTTCATACACTTTACTCTGTTCCCATACACTCCACTGAGTCCCCATATACTCTACACTGTTTCATACATTTAACTCTGACTATAATATATATCTTACTAGCTGCGCCGGCAAACGTTGTTTTGCCATACAATTCTGTGTAAAAAAAATTTCATCAAAATCGGTCCAGCCAATTGTGAATCTAAACCATCCTCAGACCCCCCTGAATACACACAACAAATTTCATCAAAATCGGTCCAGTCGTTTAGGAGGAGTTCAGTCACATACACACGCACACAAGAAATATATATACTCGTATTAAGATATATAAAATTCACGTGTCACAGTGTTAGTTACCGTATTCCTCCGAAACGGCTTGACTGATTTTTATGAAATTTTACAGGTAGGTACAGTACAGTTTACAGTAGGTACAGTTTACAGTAGGTACAGTAGGTCTGAGAATCGGCCAACATCTATTTTTCAAACCTTTTTTTTAGTATGGCAAAACAACGTTTGCTGGGTCAGCTAGTAATTATATATATTATAGTCAGAGTTAGTATATAGTAATATATATAATTATATTCTAAATAGTTTCGCACCTCTCGCGCTACCTTAACTCATACAACACACTTCTATCTCATACAAGACATTCTTCTTTGTCTTAATTTGAGAGAAATTTAAGAACTTTTAAATGTGTTCCCAGACGAAGCACCAGGTGCAGTGGGAGGGTCTGGTTCGCGACACGTCTGTCCTCAGCAAGACTACCAGCTTCCAGGTGCGGGAGAGCAGCGGTCAGTACATACATACATTACTCGCTTCATACAAACAACACTGTTTCATACACAGAACACTCGCTTTATACTCTCACACAACACTGGTCTCATTTATGCAACACTCGCCTCATACATACCACACTGGGCTCATACATATAACACTTACCTCATAATACAACACTGCTTCATACATACAACATTGCTTCATACACACAACACTCATTTATAGTTTATATATGTGTAGGTCCTCAGATGAAGTCAATAGTCCGTCACATAGTGTCAGTAGATCACCGCGACGAGCCAATGTTCCCGTCTCGTGGTTCGTACGTACAGTTCACGTCGGAGGTGGCCGGGCTGGGCGGGGGCGTGGCTAACATCAAGACTGAGCTGCACGCACAGACCAACACACAGATATTAGAGGATGTGGTGAGTATACGGGGTGTCAGGTCTACCAACACAACATTTTAATAAATATCGATAGCGCATTTGGTGTAGCCAGGATTGCGTTTCGGGGAAGGTTTCCAATTCCTAATTTCATTAAAGACGATCTCTAAACCGTCCGTATGAGTCACATTTCGGAGGGTTTGAAATCCGTACCCCTATTCTAGATATATCTTATTTGTATATACTGTAAAGGTCGTGATCATTGAATATAACCTATTCAATGATATAGGCCACATATGGTTTATTTTTAAAAAAGTAATTGTACACGCCTGTCAGTGAGCAGTAATGAAAATTTAAAAAAAAAGGAATGAAGAAAAGAAAAGTTTAGAGAGGACATGGAGGATGAAAAAATAGAGATTGTGAAACGAATATGAATTTAAAAAGAATACAATTATTTATAAAGCCTTAAATGTTTTTATTTTGTAAATGTAACAAGTCCTAGAAGGGAAATAAATGAATTGTTCTGCAAGAAGAAGGTTTATGTGAAGCAGAGGCTTCACAATACTGTGTACCTCATGATTTGTGCGTATTTTTATTCAAATGATTGTTGTGGAGGAGAGCTCTAACTAATGGAGAGTTCTTCCACCAGGTCACGTGTTTAACACCATTTAACTTGTTACTCCAACACTGTACAGAAGTCACCGAGACTCAACAGAATCAGAAACACTGTCGAATGTTGAATCTGTTAACTTGTTGCTTGTTGTTAACTAAAAGTGCGATACAAGATTGTTGTGATGTGCTGTTCCACGCCATCTAGTGACATTGTTACGTAGGTACTACAAGGTACGTGTGCGCTGGGCGTGCTGCACGACGTGTTCGGTACGGAGCTGCCGGACCGACTGTTCTTAGGAGGTCCCACGACACTGCGCGGGTTCCAGCAGCGCGGGGTGGGGCCCCACTGTGACGGGCAGGCCACCGGGGGCCACGCCTACTGGGCGGCGGGCCTGCACCTGTTCGCGCCGCTTCCCTTCATCGGTGCACGCTCAGGGCTCGGCGCTCTGTTCCGTTCGCACGTGTTCCTCAGCGCGGGTTGCCTCGCCAGCGAGCCCAGTGCTGTACTTGACGCAGGTGGGGCTAGAAGTTTAAGCCTTTATTATAATAATATCAGCTGCTTTAAATTCATAGTAAATTAATTATCACCCTAAACACGGAGTTCGGTTTGTTTTGTTATAAATATCATAATGTACCAAAAACCACAATAAAACACATCATATATTATAATCCTTCCAATACGTGTCAGGTCTAGCTCGTGGGTCTGTGGGTGCGGGTGTGTGTGCTCGTCTGGGTCACGTGGCTCGGTTGGAGCTCAACTACGCGATCCCTCTCCGCGCTCTGCCGCACGACCGTCCTGCCGCAGGACTGCAGTTCGGAGTGGGAGCCTCCTTCCTCTAGAGTACATACGGTATAAAACGTTAGTTGTTATTATTTAAATATAAGCGTCGGCGACAGCTTGAATTTCAAACTATCCTGTCCATGTGATGACGGAATAGAATATAAGAGCTGACCGAGGGCTATTGCAAGCACAACGAGAATATATATTGCATATTATGCAATATATGAATAGAACAACTTCAGAATTGACTCTAAACTTAAACCCTATACCAATAGCCAATACGCCTGGTCAGCGTGATATAAATAAACCAGAGGCTCTTGAAGTGGAGTAGGCACGTGCCCAATAGTGGGTCAGGAATGGACTGAGAAGGAAAAATGATCTTATGGATCACATATATACTACATGTAGTGTCCATAAATACATCACTGAGTTGGCTTGAAGCCACTTACATATCTATGTAATACGTGAAAATGTATCTATGTGTGGCTATACGTCATATGAAACGTCATTATTCTATGAAGTACGATTTAGCCAGCTTAAAGTTACTTGTCCTCAATTTTAAACGTCAACCCACCATCAGGTATTCCTGTTACGAATATTTCACATATTCGCTATATTCATAAGATGGGGGTAGCCAGTGTTTAAATCTGTGGAGGATTTTCAATTGTTCGATTCATTTCGGGGGTAGTTACCAAAACGAACAAAATTTGTCAGAAATAGTGTCTAATCTTTCTATTATTGGGCTCTTCAGAGGGGGTTATACCCCTAAACCGCATGGCTAAATACATAACTAATACTATTTTATGTTCTCTAGGTCTGAGAAGCAGTTCGAGGGTAGACAAAACATTTTTCTATTGTAAATATTGTAGGACACAAGATGTAAGGTTGACATGCGCTGAAATAATAATTATACTTGTTGTAAACATAATAAATTATTGAGTTTTACTGTCAACGTTTTATTCATTTAATCCTTTTTAAAACTCTTGAACCCACGACCTCGGAATACCGTTCCGTAGCTCTGCCAACTAAGCTTATTGCGGTCGTGCTAACAGTAACCAATTAGACCACCACAATCGTCACTCGATTGAGTTTACATCGTATTTTGACCCCATTCAAGTCCCCCTTGCGGCCATCACTTTTTGCACCACAATTTGATTTTATTAAGTAAAAGCATAGCGAGTCAATTGCAAAATTAATAAATTACGTTTTTATTAGTTTTGTTCGTATTAATTTTTATAACGGAAACTTTAAAGTTGATTTTTTCCCACTTGCAATAGTCGGATTGATCTAACACAGTACTTTAAATAACATTTTAATAACATAATATTTACAATAAATTCTAATAACAATATAATCTATAATACTCTTAAAGCATTAATCCAACAGGAGTTAGCATCGAGCAACACACTGAAAAAAGTACGAGAGCAACACTTATACTCATTGGTTACAAACAGTGTCATTTTGTGTGTGTTTGTAGGGTGCACAGACTTTTGGTTACATGACATGACATAATAGGTACTAGATCTTCCCAGAGTTGAACACATCGTGGTAGTGCAGCTTGGTGGCGAGCATGTCATCCTCAGTCATGTTCCTGATAATTAGAGGAGGCAGCAGCGCGCCCGCCACGCTCCTGTGGACGAATCCAGGGTCATAACATTAGTTCATACGGAAAAAAGTGCTAATCGTGTAAGGTAGTGTACGTGTAATGTAAGTTTGTAGGTACTACTTCTTTAAACTGCAGAACATTCCAATTAAAAATAGATAGGAATCGAACCCGAGACCTCGTAAACGGCACTTTGCTAAGCTAACCAGGGCACCATGAGGCCTGTCAAATGGTAAGCTAATAGCAATTGTTCATTATTTGAATTGCATTAAGTGCATAATAATGTACGCTAGGCAGTACATGGCACTAGTAGTTTCAGGCTGTAAGTTAAACGAGCGGTGCTTTACACCCCTAATATAAACGAGAAAACTAATAGTACCCATTATGTAAGGTTGTTATAAGTACGACTAATGTAAGATGCTAAAGTACAGACCTTGCCTCCGAGTTGAGAAAGTTGAATGTAGAGCAGGCATGTTCTGTAGGGAGAATCTCCGCGTTGATACCCATCGTGCGCGTCATGCGGAACACTGAGTCGATGGTGGCGCGCTGGTTGGTGTCTAGTCCAATCACCTGACAAACGAGCCACTTTTACAAAACATAGCATTATTTTTTACCTAGGTAGGATAAAACTGTCCGTGTGTTGACGGAATAAGTGCCACCACCCCATTTCCTCACCTGGATTATGTAAAATTCAGTTAAGGGATATTGTATTGATAACATTCTCTATGCGAGATGGAATACTCGAAAATAAACACTGTGCTAGCACATCTGGTCAGCGTGGTATATAAGAAGATAATCCCTCACAAAGTGAAGGAGGCCTGTGTCCAACTGTGGGACATTAAGAGAAAAAGATATGACTTACCAACAAATCAATCTTAGGCTCAAGTAGCTTGAACAGTTTGAGAGACTCTTCTGTGATATTCTGTGAGCCGTCTACTATCCAAGACAACACGGACCTATAATAAACATTCTTATTACACAATTCTTGTTCTTGTTTGATGGCTTCTTTAGAAGCGACTTGTCGTAGCGTTTAAGTCGCGACTCTGCCAGTATCCTTAGTGATAGAGTCACAAACTAAAGGGGTTGTGGTGTTTGTCTACCAACGTGTAGATCAGTTGAAATTTTGGGAGATTCCGACAACCAAAGTAATTTATTTAGAAATATATAATATATACAGACAATACTGAGTTAGGAGTTTAGTATACGTATCGACAATAAAGATTATTACATAATATTACATAATTATTACATAATATTACATAATTATTACATAATTTCTTATCACACAATTATAAATATACTGAATCACATTTACTTTTGTACACAATACATTACCTGGGGAATATAGCCATGGGTCCTAGCACTGTCAGCCCGTTGTTGAGTTTAAACCCATACTGAAATTATAAGCATAAAATAATATATTAATTGTACATTCTATATTTGTAAAAACGTTGTGTAGTCAGCAGCACTGACTTTCAATGAAAGTTCCGTGAGGCTGGCATGGGCATGTATAGTCTCCAGACCTCAAAAGAAAATGGATAAAAAATCTCATTAAAACTTTTTCCGCTAAACTGAGTGATCACAGATTGTAACAAACTCCTGAAAGCGTGATAAAAGCACCCACATTGAACTGCTTCAAGAACAGATTATATAGTCTTCAAATGTTAGTGATAGGGACAGGGTCGGCGACGCGAGAGCGACACTCCTGGTGTTGGAAACATCCATAGGCTACGGTAACTGCTTACCATCAGGCGGGCTGTACGCTTGTTCGTCACCCGTTAGTGGTATAAAAAAAAAAAGATACACACACATCAGCTTAAAGCTGCTAGTGTGAATGCATTATAATAATAATGATCTAAACGCAGTTCCTTGGCTTGTTTTACACTCATACATCTGATTGGACGGTTGTAAATGGTATGTGTCTATACAAGAGAGTTCTTACAGTAGCATATGCGTCAATCATGAGTCCATACTCATAGTCCTGGTTGATGATTTTTAGTGTGGTCTTGCCGTCTCCCTCATACGCTGCTTTCCCTCTCACAGAACTGTACAGAACAAAACATATTATTTAAGCAGGTGACAACATTTCTGGTTACTTCTTTTCTTAATGTTTTTAATGTTCCAATACTGAATTTTTTGTATTCATTCACAAAATCAACAGCTCTTAAGTAAAAGACAACTATTATCTAAACATTCAGCTAGTTACATTATTGACACTGTTCTTTCTGACCATCCCATAAAAGATCTGGTTTAATTATAACTATTAACTGTGGTAGCAATTTGTAAATTTCATTTTGTTCGTCACATAGTCCTTCTAAGATGTTTTTTATCACTTATATATAAATACAGTAGTATTAAGTGACTAGAAAAGCTAAATATATATTTTTTAAACTTAAGTTGATGGTAATGCTGCGATGTTATTGTAAAACTAACCTCAAATACACAGATTTATTTTTTAATAAATTTAGTCGTCTTATCATATTTAGTGACATTTTAGCTGTTTAGTAATGGTGTGGAATTGTTATTTCATTTATGAAATATTGAATAATCGCCAGAAATCTAAAATCCAAATATTTTTTTCGGTACATCAGCTGTCGAAAGTTTTAATGTCATTGTCAAAACTGTCAATGTCATAAAAATGTCAATCACACATATTTTCTGCCACAGAAACATGGAGACCATGGAGACTAGAAGTAAGGAGGAATATCTCAGTATATTAAAAAGTGACCGCTGAAAGGCAGCAAATAAAGGTGGCGCCATAGTAGCAAGTGGAAGAATTTTAAAAAGAGCGCCACAAATTATTAGAAAGAAAAGAAAAACTTCCGCTTTGTTACAGCGCAGTTTTTTAAATTATTTATTATATTATATAGACAAACATGACTATGAAATAAATTTATATTAATTATTATTATAATTATACGGTGTTTTGAAGTACCCCAAATATTTGTAAATAGAAAATACTATTATAGAATTACCGTAACAGTAGCACACTTCACTCTGCTTATAACTGCTACATTACTCTTGCTACACTAGCGCTATTTCGGTGAGTGTTATTGTGTTATTTGCTGTTTACAAGTGGACACTTTTTGGACTGATCCCCATTCAAGATATTCCTCCTTACTTCTACCCCGTTTTCCAATCAGCGCACAATAGCGCATTATGCGGCACAATGCTCAACGTTGAGTGTTCCAATTACAGCATCGCATCGCACAATCGAGCACTCTCAAAAGTGATGCGTGCAATCCATACCAACTTCAGCGACAGAAAATTAACAAGTATTTTATCTTTAAATTGGCATTGAATGAAATTTTATTTATATAATATCGTTAGTAATATTATTTATTGTTAGAAAAAAATTTAAGTCTTTCTTTTCGTCGGAGTTTTCTGGAAATATTCAAAGTAAATTCAAGCTGTATTAAAAAATAAATAAATATAAGTATGGATGAAGGTGGAATATCAAAAAAGTCATTGTTTATAACAATGACTTTTTTTATATTGCACCTGTGTATTCCACACATATAATGTGAATACAATGTTAATTTTAGAAATTTTTTTTCAACACTGAACTTAGCGCACTCTGCTGGTGCATTTGAAAACTATTTCATGTTCCAATTAAGCATCAGCATAGTTCAGCATTATGCGGCACTGAGTCACATTATGCTCTGCAATTGGAAAACTAGCAAAATGTCCACAAATAATCCACAACCAACGAATTTTCTTCAATGATTTTATTAATGTGCTTAACAGCTTTGCTATTTATTTTTATTTTTAAAAGAATATAGAGATTCTCAAATATAACCTTGGGTGATAGAAATCTTTATGAAACTCAGTTTCTATTTGTAGGTTGGGCTATGACTTCTTTACTTCTTGGATGTAGATGTTTTTTTAGGATCCGTTAATTGATGCATTGTCCGTGTGGTGACAAAGTAAGAATACAAGTGTCACCACCCCATCTCCTCCCAAGGGTGCTGTAAAAGTCAGCTAAGGGATATTGCACACAGATAACATCCTCTGTGAGAGATGGAAAACTCGAAAAAAACCCTGTGCCAAAACGCCTGGTCAGCGCGGCACAGTAGACCATAATCCCCCCCAAAGTGGAGGAGGCCCGTGCCCAACAGTGGGACGTAAATGGGCTGGAGAGAGATTGATGCATGGCGAAAAATATTTATTGTAAAACTTGTTGTAAAAAAAATATTGTATTGGAAAAAGGTAAAATAAAAGAATAATATGTATTATGAAACTAATAGTTTATTTGCATCTTAATTACTAATTGTGATAATTATTTTAAGTAGGTAGTTACTAAATACACCTTAACTCTAGAATCATCTAAAATTATTTAATTTTATGAATAATATACCTACTTACTTAATATACTTAGTACAAAACCAACTCATTGTCAAATTAAGCATGTATACTTTCATTACCACATTGAATTAATTATTAGATCTAAGAGTTGAACACTGGTTATGCAAGGGCAAAGATTTTACGAAAATGGATTTTTTTTTAATACGGAGCCAAACAAAGCCTCGTAACTAAATATAATACATGAAAACTGAAACGAACTCTGCGGTTTACGTGGCGGATTTACCCTAAGGCCGGGTAGGCCCGGGCCTAGAGCGGCCTGATTTAGGGGAGGCCCCGATGAAGAAATTTCATTATGTAGTTTATGTGGTGGATGCTGAGAAAGGGGCGGCTGATAGCTTGGGGCCTAGGGTGGCCGAGACTGCAAATCCGCCACTGGGTTTAATATAAAATAACAAAATATTAATTATGTCAGAAAACAATGAACGATAAAATGTTCTTAACTGAATGGATATTTCATAAATGCAAGTGCATTTACCACACTATACGTAAATATGATCTCAATAAGGAATATTATTTTGCTACACGTCTTATACAACTAAAATACAAATAAGTCATACGAGATTTACAATCACAGTTGCTTCTTTAAAATATAAATCATTTATCTACCAAATATTTGGTTCTCACTATTAAATTATCTTAATTTCTAGAATGTTCTAGGCACATAAAAATCACAATACAATTTAGTATACATTTAATTGAACTATACGCACCTAATTTACAACTCTAACTTTCACTATGTTTCAAAATGCGCTCAAAATATTTTGTCTTCTGTTTTCTTCTAGTACTCATGTACTCAGCTCATGCGTGAAACAGTCACACTCATGACTATAGCGTAATTAAACATATTAAAGCTAAATTATTAATCTTATTTAAAACAGCTTGTCACTTAATCACATTTTGAATTATACTTAAGTTCTACGTTACAAAGTTAGGGCATTTCGCCGAACAACGTTGGCAACACTGGTTGGCAAGTATTGAGCATAATGTAATGGAGTGCTCGTAAATTTAAGTCTCTAACAAAACTATTACAAGAAAATATGTCTCTCCATGAGCTTTCGAACTTTTAGATGATTAGAATTCGACATAAATATTATACTAAACTTAAAATAACTGTTGCACATTTATTATGGATTGAAACTAACGATGACACTAATTGCTACTACCGCGCTTGTGAACAGCAGTTGCTTATAACAATGATTTATTATATCTCCATGGCTTATAATCATAATTTGTTATGCTGTATGTTGTTAACCTCGAAGGTTTACTTCAAAAACAATTATTTTCATGAGAAAGTCAAAGTCTTCGTATCTTATGTATTAGTTAGTAATATTTTGTTACAACAACTGAACGGTCGGGATCTATTGAAAACTTAGATTAGATTAGAATAATTAAATTGACTTCCAAATAATGGATCCCGACTGTTTAGTGTTATTTGGAATTTATACAAAGAAGTTTTGCGACAAGACGTAACATAGCCTGCCATGAAACATCCTAACACATCCAACATCCCAACATTCACATCCATATTATCCTTATCTAAGATACGACAAATAATAATATTAGTTTTATTTAAATTAAATCTAAATTATTATTTATCAAATATTTTCGCTAATTGTTCGTATTTCTTTGTACACGAATCGAGTTCCCACACTGGCAACACTTGTGTTCGATTGTTAAGTTTTTGTCAAATAAGCCCTTTAATCTGTGGGTCCTATGATGCAGGCGCCTGTTGCTGCAGCAGCTGCCAGTACAAGCCTCTTTTCTTTACTAGCTCCGCGTGACTACCACTCTCCGCTATCACACCTGACGATCAAATTAAAAGATTTTTATTTTAACCTAATTTACAAGTAAAAAGTCAGAAATATATTTAAATGATTCAATAAGAAAGAATAAGATTCTAATCTCGGGTGATTTTAAATTTTACACAGCTTTATTTACAAATTTTATTTATTAAAATGCTTATATGTATTAACGTGGTAGGCAGACAGAGGATGGGAGGCAGTAGGAACAATGTTATGTACCTTTATCAACAATACAGATGACGTCAGCGTGCTGCACGGTGGCCAGTCTGTGAGCTATAATAATGGTTGTTCTACCTTCCGCCGCTGCTTCAAGCGCTGCCTGCACCGACTGAGAACACACAATCCAAACAACGGTTAAGGGCCTACATCAATATTATCGTATAGGTATCATCGCCGACACGTACATATTAACACAGCCAGGAGGCACAGAAAATGAAGAATTAGGGATACTTTTCCTATTTACTCAAAATCTACTAAATATATTTTAATTCTGATCCACGTGTTTCTATACATAATAGTTACCTATGTTTTTAAAGTTATTTCATTAGTTAATACGCGATAATAGACCGACAAATGAAAAAAATAAAAAATTAGAGAGGTTGTTTCGCCAAGATTTTCTATCGAGAAAACTTTTTTTCAATCGCGTTTCTGAGTTCATGCGATCCTAGATCATATATTGAAAAAACATATACTTAAAAATTAGAGCTCTAGCCATTCAATCTAAAGAAACAATGAAAACTTCGTACATAGAAAAATGCACGAAGCTATTTTGGTATCCTCTTAAGTTTCAAATGCATAGGTAACTAGCTAAGATACGAAGGTAGTAATTTTAATTTTTTTTCGTAGTATTAGTTTATTTTATATAATTGATTATTTCCTAAAACCTCTCCCGAGGCGAACCTATCTTTCCAAATTAATCGTCAAATGTTTTATAAACATTTATTTCCCAAATTTTTAATATGGCATAAGTTAAAACCGATGCCAAAAAAAAGAAAAAAAAAAGATACGAAGGTATATAATCATAGTAAAATAATAAAGTATTCAACAATTAATAAATCAGCTACCATGGTAACTCACTTGGAAGAGCAACGGAACGGTATTCCGAGGCCGTGGGTTCAAGTACCGCTCATGGTTATCATTTTTAGGGTTCCGTACCCAAAGGGTAAAAACGGGACCCTATTACTGAGACTTCGCTGTCCGTCCGTCCGTCCGTCCGTCCGTCCGTCCGTCCGTCCGTCTGTCACCAGGCTGTATCTCAAGAACGGTGATAGCTAAGGAGTTGAAATTTTCACAGATGATGTATTTCTATTGCCGCTATAACAACAAATACTAAAAATAAAATAATATAAATATTTAAGGGGGGCTCCCATACAACAAACATGATTTTTAGGGTTCCGTACCCAGTATCTCAAGAACGGTGATAGCTAGACAGTTGAAATTTTCACAGATGATGTATTTCTATTGCCGCTATAACAACAAATACTAAAAATAAAATAAAATAAATATTTAAGGGGGGCTCCCATACAACAAACATGATTTTTAGGGTTCCGTACCCAGTATCTCAAGAACGGTCATAGCTAGACAGTTGAAATTTTCACAGATGATGTATTTCTATTGCCGCTATAACAACAAATACTAAAATAAAATAAAATAAATATTTAAGGGGGGCTCCCATACAACAAACATGATTTTTTTACCGTTTCTTGCTCGATACTAATAACGTTGCCTTATGTTGCATAGATAATGGTACGGAACCCTTCGTGCGCGAGTCCGACTCGCACTTGACCAATTATTTCCACTGTAATTTGATTTATTAAGTAAAGGCATAGCAAAAAATTAAAGTGTTCATTTATTTTAATAACCAATTTTTAACTTACGTTTTATTTGTGGCTATTATTGATGTTCGATCTTTTACAGAGTAATGAACATAGTTATAATATTTAAAGTAATGATTATTATAATCAAATAGGGTAAACATGCTATAAAGAAGTGGTTTTCTCTCCATGTATTCAACACTTGTTTTCTTTTTTAACATGCTTATATAAGTTCAGTATGTATCTATCAATGTATTAATCTATGTACCGGAATCTTTGAAAGTGATTTACACCCACTTGCAGTAGTCGGATTGATTCAAAATTTCGCACATAATATATCAAGGACCGATGAAAATGCAACAATTTAAAAAAATATTCAGGATTTGAAGTAGTAAGTAGATTATTATTAGCGATATTTATGGGTGATATCTGGAACTACTTATATTTTTATAGCACCTACTTAGAAAACCTTGTTTTACCTTTTCGCTGGCCGCGTCAAGAGCGGAGGTGGGCTCGTCGAGCAGCAACAGTCGCGGTCGACGGAGCAGGGCGCGAGCAATGCCTACTCGCTGCTTCTGTCCACCAGAGAGGGAGGCACCACCACCACCTCCCACCTCTGTCTCGTAGCCCTGCATAGTGGAACATACATTGTAGCAGTGACATGTTAATTTTAAAATAACATAATTATGAATTAGCTCCTTAATGTGATTAGAAGGGCACAAGCTGCTTTATGATGAATTTTAGGAATACCGGCGATAAGTCGGGAGACGGCTCGAAGAAATGAAAAATAAAAGGAAGAAATGAAATCCCGCAGAATGAAAATCGACGGGCCGAGTGATTCATGTAACGGACTCGATTCCCGCACGGGATAGTTATTTGTCATAATGTGTGATATTTATAAATGTCATAAAAATGTTTGTACCGCGTCTGATTGTTTGTTTTCTACGTGTGATGAGTATAAAAAAAAGAATAGTAGTATATGTATTCTATCGTTATTCTAGTACCAATAACACAAGCATATAAGCTTAGCTTAGGACCAGAGGACTTCCACGAATATTTATTTATGTATTTATAAAAAATTGAGGCTGTGATAGTTTCAATCTGTAGTTGTCGGTATGAGAGATGTAATGTACCATAGGCAGGCCGGCTATGAAGCTGTGCACGTTGGCCTGCTTGGCCGCCTGTATGACCTCGTCGAGAGGCACAGCACGCTCCAGCTCGCCGTATGCGATGTTTTCCCGCAGCGAACGTGAGAACAGAGCTGGCTCCTGCTGCACCAGCGCCAGCTGTCGCCGCAGCTGTCCCAGTGTCAGTGACTGCTTTATGTCCTTGCCATCCAGCTCCTGATACGAGGTGGTTTAATGTTATTATCGTGGACTAGTAATCAAGATTCCAATACACAAGTAGATACACTAAGGATATGATATTGGTCTCAGCGAGAAGAACAAACGTATAGAACCAAAACCGTATTACGTTTCTTTAATAGCATGGTTTGAACACAATTATTATACGTATATGGAAATCTATGGACCTCACTAAGTTGCCTGCTTTCCTCATCTTCTAGGTAAGTTTAAAAGCTGCACAACTATTAAATACAAATCCAATCAAATCAATTTTCCTTCTCTGTTTCCCATAAAAGTACACGATATTCATGCCTATACTGTGTCTTTGTTATCGTAGATATATCGTTGTATCACTACCTCAAACAAATCTTGTTGCCTATGTATTTTAAACAGTTATGAGTAACGTACAATATTGCCAGTATTGGGGTCATAGTTCCTCAGTAACAGCTGCATGATGGTAGACTTGCCGCAGCCACTAGCCCCACACAGCGCCACGGTCTGTCCGGCACGCACGTGCAGCTGTAGCCCACGCAGCACCGGCACCAGCGGGCGCGTCGGGTAGCTGAACTCGAGGGACTGGAAGTTCACCTCACCCGACGGACGCTAAGGGAGATACGAACTTCAATATTATAAAGTCTAGGTTCAAAATATTTGACTGTATCGTGAAAGTATAGCTACTCATAGCTTTTGTACAAGATAAAGGCCAGTCGTACTCTTCGATAGGCAGAGTGTTGGTGTATGACTGTTCAACACAGTGTAGTGTACTCACCCAGGCGGGCAGCTCCGTGGCGGTGCTCTCAGTGAGGACGGCGGGGTGGCGGCGCAGTGCGGACAGGATACGAGCACCGGAGCGACGCGCCGCCGCGAATGAGGGAGCGAACGATAAGGCCGCCGCTAACATCCACGCACCGTAGATCAGAGCCTCCGACACTCTGAAGACAGTATTATAGCATAGTGCTGACATCTGTTGTACATATACTACTGACAGATATTACACATAGACTAATGGCAAACAGATGTCAATAACATAAAAAAATGGCGACTTCTGAACACAAAAGTTAAAATCCAGTAAAGCTTTTGTCACTTTTCGTTTATATGTATTAGTCCAGTATGTAGGTATCAAACGGTAGGTAATAGTTGTGTTAATACTCACAGTATGGCGTACTCGTAGGGCAGGTCCTCCCGCGCTATGAGGTACCCGCCGTAGCAGAGCGACACCGCGTAGCCGAGTGTAGGCGCACACACGCATATCCCGTACACCGGACCACGCACTAACCGGGTAAGACGCGCGCGGGCGTTCGCCTCGCTCAGAGCTACGCCGTAGCGGGACAGGATCGACGGCTCTACACCTATAAAATCGAAGATAAAGTATCAGAAGCTGTAAAGATAACCGCGAATTTGTATGGTTGTGTAGTACCTAATGCCATTGATCACTGCTAGCCGGCGCCATTCCCATTCGATACTATTACGCATTAGTTTATAATTCATTCAATATCGTTCCATCAGAATAACTGACAATAAGTACCCAGGTGTGAATATCTTAGATATTCACACCTGGGTACTTACTAAGCATTACTAGATATTATATCTAGCAATGCTTTAAAATGCCTTCTACTGTTTTCGATTCAAGAGTACAAAGTTTCTTGTGAATTTAAGCCAGTTTTAATTTTGACACTTTATAAATTAGGCCACTAGTGTATATATACACTGCAATATACGTAACAGTCTACCTCTATGATATAAATGCACTTTGATAGCCTATGGTCGATATTTATGTGTTTACACTCGGGCCACACGACGGGCCTCGTGGTGGAGTGGTTTATATAACGGACTGCTGATCATGAGGTCTCGGGTTCGATTCCCGGTCAGGACAATCATTTGTGTGATGTTTTTAATTGTCATACAAATGTTTGTACTGCGTCTGGGTGTTTACTATGTATTATAAGTATGTATTTACAAAAGAAAAGTAGTTTATGTATTATATCCGTATTCTGGTACCCATAACACAAGCATAATAAGCTTAGCTTGGGACCAGAGGACGTTGTGTAAAATGTCTATGAATATTTATTATTTATTTATTATTATTATTACACTGTTACAATGATAAAACACCAGTGTGTTTACTTTATCATAAAAACGTTAGTTTAATGCAAAGTTATATTAAACTCGTCTTCGATTAACATAAATATCTAATTATTCTGATTAATGATCACTCACCCAGACTGTGCACAGTCCTCACGTTGATGACAGCCTCAGTGGCGATCCTGGAAGCGAGCTCGAGGGCGGCGCGTTCCTTCGTATCCGCCTTCTTGTTGATGAAGCTCTCTAGAGATATGGCGCCCATCACCTACGTGACATGATCCAGTTTGATTAAGTACACATAATAAGGCTATAATTAGATTAGAAGTAAACGTGTCTAAAAGTCTGCAGTTTTGCACCTAGATGTTTTAAAGTGGGAATCAAATCTTATTCGAAACGATAATTAAACTTAAAACTAACCTATAATGGTCTTATTCATAAAGACTTATCGGAGGTTTAAAAGTTCGCTATAATCGGTTCGCGAAAATTGTCAAAACTTGTTATTCTTATTAGTCTTTTTACGCTAAAACGTTTATTATCTCTCCAATAAAATCTCCGTTTAAACCTCCGATGAGTCATTATGAATAAGGCAGTAAACCAAAATGACAGAATCAGTGGTATATCAATCTGAATACAGAATGGTGATATTATTGTCATTAATTTATTTTATCAATGATTATTACATACCTACCACTATACCACCACCTACCACTGATTCTGTGGAGGAGATTGTGACAAAATGAATAACAAGTGTGATATATGTGTGCGTTACTAACAGCTGGCACGCTGAGCAGACTGACTAGCGTCATTTTCCAGGAGTAGGCACAGGAGAGCGCCACGCCCAGGGCCAGAGTGCTGCTACCTTGCAGCATCACGCCCAGACCAGTACCTGCACACACACACACACCGACAACACATTATACACATAACTGTAAGTAATAAACAACGATACGCTTAATTAATCCCAAATAAATAAAAAGAAAAAAAGAAGGTAAAGTTCATGACAGAAATAGTCTACGATAAACCCTTAAAAGTAAGTCGGTAAGAAGAGGTCTGAGTGTGGAACATTGAGGAGCAGAAAATTCTGGCAAGGGTAGATAAATATTGTTTCGTTAGAGCCTATGTGGGGGTTCACCCCAGTGAGTATGTATAACATTAGTTAGTGAAGTATACGCACCGGTGGCACCTTGTACGTTGGCACAATCTGTGGCAAGACGCGCACACAGCGCTCCCACCGAGTTGTGCGCCAAGTCGAACCAGCCCTGCTCCTGAAACGTATAAGAAACACTCAGTAAGAACGTGGACTGTTAGATTTAACCTTCATAAACATGCACTGACTATACAACGACAAATTTATTTATCAAATTCTAAGTCATCTAGAAATGAAGTCGCCAGCCAATTGATGAGCTAAACTGGTCATGAATCGAAAGCATTTAGTTTTTGTTATCTACATAATAAAAATAAGTTAACTAAAATAACCATGTTTTTATTCCTTATATACATAATCGCCGTAGAAACAAAAGTTCTTCTTTAGCTTTTTGCATTCAATGCAGATAGGTAACATATTTGCTTCTGCTGATGAAATTGTTACTAAATTAACCAAAATAATGCAATTCTTGTAAGAAAGTTTCAAGGAATTTAAGTTACCTACCTGTTTGAGATAGTTCCTGAAAGTGAGTTCCCTAAGTCGGTCCGTGAGCCTGGCACCGGCCACATTGAAGAACCAGATCTGCAAAAAGGTGACCAGTCCACAAATTCCCGCCACCGCGCCGAACAGACCCGCAAACAGAGCTGACTGCGCCAGGATCGCTTCCTTGTCCGATAGCGCGAACATCTGACATATACGGATATAAGCATATTACATAGTTCTTAACTACTGTGGAAGTGGTATGGTAATAGTAAGTCCAATGTGTAGAAGAACAGGATATGATATGAAAGTGAAATGGAAAGAGAAGTCCTTATTAAGAAACAAAGTCATTACTTTCGTATGTATGTCCCTATGTGGGCTTCACTCTCCACCCCATATACGTTTCACTGTTGGGCACAAACCTCCTCCACTTTAAGAGGGATTATTGCCTACTGTGCCCCGCTGACCAGCGTGTTGGCACAGGTTTATTTTCGAGATTTCCGTCTCGCACAGAGGATGTTATCTATGTACAATATCCCTTAGCTGACTTTTACAACACCCTGGGGAGGAGATGGGGTGGTGACACTTGTATTCTTAATCCATCACCAGACGGACGTGAGCTTATATCTTCTAAACTACTCAACGGATTTTGAAGCAGTTTTTTTTAAATGATAGAGTGGTTCAAGATGATGGCTTTAAGGCATAATATGTTAAGGTTTGGTTTCAAAATTTCACGCGTACGGAGTTGCAGGCTGTTAATAAAATCCAAGTGCTGACAGATTAATAATATGTATGTGCTATGAGCGCCAGCTATGAAATCATGCATGCAAATATCTAACATTTAAGAGCGGTGAAAAATATGTCAGGTCAGTGTGATTGAAAATCGATTTTTCTGAGTATGTCCCGCCCAAGAAGAAGTATATTTTGAGCGCTAATCTGGTATTGGCCTGTTAGCATTAGACGATGATAAATAAGCAGTAACTTACGCCGTATAGCTTGGAGAACAGCAGAGCGAACACTGGCATGGTGGCTCCCACTACAAGTGATGCGAACGCGCCGCCAGCCAGCCAAGGCCACTCTGCCCCGTTCAGCGCCAAGAGCGACCACGTCGACACCGCTGCATCGTCTTCCTCATCTTTTACCGCTGGCTCGGCTGCCACCGGCGCTTCCTGGAAATAACCAACATAAGAACCCTAGAGAAAATTGTATTAACTATAATTTGGATACTTTTGCTTGATATGTTTATTGCAAAAATTTAAGGACGGTTGAAGAATTAGCAGTAAATATCAGTACTAATATCCTCTTGTGAGTGCTGTGCTGCATATACGATGAAGAAAATAGCTTCTGCAATCAGTTACGAGAAATTATTTGAACAGTTAAAATCATCATGTGATGAAGACTCTGAACATACCCCTATAACATGGCCTAGTATTGCATGCTGGTCGAGGTGGTTTGTGCCCACTAAATAATTGGATGTTTCTAGGCTGCGAAGTAGGAACTGGCTTAAAGATGCTTGAAAAAATTATTGCTTGCTGTTTTTTCTAGTTAACAGATCGTCTGTTTTTATTGTGTCTGAAGGTGGCAACATTACTTACCAGAGCTGCAAGTGCAGGCTGCGGCACGCGTGCTGACATCGTACTCAGTCGCATACTGCTGCGGACGAAGTTCGACCCTGAACACACGAGTAGTAGGTACCATAACATTAACTCTTTCTGAATATGAACAATAATCGATAATGTTGTGAAAAATTTAGGGTATCTAGTTATGTTCGATAATATCAATGTTTATTGATATTATCGAACATAACTAGATACCCTAAATTTGCCTATAAATTTGTCCTAAAAATCATTTTAAAAATGGTATCGGATTTGATAACATTAATTGCATTTGCAAATTTTGCAATTTATTAACATGTTCAATGTTAAATGCAATAAAATGCATTAAATTGTGACTGCAACCGACTATAGCAGTAGGTGCTTGGCCAATCTAGTGTACCAAAAATTAAACTGTCCAAGTAAACTAGTGGTACAGTACTCACCGAGCACAGACTGTCGGCTGATATCTCTGCGCAGAGTGGGAGGCACAATGTCTGGAGTGCCCTCCTCCTTCTCATCTTCGTCTTCGTCAACCAAATCACTTAACTTCATTGTTTCAATGCTCCTGAAACCAAAGATTTATCCATTTTTTAACCGACCTCTAGTCAAAAGTGAAATCAAAGTGATTCTTTTTTTATTCGAAAGCTGATGGTTTCCGTGTGGTCCCATAGGCACCAGGTCAGGATCTGATGGTAATCTCCCGAGAAATCGAAGAAAACCCTCAAATTTCATCGTCATAAGCAATAGTATGTCAACAATCAAAAGAATTGGTGCCAGTATACCTATGTGTGCTATCCTCCTGTACGAGCCTGTAGTAGGCTCCTTTCCGCGCCATGAGGTCATGATGTGAGCCCTGCTCCAGCACGGCGCCCTGCTCCACATACACGATGCGCGTGGCTCGCTCCACTGTAGCCAGACGGTGAGACACCACCAGCGTCGTGCGACCCTCGGACGCTGCGTCCAGTGCTGCCTGTACCTGAGGGGATACAATTAACATGACGGTTAGTAGGTACCAAAGTCAAGGATGCAATCACCAGTCTATATTTAATGCCTCTTTGTTGGTTATGTGCTAGGTTTTTTGAATCTCAGATCTCCAGATTTTGCTGGTTTTTTTTGTGACGTGTTGCTTGTTATTGCATAGCTTTCTTTACTAGTATAAACTATATTATAAAAACGAGGAGTAATGTACTTGCCTGTCTCTCTGCAGCGGGGTCCAGCGCGGCGGTGGGCTCATCCAGCAGCAAGATAGAGGGCTTCCTCAGTAGAGCACGCGCCAGAGCTACGCGCTGCTTCTGTCCGCCAGAGAGCGACGCGCCACGCTCGCCCAGCATTGTGTCGTAACCCTAAACATGCATACACTATTATATTACACGACTCTAGGATCAAAATTTCGTCAGTATCTCAAGTTTAAGGTTCTGGAACGGGGTGATCGTCTTTACACATAGACGTACACTCACATCGACAAGTTTTGTGATGAAGGTGTGTGCGTGTGCGAGCTTGGCGGCCGCGATGACGTCATCGAGTGGCACCGCACCTGCACCCAGCGCTATGTTCTCGCGGATGGTGCCGCTGAACAGAACTGGCTCCTGGCCCACTACACCTACAACCAAACAAATATGAATATTTTTTATTTTTTTATTTATTTAAGTAAAATACATACAGTTGTTATTAAATCTAACTTAATATTAACAGTGTAGCATAAACCAAACATTGGTTTTTCCGCACACTGGTATTCGTCTTGACGTAAATTTATATATTGTATTAATAACACATGATGCCAAACAAAACAGTGTATGTATATCACCGCTTTGTCTAGCATCACGTAAGATTAACATCTACGAGTAAGTTACAAGTTTAGTTTGTGGGTAGGTACAATGTTATCTTATTGTTTTTATCTCACTGAATACCGCTTATACGAATACGGCGGCAGCTCGCACGGTGAAAACACACGGGTGAATATTATGATGACTAATTTTATTAATTTTATTTAGTAAGTATTTTTTTTATTTTTTTTTTTATTTTTTTTTTATTATTATTATAATTTTTTTTTTTTTTTACATGAATTTAGATAAGAAGTAGTTTTTTAACTTGTATTTTATATTGGTTTCTTTTATTTGTTTTTTTATGTTCTCAGGTAGGTCGTTAACTAACCTAGGTATTTGGTATTGAAGACTCTGTTTGCCATAGAGATTGTAGTATTTAGGCACTGTGTATATAATTTTCATCGCGCTTCGTGTTTGTCTTTTGTGCTGCACAATGTTTAGGTACAACTCATTAAAATAGTTTTCAATGAGTAGTATATACTTGACTTGTTCATGTACGGGTATTATCTTAGAGTAGTAGAAAAGCTTATTTATGTCCCCATTAATCTTCTTCTTGATTTTTTCAGGTGTAATGATTTTCAATATTCGCGTCTGCAGATTATAGATTAGATCGAGGTGCGACTTGCAAGTTCTGCCATAACTGCTTAGACCGTAATTTGTAGTTGTTTCTCCTAGTGCTTTGTACAATTTTAAAACAGTGGAGTATGGTATCTGCTGTTTGACTATACTAAATTTAGCCAGCATTGCACGTAGCTTGTCACCTATAAATTTAATATGATCCGTCCATTTGAATCTGTCATCTATTATTAGTCCGAGATATCTGTGCTTGCTTACTACTTCTATTAATGCACAGTCAGATGTACAGTTATTAGTATGAAGACATTCATGACTATGTGATATGATCTCAGGTATGGTTTGACTACGGTTTTGGCTGGAACTCACGTAAATTAGCTTGGTTTTTCCCGCGTTTAGAACGAGCCCAGCATCATGGGACCATTTACAAAGTGTCGTAAATTCATTTTGAAGGTTTTGTAAGGCTATGTTAATGTCTTTATTTGCAGATAAGAGGCATGTGTCATCAGCAAACTGATATATCTCGCAATTGGTGATGAGATTGACTGCATCATTTACGTAGGTTATATAGTGCAGAGGACCCAAAACAGATCCCTGAGCCGTGCCCTCATTAACCATGACCTTCTTACTTATCTCATCACCAACCTTGACAACATACGACCTGTCTTTAATATAGTCTTGACACCAGTCACTTAGTGGACCTCGTATACCACAGTCAAAAAAGTTTTTCAATTAAAGTATTATGTCTTAGAGTGTCAAAGGCACTACTATAATCAATAAATATTATTAAGACGTGTTTTTTGCTATTTAAATGATTATAGACATTATCAGTAAAATTTGAAAGTAATTGTGTGGCACTTTTTCCTGATTGAAATCCAAATTGTTTTTCTGTGATTATATTATTTTCTTTATAAAACGAGTGTATTTGTTTCGATATGATCTTTTCAACTATTTTATCAATCATGGAAAGTATTGTTATTGGACGGTAGTTATTCAACCAGCGAAGGGAATAATTTTTATAGCGTAGTACATGTATGTTAGTCGCTTAACTGGCCCTCGTTGGTAGCCACTAGACAATATAGTACGAGGTTCCAATTGCTGAATGGCCCCACGTTGCGGGCCAGTATGACAGGCGGTGCCAATTTAGCACGGTGATGGTGGTATTTGTCAGGATATGGTGTCGCCGAATAATAGATGAACGAAGGAATAACAATCAACTTTATTGAAAGAATTATTTCTTTATCCAATTCTTGGTCAGCACTCAACAATTTAAGTATCCTAACGGTACCAGTTTTTTTTAATTAATTGTTCAGGTATAGTTCTCTTTTGCAGATCCTAGTCATTAAGGCTTTTATTAAACTATTAGTATTGTTCGTGATGTCGGACTACATGACTCTCTGCTCAGTGCTAGTGAAAAGAAAATTAATGTACTGAGATAGGGCCTAAGTATGTAGCGTGGTCTAACCGATGCTGTTCCGGAAGTGATGCAGGTGTATATCCTCGAGACGATGTCCATCTACAGTGATAGCCCCACTGTCAGGCTCGTACAGTCTCTGCAGCAACTGCAGCAGTGTAGACTTGCCGCAGCCGGAGCCTCCCACCAGCGCCACCGTTTCCCCTGCGCGCACCGACAACGTCAGGCCACGAAGTACCTTCACAATTAAAATAATATTTTGTGATATTTTATGTAAAGCTTGTTTTTATAGCATCCGGGAAATAACTACTTTATATGAAATAATAACAATAACATAGTTTGGATGCAGGACAAACAAATGAATTACCTTGACATCTGGCCTCGAAGGGTAGTTAAAGTAGAGCTGGTCGAAGGTAATGTCCCCCTTGTATTGAGGCTTGACCCCACTGCTTTGCAGCGCATCGATGTTTGAACGTCTCTCCAGCAGACGGTACAGCTGGCGGGCGGCCCCGCGCGCTGAGCTAAACATCTCGAGGTGAGGGTGACACATTGCTGTGTTCTGTGCCGCCATGAATGTCAGGAACAGAACCTGATGGATGATCGACTGGTCAAACTCATTCTGCATTTGAACCAAACGCTGAGTCGGAGAAACGCTATAATCTGAACCCTGGCTTCGCCCGTGTGATGTAATTTATCTTTAAGGTTATTATAGTCATATTCAGTAACATTTAAATATCACCAAATGTATTGTTTCTTCTACACGGATGAGCAACATGAAGCTAATCTAAGTAAGTAAATCTAAATTCGTATTAAAAACCCATGACATCTAACGCGCTGTTCCTTCCAAGAAGAGTTCGTAAATTTTTAAAGCAGGATACTAATCACCACTTAGCATAGGCATATAACATAATCTATGCCGATGATATGGAGAGTAGTACTAACAGTAACCATGACCCCCGGGTGGTACTCCTGCTGGTCAGGTGGCAGGTCCATGTCTCTGACGCAGAGCACGGCGCCGTACGCGAACACGATGGCGTTTAGCACGTACGTGAGTAGCCAGCCCAATCCTGAACCTGCTCCCGCCCATAGACCACGCGCACGTGAAGCAGGGCCAGCACAACCCAGAGCTGCCACATACCTGGGAATTTACGTACATTAGATGTCTTAATACTTGGAAAGCTTTTCAAATGCTGCAACCAAACAGAACTAACTACAAAATAAAATATGCTATACATTATACCTATACATTTACTAGTTGACATTAATGGGCTGAAGAAAGAGAGAGAGAGGGTCACGCACGGGTAGGACTGTTAGAGTCTTAGAGTTTATTTAGTTTATACCTTCTGATAGCCAGTTAAGATGAGAGTTAAGTCTCCGTGTGGTGACGGATTAATAAGACAAGTATCACCACCCCATCTCCTCCCAAGGGTGCTGTAAAAGTCAGCTAAGGGATATTGCACATAGATAACATCCTCTGTGAGAGACGGAAAACTGGAAAATAAACCCTGTGCCAACACGCCTGGTCAGCGCGGCACAGTAGACCATAATCCCTCCCAAAGTGGAGGAGGCCCGTTCCCAACAGTGGGACGTAAATGGGCTGGAGAGGAAGTTACCTATTAGCCTCATGCTCCTCGCCAGCATACGCGCGCACTGTCTTGATATATGAGAGTGCTTCTTCGACGATGCGTCCTGCCGCACCGTATGCCACTATCTCCTCACCGGAGTACTTAGTCTGGTACTGTGGGGAAATGTATATATTTTTTATAGTTAGAGTAGGCAAATGCTTCATCTCATCACGCAATATGCTGTACTGCTCATAATACATTATGCTTTATCATAAGGATTGAAATGTGATTTGTACGTTACACTTGTAAACAAGTGCCTTCTGTTCCCTGTTGTCTTATCCACTACTAGCTAATGCCCGCGGCTCCAACCGCGTTTATATTTATTGAGGCCACCCTCCCTCAACATGCACGAAATCTTAACAAATTATACAAGCCATCCTCTTGAATCACTCTATCTATTAAAGAAAACCGCATCAATATCCGTTGCGTAGTTTTGAAGATACAAAAGCACACATAGAGACATACATACAAAAATAACGACTTGTTTTATATTAAGACGGTGCGATACCAAATTATGCTCCATATGGGTATCGTACTTCCGTTTTTTCTTCGCGAAAGTTAAACAGTTAATAGTTTTTGGTTATATTATAGATAAAGAGTATATCTATGCTTCTATCACTTTCTTTTTTTCAAAACATAATAACTAAAAGAAATATGATGATCCGAAAAACCCACTTTTTTCGGTTTTCTTTAGATAAAGTTGCAGCGTCTATCACACAAATTTGGTAAAGTTTTACCACAAAAGAAAGTGATAGGAGCATAGATATACTCCTTATCTATAATATAATGCAAAAACTATTAAAATCGGTTTAACTTTCGCGAAAAAAAAAACGGAAGTACGAAACGTCTTTTTTCAAAGAATTTGTAGGTAAAATCCGCTTCATCTATATCTGTCCCTTTCAGCGCGGCGCTGGGAAATAGGGATAGCAATACCTAAGGCAAATACTTAAATGAGGAGTACAGTACCCTCTTAAGTAAAGATAAGTTTACATATTATTGACTTGCATTATCCTCCGATCCCACATCAATCCATCCATTATCATTAATATATATGAGTTATCCATATATTAGTTACCTTAGCGACTACGGCAGCAACAGCGACCGAGACAGGCACGACGGCCAACCCAGTTAATGTTAGCTGCCAGCCGTAGGAGAGCGCCAGTGCCGCACCCAGCACCACGGTGCCTGCCAGGTTGGCGGCCATCGCCACGTGGTGACCCACGCCACCACGGAACTTCTCCATGTCCCTGAAACACACATAACCTAGCTTTATTTATATGCCTACGTTTCTGTGTAAGGTGCTAATGTGCTATGAATTACCCAATTAAAATATAGCAATAATAATTAAATAATAATATTTAATAATTAAATATTAAGCCAATTTAATGACAGAGACAAGTATATAATAGTACTCACTCAGTGATGGCTGAGGCGAAGTTCATGGTGGTGTTGGTGTCAAAGAACGCCATCTCTTGGCTCAGGACTGAACGAAGTAGACGCAGTCGTATTCGCGTCACCTAAACATGCATTTTACGTAAGTAATTCATTTTTAAAAGTAGAGTGCATATAGAAATATTTATCTGTTTTATAGGATTTTATGGCATTTTCTACTTAATTACGTATTATACGGAGTTATTATTAAATACGTATAATACGGAGACATGCCTGATGATAGCGCTAGTGGGATATCTATACTAATATTATAAAGCAGAGAATTTGATTGTTTGAACGGGCTAATCTCAGGAACCACTGGTCCGATTTGAAAAAATCTCTTAGTGTTGGATAGTACATTTATCGAGGAAGACTTTAGGCTATATATCATCGACCAATGTGACCAATAGGAGCGAAGCAATAGGGAAAATGTTGCTAAAACGGGGAAAATTTCCTAAATTCTACGCGTACGATGTCGCGGGCAACAGCTAGTCATTAATAAAATGTTTAAATACAGTTTTATAGAATAATTATATGTAAGAAAGAAAAAAAGAAAATAAGATTTATTTGGTAAGTATTCGAGACAAATTAAGATTATGCTTATAAATGTAGTGCTACTTACCATCCTGGCAGCAGCCCAGCACAGTAAGTTGACGGCGGAGGTAGCTACAGCCACGTGCAGTACCATGATGACCACGCTTGCCACGCCAAACGCTGAGCTGTCTTGTACCAGCGCTGACATGTGAGCTGAACGATTTCCGGCTGGACTGCGTATTATTGTATAGGTAATGTTATTAAATATCTCAGCATTACACTGATTAAACTGTCGTATGGAGTTGAATAAACTCTAATGGGCTTATTCATAATGACTTATCGGGGGTTTAAAAGTAGGCTAAAATAGGTTCGCGGAAATTGTCAAAACTTGTCATTCATAATAGTCTTTTTACGCTAAAACGTTTATTATCTCTCCGATAAAATCTTCGTTTAAACCTCCGATAAGTCATTATGAATAAGACCATAAAAGTTTAGCGAGTATACTAAAATGTAAGTTTTACTGTATTGTTTTGAACATTTTAAGGACCCTGATATAAAATTTTAAACCTCAAAAGCGAAAAACAATTGTTACGCCCATGACATTCACCGAACCCATTTCTTCCCTTACGTTCAGCAAAGCTGGGATACAAATTAGTTTATATCATCAGCAATAACTGGCACATTCGCAAGGTTAACATCCTATACATTCAATTGTACCATACTACTGGTGCAAAAGTGTCTAAAACTGGTACCAAAATATATCAGATTACAAGAATAAATTTCAGATATCAATCTACTACACAAGATGACGACTTAAGTAGGTATGATTCATAAAAATACATAATGTTAAAATGCAAATACAGACGCGTTGATAATATCTATAGACTCCTCACAGAACAACTAATTTCGTTTCCTTCCACGTCTTTAGATAATAAAATTACTATGGTCGTGATTTGAGTTTACCCTTGGTTTGTCCAGATTAGGGAAAAATTTCAACATAATATACAGTTTGCCCTGTGTAGGGGTTGAACCCACGATCTCGTGCAAATTATCTTCACTACCCCTGCGTCACGAGGACTAAGGGGTATGCATTATATGAGTTATAGTTACATGATCTCTCCTCCGCCGAACATGTGTAGTATGGGCGCGGAGCTGGGCGCTATGAGAGCTGCGCGGTGCCTTTGCACGAAGAGTGCTGTGAGCTCTCCGTAGATGATCACTCCACTCAGCATTCCCAGTGAACTGAGCAACCCGAGGAAACCGCCTAGCGCGGCAACCACGCGCTCCCATACTGTTGCGTAGCGCCACTGAGAACAAAAAATAAAAATAATTTAGAGTGCCAGAATTTGAACGATTCCTGTATGTATTAGTTACAATCAATCAACTTTGACCACTATGAATTCCTAGACTTATTAGATATTTTTAAATATAGCCAGTAATATTTATAATTTTTTTTTAATTATAATTATTAATTCTTTTGAATTAATACTTCGGGCGTCATACGCAACAAAGTGCCAGGAATATTGTCTAAAGTGTAGAAAAGATAGAAGTTATGTCTGCGCTTCTTGCGACAGTGCTATAGTACGGGAGCTCCAGATATACCTGGAATCTTTCACAACTTGGGGAGCTTAAACAGATACATGAAATTGGTAGTTCGAAACAAAGACAAGACAAAGATGGACGGGTGTCGTGGTGTAGTGGTTCATGTAACGGACTGCCATTCACGAGGCCGCCGCCGCGGGTTCGATTCCCGCAAGGGGCAATTATTTGTGTGATATTTATAATTGTCATACAAATGTTTGTACTGCGTCTGGGTGTTTACTATGTATTATAAGTATGTATTTACAAAAGAAAAGTAGTTTATGTATTCTATCCGTATTCTGGTACCCATAACACAAGCATAATAAGCTTAGCTTAGGATCGGGAAAGAATATTTATTTATTTATAATCTCCGCGTGGTGACGGATTAAGAATACAAGTGTCACCACCCATCTCCTCCCAAGGGTACTGTAAAAGTCAGCTAAGGGATATTGCACACAGATAACATCCTCTGTGAGAGACGGCAAACTTAAAAATAAACCCAGTGGGAGTAAATGGGCTGGAGAGAGATATTTATTTTCAAAACAGGCGTAGGTAATATAAATAGAGAGAGAGAGAGAGAGAAAATTAGATACTATAATTATGGAGTCAACATTCGATTTAGAGAGGTTTAGTTACAGTTTTTGCTATTTTGTCTTTAAATTCTCAGAACCCGTCTGGTACCTACCTATAGTTAGATAATTGCACACGTGAAGGAGTGGGGGTAAAGACACATATGAACGCACGTGAATATGTTATACATTAATATATAACACGCATGTTTACACAGCTGTGCTGTGCGGCATGTTAAGTAAGTGGAAGCCTGTAGAGTGCTGACAGAGAGTGAAGTAAATACAAGCTGCGATTTTTTCTTATAATTTACCTAGCTATTAATTAAATTCTAGTCCGTTCCACTTGCACATTCTTATTCATTTTCTCAGACTATTAATGTCCTAATGTTGACCATATTCATGGACATTTCACACAACGTGCTTGTGTTATGAGTACTAGAATACGGATGTAGTACTACTTTTCTTTTATAAATACATTCTTATAATACATAGAAACACCCAGACGCAGAACAAACATTTGTATGACAATTATAAATATCATACAAATGATTATCCCGAGTGGGAATCGAACCCAAGACCTCATAAATGTCGCACGCAGCTCGTCAATTTGGTCTACTAACTATGCCATGCTTACAAAGCGTGTTGGCCTATGGTTTAGTATCGAGTTTTAGGTCCCGCACAAAAGATGCTATCTGCTTACGATTTCCCTGAGCTGACCTAACATTACTCTTGGGAAGAAATGGGGTGGTGTTTGTATTGTTAATCAGACATCACATGGAACTGTATATTGCCTGTATACAAATATGCAATATTTTGGTTTTAATCTAATCCCGTTCCAAATTATAGATCTTTGAAAATTCTAGAGACTCGGTGGAGACTGGGAGAACTTCTTCGAATGCCTAAGTTCTGTGCCGAAGTACACGAAAAATGCATTTTTATAATAATGTGTTGTTGTGTGTGAGAAGTGTGTGATGAGTACATTGTATGTGGGTGTGTTGCGTGTCTGGCGACAAGGAAATCCAAGGACTATTGTATCTATTATATTATATTATATTTTATGCCTTTTTGTAAAAAATTATGTGCAAATTGCATAATTTTGTATAAAAACTATATTAGATTGCCTCAATATACTCGACTACTCTACAGAGTTTAGTATATTTGATATCTGTATATCTTATAACACTTAGCAGACTCACATAGTATCTAGTAGATATTTTTATGACCAAAAATGGACCGTGAAATGTAGTTAACCAAAATGCAAACCTTATCTTTACTTGTTATAAAATAAAGTCGTTATTTTTGTATGTACGTCCCTATATGAACTTACTAGCTGTTGCCAGCGACTTCGTACACGTAGAATTTAGAAAATGTTCCCCGTTTTTGTAATATTTTTCACTACTGCTTCTCTCCTATTAGTCGCAGCGTGATGTTATATAGCCTTCCTCGCTAAATGGAGTATCGAACACTAAAAGAATTTTTCTAATCCGCCCAGTGGTTCCTGAGATTAGCGCGTTTAAACAAACAAACAAACAAACTCTTCAGCTTTTTAATATTAGTAAGTAAGTAAAGATAGTATAGATATCTTCAAAAGTACGCAACGTATTTTAATACAGTTTTTTTAATAGATAAAATGGATTAAGAGTATGGCCTTATTGTATAATTTGTTAAGGTTTAGTTTTAAATTAATGGGCGTTCGAAGTCGCGGGCATCAGCTAGTTAATATTATAAACGTACAAGTTTGCAAGAATAGATGGAGGGATGGATGTAAGAATGTTTCTCTTTAACGCAACAAACGTCCTACAGTTGGGCGCGGGCTTTTCCGCATTGAAAGGGATCACAGTCTTAGACAAGGTGTGTCGACACAAGATTTACTATCGAATCGAGTTTTCCGTCTCTCACAGAGGAGATTATTTATGTAAATTATCCCTGTGGCTTTTACAGTACCCCGGGAAAAAAGTGGGGTGGTGTCAGTTGTATTCTTTATCCGTCACCACACGGACAGCTAAACTGAATGTAATTTAAAGAGACTTTACAGTTTAATATTACTGCCATGACTTAGTATTAACTAAAATATGTTGACATAATATTTTCTAACACTTGCGTGACTCATCTGTTTAAATAAAACTACTTTTTACGGATTTGATTACTGATCGTAGAAGACACATTACAGCTCAGTCTCACCCGTGACCATGGTGACTGCAAAGTCTACGAAACGTCGGGACAAAATTAAAAAAAAAAAAAAAAAATTAAAACAAATATACGCGTCTAAATCCGTAAAAAGTAGTTTTATTTAAAATATGTTGAATTTTTTTTTCATTTGTTAAAACTGAATACGAATTTTCAGTAAAATAATGGACACATCTGTAATTAAAATTTATAATATTTTATGTTTCTTTGTGTTTTATTTAGTTATGTATGTATTTATTCTAAAATTGTTATATATCCGAGTAATTAAGTTAGCTTTGGTTGTTTATACATTGCCGGATTGAGCCACCGCGGGGCTTGTAGCGAACTCTATGAAAGCAAACTAATGAATTGTCGGTGTGGTGACGGATTAAGAATACTAGTGTCACCACCCCAGGGTGCTGTAAAAGCCAGCTAAGGGGATATTGTACACAGATAACACCCTCTCCGAGAGACAGAAAACTCGAAAATAAACCCTGTGCCAATACGCCTGGTCAGCGCGGCACAGTAGACCGTAATCCTTCACAAAGTGGAGGAGGCCCGTGCCTAGCAGTGGGACGTTATTGGGCTGGAGGAAGGAAGAAGTAATGAATAATGAAATTTCTGAATGTAGGGCCTGTAAGGGCTCGAAGCCCGTTGTAGTGCTATTCCTGTTATATGGTTAAGAGGGCACGATACCAAATTATGCTCCATACAAAAGTATGGGTATCGTACTTCCGTTTTTTCTTCGCGAAAGTTAAACCGATTTTAATAGTTTTTGCGTTATATTATAGATAAAGAGTATATCTATGCTTCTTTTTTTCAAAACATAATAACTAAAAGAAATATGACGATCCGAAAAACCCACTTTTTTCGGTTTTCTTTAGATAAAGTTGCAGCGTCTATCACACAAATTTGGTAAAGTTTTACCACAAAAGAAAGTGATAGTAGCATAGATATACTCTTTATCTATAATATAACGAAAACGAAACAAAAACTATTAGAATCGGTTTAACTTTCGCTAAAAAAAAACGGAAGTAAGAAACGTCTTTTTTCAAAGAATTTGTAGGTAAAATCCGCTTCATCTATATTTGTCCCTTTCAGCGCGGCGCTCGGAAATAGGGATAGCAATACCTAAGGCAAATACTTAAATGAGGAGTACAGTACCCTCTTAATTCGCCTATCTACGAGTATACTTCTATACTAATATTATAAAGCTGAAGAGTTTATTTGTTTGTTGTAACGCGCTAATCTCAGGAACTACTTATTGGCCCGATATGAAAATTTCAGTGTTGGATAGTGCAATTATAGAGGAAAGCTATAGGCTTTATAACGTTACGCTGCGACAAAAAGGAGCGAAGAGTCAGTGAAAAATGTTGCAAAAACAAATAAAGTTGTCTAAATTTCACGCGTACGAAGTCAACAGATAACGGGTAAATATATTTGTATGTATTTGCACACATATTAAGGATCGATGATAACGCAATAATGTGAAATAATATTTAAGATTCTCAACCAGCGTCTTTTTTAGTTTTTAAACTAAGCATATTATATAATATTATCGATTCATTTCAATTAAGCTACGATCATTGTGATAGGCTGTATCTATAGTTAACAATATGCGGTAGGTTGATGTCGTGGCGACGCTCACAGAACAATGGCGACCTTGTGTTAGTATCAATGTCTCCGCTAACTGCTGTAACTGCTCGATATTTATAAACTCTGGGTTAAGAGGATACCAAAATAGCTTCGTGCATTTTTCTACGTACGAAGTTTTCATTGTTTCTTTAGATTGAATGGCTAGAGCTCTAATTTTTAAGTATATGTTTTTTCAATATATGATCTAGGATCGCATAAACTCAGAAACGCGATTGAAAAAAGTTTTCTCGATAGAAAATCTTAGCGAAACAACCTCTCTAATTTTTTATTTTTTTCATTTGTCGGTCTATTATCGCGTATTAACTAACTTTAAAAACATAAGTAACTATTATATATAGAAACACGTAAATCAGAATTAAAATATATTTAGTAGATTTTGAGTAAATAGGAAAAGTATCCCTAATTCTTCATTTTCTGTGCCTACTGGCTGTGTTAATATGTACGTGTCGGCGGTGATATACGATGATATTGATGTAGGCCCTTAAGAGGATACCAAAATAGCTTCGTGCATTTTTCTATGTACGAAGTTTTCATTGTTTCTTTAGATTGAATGGCTAGAGCTCTAGTTTTTAAGTATATGTTTTTTCAATATATTATCTAGGATCGCATAAACTCAGAAACGCGATTGAAAAAAGTTTTCTCGATAGAAAATCTTGGCGAAACAACCTCTAAAATTTTTTATTTTTTTCATTTGTCGGTCTATTATCGCGTATTAACTAATGAAATAACTTTAAAAACATAAGTAACTATCATATATAGAAACACCTAAATCAGAATTAAAATATATTTAGTAGATTTTGAGTAAATAGGAAAAGTATCCCTAATTCTTCATTTTCTGTGCCTACTGGCTGTGTTAATATGTACGTGTCGGCGATGATATACGATAATATTGATGTAGGCCCTTAAGAAATTATTGCTAAGCTCGTTACGGCACGCTATGGGCGCAGTCGCTTCACAACTACCTAGGGTTGGCATTACGTTATTCATTATAATACAATTTTGACTCAAGTAAGTGTATTTGGACCGAAGCAGAAGGCACTATATAGTCTCTGCCTACCTCTATGGGATAAAGGCATGTTCTTATGATGATGATGATTTAACTGGAGGAGTAATAAGCTTGTAAAAAAAACCGGTCAAGCACGAGTTGGACTCCATTCCGTACCGTCTTTACATAATACATATTAATTGGGACCAAAGGACGTTGCGTGAAATGTCCATAAATGTTTATTATTATTTTTTGATACTGCTACGCGCCGCTGACTGCCTCGCTTCGGAATAGGCAGGACGCACTCCGACGAGGTTGGCAACAGTCGGCCGGACTGGTGGAGCCTAATAGGAGAGAAACCGACGAACTATACGGGCATTGTCTAGCAAGACCGCTTTCTGCATCTGGGCCGTCACCGACTTGCTATTATTATTTATTAATAATTGTTATACCGATCAGAAATAACACCAAGTAACGGGACCCCAAACAATGGGGTAAGATGGAGTAAGGAGAACGATGATGATGAGTTTTTGTCTTTATACCTGTGACTGATATAAATAAACTGTGAAATTTATATAGCTACCACTGTTCCAGAGATACAGCCAACAGAGAGCAACAGACGGATGTCGGACGGACGGCAGTTTCAGTAATAGAGTCCCTTACCTTTGCTTTAAACTGACAACCCTGCTCTCCTCTCCAGCCTATTTACGTCCCACTGTTGGGCACGGGCCTCCTCCACTTTGGAAGGATTATGGTCTACTATGCCGGGCTGACCAGGCCTTGTTGGCACAGGGTTTATTTTCGAGTTTTCTGTCTCACAGAGGATGTTATCTGTGTGCAATATCCCTTAGACGACTTTTACAGAACCCTTGGGAGGAGATGGGGTGGTGACACTTGTATTCTTAATCCGTCACCACACGGAGGACTGGCAACCCTAATGATCGCGATATTGACATACAACTCAATTATTAATAATAATTATTATAATAGATTGCACACGATAGATTGCTTATTGAATTAGCATAACTAATCTTGTGTTGGTTACAAAACTGCAATGTACTTGAACGTGGTTTATCTGTAAAGTTATCCGCTATAAATTACTAAGGAGTAGGTAATGAAAAAACTTCCTTTTAGGTTTTAAAGCATTCATTCAACCGGAGATGGTATAGCCAAGCGACTCTGAAAAATTACGAAAGCAACGTTCATACTCAATTTTAAGAGCTTCGCTATCAGTAATTTTATTAGGTAATGGTAGAGTCGATAATGTAATCATGGAGCCCCTTCATAAATTTGGCTACAGGCCCTGTGCTGGCTTAATCCGGCACTGCTTGGCGCCCAGTCGATCTAACTGTGTATTTAACAAAGAAAACAGCTTGTAAAGGACTACTCCGGTTGGTTTAAGACTCTAAGGCTGTATCATAATACAAAGTCTAGTATAAAAACTTCCTTTTAAGAGTAATTACGGTTTTTTATAATTTTATTACTTCAGTTATAATTAACTTATCTAATTAGCAGAAAGTATGTCTTATTAATAACAAATACTAAACACCATACTTATCTTTAGTTATTATACAACAAAGTCGTTATTTTGGTATGTATGTCCCTATGTGAGCATAAGTATATCTTCAAAACTACGCATTGGATTTTGATGCGCTTTATTTTAATAGATAAAGTGATAGATAGAGTGACATATGTATTAACTCTATTTACACAGATAATATAGACTATGTATTATCGTTACTTGTATATAAAAGTTCAAGTGAGTTTGTTTGTGACGTTTTCACGCAAAATCACGAAATTGCACGAAAATTGATACAGAGATAATTTATAGTCCTGGAAATAACATAGGCTTTACATTATTTCGATAAAAAATTCCGTTGAATTCCGTTTTGCAGCTATAAGCGTCACGTACACACAAAAATAACAACTTTCTTTTATAATTACAACTAGCTGAGCCCTGCGGTGTTACCCCCGGAAAATATGATAAATAATAAGTTCTTTTTCGATTCCATTTTTCATTGGAAAGTTTCATGAAAATCCTTTCAGTAGTCTTTACGTGAAAGCACAATAAACATTCTTACATATCTAAACATTGGAGTATGGATAGAAGACCGAGGAAACGGCGTTGCTCAGCCAACAGTTTAAGTATTTTATTTTATAGCGCGTAATTCTTTTTTCGTCATATCTTCTAAGATATTCATTTAAATTGCATGCTGTAAAGAGCAGTTATAATCTATATTAATTGCGTAAGCTGACTAAGCTATTTAATTTTGTAAAAAATATTACTATATACACAAAAATAGCTATTGAAAACACCCTATTGAATTTGATAACTTTTCTGAGATTATTATAGGTACAGCGGGTTTCCCTTAAAAGATAGACATATGCCCTCGCGGACTTTTTTGAAGAACTATAGGTAACAAACAATTCCTCCATACATTAGTTTGTTGTACCCCACATAGATAAGACAGCGTTTTCATTTATAGCTCGCACGCGTGCGAGTTTCTCGGCAAATTTAATCATATCTCATCCAATATACAGCAAACTCCAACAAATTTTGCAAAAAAAGCCGTCCTTTTGAACCATTCTATCTATTAAAAAAAACCGCATCAAGATCCGTTGCGTATTTTTGAAGATATAAGCTCACATACATACTAAAATTACGACTTTGTTATAAAAGAAGTAAAGATTAATAAATATTATAATGTTAGTAGGGAATCCTTTGCGTGCGAGTTCAAATCGTACTTAACCAATTTTAATAGTTTTTTCGCATTAATATTATGTATATATTTATAGTAACGTCCACGGAACAATAAAACGCGACTGACGCCGCATCGTGAATTCGTGAACCGAAATAATGAGGAACTACATTGCCGACATACATCAGATGAACTAACTATTGTTAAATATACCACACACACACACGTAGAATTTGGTTATTTTTAATGTCATAGGTACAAATCATTTTTATTGTGGGGCAGGAATTTTTTAACTTCTTGGAACAAAAAGAGCGTGCTGTGATATCTTCATCTCAGGCAATCACCAATGTATACTTCACCTAAATATCCAGCATTTAGATGAAATGTGGATATTATTATAATGAATTTATAAATAATATTATAACTATATTAATTGTCGCTCGCAACTTCGTACACACGTTCGCACGTAATCCTATTGAACCTGTGGTGATGGATTAAGAATACAAGTGTCACCACCCCATCTCCTCCCGAGGATGCTGTAAGAGTCAGCTAAGGGATATTGCACACAGATAACATCTTCTGTGAGAGACGGAAAACTTGAAAATAAACCCTGTGCCAACACGCCTAGTCAGCGCGGCACAGTAGACTATAATCCCTCCAATCTATTTAAAAAGGTGCATCAAAATCCATTGCGTAATTTGCAAGATATAAGCTCACATAGAGGCGTATTTTGAAAATTTGCGCCCCGGTCCATTCGATTTGACACCCCAGGACCCCAGGTCGCCACGGGCCAATTTAATTAGCCGCCCTGTAAATTATTAGAGATAGAGCAAAACCCTAGGGTAAATACGCCTCTGAGCTCACAAAAGGAAACACATACAATAATAACGACTTTTTTTATAATAAGAATAGATTTACTCTGTCGTCTCTTTTTTTTAAATCTTTATTAAAATATAAAAAGGTAGGTTTTATCTTAAAAGATAATGTCGCCCAAGGTCATCTCCGTCGTCTTGTTTCATCTATATGCCTCTCACAAGTTCCTTTTGAATGGTCTTCTTTTAACCTGATCAAGGAAATCTGGAAATACTGGTAAATCTTGAACGGATAGCCGCCCTTTTGTTCACAAATTAGTTTCTTTCTTTCTATCCGGTTAACGACGCGGCATCAAATATATTTAACGATTCAATAAAAATCTATTTACTTAAAGTATTAGTTTATTTATAAAATAAATATAAAATTGTGAGCAGGTATTAAATATTTGATCACAGTGTCAGTAACAAAAACTTAGATAATTAATTTAAGTATAAAAGTTCGTTGTGTGAATAGTTTTTATAAAAATAGATATATTATAAAAATAATTATAGAATCGTATAAATGTGGAAGGAAAAAACGACATGACGGCTATGAAGAAGACTATGGAAGAAAAAGACATGTTGCGCCGACCTCAAATAATGGGATAAGGGCAGGAGGATGATGAATTATAGAATTTTAATTAAGTTTATTAGTAGAGGAATGTGTATATAAAATATACTTATTTGTCAAGTTGAGGAAAAATTATGCGAGTACACAGACGCGCGTGCACAATTACAAACCCTTCAGCTTTTTAATATTAGTAGGTATAGACCTGGGCCCCAAATGCTATTACAATGTTGTCACAATGATCGTAAATGGCGTCATTTATGACAAAAAAATTAAGAGTTATACTACCAAATTTGATAAAATTCGCCATTATGCAATCAGTGACTGATCATTGTGACAACATTGTAATAGCAGACTTGTCCCCCTGCAATTGCGTGCATGCGTCCTATTTTTCCTGAACATGACAAAAAAGACGTGTGTCACTATATGTATTTTTTATCAACTTATGCAATTATAATTATTTATTTATTTTATTTATGCAAGAATTTAAATACCATAAACTAAACTAAGATTAATAATCCTTATTTACTGATGCTTACATCTGTCCATTGTTTATGGTAATTATGATAAAATAGCGATTGTTAATCAAATGTCAATAAAATAAAAACTATCCCCAAAACTGACATGAGTCACCAGCGCGAACAGCGAAACGGCGTTACTGCGCAGTAGCACCGATATGTACCTAAGGTTTTTTACGCTATTTCCGTTACCTACGAAATTTAAATTTCGAATTTTGTGGATTTAGTCTCCACGCTCAAGGCCCGCGATAGAAGCTATGCAATAGCTTAAAAGTATATTATTAATTAACGTTTTTATTAGCTCGGCAAGTATCTATCAATGTATTATTCTTTGTAACGGAGTCTTTCAAAGCGTATTTAGACCCACTTGCATAGTTTGATTGATCTGAAATTTTGCACACATAACAAGAACTGATGACAATGCAATTATTTTAAAAATATTCAGGAATGTCAAGTGTGTTTTTTTAGTTCATACATTCAATACAGAGGAAAATTATCGGAATTCCACGCGTACGATGTCACAGGGAGCAGCTAGTGTAGAATATATGCTTTATATTAGCTTGGGATTAGCTTAGAACGTTGGGTTGTTTGAAATGTCCATGAATATTTTTTTATTAGGGTAAAGATACCTACTTATATTTTAAATACATAATTCATTTGGTTATTTATTTGTTAGGTATATGTACTTGTAAATTACTTGTTTTTTTATTCTATTTTATTCTACCATTCATAAACCCTTAGCTGTTTAGCAATTATAATTAAGTATTTGTGTAATTAATCTTAATTAGTGTTAGATACTGTATTTATGTTGGTACTACGAGACAGTGTTACCAACATTACATAACTGATAATATATATATCTCATAAATCTACTAGAACTACAACTATTTTGTTGAATGAAGAGTACAGATTTGGAGTAATGTAGGTACATGATGGTGATTTGAGACTATAAAGTTGACCACAGCAAATGCTTTGGAATCGGCTACTGACTGGGTTTCATAATGGGGCCTGGTAGGTTCTCCTTCACTGAGGATTATTCTAATGCAGAAAAAACTGTAACATGAAAACAAATATCATATATTTCGATATTTCGTTTCACACAAAATTTTCGATATTTCGTTTTACACAAATTTGTTACTCTGTATACACACACAGTTATATACAGTTTTTTGATAAGAAAGTTCAATGAACATTGCCGAATTATGTTATTGACTATAGTACCAATTCTATGTGCTTAACTAAACTTAACTAAAAACTTGCCTCTAGAGGTGGCATTTCTTTGAAAATGTGTTGGCGAACTAAAGAGACAAGCGTGATATTTCAAAAAAGTCATTAATAGTTCAGCTATTCAGAGATAGATGGCAAAACTAAAAAGTATCACCGCTGTGCCGGTCGGAGTGGGGCGTGTTAGGTTATTTTCGTTACGGATTTTCTGGATTCGGTCTCCACGATCAAGGGCTGCGATAGAAGCTATGCCATAGCTTAAAATTAAAATTGATAGTGTCAATAACACAATTCAGCAATGTTAACAAAAGTTTTTTATTAGAAAATCTGTATAATATAGACTAACGATTTTAATTACTAAAAATGTTCATAACAAAATAGCCAATTAATCAAAATACGCCATAGTTGTATAATTTTTTTAGTTAAGTTTAGTTATACTTACACGTAGAATTGTTAACACTATAAATTTTCGTTTAAGTTTATGACTGACGTAGAATATTGTTTATGACTATCATATAAATACCAACAAATGTGTGCTCGAAAACGTTACTAAATATTATTTAAATATGTTGAAAATACTCGTATTTATTCATCTAGTAATATGTCAGATTTCTATTCAACATCACGCCATAACCAATAGGAGAGGAGCACAAATAAAAATACTACATATAGTCAATACTTCACGCGGGAAATGTCGCAGGAATAGCTAATATGACAAATATCTGTGAATCCCACTAGCCCAGCAATGGGACATTAACATATTTATCACCTGATAGTACATTAATTATATATTATTTCCTTGTACGTCACATGTCATTCTTAACGTGTTACTAATATTAAAACGCTGCCGCTGGGAATAACCCTCCTTACAGTATTAGTCATGAATAGGGTTGTCACTTGTCAACTATATACAGATATTTTGAAGAATATATATTTTACTAGCTAATACGACTTCGTACGCGTGGATTTTAGAAATTTTCCACCGTTTTTGTAACATTTTTACTAATGATTCGCTCTTAAATGTCGCAGCGTAATGTTATCTAGCTTAAGGCCTTCCTCGGTATTGGGAATATTGGATGTATTCTGTGGAAATATTCTTTTATTTTTTTATGTCCCAAAGAAAAGATAGATGGACTGTGTGAGAGACGATACGAAAGGAAAAGGAGTTGATGAGAGTATGATGGCTTATAGAGAGGCTGGAATGAAAAAACGTACTGCACCGACGCCAAGTAGCTTGGGATAAGGGCAGGAAGAGGAAGAAGAATGTGATAATAAAAGTTATGGACAGTTGACAACCCTAGCGTCACCACCCACTTGTGTTTACAAACAGAACAAACATTTCCGCTAAACAATAAAATTCATAATTCAGCAGGTACTTGAGATTTTCCATTAAACAATTCTAAGAAGTAACCAATTGTAATATAAATAACGGCGAATGTTTATGTGACGCACATTGGGTTAGTGAGAACATAACGGAAAATTTGTATAAAGCATTAAATAGAAATTAATCTTCTTTACTTATCATAAAAATGTCGATATTCTTGTATGTATGTCCCTATGTGAGCTTATCTTCTAAATTACGCAACGGATTTCGATGCGGTTTTTTTTAAAACAGTTGTTTAAGAGGATGGCTTTTTTGTATAATTTGATTACGTTTATTTAAAAAATTCCACGTGTACCTATGAAGTTGCGGGTGACAGCTAGTTGTTAATATTAGAGGTTTAGTAAGTTTAAAAGAAATATAATATTTATTATACTAATTGTTGCCCTCGGCTTTGTACGCGTAAATTTAGATATTTTTCCGTATTTGCAACATTTTTCACTGATGCTTCACTCCTATTCGGACAATTATAACAATATCTTTATGAATTGTAGCTTATGTGTTATTCTGATGTATAAACTACATTATTGTAAACTTTCATTAAAATCCATTCAGTAGTTTTTGCGTGAAAGAGTAACAAACATCCAAACATCCACATTTATAATATTAGTAGGATTCCCTGACAAAATAAGTGTTTAAAACTTCCGCCAGGCGTTTCCTGAACACCCTTCCAGAACAAACCTGAGGAAGCCCAGCCCAGATGGCATATCTAGGTATTACATTAAGGCATAGAACTTAATATTTTCTAACACTTGTGCGACTCATTTGTTTAAATAAAACTACTTTTTACGGATTTAGACGCGTATATTTGTTTTAAATTTTGGCCCGACGTTTGGGAGACTTTGCAGTCACCATGGTGACTGCAAAGTCTGAGGGTGTGACTGTCTCAAACAAATATACGCGTCTAAATCCGTAAAAAGTAGTTTTATTTAAAGGCATTTTTATTTAAAGGCATGGAACTTCTTTAGGCCATAGTTAACAAGTACAAGCTATAAGCATCTGTACGTCACACATAACGTATATACACAACGTCACATAACGTCATCACGTTCAGTCAACAGGCTTGCATAGGGGTGAATGAACTGAAAGCATCGAAACAAACTAGTCTAGTAGGCGAAAATAATCTGTGATAATAGACGGAGTCAGTAAACACCAGATATAATTGGATATTAGTCATAAGATTAGTCCCTGTACAAGTGTCACCACCTCATTTCTTTCCCAGAGTGCTGTAAGAGCCAGCTAAGGAACAATAAAAGCAGTTAACGTGTATTGTGAGAGCCAGAAAACTTGAAACCTAACCCTGTGCCAACACGCCTGGTCAGCGCAGCACAGCAGACCATGGTCCCTCCCGAAGTGAAGGAGGCCCGTGCCCAACAGTGGGACTTTTATGAGCTGGAGAGAAGTTTCTATAGGGGAGACCTACCTATGTCCTACAATGGACGCAAATACGAACGAAATATTACAGACTAAACGTCGAAATCTTTTTCTCTATCAATATAGCACTACTGGTTGACGCTTGGGAGTACAATGCCGCTGGCATTTATAGTATCCTGGGAAATGAGGTGGTGACACATATTCTTAGTACGTAACATAGACAACATGTTTACTCCACACGTGATACACATACATATAAGGATAAACTCACTATAATTATTAGATAATATGTTTAGATTATATTCCACCATTTTCCTCAATATCCTATATTAGTTCAGAATGGGTTGAGTGTCACTTATAAGCGGAAGCGATTTTCAAGAATTATGAAGTCTAATAAAAAGTTTAAAAAGTTTGTCTTCTGACAGGTGACATCTTGTCTGAGCAATAGGGCGTTTCTTATATATTTTATGTACAAAACTTGGTAGAAAGTGTGTGTGCGAGGAGGGAGGAGGAGTAAGGAGAAGAAAACTCTTTTATTTTTATTATTTTGGCTGTACAACTGTGTTGGAAACAGTTGTTACTAGCGCAGGGGCCAGGGATATCCTTATTGTAACACTTTAGAGAATAAATAATTTTTGAATTAGAAATTTTTCGAAAAACATAGAAAATAATAATTGTGTAGTCTGTGCTTCACAGTGTTGGTTTTTTGGAGTTTTTATCTAGCCCATGGCGTTGACAACGTATAATAAATTATCGTATTATTTCCCTAAAGTCCTGGAAAACATAAAACATAACTTTTTGACGAAAAGACGTTGTGTGAAATGTATATAAAATATCATCATTATAATGTGATGATAGTGATAAACGTCACGCTTTTCCTTCTTGGGATAGGTAGAGAGTAATATAAAAATTTATTCATTAATATTTTTAGAGAATCGCTTGTAGTGTGACATGGGAATTTGAAAATATCTCTAGTACGTATCGCCGTAAACATCATAAGGATAATATAACATGAGTTAAGTAATTAAGTGCCTATATATGTATTATATTTGAAGATTATTTTATGATTTATGATAGTTATGTTGTTGTTATCCTTACATTTTTAAGAGATTAAAGTATAAATTGTCTGTTCGCGATAAACTCGAAAACTAGTAACTCTATTGTCACGAATCTAAAGTGAGGAAGATGAGGAAAGGAAATCTAATAAATAAAATTCTCTTGTCACAATGATCGTTCCCAACTCCTCCGAAACGGCTTGACCGATTTTTATGAAATTTTATATGCATATTCAGTGGGTCTGAGAATCGGCTACTATCTATATTTCGTACCCCTAAGTGATAAGGGTTGTCCACTCCACATTTGTATGGCAAAACAACGTTTGCCGGGTTAGCTAGACAAACTTGTCTATAAATGTGTATATTATAACATCACGCTGCGAGCAATAGGAGCGAAGCATCAGTGAAAAATGTTGCAAAAACGGAGAAATTTTCTAAATTCCACTGGTATTAAGTCACGGCCAACAGCTAGTATGTAATAATACAACTGATGGGTCTCGTGGTCTGGTCATGTTATGTAACGGTCTGCGGTTCACGAGGTTGCGGTCTAACACCACATAGCACAATTGGGATTGTTCATAATTTTTGACCTGCTGTTTTTATATAATATAGACTATTTTAGGCAACTAATTTCAATATTATTGAAATATTCACTATAAAGAATTTAAAAAAAATACTTAAAGATATTATTTTAAATGTTGTGACGTCATCGTTGTACGCAATCTGTGTATTGACTTTACCTGATAGAGATACCTTAAGACAGAATGCAATACATCTTTTCAAAGTTGCTAAGTTGATATAACAGACCAATTTCAACTCCACCAGAGGGTAGTATATCCCTAAGAACACCTTAATATTTTAAGTCCCTCATTTCAAGGGCACATAGAGATCATTTGCTTTTTTTTTTTAAAATAATCGTTTATATAGGAAATTATTCGAAAAAATCTAATGGATCATGATCAGAAACTCTATTCCCCGTAATGGTTTTCGAATTAAGAGTTTTAAAAAATATTAATAATACCAATTATTTGTGGGATATTTATAAATGTTATACTTCGTATAAATAGGCGCATTTTTTTTCGCAGGGGAATGCTTTTACGCACACGCGCTCCTATCATCTCCGTCAACACCGTCATGGTAGGAGTGGGTAGTGTCGGACTCGCCGATAAACGGAATACCGACTAAACCTAACTGCGGCGCTCTCCACGTTTTCCGGGAACGCCAGAGGTTCCCTATTCTAGACTCTCTGTGACGCCCCGACGTTGATATATAGGTGTATTGCGTCTGGGTGTTGTCTATGTACTAAAGTATATGTATTATATCCGCATCTGGTACCAACAACAATTGCATATAAATATAGCTTAATTTCGAGCCAGAGAACGTTGTATAAAATGTCCATGAATATATAAAAAAAATAAGGAAAGCGATGCGGCCGCTCTCACTGCACTGGGGGAATACCCATTTCTGTCGGAGCGGGGTGCGCCATAACTTAGCATAAATAATAATATAAATTACAGTAGTAAAAGCGTGTGTGTGTGCGTTTCTTACATCTTTGCAATGGTCGCGATGGAAAATCTCAACCGTTTTAGTGAAATTTGCTACTAACATAGATTATATTCCAGGTTAACTTGTGAATTGATTGAGGTTTAAGTCTTCTGTCCATGTGGTGATGGATTAACACTACAAGCACAGATATATGTAATGTATGTTTGTAATATATTCATGGACATTTCACACAACGTCCTCTGGTCCCAAGCTAAGCTTATATGCTTGCGTTATGGATACCAGAACACGGATAGAATACATTATACTACTTTTCTTTTGTAAATACATACTTATAATATACATAGAAACACCCAGATGCAGTACAAATATTTGTATGAAAAATCACACAAACTATTGTCCCGAGCGGGAATCGAATCCGTGACCACTTGATCGGCCGTCCGTTACATTAACCACTCAACCACGAGGCTCGTAATAGTATATGTTATGCTTCACGCATTACAGACGATGGAGCTACGCAGATCTTAAAGTATAATAAATGTAGTAGACCAACAGAATTAATAAATTACTAGGTACTGTTACTTCACTGGCGTACTAATTAAAAACTCAAATTTGAGTTTTCAATAGACTATAATCCCTTCCAAAATGGAGGCAGCCCGTGCCCAACAGTGGGACGTTTACCGGCTGTAGAGTGAGACAGATATATTAACAAACGGAATTTGCTACAACTTGCTAAGCCAAAAATTTGCAATAAAAAAGGTAGTAACAGGTTTTATAGAAAGAGACACAAATGTAAGTTATGTTAATAATAATAAATAATAATAAATATTCATGGACATTTCACACAACGTCCTCTGGTCCCAAGCTAAGCTTATACGCTTGTGTTATGGGTACCAGAATACGGATATAATACATAAACTACTTTTCTTTTGTAAATACATACTTATAATACATAGAAAACACCCAGACGTAGTACAAACATTTGTATGACATTTATGAATATCACACAAATGATTGTCCCAAGCGGGAATCGAACCCGCGACCTCGTGAATGGCAGTCCGTTACATGAACCACTCCACCACCAAGCCCGTCAAATATAGTATTGTTTCTTTCATACGCGGTGGTTATCTTGTATATACAGTACTGTAAAGGTCGTGAATGTCGTGATCATTGAATATAACCTATTCAATGATACAGGCCACATATGGTTTATTTTTAAAAAAGTAATAAAAATTTTTAAGAAGAGAATAAAAAAGGTTTGAGGGGATTCGAGAGGACATTGAAGATGAGGAAAAAATAGATATGGTGAAAAAAATATGAATTTAAAAAGAATACAATTATTATAAAGCCTTAAATGTTTTGTAAAATAAGTAACAAGTCCTAGAAATGAAACAAATGAATTGTTCTGCAAGAAGAAGGTTTATGTGAAGCAGAGGCCTCACAGTACCTTGCCCAGGATTTTAATACAGGAACGAGTGACGTCATAACACGATTTAAAATAACGTGTTTCTTGTAAATTAAAATGGTTCTAACCATTTTTTGGGGCTCGTACTAAAAGGTAAATCGGGACACTATTATTGTTTTCTGTCTGTTCATCCGTCTGTCACCACTTACCGAGCTGTCTTAGAAATGGTGATAGGAAGAGAGTTGAAATTTTTACAGATGAAGTATATCAGTTTATGTTTCAACAAAAACAAACCATCATCATTCTCCTACCCTTATCCCATTGTTAAGGGTCCCATTATTTGGTGTCATTTGGGTTTTTTTTCTCCCCGCTGCCTTTTAGCCCTGCCTTTTTTTTCAGTGAGTAAGTAAGACTGCGGGACATAACTAACAATATAAAACTGAAAGTTACAGTGCGAGCGCCCATGACGGCCACAACTACGTCATAGAATTAAAAAAGAAAAGTAATTATATTTACTTTTACTTAGGTAAGTTTTTTTTTGCACGAATTACAAATTATGTATTTACATTCTTAAAATTTTAGCTCTCTAGGTATCAAGGTTCATGAGGTACAGCCAGGCATTGATCAATTGTGGGGGCGACGGGCTTCGTGGTGGAGTGGTTTGTGTAATGTACTGCCAATCACGAGGTCGCGGGTTCGATTCCCGCTTGGGACAATCATTTGTGTGATATCCATAAATGTCATACAAATGTTTGTACTGCGTCTGGGTGTTTTCTATGTATTATAAGTATGTATTTACAAAAGAAAAGTAGTGTATGTAGTCTATCCGTATCTGGTACCCTTATGGGTACCAGATACGGATAGATTGTGTTATCACAAGCATAGAAATATAGCTTACTTTGGGACCAGAGGACGTTGTGTGAAAAGTCCTGAATATTTATTTATTTATTTGGTTAAAATTGTACTTTATCGATTAGCCAGGTGACAGACGGACGGTTGGATGGACTAAGTGTGGACTCTAAGCATTATTAAGGTTCGTCATAAACATGACTGTTGCATTTTTAACACGCATATATAAGTTCAGTATGTATCTATCAATGTATTAATCTATGTAACGGAATCTTTGAAAGTGGTTTTAACCCACTTGCAGTAGTTGGATTGATCTGAAATTTTTGCACATATATCAAGGACCGATGACATTGCAACAATTTTAAAATAAAATCAGGATTTTAAAGCGTGTTTTTTAGCGTTTGAAATAAGTAGATTTTAAAGTTCTACAAAGCAGACAATACATAATATGTAATATACATTGAAACAGTTAAGTTATAAATTCGTGCGAAGTCAGGGCTTGCTAGTTCACAATAAATATAAAGAGCACAGTACACTATGTAACCGGTTAAAGTGTCACCTACACACAAAGCTAGGGTTGTCAAACATAATATAACTACTCAAGTACATCCTTACTTATTATAAAACAAAGTCGTTATTTTTGTATGTATGTCCCACATATGGACATACATACAAAAATAACGACTTTGTTTTATAATTATTTATTAGTTGCTTATATTTATAAAACTACGCAATGGATTTTGATATAGTTGTTTTAAGAGGATTGTGTTTTTGTATAATTTTTTAGGGTTTCATTTTTCGATTCGCTGTAAAAAGGATAAAATATCGTTTATCCTCTCAACTGGTACTTGACCTTGACCTATAATATTGGATTTATTATTCCACGGGAACATTGCATTCTTGTGGGATAAAAGGTAGCCTATTAAATATGTTATACTGTTGTATAAGCTACATTATTGTAAAATTTCATTAAAATTCATTTAGCAGTTTTTGCGTGGAAGATTAACAAACATCAATACTAACAAAGTTTCACATTTTTAATATGATTAGGATTTAAAATATCGTGTGTCAACCCTATATGATGCGCTCGGCAATGTTCGCGCTTGTTCGTGCCACGGTCGGACATTGCTCGGCGCTCGGTGAAGTTCAAGGTAGGCTTGTTATAACATGTTCTGAAACGTTATGTAGTGCAATGTCGTTATTTTTATAAAATTAATTAATTATAATTATATTTAAAAATGTAATAAGCTGTCTCAATAAATAATAATGAAGACATACAGAATTTTTCAAATCGGCCCAGTTGTTCCTGAGATTAGCGAGTTCAAACAAACAAAACTCTTCAGCTTTATAATATTACTAGCAGTGCCCGCGACTTGGTACGCGTGGAATTTAGAAACGAAAAATTAAATGAACTAACAATAACGCCATTTTACATTTAATTATTATTGTGTAAAATGTCTTGTTTAAAAAAAAATATTAATAAATTGTCCGTTTGGTTTTCTTTTTTTGCACAATTCTAAAAAAGTAACACACATGGCCCCAATTTCATTTTAGTAAATGATATCTCAGAGTTTTACCTTTTTAAGGCTTCGTACAAACCCTTATAGTCTCACTACAGTGTCCGTCTGTCTGTCCATCCGCCCGTTAAACTTTTTTTTACTCGGCGACGGCTGAAGGTATCAATTTGAAACTTATACCAAATGTAGATCTATGCGGTCCCTTGCTGCAAAAGATACAATCAATAATTTAGATCTACGCATTCAGAAGATATAACTGAATTACAGCCATTTTTGAGTATTTTCAACTTTCGCTAGGGAATCAAAATTTACAGGTTACTTCTCGCTATCCCCGAGCCTTGAAATTTGGCATGACCAAGCCATACCATAGTGCTGATAAAAATCCAAAAAACTTGTAATTTATTAACACATCACATGAAAGATTTGCTAAAAACTAACGCTGACGCCGACGCCGATGCCAATGGCGACGCCGACGCCGACGCCGATGCCGACGCCTATAATAACCAACTCAGCACCGATACGTCGGGATTTGAGCAGCGTAACGACCATACGCCGACTCCGAAGCCGACGCTGGCGCCTATAAAAACCAACTCAATACCGATACGTCAGGATTTGAGCAGCGTAACGACCATGCGCCGATGCCGACGCCGATGCCGATGCCGATGCCGATGCCGACGCCGATGCCGACGCCGATGCCAATGGTGACGCCTAAGCCGATGCCGACGCCGACGCCTATAAAAACCAACTCAGCACCGGTACGTCGGGATATGAGCAGCGTAACGACTATACGCCGACGCCGACGCCTATAAAAACCAAATCAGCACTGATACGTCGGGATTTGAGCAGCGTAACGACCATACGCCGATGCCGACGTCGACGCCAATGCCGACGCCGACGCCTATAATAACCAACTCAGCACCGACACGTCGGGATTTGAGCAGCGTAGCGACCATACGCCGACGACGACGCTGACGCCTATAAAGACCAACTCAACACCGATACGTCGGGGATTGAGCAGCGTAACGACCATACGCCGACGCCGACGCCTATAAAAACCAACTTAGCACCGATACGTCGGGATTTGAGCAGCGTAGCGACCATACGCCGACGACGACGCTGACGCCTATAAAGACCAACTCAACACCGATACGTCGGGGATTGAGCAGCGTAACGACCTGTAAGCTATATTATTGGAAAGTTTCATGAAAATCCTGTGTCTTCTGTTCCTGTGTTTTCATGAAAAGTCTTTACGTGAAAAAGAAAGAAAGAACTACAAACATCCTTACATTCATACATCCAACATTAAGAGGATACCAAAATAGCTTCGTGCATTTTTCTACGTACGAAGTTTTCATTGTTTCTTTAGATTGAATGGCTAGAGCTCTAATTTTTAAGTATATGTTTTTTCAATATATGATCTAGGATCGCATAAACTCAGAAACGCGATTGAAAAAAGTTTTCTCGATAGAAATTCTTAGCGAAACAACCTGTCTAATTTTTTATTTTTTTCATTGATCATCAGAAACACGTAAATCAGAATTAAAATATATTTAGTAGATTTTGAGTAAATAGGAAAAGTATCCCTAATTCTTCATTTTCTGTGCCTACTGGCTGTGTTAATATGTACGTGTCGGCGATGATATTGAATAATATTGATGTAGGCCCTTAACCAAACATCAAAACATTGGAGTATGGATAGAAGACCGAGGACGCGTTGCTCAGCCAACATTTTAAGTATTTTATTTTGCCGCGCGTAATTCTTTTTTCGTCATATCTCCTAAGATATTCATTTAAATTGTATGCTGTAAAAAGCAGTTATAATCTATATCAAATGCGTAAGCTAACTAAGGTATTTAATTTGATAAAAAATGTTACCAAATACACATAAATAGCTTTTGAAAACACCCTATTAAATTTGATAATTTTTTTGACGTTCTTATGGGTACAGCAGGTGTTCCTTAAAAGATAGACATATGGCCTTGCGGAGTTTTTTAAAGATCTATAGGTAGCAAACAATTTCTCTATACATTACTTTGTTGTAACTCACATGGATAAGGCAGCGTTTTCATTTAAAGCTCGCGCGCAAGACTATTTTCCCCGTTTCTTGCAACATTTTACCCTGATGCTTCGCTTCTATTCGTTGCAGCGTGATGTTATATAGCCTATAGCCTTCCTTGATAAATGTACTATCCAACACTGAAAGAATTTTTTACATCGGACCAGCGGATCCTGAGATTACCGCGTTTAAACAAACAAACAAACTCTTTCGCTTTATAATATTAGTATAGAAGATGTTAGTATAGATTACATTCCTAACAAATCGGCTGTTCACGTCGTAGCCAGGATTGAACATAGTCCTTTAGCACACATATTAAAGACCAAAGACACCAAAGATATTATACATGCGTGTTTTTAGTTTCTTTCTCTCTCTCTCTCCTTCTCTCCAGTCCATTATCGTCCAATACGTCCATATCCTGGGCGCGGTCCTCCTCCACTTTGGGAGGAATTATGGTCTACTATGCCAAGCTGACCAGGCGTGCTGGGTTAGAGTTTATTTTCGAGTTTTCCATCTCTCACGAAGTATGTTATCCGTGTACATTATCCCTTATCTGGCTTTTACAGCACTCTGCGAAGGAAGAGGAGTGGGCGACACTCGTATTCTTAATCCGTCATCACACGGACTAAACAAATTACTTACTGAAGTATATTCTTCAGTCAAAAGTGGCTTAAGGGCCTACATCAATATTATCGTATATCATCGCCGACACGTACATATTAACACAGCCAGTAGGCACAGAAAATGAAGAATTACTGATACTTTTCCTATTTACTCAAAATCTACTAAATATATTTTAATTCTGATTTACGTGTTTCTATATATAATAGTTACTTATGTTTTTAAAGTTATTTCATTAGTTAATACGCGATAATAGACTGACAAATGAAAAAAATAAAAAATTAGAGAGGTTGCTTCGCTAAGATTTTCTATAGAGAAAACTTTTTTCAATCGCGTTTCTGAGTTTATGCGATCCTAGATCATATATTGAAAAAACATGTACTTAAAAATTAGAGCTCTAGCCATTCAATCTAAAGAAACAACGAAAACTTCGTACGTAGAAAAATGCACGGAGCTATTTTGGTATCCTCTTAACAATAAGGTACGTAAGTAAAATGGTGCGAAAATGTCAAATCAAATCAAATCAAAGTCATTTATTTGTGTTCATAGGTCGACATGATGGTATAAATTACAATTTAAGTTCTGCCTATGTCCTGCCACAATATGGCGTACAAATAATAATTTTTTTACAATAAAATACTAATACTATTAATGTTCTAAAATCAAATGAGATGTAGCAATTTTTTTTTAACAAATACGTAAGGACATTTTACACAACGTCCTCTGGTCCCAATCTAAGCTTATATGCTTGTGTTATGGGTATCAGAATACGGATATACTACATACACTACTTTTTTTTGTAAATGCATACTTATAATACATAGAAACACACAGACGCAGTACAAACATTTGTATTTGACATTATAAATATCACACAACTGATTGCCCCGAGCGGGAATGGAACTCGCAACCTCGTGAACGGTAGTTCGTTACATGAACTACTCGACCACGAGGACGTCAATTATGACGACAAGCTTAATAAATAATTATAATTTAATACAGCGACTGAATCTAATAATAGAAAAATCAACATTTTTTCCTATAAGAAAGTTAGTAGGTAATGATGAACCTGATTTAATTTCTGCGAAGACATTGATCATCTATTGATTGATGTTAGCGCGTATTTCTCGAATGACCTTAATATAAAGGTCATACAAATTATATCAATGAATGAAGAATGAAAAATTTTATAATTACAATAAAATCCATGAAGGAATATTGAAAAAAGTTATACTTTTTAATTAGATTTTTTGTAATAATTAGCTTGTGCCCGCAACTTCATACACGTGATATTAAGAGAATTTTCCTAGTTCTTATACCATTTATCACTGATGCTTCAATCCTATCGGTCGCAGCGTGATGTTTATAGCCTTTCTCGATAAATGTACCATCCAGCACTGAAAGAATTTTTCAAATGTATTATGAGTAGCAGAATACGGATATATTTTATTAATTTATTTATTTAAAACTTTTTGGACTAACAAGTGTACAATGGCGGAAGAAGAAGCTCAATAGAAGAAGAGTGTGAGAAGAACGTGAATCTCGATCATGGGTGGAATAAAGATATTGAAAAAGTGACTTTAAATACGAGGGAGAGTTAGGTCAGTTTACTATAGAAAAAAGTGTAGTCAGAGCTCAAAGGTTACGCCGTTGCCTAACTGGAAGCCAGCCTGATGACAGACAGACGGCCGGACGAAGTCTTAGTCATAGGGTTTCATCACCAAACTTCTTTAAAGACGATGAGGTTATTTTACTTTCTAGTTACGGAACCCTAAAATACTCTAATTATTAGCTAAAATTGACTAAAGATATTTGCAGAGCATTTGACCTTCTCAAATACTACGGCGTGGCGTTCAATTGGTATTATTACGTATAACGGTAGCAATTCTAGCTAGATGAACCTATACTGAACTAAATTACCTATGTTAAAAAAAATTTTAATTGTAATAAAGTAATGTATTCTTTATTATGTATTATTATATTAATAAAGTATTATTTATTACGGCTTTGTCCCTAGAGAGCCAGTTAAGCTATATTATAGCCTGGCCAGTGCGATATTGTAGACCAAAAACCCTCCTAAAGAAGGAGCCCGTGCTCAACAATTGAAAGTAAATGGTCTGGGAAGATGCAAGCAGAATTAGCATCAATATTCAGTTTGAATATTTAATAATGTCAAGTTGTGAATGTCCTCATAAAAACGGTACATAGCAATATTATAATATTATCGTGATTAAATTAACTAACTACCTATAACTAGCTGCTGCCGGCGGTTTCGTACGCGTGGAATTAGAGGGAGAGAGAGAGAGAGAGACTAAGCCCTAGAAAAATAGGATCACTTCAATGTCATAAAAAAAATTTTATTTAAATATTTTGTCTGTTTTATCTCATCCACAGCCTTTAAACCTATCAATTAATTACAACGCTGAAATTTTGTCAAAACAAATAAAATAAAATCAAATTAATTGAATATTTTTAATTTTTTTTTAAATCCTAATAAAAGGTTTTTAGTAACTTCCTATTTAATTAACTGTTTACGTTCCGTTAACTCAGTCGGATGGCCTCGTTAAAACTTATTTTTTAATATATAATAATAATATATTATTATCGAAAAAATAATAATGTCAGATTATTTGAATATGTATGAGTGTATGTGTGACTTGTTTTGACTCCTTCACACATCGTTAACCTGTATCATTTTCGATGTATCCTGAATTATTAAGACAGAAAACGTGTCGAAAAATATCCTTAAGGGCCTACATCAATATTATCGTATATCATCGCCGACACGTACATATTAACACAGCCAGTAGGCACAGAAAATGAAGAATTAGGGATACTTTTCCTATTTACTCAAAATCTACTAAATATATTTTAATTCTGATTTACGTGTTTCTATATATGATAGTTATTTATGTTTTTAAAGTTATTTCATTAGTTAATACGCGATAATAGACCGACAAATGAAAAAAATAAAAATTTTGAGAGGTTGTTTCGCCAAGATTTTCTATCCAGAAAACTTTTTTCAATCGTGTTTCTGAGTTGATGCGATCCTAGATCATATATTGAAAAAACATATACTTAAAAATTAGAGCTCTAGCCATTCAATCTAAAGAAACAATGAAAACTTCGTACATAGAAAAATACACGAAGCTATTTTGGTATCGTCTTAACGAATCATTAATGTATACTAACAAATATTGTAAAACGGAAGAATTTGTTTCTTTGAACGCGCTAATCTCAGAAACTACAGGTCCGAATTGAAAAATTATTTTTGTGTTAGTACATTTATCGAGAAAGGCTAAGGGCTATATAACATCACGCTGTGATAAATAGAAGCAAAGCATTAGTGATAAATATTGCGAAAACGGGGAAAACTTTTCTAAATTCGCGAGTCGCGAGATTCAATTTTGCAGAGCTGTGCGTAAGTCTAAAGTGCACTTGTCCAGTATTTTTATGGCCGTATTCATAATGATTCATCGGAGGTTTAAATGAAGATTTTATCGGAGAGATAATAAACGTTTTAGCATAAAAAGACTATTCTGAATAACAAGTTTTGACAATTTTCGCGAACCTATTTTAGCGAACTTTTAAACCTCCGATAAGTCATTATGAATAAGACCGTTAGTCTTTAAGACTCCCTTCTACCCAACTCTTTCCCCCCTAATTAACGCCCTTGGTTACAAGATCATACTATTTGATTATGTATGAATCATAGATAAAATTAACATTTTTTTTATTAATGTAATCTATTGTTCATTGAGGCGGCTTTTCTGTCGTTGTTAATTATTAAAGTTTAATAAATATTTATGAAGAACTTGAATTCATAAAATCACTTTTTATTACTTTTGTTTTGTTGTAAACCTAACATTGACTGTACTTAATTATTACATTTTATTTTTATTTTTATCATTTTTTGCGATCTCAAAATATAATCTTCTATCATACGTTATGGATAATTAATTATAATAATAATTATTATATAGCAAGAGAATTATTATTTAAATCATAATAATAAATTATGCTAAATAAAGATAAACTAGCAAAATAATTATAACAACATTGCGAATTGTCACATTTAATGAGCTTTTGTATTTTAATTTACGTTTGTTAAATAATAAATAAATAAATATTCATGGACATTTCACACAACGTCCTCTGGTCCCAAGCTAAGCTTTATATGCTTGTGTTATGGGTACCAGAATACGGATATAATACATATACTACTTTTCTTTTGTAAATACATACTTATAATACATAGTAAACACCCAGACGCAGTGCAAACATTTGTATGACAATTAAAAACATCACACAAATATTTGTCCTGACCGGGAATCGAACCCGAGACCTCGTGATCGGCAGTCCGTTATATAAACCACTAGACCACGAGGCCCGTCAAAATATTGAAAAAATGAAATATTATTTAATACTAGCTGATGCCCGCTACTCCGTACGCGTGGAATTTTAGATGCCTATATATTTTATCACCGTTTAAACCTTCCCTGGACTTTCACGAATATTTCAAGACCAAAATCATCAAAATCGGCCCAGCCGTTCTCGAGTTTTAGCGAGACTAACGAACAGCAATTGATTTTTATATATAAGACTAGCTGATGCCCGCTACTCCGTACGCGTGGAATTTTAGATTCCCATATATTTTGTCACCGTTTAAACCTTCCCTGGACTTTCGCGAATATTTCAAGACCAAAATCAGCGAAATCGGCCCAGCCGTTCTCGAGTTTTAGCGAGACTAACGAACAGCAACTGATTTTTATATATAAGACTAGCTGATGCCCGCTACTCCGTACGCGTAGAATTTTAGATTCCCGTATATTTTGTCACCGTTTAAACCTTCCCTGGACTTTCATGAATATTTCAAAATCAAAATCACCATAATCGGCCCAGCCGTTCTCGAGTTTTAGCGAGACTAACGAACAGCAATTGATTTTTATATATAAGATTACGTAGTTATTTTGTTCATGACTAACGCCTTTACTTGTTGTTACTGCCCGGCTCCATGCCTATTAGTGTGATGATATACCTAGCCTATGTGTGGTGACGGATTAAGAATACAAGTGTCGCCACCCCATCTCCTCTCATGGGTGCTGTAAAAGTCAGCTAAGGGATATTGGACACAGATAACATCCTCTGTGAATACGGGAAACTCGAAAATAAACGCTGTGCCAACACGCCTGGTCAGCGCGGCACAGTAGACCATAAACCCTCCAAAGTGGAGGAGGCCCGTGCCCAACAGTGGGACGTTATTGGGCTGGAAAGAGAGTTCTTCTGATGTTCGGAGCTATTAATAAGGTTTCAAGAAAATCCATTTAAGTATTAATTTATAAATGTTTGCTATTGACTTGCTATGTTTTTTAACCGACTCAAAATAATTGGTCAAGTGCGAGTCGGACTCGCGCACGAAGGGTTCCGAACCATTATCTATGCAACATAAGGCAACGTTATTAGTATCGAGCAAGAAACGGTAAAAAAATCATGTTTGTTGTATGGGAGCCCCCCTTAAATATTTATTTTATTTTATTTTTAGTATTTGTTGTTATAGCGGCAATAGAAATACATCATCTGTGAAAATTTCAACTGTCTAGCTATCACCGTTCTTGAGATACTGGGCACGGAACCCTAAAAATCATGTTTGTTGTATGGGAGCCCCCCTTAAATATTTATTTTATTTTATTTTTAGTATTTGTTGTTATAGCGGCAATAGAAATACATCATCTGTGAAAATTTCAACTGTCTAGCTATCACCGTTCTTGAGATACTGGGAACGGAACCCTAAAAATCATGTTTGTTGTATGGGAGCCCCCCTTAAATATTTATTTTATTTTATTTTTAGTATTTGTTGTTATAGCGGCAAAAGAAATACATCATCTGTGAAAATTTCAACTCTCTAGCTATCACCGTTCTTGAGATACAGCCTGGTGACAGACGGACGGACGGACGGACGGACGGACGGACGGACGGACGGACGGACGGACGGACGGACGGACGGACAGCGAAGTCTCAGTAATAGGGTCCCGTTTTTACCCTTTGGGTACGGAACCCTAAAAAGGAGCAAGTTCTCAATTCGACTGTATAATTTTTTTTATGTTTGTTATCTCATCATAACTTTTAACTGGGCGAAGTGATTTTAATGATTCTTATTTTTTTGAAAGCTGGTGGTTCTTGTTTGGCCCCATTAGCACCAAGTCAGGATCTGATGGTTATCTCCTGAGAAATCGAGGAAAACCCTAAAATTTCAAAGGCAAATTAAGTAAGTTGAACTATTTAAAAAAAAAAAAAATTGTTTATAGAGTATAATTGTTATACTCTATAAACTAAATTAAAATGGAAAAAATGAACCCACGATCTCTGAATACCGTTCTGTCTATTTAAGTACCTAGTAGCTTTTGCGTGAAACAAAATCCATAACGTTACCAACCTCTTGCTTTTTATTAGGTACTATCTATAGTAATAAGGCTATTTTATTATTAAGTTAGTATTTGTTTAAAAAAAAGTTAGTTTTAGTTAGTCGTGATAGTACTGATCGGCATCATTCTCATACCCCTGATAACTATGTATAATATTGTTAAAAAAAAAATTAAAGGAAATGAAAAAAAAAATCCATGGAGTTTCTTGTCTGTTCTTCTCCATAGGATTCGCGTTTGGAACAGACACCTAGTTTCTGACGTTTCAAAAGAGCTTGTAAAATATGCCAACTTGAAATAAAAAACTTTGACTTTGACTTTGAATATTATAAGCCGGAAGAGTTTGTTTGTTTGTTTAAACGTGCTAATCTCAGGAACCACTGGGCCGATTTGAGAAATTCTTTCAGCGTTAGATAGGGCATTTATCGAGGAAGGCTTTAGGTTATATAACATCACGCTACGACCAGTAGAAGCGAAGCAGCAGTGAAAAATGTTGCAAAAACGGGAATCTTTTTCTAAATTCGACGCGGACGGAGTCGCGGGCAACAGCTAGTATTATATAACTAGCTATTACCCGTAACTTTGTACGGGTGGAATTTAGAAAACAAACCCTCACATATTATACAAAGAGCTATCCTCTTGAACCATTCTATCATTAAAAAAAACGCATTAAAATCCGTTCAGTAGTTTGCAATAGTTAAGTTTTGAGTCGTTATTTTTGTGTTACTATGTCACATAGGGACATACATACAAAAATAATTACTTAGTTTTATAATAAGAAACATTTCATGGTCGTCATATCATTAGTCGATGAGCGGATGAAAGTTTGTAAGAATTTAAGGACGCAATGATGTTTGTTACTGTATCACGCGAAAACTACCTACTGAATAGATTTAATTAATGAAACCTTGCAGTTGTATAGCTTTTAGATAAGAATAACACATATACTATGCCGTTCAAATGAGAATATGATTGACCCCGCGCCATGTTGTGACGCCATAGTTGTCAATTTCAACAATAATGGTAGGTTCAGCAAAACAAGACAATTAATTAATTTTCGGGCAATTAGCGAGACAAATACAATTAAAAACTATAACAAATAACGATAAGTTCAAAATAACAACACTAACAAACAAAAACAATGAGAAATAACAACAAATTTATTTTTTTAACGGGAAACAACCACATAACTAACAGAATTTAAAATAAAATATTTAAAATATAATTCATACACACAACAAGGCACGCCAACAACAACAAAATGGCGGTTGACAATTCAACTTAATATCATAGTATTCAACAACGAAATTATTGAAAGAAAATAGTATTTCTTTTTAGTAATATTATAATTATTGTTACTAAATAATTTAAGACATTTTTCGCTTCAAATTACTGAGTTTAGGTAAAAAAAAGAAAAAAACATTAATTATTGATACGCAAATAAAGTTTCGTTGCTGACAGTACTTTTCTAATCACTTTTGACAACTAAAAGGTCATTGCCAATCCTATTCTCAGTTGAAACGTGTAGTACTATATGATATCACGCTAAAAGAAAAGGAGCACAGCAGTAAGCATACATACGTGTCAAAACGTGGGTATTATTTAGTTTCATTATAATTTTATGATGTGTTTATATTTGACGAAGGAATTACATATTAAATTTAAATAATAATTTATGATAATTATCACGTTTTTATCAAAACAATGAACATTAAATTGCGAAATGTCACAATTAAAGGGTTTTAAATACATTATATACATTATATTATGATAAAAATAATATTTTATTACCCTTTATCATCATCATCATCATACCATCACGCCTTTTCCCCATGCGGGTAGGCAGATACTATAGAGCGCCATCTGCTACGATCCAAACATACTTCCTTGGCTTCATCCACACTCATACATCTGGTCATACATGCCCGACGGTTATAAGTGCTATGCACTTGCACCTTTTGGAGTATGCCGGCGATGACATCGGAGTATATTTTTCTCGGGCGTCCTCTCCCAGCATTTCCACTTACCTCCGCCTTGTATATGCCTTTCGTTAAGCGTCTCTCATCCATCCTCTCCACATGACCAAACCACCTAAGCATACTTTCCTCCACCTTAGTCACTACATCCTCTTTCATGCCGCAACGTTCTCTTATAACTTTATTTCTTAATCTCTCTTTCAAAGTCACACCACACATACTTCTCAAAGAGCGCATCTCTACAGCATTTATTCTACTTTTGTGCTTCTTCTGCCACACCCAACATATTACCCTTTACTAAGTTATATATTTTAAATATATTCTTCTATGAAGATTAGACAAGCCTCGTGGTCAATTTATGTAACTAACAATTATTTGTGTGATATTTTATATTCGTCACACAAATATGATGAGACATAGATAAAACTTATAATGCACCACCTTTAAGCTATCGGTTATAAAGAAACAATGAGGTCATTATTCTTGTGACGATAATATTATAATAATCATAATTAATATGTTATTTAAATTTTATATAAAAAATATTTCCTTTGGAATAATTTGGTGATTTATTTTTTATATAATTACGCCAAGTTGGTTTAGGGGACATCCACTGATTACGTGGACGAGATATCTTTTAACTATTTCCTACAAAAGTTCCAAAATTAAAAAAGGCCTTAATTAACTAGCTTATTTATTGTGCCTATATCATTAAGATGTTCCTATTGACAATTTTGAAAAACATGTACTTAGAAAAAAAGTGATATCTGAAATCGGTCTAGGCGAATTTAAGTAACGGTGAGTGACATAAATAAGTAAACAAAAATTATCTAAGTGGCGACGGATAACTCGAAAATAAGCCCCACGCCAAAACACCATTATGACGCCATAATAGCCTCATGGACTGATCATTGTGACAACATTGAATAGCAGACTTGGCCCCCTGGTCAGCGTAGCATAGTAGATACTTCCCAAAGTGGAGGAAGTCCGTGCCCAACAGTGGGACGTTAATGGGCTGGAGAGAGAGAGAGAGAGAGAAGGAGGGAGAGATCGTTTTCTGTATCTTTAAAAGAATTTGCGGTTTGTTAAGTTTATTACGCGTAAAGATTTTTCTAGAACCTCAGTCTAGAACCTTCTTTTTGCAGACGGTAAGTAATATATAGTTTAATTCTATAAAATATAATAAAGGTAAATTATTTACTTAATTTATCCTATCAGAATAATCCTTTAATTAACAAAAGTATATAGTCGATAAAATGTCAAAAAACTCTGGTGTAAATTTAAAATATGATACCGCGTGCAATATGATTAATTTATTATACAAACAACACGACTAATTATGTAGATTTATAACTGCGCTAACCGTGTTCATATATTACGTCTTATTTTAAAACTAATATAATAAATAAAACGTAAATTTATTATATTTATTAACATTTCATCCCTTGAAAAAACCTGAAATTTAATTGTACTCTATGCTATTTCCCGCACTTCATTCGCGTGGAACTTAGAACCAACTCTAACAAATTATACAAAAAAGTAATCCTATTGAATCGATCTATCTTTAAAAAAAATTTGCATATAAATCCGTTGCGTAGTTTTAAAGATATTAACTCACATAGGGATGTCCCTGTGTGAGCTAATATCTTCAAAATGTTCTTTAATTTTTTTCAATATTTACAAAATATCGACTTTTTTTTATAACAAGCAAAGACTATAAGCTATCGAGGGCGACCACGACGACGCAGCGTGGGGCAGCCAAAAGCCAAAAAATGCAAAAAGTGGCTATGTAATGTGGCTGGCTTATGTCCAGCAGTGGACCGAGAAAGACTGGATGGATGCTAAAAACCAGTCTCCAGTTTCGCTCGGGTCCAACTCGTAATACAGGTTTTTACAAACTTTCGAGTTTATATTAGTAACATTTTTATATAAGATATTAAAAAATAGGTATTAAAACCCTTTAACAACACGCATAGTCAACGTGGTATAGTTACCGTAAAGTCAACGATCTGTTTATTATGAGTAAACGGGTCTAACCGGAGTAATAACTCCGGGCCTATGTAGATGATAACAAATAATATAATAATGACCTCATGGTCCAGTGGTTCAAGTAACGGATTGTCATTAACGAGGTCCTTCAATTCCCAGGACAATAATTATGTGGGATATTTGTATTAGTCATCACCTCCCTGGTTATCACTGTTCCAGAGATCTATACAGCTTGGTGACAAACGGATTGACACCTAAGTCTCAGTAATAGAGTCCTGTTATAATTTGTATTACCTACGAAACCCTAAAATGGTATAAATGTAGCAGTGCCTTAAAAAGTACATACTACAAAAATTTATAAAAAATGGTTTGAAATTGCTGCATGACAGTAATAATTTTTATTTTTATGAAAGAAATTTTATTATGGTAGTGATATGTAACTGTTTATATGAAATTGATTGGAGCTATGTGACGTATTTTTAACACGCTTTTATAAGTTTGGTATGTATCTATCAATGTATTAATCTGTGTAACGGAATCTTTGAAAGCGATTTTCAGCTACTTGCAGTAGACGGATTGATCTGAAATTTTTCACACGTAACAAGGACCGATTACAATGCAATAATTTGAAAGAATAATCCCAATTCCTTGGTCAGAATTACTAGAATAGCATGTTGAAGTATCACTATGACCACACTTGTATATTTAATTAAACACGCAATATTCTAATTGGATATGAGTAGACTCACCAAAATTATTGTGTTTCTACGTATGCCCTTCATATACAATCAGATAATTTCACTTAAGGGCCTACATCAATATTATCGTATATCATCGCCGACACGTACATATTAACACAGCCAGTAGGCACAGAAAATGAAGAATTAGGGATACTTTTCCTATTTACTCAAAATCTACTAAATATATTTTAATTCTGATTTACGTGTTTCTATACAGGGTGTCCCAGAACTCAACGTCAAGCCGAAACGGGGTGACAGGATAGATCATAACCATCACGAGAAAAATCAGAAAAAAAATCTATCCCATGCAGTTTGGAAATTATGGGCATTTTAAGAAAAACCTAGAAATTTGGTCTAACTGTACCATTTTTCGGTTATTGTGGTTAATTTTTATTATTTTTGGTCATTTAAACTTTGGAACCGTAACCCTAAATAACATCTCGAGAATCACAGTCTAAAATAATGACACAATTACCCCAAGTTTCCTAGAATTTAGACTATTTGTTAAACTATGAATTTAAAATTTTCAAACTTTGTCGACTTTGAAACACCCTCCTTTAAAAAAAATGTACTAGAGTGCCTTGGCAAGTGCCATTAAGAGTTGGCGCATTTAATCAGGATTGTAAAATGGTACAATACTTGTAAGTTTCGTACTAAAAAAAACGAGTAAAAAATAAAAACCTCAAGTAACCCGATTTTTGCTAACCCATTTTACTCAGTTAAAATGTTTTTTATTCGCACAAGCCCTTGGTAGGTTCTTTATTTTACGGTAAAATGATGAGAGATATGGATAGTGGACATGTTTGCCATGAGCGAGCGAGACAGATAGTGACGCCACTTTTACCAAAGCAACAAAATACTAATAAAATAATGAAAAATGTTGACCTTGTTTTGTTTAGGTTTATTGGAATAAAAGTCAGATTTGAAAATAACATTTTTTATTAAAACAAATGTTCAAATTGTTTACCATCAGCTTCAACACACGCCCTACATCTTCTTAAAAAAGATCTACTTATTAGCCGGGCATATCCTCGAGAGTTGATGTCCTCAGCAGCTTGAGAAATTCGTTCACGCAGCTCGGCTACGCTCTCAATGGGCTTAGAATAAACTTTTTCTTTGAGAACGCCCCAATAAAAAAAATCCAGGGGATTTAAATCTGGGGAACGGGCTGGCCACGAGATAGTGCCTGAACGTCCAATCCACCTTCCCGGATATTCTTGGTCAAGGAAATCTCTTACTTGCACTGCGTAATGCGCTGGGCAGCCATCTTGTTGATACCACATGTGGCAACGATCTGTTAGTGGTACGTCCTCTAACAAACTTGGTAAATTTTCTCGTAAAAAATTTAGGTAATTCGTGCCATTCAAATTCTCAGGCAGCTCAAAAGGCCCAACTATTTTGCCGTTTAAAATTCCTGTCCACAGGTTAACTTTAAAGCGATATTGGGATCGGTCTTCTCGCATTAAATGTGGATTCTCCACATGCCACTCATGAAAATTGTGTAAGTTTATGTAGCCATCTTTTTTAAATGTAGATTCATCTGACCAGAGAATTTTTTGGATGAATTGGGGATTTTCATTATGCCTCTGTAGCATTGTTCTACAAAATGAAATCCTTTCAGGATAATCTCGAGGGAGAAGACTTTGAACTCGTTGTACGTGAAATGGATGCATTTCAGCTCTTTGTAAAATACGATGTGCTGTGCTTTTGGGTATTCCCGTTCTTTCTTCAATTCCACGAACGGAAATACTTGGGTCATCTGCGACCTCTTCCAACACTTCTTCTTCGTAAGGAAAGCGAGGTCTACCTCCAGCCCGTATTTGATTCGGGAAATGGCCGTCCTCTGTGAGTGAATGGTGCACATTAACAAACACGCGGTGATCCGGATAGCGCTCTAAATTTGGATATCTTTCACGATAAAGTCTAGCGGCGGCACTTGCGTTGCATCTGCATTCCCCATAAATGAGATGCATGTTCGCATATTCTTGTGAAGTGTAGCGCGTAGGCATAGTGATGAGAAGGATGTCAACACAAAAGTCCAATTCCAAAAGAGAGAAGCCAAAGTTGCCGGTATGTAATCAACAAGTCCAATTCACAAAAATCCAAGTCCAAAAAGAAAAGCCAAAGTTGTCAGTACTAAATTAACACAAGCGAATACGGAAAGGTGCGCAGTAGACGAATGAGCGAAATGTACTAACTGGTGTCAGACTGGCAGCGTAGCTATTTGCTTGGTATGGCGTCTGTATCTGTTTCATTCGCACTCGTTTAAACGATGCATCTCCGTCTCACTGCGTGGCGTCACTATCTGTCTCGCTCGCTCATGGCAAACATGTCCACTATCCATCTCTCTCATCATTTTGCCGTAAAATAAAGAACCTACCAAGGGCTTGTGCGAATAAAAAACATTTTTCCTGAGTAAAATGGGTTAGCAAAAATCGGGTTACTTGAGGTTTTTATTTTTTACTCGTTTTTTTTAGTACGAAACTTACAAGTATTGTACCATTTTACAATCCTGATTAAATGCGCCAACTCTTAATGGCACTTGCCAAGGCACTCTAGTACATTTTTTTTAAAGGAGGGTGTTTCAAAGTCGACAAAGTTTGAAAATTTTAAATTCATAGTTTAACAAATAGTCTAAATTCTAGGAAACTTGGGGTAATTGTGTCATTATTTTAGACTGTGATTCTCGAGATGTTATTTAGGGTTACGGTTCCAAAGTTTAAATGACCAAAAATAATAAAAATTAACCACAATAACCGAAAAATGGTACAGTTAGACCAAATTTCTAGGTTTTTCTTAAAATGCCCATAATTTTCAAACTGCATGGGATAGATTTTTTTTCTGATTTTTCTCGTGATGGTTATGATCTATCCTGTCACCCCGTTTCGGCTTGACGTTGAGTTCTGGGACACCCTGTATAATTATAATACTTACTTATGTTTTTAAAGTTATTTCATTAGTTAATACGCGATAATAGACCGACAAATGAAAAAAATAAAAATTTTGAGAGGTTGTTTCGCCAAGATTTTCTATCGAGAAAACTTTTTTCAATCGTGTTTCTGAGTTGATGCGATCCTAGATCATATATTGAAAAAACATATATTTAAAAATTAGAGCTCTAGCCATTCAATCTAAAGAAACAATGAAAACTTCGTACATAGAAAAATGCACGAAGCTATTTTGGTATCGTCTTAAAAACGCTTTGTTTATAGAATCAGGTAAAAATATCATAATTATTTACATGTGTTTACTACGATTGTGACAACATGTGACAACAGAAACATATGTCTCTGACAACATAAACTGTCAACGTTTTGTAAGTAGGTAGCATAGAATTGAGAATTGATGACAATGCAATCATTTAAAAAATATTCAGGATATTTAGGCGTGTTTTTTAGTTTTTAAACTAAGTAGATTATTTATTTATATAAATGGAATGACATATTTTTAATTAATTTATTGATTGATTTCGGGTTGTTACAAAACGTATAATGATTTCATTTTTGAACCTGGAAACTGACATCAATGACTTACATATTTTATTCTTTTGTCTTTTTTTAAATAAAATTTTTGATACCTAAGTGACATATGTAATGTTTAATGTAATTAAAATAATGAAATAGGAATAATGATTGAATATGGTAGATGATAAATTATCTTAAATTTATATAATTAAACATGTAATCTTCCTATGGATCTTTGTGTCTAACAATAAAGATTTATTTATTATCATTATTTATCATAAAGCTAGGGCGGGGCCTGTAGCAAACTGTATAAAACTAAATTAAAGTTTAATATATTTACTACTCTACTACTCGTCATCCTTATTATATAAGGAAATATAATTAAATAAAATTATATTTCCTTCAGTAATTATGTAACTATTGCATTTGTTGAGTACACCTACTACATCCCTTATCTGCACCACCCTAGGTTGACTGGAAGAAAATGCCTTAGGCATTAAGTCCGCCTTTGTACCCTGTTTTGTGTACAGAAGTTTTAAATAAATAAAAGGACCCCTTGATTGCCTAAGCGATTCTAGTCTTGCACTTGTATCTGAGTAACAAGTAATGAAATTTCTGTGGGCCCAAAAATGAGATCCGGGATCATACACGGGCGTGGGATCCGTAGCATTTGCTCCGCCTGCTATGTCACTAAATAGCTGTATTCCGCGACTTCTTATGTGAGGATTTCAGAAAAATTCCCTTTTTTGCAACATTATTAACTGATGCTACGTTTCGATTGGTCGTAGCATGATGTTATATAGCCTAAAGCCTTCCTCCATAAATCTACAATCGACAGTGTAAGAATTTTTCAAATCGGACCAGCGGTTCCTGAGATTAGCGCATTCAAACAAACAAACTCTTCAGCTTTTTAATATTAGTATAGATTAATATACGAAAGTTACTCTATCTGTTTTGTATTTCGCGACCTCAAGCAAAAAAAAAAAATTAAAAAAAAAAAATTCTTTGGTATTCTAGTTTTATTTTTTTATTTTGTTTTCATTTTATATAATGTGACACTTGGAGCCGTGGTAACTGCCAACAACAAAAACGGCTAGACGGAAGACCAGCGCTAGTTTTAAACTAGCACAACGCTGAGTCTAGCCGTATTTGTAACTTAATTTGAAATGTGCTTCATCAAAATCTTATTTTTACTTTCTTTTTCGTTTGCTCTTGATTGTAAATGTAATTACCTACCTTTGAGACAAGTTACTAATAAACTTTCTTTCTTTCTTCTTCTTCTTTAAATACTGAGCTGAAAAGATTTATTTAAAAGGTAAACAGATAGTCTAGAACAGGGGTTCCCAAACTTATATAATGTACTGCCCAGTTGAGAAAAAACAATTAGGTCCCCTCTTTTTTTTCACTTACTTATTCTGGGTCTTTTACCGCCTCTCTTTAGGCCTGCAGCGCTCACAAGGGTATAGAACCTGAGAACCTACTCACTATTATGTGTGCTGAGTTGGGTCTATATTTGAGACTACACACATTGTATTATATTGTTATTGTTTATGTTAAGTGTGTGTTTTTGTTTTCACTTTGTTTTTTTTAAATTTATCGTTATTATTTAAGTGGTTGCAAATAAAATATTTCTTTCTTACCATTGCACGCAGATACAGTGACAAACACAGGGCCCTGAGTCGGGTATTTCAATGGTGTCACGATTGTACCATTATTGTACCATTACGGTGCAATTGTAAAGTTTTTGGTTGTCTACTATTATTGTCTTGTCATAACGACTTCATCATTGACTTACAATTGTCAAAGTGACATAAATTGCTAGTCTCGTACACAACTGCTTCACAATTGCAATTCAATGACTGAAATGTTTCGGTAGTCTGCTATTTTGAATTTGACAGTAATATTTTGAAATTGTCCTGTGTCGACAGATTTCCATAAATAAAAAATAGATAGATAGAAATATTAGAAATTGTTCTTTGTGATTTATTCCAATTTCGGATCTCCTAAACTTCACATTGCTTTTTATACTAATAAATAGTATGTACAAATATATCTAAACGAAGTCTAGCATGATTAAATGTTTAAATTTATTAGTAGTTTTTCGAAAATCACTTCGACTAACGCATTTTTTAAAAACGGCAACACATACATACCATTCTAACACAATTCATAGATAAAAGAGACCGAAAATTCAATGCATAGATAAAAGAGACCGACAATTCTATTACCATTGAACGACCGTTATGAACGCATATAGCAGACTACGGACATTTGACTTCAATTGCAACGGTATCGTGCCGGTATGACAATTGTTCCAAAATAGTAGACTTGAGCACCTGCTTGTTTTTCATGCCATAATGACTCAAATAAATCAACATTAACATTACAATAATAAATTAAAAATATGATAAAAAAACTTAACAATAGTTAATTTATTTTATTAAGCTAGGAATAAATAATAAGCTAGGAATAAATAATACAAGATTATAAGATTATTAAATTGAAACATGACTTATATGTCAGCGACGCCGCCGCCATCTTTGATACATAATATTGTCTATATTTTAATTAGAATATGTATTATGAATCATTAACTTGCAAGTTAATTAACTACAGTTTTTTTAAATTAAATCACAAAATAGCGGAAGTCATATTCTTTGTTTATTTTTATCCTTTATCGTGCGTTTTTAATGGTTTGTATGGTGACGGATTAATAATACAGGGATAGATTTACCAGATGTAGTATCTATGGCAACATCACGCAGCTGGCTTGAAGCCAGTTACATACTCGTACCTATGTGTGCGTGAAAATGTATCTATACGTCATATGAAACGTCATTCTATGAAGTACGATTTAGCCAGGCTAAAGTTACTTGTCCTCAATTTTAAACGTCAACCCACCATCAGATATATCTGTGAATAGGTCGTTCCCTTTTCCCTCCCAGGGTAAGCCAGGCTCCCTCCTTGAAAATAAACCCTGTGCCAACACGCCTGGTCTGCGCGGCACAGTAACATAATCCCTCCCAAAGTGGAGAACGCCCGTGCCCAAGAGTGGGACGTAAATAAGCTGCAGAGAGGCCTAGATCATGATATATGTACGTCTTTACAAGGTGATTAACTGTTAGATTTTTCTTAAGTCCATAATTGAATTCGTCGTTCGTCTCTGGAATTCTTTCCAACATTCCTTGCGCGATAGCCCTTCTCTGGACGTTTTCAGGAAAAAAGTAAAAAAATATCTCCTATCCAAATAGTTGCGTATGTATTTATTATGTTCGTATGTATCATATGTATATGTTTTTGAAGGTACCTATATTTATATTTGTATATAAGTAGGTTTACTTTTATACCCGTGTATGTATTTTATCACTTTCTACAACTGCTAATATATTCTTGTTGTACACCTACGAGTAGCTATCCTGTTATTACTATTTCTTGACTCACTCAAGGGTTTGCTGGAAGAAAACTCAGTATTGAGTTAAGCTCGCCTTTGTACCTATTTATTTATGCTTATATCAACTATGTTTGTTCTTTTATATGTACAATAAAGAATATATGAATGAATGAATAAATGAATTTTTAAGTCATAGGAAGAAAAATTCATTAATCTATATTCCACGCGTACGAAGTCGCGGGCTACAGTTAGTAAGTAATTTAGAGTTATTTTAAGCACAAACATAATATATTATTTGAGTGAGAGGTTGCGCTCCGAACCGAGACGAGTTCAACTTGATCACTTCACTGAACAAATAATTAATTAAGATGTTACAGCTGGGAATTAAATATTTATCATGATGACACATCGTTTACGGGGTGAGCAGAAACACAAAGTGAAATAAACAAGGAATAACTTTCTACTTCATTTTAGACTTAATGTTTTGGTTTTCTACGAGATGTTATGTTGTTGTCTATTCGATACCGATGATAATCTTTTACACGTGTCATTACACCCTTGTTATATTATTATGCTGTGTATTTTAACTTTAGAACTAAGGCTAAGTTCACATGTAACGCGCGTTAACGCAGGTCAACGCGCGATCAAATTTTTAAAGAGTTCAGATAACAAGCGCTAACGCGCTTTTCGAGGAGCTCGTCAGTCTGTATCGATAGAGCTTAGAAAATGAACGTGGAAGAAACTACTATTTTGTGTTTATATTATAACAAAAAATATGGTAAAAGATAACGCACACATTGAGTTGGACGTTTTAAAATTTTATTTTTATAGGATTCTGAAGCTATATCCCAAATCACTAACTTTTTCCTGACTTCGTCAATTAGTAAGCGCTGTTTGTTAGAGGTAATCCTCATTTATATCCATTACTATCAAGCAGTGGACCACGACCCTGTCGTGATAATCTCAGACTTGGTGTTCATCTCGCAAAAACAGCTTTGCTACATAAAAGTGTTATGTGCAAGGCTCCACTAATATATAATAAAATTCACAATTACCTACAAATAAATTTAAAAAGATATTTAAAAAATTTCGTAAAAAAATTGTTAAAGTGTTATAATTAATTATTAATGTTGACGAGTTTCTTAATGATAAACTTTAAATGCATGACATAATGATGATTTTAATTGACGATTTTAATAAACATGACTACTCTATTTTTTCTTTCCCTTCTATTTATTTAATGATACATGTCTAAATGTCTTATAATGATTTTAAATCTGATAATTAAATAAATAAATAAATAAATAAATAAATAAATATTCATGGACATTTCACACAACGTCCTCTGGTCCCAAGCTAAGCTTTATATGCTTGTGTTATGGGTACCAGAATACGGATATAATACATATACTACTTTTCTTTTGTAAATACATACTTATAATACATAGTAAACACCCAGACGCAGTACAAACATTTGTATGACAATTAAAACATCACACAAATATTTGTCCTGACCGGGAATCGAACCCGAGACCTCGTGAACGGCAGTCCGTTATATGAACCACTAGACCACGAGGCCCGTCAATTTACTAAAATAATTGATTGAACTCTCTATGATTGTATTTTATTATCTACTTATTACGTAATTCATAATAATAAAACATATAATCAATAATTGCTTGCTGAAATTTTAAATTGTATAAATATTAGTAATCTTATTCATATAATTTGTACACCACGTCATGGTTAAACATGTTGACTCCAACTAAATATGTATTTAAGGGCCTACATCAATATTATCGTATATCATCGCCGACACGTACATATTAACACAGCCAGTAGGCACAGAAAATGAAGAATTAGGGATACTTTTCCTATTTACTCAAAATCTACTAAATATATTTTAATTCTGATTTACGTGTTTCTATATATAATAGTTACTTATGTTTTTAAAGTTATTTCATTAGTTAATACGCGATAATAGACCGACAAATGAAAAAAATAAAAAATTTGAGAGGTTGTTTCGCCAAGATTTTCTATCGACAAAACTTTTTTCTATCGTGTTTCTGAGATGATGCGATCCTAGATCATATATTGAAAAAACATATACTTAAAAATTACAGCTCTAGCCATTCAATCTAAAGAAACAATGAAAACTTCGTACATAGAAAAATGCACGAAGCTATTTTGGTATCCTCTTAAGATCTATAATAATAAGCAATTTATTGTATTATTATAACCTACACATGTAATGCTAATAAATATATCTTTATCTTTATAATTTGTTTTTAAATTTTTTATATAAATAAATATTCTTGGACATTTCGAACAACGTACTCTGGATTTTCGTATGAGTTATCAGGCCTCAGAAAGAAATATCTCAACGATATAGTAAGGATTTAGTTACAAGGAGAAGGTTCCAATACTCAGATTTATTTTGAGAGGATTTTGAGCCAGCCGGTTATTATTAATTTTTTTTCCTCCTTGAGGCTTACCATGACCCGGCAAGGGTGACCCCCTTTCTTTACGGGAGGCTCAACGCGACGGGGGCATCGCCAGGTCCCCCGGTCATCCAAATGTGGCCCTCCTGCCACGACTGGTGAGCCAGTCAGTACCATCCAGATCACTCCATAATTTTGTGCTTATGAACAAGACTCCCTTCCAAACCAAAAAGATTTTTGTAAATCAGCCTATATCTTATATTATATTATATTAATTCAAAAACTTAGTATAAAAAATTGGTCAAGTGCGAGTGGGACTCGCGCACGAAGGGTTCCGTACCATTATCTATGCAACGTTATTAGTATCGAGCAAGAAACGGTAAAAAAAATCAGTTTTTTGTATGGGAGCCCCCCTTAAATATTTATTTTATTTTATTTTTAGTATTTGTTGTTATAGCGGCAATAGAAATATATCATCTGTGAAAATTTCAACTGTCTAGCTATCACCGTTCTTGAGATACAGCCTGGTGACAGACGGACGGACGGACGGACGGACAGCGAAGTCTCAGTAATAAGCTCGGTTTCCACTGCGAAAGGGTAATGTGCGGAAAAGGGTTAGGCGGAACGGACTCCTTTTTAATTAAAAAGGTTTGAGTTTCCACCAACGAAGAGTTGGTCATTTGATTTCTACTGCAAAATGAAACTGAGATAGAGAAATGAGCGGACTGAGCTGAACGGAAAATGAGAAATGAAAAACGAATAGATAATTTCCACAGAGAACGAGTTCAGTTGAAGTTTTGAGCTGGTTGCGTGTGGTCGTGTTGTTGCGATGTTATCGAGTGAGTGAGTGTTTATGCGAGCGAGTCCGTTCTGAACTAGTCGGTGCAGGCCTTGCGCAGCGGACTCTTTTCAATTTCTTTTTACTCGCTCAATCCGCCCCGCTCACCACTTTCTGTGTGGAAACGCTACTATGTAAATTGTAATTGCGAGTTGAGCGGAGTCCGTAAGTAGTCCGCTCCGCTCCCTAGAACTGAGCGAGCTCATTTCTACTCTTTCTACACGCTCGGCTCTTTCCTTCCGACTATTTGTTGGTGGAAATACAAGTAGTTAGCAGTTTGCGTTTGCGAGTTTAACGAAGTCATTAATGGGTCCGTTCCGCTCGCGGTGGAAACCGGGCTATAGGGTTTCCGTTTTTACCCTTTGGGTACGGAACCCTAAAAAATAGAGTTCTTTTGAATATATTTCTTCTTCTTTTGAAGTCGATTATACAGTATTGTAAGCAGTGGCGCCTTTACCCTAGAGCCATAGGGTCCATGGCCTAAGTCAGTCAGTCCCTTTTAATATTCTGCTCTTTCTTTATAAAAAATTATGCGCCAAATGTAAAGGCTCGGGGCACTAATTTAAATAAAATTGGTCAAGTGCGAGTCGGACTCGCGCACGAAGGGTTCCGTACCATTATCTATGCAACATAAGGCAACGTTATTAGTATCGAGCAAGAAACAGTAAAAAAATCATGTTTGTTGTATGGGAGCCCCCCTTAAATATTTATTTTATTTTATTTTTAGTATTTGTTGTTATAGCGGCAATAGAAATACATCATCTGTGAAAATTTCAACTCTCTAGCTATCACCGTTCTTGAGATACAGCCTGGTGACAGACGGACGGACGGACGGACGGACAGCGAAGTCTCAGTAATAGGGTTTCCGTTTTTACCCTTTGGGTACGGAACCCTAAAAATACGCCCATGATTATGTGCCATATACCTAGTGATTATTGATTGGGACTAGAGGAAATTGTGTAAAATTTGAGTGAATTCAATTCATCTAGCGATCGATCGGCGAGAATACAAAATGAATAAAACTAACAGCAATATAAAAAGAAAAAGTAAAAAAAACATACAACAAATAGTTTTTCCTAGTCTGTCAGTTTCCGCACTATCTATATATAAAATCTGTTTGTCTGTGTGACACTAACAAGGTTTACCTTTCACTATTAACACTCGAGGAATTATTCGCGCGGGAATCAAACTGTGACCTTACATTTTCTATTAACATTAGTACCAATTCTGTTGTGTCAAAAACGAAATGAAAACATTATGAAAACAGCTTGCCCCATAGATGTTTTTGGCTATTTTTTTACGGATTTCCGGTGTCTGTTACTGATACTCAATGTTCGTTTGTTATAAGGTTGTTTCGCGTTTGGCATATTTTAGTATATATGTCCCTAAGTGAGGCTATATTTTGAAAAATACGCAACGGATTTTGATACGTTTTTTTTTAAAGATGTGGTTCAAGAATCTAACTTTTTTGTATAATATGCTTGCTTTACTTAATAAAGTTTAACATTTTTGAATTGTGTAAAGATAGATAACAAAATTCTCCGTGTGGTGACGGAATAAGAATACAAGTGTCACCACCCCATCTCCTCCCAAGGGTGCTGTAAAAGTCAGCTAAGAGATTTTACACACAGATAACATCACGCACGGACGGAGAGACCGAAATCTCGAAAATAAACACTGTGCCAATACGCCTGGTCAGCGTGGCACAGTTGAACATAATCCCTCCTAAATTGGAGGAGACCCGTGCCCAATAGTGGGATGTAAATGGGCTGGAGAGAGAGAGAGAGAGAAAGATAACAAAATTAAAACATAAATTTTGATAGAATATTTAGAATAGAAAATCATTTACTTACAAAGTCAAATTTAAACTAAAGAATTGCTTATGTAAATGTTTGTATAGGTCCAAATTTGCTCCTATCCGATAGTGTCAATGTTGTTGTCAATCTAACTTAAGCTTTGGTAAAGTTTAGTTTACTCTTAACGGTGCAAGTAAAATTGGCACATTTAAGTTTTTAGAATATTTCAGTACTATTGTTGTAGAAGAGGTCAAGTTTGAATCGGACTTACTGAATGAGGAATGGTTAACAAGTTGTTATGTGAATTTTAAACGTCTTTTCTAGGTTTCCTTATTTAAAGGTAAGGAGCCCTGTGCTGAGATTTCGCTTCATCTAATATTTCGTCTGTCACCCACTCTCTCTCCAGTCCATTTACGTCCCACCGTTGGGCACGGGCCTCCTCCACTTTGGGCGGGATTATGGTCTACTGTGCCGAGCTGACCAGGCGTGTTGGCACAGGGTTTAGTTTCAAGTTTTCCGTCTCTCACAGAGGATGTTGGATGTTATCTGTGTACAATATCACTTAGCTGACTTTTACAGCACCCTTGGGAGGAGATGGGGTGGTGACACTTGTATTCTTAATCCGTCACCACACGGAGTGTATCACCCATTATTACGGCGTAAAAAAATAGCCGCTATTTTTTTAAAATAAAGTTATGTTTAGTAAAGCGGCCGTCTGTCAGGTAAACCTGTTGTAAAAACCCGATTTATGCATAATTTTTATATGGTTAGGTTTGGAAAAATGATTACACTCGACTAGGACAGTATTAAAGTACTAGCCGCCCCTACCTTGCCGACCTACAAGGTATTTCTTCACATCACACTTAAAATACGATATCCTATCCAGTCGGAAAAACGTCCATCCAAACGGGCACAAGAAGTTACAAATGAGTAACATGTATAATATGACACAATTTTCGGGCATTTTATTATTTTATTTTTTTAGTAGTTGGGCATTATAATTTTATTATGTCTTGATTGTAAAAGTGCATAGGTATAATTAAAACACCTTATAGTGGTCATACTTTATAACTTTACACAAAGAATAATAAATGATTTTAAATAGAATATTTTTCTCAGAAAGGTGTCCGTTCACGTCTGTCAGCTTGTCAACAAGTGCGGAAATACAGGACCATGACGAATTGTTTATACAGTCGCGCCTTTAACTATAACTTATTGTATAAAGATCAATTTCTTGTTTGTTCTGCGTCTGGGTGTTTACTATGTATTATAAGTATGTATTTACAAAAGAAAAGTAGTATATGTAGTCTATCCGTATTCTGGTACCCATTACACAAGCATAGTAATATAGCTTACTTTAGGACCAAAGGACGTTGTGTGAAATGTCCATTAACATTTAAAAAAAAAGAAAAAATTGCTGTTCGTTAGTCTCGCTAAAACTCGAGAACGGCTTTGCTGACTTTGGTGATTTTCAAGCTAAGCTATTTGTTGAAGAGCCCATGCTTAATGTGTAGATGGATTCTAGAGTGGAAATCGTGACTCGGTAAATGTAAATTAGTAAATTAGGACGCCCCCTGCTAGGTGGACGGACGACCTTAATTAGGTTGGATTGTACCTAATGTGGAAAGTGAAACACCGTGTATTGTAGCGCGTATTACGAGAGTATAGAAGTGGACTGTAATTGGTTGAATAGGATTGAATTGGATATTTACATGACTCTTTTCAGAGGCGTATTTTGAAAATTAGCGCCCAGGGCCATTCGATTTAACGTCCCGGGCCAACTTTATTAGCCACCCTATAAATTAATAGAGATAGAGCAAAATTTTAAACCTGTAGGCTTTTGCCGCCCTTCTTAGGCTGGCCGCCCCGGGCCATGGTCCCTATGGCCCTAGGGTAAATACGATTCTGACTCTTGTTGTTGTTGTTCAGTATTATAAAATGTAATTCCTTAATTTAAATCTTTTTATCTACTGCAGCACCTTCCTTATGTACTTGGGTCACATAGTGTAACAAGACTTATTAAAAAAGAAAGAGACAAGAAAAATAATTTATTTGCAAGAATAGTCACACAAATACAGTTACAACTTTATGTGACAGTAAAATTTTAATGCTTTTTTGTTGAAATTTGCAACTAATTTTGTTGTTATTCTGTTGGTCGGCGACGCAGTTAAAATGCGCCACGAAAACTTACCTATTTGATTTGTTAAATTTGTTAAAATTGAGTATTGATTACGAAACATTATATGTGGTAAGAAGTATTATGTGGCAGGGTTGTAATAAGTGATAATTTATAAGGTTTTACTTAGTAATTTAGAAATAAGAATTTGTACTACGTAAATTTTGAATTATGAGGATGTGGTCCCTTATTATTGAATAAATGCTCACCCTTTGGGTTTCATGGTGATGGGTAGGGTTTAGAGAAGGCAATAACTAAAGTAATTTATTAATTTTTGCATTTGACATGCTATGCTTTTACTTAATAAATCAAATTATGGTGGAAAAAGTGACACTTTTTCCACCATAATTTGATTTATTAAGTGAAGTCAATAACGTTTAAATCATGTAGATTGACTTAGTATTAATGAAACTATGATAGTTTTAAGTTTGTTCTTTGTGATTTTTACAATATTTTTCTATGTTAATGTTCTAGAAAGTTTTTATATTCTAGACTAATAAGGGTTTCTGTTATACTACATAATATAGTAAGGTAAGACGTATCTAACGACATAAAATTTATACGGATATTAATAATAATAAAAGAGAGGGAAGGAATCTTAAGAGATCAATCAAGTAAAAATTGAAAGACAAAAGGGTCAGAATTACAAGGCCGTCAATACGGTAAAGGGCCGAGCCACCTAAGCAGGGCTCTTCCTTTGATTAATTACGAACTCAACTACGAACTACGAACAGTACGAACTCTAACGAATTCAAATGAACTCGAAAGGAAAAGATAAAAAGTCGCAGTAGTAAGGAAAAATTGATCTCAGAAGACTGCCACCTCTTCTAATTAAAGATTGGTTTTTTATTGAAGCAAGTGGCAGTTTCCTCTTCACGCATTTAGGGGTGCTTGGGATACGGGTCAACCAGCGAGGTACTCGTACCTGTAAAGGCCCGCGTCACTAAGTTTGGCAAAAGTCGGCTCCGGGTACTGGTCGTGCCCTAGTCGAGTCCGCCACACTGTTCATTTGGGTTAATTAGGCAATGTAGTCGAGCGATAATTCCGCCAAATTAAAAGAGCAACACACTATTTGAATAAAAAGTAAATAAATAAATGAATAACTAATATAAACACAGATATTTTGCCACGTCTGGGTGTTTACTGTCTATTCTATGTAGGTACGTGTCTTTACTTAATATAAAACAAAGTCGTTATAATATTTTCTAACACTTGCGCGACTAATTTGTTTAAATAAAACTACTTTTTACGGATTTAGACCCGTATGGTTAAAAATGAAATAGTTTAGGCGGCGAGTTCGCAATGTAGTACACATTATCACAAATATTAAGCCTACTTTGAAACCGAAGAATGTTGTGTAAAATGCCAGTATTATCTTGACCAGTCTAAGAACAATTAATGTTTATATATATTTTTCCGTCACATACATATTTCTATAAATAATACACGCATGATAATAGAGGCCGCCACTTATTATTTGTACAGCTGTTACTTTTGTACGTCGCACATAAATAAATTACATTAAAATTCATAATGAAATATTCAAATAAAACTGCTTTTTACGGATTCTGATGAGTATATTTTGATTATTTAATAAAATATACTCTAACTACGTGAAACTATGGGTCACGGTTAAGTGGTTAGGGTTAATTCGTGTTGTTACGGATTAAGAATACAAGTTTTTTTATGTAACGGGCCTCGTGGTGGAGTGGTTCATATAACGGACTGCCGATCATGAGGTCTCGGGTTCGATTCCCGGTCAGGACAATCATTTGTGTGATGTTTTTAATTGTCATACAAATGTTTGTACTGCGTCTGGGTGTTTACTATGTATTATAAGTATGTATTTACAAAAGAAAAATAGTTTATGTATTATATCCGTGTTCTGGTACCCATAACACAAGCATATAAGCTTAGCTTGGGACCAGAGCACGTTGTGTGAAATGTCCATGAATATTTATTTATTTTATTTATTTATCACGCCATTTCTTCCCCAGGGGTCTGTAAGCGCTAGCTATGGGGTATTATAAGCAGTTAACATACTGTTAGAGACGGAAAACTCGAAACTAAGACCTATGCCAAAACGCCTGGTTAGCGAGGTATAGTAGTACAAAAGCCCAAGAAAAGTGGAGTCCTGTGTCCAGCAGTGGGACGGCAATGGGCTGGAGAAAGAGAGAGTGAGAGAGAGAGGGCATGGGTAGGACTGTTAGAGTCTTAGAGTTCATTTAGTTTATACCTTCTGATAGCCAGTTGAGATGAGAGTTGAGATTCTTCGTGTGGTGACGGATTAAGAATACAAGTGTCACCAGCTCATCTCCTCCCAAGGGTGCTGTAAAAGTCAGCTAAGGGATATTGCACACAGATAACATCCTCTGTGAGAGACGGAAAACTCAAAAATAAACTCTGTGCCAACACGCCTGGTCAGCGCGGCACAGTAGACCACAATCCCTCTAAGTGGAGTCATAAAACTTTCTCAAAATTATTCTAATATCATCTAGGCGTTCTGTAAGGTGTAATTAAAGAAAGAGACGAAGAAAAGTTAGAGCGGGATAGTGACGCTACTAAAAGAAAGAGACGAAGAAATGTTAGAGCGGGACGGAGAGTGACGCTACTTGGTGTCAGTGAATTTTTGGGATTGTTTAAATAGAAGTCAATTATTAAAAATCGAATGTTTATTTAAATCATATCAAATGTTCAAATTGCTTGCCATCAGCGCGTATGCACGCCCTACACCTTCTTAAAAACGATCGTGTAATCTGGCGGGCGAAACGTCTGGAATTGATGTGATCAGCGGCATCTTGAATTCTCTGACGCAGTACCTCTAAATTTTCAATTGGTTTTTGGTAAACAATTTCTTTGACCGTTCCCCAATAAAAAAAATCAATAGGATTTAAATCCGGGGAACGGGGGGGCCACGTGATCTGACCGGATCGACCAATCCACCTATTTGGATATTCTTGATTAAGGAATTCTCTCACTGGGCGCGCATAGTGTGCCGGACAGCCATCTTGCTGGAACCACATGTCTCGATAAATGCTAAGTGGCACGTCTTCTAACAAATTGGGTAACTGATGTTGTAAAAAGTCCAAATAAGCTGCCCCATCGAGGTTTTCTGGCAGTTCAAAAGGCCCAATAATGGATCCATTTAAGATCCCAGTCCACATGTTTATTTTAAAGCGGTACTGTGACCTATCTTCGCGCATCAAATGTGGATTTTCGACGTGCCACTCGTGCAAATTATGCAAATTCATGTATCCGTCTTTTTTGAAGGTCGATTCATCAGTCCAAAGAATTTTACGCAAGAATTCTGGATCTGCTCTGTGCCTTTCGAGCATTGATTGACAAAATAAAATCCTGCTAGGATAATCACGGGGTAGCAAAGTTTGTACCCGTTGCATGTGGTACGGATGCAATTCGTTTCTCTTCAGTATCCGATGTGCTGTACTTTTAGGTACCCCCAGACTTTGCTCGATTCCACGTACTGAGATACTCCGGTTCTCTGCAATTGCATTTAGGACATCTTCTTCATAAGGCACGACGGTTCTTCCCACTCTAGTAGCTCGAGTAGGAAGTTGATTTTCTGATAATAAACGGTGCACATTTACAAAAACTCGATGATCTGGGTGACGCTCGGCATTCGGATATCTCTCACGGTAGAGTCGAGCTGCAGCTCTAGCATTGCACCTACATTCCCCATAAATAAGGTGCATGTTTGCATATTCCTCTGCAGAGTACAAGAAAGGCATTTTCTTACAAAAACAGTCCAGGAGAAAGCCAAGTTCGTCAGAAACGGTTCGAAAACAAATCCAAGTCACACGCAATCAAGTCCAGTAAACAGAGCCAAGGTTGTAAGCACGAAATAAATACAAACGAATACAAAAAGATGCGCAGTAAACGAAGGCACGAAACGTACTGAATTATTGTACGTATACCACGCTGTTGTATTAGCGTGCTATCTGTTTCACCCACACTAGCCAAAATGTCAATTTCGTCTCGCTCACACATTGTAGAAAGATTCACTGACACCAAGTAGCGTCACTCTCCGTCCCGCTCTAACATTTCTTCGTCTCTTTCTTTTAGTAGCGTCACTATCCCGCTCTAACTTTTCTTCGTCTCTTTCTTTAATTACACCTTACAGAACGCCTAGATGATATTAGAATAATTTTGAGAAAGTTTTATGACTAACTAATAATAAGCTAAATATCGACTTTCTTAATTTTTTTTTTTTCTCGTCGTCTAAGAAATAATTTAGTAAGGATTATACCATTTTGGAAAGCCCATTAAATGCGCCAACTTTTAAGGGCACTTGCCGAAATTGCATAGTAGATTTTTTTTTCAGTACAGACTGTCAAAGTTTAGTGATGTAGTCATTTTCACGTCATGGTTCGGTATAAAACGGATATTTTCTGAAATTCCAATGAAGTTGTGTGCAAATGATGAATTGGAATTTGTAGGAGCATCACTTAAGACTACTCCACACAAAAATAAAATTACAAAAGAGCTCATTTGCAGCCCCAGTAGTCGTAAACTCGTCACAGGGTGTCAATTTAAGAAAAATGGCTGTCATTTCGAAACTACATGAGATAGATTTTTTTTTCTTTTTTTTTGAGAGCCCCCACAACTAGGCCTAGCTTAGGTTTTCGGTTGGACGTTGACTTTTGGGACACCCTGTATAAACATAAGTAACTGCATTCCAATAATCAATTAATTAAACTCAAAACAACTCACCAACTTCATTTTGTAGTTGAAATGTAGGGAATCGCCTACATTTCAGCTACTTCATAAGTTGGTATTAGTATAAACACTTTTTTCTTGTGATGTAATGACAAATTATAAGTTTTTGGATTTTTCCCTATATCAGCACTATATAGACTTGATCTATGCCAAATTTCAAGGCTCTAGGGCAACGGGAAGTAACCTGTGAATTTTGATTCCCTAGCATAAGTCGAAAATTCTTAAAATGGTCGTAATTCGGTTATATTTATTAAATGCGTAGAGGTAAAAGGTTGATTATATTTTTTACAGGAAGGGACCGCGTAGATCTACATTTGGTATGAGTTTCAAGTTGATACCTTCAGCCGGTGCTGAGTAAAAAAAGTTTGACAGACGGAAAGACAGACAGACAGACACCGGAGTGATCCTATAAGGGCTTGTACGAAACCCAAAAAATTACAAAACAATATGATTGAGTGATGTATGTACAACACAGTGGATAAAGTTCTGTTATCCATAATAGGCTTAAGGTAAAACAGTCCTCTTCCCAAATTTATAATATTGTATCTTTGTTGAAACTACAACAGAAATAAAACTAAGTGTTACAGTGACTAAATTAAAGCATACAGTGTGTCACACACATACATGTATGTAGCAGGGGCGTAGCTACCACCGTATCAGCCGTATCAATTATACGGGGCCCCCAGGCTACAGGGCCCCCCAACGTGCGTAGTCAAAAATTAATAAATACTTCCCAATTTTTTTTACCTTTCTTAAGGGCCCCAAAATAAATTTTATACGGGGCCCCACCAAGGCACGCTACGCCCCTGGTATGTAGTGTATGCGAGTGTGTATGTGTATGTGGGGGTTTTCGGGTGTTTTGTACCTAATATTATAATCCTGAAGAGTTTGTTGGTTTGAACGCGCTAATCTAAGAAATCACAGGTCCAATTTAGAAAATTCTTTCAGTATTGGATAGATACATTTAGAGGAAGGCTATAAGCTATATAACATCACGCTGCGATTAATAGGAGCGAAGCAGCAATAAAAATATTGCAAAAACGGAGAATATTTTCTAAACTACAAGCGTACGCAGTCCTGGACAATAGCTAGTAGTATAGATAATCCTAGTCCTAATCCTAATTTATAAATGTGAAAAACAGTTCATGACACTGATGAAATTTTGACGAGCTTAAGTGTTAAGGGCCTACATCAATATTATCCTCGGCATGTACCTATTAACACAGCTAGTAGGTATAGAAAATCAAGAATTAGGGATATTTTTTTTGTTTACTCAAAATCTACAAAATATTATTTCTATTGTATAATAGTTACTTATGTTTTAAAAGTTATTTCTTTAGTTAATACGCGATAATAGACCGACAAATAAAAAAATAAAAAATGAGAGAGGTTGTTTCGCTAAGATTTTCTATCGAGAAAACTTTTTTCAATCGCGTTTCTGAGTTTATGCGATCCTATATTATATTATTATAATGAAAAAACATAATATACTTAAAAATTAGAGCTCTAGCAAAGAAAAAATGAAAACTTCGTACGTAGAAAAATGCACGAAGCTATTTTGGTATCCTCTTAATGTGTCGAACGAAACTATAGCGCGATTTATAAAACGGTACAACGCCATCTATCGACTGTCATAGTAAACTTCTGTTTGTTAAGGTTTAATTTCTAAATTTCACGCGCACAAAGTCGCGGGAAACAGATAAATAAATAAAATAAATAAATATTCATGGACATTTCACACAACGTCCTCTGGACCCAAGCTAAGCTTATATGCTTGTGTTATCGGTACCAGAATACGGATATAATACATATACTACTTTTCTTTTGTAAATACATACTTATAATACATAGTAAACACCCAATAAAATAGATAGTAGTAGATATGCAGTTTAAGTTGTAAGTGTAAGGTTTTGTTTGTTTAAGGTTTGTGCCCAGTTGTGCCCAACAGTAGGATGTTAGTGGGCTGGACAGAGACAAAGGTAGACGCAGTTTAGTTAATATCTTATGGTCTTATTCTTAATGACTTATCGGAGGTTTAAAAGTTCGCTAAAATCGGTTCGCGAAAATTGTCAAAACTTGTTATTCATAATAGTCTTTATACGATAAAACGTTTATTATCTCTCTGATAAAATCTCCGTTATAAATAAATCCTTCGTTATATATAAAATCGTATAAACCTCCGATAAGTCATTATGAATAAGACCATTAGTCTTAGTAGCAACGTTATCTGGTTTGATTAATAATCTCAAGAATAATCAAATTATACTCAAAATCGAGGAAAATTCAAGAAAATAACAATTTTCCTCATTTTTTCTCATGTCAGTATTGTAATTTATTATTCTTGAACAATAATGAAATTATTCTTTTTCCTTATATGTCAATAAAATCATATTATCATATTCTTTTACTAGCCACGCTCTATAGCAAAAATGATTTAAAAAGATATTAATTTGTTATAGAAGGTGAACAGGTAAGGAGCATTTACAAAATCATAGCGACTTCTAATTAGGCGCTAACGCCATCTAGATATGTTCTTTAAGCAAAAACCTAGATTTAATATAATTTGGTTGTGATACAGAATCACTACATTATGTTACTCTAGAATGTAAGCTGTATCACTAAAAAGCGTTAGAGACCGTTACTCTGAAGTTATCCAGTTAACTTTTTATATGTAGGCATGTTCCAACTTCTTGATCGAATTGATTTGGTACCTAGCTCCTTAATTTTTTAAATATTTCTGATATTTTTAAGTATTGCAGAGCTATTAGTCTTTGATAAATATGAAATACGATATTATGAAAATAATAATAATTCTGTGGTACAGACATAAAACCACACTGAAAAAAATCTTTTAAAAACAATACACTTAAATAACTCACAAGAATTTGTAATTTCGTCTGTGGATAGCTATGATTTTTATTATACCTCGTCACACAAGATTTGAATTTCAAACGCTATAATAATAGGTATGGTATTGCTTACATAAACGCGATATGATTACAATATAATAACAGCAAAAAATGTAAAAGAGTGATCAACGCAAACAGTAACCATAAAAACTAAAAGCCGTATTTTATATAACGAAAATGTTATGTTGCTTTTTTAAATTGTAACGCGTCTTTTTTTTGTAAGAAACCAAAAAACAATAATTATGCAAACAACATCTGACTGAGTACTTAATTTTAATTTATTCTATGCTTTATAAAAAAGAAAATGTCAAATTTATTTTAAATACTTACTGAACACAGTGACAGATAATTAGTTAGTCAAAATTAATAATAACACTTACAAGATCTAGAAATCCAACATTATCTTCGTCTTTCTTTTTTTTCTCCGTATGTATGTCATATGCTTTGCCTTTGTGGCTTACAAAACGTTTGCACTGGCCCTTCATCACTAAAAAAAAATAACTGTCACTTGTCAAAGTTCACTAGTGCCGCGCTTTTGCCCGCGTGGGATTGTATTTTTTTTTAAATTATGCGTTTGGCACGAGTGCCTTCATCCGCGGGCAAAACTTGACTGAGAGACATTGCAGTCGATACCTACAGATATAAAGCCTGTTTCGATTTATTGTAAATGGGGAATTACGAACATTACCTATTATTTTAATTATATTTTTCTTTGAAGCCTTTATTTTAAAGAATTATCTACTTAGTTTTTTATATCGCATTTGAAATGGTAGGTTTCTGGGAATGAGTTGAAATAAATCGATCGGATACCTGTTTGTGTTGCTTTGTGGTCAGATTGTGGACATCGAATAGGTACCTATGTAGTTGGATTCAGGAAGAACACGTTTCTTAGAAGGGTTGAAAGAACTTTAACCGGCTTTAGAAGGAGGTCATTGGTATGATTAACTTTTGTGTGTCGCCCTCGATATCATAAAAACATCTACACTAATTTGAACTAGTACTTACACTACTTATATTGTTCAAAAAATTATTGTACCATGGTAATAAAATCTCTCTCTCTCCAGCCCATTAACGTCCCACAGCTGGGAACGAGCTTCCTCCACTTTGGGAGGAATTATAGTCGTGTTGGCACAGGGAGTTTCTTACAGAGGATGTTAACTGTGTACAATATTCCTTAGCTGGCTTTTACAGCACCCTGGGAAAGAAAAGGGGTGTTAACACGTGTATTAATAATGCATCACTACATTAAGGGCCTACATCAATATTATCGTCGACATGTACCTATTAACACAGCTAGTAGGTATAGAAAATGAAGAATTAGGGATATTTTTTTTGTTTACTCAAAATCTACTAAATATATTTTAATTCCGGCTTACGTGTTTCTTTAAATAATAGTTACCTATGTTTTTAAAGTTATTTCATAAGTTAATACGGGATAATAGACCGACAAATGAAAAAAATAAAAAATTAGAGAGGTCGTTTCGCTAAGATTTGCTATCGAGAAAACTTTTTTCAATCGCGTTTCTGAGTTTATGCGATCCTAGATCATATATTGAAAAAACATATACTTGAAAATTAGAGCTCTAGCCATTCAATCTAAAGAAACAATGAAAAATTCGTACGTAGAAAAAATTGGTCAAGTGCGAATCGGACTCGCGCACGAAGGGTTCCGTACCATTATCTATGCAACATAAGGCAACGTTATTAGTATCGAGCAAGAAACGGTAAAAAAATCATGTTTGTTGTATGGGAGCCCCCCTTAAATCTTTATTTTATTTTATTTTTAGTATTTGTTGTTATAGCGGCAATAGAAATACATCATCTGTGAAAATTTCAACTGTCTAGCTATCACCGTTCTTGAGATACAGCCTGGTGACAGACGGACGGACGGACGGACGCACAGCGAAGTCTCAGTAATAGGGTCCCGTTTTTACCCTTTGGGTACGGAACCCTAAAAATGCATGAAGCTATTTTGGTATCCTCTTAACACATTTATTTATATGACAAATAAACACATTTTTAATGACCAAGTGTTAATTCCGCTGACGAGTTCTCCGCTGACTAATTAATCATTAAGTAGATGATTAATCTGACAGCTAAGAATGTATGTAATTAATTATAATACCTTGTGACTAAATTTACTGTGTTACTAGGGATGCCAACTAAATTTATATTATTTAAACTACTATCTACTGCTATCCCTACTAAATTATAAATGCGAAAGTAACTCTGCCTGCCTGTTACGCTTTCCCGCTTAAACTTCTCAACCGATTTTGATGAAATTTGGCACAGACAATCTTTAGACCCTGAGAAAGGACATAGGCTACCTTTTATTCCGAAAAAAAGGGATGAAAAGTTTTTTAAATTTCACGCGGACGAAGTCGCGGGCAACTGCTAGGTACACAATAAAAGCTAGGCCCTTTATGGCCCATATAGTATTGTCACTAACTCGTCACCATACGGACCATCCGTATGATGACGAATTAAAGTAAGAGCCAACTAGCCGTCCTCGTGTCTGGATTACACTTTCGCTTAACATCAGCTGTAGTGTGGTCATTTGCCTACCCAAGCTATAAAAAAAAACCTTGGAACAATATAAGCAGTTAACGCCTACTGTGAGAGACGGTCCCGAAATTGACGATCTGCTGGGGGGTTCTGAGACGTCTCGACGAGAGTGTGAGAGACGGAAAATTCGAAACTAAACGCTGTGGTAACACGTCTGGTTAGCACGACACACTAATAATAATCTATAATCCCTTCTAAAGTGGAGGAGGCCCGTTCCCAGCAGTGGAACGTTAAAGGGCTGGAGAGAGAGAGCTGCACCCTGCGGTGTTATCATTGGTTTAAAGTTTAGAAAAAATAAGGTAAAAACTGGCTAAGTACGAGTTGGACAAGTGTAAGAAGTATCACTTTTTCCACCATAATTTAATTTATTAAGTGTAGGAAGAGTTCTCTATAATTATTATCATCTTCTTATTGTAAAACAAAGTCGTAATTTTTTTTCTTTATAATAAATATTCAGGACATTTCATACAACGTCCTCTGGTCCCAAAGTAAGCTATATTTCTATGCTTGTATTATGGGTACCAGATACGGATAGACTACGTATACTACACGTGAGCATAAATCTACAAAACTACATTTATGTAGTTTTGTAGAAAAATTTTGTAAAGTTTTGTAAAAAAAAATCTTTAATCTTAAATTTTATTTTTGAAGATAGAATGGTTCATAAGGGTGGTTATTTTTTGTATAATTTGTTGGTTTTTTTCTTATCTAATTTCCACATGTACGTAGTTGCGGGTAACGTTTTCATTATCCCTACGTCATAGTTGTCATACTGTCACAATGTAATGGTACCAATTCGAGGTGTCAATGACACAGTTCGCCATTATTAACTGAACTTTCTTATTATAAAAATTGTGTATCATTAGACAAACGATTTTAATTAATATTATAGTGCAAAACGAAACAGCTATTAACTAAAATACACCATTGTTGTTTTTAATTGAAGGGCTTTGTGGTGTAGTGGTTCATGTAACGGACTGCCGTTCACGAGGTCGCCGGTTCGATTCCCGCTTGGGACAATCATTTGTGTGATTTTTATAAATGGCATACAAATGTTTGTACTGCGTCTGGGTGTTTCTATGTATTTTAAGTATATACTAGCTGAACCGGCAAACGTTGTTTTGCCACACAAATGTCAGTGGGGGGGAGAGGTTTGAAAAATAGATGTTGTCCGATTCTCAGACCTACTGAATATGCAAGTAAAATTAGGTACATAAAAATCGGCTAAGTCGTTTCGGAGGAGTACGGTAACTAACACTGTGACACGTGAATTTTTTATATTAGAAGATTCACAAAAGAAAAATAGTATATGTATTCTATCCGTATTCTGGTACCCATAATACAAGCATATAAGCTTAGCTTGGGACCAGAGGACGTTGTGTGAATGTCCGTTAAAAAAAAATAAGTTTAGTTTAGTTGTGCACATAGAATTGGTACCATGTCGTCAAAGGCCTAATGTATCACCAAGTTATACTGAAATCGTTTGTTGTAGGGGAGCCCTTCTAAATATTTGTTGTATACTAACTACTGCTCGATCTATACTGTCTGTGAAAATTTGGGCGCTTGAAAATAACTCGCTCTCTGTCCAGCCCACTAACGTCCCACTGTTGGGCACGGGCCTCCTTCACTTTGTGAGGGATTATGGTCTACTGTACCGCATTGACCAGGCGTGTTAGCGCTTGGTTTATTTTCGAGTTTTTCGTTCCTAACAGAGGATAATATTCCTTAGCTGGCTTTTACAGCACATTGGGAAGGAAAAATTGGTCAAGTGCGAGTTGGAGCCCCCTTAAATATTTATTTTATTTTATTTTTAGTATTTGTTGTTATAGCGGCAATAGAAATACATCATCTGTGAAAATTTCAACTCTCTAGCTATCACCGTTCTTGAGATACAGCCTGGTGACAGACGGACGGACGGACGGACAGCGAAGTCTCAGTAATAGGGTCCCGTTTTTACCCTTTGGGTACGGAACCCTAAAAAGGGGCGGTGACACTTGTATTTATAATCCATGATCACACAACATTGAAGCTTAAAGAAGAGAATGATGTAGAAATTTCTTGCTGTTAAAACTCGCGAAAGGCCGGGCAGATTTTGGTTATTTTGGTCTTGAAATGTTCGTGAAAGTCTAGAGAAGGTATTAAACGGTACAAAGTATATGGGGGTCTAAAATTCGATGCGTACGGAGCAGCGGGCATTAGCTAGTTATAAATGACAATCTATTTAAAACATCGCATGTTGTTATCGTTTTAATCTTATCAATAGAAAGTTTATTAATTTAGTTGCTGAGGGGGAAAATATTGTAATAAATACCTTGGACGAGATCTAGGGGTTTCCCAGAAATACGACGCCATCTTGTAATGCAATATGATAATGTGCATCGCGGGCAGGTTTATAACCAGGCTAATTGGGTATTTGAAGCTGTTGCTGTAACTAACTGACCCAGACAATATGATTCTGCCAAAAGCTTATGGTTATATCAGGTTTTCCTTAAAAGATATTCAAGATTATATCTAAACTAATATTATAAAGCTGAAGAGTTTGTTTGTTTGAACGCGCTAATCTCAGGGACTGCTGGTCGGATTAGAAAATTTAATTCAGTGTTGCATAGTACATTTATTGAAGAAGGCTATAGACTACATAACATCACGCTACGACCAATAGGAGCGAGGCATCAGTGAAAAATGTCGCATCCGGAGAAAATTTTCTAATTCGCAGTCGACATCTAGTAATAGATATTTTTAGGGTTACCAAAAGCCAGTGCAGACAGTTAATGTTCTCTATTATATAGGTCTTGTCATCAGCCCTTGATAACGGTAAAAAATTTAAGATTCGTCCGATATTCAGAAGACGGAGAAAATCACGTACGAAAATTCCTTCGCATAAATCCTTACTTACATAAATATTATTTAATGTTATTTCTGTATTTATGTTCCTATGTGAGCTTATATTTTCTAAACTACGCAACGGATTTTGATGCGGTTTCCTTTAATAGATAGAGTGGTTCAAGAAGATGGCTTTTTTGTATAATCTGTTATGGGTATGTTTCTAAATTCCACACTTACGAAATTGTGGGCAACATGTAGTAGATACATAAATACATGTTTAATATATCAATATTTAACCAGACGAAATTTCAGGGAAAACTGTAATGAATAATAAATACTCTGTAATATACTACTGTAATATGATAACGGGCTGCGTGGTCTAGTGGTTCTAGGTTCATAAAGCAAATTGTTTAGTTTCCTCTCAAACAATAAAAAAATTGGTCAAGTGCGATTCGGACTCGCGCACGAAGGGTTCCGTACCATTATCTATGCAACATACGTTATTAATAAATGAGCAAACAACACACACAATACTTAATTAATTACGTTTGTTGTATGAGAGCAAGAAACGGTAAAAAAATCATGTTTGTTGTATGGGAGCCCTTATCGAGCCCACGGACAGCGAAGTCTCAGTAATAGGGTCCCGTTTTTAGCGTTCCGTACCCAAAGGGTAAAAACGGAAACCCTATTACTGAGACTTCGCTGTCCATCCGTCCGTACGTCCGTCCGTCTGTCACCAGGCTGTATCTCAAGAACGGTGATAGCTAGAGAGTTGAAATTTTCACAGATGATGTATTTCTATTGCCGCTATAACAACAAATACTAAAAATAAAATAAAATAAATATTTAAGGGGGGCTCCCATACAAAAAACTGATTTTTTTTACCGTTTCTTGCTCGATACTAATAACGTTGCCTTATGTTGCATAGATAATGGTACGGTACCCTTCGTGCGCGAGTCCCACTCGCACTTGACCAATTTTATTACCCTTTGGGTACGGAACCCTAAAAATCAACTTTTGGAAAACTCAAAATCGCGATTTTCCCCCGACATTTTCATTTTCCTTATATGAATATCCGTGTGGTGGCGGATTAATAATACAGGTGTGACCACCCCATGCTGTAAATGTCGAATGCTGTAATAGTCAGCTAAGGGAAGCTGTAGACAAACTCCTCTCTGAAAGACGGAAGGATAGGATCTAAAACCTGTAGCAACACGCTTTGTAAGCGTGAAGCCAAATGACCTCCTGAAGTAGAGAAGGGCCGTGCCCAACAGTGGGACGTTTAACGGGCTGAGGAAAGAGGAGGAGGTGGATGAAAAGTCCATAAATTTTATATATTGTGTCCTTTATGAAAATTATAGAAGTTATTTCTTAGTGACGTCACAAGATATCTCCAATTAAATTACTTATTTATAAATATTAATAAGGTTTTTGCACGGAATGGAATAGATCCCACGACCTTCGTTAATTGGACCACGTGGGCACTTCGCCTTGGCGACTGTATTTAAATTGTAAAAAACTGTGACATCGGATTAAATATTTTTTATGAAAATTTGCTGTTGCCCGCGGCTCCGTATGCGTGGGGTTTTTTTCCCGAATTTTTTTGCCGTTTTAGCAACATTCAGCACTAATGCTTCGCTCTTACAGGTAGCAGCGTGCTGTTATATAGCCTAGAGCATTCCTAGACAAATGTACTACAACATAATGTTTCAATTCAAAGAAGTAGTTCCTAATATTACCGCGTTCAAACAAACACTCTTCAGCTTTATAGCATTAGTATGGATTAAACAAAAAAGAGGACTGATATTATTTTTAAAATATATTGTTAAATAAAAAATACTGTGTAGGTTATATTGTTTAAAATATCGACGTAACATTAACTTAATCAGGTTATGGTTGTCAATAATAGTTTGCTTTGTTTCAAAACTAGAAAACGCGATTCAGGTTTCTAGATATTTTTTTAATTAATGCGTTGTAATATATGAAAAAACAGATCGTGTTAGGGGCTCAGGCCCAGCAGTGGGTCGTTAATGGGCTGGAGAGGGAGAGATGGGTTAACGCTCTATATTGTTTCCTTACCCTCACGAAAATAGGCGTGACAGTGCGACGATGATGATAAATATTACGGAAAGAAGGAATTCTCTGCCTACCCCGTGCGTCACAAGCGTTAGTTTCCTGTAAGATATTCAATCAAAATACGGAAACTTACCGACCGCACTTTGTCATTAAATAATAAAACTTTGAACAATTATTAAACTCCTTTATAAAATTCGTAATTACAATGAATCATTCGTTATCTTAGAGTAATTAACCAACAGGAGCAGCTACGTACGTTTCCTATGACAAATAATAATAAACATTTTACACACATGGACATTTTTCATATATTTTAGCATAAGTTTAAGCAAATGTTATATATTAAAAAAATGGAAATGCAAATGGAAATGCAAAATGCCTTTGCTCAACCTGTTCATTATGATTAACTAATGTTATTGTAAGTACATGTAAACATAATTTTAAAAGCAGATGTTATGGTGCTCTTTTCGCTTCTACCAATTTCATTGGTTACTAATATATTATGTTTATTAAAATAAGGAGTAACATGGCAATATGTGGATAATGTTGTGGGTTGCATGTATAGTTATTATATTTTATTAAAATTTATTCTTTTGTATTGACTATTTAAAGCTTTGATTAGGTATAATGCGAATGTTTATTGTATGTTATTAGCACTTTTAAGCGCTTAACAGACCCGTCTCTATTTTTGTTTTCTTTTTAAGGGTTTCGTACAAAAAAGAAACCCTGTCGGTCTGTCTCCCCGTCCGTCAGTCATACAATATGTAGATCTATGCGGTTCCTTGCTGCAAAAATTACAATCAACCTTTTACATCTACGCATTAACAAGATATAACTGACTTACGACCATTTTTAAGAATTTTCGACTGATGCTAGGGAATCAAAACCTACAGGTTCTTCCCGTTGCCCTAAAGACCTGAAATTTGGCATAGACTAAGCATAGGCTTAGTCTGTGCCAAATTTCAGTAGTGCTGATGTAGGCAAAACTCGAAAACTTGTAGTTAATAAATACATCACACAAAAAAATTGTTTATCCTAATACCAACTTATGAAGTAGCTGAAATGTAGGCCATACCCTGTATTTCAACTACAAAATTAAGTTGAAGAATTGGTTTAAGCTTAACTAACGGTTTATTTGGCTGTAGTTAATTATGTTTTTGGTCCAGTAGGTACGGAACCCTAAGTGTGCGAGGATATCTCGCTCCTGTTTTCTTGTCTTCCTAATTTTTCCACGTACCACAGAAACCATTTCGGTCTGCACCACAACCCCGGTAGTGGACACAAGCCCTGTGAAGCTTGTCTGACGTACTGTTAGGATTAACCGGGGGACTCGTTCCTTTTAATAGGCTTAATACAATCCCTACAGATTAAATGTAATTAACGAATGATTATTAGTTCAAAAACTAAAAAACACGCTTGAAAATCCTTTATATAATTGCATTGTCATCAGTCCTTAATAATTTATGTAATGCGAAATTTCAAATCAATCCGACTATTGCAAGATCGATGTAAATCGCGTTGAAAGATTCCGCTACATAGATTAATACATTGATAGATACATACCGAACTTAAAAAAGCTTGTTAATAAAACAAAGTTGTTATTCTTGTATGTATGTCTTTAAAGTTACGCAACGAATATTGATACGATTTTTTTTTAAATAGAGTGGACCATGTGGCTTTTTTTGTATAATTTGTTAGGGTTTGGTGTCCAAACTCTACGCGTAAGAAATTGCGGGCAACAGCTTAATAATCATCATCATTATTATAACATCACGCCTTTTTCCTATGGGCATAGGCAGAGACTATAGAGCGCCAGAATAGCCAGAATAATCAGCTTGATAAATAAATAAGTAAGTAATTCAGTCCGTTACACAAACCACAAATAATCGAAATAGTCGCCCGATGAATTATTTATTTATATCATCATCATCATAATGTCACGCCTTTTCCCATGGGAATAGGCAGAGATTATAGGCCTTCATCTGCTACGATCTAAACACACTCATAAATGAGTATGTAAGTCTAGCTTACTTTAGGTCCAGAGAACATTTTGTGAAATGTGCATAAATATTTAAAAATATTTTATTGTAATTACTTGACAATGCAATCTTCTTCTTCTCTAGCCCATTTACGTCCCACTGTTGGGCACGGGCCTCCTCCACTTTGGAAGGGATTATGGTCTTTTGTGCGCGCTGACCAGGCGTGTTGGTACAGGGTTTATTTTCGAGTTTTCCGTCTCATAGAAGATGTTTATCTGTGTGCAATATCCCTTAGCTGACTTTTACAGCACCCTTGGGAGGAAATGGGGTGGTGACACTTGTATTCTTAATCAGTCCACATGGACAATGCAATAAAATACATTATTTCGTCATGTTTTTACACTAAACATGAGATTATATCTTCAATCAAGATATTCTTGACACTACTGTCATAATTACAGAATAAATTAAATAAATAACAAAACATATTACACAATGTCTTTTAGTCCTAAACTAAGCATAATATAGAAGATGGGATGGGACACATGGGCTTAGCCAGAATTTAGTTTCGAAGGTTTGCAATTCTTTGTTTTATTAACCGACTTCAAAAAAAGGAGGAGGTTTTCAATTCGTCTGTATGTTTTAGGTTTTTCTTTTTTTTATGTTTGTTACCTCATAACTTTTAACTGGGCGCAGCGATTTTAATGATAATTTTTTATTTGAAAACTGGTGGTTCCCGTGTGGTCTCATCGGCACCAGGTCAGGATCTGATGGTTATCTCCTGAGAAAACCCTCAAATTTCAAAGGCACATGATGTCGTTTGAACTTTTTTAACAATACTCAATTATTTCAGGTGGGTTTTGAGACAAAAATATGTCAAATACGAGTCGGATTCGTGCACGATGGATTCCGTACTTTGTTATCATAACATATTGAAAATTATTATTTTATATGTGTATGTATATTTAATTTTAGGTAGGTTTAACTAAAGTTTAACTTAAATAAAACTACTTTTTACGGATCTAGACGCGTATATTTGTTTCAAATTTTGGCCCGACGTTTCGGAGACTTTGCAGTCACCATGGTCACGGGTGAAAAAATAAAAAAAATATTATGTTAAGGTTTAACTTTTTCACTATTGTTTTTAAGTTCCAGATCAACTGAGTCCATCCAAGGGTTGTCTGGAAGAGATCGCAATATGCGATAAGACCGCCAGTTGTACATGTTCTATTTTATTTTCGTTACATAAGTGACATGTAATATGTTTTGGTGTACAATAAAGTGTATTCTATTCTACTTTACTCTACTCTGCTCTGCTCTACTTTACTCTACTCTACTCTATTCTATTCTATATTGGTCATTTTCCCGACCTCAAATAAAAGAATAAGGGCAGGATAATGATGATAATGAGTATTTGTTGCTGTAGCATCAGCACATACACAAACTATCCTTCAGCTCTTTAGCTATCACCGTTCCAGAGATACAGCCTGGTGACAGACGGATGTACGGACAGTAAAGTCTCATTATTAGGATCCAGTTTTTCCTTTTAGATAGAACTAGCTATTGCCCGCGACTCCGCACGCGTGGAATTTAGAAAACTTTTCCCCGTTATTGAAACATTTTTCACTACTGCTTCGCTCCTATTGGTCGCAGCGTGATCTTATATAGCCTTCCTCGATAAATGTAACATTTATCGAGGAAGGCTATAGGCTATATAAGATCACGCTCGACCAACAATGAAAGAATTTTTCAAATCGGACCAGTGGTTCCTGAGCTTAGCGCGTTCAAATAAGCAAACTCTTCAGCTTTATAATATTAGTATGGATAAAATAGTCCGATAGAAAGCGGAATGAGATTCTCATGCGGAATTTTTCTATTATAAAATCTATGTATGTGACTGTGTGCAATAAAATGCAATGCAAAAAATGCCTGTTGTAAAAGTCATAATATTACAACATATTTAATTGTTTTCATTTTAATTAAGTAAGTTAGATAAAACTACTTTTTACGGATGAGATCACCATGATCACGGGTGAGACTGTGAGACAGGTGAGACAACCATGGTGACTGCAAAGTCTCCGAAACGTCGGGCCAAAATTTAAAACAAATATACGCGTCTAAATCCGTAAAAAGTAGTTTTATTTAAACAGATGAGTCGCGCAAGTGTTAGAAAATATTAAGTTAGATAGATAAACTCATTATCGTACACATTTACAAGAAACAGAAAACAGAAATTAAGCTTAAAACTAGGTACAAATGGCGGCCTTATCACATAAAGTGATCTCTTCCAGGCAACCATGGGATTGAAAGAAAAGTTAGGTTAAGATATTGACGCGTGAGATTGTAACCGAAAACAGTTGTGTGTGCATTAAATAATTACATTGTGATACTATTCTATAAAACAATAAAATTTAATAATAAGTTGCATTAATATTATTATGAAACCTATTTAAGTACATTTTTACGCATTATAATAAAATTAAAATCGTAAAATTTTAACAATGCAATATGACTTCCTTCTGAAAAACTCAACTTCCGGTCTGTGATGAGATCTTTTGACTTAAATTACACAATAGTATCTACCAGTTCTACTGGCCTAACTAATCCTAACTTACTGACATAAATAAATAATAAATACCTAAATAAATATTCAGGACATTTCACACAACGTTAACAAAGTAATTTATATTTCTATGCTTGTATTATGGGTACCAGATACGGATAGACTACTTATACTACTTTTCTTTTGTAAATACATACTTATAATACATAGAAAACACCCAGACGCAGTACAAACATTTGTTTGACAATTATGGATATCACACAAATGATTGTCCCAAGCGGGAATCGAACCCGCGACCTCGTGATCGGCAGTCCATTACATAAATAAATAAATTCATAGACATTTCACACGACGTCCTCTGGTCCCAAGCTAAGCTTATCATGCTTGTGTTATGGGTACCAGAATACGGATAGACTACATATACTACTTTTCTTTTGTATATACATACTTATAATACATAGAAAACACCCAGACGTAGTACAAACATTTGTATGACATTTATGGATATCATACAAATGATTGTCCCAAGCGGGAATCGAACCCGCGACCTCGTGATCGGCAGTCCATTACATAAACCACTCCACCACGAAGCCCGTCAAACATACATAAATATTTTTAGCTTAAATAACACAATTCAGTAATGTTAACTGAACTTCTCCAACACAATAATGTCCCACTGTTGGGCACGGGTCTCCTCCACTTTAAGAGGGATTGTGGTCTACTATGCCGCTCTAACCAGGAGTGTTAATATAGGGTTAATTTTCGATTTTTCCTTCTCTCACAGAGGATAAATAATAAACCTGTGTACAATATGCCTTAGCTGGTTTTTAAAGCACCCTGAGGAGGTCATAGGGTGGCGACACTTGTATTCTTTATCTGTCACCACACGGACGTATAATATACATGTATAATTATAACAATAAAACACGCTTGAAAATCCTAGATAGTTTTTTAAATTATATCATTATCATGCATTGTCATCGGCCGTTAATAAGCTACGTTTAAGATCAACCCGACTGTCGAAAAATACTTCAAACTTTACTTTTTCCTTTAAATTAATTAGAGATTGATAGATTAATTAATACAAAGTTTAAAAGATAATAAAATATAAGTAAATAAAAGTTTAAAAGTCAAAAGATCGTAATACATATATAAAATTCTTGTGTCAGAGTGTTAGTTACCATACTCCTCCGAAACAGCTTGACTGATTTTTATGAAATTTTATATACATATTCAGTGGGTCTGAGATTTGGCTACTTTTCTTTTTTCATACCCCTAAGTGATAAGGGTTGTCCATCCCTGACATTTGAATGGCAAAAAACATTTGCCGGGTCATAGTATATAATAGTAACATAATTAAATTTATAAAATTCTGCCTACGTTATATATATATATATATTTTTTTTAAATCTGCCATCGACTAGTATAGTCATAATCAGATCTGTTCATAATATGTCACTGTAATTTAACCATAGCTCCAGCGAGCCAGGTTAATACATAGCAGACGTCATTGTCTTTTATCAATGTCTAAAACATTGCACCTTTTCAGGCGTGGTCTGTGCGTATTGCAAGTTAGAAGAGCTTTTGCTAGGGCATTTCCATGATTTTGTAGCCTTTCCTTGTATTTTGTGCAATGAGCTTTAGCTTCAGTTTTGATTGTCGAAATTTGTAAGTGTTCATGTATTTCAGAGTTTCGACTGTACCAGGGTGCGTTTGAAATGGCTCTAATAACTTTGTTTTGGAAGCGTTGTAATATTTCCAAGTTGGAGTTGCTAGACGAGCCCCATAGCTCAACACCATATAACTAAATGGGCTTGATTATACATTTGTATATTAGTAACTTATTATTGTTACGAACACACAAAACACAAAGGAGCTAGCGCCATCTAGCAGCAACTAGTAAAACCAATTAAAGAACCGAACAGAGTGAAACCCCTATTAGATACTAGATGGCGTTAGAGGAACTACCGTACATGCGCGAACCTTCTAGAAACATTCGTTCCGGACGATCACGTTCGCGCACAGTCGGGAACATTCTGGAATAGTCTGGAACTCGTCTCGGCGCATATAAATAGCGGCAGGGAGGCGAGCCCGGGCAGTTCAGTTCGAGCTACGATAAAGGCGACTTCGAGAGCGAAAACAAGTGATCAAGAGTGATACCAGTGAAACCTACAACTTGGCTACGATCTAGGACATTGTTAGTGCTTAGTGTTTGGACCTAGTGCTTAGTGTTTGGACCTAGTGCTTAGTGTTTGGACCTAGTGCTTAGTGTGTAACTAGTGCTAGTGAATAAAGTCTTCAAAAGAGTCAGCAGGTCTTTCTCTCCAAATCCTTCGAACCCTAGCACGTAACAACTGGTGTCGGAAGTGAGATTTGGAGATGCCATTGACTCCGAGAGACCACGCCCATCGGGCTCCGCCCACCCAGGCCCAGGCTCCGCCTACTCAGACTCAAGCCACGCCCACTGGCTCCGCCCACTTTGCCACGCCCACCACACCGGCCACGCCCACTAGACAAGCTCCGCCCACTGGCTCCGCCCACCTTGCCACGCCCACTAGACAAGCCACGCCCACCAGCAGCACCGTAGTGTCAGTTCCTCAAGTAGCACTTCAATTAGGAAGTTTAATTGAACTGATAGAACACAAGCTCGGCGCTTTGCAAGAGTCACAAGAACGCAAGCTCGGCGCTTTGCAAGAATCACAAGAGCAACAAAAAAAACCTCCAAGAAAAAGTGCTTTGTGCTATAAATGATGTTAGTAACACGGTGATTAAGCTTCGAAAAGATGTCGACGTAGTGGAAGAACGAGTTACCGGGTTAGGATTGGATGTCGAAAATGTGAAAACCGGCCTCATTGAACTACAGAAGAAAGTAGTGCGCCTTGAAACCACGGGAGTTGCGATGTCTAGTGGAACTATCGGAGTGGCACAAGGACCAAGAGTGAAAGTTCCGCCATACGACGGCACTACTTCCTGGAACGCTTATCGTCATCAATTCCAGACGGTTGCTACTGCCAACGGATGGACGGAAGAACAATGCTTGACCGCTCTCACTGTTGCGCTCAGAGGGCAAGCTTTGTCGGTCCTGGAAGCACTGCCACATACAGGAAATGGGTTCCAAGACCTGATGGAGGCACTTGAATCCAGATACGGGGAGCGACACCTGGAGCACGTGTTCCGTGCCCAACTGCGTGACAGAGTCCAACGCTCAGGAGAAGGACTACAACAATGGGCGTTGGAAATTGAAAAACTCGTCAGGAAGGCACACCCAGGAGCCGACACCAAGATGGTAGACACGAATATTGTTCAAGCATTTGTCGACGGAATCAAAGACCTGGAGGTCAGAGCTGCAGTGAGGCTTCGTCACCATACCTCGCTAAAGGAAGCATTGGCGCATGCTTTGGAGGTCGAGGCTGTTCGTTATGACATACGGCATACCCATAAGATCCGCGAGGTCTCTGAGGAAGTCAAGGAGGTTAAGGCCCCTACGAAGAAAAGTTCTGGAGCCATGTGCTACAAGTGCGGCGAGAGGGGCCATCTTCAGCTCAACTGCCCACAGAAGGAAACCCAGATGGAAAGGATGAAAAGGATCGAGGAACAAATAGAGGTTCTGAAGAAGCAAGGGGCTTTGTCCCTTGCCCGGGATCAGGGAAACGAATAAAAGCCAGGACTAAGGGGCGAGTGCTGTCTGACGCGGAGGGAGCCCCGATAACTGTCATCTCTCAGGCATGCAGCGGAAATAGTCTTGCAATTCAGGGGACTATTAACGGGACGGATTGCAAAATGACTCTGGACCCAGGAGCCTCTAGAACAATAGTGAACCCAAGTCTGGTAAAAACCGCAACGGGACACAAGAGGAGAATTAACTGTCGGCTTCTTACTGCCTCCGGTCAGCCAATACCCGTCCTTGGAGAAACGTCAGTTACGATGTATGTAGGGGGGTCCTCATACTCTCATAACGTAATCGTGGCTGAGATTGTGGATGATTGCATCTTGGGTTTGGATTTCATGAAGAAACACAACTGCAGAATTAATGTCGCTGACGGAGTTTTCAAGTGTGGTGAAGAAGAAATCTTCATTCTTGGAGGCGCCTGCGGGAAAGTCGCATTTGTAAAGAAAATCATCATACCCGGACGAGCGGAAGCTCAGGTACTAGTGAAACTGCCGCCAGCTGGAAAGAAAAAATCAAACAGATGCGTGTTGATCGAAGACACACCTACCAAGACATCGTCACAAAAACTGATGACGGCGAGAACCCTTGTTAGTGGAAGCAGTAACGCTGTGGTCAGGGTTTTGAATCTTGGTGATCGCGAGATCTGCTTGAACAAAGGTGACGTCATCGGAAAGTGCAAGGAAGTTGTCTGGATGAAAAAGTGTAGTTCGATGACAGGCGCAGACTCAGCAAACAGCAATAACTACGATTTAGTGACTAAGCTACTCGATGACTGTAAGAGTAATCTGACTTATTCGCAGAGCATGAAAGCTAAGAAGTTTTTGCAGCGCTACACGAATATCTTCTCCAGTCAAGAAGGGGACCTTGGAAGAACGTCAATGGTTCAGCACAGGATAGATACCGGAAGCGAGAGACCAATTCGTCAACGAGCAAGACGGATACCAATTGCAAAGGAAAAGGAAGTTGAAGGCCTTTTGGAGGACATGAGAAGGAATAAGATTATTGAACCGTCTACAAGTCCGTGGTGCTCACCTGTTGTATTAGTGAAGAAGAAAGATGGTAGCACGAGATTTTGTGTGGACTATAGGCGTCTCAATGATGTCACTAAGAAGGACAGTTACCCGTTACCTCGAATTGACGACACTTTAGATACCCTGAGTGGCATGAAATGGTTCTCGACCCTAGACCTGAAATCTGGCTACTGGCAGGTGGAAATTCATCCAAAAGACAAGGAGAAGACAGCTTTCTCGACCGGTAAAGGTTTATGGCAATTTAACGTCATGCCCTTCGGATTGTGCAACGCACCTGCCACCTTTGAGCGACTTATGGAGTGTGTACTGGCAGGCTTAGTTGGAGAGGCTTGCTTAGTCTACTTGGATGACGTCATAATTGTCGGCCGCGACTTCGAGGACCATTTGCGAAACTTGGAGCGAGTTTTCGCCAAAATAGAGGGAGCCAAATTAAAGTTGAACCCGGAAAAGTGTCATTTATTCAGGAGCAAGGTCAACTATCTCGGCCATATTATCTCCAGTGATGGAATCCAGACAGACCCGGAGAAATTGGAAGTAGTTCAAAAATGGCCTACCCCTAAGGACAAAACCGAAGTGCGGGCATTCCTCGGCCTATGCTCATACTACAGGCGTTTTGTTAAGGGATTCGCAGAGATAGCCAAGCCATTACATCGGCTGACAGAAGATAAACGACAATTTAGTTGGGATGAGACTTGTGAAGATTCTTTTCAGAAACTGAAGAAACATCTGTGTGAAACACCAATCCTGGGGTATCCACAAACTGAAGGTCAGTTTATAGTTGACACGGATGCAAGCAACACGGCCATTGGAGGGGTGTTATCTCAAAAACAGGGTGAAAGAGAAGTTGTTATTGCATATTTCAGCAAATCTTTATCCAAGCCAGAGAGAAACTACTGTGTGACAAGACGAGAACTCTTGGCTGTTGTAAAGACGCTACAACATTTCAACAAATATCTCATCGGCAGACAGTTTTTACTACGAACTGACCACGCAGCCTTGAAGTGGCTACTGCAATTCAAGAACCCAGAAGGTCAAGTAGCTCGATGGATTGAACAGCTCCAGGAGTACGACTTCAAGACGGAACACCGCAGCGGAAAGACACATGGGAATGCCGACGCACTCTCACGAAGGCCGTGTTCAGAGGACTGCAAACATTGTGTTAAGCAGGAATGCAATGAAGTAACATTAAAGCTAACGAGAACGAATCCTTTGAGTCTCTGGGAGAATGATGCTATGAGGGAGGCTCAAGAAAAAGATGACGATCTTCGGCACATCATCACATGGAAGAAACGGGGTGACGTAAAACCAACATGGAGTGAAGTTGCACCCACTGGCGCTGTCACTAAGGCGTACTGGGCGCAATGGGACAGTCTGATACTCCAAAACGGAATACTCTACCGGAAATGGGAGAAGACTAACGGCAGAGAGTTCCATCTTCAGATAATTGTCCCAAGAACGAGAGTACCAGATGTTCTCCGTGAAATACATGATGGCGTATCAGGAGGTCATCTAGGTGTCAAGAGGACGTTAACAAAAGTGCGAGAACGATTCTACTGGTTGCATTGTCGAGATGATGTACAGGATTGGTGCCGCAAATGTTCTACTTGCGCTGCTGTAAAAGGACCACAGACCAGGAGCCGTGGGAACCTGCGGTTGTATAACGTCGGTGCACCGTGGGAACGAATTGCAGTTGACGTAGCTGGGCCATTTCCTGTAACGGATTCGGGAAACAAGTATTTTATGGTCGTCATTGACTACTTCACCAAATGGCCCGAAGTGTTCGCCATACCAAACCAAGAAGCCACAACAGTCGCTTCCAAGTTAGTCGAAGAAGTGATATGTCGCTTTGGTGTGCCTCTGGAAATCCATTCTGATCAGGGCAGGAACTTCGAATCGCAGGTGTTCCAGGAAGTGTGCAGAATTTTGGGCATGCATAAGACGAGGACCACCGCGTATCATCCGCAGTCTGATGGAATGGTTGAGAGATTTAACCAGACCCTTGAGAGGCATTTGGCGAAATTGGTAGATGACAAACAAAAGGATTGGGACAAGTATATACCACTCTTCCTTCTGTCTTACCGAACCGCCGAGCATGAGAGCATAAAAGCTACCCCGGCGTATGTCAATTTCGGTAGAGAGCTACGAATACCAGTAGACCTATTGACAGGAGGGTCACCGGAGGGACCAAAGACTGTACAAGACTATGTCTGCGATTTAAGGGAAATGATGCGCTATATACACGCCTTGGTTCGGGAAAATGGGTTACAGTCAAGTGAGAACATGAAAACCAGATACGATCGGAAATCGAACACGAACGGCTTCGAGGAAGGGACACTGGTGTGGCTACATAACCCAACTCGCCGGAAAGGGAAATCTCCAAAGTTGCAGAGCAAGTGGGACGGTCCATACAAAGTGGTTACCCGATTGAATGATGTGACCTATAGGATTCAAAAGCAACCAAGAGGGACATTCAAAGTAGTACACATAGACCGTCTGGCGCGTTACCATGGTAGTAACAACGATGCTCGGGACGAGCATCTCTAAGAGGGGAGTAGTGTTACGAACACACAAAACACAAAGGAGCTAGCGCCATCTAGCAGCAACTAGTAAAACCAATTAAAGAACCGAACAGAGTGAAACCCCTATTAGATACTAGATGGCGTTAGAGGAACTACCGTACATGCGCGAACCTTCTAGAAACATTCGTTCCGGACGATCACGTTCGCGCACAGTCGGGAACATTCTGGAATAGTCTGGAACTCGTCTCGGCGCATATAAATAGCGGCAGGGAGGCGAGCCCGGGCAGTTCAGTTCGAGCTACGATAAAGGCGACTTCGAGAGCGAAAACAAGTGATCAAGAGTGATACCAGTGAAACCTACAACTTGGCTACGATCTAGGACATTGTTAGTGCTTAGTGTTTGGACCTAGTGCTTAGTGTTTGGACCTAGTGCTTAGTGTGTAACTAGTGCTAGTGAATAAAGTCTTCAAAAGAGTCAGCAGGTCTTTCTCTCCAAATCCTTCGAACCCTAGCACGTAACATTATCAAGGGTCAGTGGGGAGTGCCGTCCTATCAACCAGTACAGGTTTTTGAACTGCCTGTTGGCTTCGTCTCGCTTGGCTCTGATGTGTTCGCCCCATGTTAGACGTCTATCTAATCGCAGGCCTAGATATCTCACACTTGCTTTGTGGGGCAATGTTTCTCCACCCAGTGTGACAGTTTGGCAGTCCCCTTTACGCAAAGCAAGCAATGTTATATGCGTGGACTTGGAGGAGCTCGTTTTGAATCGCCATTTTTGTAGCCACTCATTAGTTTTATTCAGCTGTTCCTGTAGTTTGGAGGATGTTATATTGGGATTTTTGTCGCTTGCAAGATACGCAGTATCGTCGGCGTATGTTGCAATTATTACTCCCTCAGTGGCGGGTAGGTCTGCAGTGTACAAAGAGTATAGCACTGGCCCAAGGACTGAGCCCTGCGGTACGGATGCTTCAATCTTACATATTTCTGAAAGCTCTTCCTCGTATTTTATTTGGAACTTTCTATCTTCCAGATACGATCTGAGTATCATGTAGAGGGTATTCGGTAATTGCATCTTTAGTTTATAGATAAGGCCCTTATGTCACACCTTATCAAAAGCCTGCTGGATGTCAAGGAATACGGCAGAGCAGTATTCCTTTTTTTCAAGGCTTTGTCTGATCTTCTCCACAACTCGATGTGCCTGTTCCACTGTAGAATGTAGAGGCCGGAATCCAAATTGGTGGTCTGGGATGAGGTTCCTGTCTTCAAGTATTGGTTTGAGCCTACTCAACAAGATCTTTTCGAATACTTTTGATATAATGGGTAAAAGGCTTATCGGTCGGTATGAACCTGGCTGCGTAGGAGGTTTGCCAGCTTTTGGGATCATTTTTATAAGTGATACTTTCCACAATTTCGGATAGTGCTGGACTCTCATTATAGCATTGAATAGTGTGGTAAGATAAACAATAGCCTTTTTAGGAAGGTGTTTTAGGATTTCTCCTGTTATTAAATCATAGCCAGGCGCTTTACGGTTATTTAAGCTAAGGATAATCCTCCATATTTCTCTAGGAGTTGTTGGCTTCAACGGTAGAGATAACTGTTGGTCGCTGGTGGTGATTTCATCTAACTCCATTTCAAAATTATCACTTGATGATTCATTTGGGGTGAAGACCTTCTTAAGGTGCTCCGCAAAAGTGTTGGCTTTTTCATTAGGTGTTCGAGCCCAAGTACCATCAGAACGTCTTAGGGGTGGGATATGTTCCTGTGGTCTTTTCAGGTTTTTTGTAATTTTCCACAATGAGTAGTCTGTTTCTTTGGTTGCCGATAAGTTAGCCAGGTGTTCATGTAATGTTTCGTTTTCATTATTTTGGATGAGTTTTTTAAGTTCCCTAGCAGCTCTGTTAAATGCGGTTCTATCTACAGCCAGACTACAGAGTTGCCACCTGCGTCTAAGTTTTCGTTTTTCTTTTAGTTTATTTCTTATTTCTAAGGGCATATTAGCATGTTGTATGGATATTTTGGGAGCTGGTGTAGCGCGCCAGGCTGCTTCCTGTATTTTATTTGTAATTAAAAAAGTAGCTTCTTCGATGTCAATTGCTGTCTTTAATTTAATTTTTAAGTTTATTTGTTGTTCTAGGAACTCCTCAAATGAGTCCCAGTCAGTTTTTTTATTGCATAAACTCATTGGTTTTTCTTTTACAATAGCATACTTATATGCTAAAAGTGCCTATTACAGCAGAGTGGTCCGAAGAGGTATCCAGGCAAGAGTCTACAGCAACATAATGTCTCAAGCCTTTTGTCACAAAAAAGTCTAGCAGATCAGGCATCTTAGCTCTATCGGTGGGCCAATAGGTCGGTTGCCCTAAGTGATAAGGGTTGTCCATCCCTGACATTTGTATGGCAAAAAACATTTGCCGGGTCATAGTATATAATAGCAACATAATTAAATTTATAAAATTCTGCCTACGTTATATATGACGTAATTTTTTTTTTAAAATTTAAATAGTAATAAATAGACGCCATAAATAGTGATGTGACACCACCTTGCTACAGATTGTATTTAATTTTCGCCCAAACTTTTTTACCATTTTTGTAGCGTAGGTATTTGTATACCTGTGTATGATTGCGAGTTCGATTCCCACACAGTTACTAATTACAAGATTACAATGCAACATTTCTAATTCTTATGGATGTATTCTATGAATCAGTTCATATTAAAAAAAATCTGTCATCCGTAACATAGGCACGGAAATTTAATATACCTTTATTTGGATCCAAAGGACGTTGTGTGAAATGTGCCTAAATTTTCTGCTTTACTCTTTATACAATAATGTCATTATTTTCGTATGTCTATATGTTTTTTTAATTTTCATTTCCACCTTTTTGCCCTGCCGGGCCATGACGGTCCCTTGAGCCTTACCATGACACGGTGAGGGGTGGCCCCGTTACCCGGGGCTCGACCCGACTCAAGAGACATTAGGTCCCCCCGTCGCATTGCCGTGGCCATCTGCCTCATTTTTTAGCGCGACTATTTATGAGTTTATATCTTCATAACTATACAACGTGTTGCAGAAAGGTGTAGTCATAATTTAAAGTTGCATTAGATAGGCCTTAAATATTATAAATATTACAGTTACACATAGAAAAATACAGTTGGTAAGTTTTTTATTGTTTGTTGCCTACTATTAAATAACTACCAGAAACCCATCAATTATGAGATGTTTACGGTTAGCACACTGAAGTGGCAATGGGCAGGTCACATCATTCGTAGGACTAACGATTGTTGCGGAAGAAAAGTCCTATATTGGCGACCACGTACCGTACGACGCAGCGTTGGGCGGCCCCCGACTAGGTGTAGCGACGATATCGTCAAGGTTGCGGGGAGCCATTGGATGAAAGCGCCACAAGAACGCGCGTTGTCGCTTTCTATTGGGGAAGCCAATGTTCAACAGTGGACGATGAGCGGCTGATTGATGGATCGATGACTTATCATTCATACAGTTAGTCAGTTAGCTTTTTCAGATAAATTAGAGGGAAAACAATGTGCACACTTGGATAGGCTATATTCTGCCTAATGGGAGAAAGGCCAGCTGACTATACAGACATTATTCAGTCAACCTGAGTCTACTTATTGTAATTTGGTCTCACCGCTCATAATTGGACATCTCTAAAAGGACTTTCTGTGGTAATTTTTATTATAATGAATTGGTTGTTTTATTTCAGGTGTTTGTCTACGTGTCCACAGCTTACAGCAACACTGAGTTCTCCAAAATTGAGGAGCGAGTATACCCAGCGCCTGCCAATCTTCAAATACTTCATGCATTAGTTGATAACTTGCCTCCTCACAAAATTGCTGATATCACTGCCAAGTAAGAAATATTTCATATTTTAAGCCCGGCCTTTGGAGTATATAATTTCCCCAATATCACATACTAAAAAATATTGAAAGATTCCGTACTATTCTCTCTCTCCAGCCCATTAACGTCCCACTGTCTGCGTCTGGGTGTTTCTATTATTATAAGTATGTATTTACAAAAGAAAAGTAGTATATGTATTCTATCCGTATTCTGGTACCCATAACACAAGCATAATAAGCTTAGCTTGGGACCAGAGGACGTTGTGCGAAATGTCCATGAATATTTATTATTATATTTATATTATTATACTGTTGGGCACGGGCCTCCTCCATTTTGGGAGGGATTATGGTGTGCTATGCTACGCTAGAACAAATATATTGTTTGAATAGAATAAACTCCGAAACTACTGGACTGATTCAAAAAATTCTTTCACCGGCGGGTGACTACATCATTCCCGGTAAACATAAACTATATTTTATTCAAAGAAAAGAATAGAGTAAGGTAGTACTTATAGTAGCAAAATTTTGAAAAATATGTATCAACGTCGGAAGCAACAATAACTTTTGTAAATAATGTTCCCTGTGCGAAGCACTGTACTTTTGTAAATATTTTAAGAAGTAATACGAATCTTTTTGTGTTTATTCCTAGATTGACATGGCAATACTAAGAGCGTGGTAGCTGACCGGGCACTAAATTCCAATTACGTGACTGCTATATTCAGTCCGAGTATAGGTAAAAAAGAAAATATGTATTCAGTTATAGACACTTGTTACTCTGCAGTAACCTAAAATATTGCCATAAAATTATACAGAATAGAAATATTCTCAGGAATTAAAAATAACCGAACTGGCGTGGCATCCACAGTGATCAAAATAAGACATCACTCAGCTTTGTTGTGGTGACTTAATAATTACTCCAACGGTCGTGTAGTTATCACACAAAATACTCTATTATCACATCTATTATAAACAAAAGCCAGTCAAATTAGGTTATAGAAAAAATATATATACATATATATATACTTATATATATCCTCTGGTCCCAAGCTAAGCTTATATGCTTGTGTTATGGGTACCAGAATACGGATAGAATACATATACTACTTATTTTGTAAATACATACAGATAAAATATATTAAAATATATAATAAACTACATAGCTGACCCGGCAAACGTTGTTTTGCCATACAAATGTCAGGGTAGACAAATAATTTGCAATAAAATAATATTGCGACTATAAATTAAAATTCTAGCTATCCTATCTTTCAAGTTGGGTCAAATTGCACATAGTGTGCCAATTTAATTTAAAATCGGTTAAGTAGTTTAGGAATTCATCGCAGACAAACATCATGACAGGAGATTTATATGTACATATAAAGAAGATGATATAGTAGATAGAAAACTCTTACTGATAAACGGGGATAACAATCTAGCCATAAATGTAGATCATTTATTAAAAATGGCCGGTAGTCATACATACTTACTAAAAGATGATAAGATGGAAAGCATGCTGGAGAAATGGACATGCAAATTGTATACTGGTTTTTAGTATTCGTTCAGCGCCTACTGAAAATATATTATAGCCTAGTGTTAAGTAACGCCTGTTTTTGTACTACTGCAAATTCACGTGTGGATCTTGATGAATTTACCATTTCAGTTTTTTACAATTACTCGCAAAGGCATACATTACTCTCAAGTACTAACACTTTTGAGTGACAGACCCAAATAAAGACATCCGCATGTGCAATCCTAAATAATAATATTATGCTTGGTTCAAAAACTAAAAAATAGGTACGCTTAAAATATAAAATTCTAAAAAAATTTTAATTTTTAAAATTCTCAACATTTTTGTAGATTACTAGCTGTACCCCGCGATGTTACCCGCGGTAAAAAGGATAAAAAATCTGTGCGTTTTTTATCATCCCACGGGAACATTGCATTCTTGCGGGACAAAAAGTAGTAAAGTAAGTAGTAAATTATGCTATATTATTGAAGAACATAAATACCAATAAATACTTAACTATTTCAACCTCTTTTAAATAAAGCATCTCATTAAAAAATTGGTCAAGTGCGAGTCGGACTCGCGCACGAAGGGTTCCGTACCATTATCTATGCAACATAAGGCAACGTTATTAGTATCGAGCAAGAAACGGTAAAAAAATCATGTTTGTTGTATGGGAGCCCCCCTTAAATATTTATTTTATTTTATTTTTAGTATTTGTTGTTATAGCGGCAGTAGAAATACATCATCTGTGAAAATTTCAACTCTCTAGCTATCACCGTTCTTGAGATATAGCCTGGTGACAGACGGACGAACGGACGGACGGACGGATGGACGGACGGACGGACGGACGGACAGCGAAGTCTCAGTAATAGGGTCCCGTTTTTACCCTTTGGGTACGGAACCCTAAAAAGAAACTAAGTACCACATAAGGAGTTTCTATTCCAAGCTACCGCACGAATCCCATGTGTCAGTCTAGAAATCCTACTTGGCGATATTAAAAAAAAAACTTTATGTCGACGGATTCTATGAGTTACTATGACAACTGTATATATGGAAACATGAAAACAAAATGGCGGAACTATTTTATTTTATACCATATTTCATAAACATTTGCGTTTATTATCTCGTACAGAGTATTTAGCGAAATAATATATAGCCTATTTTAATTACAGGACTATAAATTATCTTTATACCAATTTTCATGCTATTCCAGTCGGTAGATTTTGCGTGAAAACGTCACAAACAAACAAACTCACTTTCACTTTTTTTAGAAAAATTTTCATCCCTTTTTTTCGCAATAAAAGGTAGCCTATGTCCTTTCTCAGGGTCTGAAGATTGTCTGTGCCAAATTTCATCAAAATCGGTTGAGAGGTTTAAGCGGCAAAGCATTTATAATATTAATAGGGATTTTTATAAATCTATTCTATACTAACATTACCTATAAAGATAAAGAGTTTGTTTGTTTGAACTCGTTAATCTCAGGAACCACTTGTCTGAATTGAAAAATTCTTTTAGTGGTGGATAGTACATTTATTGAGGAAGGTTCTATATAACACTAGCTGGCCCGGCAAACGTTGTTTTGCCATACCAAAAAAAAGTAAAAAAAAAAAAAATTTACTATAAACCTCACGGAGCCCGAGACCTTTCCAACGAATGCAAAACCGTGGAAATCGGTTCGTGCGTTCTGGAGTTATAGCGTCAGGAAGGAAAATCCGACTTATTTAATTTTTATATAGTAGATTACGCTGCGAGCAATAGAAATGAAAAATGTTGCAAAAATGGGGAAAATTGTCTAAATTCTACGCGTACGAAATCTCGGGCTACAGCTAGTAATGAATAAGAATTAAAAAAGTTTTCTTTGCACTGCGTCTTTATTTAGTGATTTTAACTTTTTTTTTATATTTATGGACATTTCACACAACGTCCTCTGGTCCCAAGCTAAGCTTATTATGCTTGTGTTATGGGTACCAGAATACGGATAGAATACATGCATATACTACATTTTTTTGTAAATACATACTTATAATACATAGAAAACACCCAGATGCAAAACAAACATTTGTATGACATTTGTATGACATTTATAAACATCACACAAATGAATGTCTGAGGCGGGAATCGAACCCGAGACCTCGTGAACGGCAGTCCGTTATATGAACCACTAGACCACGAAGCCCGTCAACTTAGTTCGTAACTGTGTAATTTTATACATCTAAAAAAAAATCACTATCTATGCGTATCTTTATTTATGCATCTGTTTTTCTCTGTAACATCTACAGTCTAATTAAGTGACCATAATAAATATACTAATTATATTTTGGGAAAAAGTTAATATAAATGCGTGTGTTTTCGACGAAAGCATCTTAGTTCTGCCATTCATAGCACTTATCATCATATCTCAAACAATTCGACCGGCTTCGTGGTTGAGTGGTTCATGTAACGGACTGCCGATCAAGAGGACAAGCTAGCTAGCTAGTTCCCAGTAAAACAAAATTACTCAATGAGAGCGTGTTCTGTCTGTCTACGCGAATCTATAATAAATTACCAAGATGTATCACATCTGTAACTAATATTAAACTATTTAAAAAAAGATTGATTGATTTTCTTATCACTAAATGTTACTACTCGCTTAATGAGTTCTTTGATGACAAAAGTATTGGACCATAGAATTTTGACATTTAATTGCTATTATTTTGCGATTGTATCATTGTTATTTTGACATTAAATTGTTGTATATTAATTGATAATTATATTTTTGACCACACAATTAATATCATATTTATGATAAGGTTGATGTATGTACCTAACTAACTGTAACACCAGTGTACGATATGCTTATTGTTTAGTCGTCAATAATTCTGTCGCCTCAACTAACTTAATTATTGTATGCCAGCTCGGCAGAATATAGTTGCACAATTGTAAACTATTTATCCTGTTACATCTATTTATCTATCACAATAAATGAATTTGAATTTGAGGTCGCGGGTTCGATTCCCTCCTCGGACAGTCATTTGTGTGATGTTTATAAATGTCATACAAAATGTTTGTTCTGCGTTTGGGTGTTTACTATGTATAATAAGTACATATGTATTTACAAAAGAAAAGTAGTTTAAGTATTCTATCCGTATTCTGGTACCCATAACACAAGCATAATAAGCTTAGCTTGGGACCAGAGGACGTTGTGTGAAATGTCCATAAATATTTATTTATTTAATTTCTATGTACACCAAGTCTTAAGATATTATAACTCTTTATCTCCAGGAATTACTCTTTTTATTGGTAAAAACCAGTCAAGTCGCACTCTAAAGGTGCCGTACCATTATTATCATAATATTCGTTATTCTACCGACACTGAATAGCGGAATAAGGGCAGGAGAACGATAATACATACATAAATATCAGTTTATGTATGTATTATCGTTCTCCGTCTCTCGTTCTATTTCTCTAGCTATCACCGTTCCAGAGCCATAATCTGGTGACAGACAGACGAACAGACAGCGACGTCTGAGGAATAACGTCCAGTTTTACCTTATGATAAGGCAATCTAAAAACTGTATCAATATGAGCGGAGCAGAATCTATAAACGCAGGGAAACCTGGTGGGTATTTGCTAATTACTTTTACAGCGGTTAATTACATAAAAATTGAGCTAATAACAATTTGATATCTTTTTAATGTTTCGATCAATAAAAATCATAAAACAGTTCATTGTTATGCTATATATATATATATAGTAAGGTTTTAATTATTATTTACCACATATTTTGTTAAATCGTATTGACGCAAAGACGAAATTTTATTTAAAAAAGTTACAATTAATTTGTGTTTTTGTATCCTGTTAACAAAATAGAGTAAGTACCTATCAGTTATAAATACATACCTTTTTTTCACGTACCTAGACACAATGTTTTGTGAAAATTATGTATTAATGACAAGTCCGAAATCATTTTTTTATACTGTTAAACGACATAAAAAATTGGTCATTAAAAACTTCAGGGATAATTTTGTACATACAAAAATTGCCACCCTGAATAGGTGATAATTACAAACAAAGAAACATTCAGTCGCAACAAATAGGTATTTTTAATTCCGATTTCCGATTGCATTCCTTCTATCTCAGCCCATTCACGTACCTATTTGGGCACAAGCCTTCTTTACTTTAACAGGATATTTGGTCAGTATACCAACTATGCTAGCACTTTGCATTGGCCAGGCGTGTTGGCACAGGGTTTTTTTTCAAGATTTTCGCCTTTTACGGAGGATGTTATTTGCGTAGAAAATTCCGTATTTTCTAAGCTGGCTTTTACAGCACCCTGGAAAAAAAAGGGGTGGTGACTTGTTTTCCTAACCCATCACCAGACTTCTTAGGCAGACTTCTTAGTAGACTATAACTATAATAAAAATATGCATTATTATATTGTAGAAAGTTACCAGATATGCTACTACTAAATAAAATTGTGGCAATCGGCATAGAAAAAAAATTAAAACCCAAAAGTTCAAGCACCCCTGCTATTAAAAGTAAATATTGTTCTTTTATCAGGTCAAAGGTGCTGGTAATAATGGCATCTCCTCCAGTATCCCCAAACTCTACTTTCTCTATACCTCAGTACTTCGCAGGGAGAGAAGTATTCATAACGGGTACAACAGGATTCGTGGGCAAGGTAATTAACGTCATGGAATTGCAAAAAATCGACTTTATTAAGGGAAAAATTTGTACAAACAAACATAAATGTTTGTCGTTTGAAATCGATTATTTTTATTTGTGTATAAAACATCTGTAGATTAAAATCTTTCTGCAGGTATTAGTTGAACGTCTGCTATGGACTTGTCCAGAAATATCCAGGTTAAATCTGCTAATGAGACCCAAGAAGAACATGTCACCTGAGAAAAGATTGATAGAATTGAAACAATCACCGGTAAGAGACCACTCGTTAGGCTCTAGATTAATTCTTGCCTCTTTTATTTTTTGCCTTTTTTAGTAGTTTTACTCTTTTCTTTTGCAATAAATTGCAAAGTATGACCCCTGAGTTTTTTTTAGAAGTTGACATTGACATCGTCTTGCCTTCTTTCTAACTTGAGTCATTTAATATGCAGGTGTTCGACGTGATCAGAGCCAGTTGTCCAGAACGATTATCCAAGTTATCAGTAGTGGATGGTGATGTTACTAAACAGAACTATAAAATGGGTGAAGAAGCTCTGCAAAGACTAAAGAAGGTAGGTCTCCTATGGTCTATGACGAGTGTATTATTTACAAGTTTACCCCCAAGTTTCCTATTAGTTTCATTAATTTTACTTCAGGTTTCAGTAGTATTTCACTCAGCTGCGACCGTCAAGTTCAACGAGCCGCTTGCAGCAGCAGTGGAACAGAATGTCTGCTCAGTGCTGGAGCTGCTGAATGTCTGTGATCAGTTGCCTCTTCTGCAGGTCAGTTTATATAAAAAATAAGTTTTAAGGACATTTCATTCTCTGGTCTCAAGCTAAGCTTACTTACGTTTACGGGTATAGTACGATTCAAACTTAATGGCGGCTCGGAAGTTAGCTGCCAGTGCCGGGACGCGCCGGTACAGTCTAGTCGACAATGATTAGGCTCAATTTAATTATTATTCTAACTCGAAAGTTGTGTGAATGTTGAAATTGTTGTGTGAACTTTCGAGTTATAATAATAATTAAATTGAGCCTAATCATTGTCGACTAGACTGTACCGGCGCGTCCCGGCACTGGCAGCTAACTTCCGAGCCGCCATTAAGTTTGAATCGTACTGTATCTGAGTACGGATCTTACATGGACATAATTGATCAGGGCTTAAAGAAATCCGGCTTTGACTATCTAAGTTGCCTGATGTGAATCATAATTCGGCAGTTCACAGAAGGTTCGATTTAGTGAATATTACAAATTCCGGTGACTGTTTCAGGTTCTGGTGTATGTGTCAACTGCATACAGCAACTGTGAGCTCTATAACATAGAAGAGCGCGTGTATCCAGCACCAACCAGCCTTGAACAAGTGTTAGCTCTTACTGACAACGTGCCACAGGATATACTCTCCGATATCACTCCAAAGTAACATTATTATCTTCTTATAGAATAACATAAGTTTTAGAATACAAGTGTCACCAACAACATAAGAACATCAAAAAAGAGCAGCAGTGGTATTCAGTAAGAAAAAGTGAAGTGAATTTTCGGTGAATCTTGATCACGTGATAGCGCTCCTCCAATAAAAATAGAGGAGCGCTGTCACGTGATCAAGATTCACCGACAACTTCCTTCACTTTTTCTTACTGAATACCACTACAGTACGCAATGATTTAGTGAAGTTCATTTTACAATTTGATTTAGTTTTACTTGTCCCAACGTTTGTTTATAATCACAATACAATTCTAGAATAAATGAATGAATGAGTAAATGAATACAAATTTGAATTTGAAATTCAAATTTGGAAACATTATGTATACTGCGTGACAATGTAATATTATGACGGTATGGAGTTGATCTGATGAAGGATATGGAAGATGTCCAAACCAATTTTATAAAGACACAATGCAACGCCATCGAGTTTTATCTTGTTGGAATCGACCTTTGTGTTTTTTTACCGGTATGACAAAAATTCTTCATTAAGAAGATTATTTTTGTCATTTTAATTCATGGTTTTATTTGACAGATTAATAGATCCGAAGCCTAACACGTACACATTAACTAAGGCGGTGGCAGAGAACTTGATAGCAGATAGAGCAAGCACTTTAAAGTACGCGACTGCCATTGTCAGACCTTCTATTGGTAAGCTTATAGTTAATGCCTTGTTATTTGTTATTTCCAATGGGGCATCTATAGACGTATCTATCTAGTTTCATTTCAGGAAAGTTTCAGTTTGAGACAAAATAAATAACTAAAGTCAGAAAAATAGTACCAAGTTTTGTTTTTTTTTTGGTGCAATTTCCGCCATCTCGGAAAGAATTCTCGTGTTAACAAATGAATCAATATTTTCAGTGATTTCATCTCTTCAAAACCCATTCCCTGGCTGGATAGAAAATTTGAATGGCCTGAGCGGTGTGATACTGGCCATAGGTAAAGGCTCATTCCATGCTATGAACTGTGAGGTAACTAAGAGAGCCGACCTGATGCCGGTGGATGTCGTCGCAGATACTCTTATAGCCGCCGCTTGGGACATTGGACTAAATGAGTGAGTAGTGATTGTTTAGTAATTATTGTTTATACCACCAGAGATAAAACAAAGATGAGTCAGAAAGTTTTAAATATGAAAGTAGATGGATGTAAGGCCAAAGGGTGACCAAAGAAAAGAGGATATGAAGAAGATGGATGTAAATTCACAGATGACGTGTGACAGAGGAGTGTGGAGGAAAGGAACATGTTGTGCCGACCCCAAATAATTGGGAAAAGGGACAGGAAATGTGACCACCAGAGATAAAACGACAACATATTATACTGCCATAAGACACAGCCTAGTGATTAGTGGTGATAGATGGATGGATAGATAGTGAAGTCTGAGTAATAGAGTTCTGTTATAAGTACGTCTTTCTTACAAAACCTTAAAACAGCTTAAATACAAGCTGATTCTCAAAGTTTCTCGATGTAGAGAACGGTTGGACATTATGTTAAGGGAGATGGGTTGAGATGAAGACGTATTCATATTCATATATTCTTATCACCTTACAGTGTTCGTGCCACTAAGGTTTACAACTGTTCATCGAACGACTACCCAATAACGTGGGACCATTTCCAGCGATGCATTGTTCGAGCAGTACGCGACCATCCTTATGACGCACCTATGTGGTACCCTTTCATCATCTTTACTAAGTATAGGTGAGTATAGAAATGTTATTTAAAGAAGCAAGTCTTTAAAAAAAACCGAAGTCCGTGCTTTGTTTAGGTTCTTGTATTTGAATAGATAGTGCACGAAGGAAACAGCTGATTGCCTTTTGGAGAAAGGCCGGCTGCTTGCAAGACCCCTCTTAATAATGTCTGTACATCAGAAATACCAGCGGCAAACTAATGGATAGTCTATTTAGATTAAACTGCTTTATGAAGAAAATAAGAACATCCCATTGATATGATGAAATAATGGACGCCGCTCAAAAATATTAACTGTAGGTACAATTCTTTTAAAAGGACCCTTTTTTTGAACAGATACTTTTTTGAACATATACCATTATACACTCTTCTTAATATATTTCCTACAAGTGTTTTCTATTCTTTCAGTAGTAGGTCACTCTAATCACACTTTAGATAATGTATTATTAAACGAATTAAGTCAAACGATAATTTCTTATTTCTTTTCTACCACAACTAAAGAGATTTGTTCTATCCCAGCAGGTCCGGCACCATTTTGCTCTTTGGTTGTGGTCTCCAAAACAGTCCCTAATCGTAGTATTGGGGCGGTTGTTTTCAGCGAAGTGAATGAACTATCCCGAGCAATTACGCTTTTATATCTATATATAAAAGCGTAATTGCTCGGGATAGTTATATTATTGGTTGGAACCTTCTTCGTTATTAGATATTTGTCAACATTTTAATCTTATTCTTATTTGTATCCCGTTTGTGGATATTGGATTGCGTTAAGGTTGGCGTTAGTTCCTAGCGACATGCGATTGCGACCTGAATGAAGTTCAAGTATCACGTTACCAATAATAAATTTGCTTTTAACCATACTCACTTCATAGAAAACAGAGAGAGCTGTGTTAGTTCGTCATGAACCCTATGAATAAAATTGTATTTTCAGTACCTAGAAAATTAGCATAATCATGGTCATGCTTCCTGTTCTCACGTTGCTAGGAACCGACTTACATTTAATTATGTTACCTGGCGAGCTAGTAAAGGATTTATTTCTTTCTTACAACAATTATGGGAACAATTGGATGATCATTACTGATTGGTTTTATTCTCAATTCTGTATTTCAGATGGTTGCTGATAGTACTAGAGTGGTTGTTCCACACAGTCCCACTCTACTCCATAGACTTCTTGTGCAAATTGTTTGGTCTCAAACTGCGGTAAGTTATTGTTTAAATATGATTTTTTTACTTAAAGTTAAGTTCAGTGTTTGAACGAATGAAATAGCTAAGAAAAGGCTAGTACCTATATTGGAATTTATGTTGGAGAAGTCATGGTAAATATATTTGTTTCAGAGTGAAATTATCAACAATATGTCTTCGAATGCGCGCCATGAACGATGCCTATAAATTCTTCGGCATGCAACAATGGAACTTCAGTACGGATAATGCAAGAAACCTGAGAGACAGACTGACAGCGACTGATGCTAACGTTTATAACGTGAACCCTCACAGTGTTGAGTAAATATCATGTTTTGTAGTAAATATAATTTATTTTTTCCTAGCCCATTAACGTCCTACCGTTGGGCACAGGCCTTCTCTTCTTTGGGAGGGTTTTTGGTCTATTATGCCACGCTGACCAGATGTGGTGACATAGCGTTTATTTTCGAGTTATCCGTCTCTCACAGTTGATATCCACTGCTTAATAATATCCTATTACTGTCTTGTACAGTACTCAGAGAAAGAAAAGCGATAGTGTTTGTATTCTTAGAACTGTGTATACACGGAATTTTTTTTTTGTTACTATATTATAAGTCATTTACTTTATTTAAATTACTTAATTATGTTTTTTATGAGATCCCGAAACTATTTTAAAAGCTTTAAAAAATGTGCGCTGAAACCTCACGTGTTATTTCTCAATAATGAAAAAAAAGGACACATCTTTTGTCTTAAAAAATGAAAAGAATAATTAGAAAGTCTTCTTGAAACTAAATCATAGTTACATCCATCTATTCATCAGCCATTCGCTGCCCATTGCTGGATATAGGCCTTCCCCATATAGGCATTCAACGGCTTTACTGCTCCAGCCACATTAACGATATCGTCAATCCACATTGTTGCGGGCTGCCCCACGCTACGTCTTCTGATACGTGGTCGCCACTCAAGGGCCTCCCTTCACCAACAGTCGTCGCCAGAATATTTATACCTATTGTAATGAAACATTTTTGTTCTCAGTTGGAATGCTCACTGTGTCAACTTTGTAAAAGGAGTCAGGAAATATCTCCTCAAAGAGAATGATAAAGATATAACAAAAGCACACGCACAGATCAAAAAGTAAGTACAATAAATTTTAAGGTGCCATTCGGTTCGTAGAGATGCGCGACCAACGTCGCTTTTGTATTGAAATGACCACTCGATTCCTAACAGAAGAAGCGCTGTATGGAAAGTAAACGTCGCTAAACAGTGAAATACAGTCGTGGTCAAAAGGCTAATTAATGTATTATAAGCGACGCAACGCTTGATAATAAATAACTATACCTAAATAGATTTGCCAGGGTCAGAGCAGAATATACAAAGTACAAACTAATATAAAGAATCTTTGTTTCGACGCAGTTAAATATTCATTTATTCGGGTTTCTTATCAAAAGATAAAACGAGGCCCTATTACTGAGACTTTGCTGTCCGCCCGTCTGTCCGTCTGTCACCAGGCAGTATATTTCACAGTTTATGTATATCAGTTTATGCTACAACAACAAATATTCATTAAACATATTTATTTATTTTTCGTAAAGAATTCTCATTAATTTTAATATGTAATACGTAATAATGTTTGTGTATTGTTTCAGGTTACACATAATACACCGTGTAACGCAGTGTATTCTAGTATGCGTAGCCTGTCTAATAATGATGTATATCTTCACTAAATATTTTTACTAGATGACTATTAAGACGCCATAATATATAACGAGAATGATAAAATCCGACCAGTACGTAATTCTTGCTCCCCTTATCTCATTACTTGAGTGAAGCGCAAAATGTATTCTTTCACACATATTTCATAAATATTTGTTTAGAAATACTTATTTTAATAAAATGATACTTATTTATTTATTTACTGCCTTATTCATAATGACTTATCGGAGGTTGAAACGGAGATTTTATCGGATAGATAATAAACATTTTATCGTAAAAAGATTATTATGAATAACAAGTTTTGACAATTTTCGCGAACCGACTTTAGCGAACTTCTAAAGCTCCGGTAAGTCATTATGAATAAGACCATAAATCTTTATATATACACATGTATACAGGCGGACTTAATGCCTTAGGCATTCGCTTCCAGTCATCCTAAGGAGGTGCAGCAACAAATTAGTGGAAGGTGTATATAAATATTTAAGTAATGGAACTTTCATACTAATATATTAACATTTTGACGGGCTTCGTGGTGGAGTGGTTTATGTAATGGACTGCCGATCACGAGGTCGCGGGTTCGATTCCCGCTTGGGACAATCATTTGTGTGATATCCATAAATGTCATACAAATGTTTGTACTGCGTCTGGGTGTTTTCTATGTATTATAAGTATGTATTTACAAAAGAAAAGTAGTATATTATGTAGTCTATCCGTATCTGGTACTTACCCATAATACAAGCATAGAAATATAGCTTACTTTGGGACCAGAGGACGTTGTGCAAAATGTCCTAAATATGTATTATTATTATTATTATGTTATAGTACACATACATAAAATACGCTTTCAATAATATAAAATACACTTACCCATACATCCATACATACATACATACATACATAAATAAATAAATAACTAGCTAATATTATCTAGTTATTTAATAATAGTTAATCATTTAAAAGTAGTTAGTTAATAATAACTTATCAGTGTTTTGATAATTTAACTTAGAATATGATTGACTGTTTTTCTTATTTATTTATTTTTACAAAATTGCATCATTTACTAATTACGACTGCAGGTACCGCCCCTAGCGGCATTTGATTGAATTACTTTACGCCACCGTGTTAACGTCGGTTATCATCACATAGCAATTGAATCACTTTTCTTCGAGCAGTCTTCGGGGTCGGACGTATTTAAATATGCTTGCGTTTGTTTATAACGCTGTAATATTGTAGAATTTTGATTTTGTGATAGTTTAAAAAAGCCTTAAATTAAATTAAGTTTACATGCATTGTGATTGTATTATTTTGACGTATTCCCAAATTACAAGAAAGCTGTATTGAATTAATACTCAATCTATACCTACATATAATAAATCTGTAGAAAAAAAATTTTTGTACATTGAATATATTTACAAAAAAAATGTCAGATAGTTAAAGGACAACCAACAGAACCCATGTCCAGCACTTTTTTAATTTTTGTCTGTTTTTCTGTGTCGGATCGACGGAGTCGTCGGCACTGCTAGTTAATAATAATGGCGGACTTATCTTGATATGAATGGAGCTGTTGGCGTCATCCTGATTTCTTTTATGAATGTAAGAGCTACGTAATAACCATAGATCGGAATTAGGTAGAGTTATTTATGTACTTGCATCGAAATGTGGACCTTCCCGGGATTTCTAATGGACAATCCCGTGTGGCCAACAATATTACGAATAAATAATAAACGCGCACGCGGTCACGAAATATCAAACATATAGCGTCATATTATACAAGTGTTCACATACGAAACGCACGTGCGGTCTAAGTAGCGGGCAAGCTAGCGACTGGCGCGCGCGAATCGCTCGCGGCAATATCAAACGCGTGAGATGTTTGTGTGTGTTCACGTCGAACTAGCGGTGGAGCGCGCGACAAACTCGCGACGTCAGGTAAGCTCAACCAGCGGCCGAACATTTGGTTGGCCGTTTTGTTGTTTTCTCTCAAATTACTATATAAAGTATGAATATCACCATACCGTTCCCTTTCTTTATTAATTTCCTGCACACCAATTCTAATTTTCGTCATCTCCCACTTTAGATATGAATTTTCGGTTAAAATAAAAGATCGTCGTCCGTGTTTACATTCTCTGACAACACGTCAAACTCACGCAAACGCCTAGCGGTCAATGTGAACACGAAATCGCCACGTCTCCGCGCCCGCACCCGCCACCGCGCCCGCGCTTTTCAACGTGAACAAGTACTTAAAGTCGCTCGTCCTGATGATGAGCATCGGATATGCTCGAAACCTGGGTCGACATCATCGATCCTATAGAAGTGAGTGTTAGCCGGTAACATATACATATAAAAGAAAAATTGTTAAATAATCATTAATTCCGACTGCTCAAAAACTGAAGTTATAAATAAATAATTTACTTAGTTTAATAATTGGTCAAGTGCGAGTCGGACTCGCGCACGAAGGGTTCCGTACTATTATCTATGCAACATAAGGCAACGTTATTAGTATCGAGCAAGAAACGGTAAAAAAATCATGTTTGTTGTATGGGAGCCCCCCTTAAATATTTATTTTATTTTATTTTTAGTATTTGTTGTTATAGCGGCAATAGAAATACATCATCTGTGAAAATTTCAACTGTCTAGCTATCACCGTTCTTGAGATACTGGGTACGGAACCCTAAAAATCATGTTTGTTGTATGGGAGCCCCCCTTAAATATTTATTTTATTTTATTTTTAGTATTTGTTGTTATAGCGGCAATAGAAATACATCATCTGTGAAAATTTCAACTGTCTAGCTATCACCGTTCTTGAGATACTGGGTACGGAACCCTAAAAATCATGTTTGTTGTATGGGAGCCCCCCTTAAATATTTATTTTATTTTATTTTTAGTATTTGTTGTTATAGCGGCAATAGAAATACATCATCTGTGAAAATTTCAACTCTCTAGCTATCACCGTTCTTGAGATACAGCCTGGTGACAGACGGACGGACGGACGGACGGACGGACGGATGGACGGACAGCGAAGTCTCAGTAATAGGGTCCCGTTTTTACCCTTTGGGTACGGAACCCTAAAAAACTAACAAAAACCCGCTTGAAAATCCTGAATATAATTGCATTGTCATCGGTCCTTAATAATTTATGTATGCGAAATTTCAAATCAATCCGACTATTGCAAGTGGATAAAAATCGCGTTGAAAGATTCCGTTACATAATATATTAATACATTAATAGATACATACCGAACTTATAAAAGCGTGTTAATATTATTTACTAATAAATTAATTTAAAATAGCAAGGGCTACAATGCAAACACACTTAGCTTGAGACCAGAGGACGAATCTTGAGACCAGAGGACGTTGTGTAAAAAGTCCATGAATATTTATTATTATTACAGTAATTGACGAGTCACTATCTACCTACTATAACTGACATCTCACCTTTTGTATAATTTTGTTGACGTACTACTCATATTTATAATAGTTTTGATTGCGCAGTAATCAGTACACCGCTGCAGTAAGTTGCACTCGCACTCGCGATGGCAGGTAATTATTAATCACACGCTTATATTAGATTTGTTCGTCTAGCTAAAATAACCTGTAATAAATAATTACAGCGGCCGTATTATGAGCTGTTATTCCCAGGCCGTTTACGTCGTGAATGGAACTGCCCGGCAAATTCGTAATATGAACATAACTCCCAGCCATCTAGTTCGCTAAAACAGTCATAGATTAATATGTTTATAGAGAAGGTATAACTAAAAGTTTAAGTACTAACTAAAATTTTTCAACTAAATGTTTTGTGTTTACCATAATACATAATTTAGTCAGGCAGTGTACGGCCTGTATGGAACTTGCATGATTTTTAAAAAGCTCATAATACGCCCGCAGGTTACTTTTACACTCTCATAAAGTATTTCCAATTCAAGATTAATCTCAATGAAATGAAATGCATTTAATCATATAGACATATCGTGAGAGACTTGATTAAGATAGTTTACATAAGGATTTTTAGTTTAACTTAGTTTCCAGATTATGAAGTAAGTCCTCAAATTGTGTATAATTTGTTTATTTACTGTAGTTAGTTGATGAGTTTGAATGGTGACCCGTTGAATATTCATAAAATAATCTTTCCAAACCAGTTACACGTGTCGTAAGCCACGAATCGAACTCATCTTACATCTCACGAACTTTACGTAGTTAGTTTGTCCAGTATTACAAGGCCTTTAGCACTTAAACGAGCTGAGGTTAAAGTGTGCGTGTGGTATAATGTTTTAAAGTTCTAGACGGAAAATTAAATTGAACCTACTGAAACTGAAATAAAACGTTTTTTTCTGGTGGGAAATTATTTCCCTATGCCCGTTTATGACTTGACCAAGTGGGAAATTATTTCCCTTTGCACTATTACGACCATGAATTGCAATATACTAGTAAGTTGCCCCGGCTTGACTAATGAATTTATGTTCAATCCTAAATAAATATGAAAATAATACTAGATTTGTTTATTTTTGGGTCAGTGTGAAAATAGGAAAGTATAAAAAAATATCATTTATTCATAGTTGGCCATATGGAACAGTTTAGAACATTCTTGGACACACACACACACACATCTTCAAAACATTCTTCTTTTTTGAAAGACATGATCTAGAACAAAAAAAAAAATATAAAATATAAATAAAAGATAAAAATAAATCCCTACTTTTTATATAAATATATTGACGGTATTTAGCATTCACGAATGGGCAAAGGGAACTATATTCCCACTTAGGGTGGATTCAACCAAACTTAAATTTATACACGAGTAACTATACCAGGAATAATCTATTCCATGATTTTAATCTCGAGTAAATCCATAGTCGTTTCTCCACGTAATCGATAGAATACTTGCGCTAGGAATAACAATACGCGAATAGTAGAGTGAATGGGGAACGAAAATAAAACCCGGCAAATACATGTTGTTCTACAACGGCATGGTGTAAGAGCATACATCATGTCAACTCGATGTTGCCGTATTATAGTGTGAAAAAGTAGCTGTAGTGTAAGATAACTAGCTGTCAAGTCAAACGTGTTAATTTTATTTGTTGTTTGTTAGGTAAATAAATAGGTAAATAAAGTTACATCAGCACTATCTATGGTGCACTATCTAAAAACTACGCATGTATAAAAAATGTACACTTACTGGTCGGAAATATATTCCAAGTTACGTTCAATTTCATCATCAATTAAATTGTTTAAACGTTGCATTATACAATGCCAGACTATTAATTTAGTGCGTTGCGTTGACTTGAAATTAAAACACAGAATAAATATTTGTGAAATGACAAAAATCAGATGATTGGACTGACTGACGCCATTACATTATTCTAGGAATAGCTCCGTTATTCCGTGCGAAACGGCGGTATAGTAACAATTCCCGAATAGGCCCACTATTCTTAGAATTGTAGATGGTAAAACGTAAAATTGATTTACTCTCGATTAACTGACGATTTATTCTAAGATTAAGAATTATTCTTGTATGGTCGAATCCACCCTTAGAAGTAAATATTTTGATGAAATAATTCTTATATATAAAATTCACGTGTCACAGTGTTAGTTACCGTACTCCTCCGAAACGGCTTGATCGATTTTTATGAAATTTTACATGTACATTCAGTAGGTCTGAGAATCGGCCAACATCTATTTTTAAAACTTTTTTTTTTTGTATGGCGAAACAACGTTTGCCGGGTCAGCTAGTATTACTATAAATATTACTTTCTTTTATAAAATTATGTAGCTACGTTGTTATCAATATAATTAGTTAGTCAATAGTGAATAAAATATGTACTTTCCAGATTTTTTCTTGAAGAAACTTTTAAAAACTTTACAGCCACAACGAAATAACGATAAATTTTTTCAATTATGACTTTGACATCGATCTAAAGTTGACAGTCACGATTGAAACAGTGGGGTTGTCATTAAAATACATCAGATATTTATTTAGGATTATATTTTTGTCAAAATTACACTCAAAGAACTTGCCATTTTAAAAATACTAGCGTATTTACCTAGATTGGTCAAGTGGGAAAATAGTTCCCTGTGCCCGATTAAGGGTTAGATAGATACTCTAGCTGTAAATACAGGTGATTAGTGATCTCTATGACATGTTTTTCCGATAGACACAATTTTTTATCAAAATTATGATTGGTCCGATTTGTTTGCCTATCACCGGTTCACACACAATCCGCTGAGAGGAACCGGCGGCGTAAAAATCTCGGCAGAACTCTTTCGTTTTAGTGATATTTTAAAATAATTCTATATAAAAAATTGGACATGTCATAAGCACATAATTTTTCTGAAAAATTATGTCTACGTGATTAAATGATTTTTCATTTCATTTCATTTCATTTCATTTCATATAATAGTTCTCACAATGATAACATTGACAAGTTATAATAAAAGTCAAAGCTTTATTATTATTAACATAATCTGAAAGTTTATAATAGGCCTTTATAGTTTAGTTTTTTATAAATTTTTGAAAGATAAAAATATTTAGGAAGATCTGGCATGCAACATAAAGGCATGCAGCAAGCATTGTTGGAGTCTGTCTGGTTTGGGCGGCCCCACGCGAGCTTATCTCGTCGCAGATGATTTGAAGGCTCACCGCTGCTACTTCGGCTCTTCGGACATATGAAAATCGGAAAGCTAAAAAATCGCATTTATGAATTTTGGTTAAATAAATTTCGTGATTTTAAATAAAATGTTCAGAAAAATAAAGTTCGGAATATTTTGGTGTTCCCATTGTGAGAAGATTTTTTTTTAAAACCCTAACCACCACTTACTTTGTTTTTAAGTTGTAGGACTTTTAGGCAACTAAACATTTATAATATCACATGCCTGCTTATAGATATAGATCTAGCGCAGTTGGTAGAGCTGAATGCTCTGGCACTCCAGCAGCCCATGAACGATGTGATCGATCGAGGAGACTCGGCCATACAACAGCTATACCGAGACACGACCGTCTTCATCACGGGCGGATGTGGCTTCATCGGGAAACAACTCATTGAGAAACTCTTCAGGTACAGTTATGTGTCTCTATAAAACGCGAATATTTATGAAATGTGTGTTAAAGTATAGCCCAAAAGGCTTATTCAACGACAAAAATGTTATTTTGTTATCAGAGCCTGCGCCATAAAGAAAATGTTGGTGTTGGTGAGACCGAAGAAAGGTAGGAGCATACAGCAGAGACTAGACTGGACGCTCGGCAACCCGGTGAGTGATACACACTAACGTATAATTCGTATGACATAGAATTCTTTTCACAACAAAATAAGTAACGAATTAACCTAAACAGCTGAAATTATTAAAAAATTAAAACCTTTATGTGAAAAATTTGTGTTGTAGATAATCATCATCATCATGTGCAAGTGCCATTAACATGCGTAGTATTTTATCATATTTTAGCATCATCTAAGTAAAAGGAATTCATATTGATTTTATCTTCTTATCTCTCTCCAGCCCATTTACATCCCGCTGTTGGGCACAGGCCTCCTCCACTTTGGGAGGGATTATGGTCTACTGTGCCGCGCTGACCAGGCGTATTGGCACAGGGTTTATTTTAGAGATTTCCGTCTCTCACAGAGGGTGTTATCCCTGCATGCAATATCCCTCAGCTGACTTTTAGTAAACTAACATTTTCCCTATTGATAATTCTGGATGTTATGCTATTTTGGCTGTTAATTAAATGACTTTTGCACTTAGTGACGTTTGAAGTATTGCGTCACCGGTAGTACATTAATTTGTTTGACACCATGTATATTCATTATTTTGTTTAATTTATTTCACTTAAAATAATTAAACTTGCAAACAGTAATGCATTTTGTTAACTATTTGATAGGGTTAGTTATTTTGTTTTAAACCGTCATGTTATAACAACATGATGGTTTAAAACAAAATAACTCTCTTCCGAAATCCATCATTTAGTTCTTTATTTCTAAAAACTTGTCTAAAAACGGGGGTTAAACATGCTAAGTAAATTTCCGCTAATTGTCGAAATCCATTTAAGAATTCCGGAGGTACAAGGTAATAATTAAAAAAATACATACACGCTAATTGTAGCTTTAAAATGATTATATTTTGTCTTCCAGGTGTTCGACACTCTCCGAGAGAAACAGCCGAAGTTCGCAGAGCGTATAGTACCGGTGGAAGGAGATGTGGGCGAGCTGAGGCTTGGGCTTAGTGATAAAAACTGGAAACTACTTACTGAAGAGGTAAGTCAGAGTAATGCAGAGATAATTCAATCTGTGAGAGTTATGCAGCTGCGGAAATCATTGAATAGAACAGCTAGGCAACCACAATATAAAGTGGGAACAAAATTATTCCTAATGCGGTATGAATTTTAAATCTGTAAAGTTTATATTAATGTGATCACATAATGTGAAAAGAAACAATTGTAAACATTCTGATAACAAAGATACTTGGAATAATGTTTCAATGAGAGACTAATTAAGTAGCAAATAATAATGTATTGTGGACTGTGATTGCTCCCATATTAGGTATAGCAATTTGCAGGTAAACATAATATTCCACGCGGCGGCGACGACCCGTTTCGACGAGCCGCTCCGGCACGCTACCATCACCAACGTGCGCGGCACCAGGGAGGCGCTCAGACTGTCCGCACAGTGTCATCAACTGATGTGAGTCTATTGGACGACTTCCTTATGTATGATCACTTTTCTAAGAGTGACTCTGTCACTCTGACAACATGCGATGCTTCTACTGGCTTGGTTTGTGAAGCTATTGCTTCGTTGACTCTGTGTTGACGTCATCGGTGGAAGTAATTTCTTGTCATATTTATTGATTATTATACATATTAATAAAATTGAACTTAATTTATTTTACAGTAAGTACGTGCACATATCTACGGCGTTCACTCATGCAACAAAGGACCACATAGATAAGGAAGTGCTGGATGACTTCTACCCAAGCCCAGTGCCTCCAAACACCATGATCAGTCTCGCTGAAGACATGGATGAGAAGAGATTGGACAACATTACCATGAAGTAAGTTATCATCAGGTACCAATTGTTGTATTGTCCCGAAATAATCTTCTTTTACCGACGTTCTCTTTACGTTAGAGAACTAATATATGTATTTTAGTCGAGGTAGTAAATAGGTGATGATAAATCAAACAATCAATCAGACACTCTTTCTTGATGGCCGGGAAAAAGGCAAATTAATTTCCTTGTGTAGTATAAGCTGCAGTTGAAAAACTACTTTTTTTTTCTATCTGCACTCAGCTTTAAGTAGCTTTAATCAGATTGGTCAGACTTTATCTGACTAGACTACTTTTACTTACTAGACTTTTGAGATAATGCATTCAGCAACACAATATCTCCCATGAAAGGAATCTGCTCTTCAACAGATTCTAGCTAATTGAGTTCTCTTCAAACGGACCAAATAGTCTTCTTGATTGAATAAAGCAGTAGCTAGGATGTTTTTTATGTTTTTCCAAGCGTTGTTTGTACAGTAACAGTAATCTGTTCCTTTACCGTTGGTATGGCTAAATCAGTATTTAGCCATACCAACGGTAAAGGAACAGATTACTGTTGTGTGATTATGCAGTTCAGAATTCTTTATGAACCATGGGGCATTACATATGGTCTTCAGTATATGATTCTGGGAACGTTGCAAAATTTCAACATTGATTGAACTGAATAATATGTTTGCAGCTTAATCGAAGGTTGGCCAAACACTTACACGTTCACGAAGGCTATAGCTGAGGAGCTGGTGCGTTTCACTGCCGTTGAACAGAACCTGCCTGTTTGCGTTGTCAGACCTCCAATTGGTGAGTTTATGGCAGAATAGTTTATTCGGCTTCACAATAAGTTATTTATCCATAGATAACAGTTTAAAGAATCCACAAGATATAGAGATTATTTGTTTTTCATTAGAACTCTCTAGTTAGGAAATTCCACAATTATAATTATGAGCAATATAGATTTTATGAATTCCTTGTTGACTGATCCCATGTTTGACCTTCAGAAATTTTTTTACCAGCCAGCTGTGATCCACGTTTCGATTTCTTATATAAGTATGTTAAAAGCAATTCGCATGTTAAAAATGTATTTTATTTTTCCAGTTATCTCGACATACTGTGAACCATCGCCAGGTTGGTTGGATCAGCGCTCAGTAATTGGGCCCAGCGGAGTAAGTAGCTTGCCTAAATGCTTCTGTATTGAGAGAGAAAAATTAGAACTGAAGTTAGAATTGGGAAACTTAACTGATTTTATGTGTATTACAATAGCCTGGCGTCTTTTTGTGTTCCAGTTGTATCTTGCACTAGGACTTGGTGTCTTGAGTGTCCTCTGCACGGACAGTAGCAAACACTTGTCCATGGCGCCAGTAGACGTTGTGAACAATACCATCATAGCTTCCGTGTGGGATTCGACGCAACGACGAACCACTATAGAGCAAGACATCTCAGTCTATACAATCACTCGCAAAGAGATGTATCAGTGGGGTACTTACCCATACTTATTACATACTTACCGATCCCTCGGTCGCGTGTTTGATTGATTATAAGTAAATGGTTACTTAACCATTAACTTATAATCAATCAAACACGCGACCAAGGGAATCATTCCTTTGCGTCGTTATAAAAAATTATACATGTTTATTATACTTCGAGATTGGTTTCTTTCGGAACAGAATTGTGACTTTAGACAATGCGGGCACTTTTTTTTTTCAGGCTACCTTGTTGACATAGGGCGCACCAAATGCCCGGCTGTAGCATCACCAAAAGCCATTTGGTATCATGGAGCTCTTGAAACCAAGATTAGATCTTTGTATACAGTACTAGTTTTCTTCTTACACTATGTACCAGCGTTTCTACTAGACGTTGTATGCTTTATTATAAGGAAAAAACCAAAAGAAATCACCTCGTAAGTAAATACCTAATGGTAATATATATATACATACTAGCTGACCCGGCAAACGTTGTTTTGCCATACTAAAAAAAAAAGTTTGAAAAATAGATGTTGGCCGATTCTCAGACCTACTGAATATGTATGCAAAATTTGAGAAGAATCGGTCAAGCCGTTTCGGAGGAGTACGGTAACTAACACTGTGACATGGAAATTTTATATATTAGACTAGCTGACCCGGCAAACGTTGTTTTGCCATACTAAAAAAAAGAAAAGAGGTTTGAAAAATAGATGTTAGCCGATTCTCAGACCTACTGAATGTGCATACAAAATTTCATAAGAATCGGTCTAGCCGTTTCGGAGGAGTACGGTAACTAACACTGTGACACGTGAATTTTATATATTAGAAGAAAGACTAGCTGACCCGGCAAACGTTGTTTTGCCATACTAAAAAAAAGTATGAAAAATAGATGTTGGCCGATTCTCAGACCTACTGAATATGTATGCGAAATTTGAGAAGAATCGGCCAAGCCATTTCGGAGGAGTACGGTAACTAACACTGTGACACGTGAATTTTATATATTAGATATAGGGTGAAAATATGACGTCCTTTAACATGAAAGGACAATCGTGCTAGAGACACGCTAATGGGTAGTCCAGCCTCTCAGAGAGCTGCTTTCCCACACGAAGCTATCCCAGCTGCCCTATATACTTATCTAATACCTATTAAAACTACTAGATGAACATTTGCTCTCTAGCTGTCATCCTTGCAGTGGTAAGAGACCCCAAAATAATGGGATAAGGGCAGGATAATTATGATTTCTAGTAATTGTTGTTGTAGCATCAACTGATATACATAAGCTGAAACAGTGGACGGTGGCAAACAGATGGACGGACGGACAGACAGATGGACGGCCGTCAGACAGATGGACGGACGGACAGACAGATGGACGCACGGCGAAGTCGCAGTAATGGGTCCAGTTTTACCTTTTGGTACGGAACCCTAAAAAGAGGTGCGTATGTAAGCAAGGTTGTTGCTGCAAAGCATCGACTGCACATAAAAATGGTTAAAGTACATCTGTGAATGAGCATTTCTGTCGAAAAGTGTGTTGAACTAAACTTTACGGCACTCGTACGCCGTAACTATCGGCTTTATGAAAAAAAGGGTATGCATAAATTTTAGGAAATGTTCTCTAGAATTATTTTGTATAAGTATGTTTTCCTGTAAAGTGCGTCCAAAAAGTGTTACTATCATAAACTGCCTTTAGGCGCCATTTTTATAATATGGTAGCGGAAACCCCCAAAGATACGAGGTGGCAAAATTTATATTCAGAAAGGACACATAAAAATTTTCTAAATTCCGTGAAAGCTTTGATATTAGGTTAAAAATTTGTTCAAACTGTGAGTTTCAAATAGCAGGCTATTAGAAAATTTCTTCTAAGAGGGCTCTATACAAACTAGTGAATGCCTTATTTTTGCTTGTTATAATAGAATTGCATTGGTATAGGTCCCGTCACGAATCTTGAGCGCTCGGTAAAATTTAAATTTAAAAAGCTTCCGTAAAAAATTTATATGTATCAATTTAATGGTCTTGAAGTGTACTCGTAGTCGCAAGGAAAGTGCATCTAGCACAGAGAACGAATCACGAGTGGCAGATATGACGCGACGCGCAGCAGGACAATCACATACGATGATTTGATTCAACCGCTCCCGCGCTTCACCTCCTGCCTCCAAATAGACCCAATAATTCACTTCTGCGCAGGTAAAGACCAGCGCTCAAGATTCGTGCAGATACCTATAGAGTACTTATTATATTGTATCCATCCATTGCCGCTTGTTATTTGTTAACGACACATTAGGCTTCTTATATCGATCACACAGACACTAATTTAATTAAAAAAATATGTTCAATCATGAACCCTTTTTTAATTATTTACAGATTTGTAGACGTATTCAGAAAATTACATAAACTGTGTGATGTCTATGATTACTTCTTCATGAACGAGTGGAATTTCCGCAATGGTAACGTTCGGTATATGGTCCAAAGAATGAGCTCAGTTGACAAAGCAATATTCAACTGTGACATGGAGACCATAGATGTAGAAGAATACTTAAGGATATGGGGCGTTGGAATTCGAAAATTTATTCTTAAAGATGGCCTCGTGAACACAAGAGAAGCAATGAAGAAACAAAAAATATTAAGAATATTGAACTACATAATATGTATCTTATATATCTATGCGTGGTGGTGGATATTTAGATCTGTGTTTAATTTGTGTTCATATTTTATTGAAATTACTCTGTAATGTTTTTTATAATTGTTTAAATCTTGCAAATAATATATCTTGTCTTATATATAAAATTCACGTGTCACAGTGTTAGTTACCGTACTCTTCCGAAACGGCTTGACCGATTTTTATGAAATTTTACATGCGTATCTGCCTGAGAATCGGCCAACATCTATTTTTCAAACTTTTTTTTTTAGTATGGCAAAACAACGTTTGCCGGGTCTGCTAGTATATATATAAACTACTCAAAACAAAATAGGGCCCACCCCACGATCGTCTACAAATTTGTTTACAAATATTTTGTACGGTTATCTTAAGATGACTTAAGTACATAAACGTATAGTTGACATGTTTATGAGTCTGTACCAGCGTTTCTAACGATAACTTTAACAATATTCTCAAGTGAGTAGTCAAATAAAGTGTAGGGCTAAAAAAAGTGATTAAATGCATATTTTTGTCGCTCGAGTTCTCAGTCGTATTGTAAACGTTGCTATTGAAGCTTATTTGGTAAACCATTTCCTTTGATTACGGCGTTAGTTCTAATCAATATGCCTGGTCCTCGTCGTCATATGAACATGGAAACTGCAGCTAGAGCAGTTGCACTGCTTCAGGAAGGGCACTCTCAGAGATCTGTTGCAATAACCATCGGCGTGTCCCGACGAGCTATCCGAAATCTGTGGGAACGCTATCAAGAGACCGGAAGTATTGCTAGGAGATCTGGATCTGGGAGAGCGAGAGCCACAACGGCCCAGGAAGACAGATATATCAGATTAACTGCGCGTCGGGAGCGTACAATCACCGCCCGAGCCTTACAGAATCAATTACGGCAGTCTACTGGAAGACGAGTGAGCGATCAAACTATTCGCAATCGACTCCACGAAGATGGCCAACGTTCCAGGATGCGTGTTGTTCGGCTAAAACTGACGAGAGCTCATCGTGCAGCGCGCTTAAGGTTCGCACGTGAACATTTGGATTGGACAATGGATAACTGGAGATCCGTACTCTTTACAGACGAAAGTAAAGTCAAGTTTTACAGTGACGACAGACGAGTACGTGTGTGGAGAAGGGAAGGAGAACGTTTTTCAGAACCATGCATCCATGAAACTGACCGTTTTGGGGGTCCAAGTGTCATGGTTTGGGGCGGAATAAGCTTGCTAGGTAAAACAGAGCTGGTAATTCTGGATGGAGGTACCGTAACTGCCGCTAGTTACGTCGAGCGAGTAGTCCGACCTCATATTGTTCCATTTTCACAAAGAGTTGGCGCTAACTTTGTTTTAATGCAAGACAACGCTCGCGCTCACACAGCGCGTACCACACAGAATGCACTTTCTGAGGCCAATATTTCAGTTTTGCCTTGGCCAGCCATGAGCCCTGACCTCAACCCCATCGAACATTTATGGGATAAATTGAAAAGAAGCCTCAAAGAAAACTACAGCAGCGTGAATAGTCAACAAGAGCTAATAAACGCACTCAAATTGTGTTGGGAGCAAATACCGGAACAAAACATAGTGCATCTTATCGAAAGTGTTCCAAATAGACTCAGAGAGTGCATACGGAGCAGAGGAGGACCCACACGCTACTAAATTTAAGACTTTTGAACATATGGTCCCAGTGCAGTGATAAAATTTAAATTTAATGAATCCCATTATTTTACCAAAATACTTTATTAGGGGCAAGTGCTGTACTGTACCTATGGACGCTTGTACATGTGGACACACTCGATTGCAAACTTAAAATTGTAATTTGAAGGCGAGCGTAAAGCTTTGCCTGTGGTAGACAGTTTTAACATAAAACTTGTTTAAAAACAAAGGAAATATGCCCTGATACACTCACAGCCACCGTTAAAGAAATAAAAACTGGCAATCAGTCGATAAGAAAAGTAGCTGAAATGTTTAAACTAACAAAGTCAACTATTTTTAAATACTTGAAGTTACATGAATGCAATGATTTGAGCAATCACAGCTATTATATTTCTTGTGTTCCAAAATCTCACAGGGATAACTTTGAGTCTGATGATGAGGGTGAAACTTTCGTTTGCGTGGCATGTTTCGTGTTATGACGACAGCGATGAATCTACTCAAAATTTGTATGAAGATTGTCGTAAATAATAATAATAACTACAGATAAATAATAAGAGTATGTTTATGCATGTTTGAAGATTTTAGAAGTCTATAATTGTTTTTCATTTTTATTTTAGTGTGTAATTAATGTAAACCGTCACTAGTTACAAACACCGTCCACAGGTACAATCTACATAGGTACAATCGTCTGTTGAACCTGTGGACAAATATAGTGTTTATAAAAAAAGGTGATTATTTTCGTAAGTTTATGTGATGTTGAGACTAGAATTTTAGTCTCAACATCTAGTGCAGCACTAGAGAGGAGCGATATGCCTCGGTACGAGCTGCAGTCAGAAACCATTCCCCTTGCCTTTGTACAACCTACAGATTACTGCATCTCTCCAGCTCTCCGGGACCTGTTCGATCCTAGATCATATATTGAAAAAACATATACTTAAAAATTAGAGCTCTAGCCATTCAATCTAAAGAAACAATGAATACTTCGTACGTAGAAAAATGCACGAAGCTATTTTGGTATCCTCTTAATATTCTATATAACTCGTTGGGAAGATGACATCAGAAAGATTGCAGGTACTGATTGGCAAAAAATTGGACAAGACCGCAACAAGAGGTCATCTTTGGAGGAGGCCTTTACCCTAGACGGGGTTCTTGCAGAAGCAGAGTATTGATACTAAAAAACTTAGTCAATTTTATATTTTCTGTTTTTGATGTTTGGTGATTTATGTTTAATTTTATTACTTTTTTATATCTGCAGGAAATAATAAAGGCTTTTTTATTTTTATTTATTATTTATTTATTAATATTCTATATTACGTCCAATTAGCATAGATAATATTCCCAATATTATTGGTTTTGCAATCGAAATCAAGTGCTAATTATTGTAAAAATTTTATAAGAGCTTTATACAAACGGTGTCTAAGTTTAAGCCCTACTCGTTTACAAAGTCAGTCTTGTATTGATAATTTTGTACACAATTTAAGAAATAAATGCAAGTCTAAGATCTTAGACCTGACCTTATCGGATCATACCGCACAACTGATAGAGGTTCCAATTAGAAAAGTTGATAAGACTTTCTGGCGAATAAAAAGACGTGACTTATGTGAAGAACACATATTAAAATTCAAAAATTATATTGCCAACCTCTCTTTTAGTGAAGTTTATGAAACTGATGATCCAAATAAAGCCTATAATATATTTATTGACGTATTTAGGCTATTTTATGACCAATGCTTCCCCTTTAAGTTTATAATCTGCAAAGCAATAGAGAAGCCAAAATGGATATCAAGAGGTATTAAAGCATGCACAAAAAATAAAAGAAAATTCTTTTGGTTAAGTCGATTAAGACCCTCTGTTCTTAATAAAGAGAAGTATAAAAGGTACAAGAATATACTTAAAAAAGTTATTAATCAAACACAGCGGTCTCAGAATGATTATTAAGACTTATTAAGACCTCAAAAAATATACAAAAATCAACCTGGAATTTAATTAACAGAACTAAACAAAAACGTAATAAATACATTACTAAAGTAATTGACGAGGAAAACAAGGTAGTTAGTGATCCGAAAAGCATTGCTACTGCCTTTAATAATTATTTTATTGAGCGAATTGTTCCTTCCAGTTCTGTAAGTTATAATATCACAAAATATATTGTTAATTCAAAAAACTCAATGTTTATGCAACCCAGTATCCCATCTGATATAATAACAATTATCAAGCAACTAGCAAATAAATCTAGCACGGGTTACGATGGCATAGCTACAAAAGCAGTTAAAATTGTCAAAGAAAACATCGCTGGCCCAATAAGCCACATAATAAATTTGTGCATCAGTACGGGAATCTACCCGGATAAATTAAAAAAGGCAATAATACGACCATTGTATAAAAAAGACAATCCAGATCATATGAAATCATATAGGCCTATTGCATTGTTACCTGTTTTCTCAAAAATATTTGAAAAGTATATACAGAGTCAAATTTATATCTATTTCGAAATGTTTAAACTGTTTTCTGAAGAGCAGAAGGGTTTCAGACAGTCTAAATCAATTAACCGAGCCATCTATGATTTTCTAAATACAGTACTGAAAAATGTCGACAAGAGGAATCCTGTTTGTGGCATATTCTGTGATATGACTCAGGCATTCGATCACGTGAATCATGATTTATTATTAGATAAACTAGATGCATACGGCATACGAGGTAATATTAATAACCTGCTAAGGTCTTATTTATCAAACCGAAAGCAATGTACATATATTAAGACTTTAAATAATATAAAACATCTTGAAGAAGAATATACGTCATCTGAACGTAACATAAACAGTGGAGTACCCCAGGGCAGTGTTCTAGGACCTCTATTATTTTTGGTATATATAAATGATCTGCCTAAAGCAGTCACGAAACCCATGTCCCTATTTGCTGATGACAGCACTGCTATAATTCCATGTAATGACATAACTAAATATGAAAATGACATTAATGATACTCTGAAAGAATTAATACTATGGATGACTGATAATAAATTACAAATTAATATAGCAAAAACAAATTTAATTCAATTTCGACAAAGAGCTGCAGCTAAGACATTAGATATTAACTATAAGAACACTAAAATAAATGAAATAAACTTTACTACATTTTTAGGACTAGTAATTGACAATAAACTTGACTGGAAAGCACACATTGACACACTCTGTAAGAAGATTAGCAAATCGGCGTATGCCCTTTTCAAACTTGCGCCAATCATAGATAGTGACGCATTACTTACTGCCTACCATGGTATAACAGAATCAAAATTAAGATATGGCATCATTTTTTGGGGTTATTCTACTAACAAGAAGTTAGTATTTACTATGCAAAAAAGGTGTATAAGAGCTATGTTTAAATTAAAAACAAGGGACAGTTGTGTGCCATACTTTAAAAAATATAATATACTTACATTGCCCTCGCTGTATATTTATGAAACTGCTGTTTTTGTGAAATCGAACCCCGAGCTATTTCAAACATTTGCATCATTGCCGCGGAAACAACGAGATAACTTAAGACTACGGGCACTATCAGCTAATACTACACTTATGCAGAAGAATATTCTATGCATGGCAGTTGCAGTGTACAATAAAGTACCAAAGGACATGAAAGTTCTAAAACTCAGTATATTTAAGAAAGTGTTGAAGGCCTTTTTGATAAAACAATGTTTTTATACTGTAGACGAATTTTTAAATTATAAATAAGTTAATTAGTTTTTGTTGTTAATTGGTTTGTTGATTATTTTTATTAAATATTAATTTTGCGCGCTTTAGCTGTAGACGTACTATTTGACATACCAATTTTACTAATTAAATTATATACTTGACATGGCCATGAAAATAACATAAATTTGCTTTATATCATTTTATATTATAGTATGACTAACATTGACAAAATGTTACAAGTATTTTTTGCATGCCTAATGGGTAGAAAATAGCGAACAAATGTAATTCAGATTATAGTGTAATAACTTGTATGACCTATTTTCGGCAAATAAAGGATTCATTCATTCATTCATTCATTCATTCATAAGTTCTAATCATATTTTACCCACTGTCACTTTTTGTATGCGATTCATTACACTTCTCAAATTCATGCAATCAATCACAGAGATCGAAAATTTGAAATAATAATGATTTTATCATTACTTACAGATTTGTAGACGTTTTTAGAAAATTACATAAACTGTGGGATGTCTATGATTACTTCCTCATGAACGAGTGGAATTTCCGCAATGGTAACGTACAGGATATGGTCCAACGAATGAGTGCAAATGACAAAGCGATATTCAACTGTGACATGGAGACCATAGATGTGGAAGAATACCTAATGATATGGGGCGTTGGACTTCGAAAATTTATTCTAAAAGATGGCCTCGTGAACACAAGAGAAGCATTGAAGAAACAAAAAATATTAAGAATATTGAACTACATAATATGTATCTTATATATCTATGCATGGTGGTGGGTATTTAGATCTGTATTTTATTTGTGTTCATATGTTATTGACATTAATTTATGTTTTAAACTATAATTTTATAATAATAATCATCAGTCACACCGTCATGAAATAACCTAGGACTGCGAAAAGTTCCAACTGGAACTACAAAATCGTTTCGACCTGCTGGAAACCAATAGCAACATTGACAAGAAGACCGACAGTGTGGTCGGTACGCTGCAGGATGTGTCTCTAAGGTTTCTATGCGGAAAAAGAAAATCCAGGGACTCTAAACTCTCGCCAGAGACTCTCGAACTTATGAGGAAAAGACGAGAAACGCCATCTATGCAGATGTCTTCTTCAGATCGGAAAGGTCTTAATGATAATATCCGAAAACTCATACGTCGCGACCTCAGACAGTATAATATCCGCATCGTCGAGGTTGCGATCGAACAGAACAAAGGCACTAAGATCTTCGCCAAAAAGCTCGGACGCCCCCGTCTGACGAAACTGCGAGTGGCAAAATCGTTACCTCTGGGGTTCGAGATTCTCGAGGAAATCGAGAGCTTTTATGGAGAGCTGTATTCATCACGCACAGAAAAGCCTATGAGACCCAGTGACGATGACCACAGAGTTCCGCTCGTGCGCCATTACACGGAAGACATACCAGATGTCAACCAAGACGAGGTCAAGGCGGCTCTCGAGCAACTTAAGAACAACAAATCCCCTGTTGATGATGGAATTACTACGGAGCTCCTCAAAGCTGGTGGAACTACTTAAAAGCTAGCGGCTCTTTTTAATTCCATCATCCATCAGGACTTGACACATAAAGCCTGGAGCGGAGGTGTGTACTATGTAGATTAAAAAGTGTAAATAATTGCATCAAAATAAATAGTAAACTACAGTTATTTTTGACATTGTAAATATGGATATAAATGCAGCTAAAATTGAAATAAACATTTTAGCTGCATTTATATATTTGTGATAACAAAAACCATAATATAATAATAATAAAGCCTTTTATTTTCTTAGCAGTATATTGAGTCTCTCTTACTCCCTTTTGCTTAAAAATGTTGATCTTTGTGCCTCAATATAATTATAAATATAACAATTACCTATAGGGCCAGGTTTGCCTCCTACTTTCTCTATTCTTATTTCTATTCTTTTTCTACCTCGTTTATGTCCTTCGGTTTTAATTTTAGTATTAATCGTTCAATGATTATTGTTCTTTTAAAAGAAAGACTATATTTCTCTGTCTCGCCTGTTTTTCCTGGTAGTAAATTCTCTTTTCTTGGCGTTCTAACTCTGCTTGAAACTTATATTAATATTATTATCTATATAGATATTTTTTTTAATATCTATATTTTAGGTTATCTAATAATATCTTCCACAATAATGTGTTTTTGTTTGGTACCTATTTTTATTTGCACTTAACCCACTTCACCACTAATCACATGTAAAATAGTTCACGAAAAGGGACTGACTATCTAACTTAATGTAATTTAAAGTTCTATACTCGTAACATTAACAAAACTATGCAACAATGATATAAACCAATGATATATTGACTTGAAGTGACGTCACATTACGGAACGAAAAACTGCAATTCTTTGAACATTAAATGCCTTAATAAACAAATATATAAATATATTTTAATTTAAATTTAAACATTTAAATTTAACACTTGTCTATTTTGTATTTTTATAAAACAGCTAATTTAATGCAAATTCTTTGGTATTGGGTTCAGTTTTGTCACTGTGAGATAGATGGCGTTGTTTACAAGTTTGCTGTACGAATCTTACGATTTTTACGTTCGAAAAAAGAATTAATTTCGCGTAATGTGATAAGTATCGGTAGAAGGCCCTGAATTTTGATTCCTGAATTGCGGCGAGAACTGGTCAAATGGCGCTAATGTGCTCCTCATTTTTTTTAAATATTTCCTTATTGCTTAGAGAAATCAGGTTGATTATATTTTTTGAAGTCCGACCTTCAGCCGTTGCTGAGTAAAAAAAGTTTGACAGACGGACAGACAGACACAGACACCGGAGTGATCCTATAAGGGTTTTACAAAACCCTAAAAAGGGCGATAAAGCTCTACTGACAAACTACAGACCCATTTCACTCCTGAGCCGTATATACAAGTTGTTGTCGAGAGTTGTCACTAACCACCTCGCCAGAAAACTCGACGAGTTTCAGCCACTAGAACAAGCCGGGTTTCGAATAGGCTTCAGCACGGTGGACCACATCCATACTGTTCGGCAGATTGTACAGAAAACGGAGGAGTACAATCAGCCGCTGTGTATGGCGTTCGTGGACTACGAAAAAGCCTTCGACTCTATCGAAACCAGGGCAGTTCTCGAATCGATTGGCTTTATATCGAGGTGCTGAGACGCTTGTATGACACCTCCACTATGACCGTTCAGCTCCAGGACCATAAGACCAACCCAATTGTCTTACGTAGAGGGGTGAGACAGAGGGACGTAATATCCCCTAAGCTCCTTACCAAAGCCCTCGAAGACGTATTTAAAACACTGGACTGGACGGGGGCTAAATATATCCCGTGAACTATTTTACATGTGATTAGTGGTGAAGTGGGTTATACAGTGGAGTATACAGTTGGGCTGGGCAGAATTCAGCAAACTACGTCGAGTTTTCTCTTCGCCTCTACCGCAATTCCTGAAGACCAAGGTTTACAACCAGTGCGTTCTACCAGTCATGACATACGGTGCCGAGACGTGGACACTTACAGTAGGGCTAGTCCACCGACTGAAGGTCGCTCAGCGAGCTATGGAGCGATCTATGCTAGGGGTATCTCTGAGGGATAAAATCCGGAACGAGGTTTCCGTCAACACACCAAAGTGGTCGATATAGCTCGCAAGGGTAGCTCGCTAAAGTGGTAGTGGGCTGGCCATGTCTGTCGAAGAACTGATGGCCGATGGAGCAGACGGGTTCTTGAGTGGAGACCGTGACTCGGCAAGCGTAAGGTAGGGCGCCCCCCTGCTAGGTGGACTGATGACCTGAAGAAGGTCGCAGGATGGGACTGGACGCGGAAGGCGGAGGACCGTGTATTGTGGCGCGAATTGGGAGAGGCCTATGTAATAATAATAATAATAAACCCCTCTGGGCCAGTCGTTACCTCGCCATGAGACTAACGCAAAACCTGGAGGCAGATAGTAGGCTTTCGAAAATCTTGTGGTATAATCAAAAAATGTGTCACAGGACCTAGGGAAAGCCTACAGACCGCAGGGCAGCTTGTGGCGAGCTGAATGTGAGTGGCGACACTGCGGTCCCGAGTGCCCCTGAGAGTTGGTTAAGGACTCGCCTTCGGCTTGCCTTCGTTGGCTGGCCGAACTGGAAACCGAGAGTGCCTGGACTCTCGCCTCTGTCTTGCCTTCACCGGCCGGACTGAGTGGGGTCGCCAGAGCTATATGCTCGGGGGTGGAAGTGTCAATTTCAAGGGCGTAATTACGGGGAAACCCGCTCCGGGTCTTGGCCCGCGATGGTGAAACCGGTGCCGCACCGCTCTACAGCCCAAGCCGCTCACACCGGTGTTGCGCCCTGCTGCCTTGTCTGGCGGCTGTGTGGGGGGCCCATCTAGTGAGTCGGCGAGTCACCGTCTGCCACGGTTCAATCTACATAAAAGTGTTGAAGGCAGACGTCCATAGTTTAATCAATAGTTCCAAATGCAACCAGTCCACTAAACACCAAACTCAATAGACCTGTCCGTTTTTCATATTATCATTTGCAATAGATTTACTCGTACCACTGGCATTCCATGGCTGCATTTTTATAGTGCAGGCGTGGAATGTCCCTGGTATGTGTCCCATCGCATTTTTAAATTCATTAAAAATCTCAAAGGGCCTCTACGTGTTGGACCCATGTCCCCACGCAAGCCTAATAAAGGACCGGGTATTTCGTTAAAAATATGGAAATAACCCGTGAATTGCAAAGAGAGAAACATAATAATAATAATAATAAATAATAAAAACGTTTATTGTTCAGAAAAGGACATTACAGGTATATGTAAATCTCTAGTCTCCACACTAGGATTCCCTGTGTTGTGGAGACTAGTCTCTTTCACTAAGGAAACTATTTAAGTAATGTCACAGTAACATTACACACAGAACTTACATTATTTAAGTTGCAATATTTAAACAATTAATATTTACAGAATTACGAAAAATTTAACAAATAAATAGTGGCTGTAACAAATAATGTCCAGCAGTGGACTGCAGTAGGCTGATTTGATGACACCGTCACGCCTTCTACCCATGGGGCATAGACTAGGCAGAGTCCAGAGAGCGCCATTTGCTACCGCCCAAACACACTTTTTGGGTAGGACGCCTGAGAAATACATAGTCTGATTAGCTCTGATGTCATAAGCAATAAAAGGGTCAAGTGTGAAGCACTTACATCTACTATATAAAAATAAGTCGGATTTTCCTTCCTGACGCTATAACTCCAGAACGCACGAACCGATTTCCACGGTTTTGCATTCGTTGGAAAGGTCTCAGGCTCCGTGAGGTTTATAGTTCTTTTTTTTTTTACTTTTTTTTGGTATGGCAAAACAACGTTTGCCGGGCCAGCTAGTCGTGTATATATATGTATAACCAGGGGCCCAAGTCTGCTAATACAATGTTGTTATAAGGAGCAGTCACTGATTGCATAATGGCGAATTTTATCGAGTTTGGTGTCATAATGACGCCATTATGCAATCAGTGACTGATCATTATGAGAACATTGTAATAGCAGACTTCGGCCCCAGATGTATAAGTGTGAATGGAGCTAATTAGTATCTAGGTCTCCAAGATGTTACTATTTGGAGATCAGGATATTAATTAGCTTAGAAATAAATTTGCACATTTCTTGAAGAATCCGTGATCAACTGCTGCTTCTGGATGCCTGTGTACCTAACTTACGCGAACGTCTGGTTGTCTAAAACTCTAGACCAACATAGAAATACAGTGTATGGTATCTATATGCTAAAATTTTGTAAGTACTTCATTTCAAATTTCTAGTACCTCGATAGATAACGAGAAAACGCGAAAGAAAGGTGGTCCAGACATCCTAACGTTCTCGTAATGTACCAAAGATGAAATTGAGGTTATTTATGACCTTTGAATGGGAGCTAATGAGGTTATAAGTTATATAACGTTTTTAGTATTATTACGTACCTTTTTTATTAAAATTGTATTTAAATGAATAAATAATTATTCAATGGATAGCTGTTTGTTTCATTTTTAACACGTTTTTATAAGTTTGGTATGTATCTATCAATGTATAAAATTTGTGTACTTAACGGAATCTTTGAAAGCGATTTTCAGCCACTTGCAGTAGACGGATTGATCTGAAATTTTGCACACCTAACAAGGACCGATGACAATGCAATAATTTAAAAGAATAATCCCAATTCCTTGATCAGAATTACTTTGAAGTATCATATCAATATCAGAACAGCATGTTGAAGTATCACTGACCACACTTGTATTTTTAATTATACACGTAATAGTAAAATTGTATATGAGTAGACTCACCAAGATTATTGTGTTTCTACGTATGCCTTTCATATACAATCAGATAATTTCACATAAAAACGCTTTGTTTATAGAATCAGGTAAAAATATCTTCTTCTTCTTCTTCTTCTTTTAGTTTATGGCTTTTGTATATACAATTTCGCCAACGTCGCGTAACAGGATAGGACGGTAAAAATATCATATATGTTTACACTCTACATGTGTTTACTACGATTGTGACAACATGTGACAACAGAAACTTATGTCTCTGACAACATAAACTGTCAACGTTTTGTAAGTAGGTAGTTATGCACTCGCCTGTACCTTCCGCCTTAGATTAAGGGCCTACATCAATATTATCGTATATCATCGCCGACACGTACATATTAACACAGCCAGTAGGCACAGAAAATGAAGAATTAGGGATACTTTTCCTATTTACTCAAAATCTACTAAATATATTTTAATTCTGATTTACGTGTTTCTATATATAATAGTTACTTATGTTTTTAAAGTTATTTCATTAGTTAATACGTGATAATAGACCGACAAATGAAAAAAATAAAAAATTTGAGAGGTTGTTTCGCCAAGATTTTCTATCGACAAAACTTTTTTCTATCGTGTTTCTGAGATGATGCGATCCTAGATCATATATTGAAAAAACATATACTTAAAAATTACAGCTCTAGCCATTCAATCTAAAGAAACAATGAAAACTTCGTACATAGAAAAATGCACGAAGCTATTTTGGTATCGTCTTAAGGTACGCGTCTCGTTGGCTTATGCCCGGTTTCCACTGCGAAAGGGTAATGTGCGGAAAATGGTTAGGCGGAACGGACTCCTTTTTAATTAAATAGGTTTGAGTTTCCACCAACGAAGAGTTGGTCATTTGATTTCCACTGCAAAATGAAACTGAGATAGAGAAATGAGCGGACTGAGCTGAACGGAAAATGAGAAATGAAAAACGAATAGATAATTTCCACAGAGAACGAGTTCAGTTGAATTTTGCGCTGGTTGCGTGTGGTCGTGTTGTTGCGATGTTATAGAGTGAGTGAGTGTTTATGCGAGCGAGTCCGTTCTGAACTAGTCGGTGCAGGCCTTGCGCAGCGGACTCTATTCAATTTCTTTTTACTCGCTCAATCCGCCCCGCTCACCACTTTCTGTGTGGAAACGCTAATATGTAAATTGTAATTGCGAGTTGAGCGGAGTCCGTAAGTACTCCGCTCCGCTCCCTAGAACTGAGCGAGCTCATTTCTACTCTTTCTACACGCTCGGCTCTTTCCGTCCGACTATTTGTTGGTGGAAATACAAGTATGCAGTTTGCGTTTGTGAGTTTAACGAAGTCATTAATGGGTCCGTTCCGCTCGCGGTGGAAACCGGGCTTTAAGCCCGGTTTCCACTGCGAAAGGGTAATGTGCGGAAAATGGTTAGGCGGAACGGACTCCTTTTTAATTAAATAGGTTTGAGTTTCCACCAACGAAGAGTTGGTGCTCCCTAGAACTGAGCGAGCTCATTTCTACTCTTTCTACACGCTCGGCTCTTTCCGTCCGACTATTTGTTGGTGGAAATACAAGTATGCAGTTTGCGTTTGCGAGTTTAACGAAGTCATTAATGGGTCCGTTCCGCTCGCGGTGGAAACCGGGCTTTAGCATTGCCACCGGACGCACTTCTTAGTATTAAGTATTTAGATAAGGATTGTTTAGACCATATGGTTCATTACTTTTGGATTGTTCTTAACTTGTAAGTTCATTATAAGGCTAGCCTCCGAATTGGCAGCACGTATTCTAAAATTGCATTTTTATTTTTTTAAAAACCCCTTCGCCCTTCCTCGAAGCTTAACTAGGTAGCATAGAATTGAGTATTGATGACAATGCAATCATTTAAAAAATATTCAGGATATTTAAGCGTATTTTTTAGTTTTTAAAATAAGTAGATTATTCTTTATATGATCAAGACTTACTTTGACGCACTTTTTCGAAATGTAAGTATAGAACACAGATTTATGATTATAGTGGTAATACCAATATAGGGGTAATACTACATAACTCACCCGACTTGAAGCCACATATTTATATCTATGTGTTTCTTTAATATACGCAACCAATGATTTATTATAACACATATACCTCAATGTACGCAACAGGGTAAATTGAGAGCGTTGACGTTTGTAGTTTGCGAAAACTAATAGGTCACTTAAATTGATAATATGTTATTAGACCTTAAAGTACGATTTAGTTAAGTTAAAGTTAAAATAATAATAGTTTAAAAAAACTAAAAAACACGCTTTATTTAATCGAATTATTGCATTGTCATCGGTCTTTGACAGGTGTGCAAAATTTGAATAGAATCTGACCGTTTAAAGTGGGTCAAAATAGCGTCCAAAGGAGTCGGTTACAAACATACAAACAAACAAACATACAAACAAACATACAAGTGAAGCTAATATAAAGCGTGTAATTAAGACGTGTCTTCAGGATTGAACGCTTGCCCACTATCTGTTAAATATGTGGTATGGAGTTTGCTAAGCCTTCACAAAATAGTATAAGTTGTAGTTTTATAAGTAATAGCTGCTGCCCGCGACTCAATCCGCGTGGAATTTAGAAAATTTTCCCCGTTTTTGCAACATTTTTCACTACTGCTTCGCTTCTACTGGTCGTAGCGTGATCTTATATAGCCTAAAGCCTTCCTCGATAAATGCCCTATCTAACACTCAGCGCAGCACAGTAGACCATAATCCCTCCCAAAGCGGAGGAGGCCCGTGCCCAAAAGTGGGACGTAAATGGGCTGGAGAGAGAGAGGGGGAGAGTAATAATAAAGGCGGACTGATCTTGGTTTGAATGGAACCGTTGGTGTCGTGTTTAGCTTGTGACGGAAAACTTGAAATACGTATCTATCTAATACAGGCTTTAGGTGCAATTGAGCCATTAATTAATAAAATAGGTCTTCCCTTTCTTATGGGATATTTGTTTATAGCTTGTAAAAGTAACGCTTGCAGTATACGAAAACTACATTTAGAGTTGCGTAACAATTTTAATTTCAGTGGATTGTGATGTAATACTGATAGGAAATCCAGTCAGATGAATAGCGGTCTAGGTGCTCATAACTCAAAATACTAAAACAAAAAAAAAATGAAAAATCGTGTCAAATCCAGTCAGATGAATCCCGACTTTTTAACTGTTATGAAAGAAAGAAAAGAAAGAAAGATATACTTGTTTATACTTTTTCGGTTTTTAAGCAGTCGGGTTTGTTTTGGTTTTAAAATTATTATAATATTTATATAATACTAGCTGACCCGGCAAACGTTGTTTTGCCATACTAAAAAAAAAGGTTTGAAAAATAGATATTGGCCGATTCTCAGACCTACTGAATATGTATGTAAAATTTCATAAAGATTGGTCAAGCCGTTTCGGAGGAGTACGGTAACTAACACTGTGATTTAAAATTGTTGTTTAAGGTGTAGGTACAAAGTCCTAGACTAAAGGCAAATTGAATTAAATTTTATAGTGATTACTAGCAGTGCCTGCGACTTCGTACGCGTGGAATTTAGAAACGAATAATTAAATGAACTAACAATAACACCATTTTACAGCGAATTAATAAATCGTACGTTTGGTTTTCTTTTTTTGCACAATTCTAAAGAAGTAACACACATGGCCCCATTGTCATTTTAGTAAATGATATCTCAGAGATTTACCTTTTTAGGGCTTCGTACAAACCCTTATAGTCTCACTATGGTGTCCGTCTGTCTGTCTATCCGCCTGTTAAACTTTTTTTTACTCGGCAACGGCTGAAGTTATCAATTTGAAACTTATACCAAATGTAGATCTATGCGGTCCCTTGCTGCAAAAGATACAATCAATAATTTAGATCTACGCATTCAGAAGATATAACCGAATTACAGCCATTTTTGAGTAGGTATTTTCAACTTTCGCTAGGGAATAATAATTTACAGGTTACTTCCCACTATCCCAGAGAGTTGAAATTTGGCCTGACCAAGCCTACATAGTGCTGATAAAAATCCAAAAACAACATCACGTGAAAGATTTGCTAAGAACCGACGCCGACGCCGATGCCAATGGCGACGCCGACGCCAATGCCGACGCCGATGCCGATGCCGACGCCTATAAACACCAACTCAGCTCTGATACGTCGGGATTTGAGTAGCGTAACGACCATACGCCAACGCCCATAAAAACCAACTCAGCACCGATACGTCGGGATTTGAGCAGCGTAACGACCTGTAAGCTATATTATTGGAAAGTTTCATGAAAATCCATCCAGCAGTCTTTACGTGAACGGACCACAAACATCCTTACAATCGTACATCCAACATTAACCAAACATCAAAACATTGGAGTATGGATAGAAGACCGAGGAAACGTTCGCGTTGCTCAGCCAATAGTTTAAGTGTTTATTTTGCCGCGCGTAATTCTTTTTTCGTCATATCTCCTAAGATATTCATTTAAATTGTATGCTGTAATAAGCAGTTATAATCTATATTAAATGCGTAAGCTATCTAAGGTATTTAATTTGATAAAAAATGTTACCATAAACACATAAATAGCTTTTGAAAACACCCTATTGAATTTGATAATATTTTTGACGTTCTTATGGGTACAGCAGGTTTTCTTAAAAGATAGACATGGCCTCGCGAACTTTTTTAAAGATCTTTATGTAACAAACAATTTCTCCATACATTACTTTGTTGTAACTCACATGGATCAAGCAGCGTTTTCATTTAAAGCTCGCGCGCGTGACTTTTTCCCCGTTTCTTGCAGTAACGATGTACTGTACTAGTGTAACGAATACGTTACAGCGTGATTATATAGCCTATAGCCTTCCTCGATAAATGTACTATAAAAAACTAAAAGAATTTTTCAAATCGGACCAGCGGATCCTGAGATTGCCGCGTTTAAACAAACAAACAAACAAACAGACAAACAAACAAACAAACAGACAAACAAACAAACAAACTCTTTCGCTTTATAATATTAGTATAGATAAAATAATTTAAAATAGCCAAGGTTCAATGCAAACACAGAAATTGCCGAATCACTTGAATCACGATGGTTAGATTATAAATTGAGTAGTGATTTTATTTACATATATAACATTCTAATACATTAAAAAAACGCAATTAACTTGTACCAACTCTACGCACACAACCAAACTGAAATTAACTAAACAAATAATTTTGATAATGGTGCTGTTTCTACGCGCACAAGTAACCTATCTTAACTAAATAATCTACTTAGTTCAAAAGCAAAAAAAAAACACGCTTGAAAATCATAAATAATTTGTTAAATTATTGCATTGTCAGCGGTCCTTGATATGTATTCAAAATTCCAGATCATTCTAACTACTGCAGTGGGTTAAAATCACTTTCAAAGATTCCGTTACATAGATTAATACATTGATAGATACATACATTATATAAGCGTGTTAATAAAAATTAAAATTGATAGCGACATTGTCACAGTTTTCCAATGTTAACTGAACTTTGTTATTATAAAAACTGTGTATAATAACAAAGTTCAGTTAACATTGGCGAACTGACTAACGATTTCATTTATATAAATGTCAATCACTTTTTCCACCTTAATTTTATTTATTAAGTAAAGCATAGCATGTCAATTGCAAAAATGAATAAAGTACTTTAGTAATGAACGTCGCGTTATTATTTTCAACCCAATTGTATTCTGTAAAGAATACTAGGTGGTTGGTCGAGATGTTGCAAAGCAATCTTGATAGATGGCGTTGTACGTAGAAATACGATATAAACTCAAACGCGTGACGATTGTGGTGGTAAATTTGAATGCTACAAGCACGACCGCAATAAGATCAGTTGGAAAGAGCTTCGGAACGGTATTCTGAGGTCGTGGGTTCCTAAGTCCCGCTTGCGGCAATCACTTTTTCTACCATAATTTAATTTATTATATAAATGTGTTTAAAGAAATAGCAAATAATAGATGTATTGACACTCACCATTTTCATTTTTTAGTTAAGTTGTGCACGTAGTATTGGTACCATTGTCGAAAACACTGATCTTTCTTGTTACAAAAACTGTTTATTGTAGACTAAAGATTTTAATTAATGTACAACACAACAAAATATTCAATTACTTAAAATATGTACAGCAACAGTTGTTTTCATTTTTATTTTGTTAAGTTTAGTTGTGCATGTAAAATTGGCACCACTCTCTACTATAGCTGACATCTCACCTTTTGTATAAATTCAGAAACCTAGTTTTGATTCACACTAATCAGTACACCGGGACCGCCGCAGTAAGTTGCACTCGTCGCGATGTCAGGTAAATTATTAATAACACGTCTTATTAGCTGTTTATTACGGAATGTTTTTATGCCATTTTAAGGTGCACTCAAAGATTAATCTTAAATACTAGGTACATTGGTATAACAATCTATTCAGTTCAAAATCTATAAAATGCGCTAGAAAATCCTGAATATATTTTTATTATTGCAATTTCATTGGTACTTAATTTGTGTGCAAAATTTCAGATCAAGCCGATTTCTGTAAATGGATTAAAATTACTTTCACAGATTCCGTTACATAAATTAATACATTGATAGATACGTTCCGAACGAATAAGCGAGTTAAAGTTAAACCAGTAAAGATCGAGTTAATTTCTGCGTGTTTGTCTTGTCAGTGGTGATAATCTGTACCTATTAACTATACTAAATTCAGGATTGCCAATTGACAAACCTAGTGGTAAAAGAAGAACATTCTTAGACAATTCTTAAAAGTAATTGTGCCACATTAATAAACTGTTTCTGAGCAATACGCCTGATAAAAAAAGACGTGTGGCACTCGGGGACTGCCGCGGTAAAGCTTATTGCATAGCATTTTTATCAACTTATGCAATTACAATTATTTATTTATTTTATTTAATTATGCAAGAATCTAAAGACCATAAACTAAAATAAGATGAATAATCCTTATTTACTGATGCTTACATCTGTCCATTGTTTATGGTAGTTATGATAAAATAGCGATTGTCAATCAAATGTATTGACATTAATATGCCAAATATTTTTATCTCTCCATAGATCATGATCATGAAGGTATAATCTGTACCTTCATGATCATGATACTAGCATGTTCTTGTCTGAAGTTAAATACAAAACATTGGCGGAAAGTGACTTGTCTTAAGATGGTCACATATGGGCCATTAAAAGAAGAATTGAATTAATATATACACACCGGCTCAATTAGCGGAACAGAAAAAAAAAGTGAGACTATGAGATAATAACGCATATATTTGACGAAAATGTAATTAGACACAAAATAACAAATTGATTAACATCTTTTAACAACGAATTTGAAAAGTCTTCGTTATTTTTTATTGAAAAATAAAGAAATTTGAAATAAGTGAAATTTTTAGATGATTATGAACCATCACAAAAAAAAAGTAAGCATTAAATTAATTAACAACATATCCCTCCCCAAACCATAATCGGGCCGCCACCATAAGCCACCGTGTGTTCAAAATTAGACTGTATGTGGCGTTCTCCTTTGCGTCTCCATATTCGCTGTCTCCCATCGATCTGTTTTAAAAGAACTCTGTACTCATCAGTAAAGAGAACCTGCTGCCATTAGTTCAAATCCCAATGACTATGTCCTCGCGCATATCTTAATCGGTTTACGCGGTGACGTCTCGTTTTAAGTTCTCGTTCTCGTTAAGTTTTGGGCCTTTGGCAGGTATATACGACCCTAAACCAACTTCTTCAAATCTCCTGCGAACTGTACGCTCACTTACTCGTACTCCTTGAACGTCTTCCAGTTCATTTCGAGCTTGTACAGCCGTTAATCGCGTATTCCTACGAACTCCAAGTTGTAAAAAACTGTCATCTCGCCTCGATGTACATCTTTTTCTACCTTGACCCCTCCTCCTCACAAGAGAATTAGACGAACTGTACCACTGGATGCTGCGATGAATCGTTGATATTGGTCGACGAAGCCTTGAGGCAATCGATCTGTAGGTATGGCCATTTCTTCTCATTTCATCAGCCCTAATGATTTCCAGTGATGTTAAGTCAGGCATAATAAAGAGCTTTTAATAAACAAAATTGCCTATAGAATAACAAATTTATAAAAAACCATTAAGTGCAATTTTTCAAAAAAATTACAATTACGTAGTTATTACTCGAACAAGTTGACAAAACATATTGTTCGGGAAAATAAAACAAATGAATGAAAAAAGTGTACAAATGTCATCTAATTTTCTATTTTCAAATTTGACAATAAATTAAAAAAATATCATAACTGGCCAGTTCCTCAAGTAAAAGATTTTAAAATCCTGCTTTTTTGTGTTCCGCTAATTGTGCCGGTGTGTATATATTAGGTTGTTCTGAAAGTCATTTCGTTTTTTCCCAACAGAGGATTTAATTGTATTCTTTTGCACCCAACTTCACATTGTAGCCGTATAATTTTTATATGCTTTGAGAGCTCATAACCAAGGCTTGTGTGTGAAAAGTTCCAATTATATCTACGCAGTAGTTTTTGGTTGGTGCCCTTTTAAATATGGAGAGCCATAAGCAGCATTTTCGGCATATCTTACTGTTTTACTACAGAAAGGGTAAAAATGCTGTTCAATCCAGAAAGAAATTGACTGATGCGTATGGAGAAGGTGTGTTGACAGTACGCCAGTGCCAGAACTGGTTCGCTAAATTTCGATTAGGCAATTTTGATGTCAAAGATTCACCACGTTCGGGAAGGTCGGTTGAAGCTGATAAAGACGCGGTAAAGGCATTAGTTGATGTGAACCGGCGAATAACAACACGTGAGAACGGATCGAGGTTTTTATGAAATATTGAATTTCGCGCATGCGCAGTAGCGCCGAATGTAAGGTTTTTTTATTATGCTATTTTCGTTACGCAATTTCTGGATTGGGTCTCCACGCTCAAGGCCTGCGATAGAAGCTATCCAATAGCTTAAAAATATACTCCGATGTCATCACGGAAAAACTTCATTAGGGTCATGTCCGTAGCACTTACAACCGTCGGACATGTAGTACCAAAATGTATGAGGGTGGATGAAGGAAAGGAAGTGTGTTTGGCCCTGTTGAACCTGTTGACCTGAAAATTAAATGTCTAACTAGATATCGCGTTTCCAAGATGATTGTTGTGACAGATTTTATATATACTTAAAGGACTTATCGCTAAAATGATTTGCTTATAAAAAGGCTCTTGTTCAGGTGTCATACCTACTTATAGCCAGATTATGGCGTTTGATGTGGAAGACAGTGCATGACAGGTATTGTGAGTAGATTCTTTTCTTTAGAGCCTTACCTGCCAGTAACTGAGTTTATAGGTTGTAGGACTTGTTGGTAGCTAAACATTTACAGTATCACATGCCTCCTAGTAGATTTAGATCCAGCGCAGTTGGTGGAGCTGAAAGCTCTGGCACTCCAACAGCCCATGAACGATGTGATCGAGCGAGGAGACTCGGCCATACAACAGCTGTATCGAGACACGACCGTCTTCATCACGGGCGGATGTGGCTTCATTGGGAAACAACTCATTGAGAAAATCTTCAGGTACAATTCTTTGACTCTATACGCGATTAATAATGAAATATTTCTTAAAGTATAGCTCAAAAGGCTTATTTATTGAGAAAAATATTATTTTGTTATAAGAGCCTGCGCCATAAAGAAAATGTTCGTGTTGGTGAGACCCAAGAAAGGTAGGAGCATCCAAGAGAGACTAGACCTAACGCTCGGCAACCCGGTGAGTGCACACACTAGCAAAATTCATATTTTTAAACGAATCGTACCAGTGTGTCGCACATTATGTATGTAATGCAAAAAGTTATAGATCTGAAATTATTACGTAACTCTACGTAAAACATTTATGTTGTAAATAGATGTTAAATAAATGACTTTTGCACTCATTGAGGTTTCAAGTATTTCGTCATAGGTAGTAAACATTTGTTTGACATCATGTATATTCATTATTTTGTGTAATTTATTTCACGTAAAACGATCAAACATGCAACCAGCATATCATTTTGATAACCATTCGATAGGTTTAACAATCATGTTGCTATTCCCTTCCGAAATCCACCATTTGATAAATTAAATTGTAGTGGAAAAAGTGATCACCGCAAGCGTCAAGTCATCTTGCAGTGGACTCTTTTTCGACTACAATTTAATTTATTAAGTAAAAGTATAGCAAGCCAATGGCAAGATTAATAAATTTACTCCACCATTTTGGTTTTTATTTCCAAAAACATGTCTAAAACGGATGATTAAACATATCTAGCTGAGTAAGTTTGCGCTAATTGTCGAAATCTATCTATCCATTTGGGAGATACAATGTAATAAAACAATTTAGATTCATACTAAAACATAGCCCTTTTAGCCAAATTTACTATATTCTGTCGCTTCAGGTGTTCGACACTCTCCGAGAGAAACAGCCGAAGTTCACAGAGCGTATAGTACCGGTGGAAGGAGATGTGGTCCAGTTGAGGCTTGGACTTAGAGATGATGACTGGAAACTACTTACTGAAGAGGCAAGTCTAGCAAAGTCGTATATTTAAAAAAAAATAAAAAAAATATTCACGGACATTTCACACAGCGTCCTCTGGTCCCAAGCTAAGCTTATATGCTTGTGTTATGGGTACCAGAATACGGATAGAATACATATACTACTTTTTTTTTGTAAATACATACTTATAATACATAGAAACACACAGACGCAGAACAAACATTAGGATGACATTTCTAATCATCACACAAATGATTGTCCGAGGCGGGAATCGAACCCACGACCTCATGATCGGCAGTCTGTTATACTAACCACTAGACCACGAAGCCCGTCATATTACTATTATTCTGGAGATATTGTAATCTGTTCAGAGTATGCAGCTGCGGAAACCATTGAATAGAACAGCTAGGCAACCACAAGATAAAGGTGAAATAAAAGGTTCCCTAATGATTGACCAAAAAATTTTTGACAAATGTACATTTGACAAACAACGTTTCACCAAATGGTCATTTGGCAAACGATACACTTGACAATAGTATCATGTTACAAAAACTCACTTAGCAAATGATCCATTAGCAAACACTACACTTGACAAATGTGTTAAGTGTTCAAATATCATTTGACCTTTTTTACATTTCACCAAATAATATATTTCGTAAATTACGTTGTTTTAAATGTAGGTATCATCATGCATCATTATTAATGGGAGAAATGCCCTAAAGTCGCTTCTGGCACTCGCCGGCCGCTGCCGCGGGACGCTCGCTTTGCTCGCTCGGCTCGTGCGTTTGGGGTTAAAGTTCTAACCTAACCTAACCCAATCTAATAAAAGAGATATATATCTCCAAAGACGAACGGGTTAATAAATAATTATTTTGCAAATAATGTAAAATATCTTTTATTTTCATTCTATTTAACTATATTTAATAAAATATATCAATTAATACTTATAGTATTTTCTTTTTAGGAAAATCCATAGCAGTGGCTTTCCAAAAAAATATGCAAAAGATGGTCATTTTAATAAGAATACCAAATTTTTAGACCAATAGTAGATTTATCTGATAATTCCGTTGCCAAATGTTAGTTTTGTAAAATAATCATTTAATAAATGTAAATTTATGTGTTGATCATTTGGCGAAATGAAACATTTGTAAAATGATCAGTAGTAAAATGATCAATAGAGGAGTTCACTGTTTTGTCAAACATTGTTTGTCAAGTGTTGTTTTGCCAAACGACTTTTGGTCAAACAATCGGACACCGAAATAAAATTATTCCAAATGCGGAATTTACGTCAAATTTGTAAAGTTTATCATAATGACACAAGTTTATCTGATGACAAGGATACTTAGAATAATGTCTCAATGATAAACTAGTTAAGTAGATAAAAATGTAGCAGGTAAAGAATGGTGATTGCTCCCATATTTGATATGGAAATTTGCAGGTAAACATAATATTCCACGCGGCGGCGACGATCCGTTTCGACGAGCCACTTCGGCACGCTGCCATCACCAACGTGCGCGGTACCAGAGAGGTGGTCAGGCTGGCCACACAGTGTCAACGACTGATGTGAGTCTACTAGAAGACTTCCTTGTGATCACTTTTCTTTACAGAGTCACTATGATATTGTGCGATATGCACATGCTCGCAATGCCTTCACTAATAAGTAATTATTCCATTCACTCAATATTGACTTCATCAGTGGAAATAAGTTCTTCTCATATTGATCAACTAATATATCAGTTTATTGATTTTACAGTAAGTACGTGCACATTTCTACGGCATTCACCCACGCAACAAAGGACCACATAGATAAGGAAGTGCTGGATGACTTCTATCCAAGCCCACTGCCTCCACACACCATGATCAGTCTCGCTGAAGATATGGATGAGGAGAGACTGGACAACATAACCATGAAGTAAGCGATCACCTGGTACTAATTTGTTGTATTTGCTCGAAGGAGTTTCCATTTACTGATGTTCTAGTTACGTTAGAAAACTAATAAATTTTAGTCGAGGTAGTAGTATCTGATGATAAATCAACCAATCAATCAGATACACTTTCTTGATAGCCGGGAAAAAAGCAAATTAATCACCAAGAATAGTATGAGCTCATGTTGAAAAACTGAATAATATGTTCGCAGCTTAATCGAAGGTTGGCCAAACACTTACACGTTCACGAAGGCTATAGCCGAGGAGCTGGTGCGCGTCACTGCTATCGAGCAGGACCTTCCTGTCTGTGTCATCAGACCTCCCATTGGTGAGTTTATCGCATATAGTTTGTTCGGATTTACATTAAATTTAATAAATTAAATTACGGTGGAAAAAGTGATTACCGCAAGCAGAACTCGAACCCCCGACCTCGGAATACCGTTCCGTAGCTCTGCCAACTGAGCTTATTGCGGTCGTGCTTTCCAGTAATCAGATTTGGCCACCACAATCGTCATTCGATTGAGTTTATATCGTATTTCTACGTGCTAATCACTTTTTCCATCGTAGTTTAATTTATTAAGGGCCTACATCAATATTATCGTATATCATCGCCGACACGTACATATTAACACAGCCAGTAGGCACAGAAAATGAAGAATTAGGGATACTTTTCCTATTTACTCAAAATCTACTAAATATATTTTAATTCTGATTGACGTGTTTCTATATATAATAGTTACTTATGTTTTGAAAGTTATTTCATTAGTTAATACGCGATAATAGACCGACAAATGACAAAAAATAAAAAATGAGAGAGGTTATTTCGCTAAGTTTTTCTATCGAGAAAACTTTTTTCAATCGCGTTTCTGAGTTTATGCGATCCTAGATTATATATTGAAAAAACATATACTTAATAATTGGTAAAGTGCGAGTCGGACTCGCGCACGAAGGGTTCCGTACCATTATCTATGCAACATAAGGCAACGTTATTAGTATCGAGCAAGAAACGGTAAAAAAATCATGTTTGTTGTATGGGAGCCCCCCTTAAATATTTATTTTATTTTATTTTTAGTATTTGTTGTTATAGCGGCAATAGAAATACATCGTCTGTGAAAATTTCAACGACAATTTCAACAACTGACGGACGGACGGACGGACGGACGGACAGCGAAGTCTCAGTAATACGGTCCCGTTTTTACCCTTTGGGTACGGAACCCTAAAAATTAGAGTTCTAGCCATTCAAAATAAAGAAAAAATGAAAACTTTGTACGTAGAAAAATGCACGATAATATTGATGCAGGCCCTTAAGTAAAAGCATAGCATATCAATTGCAAAATTAATAAATTACTTTACATATTTTTTACATATGTAAAGTCAAGTCAGTCAGCTATGACCCGTCCGTTTTCTTAATTATGTTACATGCAATTTTTGTGATAATAATGTATTTTATTTTTGCAGTGATCTCTTCGCACTGTGAACCGTCGCCAGGTTGGTTGGACCAACGTTCACTGATCGGACCCAGCGGAGTAAGTAGTCTTCCTTATTTAATTGCTGGTGTATTTATAGAAGAATATTAAAACCGAAGGAAGAAATTGGAAACCTAACTCTTCATGTGTTACAGAAGTAAACGATGTCGTCCTGTGTTTCAGATATATCTTGGAGCAGGGCTTGGTGTCTTAAGTGTCCTCTGCACAGACGGTAGCAAGCACTTGTCCATGGCACCAGTAGACTTAGTGAACAACACCATCATAGCTTCCGTGTGGGACTCCACGCAACGACGGATTACCATGGAGCGAGATGTTCCAGTCTATACAATCACTCGCAAGGAGATATTCAAATGGAGTTAGTGACCTTTTACTAATAAAATCAATAAAATTATTTAACCAAGGAATCGTCCAGAGAGCATGGTTTTTAAAAATCCTACCGCGTTACACACCTTTATAAAAGCTTGTATATAATATATATAAATACTAGCTGACCCGGCAAACGTTGTTTTGCCATAAATTTGGTAAAAATCGGTAAAGCCGTTTCGGAGGAGTACGGTAACTAACATTGTGACATGGCAATTTTATATATTAGATATACCTATTTTAGGCTCATATTTGTGATTGTTATTTTTAAGAGGGCTTCCTTTTATGTGGGGCATTCATATATTGATACTTCATAAATAAATAATCAAGTGGTGTTTTTTTTACAGGCTTTCTTTCCGATGTAATGCGTTACAAATGCCAGGATATAGCGTCCATAAAAGCCATTTGGTATTGTGGAATTATTGAAACTAAACATAAACTATTATACACAGTACTAGCTTTCTTCTTGCACTATGTACCAGCCTTTCTTTTAGATGTTGTATGCACCATTATAAAGAAAAAACCAAAAGAAATCACCTCGTAAGTAAAAAAATACCTTATGACAACATAATAGAGTTACCTAAGAAGATTCAGCCATCCCCAACATATAAAATACAAACTGGAGAATGTCTTGGAGTTCTTATCATAACGTAGCCATAGTCTCTTGAAGTTTGTAAATAATACATTAGACTTCCTAAATTCATGCAATCCATCCACACGGAAACGAAGGGTCTAAATAATTAAATCTTATCGCTTACAGATTTGTAGACGTATTCAGAAAATTAGATAAACTGTGGGATGTCTATGATTACTTCCTCATGAACGAGTGGAATTTCCGCAATGGTAACGTTCAGGATATGGTCCAAAGAATGAGTTCAAATGACAAAGCGATATTCAACTGTGACATGGAGACCATAGATGTGGAAGAATACTTAAGGATATGGGGCGTTGGAATTCGAAAATTTATTGTAAAAGATGGCCTCGTGAACACAAGAGAAGCAATGAAGAAACAAAAAATATTAAGAATATTGAACTACATAATATGTATCTTATATATCTATGCGTGGTGGTGGATATTTAGATCTGTATTTCATTTGTGTTCATATTTTATTGACATTACTCTGTAATTTATGTTATAAACTATAATTTTATAATTTATATAAAAATATATTATATTTTGGCTTGGTGGTGGAGTGGTTTATGTAATGGACTGCCGATCACGAGGTCGCGGGTTCGATTCCCGCTTGGGACAATCAATTGTGTGATATCCATAAATGTCATACAAATGTTTGTACTGCGTCTGGGTGTTTACTATGTATTATAAGTATGTATTTACAAAAGAAAAGTAGTATATGTAGTCTATCCGTATCTGGTACCCATAATACAAGCATAGAAATATAGCTTACTTTGGGACCAGAGGACGTTGTGTGAAATGTCCTGCATATTTATTTATTTATTTATAATAATCATCATCAATCACACCATCACAAAATAACCCAGGACTCCGAAAAGTTCCAACTGGAACTACAAAATCGTTTCAACCTGCTGGAAACCAATAGCAACATTGATGAGAAGACCGACACTTTGGTCGGAACACTGCAGGACGTGTCTCGAAGGTTTCTATGCGGAAAAAGAAAATCCAGGGACTCTAAACTCTCGCCAGAGACTCTCGAACGTATGAGAAAAGACGGGAAACGCCATCTATGCAGATGTCTTCTTCAGATCAGAAAGGCCTTAATGATAATATCCGAAAGCTCATACGTCACGACCTCAGACAGTATAATACCCGCATCGTCGAGGTTGCGATCGAATAGAACAAAGGCACTAAGGTCTTCGCCAAACAGCTCGGACGTCCCCGTCTGACGAAACTGCGAGTGGCAAAATCGTTACCTCTGGGTTCGAGATTCTCGAGGCATTCTTGCAGCAAGGGACAATTCAATTCTTCTTTTAATGGCCCATATGTGACTATCTTAGGACTAGTCACTTTCCGCCAGTGTTTTGTATTAACTTCAGACAAGAACATGCTAGTATCATGATCTATGGAGAGAAAACAATATTTGGCCGAAACAAGTGAAAAAGTTAAATAATAAACTGATAACTGATTATTCTTAGAAAAATTAATAGATAAAAATAAAAACATACATTAACAAATAAGAAATGTTAAATATATACAAGTATTATAGGAATTAAATACATAAATATGAATGTAACATAATACTCATTTTATATAATGTGTCTAATTATTACAATTTAATTTTATGTTTTTTAATATAGTTGCAAAGTATGGAATTTATTTCAAATGAAAAAATAAAAGATAAGAGAAATTTAAAGGAGACAGGACGCGGGATATTGTTAGGGATTAAATCATAAAGTGATTGTTGTACAAGTGAGCAATTGAAAAAAATATGATCAGCTGAACCTTCATCTAAGCCACATTCGCAGAGTGAGTTATCCTTTATCCTAAGTTTAGCCAGATGGGAAGGAGTACAAGAGTGACCCAATCGGAGACGGCAGATTACAGAAGTTACGCGTTTACTAGCCTTACGAAATTTAAAAAACCATGGCTTTGCAGGTATCTCGGATTGGACATCACCATAGTACTTGGCTTTTGTTTGTTTAATTGACATCCAATACCGATTCCAGGATTTCTGGAGCGTAGATTTAGGAAGTAGGCACAAATCATGAGAAAAAATTTTGAAATGTCCTAACGAGCCAATTTGGGATGCAGATTTAGCACAAGAGTCAACCGATTCATTACCGGATATTCCTGAGTGACCAGGTATCCACGCTAAAACGACAAGGATGTTGGAGACATGGCATTCATAAAGAGCCTGTCTAATCTGAAAAACTAGGGGAAATTTAGATTTGGAATAAAAGGGATTAGAAAGGATGGCTTGCAGACAGCTTTTAGAGTCAGTGAATATGATTGAATTATTAAGGTTATGTGATTTAACGAAAAGGATGGCTTCCAAGATAGCCAAAGTTTCTCCTGTGAAAACCGAAGCGATAGGCGGACATTTAAAACTCAAACAGATGCCAGTGAAAGAAATCCAAACAGCGGCACCAACATCACTAGTCGCGGATTGTTTAGAGGCGTCTGTGTAAATTTTATTCCAACCTTGAAAACGAGTTTGTACAATATCCAAAAACATAGCATTAGCATTAAATGATGATTTTTCAACTCCTAAATCAAGAATAACGTTAGGTTGAAAAACGAGAGATTCATATGGAGAAGAAATAATTGGTCAAGTGCGAGTCGGACTCGCGCACGAAGGGTTCCGTACCATTATCTATGCAACATAAGGCAACGTTATTAGTATCGAGCAACAAACGGTAAAAAAATCATGTTTGTTGTATGGGAGCCCCCCTTAAATATTTATTTTATTTTATTTTTAGTATTTGTTGTTATAGCAGCAATAGAAATACATCATGTGTGAAAATTTCAACTGTCTAGCTATCACCGTTCTTGAGATACTGGGTACGGAACCCTAAAAATCATGTTTGTTGTATGGGAGCCCCCCTTAAATATTTATTTTATTTTATTTTTAGTATTTGTTGTTATAGAGGCAATAGAAATACATCATCTGTGAAAATTTCAACTGTCTAGCTATCACCGTTCTTGAGATACTGCGTACGGAACCCTAAAAATCATGTTTGTTGTATGGGAGCCCCCCTTAAATATTTATTTTATTTTATTTTTAGTATTTGTTGTTATAGCGGCAATAGAAATACATCATCTGTGAAAATTTCAACTCTCTAGCTATCACCGTTCTTGAGATACAGCCTGGTGACAGACGGACGGACGGACGGACGGACGGACGGACGGACGGACGGACGGACGGACGGACGGACGGACGGACGGACGGACGGACGGACAGCGAAGTCTCAGTAATAGGGTCCCGTTTTTACCCTTTGGGTACGGAACCCTAAAAAGAGGGTTTAAGGGGAATTGAACAATTTGATAGGGTAATTTAGAATACCTGATAAAACTGAGAAGAATGCAGGGGATTTTGTCGGGATCAGATGATTGATAAAGATTAACAAGGACGCTCAATTTATGAAGAAGGGGATGACTAGAATTTTGTACAAGTTTAAACATAAATCTGTCAGAAAGAAATTGCCTTCGTAAATTTAAAGGGGGGTCCCCACATTCAATCTGCATAGCAGCAATTGGCGAAGATTTCATGGCGCCGATAATAACCCTAAGAGATTTAGACTGTATTTTGGAAAGTTTATTCAATGCAGATTTGTGACAGAGGTTAAGTAAGAAGCATCCATAGTCCATTTGACTGCGGATTATTGCATTATATAATAATTTCTGTGAATAAGGGTGAGAGCCCCACCATACTCCGGACAAAGCCCGAAGGATGTTGAGGTTCCTCTCACACTTATTCGCTACATAATCAAAATGAAGGGCACCCGACATTTTACTGTCAAGATAAAGGCCTAAAAATTTTGTACTATTGTGTTGAGGAATTTTTTCTCCATTTAAAATCACATCTATCACGGGAATTGACCGCTTTTTCGTGAATATCACGACAGAACTTTTAGAGGGAGACAAGCATAAACCATGGTCCACAAGCCAGTGACTGAGATAACCTAAAGCTGAATTTAATCTATTTGTTGCGCTCGGAATGTTATCAACCTTTACATACAGTGCAATATCATCAGCATATTGAAGGACACCACAAAAACAATTAACAGTTAGTTCTAAGTCATACGTGTACAGGCTATACAGCAGAGGGCTAAGAACTGAACCTTGTGGTAAACCACGCCATACTGTTTTAGGGGATAGAAGTTGCTGGTTAAATTTTATGACAATCGAACGTTCAGCTAAAATGTTAAAAATAAAACGAACAAGTTTTACAGGAATACCTAACCGAATAAGCTTGCTTCTAAGCACCGGTAAAAGAACGTTATCATAAGCAGCTACCACATCCAGGAAGACTCCTACCAGGTAACACTTTTCTTTAAAGGCTGCATAAATGTCAGAAGTTAAAATAGCCAAATTGTCACTAGTGCTCATACTTTTTCTAAATCCAAATTGACTACTTGCTAAAATAGATTTATTTTCTACTAGCCATTCCAGGCGCAATTTAATGAGGTGCTCGGTTATTTTACAGAGAACAGATGACAATGCAATGGGTCTCCAGCTAGAAGAAGAAGCTGGGTCCTTACCTGGTTTCAAAATAGGGACTATTATTTGAGTCTTCCACTGGTTTGGGATGACACCATAGTCGAAGAAGTGATTGACAAGCTCGAGAAACGATTCTTTTGTATGGGAAGAAGATTTAGTGATAAATGAATACGGAATGCCATCTATACCAGGGGACGAGTCTTTTAGTTTATCTAAAACGAGAGATAGTTCATCAAAAGAAAAAGGACCATCAAAGATATTAGAAGAATGAAGAAAAGAAAGAGGAGAAGAAAGTGAGTCCAAGGAAGGTACACAGGGAGGGGCTAGCTTATCTGAAAAAGCTTCTAAACAAGACAGGGAGATGTTGTATGGAGAATCCAGAGAATTCATGAATCCACGAAAGCGTCTGATTTGTGACCAAACTATGGCAGATGGGGTTTTGGGAGCAAGGGACTTACAGAACGCTTGCCAACCAAGCCGTTTCTTTTTCCTAACCAACCTTTTAAATTGCGCAGCAGCTTTTTGATATTTTATAAAATTTTCAGTGGTCATTGCCGAATTATACATTCTCTCAGCTGCTTTGCGGGCAGCAATAGCGTCTGAGCATTCGGAATCCCACCAGTGTGAGGAAATTCTGAAGTTTTTGAAAGGTTTTTTAGAGGGAATATGGAGATCAGCAGCTGATAGAATAGATTTAACAAATAAATTATATAGGCTTAGTGGATCACTGTTTGAGGAGTCTGCAAAAGATGATTGAATTTTATTATCAAGGGACAGAGAGTATGACTTCCAGTCAGCAGATGACAGTTTGTATTTCTGCAAAGGGCTGGGGTTGGAAAAAGGGATAGGCCTGATAGAAATAGAGGAAGAAATGGGATAGTGATCACTGCCAAACGTAGATGATAATATACTCCACGAGAAAATAGAAACCAAGGAGGAAGAACAAAGAGTTAGGTCGACTGCACTCATAGGATTTTGAGATGGATATACTCGACGAGTAGGGGAACCGTTATTCATCACACACACGTCAACCTCATCAAATACATCCAAAAGTGATAAACCAAAAAAATCTGAGTGACTAGAACCCCACATAGTATGATGGGCATTAAAGTCACCCATTACAACCATGGGATGGGGAACGGAGGAAAGTAATGAAAGAATATCTGCAATAAGACAAGAGTTAGGGCGTGGAATATATAGAGAAACGAAAGAAATGTCATGCAATCTGACACCAACAATATTGATATCAGGAGGATGAGAGGGGAAAGTGATTAAAGAGAAGGGAAGGGAGCGCTTTATAAACAAAGCGCAACCTGCATACCCATCGGCTCTGTCATCCCGCAGACAGCAGAAGCCAGGGACCCTGAACCGAGAACCTGGCCTCAACCATGTCTCCGAGATGGCAATCAGGCATGGGTGGAATTTTGAAATCAAATGAACCAGCTCGTGCTTCTTACGAAACACGCTCTGGGAGTTCCATTGAAGAAGACTTATCTTGTCCATCCGTGGAAGGGAAAAAAGTGAATTGGGAAAGTTTAGAGGCGACGTTGGACGGTAAACTATGTGGATTAGTAATAATAAAGTCAATGAGAAGAGAAAGAAGAGATTCTAATGAGTTGACAGGATGAGAGTTAGACTGAGGAGTGCTACAAAGGGCACTACCATTAGGTAAGTGATATGATGGAGAGGCGATTATATTATTATGTGCAATTTTGTCGTATGATTTACCTAATGGACTTTTAGGGCGTAATGGAGATGAGATTACCTTTGTGTACGAGCGGGTGGAAGTGGAAGGTGAATGATTTTTATGGCCTGAAACTGGATGAGAATTTTGATTGACTGGAGGAGCTTCCTGAGTGGCTAGCGCATATGACCTTGTGACGCGAGGAATTTGCAACAGAGCTTCTTGATATGAAATACTACTTTGAGCCATTACAACTTTAATGGCCCTCTGCCTCTCAAACTCTGGACATTTGTTGCTCGTAGCAAAGTGACATCCGGAACAGTGGAGACACGTTGCCATATTTTCTGGAATATCACAATTTTCACCGGCATGATCCTTTGAGCACCGAAAACATCTAGGCTTCGAACGGCACTTAAGCTTAGTATGCCCAAATCTGCAGCACGAATTGCACTGTATGGTCGGGAAATGATAAAGTTCCACACGAAGTGAAGTGAAATAAGAGAAAATTTTGGAAGGAAGAATTTGTCCTCTAAATGTCAACACAACAGTCTGAGTTGGGACCCAGGATGGGTTGCCATGCTCAATGATCTTCCTGTTTAAACGTCTGGCTTTTAATATCTTACCGACACCACAGGGTAATTCTAAAGATTCGACGAATTCTGTCATCGACAACTCAGTGGGCACATTGCGAACCAGGCCCATCCGAGTAACATTATATGTTGGAATAGTAGCCACATATTTATAGGTCGCGAGAATAGGAAGGGAAACAAATGAATTGGCATCCTCAGCTGTGCTAAACTGAACCGCAATTTTGTTTCTACCTAATTTTTTTAAACCGTCACGGCAAACGTTTTTGACATCATGTGTTTTAAGAAACTGCCCAAATCTGATAGGTTTAAAGGAGTTTGAAATCAGTTCAGACTCAGATCTGGAAACATGCACGATAAAAGGTCCAGCATCTGATTTCAAATAAGATAGCCCACCGACAATCAATGACGGGTCATTATAGATTGTATCAATTGATGCCGCCGCTAGCTCCGGAGACGTAATAGTTTTTTTTAAAACTGGGGCCTGAGAACTAGGCTCAAGACGGCGCTTAGTACTTACGTTAGCCTCGCGCTTGGGGTCAGGCGGATCTGGTGGTCTCGGAGGATCCTCCTCCATGGTTAATAATTTTGTGGTGACCAGACGATTTAATAAACTAAACACAATATTTACTAATAAATATACAAAATAATGACTAATAAATAAGATAAATAAGAATAATCAAGTTAAAATTAAAATATTTTTGAAAATTCCCGCTGACAAGATCAATCGCTATCCGTCAAGTCTGCAGCAAGGGACTGCATAGATCTACATTTGACAGATGGACACCGTAGTGAGACTATAAGGGTTTGTATTCGTACAAGCCTTACAAAGGTAAAACTCTGAGATATCATTTACTAAAATGACATTGCGGCCATGTGTGTTACTTCTTTAGAATTGTGCAAAAAAAGAAAACCAAACGGACGACTTATTAATTAGCTGTAAAAAAGCGTTATTGTTAGTTCATTTAATTTTTCGTTTCTAAAATCCATGCGTACGAAGTCGCGGGCACTGCTAGTGGTCTAATAACATACTATCAATTAGTGACCTGTTAGTTAAGTAATTTATTAATTTTACAATTGGCATTGTTCATAATTTTTGACAAGGTGTTTTTATATTTTTTTTAGAAATTAAAGACCATTCTAAGAAACTAATTTCAATATTATCAAAACATTCGTTAAATTGAATTTAAAAAAAATACTTAAAGAAAATATTTTCTACAAATATTATGACGTCATCGTATGCAGACTGTGTATTGCCTTTGCCTACTAAACTTATGATACAACACATTAATCTATACTTTGTCAAGTTGATTTGTAAGTCTATGCGGAAGTCAGTCACGTAAACTTTTAATTTGTTTTATTTTTATCAAGTGTTTCGTGTCTATTTTTTTTGTATCCTTAACATAATAAATGTCTTGATATTTAATTACGTTTGCTTTGTACTTTTTTATAATTTTTTTCTTACATTGTTTATTTGTTTTTATTTTTGTTTGACAGCGCTGACGTAAGTCGTAACCACAGACTAGTTGTAACTGTATCTTTTAAAATTGTCATTACAACTCTAATACAGAGTAGCATATCTCTAAGTACGCTTAAAAATTGTAAGTCCTTCATTTCGAGGGCAAACAAAGGTCATTTGCTTTTTAAAAAAATAATCTTAAGAATAGCAAATTTACTAAAATGAACCTATAGATTATGATTAGAAACCCTATTCCCCGAAATGGTTTTCGAATTACGAGTTTTATAAAAAACTAGCTGGCCCGGCAAACGTTGTTTTGCCATACCAAAAAAAAGTAAAAAAAAAAAAAATTAACTATAAACCTCACGGAGCCCGAAACCTTTCCAACGAATGCAAAACCGTGGAAATCGGTTCGTGCGTTCTGGAGTTATAGCGTCAGGAAGGAAAATCCGACTTATTTTTATATAGTAGATGAACAATGCCAATTGACTTAAAAATTGTTACCAAATACACATAAATAGCTTTTAAAAACACCCCATTGAATTAGATAATTTTTTTGACGTTCTTATGGGTACAGCAGGTTTTCCTTAAAAGATAGACAAGGTAACAAACAATTTCTCCATACATTACTTTATTGTAACTCACATGGATAAGGCAGCGTTTTCATTTAAAGCTCGCACGCGTGACATTTTTCCCCGTTTCTTGCAACATTTTACACTGATGCTTCGCTTCTATTCGTTGCAGCGTGATGTTATAATATAGCCTATAGCCTTCCTCAATAAATGTACTATCCAACACTGAAAGAATATTTCAAATCGGACCAGCGGATCCTGAGATTACCGCGTTTAAACAAACAAACAAACAAACTCTCTCGCTTTATAATATTAGTATAGATAAAGTACGATTTAGTTACGTTAAAGTTAAAATTAAGACGTGTCTTCAGGATTGAACGCTTGCCCACTATCTGTTAAATATGTGGTATGAAGTTTGCTAAGCGTTCACAAAATAGTATAGTGTTACGTGTTAGGGTTCGAAGGATTTGGAGAGAAAGACCTGCTGACTCTTTTAGAAGACTTTATTCACTAGCACTAGTTACACACTAAGCACTAGGTCCAAACACTAAGCACTAGGTCCAAACACTAAGCACTAACAATGTCCTAGATCGTAGCCAAGTTGTAGGTTTCACTGGTATCACTCTTGATCACTTGTTTTCGCTCTCGAAGTCGCCTTTATCGTAGCTCGAACTGAACTGCCCGGGCTCGCTTCCCTGCCGCTATTTATATGCGCCGAGACGAGTTCCAGACTATTCCAGAATGTTCCCGACTGTGCGCGAACGTGATCGCCCGGAACGAATGTTTCTAGAAGATTCGCGCATGTACGGTAGTTCCTCTAACGCCATCTAGTATCTAATAGGGGTTTCACTCTGTTCGGTTCTTTAATTGGTTTTACTAGTTGCTGCTAGATGGCGCTAGCTCCTTTGTGTGTTCGTAACACTACTCCCCTCTTAGAGATGCTCGTCCCGAGCATCGTTGTTACTACCATGGTAACGCGCCAGACGGTCTATGTGTACCACTTTGAATGTCCCTCTTGGTTGCTTTTGAATCCTATAGGTCACATCATTCAATCGGGTAACCACTTTGTATGGACCGTCCCACTTGCTCTGCAACTTTGGAGATTTCCCTTTCCGGCGAGTTGGGTTATGTAGCCACACCAGTGTCCCTTCCTCGAAGCCGTTCGTGTTCGATTTCCGGTCGTATCTGGTTTTCATGTTCTCACTTGACTGTAACCCATTTTCCCGAACCAAGGCGTGTATATAGCGCATCTTCTCCCGTAAATCGCAGACATAGTCTTGTACAGTCTTTGGTCCCTCCGGTGACCCTCCTGTCAATAGGTCTACTGGTATTCGTAGTTCTCTACCGAAATTGACATACGCCGGGGTAGCTTTTATGCTCTCATGCTCGGCGGTTCGGTAAGACAGAAGGAAGAGTGGTATATACTTGTCCCAATCCTTTTGTTTGTCATCTACCAATTTCGCCAAATGCCTCTCAAGGGTCTGGTTAAATCTCTCAACCATTCCATCAGACTGCGGATGGTACGCGGTGGTCCTCGTCTTATGCATGCCCAAAATTCTGCACACTTCCTGGAACACCTGCGATTCGAAGTTCCTGCCCTGATCAGAATGGATTTCCAGAGGCACACCAAAGCGACATATCACTTCTTCGACTAACTTGGAAGCGACTGTTGTGGCTTCTTGGTTTGGTATGGCGAACACTTCGGGCCATTTGGTGAAGTAGTCAATGACGACCATAAAATACTTGTTTCCCGAATCCGTTACAGGAAATGGCCCAGCTACGTCAACTGCAATTCGTTCCCACGGTGCACCGACGTTATACAACCGCAGGTTTCCACGGCTCCTGGTCTGTGGTCCTTTTACAGCAGCGCAAGTAGTACATTTGCGGCACCAATCCTGTACATCATCTCGACAATGCAACCAGTAGAATCGTTCTCTCACTTTTGTTAACGTCCTCTTGACACCTAGATGACCTCCTGATACGCCATCATGTATTTCACGGAGAACATCTGGTACTCTCGTTCTTGGGACAATTATCTGAAGATGGAACTCTCTGCCGTTAGTCTTCTCCCATTTCCGGTAGAGTATTCCGTTTTGGAGTATCAGACTGTCCCATTGCGCCCAGTACGCCTTAGTGACAGCGCCAGTGGGTGCAACCTCACTCCATATTGGTTTTACGTCACCCCGTTTCTTCCATGTGATGATGTGCCGAAGGTCGTCATCTTTTTCTTGAGCCTCCCTCATAGCATCATTCTCCCAGAGACTCAAAGGATTCGTTCTCGTTAGTTTTAATGTTTCTTCATTGCATTCCTGCTTAACACAATGTTTGCAGTCCTCCGAACACGGCCTTCGTGAGAGTGCGTCGGCATTCCCATGTGTCTTTCCGCTGCGGTGTTCCGTCTTGAAGTCATACTCCTGGAGCTGTTCAATCCATCGAGCTACTTGACCTTCTGGGTTCTTGAATTGCAGTAGCCACTTCAAGGCTGCGTGGTCAGTTCGTAGTAAAAACTGTCTGCCGATGAGATATTTGTTGAAATGTTGTAGCGTCTTTACAACAGCCAAGAGTTCTCGTCTTGTCACACAGTAGTTTCTCTCTGGCTTGGATAAAGATTTGCTGAAATATGCAATAACAACTTCTCTTTCACCCTGTTTTTGAGATAACACCCCTCCAATGGCCGTGTTGCTTGCATCCGTGTCAACTATAAACTGACCTTCAGTTTGTGGATACCCCAGGATTGGTGTTTCACACAGATGTTTCTTCAGTTTCTGAAAAGAATCTTCACAAGTCTCATCCCAACTAAATTGTCGTTTATCTTCTGTCAGCCGATGTAATGGCTTGGCTATCTCTGCGAATCCCTTAACAAAACGCCTGTAGTATGAGCATAGGCCGAGGAATGCCCGCACTTCGGTTTTGTCCTTAGGGGTAGGCCATTTTTGAACTGCTTCCAGTTTCTCCGGGTCTGTCTGGATTCCATCACTGGAGATAATATGGCCGAGATAGTTGACCTTGCTCCTGAATAAATGACACTTTTCCGGGTTCAACTTTAATTTGGCTCCCTCTATTTTGGCGAAAACTCGCTCCAAGTTTCGCAAATGGTCCTCGAAGTCGCGGCCGACAATTATGACGTCATCCAAGTAGACTAAGCAAGCCTCTCCAACTAAGCCTGCCAGTACACACTCCATGAGTCGCTCAAATGTGGCAGGTGCGTTGCACAATCCGAAGGGCATGACGTTAAATTGCCATAAACCTTTACCGGTCGAGAAAGCTGTCTTCTCCTTGTCTTTTGGATGAATTTCCACCTGCCAGTAGCCAGATTTCAGGTCTAGGGTCGAGAACCATTTCATGCCAGTCAGGGTATCTAAAGTGTCGTCGATTCGAGGTAACGGGTAACTGTCCTTCTTAGTGACATCATTGAGACGCCTATAGTCCACACAAAATCTCGTGCTACCATCTTTCTTCTTCACTAATACAACAGGTGAGCACCACGGACTTGTAGACGGTTCAATAATCTTATTCCTTCTCATGTCCTCCAAAAGGCCTTCAACTTCTTTTTCCTTTGCAATTGGTATCCGTCTTGCTCGTTGACGAATTGGTCTCTCGCTTCCGGTATCTATCCTGTGCTGAACCATCGACGTTCTTCCAAGGTCCCCTTCTTGCCTGGAGAAGATATTCGCGTAGCGCTGCAAAAACTTCTTAGCTTTCATGCTCTGCGAATAAGTCAGATTACTCTTACAGTCATCGAGTAGCTTAGTCACTAAACCGTAGTTATTGCCGTTTGCTGAGTCTGCGCCTGTCATCGAACTACACTTTTTCATCCAGACAACTTCCTCGCACTTTCCGATGACGTCACCTTTGTTCAAGCAGATCTCGCGATCACCAAGATTCAAAACCCTGACTACAGCGTTACTGCTTCCACTAACAAGGGTTCTCGCCGTCATCAGTTTTTGTGACGATGTCTTGGTAGGTGTGTCTTCGATCAACACGCATCTGTTTGACTTTTTCTTTCCAGCTGGCGGCAGTTCCACCAGTACCTGAGCTTCCGCTCGTCCAGGTATGATGACCTTCTTTACACATGTGACTTTCCCGCAGGCGCCTCCAAGAATGAAGATTTCTTCTTCACCACACTTGAAAACTCCGTCAGCGACATTAATTCTGCAGTTGTGTTTCTTCATGAAATCCAAACCCAAGATGCAATCATCCACAATCTCAGCCACGATTACGTTATGAGAGTATAAGGACCCCCCTACATACATCGTAACTGACGTTTCTCCCAGGACGGGTATTGGCTGACCGGAGGCAGTAAGAAGCCGACAGTTAATTCTCCTCTTGTGTCCCGTTGCGGTTTTTACCAGACTTGGGTTCACTATTGTTCTAGAGGCTCCTGTGTCCAGAGTCATTTTGCAATCCTTCCCGTTAATAGTCCCCTGAATCGCAAGACTATTCCCGCTGCATGCCTGGGAGATAACAGTTATCGGGGCTCCCTCCGCGTCAGCCAGCACTCGCCCCTTAGTCCTGGCTTTTATTCGTTTCCCTGATCCCGGGCAAGGGACAAAGCCCCCTGCTTCTTCAGAACCTCTATTTGTTCCTCGATCCTTTTCATCCTTTCCATCTGGGTTTCCTTCTGCGGGCAGTTGAGCTGAAGATGGCCCCTCTCGCCGCACTTGTAGCACATGGCTCCAGAACTTTTCTTCGTAGGGGCCTTAACCTCCTTGACTTCCTCAGAGACCTCGCGGATCTTATGGGTATGCCGTATGTCATAACGAACAGCCTCGACCTCCAAAGCATGCGCTAATGCTTCCTTTAGCGAGGTATGGTGACGAAGCCTCACTGCAGCTCTGACCTCCAGGTCTTTGATTCCGTCGACAAACGCTTGAACAATATTCGTGTCTACCATCTTGGTGTCGGCTCCTGGATGTGCCTTCCTGACGAGTTTTTCAATTTCCAACGCCCATTGTTGTAGTCCTTCTCCTGAGCGTTGGACTCTGTCACGCAGTTGGGCACGGAACACGTGCTCCAGGTGTCGCTCCCCGTACCTGGATTCAAGTGCCTCCATCAGGTCTTGGAACCCATTTCCTTTAACCGCTTGCTTGCCCCGCGCACCGCGCACGCGCCGTTTGAAGTGCCCACTTGATTTATTACGGTCGGTCCCTTTCTCGGCGGGTGGCTCGGGTTTCACAAAAACTTTTTTTACGACTTAAGTTGTTATCGGAACCCTAACAAGTGTTGTATTTTTTATGTTTAGCATGAATGAAGCTCGATATTTATGAGTTTGGTTTCTAAGAATAACACTACGAATAACAGTTATGATACGCCGAACAAAGAGATAGTACGTTTTTGAGCACGATTGTGTTTATGCGATCATATTTCAAAAACTAAAGCGATGACATAGGCTTGTTTATATTAAATTACAATGTTTAAAGTGTATATATTATGATAAACAGTAAAACTATACCACTGTCCATAGAAAATAATTAATTTACAGCCCTTTAATTTTGCACAAAATCTAGCCAAAATCTAGCCAAAATGGCACTTTAAATCTGGAATTCAAAATTCTTGTATTTTGTTCATGTTTTTTACTATTCCGCCTGTTGATGACTTGATCTAACATATTAATCGCATTTCATATGATAAAACGGCCAAAAAAATCATAAAATGAGGGTAAACATATGGTACGGCAAACAAAGCCCGCACACGCCGCGTCACGGTAAACGCCAAAATTTTCCACTAATTTTTGTCTCTCATGCTAAAACCTTTATTTCTATGTATTAATAGATACCTTACCTTAAAAATAACACAACACTTATACACCAATAATCACCAAAAGTATCACTAAATCACTAAACTAACTCCGCTAACTAATGCCGCAACGCACTCACTTCACGTCACTGACTTCACAACTTCCGACTACTTTAATTTTTTTTTTTTACATTGCAGGTATAAATGTTTTCGTTTGGTTTGGTGCATAATTTTATAAAGAAGCGAGATAGACTTATACACATATACCCTACAATAAAAGAGATGGCAAAAAAATCCATGACCCCTTGAGTGCCCGCGGACATTTTTTGCTTTGACTTTGTCAACTCCTAGTTGACACGGGCATTTTAGGCATTTTAAATTTGTCAAGTCTCACTTGACCGGCCATAGGAGCGGAGTGGCAGTGCTTCCAGGACCGACAAAGCTTGCCCTCTTAGCGCAACAGTGAGAGCGGTCAAGCATTGTTCTTCCGTCCATCCGTTGGCAGTAGCAACCGTCTGGAATTGCTGACGATAAGCGTTCCAGGAAGTAGTGCCGTCGTATGGCGGAACTTTCACTCTTGGTCCTTGTGCCACTCCGATAGTTCCACTAGAGATCGCAACTCCCGCGGTTTCAAGGCGCACTACTTTCTTCTGTAGTTCAATGAGGCCGGTTTTCACATTTTCGACATCCAATCCTAACCCGGTAACTCGTTCTTCCACTACGTCGACATCTTTTCGAAGCTTAATCACCGTGTTACTAACATCATTTATAGCACAAATCACTTTTTCTTGTGACTCTTGCAAAGCGCCGAGCTTGCGTTCTTGTGACTCTTGCAAAGCGCCGAGCTTGCGTTCTTGTGACTCGAACTTGCGTTCTTGTGACTCTTGCAAAGCGCTGAGCTTGCGTTCTTGTGACTCCTGCAAAGCGCCGAGTTTGCGTTCTTGTGACTCCTGCAAAGCGCCGAACTTGCGTTCTATCAGTTCAATTAAACTTCCTAATTGAAGTGCTGCTTGAGGAACTGACGCTACGGTGCCGCTGGTGGGCGTGGCCTGTGTGGTGGGTGTGGCAAGGTGGGCGGATCCAGTGGGCGGAGCTTGTCTAGTGGGCGTGGCCGGTGTGGTGGGCGTGGCAAGGTGGGCGGGGCCAGTGGGCGGGGCTTGAGTCTGAGTAGGCGGAGCCTGGGCCTGGGTGGGCGGAGCCCGGTGGGCGTGGTCGGTGGGCGTGGCATGGTGGGCGTGGCCAGTGGGCGGGTCTAGGGGGGCGTGGTCGGTGGGCGGGGCCTGGTAGGTGGGGCCAGTGGGCGGGGCTTGGTCCATAGCGGGCGTGGCCTCCGCAGCTCGTTGTGCCCTTGTCCTGACGCCCTCGAAGTCCTCTCTCGGAGTCAATGGCATCTCCAAATCTCACTTCCGACACCAGTTGTTACGTGTTAGGGTTCGAAGGATTTGGAGAGAAAGACCTGCTGACTCTTTTAGAAGACTTTATTCACTAGCACTAGTTACACACTAAGCACTAGGTCCAAACACTAAGCACTAGGTCCAAACACTAAGCACTAACAATGTCCTAGATCGTAGCCAAGTTGTAGGTTTCACTGGTATCACTCTTGATCACTTGTTTTCGCTCTCGAAGTCGCCTTTATCGTAGCTCGAACTGAACTGCCCGGGCTCGCTTCCCTGCCGCTATTTATATGCGCCGAGACGAGTTCCAGACTATTCCAGAATGTTCCCGACTGTGCGCGAACGTGATCGCCCGGAACGAATGTTTCTAGAAGATTCGCGCATGTACGGTAGTTCCTCTAACGCCATCTAGTATCTAATAGGGGTTTCACTCTGTTCGGTTCTTTAATTGGTTTTACTAGTTGCTGCTAGATGGCGCTAGCTCCTTTGTGTGTTCGTAACAATAGGTTTCAGTTCTATAAGTAATTAAGTACTTACTTGCTAGAAAGTCTTCAATAATTGAGAAAAATCAAATACGCGTTCACTTAAAGTCAAAAAACCATGTTAAGAAATAAAAAACAAAATCACACGTGATAAATAAAATAGCTGCTCATGTAAATTTGAGCCTATGCTAAGTTAAAAAATTCAAATACAATCAAACAATGCTTTTTGTTAGTCACTCGATCACTCATTCATACTAGAGTTTAAAAAACGCGTTTTAACCGACTTCAAAAAGAAGATGTCTCTAAAGAGGGTTCGTCGTAGGTTTTTTTTTTAAATTTATTTTTGTTACCTTATAACTTTTAAATGGGCGAAGCGATATTAAAGATTCTTTTTTTATTTGAAAGCTGGTGGTTCCCGTGTGGTACTATTGGCAACAGGTCAGGATCTGATGGTTATCTCCTGAGAAATCGAGGAAAAACCTCAAATTTCAAAAAAACATGAAGTCGGTTGGAATTTTTCTTTAAAATCCTCAATTCTTTTTAATATCTATTATCTTTCTACTCGCATGCGTATCGTGCGCGTGGAATTTATAAAATTGAACCCTTTTTTGTTACATTTTTCACTGATGATTCACTTCTATATTGGTCCCATCGAGTACGGTACTGATAAACCTTCTTGCAGAACAATTCATTTATTTCCCTTCTAGGACTTGTTACATTTACTAAATAAAAACATTTAAGGCTTTATAAATAATTGTATTCTTTTTAAATTCATATTTGTTTCACAATCTCTATTTTTTCATCATCTTCCATGTCCTCTAAAATCCCCAATCCCTTTTCCCTTTCTGTTCCTCTCTTAAAATTTTTATTACTTTTCCCAAAAATAAACCATATGTGGCCTGTATCATTGAACAGGTTATATTCAATGATCACGACCTTTACATTTTTATTTATTTATTTATTTAAAACTTTTTGCACATACAAAATAGTGTACAATGGCGGACTTAATGCCAATGGCATTCTCTACCAGCCAACCATCAGTGGTGCAGAGAAATTAAGAGGTAGGTGCTACTTTAATACAGAAAAGGTGAAGATAAATTTCAATTTACACTAATGACACTAATGGGATAATAACATTAATACTTAAACTATAATAAATAAATATAATATATACATACATATACGGATAATATAAACATACTTAGTAATAATACATAAACTACATACATTGTAATACATATATTATACTTAAATAACCAATAGAACAGAGAGGAATTACTCAATGACTAGATTCCGCCAGTAATGTAATGTAATGATTGCGAACTTTAGTTTTAAATGTCTCCCGGGACCTTGCCATCCTGATCTCAAGAGGAAGGGCATTCCAGAGAAGAATTGCTTGAATATTGACGGAAGAATGTACTAAGCTAGAGGTGTGAGGTGGACATGTTAGAAGACGATTGTGAGAAGAGCGTAAATCTCGATCGTGGGTGGAAAAGAGAAATTGAAAAAGTGATTTTAAATACAAGGGAGAGTTAGGACAATTTAAAATGGAAAACAGGGTAGTCAGAGCTCGGAGGTTACGCCGCTGCCTAACTGGAAGCCATCTCAAGCGGGAACGGAATGTCGACACGTGATCAAACTTACGGAGATTAAAGACGAATCGAATGCAATTGTTGAGAAGGCGGTCGAGTTTATTGAGCAGATCTGCATTCAGGTCGAAGTAGCACACATCGGCATAATCAATGATGGGGAAGATTAAGGTATGCATCAGCGTTGTTTTGGTGGCAATCGGTAAAAAGTTCTTCAGTCGGTAGAGAGCTCGAAGAGTTCCTGTGACTTTCTGTGACACATTGGTGATTTGCCTTCGCCAATCAAGCATATTGTCCATATACAAGCCTAGGTTTTTCACTTCTGTGCTATATGGAATGACACAACTATCATAGATGATGGAGGGCAGTTGCTGATAGTCAATTCTTCGCACCATGTAAGGACTTCCGATTAGAAGTGCTTGACACTTAGAGGCATTTACTTTAAGACCGAAATTGGAAGTCCAGTGCAAGATAGCTGCGAGGTCCCGATTTACTTTATTCACTGCAGTCGATAAGTTCTGCACCTCAGCTTGCGAATAAAGCTGCAAGTCATCGGCATACAGATGATACGCACAACGAAGCTCACTAGTTAAGAGATTGATGAAAAGTGAGAAGAGAATAGGAGAAAGAATTCCGCCTTGCGGGACGCCAGAACCTAAATTCCGCCAACCAGACAAGACGTCGTCGATTCGGACTGCCTGCTGACGTCCCCGGAGATAAGAGGAAAACCACTTTAATGTGTCAGGAGAGAAATTATAGTACGATAGAATAGATAAAAGGATTTCGTGATTAACGACATTAAAAGCATTGGAAAAATCAATTAAAACTAACACAGTGACCATTCCGTTTTCAACACCTGCTCTAACATCACCAGTCACTTTAAGAAGTGCCGAGACAGTGCTATGTCCGGGCCTGAAGCCAGATTGCATTGGGCTGATTAGGTTATTACTGTTAACAAATCCGCGTAATTGTTGGTAGACGCAAGCCTCTAAAACTTTGGCTAAGAAAGGAAGAATTGAAATAGGGCGATAGTGGTTGGGAAGACGAGGGTTAGAAACTTTGGCTAAGGGGAACACATAAGCTTTACGCCATATAGATGGGAAGGTACCAGAATAAAGACAGAAGTTAAAAATATGTGACAAAGGGGAGAGTAATTGATAGAGAATAAACATTATCATTTGGCGACTGATTTTATCACAGCCAGTTGCCTGCGATTTTATGGCGAGAATTTTCTTTTTGATCTCTTCTAGTTCAATTGGGGAAAGTAAAAAAGAAGTAATACTGGGGTGCGGCAGAGAGGTTATGTGATCTACCGTTTGACATATGGTGACGCTGTCAAGGTTATCGGTAGAGACGAAAAAGTTGTTAAGATCATCTACAGTAACCGCTTGGGATAGCTGAGTTGGAGTGGATTTACCAATTCCAAGAGTTCTGAGGAATTTCCACACATCAGAAGGAGAAGAAGAAGAAGAGATATTCTGAAGTATGTGACGACGTTTAGCATTGCGTATCATCTGGTTACAACGATTCCTTGCAGCTTTATACGCGATCCAACCTGAATCAGAGCGGCATTTCCTATATTTATGGAAGGCTCTGTCTCTACGTCTCATCGCTAAAGTAACTTCACTTGTTTTTTTTTTTTTTTTTTTTTTTTTTTTTTTTTTTTTTTTTTCGTAGGAATGCTTTTTACGCACTTACCCCCCGACTGCAGGGGCAGCCGGAGGACGTCGTGTTGGACTCCCGGGGAGTAAAATTTCTCTCGACCCAGCCTACCAACTAAACCTACGGTGTCCTCCTCGCCCGTTGCCGGGCCGTGGTAGTCACTCAGGTATGACCACGACCCGACACGGGGGGCCCCCTAGTAGTGGGGGCTCACTGCGACGGGGTGGGCAACGTGCCCCCCCGTCGGACGGTCACCCCTCGCCCGAACACTAGGCGAGGGGTCGTCCGCCACATTGGGCGCGACAGGTCCCCTGACCCGTCGCGCGTGGCCTCCTCGCGGGCCGGGGCCGCCGGCTATTGCACGCCGACGACCCCTACCCGCGGCCCTGCGGGGGGGCAATGTTTGGCCCGCGCGTTCGCGCTCCCGCAGGGCCTCTCTCTTGGCCGCCATCACCTCGGACGCAAACGAGGCGACGGCGGCCCAACACTCTCTGCTGCCGGCCATCGAGGCGATGACGGCCGGCAGCGACAAATTCACGCCTATTGCGTCAGTGAGCCTGACGCGCTGAGCGGACCAGGCCGTGCACACGGCCAGCGTATGCTCGGCCGTGTCCACGGCTCCGGACGCACAGCTCTTGCAGTCGGGCGCCGACTCTACTCCCACCAGCTCCCACAGGTACTTGGCAAAGCAGCCGTGACCTGTGAGGAGCTGGGTCAAATGGTAGGTCGGCACCCTGTGCGGCGCCTCGACCCACTGACGCAATACTGGGCGCACGGCCGTGAGAAGCCGTGCGCTCACCCTACTATTTTCCAATTTAGAGGCCCACCTCCCGAAGAGGTCGTCGCGGAATTCGCCTCTCCAGCGAGCGACCTCGTCGGGGGCGGGCTCCACTCCGTCTTGCCGCATCAGGGCCCTCCTTCGGTGAACCCCCGCCAGGACCCCAGCCTCGAGGTCCCAGGGGAGGCTCCCGGAAATCACACATGCCGCCTCCAGCGACACGGTGTGGTACGCCCGTGCGGCCCTCTGCGCCATCACACGCTGCGCGCGCCGCAGCAGCGTGGAGTTCTCGGCGCTGAGAGCCGCAGCCGCCCAGATGGGCGCTCCGTAGAGCGCCTTCGAGCGCACCACCGTGTCGTAGAGGCGGCGGCCGACACTACCGGCCCCCCCGCAATTTGGGAGCAACCGGGCGAGCATTCCGGCGCACGCCACCAGCTTCGGCGCCAGCGCCCGGAAATGCTCGCCGAACCTCCACCGACTGTCCAGCGTCAGCCCCAAGTATTTCAACTTGGAGCCGACGGCGATGGAGGCCCCTCCCACTACAATGCTGTAGTCGCGGGGGGGCCTTGCCCGAGGCCCATGGAAGAATAGGGCCTCGGACTTCTCTAGGGCCACTTCTAGCCCGAGGGCCCTGATGCGGCTCACAATCTGCGCGGTGCCCGCCGTGGCGAGGACACCGGCATCTCTGAAATTTGGGCCCCGCGCGGTAACCAGGGTATCGTCGGCGTAGCATATGACGCCGACTCCCCGAAGATTGGTACCGCGCAGGACCCAGTCAAATCCAATGTTCCACAGGAGTGGGCCCAGCACCGACCCCTGTGGAACACCGCACGACATGTCCCGGCGGACTACACGATCCCGGGCCGGGTAGAAAATGGCCCGGTCCGTAAAGTAGTCCGCCAGGACCCTCCTGAGGTACCACGGAACTTTGTGGTACCTCAGGGCCTCCAGAATTGTCGCCCAGGGGAGGGTGTTGAAAGCGTTAGCAATGTCGAGCGACACTGCCAACAACACCCCCCCCTGCGAGACGGCTTTCTCCATTTGGTCCCTCAGTCGGGACACGGCGTCAATCGTCGACCGCGCGCGGCGGAACCCGAACTGATTTCCGCTTAGATCCGGGCCCACCGTCTCCAGATGTCGGACGAGGCGTGCCGCCACGACCCTCTCAAAGGTCTTGCACGCCTCGTCGAGAAGGACGATCGGACGGTAGGCCGACGGACAGTCGGGGGGTCGCCCGTGCTTTGGAAGAAGCACGAGCTTCCCGGACTTCCACCGCCGCGGGACTCTTCCGGACGCCAAGCACTCCGACATGAGGGACAAAACCTCACCTTCGAGGACCGGCATCACGTGGGCGAGGACCCGCCCAGGGACGCCGTCCGGGCCCGGGGCGCGGTTCCTCTCTTTGAGTTTGAGGACCGCAACCCCTAACTCGGCCTCGGACACGGGCGGCACTTCCTCGCCCGCAGCCGGTCCGTCGAATCGTGGCGCCGCCGCCATCCTCGGCGGCGACCACTCTCCTCTCGCCGGGAAGAGCGAGCTGACCACCTGCTCCACGAAGAGTGGCTCGAGGGTTCTCGTCAGGGGGGGCGCCGCTGGACGGAGTTTCTCCATCACCGTCTTATACGGGCGCCCCCACGGATCTCTCTCCACCTCCTCGAGCCACTCCTGCCAAGCCTCGGCTTTGGCGGCCTTGATGGCAGCGGTGAACGCGTTTCTCGCGGCCCGGTACGCGGCGAGCAGTACCTCCTCTTGGGCGAGGTCTCTGTTGGCCCTCCTGCGACTGCGGGCGTACTGGCGCCGAGCCATTTGGCACTCGGCGCGGAGGCCCTGAAGATGGGGCCTCCACCAGTACACCTGCTTGCGCGGAGGGGTCGGACCCGCCCGGATCATCGCCGCGTCGCAGACGCGAGAGAGCGCTCCAGAGAGCCGCTCACATCTCGCGTCCACGTCCAGGCCGCTCTCCACATTCGCGACGCGGGTCCCGTTGGGACCCGCCATCCACCGCTCCACTATGGCCGCCTCGGTGGCCAGCTCTGGGTCCAAGGTGTTCAGCCTCCACCGAGGACCCTCTCCCGGCAGGGGACGGTCGAACTCGACGGCTGGGGCGTCCGCGGGGGATGGGACCAGGTCGAACCGTATGTAACGATGGTCCGACAAAGTCTCCACCCCCTCCTCCACCCTCCACCGCCTCGTACGGCGGGCGAGGGCGGGGCTCGCAAACGACAGGTCCACTATGGACCCGCCCGTGTGCCGGACGCACGTCAGGACCGTCCCCGTATTTAAGAGAACGAGGCCATGGGACACCGCCCATTCCTCGAGGGTGTCACCCCTAGCGTCGGTCGCCGGAGATCCCCACAACCGGGATTTGGCGTTAAAGTCTCCGGCGACCACCACAGGGGTGGGGTGCACTTCCGCCATTAGGTCGCCGAGCTCGACGAGGAAACGCTCGAACTCGGCGAGAGTCCTATTGGGCGAGAAGTACACGCCGACCACTGCAACGTCGCCCAGCGACGCGAGCACGCACCCGTGGCCCCTCAGCACCCTCTGAAAGGGTCGGGGGGCAGCACGGCGTCGCCAGGCGACGATAGCCACCGAACCGTCGCGATCGCCCACCCAGTCGTCACGGGCTAGGACGCGGTACGGTTCGGCGACTATGGCTACGTTTATTTGCCACTGCGCAGCGGTCTGGAGAAGAAGATCCTGGGCCGCTGCGCAGTGATTAACATTCGCCTGCAGTAGTGACACCCTATTGGCCATTTAATTGGCGGCGGTGTCCATGGCCTCCGGGGCAGCACCAGGCTGAGGTGCTGCCGAAGACGCGGCGGGGGGGTTAGGTTTGCCCCCGCCCGTCTTTTTCGCCGCTCGCGTGGGCTTCTTCTTGGCCACCGCTGGACACTTTTTGTGGCCCAGACGGTGACCAGAGTCGGCGCCCTCCGACGCGCAGATCGCGCAGGAGGGCTCCGCCGCCGTGCAGGCTGCCGCCTTATGGCCCGGCTGCCCGCATCGGAAGCACAGTGCACTGCGGTCCGTCTCGCACGTGCACTGCACCCCCACATGCCCCGGGACAAGGCAGCGGTAGCACCGCTGCGGCCGCGCGTCAAGGAGCGCGGCCCGGGCCGTCGACCAACCGACAGTGAGGCGTCCACTGTCGGTTATCTTCTTGGCCGCCGGGACAGGGCACTTGACCCAGACGGTCCCAGGGCGGCCAGGTGGGCGGACGATGTTGCCCACCTTGACGTGGTCGGGGCGGCAGCCCCCCGCATTTACGACGGCCGCGGCCACTGCCTCACTAGTGGCCGCGTCCCCCAGACCGGAGATGCGCATTTCGGCGCACTGCTCCGGTCTGGCCACACGAGCGACATCGCCGATGACCTCGCGGACTTTGTCCGCGAGGTCATCGGCTTTTTTATTTTTGTCCACGCCGGATACCTCCATCACACGGCCCCCTGTCCGGGCCGTGCGGAATTTCACACCGTTTATGCCCAAGGCGGAGAGCTGGATGGCGCTCTCGGCCCTGGCCATGACCTCCGCGTAGGTCATCGAGGTGTCCGGCGGCAGGGTGACCACCACCGCGGCAGTTTTGGGGGCGCGCAACTTGCGGCCGCGCCTCCCCTTCTTTTTCTTCTGCTGCTGCGCTGAAGCAGCAGGCGCAGCAGCAGGGTTCGCCGACCGTGGCGCCTTTGGCTTGCGCGCCACGACGTTCCATGCCTCCCCCTGTTGGGTTTGGGGAGGCGACGTCGGCTGGACGGTGTTGGTCACCGCGGGTTGGGACGCGGGTCTTGCGGCTGGCGGAGCGGCCGTCTGGTTTCTGGCGGCCTGCGTTTCCCGGGCCGCCATGCTCTTCTTCGGTCCTCTCTTCTTTCCCGCAGCTTGGGTCGCAGCGGGGGCGGAGGGGAGCGACTGCACCGGCCTTGGAACAGGAAGGGCCGGGAAGTCCTCGATCTGGACGCTCGGAGCGCGTGCGGGAGCGGATTCGGCGCTCACCCACGCTCGACGAGCGTCCGCCGCCAGAGAAGGGCGGACGCGCTGCTCCGGGAGGAGGCGGTCGCTGATGCCAGCCATCCTGGCATCAATGAAGAAGGCGACCTCCTCGCGGGTCATCCCTTGGTTGGCGGTGGTGGCAGTCCGGCTTTGCACCTCCAGCCGGACTCGGAGCTCCGCCAGTTCGGCGCGGAGCGTCTCCGTCTGCCTTCTCTGCTCCGCATTTTCGGCGCGGAGCAGCTCCTCCTGCCTCCCCCGCTCCGCCAACTCAGCGCGCACGAGCTTCAGCTCCTCGCCCTCGTCGCGCAGCTCCGCCAGCTCCTTGAAGGAGTCAGCGAGGTCGGACATGGCCACCCGCACTGAAGCCACGTTTTGGCACGACATGCGGGAGGACTTCCGCGCCACCGACGAGATCACGCCGAGGGCGGAGTCCACCGCGCCACGTAACTCGTCGACTCCTCGGAGCCGCTTGGGGCCAATTGCCGGCTCATTTTTCCTGGTGAGGGACTCAATCGTGTCCCTCTTTTCGGCCACCTCGGCCGCCAGCTCCGTTTGCTCCCCGGTGGTCGGGGGGCGTCCGCGTCCCTTCTTTTTCTCCTTCTCTGGAGACGTCGGTGCCTCGAGCGGCCTCTTCCGATAGAGGCTAGGGCCACTCAACTTGCTCGAGTTCCTCGGCGAGCAGGACCGCGAGCGGTCCTCCACAGACATGCAGCTGCTACTGTCGGACTCCGACAGCCGCAGCGGCCCGCTTTCACCAAGGTAGAGGCGAGTGAGCCTTACTCTCGCCTCTCGTTGACGGGCTGAAGCCCGGGTCACGCCATCGCTGCTAACATCCGCAGAGGATGCGTCAGACAGCACGTTGCCAGTTTCGTCATGTTTATTATTATCTTCGTCAGTTGTCCTTTGAGAATTGCCAGTTTCGTCGTTATTTTTTGGTTTTCGGTTTTTGGTTTTTAGTTTGGTTTTTAAATCCATATTAGATCCCACGAGTATGGGGGAAGGGGTGGTCGATGCAAGCAGAGCCCCCTGTACTTGCACAATCCTATATACTTAGGCGAACCTTGCGGAGGTCGGACAGTTTCCGCAGGATTTTTACAACTTATCTGTTGGGTGTTATTGACTTTTCCTTGTCTCGGGCCGGCCGGTTAAGGCAAGCCCCCTGTCCCAGCCATCACGCCGCTAGACGTGATCAACGACACGCAACAGCTGGAACAGGTCGCCCGACGTTGCCCCATCAGGGAGCATCCCCCTGAACACGAGTTAACGCATCCAGAGGGACCGCCGCGCCGCGCAGTACTTGCGCCCACAAACCACGTCCACGAAGGGACCGCTTCCCTCGAAAGGGGACGACCAAACGGAGCCTGAACTCCTATACCAAACCCCCGAAGGGGGAAGACAGAGGAGACAGAACTCCTGCACCAATAAATCGGTGCTTAAACGCCGCGTATGCGGCAACCCCGCTCACCAGTCAGTTCTGATCACCAGAATAGTACCGGGAGCAGGGCGACCGCACTGCACTCGCCACGCAGTGAATGCGCAGCCGCCGGCCTTGCAGGCCGGCCATACCACGACCCCCGACACACGGGGTCAACTCGGCAGGACATCAGTCAACCCCCAAAAACGTCTCGGCACATTAGGGCCGAGAGTTGTTGGAGGCCGTCCAGGACGCACCGGACCCACGGCTTCCGGAAACGGGAAGCGGCGGGCCACACGGGGAGGTTTCCTGCCCTGATCTGATAATGTCATTGTGTAGGCTATATAATATATATATATATATATAACTAAATTAAATAATAAAAATATAGACTAAATAATAATATCTACGACAAACTATCAGTTACTTTTTATTACGGTGATGCACTAACTATATCTCTGCACCACCCGCCAGCTGTAACAAGCAATAGGATTAACGGAAAAAAGAAATAAAAATTACAGTAGTACTTACAATCTATGGTCTACGTACACAATAGAAAAAAATTATAATAAAAAAAAGGGAAAATGCTAGATGTAAATTACAAGAAAATATACGCTGTTGCACCTGCTAAGAAAAACTAAACGTAAACGGCTGAAACTGAGCTATGCGAACGCATCCTTAACCTCAAAATATAAGTGTCAAGAATATGCCAAAGTCATGTCAAAACAATCAACCAATTGTGATACTGTCTGTGATGTGATTATTTATAAAAGTAAAAAAAAAATATAAAATAAAAGTCTACCTGCTATACAAAATTAAATATTGTTAGGACTAACTTCTATAGTTAAGTCAAGGTTAAATAAACTCAATATCATATATGTAAACACAAACATATTCAATTCAATTGCGAACAGAAAATATAAAAGGGATTTTACCTGCAGGTGCAACGAGATAGAAGTAATAACATTTATGAATATAAACACATAAATAATATGTTATTTGTAGAGAAAACAAAGCAAATACTACGCTTTATTTTTAGCATATTTTGTTCCTGAAGCCGAAGTCGTTCCAGAAATAACGTTCGCCCTTGGGAAGTCAGATATGAGGGAGCTGATTGTATCCAGTGAATAAATCTTGTGACGACTTCCATTTGGGGCCTTCACAATAATTGTGCCGTCTTGTGTCCAGCAAGATTTGATCCCGAAATGCTGTCTGGCTTTAGTGAAAATTTGCTGCCTGACCTTAGTTAGGAATTCTTTGATAGAGATAGGGCTTCCTTTTAGGGCAGTCTTTGCCCTCCAGACGGTGGACCTAAAGTCAAGAGAATTAAATCTGACTAAGATAGGCCGTGGATGACTCTTGCTAGGTGAACCTAGCCGATGACATACAGTTATTGTGGATTCTGTTATGTCTTTCAATGCAAGTTTGTTGCGTATTATCCCACTTACAACACTTCTACAGTCTTCATTATCAGACTCGGCGACTCCAAGAACTAAGATGGCTTTACGACGGTGTTTGGTCTCAAGTACATCAACAGCTCGCGTACACTCATCAATCTGCTTGCGCAATATTTGAAGCATCTGGAATACGAGCTCTCTGAATGACCTGAAGTCGTCTGCTACCTTGGCCAATGTATCCTTGGATGATCCACCAGCTTGAAGTTGTGCTTCCAGTTCAGCCATACGTTTAACAAAACACTCCTCCAGTGACTTCTGTGCCGTTTCTATTTGTGATAGTTGAGACATTTTCAAGCGTGTGTAGCTGTTGTGCTGGCAGGCGGTGAAGTTGAGCTTATAGGTTACATAAACTGTACACCAACGTTAGTGCTGTGTATTTACACTAAGGTAAACTTTATTAACTTATAGAAAAGCAAAAATATTCTGTATTTCGAATTTAATTAAAATTTTAAAATCACTAGTATGTGTTAACTTTTTTACACCTACCGCCCAAAAAAGACATTTTCCCCCCTTAGAGGATAAAAATTTTTTTTTTTTTACTGTACACCCTACCTAAGGTTGGAAAGCATAATAACAAACTAGGATGAACCAGATTAGATCCATCTAGGACCTAGTTTTTCGAAGCAATACATTTCGAAAAACTTGAAAAGCAAAAAACCAACCAAAAATTGCCTTCCTAATCTTGGTCACCCGAACCACACTAACTACAATGACCTTACATCATATCACTCTTTTCATAAAATAAATTTCTTTAAATAAATTATTACATCATTAAAATTGCTTTATCCGATAATAAACAAGAGTGTCAAGGCATCCTTAAAATTATAACACCAAGTCACAAAGCAGACATCATCAACCATCAATTAGAAAAATGTTCATCACCAAATAATTAATGCCCTTATAAGAACTATCGAGCTTCAATTATGAGGTCAGCACTATAGATCCGAAAGATATGCTAATTTGTCAGTTTTCCAACTTACTGCAAAGATTTAGAACCCAGAGATTATCAAATTAAAATTTTAAAGTATGCCAAGATAATACTCAACTTTCTTTTCAATTATTTAGGTATAATTTCTACTAAGTAATCCTGAATGTTCGGGAATGGCCGATTTATTCCACATTTAGAATTCCTTCTCGTGAGATAAATTTACCAACCATTCTTCTACAACAAGCAACGTTTTAAATAATCAATTATTCTATCATCTAAATAACTATAAACTATTCGCTTATCATTATTATCTAACTATTACCTAATAAATAAAATCTCTCTCACCTCTTTAACATATTTCTCCTAATGAACAAATACATAACTGTAGCACCTACTTTCCAAAATCCTATCCTATGAGCTCTATCTCTAAAATGCGTGATATTCCAAAACAGGATTCCATGACAAATAGCCTATGGCCTTACCATGTTACATTCAAAGATATTACCTGTTGATACGACTCATCCAACTAACTACCTTTGTCATTATATCTCAATACACCCCATTACAATGCCTAATAATCACTCTACTTCAATACTACAATCATATTGTTTACATATTGTAACTATGTTTCTAGAAACCTAAGTTACCTTGTGGAAGAGAATAATAAATAAATAAATAAATAAAATATTCTAGTACGAAATATTTACTACCTAACTATTATGTTAATATATTTATCTCATATTTTTAACTAAACATTCAAAATATAAATACGAAATAAAATAAATTTACGATGTGGTTCCTTTTCATTGCCTCTTTCTTATGTACAAATTTTCTGACGTCATTATGAAGTCTCGCCGGTCCCGTACATATGAAACACACCAAAATAAGATAATATTAGTAATTTACAATTACTACTATATAATCATAATCAAATCGAATCATTAAACCAATTTACATCAATAAGCAAATAATTATTGCGAGTAGAAAAAAAATAACCCATAAATCTATATACAGACATCGTTATAGGAACGCCCCACTTTATATACATACATACACGTTACTGTATACAGACACATGTTACCGTGGCATGAAATGTTTTTCTTCTTCAGACGAGCACCTCTTGAAAACTACTAAAGCGTAGAACATTTCTTCAAAATCATCCAGGCACTCCTGTGCGCAACCGCCGAAAGTTATCGTGGCTAGTTCCATCTTCGTTTTAATTAATCTATAAAAATTTTATAAAAAGATACGTATACTTCTCTGATAATTAATATTTATCCTGTGTCGACCCTTTGCTCGTCAACACATCCCTGGGCGTAGGGGCTTGCTCATCAATTGGGCTGCTATTACCCGGCGCGTCTCCACCAATTTGTGAAGCCTCTGCTTCACATAAACCTTCTTCTTGTAGAACAATTCATTTATTTCCCTTCTAGGACTTGTTACATTTACAAAATAAAAACATTTAAGGCTTTATAAATAATTGCATTCTTTTTAAATTCATATTTGTTTCACAATATCTATTTTTTCATCATCTTCAATGTCCTCTCGAATCCCCAAACCTCTTTTGTTTTTTTGTTCCTTTCTTAAAAAAATTTATTACTTTTCTTTAAAAATAAACCATATGTGACCTGTATCATTGAATAGGTTATATTCAATGATCACGACCTTTACAATATTTTAAATTTTACGCGTACGAAGTTGTAGGTGACAGCTATAATTTATAAGAACTATAAAACAAACTTTTACATCCTTAATACTATTTAAAATGGTTGCACTGTGTGGTTGCATTGTCTTCCAATAGTCAGGTTGATTTAAAAGCGTTTCTTTTCCTGCAGTAGCTCCTTACTTTTTAATGATCTTGAAATTTCTTTTTCTATTCGTGTGTTCGTTTCTTGTATCTTCTGCTCAGCTTAATTTATAACGATTGACACTGTGGTATAATTCTTGTTATAAGACAATGCGAATCTGAAATCGTATCGTCATATCCTAACGTAATGTTAAAAAGAATCGCTTCCATTTTGTCTAACTGTCTAGGAAAAGACACGTTCATCGCAGCGTCATTTAAAACGCTTGTATGAATCAGTCGTCACAATTTGCAAGTCATTTTCTTCTGTCGAACTTTGCACTTACATATGATTTAGTGTAACAACTAATAATATTTAAATCTATTGTGGTATATACTAATCAGTTACACGCTGCACAGTAAACTGCTCTCGTCGTGATGGCAGGTAAATTAATCATCTAATTAATATTATTTGAAATATTAAAATCTTGAGTAGCTAAATTGTTAAGTGTTTGGTTTTCTGGCGTATCGGCAGCCCAATAGAACTGATTAGTATTCAAGAAATCATCAAAATTACATTTTTTTCGATTTACATCCGAACACGTTCAAAAACCGTAAAGTTTCATACCAGCTTTGCACACCATGTCTCATGTCCCTTTGAGGTGAATTTTCAAAAATACTTCTTTATTTGATAAATTACTTCTTTGTGGTACTTTCTGTGCAATTTCTTTAAGATTCTAGCCTTTATGATTTAGGCCCTGCTGTGATATGTCAGTCAGTCAGTTTGTCCGAGTCTGGGTGTTATCCATGGTCTAGTAACAACAGCTAAAGTATTTAATTTTTATATTCGGATAATACAATATAAGACTTTGAACACCACTACAATTGCTTTTGAGTGTATGCTGAAGTGAATGCTGGTTTGTCTTAATGAGTTACCTTTTAATGTGTGTTATTCAGACTTAGATCCAGCGCAGGTGGTGGAGCAGAAAGCTCTGGCACTCCAGCAGCCCATGAACGCTGTGATCGAGCGAGGAGACTCAGCTATACAGCAGCTGTACCGAGACACGACCGTCTTCATTACGGGTGGATGTGGCTTTATCGGGAAACAACTCATTGAGAAACTCTTCAGGTGCAATTCTGTCTCTATTAGTAATTATTAATGAAATGTGTGTTCCACAAAGTATTGCTCAAATGACGTATTTATTGACAGTAACAATATTTTATTATCAGAGCCTGCGCCATAAAGAAAATGTTCGTGTTGGTGAGACCCAGAAAAGGCAGGAGCATACAGCAGAGACTAGACCAGACGCTCAGGAATCCGGTGAGTGGTGCAGGCTTTAAAGATGATGACACACCTAGGAAAGATGAATTGTGTTGTCAGTAAAATTCTTTACTGCTTCGAAAGCCTATCTGGTCTACTACACTGTGTTACAGTAAGCCAAATACTCTGAACTAAATAGCATGCCAAGCGTAATATCCTTACCTTACACTTTTGGCATACGTTTGACGTAATAACACTTTTTCTTCTTTGTTCATATTCCGTAATCTAGCTGTTACAGCACCCAGGGGAGAAAATAGTGTGGTTAAACTTGTATGTTTAGTCTGCCACTTCACGTGATACACGTATTTAGCTATCAATAACTATCTTATCCATAGTAACAAAATATTATTAGTTTTAGGTACTAATTATTAGTATTTTCCAGTATCATTGTGATATAAAATAAATAAATGACATAATTAAATTATCTAACATTGAGTATTAGATAATTTAAATATGTATGTGTGTCTCATTAATTTTAAGATATCTAGCAAGAATCTTAATAAAACCATTCTACTTTTGCACCAAACTTCTTAGTAACCGCCGAAAGCACAAAAACAGCTGATTGTGTCGTCACAACAGTAACAAAAAAGTGTCTGCTTCGTGGTGTAGGTTTTTTGTTTGAGAGATTTGAGACTAGACATCCATCAACGTCCCAAAAATTATATTTGCAACAAGTCCATTGCAAAAGCTCTCGGGACTCGCTAGGCTTTTTCGGTTCGTTGACAACAATGTACTGTGGTGGTTCAGGTATTCGACACTCTGCGAGAGAAGCAACCAAAGTTCGGAGAACGCATTGTTCCGGTGGAGGGAGACGTGGTTGAACTGAGGCTTGGGCTTAGTGATGATGACTGGAAGCTTCTCACTCAAGAGGTAAGTTTTTCTAAATTATGCATTGGTGTTAATCTAGAGACATTTATATCTGCTTAAATAACAAACCACGCTAGCCACCATAGCGAAAATGATTAGTCTGATAGCATGACATATAGTGGAAATCATCCGAGACCTACGAAAGTGACTGACCACTTTGTTATGGCATACGATGTTACCATGATTATTGGTGTTTTCTAGGTAAATATAATATTTCACGCAGCGGCGACGATTCGGTTCGACGAGCCGCTCCGACACGCTACCATCACCAACGTGCGTGGTACCAGGGAGGCGCTCAGACTGGCCGCACACTGTCAACTACTGATGTGAGTCTATCTGATGAATCTATATTATCACTAAATACAAGTTCTATATCTTTTACGTTTAAATCATCTATCATGTTCAATAATAATAATAATATTAGTCATGTTTAATAATTGACGTTACATTAATTTGGTATAATTTCAAATTAAATAATAAATAAGCAATAAAAATATGCAATTAGTCACGGTATGTAGTAAATCGACCTTGTCAACATTGAGTTCAATGTATTAAATTATCTTTGAAATTAGTGAAAATTAGTGAATGAAATTCCCCTCGTTGATTTTTAATATTTATTATGATACTAGTACTACTAAATACTATTATACTAAATACTGTTGCCCGCGACTCCGTACGCGTGGAATTTAGAAAACTTTTCCCGTTTTTGCAACATTTTTCACTACTGTTTCGCTCCTATTAGTCGCAGCGAGTTGTTACATAGCTTATAGCCTTCCTCGATAAACGTACTATCCAACACTGAAAGAATTTTTCAAATCCGATCAGTAGTTTCTGAGATTAGCGCGTTTAAAAAAACAACCAAACAACAAATTCTTCCGCTTTATATAATACTAGCTGTTGCCCGCGACTCCTTCCGCGTGGAATTGGGAAAATTGTTTGTTCGCAATAAAAGGTAGCCTATGTCCTTTCTCAGGGTCTAAAGATTGTTTGTGCCAAATTTCATCAAAATCGGTTGAGAGGTTTAAGCGGGAAAGCGTAACAGACAGACAGACAGAGTTACTTTCGCATTTATAATATTAGTTGGGATTAAGTATAGATTAGGGTCCAGAAACATTACTTTTGTTAAAATGCAATTCTCGCGATGACTTCTTCACTAAGCAAATATTACATTGACACTGTATTGAATTCTTCCTTCAAAATTTTTCGTCGCATAAAGATTGTTTAATATACCTACCTATTACTTAGAACTTTATTTATTTTACAGTAAGTATGTGCACATATCTACGGCGTTCTGCCACGCAACAAAGGACCACATAGACAATGAAGTTCTGGATGACTTCTACCCAAGTCCAGTGCCTCCACACACCATGATCAGTCTTGCTGAAAACATTGATGATAAGAGATTAGACAACATTACCATGAAGTAATTACCATTGTCTCAAATTCAGAACACTATTAATAATTGAAATAATAATCTTTTACCAATAATTAAAGTAGCCAGTTACTGCTAGATAATCGGTGGTTGATAACCGCTATTCTATTATAAATTCAATATTTGCTTGCAGCTTAATCGAGGGTTGGCCAAACACTTATACGTTCACGAAAGCTATAGCCGAGGAGCTGGTACGCACCACTGCCATCAAGCAGGACCTACCTGTCTGCATTGTGAGACCTCCTATTGGTGAGTTGGTCACTAAACAAAGAATGCGAGAATAATCTGATCTTGATGCTGACGAGAATCTGAGAATTGATTTAGATTTGATCTTCTCTCTTTCGTTGTGCTCTAATTTTTTTAAGCTATTGCATAGCTTCTATCACGGGCCTTGGGCGTGGAGACCGAATCCAGAAATTCCGTAACGAAAAATAACCTAACCACAGAAGTACATGAACCTAACACCCCCTGTTACTGCTTATGCGTAACGTTGATGTTGATACCAAGGGTAAACGCCTTCCTCAAATTAAACAGCGGATTAAAATAAGGATTTTGAATCGACAACATATATCCTAAATCTATGTCCTAAATGTTCAGATAACAGCGCATTTTAGATTTTAATAATGTAAAATAATGTTAGAACTAAAGTTGTAGACCAAGATTCTAGGGTGAATCATTTGACTTATTTTCTCAGCGATGAAATGTATTGAAAAAGGTAGTCTTCGTACGCAGCATCATTGTAAAAATAACTGCAGCTCTGTGCCGTCGGCCGTATTTCAGCAACTTTATGCTAAAGTTTGGTAAAAATATAACTAACTTTTTGATTATTAAGCGCTCAAATTGACGTAATAATGTTTTGTATTAATTACAACCGGCGGGACAGAGTTGCGGGTAATTTTACAATTATGTAATGTACAAAGACTAGCTTATCCAATATATTTCATTGTTTACAAAATAAGTCAAAGGCTTTACCCCTCGGATCTTGGTCTATTAAAACAGATTGACATTTGATTGACAATCGCTATTTTATCATAATTAACTTTTAAACAATGGACAGATGTAAGCATAAGTAAATAAGGATTATCAATTTTATTTTAGTTAATGGTCTTTAGACTCTTACATAAATAAAATAAATAATTATAATTGCATAAGTTGATAAAAAATACTATGCAATAGCTTTACCGCGGCAGTCCCCGAATGACACACGTCTTTTTTATCTATTTCTTAAATTTGTGCACATTAGTGTTAGTGCAGTTAATCTCTGCCATTCAACATTGAGTGGTGCAGAAATATTAATCATAGCAGGTGCAATAACCAGATGAGTTAATTAAAAAAATTTGCCCGTGATCGGAATGTCGTCTACTTCACTCAATGTACCATCATTGTCATTAAAAGTGACCACGCATGACGTTAAATGGCAATGATGATATATTCAGTCAGCATTGTGGATAACTTGCCAGTTTAGTAATAATTTGTTGTAGTTCTTCCGTCTTACAGCGAGCCATCACCGGGCTGGCTGGACCGACGCTCAATGATTGGACCAAGCGGAGTGAGTATACTCTCGGAGTAGCCTCTGCTTCTAATCAAATATAATAAAAGATTAAAAAATATTGGAGTGTTCTGTTTTCTCTATATTTTTCAAAGGATGAGTTTAATGTGCTAGATGATTAAAATAAACGTAGAAGGATGGTGGAAAGGACGATGCCTCTGGTGTTGCAAACGTCTTACGGCTACGGTAATCGCTTACCATCAGGCGAGTCGTAAGCTTGTTTGTCACCCTTGTAGCATAGAAAAAAAAATGGATAAATACTAAACTAACAAAATCATGGACGATTTCGTTAGTCTCTCCAAATTTTACACAGTGTCCTGACTGGGTTGCCTCTATCCGAACGTCTATATTTATGTACGATAGTATCATCGATATGGTTTGACGCATCTGGAGAGCGAAATGGGTTATGGGTTTATATTTATTATTTGAGCAGTATAAATTAATGATTTATGATGGTCATATCCTGGCATTTTCCAGATATATTTTGCTGGTGCGCTTGGTGTGTTGAATGTGTTCTGCACGGATGGTAGCAAACACTTGTCCATGGCGCCAGTAGACGTTGTGAACAATACCATCATAGCTTCCGTGTGGGACTCCACGCAACGACGGACCGCTATGGAGCAAGACATTCCAGTCTATACAATTACTCGCAAAGAGATATTTAAGTGGAGTTAGTGAACATTTCCTATTAATCGACTTATCCTATAACAAATTAGCCACCTATATCTTATTTTCGTGTTATGTTATGTTTTGTCAATATTATAATCATTGTTTCAGGTTATCTTACTGACACGATGCGTTACAAGTGCTTACACATAAGATCAGCGAAGGCTATTTGGTATGAGGGAGTCATAGAAACGAAACATAAATCTTTGTATTTGGTATTAGCTTTCTTCCTGCACTATGTACCAGCATTTTGTCTTGATGTTATGTGCACTGTTATAGGAAAAAGACCAAAAGAAGTTCCCTCGTGAGTATTTTTTTTATTCAGTACTGAACATAAGTTTCTCCCAATTTGCGCAACAACGCACGTTACTTTGCCTTTCGCATCCAGTACTATCCTTTTTAAGGTTGTCGGCCAATTAACAGGTCCCATCTTACGCTTGCTGAGTCACCGCCAGCAGTTTAGAACTTGTTTGCTGCATTGGCTGTCGGTTTTCTTACTGACCAGCTCACGGCCACTTCGGCCAGTTTGCTCTGCATGCTGTTAACTAAAACATCGTTAACATAAGTATCCACTAATTTGATATTTGTTTCTTCCAGGTTTGTGGGCGAATACCGTAGATTAGATAAATTGTTGAATGTTTATGACTACTTTCTAAAAAATGAATGGAGCTTCTGCGATTACAATGTTAAGGCCATGATTCAAAGGATGAGTTCTGCTGACAGGGCCATATTCAACTGTAATATGCAGGCCATAGATGTAGAAGAATATGTTAGAATATGGGGTATTGGACTTCGGAAATTTATTGTGAAAGATGGGTTGAAGCATTCAGCAAAAGCATCAAGGAAGCAGAATATATTAGCTGTATTAAACTTCATAGCTTGTATATTGTATACATATGTATGGTGGTGCATTTTTTACTATATTTTTAATGTAATTACATATTTATGTTGCTGATATCAGTTTGAAGTTTTATTAATTGTTGTGTAGGTAACTCCATAATTTTGTTGATTTTTTGAAAAATCATGTAACAAAATGAGAGCCAACTATTCAAACAGCGCACAAGGAGTATAATGAGCTAATTTTCTCTTGATCAAGGGCTGTTGTCTTAAACTCTTAGTTAACGAATTGACAGGGCTGAGTTTCACTTATGAGAGGCTCTGTGTACTTAAAGAAAGCTGTGTACCCCTAGGAGTAGACTCTTTCTTTTTCTTCCTCTATAGTCCATTAATTATTTTCGTATTGAAATTTTCGTGAGTTTGAGTCATATTAGAAATACTATATATCGGATATGCTCGAAACCTGGGTCGACATCTTCGATCCCAAAACTGTGAGTGTTAGCCGGTAATATAGTATTTCTAATAGCCCATTAATATCCCACAGCTGGGCACGGATCTTTTTCACTTTGGGAGGGATTATTGTTAATTATGCCGCGCTGACCAGGCGTGTTGGCATAGGGTTTAGTTTCAAGTTTTCCATCAGTAGACGTTAACTGCTTATATTGTTCCTTAGCTAGCGCTTACAGCACCCTGGGAAAGAAATAGGGTGGTGACACTTGTGTCCTTAATTCGTCACGACACGGACCTACCAGGGTAGACTATCGGTCATCATTTCTTAATGGAGTAGAAACTGAGAGGCCCTAATAATCGTAAGGCTCTCGGCATATGCCCAGTGGAGAAAATGAGCCTGATAACTGTCGATGTCGTAACTTTTTAACTCAAATTTATCTCATAGCCTAGTTGTGAATTAATGACATCTTTAAACCGGTGGGATACTAGAAAGTGCCGTACGCCTATTAAGTACCCTTTTGCATGAAGTTTTAAATTAAATAAATAGAATATTGACACTGATATCTTGTACCTTTTCGTAGTAGTTTCCATCCCATGGTTACTTGGAAAAAATGTGTGCGACAAGGTCGCCAGTTATAGTTTTAATAATAGATTTTACGTTCAATTTTGTTATTTCTTATTTTGTGCAATAAGGAGTTTTTCTATCTATCTAATATTAGGCGCTAACTACTGCAGAATTGACTCTGAGCTACATGGTTGATTCCAGTTCTATTGTGGATGTTCTTATTTCTGATTTAGTAAACGTGGCGATATCTCCGTGTGGTGACGGATTAAGAATACAAGTGTCACCACCCTATCTCCTCCCAAGGGTGCTGTAAAAGCCAGCTGAGGGATATTGCACACAGATAACATCTTCTGTGAGAGACGGAAAACTCGAAAATAAACCCTGTGCCAACACACCTGGTCAGCGCGGCACAGTAGACCATAATCCCTCCCAAAGTGGAGGAGACCCGTGCCCAACAGTGGGACGTAAATGAGCTGGAGGAGAAGAAACGTGGCAGTGGGTGGCACCTTATATTTCAATTTCAATTTTTCAATTTATTTTATTTATTTTCTCTCACAAACATTTACATACAAAATATAAAGTAACAATTGCCAGAGATTCATTTTGTGAGAGACTGGTATCTGTTGTAGGTAGACCTGTGTTACAGATTACCAGGCTCTCACCCCTTATATAATTTCATTGTACATACATTCAACAGAGTGACAGAAGAGAAGAGAGTGAAGAGAGTGTAAACATTCATATAAGTTACATAGCGTGTGTGTGTGTGTGAATTTACGTGTGTAGTTGTATGCTAAGATAAGGTAAGTTAGTGCACCTAGTATCAAGGCTGACAGATAATATTACCTAAGGGGGGTGAGGAAATTTTCAGTCTGTTCGTAGTTTAACCCCTTTAACCATGACGTTAAAACAGTCTTTAGTTTGGTTTTCGTAAGTGAGTATAACGAGAGAAGTGAGTTAGTCTACTATATAAAAATAAGTCGGATTTTCCTTCCTGACGCTATAACTCCAGAACGCACGAACCGATTTCCACGGTTTTGCATTCGTTGGAAAGGTTCCGGGGTCCGTGAGGTTTATAGTTAATTATTTATTTATTTTTTTCTTTTGCCGGGCCAGCTAGTTTTATTATATAAATACGGTCCGAGAAAACAATAAAATCTTTGGGAGAACGTAGTTTTATACAGATAAGCTGGGTATACTTTACTTTTGAGGCGTTTTGTTGCGTTAATAGTGGGATTGTACTGGAGCTGTTTATGAGCTTTATTTATTAGGGAGAAAATAAAAAGCTGTGGAACAGTTAACACCTTAAATCGTTGATATAGCTGAAATGTGGGGTATAAATATTGTAAAGACAGGGCAACCTCTATTACTGCTCTCTGTGCGCGTTCTAAACTAATAAGGGTAGATTTTGCTGCTCCGCCCCAAGAAGCCATACAATAGGATACGAGTGATTGGCATAGAGCTAGATAAGTAATTTTGATTGTTTGAATATCTGAAATCTGTCGAAGACCCTTAAAGACGTAAATTAATTTTCGTATTCTAGAAGTTAGTTGTTCAATGTGGTCTTGGAAATTAAGATTTTTATCGATTGTAATTCCAAGATATTTTATTTTACTGACACATTCTATCTGCTCACAGGAACAAAACAATCTATTATTATAGGAACAGAAATGAGCTAGAATAGGCCTAGGAGACTCATTAGTAAAGTCAGATTTGAAGGCCAAATACTTAGTTTTATTGACGTTTAACTTGAGGCGATTCATGCTTAGCCATTCAGTGATCAGATTCATACCATCTTGAGCAGATCGGTAAACGTCATCCCATGAATCCCCCTGAAAGACGATTACAGTGTCGTCTGCAAACGTTATGACTTTTCCGTTTGGCAAATCTAGATTACAAAGATCATTTATTAGGATTAGAAATAATGTAGGGCCCAGGATACTGCCCTGTGGGACGCCAACACTATTTGTTAGGTAAGTACTTCTAGCGCCCATAAGTTCAACACACTGCGTACGATAAGTAGCTACCATAGAACTCCAGTTGTTTTCCACGAATACCCATGCGAGACATTTTATCCAGAAGCAGTGAGATAGAGACTGTGTCAAATGCTTTTGCTAAGTCTAAGAAGACTGCTATAACTTTTTTCTTCTGCTCCATGTGTGATTAACTATTGTATTTGTTAATTCATGGACAGCATCATTAGTCGACCTATTCTTCCGAAAACCAAACTGACGAGTGGATAGTAGACCTTTAGTCTGGAGATAATTCACTAGTTTACTGTTAGCAACCTCTTCGATCACTTTTGAGAAAGCTGGAAGAATGGATATTGGACGATAGTTGTTGACACAGTCTCTATCGCCACTCTTGTATATAGGATGTACAAGAGCTCTTTTGTAGGCTTCTGGAAAGGTTCCAGAGGTAAAAGCTAGATTGCAGATGTGGGTAAGAGAATCATTAAGTATATCTTTGTATCTCTTGATGACATCGCTAGGAATATTGTCTACGCCAACGGCACACTTACTTTTAAACTGGCGACAATTCTATTGATTTCATCTGTATCAGTTTCTAAGAGCACAAACAGTCTAACTGTGATGGAAGATTGGAGGACGGAAGAGATATAGTATTTTTATTTTTAGGTAAATTGGAAACTAAAACTTGGCCTATATTTACAAAGAATTGATTTACCGAATCAGCCGAACTGATGGCGTCAACAGTGGGTTTTGGTTTCTTTGTATGCGTTAGGGTTTTAATTACTTTCCAGAGCCTCTTGCTGTCATGCTTAGCCTCCATAATTTTATTATTTTCATAATCACGTTTAGCATTTTTAATAAGTGAATTACAGTAATTTCTATATCGTAGGTAAGTTAATCTATAAATGTGATTTCCGGGGTATTTTTTCATTTTAATGTATAATTTGTCCCTATTTCTTAGGCATTTAAGCATACCAATCGTAATCCAAGGTTTGGAAATAAATTTTCGGTTTGATGTAGTATGTATTTTAGTGCAGCTTTGCAACTTAGTGTTTAGAACATCGTTGAGAAAATTGGCAGCGTCGTTTACATATCTCTTATTAAGGTAATTGGTTCAAAATCTTTTTTAGAAATAATGTTGTCAAGTTTACTGAAGTCTATTTTTGTAATGATTTTAGGTGGAAGTGATTTACATGGCACTGTGTCCAAGCTGAGAACGACGGTATGGTGGTCAGTTATGGCGGTATTCGAGACGAAGCATTTAGCTGGTATTTTGGTCTTTAGCATAATATGATCGAGGCACGTGCGTTCGTGGGTAGGCAAGTTATGTGCTGGTAACATACTATGCATGGCAAGGAGATTTAGATAGTATTGAACGCGGCTATCCTTTGGGTTACCTATATCTAAATTAATATCCCCTGTTAGAATAATGGTTTCAAAGGAGGTTAGGTTAGAAAGTGTATTATTTAATGACTCTAAGAACTTTGTGGTATTTCTTTCACCAGGTGGCCGATATATAGCTAAAATAACAGTTTGGGTGTTCACTTTCACCATTAGTGAGTTCGCGTCTGCAATAAGCGGTTCTGATACCTGATAGCACCGAGATGATCTGTAATACACTACGACACCTTTATTTTGAGTATTATTATTCGTAGAACATACGTAGTTGTATCCCTCCAACTCTGGGATATTTTGATTATTATGTAGCCAGCATTCTGTGAGAATAAGAAAATCAAAAACTAAATCGCATCGATGTAGCAATGTCTCTAAATGAGATATGTTACAACGGACACTTCTGATATTTTGCACAAGTAAGTTCAATGATTTATTGCCTGTGAAAAGCTTGTTGCGGAAGTCAAGAATATCACAGGTACCACAATCGGCCATTGATATATTGTCTAAATTTTCGTCTAAATACTTCTATTTGTATCGAATTTTAGTTATTATATTTATTGCATATAATATACTCTCCTTGTTTACAAAAAAACAAATTTTATAACTTTTATAATCGAAATATATTATTGAATTATATATATTAATTAACAAACCTAAATAGCATTGAGTCACTAGAAACGCCGAGGAATAGTGTGGTTCGTGTATACAGTAATGAAATATGAATGTGAGTACTAGGTAACGCAAAAAATGTGATGTAATACTAGTATGATTAAGTGTGGAATAATTGTAATATCTTAGCATGAATTGTAAATGTGATAGTATTAGTAACATCTTAAAATTATAAAAATTGGTCAAGTGCGAGTCGGACTCGCGCACGATGGGTTCCATTATCTATGCAACATAAGGCAACGTTATTAGTATCGAGCAAGAAACGGTAAAAAAATCATGTTTGTTGTATGGGAGCCCCCCTTAATTTTTATTTTATTTTATTTTTAGTATTTGTTGTTATAGCGGCAATAGAAATACATCATCTGTGAAAATTTCAACTGTCTAGCTATCACCGTTCTTGAGATACAGCCTGGTGACAGACGGATGGACGGACGGACAGCGAAGTCTCAGTAATAGGGTCCCGTTTTTACCCTTTGGGTACGGAACCCTAAAAACAATGATTGAAAGTATATGAGAACTTTTCGAACATGTGAAACAGTCATTTTTTGGGGTTAAGTTTAAAATGTCTTCTTCACAATTAATACGTATTGCAGATTTGCCTTCTTCTTTTCTTAAATATTTTTTTCCATAAGCGCACCAGCAACCCGCCAGATTCTGGGTCTTAACGCATTGTCTGGCCGGGTTGTACAGCCTTCTAGTCTTAGTTGTTAAGTTATCCCTAATATAAAGAGGCTTCGGAGGTCCATTAATTTTAAAATGGGCTGTATTGATTTTTTCTGGATTTCCTTTGTTAAAAGTATTGACGGATCTCGTCACACTCTCTTTTTGAGACGTATTAGCAAATTCTACTATTATAGGACCTGGGCCTTTTTTGGTGTTAATTCGAAATATGTTTCTAATATGTGTAGGCAGTATAGGCTGACCAACAGATTCACCCAGCTGGACGACGTAGGTTTGTAAATTCAGTTTGTTCTTAGGTTGAAGTAATGGTAGGTTACGAATTTCGAGAGAGGAGGACTTGCGGTCACGCTCCAGCTGTTCAACTTGGTTTTCTAAATTTTTATAACGATTTAATATAGCGGTATTCTCTTTCTCACATATTTCAAGCTTTTGTAGCACCGTATCGTACTTATGTGATAGAAATTCTAATGATTTTTGATACTCGGAGTTCTGTTTCTTTAATATTTCCAAATCCCGCTTTAGTGAGGAAAATTCAGCTTCCTGTTTTCTTTCAATTATTGAGCAAAGCAGCGCCTTTAGTTCAGTATGGGCAGCATCAACATACTTGCGCTTACACCTCCTAGGGGAGTTGGTTCGACCCTTTTCATCAGTTTGCACATTTTCGGATGCTGTATCAGAATCTGGGTTAGACATATTATCTTTCAGGTGTTGTGACATTGCCAGCTTGGACTCTTTTTATCTTATAGTCTTAGGCAGCTGTAGTCATACAACGTCACTAATCCAAGTATAATTATCTTATTAAATATTGAAAAATATTTTGATGCCCTTTATTACAGTTATTTGATTAATTAGGATGCAGCGCAATAATGACAAAGTATAATAATAAGTATGTAACAAGTATGTTCCGTAAGCAGTAACAATATCTGAGTAGTAGAGTGAGTAGAATAGAACAAACGTAGTACCAGGCGCACAGTTTGTTTTGTCAATAAGTGAACATTAACTGTATGTAGATTAGATAAGTTTTGTATTGTATCAAGTCAAAGGAACTATGACTAACACCTTGAGAGCTTCAACAGCAGAGGTAGATGTCTAATTGGCTGGTCTTGCGGGGAGGCGCACGCGTCGGCCGCGATTCTCCAGTCTGGTCTTCGGTGCCACCTGTTGATATCACCTGGGGTGTGGCTGCAGTGAGGGGCGGGCGATGTGGGATGTTCAATCGTCAATATCAGTTTCGTATATTAGTTCCTTCACTTTATGCACTCCTAGTACACTACTTTATTTTATTTTTTTATTTTAAATGAAATCTATAATTATTTAAAATTTTAACAAAGGTGTGAACACGTCTACTCGTCACCGAGATCCGGAGGTATATGGTATTTGTAATCGTTTCACACCCTTTTATCGCATTAAAAAGTAGCCTATAGTAGAATATCAAGTTGAAGACTATCTGTGTATAAAATTTCATTAATATCGGGTCAGTTGTTGTAAGTAGTTATATAGCCATTCATACCTACTAACTGCCGCGATTAATTCTGGCTAAAAACATAGGCAATAGCATTCACGGAGGCTGCAGCTTCCTGTTAGGAAAGCATGTTTTTATTCAAATAGTGTTTGTTTGACTACGTTTCACCTGATGAAATGGGGCAATGTAGCCTAGGTTGGTAAAGGGCACACCTATATGAGAAGTCTATCCACTGTAGTCTTGAAAACTAGTTAGAATTGGTACCATTGGCAAGTTGTTCCAATCCTTAGCAGTCCATCTAATCAAAAACGACTAAACACTTTTAATTTTAACAAGGGATATATCGAAAACTCATAAGAAACGTCCTCCCCATGACACAGGTTATATGCAATCCATTGAGAAGAGGCAACTTCAGAAAGCCTTTTAATTTTTGGCGAGTCATTTTTTGTATCATACGAATTGTTTCTGACACGCGGAATTGCAGTCACGCAGCGCGTGCAAAGGTACGATTGAAGTACTCAAATATGTACAATATTGTACAATGATTCGCGATTATACTTAACGCCGCGATGTCAAATAGATACTGTAAAGGTCATGATCATTGAATATAACCTATTCAATGATACAGGCCACATAATAATATGGTTTATTTTTAAAGAAAAGTAATAAAATTTTTAAGAAAGGAACAAAAAACAAAAGAGGTTTATTGGGGACTAGCTGTTGCCCGCAACTTCGTATGCGTAGAATTTAGAACCAATTCTAACAAATGTTACAAAAAAGCCATCCTCTTGAACCACTCTATCTTTTAAAAAAACCGCATCAAATTCTATTACGTAGTTTTGAAGATATAACCTTACATAGGGACATATATACATAGGACATTTTTAACTTTCCTTAATTATTTGTATCATTTCTGTTTAATTATAAGCTGGCCTAATACATTTGCCTTTACGAAGGCAGTGTCAGAAGAATTAGTTCGAACCAAGGGCAGAATCCTACCAATATGTATTGTTAGACCAGCTATAGGTAAACGACATTTTATTAGACCTACTTATCTGCGTTTATTGTTGGATCCGAATGCAAGGACATATAAAGAATAGAACTTCTAGGGATACAATCAGTTCACACATTGTAGAAACTATCATTCAGATGATCATACTTCGATCGAGCATTCTCTAACACTATAAGACGGGTATACAAATCCCGGGAGCCAGCCTCCCCTGCTGGCAACTTACACCTTCCAAATAGAAGACTCAAGGGCTTTCACACACAACGTCTGAACAACCTTCTACTTTCTCACAAAGACACCTCATTCAATCACTTTCGTAGGGTATCGAATACTGCCTAGAATACAGAACACGACTGGCAACGAAGCCGACGCCGATGCCGACGACGAAGCCGACGTCGACGCTGATGCCGACGCCGCTGCCGATCCCAACGCCTATAAAAACCAACTCAGCGCCGATACGTCGGGATTCGAGCAGCGTAACGACTATACGCCGACGTCGGCGCCTACCGCGCTGCCGATGCCAACGCCTATAAAAACCAACTCAGCACCGATACGTCGGGATTTGAGCAACGTAACGACCATACGCCGACGCCGATGCCAACGCCTATAAAATCCAACTCAGCACCGATACGTCGGGATTTGAGCAGCGTACCTACGCCGACGCCGATGCCAACGCCTATAAAAACCAACTCAGCACCGATACGTCGGGATTTGAGCAGCGTACCTACGCCGACGCCAACGCCGACGCCTATAAAAACCAACTCAGCACCGATACGTCGGGAATTAAGCAGCGTACCTACGCCGACGCCGATGTCAATGCCTATAAAAACCAACTCAGCACCGATACGTCGGGATTTGAGCAGCGTAACGACCATACGCCGACGCCGACGCTGATGCCAACGCCTGTAAAAACCAACTCAGCTCTGATACTTCGGGATTTGAGCAGCGTAACGACCATACGCCGACGACGACGCCGACGCCTTTATAGACGAACTCAACACTGATCCGTCGGGGATTGAGCAGCGTAACAACCTGTACAATACTGACTTTTACACACATTATCACGCCGTGACACACGGTATCTTTATAAATTATTGCTTACATGTGTCAATCTGAAATGTAAGCTATATTATTGGAAAGTTTTATGAAAATCCATTCTGGAGTCTTTACGTGAAATAACCACAAACATCCTTACATTCATACATTCAACATTAACCAAACATCGAAACATTGGAGTACTTATAGATAGAAGGGCTCAAACACATAAACACGTTACGACGACGCAACGTACAACGATGCGGCGTCGTTTCACGATACGACGTCGCGTCGTGGAAATCTACGTCACGACGTCGTAACGTGTCGATGCACGATACGACGTCGTGACGTTAGAAACTTACGATGCAATCCTGCGCAGTTGTTATTCAAAATTCAAAGATGACGGATGTTATTGAAGTCGATCATTTAATTACCCTAGTCGAGCAGCGTCCCGTACTATGGGACAAAACATCTGAAGAATACAAGAATAAAAATGCAAAAACAACAGCATGGAAAGAGGTGTGCGAAAATTTATTTCCTTGTTTTAAAGAATTAAGTAATCAAGAAAAAACAAAATATGGTAAGTAATATCCTATATTTTATTTAGTTGCCAACTAAGAGCTCCCACATCACTATTAAAGTAATCACAAAATTCATTCCTTATGTCGGTAGCTCTTGTTCTTGTTCTACCCTCCTGTGTGGATTGTTGTAGTTCAATAAAAGAATCATCAATTATCATATCTTCAAATGTTTCGGTTACTTCACGGTTTAGAATGAAATTATGTAAAACACAGCTTGCTTTTATGATATTTGTGCAAAGATCTAAAGAAACATTTAATGGTCGATGAAATACCCTCCACCTGTTAGCCAGGATACCGAACGCACATTCTACAAATCTTCTTGCTCGGCTCAAACGATAATTAAAAACTCTTTGTTGTATCGTCAAATGTTTTCCCGGGTATGGGCGCATTATATTATTTGTTAACGGTAAGCCTTCGTCTGCAATAAAAACAAAAGGAAGAGGCGTTTGGGAGCCTGGTAAAGGCTTTGGCGTTGGTAAAGGAAGTTGTCCTTTTAAAAGTAATTCATTCAATTTTGAATTATTGTAAACGGTTGAGTCACATTCCTTGCCATATGCTCCAATATCAACATATATAAATCTGTATTTAGAATCTACGAGAGCCAACAACAATACAGAATGATAATTTTTGTAATTATAAAAAAGCGATCCGCCATGTTTGGGACTCCAAATACGAACATGTTTCCCGTCAAGTGCGCCTATGCAATTAGGAAAGTTGGCACTCTTGGCAAACTTCTCAGCAATTTTTGTTAGCCGCTCAGTAGTTATTTTCGGTATATTTTCGATCAAAAGATGCTTCCATATAACTCCACAGACTATTTTTACAGTTTTAGCAATAGTAGACGCTCCACGATAGCAGTTTAAATGCATGTCTTGAAAGGTGTTTCCTGATGCCAAAAACCTGAAATAAAATAAAGAAATAAATAAATGAAATAATTTGTAGTATAGGCATAACCCACACTACAAATTAAAAGTGTATACATAAATAAATAATCTATGTGAAGGTATGCATGTGTATATGTGTATCAGTGTGGTGCGTGTGTGTGCGTGTGTTGGTGGGATGGGCGAGTGATTGTATTATTTATTTATTTATGCGTGTCTAATCATAAAATACTATTGTTTCAGGTAATGCTGTGTTAAAGAAATGGACTGGTATTAAAGATAACTATGCCAAGTACGTAAAAAAACTTAAAGAAATAAATAAATCTGGAGCAGGCGCTAGCAAACTTAAAGAATATCATTTATATAAACAGCTCCTTTTTTTAAAAAGAAATGATCAAAACGAAACCGATGATAGTATAATAGATCTAGAAACAAACAATCAGAACACACAAAAGGAAAGTCCAAAAAGAAAATTTAAAAGTCCATCTCTACCCCAGCCATCACGAAAAAGGAGAAATGTCGATACATTTGAAGAAGAGATTATGGCAAAATTAGAAGAGCCCGAAAACAGACATTTATCTTTTTTTAAAGCGATATTGCCATCTTTAAATAAACTAAATGATCATCAAACGTTAATTTTCCAAAGTCGGGTCTTAAATGTTTTAACGGATCTATACGAACAATCACAGCAACATACCTCTATATATTATTCTCAGAGCAATTGTCCATCTCCGTACCAGGGTAACTATGAATCACAAAGACCCCAAAGTTCATGGCAAAGTTCTTACCACGGTGGTTACCAAACAGCCGGAAGTTCGACACAGTCTACCCGAGAAGCAGCACTGTCACCAGCTGCCCAGCAAGGCCAAAGCGATGAGAGCGTATCTAATGATTATTCGAATACATCACGTGAACCAATAGCATCACCCCTATCGCTTTACGACTTTTCTTAAAAAAAGGAATCCAAAGGTTTTACACCTTTGAATTCCTTTGTTGATTTAAAATTATGTTTAAGTTGATTTAATATCTGTTAATTTGAGGTGAAGCTTTCTTTATTAATAACTTAATTTTCAAAAATTGTTGTTTAGTGTCGTTGATTTGTGAAATGAAAAAATATGAGAAAGTTGTTGTTTCATTTACCTTACAGTTAATCCCAGCATCTCGAGAGGTTCGATGGGTGGTCTGCCTCTGCCATATTTTCCTGCTATATGTGGCGTTATTCGATGAAGTAACTCTTCGAAACTTGATACACTCATTCTAAAGTAATCAAAAAACTTGTTGTGGTCTATTTTTAAGGCATTGTACTTCTTTATAAAGTGACTCCCGTTATTCATGTTTGAAAGAAATGGGTGGATCCAATATCTTCTGAGTATCTGTCTTTTCTTTCTTCGTCTTCTTATTAACAGCAGAAGCAGAATGCGTCTAGTGCGGTCCATTTTTCGGAACGAACTAAAACACCACCTCACTGTATCGACGGCATCGTGCCGTATATCGTGCGTGGCACATTACGTTACGATGTCGTGTTTTTTTACGATGCTCATCGTAGATTTCCACGACACGACGTCGTATCGTGAAACGACGCCGCATCGTTGTACGACGCGACGTCGTAACGTGTTTATGTGTGGGAGCCCGAAGACCGAGGAAACGTTCGCGTTGCTCAGCGAACAGCTTAACTTTAAATAAAACTACTTTTTACGGATTTAGACGCGTATATTTGTTTTAAATGTTGGCCCGACGTTTTGATCCCAGATCTTTCTCAAGTGGGACGCGTTCCGATCTGGTGGTAGTATATTAGATAAAATAATAAAAACTAAATAATTAAAATAAATACTAATTTTCTATAAATTCAAATAAAATTAACAATTTCTTTTTAAATTTAAATTTAAATCTTAAACCAATAATTCTTTTTTAAAAATTCTTGTTATTATGTAAATAATATTGTATTTAAGTATATAAACTTAGTTTTGCTTGCTATATTGTATACTACCTCTATAATAATTAAAACTTTAGTCTATGATAAAATTATGTATGTTTCACCTTATATAATTTAAAAAATTTCTTTATATTGTTACAATTTGTTAATGTATTTTAGAAACTAAAATAATGTTATTGATTTTATGTAGTCTGAGCACAATGTAATATGATATAGTTTATAGTAAAAGTCTATCTTTATGGTCAATATAAAATTAAAATCGAATGTGGGTAAACCCTGTAATAACTGATCGTAGAAGACACATTACAGCTCAGTCTCACCCGTGACCATGGTGACTGCAAAGTCTCCGAAACGTCGGGCCAAAATTTAAAACAAATATACGCGTCTAAATCCGTAAAAAGTAGTTTTATTTAAACAGATGAGTCGCGCAAGTGTTAGAAAATATTAGCTTAACTTTATTTTGTTGCGCGTAATTCTTTTTTCGTCATATCTCCTAAGATATTCATTTTAAATTGCATGCTGTAAAGAGCAGTTATATTCTATATTAAATGTGTAAGCTAACTAACGTGTTTAATTTGATAAAAAATATTACTATATACCTACACATAAATAGCTTTTGAAAACACCCTATTGAATTTGATAATATTTTGGCGTTATAATGGGTACAGCAGGATTTCCTTAAAATATAGACATAAGCCCTCGCGGACTTTTTTGAAGAACTTATAGGTAATATACAATTCCTCATTACATTACTTTGTTGTACCTCACATAGATAAAGCACCGTTTTCATTTGAAGCTCGCGCGCCTCCGAATTTTCAGCAAATTTAATCATATCTCATCCAATATACAGCAAATCCCAATAAATTATACTAAAAAAGCCATCCTTTTGAACCATTCTATCCATTAAAAAAAACCGTATCAAGATCCGTTGCGTATTTTTGAAGATATAAGCTCACATAGGGACATATTTACAAAATTTAGGATTTTGTTTTATATTATGTAAAGATGCTGTTTTATATTATGTAAAGTTGTTGCAATTTTTTAGACAATTTTATGTAGAATATTTCCGTCATACATGATTTCTATGTAACTTTAACCATTAAGGCTGCACACGCGACGGAAGCTTAAAAAATGGAGTAACTTCTCCCATTTTCCCAACATTTCCTTTCACTACTCTGCTCCTATTGATTGTAGCGTGATGAAAAGTATACTAAAACCTGCCTAGGAGTATGAAGAATATTTGTACCAAGTTTCGTTGAAATCCGTCGAGTAGTTTTTGATTCTATAAGGAACATACAGACGGACAGACAGACAGACATACAAAAATTTCACTGATTGCATTTTTGGCATCAGTATCGATCACTAATCACCCCCTGATAGTTATTTTGAAAATATATTTCATGTACAGAATTGACCTCTCTACAGATTTATTATAAGTATAGATTGGAGAGGACATTAAAAGATTATGAAAAAATAGAGATTGTGAAAAAAATATGAATTTAAAATGAATACAATTATTTATAAAGCCTTAAATGTTTTTATTTTGTAAATGTAACAAGTTCTAGAAGGGAAATAAATGAATTGTTCTGCAAGAAGAAGGTTTATGTGAAGCAGAAGCTTCACAATACTATGATGATGAGTACATAATCTTTTAATATAATAGCTTGCGCATATGTAAATTAACTGACACTAAAAGTATATAATTCCGATACAAAGACACTCGTTCTATTATACCCTTTCTATGTATGGAAAGGGGCTGAACACTAGATCCTAAGCCTAGTGTCAGCACTTATCATATTATAAATAGAAGTGCGCCCAAGAGCGGGCACGCAGTGCAGATCTTTCTATTTCCTGGTCGCGATCGGTTGCCTTTTCCAATTCTTTTGCTAATTCCATTGTGTTTCTATTAAATTCTATTCTAGTTTAATAAAGTAGTTTTTTTTAAAACCTATTATCAGAGTGCCGTATAACATTTTGGTGGCAGAGCGGTGGGATATAGAAATCCCCTGCCCCGAATACGCCTCCGAAATAGTTCAAACTCCTAAAACTCTCTATTGAAAGAGAGCAGTGACAAAATTGTGAAGTGAAGAAGTTCCTTCTCCAGCCGTCAAAACCAGACGGTCTCGCAGCAGCCTCCGACAGCAACATCCAGCAGTACCGGGAAGGTCCTGTAATATTTTCTGTGAAGAGCTCATCACCACATCATCGCGCCAGCCGCTACCATGCTATTCCTGATTTTCCTGAATGTCTTACAGTGAGTGAAGCCCTTTTAGGGTTCCGTACCCAAAGGGTAAAAACGGGACCCTATTACTGAGACTTCGCTGTCCGTCCGTCCGTCCGTCCGTCCATCCGTCCGTCCGTCCGTCTATCACCAGGCTGTATCTCAAGAACGGTGATAGCTAGAGAGTTGAAATTTTCACAGATGATGTATTTCTATTGCCGCTATAACAACAAATACTAAAAATAAAATAAAATAAATATTTAAGGGGGGCTCCCATACAACAAACATGATTTTTTTACCGTTTCTTGCTCTCATACAACAAACGTGATTAATTAAGTATTGTGTGTGTTGTTTGCTCATTTATTAATAACGTGCCTTATGTTGCATAGATAATGGTACGGAACCCTTCGTGCGCGAGTCTGACTCGCACTTCACCAGTTTTTGACAGATATTTACCTACCAGACACGGTGCGAGCTCAGAGTCCTGCTAAATTCAATGACTAATTTTACCTATGTTGTTCTTAATTATTGCGTAACATTTCATTTTAGTTATCCTGCGTCAATTTTATGTTTTAGTACATAAGTGCATGTTAGTATTAATACCTCACACATACCTACTTTGTTTATGTTATTCATCCTCACGGTCACTGATAAGCGTTATAGCATACACCTTGCCCACAGAGTTTCGACTAGATTGGAGTCGACTTCTATTTAAATTAATTTCGCGATATATTATGTAAATATTTTAATTTAATTCAACATTATGGCTACCTCAAAATCCGACACGAAATATGAAACGTCTCCAATTCTTAGGAGTGCCAGTCTAGAAGAAAAAATCGAACTCAACGTTTTGCTAAAATTCATAAAACCATATGACGGGTCACGGGACACCCTGAACCCATTTATATCTAACTGCCAAAACGCATATAATATAGCTGATAGATCTCAGAAACCCATATTTAGATACATCCTAAGTCAACTAACCGGTCGTGCCGAAGTCACATGCAGTGCATTCGAATCTTTTGAGCAATTCATAGAGTTTATTACTCAACAGTTTGGCGAGAGAAAACACTACGCGCATCTGCTCTCAGAACTACAAGAGTGTCACCAAAGCCCTTCGGAATCCGTTAATCCTATCATTAATTCCTATCAGAGTGCCGTATAACAGTTCGTTTAAAGAAACGTGACAGTCAAATTCCGGCGCTTACGTTTTTTTAACCGACATACAATAAAGTTTTCAGAGCCCTAAGGGTTCTGAAAACTTTAATATATTTATGGTAGTTTGTATGGCATGGTAAAGTTTTTTAGGTTCTAAGAACTCACGGACATAAAACGAAAATCGTACGAAAAGCACGGACATAGGTCCGTGATGAGGAATGAGTTGTTTTTATATACGTTGCTCGACTTCTCAATAATGCCTAGACCGACTTGCACAAGACCAATAAAATTCAAACTCTCTCCAAATTTTATTAGCGCACAAGAAATAATATTAGAATAAATCTGTTGTTTGCCAAGGTTGAATCGGTTGAAGTTAGTTCTTTTTTATTTGTAAATAATTCGTAATCATTATTATTCGTTTAATCACTATGATCTATATACTTACTTATAATAAATCTGTAGAAAAAAAAATTTTTTACATTGAATATACTTTCAAACAAACTAAGAGAACCCATGTTCAGCATTTTTTTCTGTTTAGATGTTTGTCTGTGAACGCATCACGTAATATTTACAACATTTATAAATATAACAGCCGTATTCACAAACGTTACTGTGAGGTCTCATAGTAGGCATGGACGCACAGGGGTAGCAAAATCATTTCACAAACAATACTTTAGACCTTGTCCAGAAGGGGCGAATTCGTCGCGAATCGTATCGCGCGAATTTATACGTGCGTTGTCGAGGTACTAGACATCAATACATCGCGTCCACAAGCATCGCGCGAATTCAAAATACGCGCGTAAATCGCGTGCACTACGCCGGACTCACTATAATATAGCGTAGAAATAATTAAAATCGATTTAACTTTCGCGAAGAAAAAAGGGAAGTACGATACCCATATTTTTGTATGGAGCATAATTTGGTATCGTACCCTCTTAAATATCAGTTAAATTTGAAAAATAACATAAAACTAGCCTCAAAACAAAACAAAAGAAAACTTTTAGAATGAACTTTCTGTGACTAAATTCATTCAATTATGTATTATAATTATCGGCTCGGCTATGTTCAATTTAAACATGGTCGACACAAAACGTCAAACCTGTCAAACATTATACGCGCACTTTTTTTGAAATTTTAAAATATTCGCATTCGTATTCGCATTCGCGAATGTTGAAGATAAATATTGTTAAACTGAACGCATAGCTAAGTTTTGTCTATGAATACAAAGGCTCGATGAACTTAACGCACTGAGAAGTGTTACCCTTTGCACAGTGCATCAACACATAAGTACTTACTTAAGTAAATATTGTTTGTGAATACGGGTGTTATACAAAATAACATAAATAAAAAAGAAAAAATAAATGAATACCCACATACACACACAATATACAATATAAACACACAATAAACTTTTTTTAAATATAAAAAACAGTACTCCACCGGCATTGAGTACAAGGACCAAGCTAACGGCGGCGGTCAGGGCTCTTTTTTATCACTTTTTTAATTTTCAAGCTTTTTTTATTACTTTAATTTATAATGAGCTTTTGTTTTATTTTATTGCAGCGCTCTTTACGCGCTCGTGTGTCTCGTACAATAGAAATGAAGTCATTTACATATTGTTTGACCTTTCTCATAAATAATGTTGTCCCGAACTTTGTATTTAAACAGCATTGTTATTCACTAATCAGTAGCAATCAATAGTCACGGCACACAGTTCACTGTATCTTATCACGATGACAGGTATATTTGTAACAGTATTTTAAGTACCTATGATTATTTTTCTTCTTATTTTGAAACTGGAAGTATTTTTAAGAATTTTTTCAAGCGCTGATCTTAAGATAAGCTACACAGCTAATAACATCTTGCTATTGGATACAGCCCTTTTGTTTATTCCAAGGGGGGCCTGCGCAGACTTCATGAACACTTATCTCATGAAAGCCCATACAGTTTTAAACTTTTGCTACAAAATTAAATACAGAACTAATCTTAACAAGCTACAGATAGAATAGGTCTTCTCCCATTCAATCCTTATTATTGTCCACTAATGTGGACTGCACAGATTTAGATCCAGCGCAGTTGGTAGACCTAAAAGCACTGGCACATCAGGAGCCCATGAACGCTGTGATCGAGCGAGGAGACTCTGCCATACAACAGCTGTACCGAGACACGACCGTTTTCATCACGGGCGGATGTGGCTTCATCGGGAAACAACTCATTGAGAAACTCTTCAGGTACAGATCCGTGTCTTTATACGCAATTAACTAAATATGTGTTCCATAAAGTATTGCTCAAAAGGCTTAATTTATTGCTACTTTATTATATATTGCTACTTTGTTATCAGAGCCTGCGCCATAAAGAAAATGTTCGTGTTGATAAGACCCAAGAAAGGTAGGGGCATCCAGGAGAGATTAGACCAGACACTTCGCAACCCGGTGAGTGATATACGCTGGCCCTTGATACTCCCATTAAAATAATAATAACACCCATTTAGAAGGTCTAGCTAGAATTTACTCAGTTATTCGAATAAAATCACTTTATAAGGATTTAGTTTACACATAGTTTACACAGTATACATTTGTTTTAAATTTTTAGCCCGAAGACGTTTCTATCCTCTATGATCATCTGTTATCGGGTATACCCACATCTGATTTTGAGTTTCGTCGGGCTAAAAATGGAACATAAATAGGCATATACGCATCTAAATTCGTAAAAAGCGGTTTGATTTGAACTATAAATTATATAAAAGAGGATGTAGAAAGAAAGAAAGTAGTCTTTATTATTCCCTAGAAGGAGACACAATTATGTAATTTAAAACTATTTTAAACTATATCTACGTGAAACAAGAACTAACTACTGATGTGTCGCATCTACGGGGAACAAAAGGAACTTTGCTCGGCAATGTTGTGATATCCAATGAAATGACACAACGCCGATTTTCAGCAAAGCGAAAACTTGCGATTCTGACGCTCATCAGGAATGTATTAATACATTAGAATAAATAATGTGAAAAGAATAATGTATATCGATTGTAAGAACCATACTTATACAATATAAATAATATATATACTTATAAAATTAAAAAAATTAAAAATAACAAGTTCTCACAAATGTCTTTCAGTAAAAAGATTCTGTGTACCCGAGTTACGACAACTAAGCCAGCTAAAAGGTATTGTACCTCGAAAATTTCATGTTAAAAGTTATGAAACGTATGTACATGTACATACATACGTACATGTACGTATGTATGTACGTACGTAGTTATTGTTTAGTAATTCTAGTACAGTGTGGACTGATTCGGGATATTCAGATTTAAATTTGTTCTGTTGGCATGGTTTCCGACTTAGAGATCCGTCGCGTGGCTATGCTAAAAATCTATAAATGAAAAAGTTTTTTCATCATTCCGAGGCCGAAAGTTTGAATTTCTTCTTTTGTTTGCGGGAAGAAAGATGCATATTTCAGACTGGTCACAATTAGTGACAGTTTAAAATTTAGTCTATTTTTGTTTTAATTTTCTTCCCGTTATCTATTTGAAATAACTCATTACCATGGTAACCGTGCAGTTGTTATTTCAAACCCATATTATTATGCAAATTTGAGTTCCATTTTCATTATCATGGAGATAATGAAAATTAAAATATAATTATTAAATGACACATTTATAATACAGTATCATTTACTGTTTTAATTACTTATTTTATGTACATATTGCTATTTCCTATTCAATATTCAATGTTTTTTGCGTTCGATAATAAATACTAATTTTCTCACTAAAAAAAATTCAATATTTAATCATCTCGAATATTATTAATAATATCTATTAAGTTTAAGTTAATTAAAACTTTTAATTTTTTTTTCGTCTGGGGGGAGCCTCGCCCCCAAACCCCCCACCGGGGCTTCGCCACGGGCCCCATCGGGGCTTCGCCCCCTCAACCCCCCACCGGGGCTTCGCCTCGGACCCCATCGGGGCTTCGCCCCGAACCCCGTCGCTGCATAATTTGAACTACATTCGTTTTTCTTATATACAATGTCATTAAACTTTCGGTCCTGGTACCCTAAGTTAAATATCAGTGCACGCCGCTGTTCGAAAGAATTTATTAATTAAATTATTATTATTATATTATTATTATTGTATATACGTTTTGTATAGCTCGACTCCAGGTTGGTTTCTTTTTTTTAAATGGCCAGGTACGGGCTTGTGCCAAGTACTCTGGTTACATAGTTGTAGTTGTATGGTGTGTGTTTGATACTGTGTTGGGCGTATGCGGATGATGTGTAGATGTTGTTTGAGATGTGTGTGTGTTTCTTTGTGTAGTTTGGAGTGGGAGTGATGTAGGGTTTAGGAATCTTCTAACTATTGAGCATGTATCGATGACTACTGATTTTTGTAATGGAATGTATGTGTTTTCTGGAAGTTGTAGAGTATTCAATGCTATTTTAAGTGTTTTCGGGATTACACCGGTTGAAGAGATAACAATGGGGACTATTTTTACTGTTTCTTGGTGCCACATTTGTTTTATTTCGTCAGCTAAGGGTATGTATTTTTGTATCTTTTCTGTGTATTTTTGTTTAAGATTATGGGTGTTGGGAACGGTGATATCTATTAGGTATGTAGTGTTAGTTTGTTTAAGAGTTAGTGTGATGTCAGGCCTATTGCTGAGAATAGTGCGATCTGTTATGATGTCCCTGTCCCAGTATAGCTTGGCAGTGTTATTTTCTATAACATTTTTTGGTTTGTATTGGTAGTATGGTGTGTAGTTATCTAGTAGTTTAAATTTGAGTGCGAGTTGCTGGTGGATGTGTTTGGCGACGTTATCGTGGCGATGTGTGTATTCTTTGGTGGCAAGTACATGACAACCTCCTGTGATATGTTCTATTGTTTCAGAGCTTTGTTGGCAGAGTCTACATCTATCTGATTCGAGTGGTTCTTTGAGGATGTATTTGGAGTAGTTCTTGGTTTTGATGACTTGGTCTTGTATAGCTATGAGAAATCCTTCTGTTTCGCCAAATATATTGCCTTTTGTTAACCAAGTACAGGATGCTGTCCTGTCTATGTGTTCTTGATCTAGTTGGTGTGGGTATTTACAGGTTAAGTTCATTTAATCATTCATTATATTACGGAAACTCTTTCTCGATAATTTATTAACAACTTTTAGACGTTTAGAGAATGAATACCCATTGTGAAATATTTTTATTATTTGAAATTGAGATCCAGTTACAGGTACAAAATATATGCCTTTAAATAATAATTATGATAAGATAAACAATCCGCGAAAGCTATAATAATATAATGCTCCTAGCAAATAAGTATACACAGTTATGTATCTGCGTGGTCATTTCAATCGAACACATCATGCAAAGAACTGACAACTGCGAGCGATCGTATTTAAACGGTTTACTTGAAACCTAATGAGAGTTAGCATTATTAAAATGATATGGATGATATAAGTACGTGTATCAAAAATTTCTTCCCCGGATATAATAAATAAATAATAAATAATAAATATTCATGGACATTTCACACAACGTCCTCTGGTCCCAAGCTAAGCTTTATATGCTTGTGTTATGGGTACCAGAATACGGATAGAATACATATACTACTTTTCTTTTGTAAATACATACTTATAATACATATTAAACACCCAGACGCAGTACAAACATTTGTATGACAATTAAAAACATCACACAAATATTTGTCCTGACCGGGAATCGAACCCAAGACCTCGTGAACGGGCAGTCCGTTATATGAACCACTAGACCACGAGGCCCGTCAAATATATAATAATTACGTGCTTATGTATAGAACAGCAAAACCAAAAGGGTCTAAAAGTTTTTTTTTTTTTTTTTTCGTAGGAATGCTTTTTACGCACTTACCCCCCGACTGCAGGGGCAGCCGAAGGACGTCGTGTTGGACTTCCGGGGAGTAAAATTTCTCTCGACCCAGCCTACCAACTAAACCTACGGTGTCCTCCTCGCCCGTTGCCGGGCCGTGGTAGTCACTCAGGTATTACCACGACCCGACACGGGGGGCCCCCTAGCGGTGGGGGCTCACTGTGACGGGGTGGGCAACGTACCCCCCCGTCGGGCTGTCACCCCTCGCCCGAAAACTAGGCGAGGGGTCGTCCACCATATTGGGCGCGACAGGTCCCCTGACCCGTCGCGCGTGGCCTCCTCGCGGGCCGGGGCCGCCGGCTATTGCGCGCCGACGACCCCTACCCGCAGCTCTGCGGGGGGGGCAATGTTTGGCCCGAGCGTTCGCGCTCCCGCAGGGCCTCTCTCTTGGCCGCCATCACCTCGGACGCAAACGAGGCGACGGCGGCCCAACACTCCCTGCTGCTGGCCATCGAGGTGATGACGGCCGGCAGCGACAAATTAACACCTATTGCGCCAGTGAGTCTGGCGCGTTGAGCGGACCAGGCCGCGCACACGGCCAGTGTGTGCTCGGCCGTGTCCACGGCTCCGGACGCGCAATTCTTGCAGTCGGGCGCCGACTCTACTCCCACCAGCTCCCACAGGTACTTGGCAAAGCAGCCGTGACCTGTGAGGAGCTGGGTCAGATGGTAGGTCGGCACCCTGTGCGGCGCCTCGACCCACTGACGCAATACTGGGCTCACCCTACTATTTTCCAACTTATTGGTCCACCTCCCGAAGAGGTCGTCGCGGAATTCGCCTCTCCAGCGAGCGACCTCGTCGGGGGCGAGCGCCTATGAGCGTACCACCGTGTCGTAGAGGCGGCGGCCAACACTACCGGCCCCCCCGCAATTCGGGAGCAACCGGGCGAGCATTCCGGCGCCCGGAAATGCTCGCCGAACCTCCATCTGCTGTCCAGTGTCAGCCCCAGGTATTTCATCCTGGAGCCGACAGCGATGGAGGCCCTCCCACTACAATATTGTAGTCGCGGGGGGGCTTAGCCCGAGGCCAATGAAAGAATAGGGCCTCGGACTTCTCCAGGGCCACTTTGAGCCCGAGGGCCCTGATGCGGCTCACTATCTGCGCGGTGCCTGCCGTGGCGAGGACACCGGCATCTCTAAAATTGGGGCCCCGCGCGGTGACCAGGGTATCGTCGGCGTAACATAATGCCCTAGGCATTATCTACCAGCCAACCACATGGCAGTGCAGAGATAAAGGAGTGTGGGTCAAAAATACAATTAAAAAAAAATATGACGCCGACTCCCCGAAGATTGGTACCGCGCAGGACCCAGTCAAATCCAATGTTCCACAGGAGTGGGCCCAGCACCGACCCCTGTGGAACACCGCACGACATGTCCCGGCGGACTACACGATTAATCTTAATTTTGGACCAGATGACATTGTGTGAATTTATTTGTTAGCTAATTAGGTACTTTATTATCAAGCAACCTTTGATTTTCATGAAATATTTATTATTCGTTTAATTAATTATATATATTGTTACATTTGTAAATAATGCAGTAGTATTGTTTTATAATTAACTAGCTGTGCCCCGCGGTGTTACCCGCGTAAAAAGGATAAAAAATAAGTGACATTTTCTATTCAATTTTCCATTGGAAAGTTTCAAGAGAATCCATCCAGTAGTCTTTACGTGAAAGCACAATAAACATCCTTACATATTATCCAAACATTGGAGTATGGATAGAAGACCGAGGAAACGTTCGCGTTGCTCAGCCAACAGTTTAAGTATTTTATTTTATAGCGCGTAATTCTTTTTTCGTCATATCTCCTAAGATATTCATTTAATTTGCATGCTGTAAAGAGCAATTATAATCTATATTAATTGTGTAGGCTAACTAAGCTAATTTATTTGTAAAAAAATATTACTATATACATATAAAAAGCTTTTGAAAACTCCCTATTGAATTTGATAATTTTTTTATCATTATTATGGATACAGCGGGTTTCCCTTAAAAGATAGACATATTATTATGCCCTCGCGGACTTTTTTGAAGAACTATAAGTGACAAACAATTCCTCCATACATTAGTTTGTTGTACCTCACATAGACTTATCTAGCAGCGTTTTCATTTATAGCTCGCGCGCGTCCGAATTTCTCGGCAAATTTAATCATATCTCAACCAATATACAGCAAACCCCAACAAATTATGCAAAAAAAGCCATCTTCTTGAACCATTCTATCTATTAAAAAAACTGCATCAAGACCCGTTGCATATTTTTGAAGATATAAGCTCACATAGGGATATACATACAAAAATTACGACTTTGTTTTATAAGAAGTAAAGATAAAGATAACAAAACTTGAACTATTAAAGTCCAAATAGTAAACGATTTTTGATACTTGCTTATGCTGATAACGTTAAATAAGTATCTGTGGTTTATGAGATTTCTGGAATAAAGCTAGTTGAATCTATGATCAAAGTTCAGACAGTCACTATTGATGGACTGTAACCAATAGACTCAACAAAGATATGATATATAAGTATACATTATTATTTTTAAGGCATACAAACAGTTATAACATACACACATAATATGTATTATATATGTATGTTTATTATTTAAATTCTATGTATGTTATATTATGTATCTATGTAGTTATTTGCATGTAAGTTTATTTGAATCTGTTAGTTGTAATGAATATGTAAACTAAGCACAATTTTGCTATTTTAATAGTTAAAATATACACCCAACACTTTATTTTTTCTGCACTGCCCAAGGTTGACTGGAAGAGAATGCCTTAGGCATTAAGTCCGCCTGTATACTACCTTTTGTGTATATAAAGTTAAATAAATAAATAAATATGAGGTGGTCACGTTAGAGAACTGGATCAAGGGCTTAATTTAAAAGACCTTGCTTTTGAAATTCATCCTTCGGATTTTAATTTCTGAATCCTAAAACACTGGCAACTAAAACCTTGCACTCAGCAATGTAGAAAATAACTTCTCACTTTTTTTTAACGAAGTTTGTCACTTATTTAGCTGCAAGCCAAACTTGTTGACTGGAAATACTTTTATGCATTAGGTGTTTGACACTCTGAGGGTAAAGCAACCGAAGTTCGCAGAGCGTATCGTGCCAGTTGCGGGAGACGTGGTCGAATTGGAGCTTGGGCTTAGTGATGACGACTGGAAACTACTCGCGCAAGAGGTTTAGTACTACACTGATGTTAATAAATGTTTATTACGTATCAGTAACACAGCACATTATACTAGTCAAAACAAAATAAGGGCCACCGTATTTTTATAGTATTTTCATGAATTCTTGAGTTTTAATGGTTAATTAGTGATTGGGCTGAATCAATTAATAGATTTTTTATTGTAAACAGCATAGACATTCTGTGGTAAACAGCTTAAAAGGATGAAAGATAGCTCAAAAAATCAAAAATACATCACTTTTTCTAAAAACTGACATTTGTGCAAACAAAATACACGGATTAAAAACAAAGCTAAAAAAACTAAAATTAGGTGATGGTTGATTTTTGATATTTCTCAATATTCTGTGCGACCTCCTCGTTATCTAATGCACTCTTGAAACCTGAATGGTACACTTGCCACCAAGTGAACCACTGTTTCTTGAGGAATTAGTTCGCAGCTTGATTTTAAAACGTTTATGAACTGTCTTTCATTGTGGACGGGTTGATTTGTGCTTCGAACACTGTGTTTAAGTAAATCTCACATATGTTCAATGAGATTGAGATCCGGACTGTTCGCAGGCCAAGGCAACCAGCCTCCTCTAGAGCTTCTCTGGTGACTCTAGCCGTATGAGCGCGAGCATTATCGTGCATCAGACGGAATCTTGTGCCGATTCTTTGTGCATATGGGATCACATGGGGTCTTGTGACCTCCTCGATACAACGGTGAGCTGTAATTGTGCCTCCGTTGAGAATTACCAACTCGGTTCTGCCTGATATCGAGATTCCTCCCCACACAATAACATTGGGGCCCCCTAATCTGTCACTTTTCTGGATACAAGCATCCAAAAATCGCTCGCCTTCAAGCCTCCAAACCTTAATGCGACGGTCATCACAAAAAAGTTTTACTTTGCCTTCATCTGTTAACAATACTGTGCTCCATTCACTCATATCCCATGCCAGATGCTACATTGTGAACCATAGTCGGTTTGCACCATGAACACTAGACGATGGTACCCACACTACGCATCTTCTGGAGAACTTCTGGTCCTCGTGTATCCGATTACTACTTGTTTGATCACTTACACTCGTACTTGTCGCCTGCTGTAAACGGTTTTGTAAGGAGCGCGCTGTGTTGTAGCGTTCTCTACGCGCAGTCAAACGCACGTAGCGGTCCTCCTGTGCGGTGGTTGCTCGAACCCTGCCTAACTCCCGTCTCCTAGTTAGTCTCCCAGTGTCTTAATATCGATTCCAAGCATTCTGAATAGGTCGCCGCGAGAAACCCAGCTGTAACGCAACAAAACACTGCTAATGGCCTTCTTGAAGCAATATTGCGGCCCTAGTTACAGTTGGTAAGTCTATATGTCGTCGGATTCCCGGCATAATATCCTTAAAATGCTTATTCAACCACTATTCAAACAAAACTTTAACTGTTCTCGACAGAATCGTTAGTTTGACTATGTTAAAATCTTTCTTAAAATATGGTAGAGTCGAGTGGGTGCAATACATTATTAAAATGTGCCCACTTTACAAAATTACGCAAGTGGGATACTTAAAAAATGATTGTAAAGTAATACGGTAACACTACAATAAACATTCGGCTACTTGAGAACGTATAAAACATAATTTATCACTCCTACTGCTAAAATTAACAAGTGGCCCAGTGGCCCTTATTTTGTTTTGACTAGTATATATGTATTTAGAATAAATAAAGCAAAGCAACTCGACAAAACAAACTCAAAATAACAAAACATTGGTATTACTTAGCACAACAGTAATCGAAAACGAAAATCAGAATAACAATTCTCTAAACCTCTCAATCTAATAAGTAATGTAATGTCCAGGTAAATATAATATTCCACGCAGCAGCGACAATCCGGTTCGACGAGCCTCTCCGGCGTGCCACCATCACCAACGTGCGTGGCACCAGAGAGGCCCTCAGGCTGGCCGCACAGTGTCAACGACTGATGTGAGTTTATTTTTATAGCTACTTTTTAACTGTAATACATTATATCCTTCATGCAATTAGCTAATCTCTAAATGCATATTTGAACTAGACGTTCTCAATATGATGATGTACCTACAGTAATAATGTGTATACCTATTATGTAAAATTCAAAGAAAATATGTTGGCATTTTACAGTAAGTACGTGCACATATCTACGGCATTCACCCACGCAACAAAGAACCATATAGACAATGAAGTGCTGGATGACTTCTACGCAAGTCCAGTGCCTGCACACTCTATGATCAGTCTTGCTGAAGACATGGATGAGAAGAGATTAGACAATATTACCACAAAGTGAGTAATCTTTAATACAAAAAAGTTGAATAACAGTGGGTTACGAAATGAAAAACTATACCAAGTCACAGTGCCAATTTCCATAATTCTGGTAATTATAGCAATTTAGTGATATTACGTTATAACTCATTAAAAAATAACAACTCGGTTTCAAAACAAGGCAAGTGTTAAAATTGAATATTTGTTTACAGTTTAATTGACGGTTGGCCAAATACTTACACGTTTACGAAGGCTATAGCTGAGGAGCTGGTGCGCATCACTGCCGCAGAGCAGGACCTGCCAGTTTGCGTTGTCAGACCTCCTATTGGTGAGTTCGCAACTGAACAGAGAATCCGACTGCAGTAAAGCAAATCTTCATTCTCTCTTTTACATTAGGGACTATAGATTTGCTAGCAATTGGACATAATATACCAAAATTTTCATATTTAATTATTGCAGTTCTACCATCATATTGCGAGCCGTCGCCAGGCTGGATGGACAAACGCTCGTTGATTGGACCAAGCGGAGTAAGTTGACCATGTTACTGATATCTATATTGTTTGCTAACAGAGATTAGAAGTAAATTATGATGTGCTGAAGTAACCAAGATTTATAAAAGACAAGGAAACAAACAAGTAAGGGATAGTATTTTGAAAGACCGAAGACGCAAAGTAACATGGTTCGCTAGTTGTGCACTGATAAACACTTCTAAAATAAAAAGCTGGATGAATAAAATAATTTACACATATGGATTGCTGCCCTCAATATCAGCACGACAGCATTTTGCTATTAATTAGAGCGCCACTATAAAAACATGTCCAAGCCAACTTGGAGTAGCTTGGATTGGTGTTCAGGAATTCTCGTAAAGAGACAAAATTCTCAAAACATGTTCTATAGCAAAAAACTGTTGGTAATGATTGGCTAGCAAACGCCGCGAGTTGGTTCGTGGTGCAAATTTTGATGTTATCATGTGTTCCAGATATATTTGGCGGCAGGACTTGGCGTATTAAAAGTAGTTTACGCAGACGGTAGCAAGCACTTGTCAATGGCGCCAGTAGACGTTGTAAACAACACCATCATAGCTTCCGTGTGGGATTCCACGCAACGAAGGGCCACTATGCAGCAAGATGTTCCAATCTATACAATCACTCGCAAAGAAATATTTAAGTGGAGTTAGTAACCTTTACTTTTGTTTATCATAAACAAGGGCTCTTCTAAGGAGGATTTTAAAAATCTTTTATCCCATTTCCAGTATATTTTGTGTTAGTAGCATTTTGATTTTGCAGTTCCATCTAACAACTTGTTAATCTTAAAACTAAAGATTTCTGAGTCTACAGGATTAAGAAGGAAGCAGAATTGAATTTTTATTATAACCTTAGCACTAGCTGTACTAACTTTACTATGTATGTCTTATTCATAATGACTTATCGGAAGTTTAAACGGAGATTTCATCGGAGAGATAATAAACGTTTTAGCGTATGACTATTATAAATAACAAGTTTTGACAATTTTCGCGAAGTTTTAAACCATAAGTCATTATGAATAAGACCATATCTATTAAAAAACCGCATCAAAATGCATTGTGTAGTTTTGAAGATATAAGCTCACATGAAAACATACATACAAAAATAACGGATTCGTTTTTTAATAAGTAAAGATTATTATGTTAAATGGGCGATAAAATTTCAGGTAACCTTGTGGACACTATACGCTACAAATGCCTTGATATTATATCGCCGAAAGCTGTTTGGCATGGAGGAGCACTTCAAACTAAATACAAACCTATGTACATAATACTATCCTTTTTCCTGCACTATGTACCAGCGTTGATTCTGGATGTTGTCTGCTTTATTATAAGGAAAAAGCCTAAAGAAATAACTTCGTAAGTATTTAATAACGCGCTTTTTTCTTCGTTAATTATATTATTTTTATCTATGCACTCCTTCTAGTAGTCGCATAGATCTGAAATTTTGACGGTGAGCGAGGGTGTCTACGTCTGTTATTTCTTTTTCTTTCATACTCTTACACTAGTCGTATCTGTGTTCACTGTTCTTTCTTTCATATCTTCTCTCATCCATCTTTTGATTGCTGTTAGATACTTTACCTAATTACTCCGTTTCTTTCAGATTTGTTGGAACCTACAGTACATTGTATAAGTTATCTAAAGTTTACGACTACTTTCTAATGAATGAGTGGAATTTCTGTAATTACAATGTTCGAGCAATGATCGAAAGGATGAGTTCAGCTGACAGAGCTATATTCAACTGTGATATGCAATCTATTGATGTAACAGAGTATATTAGAATATGGGGTATTGGATTTCGGAAATTTATAGTTAACGATGGTTTAAAGAACTCTGCATATGGACTAAAAAAGCAAAGAATATTTACTGTATTAAATTTTATAGTCTGTATCTTGTATATTTATATATGGTGGTGGATTTTCAGTTCTGTGTTTAATATAATTACATATATATGCTGTTGATATTATTTTGTGGTTTCTTTTATACCTTAATGTCCTGAATCGCAATGAACCCTTTGAGAAATAAAATGACAGCAATTTCGTGACTCCTTATTTTACAAATTTAAGGATATCCTCTCTGTTTATCCCATTATATCCCAATATAGGGCAGCAGCCACTTTGGGAGGGGTTCTAGTCTACTATGCCGCACTGACCAGGCGTGTTGGTACAGGATTTATTTTCGAGATATCCGCCTCTTACAGAGGATGTTATCTGTGTATAATATCTCGTGGCTGACCTTTACAGCACTCTAGAAAGGAGAACGGGTGGCGACACTTGTATTCTTAATCCATCACGACTCGGACAAATTAATAATTTATACATAACTTTATAAAATATTTTTACCACAATATGTACTATTGAACACTGATATGTTTGGCAAATATTTACTCGAAGTTCTTGTAAATTAGGTACCTAAAGGTTGATATAATTAGTACACACATGTGATAATAGAGTTTAGTAGTACAAGATCCTGGAGCTGAGTAACGTGACTTATTGTTATAGAGATGGAATATATCGGATAAGGTAGTGCTTATACGTATGACCGTATACCGTTTCAATATCTGCTACATTTTAGATGGCTTAGCTTGGGACCAGAGGACGTCGTGTGAAATGTCCATGACAGTTTATTTATTTATTATTGTCCCATCGCCAATTATTGAAGTGTAAAAAATTTGATTATAAATAAGATAGGTTGGATGAGATACACCAAAGAATATTATGTTAACAGGTTGGATGGGGCCTTCATTCATAGAATACCTATTTTATGACTAATCTATTTAGATGCCACTTTTCGTTGTAATGTTATAACTCAACAACGCCTTTACCGATTTGGCTAATTTTGGTGTTCAATTATTCGTGGAAGTCCAGGGATGGTTTGTACGTCGAGAAAATATAAAAAAAGTGCAAAATCAACATCTTCTATCTCTAAAAATCAATGCCACTTTCCGTTGTAATGTTATAACTCAACAACGCCTTTACCGATTTGGCTAATTTTGGTCTTGAATTATTCGTGGAAGTTCAGGGATGGTTTGTACGTAGAGAAAAAAGTGTAAAATTAACATCTATCTATATTCCCACATACAAAATATAATAAAAAATGATTATAAAAAAAATGTTTCTGTGTTTTTGTAATAATAGGCAGTTTCATTCATTTTGTAAATTTTGTATTCATTTCTTATTTCAAGGCCGTTTACGACCGCTGGTGTGCATTATAATTGGTGGCGGTTATGTTTGTGCAGACTATCTTATTCTAAATTATTAATAGTCAAAGTCAAAGTCAAAATATTTTATTTCAAGTTGGCATGTTTTACAAGCTCTTTTGAAATGTCAGAAACTAGGTGTCTGTTCCAAACGCGAATCCTATGGAGAAGAACAGACAAGAAACTCCATGGATTTTTATTTTTTTCATTTCCCTTCATTTTCATTTTCAATGCCAATTCAATACCGATCTATACCTAAATATTATATTCAAAATAAAATTAAAGAACAAATCATAACAATAAAATAAAAAAGGATTATCCATCAGCAGCTTGCTTTGCGATACGGCCTTGTAGAAACCGTGGTGCCGTACTACAGTTATACACCTGAGCCGGTAATTGTTAATGGTCGTATCACATTGTATTGGGAGCGATCTATAATTACGGACAGGACTATTGTTGCCAATAGACCTGATATCGTGGTGGTAGATCGATCAGCGCGCCGCGCAATGATAATCGATGTCACCATTCCTCATGACGAGAATCTCGTGAAAGCTGAGAAAGACAAACAAATAAAATATCTAGACTTAGCTCACGAGATTGTCGACATGTGGGATGTGGACTCAGCGATCATTGTGCCGATAGTCATCTCTGTCAATGGACTAATAGCCAAGAGCCTCGATCAACATCTAGAGATGCTCGCGTTAGGCAGTTGGGTCAAGGGTCTGATGCAGAAGGCAATCGTCCTCGATACGGCTCGCATAGTCTCTGGATCCCTGATCACCGACAACTTGGTCCCTGTACTCGATGCCGATGGTGCACTATTTTTTTATATTTTTTTAATTGATTATAAATGTGTATGAATGTTTTATTTTTATAATCTTAACACTTTTATAATAAAATACATATATGTATAAAATATGAAAATAAAGGAATAAGAAATTCATTTTGTAATTTTTAAATAAAAAAGTCATTTTGTAATAAAGAAGGTATTGAATAAAAATAAACAGAACAATAACAATTTTACAAAAGAAACAGTGATAGTTGGTTGCATCTTATTTTAGTCCACAGATAACTATAATTATATTAGTCAGAGATAACTATATATTAGTCTGATTTCGTACTCAGTGCGATGTAGTTGTCACCGGTGGTAGTTGAATAAATAAATGTAACTACCCATATTTTTTGCTACTATGTACCTATTTCACTATTTTGTATTTTATCTAGATTAGCGAATTGCATGCTCGCTAATGTTATTTATGTGTTAAAATATTGTTTCTCATGTAAGCGATTTTTTGAGAATAAGGGTCTGTTTCACAATATACAAAATATAAAGTATCGAATAGTTATTTAGCAAATAAATCATCTGACAGATAAAAGTTCTGAGTAATAAAGTTCGCGTTTCACTATGATCTTACCAATAATTTTATTTACCGAATAGTTATTTGACAGTAGGTTTGGCAACGTCGCATGCTGTAGTTCCGTTTTACGAAACCCATATTGAAAACGAAACATTTTGTGTTTTAAGTATAATAATATGTAAAAGCACTTTTTCATTATAATGTTAAACAACCTTTTTGTTTACACAGAAATAGTTTTAAAACTACTATATAAAAATAAGTCGGATTTTCCTTCCTGACGCTCTAACTCCAGAACGCACGAACCGATTTCCACGGTTTTGCATTCGTTGGAAAGGTCTCGGGCAGGTTTATAGCATATTTTTTTTTTTTTACTTTTTTTTGGTATGGCAAAACAACGTTTGCCGGGCCAGCTAGTATATCATATAAAAATATTGTAATGGTCACTAAGGGTCTGTTTCACAATATAAGTACAAATAAAATATCGTATAGTTATATACCAAATAAATCATCTGACAGATAAAAGTTCTGAGTAATATAGTTCGCGTTTCACTATGATCTTACCAATAATTTTATTTACCATATAGATACTTGACAGATTATAAACAGTAGGTTTGGCAACGTCGCATTCTGTAGTTCCGTTTTACGAAACCCATATTGAAAACGAAACATTTTGTGTTATAAGTAAATGTAAAAGCACTTTTTCATTATAATGTTAAACAACCTTTTTGTTTACACAGAATTAGTTTTAAATATATCATATAAAAATATTGTAATGGTCACTAAAGCTGTTTATAATTTTATTTTTCATTATTGTTTACACGTTGTTCGGAACGTGAAATGTCAAATAAAGCAATGTCAAACTTCGTAAATAAAATAACACGATGCCAAAATAGAAAAAAAAAATTACCTCTTCGAGTCCATGGTAAACAATAACTTGTGGTAAATATACTGCTATAAGTGGTCCGGTTTCTTACAATTTATTTTATTACATGATATATTGATGTCTCAAAAACGTGAGACAAGTGTTAACTTCACTAGAGATGAAATCGACATTTTAGTAAAGTTGGTGGATTGGGATTTTGATGAAGAAGAACGTCAACACAAGAGGGAAATGTGGGCCCTTGAAAAGGAAATAATGTTAAAAAAGTTTAATGAACAATAAAACACTTTTATTAAATTTCATTTTTTTATTTCACTTGTTATATGTACATAATTATACATATAAAAACAAAATTACCGGAGCAAAGATGCAAAATAATCATTTACTATTCTGTTTCGTACACCTGTATGTTGTATGTGAATGTTACTATTGTATCCTTATCCTACTTATCTTAAATTCCGTATCATCCAAAGTTTCCATATAGTTAATGCGATGCCGAAACACAGGATCTCTGCGCGATTCAGTTAAAAGATCCATAAAATCATCAAAATCGTCTTCAATGATATCAAATATTTCCATTTTACTAATTATTTACAAAAAAACACCACAACAAAATCAACAGACAACTGTTATTAATGAAATAACATCTGTCAAATAATTTAACTGACAAATATCTTTGATAATTGCCACTTGGTCCGACCTATAGTTTATTTGACACTTTATGTGGCAGTTAGCGCTATTTAGGGATTGTGAAACGCAAGCTGTGTCGATATTCAATGGCCCCGTTTTCCAATCAGCGCACAATAGCGCATTATGCGGCACAATGCTCAACGTTGAGTATTCCAATTACAGCATCGCATCGCACAATCGAGCACTCTCAAAAGTGATGCGTGCAATCCATACCAACTTCAGCGACAGAAAATTAACAAGTATTTTTTCTTTGAATTGGCATTGATTGAAATTTTATTTATATATTATCATTAGTAATATTATTATTTGTTAAAAAAAAATTTAAGGCTTTCTTTTCGTCGGAGTTTTCTGGAAATATTCAAAGTTAATTCAAGCTGTGTTAAAAAATAAATAAATATAAGTATGGATGAAGGTATAAACAATGACTTTTTTTATATTCCACACATATAATAAATAAATAAATAAATATTCATGGACATCTCACACAACGTCCTCTGGTCCCAAGCTAAGCTTATATGCTTGTGTTATGGGTACCAGAATACGGATATAATACATAAACTACTTTTCTTTTGTAAATACATACTTATAATACATAGTAAACACCCAGACGCAGTACAAACATTTGTATGACATTTATGGATATCACACAAATGATTGTCCCAACCGGGAATCGAACCCGAGACCTCGTGATCGGCAGTCCATTACATAAACCACTCCACCACGATGCCCGTCAATAATGTGAATACAATGTTTATTTTAGAATTTTTTTTCAACACTGAACTTAGCGCACTCTGCTGGCGCATTTTAAAACTAATTCACGTTCCAATTAAGCGTCAGCATTGTGCGGCATTGTGCGGCACTGAGTCGCATTATGCTCTGCCATTGGAAAACGGGGTGGATAAGTTGCAAGTAGCTTATTGGGGACTTTATTTGGACTTTGTGAAACAGGCCCTAAATGATCTAAACATAGACATAATATCATCTTCACATTGAAATAAAATTTTTAAAAAATAATGTTAATAACCTGCCTAATGCATTTTTTAAGTATAAAGATAATAATTTTTTTATAATGCGTCACATTACCTAAATAATAAAGAACATCCTAAGTCCTTTGAGTACTAAAACAACAGGAGTATACACACGCTGTTTTCTTTACAAAATACGGGACGGGCCTTGTGGTCTAGTGGTCCATGTAACGGACTACCGTTCACGAGGTCGCAGGTTCGATTCCCGCTCGGGACAATGAATTGTGTGATATTTGTAATTGTATACAAATGTTTGTGCTGCGTCTAGGTGTCTACTATGTATTATAATTATGTGTTTACAAAAGAAAAATAGTATATGTATTCTAACCGTATTCTGGTACCCATAACATAAGCATATAAGCTGTACATATAGCTTGGGACCAGAGGACGTTGTGTGAAATTTCCATGAATATTTATTTGTTTAATAATACTACCAGGTAGGAGGGAAGCGTAAATGAAGCCAAAGAAGTGGGTTTGGGTCGTAACAGATGCCGCACTAAAGTCTCTGCCTATCCCCATGGGAAATAGGCGTAAAGGTATGATTATGTAAGAGAGGTGCCGAGGTAACATTAAAACTAAAGTAGTTACGTTGGTCGCTATGCACGCACTTCATGAAATCGGCACTCACATTAAGAGATGACATACCCCGTTTTCCAATTACAGCACAAGAGCGCATTATGCGGCACAATGCTCAACGTTGAGTGTTCCAACTACAGCAACGCATCGCACAATCGAGCACTCTCAAAAGTGATGCGTGCAATCCATACCAACTTCAGCGACAGAAAATTAACAAGTATTTTTTCTTTAAATTGGTATTGATTGAAAGAACAATGGGCATTATTGTATGGGTTGCGTCCCAATCCTTGTAACATGTTGCGACTAGTTTAAACATGTTCACTTAAGTTTTTTTTTATAAATAATTCAAGTTTTTATTATAATTGTGTGCAGGTCAAAAGTTCTGGGGTGTAAATGAAAAAAACAGTTTTTGCATTAAATAATGCTTTACAGACTTTTTTACATTTTGTGTTACATACTCACATAGGTACTTGTTGCGTCCAACCTGGTGTTTAAATTTATAATTTAAGTGGAAGCGTGATATTTCTCAGGTTCACAACGAACTAACATAAAATCTGCGATTCACAGCGTTAACAAAATTTATATTACTATAAACTTATCCTGTTTTCGTTCTTCAACACAATCTTCACCGTGTCAACCCTAGCTATAGCTTAAGTAACCACGAAAAATTTGGCCAAAAATTACCCAGAAAGGTTAATTATACTGTACCAGCTTTTTCAGGGAGAAAACACGAGCTCGCTCGACTCAAGCGGTGAACTTTCATCAATCGTCCCAATACAATTACGCTATCACAATTATCAACTCGTCAAATAGTTCAATTCGTATTAACAACAAAATTAACTAGGTTTTATGGTAAAAAAATAAAAAATTTGAGAGGTTGTTTCGCCAAGATTTTCTATCGAGAAAACTTTTTTCAATCGCGTTTCTGAGTTGATGCGATCCTAGATCATATATTGAAAAAACATATACTTAAAAATTAGAGCTCTAGCCATTCAATCTAAAGAAACAATGAAAACTTCGTACATAGAAAAATGCACGAAGCTATTTTAGTATCGTCTTAAACAATGCACTTTATACACTGGTACTTGTAATACAACAATCAGTTTCTTTATCGTATCACAGTATTTATATTTATTTATGTTAGTATACAGTACTTATCCTTTAATAATGGACATTATCTACAACAATGTCGTCCAAAAAAGTCGCCGGTAACAATATGCTTGGCTGGTGTCTTGCCCAGCCAAGGTACCAAATGATACTCATTACGTGAGCGCAAGTACCTACTGTTCTCTTCCCAGTCAAACAAGAGCAATAATAATGAGCAATTGATTCTCTCGGTGTTTCTGCTCTATTGTTAATCAAAATGTAAGAATAATAAATTCTACCAGATACGTGTCGCGATTTTATCCGCCGCCTCAAAAGAAAACCATCTAAGATGTTTATATTTGGTTTGGGGCTGCGACTCCGTGGGTGGGCAGTGGCAGCCTCCCAAACATGGAGAAAAAAAATTTTTTTTCAGTCATTTTCTCTCATTTGAAAATTTGTCAGAATATAGTTTATCGAGTGCTTTGATAGAAAAACAAAGTCAGCTGACCATAATACGTCAGCTGGCTACTTGAACATGAAAAAAAAAATTATATTTTCAATGATTTCCTCTCAACAAGAAATTTACCTGGTGATTGTTTATATACTACTATGAATGAAAATTTATGTCAGCTTGCTGTATCTCAGTGGAAAGTTTGTCAGCTGGTACCTTGAAAGGTGTAACGCAACAGCTTTAGATTGAGAAATTTACAGGTACATATATGTATATTGCTCTTTTATTTATTCTATCTATTCTGATCGGACTTTTCGTTTAATATCACGGTCTGATTAAATAGCAAAAATATGATTTGCTATTTAATCCGACCGAATCAACAATTTTACCCATAATAATTCTAGGGATCCTCCCTCTTCCAGAAAAATATAATAATGAAAACAGCTAATGCCATTTGCAACAAAAATAAAGCAATTTCTAAAGCAATATGTATATTTATATTATGTATATGCCGTTTCTTATGTGTTCACTCAAATAAGACCGTGCAAGTTTTATTTGATAAGTTCCTAATGAAATTAATAAAAGGTCTTCTTCTGCTAATATTGGAAATTGCATTAATTGATTGTCATCTGCGGTGATAGTACAAAAACAAGCTCGCTGTCGATTTATATTATTTTCGATAACATAGTCACTTAGACTGTTAGCCATATGAATTCTCCTATTTAGCACTTCTATTATTTCGTGAGCTCGAGGATGGTCTTTTAAAGGCTCTCTAAAAGTATTTAAAAGAACAGCAGCAATGCGTATATCAACGAATGAATGCGTCATTGCTCGATTAATATATTCTTGTCTGAATATTTTAAAATCGCGCTTAATCAACCCATTCACTAGAGTCTGTCAAGCGAGTCTAGTCCCATGAAAAAGGCGGCAAATTCAAAAATCTTTCAGGTGTCAACACTGATATAACACGCTAAAAACTTATTGATACTTGAATTTTTAATAAAAATAAACATATTTGAAATAAATAAAAAAAAAGGATTTCAATGTAAGTATTTATTTGTCACAATCAGAACTAAAATCAGAATCAAGAAATTCAATGCCTTCATATGAGAAATCACTGTCAGTATCATCATTACGCACAGAAATGATGAAAGGTTCCAACTCAGTTTCGGATATCCTGTCTTTTACTTTATATTTGTTTTCGACACTAATAGTGTGATCGCTGCAATTTTTCCAATCATTGGCTGTGACACTATTAAAACAGAATGTTTTTATAAGGTTCTCCATTTCATTACCTGGAATCCCTAAATTTTTGCTGGCTATTTTTCTTTTAGCCAAAATCCATATGAGTTCAATAGCGTTCAGGTCACAATGATCAGTGTCACAATGTCACAGTCATCCAAGGTGGCTGAAAAAAATGACAACAATCTTTATGGTAGTTTTCACTTAAAGATGCTCCAGTAAGTTTCAAGGTCATGAACACGACGTCTGGATCTAAACCAAAACGGAAATCGTGATCACATCACAGTAAAATAAAAAAAGTTAGACAATTGTGCTAAAAGTATCAACACGTTGTTGCCAACCTACCTGATGTTGAAACGATTTCATCCAAAAGTCGTCGTTTTTGCGATAACACGTCGTCAGATTCACTCTGTACACGATTATATTTATTAATCATTGTAAACAACAAGCTCCTGACACTACTTTTAATAGTTTTCGGCATTATAACATTAAAAAACTCAACAAAAACCGGATTATTACGAGGTTTCAACAGAATTTGTGACAATCTGTTTGACAGATCATAGTATTGCCATTATAAGAAATCAGTAAAAGGGTTGTGGACTCGACTCGCTTGACAGACTCTACCTCTACAACCCATCTCACTATTGTAACTAATCTGATTTATTAGCTTCTACTGTACTCGGTTGGCTTTCACTTCTAAGTTTTGTTGGAGGCATGTGGGCTTGATAGCCCCAAGTCTCTAAGGTTGATAATATGGCGTCTCTGAAACCTCTGTCTAATACAAATGTATCATTATTTTGAAGGACATAATGAATTGGATTCATTTCATTTTCAATTTATGCATTCATTATCGTCGCATTTGAAGTCGTAGCAGCATGAGGGCCAGTAACATCTACTATGTAACCATCTGTGCATATTATCAGAATAGGTTTTAGCAGGTTTCTGAATTTGTGCAGACTATATGATTGCTTCTAATGCCACTAAGTAAATAATGGCATCTAGAAGGATCGCCGGGAACCATCTCTTTCCAACATGTAGCGCTGCCTCATAAAATATCGTTCGCTGCCGCTGCTCCTGCGCTTACAATGAAAAACAATGGCAGCGCGTGGCGCGCGGGGTGGTAGAGGGGGTGTTGGGTTAGAGTAGGCACTACCTGGTCGATCGTGTGTTTTTTTCCACTTGGGTTTTTAAATCGCTTTAGTCCTATAGTTATTATAAGACTAATTAATTATGCCCATACAAAAAAAACATAACACTTGTTGCGATCTTTCAAATGATGTATGTAGAAAAATGTTACAACACTTGGGACGAAACCGCCCATTGTTCTTTTATTTATATATTATCGTTAGTAATATTATTTATTGTTAAAAAAAATTTTAAGGCTTTCGTTTCGTCGGAGTTTTCCGGAAATAATCAAAGTTAATTCAACCTGTGTTTAAAAAAAATAAGTATAAGTACGGATGAAGGTACAAACAATGACTTTTTTTATATTCCACACTTATAATGTGAATACAATTTTATTTTAGTATTTTTTTTTTCAACACTGAACTTAGCGCACTCTGCTGGTGCATTTGAAAACTAATTCATGTTCCAATTAAGCGTCAGCATAGTTCAGCATTGTGCGGCACTGAGTCGCATAATGCTCTGCAATTGGAAAACTAGCACAGTCTTTACACAATAAGTACTTTCACATTACTCTCGAACCTTTTTCAGCGTGGGCAGTGCCAGATCTCGTTGGAATAAGACTCTAAGGCAGAAGAAATATAGGTAATTAAAAAAATACATATAATTTAAATTACACATAATATAATTATATTATTTATAACTAGCTGTGCCCACGACTCCGTCCGCGTGGATCGATTTTATTCGATCGACAAAATAATTTTTTTTGCTTCTTTTTTTAGCCGCAAGATGGCGTTGCAAGTAACCACATTGAGAAACTTCGTATTATCTAAATATCTCTTGATAGAGTGGACCGATCGCGATGAAACAAAGACTAAGTAATACCTTGAGTTGTGTAAAATTTTTTTGAAAAATACGCACGCACGTCACGATAGTTTCGCAAAAGTTAAACTGTAAGTGTAGTAGTGATTATGGTGCGCGAAAATAAGCCTTATGTTTAACAACATAAGATTCGGGCGCCCGCGCAAGCAAGGGTTAGCGGGAAGCGTAGGCCGACAAATGGAGGGGGAGTGTTTATTGAAGGGTCATTGACCGGTGGCGTGTTGATGAAATTGCACCGTATGTCCACTGCATAAGAACTTGTTGGCGCGCTTGTCGTTATGTGGTCTGCATCCTTATGCGTTGTCGTTTGTGGCTCTGGTCTCTGATGAATGATAACGCACGCGGTGTCTCTTTGTTGAGTTACTTTTAAGGACATTTTAAATAGTTTTTTTTTTTTAAATATACTACGTTTACAAATAGTTACTACAAAGACGTATTTTAGTATTGTTCTATAGAGCTTATTTAAAAAATTTGGCAACACCTTGCAAAGTCACCCTGTATAGATAAGTACTTCCAATTTACACATTTTTATTTTGTGTCCGTCTCTTTCAGATGATTAAGTGACACTATATTACGCATAAAAAAAAAGAAAAAAATTGCGCACCATGGGTTCCGTATTTATAAAAACGGCAAAAAAACGGCAAAAAGGCGCGTAAGTTCTTGTTAGTTAGGTTTGTCATGCTACTAGATGTCACCCGCAACTGCATACGTGTAGTATATGAAATGTACATCAAACTTTAACAAATAATAAAAAGAAACTATCCTATTGAGTCACTCTATAGCTACTGTTTTTTAGTTTTGAATCTTAAATAATTAATTGCATGATGATATACATAATAATATATTAAATTTGTATGCCTAAATAGGCAAATCATGTTGATACCAAAAATTGTAAAATTGACTACCACATGACTTGTACCTACACATGTTTATGCAGTGCTGGGTACGTACGGGCGTCCAACACTTTAGGAGGGACCGAGTCTACCGTGCCGCGATGACCAGACGTGTAGGCACAGGATTTAGTTTCGAGTTTTTCGTCTCTCACAGTAGACGTTAAAAACTGCTTATGTTGTCCCTTAGCTAGATCATACAGCAAAACAGCACCCTGGGAAAAAAATGGGGTGGTGACACTAGTATTTTTAATCGGTCACACCCTCAACAGTTGCGTATATAAAATGTTTGAAAAAGTTAGACAGACAAAAAACCAATTAATTATATGGGTTCAAGTGTTACTGTACCCTAAAAATGACAAATCGTGTTTAACGTCAATGGCATATTAGGATAAACAATCATCATCTGAGTTTTATGTAGCGTCAGTCGTAAGGCAGTGACACACGCATTAACAGCCTTAAGTTGACACTTATTTATTATATCCGGTATGTATTTTTAATTAACACACTTTTATTATCTTTGTTCGTATCTATTTAAGACTGAATCTATCTATGAATGGCCGTTTTCAATATTTTATCTATCCTCGATTCTTGCTGTCAGACTCATCTAAAATTATGTCCTTACTTGTATATCAATATACTTGTAAAGCAACAGACGACAATATTTACTATTGAAAATTCACGGTTGCAAAAAACACTCCATACAAAAGTGTGGACTTTGGACTCCGCTGTTTTTTTCGTAGATATGGCCTCTAGACTCTAGAGGCACTCTAAAAGAGAGACTCTAAAAATTGTTGCTCTAGAGTCTAGAGCAACAATTTTTTCTCACAGTATCTAGGTCTTATAATAGAAGCATAGATACGTATTCTTCTATTACTTAATATTTTCCATAATACAATTACTATCTTACTGATAAACATTCATCTCTATATCCCATACATGTTATTTTATTTCCTAAGACGAATTTTATAGTTTTCGTCGTTTTGTTTTTATGTCACATTTTATCGTTTCTTGTGAAGCCATTTCGACCAAAGGCCAAGTCGAAATTATAAAAACAAACATAGCAAATTTATTTTTTAAATAAATAGTAGCATTGGACATAGCACAGTTTTTGCGTTAGTACATATTACTGATGAAATACGTTTAAGCATGGACTGCGGGAAGCTTACTGTTCTTTGTCTACTTGATTTCAGTAATGCTTTTAATACTGTAGATTACGACATACTACTGGGAATACTTCGCTTTATTAACATATCTCCATCGGCAATTGACTGGTTTCGTAGTTACCTGCTAGGTCGCCGACAGCGTATACGTATTGAAGACTCTTTCTCCAACTGGAGTAATATAACCGTCGGTGTACCGCAGGGTGGCGTGCTATCTCCTCTTCTTTTCGCAATATTTATAAATTCAATCTCTAAACAATTATCATCTTCCTACCACCTTTATGCAGACGATCTGCAGATATATTCACAAGCACCCTTAGATAATTTATCTGAAGCTCTTTCGACTATTAATACCGACTTGGCCCATATATGTGAGTGGAGTAAAGGATATGGTCTTAACGTAAACCCTTTAAAAACCCAAGCTACTGTTATTGGTAGTCCCAAACTAACAGAAAAGATAAACTGGACCATTCTACCTCAATTGTTTTTTAACGGGATTAGACTCGAAATAAGCAGCAAGGTTAAGAATCTTGGGATTTATTTGGATAACACTCTATCGTGGTGTTATCAATTACAGGAAGTAAGTCGTAAACTCTTTGCTTTGGCGGGCGCCCTACGAAGATTGCAATACTTTTTACCTATACCTACTAAAATCGCGCTAGCCCAGTCTCTTCTTTTGCCAATAATTGACTACGCGGATGTCAGCTATCTGAATCTCACTGAAGCACAACTTGATAAACTTGAGCGGCTACAAAATGTATGTATAAGGTTCATATTTGGCCTTCGCAAATATGACCATGTCTCTGAATTTCGCAAAAAACTCAAGTGGCTTCCAATTCGCTTTCGCAGGAATACACATATTCTTCTGTTGCTTTACAACGTCCCAATACTCCCCCTTATCTCAAGGAACGTTTTGTGTTCCGTCATGAAACACACCCAAAAGATCTGCGGTCAACAGAAAGTTTAAGGCTCAACATTCCTAAACATTCCACAAAATTTTATGGTAACTCATTTACTGTACAAGCCGTTATTCTGTGGAATAACCTCCCGGTAGAGGTAAGACAGGCAAAGTCACTCGCAATTTTTTAAAATAGACTATCGCAACACTATTTAAACTCACAGTAGTATAATTTCATTTTCCTAATGTGTATTTATTTATTTGTATGTATGTATATATGTATAAATTTATATGTAAGTATATACGTATGGTTAGGTAATTTATGTATGTTTATTAACTTTGTATATTTTGAGTTAGATTAAAGTGTATTTATATAAATCTATACAACACCAATTGACTACCTCTCTGTCAGTCAAATACATTCCAATCCATCCCAAGGTTGCCTGGCAGAGATCGCATTAGCGATAAGGCCGCCCATTTGTACAATAATATTAAGGCTAATAATGTAATTTTGTTTCTTTGTGTATTGGTGTACAAATAAAGAGTTATCTATCTATCTATCTATCTAGCATTACCCATCAAGTCAAATCAAGTGAAATATAAAGACCTGCTTTTGAAATCTTCTTTACTTTACTTATTACAAAACAAAGCCATTATTTTTGTATGTATGTCGCTATGTGAGCTTATATCTACCAAACCACGCAGCGGATTTTGATGGGGTTTTGAAGATATAAGCTAAAATATATTTCTTTTTAGTTTTTTTTATAAAGAGAGTGGTTCAAGAGGTTTTTTTTTTGTATAATTTGTTAAGGTTTTCCATGCGCAGCTAGCAACATATATTTTTTAAAAGAAATAGTAGAATTACCCCTAAGTCCATGAACTTTTTATTAAAAAAAATTACAAGAAAACAATGAAAAATTATAAAAATCCATAGAGTTTCTTGTCTGTTCTTCTCCATAGGATTCCCTTTTGGAACAGACGCCTAGCTATTGACTTTTTAAAAGAGCATAATAAAAACTACTACTTATAATAAGAATCTTTGACTTGACTAATTACCCATCACGTGAAATCTGAAGTTCTAATTATGGAATATTCTATAATTGGACATAGATTTCTGTCCATATTTAGATTTATAGAAGAGCATACACTTAAAATAAAATTTCAAGTTCCATGTCATTTCCATGTGTACAAAGTCATGAGTAGGTATGCTAATTTATGCAGAACAAATATTAGTAGTTTATGTATTCAGACTAGGGCTGTCATCCGTCTGAGTTGTAGTTGTAGATGTTGCCCGCGACTACGTACGCGTGGAATTTAGAAAATTTTCCCTGTTTTTGAAACATTTTTCACTGGTGCTTCGCTCCTATTAGTCGCAGCGTGATTATGATATGTGATTATATAGCGTATAGCCTTCCTTGATAAAAATATAACTCTAGAATAGAAGATGAAAAACATCTAGACGAAGGGTAAATATATTTTATGTAACAAATACAAACAAATGTAACAGAAGTACTTGTACTGCGCTAAACTTGTAATATGAACCACGACCTTGTGAACTACAGTCCGTTATTCAATTTTTTTAAGAAATAATTATTCAATTCGAATCAGTAGTTCCTGAGGTTGGCGCGTTTAAACAAATAAACAAAAGAACAAACTCTTCAACTTGATAATGTGAGTATAGATATAATAATAATAGTGTTCGTAGACAGTATTAATTCTATTCTTTTATGTAGATTGCTAACCCACGTCATCGTTTCCGGAAGTCCTTTACGCTATCAAATATAAGAAGCCATCTCCAGAGTATTAACGTGTTAATTAGTAATAATAGTGCCAAATTCGATCGAACAACTAAACTAAACTTAAAATGTAACTAAAACACAAAAGCGGTATGCCTGCGTTTCAGTTTCATTCAGCCAAACTGAAGACCGACAACGGCACTATCATTTGTTCCAAAGACGAGATCTGGAGTGGGGTCGAGCAGATCTATGGACAGTTGGACGAGACATTCCAAACTCCTGCTGTCGGCTTGGTCAAAGGTCCACGATCCAAGCTAACCCCACACTATACCGAGGACATCCTGGACGTCAGCCTTTATGAGATCAGAATGACTCTCAAGCATCTTAAAATCAGTAAAACAATGACGAAATCACTACGGAGCTCCTGAAGGCGGGCGGAAGCCGTCCTCGTGGCCAATCAGAAGCTATTCGATTGGACCGGGCTCGGCATTAACAACAACAGCGAATACATCACTCACCTACAATTTACTGACAGCTGCAGCACGGAGCCCCCGTGCTGCAGCTGTCAGCAGAAACACAATGTTGACAAAGATATGCGACTAAAACTTACTACCCATCAGAATGATAAGTTTTCTCAGGACAAAAGTTAAGTGCTTGCCAAATGTGTTAGAAATGGGTTATAGAAACAAAATAAGTTTTTTTTATATAGATTATACCTAATATTATACTTTATTGATACAAAGGTCGTTTTTAGTCAAAATAATAAATGCAACTACAGGGTAAGATATTTTACGAGCGAAAATCGGTCGGGGACAGGTCACCGTGATGATAAAATGACAATTTGAAAGCATTTTTTAAATGTAATACTGGATATAACTCAATGAATTATTTTGCCATGGTAGAGAAGGGCCTATTTTACTATATAAAGTTTTTTTTTTTTTCCATGACGTATCTGGATTTTGAGAACCAAATCATCATATTAATTACAATCTAGCCTACAAAGGCTAATAAGTAATTTTAAACTAACTTAAATTGCTAAATAGAATATGACTAAGAATGTGTCCATTAACACTTTTCTTACTGTCTCTATTAAGGCGAAGACACTTCGTTCATGTGTTTAAAACTAGCACTTATTAAAAAACTAGTTCAAACGGTTTTGTTCTTTGAAGTCTTCTCACTAGACCCGTATTATCAAGGAGCTGTATTGCCTCAACATTTACGTGATGATGAAGTCGATTGTGATGAGATTCAGCAAACTTTTTAATTATAATTGCGACCTTGTCAACATTTAAATCCCTATGGATGTCATCATTTCGCACATACCAGGGTGCGTTTATTATGCCTCTTAAAACTTTGTTCTGGAATCTTTGAATAATTAGTACATTGCTTGGTTTGGTACAGCCCCAAAGCTGGATACCATAAGTCCACACTGGCATAAGGACTTGTTTGTATAGTAATAATTTATTCGGTACTGACAACAAAGAATCCTTTCCGAGAAGCCAGTACATACTTTTATAGCGAAGCTCCAACTCTTCGCGTTTCTTTTTAACGTGGGCTTTCCATCGCAGCTTCGTGTCTAATGTCATGCCCAGATATTTGGCGGTGTTCTCGTGTGGTATAATCTGTTTATTAAGGTACAATGGTACATAATTTAGTCTTATGTTGGTAAAGTATAATGGCCGTATTCATAATGACTTATCGGAGGTTTAAATAAGTTCGCTAAAATCGGTTCGCGAAAATTGTCAAAACTTGTTATTCATAATAGTCTTTTTACGCTAAAACGTTCATTATCATTATGAATAAGACCATATATGTATAGACTTTGCCTATTTAACTTAATTCGCCACTTTGTTGTCCATTTATAGAGCGTATTTATAGCTGCTTGCACTTTTTCTACAGCTTCCGTTTGAGAGTCTCCTATAGCCATAATGGCTGTGTCGTCAGCAAACGTAGCAACTGTATTATTTTGTAATACTAGCATATCACACGTGTAAAGCAGATATAGGACAGGACCTAGAACACTCCCTTGTGGTACACCAGCTTTGATTTCTTTAAGGTCAGAATATGCATCGTCGTGTCTTACTAAAAACATTCGTTGTCGTCAACTATATAAAGTAATCAAAATCATTAAGGGCCTACATCAATATTATCGTATATCATCGCCGACACGTACATATTAACACAGCCAGTAGGCACAGAAAATGAAGAATTAGGGATACTTTTCCTATTTACTCAAAATCTACTAAATATATTTTAATTCTGATTTACGTGTTTCTATATATAATAGTTACTTATGTTTTTAAAGTTATTTCATTAGTTAATAAGCGATAATAGACCGACAAAAGAAAAAACTAAAAAATTTTTAGAGGTTGTTTCGCTAAAATTTTCTATCGAGAAAACTTTTTTCAATCGCGTTTCTGGGTTTATGCGATCCTAGATCATATATTGAAAAAACATATACTTAAAAATTAGAGCTCTAGCCATTCAATCTAAAGAAACAATGAAAAATTCGTACGTAGAAAAATGCACGAAGCTATTTTGGTATCCTCTTAAACTAACACATTGCACTGTTCTCACGTTTGCCGCGTATTTTTATGGCTTGTGCAATTCACCCTTTTAATGATTCTTTTTTTATTTGTAAGCTGGTGGTTTCCGTGTGGTCCTATTGGCACCAGGTCAGGATCCGATGGTTCTCCTGAGAACTTGAGGAAAATCCTCAAATTTCAAAGGCACATGAAGTTATTTAAACTTTTTTTAAATACTCTATCATTTTAATTTACTAAATAACTGTAACTATACTTTAGTTTTAGCAACAGAATTATGCGTATCTCTAAAAAGATAAGTAGGTAGGTTGTATCTATACTAATAATATAAAGCGGAATAGTTTGTTTGTTTGTTTAAACGCGCTAATCTCAGAAACCACTGGGCTGATTAGAAAAATTATTTCAGTGTTAGATAGGGCATTTATCGAGGAAGGCTTTACGCTATATGACATCACGCTACGACCAGTAGAAGCGAAGCAGTAGTGAAAAATCTTGCAGAAACGGCGAAAATTTTCGAAATTCCACGCGGACGGATTCGAGGGCAACAGCTAGTTTTACTATATGAGGAACCACGTTAATTTTGTTAATTAAACAGACAAACATCGAACCTAAGACATTGACGTTAATGGAGGTGTTAAACGATGTATCAATATTTATATAATTACTAGCTGACCCGGCAAACGTTGTTTTGCCATACTAAAAAATAGGTTTGAAAAATAGATGTTGGCCGATTCTCAGACCTACTGAATATGTATGTAAAATTTGAGAAGAATCGGTCAAGCCGTTTCGGAGGAGTACGGTAACTAACACTGTGACACGTGAATTATATATATAAGATACTTATACTACGTACCTAGTTGTACTACGTGACATTCAAACTGACTGCAAATAATATAATTATTATGTGTTATGTCTGGGTTAGGTTTTTTTTTTAAAATTGACAATTGATACCAACTCTACAGGGGCAACGAAACTTAACTAAAATATAAATATTGAGTGTCAAAAACACAGTTCGACAATGTTTACTGAACTTTTTTTTATAAAATCTGTGTATTATAGACTAATAACTAATAACCCTCCGTGTGGTGACTGATTAAGAATACAAGTGTCACCACCCCATCTCCTCCCAAGGGTGCTGTAAAAGTCAACTAAGGGATATTGCACACAAATAACATCTTCTGTGAGAGACGGAAAACTCGAAAATAAACCCTGTGCCAACACGCCTGGTCAGCGCGGCACAGTAGACCATAATCCCTCCCAAAGTGGAGGAGGCCCGTGCCCAACAGTGGAACGTAAATGGTCCGGAGAAGATAGACTAATAATTTTAATTAATGTAAATGTGTACTGGGAAATTAATCAAAATACAGCACATTTATTTTCATTTTAGTTGACTGAGGTTAATTTTTTGACGCATCACAAGGAATTGGCTTAAAAGACTGATAAAAATTACTAAAATCCTGTACATCGTCCTTGCGGACGATGACGTGGGTTCGAAATGTACACAGAAGAATTAAATTAATACTGTCTACTGGAAAGAACACAATAATTATCATATCAATACTAATATCATAAAGCTGAAGAGTTTGTTTGTTTGTTTGTTTAAACGCGCTAACCTAAAGAATTAAGACGGTGCGATACCAAATTATGCTCCATACAAAAGTATGGATATCGTACTTCCGTTTTTTCTTCGCCAAATTTAACCTGATTTTAATAGCTTTTGCGTTATATTATAGATAAAGAGTATATCTATGCTTCTATCACCTTCTTTTTTTCAAAACATAATAACTAAAAGAAATATGATGATCCGAAAAACCCACTTTTTTCGGTTTTCTTTAGATAAAGTTGCAGCGTCTTTTTACCACAAAAGAAAGTGATAGGAGCATAGATATACCTATAATATAACGCAAAAACTTTAAAAATCAGTTTAACTTTCGCGAAAAAAAAAAACGGAAGTACGAAACGTCTTTTTTCAAAGAATTTGTAGGTAAAATCCGCTTCATCTATATCTGTCCCTTTCAACGCGGCGCTGGGAAATAGGGATAGCAATACCTAAGGCAAATACCTAAATGAGTAGTACAGTACCCTCTTAATGGTTCGAATTGAAAAATTCTTTTTTCAAAAATTTTAAAGTCTGTAAGACAATATTATACGTCGCGACGGTAAAAAAATAGATGATCCTTGTGTTGTAGTGGTTCAAATAACGTACCGTCATTCACAAGGTCGCGGTTCACTTAACAGGTATTAGCACACTACAAGTATATCTGTTATATACTTTGTTTGTATTTGTCACATAAAAATTTCGTTTAGGTGTTTTCTATCTATAGGAATATTACAATATTAGTATAAATTATTTTTGCAACAGGTGATCATCACGTTTGAATAACCATGGTACCACGGCCAGCTCCACAATCTTCCACTCCTGTCCTCATACCAAAGTACTTCGCGGGGAGAGAAGTTTTTATCACAGGTGCTACAGGATTCATGGGAAAGGTGCGTCAGGAATAACAATCCTTAATAAAATAATTTTAAATAATTTTGCGATTGCGTTTAGAGATAAGACAACCCTTCATAATTTTAATTAAGCGTTTTATTTAACTGTAGTTAGAGACCTGAGGACCTTAAATGAAATATCAATTAAAGATACCTGATCCTCTACGTAACTTGATATGGTGTTTTTATTGCCTGTTGATATAATATTAAAGAAAATTTTATTTACGAGTACTTTTTATGATGCAGATAAAGTTTAAACTATCTATCTATTTCTGATCTTGGATCTATTACACCAAACGCTAAAAACCAGACAACAAGATATATTTAACGCAATACACAATTTTTTTATAGTTCGGTACCTTGTTTCTGAGCTTATTCAGTTCAAGCGCATAAACATCTTTCTCTTCAGCCCATGAACGTCTTACACTTTGGCCATGGGCCTCCTAAAATTTTGAAAGGGTTGCACGCTGACCAGTTTAGTTGGCACAGGGTTTATTTCCGAGTTTTTCATCTTTCTCAGAGGATGTTATTTGTGTATAGTATGCCACTTACTTTTACAACACCCTGCGAAAGAAAAGGGGTGGTGACACTTGTATTCTTAATCCGTCACCATAGACCAGCTCAATTCAAGCACACGAACAGACAATCTTTCCTCTTTATAATACTAGTATCTATAGAATAAGTTTAAAGGATAGTGTAATTTTTGCAGGTGTTAGTGGAACGCCTGTTGTGGACATGTCCCGAAATATCTCGTCTTCATCTCTTAATGCGTCGCAAGAAAGATGTACCACCCGCAAGGAGATTGAAAGAACTCAAACAATCACGGGTAAGGTCTATCTTTAATCTCAATATTGGTCTGCCATCACCTAAATTATAGCAGACTACACCAGAAAAATCCGGGCATTTACCGAAACATGACTTTTTGCCTAGACCTCGCGGTAAAAATATTATTTTCGACAAAAAAGGAATCCGTGGGCCGTAAAATATCTCTAAAAATCTCCGGAAAATGACCTAAAATCTGGCTAAAATTAATAAATATTTAGTTTTTATTGTTTAATATTGCCTAAAAGCAAAAATAAGTTTTGCCCAGACGTCTTTTATTATCCCCTACCGGATATCCCCGGGAGGACCTTCAAACTTGGACCTTACATTTTCCTTTCAATGATTTTAAATCTACAGGTCTTCGACGTCATGAAGGAGCACTGCCCTCAACGGCTGGACAAGCTGTCAGTGGTAGCTGGTGACGTCACTAAAGTGAATTTCAGTCTCGATGCGGAATCATTTCAACAATTGAGTCAGGTACAATCATTTGTCTGGGCTAATAAATGATCAAACGTCTACAATCATTGTCCTGTCGTTATCTTATTTTAAGGAATCACAACAACACGGCTTTTTTCCCCACGCTTTTCCGTTAAACATTACAGGTATCTAGTTCCTCTTTAACTTCCTCTTTCTTTCCTATTCTCTTTCGTACAGTTTTCCCATCTAACATCTATCTTATCTATCTTCTATTTATCATTTATCTTATCTGTATGATTACGATATGTCTCATCTAGAGGCATATTGCAACCTTTAAAAAACTAACCAGTCTATTTTATGACTTGTCTTAATGTCTTTAGTACGAAAGGGTTCCGTAATATCCGTTCTGTGTCTGAGGAAACTATTCTGGCTTGTTTTATCAAAATGTGTTCTGTATAAGATAAATTAGGATCGAAAAAGGAATGGACAGCCGAGTAGGATAAGCTATAAGATATTTTAAGATATCGTTACTAATATGGATACAACGATCTAAGACAAATAATTGTATTTGAATGTAGGTGACGGTCGTTTTTCACTCGGCTGCGACCCTCAAGTTCGACGAGCCTCTCCCAATGGCTGTGGAGCAGAACGTGCGCTCTGTGCTCACTCTCATGGAGATCTGTGACCAGCTGCCTATGATACAGGTCAGTTAGCATCATCAAAACATATTATTATGTATATTGAGAGGAGTGTTGGGAATTCTTGCAAGTGTGATTTAATCTCATTTTATTTATTGCACATTATATTTTATACTTCTGTCTCAATTCTGGTTATTCAATTTCACACCCTAACATCTCTTTCAATTTTATAGTTATTTTACATAAATGTCTAAACTCCACCTGATTCATGGAAGTCCTATACAAATGTGACCACAGATAGTACAATACAATACATATGTACAATAACATGCACTAGCCACTTCGCCGGACCGCCATGTATCTTTTCACGCATCGCGGCATCGTTCAAAAATTCCCATTCACAAGGAAACAGATAAAATACAAATATAGAAAGACTGCGCCTTAACTTTTTAACTCTATGCCAACATGCCTTGTCTTTGCATATATATGAAGACTGAAGCAGTACCATGCCCAATAATGGGATTATATTAAGCTGAAGAGGAACTTCTATCACTACTATGACCTTCATTATAAGATCTTACACTAATCCTTTGTTGATGGGTGATTTCCAGGTTCTGGTGTACGTATCGACAGCATACAGTAATGCTGAGATGTCCAGCATCGAGGAGCGAGTGTATCCAGCTCCAGCAGATCTGCATCAGCTGCTGGCTATGGTTGATACCATACCACATGACATATTGGCTGAGATTGCCCCAAAGTATGATTTCTATTCATATTAAGTGCTAACCTTTTCCCGCGACTTTCTTCACCTAATTTCTAATTTTTATTATCTTTCTTTAAAATATTTCCCAGGTTGATATCGCCAAAGCCTAACACATACACATTTACAAAGGCGATGGCAGAGAACGTGGTAGCAGATCGAGCTCGTTCATCAAGTTACGCTACCGCTATCTTCAGACCGTCTATAGGTGACTAAAGTGCTTATGTATTCAGTAGAATGACTAAGTAGGTGACTTGAAGTGGTTTAGTTGTACGAATTGATCCGCGACATCTGCGTAGCTCACAAGTGTGACTTTTGAGTTCTATTAATATTTTTCTACTTTCTTCTTCTAACTAAACATTTTCTGGGCAAGGTATATATATTTTTGCAATTAATATACCAATTGTATTTTGTCAGTAATTTCATCGCTTAAAAATCCATTTCCTGGGTGGATAGAAAACTTAAACGGCCCGAGCGGGGTGATGGTTGGAGCTGGCAAGGGTCTACTACACGCCGTCAACTGTTCTGGACAAAATAGAGCTGACATGATGCCAGTGGATATAGTCATCGATACACTCATAGCTGTTGCCTGGGAAGCGGGAATTGATGAGTTAGTAATTGTTACCTTTGACCAGGTCACTGCCTCGTCTTGTAAGGACTAAAAGATCGACGACAATCGGCCGAATTGGTAAAGCCGATCTCGTCGAAGTGAGTCCTTCCGTCTTTTAAGACGAGGCACGTTTTTATTTATAACTAGCTGACCCGGCAAACGTTGTTTTGCCATACAAATGTCAGGGGTGGACAACCCTTGTCAGTTAGGGGTATGAAAAATAGATAGTAGCCGATTCTCAGACCCACTGAATATGCATATTATTATAAAATTTCATAAGAATCGGTCCAACTGGTTTGGAGGAGTATGGGAACGAACATTGTGACACGAGAATTTTATATATTAGATTTTAAATTATATTCTTATATAAATGTAAAAAATGTAGATTGCACCCATCATTGCATTGCATTGCATCAGTCAAGCAACATCTTGGCACCACGAAAGCTGGTAATATTTCCTTGCAGTTCCCATGAGCCTCGAGTCTACAATTGTTCATCATATGACAACCCGACCACCTGGGATCAGTTCAGAGTGCGTATGATGCGTGGAGTCTGTGATCATCCCTTCGATTCCCCTCTGTGGTACCCTTTTGGTTTTTTTACAAGGAGTCCGTGAGTATAGTTACACTTGCATAAAAACTATAAATAACGACTAATTTTAAGATTGTCCAGAATAAAATATTCAAGGAGAAAACGCAGATTTTTCTATCTCAGTATCTGTTCTCTCAAAAGCTTTTTGCAACGACGGGAGTGAACTGGGCTCGTTTAAGACCTTAAACCGCCATCACCATGTTAAATATGCCCTGATATGCTATTCATTCTCATTTACTTATTATGTTAAATAATAGCTTACTGAAATTATTACATACAGTCCTGCAGTGGTATTCAGTAAGAAAAAGTAAAGTGAATTTTCGGTGAATTTTGATCAGGTGACAGCGCTCCTCTATTTTTATTGGAGGAGCGCTGTCACGTGACCAAGATTCACTGAAAATTAACTTCACTTTTTCTTACTGAATACCACTGCAGTATATTTTGTATTAATCGCGTACGATACGCGGTAAGATTGGTAACGCACAAAACACCATTGGATTCCTGACAGTCTCCTCCTCCTCCAGCCCGTTAATGTCCCACTGTTGGGCACGGGCCTCCTCCACTTTGGGAGGGATTATGGTCTACTGTGCCGCGCTGACCAGGCGTGTTGGCACAGGATTTATTATAGAGTTTTCCATCTCTCACAGAGGATGTTACCTGTGTGCAATATCCCTTGACTGGCTTTTACAGCGCCCTTGGGAGGAAATGGGGTGGTGACACTTGTATTCTTAATCCGTCACCACACGGACATACTCATTAAGCATTTTATAATAGTCTATATACTAATATTACAAAGCTAAAGAGTTTGTTTGTTTGAACGCGCTAATCTCAGGAACTACTGGTTCGAATTGAAAAATTATTTGTGAGGTGGATAGTCCATTTATCGAGGAAAGCTATAGGTTATACAACATCTCACTGTAACCAATATAAGCGAAGCTTTAGTGAAAAAAGTTTGAAAAACGGGGAAATTGTTCTAAATTCCACGCGTACGAAGTCGCCGGCAAAAGCTTGTCTATAGTTGTACTTACCATTGTTCACAGATTTATGCTGAAAGTTTATGAATGGTTACTTCAAACAGTTCCTCTATACACCATCGACTTTCTCTACACAACATTTGGAGTGAAACAACGGTGAGTAACAAAATATATACTCAAAAATATTTAGCAGAAATTAAATTAACGGCCAAGCTTTTAGCTAATAAATTTTTTTGATGAATTCGGCCTTTTATAAGAGTGATTTATTTCTTCTTGTAATATGCCTACAGAAATAAAGGAATTTTAATTTGCAGAATCAAGATGTCAACAGCATGTAATCGGCTTCAAGCTATGAACGGCGCTCTCAAATACTTCATGATGAAAGAGTGGAAATTCAGCACGAACAATGTGAAGAGACTGAAAGATAGGCTAGCGGTATCTGATGCCGCCGTCTTTAACCTTGACCCCCACAGTATTGAGTAAGTGAGTTTGTCTTCTCAGCCCAATAATGTCCTACAATTGGGCATGAATATCTTCCACTTCAGGAATTTATGCAGCTTATACCACACTCAGCGGGAGGGTTGGTATGTGAATGTTATTTCTCAGTTAGCTCTCACAGCAAGCTGGGGAAGGAATTGGGGTAGTGTAAATTGTATTCTTAATTCGTCAACACATGGATCTCGTTCTTTTATACATAACGAAACATCTTTGTTTTGTTCTAGTTGGGAAGCACATTGCAAAGACTTTGTGAAAGGCACAAGAAAATATTTGCTGAAAGAGAGTGATAAAGATTTGGAGAAAGCACACTCGAGGATGCGGATGTAAGTAGTTTATTTTATCTTCACATTTTGGAACTTTTATAGAAAATACAACCCTCGGCGGCAGGACGCATTTTGACAAAGTTAATTGCAAAAGTCGGAGCAGTGATAAGCAGCGGAGCCTTTACAGAATAGGCCTCATGCACTGATAGGTGAACTAATTAAAAAAAGAAACACAAGATTTTTTCGAAAAATGTCCTTTAAACACCAACCTTGGAGGAGGAACCAGGTTACCGGGTATGGAATGATGCATTTTCATTGATCTATACGAGAATGGCGCATTCAGATCAGTTAGCGATGATCGCCTTGCGTCCGGAATCTTGGAGTTTTTTTTCCTTTCTCCGCGTTGCCCTGCCGGGCCATGATGGTGCCTTGAGCTTTACCATGGCCCGGCGAGGGGTGGCCCTGCTAAACGGGGCCCGGCCCGACGGGAGGAGCATTATGTCCCCCCATCATGTTTGGCACGGTGGGTCTCTGGATACGCGCGATCACCTCTTCGGGGGGGGGGAGGCGCCAGCTATTGCGCGCCGGCGACCCCTGCCCGGGGCTCTGAGGGGTGGCAAAGATTCGCCAGCGCGTTCGCGCTTCTGCAGAGCATCTCTCTTTGCCGCCATCACCTCCTTAGCGTAGGAGGCGATGGCGGCCCAACACTGTTCGCTCTCAGCCATGGACGAAACGACGACCGAGAGCGACAAGTCCTGACCCAGCACGGCATGTGCATACGGCGAGGGTGTGTTCTGCCGTATCCACAGCCCCACTTCCACAATTGCGGCAGACGGGATCAAGATCAAGATCGTAACCTGTGAGGAGCTGGGTAAGGTGATACGTCGGATCCCGATGCCTCGCCCCAACGGAATCTTGGAGTGATGTGTGTGTGTGATCTGTGGCCTCACCTTAGAGTTAAATGCTACATGTTCTATGAGCCTCACTGCTGATTAATAGTTTTATTGTTTTCTAGATTATATGTACTCCACCGCACCACACAAGGTTTGATTGCATACTTCATGTACCGAGCAGCTGTCGCCAGCGCACCTGCCATCTTGAAAACTGTGTTTACACTGATGACGCTATGGAGAAGAACGCAAACTCAAACCAAGAAATTGTCTCTAGACAATAATTCATAAAACTGTATATTCTACTTTTATTTTACTTATGTTTTTGCGTTAGAGGACAATGACGAGCGTAATTTTTATATAAACTGTCACAAAAAACAGATACACTGATTTTATAAAAGGGCTAAACAAATAAGTATAACTTCGTAATTATTTATTTAAGACTTAATAAAGTAACTATGAAAATATATTAAAACATGTCTAAAAACTGTTTGATTTTCTAAAAAAATAAAAAAGCACACGACAGTCCTCTAATTTTTATGTGGCAATTATCGTCTTAAGGTCGTTGTGCATATTTAAATTGGTACAAACATTTTTATGCTTTAACACATTTTTCATTCACCCTTTACAGGAAACAGTTTGAATCGACATGCAAAATTATTGGAATTGAGTAAACAACGCCCTTAGGTCTGTCGAAAAAGAAACTGTTGTTCCGTTTCCTGACGACCTCATGTGACACTGTCACTGTCATTCCTAAATTGTAATACTTTTCTTCAGTGCAATAAACCGATGTTTGATTTTATTGAATCTAATAATTGTATTATTTCCTATAGGTTATGGGCCGTCTCATATACCTTTATTAGATCTGATTAGTATAATTAAATATTTATTGCAAAGTTTAAAGTACAGTACAATAAATCGCGAATTCGAACCACTCCGTGAACAATGGCGACCGCTAACTTGCAAATTGAAAAAAAAATTGGTCAAGTGCGAGTCGGACTCGCGCACGAAGGGTTCCGTACCATTATCTATGCAACATAAGGCAACGTTATTAGTATCGAGCAAGAAACGGTAAAAAAATCATGTTTGTTGTATGGGAGCCCCCCTTTAATATTTATTTTATTTTATTTTTAGTATTTGTTGTTATAGCGGCAATAGAAATACATCATCTGCGAAAATTTCAACTGTCTAGCTATCACCGTTCTTGAGATACTGGGTACGGAACCCTAAAAATCATGTTTATTGTATGGGAGCCCCCCTTAAATATTTATTTTATTTTATTTTTAGTATTTGTTGTTATAGCGGCAATAGAAATACATCATCTGTGAAAATTTCAACTCTCTAGCTATCACCGTTCTTGAGATACAGCCTGGTGACAGACGGACGGACGGACGGACGGACGGACGGACGGACGGACGGACAGCGAAGTCTCAGTAATAGGGTCCCGTTTTTACCCTTTGGGTACGGAACCCTAATTAGCCGGCCGGGAAAATTATTCAACGTGGAAATTCGCAGTCAAGTCATATTTGGAACTGGATGACTTATGGGAATGTATTGATCCTGGTACCGATGTAGATCCAAAAAAAGATATAAAAGCAAAGTCAAAGATAATTTTGTTGGTCGAACCGATAAATTATGTCCATCTTGAAAATGCTACGTCATCGAAACAAGTTTGGCAAAACCTTCAAAATGCGTTCGAAGACTCCGGGCTTTCTAGAAAAGTCGGCTTACTGAAGGATTTAATTAACACTTCTTTGGATAACTGTCCTAGTATAGAAGAATATGTGAATAAGATAATGAGTACAGCGCATAAATTGCGGAACATCGGCTTCGAAGTTGGAGATGAATGACTGGGAACACTCATGTTGGCAGGTTTACCGGACAACTATAAACCAATGATCATGGGTCTGGAAAGTTCCGGCATCAAAATTTCATCGGATTTTATAAAAACGAAACTTTTACAGGAAGTCATAGTATCTGAAACTTCTGCATTCTTTACTAAGCACAAAACCTCTAAGATTAATACAAAGCCAAAAGGAAAGGGACCTCATTGTTACAGTTGTAACAAATATGGACATTTCAAAAATCAGTGCACGTTGCAGAAAACTAATGAAAATAAAACTAATCAAAATAATTTTTCGCCAATTTTTTCAGCTTACAGCTCATTAACCAAGGATGACTGGTATATCGACTCTGGCGCCTTTGATAGTAAGAAAGTTCATTTAACATTTCGCGGGTTCGATTCCCACTTGGGACTTTCATTTGTGTGATATCCATAAATGTCATACAAATGTTTGTACTGCGTCTGGTTGTTTTCTATGTATTAGAAGTATATATTTACAAAAGAAAAGTAGTTTATGTAGTATATCCGTATTCTGGTACCCATAACACAAGCATATAAGCTTAGCTTGGGACCAGAGGATGCTGTGTGACATGTCCGTGAATATTTATTAATTTATTATTTATTATTATTTATTTGTAAATTGTGTTATTGACACTATCAATTTTCATTGTTTAGTTAAGCTTAATATTTTCTAACACTTGCGCGACTCATCTGTTTAAATAAAACTACTTTTTACGGATTTCGACGCGTATATTTGTTTTAAATTTTGGCCCGACGTTTCGGAGACTTTGCAGTCACCATGGTCACGGGTGAGACTGAGCTGTAATGTGTCTTCTACGATCAGTTATTACAGGGTTTACCCACATTCGATTTTAATTTTACATTGACCATAAAGATAGACTTTTACTATAAACTATATCATACTAGATGACCCGGCAAACGTTGTTTTGCCATACTAAAAAAAAAGATTTATATATGAATATGCATGTAAAATATCATAAAAATCGGTCTAGCCGTTTCGGAGGAGTACGGTAACTAACACTGTGACACGTGAATTTTATATATTAGATTAATACTAGCTGTCCCGGCAAACGTAGTTTTGCCATACCAAAAAAAAAAATTGAAAAATAGATGTTGGCCGATTCTCAGACCTAGCGGATATGTACACAAAATTTCAGGAAAATCGGTCGAGCCGTTTCGGAGGAGTACGGTAACTAACACTGTGACACGTGAATTTTATATATTAGATTACATTGTGCTCAGACTACATAAAATCAATAACATTATTTTAGTTTCTAAAATACATTAACAAATTGTAACAATATAAAGAAATTTTTAAATTATATAAGGTGAAACATACATAATTTTATCATAGACTAAAGTTTTAATTATTATAGAGGTAATATACAATATAGCAAGCAAAACTAAGTTTATATACTAAAATACAATATCATTTACATAATAACAAGAATTTTTATTATATATACTCGTATATATATATTTTTTAAAAATTCTTGTTATTATGTACAATATCATTTACATAATAACAAGAATTTTTATTATATATACTCGTATATATATTTTTTTTAAAAATTCTTGTTATTATGTAAATAATATTGTATATAAGTATATAAACTTAGTTTTGCTTGCTATATTGTATATTACCTCTATAATAATTAAAACTTTAGTCTATGATAAAATTATGTATGTTTCACCTTATATAATTTAAAAATTTCTTTATATTGTTACAATTTGTTAATGTATTTTAGAAACTAAAATAATGTTATTGATTTTATGTAGTCTGAGCACAATGTAATATGATATAGTTTATAGTAAAAGTCTATCTTTATGGTCAATGTAAAATTAAAATCGAATGTGGGTAAACCCTGTAATAACTGATCGTAGAAGACACATTACAGCTCAGTCTCACCCGTGACCATGGTGACTGCAAAGTCTCCGAAACGTCGGGCCAAAATTTAAAACAAATATACGCGTCTAAATCCGTAAAAAGTAGTTTTAGTTAAGCTTAGTTTAGTTGTGCAGTTAGAATCGGTACCATTGTTTCAAGTATTACATGAAGGTAATATGTAAACCACAGTGTAATTTCAATAACATATAGTTTTAATATGCCCAATTAAATTAAACACAGAACTTAATAACCACCACCATGCATAGATATATAAGACACAAACTATGTAGTTCAATACTCTTAATATTTTCTGTTTCCTAACTCCTTCTGTCGAGTTCTTTAACCCATCTTTCACAATAAATTTCCGAAGTCCAATACCCCATATTCTAACGTATTCTTCTACATCTATGGCCTGCATATCACAATTGAATATGGCTCTGTCAGCAGAACTCATCCTTTTTATCATATCCTGAACGTTGCCATCACGGAAATTCCACTCATTCTTCAGAAAATAATCATAAACATTCGACAATTTGTCTAAAGTACGAAATACATCTACAAACCTGAAAAAAATGGAGAGGTAGATAAAAAATAGACTACAAGTATCTTTCCTGATCAGTATTAAAAATCATTCAAGAATGAAATGGACTAAAAAGATCCGTACTGTTTATAAATGATAAAGGCAAAGACTTATTAGGAGTATTAAATTTGTTGATAAATAGTATATACTAGTATATAGTTACTATATAGCAATATGCAAATAAACTGAAATTTTTACTATTACTGCTACTGTTACTACCTATAACCGTTCCAGAGATACAGCTTGGTGACAGGCGTACGGACACGTTTTATTTTTGCGTACGGAACTATAAAAACTAGAGAGCTTTTGGAAGCAGACGGCACAGGACTGATATGCTTTTTGAAGATAGGTTACATCCGACGGGCCTCGTGGTCCAGTGGTTCAATCAACTGACTGCCGTTCATGAGGTCGCGGGTTCAATTCCCCCTCGGGACAATTATTTGTGTGATATTTATTATTATCATACAAATATGTGTTCTGCGTCTGGGTGTTTACTATGTATTATAAGTATGTATTTACAAAAGAAAAGTAGTTTATGTATTCTATCCGTATTCTGGTACCCATAACACAAGCATAATTAGCTTTGTCTACTGTATACATCTACCTACTTTATTCTTCTATTTGCTATCTTACTATTATAGATTTAAAAAACAAAATACATTACATTATTATAAATATAATTATTTTATGTGTACATAAATTACTTATGTTTTGTTAATTTTTTATTGTTTACCTTATATTGTTGACGGGATTGTTGTTAGTTGAATCCGCGATGTCCTCCAAATACGGCCCAACGGAAGGCCAGCGCTGGTTTTTAACCAGCATTATGCTGAGTTGGGTCCGTATTTGTGACTACTCACATTGTAATTAATATTTATTGTTTGTTTTAGTGATTGTGTGTACTTTTTTATTACCTTTTTATGTTTAATTATTAACTGTTGTAGTTGAGTAGTTACAAATAAAATATTCTTTCTTTCTTTCTTAGCTTGGGACCTGTGTGAAATGTCTATGAATATTTATTTATTTATTTATTATTGAGAAAGGCTCGGATCGATAGGACAATGACGATGTTATAAAATACTCACGAGGTGATTTCTTTTGGTTTTTTCCTAATAATAGTGCATACAACATCTAGAAGAAGCGCTGGTACATAGTGTAAAAAGAAAGCTAGCACTGTGTACAAAGATTTATGTTTGGTTTCAAAGGTTTCATTGTACCAAACGGCATTCGGAAGTCTTATATCTACGCATTTGTAACGCATTGCGTCGGCCAGGTATTCTGAAACGTAAAATTTTAAATCTATAAAATTACATCGGGATCACCACTGTAGAGGAGCGTGGGGGTTCCCTAATGATTCACCAAAAAAATATTGACAAATGATCATTTGACAAATAACGTTTCACCAAATGATCATTTTGCAAACGATACATTTGACAAAAGTATCATCTTACAAAAACTTACAATGGCAAATGATTCATTAGCAAACACTACACTTGACAAATGTGTTAAGTATTCAAATGTCAATTGACCTTTTTTTCATTTTACCAAAATATATGTTTCGTAAATTAAGTTGTTTTAGATGTATCATTATCATCATGAATAATTATTAATGGGAGAAATGCCCTAAAGTCGCTTCCGGCTTCCGGCTTCCGGTTTGGCAAAATGAAACATTTGTAAAATGATCAGTAGTAAAATGATAATACAAAAGTGGAATAAATGCTGTAGAGGTGCGCTCTTTGAGAAGAATGTATGGTGTGACTTTGAAAGATAGATTAAGAAATGAAGTTATAAGAGAACGTTGCGGTCTGAATGAGGATGTAGTGACTAAGGTGGAGAAAAGTATGCTTAGGTGGTTTGGTCATGTGGAGAGGATGGATGAGAGACGCTTAACGAAAGGCATATACACGGCGGAGGTAAGTGGAAATGCTGGGAGAGGACGCCCGAGAAAAATATACTCCGACGTCATCGCCGGTATACTCCAAAAGGGGCAAGTGCGTAGCACTTACAACCGTCGGACATGTATGACCAGATGTATGAGTGTGGATGATGCCAAGGAAGTATGTTTGGATTGTAGCAGATGGCGCTCTATAGTCTCTGCCTACCCCCATGGGAAATAGGGGCGATGTTATGGTGATGATGATGATGATGATGGTGATGATAAAATGATCAATAGGCGAATTCATTGTTTTGCCATACGTTGTTTGTCAAGTGTAATTTTGTCAAATGACTTTTTGTCAAGCAATCGGACACCGAGCGTGGGTGATCGCGGCGCTGTTCCAACCCAAGTGGTATTTTCTCCAATCAAGCGTGGTGATCAGCACTGATTAGGACTTGTCCACCCACAGTAGCATATTAAGATGTTGCATCTATTTTAATTCGCCGTCAAATTTGTGAAGTGCGATATAGGATTGTAAATAAAACTTAGTTCCACGCCATCTATAGTGTTATGCTATAATTATGTAGTGATAGCTGTTATCGATAGGTGTCGCATAAATAAAATAAAAAGCAGAAATTTGGCAATACCGCATAGCTGGTCTTTTGCAAAAATATTCAAAATAATTACGTAAAATATCGATTAAACAGTTTCACATAAACGTCAAAAGAATTATATCGGTCTAAGTGTGTTATACTTGATCGATGGTGGCACAAAGATTAAATGCTATTCGTAATGGGTAACGTGGAAAATAGAATATAACTCCCTTAGTAAACGTAGCATCTATGTGTTTTATTGATTAAAGGCAAATTGTCACTAACTCCACTGAAATATCTCTTTGCGAGTGATTGTATAGATTGAAATCACTTGGTCCATAGTCGTTCTTTGCTGCATGGAGTCCCACACGGCAGCTATAATAGTATTGTTCACCAAGTCTACTGGTGCCGTGGACAAGTGATTGTAGACGTCCACACAGAAAGTGTTCACTACACCAAGCGCCACTGCAAGATAGATCTGAAACAGGCGAAAACACGACTTCAGGATCACTTCTATTGCTTATCTATTATATAATATAATAAAATTAAATGAAATGAGCAAATATTTCAAATTAATTTGTTAAACGCTCTTAACAATTCACTCTCGTCTTATTGCATGGCTACATTACAATTGCCTGAATCAGGACTGGTTGATAACCACGGATAGGACTGATTGACTGATCGGAGTCTCGAGTATTTCTGATGGATATAACCATCCCATATAACTTCAAAACTCGTGCGAGCCAAAGCAGATAGGAAGATTAATCTCTATTTGGACCTGGCCTGTCAGGTTACGGACGTAGGGAAGGTGCGTTTTATAGAAATACACCCAATGGTTGATTCGGTGAATGGTCTAGTGCCATAAAACATCTCACAAAACGTCGAGAGGCAGTACTTCAATAATCAATAGTAAGTCAGCAATAGACCGAATAGGTACGTTGCGACAATATAGCTGGAGTGGACAACTCCTGACTCCAACTAGTTCACCGGTTTCTTTCTCAATAGGCCCCTCGGCCCAAACGACTGTGTCCCAATGACTCGCCAAACTTTTCCGAGGTTAGGTTGATATAATATAAAATTTACAAATACTACATACTCCACTTGGTCCGATCAACGTGCGTTTGTCTAGCCAACCAGGCATCGGCTCGCAGTACGACGAAATAACTGCAATCATTAAAAAAAAACGTTATATTTATGACAAATTTTAAGTAAAAAAGTTGTATTTTCGATAGAAAGTTGATTTTGATGTTGCATTAAAGATTACTTCGCTTTATTGTAGCATAAAGATGAGCTGCCGAATACTGTGCACTTTGATTCCTTGTGCAGTTACGAACTCACCAATGGGAGGTCTGATGACGCAGACAGGCAGGTTCTGCTCAATGGCGGTGGTGCGCACCAGCTCCTCGGCTATAGCCTTTGTGAACGTATAAGTGTTTGGCCAACCCTCGGTTAAACTGCAAACATATTATTCAGTTTTACATTAACAGCCGCGCGTATATGTAGTTTAGATACAAAAATTTCACTTAAAATATTTATCTTCAATTATTTAATTTCTCGCACAAGACAACTTTAATTGGCAATATATTTAATTAGAATTTTTTTACAAATATAGAATGGAATATATTTGTGCAAAAATGCATAAGAAAAAATTCATCCTGGTTATAGGTCCCGGCACGAATCTTGAGCGCTCGGTGGTAGAGTGGGGATCGCTTTGCGCATCGTATACTTCATTGCAAAAAAATGGGGATGATTTACTGTATTATAATTATATTCAGATTTTTTTTTACATAAATCATGTTGATGATTGACTACGTAGCGTACGTAAGCGGTAATTAAATTAAATTAAAATACTTGTGTTATTGTCTATTATTTATATCATTTTAGGGATAATAATTGTTTCTAATTAAGAGTAAATAAATATTTACGGATATTTCACACAACGTCCGCTGGTTCCAAACTAAGCGTAATTATACTTGTGATATGGATACCAGATTACGGATATAATACATATACTACTTTTTTTCTGTAAATATATACTTATAATAGATAGAAATCACCCAGACGCAGTACAAATATTTGTGTTCATCACACAAATAATTGTCCTGGGAATTGAACCCGTGACCTCGCGATCGTAAGTCGGCTACATAGCCGCGACGCCACGAGGCCCGTCAATAAAAACAAACAAATATAAAAATTTTAATTTTAAAAGCTTCAGTTTAAAAATTTATATGTATCAATATAATTGTCTTGAAGTGTACTCGTGGTCGTAAGGAAAGTGCATCTAGCGCAGAGAACGAATCACGAGTGGCAGATATGACGCGACGCGCAGCAGGCCAATCACATACGATGATTTGATTCAACCGCTCCCGCGCTTCACCCTACCTCTAAATAGATCCAATAATTGGCATTATTCATTTTTTTTTAAACTCTTAATTCAAAAACCATTTCGGGGAATAGAGTTTCTGATCATGATCCATTAGTTTTTTTCGGAAAATTTGCTATATTAACGATATTTTTTCCAAAAAAGCAAATTATCTTTATTTGCCCTTGAAATGAAGGACTTAAAATATTAAGGTGTTCTGAGGGATATACTACTCTGTGGTGGAGTTGAAATTGGTCTATTATATCAACTTGGCAACTTTGAAAAGATGTATTGCAATCTGTCTTAAGTCTATCAGGAAAAGTCAATACACAGATTGCGTACAACGATGACGTCACAACATTTAAAATAAAATCTTTAAATATTTTTTAAAAATTCTATATAGTGAATATTTCAATAATATTGAAATTAGTTGCTATGTCTATATTTTCTATAAAAAATATAAAAACAGTATGTCAAAAATTATGAACAATGCCAATTTACTTCTGCGCAGGTAAAAACCAGCGCTCAAGATTCGTGCCGATACCTATACTGATATCGCTTTCACTGATACCGTTATCATTTCTTTTTTAGGTTGGACAGTGTAAAACCCTTATTTAAAAATGTATGATGTTTATAATAATAATAAATAAAATATTCTTTATTGTACAACATAATAATTTAAAGAAAACTTACTAACGACACTTATCATAAGTACAAAGGGCGGTCTTATCGCAGACTGCGATCTCTTCCAGACAACATTAGGATGGACTTGGTCGAGGCTGAATAGGCGGCTTGTGGTGTACTGATAGTATGTTAATAGATGCGAGAATTGGTAAAAATGCTAATACATAGAACATTCATATGGAAGTTGATCAGTTTATCGGTAAGGACAAGTAGTGATCCTTAACAAGCTTCTTAAATGACGAAATGGATTGAGCGTTTCTTATCGTTAAAGGTAGGGAATTCCATACGCGGGCCGCTTCTACTGTAAAAGATTTACTGAAGAATCTCGTGGAATGTGATACCAAAGTCAGCGTTAGGTTTTCCGATGATCTAAGGCTATTCGTATGTACCTATGTCATGGAGAAACGTGAACCGTTTTTTAAGGTAGTTGGGAGTGTTTGGATTGAAAAGAATATTGTAAAGAAGACTAAAAATTAGAAAGAATGTGAGTATTCCGTCGAAGTCGGATGGGCAACCACTTGAGCATAGTTCGAAACTCGGATACATGATCATATTTCCGAAGTCCAAATATAAATCTAATGCTGAAGTTCTGGAGACACTCAAGCTTATCAAGTTGGTCCTCGTTGAGATCAAGATACCTGGTGTCAGTGCAGTTAAGAATCGGGAGAAGAATAGATTGTGTTATGGAAGATAATTTTTTCAACAGTTGCTTTAGGAAATTAATACAAGGGAGCTAACTTCATCGTAATACTGTCCAGTCTCTTTTCATCCATATCTTCAGCGAGACTGATCATGGTGTGTGGTGGCACTGGGCTTGGGTAGAAGTCATCCAGCACTTCCTTATCTATGCGATCTCTTGTTGCGTGGCAGAACGCCGTAGATATGTGCACGTATTTACTGTGAATAAATATTATCATGTGAAAAATTATTGTCAATAGGCGAGCAATCACTTGCCACTGGTCAACGGTATTTATAGCTGCTCATTGTCAAAAATTCGCTAGCACCGCACGTTTTCATAGTCACTCTAAGAAAAGGATAATTAGTAGTGATCATAAGGAAATCATCAGGTAGACTCACATCAGTCGTTGACAGTGTGTAGCCAGTCTCAGCGCCTCCCTGGTACCACGCACGTTGGTGATGGTAGCGTGCCGAAGAGGCTCGTCAAACCGGATCGTCGCCGCCGCGTGGAATATTATGTTTACCTGGAGATTTTTATGGAAAATTTGAGAGTAAACACAATTATATTACTTGCTAGGTTCTATCTACTTAACTACTTAGTCTGCCAACTAGTATCCCATTCGTTACTTTTGCCAAGGCCCATGTCAAAAAGAAACGCGAAGAGCTGGAGCTACGCTACAAGAATATGTACTGGCTACTTGTTAAGCATTCTTCGTTGTCAGTACATAATAAACTGCTCTTATAATAACAGGTTCTAATGCGAGTGTGGACTTATGGTATCCAGCTGTAGGGCTGTACCAAAAAAAGTAATGTGCAAATTATACAAAGGTTGCTTTGGGGCGTTGTGAACGCATCATGGTATGTCCGAAATGCTGATCTTCACAGAGGCTTAAATGTGGATACGGACGCTAATACTATTAAAAAATTTGCCGATGTGTTGTACTAATAAGGTAATAAACTGTGAAACAGAGCGCCAGCGCTAGCAGTATGACCGCTCTGTCGCGGCGTTAGGACGCTTTGACGTCAGGCGTTGTATTTTTTTACAAATTTTATTTTAGCGTCCGAGTGAATGTTTGTTAAAATACTGCATAATGTCCGAAAAATTGATAGAATTAGTTAGAAAATACCCATGCTTATACAATACGAAGGATAATACCTTAGGATAAACCCTTTCTCTTTTTATTGATGTCATGCCCCCATACTCTTTTTTTCTGTGACCGTGATAGACCATATAAAAGTAACAATTCTTCCACATCTGAATTACCCGACATCTTTACACTTTTAAATTTTCACACTCTGCTATCGATAGGCACTATGATACTACTTATACTATTACTATAGGTACGTTGCGTCAAGGAGCGTTGGGCTCATCTAGTCAATTTGTGTGACATGAAAAGAGCGCGACGTTAAAACACGACGCTATAACGCTATTACGCAGCGCTATACTTAGCGCCGCGTTCTGTTTGACGAAGCCTTTATAGTCTCACTACGGTGTCCGTCTGTCTGTCTATCCGCCCGTTAAACTTTTTTTTACTCGGCAACGGCTGAAGGTATCAATTTGATACTTATATCAAATGTAGATCTATGCGGTCCCTTGCTGCAAAAGGTACAATCAATAATTTAGAATTTTAAGAAATTACAGCCATTTTCGAGTATTTTCAACTTTCGCTAGGGAATCAAAATTTACAGGTTACTTCCCACTATCCCAGAGACATGAAAAGCATGGACCAAGCCTACATAGTGCTGATAAAAATCCTAAAAACTTGTAATTTATTACCACATCACATGAAGGATTTGCTAAAAACTAACGCCGCCGGCGACGCTGATGCCAATAGCGACACCGACGCCGACGCCGATGCCGACGCCTATGAAAACCAACTCAGCACCGATACGTCGGGATTTGAGCACCGTAACGATAATACGCCGACGCCGACGCCGACGCCCATAAAAACCAACCCAGCACCGATACGTCGAGATTTAAGCAGCTTAACGACCGTACGCCGACGCCGACGCCAACGCTGACGCCTATAAACACCCACTCAGCACCGATACGTGCGTCGGGATTTGAGCAGCGTAACGACCATACGCCGACGCCGACGCATATAAAAACCAACTCAGCATCAATACGTCGGGATTTAAGCAGCGTAACGACCATACGCCGACGCCGACGCCTATAAAAACCAACTCAGCACCGATACGTCGGGATTTGAGCAGCGTAACGACCTGTAAGCTATATTATTGGAAAGTTTCATGAAAATCCATCCACCAGTCTTTACGTGAAAGAACCACAAACGTCCTTACATTAATACATCCAACATTAAGACGATACCAAAATAGCTTCGTGCATTTTTCTACGTACGAAGTTTTCATTGTTTCTTTAGATTGAATGGCTAGAGCTCTAATTTTTAAGTATATGTTTTTTCAATATATGATCTAGGATCGCATAAACTCAGAAACACGATTGAAAAAAGTTTTCTCGATAGAAAATCTTAGCGAAACAACCTCTCAAATTTTTTATTTTTTTCATTTGTCGGTCTATTATCGCGTATTAACTAATGAAATAACTTTAAAAACATAAGTAACTATTATATATAGAAACACGTAAATCAGAATTAAAATATATTTAGTAGATTTTGAGTAAATAGGAAAAGTATCCCTAATTCTTCATTTTCTGTGCCTACTGGCTGTGTTAATATGTACGTGTCGGCGATGATATACGATAATATTGATGTAGGCCCTTAACCAAAGAACCAAAACATTGGAGTATAGATAGAAGACCGAGGAAACGTTCACGTTGCTCAGCCAACAGTTTAAGTATTTTATTTTGTCGCGCGTAATTCTTTTTTCGTCATATCTCCTAAGATATTCATTTAAAATGTATGCTGTAAAAAGCAGTTATAATCTATAATAAATTCGTAAGCTAACTAAGGTATTTAATTTCATAAAAAATGTTACCATATACACATAAATAGCTTCTGAAAACACCCTATTGAATTAGATAATTTTTTTTACGTTCTTATGGGTACAGCAGATTTTCCTTAAAAGATAGACATATGGCCTAGCGGACTTTTTTAAGATCTATAGGTAACAAACAATTTCTCCATACATTACTTTGTTGTAACTCACATGGATAAGGCAGCGTTTTCATTTAAAGCTCGCGCGCGTGACTATTCCTCGCTCCTCTCCCCTCTGGATGCCGTCAGGTGCGGTCGTGTTTCACAGTACATTACACATTTGTTTTAAATTTAAATTATTAAAATTAAATACTAATAAATCAATAAATAGTGTGAAAATTGCGTGCGCTAATACCAGGCGAACATCGCTGCACGGAGACCGAAGTACGTGAGTGAGAAATCTTGTTAAAAAGTGATAGCTGCACCTTGGGTGGTTCGATACGATCCGCACTCACATAAATCACGCCTATTAACGCAATAAGCCGCACCCCTCTCACCAATAGTGCGCGTGCGCATCCTTACCTGCGAATTAATCCAGCCCTGCAGGCAGATTAAAGTATCAGGACACTCCCCCCTTGCTGCAATTGGTACTGTATTAAAATTGTACCAGGATATTAGAAAATGTCGAAGACACAGCAAACGTCACCGTGCTATCTATCACCTGAAAGTAATTTACTAACTTCCGACCTTATCACGGGTGGCTCTGACTCACAATTAAATGTTTTATCAAAACAGAGTGAATCTTGTAATTTATCAAGGCGTGTCAAGAGGAAGTTGGACTCTGACTTAGACGATATTACGTCAGCTATTATGCCACAGATTACTGCCTTATTTGAGTCTTTTGAAAAGAAACAGAGTCTAAGGATGGAATCTCTTATCACTGCTATTACAGAACAGAATTCGGAAATGAAGAACAGTGTCGAGTTTCTGTCCCAAAAATATGATGATTTTTTGGATAGAATGGAACTTCTAGAACACGAAAATGCATATTATAAAAAGAAGATCACAGTTTTAGAAAGCAAAATCGAGCATTTTGAACGAAATAGTCGCCTGTCTTTGATCGAAATTAAGAATGTTCCGAAAGTAACCCACGAAAATAAGGAGATTCTACACAATATTGTTAATAAGCTTGGCGAAACGATTGGCCAACCAATAACCCGTTTGGACATTAGAGACATATACCGCCTAAAAACTAAAAATGATTCCGGCAATCACATTGTGGTCGATTTTACCACCACCACTACTAAGACGTCCATTGTTAAAAAATGCCGCGAATACAACAAAAATAATAAAAATAACAGGCTTAACACATCGGATATTGGCATATCATCTAAACCGCAACCAATTTATGTCGACGAAGCTCTCACACAGTTGGCCAAAAGGCTGTTTTATCTTGCTCGAGAATTCGTGAAAATAAACAACAATTACATTTGCTGGACGTCGTATTGCAAGGTATATATTAAGGAAAAGAACAACGATAAGGCCCCTGTACTACGCATTGATTCAGAGGAAGACATACGGAAACTGGAGTGTAAATGACTGTCTTTATTCTATTCTATCTGTAATTTTATAAGTAACAAACACACTTCACTATATTCAACCACTAAAATCAACAACACTTATATTAAATCTATTATGTCACAGTATAATCAATATCCATATTATTATCAATTCTCACATATTAACACATACCCATTTCCATGTATTATATACTACAATCATTATCTAAAATTACTGACTCTGTTCTATATTTTTTACTCCTATCAGTTTTGCATAACAGTCTCTCAGCCTTGCAACAATGGATCATTAACCCCCGGATTCTACTATGTAAGCTACATATATTGAAATAATAAATAATAAAATACTCTTAATTAACCTACCATGCTTAAGCGTGCTAAAAATACATACACACAAATCAATTCCACTACAACAATTTAAAGCAACGCTGTTTTCGTACTCAGTCTATATAAAGCATAAAAATATTATACATATAAACTACCACCCTACAAAAACCCGCTTAGTGCAATATAAATTAGCTTTGGAACATAATGAATTATATTTAATCTCATCTACTCAACAGTGTATTAGTACTACATACTTTTTCTCCCTACAGTTAGTGATAATATTATTATACTCCTGCGTCTTAATCCATTCTAATACTTATCTGTTTAAAACAATAACATACTCTATCAATAACGCAAATAGATATTACAACTCCTTTTCAGTAGCTGTAAATAAAATAATTTTCAAGTATATCGGTAGAAATTTTCTAATTAAGCCAACACTTAAGTTTGTAATGCAATGTATTGACTCTGTATTTAAAAACCTAAAAAATATATCTACCAACAGTTTAATATATATTTGCATTAACAGCAAATCACTATATACATTTTTATACATACTACGTGAATGTCATTTAAAATCGGCACTGGCTCGTACTCTTAAACATCCCTCACTGTTCTACGATCAAACACTTACAGATATAATATACAAAATATGTAGTTCATTTTGCTCAATGACCATTTTCATCCAGTTGATTACTATTAATTACCACTCTCTAGAAAAATATTTTTCACATTCGATCAAATAGATATAGCTGATGACTTAGAGAAAACAACCACTTACCAATCCATGGAATGCGATGTAGAAAGTGTCATTCAGTTAGCTCCACCTAACAATACCTGCTTTTCATTCCTAACTCAAAACATCCGTAGTATCAATCGTAACTTTCTCAACTTTGAAGTTTTCTTGGAAAGAATAAAGGTGAATTTTGATGTCTTGATACTAACAGAATGCTGGCTTTCATTTAGTACTAGAATTCCATGTCTTGAAAACTACAAAAGTTTTTATACTAAATATAACCATATACAAAATGATGGAGTTGTTATATTTACTAAAAACTCCCTGAATGTCTCTGTAGAGGAACCCAATCTCACTGACGCAAACTGTCTTATCATAAAAATAAAATCAATTAATACTGCCTTAGTAACCATTTATCGGTCACCCTCCTATCGCAACCCCGAACCATTCCTGACATCACTGAATGAAACCCTAGGTAAATTGAAAGACTATCAAAACATAGTTATTGCTGGAGATGTAAATATTCCCATAAATTCTGATAAAACTAATGCCTTTTCAGATAGTTACTTAAACTTGGTCGCATTTCATGGGCTTCTGCCCACGCATAATTTAGTTACAAGAGATTCAAGTGGAACGTGTTTAGACCACATACTTCTAAAGTCAAAAAAACCAGCGCTTACACTTGTTCCCTCTTCTAGTATCACCGACCACAGGGCAGTAGTATGTTTTCTTCAGCAAATATTATCTGCGCCACGTGAAGATAAAACTTTATATAAATTTAATCTCGAAAAGGGAACCTCAGATATCTGCCAAATAGATCTACAACCCATTTACGAATCCGATGATCCGGAATGGTCCATGGACTATTTAACACTCAACTTATCTCATGCTATAACACAAAACACAACGAAAACAACTACGACTAGGCGCATGAAAGCTCTTAAGCCCTGGATTACTCTGGGTCTGCTTCGGTTAATGCGTCATAGGGACCTTCTGCATCTTAAAACTAAAAAGAACCCAAGTAACGAAATATTCTTAATTACCTACAGACGTTTTAGAAATTATTGCAATTCCCAACTACGGCGAGCTAAAATTACATACGATAAATCACAAATAGAAAATGCGGGTAATAACAATAAAAAGCTATGGGCGGCTATCAAAAATATAACATATACAAAACCTACAGCACAACAACCACTAGAGCTTTTAAATATAGATTCCGATCCCCAACTGTCTATTGATTCAGTTAATGAATTTTTCGTTAATATTGGTAAATCTCTAACCGAAAAATTTTGCAAAGATTCATCTAACCACAAAAACAATCAAAACTTACATTCCTTCCCAAACTCTTTTGTGTTACTTGATACCGACGCGAACGAGGTCGAACTGATTATATCATCTCTTCATACTGATACGGCTGTGGGATGGGACAAAATCAGTAACAAAATTCTAAAAAATGTAAAATCATTTATAGCTCCACCCCTAGCAGCAATTTTTAATGCTTGCATTGAGAATGGTGTCTTTCCGACGTCCTTAAAAAAATCTATAGTTATTCCTATTTTCAAAGACGGTGACAGAGACAGTATCGGAAACTATAGGCCTATATCTTTATTACCAGCCATGTCCAAAATATTTGAAAAAATCATTAATAGCAGGTTAATAAATTATTTAGAAAAATTCTCAATCCTATCTGAAAATCAATTTGGATTCAGACAAGGAAAATCCACTCACGATGCTATCCACCAATTAACTGACTACGTAATAAAACACATGGAACGCAGTAAAAAGACATTGACAATATTCTTGGACCTAGCGAAGGCATTCGATACTGTCTCTGTTCCGATCCTATTAAATAAACTAAACCAAATAGGTATTAGAGGCACTCAACTTCAGCTCTTCAAAAGCTATTTAAGTAACAGATCTCAACGCGTTAAGATTGGCAATTATCTAAGTGCAGAACGTCCAATATCGTACGGAGTTCCCCAGGGCAGCATCTTAGGTCCTACTCTCTTTCTCATTTATATTAATGAACCAGAGTTCATTAATATAAATGAGAAAGAGAGTCGGAATCTGGCAGACCAGATTCCGCTTAAACAGGGAAGACTAGTCTCATATGCTGACGATACAGCTCTCATTTTCACTGGTGATACCTGGAGCGCCACGTATGATGCTGCCCAAAAGGGACTTAATGAAGTTACACAAGTCTTGCGTAGATGTTTCCTATCTTTAAATACCAATAAATCTAAATTCATTTGTTTTTCACTAAGAAACTTTATTCCCCCTGCAAACTCTTCAATAATTGCCCACTCTTGTAATTCCGTTAATAATATCCATTGTCCATGCACTCCTCTTGAATCAACTACACATATTCGGTATTTAGGTATTGAAATTGATAATAACCTCAGTTTTAAGAGACATATTCACACACTTACTAATCGCATACGTAGACTCTTAGTAATTTTTAAAAACCTTAGATATGTTTTAAACTTAAAGTTAATCAAGTCAACTTACATTGCGTTATGTCAGTCCATCTGTACTTATGGAATTCTCATTTGGGGCGGTGCCCCAAAAACCATCTTGAAATCGGTCGAAGTAGCACAAAGAGCACTGTTAAAGGTGGCCTTTTCTAAGCCTTTTTTATACCCTACAAACCTACTATACCAAAACTGTCAGGTCCTTACCATACGCCAACTACACATCCTCGCGGTCATAATGAAGCAGCACGTTGACATTAAATTTGATCCCACACTCTTGACGCAACGAAAATCTTTTCCTATATGTAAACACACCCAGCTATTTCGCACATCACACGCACAAAGGTTCTTCAGTTTTCTCGGCCCTTATTTATATAGTAAAGCTAATAAGTTAATAAGTATCTACCCAAATACAAAGCGGCAAGTAAAGAGGAAAGTAATAAAATGGCTTTTAACACTATCTTATGAAGATACGGAAAGATTTATTACAATAATTAAATAGTTTACATATAAAAATCTAATTCATGGTATACTTATGTTACAACATACAATAGGTATACTCTAACATAATTATAATATGCACGCACAGACACGTACACACGCACGCACACTATCATACACATGCACACAATCACACCCAAATTCACATACATACCAAAAACCAACCACATCTAACTATTGTCTTTACAAATCAATATGTACATATGTTATCAACTACTCATCCAAAAACTGTATACTTACTTATGCACCTATTGGAGGGAGCCTGGAGTTCTGTAGCACAGGTCTCGGCCTATTTCAGACTCCAGACTCTCACAAGGTCTGATGTGAATTATATGTTTTTGTTTATTGATTTGTATATACTATTCCTTGTGAGAAGTAAATAAATTTATATTATATTATATATATTATTTTCCCCGTTTCTTGCAACATTTTACACTGATACTTCGCTTCTATTCGTTGCAGCGTGATGTTATATAGCCTATAGCCTTCCTCGATAAATGTACTATCCAACACTGAAAGAATTTTTCAAATCGGACCAGCGGATCCTGAGATTACCGCGTTTAAACAAACAAACAAACAAACTCTTTCGCTTTATAATATTAGTATAGATAAGAAAAGTGTTGATGGACATAATATTATTATTATTCTTAGTTATTATTCTATTTAGTAATTTAAGTTACATTTAAATTACTTATTAGAAAAAAAAATTCGTTACATCGCAAATAGTTTTTATTTCAAATCATGTAATTTCTGAAATCACCTAAATATATTTTACTGCCTAGCTGTAACCAGCAATATATAACTTTGCTAGACTTACCTCTTGAGTGAGAAATTTCCAGTCATCATCACTGAGACCAAGCCCCAGCTCGAACACGTCTCCCTCTACCGGCACAATGCGCTCTACGAACTGCGGCTGCTTCTCTCGCAGTGTGTCGAAGACCTGAACCATCAAAGTAGAGATATATTGAAGTCAACACAATTAATGTATGTGAACAACCATCACCACAAGGTTAAAATAAAATTTTAAAATAGGTAATCCTTATTTCTTTTTCAGGATTCCGTACCAAAAACTAAAATGGGACCCTATAACTGAGACTTCGTAGTTTCTATCAGCAGGTTATCTCAGGAACAGTGACAGCTAGATTTTTTACAATCTTTTCAATCAATTTTTGGATTTTTTACAATGTGTTCAATATTTTTACAATCTTTTGAAGGTATATATTTTGAAGGAATACAGGAATAAACTACCCTCTGATGTCTACTAAACTTGTTCATTACGGTTGCCTGGAAGAGATCGCATTTTGTGATAGGCCACCTTTTGTACAAATTTTGATTTAAGTTTACTTATTGTAACTACATTTTGTATTCATTTTTGTGCAAATAAAGAGTATTCTATTCTATATCAACAAATACTAAAACCAAATTAGGTACAAGGAATAGGTATAATAGGTCCGATAACTAGCAGTTTAAAATTTTGTTTACATAGGCTTAGTTTAATTAATTTCAACGCCGTTGTTAATTTTATTGCTTTCAATTTTAAATTTATTTCACATTTTTTAATAATTAGAACTGTTTACGTAATAAAGCCATGATATTGCGTTATTTAAAAGAATAACATTTGCATTCCAATTAATTAAACAAATAACGAATAGTAATGAAAAATCAAAGGTTACTTCGAATGATACTGACGGTTCCGTTGTGACGCTCTTATTACCTCTTATTACGTATCTATGTATGTATTAATTAAATAACGCAATGAAATTATAGTGAGATTAGTCAGATTGTTCTGAAATTTGCGCACATATTAAGGACCGATGACAAGGCAATAATGTAAAATAATATTCAGGATTTTTGTGCTTTTTAGTTTTTGACGTTTGAACAAAGCAAATTGCTTTAAACATTTATTACATTTTACACAACTTCTTCTTGTCCCAAGCTAAGCTATTTCTATTAAATACATACTTATAATACATAGAAAAAGACCTTATAATACACGATCAAGAATATAAGTAAGATTCACCACACCATTTTCTCCCCAGGGTTCTCTAATAACTATAAAATATCTATAAGTTTGGTGAGCGCAGAATAGTAGATCAAAAACCATTTTATTCCTAGAGTAAAAGCCAGCTAAGAGATATTGTACACATCCACATCACATCCTCTGTGAGAGAAGGAAAACTTAAATATAAACCCTGTGCCAACACGACTGGTCAGCGCGACACAGTAGACCATAATCCCTACCAAAGTGGAAAAGGCTTGTGCCCAACAGTGGGAGGTTAATATACTGGAGAGAGAAAAAAAGATACCACCAAGTCAGTCATCAAGTCAATATGTATCACTCACCGGGTTGCTGAGCGTCTGGTCTAGTCTCTGCTGGACGCTCCTGCCTTTCTTGGGTCTCACCAACACGAACATTTTCTTTATGGCGCAGGCTCTGATAACAATATACCATCATTGTCAATAATTAGGCCTTTTATCCTATACTTTGTGGAACTCACATTTCATTCATAATCGTCTATAGAGTCACAGAGTTCTCTACCTGAAGAGTTTCTCAATAAGTTATTTCCCGATGAAGCCACATCCGCCCGTGATGAAGACGGTCGTGTCTCGGTACAGCTGCTGTATAGGTGAGTCTCCTCGATCGATCACATCGTTCATGGGCTGCTGATGTGCCAGTGCTTTCAGCTCCACCAATTGCGCTGGGTCTAAATCTAAGTAACAAAGGCAAGGCATTAAGACCATCTTTTGTGTGCATTTTGTTTCCCATTTTTGTTCTTCTTGTAGTGGAATCACACAAAAAACAAATGAATGGCTCATTAAAATGTTCATCATCATCTCTGAACAGATGATGTATGCGATCTTGTAGATCACTCGTCAACGATATGATACATCGCGCATATAGCTTTCCTCGTGAACTGGCTGAAGACCATAACTATAGCAACTAGATATTCAATATAATTAGGACCAACGCGACAGCCATACGAATGATAATGAACAGATACGCCTCATAGTTAAGACACGAGTTTTAATATTACACCCAATTAAGATCCATATGGTGAAGGATTAACAATACAAGTGCCACCACCCTATTTCCTTCCCAGGATGCTATAAAAGCCAACTCCCAACAATATCCCTCATTGTTATATATCTCATGGAAAGTCATCCAGCCGTCTGTGAAAGATGGAAAATTCGATAATAAACCCCATGCAAACACGCCCAGTAAGCGCGGAGTAGTACACAACAAATAATCCCTCCCAAAGTAGAGGAGGCCCGTTCCTAACACTGGGACGATAATGGGCATAAGCCATAATCTAAAAGTGGTGAACATGGAAAAAGAAATACGAAAATGCTTTAAGCCTCTTCGGAAAGCATTCAATAATATTTGCCTGACTCACGCACATTTACTTTTCAGTCACCATGATCATAGGTTGGAACTACCCAATTTTGATGTAAAATATTAAAATGTTAGAAACATAAAAATGTGGTAGGTAATTACCTGACATTACGGCTACTACAGAGAATTACAAAGATACAAATAAATATAAAATATAAAAAACCTAATAAATATAAAATAAAAGAATGATTACAATATTAAATGAAATTTAAATAAAAAATTATTCATGAGGTGAAAGCGACAATAAAGGTCTTACTAATTTTTTACTATATAACTATACTAGCTGTACTCTACGGTTTCACTTATTTAATTATCGGGTCTAGAAAGAACACAATAAAACTGCAGGCGCACTAGTTTTATTTACTGATACCTACTAATTTTATAAAGCTAAAGAGTTTGTTTATCTGAACGCGATTTGAAAAATTCTTTTAGCGTTAGTAAGGCTATATAACATCACGCTGTGACCAATAGGAGCGAAGCATCGAATATTGCAAAAACGGTAATAAATTTCTAAATGCCACGCGCAAGAAGCCGCGGGCAAACAGCTAGTTAGTTTATATTTGCATAAACTGTCTCTATCACATTTCTTTATTAAACCTTTCCTGAATTACGACGAACATTTAGAGCAATTCCGTTTGAAATTCGTTCGTTATCGAAGTTTCGTTTCGTTGAATTAGAGTAGACCTCCTGGTTCTCGACTTTCAGAAAAACTAACGTAGTTACAGCAATTGAATAAATGCGTTTATGTGGACTCCTAATCTAATTTATAAAATTTTCGTGTCACAGTGTTATAGTCCTCCGAAACGGCTTAACCAAATTTATATGTGAAATTTGATAATCATATTCAGTAAGTCTGAGAATCTGCTACTAACCATTTTTCATACCCCTAAGTGATAAGGGTAGTCCACCCTTATTATGCACATTCTTATGGCAAAACAACGTTTGTCGGGTCAGCTGGTAATTTCGATTTAGCACGAGTAATTTCGTCAAAAAACAAAATTATTGCCCTTTTTAACCGGGGACTTCACACAGGTGGTGCATTTTTTTAAGTAATTTCAGAGCATTAGTTTTAAACATACAAACAAACAATCCAAATCTTTCCTTCTTATAATAGTAATGTGGTACAGTTAGTCACTGAACTCACTAAATTTGTAGTATGCATGTTACCTTGTGTATCTCATTATTTATAATTTAATATATGTATAGATATGTCTATATTTATGAATCAAAGTTGGACTCTAGTAGTCAACTTGGTGCTAGATGAACTGAAGCCCTTAGCACCGGGATGGGTCTGAAAAAGGAGAGCGGAGAACCGTTTGTAAACACACGCCTGTCCTAAGTCAACTATCAAAATCAAGCATAATAGACTAGCTATTTTAGTGAAAAATAAGGGTCATCCTCGGAAAAAAAAGATAATAAAGCTGTCAATTTTCAATATCTTAAGACGCAGACAAGAAACTTTTGAGACAACATTTACAAGTTTATTATCAATTTGCAGCTTATTATCTTTTCATTTCGAGGTTAAACTCTTAAAATAGCTGGCCTATAAAATGATTGTCCTGCGCAGGAGTGTAACTCGTGACCTCGTGAACCAATCTACTGCTGCCTACTCAAATCTTTTAAATAGTAGGAAAGAAAAGACAATACCGTCTTTTAATTATTGTAATTTATCCAAAACTACTAAAAAAATCACTGCCTAACTTAAATATTTTGCATATCTTTTTATAAAATGATGGTAAATAAGTTTTTTAATATTGGCGATCCATTGAATACTGGGTAGTAGTTTGAACACGACGTATAGTAGCAAACACTGCATTGTTCGGTGTATTATATACAACCTGAAAGTTACTAAGAAACTTAAGTTTTTTAGGTTTTTGAATTAAGAGTTTTAAAAAAATATGAACAATGCCAATTCCTGGGGCGGGGACGCTTTACCGCGTCTTCATTGTTATGTAAGAAAACTGGGTGTAGCTAAACGCAAATGTAGTCGCAGCCTTAGCATAGCTCTCGGTGCGACAAAGTTTAAAATTTGACGTTACGATAGCAGTGCGAATGACATGAACATATTTTGGCAACGTGAAAAATAACTGGTCATACGATCTGAGTCGCTAGATTCTGAATGGCACCGAAAAAAGCGTAACTGCAAAAACTTTAAACTTAGGTAATGTATGAGAACTTGGCGTGTGATTTTGTTACAACCAACAAAAATGCAATATTCTATACTAGTGTTGCCCAAATTCAGTCTTGGTCTTGCAGTCTTGGTCTTGTTCTTGCATTTTTGCAAGACCAAGACCAAGAACAAGACTGCGTATTTTTAGCAAGACCAAGACCAAGACTGACCGTGCAAGACTCTTGCGTCTTGCAGCTAGGACTTAGCGCTATTTCACGGAGTAGTTAGGTATAACAGTTCGGTGTATAGGTACGCTTAGGAATTCTATGAGACGCAAAAAACTGTATCAAAACTGTATAAAAATAATAGAAATAGGTTAAGTGATGAGTCAGCCAGATGGTTACTTTGTATTAATTCTTGGTCAAAAGAATTTATATAAAGTAACAGAACCTAATGACAAAGCTGTTGTGTACTGTTATGTTATTTGATTTGTGTTGTATTTTATTTTTTATTAAAATAAATGATAAATCGTAAAACTCTTTTATTAAATTTCATATACGTTGAGGGTTCAATCTCTTTCTAGACAAATATTGTCCTTTAAAATACAGTCAAGTTATTGTAATTAATTTGTTTTTTACATGTTTTAGCACATGTAAGCTTATAAAGCGTAAATGTTTATTAAGAAACAGTTACTCCCATGGAAAACGGCATATAGCTCAGTTGATCACCATGTGGCAGTTAATTTTTCGAATTTCTCATCAAATCTTCAGACATTTATTAATCTGATTGTTCTTTACTATGGCTATGTTAATTCAAGCTCACAATGTTTCAATTCTAATACGTTTTTCTAAGATCTAAAGTAAACTTTAATAAATAGCAATAGTCTAATAGGTAATTGCAAGACTTGCAAGACTCTTGCTGCAAGACCAAGACCAAGACCAAGACTGGGAGCGCAAGACCAAGACCAAGATCAAGACCAGTAGGGTTACTCTTGAAAACAATCGCAATACCACTATAATTCCAATTCAAATCCAAGGATAACCTTAAAGTCTTACTCTTGAACACAATAACGTTGTTATTGGATTAACATCTGAATCACTCAATAATTGGCTACATTCGACGTGAAGTGAGCAGCGTTAACATCTGTCGTAGTGCTGTGGCATAGGGATTGATAAACTGTTGTTTAACTATTTCTAGTAAAATTTAAATAAAATACTGTTATTTCAAGGTAGTTTCACCTTAAAATTGCGTAAATAGAAACTAATTGACAATATTTTATTGTATTTTACCTAAAAAGACCTCAATTATGTAAAAAAATAATGTTGGCTTGGCTGTATAAGGTCCGCCCGTTGCTTACATTTATTTACAATTTAAAAAGTACTGTGGTTGTGTTGATAAGGCGCGAGATTCGAATTTTAAAACTTTGTTTGCTTATATTCTTGAGTCCCTGTTGAAAGAAATCTTTTCAAGTCAAGGACAAGGGTCTCAATTAAGTGAAGTGTTTTATTTGTTGAGTAATTGTGATGCCAGTGAATCATGTGCATGGATGTTTGTACTTACAAATTAAATCCAGAGATTTTAAGTTTAAAAAGCAACATAAAGCATAAAAGTATGTTTATAATATTAATTTTATCAACTATACTACAAGAAAGTTTTTATTTAGTTCTCTATCTTTATCCAAGCTATCCTTTGTACATACTAGTTTATATAAGATGTGCATAAAAATATATAACAAAATACTTGACTGTATGAAAAATGTAAATATTGATAATAGAGGTATAGATAATAGATTTTAAGAAAACCCTACAGAAATACCTAGTTAATAAATGTTATTAAAGTATTAATGACTTTTTAAATGATAGATGTTAAGGTCACTTATTAAAATAATAGTTAGTCTAATAAATGAAGTAGTAATAATGGAGAGTACTATAGTATGATAATAGTTTACTATTTAGAAGATTTATGATTAGGTAAATGTTATGTTTATTTTGAGTCTAATTGTTTAGTTTGAAGCCATATTGCTGTGCCCTAAGGGCTCATGTTTCAGTCCATTTAAAAATTATGTTATGTACCAACTTGTGAACAACATGAATGCAATAAATAAATGGATAAATAAATACCTAGGCACCTATTTTCCTGTAAGAGTATTAGATAAATAGACGGTTGATACAATTAATTTTTATTTACATCATCATTTATTATATTATTTATTAGATCAAGTAATTAGATTAATATGTTAGATCAAGTAATCAACAGGCGGAATAGTAAAAAACATGAACAAAATACAAGAATTTTGAATTCCAGATTTAAAGTGCCATTTTGGCTAGATTTTGGCTAGATTTTGTGCAAAATTAAAGGGCTGTAAATTAATTATTTTCTATGGACAGTGGTATAGTTTTACTGTTTGTCATAATATATACACTTTAAACATTGTAATTTAATATAAACAAGCCTATGTCATCGCTTTAGTTTTTGAAATATGATCGCATAAACACAATCGTGCTCAAAAACGTACTATCTCTTTGTTCGGCGTATCATAACTGTTATTCGTAGTGTTATTCTTAGAAACCAAACTCATAAATATCGAGCTTCATTCATGCTAAACATAAAAAATACAACACTTGTTAGGGTTCCGATAACAACTTAAGTCGTAAACAAAGTTTTTGTGAAACCCGAGCCACCCGCCGATAGCGGGACCGACCGTAATAAATCAAGTGGGCACTTCAAACGGGGTTTGCGCGGTGCGCGGGGCAAGCCAGCGGTTATTACATTATTTATTGTACACCATTTAGTAAAACAATATAGAACATTATCATCATAAACATCCGCCTAATATTTCACAATTAGAAGTCCAAGCCAATTTAATTAAATTTCGGAAAATAACTCTGCTTTCGCTATAATTAGCTGTAAATTCATCGTCACCCATAGCAAAATCATTGGTCATATAATGTGCATAATGACACTCATATATTCGTTGTTTCAACTCATTTCTATAAGCTGCGCGAAGAATGAGATATGGAAGAGACAGTCAAGCCATTTTTGTATATTACTTTACACCTTTAAACAGTAAAATCAATCGAAATCACCTTCACAATTTCAAAAAAGTTACTCTTTGGTTATTGTGCTAATCCCAATCTCTAACGCAATTTCTATTTCAATACGGAGCTGTCAAAAGGCGTCAAGAGTACGGTTTTGGCGACATTGACCAATCATGTTTAGTTCACTCAATATCCGCTCAGTATTAACACAATATGGCGCTAGTGTTGTGTTCAAGAGTACGAAACGCGATGAAACGTCATAATCTCAATGCTAATGGATCGGAATTGTTTTCAAGAGTAACCCTACAGCTATAGGTAAACGACATTTTATTAGACCTACTTATCTGCGTTATTGTTGGATCCGAATGCAAGGACATATAAAGAACCGAACTTCTAGAGATACAATCAGTTCACACATTGTAGAAACTATCATTCAGATATAAGACGGGTTTACAAATCCCGGGAGCCAGCCTCCCCTGCTGGCACCTTCCAAATAGAAGACTCAAGGACTTTCACACACAACGTCTGAACAACCTTCTACTTTCTCACAAAGACACCTCATTCAATCACTTTCGTAGGGTATCGAATACTGCCTAGAATACAGAACACGACTGGCGACGAAGCCGACGCCGATGCCGACGACGAAGCCGACGTCGACGCTGATGCCGACACCGCTGCCGATCCCAACGCCTATAAAAACCAACTCAGCGCCGATACGTCAGGATTCGAGCAGCGTATCGATCATACGCTGACGCCGACGCCGATGCCAATGCCTATAAAAACCAACTCAGCACCGATACGTCGGGATTTGAGCAGCGTAACGACTATACGCCGACGTTGGCGCCTACCGCGCTGCCGATGCCAACGCCTATAAAAACCAACTCAGCACCGATACGTCGGGATTTGAGCAGCGTAGCTACGCCGACGCCAACGCCGACGCCGACGGCTATAAAAACCAACTCAGCACCGATACGTCGGGAATTAAGCAGCGTACCTACGCCGACCCCGACGCCGATGTCAACGCCTATAAAAACCAACTCAGCACCGATACGTCGGGATTTGAGCAGCGTAACGACCATACGCCGACGCCGACGCTGATGCCAACGCCTGTAAAAACCAACTCAGCTCCGATAGTTCGGGATTTGAGCAGCGTAACGACCATACGCCGACGACGACGCCGACGCCTTTATAGACCAACTCAACACTGATCCGTCGGGGATTGAGCAGCGTAACAACCTGTACAATACTGACTTTTACACACATTATCACGCCGTGACACACAGTATCTTTATAAATTATTGCTTACATGTATTGTGTCAATCTGAAATGTAAGCTATATTATTGGAAAGTTTTATGAAAATCCATTCTGAAGTCTTTACTTGAAATAACCACAAACATCCTTACATTCATACATTCAACATTAACCAAACATCGAAACATTGGAGTACCTATAGATAGAAGTTCGAGGAAACGTTCGCGTTGCTTAGCGAACAGTTTAACTTTATTTTGTCATACATGATTTCTATGTAACTTTAACCATTAAGGCTGCACACGCGACGGAAGCTTAAAAAATGGAGTAACTTCTCCCGTTTTCCCAACATTTCCTTTCACTACTCTGCTCCTATTGATTGTAGCGTGATGAAAAGTATACTATAACCTGCCCAGGAGTATGAAGAATATTTGTACCAAGTTTCGTTAAAATCCGTCGAATAGTTTTTGATTCTATAAGAAACATACAGACGGACAGACAGACAGACAGACAAAAATTTTACTGATTGCATTTTTGGCATCAGTATCGATCACTAATCACCCCCTGATAGTTATTTTGAAAATATATTTCATGTACAGAATTGACCTCTCTACAGATTTATTATAAGTAAGTATAGATTTGTATAGATTACTGAGATTTCGTTGTCCATTCGTTTGTACCAGGCTGTATCTCTGGAACGGTGAAATGTATTGAGCTGAAAATTTCACAGTTTATGTATATCAGTCTTCGTATACAAGTTCAATTCGTACTTATGAGTTTATTTGAGAAAAAAATTTTTTTTTTACATCGATAACGGCTTGACGGGCCTCGTGGTCTAGTGGTTCAGGTAACGGAATGCCATTCACGAGGTCGCGGGTTCGATTTCCGCTCGGGATAATCATTTGTGTGATTTTGCTATTTGTCATACAAATGTTTGTACTGCGTCTGGGTGTTTCTATGTATTATAAGTATGTATTTACAAAAGAAAATTAGTATAAGTATTCTATCCGTATTCTGGTACCCAAAACAAAAGCATACATAGTTGCTATATAGCTTGGGACCAGAGGACGTTGTGTGAAATGTCCATATATATAATTTTTATTTTTTTTTCTTATGTGGATACTTAAGAGGGCATGATATAAATTATGCTCCATACAAAAATATGGGCATCGTAGTCCCCTCTTTTCTTCGTGGATATTGCCTCCAGAGGAACGAATATTTTTTCACATTACTATCACTATCTCTTTTTCAAAACATATTAACTAAAAGAAATATGAGCATCCAAAAATCTGCTTTTTTCGGTTTTCTTTAGATAAGGTTGCAACGTCTATCACACAATATATTTGCTAAGGTTTTACCAAAAAAGACAGTGAGAGAAGCATAGATATACTCTTCATCTATAATAAAGCGTAAAAGAAAATTCTATCGGTTTAACTTTCGCGAAGAAAAAAGGGGACTACGAAACGTCTTTTTTTTTTTCAAATAATTTGTTGGTAAAATCTGCTTCAGCTATATTTGTCCCTTTCATCACGGTGCTTGGTAATAGGGATAGCAATACCTAAGGCAAATACCTAAATTAGGAGTACAGTTCCCTCTTAATAGTACGGAACACGTCGTGCGCAAGTTTAACTCCGAGTTTAAGACCGATTTTATGTATACAGCTATATAATTAGTTAAAGTATCATTATATTTTTGAATAATTATACCTATCAGTTAATTAAATCAGTTATTAAAGTTATTGCGCGGCCTTTGGACGCACGTTATTCTGTTTTTCGTTGCCGGCCAACTTTAAATTGCGAACATCCAAGTAAGAAAATATAATATAATATATTTAAATTTCTAAACATAAAAACTATAAAAAAATGCGTTTAAAAATCCTAAATATTTTTTGGAAATATTACATTGTCATCAAATAAAGGGATAACAACAACAGAATGATAATTATGATGAGTATTATTTTGTTATACTCGTAGCTATGTAATGTTTTCAGCTCTCCGTTCTAGAGATACAACTTGGTCACCAACGGACGGATGCACAGCGAAATCTCAGTAACAGGGTTTATTTACCTTTTGGTAAGAAGCCCTGAAAACAATATGCAACACTATTACAATAAAATGTAATTCCATCAAGGAAAAATTCAATTTTTAAAAATATAAAATGGGTCCTCCACTGTCCGTCTATCTGTCTGTCACCAGGCTGTATGAGCTGTATCTCGTGAATGGTGTCGCGTTAATAGTATTTCTGTTACAAAATATTTATGAGGCCACATATTTTCATTAACTTGAAGATTATGCTTACACGACATGATAATGGTTCCAATTTTATACGCACAGCTAAACTTAACTAAAAAATGAAAACAACTATGGTGTGTTTTGATTGGCTATTTTGTTGTACGCAGGGGCATAGCTACCGCCGTATCAGCTGTATCAATTATACAGGGCCCCCGGTCCACGGGGGCCCCCAACGTGCGAAAGCAAAAATAAATAAATGCTTTCAATTTTTTTTATTATTTCAGAAAATTTTTAGCACAAATTTTTTTTCTTTCGTGTGAAATCTTTACCCTTCATAAGGGCCCCCATATAAATTATTATACGGGGCCCCACCAAGGCACTGGTTGTACGCATTTCTATTAATCAAAATCGTTAGTCAGTATACACAGTTTTTATTATAAGACAGTTCAGTAAACATTGCCGAATTGAACGAACACCATCAATTATAATTTTAGTTAACTTTAGTTTATTTAGTGAATTTTAGTGCATGTAGAATTGGTACGAATGATGGTATCATTTATGATGACGATGGAACGAAACCCTTCGTACACCAATCCAACTTGTATTTAGCTGGTTTTAAAGGTATTTAATAAACTAAATTATAATGGAAAAAATGATAAAATGATGATTTAGTAAAAGCATAGCGAGTCAATCGCAAAATATTAATATATTAATGTAGAAATACATGTACAGCCATTACTTCGGTCCAATTGTGTTCTGTAAAGAACGCTAACTGATCGATTGATGGAGTTGGTGCAAACCGCTCAATAGATGGTGTTCCCGCCTATTTAAGGTCCTCCCAAAAAAAACGAACGATTCGAAAATGAGATAATTGTTTAATCTCGCAAAACTTAAATGTAACAAACAATGCACTTATATTTCTAATGTTCTTAAGATTCTAACAATAGCTCGATTAAGAAAGCGACAACGCCATCTAGTTTAACTTAAAAACATGAATCAATAAACATAACCGCCCGCCAAGGACATCTTGAGGTCCTTAAAAAAAAAATTAAAATGACTAATCGACGGGTAGACAACAGATCTTGGCGATTGGTCTCTTAACAATAGAATTTTTACACTTCACAGTAACCACTCTCACTAAATTGTCTGTCCCAGGATGAACACTCAGTATTCTCCCAAGAGCATATTTGGCTGGTGGAAGATTATCTTCCTTCAGTAGGACCAAATCTCCTATTTTGACATTGGGTTGTTTCTTCATCCATTTAGGTCTTTGCTGTAGTCGAGATAAATATTCGTTCGACCATCTCTTCCAGAAGTTCTGCATCAACATCTGGGTTAGTTGCCATCGGGTAAGTCTATTTATGTTTGAATCTAGGTAACTCTCTTCGGGAATAATAGTAGGTGATTCGCTCAAAAGAAAGTGTCCGGGTGTTAATGGCAGTACATCTGATGGATCATCGCTCATTGGTGATATTGGTCGACTATTTAAGCATGCCTCTATTTGTGATGTTACTGTTGTCATCTCTTCATATGTGAGGGTTGTATTTCGAAGAATTCTTTTAAGATGGAATTTAATGCTCTTCACGCCTGCCTCCCAAAGGCCACCAAAATGCGGCGCTGATGCTGGTATAAAATGCCATGTAATTCCATCGTTTGCCAGTTGATTTTGTACTTCAGATGACCAACTCTTAATACTCCCTTCAAGCAAAGATTTTAGTTCTTTATTTCCAGCAGAAAAATTTGTTGCATTATCGCTCCACATGTGAGAGCAATGCCCTCGTCTTGCAACGAAGCGCTTGAATGCAGCTATGAAATCATTAGTGTTTAGAGATGTAACTACTTCAATATGGATTGCTCGGGTCACCATACAGATAAATATAGAAATGTAGCCTTTCTGTGTTTTGCATCCTCGCCCCTTAGAGAGCCTCAAATCAATGGGTCCTGCAAAGTCTACACCACAGTTAAGAAATGGCTTACTAGGAGTAACTCGTGCACCAGGTAAGGAACCCATCATCTGATTTTGTGTAGCAGCATTGTATCTAGCGCATATTATACACTGATGTACTATTTGTTTAACTCTGCTCTTAGCATGTGTAATCCAATATCTTTTTCGCAGGTTACTCATCATCAGCATTGGACCTCCGTGTAATGTATGGATATGACAATCGGTAAGTATTAGGTTAGTAAATGGATGATATTCAGGTAAGATAATTTGATGTTTTGTATGATCAGGTAAGTTACTATTTTGCAATCTGCCTCCAACTCTTAATACACCCCTTGCGTCAAGAAAAGGGTTAAGTGTACGGATTTTACTATCATGATTAATGTTTTTTCCTTGTAAAACCCTTTCTATCTCCTTCTCATACTCCTGTCTTTGGCATAATTTAATACATATTTCTCTAGCTTCATTTATTTCAACTCCATTTAATTGTTTCTCTTTTGGTTTGTGATTTTTAAATATTCTTAGTATGTATGCAGTCACTCTTAATAACTTTGTTAAATTAGAATATCTCTTTAATAAATCAAATTCTTCTGTAATTGTGTTTGTCATTACAGTAATCCTTTCACCTTTTCCTTCCAAATCTGTTGAATTATCCTTCAGTTGCTTATATTCTATGTGCTGTTTTCTAAGTTCATATGGCCCATTCCACCATAAATAATGCTGCAAAAGCTGTTCAGGTGTAGTTCCTCGTGATGCAACATCTGCAGGATTTTCAGCTGACTCAACGTGACTCCAACAGTTTGCTGGTATGTTGGTGAGTATCTCTGAGGTTCTATTTCCTACAAAGGTTTTCCACCTTGATGGATGGTCTTGTAACCAGGCCAGGACAATCTTGGAATCAGTATAAGCATGTATCTCCCCCTGAGATATTTGAAGATGAGTTGCTACATCTTTCAAAAGACGTGATAGTAACACAGCACCACAAAGTTCGAGTCTTGGCACAGATATTGTTTTGATTGGTGCAACCTTAGATTTTGCAGTAACAAGTTGTGTATGAATAGTTCCATCCATCTTAATGACTCGGAGAAAAATGACTGCAGCATAAGCTACTTGTGATGCGTCGCAGTAACCATGCAATTCTAGTTTATGATCTCCTTCATTGGTATGCAGCCATCTGTCAATTTTAATGTATTTAGCCTTGTTCAAATCTTCACGAAATTGTATCCATTCTCTTTCAATGTTTTTTGGAACTCGTTCATCCCATGTAACTCTTGATAACCATAATTTTTGAATGATTATCTTGGCATTGATGATCACTGGGGCAAGCCATCCCATAGGATCAAACAGACGAGAGATTTCCGAAAGAATAACTCTTTTTGTTATTAGATCTGATGAAGACATAGTCTTAATATCATATTGGAAGGTATCTGTATTTTTGCTCCATTTAATACCTAGAGTCTTGACTACCTCATCAGTTTTAATAGCATAAGTTTCATCTGTTCCATAACCTTCTACATACTTCATAAACTCATTACTATTACTCGCCCATTTCTGCAATTCAAAGCCTCCAGACTTCATCATGTCTGTCATTTGTGTATAAATTTCATAAGCATCCTGGATATTCTCTGCACCAGACAATAAGTCATCCATATAAAAATCCGTGTGTGTAATCTGTGAAGCCTTAGGAAATCTCTTTTGTTCATCAATTGCTAACTGTTGTAATGTCTTTGTGGCGAGGTAAGGTGCACTCGCAGTTCCAAAAGTCACTCTAAGTAAACGATATTCCTTTAATTCACCATTAACTCTCCATAATATTCTTTGATAATTAGCGCTTTCCCTTGTGACCTTTATTTGTCTATACATTTTAACACAATCTGCTGTGAATGCTATTGGATGTAAACGCCATCTCATAATTATGTACCTTAAATCTTGTTGCAGCTTTGGTCCAATTAGCATGTTTTCATTAAGGGATTTGCCATTTGTTCCCTTACACGAGGCATCAAAAACGATTCTTACTTGTGAGGTTGTTTTGTCTCTCCTTATTACAGGGTGATGAGGCATATAAAACGTGTTTTTTATTGTGTCTTTCTCTTTATCTATCTCTTCCATATGCCCGACATCAAGATATTCCATCAAAACCTTTGTATATTCTCCTTTTAACTCTTTGTCTCTATTCAATCGTCGTTCGAGCTGTATTAACCTATTCTCTGCTATTGCTTTTGTATCTCCATAGACTAAATACTTGTCTTTGAATGGTATCTCTACTGTGTATCTTCCTTCACAATCTCTTGTGTGTGTTTCTTTAAATATGTTTTCACATTGTAACTCTTCTTCTGTCATCTTAGATTGTGTAAAGAATTCTTCTGATTCTAATTGCCAAAATTTCTGTAGTTGATCTAAGTCCTCTTCTGTTGTTGTAATGTGCATATTTATGATTTTATGATGTAAATTATTAGTAGAACTAACTCCTCCAGATAAAATCCAACCAAGGGTCGTTTTTTGAGCTAATGGACAACCTGGTAGTCCAGATATAACTCCATCAAGCATAATTCTGCTATATACTTCGGCTCCTAAGAGTAAATCTATTTTTGCAGGTTTCCAATATTCTGGATCAGCTAATGCCAGACCGTGTATATGATCCCAGTTCCTATCGACTTGTCTTGAAGGCAGCAAGTGTGTAAGTGACTTTAAAACACATGCGTTGACAGGAAGCTCATCCTTGTTATCCTTAGAATATAATATGAATGACACAGAATGTTTAATGTGCATTACTATATTTTTCCCAAGTCCACTGATAGAGCCATTGATTGTGTCTTTCTCTAAACCAAGAATCTGTGTTGCAGCTTCCGTTATAAATGATCCTTCGGATCCTTGGTCGATCAATGCTCTCAATTGTAGTGTACGGCCATTATGTGCTTTAACCTTGACTAGTGCCGTAGCTAATAAAACTTGGGTTGCTTGTCTAAACTCTGATTCTGCTGTGTAATGTGAAGCCACATTATTACTATACTCTTCTTCTCGTGAAGTTTTGTTATCTCTTTGTGTTGTATCCTTTCGTTCATCTTTTTCAGGAGTGTTCATCTTGTAAGCTTCAGTGTGTATAAGCGTATGGTGGCGTTTTCCACAAATGTGACATTTTGTCTTCTGTCTACAAGTTTTCACACCATGGTAAGGAATTAAGCAATTATAACATAGCCTTTTGTTTTTAATACATATATTTTTCTCTTCCACAGGCATCTGAATAAACTTATCACATTTATGGATGTAGTGATCTTCACCACATAGTATACAAGATACTGAACCTTGATTAGGCGTATTGTGAAAAACTCTCTTTTCCGGAATATGTTTCATCGTGCGTGTGCTGTTTCCTCGTGCTGATTGAACTCCTTCTAATGCTCTAACTCTAGTCTCCAGGAAATCCATAAGCATAGTGTATGTAGGCAAATTATCCTCACAGTCACGGCTAGTAATTTCTTCCCAATATCTGAGTGACTCGTTATCTAATTTACTAGAAACCAAATAAATAATTATTGGATCCCATGTATCTGTACTAACTCCAATTCCTTTTAATCCATTAAGACAATCTGTTGTATTATCTATTAAATTCTTGAGACCATTTGTGTTTTCATTAGCAATACCTCTCAGTGACATAAGTTTTTGCAAATATGAGTTAACAATCACACGTTTATTACTGTATCTTTTTTTTAGTTTCGCCCATGCAGGCTCATAGTTATTTTCTGTTATTACAACGTTTTTAAGTAGAATAGCCGCTTCGCCTTTTAAATTTTGTTTCAGGAGATGTAATTTATTAACATTACTTATGGTATCATTTTGGTGTACCAATGAAATAAAATGATCGTGGAATGACATCCAATCTGTGTATTGTCCATCAAAAGAAGGTATTTGTATCCTTGGTAATTTAATTTGTTGTGACAATGTAACGTGAGTATCTTGTGAAGATTTGTTTGCTGACTCAGTATGTTGTTGAGGAGGTGGAGAAACCTCGCCAAGTTTTATCAACATTAAATCTCTGGCTATTGCATATTCCTCTTCAACTTCAAAGTATGAATTCAAATACGTATCATCTTGCACCAACTTAGCATCTTCACAGCGTAGCATTTTATTATGGTTTTTTTGGTAGGTCTTCCAATAATCGTCGAGTAATTTTAGTTTAGTTTGAATATAGTTCCATGTTAGCCGATCTCTTGGTGATTTCTTAAAGTTCAAGTGCGCTCTTTGTATTTGTTTACATAAACTTATCTGAATATTGTTTATTTTAATTGAATCGAAAAAGGTTTCAGAACTATCTGACACACTCATTTTTCTTGTAATAAATGCACAGACTAGGAAATGTTTTTGCAAATGTCAAGTTCAACACAGATTAATATTACGGTACCACAGTTTCTATGTACTGAATCGTTTACTCTGTCTATGACTGAATCAATATTTTCATACACTGGCAACACTTTAGTTTACTTTAATTTATTTTGCTAAATGGCAATCTGCGAGCGGTACTGTCACTGATTTGACTCAATGCTGTCACTGTCACTTCAAGAACCAAACGTCACTTAAGTACTCAAATCTATTTACGAATTTACGACTATATTTATTATTAATATGTTGATGCACTATTTCACAATATTCCTTCTAGTTTTGATCACTTCAAAATTTAACTGATTTCACTCACACACGACACGACTTTACTTCCGAAAGCTAATCTATCTACCTATCTATTCGCGTATCCGACTCGGGAGGACCATGTTCCCGCCTATTTAAGGTCCTCCCAAAAAAAACGAACGATTCGAAAATGAGATAATTGTTTAATCTCGCAAAACTTAAATGTAACAAACAATGCACTTATATTTCTAATGTTCTTAAGATTCTAACAATAGCTCGATTAAGAAAGCGACAACGCCATCTAGTTTAACTTAAAAACATGAATCAATAAACAGATGGCGTTGTACGAAAAAACATCGCACGATGTTAAAACTCGCATTGAGATGATTGTAGTGGAAAATTTGGTAAGCATTTGCGTGGACCATAATAGCTCAGTTGGGAGAGCGACGGAACGGCATTCCGAGGTCGCGGGTTCAAGTCCCGCTTATGGTTATCATTTTTTTCATTATAATTTAGTTTATTTAGTAAAAGCATAGCGACTATAGCGAGTCAATCGCAAAATATTAATATAATATATTAATTTAAAGGTATTTTTTACAGATAACAATTGGTTGCAACCACGATGGTACCACTGACTGTACCCCAGTCCCAAATACCCCCCCTCATACCTGAGTACTTCGCAGGTAGAGAGGTATTCATCACTGGAGCCACGGGGTTTATGGGTAAGGTATGTTAAAATTTCATTAATTCATCTATATCTATATTCATATAATATCTCGGTAGAAAAAAAATTTTTGTACATTACATATATTTTCAAAAAAATAGTCAGATGGTTAAAGGACAACCAACAGAACCCTTTACCAGAATTGTTGAAATTTTTGTCTGTCTGTGCACGCATCACGTAAAATTTATACAACACTTATTATTAAAAATTACATATCTCAAGGTATTATTTAGTCTTTGTTTCATCGCAATCGGTCCTCTCACTCTCAATCGATCATGAGATATTTACATATTTTTTTTTTATTATGTCAAAAGTATAACAATGTTATGGTTTGGTCTGTGGTTTTTGTTATATTACATTTTATTTTATTATTATACGTATCATACTAAGCTAGTTTTCCAATTGCAGAGCATAATGCAACTCAGTGCCGCACAGTGCTGGGCCCTGAGTCGGGTATTGCAACGGTGTCACAACTGTACCATTATTGTACCATTATGGTGCAATAGTAAAGTTTTTGGTAGTCTACTAATAATGTGTCGTCATAACGACTTCATCATTGTCTTACAATTGTCAAAGTGACATAAATTGCTAGTCTCGTACACAACTGCTTCACAATTGCAATTCAATGACTGAAATGTTTCGGTAGTCTGCTATTTTGAATTTGACAGTAATATTTTTTAATTGTCCTGTGTCGACAGTTTGCCATAAATAAAAAATAGATAGATAGAAATATTAGAAATTGTTCTTTGTAATTTATTGCAATTTACTAATCTCCTAAACTTCACATTGCTTTTTATACTAATAAATAGTATGTACAAATATATTTAAACGAAGTCTAGCATGATTAAATGTTTAAATTTATTAGTAGTTTTTCGAAAATCACTTCAACTAACGCATTTTTTAAAAACGGCAACACATACATACCATTCTAACACAATCCATAGATAAAAGAGACCGAAAATTCAATGCATAGATAAAAGAGATCGACAATTCTATTACCATTGAAAGACCGTTATGACGGCATATAGCAGACTACGGATATTTGACTTCAATTGCAACGGTATCGTGCCGGTATTGTGCCGGTATGACAATTGTTCCAAAATAGTGGACTTGAGCACCTGAACTATGCTGACGCCAAAGAATAATATATAGGTACTCTAGCTGACGCTTAATTGGAACATGAATTAGTTTTCAAATGCACCAGCAGAGTGCGCTAAGTTCAGTGTTGAAAAAAAAAATACTAAAATAAAATTGTATTCACATCAAAATTCACATTATAAGTGTGGAATATAAAAAAGTCATTGTTTGTACCTTCATCTTCACTTATATTTTTTAAACACAGCTTGAATTAACTTTAATTATTTCCAGAAAACTCCGACGAAATGAAAGCCTTAAAAAATTTAATTATTTAACAATAAATAATATTACGAACGATAATCTAATATATAAAATTCACGTGTCACAGTGTTAGTTACCGTACTCCTCCGAAACGGCTTCACCGATTCTTCTCAAATTTTGCATACATATTCAGTAGGTCTGAGAATCGGCCAACATCTATTTTTCAAACTTTTTTTTTTAGTATAGCAAAACAACGTTTGCCGGGTCAGCTAGTATATAAATAAAATACCAATCAATGCCAATTTAAAGAAAAAATACTTGTTAATTTTCTGTCGCTAAAGTTGGTATGGATTGCACGCATCACTTTTGAGAGTGCTCGATTGTGCAATGCGTTGCTGTAGTTGGAACACTCCACAGATTAGTAAGTTGTATGTGGAACACTCAACGTTGAGCATTGTGCCGCATAATGCGCTCTTGTGCTTTAATTGGAAAACGTGGTAAGTCTATTATGATTTCAGCACTTTGATAATTTTAGATTCACATCACTTTTTTCTGTACTCAGTTGACAGAAGGTTGACAGTTGAGCAGTCAAATGACAATCAAATGACAGTTGTCAGAATGCAAAATACCCTCCTCTATAATTTACCCGTTCTTCTAAGTTTCCCTTCTGATACGTAGTATTAGTATCACGAAGTATAGATATCTATACTTCGTGATTAGTATCTTCTATCTATTCTGTGTTTTACTCTTTGAGTGAACTTCACTTCAGGTTGATAACGCAGATTTTTGTTATTTTGTGTTTTTCTATTTTCTGTGCTACTTTTTTTATCTTTTCGTGGGCAAAATTAATTTCTAATTAAATAAATAACTATCTATAAAAAGTGTGTGTGAATATTTAACGCACGTAAGAAGTTTTTATTATATTATTATTCCTGTCGACTTTCTTCATGGTGTTGGTGTTTTGGTTATTCTCATGTTTCTCTGAGATTAATCGTAAAAAATTACTCTCATCATTTATCTATAACAATTTAAAAGAAGTAAAGAACATAATTATGCTACTTATTATTATGAAAATAGGTTATAATTTAAAATATTTTTTTAATTATTTTAGATTTAAAATGGATTTAAGTCTGTCCAGTATAATTTGGCGTTTGAGCGGGGGCGCCTCCTACCCTATGGGTGTTGCCACCTTTATTTTATATTCCCTATATCTACCTAACAAAATATTTATTGACATATATATGTATAATATTATATGTATATAATATTAACATATATTACACTAGCTGTTGCCCGCGACTTCGTACCCGTAAATAATTTCCTCTATAAAATATTATAGATTAATAGGGTTTTTCTGGGTGAGCATTTGAATAAAACAAAAATTTATTGTTAATGATAATTGTGATCTATTAGCGGAGATATTCCTGTAAAAAATTAAAAAAGCCTGCAGAAAATATCTAATATCATATAATCTAGATAGTATAGAAACTACCTTAAATTATTTGATTCATATTTATAAATACAGGGTGTGGCGTAATTAATGGATAAGCCTGTGCCTGTGGATAAGCCTCCTACTGCGCTATACGAATATGTATATTTTTAATTAATCCTATGTATGGTCTTGAAAAAAATGGCATAAGTCATGTTTTTCATAAAATGACTACTTTCACTAACCAATTCTGCTACTGTTGCCACAATTTTCAAAAGTTTTGCTTTCTGTTTTTTTTATAATACAGCTTAAGAGTTGAATTATTGCAAGCAATAAAGAATTCCCTATTCGTAATACAAATTTTTTGAAAATTATGCATGAAATATCAAAAAAGGGTTATTGATTATTCAATTTGTTGACTTTGTACATCGTCTAGCTTAAAAAATCTTTATGGGAGTTGATTTGCCCAATATCTTAAAAACATGCTTGTTTTATGCAGTTTCCGAAATGGTATAATACTTATTATAATACTTATTAAGTTTGATGTGATATTAAAGAACCAAATGACACTCGTAAAAAAATGTTCTTATTGTGATTTAATTAATCAAATTAATACTGTTAACTTAAACAAACTGTCAGTGGTATTTTAACTTATCTGTCTGAGTTTACCAGTGGGAATGTTAGTCGTTGAAAAAAAATAACAACTTATTTTATTTTTTTTATTCTAAAGATGCAAACACTACATAAATTTTATTTTACAAAAAATGTTCGAAATGGCGGCCACCTGCGGCTATGCAGGCCCTGCATCGACGGATAAATGACCGCTTTAGGCGTCGGATGAAGCCGGAGCTCTTGATTTCATCAGCAGCTTCAAAAATCAGGGCCTTTAGTTGTTCCAGGGATGCTATTTCTTTTTTATACACTTTTTCTTTTAAACACCCCCAGTAAAAAAAGTCTAGAGGGTTCAAATCAGGGGACCTTGGTGGCCACAAAATGGGACCCAAACGACCTATCCACCTCTCATTGTACTCATCATTGAGGTAGTTCCGTACAATTCGTGCGTAGTGAGCGGGACAACCATCATTTTGTAACCAGTAGTTTTCTGGCACATTTAAACTTTGTAATAGTTCCGGCAACGTATTTTGCAGAAAATTTAAATAATTGGGACCTGTTAGTGTCTCGGATAGTTCGACGGGCCCAACTATTTGTCCATTTAAAATTCCTGTCCAAAGGTTCACTTTAAACTGGACTTGAGCTCGGTCTTGCCTTATGTTTCTCGGATTGGTTGCCTGCCAACTATGAAGATTGTGCATGTTGACGTAGCCATTTCTTTTACATGATGACTCATCGCTCCACAGTATTTTGTCAAAAAACGCCGAATCTTCGCGTATTTTTCGCAACATGACGCGACAAAATTGGACTCTAGGCTCATAGTCTCGTGTCATTAGTGTTTGCACCCTTTGATAGTGATACGGGTGAAGCTCATGCCTGTGCAGAATTCTGCCCACAGTACGCGTATCTACACCGGTTCCTCTACTTAACTCACGAATTGATAACTCTGGATTAGCACGCACAGCTTCTAGAACTTCGTCATCACGATGTCGTCGAGGTCTGCCTTCCGAAGCACCACCAACACCGGTACCAGGCATTCGCCCTTCGCTAAAAGCGATGTGCACACGTGTAAACACCCGGTAGTCTGGGTGTCGCAAATCGGGGTATCTTCGACGATATTCGCGTGCAGCTTCATTTGCATTGCAGTTACACAGGCCGTAAATAAGATGCACATTTGCATACTCTTGAGGAGTGTACGTATGACGCGGCATGATCAGTAGTCCAGGGATATGTAGAAGTCGTCGATAATATCACAATTGTCCAATTCGTATAGCAAAAACAGAGTCCGTAGTACATAAGCCAAATTCACGTCACAATAACAAACACGATAGAGCAAACGATATGTGCGCAAGAGACGATAGTCAAAAGAGCACTAACTTTGTTAAACAAGTTCAAAAGCTGTTTTGTTGTTTGTGAGAATAATAAAAATCTATCTCTGTCGCACAACTGTTATTTACCTGACATCAAAATGCTTTGTCTCTGTCTTATGATAAGACTAACCGTCTGGATTTGCCGTGCGATAAACAACCACAAGTAGTTGACTTAGAGTCGTTATCTGCTTACCCTATTCATGGTGGATGACTACCTGCTCCCGAGCACCCAAAAAAGGGTCCATTGTGAATGACTACCTGCTCCGGAGCACACAAAAAAGGGTCCATTCAAACTGTTTACAAAGACATGTTTAAGATAAATTAATAATTCTGTTAAAGAAAATTAGGGTATTTTTTTACAACTGTCGTTTTTTTTTAAAACCTCGTGAAATGTAATAAGTATTATACCATTTCGGAAACTGCATAAAACAAGCATGTTTTTAAGATATTGGGCAAATCAACTCCCATAAAGATTTTTTAAGCTAGACGATGTACAAAGTCAACAAATTGAATAATCAATAACACTTTTTTGATATCTCATGTATTTTTTCCCAAAATTTGTATTACGAATAGGGAATTCTTTATTGCTTTCAATAGCTCACCTCTTAAGCTGTTTTATAAAAAAAACAGAATGCAAAATTTTTGAAAATTGTGGCAACAGTAGCATAATTGGTTAGTGAAAGTAGTCATTTTATGAAAAACATGACTTATGCCATTTTTTTCAAGACCATACATAGGATTAATTAAAAATATACATATTCGTATAGCGCAGTAGGAGGCTTATCCACAGGCACAGGCTTATCCATTAATTACGCCACAACCTGTATAGCGAAAACATTTTTATGACACCAACTCACATCGAGTTTCTATGGCAACCATGTACATTTTACCCCAAGTTTGGGGGAATATATAAAACTTTTAACTAGCAACTCTTACCTTGTACCAAACACAAGCAATTGTGAACTGTCAAAATTAGTTCTCTTTTTTGCCACGCGCCAACTTATACTGGACAGACTGTAATACGAAATTTCTCAATTTGGTTACTTGCAACGCCATCTAGCGGCTAAAAAAAGAATCAAAAAATTTATTAGGTCGATCGAAACAAAATCGATCCACGCGAAAGGAGTCGTGGGCACAGCTAGTCTATACTATTAAAGTTTTATTCATTCATATATACTAGGTGCCTACTTCATATTATAGCTGAAGAGTTTGTTCGCTTGTTTGAACACGTTAATCTCATAAACTATTGGTTTGAATAGAAAATCTCTTTTTGTGTTGGATAGTATGTGTAAAAAGTTCCCAAATATGTGTGATAGACGCTGCAACTTTATCTAAAGAAAACCGAAAAAACCGGGATTTTCGGATGGTCTTCTTTTAGTGACAGAAGCATAGATATACTCTTCATCTATAATAGAGCGTAGAAACAATTAAAATCGGTTTAACACGAAGCACGATACACATATTTATGTATGGAGCATAATTTGGTATCGTGCCCTCATAAGGGAGTGTGAAAAAATACTGATCCCTTACAACATTTTCATCATTTTATACTTCCATCTATCTGTTCGGGGATTGACGGACAAAAAGAACACAAGTGTCACCTCATATCTTACCCGCGAGCCTCTTCTAAACCAACCGAGGGAACCACGTCGTAAGACACCTAGGCTACCCGAGGAGGGTTGATGTCAAGCATTGTAACGTAATGACATGTTGCTTCCGTGTGACATCACCTCCCAAGGGTGCTGTAAAAGTCAGATAAGGGATATTGCACACAGATAACATCCTCTGTGAGAAACGGAAAACTCGAAAATAAACCCTGTGCCAACACGCCTAGTCAGCGCGGCACAGTAGACAATAATCCCTTCCAAGTGGGGGAGGGCCGTGCCCAACAGTGGGACGTAAATGGGCTGGATAGGAGGAGGACAAAGAAAATGATGATGATATCTTTCAATGTGACGTGATACGTGGTGCCTAAGCAATGCACCGCTAATAAGACCTCTTGGCATACGCTTTCGTTTCGAGTTTTCCTTCCCTCACAGACGATGATATCTGCTTATTTAACAGGCTCTTACAAGCTACCTAGGAAGGAAATAGAATAATAACACTTACATTCTTAATCCACATACTGACGTCAATACAAATCAAGGTATTATTATAAATTTAATTAATAGGAATAAAAAAAATTGGTCAAGTGCGAGTTGGACTCGCGCACGAAGGGTTCCGTACCATTAATTATGCAACATAAGGCAACGTTATTAATAAATGAGCAAACAACACACACAATACTTAATTAATCACGTTTGTTGTATGAGAGCAAGAAACGGTAAAAAAATCATGTTTGTTGTATGGGAGCCCCCCTTAAATATTTATTTTATTTTATTTTTAGTATTTGTTCTTATAGCGGCAATAGAAATACATCATCTGTGAAAATTTCAACTCTGTAGCTATCACCGTTCTTGAGATACAGCCTGGTGACAGACGGACGGACGGACAGCGAAGTCTCAGTAATAGGGTCCCGTTTTTACCCTTTGGGTACGGATCCCTAACAAAATAAAAGTTATGATTTTTAGCGTTCCGTATCTAAAGATAAAACACGACCCTATTACTGAGATTTGGTTGTCCGTCCGTCTGTAACAAAACTAGATTTTTTGAACGGTGATAGTTAGATAGTTGACATTTTCGCAAGTGATAAATATAATATACTAGACTAGCTGTTACCCGTAACTTCTTACGCGTCGAATTTTGAAACCGAATCTTAAGAGGGTACTGTACTTCCAATTTAGGTATTTGCCATAGGTATTGCTATCCCTATTCCCGAGCACCGCGCTGAAAGGGACAAATATAGCTGAAGCAGATTTTACCTACAATTTCTTTGAAAAAAGACGTTTCTTTCTCCCCTTTTTTCTTTGCGAAAGATAAACCGATTTTGATTGTTTTCATAGATGAAGAGTATATCTATGCTTGTATTACTTTCTTTTTTGGTAAAACGTTACCAAATATGTGTGGTAGACGCTGCAACTTTACCTAAAGAAAACCGAAAAAAACGGGATTTTCGGATGTTCATATTTCTTTTAATTGTTACTAGCTGTTGCCCGCGACTCCGTACGCGTGGAATTTAGGAAAGTTTCGTGAAAATCTAACCATACATCCAACATTAACCAAATATCCAAACATTAGAGTAGGTATGTATAGAAGACCGAGGAAACGTTCGCGTTGCTCAGCCAACAGTTTAAGTATTTTATATTGTCACGCGTAATTCTTTTTTCATCATATCTCCTAAGATATTCATTTAAATTGCATGCTGTAAAACGCAGTTATAATCTATATTAATTGCGTAAGCTAACTAAGCTGTTTAATTTGATAAAAAATATAACTATATACACTGAAATAGCTTTTGAGCACCCTATTGAATTTAATATTTTTTTTTACATTATTATGGGTACAGCGGGTTTCCCTTAAAAGATAGACATATGCATCACTTATTAAAATTAATTATCAATTATCACTTATTATCAAATTATCACTACAAAGAGGATGGCATTTTTATATCATTGATTAAGAAATCAATGATATAAAAATGCCATCCTCTTTGTAGTGAAAAAACCGCATCAAAATCCGTTACGTATTTGTGGAGATATAAGCTCACATAGAGACATACATGATAAAAATTACAAATTTGTTGGAACGAAGTTCCTTATCGCTCGTTACGAAAAGTAGCCAGACGAAAATAAAAACCGGTCAAGTACGAGTTGGACTCGCACACTGAGGGTTTCGTAATTCGTATCTACATATAGATTGAAAAGCGTAGATAAATTATAAACTACAGATAATTTTGGCGTTGTAAATGTGGTGGATACATTTTAGGTGCCAAACCATTTTACACACGCACACACCACACCAATCAATCAATCAATTCATAATAATAATTTCACGAAATAAAATCCTTTATTTGCGTAATGCGTAGTCCTAATAGGTACTTAAGTGCCAGAAATTTTAAAATGCAGTACAATTACGTACCTACTAATTACACAACGAACATTTTAATAGCGAGAATTTAAATCGATTAGCGCCATCTACATACGAAATACAGTTCTACCGAGGAATATGATAGTTCTACAAAATAATAATACTTAACTATACAAACTGCTAAAAAAATTACTAGTACTCTAGTACTGTTAGTACTCCTCTTTCTTTTATTTTTATAAAACAGCTAATTTAATGCAATTACGTGTTAGATGGCGCTTTTACAAACTTCATGTGCTAATCCTGGAAAAATATGACCTTTGGAAAAATAATGGTTTCGCGTAATGTGATAACAAATTTAAAGTTTTCGGATTTTTCCCAATATGACCAGTATCTAGTCTAACTCTGAGCCAAATTTCAAGTCCCTAGAGTAACGGTAAATAGGTGAGGAATTTTGATTCCTGAAATGCGGCGAAAACTAGTCAAATGTCGCTACTGTGCTCCTCATTTTTTTTAAATATTTTCTTATTGCTTAGACAAATCAGGTTGATTATATTTTATGCAGTAGGGGACCGCGTAGATCTACATTTGGTATGAGTTTCAAGTTGATACCTTGAGCCGTTGCTGAGTAAAAAAAGTTTGACAGACGGACAGACAGACAGACGAATACCGAAGTGATCCTATAAGGGTTTGTACGAAACCCTAAAAATGAAGACCAAAAGTTGTAACGACACTTTTTTGTAAGCGTGCGCGTGTTTCTCTGTCTGTCTCTCTCTCTCTTTCTAGAGAGAAAGAGAGAGAGAGACAGACAGACATGTTATGAGAGAGAGCTCTCATAACATGAATAAAATAATCCTACTACTATTATAAAGGCGAAAGTTTGTAAGTATGGATGTATGTATGGATGTTTGTTACTCTTTCACGTAAAAACTACTGAATGGATTTGAATGAAACTTTACCACAATATAGCTTATACATCAGAATAACACATAGGCTACAAATTGGCTGGACCGATTTTGATGAAATTTTATTTTATACAGAATTGTATGGCAAAACAACGTTTGCCGGGGCAGCTAGTAATATAATATTTTATTAAGAATTGTTGAGTATCTATTATTCTATAATTCATTATATAAAATTTTATTGCAAATCCTTTACTAGTCGAAAGGAACTTCATTCCATCCAGGTGTCCCTTGAGCCCTCTCAAATTTTTTTTTATACTACATAGTTAAAGAAAAGATCTATTTATGCTGCTATAACAACAAATACTCAAAACCAAAATACAATAAATGTTTCATATAACAAACGTTTTCAGTGCAACTTGATGATACCCTTAGATGACATGATCAAGACGTGAGACGGTATCATATTTTATAATGATTGCAGACACGGAACACTCCATCGCGTCCAACTCACTCCTGACAAGTTTTTATGTTCAATAAATTACAGGTTGTGTTCTTTAATTCATTTAAGTGCGTCATAATACAGTTTGTTATTAAAAAAATATTGTGTGAATATTTCATTGTTCCTTGAATTATAATCTAAGTGATGATCATACGAAATAATAATTACTTGAATATGAAATAATCATAATTATTACGTATATTTCATTACTAACCTTGTGCCTATGCATTCGTCCGCTTGTACACTGATTTTCTTATCACTATCACTCTCTATAAAATAAAGAACCAGCTAAGCACGAGTTTTACTCTTGCGCAAATGTTTCTATACAATAACGCATCTATCTTACCCTCTCTCTCCAGCCAATTAACATTCCACTATTGGGAGGGATTATAGGCTGCTGCGCTAACCAGGCGTGTTGGCATAGGGATTATTTTCAAGATTTCCGTCTCTCACAGAGGATATTCTCGATGTAATATCCCTTAGCTGGCTTATACAGCACCCTGGGAATGAAATGAGGTGGTGAAACTTGTATTCTTAATCCGTCACTACACGGACAGTGGACATACGTACCACACGGACCATAACCTATAAATATATGTAGTTAATACTTAAACTAATTTATACATAAACGCAGCAAAATTATCCGTAGTCATCACACAAATGACTACTGTGCGAGAATCGAAACTGCTCCCCACAAACGGCAGTTTCACTTTTACTACCACACAAAGCTCCTCAACTATTTAATTTACTCCAATTTTCCAGGTATTGGTAGAACGTCTGCTATGGACATGTCCAGAAATATCCAAACTTCATCTTCTGATGAGACCAAAGAAGAATGTAGACCCTGAAGATAGATTGAAAGATCTTAAGCAATGCCAGGTGTGTGTTTGTTATTATGCTAGAGCCTTACTAGAGTCAAAAGTTTCATTTATTCATCCATCCTACCATTTTCGCCGTCCTTGCTGGATATTAGCCTCACCAAGAACTCTACACTGCAGTGTTTGTGTATTAACAACAGCGTCAGACTGCTCATACATTCAAAATGTCATTTTTCCGCCGGGCCTCTCTATGCCCCTGGGTATACACCATCATTAATATCATCATAATCTCGGGCTTGCGGTCACCCATCCGGGTCCTTCCGGCTCAGTCTGACCCTGAGTGACGATATCATCGCTCCACTTTATGGCGTTACAATTACCTCTCAGGCACTCGTACAAAAAGTTATAGGTGATAGAGATTTATTAAATTAGATGACAATGGACAGACATCATATCACGGGAAACTTGTAATGATTAGGAAACTGATATGTATGCATTGAAACACTGTCTATTGTGGACCGATGTGTTTATTGTATATCCAACATGTTGATACATAAGCTAGTTTAAACCTACATAATTACAGCGCAGAAACAAAGCTTCATAAAAAGATAAGGAATGCTATAGAAGTAAGACCAAACATTGTGGTGTTTTAGGAAGAAGCTCACTAGTAATAAACGGGAAAAGGCATCATAATCTGCAAGATTTCTAATTAAAATATACCGCAGGTTTTCGACGTGATCAGAGAGCGATGTCCGGAACGGCTGCTCAAGTTGTCGACGGTTGCAGGAGACGTCACTAAGCATTTGTTCGGTATGGATAAGAATGCGTTGCAACAGTTGACTCAGGTAATGAATCACTTATTATAGTCCTTGTAACCTTTTGCCTACCTTAACTTCTACTCGTCTACTACGTCTAACTAAACAGCAATTTTCATAACTCGATATTAAAAATCACTCTCAGATCAACCTTCAGACCGTTTTAACACTTTTAAAGTAAAACTAACACTTTTAAAAGTGTTACACCCGTATTCACAAACAATATTTACTTAAGAGGATACCAAAATAGCTTCGGGCATTTTTCTACGTACGAAGTTTTCATTGTTTCTTTAGATTGAATGGCTAGAGCTCTAATTTTTAAGTATATGTTTTTTCATAATATTTTCTAACACTTGCGCGACTCATCTGTCCAATCAAAACCACTTTTTACGGATTTAGACGCGTATATTTGTTTTAAATTTTGGTTTTATATGTTTTTTCAATATATGATGTAGGATCGCATAAACTCAGAAACGCGATTGAAAAAAGTTTTCTCGATAGAAAATCTTAGCGAAACAACCTCTCTCATTTTTATTTTTTTCATTTGTCGGTCTATTATCGCGTATTAACTAATGAAATAACTTTAAAAACATAGGTAACTATTATATATAGAAACACGTAAATCAGAATTAAAATATGTTTAGTAGATTTTGAGTAAATAGGAAAAGTATCCCTAATTCTTCATTTTCTGTGCCTACTGGCTGTGTTAAGAGCCTACATTAATTTTTTAGCACTTGTAATAGGGCGTGGCCTACGACGCTTCTCTCTCTCTTCGGTCGGTCTCGGTAGTTATCGGTACTTTCACGGCGGACGAACGCGATTGGCTGTTTGCTCGCGCGTTACTTGGCTAGAACTTTCATTCATATCCGCTTGGCCGAATGGTTAAGAGCGCCGATTTATCTAAACAGACGATCCGGAGTTCGATCCCAAGAGTAATGTTAACATTTTTGTAATTTTTTATATCTTTTAATGTTTTTTTGAAATTTTTTATAATCTTTTGATTCATTTTTAAATTCTTTGGTACTTATGTTTATTATTTTGGTTTTATTAACTAAAGCTTTTTAAATGTCATTAAACACCGACAAAAGACCCTTCTTGTACCTATATAAAACCTAATATAATTGTTATAACGTGTGAATAACAAACCTACTAACTTCATACACAGAAGTCCATCAGATATAAACATATTTATAAAGATACTAGCTGACCCGGCAAACATTATTTTGCCATACAAATATCGGTTTGAAAAATAGATAGTAGCCGATTCTCAGACTTATTGAATACGCATAAAAATAACTGTGACACGAAATTTTATTTAGAGATGAAAACGATATCTTTATCTTTACTTATTATAAAACAAAGTCGTAATTTTTGTATGTATCTCCCTATGTGAGCTTATATCTTCAAAATTACGCAACGGATCTTGATGTCGTTTTTTTAACAGATGGAATGGTTCAAGAGGATGGCTTTTTTGCATAATTGGTTGAGGTTTGTTGTATATTGGATGAGATATGATTAAATATACTGAGAATTTCGGACGAGCGCGAGCTTTATATGAAAACGCTGCCTTATCCATGTGAGATACAACTAAGTAATGTATAAAGGAATTGTGTATTACCTATAGTTCTTCAAAAAAGTCCGCGAAGGCATATGTCTATCTTTTAAGGAAAACCCGCTGTACCCATAATAATGGCAAAAAAAATATCTAATTCAATATGTTGTTTTCAAAAGCTATTTATGTGTATATAGTAATATTTTTTATCAAATTAAATACCTTAGTTAGCTCTCACGCTTAATAGAGATTATAACTGCTGTTTACAGCATGCAATTTAAATGAATATCCTAAGAGATATGACGAAAAAAGAATTACGCGCGACAAAATAAAATACTAAACTGTTGGCCGAGCAACGGGAACGTTTTCTCGGTCTTCTATCCATACTCTAATGTAAGGATGTTTGTTGTTCTTTCACGTAAAGACTACTGGATAGATTTTCATGAAACTTTCCTAAATTCCACGCGTACGGAGTCGCGGGCAACAGCTAGTTCTATATAAAATAGTTACTTCAGCAGATTCAGTAAACGTTGTACATGGCTCAATTATATGTATACACTAGCTGTTCCGGCAAACGTTGTTTTGCCATATGAAAAAAAAAAGGTTTGAAAATAGATGTTAGCCGATTCTCAGACCTACTGAATGTGCATACAAAATTTCATAAAAATTGGTCTAGCCGTTTCGGAGGAGTACGGTAACTAACACTGTGACACGTGAATTTTATATATTACATTTTATTTAAAAGATATACCCATACTTTGTACCCAAACGATACTATTTTTTTACGGATTTGTTTTACATTTAAAATTATAAATTTGTAAAACTTAAATCGCGCAGTTGCAGTGGTAGCGATTATGACATAAATGTACTAGCTGGTTAGCTACTACTACTACTAGCCCCGCGGTGTTACCCGCGCTAAAAAGGATAAAAAATCTGTACGTTTTTTATCATCCCACGGGAACACTGCATTCTTTTGGGATAAAAAGTAGTCTATAACTTATTCTTATGTATGCATAAGCTACATTATTGTAAAGTTTCATTAGAATCTATTCAGTAGTTTCTTGCGTGAAAGAGTAAAAAGCATCAAAACATCTTCGCAAATTTTCATATTTATAATATTACTATCTATACTAATATTATAAAGCTGAAGAGTCTGTTTGTTTGTAGATTACGCGCAGGTACCACTGGTCCGATATGAAAAATTCTTTCAGTGTTGGATAGTATATTTATCGAGGAAGGCTATGGACTATATAAATAAATAATTATTCACGGACATTTCACACAACGTCCACTGGTCCCAAGCTAAGCTTATATGCTTGAGTTCTAGGTACCAGAATGCGGATATACTACATATTATACTACTTTTCTTTTGTAAATACATACATACTTATAATACTTCGAAACACCCAGACGCAGAACAAACATTTGTTTTGTATGACATTTAAAACATCACAAAAATTAAAGTTGGTATTTTTATTTTCTGGAATTGATAAATTAATGTAGCTTTTTTGAAGAATTAAAATTATTTTCAAATTAAGTACATATGTCTTTTTGATAACAGAAACTTTTATTGATTAATGAATTTTTCTAAAATTGGAGAATAGGCTAGTTGCCTAAATTTCTTTGATTGCTAATTAATATACCTTAGTATCCATTATACATGGGAAAAATATATTTTTTAGAAAATATATCGATTTTCAATTTGTATTTCGCATTTAAAGAAATGAAATTTAATTTCCTCCGAAAATGCTCAAAACTGTCATGGCGTCGTGTGTGACGTCAACCAGTGCGAAACACAGCTGTACGTGTATGGCGATTGGTGATATTTCGTGATAAAAAATGAATCCGTCGTATTATAAGTACTGCATGGTGCCCCAGTGTAAAAGCACAAGCATTAAAACGCCAAACAAATTATTTATATTTGTCCCAAGCAAAGTAGAAGTACGGAAAAAGTGGCTAACACTTGCAAGGCGAAGTGATGCAAATTGTTTATCCCCAATTTCAAGAATGTATTTTTGTTTATATTTTGCTTTGCATTTCTTCTAACCTTAAAATATTATGTCAAAACTGTAGTTAGATCAATCAATAAATAACACATTATAGATAACAATACTGAAAAATTGGGGGTTTAACTTATAATGATTATATTACACTCATGTATACTTACATCAAAGTTTTAACATTGCGGAATTCCGATGAGCAAAAGTCGCTGTTTGATGCGAAAAACTTGCCAAGCATAATAACGTCAATTCTGGGCAAGTTATTGCTGTTTCCTTTCAAAAATCCAGATTCCATGATGTTCTCTTTCTATATAATGCTTTGAATAACTAAATTAAACATAAGATAAAACCGTGAAACAATTACTGACGCTCATATCTACGAAAATTCCAACAACAACAATGGTGTTTTACACTGGATGACGTAACGCTTCCTGATTGGTGTTCAATGTCACGTGACGTAATGCTTAAATTTCCTTATCTTGTTTCGTGAAAATATCAACAATCTTTTAATATTTCATTGAATTAATTTATTTTTCTTTATCTAAATACAGAAATAAAATTTAAGACCATTTAATCCATTCTATTTGTTCTTAGTGGATACAAGCCTATTATCCAATAACACTAATTAATTTTAATTTAAAAGAACAATTTTTGAATAGATATCAAAACTATCAAAATAAAATTTAAGTCATAGGGCGGAGTTTTTTTCAGTGCCCCAGGGTGGCACATATTTAAATCCGGCCCTGCACAGACTACGACTTTTTTGCGGAACCAACTTACTCTAGCGTTCTCATTCGATTATCGATAAATCCATGACCAGATTTTATAATTATTTTAATACAAAAAAATACAAAAAAGACAAAAAGAAAAAAATGTGTCAAGTATGCAGCGCGGATATTGAACAGTTTTATTTCTTACGTCTCTGAATGTAAAACGTTTTCTAGGCGTAACCGGTGTGTAATATTATCAGCATTATATTATTATGTGATATTACTGAGATATAATTATAGATTATATATTACAAGATAGTTTTACTAAAAGTGACAGGATATAACACAAAAAAAGTTCAAAACTTTTTATTGTTTAAAATTCGACTTTAATGGCCGTCGATTGTTTATTTTTGGTAATTTTTTTATCATATATAATAAAAAAATATAATTATATTGTTTGAAATACACATAATTATGTTATTAGCTTATTTATCTATGAACGTAATTTGACTGATAGTTGCTCAAATCCTTGCATATTGTTATCGTGATCGTATTTTTAAGTGTTTTGGTCGACTCAAGTGTTCTAAATGTTATGATATCAATGGCGGCCTTTTGACGTCGTAAATAAAAACGTTTTGTGAAGTGTTTATGATTTTCAAGGGACTGTATGGTGTTAACTTTTATTTGTTTTATGTTGTTAATTACACTAGAGTGTTAGTGATAAGTGTTTCTGCAGGAGAATATGATATGTATAAATGTGGAATACGAATACGGGTAAGCGAATAAAAATTATAGAAAAATTAATATATTGCACTTCTGCGACTTCGGGTATATTTGTATATTATTTTATAAATATTATTTATAGATAAGTAGGTAGATGGATAAATAACGAAGTCAATCTGATATAAATCTTATAATATAATTATATTTGTATATTATAAAAATAAAGTATATTGACGCCCTATACAAAATACGCGAATAAATACGTTACACAAGCGGTCTCGAAATGTCATTTTGCGGGACGTAGCAAAAGTTAAAAAAGCCGTTCAGGGAATAGTTTAATGACGTGTACAGACGAATTTATACCTTTATAAAGATAGATTTTCATATAAAAATTGTTTTTCGTAAAGTTAAAAAACAAAAAAAAAACTTAAAAAATAATTCGGATTCGAACCCCTAACCTTCCACCTCACATCGCACTCGCTTACACACGCGCGCCACTATTGCCTTGAACGGTGGATGCGAAATTATGGTATCTAATCTAAGCCATTGCCATTGGAGCCATTGGATGCAAACGGCACAATAAACGGATAAGTGTGTATTTACAAAAATTGGATAGGTATATGTTGTATATCCATATTTCGGTATCTACCCGTAAGACAAGCATAGAATTATAGCTTAGTTTGGGATCAACGGATATTGTGTAAAATTTCTACAATTATATTTATTAAATATTTACCAAAACACTACCTACACAAAATTTCATTAAAATTGGTCCAGCCGTTCTAGAATACTTCAGTGGCTTCCACATGTACAGGAGAATTTTGTACCTTTATAAATATAGATAACCAAAAAATGGAGATCAGTAGGTATAAAGTATCATACAATATTTAAATAAATTTTAATTCATTGTAAAAAGAATATTATTATCACCACAATTAGGTATAAATATGAATAAACGTCATGTATAAGCGTTGTTCGTACACACACAGACTCACACACAGCATTTACGCACGCAAGTCACGCCCCCAAAAATTATGAATGAAAAATACGTAAAATATAACGAAATAATCATGTAAAATCCGACATAGGTCCACACCGGTGTACCCCTGTGCGTCCATGCCTACTATGAGACCTCACAGTAATGTTTGTGAATACGGCTGTTAGTGTCGTGTTACTACACGACCATTCAAATTTTAAATTCAGTAATAGCTTCTATTTTTATAGAGCCGGATGATGTGGCAGGAATCAGTATCGCAGTATTTATACGCAAATTTTCAGAATATGTACAGTTTTTTTTGTTATAGTCTTTTGTCTGTTCTTTAATATCCTCAGTTAACATCTTCCAATATCTAAATATACTTTATTGTACAGGTATCAGTTGTGTTCTACCTGGCTGCGAGTCTAAAGTTCGACGAGCCTCTCCGCCTAGCAGTTGAACAGAACATCCGTCCCGTTGAAACAATCATGGATTTATGTGACCAGCTACCTATGATGCAGGTTAGTTATTTGTAATACTAGTATTCACCAACTTAAAAAGAAAACATAGCCAAGTCTTCGTTTTTGACCAAAAACCCTCAGGCCACGTCCATTTTGGTGATTCCTTAACAAGAAGGACGTTTTCACTACGATTTTCTTTTACGTAAAAATAACATGTTTTGTCTTCCAGGTATTTATCTACGCATCGACAGCGTATAGTAACTCTGAGCTCTCCGTTATTGAGGAACAGGTCTACCCAGCACCCGCCACTCTTCAACAATTAAACACACTGCTCGATGCCCTGCCAGATAATCTAATTGCCGATATAACTCCCAAGTAAGAACTTGTTCTCACCCTACTGTCTCCCACAATGGGCACAACTATTTGTGCTAGGGATTCCTCTACTTCGGGAGACTCTCGTTCTACATTTGGCATGCTGACCAGATCTGTTGGCATAGTATTTAGTTTTGATGTTGATATGTTTTAGATTAAAACTTTCACTGTTGGACAAGAACAGCTTAGCAGGGTTTTACGGTTCCCGGATCTCACTGACGATGTTATCCGCTTATAGCATTTATATTATCCCTTAGGTGGTTCTTACAGCATCCTAGGTAGGAAACACAGTAGTGTAAATGGTATTCTTAATCCGTCACCTCACGAACACTTATTATTGTAATCTTTATTTTAATTATAATATGTGTAACAGGTTCATATCTCCTAAGCCCAATACATATACGTTCACAAAGGCGGTGGCAGAGAACTTGATAGCGCACCGAGCTCGCACTTCAAAGTACGCAACTGCTATATTCAGACCGAGTATAGGTAATACATAATTATTAATTTTAAGGAATAAAGAATATCCGATTGTTTCAAGTTAGTGCCTACAATTTTTTTCATGTACCTACCTCTGATTATTAGAGTATGGCTACAGGCTACAAGCTACAGGCATTCCGAGCCTGCCCCAGGCTACACCCACTCTAAAGAGGTTCTGGGTGTAGCCTGGCCTGGCCCGGAAGGTCTACAGTTTCCGACATTTTTTTCGCAGTTTTCTCTAAATCATGGCTGAGTATATATTAAGCCAAAGAAATACGTTTAGGTCGTAGCAGCTATCTGTACACGTAGGATAATGGCGTGACCATAAGATAATGACCTGTATTATTGCAGTTGTTTCGTCGCTTAAGCATCCATATCCTGGTTGGATAGACAGCGTGAATGGCCCTAGTGGCATCGTGATGGCCAATGGTAAAGGTCTACTTCACGTGGCTTCTATCAACGGCTCCAATAGAGCTGACATGATCCCTGTGGATATCGTCATAGATACACTCATAGCTATCGCTTGGGAAGTTGGAATTGATGAGTAAGTGGCTATGGTTTATTTTGACAGTTATTTGGCTGAAACCGATTGTATTTCTGGGGTTGTTACACTGTTTTTAAGTTTCTGAACATCCCTATGAAGAAGAATTTTCACAAAAGCCATACGCAATCCTGAACAATATTTCTAGGATATTGCAAGTTTTTATATTGGTTTTTTATTTGAGACATTTAGTCTTTGAACTATGTTTCATCTTATTATATCTCTAGCCTTTACAGCTATTTTTTTCGAACCAAATTAATTAAATAATAATTTTTAGTTTTAGCTAATGTCTTCAATCTGAATCTTAAATTTATTGCTCATAGTATTCGAGAGGCTCGCGTTTACAACTGCTCTTCTTACGATAACCCGGTTACCTGGGGCCAGCTCAAGGACCGCGTGGTTCGTCTTGCACTGCAGTACCCCTTTGATGGAGTCCTTTGGTACCCCTTTGTCATCTATACTACTAATACGTAAGTTAAAACGAATTTTTCTTTCTTTCACTTATTTTTAAGAAGGCAGTGTAGCGTTCCGTTTTGTCTTTTTGGGTATTGAAGGCGGTAAATTGATCTAGCTAAGATGTCTTTCTGTTGGTGTATTCGTACAATATAAATTTCCTATTTAATTATCTCTGGAACGGTGGTAGCTAGAGAGCTGATTTTTTCCATATATGTACTACTAACTGACCCGGCAAACGTTGTTTTGCAATATAATTGTTAGAGGTGGGCAACCCTTATCACTTAGCGGTATGAAAAATAGATAGTAGCCCATTCTCAGACTTACTGAACATGCATAAAAAATTTCGTAAGAATCGGTCAAGCCGTCTCGGAGGAGTATGGGAACGAACATTGTGACACGGGAATTTTATATATTAGATGTATTTTATAACATAACAACAAACACTTAAAATCAGTATAACACACAACAAACGCTTTCAGTATAACTTGATGATTCGCTTAAATGACATGATTATAACTGTGTGATCTTGTGATGTTAAATATATTCTGAAGTTGATGATACGGGACGATTCTTAAACAAGTCAAACTTGTAGTGTAACTTGTTAATTTTTTTGCCATAATAAAAACTTCCTTTAATAATATGTTCCAGGCCTTTATTCAACGTAGCCGAGTGGGTATTCCACACGGTGCCTCTACGTACTATTGGGTACTTATGCAGTATATTAAGGGTCAAACAGAGGTGAGAACTATGTATAATACCCAGCATTCGTGGTGGTTCGACAGCTCATATACACCTTATTCAAATAGTTTTAATTTAAAATAGATTTTCGCTGTTTAAGGAGCTTGTTTTTTTGTCTCAAAAGCTCAAAAGTCGCAAGCAGAGTGTGACACCTTGTCCAAAACTACTTAAATCCTGCCTACGCCCACGGCTTCTTTTTCTTCCTCCCACTGTTGGGCACGGGTTGCTCCAATTTGGGAGGGTTTTTGCTTAACTATGCTGCGCTGACCAGTCGTATTGGTATAAGGTTTAGTTTTAAGGTTTCCATCTCTCACGCAGGTTGTTATCCGCTTATATTATACCTTAACTGGCTTCTACAGCACCCCGTTGAAGAGATGGGATGATAAAGCTCGTATTCTTATTCCGTCACCACACAAACATATTATCTTATTAATTTCAGAATAAAGATGTCAACAGTGTGCCACCGTATGCGATCTGCTAACGAAGCTTACAAATACTTTACAGCAAATCAGTGGCGGTTTTCAACGAGCAGTGTCAAACAACTGAAGAACAGACTTGCACCGGACGATGCTGACATCTATAACTTGGACCCTTGCACTATTAAGTTAGTTTACATACAAAAATTAGAGAATCATTCATAACAAATGCATTCGTCCATTCATTTATACACTTCTTTCATCCTTTATACAGGGTGTCCCAGAAAGAATGGATAACCTTGACACACCTCATAGCCGAGCTCATGGGTACTCAAAATATAAAATTAAAAAAAATAGTACACATGTAGTACTCGAGTTATGGGCATTTTTTTAAAATAATGTTTTTTTTTTCACACTTCTGTGTCTCATTGTACACTGTGGCTACAAATAAACAAAATCTATGGGGTTTTTGGTGCTATAATATTCTCCATAGACTGTACCAATGGATACATAATAAATCACATGAGTAACTGATGTATTATAATTTTTTTAATAATTTTAATTTCAGTTTTAATTATAAAATTTGTAATATTATTATTTTTGTTTAAGATTGTGTGCCCTTGGTGAAAAAAAAATGTATGAAAGTGTAAGTGGCCAACTGTTTAAAAAATATGCGCATTTTATACACATTTTAAAATGGTATAATACATACCTATTGCTCGTTGTAAATATGAGGTTTTTGCTATTAATTTGCAGAGGGAGTAAATTCGGTCCCACTGTTGGGAACGGTTCTAATATAATATTACCAATTCGGAAGTGTTTTCCCCTACATATACCAAACCTAACGTATTGGGACAAGGTTTGGTTTCAAGTTTTCAGTCTCTCACAGAGGATATTATCATATTATATTAGCCCTGCTTAAGCTTAAGCATTGAAAGTTCTTTCAGACGTGCAAAGAAATGGAATATATTATTCAAAATCCCTCACTATACAATACTTTGCTTTGTCAACAGTTGGGAGTCCCACTGCATTGATTTCCTGAAAGGACTTCGTAAGTTTCTGCTGCAAGAAAAAGATGAGGATATTGGGAAAGCTCGGTTAAGGATACGGACGTAAGTAGTAGACAAACATAACTAAATATAATAATACTATGTGCACAACTAAACTTAACTAAAAAATGAAAACAACTATGGCGTATTTTGATTAATTGGTTATTTCGTTGTGAACATTTTTATTTATTAAAATCGTTAGTCTATAATATACAGACTTTATGATAAAAAAAGACGTGTGGCACTCGGGGACTGCCGCGGTAAAGCTATTGCATAGTATTTTTTATCAACTTATGCAATTATAATTATTTATTTATTTTATTTATGCAAGAATCTAAATACCATAAACTAAAATAAGATTAATAATCCTTATTTACTGATGCTTACAGCTGTCCATTGTTTATGGTAATTATGATAAAATAGCGATTGTCAATCAAATGTCAATATATTAAAAACTAACGCCAAAACTGACATGAGTCACCAGCGCGAACAGCAAATAAATAAATAAATAAATAAATATTCATGGACATTTCACACAACGTCCTCTGGTCCCAAGCTAAGCTTATATGCTTGTGTTATGGGTACCAGAATACGGATATAATACATAAACTACTTTTCTTTTGTAAATACATACTTATAATACATAGTAAACACCCAGACGCAGTACAAACATTTGTATGACTATTAAAAACATCACACAAATGATTGTCCTGACCGGGAATCGAACCCGAGACCCCATGATCGGCAGTCCGTTATATGAACCACTACACCACGAGGCCCGTCAATATCGTCAATATAATCAATATCGTCAATAGCGCTGAATGTAAGTTTTTTTCGTTACCTACGGAATTTAAATTTCAAATTTTGTGGATTTAGTCTCCACGCTCAAGGCCCGCGATAGAAGCTATGCAATAGCTTAAAAGTTCTTTGAACATTAACGAATTGTGTAATTGACACCATAAATTTTCATATTTTAGTTGTGCACATAGAATCGGTACCATTGTCTACTAGCTGTTGCCCGCGACAGCGTATGCATGGAAATTAGAAAATGTTCCCTTTTTCTGCAATATTTTTCAGTGATGCTTCACTTTTGTTGGTCGCAGCGTAATTTTTTTTTTTTCGATAAATTTATTTTATTTATTTATCTACAATATTACAATCTAGTCTGCTAAGGCTAATAAATAATTTTGATCTAACTTAAATTGCTAAATAGAGTTTTTTATAAGAATGTGTCCATTAACACCTATCTTAATAAATATAAATAAATAAATAAATATTCATGGACATTTCACACAACGTCCTCTGGTCCCAAGCTAAGCTTATATGCTTAATGTCTCTATTATTGTAAAGACACTTTGTTATTGTGTTCTTTGTTACTAGTACATAAAGCACTACATATCACTAATAGTCACTATCACTATAAATTTCAAGTTTTTTAAGCCGATCATCAAAAGATTTTAGCACCGTGAGGATTCTGTCAAGTTTTTCATTGGTATTTTATTTCTAACTCAGTTTCAACCTGGGGCACAGTTTTGGTTTTTTGTGCATAGGCTATGTTGGCAACAACGGGGTTATTGTTTGTGACTAGCTTTTGTTCACTTGTTGCTGTTGAAATAGAAATTGTTCGAGCTGGAATGGTTTTCGCTTTAAGGGCCTTATTTTTAATATTTTGTAGTTCTTTAACTACGACACATCCTCTATAGCTAGCTGGATGTGGTTCTCCGCAGTGGACACACTTTGGTTTTACGTCTGGTGGTTTTGTGCAGTCTCTGGTTAGATGTTTTCCAGTACATTTGACACATCTTGGTTCCTTTGAACAATATTTTTGTGTATGGCCGTAGGCTTGACATTTTTTGCACTGAGGAATCAACTTGGCTGTTCTCAGTGGTTTTATGTCTACTTTGCATCCTAAAATAGACTTTATATTATAAATTTTGCTTATATCTTCTTCTTTGTCGAATGAAAGTATAAACATGTTTAGAGGTTCCTTTTTTCTCCAGCTCAGCTTGTTAACAGCCTCTTGGATTTTGTACCCATTAGCTTTGAGGTCCTCGACTATATTATTTGGCAAACACGTAAAGTGTAGGTTTTTTGCCATTACCCTTATAGGTCGGTTTTGCTTGTTTTCATAAGAATGCCACTGGTAGTTGTTTTCTATCAACATCTTTGAGATGATCCGGTAAGAGTCTTCGTTGTCTGTGTTTATTTTAACACATTCGCCGCTCATAATTTTTGTAAGAAATGCGTTTCTGGTAAGTTTTGTCCTCAGAAGATCATAAAACTGCTGATAGTTCTTAATGCTCTCGACTATTATAGGTGGAGGCTGTGCACCTTTCTTCTCCTTTTTTGATTCCACCTTTTTTGATTGAGGGTTACACTCAGCATCTGGCAGGGTCGGTGACAGGTTTAACTTCCGATTTTCCTACTTTTTTGACGGACCCACTCAGTTTCTTTTGCCAATTCCTCTTCATCCGTCTCATAACGAACTTGTTGAGAGGAAGTTTGGGTTTCAATGTGACGCTTATCTGTCTCACATGTTTGCTCCTGCGACTGCTTTATCTGTAGTTTGATGCTACTTATTTCTTTTTTAAGGTCGTTTACTAGGCTTTGCAACGTTTCTCGTGCTGCCTTTTCTTCTGTGTAATACCGGTACAGTAATTTTTCTTGTTCGGTTTTTAAGTTTACGCTAAAAACTTTAGCCATATTGCAATCTTTAGAAAATTACGCCTTGACACTTTTTATAAATAAACGTGATTCATTATTTGCAAGCAGGTCATCGCGTTGCATTCGCGGCCGGCATGGCGCAACAGCAGGAACTGCAGCGTCAGCGCGATTCACAAATACGTATTTTGCGAGCGACACTAACAACAACTGTCTTTAACGGAAGTCGAATGATCACTGAATGATATATTTACATTTTTCTTGGACTTCACGTCGAAGTTGTGGCGCGTGCATACACTCCGACGAATGGAAGCGGACTGATTGAAAGCGAGAAAAGACAAGACACGGGGGCTGCGGGAACGCAATGTTGAAAAAGATATTTTAGTTGTGCACATAGAATCGGTACCATTGTCTACTAGCTGTTGCCCGCGACAGCGTATGCATGGAAATTAGAAAATGTTCCCTTTTTCTGCAATATTTTTCAGTGATGCTTCACTTTTGTTGGTCGCAGCGTAATGTTAAATAGCATATAGCCTTTATCGATAAATGTACTATTCAACACACAGAAGTACAAGAAGGTGGGTTGGCGTTTAAAATTGAGGACAAGTAAAGTTAGCCTGGGCTAACTTGAATTCATGGTCTAAAATGATATGGAACTATAATATAAGTGACATACCGTGATGACAGTAAATTTTGCCTAATTTTTGCAATCTGCAAACGTCACTTTTGAACGCACTGATACAAGTATGGCATTTTAAATCAAGATCTGTTTTAATACACCATATTTGGGTGAATTTCAACAAACCATTTTTTTGTATCATTTCGGTGAGATTTTTTAATTCAATGCAAAAGCATTGAATTAAAAAATCTCACAAAACCTACAAAACTACAAAAACACTAAATCTACAAAACCTATGTAAAAATACATAGGTTTTGTAATAAAAATAAACTTTAACCTTATTTGTAAATTGTACGTGAGTGGCCATCATGTAACATCAAAACTAACTGAAATATTTAGGTTTGAATTTTTGGGAGTCCACTGAAATGAAAAGTGCCCACGGAAACGATAAATTAGTCCACGGAAATGAAAATTTCACCACTGAAATGAGTAAACTGTGCACCGAGATGATACTAGCCCACTGAAATGATGCCGACAAGCATAAGATATCGTTGTCATCGCGGAATCTCTGGAAGACCTTGGCCACAATGCTCAATGACCTCAGCAGTCTTTCCCAAAAGGTTGGTTTAAGGATGAACATCGATAAAACCGAGGCCATGTTCAATGTCCATATCACTCCGGCACCAGTATCTATTGGGTATGTGATTCTCAAAGTGGTTGATCATTATGTCTACCTGGGACGAACAATCCAGCTGGGCAAATCCAACTTCGAGAAAGAGGTCAACTGTCGTATTCAACTCGACTCGGGCAGTTTTCGGGAAGCTTAGTCACTTCCTTCTGTCCAATATACCCCAGTGCCTGAAAGGAATGGTCTTTGCCTAGTTTGTGTTACCAATCATGACTTATGGGGCTGAGACATAATCTCTAAATGGCGGCCTCATAACGAAACTCAGAATTGCACGGCGTGCTATGGAGAGGCCTATGCTCGTTGTTTCCCTACATGATAAGATCCGGAACGTGGAAAGATCCGTAGAAAGACCGGTGTATATGACATAGCCCGAATAGTTAGCACGCTGAAGTGGCAAGCCACGTCGCTTGACTACCTGAAAACCGTTGGGGATGGAAGGTTTTCGAGTGGCGACCACGCACCGGACGACGCAGCGTGGGGAGGCCCCCAACAAGGTGAACTGACGATATCGTAAAATATGCCGGGGGCCATTGGATCCAGTTAGCGCTGGATCCACGCGTGAAGACACGGGGCCTGCGGGAACGCAATGTTGACAAAGATACTCGTATGTTACTAAAACTTACTACCCACCAGAATGATAAGTTTTCTCAGGACAAAAGTTAAGCGCTTGTCAAATGTGTTATAAATGGGTTATACAAACAAAATTAGTTTTATTTTATAGGTTATATTACCTTAGCCACAATAATAGGTAAGGTGCTTGATGGTCTGCTTGACCGCCAGTTAAGCAAATATTTGAATTTGAGTGATGCCCAATTTGGGTTTAGAAGAGAATTATCTACGGACAGCGCCATACTGGCGGTTAAGCAGACTGTTAAGTATTATACAGATAGAAACACCCCTGTGTATGCTGCTTTTCTTGACCACTCCAGAGCTTTTGACATGGTTTGTTTGACAATTGAGGAAGCTAGAGGTGCCGGAAGAGATAACAAACATGCTGAGTTTCTGGTATAGCTCAAAAATGAACAGAGTGCAGTGCTAATTGTTATTCTGAGCCCTATAGATTAAGTTGTGGAGTTTGACAGGGTGGATTAACGTCTCCGACCCTGTTTAACATTTATGTCAACCAGCTGATTGATGAACTCAGTAGCACCAATGTCGGATGTACACTAGATGGTAAAATGATAAATAATGTAAGTTATGCTGATGACATGGTGCTGCTGTGTCCATCAATCAGCGCTATCAGAAAATTAGTTGAAATCTGTGAGCGTTATGCAGCATCTCATGGTCTCAAGTATAATGAGAAGAAAAGTGAGCTACTAGTTTTTAAAAGTAGGCTTAATAATCCAGATAACATTCCGCCTGTTTATCTGAACGGTTCAGCACTAACGCAAGTGACACAATTAAAATATTTGGGACACATAGTCACTGACACTTTGTCTGACGATGCTGACATAGAGAGAGAACGCAGGGCGTTGGCAGTCCGCTGCAATATGCATGCTCGGAGGTTTGCGCGCTGTAGCAGGGATGTCAAAGTGACGCTTTTTAAGGCGTATTGTCAAAATTTTTATACGTGCGCCTTGTGGGTTACATATACGCGGAGGACTTACAACATCCTGCGTGTACAATACAATAATGCCTTCAGGGTGCTGATGGGACTTCCACGCTTTTGTAGCGCATCACAAATGTTTGCGGACGCTCACGTTGATGACTTTTACGCTGTTATCAGAAAGAGGGCAGCGTCTATGATAAAAAGACTATGTGTACCCAACAGCATACTGAGGACATTATATAACAGGCTGGATAGCCCGTTCATGGAGCACTGGGCCAGACTACATAAGCCAATTTTATTAAGTGCTTCGAACGGGCATTATAACAGCTCAATTTTTGTTAAGTGAATTTTTGTATTATGTAAATTATACTAACATAGGATATAAGTACAATGTAACTAACAATATGGATGTAAAGTCTGCAATAAAGAATTAATTAAAAATTATAATTTATTGATACAAAAGTCATTTTTAGTCAAAATAATAAATGCAACTGCAGGGTAAGCTATTTTTGGAGCGAAAGTCGGTCGGGGACAGGCCACCGTGATGATAAAATGACACTTTGAAAGCATTTTTTTAATGTAATACTGAATATAACTCAATGAATTTTTTTGCCATGGTAGAGAAGAACCTACTTTACTATAAAAACTAGTCAGAATCATAAAACTAGCACATTGCACTACCGTTCTCACGTTTGCCGCGTTTTTTTTTTTGCCTGTGCAACGCACCCATTTAATTGACACCATTGTCAGTTTGTAGTGTGAATGCCGCCACGAACAAAAAAACAAAAATGACGAAATGCGCAGTTTTTGGGTGTTCTAGTGTATCAGAATAATTAAAAAATGTCACAACATAGGACTTCACAAGTAATTTTAACTCAAATAATTCATTTTCACATCAAAAACATAATTTATCAATTTAATGACAATCGTGTTTTGACGGACGTCAATAATGTTGCCCCAGGCAACCGGGCAACTTCACGTTGTACTTCACACACATATATAATTTTTTGACCTCAAGCCGGGTCATTGATTTAGCCGTAGACGCACTGTCTTGTACTTCTGTGATTCAACACTGAAAGCATTTTGCAAATACGAGGAAAATTTTCTAAATTCACGCGTACGAAGTCCCAGGCAACAGCTAGTTTTCTAAATATGGTTATTATTAAGATTTTAATTTTTTATTTTTTTATTTTTTCACAGATTATTCATCATTCATCAAGCTACAAAATGTTTGATTGCAATATACATGTTCCGATATGCACTCAAAAATACACCCGCCATTTTGAAAAAAATATCTGCGACCGTGGCGCTATCTCACGGAATCTTTAATAACATTATTAATTTAATGCTAAGTAAAACCATTAAACGACATAAATAACTATATTTTTATAATGAGTTAATTATATAATAAAAAGCAAATGTTGTGTTTATACATATTTTATAGACGGAAAACTCGAAACTAAACTCTATGCCAACACGCCTGGGCAGCGTAGCGTGGCATAGTACCTAACTGATCCCATATCAGCCGGCGTATTATGAGCTTTTTAAAATCATTCAAGCTCCAGGCAGGCCGTAAACTGCATGGCTAAATTAGGTAATAAGGCAGAAATAAAACTTTTAGTTAGTACTTTAACTTTTAGTTGTACCTTCTCCGTAAACATATTAATGTATGACTGGTTTAGCGAACTGACTGAATAAGAATTTTGTTCATAATACGAATTTGCCAGACAGTTAAATTCACGGCGTAAACTGCCTGTAAATAAAAGCTCATAATACGGCCGCTGACTCCTAAAGCAACCTAGCAAGAAAATGGGGAGCCATTTCACGTTTTCGCACGAATTTCTAACATTTTGGGCTCCTAAATTACCATAGTCTGTAGCACCTAGAAGTTATTGAATATACGCAAAAAATGGGCTAAGGTTTCGTGTTGACGTTTAATGTAACACATTTACTAAAAATGACTTGTTTGATCTATAGTAATCAATTTCCCACAACCATTTTATTGAAAAACCACCACAGAGTTGATTTTAGAGCCGTATTTCAATCAAAAATACTTATAAATTAAGTTTTAAAAAATACATAACGCATTGGACATGTATTTTAATCGTTCTTTAATGTAACAGATTATTGAATTGTATTACCATTATTTAGTTAAAAAAAATAAACAAATAGGCCAATTTTTGAGGTTAACGTTACAATTTTATCGTGATTTTTGGTTTAAACACACATTAATTATGAAAATAAAATTATTCCAAAATAAACTACGTTCATTAGAGAACCGATTTCTACAGTAATATTGGAAAATCTTGCATTTGATTTGTCAAAATATTGATAAAACTTCAATCGAAATTACAATAAATTACGATACACAAGTGGATACCGCTTAGTACGGTGCGAGCGCCCACCTGTCTTTTTTTCCCGTGTCACGCGTTGTACAGTAAAGGTAATATTGTACTGAAACCACATAGTATTGATTCACTTTGTATTTTTTTCATAAGGTAAAGTTTGGTTTATAATCAAGTATAATGTATGAATTTGTAAAATAAATATATATTATTGTTTTATTAGTTTTAGCAATGGGGCGCAAGGATTGTGTACCCCGTTGTCTTAAAAAAAGGAAACGTGATAATAATCATATAAATAAATAAATAAATAAATATTCATGGACATTTCACACAACGTCCTCTGGTCCCAAGCTAAGCTTATATGCTTGTGTTATGGGTACCAGAATACGGATATAATACATAAACTACTTTTCTTTTGTAAATACATACTTATAATACATAGTAAACACCCAGACGCAGTACAAACATTTGTATGACAATTAAAAACATCGCACAAATGGTTGTCCTGACCGGGAATCGAACCCGAGACCTCGTGAACGGCAGTCCGTTATATGAACCACTAGACCACGAGGCCCGTCTTATCATAGACCCAAGAAAGGCAAGATCAATGCTTTTACGCCAAATGTTCATATAGCGTAAACGTTTATTTTGTTAACTGACAATAATATGTGATAGTTTTTATGTTAATTGTTATTATATTATTTTACATACCACGACTTCTTGTTTTTCTGTTTACCTAGCTTGAAAATTTCATTAGACTAAATCAATTGTATAACTTTTTGTTAATCTCATATAAAATCACATTACGGCATTTACGGCTCAAGATTGCTTCGTCCGCCTCGCCTCTCGCGTTACACTGTTTATGTTACGTTTGAGTGCGTAGCTACGCACACATAAACAATGATGCAGTATTTTATCTAAAGCGAGCGTAATCATTTTGTGAAATGGCTCTTACCGAATAGGACGGGTTTTTCGTTTAAAACCCAACCTAGATAACGGGATAATGGCAGGAGAATGTTAAACGGATTGATCGTCACACGGACAGACAGTGTAGTTTTATCTTTTGGTACGGAACGCTAAAAAACGAAGAGTTTGTTTATTTAAACGGGCTAATCTCAGCTTTTAAATTCCATGCGTACGAAATCACGGAGAATGGTACCAATTCTGAGTGCACGACTAAACTTAGGTTTTTGGTTACAATAACATTATGGTTTTTGTTATCACAAATATATAAATGCAGCTAAACATTTTAGCTGCATTTATATCCATATTTACAACGGCAAAAACAACTGTAGTTTACTATTTCTTTTGATGCAATTATTTACACTTTTTAATCTACATAGTACGAAACCCTCAGTGTGCGAGTCCAACTCGTACTTGACAGGTTTTTTTTATTAAGTTGTAGAATTGGTATCTGTTTTTAAACCGCTTTGTTAGGTAACGAGACATTAATTAAAAATTAAAATGGCTGACTGCAAAAAGTAGGTAATGTACTAAAATTGTTCCTAAATTAAAATTTAACATGTCACTTATTTTATTTTTAGTATAGCCTTTTAATTTTCTACATGCTGATACTCTATGCGATAGGTTTCGTGATTTTTTTTTTATTTCCTAAACAGGTTTCTATTACCACTACTACTGAGATTTCGCTGTCCGTCAGTCCACTATCTACGTAACTGTGTAAGCTAGAGAAGTGAACAATACACAGTTCTTGTTTATATCAATTAATGCTACAACAACTAATGCTCATCGTTTATTTATTTATTTATTATATTCTTTGTTGTACACCATTTAGTTTTACATTACAGGATGTTCTTAAAATAATGTAGTACAATGGGCGGCCTTATCGCTTAAAGCGATTTCTACCAGGCATCATTATTCTCTTGCCCTTATTCTGTTATTTGATGGGCTATTATTTAATTTGTTTTGACGGGCCTCGTGGTGTAGTGGTTCATATAACGGACTGCCGATCATGGGGTCTCGGGTTCGATTCCCGGTCAGGACAATCATTTGTGTGATGTTTACAAATGTTTGTACTGCGTCTGGGTGTTTACTATGTATTATAAGTATGTATTTACAAAAGAAAAGTAGTCTAAAGTATATCCGTATTCTGGTAACCATAACACAAGCATATAAGCTTAGCTTGGGAACAGAGGACGTTGTATGAAATGTCCATGAATATTTATTTATTTGGGGGCCCGTTATTTGAGGGCGGCATGACCAATATATTTTGAAAATAACAATACAGAACCTTTCTTGTGCGAGTCCAACTCGTACTTGACAGGTTTACAAGCCCATACAATGAGGTGTAAAGGCATGCGGATCGCCTAATCGCAACAATTTTCAAACAATATACATAGATGTATTTGCATCTAGCAATCAGATTCTTAAGTCACTATGCCTATGAAGACCACATCACTTGACGATCTAATGACCATTTGCGACGGATGATCCTTGAATGGCGACCACGGCGACGACGAAGCGTTGAGCGCCCCCGTACAAGGTGGACTGACGATATCGTAATAATATGTGCCGGGGGCCGCTGGATGCAGTTAACGCAGGACCGCGTGTTATAACTATGGGACAGTATGGAGAAATATATGCTGGATATAGGCCTAGGTGGAAAAAAAAGGAAAAGGATGGAAGCCTATAATTAAAACTTAGTTGGCATACATAAAGGTCACCCCACTTTGTATTTTAAAGTGAAGTCGATATTATACCTATCTGTTTAAAAAAATATATTAAAATAGATTTTAATATTATATGTAGTAGGTATAGGTCCCGGCACGAATCTTGAGCGCTCGGTGGTAGAGTGGGGATCGCTTTGCGCATCGTATACTTCATTGCAAAAAAAATGGGGATGATTTATTTTAATATAATTAAATTCTCATTTTTTTTTACATAACACATATTGATGCTTGACTACATTCCACCTGATGGTAAGCGGTAATTAAATTAAAATACTTGTGTTATTATTGGAACGAAGTTCCTTACGGCAGGCTTGGAGGGGATAGGGATTTCGCTGCGTGACCGAACAGAAAAAAAATGTGATAGTAAAACCGTAAGAAAAATGCGTGGAAAATAACCGTTGAATGAGACGTGCGCAGGTGCGACAGTCGCATACACAGACGAGTAGTGTATAATACCTTTCTTTCTTTTTCTGCAAATTGTGTCGATTCTACATTAGCCGAAGGAACTTCGTTCCTACTTGGTGTCCCACGACACCACATTCTTTATATCATTTTAGGGATAATAATTGTTTCTAATTAAGAGTAAATAAATATTTACGGACATTTCACACAACGTCCGCTGGTTCCAAACTAAGCGTAATGATACTTGTGATATGGATGTATAGGGGTAATTTTATGGTGACCGTAGGAATTATTTGAACAGTAAAAAACGTAGATGCTTCCTGATGGCGGTTTAATGTAAAAGTGAACGAATGAGTGCGAGATACAATGACTCGTGAACTTAAATCTATATGCCTAACCTAATGACGACAACACATTAAATAATCGTCCTTACGTTGCTCCACAATTTTAGTAGGCGCGTAAACATCCCCCCGGGCGGTGAAAAGGTAATTTTCACCCAGAATCTGAAGCCACTGGTAAGGGACAAATCTTGCTGAATGAGCGCCGAATTACTCCGCTTGATGTCCGAATATCAGCTACGCGTGCCACTCCATCAGATCCAGGATACAGAGCTACGATCCTTCCCAATCTCCACTTCAGAGGAGGCAAATTCTCCTCCTTCACCACAACCAATGTATTGAGCTGTAAACTGCCCTTGCAAGAACGCCACTTGGTTCTGAGTTGCAACTCTGCAATATATTCTTTGGTCCATCTGGTCCAGAAATGTAGCCGAAGCTGTTGAATGCGCTGGAAGCGTGTGAGTTGACTCTTGCTACGATCGGTATAATCTGGTTGTGGTAAACCAATCAGAGGTCGTCCAATAATAAAACGACCTGGTGTCAATGGAGTATAGTCTGCAGGATCAGAAGACAACGGAGTTAACGGTCGGGAGTTTAATATCGCTTCAATCTGGGTCAACGTGGTGTTAAATTCCTCATAAGACAAATTACAATTACCCAGCACTCTTTGCAAATGGTATTTGGTAGATTTAACACCAGCTTCCCAGAGGCCTCCCATGTGAGGACTATAAGCCGGAATAAAATGGAATTTAATGCCATCGCTGGCCGCGCGCTCACCTAAAGAACTGCAGTTTTGCTTAATAAATTTTGCTAAGTCATTGTTTGCACCGACAAACGAGGCACCATTATCAGAGTAAAGGTTAAGAGGCTTTCCTCTTCGCGAAATGAAACGATACAATGCCATTAAAAATCGATTGCTTGTCAAATCCCCAACTAACTCTAAATGTAGGGCTTTGGTACTAAAACAAACAAAAATCGCGATGTACACCTTTACCAGCCTACATCCTCGGCCTTGACGACTCGCACACATCATAGGCCCTGCGTAATCTACGCCTACATTTTCAAAGGGAAAACCAGTGGAAGAAACACGCTCACGCGGCAGGTTTCCCATTATTGGCTCAATAGTCTTGCCGGTCATTCGCCTACACCGTACGCATTTACGATAGCAAGCCCTAGCTAAATTTCTTCCGCCTATTGGCCAATAAGTCTCCCTAACAGACGCAAGAAGCATTTGTGGGCCAGCATACATCAACTTACGATGCTCAAACTCAAATATTAATTTAGTTAAAACATGAGTGGACTGTAACAAAATAGGGTGTTTTTTATCATGATTGTATTCAGAGTTATCAATGCGGCCCCCTACACGCATTATACTATGAGAATCCAAATACACATTAAACTTAAGTAGGTAACGTTTGTTTATTTAATAATATTAAGTATTCAGGAAATGAATCTCTCTGACACTGCTGTCGGCGACGCAATTACCCATGTGCGACAAAAGTACCTACCTGCCACTGTTACTGTGTAAGGTTATATGTTTTATGTTATGTATAGGGTTTAATAAGAATTAATAGTGTTAAATACTAAGTTTAGTTTATACAAATCAATGTCGCTCAGTAGTAATCGAATAAGAATATTGTTAAAGTTATGGAAGTTTTAAGTTTGTTTTTTGTAATTTAAATGATAATTTTTTAGGTTTTAGTTCTAGAAAGTTTTTATATTCTAATTTTATGATTATTATTATTCAGTAATATGATGTAATAGGATAAGACCTATTAAATAAGGTACCATATGTAAAAATATCTTAAAAAATAAATATGAAAGGAGGGGTCTAAAGATTTCGATTAAGTAAAAATTAGGAACAAAAGGGCTCTATTTTGCATGGTCGTCGCTACGGTAAAAGGCCGAGCCACCTAAGCGAGGCAATTTATCGTAGCAACATTCGCAGTCCGAAGCATAATCACCGAGCTCTACAATAGGAAGGAAATCGAAATCTGAAGACTACAACATCTCAGAAAAGAACCGGTGTTTTATTTGAAGTGGAAGTTTTCGCCTTTTACGCATTTAGGGGTGCGTGGGATACGGGTCAACCAGCGAGGTACTTGTACCTGTAAAGGCCCGTATCATTACGTCAGGCAAGTCGGCTCCGGGTATTGGTCGTGCCCTAGTCGAGTTCTGCCCAACATTTGGTCCTTCGAGAACCGGATCCCTAAGAAACCAGAAGAAGTCCAGAAGTTTGCAAGATGCCAGTAACCAGGTCACAGAAGGATGCCCCCTCACGTCCATCGTCCCGTCCCTTGGTCACGGACGGGGCTGAGGAACCGTTAGGGTCAGAAGGGGTCACGTCTGCGTCAGAGTCAGGGTTATCAGCAATGGTGTGGGACACAGCAGTTCTTCAGGTACATTGACGGCTGGGACAACCTCAACAGTCACGACTGCGACGACGGCGGCATCAAAGAAGAAAGCAGACGCCGCAGAGAAGAAGACGACGGAGAAGACCCCAGAACAGGCACCGGCAAGGCGCGTCCGCGGCTCCGCTGCGACTAGCAAGCCGACGGGGGTCAGTCGTCAAGCCAGGTCTACGAAGACAACGAGTTCATCCGCCAGGCGACGTGAGCTGGAAGCCAGAGAAGAATTGGCACGCCTGGAGCTGAAGCAAGCGGAGGCAGTGACGAAGCTGGCACGCGTCCGGTTGGAGATGACGCAGCGTGAAAACGACGACTCCGTGGATGAAGACCTGGAAGATCGAACAGCACAGGTGCAGAACTGGATCGAGACATCACTACAGGAAGGCAGCACCAGGGAGCAACCAGAGCAGCGAGGTCTACCCCCTCCAGAAGAGCAGCAGAAGGTCAAGCCTGAAAACAACTCCACATCAAAGGGAGCTACGGTCGAGATTCAAGCATTGACAACAGCATTGAAGGAAGCCTTTTCTGCGATGGGAGGACAAGTAGCGCAGCCAAGCTACATCCACGAGCTACCCTACTTCGACGGCAACAGCGGCGAGTGGCTGGCCTTCAAGGTGGTCTACGAAGATACGGCACCGATGTTCAGTGACGTGCAGAATATGGCGCGTTTAAGAAGAGCAGTAAAGGGCAACGCGAGAGAAGCTATCAAGAGTCTGCTGTACTCCGAAGCCTCTCCGAAGGAAGTAATGGAAGCCCTCAAGAGAAGGTATGGAAGACATGATGCGCTGGTGCTGGCAGAATTGGAGAAGATCAAGACTCTACAGAAGATTTCAGAAAACCCAAGGGACATCTGCGTCTTCGCGAGCCAGATCAACAACAGCGTAGCAGCCATAAAGGGGTTGAAGAAACCACAGTATCTGCATTCACCCGAGATAATGAAGCAGATAATTGAAAAGATGCCGACGGTTCTCAAGTTCCGATGGTACGACTTCACGGCAGCGTCAGACGATTGCGATTTTTCCGACTTGGGAAAGATAAGCAAGTTCCTGAACAGCGAAGCGGACAAATGTGGGGCCTTCGCGACATTGGAAGACAGAAGCGTGTTCAAGCGAACTCCACGACAGGCGACGCATATTATAAACGAAAGGGACTTCAAAGAAAAGGATGCAAGAAGATATGTGAAGACTTGCCCTATATGTGAAGGCGAGCATTTCTTGCTAGATTGTCAGAAGTTCAAGAAGGCGTCAGTCCAGGAGCGGTGGGCAGCAGTCAAGAAGAGCCGCGTCTGTTTCAAGTGTCTCCAGGGGACTCACCGGAAGGAGTCCTGCAGAAGACCGCCGTGTAAGGAATGCAAAAGATGGCATCATCATATGCTGCACGTGGTACCAGAAGAAAAGATATCGGAAGAAAAGGATAAGGAAAAACCACAAGAAATTATGAGTGTTACGGCATCCACTAACCCAGTTAATCATGCAAGGGCGTACCTAAAGATAATTCCAGTGGAAGTCTACGGGACGCAAGGATCTAAGAAGATATTGGCAGTTTTGGATGAAGGATCAACCGTGTCACTCTTGGATCAGAAGGTGGCAGAAGAGATCGGCGCTCAAGGATGCAAGGAAGAACTTGTCATCGAGACGGTCGGCGGCAGGATAATAAGGAAGAAGGATTCTCAGACATTGGACCTTACTGTGAAGGGGTCACATGAAGGAACCAAGAAAATCCTCAGGAGAGTCCGGACCATCGACGAACTGAAGATGACACCGCAGTTCGTAGATAAGAAGAGAATACAAGCTTGCCAACACTTGAGGAAGATCGCCGACTCTCTGTATTACGAAGGGGAGTCGCCACAGCTGCTCATCGGTCAAGACAACTGGGAGCTGATCGTGACTCAAGAAATAAAGAAAAGAAAACCAGGAGAACCAGTAGCTTCACGAACAGAGCTTGGGTGGACACTCCACGGGTCAGACACTAGAGTGGCCAAACCAGTGCACTTCGTAAATACGTGTTTTCAAATCAGTACGCCAGAAGAAGAGATGCATCAGGCCATCAAGGATCACTTTGCGATCGAAGCGCTCGGCGTGCAACCAAGAAGACCTACTACGGATTCAGAAGGAAGAGCACTTGCCATTCTAGAGAAGACTAGCAAAAGATTGGAAGATGGTCGATTTGAAACTGGACTGCTGTGGAAGAATGAAAACGAACAGATGCCAGAGAGCTACACGTCTGCTAAGAATCGTTTAATTAACATACGAAAAGAAGACAGAAACAGCCAGAGGTTCCTGTGGCGAGGAGATCATCGCAACGTGCCGCCGAAGGTATACAGGATGACATCAGTCATCTTCGGCGCATCATCATCTCCAAACACAGCGATTTACGTTAAGAACCGGAACGCAGCGGACTGCAAGGAGCAGTTTCCTGAAGCGGCCAGAGCAGTCGAGCGAAACCATTACATGGACGACTACCTGCACAGCTTCCAATCAGAAGAAGACTTCAGAAAAGTAACAAAACAGGTAGACTCCATACACAAGAAGGCGGGCTTCGAACTCAGGGGATGGGCATCAAATCAACCTGAGCTGCTGCAAGATGTAAAGACCGAGGCAATTGAGAAAACAGAAGTGGACCTTGGCGAGAAAGAAGAAAAGACACTAGGACTGCGCTGGTCTACATTAAGGGACTCCATCGGCTTCAGAGCAAACCTTCGGAACACACCAGAAGAAATAACCCAGGGGTTCAAGGTGCCGACGAAGCGAGAAGTCACCAGCGCCGTGATGTCAACTTTCGACCCATTGGGGCTAACATCACCAGTTCTCGTCCAAGGCAAAAAGCTGCTTCCGAGCGTATGTAGAAGCGGTGTTGGTTGGGATGAAGAAATAGAAGACAAGGAGTACGAGGCGTGGATGAACTACCTAGAGAAGATAAAGCTATTACAAGACCTACAGATTCCAAGATGCATGGCGCCACATCGCACCGAGGGGGAGTTGCACACATTCACGGACGCCAGCGAGACGGCATATGGAGCAGCCGTACATTGGAGGTCAGAAGAACCAGATGGAACTTATCGTGCCACCTTGATAGCAGCGAAAGTAAGAGTCGCTCCATTAAAACCGATATCGATACCGAGACTCGAGCTACAGGCAGCACTCCTAGGAACCACGCCACACTCAGAGGAAGAAGATCCCACCTGGAAAAGAACTTTCAAAAAGGAACCCACTGGCGAGGAGAAGGCAGTGGACATCGCCACGGCAGCAAGCATCACCCATCCTTTACCAGATCCGAAGAGATTTTCGTCATGGAAAAGACTTCTACGAGCTACAGCGAGGGTTCTGCAGTTCATACAACTCTGCAGAGCTAAGGAACGGGTCAATGCAAAAAAGAAAAAGAAAAAAGGGAGCAGATCCAGTTCGAGAGTGGTGCTATTGGTGCTGGGAGCATCGCCGACCCAGGAGGATGGTGCAGAGCACGAGGGGGAGAATGTCGGCGACGCAATTACCCATGTGCGACAAAAGTACCTACCTGCCACTGTTACTGTGTAAGGTTATATGTTTTATGTTATGTATAGGGTTTAATAAGAATTAATAGTGTTAAATACTAAGTTTAGTTTATACAAATCAATGTCGCTCAGTAGTAATCGAATAAGAATATTGTTAAAGTTATGGAAGTTTTAAGTTTGTTTTTTGTAATTTAAATGATAATTTTTTAGGTTTTAGTTCTAGAAAGTTTTTATATTCTAATTTTATGATTATTATTATTCAGTAATATGATGTAATAGGATAAGACCTATTAAATAAGGTACCATATGTAAAAATATCTTAAAAAATAAATATGAAAGGAGGGGTCTAAAGATTTCGATTAAGTAAAAATTAGGAACAAAAGGGCTCTATTTTGCATGGTCGTCGCTACGGTAAAAGGCCGAGCCACCTAAGCGAGGCAATTTATCGTAGCAACATTCGCAGTCCGAAGCATAATCACCGAGCTCTACAATAGGAAGGAAATCGAAATCTGAAGACTACAACATCTCAGAAAAGAACCGGTGTTTTATTTGAAGTGGAAGTTTTCGCCTTTTACGCATTTAGGGGTGCGTGGGATACGGGTCAACCAGCGAGGTACTTGTACCTGTAAAGGCCCGTATCATTACGTCAGGCAAGTCGGCTCCGGGTATTGGTCGTGCCCTAGTCGAGTTCCGCCCAACAACTGCCTAATTAATATGTTAAGTGCTTGTTCTAATTCACATTTATCTAAAAATAAAGAAGGTATAGGACGCCTTCTACAGCGGCTAATCCACCTAAGAACGTAAGCTACTGTACGAACTAATCTTAAATAACTAGAAAAACGACTCATATCAATAAAACTTGATTGTTCGCTACTGTTAATTACAGCTGCAAAGGAAATATCTGGCTTGGTTTCTGGTAACGACTCAACACCTTTCGGTTGAATGGGAAACTTAATGGGTTCTTGGCTAAGAAAGACTGGACCGTTCCACCATAGCTTCGATGCCTGCAGGGAACTAATATCCATACCACGGGATAGTAGGTCTGCAGGATTGAGCTCAGTTGGGATGTGTCGCCAAGTACAAGTGCTCGCCTTATCTAAAACTTCAGCTACGCGATTTCGCACAAAAGGCTGAAGCTTAGAAGGGTGCATCTGCAACCATCCCAACACGATGGTGGAATCAGTCCAGATGCAAACCTTGTTCACAGCAACCCGTAATGATTTTACAATCTTCTCATAAAGACGGATGCCTACTACAGCGCCACACAACTCCAATCTGGGAATGGACAGTGATTTAATTGGGGCTACACGACTCTTAGCTGACAATAAACGAACCACTACCTCTCCATTATCATTAACAGTACGAACATAAGCACAGGCTCCGTAAGCCAGCTCTGACGCATCTGTAAAGATGTGTAACTGAAAAACTTTATAAGAGTCACAAATGACCATTCGAGGAATTCGAATATCATTAATTAAAGGTAAAGTTCTAACAATTTCATACCAACGCTTATGAATATCAGGACTTAAAGGTTCATCCCAAGATAATTTTTGCAACCATAACCGTTGCAATAATATTTTCATACGAACTACTCCTGGGGCAAGCAGACCAAGTGGATCAAATATTTGTGCGATTGCTGATAAGATATCACGCTTGGTGTTACATTCAGGTAGTGTCAAGCCTATCGGAAAGCAGAGTTCATCTGAATCTGCACACCAACCAAGACCTAAAAGCTTGCTGGCTTCATGAGATCCGATATTTAAATCATATGGTGTTTTGAAACAATCTGACACCAATTGAGGCTCATTAGATTGCCATTTTCTTAACGGCATACCAGCTGACGACAATACCGCCGATACTTCATTACGAATATCCATAACCTCAACCAAATTATCTCCCCCAGTGAGCAGATCGTCAACATAAAAATCATGCTGAATTATTTCAGCCACTTTACTATTAGTACACTCACTAGTACAAGTACCAGATTACGGATATAATACATATACTACTTTTATTTTGCAAATATATACTTATAAATAAATAAATAACAACCAGACGCAGTAAAAATATTTGTGTTCATCATACAAATAATTGTCCTGTGCGAGAATCGAACCCGAGACCTCGCGATCGTAAGTCGGCTACATAGCCGCTACGCCACGAGGCCCGTCAATAAAAACAAACAAATATAAAAATTTTAATTTTAATTTTTTAACTAGGCTTTCGCTGGCGAGTCGTGTCTTGGTACCTACAAAGTTATTCTTATTAGTTATTATATTACATAGAAAAATATATTAGATAAAATATCAATAAAATGAATTAAAAACATGTTAGAATTATGTATTAAAGAATGTTTACGAGAAATAAAATTAAAGTAATACTGAAACTACGTCCATGAAAATATCATGATTTTAGTTAGTGTCTGTTATTGGTTTTGGTTTTTTCTTTTATTTTTGCCGGGAGTTCGGAAAACTAAGAAATTCCGAATCTTTTGAACTCTTTACTATTCGTCTCACTGTCGACTCGGAACATTTTGTTGCCTCTGCGGGCCGTTTCATACATTGTTTCGAATAAATTAACTGCATTATTATCAGCTTCCCTCTTCATAAAACACTACGTCATAAATCATTTTTCTAACTTCTCTACCCAGAATACGAAATGTTATTCGACAGTTGCTAATGTCAAACTTGAAAATAATGCTGCCACATTTTTGGCAATGGTGTTGGCCAACCGTAACTTTTTTGTCCCGTTTAGAACCGATTATTCAAACCGACCAGAAATGTCGTTTTAGCTATGCGAAGTCGTACGCGCGGAATTGGGAATCGCAGTGTTGTATAGATAGATAGATAACTATTTATTTGTACACCAATACACAAAGAAACAAAATTTCATTATTAGCCTTAATATTATTGTACAAATCGGCGGCCTTATCGCTAATGCGATCTCTGCCAGGCAACCTTGGGATGGATTGGAATGTATTTGACTGACAAGGTGTTGTATAGATTTAAATAAATACACTTTAATCTAACTCTAAATTATACAAAGTTAATAAACATACATAAATTACCTAACCATACGTATATACTTACATATAAATTTATATATACTTACAAATATATAAATACACATAATCTAATATATAAAATTCACGTGTCACAGTGTTAGTTACCGTACTCCTCCGAAACGGGTTGACCGATTCTTCTCAAATTTTACATACATATTCAGTAGGTCTGAGAATCGGCCAACATCTATTTTTGAAACCTTTTTTTTTTAGTTTGGCAAAACAACGTTTGCCGGGTCAGCTAGTAAAATATAAAATAAACATGTCTTCAGAAACAAACAAGTTAACCTTGTTTGTTTTTGAAATTCGCCATTTTACGGTTAGTCATTATTTGATTCTCGTTGCACTGTTCTATGATTCTGGCGAGCATAGCACCATGCTGAACTCTAGAAAGGTTATTCGTTATATGCACAGAAGAACCAGGGCCCTGAGTCGGGTATTTCAATGGTGTCACAATTGTACCATTATCTGTCTGTCTTGTCATAACGACTTCATCATTGACTTACAATTGTCAAAGTGACATAAATTGCTAGTCTCGTACACAATTGCTTCACAATTGCAATTCAATGACTGAAATGTTTCGGTAGTCTGCTATTTTGAATTTTTTTTTTTTTTTTTTGGCATCGGTTTTACTTTTGCCATTTTCAAGTAAAAATTAGGGAAATAGTAGGTAGTAGTACAACAAAGGAACGAACGGAAAATTTAGAAAAGGAACTGATCAGGAAAGTTTATATAAAAATAAATAGAATATACATTTTATAAATCGGGAACAAACACAGAAACAAGCAAGTAAATATGTACAAAAATAAGAGAAATATAGAAAAAGATAAATATACTTATAAATTAAAAATAAACGTTTATACTACAAGTCAATATTATTATTTACAATATAATCAGCTAAAATTTGATAAACGAGAGGATCTAAAGAAGCAAGGAGGACGTTAATATGTGTAGGGAGAGGGATTTTTAGGGTTATGAGGCTGTTTAACAAAGTTATGTTATCATAAAGGTCACAAGAAAAGAAGATGTGATTCAGGTCTCCTAACTTACCACAAGTACACAATGGATCCGAACGTACTTTAATTTTAGATAGATGTGCCGGTACACAGCAATGCCCTAGACGCATTCTTATGAGAACTGTGGTCGCCCTTTTACCAAGATTTAACTTACTAAAAACACGACCACAGAACCATGGTTTTACCGGAATATTAGATTGAAGAGTTTTATAGTTTTTGCCTTTGACTTTACTAGTCAGCTCCCAAAGTTTATTCCAGGCATCGCTGAGATAAATTCTGGGAAGCGCCAGCAAATCTTGCGGAAAAATATAAAATGGATACAGATCGCCACATTCCACCGCTTCATTTGCTATTCGGTCAGCATATTCATTTCCGCGTATACCTACATGACTAGGTATCCATACAAAGTTTACTTGGTACCCAGCTTGAGCACAAAGAAATAGTTTAAATCTGGCTTCAAAAATTAGTGGGTGATTTTTTAATTTGAAGGGAAATTTTTCAAGACTTTGCAGTGCACTCATGGAGTCAGAAAATATTATTGTTTTTTGCAGTTTAAATAATAAAATGTATTCCAATGCCTTAACAATGCCATAACACTCCCCGGTAAAAACTGACGTTTCAGAAGGAAATTTGATTTTTTGGACAATATTAAACTGCTTATGGACGATGCCTACACCTACCTTACCCGACTGGTTGTGTTTGGATGCATCAGTGTAAATATGATGCCATCCATGCCAGCGGTCATTAACAATATGATTAAAATATTCATTAGCGCTACCCCGATTGGATTTAATGTTTAAATCAAAATAAATAGTAGGCGAAAGTATCAGGCTAAGATAATTATAGTTATATATTGCTAAACGTTCGGAGGTGAAAACTGGTGCTGAAAGGTTTTTAAATTTATTGTAACTGTTTACTAAGCAAGGCGTAACTTTATATTTCCAATACGAGGAAGTAGTAATGAGGTCAGCTAATTCGGCAATTTTAAACAAGAGTTGATGATTTGAAAATTGGGAAATTCTGAAAAAGAATCTATCAGCCAAGTATTGCCGTCTCAGGTAAAGAGGTGGATCTCCACATTCAGTCTGTAAAGCGTTACAAGGGCTGGATTTCATCGCTCCCATGACTATTCTTAAGGCTTTGTACTGAACCTTATCCAATCTTTTAAGTGCCGAGAGATTACAAGGCTCCATTAAAAACAAACCGTAGTCCAGTATACTCCTTACCAGAGCGTTATACAGTAATTTTAGAGAGGAAGGATGCGCTCCCCACCATACCCCCGTGAGACACCTCAGCATATTTAGGTTTTTTTCACATTTGACAATAACATGATCGCAGTGGGCATGTCCAGTCAACTTAGAGTCTAACTTAACTCCTAAAAATTTTGCGTGGGATTTTTCTGTGATGAAAGTGTTATCAAAATAGATGTTTGCCCGTGGAGGATTACGTTGGCGACTGTATACTACTACCGTACTTTTAGCTGGCGAAATTTCTAGTCCATGTTCATCCAACCACGATTTTAAAGAAATTAATGCTGTCGATAATTCGTGCGATGCTGACGTAATACAGTGACTCTTACAGTAAACCAGTAAATCATCGGCATATTGGAGGATGTTGGCAGATTGTCCAATAGAAGTTGCTAGGTCATGCGTATAAATGTTATATAACAGTGGACTTAGCACAGACCCTTGAGGTAGTCCTCTAAAAGAAATACGTGACAAGTCCGTACCCCTCAAAAGAATTTTACGCCCTGAAAGTATATTTTTTATAAAGTTGACTAGTGTAATAGGAATTTTAATGTTTATTAATTTTTTGCACAGAATTTCTATTAGGACGTTGTCATATGCAGATTTTAAATCTAAAAATGAGGCAACCACTGATTCGTTTTTTGTAAACGCTAACCGGATATCTGTTATGAATAAACTTATACTATCTATTGCACTCTTGCCCTTTCTAAAACCATATTGAGTGTTTGATAAAATATTTTGATTTTCTACGTACCATTCCAGTCTGTTCTTTATCAAATGTTCCACAATTTTAGTAATGACCGGGGAAAGAGCTATTGGCCTATATGATGAGGGTTCTGTAGGATCTTTTGATGGTTTTAAAAAGGGCAACACAGTCTGTGACTGCCATTCTGAAGGAATGACACCTGACAACATGACAGAATTAATGATGTGAAGATAAAAATTCAATGCGTTGTCGCTTAAATGTGAAAAAAAGGAGTATGGTATACCGTCAGCACCTGGTGCTGTATCAGATGTATAAGATAATATACCTTTTAATTCATCCAAATTAAAAGGAGTATCAAGCCCATACGGACATGTGGATATTGTATGTACATAAGGAGTCACCACTAATTCCTCAGCAGGAACTGTTGAAGGTGCTAAAGTATCTATAAATTTACTACTTAGCGACGGTGTCATAGATACAAATGAAGTTTCAGTTATTCCAGCTCTATAACGTTTTATATTTTGCCAAATAACTGATGGATTGGTGCTAGGAGAAATTGAAGAACAAAAGCTCCTCCATCCATTGAATTTCTTAGCTTTTAGGAACTTTTTTGTTTGGCTGATAACTTCTAAAAGTATATTAAAATTTTCTTGAGACATATTTGAGTTATATTTTTTTTCTACTTTCTTCCTTTCTGCAACAGCAATACTACACTCATTATCCCACCATGGTGGAGATGGTAATCTATTTGGTGCACTTTTTTTGAGAGGAAATGTTGCATCAGCAGCTTCAATCATTACAGATGTAAGAATATTAGAACTGGTTGAAACATCAACATGGTATTGAGCTGATAATGTGGACAATTTGTTTTCTACATAGTTTTTATATTCATCCCATTTTTCTTTAATAATCCTATGTCTCATATGAGAAGATGTTTTAGGGTGACATTTTAGTTGGAATGTTGCTATATTTATCTTTATTGGGAAATGGTCACTGCCAAAAGTAGATGGTAAAATTTGCCAAGATATGGAAGATGCTAAAATAGGTGAAGTGATAGTTAAGTCTATTGCACTATTGTTTTCTGAAGGACTGGTACGACGAGTTGGTGATCCATCATTTAATATACATAGATTGTTACTATCTATGATATCCAGTAGGTCATCTCCATAGCAGTTTGATATCGAGCTACCCCAAGATCTATGCTGACAATTAAAGTCTCCCATTATAACTATAGGCTTAGGAAGAGAAGAGATTAAGTTATGTAAGTCAATAAGTGTGTCATTAGAAGGTTTAGGTATGTAGATAGACAGGAAACAGATTTTATTTATTTGGCAAGCTACAACAGAGAAGTTAGGAAATTGAGGAAGTGAAAGTTGAGAAAAAGGTATAGTATTTTTAATAAAAAAAGCAGCTCCTCCATAACCATCAGGTCTGTCATCCCTGAGGCAGGAGAAACCACTAATTTTAAATGGAAATCCTGGCCTAAACCAGGTTTCTGCTAATGCAAGTAGAAATGGATTATGTTTATTTATCAAATATATTAAATCAGATTTTTTATGTACTGCACTTCTGCAGTTCCACTGTATTATTATGGAGTTGTGATCCATAATGAGTTTGTAAGATTGAAATTGTTTCAATAAGTTTTGCAGCGTTGGACGGTTCAAGTGTGTTGGAGTTTATCATAGTATTTAAAAGTAAAATTAATTCAGAAATAGTTTGTGTGTTAGATGTTTGTGTCGTGTGTTTATCTGCAGGAAGAGCACTGCCATTTGGTTGTGAATATGTAGGCTGTCTTATAAGGTTTCTATGATCCTGCTGATCATAGCCTTTCACTAATTTAGTATGTTCTCGAGGTTTGATAAAATAGGTTTTTCTGTATGAATTACTAACAGGTTTGAATGTTGAGTGTGCTGTGTGAGTGTTAGGTCTTGTTGTCTGATCTTTAGGTGTTGCTAATATTTCTGAGTAAGATTTTGATAGTGATGAATGAATTTTTAAAGCTTCAGTATATGAGATAGATTTTTCAGCCATAGATATCTTTATTTGCTTTTGTCTATTGAATTCGGGACAGATTTTATTAGTGGCAAAGTGTATCCCCCCACACAAACAGCATGAGACATGATCATCATCAATAGAACAAGACTCCCCAGTATGCTCGCAACCACATTTGAAACAACGTGGCTTCGAACGACATTGGAGACGTGTATGACCATAGCGACAACAATTAAAGCATTGGATTGTTGGATAAGTATAAATTTGGACTGGAAGAGACATAAAACACATATATACATGTTCTGGCAGAGTCTGCCCGTCAAAAGTTAGCACCACTGTCTGTGATGGTTGCCAAGAGACTTCATCATTTATTATCTTTTTAATGTTTATCCTCCTAACTTTTAATATTTTACCGCATCCATTTGGTACACTGCAGCACTCGATTATATCTTCGGGGGTTAAGTCAGTGGGGACTCCACGAACTACACCCATCCGAGATACCTGGTAAGTTGGTATAAATGCTTTATAATTGTTTTCAGTCAATACAGGATTTTGAATAAATTGATTAGCATCTATGAAATTGTTGAATGAAATGGAAATTTTATTTCTCCCTATTCTTTTTAAACTTCCATTTACAATATTGCTGGAGACAGAGTGACTTTTTAAAAACTTACCAAATGACATTGGGTGAAATGTGACGCCATCATTTTCGTTATCTGTTTTTTTAATTATATGCACTACAAAAGGTGCAGAGTCTGTATCGTTGTACAACAATCTAGCTACCGGTACTGGTGGTGAGTTAGGGATTCCAGGTTTAGCGTTAGAATGTGATGATAAAAGAGCATTAGGTTTATTCTTATTTGTATCCTGCGAAACATTGTCCGATTGTTTCTCTAAACACTCACATTCGCAAGGAGTGCTAGAACCAGATAAATGTTTCCTTTTTTTGTTGCAGTTTTTACACGTTTTACTTAATCGACTACGCTTGTGACCTTTTTCTTTTACATTAATTGAGGTATCCGTGTCCATATCAGACTCCGAACATATAGTAACGTAACTTGCTACATGAGGAATTGTACCACCGGGATCTGGTGGCTCATTCATATTTATATAAAAATGATAAAAGACTTACCTAAACGAAGATCACTACACTACTATACACTAAAATAATTATTTCATACAATATATATACAATAAGAAGTACTCCACTGATCAAAATTAAAATAAAATCAAAATTAGTAATAAAAACGCGACCGCCTTTTTCAAGCTTTCCCGCCTTTTTTTTCTATTTTGAATTTGACAGTAATATTTTGAAATTGTCCTGTGTCGACAGATTGCCATAAATAAAAAATAGATAGATAGAAATATTAGGAATTGTTCTTTGTAATTTATGGCAATTTACTAATCTTCTAAACTTCACATTGCTTTTTATACTAATAAATAGTATGTACAAATATATCTAAACGAAGTCTAGCATGATTAAATGTTTAAATTTATTAGTAGTTTTTCGAAAATCACTTCGACTAACGCATTTTTTAAAAACGGCAACACATACATACCATTCTAACACATATTCTAACACAATTCATAGATAAAAGAGACCGACAATTCTATTACCATTGAACGACCGTTATGAACGCATATAGCAGACTACGGACATTTGACTTCAATTGCAACGGTATCGTGCCGGTATCGTGCCGGTATGACAATTGTTCCAAAATAGTAGACTTGAGCACCAGAAGGAACGCTCGCCAACATTTGAATGCATAGTAGTGTCTCCCTAAACGAGCCCCGCGCCGGCGCGCGCACCTACCTTCACCTCCGCGCAGTGTTGCTAGCTCATTCATTCAGTCATTTCCTACTAATTCTCACTTTTGGGGAAAATGTAAATTTCTTTTTTATTATTTATTATAAAATAAAGTTGTTATTTTGTATGTTTGTCCTCTGTGAGTGTATATCTTCAAAATTACGTAATGGATTTTCATAGTTTTTTTTTTATAGATAGTAATTCAAATGGGTGGTTTTAGCTATGTTAGGATTTGATTCATATATTAAACTTAAAGGATGGTATGGGAAAAATATTTGGACTTATCATAATCACATACTTTTCCCTAAAAAAATCAATCATGATTATTATCTATACCTACATTTAAAATTCCGGGCCATTTGAAGTTTTCTTGAATTATAAAATTCTGAAGTGGTAGGTATACGTAAATGAAAGAGAAAATAAAAATTGCAATATGTTTATTCACAATAAAATTTAGCTAATTATAAATAGATTTAAGAAGTAAAGAAATATTATGAGAAAGTTATTTAACCCTTAATTTGGCAACTGAATAAAATATGTAAATGTATAAGTTTGATGAATGCTAGGCATCAAAGGCATCCTAAGAACTGTAAAAAAAATATGCATAAAAAACTCAATTTTTATATTTTTATACCTTGAAAAATAGTTAAAACTATTTTTGGCCGAATAAAAAACCACTAAATTTCGTTCAAAACGTTAGGCATTGCAATTTAAACAATAAGCATTATCACATACGTATATTCCAATGCAAAAAATTTAAAAAAAGAAAAACTTCTATTCACAAAAACATCGAAAAATAATATATTTTACCTTGTCGAAAAAAGATGACCCCGTCTCCGTTGACATAAACATAGTGTTTCCAACCTAATATTTTACCTTGTACTACGTTTTTCATAGGTTGACCAAGAAATAATCACGCAGAATGAAAGAAAATAATGTTTACAGCGCACACAGTTATTTTTGAAAAGTTATGTCCACCACACCGGCCTAAATCAAATTAAGGGTTAATACATACCTATTCAAGGGTTAAATATTAAAACTGCATTAAAGTTAGTGAATAGCAGATGGCAACGATAGGTTGTGCACAAATTATAAACAAGGGAGAATGCTTTACCAAAAAGTGGCAACATATTAAGATTGGGTTCGCCCAATTCATACGTATGCGAGTCCAACTAAAATAATTTATATTATATTAATATATATGTTGTTATTGGTTACTTACCGATGAAATGTGATCCCGTCCTGCTTGTTAACAAAACCAGAAGCATTTTTACACTTGGGAACAACACAAGAGGGCATAATTATGTCGTAAACGGAACTCACATGACAGGTCTTGACACGTTACTAGCCATTATGCGACTATGACGTACTCACGAAGCGTATGCCGCGTCGGCATGACTTTTGGGGTGCCATAGCAATGATCTGTCACGACTTCTGTCTTATTCTTTATTCTGTGGTTATATGTTCGCTTGAGTGAGTTTGTACGTGCATATCACATAAATACACAGCGTTGCACTGGTCGTATGAATCCGTAAAAATAGTTAACTTTAATTAATTTACAAAATCATACAAATCTGCTAAAGATTTACGTATAGTTTTTTGTTTAATAACGTTGGAGGACATGACTATTTTAAAAGTGTAATTGCCTAGCAACACAGTAAACGTCAAATAACATTTCGTAATTTAAAACTTTTGTCTGCGATGGTATTTATCTGACGAATCAATTAGGCTTGTTGAAAAATATCTATATATCGATATTTTTTCGATATATGTATAAATAATTTTGGGCGATATTTAATTTTTCCATATATCGATACAAAATTTCAAGTATCGAAAATCAATTTTTTTTTTATCGAAAACATTTATTCGTATTTTTTTAAATATTTTTTTTTAATAACTTGATATGCATTATTTTTTTTTGGTTGACTCTTGATTTGATACTTTTTAATTTGATACTTATGGTGGTTTTTAAGTTGGCCACTCTGTCTGTCAATTTCAACCTTAGATTTTAACTGTCCGTCTGGGGCGAGGAGGAATACCGTGGGGTTCAGTGGGTAGTCCGGGTACGTTTCTGACCCTGGAGTCCCACACAAAGTGCGTAATTTTCCTATTTAGGTATAGTACCTACATATTTGCATTTCTTTATTTTCTCGAAGACAGGTTCAATTTATCCATTTATTTATTACTAGCTGATGCCCGCGACTCCGTACGCGTGGAATTTAAGAACCAGACCGTAATAAATTACTGAAAAACCCATTCGCTTGAACCACTCTATTTAAAAAAATCCGTCGCGTAGGTTTGAAGATATAAGGTTATATTGGGACATACATGCAAAAATAACGGCTTTGTTTTATAAAATAACTAGCTGTTTCTCTCGACTTTGTACGCGTGGAATTTAAAAACCACACCTAAAAATTATACAAAAAAAACCATTCGCTTGAACCACTCTACATAAAAAAAGACGTGTGGGACTCGGGGACTGCCGCGGTAAAGCTATTGCATAGCATTTTTTATCAACTTATGCAATTATAATTATTTATTTATTTTATTTATGAAAGAATCTAAAGACCATAAACTAAAACAAAATTAATAATCCTTATTTACTGATGCTTACATCTGTCCATTTTTTATGGTAATTATGACAAAATAGCGATTGTCAATCAAATGTATTGACATTAATACGTAGTATCTTCTATCTATTCTGTGGACATTAATATAAATTAGGTTGTTCGGAAAGTCATTTCGTTTTTTCCCGACAGAGGATTTAATTGTATTCTTTCGCACCTATCTTCACATTTAAGCCGTATAATTTTTATATGCTTTGAGAGCTCATATAGCAAGGCTTGTGTGTGAAAAATTCCAATTATTTCTACGGAGTAGTTTTTGGTTGGTGCCCTTTTAAATATGGAGAGCGATAAGCAGCATTTTCGACATATCTTACTGTTTTGCTACAGAAATGGTAAAAATGGTGTTCAATCCAGAAAGTAATTGACTGATGTGTATGGCGAAGGTGTGTTGACAGTACACCAGGTGCCAGAACTGGTTCGCTAAATTTCGATCTGGCAATTTTGATGTCGAAGATGCACCACGTTCGGGAAGGCCGGTTTAAGTTGATAAAGACGCGATAAAGGCATTATTGATTGAGGTTAAATTTATGAAATTCAACAAAAATAAATAAAGTATTTTGTTTATTATACGAAAACTGTCTTTCATTTCCACTACAAAATAATTTTGTGACTTGATATCTTCTAAATATTTTGTTGTGGATTCTTGTGGATCATGATTCATTTTCAAATTTAATATTTTCGAAAGAAAAGTTGTCAACCGCTCTGATTTTTTATCTGCGAAGTTGATGTTAAAATCGCCAGCTAAGATAAGTGGTAATTTATAACCATTTGTACCAAGTATTTTCGACCCTTCTTCAGTGTACTCCAGTAAAGTGCGATGAATAAAATGCTCTACCACTTCTAAATTTTTCAATGTTTCAAGTATCCTATAGCCGATACCTGGTCCCAAGCCACCTACCCACCAATTTTTAGCCAAATTAGTTCCGTTGATCTTGAGTTCTCACTAACACAACTTTCTTTTATATTTGTAGATTATATGTATATATATAAACAAAACAAAATGTAATACTGCATTTGTGATAATAATAATGAAATGTATGTATATACAGTACATACTCACTCATTTTCTTTTACTATTTTATTCATATTTAAAACTAACGCAAAAACTGACATGAGTCACCAGCGCGAACAGCGAAACGGTGCGCAGTAGGGCTGAATGTAAGGTTTTTTCGTTACGTACGGAATTTAAATTACGAATTTTGTGGATTTAGTCTCCACGCTCAAGGCCCGCTATTGAAGCTATCCAATAGCTTAAAAATCGCGTCAAAATCCGTTGAGTAGTTTCGAAGATATAAGCTCACATAGGGACATACATACAAAAATAACGAATTTGTTATAACTGTTAAAGCATGGATATTTGTAATTCTCATAAAACAAACATGAAACAAACGTTTTTATGTAACTTATGATACGCTAAAGACGTTATGATATAAATAGAATTAGGAATCATTTATTCATCTAGATATTCTAGATAATCGATCCCAGAGTTCGAAATGTTATTTGACAGTTGCTAATATCAAACTTGAAAATAATGCTGCCACATTTTTGGCAATAGTGTTGGCCAACCGTAATTTTTTTATCCCGGTTATTACCCATTATTCGAACCGACCAGAAATGTCGTACTAGCTATTGCCTGCGAAGTCGTACGCGTGAAATTGGGAATTCATGCTTTGTATAATATAACATAAAGTAAAATAAACATGTCTACAAAAACAAACAAGGTTTAAAATTCGCCATTTTACGGTTAGTCATTATTTGATTCTCGTTGCACTGTTCTATGATTCTGGCGAGCATAGCACCATGCTGAACTCTACTAAGATTATTAATTATATTTTGTTCGCGTGAGTTTGTACGCGCACCTCCTAGAAATAAAGTAATATTCAGGGTCAGGTTAACTTTAATTAATTTACAAAATTATATAAATCTGCTAAAGATTTTCGTATATTTTTTTGTTCAATAACGGTTGGAGGAAGGACATCACTATTTTAAAAGTGAAATTACATAACAACACAGTAAAGTCAAATAACATTTGGAACTCTGGGTTATGCTTATATCTATACTAATATTATAAAGCGAAAGAGTTTGTTTGTTTGTTTGTTTGTTTGTTTAAACGCGGTAATCTCAGGATCCGCTGGTCCGATTTGAAAAATTCTTTTAGTTTTTTATAGTACATTTATCGAGGAAGGCTATAGGCTATATAATCACGCTGTAACGAATAGAAGCGAAGCATCAGTGTAAAATGTTGCAAGAAACGGGGAAAAAAGTCACGCGCGCGAGCTTTAAATGAAAACGCTGCTTTATCCATGTGAGTTACAACAAAGTAATGTATGGAGAAATTGTTTGTTACATAAAGATCTTTAAAAAAGTTCGCAAGGCCATATGTCTATCTTTTACGAAAACCTGCTGTACCCATAAGAACGTCAAAAATATTATCAAATTCAATAGGGTGTTTTCAAAAGCTATTTATGTGTATATGGTAACATTTTTTATCAAATTAAATACCTTAGATAGCTTACGCATTTAATTTATATTATAACTGCTTTTTACAGCATACAATTTAAATGAATATCTTAGGAGATATGACGAAAAAAGAATTACGCGCGGCAAAATAAAATACTTAAACTGTTGGCTGAGCAACGCGAACGTTTCCTCGGTCTTCTATCCATGTTTTGATGTTTAGTTAATGTTGGATGTATGAATGTAAGGATGTTTGTGGTTATTTCACGTAAAAACTGCTGGATGGATTTTCATGAAACTTTCCAAGAAAAAAAAAACAGAAGAAACAAACATAGCTTACAGGTCGTTACGCCGCTCAATCCCCGAGGTATCGGTGTTGAGTTGGTTTTTATAGGCGTCGGGGTCGGCGTATAGTCGTTACGCTGCTCAAATCCCGACGTATCGGTGCTGAGTTGGTTTTTATAGGCGCCGGCGTCGTCTTCGGCGTCGGCGTCTGGTCGTTATACTGCTCAAATCCCGACGTATCGGTGCTGAGTTGGTTTTTATAGGCGTCGGCGTCATTATCGGCGTCGGCGTCGCCATTGGCATCGGCGTCGGCGTTAGTTTTTAGCAAATCTTTCATGTGAAGTGGTAATAAATTACAAGTTTTTTGGATTTTTAACAGCACTATGTAGGCTTTGTCATGCCAAATTTCAAGTCTCTGGGATAGTGGGAACTGGGAAGTAACCTGTAAATTTTGATTCCCTAGCGAAAGTTGAAAATACTCAAAAATGGCTGTAATTCGGTTATATCTTCTGAATGCGTAGATATAAATTATTATTGTATCTTTTGTAGCAAGGGACCGCATAGATCTACATTTGGTATAAGTTTCAAATTGATACCTTCAGCCGTTGCCCTGTAAAAAAAAGTTTTACGGGCGGATAGACAGACAGACGGACACCGTAGTGAGACTATAAGGGTTTGTACGAAGCCCTAAAAAGGTAAAACTCTGATATATCATTTACTAAAATGACATTGGGGCCATGTGTGTTACTTCTTTAGAATTGTGCAAAAAAAGAAAACCAAACGGACGATTTGTTAATTAGCTGTAAAATAGCGTTATTGCTAGTTCATTTAATTTTTTGTTTCTAAATTCCACGCGTATGAAGTCGCGGGCACTGCTAATACAATAATAATAGCTGAGGAGTTTGTTTGTATGAACGCGCTAATCTCAGGAACCACAGGGCCGATTAGAAAAATTCTTTCAGCGTTAGATAGGGCATTTATCGAGGAAGGCTTCAGGCTATATAATATTACGCTACGACTAATAGAAGCGAATCAGTAGTAAAAAATGTCGCAAAAACGGGGGAAATTTTTTAAATTCCACGCGGACGGTGTCGCGGGCAACAGCTAGTAAGTAAAGATAAAGTTCAAGAGTTTGTTTGTTTAAACGCGCTAATCTCAGGAACCACTGGACCGATTTGAAAAATTCTTTCAGTGTTAGATAGGGCATTTATCGAGGAAGGCTTTTGCAAAAACGGGGAAAAATAAATTCCACGAGGTAGGAGTCGCGGGCAACAGCTGGTGTAGGTATAATTAGAGTTGCATCTAAAAGATAAAACGGTTCCCTGTTACTGATTACTGAGATTTCGTTGTCCATTCGTTTGTAACGGGCTGTATTTCTGGAACGGTGATAGCCAGAAAGCCGAAAATTTCCGTTTATGTATAATCAGTTGATGCTACAACAACTTACAACTCGTCATCATTATTCTCTTGCACTTATCCTGTTATTTCGGGTCGAGAATACGATGAATATATTATGATAATAATGTTACGGAACCTTTTCCGGTTCCTAAGAAAAGATGGATGGACTGTTTGAAAGAGGACATGAAAGAAAGAGGAGTTGACACAGACATGACGGCTAATAGAAGACTGTGGAAGAAAAAGACATGTTGCGCCGACCCCAAATAATGGGAAAAGGGCAGGAGGATGAATGTTACGGAACCTTTCGTGTAAAGGTTAAATTAGTACTTAAGTGATTTTATCAAGATTTGATAAAAAAAGTTATGCCTCGATGATAGGTCTTATATCTGATAAGATAATACTTCATGCGCAAGTCCAACTCGTATTTGGGCCGATTCTATGTATCTCTCTATCTAGCCCATTAACGGCCCACTGCTGGGCAAAGGCTTTCTACATTTTTAAGAGGGATTATGGTCTACTGTGGCAAGCTGACCAGGCATGTTGGTACAGGGTTTATTCTTGAATTTTCCATCTCAAAGAGGATGTTATCTGTTTATATGGCTTTTACAGCACCCTGGGGAGGGAAAAGGGTGGTGACACTTGTATTCTTAATCCGTCACTACGCGGATAATCCGTCACCACACGGACATTTTTATGTATTTTGTACTTGTAATACAATTGGTTAAATTTTATAAAATTTTGAATAGTTACATTAGTATCAGTTTAAATCAGTTATTAAATAAAACTACTTTTTACAGATTTAGACGCGTATATTTGTTTTAATTTTAGCCCGACGTTTCGGAGACATTGCAGTCACCAACAAATATACGCGTCTAAATCCGTAAAAAGTAGTATTATTTATGCAAATGAGTCGCGCAAGTGTTAGAAAATATCAGTTAATAAAGTTATTGCGAGGCCTATAAACGTACGTTATTTTGTTTATCGTTTCCTGCCAACTTTAATTTGCAACATCCAGGTAACTAAATTTAATATTTAATTTGCTAAACATAACAACCTAAAAAAACACACTTGAAAATTCTGTAATACTTTTGTCTTTATTACATTGTCATGGAATAAGGGGATAAGAACAGGAGAATAATAATCATGATGAGTAATTGTTCTTGTAGCATCAGCTGATTTACATAAACTGTGAAATTTTCAGCTTTCTAGCTATTACCATTATACCATTTCGGAGATACGACCTGGTGACAGACAGCCGAACGGACAGCAGTCTCAGTAATAGGGTAATAGGGTCCCAGGGGTAAATCAAATGATAGTGGAAAAGATAATTACCAGGAGTGGAGAGGGACTATTCCCCGCATATCCACTATCATTTGATTTTAATAAAACACGTGGCATCGCCCTCTGTGGTGACTGCCGTTCACGAGGTCCCGGGTTCGATTCCCGCAGAAGACATTAATTTGCGTGTGTCATAATTTTCATACAAATAATTATACTGCGTCTGGATGTTTCTATGTATTATAAGTATGTATTTACAAAAGAAAATTAGGTAGTGTATGTAATATATCCGTATTCTGGTACTCATAACATAAGCATATAAGCTTAGCTTGGGACCAGAGGACGTTGTGTGAAATGTCTATGAATATTTATTTTAAATTCATTTAAAGTTTAAGCTTGTACTTTAAATAAAGTCAATTTTTTTCGCTTGTTAATGCATACATAACAGCAACAACAATAAATCAATAAGTTCGACTGCTACTGTTATTCTTATGACTAGTTAAAATATATTTCAAGAAAAGTATGCAAAAATTTATAAATTAATTTTATTAATTGGCCCAAACTAAAATTTTTTCAAACAGTTTATAAGGATTAGGGTTCCGTATCAAGAGATAAAATGAAACCCTGAGACTGAACTGTCCGACTATGGTACCAATTCTAGGTACACAACTAAACTTATCTTAACTAAAAAATGAAAAATGGTAGTGTCAATATAGCTATTACTTGCTATTTCGCTGTACACAGTTATAATAATTAAAATCGTTAGTCTATAATACACAGTTTTAATAATAAGAAACTTCAGTAAACATTGCCGAATTGTGATAATGACGCTATCAGTTTTAATTTTTTAGTTAAGTTTAGTTGTGCGCTCAGAATCGGCACCTATCTGTCTGTCACCAGGCTGTGTCTCACGAATGGTGTCACGTTAATAGTATTTCTATATGATATAACAACAAATACAAAAAAAAACAAACAACTAAAATATTTATGAGGCCACAAATATTATTTTCATTAACTTATTAATTATGCTTACATGATAATTGTTCCAATTTTATGCGCACAGCTAAACTTAACTAAAAAATGAAAACAACTATGGTGTGTTTTGATTGGCTATTTCGTTGTACGCATAGAAATTAATTAAAATCGTTAGTTAGTATACACAGTTTTTATAATAAGAAAGTTCAGTAAACATTGCCGAATTGAGATATTGACACTATCAAATATAATTTTAGTTAAGTTTAGTTGCGCACGTAGAATTGGTACCAATGATGGTATCATTTATGATGATGATGGAACAAAACTCTTCGTACACGAATCCAACTTGTATTTAACTGGTTTTAAAGTTATTTTTTACAGATAACTATTGATTGCAACCACGATGGTACCTCTGACTGTACCCGAGTCCCAAATACCCCCCCTCATACCTGAATACTTCGTAGGTAGAGAGGTATTCATCACTGGAGCCACGGGGTTTATGGGTAAGGTATGTTAAAGGTTCATTCATTCATCTATATCTATATTCATATCGATGGTGGAAAGGCAAAATGCCTCTTTCATGCTCAGTTAAATGTCTCACAAAATGGTCGAGCTGTGCGGGGCTGATGTCTGCGTTATACTCGTCAACGGGTGCCTTCTGCTGGGACTGGTCGATTAGCTCAAACAAGGCTTTTTATTTTTATTATTAAGTTAGTTTAAGTTAGTCGTGATTGTACTGATCGGCATCATTCTCACACCCCTGATACAACTATGTATAATATTATAGAAAAAAATAAATGAACTGAAACGAAAAAAAAAAATCCATGGAGTTTGTTGTCTGTTCTTCTCCATAGGATTCGCGTTTGGAACAGACACCTAGTTTCTGACGTTTCAAAAGAGCTTGTAAAACATGCCAACTTGAAATTAAAAAAAAATTACTTTGACTTTGACTTTTGGCGATATTGAGTTATATACATATTGAGATGATATTGAGTAAGATATTGAGTAAGATATTGAGTCGTATATCGTTGGAATCGGGAGAACGAGCTCTTTCGAACGGTCTTTCAGCTCGATTTGATGACTTTTGTGGTCGTTAATACACCGCGATTTTGGAAATTTTGCATAATTTTTTGTAGTTTAACTCCATAGCAACTGGTCAATTTGCTAATTAAAACACCTCCCTACTAAAAAAAATACTTAACGCTACTTTGCCTTATTTGACTTTAACCAACTGTGATTGTTAAAACAATTTACCAAATTTTAAAATTACCATTTTTTGACTTTGATACATTATACCCAACTTGATTGTAATTTTTTAGTCGCTGTGTCTCTTCTCTTTATACCTTTAACGTCCCACTGTTGGTCACGGGCCTCTTTCACTTTAGGAGGGACTGTGGGCTACTGTAACGCGCTGACCAGGCGTGTTGGCATAGGTTTAGTTTCGAGATTTCCGTCTCTCACAATGTATTTGGATATAAAACATTATACTTAAAAATAAAATAATACGAATTTGGTATCGTGCCTTCATACGGGAGTGTGAAAAAATACTGATCCCTTATAACATTTTCATCATTGTATACTTCCATCTATCTGTTCGGGGATTGACGGACAAAAAGAACACAAGTGTCACCTCATATCTTACCCGCGAGCCTCTTCTAAACCAACCGAGGGAACCACGTCGTAAGACACCTAGGCTACCCGAGGAGGGTCGATGTCAAGCATTGTAACGTAATGACATGTTGCCTCCGTGTGACATCATCTCCCAAGGGTGCTGTAAAAGTCAGATAAGGGATATTGCATACAGATAACATCCTCTGTGAGAAACGGAAAACTCGAAAATAAACCCTGTGCCAACACGCCTAGTCAGCGCGGCACAGTAGACAATAATCCCTTCAAAGTGGGGGAGGCCCGTGCCCAACAGTGGGACGTAAATGGGCTGGAGAGGAGGACATGTTGCACCGACTCCAAATGATGGGATAAGGGCAGGAAAATGATCATGATATTATCTATCAATGTGACGTATACAGTGGCTCCTAAGCTGTGCACCGCTAACAAGACCTGTTGGCATACGGTTTCGTTTCGAGTTTTCCTTCCCTCACAGAGGATGATATCTGCTTATTTAACAGGCTCCACACCACCACTCACTTTACAAGCTACCTAGGAAGGAAATAGGATAATAACACTTAAATACTTAATCCACATACTGACGTCAATACAAATTAAGGTATTTATAAAGTTAATTAATAGGCATAAAAACAAAATAAAATGTTAGTTAGTTAGATTTTTTAGCGTTCCGTATCCAAAGACAAAACACGACCCTATTAACTGCAGTCTATAACCAAACAAGATTTTTTGAACGGTGATAGTTAGATAGTTGTTATTTTCGCAAATGAGAAAAAATACGATATAAAATCAATCGAGTGACGATTATGGAGGCCTAATTTGATTACTGAAAGCACAACCGCAATAAGCTCAGTTGGCAGAGCTATGGAACGGTATTCCGAGGTCGTGAGTTCAAGTCCCGCTTGCGGTAATCACTTTTTCACCATAATTTAATTTATTAATATAATATACTAGACTAGCTGTTGTAGCTAGCCCGTAACTTCGTGCGAGGGGAATTTTGAAACCAAACCTTAATCAATTATATAAAAAATCCATCCTCTTGAACTAGTCTTTGTAGTGAAAAAACCGCATCGAAATCCGTTGCGTATTTGTGGAGATAATTATATGCTCACATAGAGACATACATACAAAAATTACAAATTTGTTGCCGTACGGCGTGCGCTTGTTTCTCTGTTTATCTATATCTGTCTGTCTGTCACTCTCTTTCTTTCTCTAAAATAATAATATAATATTTTATAACACTTGCGTGACTCATTTGTTTAAGTAAAACCACTTTTTACGGATTCAGACGCGTGTATTTTTAAATTTATAAAGATAGACTTTTACCTTTTATAGGTAAAACTTATTACTTTTTGTATAATTTAATTATTCATATTGTTATATTTTGTTACTGTTATATTGTATTTATAAAATTAAAATAATGTTATTAATTTTATGTAGTCTGAGCATAATGTAATAAATAGTTTATGGTAAAAGTCTATCTTTATGGTCAATGTAAAATTAAAATCGAATGTGGGTAAACCCTGTAATAACTGAGCGTAGAGGACACTTTACGGCTTAGTCTCACTCGTGACCATGGTGACTGCAAAGTCTCCGAAACGTCGGGCCAAAATTTAAAAACAAATACACGCGTCTGAAAATTATAATACATTGTGTAAGTCAGATAGGATACCGCATCAGCGTTGTATGGTTGTTTTATGGACACCCTTTCAACATTTTGCTGAGCGGTGTGCCTTTTTCCCGCTTACGGATGGGTTAATCACTCACTTATGATTACTTTATGTACATCACCTAGTTTAATTTTAGATAATAATTACTTACTATGCTAGTGTGCTATAACTAAAGAAAGAAGAAAGAAAAAATATTTATTTCACACTCACGGTAAGAGGCCATACAGAGTATGGCCTTACCGTGAGTGTGAAATAAATTATGAATTGTTGAGTATCTATTATTCTATATATTAATTTATTATTTAACATTTTATAACAATTCCTTTACTAGCCGAAAGGAACTTCGTTCCATCAGGGTGTCCCTTGACACCTCTCAAGTTTTTTATACTAGTTAAATAATTGGTCAAGTGCGAGTCGGACTCGCGCACGAAGGGTTCCGTACCATTATCTATGCAACATAAGGCAACGTTATTAGTATCGAGCAAGAAACGGTAAAAAAATCATGTTTGTTGTATGGGAGCCCCCCTTAAATATTTATTTTATTTTATTTTTAGTATTTGTTGTTATAGCGGCAATAGAAATACATCATCTGTGAAAATTTCAACTGTCTAGCTATCACCGTTCTTGAGATACAGCCTGGTGACAGACGGACGGACGGACGGACGGACGGAACAGTCCATACGCGAGTCCAACTCGCTCTTGACAAGTTTTTTATGTTCATTAAATTACAGGTTGTGTTCTTCGTTTCATTTAGGTGCGTCATAATATAGTTTGTTATTAAAAAAATATTGTGTGAAAATTTCATTGTTCCTTGAATTATAATCTAAGTGATGATCATACGATATAATAATTAATCATATCATACGATGTATTAATTACTTGTATACGAAATAATCATCATTATTACGTATATTTCATTACTAACCTTGTGCCTATGCATTCGTCCGCTTGTACACTGATTTTCTTATCACTATCACTATCTACAAAATAAAGAACCAGCACGAATTTGACTCTTGCACGATTGTTTCTATACAATAACGCATCTCTCTTACCCTCTCTCTCCAGCCAATTAACATTCCACTATTGGGAGGGATTATAGGCTGCTGCGCTAACCAGGCGTGTTGGCATAGGGATTATTTTCAAGATTTCCGTCTCTCACAGAGGATATTCTCTATGTAATATCCCTTAGCTGACTTATACAGCACCCTGGGAATGAAATGAGGTGGTTACACTTGTATTCTTAATCCGTCACTACACGGACAGTGGACATACGTACCACACGGACCATAACCTATAAATATTTATGTACAATTTTCCAGGTATTGGTAGAACGTCTGCTATGGACATGTCCAGAAATATCCAGACTTCATCTTCTGATGAGACCAAAGAAGAATGTAGGCCCTGAAGATAGATTGAAAGTCCTTACGCAATGCCAGGTGTGTATATGTTATTATTCTAGAGCCTTACTAGAGCCAAAAGTTTCATTTATTCAACCATTTTCTCCGTCCTTGCTGGATATTAGCCTTACCAAGAACTCTACACTGCAGTGCATTGACAACAGCGTCGGACTGCTCATACATTTAAAATGTCATTTTTCCGCCGCGCCTCTCTGTGCCCCTGGGTATACACCATCATTTAATTTCAGGCTTGCGGTCAGCGATCTGGGTCCTTCCGGCTCAGTCTGACCCTGATTGACGATATCATCGCTCCATTTTATGGCGTTACAATTACCTCTCAGGCACTCGTACAAAAAGTTATAGGTGATAGAGATTTATTAAATTGGGTGACAATGGACAGACATCATATCCCGGGAAACTGGTAATGATTAGGAAACTGATATGTATGCATTGAAACACTGTCTATTGTGGTCTGATGTGTTTATAGTATATGCAACATGTTGATACATAAGCCAGTATATACATAATTACACCGCAGAAACAAAGCTTGATAAAAAGATAAGGAATGCTATAGAAGTAAGACCAAACATTGTGGTGTTTTAGGAAGAAGCTCACTAGTAATGAACGGGAAAAGGCATCATAATCTGCAAGATTTCTAATAAAAATATACCGCAGGTTTTCGACATGATCAGAGAGCGATGTCCGGAACGGCTGCTCAAGTTGTCGACGGTTGCAGGAGACATCACTAAGCATTTGTTCGGTATGGATAAGAATGCGTTCCAACAGTTGACTCAGGTAATGAATCACTTATTATAGTCCTTGTAACCTTTTGCCTACCTTAACTTCTACTCGTCTACTACGTCTAACTAAACAGCAATTTTCATAACTCGATATTAAAAATCACTCTCAGATCAACCTTCAGACCGTTATTACACTTTTAAAGTAAAACTAACACTTTTAAAAGTGTTACACCCGTATTCACAAACAATATTTACATAAGTAAGTACTTAAGTGTTGATGCACTGTGCAAAGGGTAACACTTCTCAGTGCGTTCCGTTCATCGAGCCTTTGTATTAATAGACAAAACTTAGCTATGCGTTCAGTTTAACAAACGCATAGTGCGCTTCACCACTTAAGTATTGTTTTTGAAATGATTTTGCTACCCCTGTGCGTCCATACCTACTATGAGACCTCACAGTAACGTTTGTGAATACGGCTGTTAGTGTCGTGTTACTACACGACCATTCAATTTTTAAATTCAGTAATAGCTTCTATTTTTATAGAGCCGGATGATGTGGCAGGAATCAGTATCGCAGTATTTATACGCAAATTTTCAGTATAAGGTAAAAGCACCCATTACCGCGGTATGCAAAATCGGCACCAATTACCGATGTATGAGATATTTTCGTATTTTAATTTAATAACAGTAACATCGGCACAATATTATTTTGGACAAGTTGTAACTTGTAGTATTTTACATCGTAACAACGGGTGCTAGGGAGTATACCAAAGCCCGAACGGATCAAAAACGCTCCATTTTTGTGTGCGGCGGGAGCGCAGGAGCAGGTTCTGTCCATACAAGCACGGGCCAATTCATGCAAGTGTACTCACATTTTTGATACGAGATATTTAAAGCAATATACTTTATAATTGTCTACGGATACTGTTTACTTGTTTCTATGATTTTCTAGGAGTTTTATCTCATACTTTTCATGGCGAAATTTTATAAAAATACAGAATAATATCGATAAAAAAAATTCGCGGTGATAGGTGCGTATAATTAGGGGTAGCTTCTAATACCGAGGGTAGGTACCATCGGTAATGGATAATATTGAGGGTCGAGATATTTGCTTGTTACATATTTTCAAAATCACAATCTTATTAGAGAACATTCCACTATATTTCATCACTAATGTATTCTAAAAACGAAAAATATATTTCCGATGTATGCAAATTCCAGTAAATTTCATCAAATTATAATAAAAAGTAGTGTACTTGAAGTGTAGTTTTTGTAGTGCGAATCCAAAATGGCATAAAACATTTGCTATATTAATTTGACAAAATAATGATAGTACGGCCTATTTACTAATTTAAAATACTGCTTTACATTAGGATCGAAAACTCTTCCTGCGAATTGGCAACAAAAAATCATAAACTTTTGTAGTTTTTATGGGTCGGAATTACATTTTAAAATATATTATTCCAATCATATTACCGCGGCACACCTCGGTAATAGATTATATCAGAATCTATTACCAAGTGTCAAGTACTCGGAAATAGAGTTTTCATATATCGAGAACAGAACGTATTGCCGATACCGAGTGATAAGGCAATCAGTATCCGTATGTAGGGTTCCGTTTCTGAATAGATATATTTACTTAGTAGGTAATTATTTTTTATGATAATGAATACCTATTTAAAATAATTTCTGTGTGTGCCGGCTACGAATAATACCACCAATCTTCTCGTGGGTGTCGTAAAAGACGACTAAGTCAATGAAAGAACACCATAGCACGGCAGCAGCATGTCAAGCTCAATGTTGTGTGTATTTTATTTTGTACGGAACCATCAGGACAGCAGATATATTTTTTCTTCTATACTCGGTAATAGGAGACATATACCGCGGTAATGGATAAAAATAGTAAGGCATACCTCGGTAATAGATGAAGTAGTAACGCTGGCTAAAATAATTTTAATAAAAATAACGCTTTAAAGTAAATAAAAAGAAATGAGAGAAGTACGAAATTTAAAGTCTATAAAACGTTAAGAAAATCCTTATTTGTCGAGGAAAGTCCTGATCACCCAAATATTTTATTCTAAAGTCAAACTTCCTCGATTTACCTCGGTAATAGGTGCTTTTACCTTATGTACAGTTTTTTTGTTATAGTGTTTTGTCTGTTCTTTAATATCCTCAGTCAACATCTTCCGATATCTAAATATACTTTATTGTACAGGTATCAGTTGTGTTCTACCTGGCTGCGAGTCTAAAGTTCGACGAGCCTCTCCGCCTAGCAGTTGAACAGAACATCCGTCCCGTTGAAACAATCATGGATTTATGTGACCAGCTACCTATGATGCAGGTTAGTTGTTTGTAATACTGGTATCCAGCAGCCATTCACATTCTACAACACCACTCTTATAACAAACTTTGGAAAACTTAAAAAAAAGACATAGCCAAGTCTTCTTTTTTGACCAAAACCTCTCGGGCCACGTCCATTTTGGTGATTCCATAACAAGAAGGACGTTTTCACTACGATTTTCTTTTACGTAAAAATAACATGTTTTATCTTCCAGGTTTTTATCTACGCATCGACAGCGTATAGTAACTCTGAGCTCTCCGTTATTGAGGAACAGGTCTACCCAGCACCCGCCACTCTTCAACAATTAAACACACTGCTCGATGCCCTGCCAGATAATCTAATTGCCGATATAACTCCCAAGTAAGAACTTGTTCTCACCCTACTGTCTCCCACAATGGGCACAACTATTTGTGCTAGGGATTCTTCTACTTCGGGAGGCTCTCGTTCAGCATTTGGCATGCTGACCCGATCTGTTGGAATAGTATTTAGTTTTGATGTTGAAATGTTTTAGATTAAAACTTTCACTGTTGGACAAGAACAGCTTAGCAGGGTTTTACGGTTCCCGGATCTCACTAACGATGTTATCCGCTTATAGCATTTATATTATCCCTTAGGTGGTTCTTACAGAATCCTAGGTAGGAAACACAGTAGTGTAAATGGTATTCTTAATCCGTCACCTCACGAACACTTATTATTGTAATCTTTATTTTAATTATAATATGTGTAACAGGTTCATATCTCCTAAGCCCAATACATATACGTTCACAAAGGCGGTGGCAGAGAACTTGATAGCGCATCGAGCTCGCACTTCAAAGTACGCAACTGCTATATTCAGACCGAGTATAGGTAATACATAATTATAAATTTTAAGGAATTAAGAATATCCGATTGTTTTAAGTTAGTGTCTACAATTTTTTTCATGTACTCTGATTATTAGAGTATGGCTACAGGCTACAAGCTACAGGCATTCCGAGCCTGCCCCAGGCTACACCCACTCTAAAGTGGTTCTGGGTGTAGCCTGGCCTGGCCCGGAATGTCTACTATTTCCGACATATTTTTCGCAGTTTTCTCTAAATAATGGCATATAATAATAATGGTAGGTAGACATATATTAAGCCAAAGAAATACGTTTAGATAGTAGCAGCTACCTGTACACGTAGGACGATGGCGTGACCATAAGATAATGACCTGTATTATTGCAGTTGTTTCGTCGCTCAAGCATCCATATCCTGGTTGGATAGACAACGTGAATGGCCCTAGCGGCATCGTGATCGCCATTGGTAAAGGTCTACTTCACGTGGCTTCTATCAACGGCTCCAATAGAGCTGACATGATCCCTGTGGATATCGTCATAGATACACTCATAGCTATCGCTTGGGAAGTTGGAATTGATGAGTAAGTAGCTATGGTTTATTGTGACAGTTATTTGGCTGAAACCTATTGTATTTCTGGGGTTGTTACACTGTTTTTAAGTTTCTGGACATCCCTATGAAGAAGAATTTTCACAAAAGCCATACGCAATCCTGAACAATATTTCTAGGATCTTGAAAGTTTTTATATTGGTTTTTTATTTGAGACATTTAGTCTTTGGACTATGTTTCATTTTATTATATCTCTAGCCTTTACAGCAATTTTTTTCGAACCAAATTAATTAAATAATAATTTTTAGTTTTAGCTAATGTCTCCAATCTTAAATTTATTGCTCATAGTATTCGAGAGGCTCGCGTTTACAACTGCTCTTCTTACGATAACCCGGTTACCTGGGGCCAGCTCAGGGACCGCGTGGTTCGTCTTGCACTGCAGTACCCCTTTGATGGAGTCCTTTGGTACCCCTTTGTCATCTATACTACTAATACGTAAGTTATAAGGATTTTTTTTTCTTTCACTTTTCGGTATTCTTTATTTAAACTCATTATAAAATTACATTTTTAAATATAAAATTACCAAATAAAAATACATTTAAAAATATAAAATTACGCGGAGGCCCATCGGTGTCGGGTACAGGGACCAAGCCACCGGTGGTTAGGGCCCCAGAGAAAGGAACCTCCTCACAATGCGTGCCGTGCCGTGGAGTGCCGCCTTCTGCACCAGGCCCTTGATCCAACCGTTCAACGCAAGTTTCTTTAGGTGGAGGTCGAAACTTTTGGCTATTAATCCGTTTACCGAAACAACTATCGGCACAATGACAGCCGAGTCCACATCCCACATGTCGACAATCTCGTGGGCTAAGTCCAAATATTTTTCCTGTCTGTCTTTTTCAGCTTTCACGAGATTATCGTCATGAGGAACTGTGATATCGACTATCATTGCGAGGCGCTCTGATCGATCTACCACCACGATATCAGGTCTGTTAGCAACAACAGTCCTGTCCGTGATGATAGATCGATCCCAATACAGTGTGACACGACCATTTTCCAAAACCGGATCAGGTTCATACCTGTAGTACGGTACCCCTGCGCTTACAAGTCCGTATCGCAGAGCAATTTGTTGGTGTATTATACTGGCTACTTGGTTATGCCTATGCAAGTACTCGCCGTTAGCAAGACGTGAACAGCCGGAAGCGATATGTCTGAGGGATTCACCAGGGCGATGACAAGCCCGACATATATCTACTGTACCATCCCTCAGAATATATTTCCGGTAGTTATTTGTCTTATTAACTTCGTCAGTAATTGCACAGACAAAACCTTCGGTTTCCCCAAAAAGGTTGCCGAAACGGAGCCAGGACACGGATGACGAGAAGTCTACTTCTGGCCCATGAAGAGCCTTGTAGAAGCTGCCGTGCAGTTCTTTGCTCTGCCACACAGACTCGCGATCGCCAGTGGTAAGCACCACAGGTTTGACCCAGTTCTCTTTGGCTAAGGCAAGCGGGGTAAGGCCCGAATCCACCACTACTACATCTCGAAACATACCATCATTTCCATGCAGATAATATACAGACGTCAAGATTGACCGATTCACTCCACTTCATGCGCTGCACATTACCACCGGTGGCGGGGGCCCTATTCGAAGCTGATGGGCCTCGGGGTCCCAAGCGGTCCGGTGGCCGGCCTCTCCCACGGCGACGTGCTGGTGTAGGTAACGAAGCGGGGGAGAAATACTCATCACTGGAGCTCGACGTATGTGAAACTGCCGGTATCACAGATGCTGCTGTCGGCTGCGTGGCGGAGCTTAGTGATAAGCCCGGTGATGGAATTAGTGCTGCTTGTGCTCTTCTGGCCTTAGCCCTTGTCAACATTATTTACAATTTATATTGTCCATTTATTTAAAATTTCATTTATTTATTTATTTTTAAGAAGGCAGTGATAGCGTTCCGTATTTTTTTATTTTCATTTATTTATTTATTTTTAAGAAGGCAGTGATAGCGTTCCGTTTTGTCTTTTTGGGTATTGAAGGCGGTAAATCGATCTAGCTAAGATGTCTTTCTGTTGGTGTATTCGTACAATATAAATTTCCTATTTAATTATCTCTGGAACGGTGGTAGCTAGAGAGCTGATTTTTTCCATATATATGTACTACTAACTGACCCGGCAAACGTTGTTTTGCAATATACTTGTTAGAGGTGGACAACCCTTATCACTTAGGGGTATGAAAAATAGATAGTAGCCCATTCTCAGACCTACTGAATATGCATAAATTTTTTTATAAGAATCTATGAAGCCGTTTCGGAGGAGTATGGGAACGAACATTGTGACACGAGAGTTTATATATTAGATGTATTTTCTTTACGCTATAACAACAAACACTTAAAATCAGTATAACAGACAACAAACGCTTTCAGTATAACTTGATAATACGCTTAAATGACATGATTATCACTGTGTGATTTTGTGATGTTTAATATATTCTGAAGTTGATGATACGGGACCATACAAGAGAGCCTCGTGGTTGAGTAGTTTATGTAATGGACTGCCGATCAAGAGGTCGCGGGTTCGATTCCCGCTCGGGACAATCATTTGTGTGATTTTTCTAATTGTCATTCAAATGTTTGTACTGCGTCTGGGTGTTTCTATGTATTATAAGTATGTATTTACAAAAGAAAAGTAGTATATGTATTCTATCCGTATTCTGGTACTCATAACACAAGCATATAAGCTTAGCTTGGGACCAGAGGACGTTTTGTGTAATGTCCGTGAATATTTATTATTATTATTCTTAAACGAGTCAAACTTGAAGTGTAACTTTAGGGTTACAAGTCGTGTGGTTGGTTAGAGGATAAAATGAAATACGTCCGGACTTGCATGGCGTCTATTTGCGACTCAATATATCTAATATATAAAATTCACGTGTCACAGTGTTAGTTACCGTACTCCTCCGAAACGGCTTGACCGATTCTTCTCAAACTTTTCATACATATTCAGTAGGTCTGAGAATCGGCCAACATCTATTTTTCAAACTTTTTTTTTTAGTATGGCAAAACAACGTTTGCCGGGTCAGCTAGTTTAATATAATATTAGCTTATATAGGAGAACAATCGTTTCTATATATTCCTCAAACTGCTGATACGCTGAGTATTGCATACAATGAATTCATACATAATATATTTGTATACAATAATTTAGGCGTCGAGCAAACAATAGGACCATACATACTGTAATAAATATATTTGTTTATTATAACTTGGGTGGCTAGCACAATGGTCTCTATGCATTCGTAGACCTGTTGACATTACGTCTACTTACAAACAATGAATTCATACAATGTGTCCCTACAGTAGCCTCCCCCTTAAAAGAAATGCACTTTATATTACATTAAAAACTCGAAAACATACTTATAATATAACCAAACAATAAATTAAACAGTAAACTCGGACAATATGTAAAATGTATATAAGGCAAAAATAATTAAAACAGTGTTTACTAAATAAGCTGAAAATTCATTTCGCAATACCATACTCAAACTCATTACCATATTTATGATATAGAAGAAAAAAAATATAATCTAAGTCATTTAATACATATGTATAGTTTTATTTTACCTTACTGATATAGTTAAGTATTTAAAACTAATAAAGCATAACATAATACATAAACATAGAAAATTTAAACAAACTAGTCACAATAATATACGATAAGCTAAAGTAAAAATCTTATCGGTCGTTTGACCAATTTCCCACTGCGCGTGGTACAACTTAAGGGCTTATCACTAGGTAATAGATTCTTAGATTTCTTCTTCTTGGCTGTACGGCACTAATATCTTTTAATTCAAAAGCGTCAGGTCAACCAGTTGCCCCATCTATCACCGTAAGTCAGTATCTATGACCGCTAGCCGCTGTCGTAAACGGTCCAACATTGTCGGCGTGGATATGTTCGTTTAAACCGGTCACACGCCTCAAATTGTCCTAGTCGCGACACTGTGTGTTGAATAACCTTCGAACTTTGGCATTGAATGCAGGTTTTGGTCCAATTCCTAACGTCTATATTCATATTCGGCCAAAAGTACTTGGACGCAACTAATTTTGTAGTAGCTTGTATTCCTGGGTGAGATAAATCATATACAGAGTGAAATGCCTTTTTCCTAAACTCCGTAGGTAAATAAGGCGTAACACTATTCGTAAAAAAAACTCACACGTAAGCTCATTATAAGCATCCGGCAAAACATTGCGCTTGAATCATAAACTATCGTTCTTATCAGCTAATAACTTCGTTAGTTCTCTGTCCGACCGTTGCGCTATTGCTGTCTTCAAATTCGAGTGTTGACGGACAAATAAGGGTCTCGGCACGTGAGTGTTCGCGACAACATTATCGCTACCACTTTTGTGTTGAATATTTGTAGTAAATTATAAGCACATATAAATATAAGTTAATTAGTTAAAGTTCCGTTTGCTGCGCACAAGCTATATTTCCACTTTTTATCGGTACGATCACACAAACTATTTTTATACACAGGAATCACTGATAAATTAGCCCCAGTGTCTATTAAAAATCGCATACCTGTCTGTCTGTCGCAAACTATAAGGCGGTTGTTTAGTGACGACGAGATTCAACTTTGCTTCGTCACAGACCCTCTGGTTTTCGATAACGGCTTCAAACTGGATGAACCGGAGTCGCGTTTGGTCCACCCAGAACTTCGGAATCCTTGAAGATACGGTTATGGCTGCTAGGGCTCTGTCTTCAACGTTGCTAATAGGACTGGCAACAAGCTGTTCAGGTTTCTCCATGTTGTTAATCAATTTCTTCGCCCGATATTATTTAAAAAAAAAATCGTCTCTAACACAATCAATCACGTCGGGTTCACCACTTTAGGGTTACAAGTCGTGTGGTTGGTTAGAGGATAAAATGAAATACGTCCGGACTTGCATGGCGTTTATTTGCGACTCAATATATTTAATATAATATTAGCTTATATAGGTAAGGAGAACAATCGTTTCTATATATTCCTAAAACTGCTGATACGCTGAGTGTTGCATACAATGAATTCATACATAATATATTTGTTTATTATAACTTGGGTGGCTAGCACAATGGTCTCTATGCATTCGTAGACCTGTTGACATTACGTCTACTTGCAAACAATGAATTCATACAATGTGTCCCTACAGTAACTTGTTAATTTTTTTTGCCATAATAAAAACTTCCTTTAATAATATGTTCCAGGCCTTTATTCAACATAGCCGAGTGGGTATTCCACACGGTGCCTCTACGTACTATTGGGTACTTATGCAGTATATTAAGGGTCAAACAGAGGTGAGAACTATGCATAATACCCAGCATTCGTGGTGGTTCGACATCTCATATACACCTTATTCAAATAGTTTTTAATTTAGAATTGATTTATGCTGTTTAAGGAGCTTGTTTTTTTGTCTCAAAAGCTCAAAAGTCGCAAGCAGAGTGTGACACCTTGTCCAAAACTACCTAAATCCTGCCTACGCCCACGGCTTCTTTTTCTTCCTCCCACTGTTGGGCACGGGTTGCTCCAATTTGGGAGGGTTTTTACTCAACTATGCTGCGCTGACCAGTCGTATTGGTATAGGGTTTAGTTTTAAGGTTTCCACCTCTCACGCAGGTTGTTATCCGCTTGTATTATCCCTTAACTGGCTTCTACAGCACCCCGTTGAAGAGATGGGATGATAAAACTTGAATTGTTATTCCGTCACCACACAATAATATTATCTTATTAATTTCAGAATAAAGATGTCAACAGCGTGCCACCGTATGCGATCTGCTAACAAGGCTTACAAATACTTTACAGCAAATCAGTGGCGGTTTTCAACGAGCAGTGTCAAACAACTGAAGAACAGACTTGCACCGGACGATGCTGACATCTATAACTTGGACCCTTGCACTATTAAGTTAGTTTACAAACAAAAATTAGAGAATCATTCATGACAAATGCGTTAGTCCATTCATTTATACACTTCTTTCATCCTTTATTTATTAAACATAGCATTCAATAAACATAACATTGTCCATGTGGTACCGGATTAAAAAAACCGGTCAAGTACGAGTTAGAGAGTTTTTAGTTTTAAAACTAAACAAATTAATAATTCCCTCGCCCGCTACGGCAAACGACGACAACGTCCCACTGTTGGGAACGGTTCTAATACAACATATACCAAACCTAACGTATTGGGACAAGGTTTGGTTTTAAGTTTTCAGTCTCTCACAGAGGATATTATCTATACTAATAATAGAAAGCTGTAGAGTTTGTTTGATTGTTTGTTGGAACCACAGAAGAGTTTAAGACGCGCTAATCTCAAGAACCACTGGGCCGATTAGAAAAATTCTTTCAGTTTTAGATATTTATCGAGGAAGGCCATAGGCTATACTGGCTATATAACATCACGCTACGACCAGTAGAAGCGAAGCAGTAGTGAAAAATGTTGCAAAAACGAGGAAAATTTTCTAAATTCCACGCGGATGCAGTCGCGGGCAACAGCTAGTCAGATTATATTAGCCCAGAGCTGTCACTTTCAGACGTGCAAAGGAATGGAATATATTATTCAATATCCTTCACTATACAGTACTTTGTCAACAGTTGGGAGTCCCACTGCGTTGATTTCCTGAAAGGACTTCGTAAGTTTCTGCTGCAAGAAAAAGATGAGGATATTGGGAAAGCTCGGTTAAGGATACGGACGTAAGTAGTAGACAAACATAACTAAATATAATAATACCAATTCTACTTGCACAACTAAACTTAACTAAACAATTAAAACAGCTATGGCGTATTTTGATTAATTGGCTATTCCGTTGTGCACATTTTTATTTATTAAAATCGTTAGTCTATAGACTTTATAATAAAATAGTTCTTTGAACATTAACGAATTGTGTTATTGACACCATAAATTTTCATATTTTAGTTCTGCACATAAAATGGTTGCCCGCGACAGCGTACCTACGCATGGAAATTAGAAATTGTTCCCCTTTTGTGCAATATTTTTCACTGATGCTTCGCTTTTGTTGGTCGCAGCGTAATGTTAAAAATAGCATATAGCCTTCATCGATAAATGTACTATTCAACATTGAAAGTATTTTGCAACTAAGAGAAAAAATTTCTAAATTCCACGCGTACGAAGTCGCAGGCAACAGCTAGTTTTCTAAATATGGTTATTATTAAGATGTTTATTTTTATTATTCACAGATTATTCATCATTCATCAAGCTACAAAATGTTTGATTGCAATATACATGTTCCGATATGCACTCAAAAATACACCCGCCATTTTGAAAAAAATATCTGCGACCGTGGCGCTATCTCACGGAACCTTTAATAACATTATTAATTTAACGCTAAGTAAAACCATTAAACGACATAAATAATAATATTTTTATAATGAGTTAAGTATACAACGTGTTTCAGAAAGGTGTAGTCATATTTGACCACCGTTACACATGGCCGGTGACTAGGCACTAGGCATGGATGAAATTACAAATACTAGTTATATTATGACTTTTATGTGTTCATAAAAGTTTAATTAATTTAATAAATCAAATTATGGTGGTTAATTTATTAAATTAATCGATCTTCTTTAAATACAACACTACTATGATGTCATCTTTTATCGTAAAGTTCAATCGCATTCAATAAACCGTAAACATCTCATAATTGATGCGTTTCTGGTAGTTATTTAATAGTAGGTAATAAACAAAAAAAAACTTACCAACTGTATTTTTCTATGTGTAACTGTAATATTTATAATATTTAAGGCCTATCTAATGCAACTTTAAATTATGACTACACCTTTCTGCAACACGTTGTATAATAAAAAGCAAATGTTCTGTTTATACATATTTTATAGACGGAAAACTCGAAACTAAACTCTATGGCAACAAGACTGGTCAGCATGGCATAGTAACTTATCCCTTAGCCGGCTTTTACAGCAACCTAGCAAGAAAATGGATTAATGACACTTGTATTCTTAATCCTTCACGAAACGGACAAAAAAAGACGGGTTTTAAGAGATTTCGTGCAGGAGAAATAAGACGGATGAACCGTAGGACGGACGGACAGTCCAGGTCTGTGTAATAGGGCATTTTACCTTTTGATACGGAACGATAAAAAACTGGACATTTCATAATCATTTTGTAATTATGCCTACATATTGTATAAAACAAATGTTAAAGGGTTTATTTCCCGATATTATAAAGCTGAAGAGTTTGTGTATTTGAACGCGCTAATCTCAGGAACTACTGGGCGGATTTGAAAAACTGGTTTATTGTTGGGTATGTAGTACATTTATCGAGGAAGCCTTTAGGCTATATAACATTACGCTGCGATCTAAGCAAAGCATCAGTGACAAATGTTTTAAAAACGGGAAAAAAAAAAATTCCATGCGTACGAAGTCACGGAGAATGGTACCAATTCTAAGTGCACGACTAAACTTAACTAAAAAATGAAAATGGGTAGTGTCGTAATATATCTATTATTTCCTATTTCGTTGTACACATTTATTATTTATTGACGGACCTCGTGGTGGAGTGGTTCATATAACAGACTGTCGATCATGAGGTCTCGGGTTCGATTCCCGGTCAGGACAATCATTTGTGTGATGTTTTTAATTGTCATACAAATGTTTGTACTACGTCTGGGTGTTTACTATGTATTATAAGTATGTATTTACAAAATAAAAGTAGTTTATGTATTATATCCGTATTCTGGTACCCATAACACAAGCATAATTATAAGCTTAGCTTGGTACCAGACGACGTTGTGTGAAATGTCCATGAATATTTTTATTATTATTATTTATAGGTATTAATTAAAATCGTTAGTCTTTAATACACAGTTTTTATATTATCAAAGTTCAGTTACAAAGCCGAATTGTGATAATGACACTATAATTTTCTTTTTTTAAGTTCAGTTGCGCGTAGAATCGGCACCAATAGCTAGATAAGTATAGAAATAGGCCCAGAGCACGTTAGGTATGTGAAATATCCATAAATATTTATTTATTTATCGTTAGTCTTTCCGTTACTGTCCTGCTCGTATTCCTGCGTTACAGGGTTTTCGCTTTCCCCGTAATAATTAGGATTTTGATTATTTTCACCATCTCCGTCGCTATCTCCAGTTTTCTCGTCACTCGCTTTGTCCTTATCTCCACTATTATTTTCTTCAACGTTATCCTCATCAGCCTCAACCGAAGCTACAGTCACTGTTGAAACATCAAATACAGTCCAAAAATTAATCTGAGGTTAAATATAAATAGCACTTAATCTGACTAACTGTTGTCCGCAACTTCTTATTATCAAACAAATCACAACAGCCCATTATTAAGCTATTGCATAGCTTCTATCGCGGGCCTTGAGCGTGGAGACTAAATGCACAAAATTCGAAATTTAAATTCCGTATCAAAGATAGCGTAACTAAAAAATACTACACACGGCGCTCGTTTCGCTGTTCGCGCTGGTGACTCATGTCAGTTTTGGCGTTAGTTTTTATTTGATTGACAATCGCTATTTTATCATAATTACCATAAACAATGGACAGATGTAAGAAATAAATAAGGATGATGATTGATGTAAATAAGGATTATAAATCTTATTTTAGTTTATGGTATTTAGAATTTTGCATAAATAAAATAAATAAATAATTATAATTGCATAAGTTGATAAAAAATACTATGCAATAGCTTTACCGCGGCAGTCCCCGAGTGCCACGCGTCTTTTTTTTATTTATTTATTTATAACATTCATTATGCACTTTTATAATGCACAATGGCGGACTTAATGCCATCGGTATTCTCTACCAGTCAACCAATGATGGTGCGGAGATAATAGGGCAGGTGCTCTTTATCATTATCTATCTATCATCTCACTGTTGGACACGGGCCTTATATACTTCGGGAAGGTTTGTTGGTTTACTATGCCGCGACGACCAGGCGAGTTTATTTTCGAGTTTTTCTGTACAGTAGATGTAGACTTTTAATATGCCCGCAGCTGGCTCCTTGAGCTCCCTGGGGAAGAAATGGGATGGTAACACTAGTGTGTGTTAAATGTATAAATAGGTATATATATTTAATATATCATATTTCTTTCTTTCTAATAAACACTAGAAATATCAAGAAGTATCTAATAGAAGTTATATTAAGATAGATAAATATAGATAAGATTTAGTCATGTGAACAGTTAGTTTTATTTATTTCAAAACCTAAGACCGTTAATCCATAAGGAGTTGATATTATAAGGTGACCCCAGCTGAAAAGGTACGAGACCAATGATCATACTCAGTGTGTACGGACGTTGTCGTCTCTACTCTCAGTGTCAGCGAGGCGATTTTGTAGCGACCAATGAAATTACTTTATCATGCGTTACCTTGGCACCCCGCCGACACGGCAATTATATTATTATTTGTCAAAGAAAACAGTGTGTGTAACAACTCCTGGTTTAATACTCTAAGTTAAACACCCATAACTTCTCATTCCGTTCAAACCACAGATCACCTAAAATAGATAGAGCATTACGAGATTTTTGTTAAGGAACTGGGAATAAAGGCGCGATTTGCTGGTTATAGCAAAATCAGTCAGTTTTCATAATTATAGCACTAGCGCAAGTGTTCCTTGTGCGTTGATCGCCTTGGGTGCGGAATCAATTCGAAGAGACCTGTGCATTAAAGTGACCGTTGGGGACGGAAGGTCCTCGAGTGGCGACCACGTACGACACAGCGTGGACTGTCGATATCGTCAAATGTGCCGGGGACCGCTGGATGCAGTGAGTGCAGGACCGCGCGTTGAGGCGTTCTATGGGGAAGGCCTATGTCTAGCAGTAGACGGGCATAGGCTGATGGATAGATGGAGGGATGGATGATGTGCTTCAAACCTACTATCATTACCTCCTTCATCACCATTCTCAGCACTGCCTGTAGGTGTAGTTATATCTTCACTGTCCTCGACATCTGATTGTTGATCAACTTCAGTGGTGACCTCTGTTGTCTCATCTATTCCGTCGCCACTTGCTTCAATAGAATAAAATTACAAAAAAAAACACTGATTTAGACGCATATATTTGTTTAAAATCCTGGTGGCAGAAATCTTCGAAATGTTGGGCTAAAATTTCACGTCTAAATCCGTAAAACGTGGCTTTATTTAAATAATGAGTCGCGCAAGTATTAGAAGATGCTATTAGGTACTACTATATATACGAAAAATAAAGTACCATCAGCAGATTATACATGTTCTGTTAATAATTTATAGTCTGTGTGTCGAGCTAGTTCATGAAGGTATAGATAAAAACGTGACTACAGCCCAAAGAGTATAATAATATAGATTGCTACAGCCCAGTTATTGACGGATAGTGGAGTCTCAGTAATAAAGAGTCTTCAGTCTAAGAGATTTCACCTTTTGATACAGAAACCTAAAAAAGACCATAAGTCTTTCAAACAAAAATATTTTTTTATGTGGATACTGGTATTTTCGAGAAAATCAGGAATATGAGAACCCTGTACGTGAAAGAAATTAAAAAGCCAATTGCGAGACGAACTTGCACACTGAGGGTTTTGTACTTTAAATCATCTAACTTTTGCAGCTAAATCAATTTTTTTTTAATTTATTCAATTTTGTATCTAAAGTATCTCATGGTTCAGTGTTCATTTAAAGATTTTTTTTATTTTTCTTTGTTTTTATTTTAATGACGACCATAGAAATGGGTCAATGGCACGTGTATTTTTAATTTGTCACCAAGGGGCAAATCTGGGACACATTGTGTTCGCATACGTACCTATTTCATCATCTTCATCTTCTGTTATATTCTTAGGAGCCCAGATTCTATGGAAGAAAAATAATATATTTAAGATATCATAAGTCCTTGTGGTGGCAAAAATGTTGCCACCGAATTTTCTACTAAGAGTGCTTGTAAATGTCAGCTATGGAATATTTAAGCAAATCACATCTTTTGCACGAGAAGGAAAACTTGAAACTAAGTCCTATGCAAACACACTGGTCAGCGTGGCATGGTAAACCAAATACTCTCTCGAAGTGGAGGAGGCCCGAGCAGAACAGTGGGAAGTTAATGGGCTGAGGAGCAGGAAGCAGAAACAAGTAGACTGTTTGCAGTCTTGCGTTACCCGGAGCTGGAAATTTAGTGGCAACGTTGATATTCTTAACACCAATAATTTTATTATCTCAAATCGAACAAAGTGGGGAGGTGATGTCATTAAGATGGGAGGGAGCCACTGGATTCAAATGACGATAAGGTGACGAAACAACTTACGGCACGCCTAATGGTAAGCGGTTAGAGCAGTTACAGCACCAAATGGATATTTGCAACACCAGAGGTGTCGCAGGCACGTCGCCGGCTCTCTGGAAGTCCAGCAGTGTATGGACAAAGTCTGATGCATGAATGATTCTTAAATCTTTCAACGTCATTATTAGTTTTTACCCACAACAACTTCATCCGCTTATACACCCACTTTTGTAATTGTATGTAAGCAGAGGCGTATTTACCCTAGGGGCATAGGGGACATGGCCTGGGACGGCCAAAAGGCCGTCCCAGGCCATGGATCTTTTTAGATCGGAAGCATTTTCTAACTTTACTTACATTGGTTTACCGGTGCTGGTTGGCATCTGCCTCGCGGCTATAGCTCTGTTCAATAGTATATCTCTGAAAAAAACATACACCGATGAATTAAACCCACTAACTGCTTTCCATTAGTGCTTTGAGAACCAACTGAAATAAATAATGAGGTAAAGCTCTCAGTTTTGTTATAGTTTATGACAATATGACACTCACATTTAGAAACCACTTCACAGTGTTGTTTTGGGCCCAGGTACTCAGTAAAGGTTGCTACCTTAACTATGTACCTGGGTCCAAAACAACACTTTAGTTACCAGCGGCGCGTCCGTGACCATCACTGCGTTGTATGGTTGCATAACGATACAGGCCTTGGCATGATAAAATATAATATGATCTAACTGGTCCTCCTGATTGCGATCGAAGTCACCCGTCTCTTGGAACGGAATGCTACCTAAGGGATAAGCTCGTTTAATCTTACTGCAACAATTTAAGGCTGATGGCAGCACTTGGCAGTTTAGCTTCTACCGGGTTACTGATGAAGACCACTCCATTGTCCACTGGCTTTACTGGCTCCTGTTGGATATCCGTCTCCTCGGGGTATTCACTGGTTTTTACTTCTACATCCGAATCGAAGTCGTAGTACATTTCGTTCATTATTTGCTGAACAACCAAAAGATTCATTAACGGTAGTAACGTCATTTGTAAAACATGGTGTATTTAATATACAGTTACTTAGCGTAGGCGTAACCACTTACTTTCCCTAAACTTGGGAAATATTTAAAAGAGTCTTCCTTATTCATCATAATTCTTCTGGTTGGAGCCATCATTCTCCTGACCACACGACGCACTGGGCTTGAAGGGTCACTCTCTTTAATCAGCACCAACAAACGTAGCACAGACTTGAAGTTCCACTTATCTGAGTCCTGATAACCTTCTGGTCTTGGTATTATTGTGGCTGTAAGAAAACCATCTTTTATTAACTGTCTCCAAAATAGGAGGAAGTTCTTCGTTCTGAAATCTGATCGTAGCTGATGGCGCTCTAATAGTCTCTACCAGCCCCTATGGGAAAAAAGCGTGATAAAATGATGAAGAATTCTATCAAGAAAAATTCTAAAGACTTACCATTTATCTTGATTGGCGCAAGTTGCTTAAAATCTTCTAGAAATCTCTCCTTGTGGTACTGAACGACCCGGTTAAGCCAGCCTCCACGACGGACCTCCACGCGGCATTGGGCGCAACTGACCAGCGCGAGCGCCAGGATTTGGATAATATTCTATACAATATATTCGTAGATTGCATAACTGTCTAGACAATACTTTGTGCATGTGGTTACGGATTAAGTATATAAGTAGCAGTACCTTTTGCACACATATTGCCGGATGACAATGATTATTTTATTGTAATAAGTAACCAGGATTTTCAATTGCTTTTTTATAATAAAATTTTTTAACTTAGTAAATTATAAACTACCAACTAAATACTTACCAAATTCAAAATTTACATACTTACTATCAAATGCATTGTAACATGTGGTATACTCATAATTAATTACACACATCCACACATCGTTAAAAATATTAATAATTTTAATGCGTTGCAAGGCTTTTATTAAGGCGCGTAATGAATAATAATTTTTACTGATGTTTTTTGATTAAAATATGGATAAGGATTATCTATACTAATATTATGAAGCTAAAGAGTTTGTTTGTTTGAACGCGCTAATCTTAGAAACCTCTGGTATTATTTGAAAAATTCCTTCAGTTAAATAGTACATTTATTGAGGAAAGCTGTATCATCTCATTTGCATCTGTAAAAAATGTCGCAAAATCGGAATTCTATTTTAAATACCACGCGTATGAAGTGGCGGGCAGAAGCTAGTTATTCTATATTGGATCTCTCCCTAGGGCCTTCTCTTCTCTAAGAGGGATCATGATCTACTATGCCGCACTAGCCAGGGCCCTGAGTCGGGTATTTCAACGGTGTCACAACTGTACCATTATTGTACCATTATGGTGCAATAGTAAAGTTTTTGGTAGTCTACTATTAATGTGTCGTCATAACGACTTCATCATTGTCTTACAATTGTCAAAGTGACATAAATTGCTAGTCTCGTACACAACTGCTTCACAATTGCAATTCAATGACTGAAATGTTTCGGTAGTCTGCTATTTTGAATTTGACAGTAATATTTTTAAATTGTCCTGTGTCGACAGATTGCCATAAATAAAAAATAGATAGATAGAAATATTAGAAATTGTTCTTTGTAATTTATTGCAATTTACTAATCTCCTAAACTTCACATTGCTTTTTATACTAATAAATAGTATGTACAAATATATTTAAACGAAGTCTAGCATGATTAAATGTTTAAATTTATTAGTAGTTTTTCGAAAATCACTTCAACTAACGCATTTTTTAAAAACGGCAACACATACATACCATTCTAACACAATCCATAGATAAAAGAGACCGAAAATTAAAAATCGTTAGTCTATATTTAACACTTTTAATAACAACGCAATTGTGTTTTTGACACTATCAATTTTCATTTTTTAGTTAAGTTTAGTTGTGCATCTAGAATTGGTACCATTGTATGAATTGTCCAAAATGAGACTATGGTGCCTATTCTATGTGCAGAACTAAACTTAACTTAAATAAAAAATGAAAATTGATAGCGTCAATAACACAATTCGGCACTGTTAACACAACTTTTTTAATATAAAAAACTGTTTATTATAGACTAACGATTTTAATTAATATAAATGTGTGCAAAAAAATAACCAAATATTTAAGATACAGCAATAGTTGTTATAATTTTTTAGTTAAGTTAAGTTTAGTTCTGCACATAGAATAGGCACCTATAAGTGTCAAGTAAGTAGGAATTCCACGGGTGTGAAGTCGTGGGCAACAAATAGTATTAAATTATGCTATTTTGTGCTCGCAGTGAACTATGTAACAAGCTTACCATTGTTAAATTTGATTTTCAAAAAGTTTAAAATAGAATTAAAAAAATCACAATAATTGAATTTATTTTTCCTTCAATACGACTATCTTGCAACACAAACTCGACACGACTGATTATTGTAACTAGAGATATATAGTTTATAAAGCTCGTCCTGTAAGACAAGGCGGCGTCAGACTTAAAAATAATTGTTGCTTTACTTAATATAAATTATAACAAAGTCGTTATTTTTGTTATGTAACTAGGTGAGCTTATTTCTTCAAAACCACGCAATTGATTTCGATGCAGTTTAATAGTTAGAGTGGTTTAAGTGTATGATAATAATATGTTTTCTATATAATTTCTTAACTTTCCTTCTTTATTTTCTAAATTTCATGCGTATGAATTTCTACAAGTATACAAATGAAACTGCGGGAAACAGCTAGTTTTTAATAAAATACAATAAATTTTACAAATAATGTAATTTAAGAGGATACCAAAATAGCTTCGTGCATTTATCTATGTACGAAGTTTTCATTGTTTCTTTAGATTGAATGGCTAGAGCTCTAATTTTTAAGTATATGTTTTTTCAATATATGATCTAGGATCGCATAAACTCAGAAACGCGATTGAAAAAAGTTTTCTCGATAGAAAATCTAGGCGAAACAACCTCTCTAATTTTTTATTTTTTTCATTTGTCGGTCTATTATCGCGTATTTCGTGATGAAATAACTTTAAAAACATAGGTAACTATTATGTATAGAAACACGTAAATCAGAATTAAAATATATTTAGTAGATTTTGAGTAAATAGGAAAAGTATCCCTAATTCTTCATTTTCTGTGCCTACTGGCTGTGTTAATATGTACGTGTCGGCGATGATATACGATAATATTGATGTAGGCCGTTAGATACATTTTTTAAGGATATTATTATACTCTTTGGTTACATTTTAACACATACTACGTTTTATTTTAGATATTTTTTATTAATAAGCCATTACCCCATTTCCTCCTCAGGCTGCAGTAAAAGCCAGTTATAAGAATACTGTACACAAATAACATCTTCTGAGAGAGATGGAAACTCGAAAATAAACCGTAAGTGAACACACCTGGTGCTCAAGTCCACTATTTTGGAACAATTGTCATACCGGCACAATACCGGCACGATACCGTTGCAATTGAAGTCAAATATCCGTAGTCTGCTATATGCCGTCATAACGGTCTTTCAATGGTAATAGAATTGTCGATCTCTTTTATCTATGCATTGAATTTTCGGTCTCTTTTATCTATGGATTGTGTTAGAATGGTATGTATGTGTTGCCGTTTTTAAAAAATGCGTTAGTTGAAGTGATTTTCGAAAAACTACTAATAAATTTAAACATTTAATCATGCTAGACTTCGTTTAAATATATTTGTACATACTATTTATTAGTATAAAAAGCAATGTGAAGTTTAGGAGATTAGTAAATTGCAATAAATTACAAAGAACAATTTCTAATATTTCTATCTATCTATTTTTTATTTATGGCAATCTGTCGACACAGGACAATTTAAAAATATTACTGTCAAATTCAAAATAGCAGACTACCGAAACATTTCAGTCATTGAATTGCAATTGTGAAGCAGTTGTGTACGAGACTAGCAATTTATGTCACTTTGACAATTGTAAGACAATGATGAAGTCGTTATGACGACACATTAATAGTAGACTACCAAAAACTTTACTATTGCACCATAATGGTGCAATAATGGTACAGTTGTGAGACCGTTGAAATACCCGACTCAGGGCCCAGTGCATAGATAAAAAAGATCGACAATTCTATTACCATTGAAAGACCGTTATGACGGCATATAGCAGACTACGGATATTTGACTTCAATTGCAACGGTATCGTGCCGGTATTGTGCCGGTATGACAATTGTTCCAAAATAGTGGACTTGAGCACCAGGTGTGTTCACTTACGGTTTATTTTCGAGTTTCCATCTCTCTCAGAAGATGTTATTTGTGTACAGTATTCTTATAACTGGCTTTTACTGCAGCCTGAGGAGGAAATGGGGTAATGGCTTATTAATAAAAAATATCTAAAATAAAACGTAGTATGTGTTAAAATGTAACCAAAGAGTATAATAATATCCTTAAAAAATGTATCTAAACGTAACATCAATGTCACAGATAATGACAGGTAATGACAGTGACAGTTGACAGATAATGAGAATCTTATTTCATTTGGGAAGCTAGCAAAATTACAAAATAATGCATTATATTATTGTCTGTCTGCCTTTGTTCTGTGTTTTTTGAATGGAGAGGGGATGTCAAGGCTTAAGATTGCAAATTCAAATAGCAGTGTAACGGAACGCAATCGCGGAAGACGTGTCGTTTGCATACATCGCCGATTTTTTAAATAAAATTAAATATAATCTTTGAACTCCTAAAGCGGTTAAATTTAGAATAAATAAATAGAAATTTTAAACATTTAAATAGTTATAAAGAAGTAATATTATATAAATTTGTATTGTTATGAATTTTAAATGCGCTAAACGTAAACAATAGATGTTTCTTTTATACAATGCGTGTGGTATTTAAATTTTGAATGAATTTCATATTACATGAAATTCTGCGGCCAATAAAAAGGAAATTGAAGAGAATGAGTGGTGTTAGTCGGGATGCGCCTATTGGGGTACAGTTTATACAAAGCTTGAGTGCTAGATGTTGCCCAAGGCTTCAACTTAACAGATTGCGATGGTGAGTCAGTCTAAACGCTTTTTTTGTACATATGCTATCCGTATGGTGATGTATTCAGGACTAGAGGCGTAGCTCACGCCTTATCAGCCGTATTAATGATACAGGGTCCCCAAATAATAAGCAATATAAGTATCTAAAATAAGTGTTATTAAAAAATTATAATTATCTCCCTGAAAATTTGGTACAGCTAAAGGCAAACTACACCATTTTGTATGTATATTGCCACCGCATTTGTTCCTATTGATATTGAATGGATCGGCGAATTATTCAGTGTAGAAATAGCATATCCCGTTAAAGTCCTTGCCCTCAGATTTTAAATTAGATAGTAGATATTAGGCAAGCACAAAGACAATTCAATGAAAGCATAATATAATTTGCTATAGACCCTGTGTTGGTTTAACCCAGTGCTGGCTACAAGAGGAAATGTGGCAACAATTACTATACTCCTTTGATTTTGATGTAGCAATAATAACCACACTCATTCCATGTTTTTTTTTTAATTTAACTTTTAATTGAGTGTCTATGAAGGTTGCCTATAAGCAGAATGACTAAGCATGAACAAAAAAATACATGACAAAATAACTCTAGATTTAAGTGTATTATAAAAAAAATAACAAACAACTTCATTTCTATTTTTCCTTTTTTAAGATGGGCAAAGACAAAGACTATACAGCCAGTTTATTCATCAATGACAGTTAACATTCTTTTTTACCATAATATTATGTAAACACAGTACTGTAATCAAGCAAAGGTATTTAACGTAATGCCAGTAACCTTTAAACAGCCAAGGTGCTATGTACTTAATGAAGCAGGCAGGTCATGGCTATCTGAGGTTCTTCTGTATAAATAAAATTGTCTGTTTACAGTCATTAAATAATTAACAGCATTGTACTAAAACATCTCGACATAAAATAAATCAAACATTTAACTCTATGCATACATTAGTTTTTTACACAAACAAAGTTGCAAGCTATAATAAGTCTTCTATACTTTTAAAAGAGGTAACGTTTGTAATATTTATGTAACCATGTAAGGGGTAATCTATGAAAGTAATGGTCTGATCATAAAAAAACTTTCCCTAATAGGAAGCTACAGTCTCTGAGAGCACTATCCTACTAATACTATAAATGTGAAAGTTTGTAAGTATAGATGTTTGTATGTTTGTTACTCTTTCACGCAAAAACTACTGAAAGGATTTTAATGAAACTTTACAATAATGTAGTTTATATATCAGAATAACACATTGGCTACAATTTATAAAGATATTGTGTTAATTGTCCAAATAGGAGTGAAAAATATTGAAAAGTGTTGCAAAAACGGGAAAAAATTTCTGGATTCCACACGTACGAAGTAGCGAGCAACACCTCCTCTCCAGCCCATTTACGTCCCACTGTTGGGCACGGGCCTCCTCCACTTTGGAGTGATTATGGTCTACTGTGTTGCACTGACCAGGCGTGTTGCCACAGGGTTTTTCGAGTTTTCCGTCTCTCACAAAGGATGTTATCTGTGTGCAATATCCCTTAGTTGACTTTTAGAGCACCTTTGAGAGGAGATGGGGTGGTGACACTTGTATTCTTAATCCGTAAATAATTAACTGTTTGTTGTTTACATTACAATTTCATGTCATATTTGATAATACTATGTTGGTTGTGATAAAATTGTTGCTATTTCGCCCTAGTTTAAATAACATTGTAGTTAATTAGTAAGAAGTTAAATAAATATTTAGTTTTCTGTCAGCAGGAATTGTATTTCTTTACTTATTTTAAAACCTAACCTAAGTCCTGTTTTTGTATGTTTGTCCCTATGTGAGCTATATCTTCATAAATTTGCAACGGATTTTGATGCAGTTTTTTTTTAATAAAAAGAGTGGTTGGCTGGTGTACTTCGTACGCGTGGAATTTTGAAACTTTAACAACTTTAACAAACCTTAACAAAAATAATAATTTGCTTTCTTCAAAAACTAAAAAAATTGGTCAAGTGCGAGTCGGACTCGCGCACGAAGGGTTCCGTACCATTATCTATGCAACATAAGGCAACGTTATTAGTATCGAGCAAGAAACGGTAAAAAAATCATGTTTGTCGTATGGGAGCCCCCCTTAAATATTTTATTTTTAGTATTTGTTGTTATAGCGGCAATAGAAATACATCATCTGTGAAAATTTCAACTCTCTAGCTATCACCGTTCTTGAGATACAGCCTGGTGACTGTGGTATATGTTATTTGCATGTAATTGAGGGTACATAAAAAATAAAGCAGTGTTCAACCAACTCGCGTGTGTTTCACTACATGGTGACAGCGGTGTGCTCTAAACTGATTAAATTGTAACACAAACTTCTGAAATATTGTGTGCAAGTGGATAATTATTGTTAAAAATTGATTTCGCACATAAAAAATGGAACACGCGCGTCCTCCAACGGAATTAGTTCTCGAAGGTGGTCCGGCGTCACGTTCTGAGGCGTGGCGTAAATGGCGGAAACTGTTCGAAGTGTTTTTAAAGGCGTCTGGAGTGAGCAAAGAGCCAAAGCAAATACAGGCTAGTTTGTTGGTGAACCTCATTGGACCGGCTGGCTACGAGGTGTTTAACACGTTCACGTTTGAAGAGAGTGAAAGTGAAGATGACGTCAACTGTGTTTTGAAAAAATTTGACAGTCATTTCGGTGCGAAACCCAATATAACGGTCAGGAGATTTAAGTTCTTCACCCGTAATCAAGAGGAGGGCGAGAACATTGATCAATACGTAACTGCCTTGCGATTATTAAGCCAGCAGTGCGAGTTTGGATCTTTGCAAGAGAGCTTATTAAAAGACAAAATTGTATGTGGTATCACTGATAACATCGTGAGAGATCGTTTACTGCGCACGGATAGTTTATCGTTAATGAAGGCAATAGAGATATGTCAGGCGGCAGAAATTTCAAAAGAAGAAAGTAAATGCATTGATGGATCATCGGAGGGCATGCAAGTGAACGCGGTTCATAGTGGTGCTGCGGTACGAGGTGGTCCGCGCAGTAGTGCGCGTCGCGGCGTCGGCCGGGCCCGCCAACCGGCGCGCGCGCCCTGTGCTGCGTGCGGGGGACAATGCTCGGGCGGCGAGCTGTGTCCGGCTCGTAAAGCGTTGTGCTATAATTGTAACAAGAAAGGTCACTTCGCGCGTGTGTGTTATCAGGAAAAATCAATACGGAAGGTATTAAATTTAAGTGTAGATTCGATGAACAATAGCAGTGAAGGTGATCAAAACAATGAAGAAATGTTCTATATTGAGACTTTAGAGCAAAATAAAATATCAAGTAAGTCATGTAAAGAATGGGTAGAAACGGTTATGTGTAATGGCAAAAATATAAGTTTAAAAATAGATACTGGTTCTATGATAAATGTAATGTCGAAGGTAGATTATTTAAAGCTAGGTTTTTCGATTGTAAATCTTAAGCCATTCACAAAGAGTGTACTTTCCTTCACAGGTAATCGGCTACCCATTATAGGAACTGATAAGCTGCCTATTGTTTTTAATACGAAACAATTTTTACTTTCATTTGTTATTGCAGATCTTAAGTGTCAAAATGTGCTCGGTTTGAATGACTGCATGACTTTAGGATTAATTGATTATGTGAATACAATAAATATTGATGAGTATTTTGATTTATTTCGTGGTTTAGGGAAATTACCTGGTAAATATAGTATAGTAGTGGACAAAAATGTTCAACCTGTAATGTCTCCCACACGAAAAATACCGTTGGGACTTAAGGATAAGTTATTAGAGGAATTACGTAGAATGGAAGGGTTAGGCGTAATTAGAAAAGTCGCACATCCAACTGATTGGGTAAATGCAATAGTTATAATTCCAAAGAAAGATGGTAGCATTCGTGTATGTTTAGATCCACGACCTTTGAACCGTGCGGTGAAGCGTGCACAATATTCACTGCCGACGGTGACGGAGATGGCGGCGCGTCTGCACGGATCTACTGTTTATAGCGTCCTCGATGCTCGCTGTGGTTTCTGGATGGTAGAAATCGATGACGTCAGTGCTGACCTTTGTACCTTTAGCACGCCGTTTGGACGATATCAATTTTTACGCTTACCATACGGAATTAATTGTGCGCCTGAGGTGTTTCATGCGAAACTTCGACAACATTTAGAGGATATAGAGGGTGTGGAATCTTTTGCTGATGACGTCATAGTATGGGGACGTACTAAGCAAGAACATGACAGTAGATTAAAATGTCTACTACAGCGTGCTAAAGAGATAGGTATTAAATTTAATCGTGAAAAATGTAAGTTTTGTGTTTCCGAAATTACTTACTTAGGGCACAAATTTAATGCAACAGGCATGGGAGTAGATGACAAAAAAGTTAAGGCAATAAAAGAAATGCCCTACCCAACTGATAGGAAAGCTTTAGAAAGATTTCTAGGTATGGTAAATTATTTGGCTAAATTTATTCAAGGCTACTCAGAATGTGTAAGTGTTTTACGTTTGTTATTGAAAAAGGAGTCTGTGTGGTCCTGGGAACAACAACACTCTGATGCTGTAGATAAACTAAAAAACAAGTTGATTACAGCACCTGTGTTAGCACTGTACTGCGAGCGTACGCCTATCGTGCTGTCTGTGGATGCATCGAGCGTCGCGCTGGGTGCTGTGCTGCTACAGGCGGGTCGACCGGTGGAATTTGCTTCACTGACTCTCACTGACGCGCAAACAAGATACGCGCAAATTGAAAAAGAAACTCTGGCTATTGTGTTTGCAGTGGAGAGATTTAGACAATATATTTACGGGAGATCAGATGTGACAATTCAATCGGATCATAAGCCTTTAGAGGCCCTATTCTGCAAGCCACTTGCTTCTGTTCCACCACGTTTGCAGAGAATGATGATGAGAGTGCAAGGGTTTGAATTTAAAGTGGTTTATACGCCGGGAAAATACATGTACATTTCTGATACACTATCGCGTGCTCCACTGAAAGAGTTAATGCATGACCATGTTACATCTGATGTAGAAGTTCAAACTTGTTTTTTGTTGCAAAATGTGCCAGTTAGTAAACAAAAATTAGAAAAAATAAAACTCGAGTTACATAAAGACGAAGATAATGAATGGTTAGTGAGGTATATTACAAATGGTTGGCCGAGAAAAAGATATGATGTTATCGACAGTCTTAAACTCTTTTGGCCCTATCGTGAAGAGCTTCATTATGAGGATGGTATGATTTTTAAGGGAGACCGAATTTTTATTCCGCGTACTTTGCGTGAAGAAATGCTGTCACGCGTGCACGAGGGTCATCTAGGCATAGAGAGATGCAAAAGACGCGCCCGCGATGTAATGTTTTGGCCGGGGCTGTGTGAGGACGTGGAGCGCACGGTGAGGCGCTGTGCGACATGCGCACTGCATGCGCCTCGCCCGCGACGTCAGCCGTTGTTACAGCATAGCGTGCCGCCACTACCTTGGCAGAAGCTAGGGTCTGATATTTTTGAATATAAAAGAAAACATTATATCATATTAGTGGATTATTTTTCAAATTATGTAGAAGTAGGACAACTGACAAATATTAATTCTAAAAATGTCATACAGTTTTTAAAAGAACAATTTGCGCGACACGGTATACCCACAGAACTGGTGACTGACAACGGACCGGCCTATAGCTCGAGAGAGTTCAAAAAATTTATACATGAATGGGAGATTCAACATGAGACATCATCTCCTCACTATCCACAGTCAAATGGCAAAAGCGAAAGGACTGTTCAGACAGTAAAACAGTTATTAAAGAAGTGTATCGATGCGGGCCAGGATTTTTATTTATCGTTACTTAACTATAGAGCTACCCCTCGAAATGGACTCGATTCGCCTGCTCAAATATTAATGGGCAGACGTTTAAACACGAAATTACCAGCTAGTTCAAAGTTGTTAAATCAGTCGGTAGATAATAAAAAGAATTATCAAGCATTATTAACAAACAGGGAGAAAATAAAAACGCATTACGATAAGTCTGCAAGACCACTGAAACCGTTATCAGTAGGTGACAAAGCGATATTAATCTACAATAGTAATAGAAAACCAGTTTCCGTAGTAGAACACACAGCACAACCTCGATCTTATATGGTAGAAGATGAAAGCGGTTTTCGGTATCGACGTACTCGTGGTCAGTTAGTCGCTCGAACCTCACAACCTACTAAACTCACGGAAAAGGTCGTCGATCACACTCACGCTCAAGCACAACGGGAAGTGACTAGTCTACCAGTTCGTAGACGTAGACTTACAGGTGTGGCGGAAAAGAACGCAACCACGTCTGGGGCAAACAATTCAAACTCGATAATTCAAAGTTTCTGTTCTAGTGACAGTGACTCCGCACCTCCGTCACCGATAGTGTCTCTATCGAGGTCTAAAGACAGGACAGCACGAATGCTTAATGATAAACATTTTTAAGTGGCAAAAAGTTGGGTGTGACTTCGAATTAATACATAAAAATAATTTTACAATGTACTTAGATTAAGATTTAAATATTTCCATTTTTTGTTTAAAGATTATTTGTTTTCTTTAGTTGTTAATTATTGTTGTATATTTATATTTTACTTTTATTTTTTTGCAAAAGGGGAAGGATGTGGTATATGTTATTTGCATGTAATTGAGGGTACATAAAAAATAAAGCAGTGTTCAACCAACTCGCGTGTGTTTCACTACAGTGACAGACGGACGGACGGACAGCGAAGTCTCAGTAATAGGGTCCCGTTTTTACCCTTTGGGTACGGAACCCTAAAAACGCTTGAAAATCGTAAATATCTTTTTAAATAATTGCATTGTCATCGGTGCTTGATATGTATGCAAAATTTCTAATTTAAAAATAATTTAAATTTAAAATAAGAAAAACACCCTATTAAATGCAGATAACTCTCGATAAAACAGTGTAGTAAGATTATCTTCATAGTTTACATTACCGAATAAAAGGAAATGGGGTCATGACACGTGTTATTAATCCGTCTCTATCCGGTGATAATGTAATGTTAAACATATTGTTTAAACGTGACCGCTTATCTATAACTAATTGAATTTACTTGTCGTAAATATATTACACGCCACGATATCTTTTATTTTGCTAATTATTAGCAATTTATTTATAAGTTGTTTACGTATATATTTAACTACATATTGCCATCAACTTCGTACGGGTGGAAAAACCCTAAAAAAAATTACAAAAAAACAATCCTCATTCGATGGCACCTAGGTATAGTATCGTAATTGAAAAGCGTTACTTTTCAAGAGAGCGATTTAAACTTAACTTTCAATGCTGTACGTTGAAAATATTGTTGAGTTTCGATATAATACGTCTCACTGTGTACGGACGGGAGCTAAATTCGGAAATTTTTGGTTCTGCTCAATTCGGGTTCGATTCCCGCTCGGGACAATCATTTGTGTGCTTTTTTTAATTCTCATACAAATGTTTGTACTGCGTCTGGGTGTTTCTATGTATTATAAGTATGTATTTACAAAAGAAAAGTAGTATATGTATTCTATCCGCACACAAGCATAATAAGCTTAGCTTGGGACCAGAGGACGTTGTGTGAAATGTCCATGAATATCTTAATATATATATTTCTTGTGTGCGTGTGTATGTGACTGAACTCCTCCTAAACGGCTGGACCGATTTTGATGAAATTTGTTGTGTGTATTCAAGGGGGTTTGAGGATGGTTTAGATTCACAATTGGCTGGACCGATTTTGATGAAATTTTTTGTTGTAGATTTTTACACAGAATTGTATGGCAAAACAACGTTTGCCGGTGCAGCTAGTTTATTTATAATTATGGACTGGCAAAAATATGTAAAAGTCGAGAGTAGAACACCCAGATGCCAATTCGGTCTAGTTTTGGTGCTATGTGATACCAAAGTTTGCTGTTTTTTTGCGGAGATAAGGGTTGTCCACCCCTGACATTTGTATGGCAAAACAGCGTTTGCCGAGTTAGCTAGTCATCTAATAACAATATCAATAAATAATGAGATAAAGGCAAGAAAATAATAGTTAAGTATTTGTTATTTTAGCATCGACATAATACACATAACATTTACATAATTCCTAGCTATTACCGTTCCTCGTGCCAGAAGGACGATCTTCAGACAGCGCTGTCTCAGTCCCGTCCTGTTTTGCCTTTTGGTACGGAATCCTAAAAACCGCGTTTAAATTGTTGAGATTTTAATTTTCACAAAACATGCAATTTAATTGGGCCAGCGAATAAGAGTTTTTTTAATGTGGGGAATGCTTTTACGCACTTCGCCTTTCCGGTTCAATCTTCGGGCTTTGTGTGGGACTCCCGGCCTATTGCTGCCGGACTACCTACTAAACCCCATGGTGTTCCCTCACGCCCTTGGCCAAGCCATGGTAGTGACTCAGATATTACCATGACGAAGGCCCTAGACCCCTGTAAGAGTCGGCCAAAGTATAATCTAAACAGATAAAATAGTTATGTCCTACGAGGAGCCATTATAATTATCCTACCATTATAATTATCAAATAATCATAATATTATTTAGGTTACAACAACTAATTAACTGTAGGAAATATAGAATAAAACTATTTTGTATAATAAAGTTAGTCAACGTTATCGCAACGACATTATCGCTCGCTCGCTATGTTTATTGTTATAATATGCCATATAAGTATATACCTAAAGCGCGTTTAAAACCTACCATTCATGACAGGTCCGCAATGCAGAATGCCTTTCGGATTGTTCATTACTGTCAGTCAGTTTGTTGCATCGTTTATTGAAAATCAAGGGCATTGTTAGCTGTATCAGACGAATTATACGGGCCTGCGGACAATAGGAGCCCCGGAAATATGTAACAAAATTTTTCTCTTTAGCCTTCTCAACACATTTGAACACAGGGCTCTCCTAAGGCAAACTACGTATCTGTTGAAAGTGATGCCTTTTCCAAATTAAAACACATAACTTTACCCTGTAAAAAGTGCTTTTATTTGAACGAATGAGTTGCGCAAGTGTTAAAGATGCATCATCTTTAACACTTGCGCAACTCATTCGTTCAAATAAAAGCAATTTTTGGGGATACTTTTTCGTTTAAAATGTAACAAAATAATGCAAGGAGGGTTTGTTTGTTCCTCATCTATAGATGTTACTACAAAGAATGAACTGACTATATAATTAGGAAAACATGCTACCTACAGAATAAGGCCAAACAACGTTTGCCGAGCTTCACAGTCACAGTATAAGAGTTGCAGACTATCCTACAAAGTTACCGTGAATGATGGTCTTTAGCTTTTGTTAACAACAGAACAAAACCAACCTTATGATATGAACTGGCGAATATACAGCGACAAATTAGTCGCTGAAACAATAGAACTGTGTGTACTGTGTTGTATAATAAGATAACACATTTATGAATATTTAATGTAATGGCACATGTCGTCTGGTTTCAAACGTGTGGTTCCAGATACGGATATCATGAACTTAGTTAAGGGATGTTTTAGGAGTTCAAACGCTCCCTAAGAAAAGCCGAATAATGTGCTAATAACAAGATTATACACTACTTCTGACAAACTTTGACCTTTTTTGTTTTGTCTCAAAGCGAAATTAAACGAAAAAATGGAAACCCACCCCGACACGTACCTGCTTTACTCCGTTCGTGACGGATATCTGCAATTTTCTAAGAATACAAAACAAATTCAGGTATTCCGAGGTCTATCTAAAGTATGTATATTAGAGGTATCAATTCACAGCTAAAACTAACTAACGATGCTATTAACATTAAAGTTTGTATAACGGTTTGTTGATGAGCACTGAAATATGATTTTTAGAAATTCGATCTGAAATACGAAAAGCATGACACAGATGTAATTAATTAATACGCAACAAGCAGGGCCATGTTTCACTTACATATACCTGGACCCTGGGTTTTGTAGGATAATAAGGCCCTTAAGTAGTAGTAGTCTATCGGTCATTTCGCATTTGGTCCTAGGCTTGTACTCTGTGGAAAATTCGGGCCTGACTATAATCCAAGCTAGGATTTATTTTTTGAAGGGATTAACGAATTTAGGCATCTGTTATTATGCGTTTAGGAGAATTCAAACTAAATCACAGAAACCATTTATTCTGCCACGTTGTCAATTTAAAAATCTACCACCGACTGTACCAGTTTTTATTCCCCATACTAACAGCGCCATTTTTTTTAACTTCGCAGTTACCAAGCGAGCGTATTAGTTCTGACTTTCTTCACGTACATGACGTACCACCTCACACGGAAGCCAATATCTGTTGTGAAAAATGTGTTGCATCAGAACTGTTCAGCGCTCACCCCGCCTCCAGGCACAGACCCTAATGATGACCAGTGGTGTAACTGGCCGCCTTTTAGTAAGTATTATTGATATGTTTAAATAGAAAAAAATATTACAAATGACTTGAACTCACGGCATTGGAATACCACTCTGTTGCCGTGCTTAGCCTGCCGTCGCGTCGGTCAGGAGCAAGAGTTTAATTAGGATATACTTGCTGAACTCCGTTGATACAATAGCAAAATTGTTAATGTCCGTGAATATTTAACATTTTTTGCTAAAAAGGGTGACAAACAGGCATAAGGCCTGCCGGATGGTAAGCAGTTACCGTAGCCTATAGATGTTTGCATCACCTGGAGTGTCGTTCTCCCGTTGCCGACCCTGAACCGCTAACTATTTATTAATAAGAGTGTCTCTTGTACTACAGATACGACAGATGCCAACACCTTATTAGGTGCTCTTGACTCAGCATTCTTATTCTCTTATGCAGCTGCGATGTTTGTCTCGGGTAAGATTGGTTTTCATGTTTATTTGGTTTACATGTCTCGATATTTTTCGTTAATCAATTCTTGTAAGCTTAATTTGACTGTTACCGGACAAAAAAGACAAAATTTCGGAGGGTGGGAATCTTTAATATAAGAATACAAGTGTCACGAGACCCCATTTCCCAAGAGTGCTTGTAAGAGCCAACTAAGGGGTTATTATAAATGCAGTTAACATCTACTGTGAGAGACGGAAAACTCAAAACTAAACCATGTGCCAACACGCCCGGTCAACGCGGCATGGTAGGCCAGAAACCCTTCCTAAGTGGAGGAGCCCCATGCTGAACCGTGGAACCTTAATGGGCTGGAGATAAAGAGAATCCTGAAACATCCCTCTGACGACATTCATGGTACCTATAGGATGTAATTTTAAGTTTTCTGTCTCTTGCATAGGATGTTTTCTTCTTGTATTATTCCTGAACAGTCTCTTGAACCACCCTGGGGAAGGAAGAGGCGACGCTTCTGTTCTTAATACGTTAGTTTTTCAATATTTTTTCCAGGTATGGTGGCTGAAAGAGTAGATCTGCGTTACTTCCTCTCAATGGGAATGTTATGGTCGGCAATATTCTGTTACCTGTTTGGGATCGGCAGAACTTATAGTATACATAATATTTACTATTATTTATTAGTACAGGTATGTAATAACATTACTGACTAACTTTTGTGAACGAATTTTGCCTAAACTCCATATTAAGTTACTAGAAACCCCGAGGACGCTATACGTGGACTGATTCTAGGACCTTACCGATATGCAAACAAAATTTTGTGAAAGAGGTATAAGTGGTTTTAAAGGAATTTGGTAACCAACCCTGCAACTATATATTACATACTATTTTAAAGATTTCAACATTTGTTTAAAAACAATAGGCCCCGAAAGTACTGGGCCAGTCCAAAAAACTTAGCTAAAAAGTTAGCCACACGAGCCCAGGTTCGCACGGTTATAATAAGATTTAATTTTAGGTAAAATTTTTGAATATTCCTCTTAAATAAAAAAAATGTTGCTAGGCAGGTGCTGGTATAGCACAAACGACAGGCTGGCCTGGCACTGTGGCAATAGTCGGCAAATGGTTTGGCAATAGCAAGAAGGGACTTATATTCGGTATATGGAACTCACACACGTCGCTTGGCAATATATTGGGTAAGTTGGACTTATATATTATAATATCATCATAGATTTTAGGTCCTTCTCCAGTATTTATAAAATATAACTAGAAATGTGTCAAGGATTTCTTATTTTTAACAGACATGGAAAGAATGAAGATGTTCTAATTTCGATTGTAATTTTTTATTGATTCTCTCTCCAGCCCATTTACGTCCCACTGTTTGGCACGGGCCTCCTTCACTTTGGGAGGGATTATGGTCTACTGTGCCGCGCTGACCAGGCGTGTTGGCACATGGTTTATTTTCGAGTTTTCCGTCTCTAACAGATCATGTTATCTGTGTGCAATATCCCTTTTCTGACTTTTGCAGCACCCTTGGGAGGAGATGGGGTGGTGACACTTGTATTCTTAATCCGTTTTCGTTCGTGACACAGCTGCTGAGCCCAATAGAATAGGGTCCAGATGTTTCTTAGAAGGGAAAGAAGGGGCTTGACACACTAGGGACGTATTCCTTTATACCTGTGGAGACATGACACACTATAGTTAGCTGGGTTTTACAACCAATAACAATATTTAACCTTCGTATAATTAAATAAAATAATACACGTTGGTGTGGATGTATAATGGTTTACGACGCTCGTACGCAGAAACTATTGATTTTAGGGAAAAAATTGATATAATTGTAGGAAATTTTCTCTACTTTTATTTTGTGTAAATATATTTTCCTGTAAAATACGTCGGAAAGGAGTTATTATCAAAAAACTGATTTTGGGCGCCATTTTTAGGGTTCCGTACCCAAAGGGTAAAAACGGGACCCTATTACTGAGACTTCGCTGTCCGTCCGTCCGTCCGTCCGTCTGTCTGTCACCAGGCTGTATCTCAAGAACGGTGATAGCTAGAGAGTTGAAATTTTCACAGATGATGTATTTCTATTACCGCTATAACAACAAATACTAAAAATAAAATAAAATAAATATTTAAGGGGGGCTCCCATACAACAAACATGATTTTTTTACCGTTTCTTGCTCGATACTAATAACGTTGCCTTATGTTGCATAGATAATGGTACGGAACCCTTCGTGCGCGAGTCCGACTCGCACTTGACCAATTTTTTTCAATATGGCGGCGCTAACGGACAACATACGAGGTGGCAAAGTTGAAATTTAGAAAGAGCACATCAAAATCTATAAAATTAAAGTTTTCAAAACTTCCGGAAAACTTTCCGGGCAAAAATACTAACTGACTGGGCCATCATTGATTACTACCGTATAACTTTCGGGCGGGTAAACCGATAATTATCGACATAGTCGAAAGTATGGACCGGAATAGGAAAACTGCTTTTTTTTTAGAGAATCCGTGCCATAAGATAAAACCTATCTGAGATATCGATGTCCGTCTGTCCGTTCGTCTCTCATCAGGCTGTATCTCATGTAACAGAACAGTTAATTCACAGACGATGTATTATTAATTATTTTGTGTTTTCTAGGTACGGTAATGGCAGCAGAATACGTAGACACAGATTGGTCGTTATCGTTCATATATCCGGCGCTAGTGATGGCTGTCGTGGGAGCACTCGTCTGGTTGTTATTGACACCAGAGCCAAGACATGTTGGACTTTATACCGCGATTACAGATAGATCTTGGGTAAGTACTCTTTGTGTGGAATGAGAATTATAGGAATAAGAAAGATGATAGGAAGACAAAAAAATTTTTAATCGTTTAAAATTTATCATTATTTTTACCTAATGCGTTTTCACAGCCAAAAATTTCACATAAACGATTGTCACGTGTTTAGCGGGGCTGGAGAAACTGACGCTGTTATCACTCAGTTATCGACAAATTACGATTTCATTAATATTATAAATAATATCCAATTAACATTTTTAAATGTAATTTTTTATTCATCATTGACATACACTATAATTGACAACGACACAACCGTCTTGTATTATTTTAAATTACAATCAAATGGTCTTTATGGAATAATTTCCATAGACAATAATAGTCCCCCATACGTGCGAGAATCGAACCCACGACCTCGTGCATGGTAGTCCCTTACATGAACCAATAGACCACAAGGCTCCCCATCTAAATAAAACTGTTTAGACGCGTATACATATATTTAGTTATTATTTTTATTACCACAAATAAAACGATTTCGTAGTAAATTTTATGTGAAATTTAAAAATATTTACTAATTATAGATTTTTGTCAAAATTTTCCCTCATGTTTCAGCTTAGTAGACAGTCTACTAAGTCAGATGAAGAAGACGCAGCAGACGATGATGATACATCATCGGTAATTGTTGGAGACCAGGTAAATAAAACAACATAATAATTATAGGGAGATCAGTGAGACTTTGCTGTCCATCCTCTGCCACCAGGCTTTAACTCAGGAACAACGATAGCGAAAGATTTGAAATGCTCACAAATTATGTATATCTGTTGATGTTATAACAACAAATATATTAGTACGAGATCCGACCGCGTGATTTATACGTTCATATGTTTGATTAATAAAATATAATTTTTATCGATATTTATAACTAAACCAATGCAGATCCGCAAAGGTGGCCATCCAAATTTGGCCGCAATTAATTTTAATTAAAATGTAATTAATTATTTATTTTTGAACAATTACGTTCACTTGTAATTGTTAAAAAATATATTTCATTAGAAAGAAATATACCTGAGATACCGAGAAAGTTCAAGGTGCCATCCCTCACTTGGCCGCAACCTAATGTCAGCCAGGTGTAAACAGGTATAATTTCGTTAAATATATACGTTCATAATGTATTATCATGTTATACATACCAAATTGAAGATTAATTCTTTCCCTACATGATGAGATATAGGTGCCTATGCAAAAATGCCCGCAAATAGTGACTGCCAACGATTAAAGATAAATAAAAGCGAGAGAAACTTAAGATAAACACCCCATGTCGAATAAAGATAGAGCATCCCAGCTGCTTGTCGTTTTTATGCTACTGCGCATGCGTCCATAGATAAGGTGCTCAACTAGTAGCTCGCGTATTTGCTTGGAGTTTAAAATACTCCAAAAATTGAGCAGTAAAAATAATATGTCATAATAATTAATCTACCAAACTAGTGTTTTCAATATTTTTTTAATTATATTCAACTAAAACAATATTTTTTAACTGTGAAACGTCATTTTAAATATAAAATTTATCTTTTAAATAAATTTTGTTTTATTACAATTTTTAACAATATTAAGTTTCGTTTATTTTCGGTCTTCATAAAAAATGTCATAAAAATTACTATCCAAACCAGTGTTTTTAATTTTTTTTTTAATTATATCCAACTCAAACAATAACTTTGAACTGTAAGACGTTAATTTGAATTTCGACATGGGGTGTTTATCTTAAGTTTCTCTCGCTTTTATTTATCTTTAATCGTTGGCAGTCACTATTTGCGGGCATTTTTGCATAGGCACCTATATCTCATCATGTAGGGAAAGAATTAATCTTCAATTTGGTATGTATAACATGATAATACATTATGAACGTATATATTTAACGAAATTATACCTGTTTACACCTGGCTGACATTAGGTTGCGGCCAAGTGAGGGATGGCACCTTGAACTTTCTCGGTATCTCAGGTATATTTCTTTCTAATGAAATATATTTTTTAACAATTACAAGTGAACGTAATTGTTCAAAAATAAATAATTAATTACATTTTAATTAAAATTAATTGCGGCCAAATTTGGATGGCCACCTTTGCGGATCTGCATTGGTTTAGTTATAAATATCGATAAAAATTATATTTTATTAATCAAACATATGAACGTATAAATCACGCGGTCGGATCTTAGACTAATTAAGGTAGCCAGCAAGCCAGAATACAATAAATATTAAGGTCATACAACAAACGTTTTCATTATGATAATAAAATGATTACGACGGCACAGAATTACCAGATGGTGGGTTGACGTTTAAAATAAAAGACAAGTAACTTAGGCTTGTTAAAAAAATATCGATATATCGATATTGTTTTTTTAATATATCGATATATATCGGCGATATTACATTTTTCGATGTATAGATATAAAATTTCAAGTATCGAAATGGTATAAAAATTGGTCAAGTGCGAGTGGGACTCGCGCACGAAGGGTTCCGTACCATTATCTATTTTTTTTTTTTTTTCTCTCCTCTCTACCCTGCCGGGCCATGATGGTGCCTTGAGCTTTACCATGGTACCATTATCTATGCAACATAAGGCAACGTTATTAGTATCGAGCAAGAAACGGTAAAAAAAATCAGTTTTTTGTATGGGAGCCCCCCTTAAATATCTATTTTATTTTATTTTTAGTATTTGTTGTTATAGCGGCAATAGAAATACATCATCTGTGAAAATTTCAACTGTCTAGCTATCATCGTTCTTGAGATACAGCCTGGTGACAGACGGACGGACGGACAGTGAAGTCTCAGTAATAGGGTTTCCGATTTTACCCTTTGGGTACGGAACCCTAAAAATCGATATTTTTTTCAGACCGAAAACCAAGTAGGTATTTTCTATATAGGTATTAACATTTTTTTTGTCAAATTACTATTTGTCTTTTGTTTTGTTTTTTGGTTGACTCTCGATTTGATGCTTCTTAATTTGATGTCGAAACCTTTTGAGTCCTATTCGCACTTAGCCAGTTTTTTAATTTTGCCGATATATCGATATTTTTCAAATAAAATATCGATGTCGATATCGATATTTTTATATATATCGATACATCGATTTTTTTTCGTTTCCGACATCCCTAAAGTAACTTTAGCCTGGCTAAATCGTACTTCATAGAATAATGACGTTTCATAAACTGTATCGTAGACACATAGATACATTTTCACGCAAACATAGATATGTAAGTGGCTTCAAGCCAGGTGAGTGATGTAGCATGGCAATGGTAAATGGGTATGAACATGGATCGGCGAAATGTATGTATGGCGCATAACTTAAACGACTGTACCAAATAGGATAATTTTTAGGTTTTGATTGTGTTCCTTATTTGAAATATGTACAGTGTTCATAAAGAAGGAAATTGCAATAATAAAAAAATATGGCGGTTCGAAGTTTGCCGGGTCAGATCTATTTTTAATATTTTTGTTCGCAGGCAGCAAGCTTACGACCAAACAGACATTCAGCAAATGCATCACAGGTATGAAATATATACTTCAAACAAAATTCAACAAAACATTTTTTTTATGTTGCTAGGCCCAGTAAAACTTGGAACTAGCCTTTGTATATCAAAATATAGCATTATTGGTATCAGGGAAACCATAAACTAATATAATAAATTTGAAATAAAATTTTAGTTTCAGGAAAACTTGAAAAAATTTTAAAGTTTAACTTTTTACAGCAAGAAGATCCAACAGAACGTACATCCCTCCTCCGTTCCTCTCCAGATTGGGGGAGTGAAAGTGCCGTGTCTCTTACTCGAGCCCTGTCAATTCCTGGAGTGCTGGAGTTCTCCCTGTCTCTGTTCTTCGCTAAACTCGTCAGCTATACTTTCTTGTATTGGCTACCTGCTTATATACATAATACTGCTGGTAAGATGGTTTAAAATTCCATCCATTATGTTATCGGTGTTTACAAATTATGTTAATAGATGGTGCTGATACAAGTTTATGATGTTTACGGATTTAATTATTAGATGACAATGTTTTCAAGATTTTGATGTTTATGGATTCGGTTAATAGATAACGCTGTTATAAGTTCACAATGCTTACAAATTACGTTAGTAAATTTATAAATGATTTCGGTTTAAACAATAGATGACACTGTTATCATTTTTTTATATTTAGGGGTTTCGTTAATAGATGATGCTTATATTTTGCGATTATTGATAATAGATGACGCTGTTTTCAAGGTTATGATGCTTATAAATAACGTTAACAGATGACGCTATTATAAGTTTATAAATGATTGTGGATTTAATTAATAGATGGCACTGTTATCAAATTTTTGATATTTAGGGCTTTCGTTATCAGATAGAGCTGTTATTAATTCTTAGTTAACATTGTTTACGAATTTCGTTAATCGATAGCGCTTGTAATAAGTTATCAAGTTCCTGATATTTACGTATTTGTTTATTAGATTGCGCTGTTATAAGTTTACAATGCTTTCGAATTACGTTAATAGATGACGCTATTATGAGTTTATAAATCATTGTGGGCTTGATCAATAGATGGCCCTGTTATCCAATTCATGTTCAGGGGTTTTGTTAAATAATAGCACGTGATAAGTTTATTATATTTTATATTTTTGTAGGAGATTTATCAGCGAAGCAGTCAGGTGAACTAAGCACAGTATTCGATGTGGGTGGAGTGATGGGCGCCATATTGGCAGGATTGGTGGCGGACTGTACCGCATGTCCAGCTATAGTCTGTGTCTGTTTCTATGCAGCTTGTGCTCCTATGGTAAGTGATAAAATATCTAGCTTATGCCTGCGATTTCACTTTCGTTTAATGTTACTATCCCGCTCCTTGGCTTTAACCATATGATCTACTTTTTATTTTAAAATTGAGTCGCGATCGACCTATTTCTTAGGTACAAAGGGGGACGTTTATGCAATGTGCTTTTATACCGCCGTGCACTCTTGCGAGTTATTGCGAACATACATGAGTATTTATTTAATGGGTTAAAAAACTTTGTCCAGGGGAATTAAAATTAAAAATCCCTGCTCAAAATCTACTAAAATAGTAGAAATCTACTAAAAGTGGTCACGCTGAACGTCTCCCTACTCGAAGCATGAGCTGCGTACATGCTCATTCCTGTATTCATTGAACTTGCGAGTGATCGACCAAAATTGGTCGCGCGATCGACTTGTTGGCCCCTCCTGGATATATAGTGACACCGCTAGCATTAGCCAGTTTTATCATATTATCTAGACCAGTTTAAACTACTAACTTACCAGATTAGTTCAAGTTAAATTAATTATACTATCTAACACACACTCAAACATAAAAACTATTTTTTTTAATGCCATATTTCATAATAATCACATTCTTTCAATGCCATAACATAATATTTTTGTGTTTAGTTATTCGCATATCAAACATGGGGCGCGACATCTTACATGATCAATGTAATACTGTTGATATTAACTGGAGTGCTGGTTAACGGACCGTACGCTCTCATCACCACGGCTGTCAGCGCCGAACTTGGCACTCATCACTCATTGGCTGGGAACTCCAGGTACTCACCTTTTTTTAGCAGTTCCATTAATTAATAAATATTCATGGACATTTCACACAACGTCCTCTGGTCCCAAGCTAAGCTTATATGCTTGTGTTATGGGTACCAGAATACGGATATAATACATATACTACTTTTCTTTTGTAAATACATACATAAAATACCTGCATAGAAACACCCAGATGCAGAACAAACTTTTGTATGTCGTTTATAAACGTCATACAAATGATTGTCCCGTGCGGGAATCGAAACCGCGAGGTCGTGAACGGCAGTCGGTTACATAACCATTTGACCTCGAAGCCCGCCTTAATATACTACTATTAAGCTCTGTCTTTCATTTCGAGAAGGTATCTCGTCTTCTGTGCCATCCTGACTAGGTGTGATAGCATAGGGCTTGATTTTGAGTTTTCCTTAAATTATTGCAAAAGTTATCTGTTGTCTCTTACAATTGTCAACGTTCCATAATATGAGTGTAAAATTTCAGATCAATCAGAGTAATAGATTGCAAGTGGGTAAAAATTACTTTCTAAAGATTTCGTCACGTAGATTAATTTTGATGTAAAAATAAATAGATAAATACGAACGAAGCTAATGAAAGAGAGTTAATAATAATCTTCTGATCGCACTGATATTTTACTGAAAATACTATCCGATTGTTATATTCTTGGTTAAACGCAAATAGCACCACTCACAAATTGCACGTTTCGACATTTCAAGAGTGGTGTGAGCGACAAAAATGTGTTCTTATCTTCTATTGACAACATAAAAATTTACATTAATTGATACACGTCGTGGTCACTCGTCGCTTACATCGGAAAGCCAATTTAAGTTGTATTAGAAGATTTTTCAAATAGCCTTAACGAAATATCCACAGAGCACTAGCGACAGTGACAGCTATTATAGACGGTACAGGCAGCGTGGGCGCCGCCATAGGTCCAATGTTAGCAGGACTCGTCTCCAGTCACTCGTGGACTCATGTCTTCTATATGCTCATCGCTTGTAACTTCATGGCTCTCTTCTTACTTATAAGGTAACTATATAGGATATCTAGTTCTTATACTGGCTGTTTTTTCCGTGTGATGACGGATTTAGGCCCGTATTTATAAATTACTCTCAATGCCGATCTTAATAGCGATCTCAACTGATACGCTCTCAAGATGCGCTCACGATCTTAAGTTTGTTACTAATTAATAAACCATCATCAAGAGCGTATCGCTTGATACCGATCTTAGAGCTTGTCCAGAAAGCGCGAATTCGCCGCGATTCTCTTGCGCGACCGTTGCGTCCACAAGGTGCGTACCAACGAGCGAGCATTTGGGAAGGAATTCAGTACTAGCTTTAGAATTCGCTCTAGAGTTCGCGCGTTAACTGGACGCAACAAGGCGTCCCTAGTATCTCCCAGTAGTCGAGAGTCTGGCGTAGTGCACGCGATTTACGCGCGTATTTTGAATTCGCGCGATGCTTGTGGACGCGATGTGTTGATGTCTAGTACCTCGACAACGCGCGTATGAATTCGCGCGATACGATTCGCGACGAATTCGCCCCTTCTGGACAAGGTCTTAAGAGCGTGAACTCAAGTTTTTTTTTAATCGTTTTGAATACAATACCATAGACAAATTAGACAAAATGCCAGGGCAGAATGCAACGTTTTGTATATGCTCTGTTATGTTTTATTGTATTCCAATTCGAGAAATTGAACTCTTAAGATGCATCTTGAGAGCACTCTTAAGTGCAGAGTTTTGTTTATTAATATGCGCGTTACTCTGTTGAAACCAAGGACTCAATACAGTACTTAAGTTCAATCTATTAATTAGAGCAGCATCTCAATATCGATCTCAGATTTAAGAGTGTGTTATAAATATGGGCCTAGAAATACAAGTGTCACCACCCCTTTTCCTTTTTTGCAGAGTGCTGTAAAAGACAGCAAAATAACATTATACATAGATAACATCCACTGTGAGAGACGGAAACTTGTCGCAATCATTATTCACGCATTTACTACATAAATAATTCCATCACTTAATTAACCTATCATTTTACAAAAACATTTCAATCACCATATCACTTTACTCATTACTAGAGCGTTTAATTCTATTCCATCAATCACTCAATCATCATTGTCCTGCCCTTATCCCTTTATTTGGGGTCGGCACGACATGACTTTTTCTCTCATGCTCTTGTCAGACGTAATTTTTGTATTTATTCCTCTTTTCTTTCATATCTTCTTTTATGTGTAAAATAAATGAAAAAACTTAATGATGGGTGGATTGTGATCCACCCATCATTAAGTTTTTTCATTTATTTTATCGATCGATTTTATTGAATTGATTACATTAATTATTAATTGTCAACTACTCAGGCAGTAAATCGCCTTATCACTCAATCAAGCACCATAACTACGAATCAATCACCCTATCATTTAATCAATCACTCTATCACTTAAATCAGTCACCCCATCACTTGAATCAATCACCCTATCACTGGAATTAATTACTTAATCATTTAAAATTCCTTTTTTACAGGATAGCAAAATGTGAATTGTCCAGGTTAAGACAAGAAAGACGGATAGCATCGCCCCCTCGTGTTAGAATAGAGTAACAATTTTATTAAAGCGACTTTTATATATTTAAAAATACATATTGACATTTTATTATTGTATTTTATTTAAAAAAATTATGACGCCAATCATTGAATTATGAAATCTATATGGATGAAGTAAGGCAATGATTGTTTTTTTTTATAATTTTGAATTCAATATTAAAAAAAAAAAACAATTATTGCCTTTGACTGGGAATGTAATACTGGAATCTTAGTTTATCGTTATTTTATTCGTGTTAAAGATCCTTGTCATGTATTAAACACAATACAAAATATTCGTTATGTCCATTACCTACTTTCTATGAGTTCAATAATATTAGCTCGGTACGTATCTATCTAAGTAACAGAATCTTCGAAAGAAAACTTTACCCACTTGCAATAATCCGACTGACCTCAAATTTTGCACACACATTATCAAGGCCCCATAAGAATGTAATAATTTAAAAAAAATATTCAGGATTATCAAGCGTCTTTTTTTAGTTCTTGAACTAATTTATCAGGACTATGTAGGTCAATGTTACATAGACTCTTACACTTGTACAAAACTACCCACAAGATTTTTGTTATTTTATTTATTTGATGTCCTAAATTTAGTATGTGGTTCATTTGTTAGCACAATATACCTACTTTGATCTCTTATGTAATACAGGGTGCAAGGGTTGCCCTTATGATGTTAAGGGATGACTATTTTTTAGGGTTCTGTTACTAAAAGGAAAAAAAATCACTGCTTGTCTGTCACCAGGCGGTACCTAACGAATACTGATAGCTAGCCACTTGAATGATTTACAGATAAGATATATCTGTTGATACTATAAACAAGAAATACTAATAACTAATATACAATAAATATTTAATGTGCTTCCATACAATAAACGTTTTGTGTAACTTGATGATACCAGTGTGGTGACGGATTAAGAATACAAGTGTCATCACCCCATCTCCTCCCAAGGGTGCTGTAAAAGTCAGCTAAGGGATATAGCACACAGATAACATCCTCTGTGAGAGACGGAAAACTCGAAAATAAACCCTGTGCCAACACATCTGGTCAGCACGGCACAGTAGACCACTAGCCCTCCCAAAGTGGAGGAGGTCCCTGCCCAACAGTGGGACGTAAATGGGCTGGAGAGAGATGATTCCTTCAAACGACATAATAACATGACGAATATTTATACTTCTATACTAATAATAAAAAGCTGAAGAGTTTGTTTATTTGAACGCGCTAGTCTCAGGAACCACTGGTCCGATTTGAAAAATTCTTGCATTGTTGAATAGTACATTTGTCGAGGAAGGCTATAGGCTATATATAACATCACGCTGCGACTAATAGGAGCAAAGCATCAGTCAAAAATGTTGTAAAAACAGTATGGAACCCTTTGTCTGTGAATCCAACTCATATATTTCTTACCCCAAGTCTTATCATCCCTATCACCCTAAATATTTTTGGCAAGTATTATCTAAGTGACATTTTATGTATGCATTTATAAATAAAACAATTTTGTGTATATTTGTAAATATTTTATAAATAAATATACAATATTGATTTTTAAAAAGCTGTTTTATTTTATTAAATTACTTAAAATAAATATTATTATAATAATTACAATTAGTAATCACTCCAAATTAGAATGTGCATGACACATACCATATTGTGACGTCATAGTTATCAAAAGAAAAAGGTAAGTACATACAGTCAGTAAAAAAGGTACATATTTTAAAATAATAATTATGGATTCATCTACAAATGCTTATCATTATTATTTTTTATTTCTCTTTGTCTGTCTGTTATGTCTGTTATGCAAATAAATCGCAAAACAATAAAAGCCATGACAATTTTTTTGATATCCTTTTATATACTTTTCTTTAAAATAATTTTCTAACATAAGACTGTTTTTGTGCTATCCTTTTTTTCCTAGTGTAGCCAGCACTACCAACCAACTGTAGCAACCCACTGGCTTAGCGGATTATTGCTAGGTTCATGTTATGGCTGTGGTTGTGACAGTGGCGGATTTGCAGTTTCGGGCGCCCTAGGCCCCAAGCCATCAGCCGCCCCTTTTTCAGCATCCACCACATAAACTACATAATGAAATTCTGGCCGCCCTAGGCCTGGGTCTACTGGGCCTTAGGGTAAATCCGCCACAGGGTTGTGGTTTAGGCGAGGTCATAAAATGTTATATTAACGAAATTAAAATTTTCTTTAAACATTATCATCAGAAGAAAAACCACTACCTGTGCTATCCTGTTTTTCTGTTAAACTTGGCCAGATTGATGTCATTTGTCATGCATATTTCCATTTGGAAAACACATTTAGTTAGTAATTTAACTAAATTTAAATTTATTTTGAGTTAATACCTACTAACTATGGGCCCCATGGTTTAGTGGCTCATGTAATAAACTACAGTTCATGAGGTCGCGGGTTCGATCCTACCACAGTACAATAATTATGTGTGATATTTACAATTGTCATACAAATGTTTGTACCTAGTCTGGGTGTATTCTATGTATTATAAGTATGTATGTAACACATATGTATCAGAAAAGCAGAAAAATATAGCTTACTTTCGTGACCAGAGGGTGTTGTGTGAAATGTCCATAAATCTTTATTTAAATTAATACTAAACTTAGATTAAATTAGATTATACCTAAGCCCGTCCCCTTGGTACGATAAATGACAGTGCATCTCCAGTGGGGCCCCAGGATACTCTTTGCATTTGGAATATGGTGACCCAGGTTGCAAGTACTATACCCCAAGCTAGGGCTCCTGCACCACTCATTAATACATCTGTAATAAGACAATTAAAATCATGAATTAAACAATTTGTCTATTGCTAGATGATGCCAGCGGCCGTATTATGAGCTTTTATTTACAGGCAGTTTACGCCGTGAAATGAACTGTCTGGCAAATTCGTATTATGAACAAAATTATTAGTCAGTCAGTTCGCTAAACCAGTCACACATTAATATGTTTAAGGAGAAAGTAAAACTAAAAGTTAAAGTACTAACTAAAAGTTTTATTTCTGCCATAATACCTAATTTAGCCATGCAGTTTACGGCCTGCCTGGAACTTGAATGATTTTAAAAAGCTCATAATACGCCGGCTGCAACTTCATATTAGATTTTATTATTTTATCTAAAATACTACCACCAGATCGGAACGCGTCCCCCTTGAGAGATCCCAAACGTCTTCTCTATTAAAGTTTTTATGTTTCTTTATTTCAATAGCCTCCAAAAACTTTAATAGAGAAGACGGTTGGGATCTGGGACCTAGTTTGGATCCTGTAATTAGTTTAATAAAATCCAAAACACACTCGGTTTCAAAACAGCAAGACACCGTTAGCACATTTTGCAGACAACAAGACTTAAAATCGCCTTAACTTCACTTTAGACCGACAACATAAAGTTAATAATAAATAATTTTCTTTGACTCCCCTTGAGTTTTCTTGCCAGATCTTTCTCAAGTGGGACGCATTCCGATCTGGTGGTAGTATATTAGATAAAATAATAAAATCTAAATAATTTAAATAAATACTAATTTTCTTTAAATTCAAATAAAAATTAACAATTTCTTTTTAATATAAACTAATTTAAATCTTAAACCAAACATTCTTTTAAAATTTCTTGTTATTATGTAAATATTATTGTATTTAAGTATATAAACTTAGTTTTTCTTGCTATATTGTACACTACCTCTATAATAATTAAAACTTTAGTCTATGATAAAATTATGTATGTTAGGTAAAACATACATAATTTAAAAATTTTCTTTATATTGTTACAATTTGTTAATGTATTTTTAGAAACTAAAATAATGTTATTGATTTTATGTAGTCTGAGCACAATGTAATATGATATAGTTTATGGTAAAAGTATATCCTTATGGTCAATGTAAAATTAAAATCGAATGTGGGTAAACCCTGTAATAACTGATTGTAGAAGACACATTACAGCTCAGTCTAACCCGTGACCATGGTGACTGCAAAGTCTCCGAAACGTCGGGCCAAAATTTAAAACAAATATACGCGTCTAAATCCGTAAAAAGTAGTTTTATTTAAACAGATGAGTCGCGCAAGTGTTTATATTAGATCTTCTATACACTATTTCGCGGTGTAAGAGTCAGATGGACGTATCTACATTTTGTCAATTTTACAGGGGAGCAAAAATACTGTGAAAATTCGCTACTTCAAACTTTACCAGCTCATTAATACTGATAATATACCGCTGGAGAAATAAAAATACATATTAATATATTGTGCTACTATTAGAGCTTTGAAATACATAAAAAATATTCGTTTAAAAATGCTTATAAAGACACATTAAAAATAAATAATTTTTTTTAGGTTTTATTGTTAACTAACTTAATTACGTCGTTTGTGAAGCTAAGATTTATTTTGTGTAAATTATGGAATTAATAAATAAAAGTAACAGAACATTTAATCAATGGACAATTTCTATTTCAACAGCAACAAGTGAACAAAAGCTAGTCACGAACAATAACCCCGTTGTTGCCAACATAACCTATGCACAAAAAACCAAATCTGTGCCCCAGATTGAAACTGAGTTAGAAAAAAATACCAATGAAAAACTTGACAGAATCCTCACGGTGCTAAAATCTTTTGATGATCGGCTTAAAAAACTTGAAATTTATAGTGATAGTGACTATTAGTGATATGTAGTGCTTTATGTACTAGTAACAAAGAACACAATAACAAAGTGTCTTTACAATAATAGATACATTAAGATAGGTGTTAATGGACACATTCTTATAAAAAAACTCTATTTAGCAATTTAAGTTAGATCAAAATTATTTATTAGCCTTAGCAGGCTAGATTGTAATATTGTAGATAAATAAATAAAATAAATTTATCGAATAAAAAAAAAAAATTTAATCAATCTTAATGTAATCTTTATTTACTTCTGAAAACACAAAAGGTTCTTATGATATCGTAAAATAATTAATATTCGGTGATTAAAAATAATTGTTTTGCAAATACATTTATAAAGCCCTAACAAATTGCATGAAAATTAAAACTAATTTAACGGTACCTACTCTTAATACGATTTTCTGGTTAAATCAAAATTGGTTCTTACGTTATTTCGTTTTTTTTTGGAATTAGTGAAGTAATAAATATAGCTGTACGTTGTTTTGGCATTTCATAAAAGACTACATTCTGAACTGTTTTGTGAAAAAAAAGATATTTGATTTATTTGCAGATACGCTCATCTGGTCCTTATACCGCGATTTTAAAAGGCACTTAGAAAATAAAGAAGTGGAAATGGTATAGTTCCATTGATAGTTTTCCCACTTAACGAGGTTTCATTTAACCAAGTTTCACTGTATATACCTTTGTGATCCACTTCTACTCACATTTGGAAGTGTTTTTGGACCACAGCAGATGGCGCTTTATAGTCTCTGCCTAACCTCATGGGGAAAAGGTGTGATTTTATGTTGATGATGATGAAATTATACTTACATTTCTTTATTTGTTTTTGTTCTTCATAAGCAGGCTTCAAGAAAGCTTCTTTGAAGAACCATATTGCATTCACAGCCCACACAAACGGCAATAATATACAGCCCACTGTAAGAACATATATTTTAAGGTAAGACCAGAGGATATTGTGTGAATAAAAGTAGTTACCTTTCTTTTACAGCACATTAGGACAAACAGACCAATAATTGTGTAACACAAATATATCACACAGTAAAATGCTCCTGTCTGGGAATCAAACCAATAATGTAGTAAATTAGTTACTTTCACTACTGCACCAACATGATATTAACTTAATGACATCATAAGATGATAATGTGTTCTGTGTGAGACGGAATAATAAAAATGTGTACCAACACTTAATGGTCAAAATAGTTAACCAAATAGAAGTGGAGGAGACCCATGCTCAATAGTAGGACTACATCTTAAATGTAGTTTATACAATATTAATAAAAAGTTTGAATTATAATGCAGCTCCGTGTGTTGTATACTCAGTCATGAAGTTTTTTTTTTATGAACAAATTTTTTACTTTCGATTAGAATGTAGATCAATACTGTTTGCTTAATACGTACCTTTAAAATACCATCTACAAAGATCTAGTTTTTTATCGTTTGGCAGTCTGTTTAGATCCATGTTTACAATTAAAACAAGAAACAATACTGCACTATTGAACTTTTTAATAGTACACTTAGACAATTCACAGGAGTGAAATGTTAACAGCAAAGCATATCACAAAGGTATAAGGTGCCTTTATCTGTAGCATGCGACTAAATAAAAATCTTTTCACTTGATATTTATGCAAGAGAAGAGAAAAGTAAATTGAAAAATACAATCACAAATTTATTACAATCATCACATAGATACCGCAATGGGCGCAATGACGTTTGCTTATGTTAGTGTTGCCTAAATGATAAAAACCTACGAATTTAGTATTATTATTAAACTTACTTTAATTTTGAATTTACTTTGTGTATAAATCTTTTCAAACTTTTGCAGTAAATTAACTTGTTATTTGCATTTATAATGAAAATACACATATTATGTATACGAAAGCTCATATTGTATTGTTTGTACCAGCATTGTCTATATTTTGTAAAATAAAAACCTCATGATCTATTCTTCTATGTATAAAACTGACGAGTTTGTTTATTTGTTTTGTTTTCTTTGTTTGTTTGAACGTGCTAAGCTCAGGAACCACTGGTCCGATTTGAAAAATTATTTCAGTGTTGGACAGCAATTTTTGAGGAAGGCTATAGGCTATATAACATCACGCTGTAACTAATAGGAGCGAAGCAGTAGTGAAAAATGTTGCACAAACGGGGAAATTTTCTAAATTCTAAGCGTACGGAGTCGCGAGCAACAGCTAGTTAAATAATAAGCTTTTTAGTTTAATTTAATTTAATAGTTAGTTTAGTTTAATTTAATTTTTTTTTAATTATTGCAACCGTACTCCAAATGACTCCAATCTGTCACCCTTTCTGTCAATTAGCTTTTTTATTCGCACTCCATTTTTCACATTTACACTATTTGCTATATTATCAACAAGACGCGCAGTATTAATTATATGTATCTTTATCATTACTTCTGGTATTTTAGTTTTATTTAATTAATTACATAATGTAGTGTGCATAATAAAGTCATTAGCAATTCTAAGTTCCGTAAAAATTTAGCCGAACGTGGTTTAGAATATTTGCGTAAATCGGAACGTAAAATACCTAAAGAAACAAAAATGGCGTATTATACCAAATGTCAATAATTGAAAATGTATCAAAAGTAAATAAAAATGTTTTCATTAAATAAATGTCTGTTATTCAGTGTAATCCTACTTATCTATAGTTCTAAGACATGTAAGTAATAGTTATTTACCCACAATTCTTTAAAACATTTTAGTAGTTGACATAGACGCAAAACATTTCTCCTTCAAAATTCTTAGGTTCGATTTTAGGTTTTTTAGCCTTGAAATTGAATTGATCGCGATTGTTAGCTTTGCTTATCAATTAAGGGCAAGGCTGAAGCTTATTTATATCGGGTCTATTTCAGAACGGTAAATTAGTTGAAAAACTCGTACAAATATGAACTAAACACATACGCGTTGCAAATATCCTTTACGACTTGAATAACGGTATTTTTATGCGAAATTTATCACTTTCACCTTCGTTTTAGTGTATTTATAATATAGTTTTATATTCCTTACATCAATTTGAATTTTATTTGCATAATTTTGTCAGCCAACTTTTTAAGACATAAAGGTCATAAAAGTGTTATTTTTATTGTTATAGTGACTTACTTAATATCTCCGAGAGTTACTTTATGTTTATTCAGGATACGGGCTACCTCTTGTACCAAAACAAAACTAACACAGTTTCAAATTTGGGACTCTAATTGTTAAAAAATAACGATAACTACACTATGAAGTGATTATGGTCTACTGTGCCACTCTAACCAGGTGTGTTGGCATTGGGTTGAATCTGGAGTTTTCCGTTTTGCACAGAAGATGTTATTGGTGTACAAATAAATGGATGTTATCTGTGTTCCTGGGAAAGAAATGGGGTGGTCACACTTGCTTTCTTAATCATTCACCATACAGACACGACAATCACAAGCAACTAATACCAGACTATAATTGATGAAATGTATAATTTGGACTGATATATTATTAGGTCACTGATGGAACATTAAATAAATAAATATTCATGGACATTTCACACAAAGTCCTCTGGTTCCAAGCTAAGCTTTATGCTTGTGTTATGGGTATCAGAATACAGATAGAATACATATACTACTTTTTTTTTGTAAATAAATACTTATAATACATAGAAACACCCAGACGCAGTACAAACATTTGTATGATAATTAGAAAAATCACACAAATAATTGTGTCGAGCGGGAATCGAACCCGTAACCTCTTGATTGGCAGTCTGTTACATGAACCACGAGGCATTATAACATTAGCATGACATTACGAATATCAAAATAATTGTAACATGGGTGTGGACCAAGTTATTATTAATTCAATATTAGGAAACCACACAGCTTTTAGAAAGCATTACACAATCTCAACTTAAGTATTGAATGTTAAAAAGTGTGTATAAATTAAAAATTAGTTCATATTATGCTTCAAAATTCTAAAGACGCATGACGATTATGAATAAAAGTGACACCTACCCATTTCCTCCTCAGTTCTCTGTAAAAAGGCAAATAATCTGTACACAGAAAACATCTTCTGTTTGAGACAGTAAACTCGAATATAATCTATATGCCAACACACTTATGGGACTATAATTCATCCCAAAGTGGAGAAGGCCCCTGCCCGACAGTGGAACATAAATAGAATGCTAGGTGGTTGGTCGAGATGTTGCAAAGCAATCTTGATAGATGGCGTTGTACGTAGAAATACGATATAAACTCAATCGAGTAACGATTGTGGTGGTAAATTTGAATGCTACAAGCACGACCGCAATAAGCTCAGTTGGAAAGAGCTTCGAAACGGTATTCCGAGGTCGTGGGTTCAAGTCCCGCTTGCGGCAATCACTTTTTCCATCATAATTTAGTTTACTAAGTAAAGCATAGCATGTCAATTGCAAAATCAATTAATTACTTTAGTGGAACATAATTTAGCTGGAGAGAGTCTAAATTGTGATAGATAACAAAATTCCAATCCTACAAAGACTAGTGATAAAATCTTTTAACTTTTCCAGGCACAGGCGATATCCCTTCTCCTTCATTGACTCTCTATATGCCAGGAGAACCGGAGTGGACCGAGGTACTGGTACGACGTGTCAATGATAACTTAACCCTGGTCTGTGAGCTGAAGGGTGATAATACCAAGCGAAGATATGTGTGGAACTTTGTTGCGGAGAATTCTACTAATGACAGGTAAGAGAGTGTTAATGTTCTACTTTTGGGCACGGGCCTACTACAAACTTTGGAAGGTTATGTGGTCTATTATGCCACGCTAACCAGGACTATTTTATTCACCATGTTTTGTAAGCAAAGGCAACAAAATTTCTTGATCATGTTACGCTTATTTTTACGACCCACCGCATGCTTGACGTCAAGCCTTCTAGGGTAGACGTATCATGCGACGTGGTGTTCTTGGTTAGATTTACGACGTCCTCGGAAAAGACTTGGGGAGGGATAAATAGAATGTCACTAAATGACGGTGAAAAAGTTACAAGGAATCAGTTCTTTTTAACACTCCCTTAATCACCTTGTAAGAATACCCACGGGAAGATAATACTATTGGGTCTTGACTAACAGTTGAACAAAATGTAAAAGTAACTCGCTTTTTTACGTCAAACCATACCTCACTGCAAAAAATCTAGAATTCTAGAGTCTAGTCTAAGAAAGGTTAAAGGGTACTCTTTGATGCTAAAACAAGTGATTTCTAGTTAAACGCGTACAACGTGGCGTACAACTGCTGGTAATACTGTAATAGTTTGTCTCTTATAAAATTAAACTCGTAATTTGGCACTTGCCTTTCGCTTAGCTCCTGTGAAAGCCCTATAGATAGAGACTAGCAGTTGCCCGCGACTCCGTCCACGTGGTCCACAAAAATTCCACGTTTTTGCAACATTTTTCACTACTGATTCGCTTCTACTGGTCGTAGCGTGATGTTATATAGCGTAACTTCCTCCATAAATGCCCTATCTAATGCTGAAAGAATTTTTCAAATCGGCCCTGTGGTTCCTAATATTAGCGCGTTTAAACAAACAAACAAACACACAAACAAACTCTTCAGCTTTATAATGTTAGTATAGATGTCCAGTTGGTGAAGTCAGCAACAGCTACAGTTAGTTCATGGAGCTCTATCAGATTTTATAACAAAAGTATTAAGCTTAGTTTAAAACCGGTTGCTGTCTAAAAAGAGAGAGGAATGGTCACTCCAGTCTCCGCCTATTTATTTTTCTTTCTCCATGTTCAGGCCGTTCAAAGTGACGCCATCAGGTCCAACAAACAGCAGTACTTTATTCAAAGACCAACTTCAAGAGTGGGACAGTGGACACTATATGTGTTCAGCTCCACCGTTTAGCGTCACCAAGTTTATACTTGTACAAGATAGAGGTGAGTTTGATTTTTAATACGATTTTATTAGCATTGAACCGCAGATCACCTAATGGTAATATATCCGCTATCCTACTTGCTATTCTCGCGGTAATATATGAGAAATCAGTGTGTAATTTTGCTACGATCAATGAAAATCTACTCCATACCCGCGCCGTCCTTCAAAAAAATCAAAAAATCACGTAAGGCTATTGGAGCTGCTCTCTGCTTTAATAATCTATGTAACGGAATTTCTTAAGTGATTGTAACCCACTTGCTGCTGTCAGATTGATCGGAAATTTTCGACAAATATTAAGAACTGCGGAATGCAATTATTTAAAATAATATTCCAAGTTTTTCAAGCACGTTTTTTAGTTTTTAATTCAGCTTATTAAGTGATTATTTACAAGTATTTAAATGATTACATATTTGTACCAGGTCCCAAGATATGTGGTCGTGGTACATTTTGGTGCGGTCAACGTTGCATGGCCGCTCAGTACGTGTGTGATGGCAGACTGGATTGTCTGAACGGGGAAGATGAAGCCGCGCCTATGTGCTCACAGAATGTTTGCGGACGTTAGTATAATTTTGTGTAACTGACTTTAAACGAAAGTCGGTTTTTTATATAACATGCAATTGTAACGTTGCTGAATATTTTAAGGATTGGTAAGATTAAATAATCGAAAAACTATATCATACATTCCGGCTCGCAAAAATTTGGTCTCTGTAAAAGTATATTTTGACTTTTGATTTTCTGATGGGACTCATGGTGCAGTGGTTAGTGTTACGGACTACCACTTATGAGGTCCCGTTTCGATCCTCGGATACTATAATTATTTATGACATCTTTTGCTTAAAACAATTAATTACTTATTTTTATTCCCAGTCTCTTATTGTCCTACTAGGAAAACTCAAAACTAAATCAATATAGTCAATACGATTGGTCAGCAAGGCTTAATTAGACCATTTTTTTAATATGTATTTACAAACATTTCACACAACGTAAGCTATGGAAGACCAGACCATTCTGAAGTGGGGGAAACCCTCGCCCAAAACCTTAATAGGCTGGTAGTACGAGAAAAATATTAACACTAAGTTTTGTATAGGTGCTGACAAATTGAACTGTTCATCTGGCCGTTGTATATCTTCATCAGCTTGCTGCAGAAGACCAGGTCCATTGTGTCAGCAGCCATCTTGTTGTGAAGAGTATCCTATGTTTTCTAGACTAGAAGGTGAGCTTTTCCTGATTTTATTACCCAACTGAGCTAGAATGGTTGCATTGATTTTTGTAACCTACTGGGCTATTGTGGGCTTATTAATGATTTTGTTGTAACCTACTGACTGACTTTTGTGGTTCTATTACAATGGTTTTATTTTTGTAAGCCACTAAGCTAACATCGTTCTTCATTTTGAGCCAAAAAAGCTCAATTTGTGGGAAATGGTGTTACGTTTTGTTTTTTAATACTCGATGCATTACGGATATTTTTCCTTTTAACTTAGGGCTAGGTGTTTTTGACTGTGGATGTGTATTAATTGGTTCCCTAATGATTGACCAAAAAATTATTGACAAATGATCATTTGACAAACAACGTTTTACCAAATGATCATTTGGCATACGATACATTTGACAAAAGTATCATCTTACAATCAACAAATCTTACTTACAAATCTTACTTAGCAAATGATCCATTAGCAAACACTACACTTGACAAATGTGTTAAGTATTCAAATGTCAATTGACCTATTTTTCATTTCACCAAATGATATGTTTCGTCAATTAAGTGTTGAAATAATGCGTAAATGAACCATTATTAAAGGGAGAAACGCCCTAAAGTTGCTTCGTTTGGGGTTAAAGCTCTAACCTAAAGTTCTAATCTAATAAAAGAGATATATATCTCCAAAGAGGAATGGGTTAATAAGTAATTATTTTGCAATTAAAGTACCTAAAATATCATTTATTTTCATTCTATCTATAAAATATATCAATTTATACTTATAGTATTTTCTTTTTAGGAAAATACAGAGCAGTGGCTTTGCAAAAAAAATTAGGCAAAAGATGGTCATTTTAACAAGAATAACAAATTTTTAGACCAATAGCAGATTTATCTGATAACTTGGTTGCCAAATGTTAGTTTTGTAAAGTAATCATTTATAAAATTTAAATTTAAGTGTTGATCATTTGGCAAAATGAAACATTTGTAAAATGATCAGTAGTAAAATGATCAATAGGCGAATTCATTGTTTTGCCAAACGTTGTTTGTCAAGTGTAGTGTTGCCAAATGACTTTTGGTCAAACAAACGGACACCATATTAACTATACTTAAATACTTTTACAGCGAGTTATGTTGAAGAATATCCGCCTTTGTTTGAAGACAGACACGCACCAGATGACTACGGGTTCATACAGTCTACCATCTATACAGTTACTGGTAAGATTCTTCATCATCATAACATCACGCCTTTTTCCCATGGGGGTAGGCTGAGACTATAGAGCGCCATCTGCTACGATCCAAACATACTTCCTTGGCTTCATCCACACTCATACATACTCGAAGGTTGTAAGTAGTACGCACTTGCCTCTTTTGGAGTTTACCTGCGATGGCACCAGGGTATATTTTCCCGAATTTGTGTATTTAGCATTTCATATAAATAAATTCTGCCTCTTGGTCTAGCGGTTCATGTAACGGACTGCCGTACACGTGGTCGCGGGTTCGATTCCCACACGGGACAATAATTTGTGTTATATAACTGTCATATTAATATTTGTACTGCTTCTGGGTGTTGTCTATGTATTATAAGTAATTATTTACAAAAGAAAAGTATTTTAAGTAGTATATCCATGTTCTGGTCCCAAGCTAAGCTTATACACAAATATAAGCTTATTTTAGACCAGGGGGCCAAGTCTGCTAATTCTGCTAATACAATCATATTATAATGTTGTTACAATGGTCATTCACTGACGCCATTATGATGCCATAATGGGGTCATCACGACAAAACATTAATAGTAGACTACCAAATTTGTTAAAATTTCGCCATTATGACACCAAACTTGATTTTTTGTCATAATGGCGTCATTGAACTGTCATTATGACAACATTGTATTAGCAGACTTGGGGCCCAGAGGACGTTTTTTGAAAGAAAGAAAGAATTATTTATTTGTTACAACATGTGTACAATATGATGTAGATATAAGAAAATTGGTTCAACATGTTCTGTCTAATTATAGACGTACAAATTAAAAAACATAAGAATAAGAATATTAAATTAATAATATACAAAGAATACATTCATGACATGCAACTACGTTGTATGGAATGACTATAAATATTTATTTATTTATTATAAATAAATATTGTAATATTGAAAATATGTATTGTTTCAGCTTGCGCTCTAATATTTATGTTAGCAGTTGTATTGTTAGTATCGGCTATATGCAAGATGCATATGAAGAGAGCCGCGTTAAGAAGTTATGCTCACGCGGAGAGAGCCACAAGACAACATTATACTATGCAATATGAACAGGTAATTATTTAAATAAAACTACTTTGTTTTACGGATTTAGACGCGTATATTTGTTTTAAATTTTGGCCCGACGTTTCGGAGACTTCATATACGCGTCTAAATCCGTAAAAAGTAGTTTTATTTAAACAGATGAATCGCGCAAGTGTTAGAAAATATTAGGTAATTATTTATCCTTACTAATTTATAAGTGTGAAATCCGGATGATGACACAATAATAGTTTTAGACGAGCTTAAGTGTTAATGTGGGGAAATAAACGATAGCGCGATTTAAAAAAACGTACAACGCCATCTATCGAGCAGAAGAGTAAACTTCTGTTTGTTAAGGATTGATTTCTAAATTTCACGCGTACGAAGTCGCGGGCAACAGCTAGTTTATTAATATGTCCCACTGTTAGGCACGGGACTATTTCGATATGGTCCTCTCTCCTACTCCAGCGTCATTTACGTCCCACTGTTGAGAACGGGCCTCCTCCACCTTGAGAGTGATTACGGTCTACTTTGCCGCGCTGACAAAGCAGCAAGTTTATTTTTGAAGTTTCCGTCTCTCACAGAGGATGTTATCTGTGTGCAATATCCCTTAGCTGAGTTTTAGAGCACCCTTGGGAGGAGATGGGGTGGTGACACTTGTATTCTTAATCCGTCACCACATGAAGACAGGGTACTTAGTCTAAAAGTGTTTTCTATTATGCTACTCCCCTTTTCTTTCCCAGAGTGCTGTAAAAGCCAACTAAGGGATATTGCATATAGATCATAGAGACATCCTCTGTGAGAGACGGTAAACTCGAAAATAAACCCTGTACCAATACGCCTGGTCAGCGCAGTACAGTAGACCATAATCATTTCCAAAGTGGAGGAGGCCCGTGCCCAACAGTGGGACCTAAATGGGCTGGAGAGAGAGAGATATACTTGCTTATCGGTACCGTCGCTATAACCGGTTAGTCGTTGTAATCAACATCGTTATAAGTGAATTACAAAAATATACTAGGTATTTTATTTAAATATGTATTTTATTGTTTTAGACACATCGTTTCCCGCCATCTTATGATGCGTTCCGTCTGTTAGAGGCGGAATCTAGGCCGCCTGCATCCCCCGTCAGAGAGACACCGTTACAGGTAATATAATTTAATATTTTTATTATCACACTTTTATTAGATTCGTTCGTATCTGTCTATCTATGTAACTGAATCGTTAAAAGTGATTTTCACCCACTTGCAGTAGTCAGATTGATCTGAAATTTTTCACACATATTAAGGACCGATGATAATGTAATATTTTAAAAATATCTAGAATTTCCAAGCGTATTTTCTAGTCTTTTAGATATTTATAAATTCTATTTTGTCAACAGTGTAACTCTGAATGTCCCGCTGAAACTCCAGAAAGTCCAAATGATTGTGCTTCACCCGGTACTGATCCTAGGAATGCGGGTTTCGGTCTAGCTAGACTATCGGCTATATTCTCATCTAGATATAGACAGGTAACTTTTTTAAGCTATGTTTTGTAGTAAAGTACCTATTTTATTTAGTGGTCTTATTCATAATGACTCATCGGAGGATTAAAAGTTCGCTAAAACGTTTATTATCTCTCAGATAAAATCTCCCTTTAAACCTCCGATAAGTCATTATGAATAAGACCATAACTATTTAGTAAATAATAATAGTTGCTTAATTGTGGATCATATAACGCTTTTTAAAATCTTATAATTAATGTTTTTCCAGGTACCGACACAAAGTGATGTAGAATTAACAAATGTACGTTCTAGCTCATTAAATAATTCACCAACCAGGAATCGAACTTTGGACAATTATCGTAGTCCAACATATTGTGATTTAAACACATCAGAATTCTATTTCACAAATCCAGAAACAGCGGATTTAGGGCGTGATCTAAATTATATGGCACCAGTCGATTTAATGAGAAATCGGAATAACAGTATCGAGAGAGTAATCGATCAATTCGATAGACAACGATTAACGTTACAACTGGGACGATTCCAGTTGACAATACCGAGATTCGGACGTAGGAATGATACTGACAGACGACCTGACACTCCAAACGTAGCTGAGATTAATATTGATGACTTAGACTTTGTTCGTATGACTTCTCACGAAACTTATACGTTAAATGGGCGTACTATTAGATTATTAGGGGCTAATTTTGAAAACTACCCACTTTCACCAAATGGGACTAGGCCACCCCCTTATAATGAAGCTATGAGATGTAAATTCTTCGGTCCTCCCCCAGAATATCTGAGTCGCGAAGGGTTAAATTCAAGGGCTGATGAAGAGGCTAGAACAAATGTCGAAATGCCACCGTGCTATGACGAATTAAATGGTGAAAACCCTGTAGCATCTAGTTCTCGTAATGGTCAAGTAACAACAGTAACGGTTCCATCCAATAATAACGGAATAACGGTTACAAATAGCAATAACGGTACAACAGCAGGGGTGATAACTGTTACATCAAGTATTGCTGGAATAACAGATAGATCAACATCTGTTACTTCTAACAATAACGGGTTAGAACCAATAACTGTTACATCTAACAGTAACGGATTAACAGGAGCAGTGGCTGATACTTCTAACAATAACGATGAAGTAACAGATAGAACATTATCTGGAACATCCAACAATAACGGCAACGTTAATAATAACGTTATTGCACCAGTAATAACAGTTACCGATATAGATGATTCAAATTCAAATAATAATGTACAAAGTTTAAGTTCTATAATTAATAACTTGCCAGCCATTGATAGTGATGTTAATGCTAATGATACTGCTATTAACTGTTAAAATAACATAATTATGCTATTTATATTAAAATTAGCATATTGCATCAAATCAAGTTAAATAACATGTTATTTAATACAAACATAGTGACAATAGCAGCTATTAAAAATAACGTAATATATGTAACAGTTGTATTTTGTTCCACTGTTATGTTATACAGGTTGAGCATAATAGCAGTGTTTATTAGGGTGTCCCTTAAATTTCAATGTCAATATATTTTTACGCATACCGTCTAAAAACTTTAGTATTGACCTAATATAATACAGAAATAAATATTAGCCCGATTTATAAACGATAACCCGTGCCGACTTGAGTTTTTAACTCGTCCATACAAGTTGCGCGGGTGCAGCGCTGTGACCTGTTACTGCGAATTTCAATTGTCATTTCATACGTGATTTCTAACATTATTAATGCGTTGTTGTTTATTATGTGAAGATGTCTGTGGAATTACGAAGTGATAAAAAAAATATTTACCTTATCGGACTGCCAAGCCACCAGATAAATGGTGCAAAATTACCATCTAATCGACAAGTTCTCACCGTTTTATTTTACAATATACGTGAAGTCAAGCTGACTGTTAGTGAAAGTGCGAATCTTGTTGTAAGAGAGTGCATTATATTTTGGGAAAAAGCCAGAATTCCTACGAAGGCATTTCCTAACTGCGTGAAGAAACTTGTTGATTTATATCATGTTTGAAGGGAGCTGCAAAAAAACTGTAAGAAAACTCAGGTGACGTTCAAGAACCGTGAAAATAATTTTGTAAAAGACCTTGATAACTTATTTGATATTGCACATGCTGATGCCTTCGCCAGAATTAAGATATAGGAAGACAAAGATTTTTTAAGGAAACAGAGAGAGGCAGGTCGACCGGGATGCTTAGGTGGAATTGACAAAAAATTGGCGGAGAAAGAAGAACGAGTTAGGCAAAGACGATTGAAAGAAGAGGAAAGAAAGGTAAAACAAAGAGAGTTATTGGCTGTTGCATCTACTTCTTCGATAGATAGCTTGAAATGTCTGGAGAATTCGGATGAGGAACAGATTTCGAACTGTGAACTTAGTACTCAGATTCTTTGCCCTGAAAAAAGTTCTAAAAGAGGCACGAAAAGTTTCATAACTCCTAAACTGGTAGCAGCTTTAGATCGTTGCCAATTTAGCATAAGAGACACAGTTTACATTCTCCATGCGGTTGTAGAAGCGCTTCTGAATCGAAGGAAGAAATTACGCAAAATTTCTTTAGTAAGTTTAATATTTTCTTGTTTCTTTTTTCAAAGTTTCGTGGCTTAGTTTTTTTTTTAAACTGTTTTTTCTTTCTTTCAGATATGACGCTAAATGATTTTGTGACTCAAAGAAGCAAACAATTTCTATCTCGACTGCAGATCGACGACAGTTTTCTTCGGGAGGATATATCTTCTTGGGGTGACAATCGTACTTTTTTGGAAGCTAGAAGATGAATAAGTCGTTTTAAGGTCGTAAATGACACTGATGAAAGAGCTGTTAAATTAATGCAATATTTTAATGGACCTATCACGGCTGAAGAAGAGCAAAAACAGTTTTTGTTGCGTTGTGTTCAGGAACACAGAAAACTGTATCCAGACTGTAAAAAAACTACACTAAAGAGAAGTTACCCTAATTAATTATTATTATAATTTGTATTTAAATAAAAGTTTATGTTGATCTTATTTTATTCTTACTCATATTTACTTTATTTGTTGCATTTTAATTAGTTTTGGATCAAACCAAAATGTCAGGCTATAACACCATTTTTTACTAAATTTTAGGGCTCGGTCGGCACGGGTTGCAATCAGGCTACAAATATGAAATTTCATATTTAAGTACATTTTAGCATTTATAAAAAAAGTAGAGGGTATGCGTTTCGAAATTCAAAAAAAAATTTTTTTTTGCAATATAAGGGACACCCTAGTGTTTATAACTAAAGTTATTTTATTACAAGTATGTGATATTATGTTTAACAGTTAAAAAGCATTTTCTAAAAATAAAATCTGATATTAATAACGTTATTTTAACGACTTTTAAATATTAAAATATTAGCTATTGTTGTTACACAACAGTGATAATTTGAATAACAGTTAATAACTGTATTATTCGTGTTGTTATATTATAATTATATATTTTTTGTAAATAAAGTCGTGCTGGCACGGCTATATACAAAGTATCTAAACTGATACATATATAATAAAGAGGTTAAGTTTGTAATATGTATGTAAAAGGTAATCACAGAAAGTAATGTTTCGATCAGAAACATTTATTTCATTAAAAGGAAGCTAGTCTGCGAGAATGCTATTGGCTATATTTTTTTCTTTCCTAGCACATTAACGTTTTACTATTGGGCACAGATTTTCTCCACTTTGGTAGGATTTTGGTCAACGATATTTACGCAAACACGCCTGGTCACCGCATAGTAAACAATGATCCTACACAAAGTAGCGGCTCGTGCCCAACAGTGGGACGTGAATGGGTTGGAGAGACAGATGTCTATATAAAGGCAATATGGGCCTCATAGGTCAATTATAACACAAAGGCGAAAAGCCAAGGAGCCTTCCAGTAACTAAAAACGCTAACAACGGGCATAAGCTAATTTTCTTTACTTAATATAAAACAAAGTCGTTATTTTTAACACGCTTTTATAAGTTCGGTATGTATCTATCAATGTAACGGAATCTTACAACGCGATTTTCACCCACTTACAGTAGTCCGATTGATTTGAAATTTTGCATACATATCAAGGACCGATGACAATGCAATTATTTAAAAAGATATTTACGATTTTCAAGCGTTTTTTAGTTTTTGAACAAAACAAATTATTATATTATGTATGTCCCTAAGTGAGCTTATATCTTTAAAACTACGCAACAGATTTTGATGTGGTTTTTTTAATAGATAGAGTAATTCAAGAAGATGGCTTTTTGTATAATTTGCTAAGGTTTGGTTTTAAATTCCGAGCGTATGAAGTTGCGAGTAACAGGTAGTATGTTATAAAATCGATAAAAATATATAATTGTAATATATCTTCTTCTTCTAATATATAAAATTCACGTGTCACAGGTTAGTTACCGTACTCCTCCGAAACGGCTTGACCGATTTTTATGAAATTTTACATGCATATTCAATAGGTCTGAGAATCGGCCAACATCTATTTTTCAAACCTTTTTTGTAGTATGGCAAAACAACGTTTGCCGGGACAGCTAGTAATATATATAATCCATGCCAGTGTTCGATTTGACATGCTATGCTTTTTACTTAATAAATCAAATTATGGTGGAAAAAGTGAATGTGCCGCAAGTGGGACATGACGTGTCCCACTTGCGGCACATTCACTTTTTCCACCATCATTTGACTTATTAAGTATATTAAAACAAAGTAAAATAAACATGTCTTCTAAAACAAACAAGGTTAAAAATTCGCCATTTTACGGTTAGTCATTATTTGATTCTCGTTGCACTGTTCTATGATTCTGGCGAGCATAGCACCATGCTGAACTCTAGAAAGGTTATTAATTATTTGTTCGCGTGAATTAGTTTGTACGCGCACATCCTAGAAATAAAGTAATACTCAGGGTTGCACTGGTCGTATGAATCCGTAAAAATAGTTAACTTTAATTAATTTACAAAATTATATAAATCTGCTAAAGATTTACGTGTAGTTTTTTGTTTAATAACGTTGGAGGACATGACTATTTTAAAAGTGAAATTACCCAGCAACACAGTAAACGTCAAATAACATTTGGAACTCTGGGATAAGCTATAGGTTGATGTTAAAATGTGTCATAATCATTATTTTTAGTGAAAAGTATCTAAATAGTTATACTTCTTTAGTCTAAGTTAGTTTTTTTTGGTAGCTATATCTCACTATAGATGTGTTGAATAAGATATTTTTAAAACACTGTAATACTATGTATTGTGCCTTAGCTATTGTTAAAATATTAAAAAAAAAACAAGTTAGATTATTGATAATTTGTATTTTTAAGTGTGTTACTTATCTACTAATAATATAAATGCAAAAGTACTGTCTATCGCTCCTCTATTTAAAAAATGAAGCCACCTATTTAAATAAAATTTGTTACACATACAGTCTAAACTCTAAGAAAAAGAACAATCTAAAACTCTAAATTGACGTCAGCGCCATCTAGGGGAGTTACTGAACTAAAAACCACATTCGAGTTTTTTTTTTGTTATTCCACAGGACTATATCATTTACCTAAATTAAAAGGAGCTTATATGTTAATCTAAAATGTTTTCTATATTAGTACCAAATTTCATTCAATTTCGTTAAGCCGTTTGCTCATAAAGGAGTAACAAACATAATGAACTTTTGCCTTTATAATATTAGTTTCACGTGATAACTGTCAAAGTAAATTGCAACAAGAAAATATGGTTTACATATTGTGAAACAGGCGTTGCCCTCTATATTAATAATACATAAGTAATAGGTTATGCGTTGCCATATAAATAAATAAATTTTAATATTTTCATTTTCGTATCAACGATACATATTGTAAATAATTATGAGTTGTCTATATGTTGCAATCATGGGTTTAGCCACGATTTAGTTTTGGCGTGATTTTCTCATTCAAGCATAATTTGATATTACTTATTTAGTTGATAAATTCCCACTAGATGGCGTTGTTCGTAAATGTTTCATGAATTTGGTTCATTGCTCGATTCTTCTACTACATACTCAATACTAAATACTAGTTCCTCAATACTACCTATATAATTCTCAACGTAGTCTTGTAAAATTCTAATACAGTTTAGATGATAACCCGCATAGATTTCAGAGTTAAACTGACTAATAAATTGTTTTATTTCGGCGTTTAAGACAAAATGGACTAAGTTTGTAAGAAACGGCGCAAAATTAGGTTTGTTTTTGCCCAAATTTTGCAAGTCTGGGATACTGGGGCGTTTGAATCGCTAATTCACTTAGCTAAACCATGATTGCAATTTGTAACTATATCAATAATACAGTGACGGCGTAATACTTTAATTAAAATGATTATATTCCAAATATAATTGTGTAGTTAGATTTAATATAAAAAAATAATGTAGATTAATCTGCAAGTTTTATGAGCTAGCCTGGTTCTCTCTTGAGGTTAAAACAGATCCATAAAACCGAAAATATTATCTAAATAAAACAGAACTTACTGTACATTTGTATGCATAGTCTTTTATCCACGAATTCGTCCGCCTAAACACTACTATATAAAAGTGACAGAATTGTATACAAACCTTCTTACAAAGTTTCTTCATAGCGTATCTTCGTTTCAGATCTGCATCGATATGTCAGTCAGTAAGCCTTTCACTTTATCTTCTTATATATAAAAATCAATTGCTGTTCGTTAGTCTCGCTAAAACTCGAGAAAGGCTGGGCCGATTTTGGTGATTTTGGTCTTGAAATATTCATAAGAGTCCAGGGAAGGTTTAAACGGTGACAAAATATATGAGGATATAAAATTCCACGCGTACGGAGTAGCGGGCATCAGCTAGTTTATATAATATAAATTATATTCGATATAACAAAACAATAATTACGACATATCACTTATTTTATTACAAATAGAAATAAAGCTGTTATTGTTAATTAAATATCTTAGATTAGTGCCATCTATATTTGATTACCTACAAATAAAGTTTAACGCCACTTGCCGATAGATGTCGCTATACAAAATGTACATAACTTGCCTTAGAGTGTACTGTTAATGTATTTGTATTGTAAATTATGTTTGCACGCACAAAAAATGTACGCTTTTTAAATAGACTTATCGTGTATATATATGGACAAAATGTTATTAATTGCCCGTTAATATATTAAATGGAGTTATGAATTGTATTTTTATGCGCTAAGCTTAAATTATGCTTGTAATTAGACAAAATAATGTAGTGAAAATATACGTTTTTTGTAAAATGTAATCAAATAATATTAAAATATACCTAATATTATACTTAAAAGTGATCTGAAATATTTATTTAATATGTTATTTTAATTGAAATTAGGAGGAGACTCGGATATTTATCTATTAAATCTATCGACGTTACTCACTATAATAAGCACTCTGCGATCCCGAAAAGAACAACTACAGCTCAAACAGATTTTATCTTCAAAAACATTTAAAAAGAAGTATCTTGTGTTTTCGTCGTCAAAATTGAACCAATCTAACTAAATTTTAATATATATGAGGAGTATATCTAATTATCTATACCTACTACAATTTTATATATAGACCGAGTCCCCCCTTAATTCAATGAAATTTACAGAGACATTTTGGTGAAAATTGCATTTCAAATGTAAACTTATTTAGCACTGGCTTTTATTTAGTGTTTAATCAAAGGTTTTTGTACTTACTAATGAAACATGAAACATTTTTATAACTATACCATCGTCTGCATAGGCTTTTGCTATTTGTGTTATATGTAATACATTTTTTAACTTATTTGTACCATACCAATCAATGCAAGTTTATATATTAAGTTATCTTAGATATTAGATATACATATTTAAGCCTAAATACGACCACGTATTCTTCTGTAGTCTATCATAAACCCCAGTTATGAAACAAAGTGACATAATATATTATTTTAAGCTTAAAACGGTGCCATCTTTTAGCGAACGTCATATAGCGAGGAGTGAAATGACGGGAAGTGATTTCATCCATCAGCCTTTCTACGTCAACGGCTAAATACTCAACTTCTATAAACCAGGCAGTTGCATCCAACTGCTAGCTTTACCTTCCATGGCGCTAATATTAAGATTTCCTAAAGAGATTTGACTATATAAATTACATTTTCCTATCACATTGTTAATACATTATGTTAATTATTAATAATTAACAACGTAATAGAAGCAAAACATTGCGCTAACATGATAACAAACACATTTTTATGAAGTTATTCACCGCTGTATAGCTTAATGATGGCACCACTGCATTACAAAGTTGCAGCCAGGGGGGTGGTTATGAGAGTAAATGGCAAATATTATTTTCATCAAATCAAATAATGTTGGAAAAATTGAACTATAATGGAACTTGCAATCAGAAAGCATACAAACTTTCTGAAGCGTAAACTCATAATCTATTTCCTGGCTGTATCCTTGTTTACTTCATTGTAAATATTAAATTTTTATAAGTAGCGCGTATTTATATGTATTTTCGTTTTGTTACCAGTGTCTTTATATTTTCTGATGTAATTTCTGTAACTCAGTACAAACGTCCTGCCTTCTGATGCCTTACCGTTCTAGTGTAAGCAAAATATAATGTTTACATATTTATTATTGTTTTATTTTTTATCTATCCCAATTTTTTTTTAATGTAGGTAGTTTAACGTGAGTAAGTGAATACTTACCACGTGATATGTTGGAGATTTATTTTAACGCCTTCTATGCTAAAGGAACGAAACTTTTATGAACTCTAAACTACTAGACTAGAAGTTACCAGGAATTCATAGGCCGTAAGTAGCCATACAACGTAGCGCCGTTTATCAGCCCTCTGTGATGCACTAGTTAGGTTTCACATTGGGGAAACAAGTGGTAACATGTCTCGTTAGATGGCAAGATGGTATTGTGTCACTTGTGTTCTCACTGGTGCCATCTATGGGAAAGTCGAAGAAAACAAAAATAGTCAGTAGGGTTTTTGTTTGTACTAGATGGTAGTACAAATATGCAAATATCTCAAAAACGGTGCGTTCTAGACGAAAATAATGAAATTTTCACTACGCTTTATAAAACTCCACATCAAATCCCATACAACGTCTCCCAGGTCAAAAGGTCACGAAGTTCGAGGTTCCAAATAAGTAATGTTTGTCTCTTTTCAGTTTATAAAGTGTATTGGAGTTTACAGTGTATCTACCTCTGGAGCTCTGTACTACCTGAAAATAATAAATATTTACGGACATTTCGCAGAACGTCCTCTGGTCCCAAGCTAAGCTTATATGCTTGTGTTAAAGGTACCAGAATACAGATAGAATACATATACTACCTACTTAAATAATGGTGTTAAGAATTCCACTTATATTGACGGAGCATGGTACTCCAGAGCAGTCGTAGATGTAAAAGAACATGTAACCAAACGTACATAATAATATAACCAAATATTATTATGGATTACACTTTAAACTAGCTGCTGGCTTTTTTATAATAAAACACCCTGTCTTGCCCTAGAGTGGCATAGTGCGTTATTGTTTAATTCAATGTGCAGCTTATTCTTTACTGGAACGTTAAAGGACTAGGAAGGAATAAAACTTAACGATTACTTCTTTGTTTAAATGAAACTACATATATACATAAAATAATAGTTTATTACACATTTGTATATTTAACTACAATTCTACGTTTACGTGGCTATGAGAATACAACATGGCACTAAACTGTGATCTTATAACAATACGTGGATATCATTACTGTACAAAAAAAATCATTACTGTACAAAAAGCTTCCCAATTTCATTTCGGTATCGATCTAAAGATAATATTTTTTTACAAAGCCGTCAAACATATACAATCGAGGTTAAAACTACGCAAACTGTATTTTTTTAAGTAATCGATATTACAATCTGAGATAAATACAAGGCAAAAAAAAATTCACACTATATTTTGATCCTATTGAAATTGTACATAATGATGCACACAACTTGTTAATAAGATCAACAGTAATATATAAATAGCTGTACAACATAATATTTCGCAGTCTTTCTGTAAAATTAAACAAACTTTGTTCTTCCACTTAATACTGATCATCAATAAAATTGTATTGAATATAAAAATAGCTGCCCTACTTCAAACGTGTATATTAGCGATCAACGCCATCTATGAATCTAAACTTAAAGCTATAGTGAATACTAGATGTCACTAAAAAGAATAAATAGTTGCCAGATAATATATTTACTTCTAAATTCACCTTTCTACGTGTTTTAGTGGCAATTTCTGTTATTTACTTGGTGTTTAGTGTTCTTGTTCTTACATCGAGTACCATCATACTTTGTCTTGTTTAAAATATGAAGGCTGTTATAGTAATAGTCGTCATAAAATACTGCCAAAAATTGATGAACTTATTATATAAAACATTTATGAACAATTACAAAATAGAACAAGAACAGCATAGATGGCGCCACTGATATTAACGAAAAAACATTAAAACCATGTTTGAATAGATAGGAATTGTGTGTAATCATTTTATAAAATTTATTCGCATTACAGAATATCAATAAAAATAAATATATAAAACTGATTAGAAATGGATAAAATACAAAAATGAAAGAAAATACTAGTAGCGCCATCTAGCGATAAAATAACAAGTGAAATCGCAAATAAAGTACATGACAGCAATAAATTGTCGCATAATAATTATTGATATCTATAATACAGTTGTAATACTCGTTATTGCTACCACAAGGCCACAGCTACTATTATATTATATACACATGACACATAACTGCATTTTAGGCCTTACAGTTTAATATATTGCTAATGAAAGTGTCAATATCCATCATAAAAACTGCCAAATAGGAGATGGACTACAGCACGAAGGGCCACAAAATCATGAAGTTTGGGAACAAGATACGTTTATTGCATGAGATGCCCTTATTTCGTTCTGGTTTAAAGTATTTGTTGTTATGGCAGTAAATCAAATACATTATCAGTAAAAAAATCAACTACCTATCTATTGTTGTTCATGAGATTTAGCCTGGTGACTGACGGACAGCGAAGTATTTCTAATAGGATCCAGTTGTTTCTACCTTTTGGTACGGAATCCTAAAAAAAGAAGTTGATAATCACCTTCGCGTAGACATAACTTTGGAGTTTAAAATGGATTTTTCCATCACTTTTATTACTAACAGTTATGTTATTTAATTCCGAATTCATCTAAAATATATGAGATCTTCAGCCTCATTTAATGTTTATATCTTACAATAGGCTATAATAATATTTATACATTTGTTTTAATGAGATTCCAATCATATTAAAAAAGTAACTTTGAACTTTTATAGTTTTACTATTGCGCGGTAGATGTCGTTAGTTTTCGAGTAATTCTAAAACTATGACTGCAGTAGGTACTACACGTTTCAAATGAGAATAGGATTGGCAATGATCTCTATCTGTCAAAAGTGATTTGAAAAGTACTGACAGCAACGAAACTTTATTTGCGAATTAATAAAGTATTTTTTAAGTTTTATCTAATCTCAGTTATTTTAAGTAAAAAAACATGTAAAATTTTTGAGTAATAATACTTATAACATTATTAAAATAGAAAACGATTTGCTATTGTTTGTAATTGTATTTATCTCACTAACTGTTCGAAAATGAGTAAACGATGACGATAAAGTGATAAATAAATTATATTATAAAAATAACTTGTTTTGCTAACCCTACCAAAATTGTTTGAATTGACAGCTATGACGTCACAAGATGGCGCGGGGTCTATCCTATTCTTATTTGAACGGCATATTACTTAATATATTTATTTCAAGAAACGTAATTTATATAAAAAAGCTATATCTAACATGGTGTAAAATTATACATATTTAAAACTTAATACGAATTTAGAACGAGCAACTAATAGATGGCGTTAACAGTCTTTAGCAACAACAATTAACAGCACAAAAAAATTGCAAATAACGAAAATTTTATATGTTATAGTTTATAGTTTATTTTTATGACAGAAATACCGTATTTTCTCATCTAAAATGACATGCCAGCAGTTAAGTACAAACTGTGAAGATTAATGCATTGAGGCAAGTCAATTATATTACACGTTTAGGCCACAGTTTATAGATGGCACTGATATTCGTGTAAAAAGCGTTTACCATATTCTGTATTCTTTCTACATTGTTATAAAGGCTATAGTAATCCCCCTCCGAAAAATTCAGATTTTGGAAACAATTTTGAAATTTGAATTAATATCTTAAACGTTAAAAACTCATTTTACGCATTTAATGGGTTTCAAACCGTCGTTGTGTACGCGCAATAATTCGACATTTTAGTTTTAGCGAAACAGAATCGCTACCTATATCATATTTTTCTATGAATCATAAAATAAAATAGCACAATTCTATTACATTTATGTGTTAGAACTATTGTCTTCCTCGTCTGGTTGTATAGCTAACATGTCCGGTAACTTGAAATGTTGCATGTGAAAAGGTGGCTCTGGACTATTGCATGTTCTTACCGGCTGTAAAACAATTAAACTATGCTAAGTAAAAAAATACAGAGACACCATTTAGTACAAGAAAATGGTGTCGCCATGTTACTGTTTACTAGTTAGACACTAAGGATAGAGAGAGAGAAGGTTGCTGCTTGTTGTCCCAATCTATCGATTTCCTATCAAAGGTGGTACTTTTCATATATTTGGTTAAATAATCAGAATCATGTATCATACAATGTAGAGACCAAGTGCAAAATTAAATTCCGTTTGATAGTGTTTAGGCTAAAATTTAAAAAAAAAGATACCTGAGATGTTCGCCCTCGCCGACGTCTCGGTAGGATACCTTTTCGTGCCATGAAAAATCTGTATTTAAATAAAAATATAACAATAAAATTTACTAACTAAAACCAAAGCTTGCCTTCGCTCCTTAACTTTCAAAGTTAATGATATATAGCCTAATTACATTTATGTAAAGTTTAAAAAAAAATTCTGTAGTTTTTCGCAAAAGAACAACAAACATCCATACGTACATTCTTACAAACATTCACTTTTAAAATATTATTATGATAGGTTGAATATACTAACCGTATCGTTGATATGGGTATGTTGAATTGCTCGGACACAGTTTGGAAGGTGAGACCTCGGCTGACACAGTCGGCCGCCTGCCTCAACACTTGTTCACTACGCCGAATTCGCTTACTAATGCTAAATTCTGAGGGCGGCGTGTGACAAACAACCTAATCACAAAAATAATAAAATTACAAACTACATACTTATTGCATAAAGAAACTACCAAAAAGCCAGGTTCGGTAAAGGTTCGTGTATATTAAACTAGCTTGTACCTGCGCCTTAGTTCGCGAATTTGTAATCATCGCAGTAGATTTGACGTGAAAGAGCGATAGACAAAAAGATTTACTTTCGCAATTTATATAAATGAAGACAAGTTGTTGCCCTTGACTCTTTGGTCTTGAAATTTTTAGTCTCTACGTAATATAAATAATAATCTTTTAATACATATTCAGTAGGTCTGAGAATCGGCCAACAACTATTTTTCAAACTTTTTTTTTTAGTATGGCAAAACAACGTTTGCCGGGTCAGCTAGTATATAAATAAATTCTCTATTTCTTAAATACAATATTGTTTAGTAATACTACTGGTAATATGTTTACAAAAACTGTTTATGAGTATAACATAATGAGTCTAAGGTAAATTATTAAAATTAGAGTTGAGGCAAAAGGTTAGTAGTAAATAAGTGGTTACCTGCGGTCTGTCGCCCACGTGTATGACGTTGACAGAGGAGGCACCAGTGGGTCCTATTGTCATGATCTTGGGAGCAATGCGTGGCTCGTACCGCGCCGGGGATGAACTCTGCACTTGAAGCGCCTAGCGAATAGAAAACTTGTATAAAACAAAATTATAGTGGAAAAAATGATAACCATGAGCGGGACTTGACGGTATTCCGAGGTCGTGGGTTCAAGTCCCGCTTGCGGCAGTCAATTTTTTCCACCATAATTTGATTTGTTAAGTAAGGCATAGCATATCAATTGCAAAATCAATAAATTACTTTAAACTTGTATAAAGTCAATTGCATTTTCATTTAGACTCCCAACAAAAGGAAGAGGATCCTAATTCCTCGGAATTCTTTTATTACGTATGTTACTTGAATCCTAAAAAAACGCCTTGATTTATCCATCCTAGTTTTCAAGTCAGGATTTCGTGACTAGTTTCCTAAAGGAAACGAAACAATTCTTCAAATTGTCAAAGCATTTTTTAAATGGAGATTTTGTGTAAAAAAGCATTTTGACAAAATAATAACAATAATTAAAGTACAGGCAAATGGTTGGCATTAAAATAAACATATACTTACAGCATTGACATGATGAATAATAAAGGCAGGTGGTTCATCTCTCGTATCATAGTTATGATCATCTATTGGTCGAGCTACCACACTACCAGACATCGCACTTGAGACCACACTAGACAACAGCTCATCAGACACTACAGCTGACACTTCAGGTACAGTATCAGACACTCCAGGACACTCGATCTCAGTGTCAGATGGACTGTCGTACTGACACTGGACATTTGCTATTGGGAAGTCTGTGGATTTTAAGTTATTGTTTATTTAATTAAACTAATATTCATGAATATGTCACACAACGTCATTTAGTCCCAAGCTAAGCTTATTGCCTTTGTTATGCCTACCAGAATACGGGTAACACCTGAAAATTGTATAATATCTGCATTAAAGATATAAATAATTATCACACAAATAATAATTGTACCGTCTCTTTCTCTCCGTCCAGCCCATTTACGTCCCACTGTTGGGCACGGGCCTCCTCCATTATAGGAGGGATTATGGTCTACTGCTGACCAGGCGTATTGGCACAGGGTTTGTTTTCGAGATTTCCGTCTCTTACAGAGGGTGTTCTCTATGTGCAATATCCCTTAGCTGACTTTTACAGCACCCTTGGGAGGAGATGGGGTGGTGACACTTGTTTTCTTAATCCTTCACCACACGGAGAACCACTTGTACCGTGCGGGAATCAAATTATATAAATAGCAATTCATTACACCACAGCATCACCAACTACAGCTAAGAAAAAATCCAATATATTATAAATAACTTGTTTGACTAGTACAAGGCTTTTGATTGCGTTGACTATGACAGTTATTTAAAATATTTACCAAGATAATAATAATTTTTCAGTAGCTATATATAATAATAATTTGTCAGTAAACTTCGCACGAAACTCGATAGGGTTCGTTGTATTACATAGTTCTTATGGCCACCTTACAGCTCCAAGTCTTAATAATAATGTTACATTGTTAGGCAAAAAGTATAAATATGCATCCTCTGCTCGAGCGGAACAAGAATAGTGTCGTTGATGTGCAACATTTATTGAAAGATCGACAATGACACAGGTGAAACTAAATAAAACCTTTTCAATGCTGATTGTTAACGATAAATGTGAAAGATTTCATGAGGGGTCCCACAGGGCTCAATTTTTAGACCATATTTTCTAGTTCATTAAGTCTAGAGGAAAAACAAAATAGGACTATGTGAAGGGATACGAAATAAAGAGGAGGGGACACAGATATAACGTGTGATTGAAGAAAAAGACGTGGTGCGCTACTTCGAGTAATATGATAAATAAGAAGACTTACGAGTATGATGATCCATAATTTACTTCGTAATAAATTAAAAAATAAAAATACTTAATAAAATTTCTTATTGTTTAATATTATCTTATTACAAACACCCGTAACCTGCTCACGTTTGTGACACTACAATACAATTTGCTCCCATTGCGTAAGGCGAACTACCACATAATTTGGAAATGTTTTAAAAACAATAATGGTTATTCTCCGCTTGTGTATACTTTTGTTTGGCATTTTAAAATTATGATATTAAATATAACTATTAATATAATTAAATATATTGCACAAAATACCTACATACTATAATGTCTTATATTCTTTGACAGTAATTTGAAAATGCTTGTTTGTTTGTAATCGTAAAATAAAAAATGAGCTCAAAAAGGTTCACAATTAAAAAAAAATTGGATTGCGTATACTATTGTTGAAAAATACAGGTAGGTATTTAACTTGTATCATAAAAAATATTGAAATTGACAATCACAAACATTTATGCTTGCACATAGAAACAGTTTTGAGTAAAAATAATATTCTGCTAGCAACACCAAAATTTCTGTAAAATAATGCTTAAGTTTCCATTGAAAAAAATCTTACTAATTATTTAGGAAAAACGTGTAACCTTACGCAATAGAAATGTTCTATTCAACCGCACTTAAATTACATTATAAATACTTAAAAACTAATTAAGTAGGTACAGACTATTTATTTTGGTTTAACTAATCCTTTAAATAATACTTTTAAATATATAAAAAAAAGATATATTAAGTACATTTTTTTATTATTTCTGTACATATAAAGTACAAAAAAAGACTTAAAAAGAAGAAAGATATAGTTTTCTGATTACTCATAAAGAATGAAATTTCAATAATTTGTAGAAAGGAAATAGGTAGGAAAAGATATTATTTTGCACATTAATGTATGGGCATACCAATTTATCAAATTCATTTCCACGGTTCCGTACTGAAGGCTAAAGAAAGAGCTAAACAAAAGACGTACCACTCAAACTTTACTTTGCGCTCGACAGATGGCGTTATTACATATTACATAAATGTCATATGTGAGATATAGTAGAGAAATTGGTTATACTTAGTAACATCCAAAATATTTTGACGACCACAGTTAAAGAACGGTATTCTAAGGTCTTGGGTTCTAACCTCAGTCATATTAGCCACATTTTCTTCTTAATTGGATTTGTTTAAAAATCATCTTAAAAAGTTGTTTAAAGTTAAGGTACACAAACTACGTAGCTATTTAGTCTTAATATAAAAATATTTTTACTATATTTATAATTTGTAAAATTAAGTTCTTAATAAATTACTCGTTGCCATTGAAAAAGAAATTATAAGAAACCAACAATAATTAAAAATAAATAACAAATGAAAAATATAAACAATTAACTACTTTTGGACTGTGTTAACACTACTTTGGCAATTTAGGAACTAAATTATAATTAATTAATTTATATATTATTTTGCAAAATAATTATTTTAGTGTTTTCAAAATTATACTACTTAGTGGTCAATAAACACCCGGAAACACCCTAAAATTCCGAAAAACGTTATTCCAAATTTTGAAATCCCGATTTTTAAAGTCTGAATTTCATAATACCGAACAATTGTAATGTTTATTATTCAAAATCACGAAATACATTTTGCCGAAAGTCATAAATCCGATTTGTTATTTTTCCGATTTTCATTTGATGCTCGACGAGTTCTCGTTTCGAAAAACGATATTCCGATTTTCGATACGTCGAATAGACTAAAGTTCAAAATATTTTTAATCGAAACAAAAAATTTCATTGATGTTTCGAATTCCTTATCAATAAGTCGGAATTTTCGTTATTCGGTCTATTGACTTTCGGTATTTTGAGAATAGTAATTATGAACGTTAGGAATTTTGAAGTTTCGGAATTATGAAAATTGGGGTTATGATACATCGGAATTGTTATATTATTCGGAATTTTGAACCATTCGGAATTATGAAAATCGGTATTATGAAATTCGTAATTGTGACTTTCGGAATAAAGTTTTTCGTCTTTATGTAGTGTAGGTACCCTAAACACCCATTTATAAACGTACTCATTAATTAAGAACTTAAATAGTAGGTATTATATAGTCCGAGATTTTACGGGTATAAAACTTCTCTCAAAAATGTCGAAAAAGATAATAAAATCCCAAAATTTGTCTGTGTTTTTGTTATCTTGTATTTTATTTTTTTAACCCAAGCTAGAAACGAAGATAAAAATTGAACAATGTCTTATTACAGCAAATGTAACACTGATAGAAATATTATTATTTAAAAATATAGGGATAATTACTCCGAAATTTAGTTCTTAGTATTTAATATTTACGCCGAGAACGGCGTAAATATTGAATAAACCAAGCAAAAGCCCATGTTCATTATTATTTTAATATAATAATATTTAATACCCAACTCGCACAATGAAGCAGACAGCCATAGTAACGCGACAGTGGGACCTAATGTTCCTCCCGTCGAGTTGGGCCCCAAGCAAAGGGGCCATCCTTGCCGGGTAATGTTCAAGGTACCATCATGCCCCGGTAGTGCGGAAGGAGAAAAAAAAATATATAAAATATCTAATATATAAAATTCTCCTGTCACGGTGTTTATAATCATACTCCTCCGAAACGGCTCGACCAATTTTCGTGAAATTTTGTGTACATATCCGTTAGGTCTGAGAATCGGACAACATATATTTTTCATACCCCTCCCCTGACATTTGTAAGGCAAAACAACGTTTGCCGGGTCAGCTATATGATTATAAATTAACCTATTTTCCTCTGATATTGATTATTGGCACTTACTTATTTGTAATTATTAAAGATATTTTTAAATCACAAATCTATTGCTAACTTATTATGTAAAACTCGGTCTTAATTATTTTTCTTTCATTTATAGTAATTATTATAAAATATCAAGTTTATAGTAATACTTAGATATTTCGAATAGAAAATGCCAATAAAATACGATAAGATACAAATTTTAATTAATTATTATAATATTAAGTTTAAATTAGACTAGAGATAATTATTCAATAAGAGTTAGGGCTTGTAATAATTTTTTTTTCAAAACAAGTAGTAAACTTTTTAGTCAGGTTTGTAAGTACTTAAAATATTAACAAATAATAATTAGTATAGTTATTATTCTGTTACTGAAAAATCTTGAGACACATTGTTTTTTGTTAAGGTAAGGCCAAATCAACGCGTTCAATTCGCGTCCGCGGTCGCGTTCGAACGCAACTTGTACGCAACAACTGGGCCCTGAGACGGGTATTTCAACGGTGTCACAACTGTACCATTATTGTACCATTATGGTGCAATAGTAAAGTTTTTGGTAGTCTACTATTAATGTGTCGTCATAACGACTTCATCATTGTCTTACAATTGTCAAAGTGACATAAATTGCTAGTCTCGTACACAACTGCTTCACAATTGCAATTCAATGACTGAAATGTTTCGGTAGTCTGCTATTTTGAATTTGACAGTAATATTTTTAAATTGTCCTGTGTCGACAGATTGCCATAAATAAAAAATAGATAGATAGAAATATTAGAAATTGTTCTTTGTAATTTATTGCAATTTACTAATCTCCTAAACTTCACATTGCTTTTTATACTAATAAATAGTATGTACAAATATATTTAAACGAAGTCTAGCATGATTAAATGTTTAAATTTATTAGTAGTTTTTCGAAAATCACTTCAAAAAACGCATTTTTTAAAAACGGCAACACATACATACCATTCTAACACAATCCATAGATAAAAGAGACCGAAAATTCAATGCATAGATAAAAGAGATCGACAATTCTATTACCATTGAAAGACCGTTATGACGGCATATAGCAGACTACGGATATTTGACTTCAATTGCAACGGTATCGTGCCGGTATTGTGCCGGTATGACAATTGTTCCAAAATAGTGGACTTGAGCACCTGATCGCCACCGTGCACGCCACCGCGGACGCGAATTGAACGCGTTGGTTTGGCCTTACCTTTACGCAAATTGTCATAGAGGGCGGTCAACTTGTTGGCATAGGAGTTCGTTTCAACTTCTCTTAGGAAGGAAATGAGGACCGTCTTTAACCTATTAGAGGCCCTGGACACATTAGAATATATGCTATAACCTATTAGATATAAGTATAAAAATATGATGAAGTAGAGACTAGGGGGCCCTAATAATCGGGGGGCCCTGGGCACATGCCCAGTGAGGAAGACGGGCCTGGGTAGAGACTCTTGTATTTTTAATCTATCACTGCACATAAAAATCGCACACGCCTCCTAGGAAATGCCGACACCCACAAATTTACTAAATAGTGTGTTGGCGTTCGATCTTGAAGACAAGGTACGTAAGAGGTTTCAAACCGGCTGAGTGATCGAGCCATAGATACTAAATCTGGCAAATTTGTGCTGCTACCTGTATTACAAAAATATTTTACAAGCCCTAATGATTACAAAAATATCTTTACGCATTAAAAACAGTGCACAAATGAGATTATTTTATCAAAACTTTTACAAAAAATATTGTTTTAGCTCAACAGGAAAAGTTTACAAGCAACTAATATTGTTTTTAGAAGTGGTGATTAACAAAATAAAGAAGCCATAAAAAAATCTAAACCAGCGCTCTATGTACTTATTTCTTTAAAATTGATGTAAACACATTTCAAAGTAATACAAACATAGTTTTAGTTGTAGAAATTATTTCTTTTTAATAGCGTTAAGATACTTTATGTCTAAGTAAAATACAAAAAATAATCTTACCACATTTCATCTTTGGCTCTTAAATTTATTTTCCCTGTAAATAGACATGTCACCACACGATATATTGTGTTACATTATAAGACTACAAAAATGCTGCGATATAAATAATATGACTCTTTTTATTTTTTTAAGTGGTGTACTCGTATGACAAAATTATTTCCCTTATTAAAGGGAAAAATTTATAACTTGACAACACTATACAAGGCTGTCATTGTAAATTTTATCGTGGAGTTACCAGATTTGCCATAATGAATTCCCCAAATCTTGTTTAGAATTTGTTACACGTTGTGTAAGTTTGATTGGTATAATTTATCATTCAAAATATCTATCTCACAATATTTTATAGTAAAATATTCAAAGTCATACACTTATAAAAGTTTCCGATCTAGGTCTAATTGAGGATTTTCAGCATACACCACTTTTGATTGAACGTTTGGCATAGTACTTAAGTAATTTGATTGGGACCCTTTACAATGGACCTTCGTACTTCTCAGACCTTGTTTCCTCCATTAAATCCAAAGGATCTAGTATTTGCGTTCTTGCTCCACGCCTGCCTTTAGAAAACTGACTTTTTATATCATATTTTTCCATCCAATTCCTCAGAGTCTTCCTTGGTACCCCATATTTATTTGACGCTGCGTATACTGAGTAGCCCTTTTTGACTGCAATTAAAGCATCTCTAAGATGTTGTGACGAATATTGTTTGTAGGACTTCTCTTGAAAGACATCGGTTTCTATGTTGACGATAGCATTTGGTCTTCTACCAACTAGTCTAGGTCTCGCGTGAATGTTCAGAGGTATACCATGATCCATATCGATAAAATGTCTTGTAACTATCTCCGTTGATGTACGAACTCCTGTAACAAGCAAGGTAAAGAAAACGCCCATTAGATTAATAAACAAAAGGCATTTTAATAAACAAAATGGTTGAAAACATTTGGGCGTTTCTTTTCCTGGCTTCTTACAGGGTTGTGCTGTGCCAAATTTCATAAATTTGGGTACAGCTTTAAGATAATTCACTCAAAAGTTTTAAATGCGGCCAATACTTTTCGTTTTTGGAATTAGATATTTTTCAATTAAATTTTAAGCGTGCCGCAGGTTTAGTCTTTTAAGTGAAATATCTTAAAATTTAAGTAGGGTAAGCATGCGTATTGTAAAAAGCAAGGAAAAGCCGCTCACATGGAATTTGTTCAGGATAATTTAAAAAACATAATTTAATATTTTTTCAGAAAACTTTTTACTAGAGGTAAATTAATAACTATAATAATTAGTTTTACAACTAATGTACACACTTAAATACTATTTTGTTTTGAAAATCCATGACATTTTTTTAAATTAATTATTTTATTTATTTAAACTTCGCAGAAATTAAACTTTGTACAATGGCGGTCTTAATGGCGAGAGAATGCACTCTGTCAGCCAACCAATGCTGCATTGGGATATGCGGAAAAAGTTAAAAATGCATTCTCATTGGATCGCGATAAGGCAAATTCAACTTTACAGGGAGAAAGGGAAGGGAAATTTGTGTAAGTTTGTAATCTTTTTATACTTAGTGTAAAAAAATTGGTCAAGTGCGAGTCGGACTCGTGCACGAAGGGTTCCGTACCATTATCTATGCAACATAAGGCAACGTTATTAGTATCGAGCAAGAAACGGTAAAAAAATCATGTTTGTTGTATGGGAGCCCCCCTTAAATATTTATTTTATTTTATTTTTAGTATTTGTTGTTATAGCGGCAATAGAAATACATCATCTGTGAAAATTTCAACTGTCTAGCTATCGCCGTTCTTGAGATACAGCCTGGTGACAGACGGACGGATGGACGGACGGACGGACGGACAGCGAAGTCTGTAATAGGGTCCCGTTTTTACCCTTTGGGTACGGAACCCTAAAAATGAAGTAAGTTGATTATACTGGCTGAAGCAGAGTAGTAAAATAAATCACAAAGTATTTGCATTAGCCCACCGTTACTATATGAGTTTACGGGTAGAAGAAAACAACATTATTTGACAGTAAACCTCATATTTATTTTAACATAAATATTACAAACAGTACAAATATATTAAGTACAACCATAACTAATAGTCGTAGCTAAATAATCAGGATTCAACATAATACTGCTTAACTTAAACGAGACCGGAATTATTGTCAACTAGTTTCATTTAGTGTTGCCATAATATTTAAGATAAAATTAGCCGAAAAAAAACCGCCTTTATTTTATTATTTTGCACATGGTCTTAGAAATTTTATTTTACCATAGAACATAATCGGATCGTTTCGTAAAGCATCATCTAGCATACACATTGCATAAGTAATAAATAAATGTTATGTAGTTTTAAAATATTTTGGTTTGTTTTTTGACTAAATTGTGTTTATTAGAACAATTTAAGTACAAAATGAAGTCTAAAAATTTGATTTTGTTTTTTCGTAATAAATATTAAGTAGATCCAAACATATTGTATATTAAGTATAATTTTGTAGGCTCTAGCCCATTAAAAGATGTAAACTTAATCCACTGATACTTACGTTTTCTCTTAGTTTTCAACAAAACTTAGTTGACAACTATTATACCGGTCAATTGCACATAATACTAAATATATTAAATACATACACATATATAAATTACTACAGTATACTTAAAACTATATCATAATGTATATCAATTATACTAATAGGCACTTTATGGATTTACGCGTTTTGTATATGTATAATCGGATATTTATACACAACTAGCTGACCCGGCAAACGTTGTTTTGCCATACTAAAAAAAAAAGTTTGAAAAATAGATGTTAGCCGATTCTCAGACCTACTGAATATGCATGTACATTTTCATAAAAATCGGTCAAGCCGTTTGGGAGGAGTACGGTAACTAACACTGTGACACGGGAATTTTATATATAAGATAATATTGATGTTTCTAAATTAGTTGCTCTAATATTAAGCACTTTTTGTCGTTCTTTAAACCAATAAAAATGTTTAGGTATTTATTTTAATTCCCTCCTTAGTCGATAACTTTGATAGGTTTAACGAATATAGCATTAACTTGTAACACAAAAATACTTATTTTTTTTTGTATCTGTCGCGATTAAAAAACCTAAATGGTAAAATTCAAACCATGAATTTGGCAACACTAATAATTTTTGAAAGTAATTAACTTTCAGAAAGTGTTTACCAAAAACTTGAGCAACTAGTTTAATAACATTTTGCAAGCTATTTATACAAATTCAACGCTACCAACAAAACAAGCAAATTTTTTAAAAACACATAGAATTACTTTTTAAATAACATGACTTTGGTAGAATTAGTAGAACACGGTTCAATTTGATTTATAAAAATTCTGCTTAGGTTTGGATTCTACCAAGTTGTTAAAGAACTGTCATTTGAGAAGTGAAAGTCAAATGGTCGTTATGCTTAAACCTCTCAACTGTGCTGTGGAGAAAAACCCTTATACCTAAGCAAATGAATGTTGCCAGGATTAAGCGGGCTTTAGGACCCCTCATTCTCTCATTCGTAATTGCATAGAAATGAAACTCGTAAAATTTTTTGGACAGCGTGATTTGTTTAGATTATTTTTTATAAAAAACTGGTCGGTATTAAAACTTCGCTTACAAAAGGCGCTTTATAGACCATAAATAATTTAAATACACTTAAATAATATTTAGGCCCAAATTTACATATTTCGGCTAAAATGGTAGATTTACAAACATCTAAGGCAACACTTATCTACCATTTATAGATTAAAACAAATGTCAAACATCCAACGTTATGTTTAAATCTAATTAAGTACAATATAATATACACAATATATAATGTAAATAAATCAATAAAAATTGTATTTAAGCATTTTATAATACATATTCTTTTGTGATAGTGACTGTTTTTAAAAAGTATGTATGTACTTATGTAAGAACGTATGAAGATTACAATTATTGCCACAATAAAAAAATATGTAGCGAGTATATAGTCTGTGCTTCACAGTGTCGATTTTTCTAGTCTGTACCCGGAAAATTGTAAACATTCTTTTCACATTTTTCCTCAATGCAACCTAATAAATCTAATCTAATCCACACGGTACGTTGCGTTAGCGTTACGCCGACACGTGCGAACCACCTCTAATATTTTAAAAATAGCAAAGAATTGTTTCCTAGACAAAAGTACCTTATCAAAGTATGTATGTTTGATGTGACTGTAAGTCATTAAAATCATCATTGCTGTCTATGTACGTAACTATCAAGTACTTCAAAATTAAGCCTTTGTACAGAGGCAACAAATGAGAATGTAATTAAGTAAGGAAAGAAACCCCCGGCCGGCATTTCGTCTGTACTACCTTTTCCGTAAGAGATTAAGCGTGATGTTAATCAAATTTGTGTTTGCTTGATAAAATGTTTTATAAACTGTTTTAAATGTCAATTTGGAGGTAATTTTACGAAACAGTAGCTATTTATCTTAAAAAAGCAAAATTCGTTCAAAGCCGCAAAAATTATATAATTTTAATAAATTTTCAAAAACAATAATATTGCAAAAGTAAGCTTATTTTATATATATTTTTTATAATACACTTAAATTTCATAATTAAGTCTTTTCATTATATATAATTGGACGAAGTCCGTCAAGCACTCGAAATTTATTTTAAAGGCCAATCACTTTTATATTTAAATATTATATAATTAATAATATATTATAACCACATAATTTATTAATTAATTAATTAACTACACAAAAATTCAACGATAACTTACAATAAATAATAATTTTTGGAAACCTCAAATATTAAATGATAAATTTCCTTTATTGTGGGGAAAAATTATATACTAGCAACTTTTTTTCATTAAACGTAATTTTGCGAAAATCTATTTTTAAAAATTTACGGTATTTAGTACTTTATTTAATTGAGATATTTCCACTCAATATTATCTTTGGGAAATGTATTGCAAGAAATTTAATTAAAAAGAGAATTTCTCCCAAACTTAGTGGAGATAAATAAGTAAAAATTTGGATACCATATCAATGCGCGTTTTATTCTGGTAAATTAAATGTTGCCAGTATTTTACGCAAATCTCCGTGCCAATATCAAAATAATTTAGTATCCAAATACTTATAGGATCCACAATAAAAAATCAAAACTAAATCGAAAATCTTTGGAAAAAATAAATAAATATATTATTCATTTTATTTCATAAATAAAAAGTTTAAATTTCGTATTAATCTTTGCATATCTTTGGCAGTAAATCTTTCGTATACTGGCTATAAGGCCCAATTTTAAAAGTCCATTATCTCAAGCGAAAATCTCATAAAGTTAAGAAATCACTCGCTTAAAAATTTATTTTTCTCATTATCTATAATTTAATATATATCTAACATATATTATAACATTAAGACCTTAACAAAAATTAGTTATATTAATATGCCATGACTTACAAATATAGAAATATTTAGTTAACATTAGAAAATTGTCGATCCACTCCTATTGGTGGCAGCGTGATATTAAATAAATAAATATTAATGGACATTTCACACAACGTCCTCTGGTCCCAAGCTAAGCTTACATGCTTGTGTTATGGGTACCAGAATACGGATAGAATACATATACTACTTTTCTTTTGTAAATACATACTTAAAATACAGAGAAACACCCAGATGCAGTATAAACACTTGTATAACAATTATAAACATCGCACAAATGATTGTCCCGAGCGGGATTAGAACCCGAGACCTCGTGAACAGCAGTCCGTTATACGAACCACTAGACACTAGATATTATATAGCCTATAGCTTTCCTCGACAAAATATCTGCTACCCAATACTAAAAGAATTTTAGAAATCTGCGCCTGGAGTCTTTCTGAGATTTTCTTAATTCCACGCGTATGAAGTCGCGGGCAACAGCTAGTTTTTTTTATAAAATGATGCATAAATAAAGATTCAAGGGAAATAGTAGTGAGATGAGCGCAGATATTACTCGGAACTGCTAAATGTTCTATAAATATCTATATATTTCATAAGTCAGTGACGTAAAATTTCAATATGCGTTTAATAAATTATTTTTCAGTAAGTACTTCATAGGCCTATATGCACAGATCACCCTAATAGTACCGCTATACGAGATTTTTGTTAACGATTAAACTCAACAACGTTGAAAGCAGGGGTGGGTTGCGGGATATGGAATAATGCAATTTCATTGGTAGTAGCAAAATCTAACGCCGAGTTCTGATACATTACGTAAACGAGAATAGCGGACACAATCGGTGTTCGTTGATCGCCATGTGTGCGGAATCTATTAGGCTTGATCTGTGTTCGTGATGTCAAATTGCTAAATTTCCAAATGTTAAATGTTTAAGTATAAATTATGCTGACATTTTAGTTAAATAAATATACCTATTTATAGTTTCATTTTACAGTCACGGCCAAAAACGCTAACGTGGGAAGATTTATTACGACACGCATACCCGTGACTGTACCTCAAGCACGAATTGAACGGAACAAAATGTTTTTTACGTAATTCGTGTAAAAACTAAACGCAAAATGGACGAATTACCACACTTAAGTACAAAAAACCGTTAATATATTTTTCATTCATGCAATGACATATTTAGAGCAGTGTTGCCACCCTCGACAGTGGCATTCTCCCCACTTTCTTTATCACAATTCTCCTCAGTTTTTGGCATTTCTCCTTCATCTTCACTGGACATATTGGAGCTGAAAGTTAAGAAATGCTTCCCAAAATCTATTTCAGGATCATATGCTTCAGTTTCAGTACCACTTTTTTCATAATTTTGAACATCTAAGTTTTGGTAGCCATCAAATGTTTTATATTCTTTCTGTTTCTTGCTGTTTTCAACAAATTGTTTTAATTGTTGAGGCATTGGAAAAGAGGATTTAATGTGACAACGTTTCATCCAGTTTCGCAGAGATTTTCTGGGTACTTTATGTGTTTGCGCCGCTCTGGAAAATGAGGGAATCTTGTTAGAGTTGCAACACTACATTTTATTGGTGATAAAATATATTATAGTCCTATAAACTAGCATAGGTAATAATAGGACATTTTTACAATATCTATAACTTTAATTGCACTGTAAAACCAGTAAGGTGTATTTAAATCGTAAGTTAGTATTCAAAGTCCACATATTAAAAAAAACTAAAGCATTCCTTATTTCGTAAGGGACCCTGTAAATTAAATTCTAAATATTATAATAAATACTCACCTATATATACTACCTCCCTTTTTAACATCCATCAGGGCTGCCCACATCGCTTCATTCGAGTATCGTCTATTTGGATTAAACTTTCCCATCATAACTCTCTCCAAATCCTTCCTTGACAACCCTGACGAACTAACTTCTTTCCCTTCCAAAAATTGGTCTAAATCAGACTTAAGTACAGTCTCGCCGATATCAATATTTCTATCTTTAAATATAGGAGGTCTTCCTCTCCTACGCATCTGAGTTTTTTCCCCTAATTTGGGGAAAACTTGTTTGCTAACAACACCGTCTTTAGTCTTTGGAATTAATTCAACCTCGGATTTTTGGTTTTTTATATCAATTTTTGGTTTTTTTATTTGGTTTGCTCTCAAAAGTGACACTTCTAATTCGCCATTTTGTTCTAGCCACGACTTGTAAAAGTCATTTTCTGACTTATCTGTTTTCTGTTGGTATGTATCATCGTTTGTATTAAAACCGTATTTATAAAATTCGTTGCGTAAATCACTTGTATTCATTTTGGACAGTCGGTTAATATATTCAGAGTTAGCTTTTGCTAAATTTTGCAGTTTATTTTGGAACAGTAACTCGCTCTCTGGTTTCACTCTCAAATATGACCGGCGACCTAAAATAAAAAAGAAAACAAATTAAAAACAACATACTTACATTTTTGAACCATGAATGGTACTGAAATGAAATGTCTGTAAGATATTCCTAATAGAAAAAAAATATCATTCATGGTTCAAATTTTTTTTCTAAAAATACAATCTACTCAATTCTATAATTTAAAAAAAGAACTTGGCCTACCTTACAGACATTTTTTTTCATTGACAATGTCCCATTCACAATATGATCTTCACTCACACACTTGTCTATGAATTTTTGACGGGAAAAATACTCGGTAATTTGTATTTTACAAAAAAAATTTCAAAATAAAAAAAATTTAATAAACGAAAAGCAAGTGACGGGAGGGAAGTCACATTGCAAATAAACATTGGTCTAATATAAAAAAAAAATTACAAAAAAAAACCAATAAAAGCCATTGTTTACTTACCAGACGGTTGCCCCAAACTGCTGCCGGGTTTCCCTGGTTCATCATCCTGAAATAATTATAGAACCTCTTAATATAATCATACGACAAGTTCCAGAATAGTTTAACAACAAGTAACCTCATTAAGCTGGTTTTAGAGAACGACTAACCTCATCACAGTAGTTAATTATATAACGACTATCCTCATCTAATCGATTATATTACGACTAATCCTATCGAATATGATTTAAGTGTATAACGTTCAACTTTAATAAACTGATTACATAATGACCAACCTCATTAAACTAATTACATAACAACTAAGTATTTTAAATTAACTGACTATACCGCTAAACCCAACAACTATCCTCATCAATCTGCCTATATAACGACTAGCCTCAATAACTACTAATTATATAACGGTTAACCTCATTGAAATGAAAATATTATGTATATCGGCTAACCTCATACAACGAATTATATAACGACCAACCTCATAATTATCGACTAACCTCATTAAACTCCAAGTTATCATGGTCCAGTTCTCCATAATACAGGCCATCTTCTTCAACTGTTTCTTCCTTGATGTCACTCCGTTCTTCAGACTTGCGTTTCTTAGTGACGTTGGTTATTTGAGGAGTGGGATCTCTTGGTGGAGTGGTGGCTGGTTTGGCTGGCTGCTGAGGACCTGATTGGAATGAAATTATAAAAACTAATGAATAGCCCTGACTTAGAAATTATGAAACTTTCCCCGTTTTCGCAACATTTTTCACTAATCCGTCGCAGCGTGCTGTTATATTGCCTTCCTCGATAAATGTAATATTCTACACTGAAATATTTTTTTTTAATCAGACTAGCGGTTTCCTAGATTAGCGCGTACACATAAACTAACAGACTCTTCAGCTTTATAGTATTTAAAAACTATTATTCCTTTTCTTTTGTAAACACATACTTAAAATACATAGAAAACACTCAGACGCAGTACAAACATTTGTATGACAATCACAAAAATCACACAAATGATCGTCCCGAGCGGGAAGTGAACCCGCAAGCTCGTGAACAGGCAGTCCTTTACTTTGACCACGAGACCCGTCAAATCCGCACGCAAGGCTATCAACGCACACCGACCGTATGGACTGACCAATGAAAATACATTATTTCATATCCCACTACCAAGCCTTCTTCCAACGTTGGTGTGTTCAGTCCTTATCAAATACTTATGCATGGTTCAAAAAATAAAAAAAATGCCTGAAATACTATACTGATATCATAAAGAGTCTGTTTGTTTGGACGCTCTAATCTCAGGACCTACTGGTTTGAATTCAAAAATTCTTTTTGTGTTAGATAGTCCATTTCTTGAGGAGGGTTGTTGCAAAAAATGAGGAAAATTTTCTAAATTCTACGCGTACGAAGTCACGGGCGAAAGCTAGTCCAGAATATTTTTTTAAAATGATTGCATTGTCTTCGGTCCTTAATATGTGCGCAAAATTTCAGATCAAACCGACAAGTGGGTGAAAATCACTTTTAAAGATTCCACATTCAGATTACATAGATTAATACATTGATAGATACGCACCCACTTAAGTGGGTGCGTATCTATTTTATTAATAAAAGCGTGTTTAACTCTCGTATTCCGGTGTCTCTTGGGAGTGATTTGTGTATTAAACTTACCATTTGTGGCATTCGCAGCGTTCTCCCTCTGTGCATTAGCGACAAGAGCTTCACTGGCGACTGTGAAATCCTTGGTATCTGACTTGCCGAGCTCCGGGGACAGGTTTGAATTATCATTTGAGCATAGGCCTGAGGGAAATTAAGAACTATTTAACGAATAATTAAGTATTTAAAAAAAAAGTTCAACCGACTTCATTTTCTTTTGAAATTTGAGGGTTTTCCTAAATTTCTCAGAAGATAACCATCAGCTCCTGACCTGGTGCCAATAAGACCAAACGGGAAACACCAGCTTTCAAATAAAAACCGAATTATTAAAATGGTTTCGCCCAGTTAAAAGTTATGAGGTAACAAATATATACAGACGAATTGAGAACCTCCTTCTTTTTAAAAGTCGGTTAAAACACCACATCACAATCCGCAGGCATCAGGTATAATATTTTTAATACTATCATGCTTACCTCTGATCTGCAGTGCCTCAGCAGACTTCAATAGACTGGGTAGTTCCTCTTGTGTTACATTAACTTCACCTTTGTACATGAAATCTACTAGCGCTTGCATTTCACTAAACCTATAACAAATAAAATATTTAAAATTATGTCACCACCCTATCTATGCTAATACTAGCTGATGTCTGATACTCCGTACGCGTGGAATTTTAGATACCAATATATCTTCTCACCGTTTAAACCACCCTGAGCTTTCACGAATATTTCAAGACCAAAATCACCAAAAACGGCCCAGCCTTTCTTGAGTTTTAGTGTGATGTAGTAGTTGTACGGTATATAATATGCATGTATTCTTTAAAATAAATAATAGTTTAAAAAAACTAAAAATCACGCTTTATTTAATCGAATTATTGCATTGTCATCGGTCTTTGACAGGTGTGCAAAATTTGAATAGAATCTGACCGTTTAAAGTGGGTCAAAATAGCGTCCAAAGGAGTCGGTTACAAACATACAAACAAACATACAAGTGAAGCTAATATAAAGCGTGTAATATAGTCAGTGCATTATCGAACTTTGAGCGTTTCATTTGTCTCCAATACATAACCTTAGATAGCGAGACTAACGAACAGCAATTGATTTTTATATTTAAGATTATAAAGGTTATGAATAGTTTATTTGTTTGTTTCAACGCGCTAATCTCAGGAACCAGTGGTCCTAATTGAAAAAATATTTAGTGTTGGATAGCACATTTATCGCGAAAGGCTATATATAGGCGAAGTATCAGTATAAAATGTTGTAAAAACGGGAAAAAATAAATCTACGCGCACGATGTCGCAGGCAACAGCTGGTGATAATATAAGCCTACCACTCGCGGAGAATGTAGTTTCCGATTAAATAGTAAACAAATTAGTAAGGTCGAATTATAACTTTCATAGTATCTGAAAGTTTTAATTCGACGTTACAAAATTTCCTCCCACATGCATATTACAAACTTTACCACTTTAATAATTGAATAAATTAAACAATTTGGTTAGTTTAAAAACATGCTTGAAAATCCTGGATATTTCTTGTAATTATAACATTGTCATCGGTCCTTAATACGTTTACTTTACGTCCTTAATTCTATTGCAAGTGGGTGAAAATCACTTAAAGATTCCGTTACAAAGATTAATACGTAGATAGATACGTACGAAGCTAATAAAACTGTAATATGGTACATTACCTCATATCCCTCATAAGTACAATAGGATGTTCGCAAGGGTTCTGCAACAAGAGTCTCTCAAGGTAAGCGGAGCAGGCTGACAACACTAGTTTGTGACAACGCAGTTGCCGTGACTCGCATGCCAACGTTACGTCTGCAAACTGCTCGGTGAGAAGAAGCCGAGGGAATACTGCCTAGAAATTAAATAAACAGAAAAAAGAAACCGTTTAAGTACGACTTGTTATTGTACACGAAAGGGTTCCATCCCGTTATTATCTATACTAATATCACTAATATTATAAAGCGGAAGAGTGTGTTTGTTTAAACGCGCTAATCTCAGGAACCTCTGGTCTGTATTGAAAAATTCTATCAGTGTTGGATATATCCATTTAGCGAGGAAGGCTATAGGCTATATAACATCACGCTGCGACTAATAGGGGAGAAGCAGTAGTGAATAATGTTACAAAAACGGGGAAAATTTTCTAAATTCCACGCGGACGGAGTCGCGGGCAACAGCTAGTATTATTATAAAGCTGAAGAGTTTGTTTGTTTGAACGCGCTAATCTCAGGAAATACTGGTCCGATTTGTAAAAATCATTCAGTGTTGGATAGTACCTACATTTATCGCAGCAGGCTATATGACATCAAGCTGTGACCAATAGAAGTGGAGCATTCATGAAAAATGTTGCAAAAACGGGACAACTTTCCACGCTTACGAAGTCACGGGCAACAGCTAGTTTTATTATAAGCGCGGGTAAAATATTCTTCTTCTGATCGGAAATATTAATTTAGGAGCGAAGCATCAGCGAAAAATTTTGCAAACTAATTTACTTTATATTATTCCCTACCCCCAAATGATGGGTTCAGGCCAGGAGAATGTTAATGATGAGTATTTCTCGTTATAGCATCAAGTATCAGAGATACAGCCTGATAGCTATGGAGGGTAGAAGTAAGGAGGACCATCTCAGTGTATTAAAAAGTGTCCATTGAACGGGAGCAAATTAAGGTGGCGCTCTAGTAGCAACTGGAAGAATTTTAAAAAGAGTGCCACAAATCATTAGAAAGGAAAGAAAAACTTCCGCTTTGTTACAGCGCGGTTTTTTAAATTATTATAATATATAGACAAACATGAGTATCAAATAAAATCATACGGTGTTTTTAAGTACCCCAAATATTTGTAAATAGCAAATAGAAAACAGTATTAAAGAATTACTGAAACACCAGCACACTTCACTCTGCTTATAACTGCTACATTCATATCATTTCCACTTGCTACACTAGCGCTATTTCGGTGAGTGTTCGAACAATAATTTGCTGTTTACAAGTGGACACTTTTTGGACTGATCCCCCATACAAGACGGTCTTCCTTACTTCTACCCTCCATACTGATAACAGACGAATGGAAAGCAAGTCCCAGTAACGGGCTCACGTTTTACCCGGAAACAGAACCCTAAAAATGAACGTTTCACAAAATTTCGTCCCAAGCTAAATTTATACAATAGGTACATACTACAATACAGATATACCTACTACATAATAAATAATAATTTTCTTTTGCAAATAGATACATACATAATAGAAAGAAAACCATTAGAAAACACTCAGAAACATTACAAATATTTATGTGAAAAATACAAATATTATTCAGTGCAAATATCACAATAATACTTAAATAATTTAATAATACTTGTAGTACTATGCTGGGATCGAACCCACAACCTAGTGAACGACAATCCGTTGTATATTAAGCCATGCCAGCTCCTTGGAACATGGAGACTAGAAGAAAGGAGGAATATCTTGTATGGGGGATCAGTCCAAAAAGTGTCCACTTGTAAACAGCAATAACACTCACCGAAATAGCGCTAGTGTAGCAAGTGGAAATGATATGAATGTAGCAGTTATAAGCAGAGTGAAGTGTGCTCCTGTTGCGGTAATTCTTTAATACTATTTTCTATTCGCTATTTACAAATATTTGGGGTACTTAAAAACACCGTATAATTATAATAATAATTAATATTAATTTATTTCATAGTCATGACATGTCTATATAATATAATAATTTAAAAAACTGCGCTGTAACAAAGCGGAAGTTTTTCTTTCCTTTCTAATAATTTATGGCGCTCTTTTTAAAATTCTTCCACTTGCTACTATGGCGCCACCTTAATTTGCTGCCTTTCAGCGGACACTTTTTAATATACTGAGATATTCCTCCTTTCTTCTAGTCTCCATGCCTTGGAAAAAAACAGGGACACTCACTTGTATTAAAAAAAAATAAAGCTTACCTGCAAATTGGTATGGTATGAATTCCATCGTACACAAAATTGCTGTGGTTGTAACGCCATCTTTTATTAGATCCTCGTAAACTATCTTAACATCTTATCTTTGGCCAAAACACTTCTTTTATTAAAAAAGAGGAAAAAAAACGAGAAATACGATTGCACAGTTCCTTTTTTAAATTTTCAAAATATTTATCACAGTTTTAACTAATTCTAGGCAGTAAAAATACTTTTTTTTTCTTTTTTAAGTACAATTCAATACTTTAGTTTACAAAGTTATGTAGAAACTCTTTAGGACTAGACTGTATAATATAATAAATTAGTTTTAATCTTCTAGCTGTATTTTTTATATACCTGAAAAGAGAGAAATATCATTATTTATAAAAAAAAACATTTAACTAATATTTCCTAAAACTTCTCTCTCCAGCCCATTTACGTCCCACTGTTGGGCACGGGCCTTCTTCACTTTGGAGGGATTATGGTCTACTGTGCCGCGCTGTCCAGGCGTGTTGGCACAGGGTTTTTTTATTTTCGAGTTTTCCGTCTCTAACAGAGGATGTTACCTGTGTGCAATATCACTTAGCTGACTTTTACAGCACTCTTGGGAGGAGATGGGGTGGTGACACTCGTATTCTTAATCCGTCACCACACGGACAGCCCTAATTTAAACAAAATGTCTTCTATTATAAATCTGTACAAAGTGGTTTTATTTAAATATATTAAAATGTAAATATTTATTAATGTATAATCTCTCTGTGTGTGTAATTATAAAATGTATTTTATTTACATTTCAAAACCATATTCAAAACTTTCAAATAAGTACCAAAAAAAATTTTTTTTTTATACTGTTCTGTAAGACATCAAGATATCGAAGTTAATTTGCCGGGCAAGTGAGACAACACTACGTTAATAAGTTAGTGTTAGAATGTTGGTAATCGATATTAGGGTTTGTTTAACCCTTCCGAATGATAAAAAATGTTACAAAGGGATTTATTTAAACACATAGATATACCAGATGGTGTGTTGACGTTTAAAATTAAGGACAAATAACTTTAACCTGGCTAAATCGTACTTTATAGAATAATGACGTTTCATATGTATGATGTATAGCCTGTATCATAGACACACAGATACATAATCACGCAAACATAGATATGTAAGTGGCTTCAAGCTGACTGAGTGATGTAGCCATAGACTATACATGTGGTACATTTGTGTGCTTAAACACTTTTAAATCTTTATTGAACGTATAATTTATGTCATCAAAACGATATCTATCTACTTGACTACTTCTTAATGTTCAAATTAATAACAAACAGAATAGTAATCTATACTTTATAATAAACTAAATTATAGTGGAAAAAATGATAAACATGAGCGGGACTTCAACTCACGACCTCGGAATACCGTTCCCTTGGTCTCCCAAATGAGCTATCTTGGTACCCGCACATGTTCACCAAATCTTCTACTACAATTTTCTAAATGTGAGTAAAACATCGCGCATATAAGCGCGGGTAAAATATTCTTCTTCATTTGGTCTTATTCATAATGACTTATCGTAGGTTTAAAAGTTCGCTAAAATTATCAAAACTTGTTATTCATAACAGTCTTTATATGCTAAAACGTTTATTATCTCTCCGATAAAATCTCCGTTTAAACCTCCGATAAGTCATTATGAATAAGACCAATATCTTTAAGTGCCTCGGTTAGAATAGGGTCCAACTAATTAAATCTCTTAAAAATTAATTTATTTATTTATTATTATTATTATTTTATCGGAGAGATAATAAACGTTTTAGCGTAAAAAGACTATTATGAATAACAACTTTTGATAATTTTCGCGAATCTATTTTAGCGAACTTTTAAACCTCCGATAAGTCATTATGAATAAGACCATATCTTTAAGTAGTGATTTGAAAGCATAAAAAGGCACAGACAAGATCTAGTTTTAACATTCTAATGATTATTTCTGTGTATTATACAGTAAGCTGTGTGGCCTCAAAATGCGTATACAAAATTAGCTCTAGTGCAGACCCCCGCGCGGACTATTTCTGTCTGCGTGTCCCCCCTGAGGTCATTGGCCCAACGCGACTTGTACGGGCCCCTAAACGAAGGGTGCATTACCAATATCTAAGTATAACCGACAGCAAAAAAGGACAGATATTTTTTATAATGCTAAACCATTGTTTTAAGGGTTTCAGTTTGTTATCGATTCAATTCCCGACGTTTCAAAAGAAGATAATCTTTTGCAAGACGAACGTTAGATAATTGTACCGCGCCTGGTTGTTTTTAAGGTTTCGTAGTCTCACTATAGTGTCAGTCTGTCTGTCTGTCCGTCCGTCAAACGTTTTTTACTCAACAACAAAAAAAAGTTGAACCGACTGTGCCTCTAAAATTTGAGGGTTTTCCTCGATTTCTCACGAGACAACTTTCAGGGGAACCACCAGCTTACAAATAAAAAATAATCATTAAAATCGCTTCGTCCAGTTAAAAGTTATGAGGTATTAAACATAAATAAAAAAAACATACAGACAAATTGAGAACCTCCTCCTTTTTAGAAGTCGGTTATAAAGTAATATAGCCTACAGAACTTAGGCAGGCTGTAGCTTTCTATTAGCGAAAAAAAGTCCCAAAACATTTTTTTAAAGTTTGTACCTGTACCTATTATACCTACAGTACTACCCATACTTATGACATAATGAAATAATTCACAATACTTTATTTATTATTCATGTCCTCGTAATATTTTTGTTTTTATTATGATATCATTGTAGTCATAACACTCTTATGTTACAAAGAAAGAATATATAATTCACTAAAACAATTATCTTTTGTAAATACTTTTTTATTTATTAAAAGGGCTTGGACGCTTTGCGACTATACTGCCCTATCAGTACATATCCACAGTATCTCACAAAATGAATATTAAATAGTTACATACAAAAAAATACAAATACGATCTTAGCGCACCAAGTCCGCTAAATTCCCCTCCCACAAGTTGTGGTCTACGTCCTCAATTACACCACAAACTTCACAATTGGGAGTTGTGGTTTAACCCATAGGAAAAGAAAACTTGTCCGATGCAATATGACCAGAGCGCAGTCTAAGGGCAGTCACTAATGTTTTCCTATTAAGATGTAAATACTTATAAGCATAGAAAACATAATCATAATTTAATCCCTTCCAAATTGGAGGAGACCCGTGCCCAACAGTTGAACGTAACTGGGCTGGTGAGGGAGTTAAGCATAGAAATAATACTAGATCTGTGCGGAAATCAAACCCACGAGGCTCGTAGTTTTGTTTAATATATGCCCCGTGTTACGTGAAGGTACATTTTCTTGCCAAAAAGGATTTCTATATTTAGCCTGTAAGTTACCTCACGGAAGAGCCAATTTACAAAAAAAATTGGCAAATAATATATATAATTTACTTTTTTACTAGGTTTGTATTATATATTTTAGGCTGTCTTACATATAGGTACATTCTTAGATACTTACTTAGATTATTTATTACTGTAATTTTTTTTAACATAAGTTTTCAAAAGTCTGTTTATAATTTACAATTTTGTTCTGGTTGGTGTGGTTGATTTATTTGGGCTGTTTACTACCCGTTTAAAATTCTGCATTATTAAAGTCTTATCTCTGAAAGTTTTCTTATTGTATGATATTTTAGTTAGAAAACCTCAGCGAGTTAATTTTTGTTTCTTAACTTGTTAATAAATTCATACTTTATCTAATGTTGTTAGTTGAATCACCGATATCCTCCAAATACGGCCCAACGGGAGGCCAGCGCTGGTTTTTAACCAGCATTACGCTGAGTTGGGTCCGTATTTGTGACTACACACATTATTACTCTTTTGGTTGTTAACTGTTATGTGTTTTTAGTTTATAAGTGGTTACAAATACAACATTTTCTTTCTATATATTGCCAGTTATTCAATTTCCAAAAAAACCTGACAAGTACAAGTTGAACTTGCACACTGAGGGTTTCGTACTATAAAGATTGAAAAACGTAAATAATTGCATCAAAATAAATTATAAACTATAGTTCATTTTGCCGTTGCAAACATGGATACATTTTAGCTGCATTAATATATTTGTGATTACAAAAACCATATATCCATAAGAATTTCGTGTCAGCCAAATCAATAGATAGAAGACGTAACGTAACAAACTTACACAAACAACATAAAAATCCTTTTTGTATGTAAATTAGTAAGTGAATTTTAGGAAACGTATGTAGTAAAATTAAGAAAAAAAGTTAAGTATGGCTGGTATAGCTTCCCAGTGGTGAAAGATTTTTAAGTTCTGTAAGTATTATAAAGCCTATTTCAATCTAATTCAAACAATGAAAATAGCTATAAAGACCGTGTGGTAACGGATTAACAGTTCAAGTGTCACCACCCCCCACTTTCCTCCCGGGAGTGCTGTAAGAGCTAGCCAAAGGACATTGTTATTAGATTACATCCTGTATGAGAGACGAAAAACTCGAAAATAAACTCTATGAAATACGCCTGGTTATCGCACCATAGTAGGCCATAATCCCTCCCAAAGAGAAGGCCCGTGCCCAACAGTGGGACGGTAATGCGCTGAAGAGAGAGAGGGAGAGAGAGAGAGAGAGATAAATAGTTATCACAGTTATGTTATAATTTAAGAAATGTAAAAATGTAGTTACTTGGAGGTAGTAATTACTTGAATACGATCAAACAATTGAAGACATGAGTGGATGAAGGGGATACAATGCTATTTGTAAAAAAATATGCTAAGTGCCTATATCACTTTCATTCAGTGTAAATATAATTTTATGTTGGTACATAACACCTTCATCACTTGCTTCTTCTAAAACTAATCTTTATAGTCATTGTTTTAAGGTTGAATATAGTTTGAAACCTCATAACACCTTCATTCGATGCAAAAAAACAGATTTTTAAAAAAATGTTACATAACCCCTTCATCCACTCATGTCTTCAATTACTAAGACATTCTATTCAATAACAATCCAACTACATAAAAATTCACGTTTTTGTAAGTAGGTACTACCATAAAATCTTTGAAATTTTAGACTTGCTAGCGTTAGTGCTTGGCTAGGCTAGCGCTAGATGTCTCTTAGTTACAGACAGTTACAGACTACGAAACGAATTTGACAAAGGTCAATAATTATTCAGCCTCATTTAAAAAAGTTATGAATATTTTTAGTTTTTAGATTGGCAACATTGTGGATTATTCTGCTGTTAACCTTACATTGTAAATACTAATCATTGATTTATTTAGGTCACAAAATATCACTTTATGATATTAGTTTTACGCAAATGAATAAGATACATTTTAAATGGATTAATACTGTCATATTTTTTACGAAGTGCCAGGTTCATGAAATTTATTAGCCCAGTTCCAAATAATATTATGAAATACCTAGACTTGTAGGTAACCCTTATTCTTTTTATAAATACACAACTTTGTCGTTCTTTCCCGCCAAACCTACATAACCGATTTAAATGAATGAAATTATACATAGGTACAGATAGCTTAAAGTCCAAGAAAGGTCATAAAGCTACATTTCATACGAAGAAATGGTGATTCCTAATTTTATATAATCAAAAATTATTATTTTACTTTGTATAAATAAAATAAGCTTTTTGCATATAATCCGATCTCTATTCATTAGTATTTTAGAGGGCTCAACAAAGACTACCATAGGGCTCAGTGGATTTTCAGAGCCCTAAGGGAATACCATAATTTCGTATGGATTCTGTGAAAGACCTGTTTATCTGAGGAGCTAGGAATTGTTAACGTGCCTACACACTTTTCTGAGCATCTCCTGATACTTGCTGTATGTACCTTCACAAGCTGAGAGATAATCAAAGCAAACAACATTTTTATTTTAAAGATAGAGTCAGTCAGCGTGGATTAGTCATCAAAAAACGCATGCACTTATTATGGAGGAACAAGGGAAGCTAGTTCAAGACTGGAGACCGCAACTCGTCAAAATTAAGAGTGCCTAGCTAGGATCCAAGAGTTTAAAAGATCGCAGGGTGGGAGGATGTGTGAGGAGTTGTCTGTACCGTATAATGCAATCTTCATAAACTGATGATGTGATGAGTCTTCAATAAATTTCGTGATATAAAAGGTAAGAACATCGATATTGGGTATCATATTATTGACACAGATAGGCCGGACCTGTGATAAGAATATCAGATATAGTACCATGAGTCAGGTTTGACAAATGTATGAAACGACTTGTCCATTTCCGGTTGTAACCCAACTGTCAAGGAATAGTTATCTGGAATTGTAACCCAACTGTCAAGGAATAGTTATCTGGAATTCGATCAGACGATATCGGATGCAATTAAAACTCTGGTTTTGTCCGGTCGTGCGTGGAAACTCTGAGAAAAGACACTGTAGAAAGACATTCTCTGATCTCACTGGTGATGTCTTTAAAAAGGTACTGAACCTTTTTAAAGACATCACGAGGTAGATATATTATCATAAATATAAAGCCAAAGAAAAGTATTTAAATCGTAGTGTAAGAGGATTTATAGTCTGTCAGTCTTATGGAAAAGATGCGTGACGTACCTATGCATATCAAAGCAAAATATGGTTCGCATAATAGTTCTTGCTAAGCTTTATATCCTAGCAGCCAAATCCAAGACGTTGAAGGATTTAGTTTAAATTCTGCGCTCCCTTCATTTGGAACAAAAAAAAACACATTTTTTAGGGTTCCGTACCCAAAGGGTAAAAACGGGACCCTATTACTGAGACTTCGCTGTCCGTCCGTCCGTCCGTCCGTCTGTCACCAGGCTGTATCTCAAGAACGGTGATAGCTAGACAGTTGAAATTTTCACAGATGATGTATTTCTATTGCCGCTATAACAACAAATACTAAAAATAAAATAAAATAAATATTTAAGGGGGGCTCCCATACAACAAACATGATTTTTTTAGCGTTTCTTGCTCGATACTAATAACGTTGCCTTATGTTGCATAGATAATGGTACGGAACCCTTCGTGCGCGAGTCCGACTCGCACTTGACCAATTTTTTTGGAAATAGCGACGAATTTGATTTTTTAGTACAAGTTTCGGTATTTCAGTCTGTCAACCCCAAAACATTTTCTGAGGAACCTTTTCTTAACCTTTCCTTTCATTAAGTATTGCAATGAAAGGAATTGCTCAGCTTCAGAAGAGCAAGTCATATAGTACTGGTTTGTTGTCGATAAGATTACTGTAAGATGACCACGAATGATGATGTCAGGTATACGTCACGGTATACAACATACCTGCACGCAAGCGAAATACGAACGCTACCATGATAAGATTAGAAATCATGTTTATCAACGAAAATAAAATACGAAAACGTGGTTTTTATTATTTTGACAAATATATTTACTATAGACTTATTTGGCATCAGTTCTTTATTGCGCAATGAATAAGTAAGTTTCTAAAGGCAGATATCAAGACCCAAATATAACTTGTCTCTACGAGAATTTTGGTTCACGTGAACTTAGGAAGCTCCAAGCAGATTACACCTGAAAGAGATGGTTTAAATCGAAAACAAACAATATAAAAACCTATATAACCAAGCCTGATACAGTAGAGCAGATACTTTTTTCCCTTGCCAATATTGCCATCATAGTAAATTTCGAACTAAAAAGTGCAGTTGGTATGATTAATGTCCAGTTTTACTGGTGCAAGTAATGCTAGAGTCATCACAACTAAAGGATTAGTTTACATAACGTCTAGAGTTCTAGACTGTACGAAATAATGTAAATGAACGCTAGCACTAGAGGTCTTTCGACTCTAACAGTTCGTAGACGCCTAAAACCCCCGCATTAGAAGACGAAATGTCTAATAGTGACGTGTATAGACTGAGAAAAAGGATTCAATATTAAACAAACACACAACTCGAGGATCGACATCAACAATATGTCCAGTAATCTCTTGTTATTAAATACAGAATTGTATACAAAAATAAATAGAGGAAAAAATTTAAGTCCATTTCTTAAGACTGTAATGAAAATTATTTACAATGTAACTTAAATGCATAAAAGAAGAAAATCAAACGAAAATCAACGTTAAATGAATCACGATTTTCCAACGTCACGTCAAAACTCTTAGCTTCATCTAACTCTACATTTCCTAGGTACAATTTTATTACAAAAATATAGGCCTCTGAACACTTTTTTAATCTTATCAGTATTTTTTTACATTACAGTGAGGCAAACACTAGTTGTAGTTATATAAACACTGGTCGCAAATAAATGGTATATTTTTTTAAAGCACTCACCGAATATCAGGAATTTAATTACACTTCCCGAGCTGTATAACGTCGGGAGCCACAATGGGGAGCATGACTACAAAGCCAACATTTGGTCGTTCCCAAAATAGTACCATACTACCATATCGCAGGCCCCCAACTAAAGTTATAAACATTCAAACGCACACATGCAAATACACCAAATAAAAAATCAATAGCTAGAATAATCACAGGTCCAACAACGACGCGAAATATCTGTGTTCAGGATACATTACAATATGGTCGATGCTCATTTTACTGAAAAATGTGACTTTTCACAACCTTTTTTTAATGGAAAACTAACTACCGAAATAGACATAATACTCACAGGCGTAGGGGACCGAACACCTTCATATCACTTCACATAACGTATGCAATTAGCGGCCGTCTGTGTTTTTTTTAACGATGAAAAATCAATAATTTTTAAGAGCACAAAATTTTGTTCATATTTTTCCGTCGGGCCCCTGCCGTACTCGGTCTCACTCACCGACACTTAAAAATGAAAAACTCATTGCAAGAAAACTGTGGAACCGAAAGAGATGCATATACATTGCCGACTGTAAATAATGACGGAAACGTATCATAACAAACTGAGCGAGACACACGATGGATTATGGAAATAATAACAATACATTACGTAACGACAATTTAACAAATATTAATAAAACTCACCGTTTCTAAATAAACAGATTTTAATGTTAAAATACAGCATTTTAAACGATTTTGAAATATCGTGAATGCATTTTTACGCGAACAATCATCCGTCTGGCGGACGCCATTTGCAATTTGGTAGCATTTATTAAGTAATCTGTGATTTGGTATACCAATACTGACTGAAGCCATTGATACCACCATACATTTTTGTTAAACTATTCTTATTTTATAGTGAGTAATTTATATTTCTAAAGCACTTTAAAATGACTGTCATCTTTGAATATTATAGGTTAAGTTTAATGTGTATCTTTTTATTCAAAGGTTTACTTTATAGTTAAAATGTATTACCACCTGGCAACACTGTAGCCGTCACATGAGTATAGAGCGGGAATATTTTACCCGTTCAAAGAATGACAATCAGCACTTGAAACTGGTATTGTTCATTTATTCTTGACGTTTCTGTTTATTTTTGTTTTTTAATTTGAACATATTTTTATTGTAAAACTTTATCTTTTAATATGAATTGTACAGTTTTACACTGCCAATGTTTTGATGAAGATGAAGATCGAGCAGGTATTTATCTACACTTTGTCTGTGCCCACACTGAAGAATGTTTAGCTTAAGCTGGCGTCGTCGGAGATGAACTCATGAAGTAGAAAAAACAACAGAAGCGCTTGATAGGTTGTATAAAACACGTTGGTAAGCTTTTTTAGGTTTAGTCTTTTGCTTTTATCCTCAATGATGTATATTTGTTTTAAGTAGTTGGTGGTCATTACATACTGTAAATTTGTGATTACTGCATTACACAGCTGCTTTATTACTGAGATTGTCCACCATCCTTGACAGCATTTTTATAAAACTTAAAATATATATGCTCACTATGATGTTACCTAAAATAGCATAAAATCTGTAACCTATGTATGTTTCTGTAGATAATTAAAACACTTTATAATATAGAAACGATGTTTGTTAGATTCTGTGCTTATGTTCCAAAATAATTATTTCTTGCTTCAAAATCTTTCTTTTCAATTATTGCTATTTTATAGTACCTAATGCATGTTATGCATGGCTTTCAAAATTAATTCCCATTCACAGCTAAAACAGAGTATTGCTAGATTTTTAATTTTGGGTAGTTATTTGCCTTATTCAGAATGGCTACTATTCTTTTAATTGCTTGCTTTTATCCTCACGTTTTGCTTTAAGGGTGACGCTATTTTTTGCTACTAATGATTTTTCTTTTTAACTAGTTCCTACTCGTAAAATCTCGTTAAAATAAGAAGCTTTGTGCTTTCTATTGTAAAAAATATCATATACTTTCTTTATACTACAGCTTTAAATATTGCTTTCTTCTATTTTCCATTTGTTTTGCAGCATTAGCACTAATCTACCAGTAGCAGTTTTGTTTAATACTCAATTCAGGTAAGCATTATATTTGAATGGTAAAGACCATTATCCTTACAAGTATTGTAAAGGCGAAAGTATGTCCCTCAATCTTTCTAATTAATTTGAGAAATAACATAAAATTACGTTTAATATGTTGGAGGGTATGCAGAGATTATTAAGTCTATGGATACAAAGTCACTGTATCATAACTGATTGTGGGCCGAGATTGATTTCCCCAACAGACAAATATTAATATGAGAATCAGATTTGTTTCGGGCTGTTGTATTTTTATACATTTAATCAATTGATCTCCGTTCACTGCCGGAAATAGTTCACTCCCACTTGCATCCAGTGACTCCTACTATTTTTATATGGTAGAGCGACGATGGCACCAAGATTAAGGTATTTAATACTCGTATTGTAGTCGCCTAATTTAGGACTAGATGACAACACAATTATCTGAACTATTGGATCGAATAAATAAAACACACAACATTTATATATGTATTTATTGTAGTTTTATAAGTAAAAGACAATTTTTAAAATTAAGTTAGTTTTTGTCACCATTTGATCTTCAAGAGTTCGAACTAGGTGATTTCTTCGATAACATTTCATTTGTAGAAATATTGGTTTTTAGGCAATCACCTGAAATATAAATAAATAATCAGACATTTCAATAAATACCTTAGTAAGTAATATCTAGGTTCTGATTTCTCTGGAAATTATTATAACGGAAACACCTCATGTTGTTTTGCTCATAGTTATTGATTGCATACACTTAGAAAATTGATTTTATTATTTTTAAAATTTCTAATTTAAATAACTTTTAACAAATTATGCATCTGTACCAAACAAAAATATTTATTATTTAGTATTAATTGTTTATTCACTAGTTTCTATTGTCGGATATATGTATAATATTTATATAACTGTGTACCTATATGTAGTGTATTTTATGTTTGTCTTCTTATTCTAATTATTATAAATCGTTATTTCAAGTTCGCTGATCGGCGCCAAGCGTCACAGTACAACAGGGCGTTACTGAAAACCAGCGTTGTGGGGTCAAAGCCACAACATTATGCTAAGTAACGTCCTATTGTTTTCCACGGGCGGGATACACTACCCGATTTATTAAGTGTTTTTATTAATTATTTGAATGTTTGTATATAATTATGTGTTTCCTCCTACGGGAAAAAATAAATATTTCTGTAGACAGACAGAAGTATTTATTGCCTTAAAATACTTTTATTAGCTTCATTCGTATTGTACCTATTAATACGTTCAGTGCGGCTAACGCTTATGCGCGTTTTTTAGGGTTCCGTACCCAAAGGGTAAAAACGGGACCCTATTACTGAGACTTCGCTGTCCGTCCGTCCGTCCGTCCGTCCGTCTGTCACCAGGCTGTATCTCGAGAACGGTGATAGCTAGAGAGTTGAAATTTTCACAGATGATGTATTTCTATTGCCGCTATAACAACAAATACTAAAAATAAAATAAAATAAATATTTAAGGGGGGCTCCCATACAACAAACATGATTTTTAGGGTTCCGTACCCAGTATCTCAAGAACGGTGATAGCTAGACAGTTGAAATTTTCACAGATGATGTATTTCTATTGCCGCTATAACAACAAATACTAAAAATAAAATAAAATAAATATTTAAGGGGGGCTCCCATACAACAAACATGATTTTTAGGGTTCCGTACCCAGTATCTCAAGAACGGTGATAGCTAGACAGTTGAAATTTTCACAGATGATGTATTTCTATTGCCGCTATAACAACAAATACTAAAAATAAAATAAAATAAATATTTAAGGGGGGCTCCCATACAACAAACATGATTTTTTTTACCGTTTCTTGCTCGATACTAATAACGTTGCCTTATGTTGCATAGATAATGGTACGGAACCCTTCGTGCGCGAGTCCGACTCGCACTTGACCAATTATCTGATATTCACCAAGTGCGGGCCGACGCGTATACGCGTCCATACAAAAAAAAAATCTGTAGGCAAGCGGGGTGCGCCGCACCTGTGCGTTTATAGCGTGTATTCTGGGTGTCTATTGTTTCGAAGCGGTCGTAAAATGTGGAATTGTAAAGGAGACTACACACTAGTCAGGTTTCTGCTACGAATCTTGCAGGGGGGGGGGACGGCGGCGGCGACGACAACAATAACCTAATTTAGTACAATAGATTATTGAAATAATTTTATTATGACTCGCTCTTTTAACTAAACTAATAGGTAGTTTTAGTCTATTTATAAATGGTGTCGATTACGAGGCGGGCGAAGTCGTATATTAAAAAAAATTAAGAATAAAAGGGCTTTCGGGAGAATGTACCTTTACTATTACTGTTTTATTAAGGTATAACTTACTATTTTAACAAAACCGAACGAAGATATATTATGGCGTAAACATCACAAAATCTCTTACAAATAAACACTAGTGTGGAAGCACCTTTATCCATCCAACACCTTTATATGACCCGTAATTGTTATATGACAGTCATAAAACTCGAAAGTTACCGAACGCACATAAGCGTCGGCCGCACTGCGGAAAGGTAAAAGACAACGCGCTATAGCGTCCAGCTGCATTACGCGAGTTTTCTTTGAACGCATATAAGCGTTCTTAGCACTACGCGAAAAATTTTTTGAACTCACACGGGTTTTCAGCACTGGGCGAATGACTCTTTTTTTAGCATTGGCTATAAATTCGCAAATTATTCAGCATTGAACGCGTTAATCTATGTAAAGAAACAATTCAATAGTTATTTACACCCACTTTCAATATACGGATTGATCTGAAATTTCTCAAACTTAAACATGCAATAATTTTGAAAAAATATACAAGTATTTGAAAGTTAACTAAGCAAATTACTAGTTTACCATTATGTCGACACGTCATCTTCCCATGGGGGTAGGCAGAGATTAAAGAGCGCCATCTGCCACGGTTTACCCACACTTCTAGCTTTATTATCTCAAAACCCGATAACTAAACTCACATACGAAGTGTTTCATACCTAAGCGGTAAGTAAATCCGGTGCAGACGATGACAGTAAGTCCGCCGCTCCTCTGACGGCGGTACACCAGGCGTCTAACCTTGTGGCAAGTTGCGCGGCGCCTGCACGAGATAGTGCACGGGGACGAACCCAGCCGATATGGGCACAACTTGATACCTGGATAGTATTTATTTTTATTAAACATGCTTATTTAATTTCGGTATGTATCAATGTACTAGCTGTTGCCCGCAACTCCGTACGCGTCGAAATTTAGAAATTTTTTCCCGTTTTTGCAACATTTTTCACTATTGCTTCGCTCCTATTGGTCACAGCGTGATGTTATATAGCCTATAGCTTCCCCTATAAATGGACTAACCAGCAAAAACAGAATTTTTCAAATCGAACCAGTAGTTCCTGAGATTAGCGCGTTTAAACAAACAAACAAACAAACTCTTCTGCTTTATAATATTATATAATTTATTTATTTATTAGTATAGATTAATCTATGTAACGGAATCTTTGAAAGTGATTTTCACCCACTTACAGTATGTAGTCGGATTGATCTGAAACTTGACACATAATATATCAAGGACCGATGACAAATTATAATTAAAAAAAAATATTCAGGAATTTCAAGCATATTATAAGAAAACTTATAATAAATCATAGAGCAATAATCTAACGCGAGTAGAGACAATCAGACGACCGATACAGAAAAAGATACAAGAGTAATACTGCTTATATTGTAGAAAAACTTCCCCATTTTTGCAACATTTTTTACTGATGCTTTGCTTCTGTTAGTCGCAGCGTAATGTTATATAACCTATAACCATCTTAAATAAATTTGCTATCCAACACAAAAAGATAATTTCTATTCGAACCAATAGGTCCTGAGATTAGTGCGTTAAAACAAACAAACTCTTTAGCTTTATTATATTAGTAATAGATGGAAACATTCATCTCTTTAATGTGTGTCCGTGCGTATAGCGACCAAAGTCATTGCGTTAGTGTTTGTATTACCTTGACATCCCCGATTGTATCTTTATTATAAAACAAAGTCGTTATTTTGTATGTCTCTATGTGAGCTTATATCTTCAAAACTACACAACTGATTTTGATGCTGTTTTTTTAATAGATAAGAGTGGTTCAACAGGTTGGTTTTTTGTACCATTTGTCAGTTTCGTTTTTAAATTCCACGCGTAAGAAGTTGCGGGCAACAGTTAGTTGTACACAAAGGAAACGGCATATGTAGCTACTCCCGTTTGTTTAAGATTCAAGGAAATACCACATTATGAACCCAAGTCACTTTACCTGATCAATATGTCCTCTGATCAGTTTCTCAGCAAGAGCCTTCATGATGAGCAGTTCCACTTCATCCAGAGGGACCCTCGCCTCTCGCGCTATCTCGGCGAAAGTCAATTTGCGTTGTGCTGAAGTACGGTTAAACGCCATCTATCGACATAAATAGTAATATTGTAGTAGTAATCGAGTCTACGGGACAATCATTTTTACAATTGTCATGTTTGTACTGCGTCTGGGTGTATTCTATTTATAATAGGTATGTATTTACAAAAAATAGTAGAAAAAAAAAAGTATATACCTAGTATGTCCGTATTCTGTTACAATATCATACAAATGTTTGTACTGCGTCTGGGTGTTTTCTATGTATTTATATAAGTATGTATTTACAAAAAAAAGTAGTATATCCGTATCTGGTACCCATAATACAAGCATAGAAATATAGCTTACTTTGGGACCAGAGGACGTTGTGTGAAATGTCCTGAATATTCTGTTACCCATAATACAAGCATATAAGCATAGCTTGGGACTAAAGGACGTTGTGTGAAATGTCCATATAAAAAATACTTTAAAAATAAATAAACCAACTGACCTCCATAAGGCATAATATAGCTATCTTCTGCCTCAGTTGCCTATCAGCACGAGCCAAGTCAGGATGGTGAGCTTGTGCTCTAACTTTCTCAAAAGCCACAATATCACCGGTGGCGACAGCACGGACTAGTTCACAAGCCCAAGCGTCGGGTGTACCTTCTAAGGATTCCAGAATGGGATGAGCTAGCTGGAATAGAAGTTAATTTAGTAGTTGGTAAAAAAAATAGTAACAAATTGATTGAAGCAAGTTGTACAACCGTCGGGCATGTATGACCAGATGTACGAATGTCAATGAAGCCAAGGAAGTATCTTTGGATCGTAGCAGATGTCGCTCTATAGTCTCTGCCTACCCCCATGGGAAATAGGCGTTATAATGATGATGAGATCGATTCAAAAACTAGATGGATCATCATTCTACTGCCCTTATCCCGTTATTCCAGGGCGGCGCAATTTGAATACTCGTTTATAGTGCATTGGGATTAGGTGTATTTTTAGTTTTCGCCTGCCTGACGTCAACCATCCTCGTTCGCTCGGTCGGTTCTTACGACGCCCGCGGTTCAAGATATGGGGAAGTGACTTGTATCATATTTTCAGTCGACCCGAACCAAAAAATATCGTAAAATTGCATATTAAGCCGTTTCAGGAATTTGTTAACTAACATGGTGTTATATTATTTATATATATGTACTAGCTGTCCCGGCAAACGTTGTTTTGCCATACCAAAAAAAAAACAAAATGTTTGAAAAATAGATGTTGGCCGATTCTCAGACCTAGGGGATATGTACACAAAATTTCAAGAAAATCGGTCGAGCCGTTTCGTAGGAGTACGGTAACTAACACTGTGACACGTGAATTTTATATTAGATAATATACATACAAGTTCACCCAGATCATATACAGTAGGTGCAATAACTGCAGCTAGTGCTAATCTCAGCGCAGTTGCCCGACGTTCCGCAGGGTCTAGGGCGGCGCCTCCCCCAGCACAGCCTACATAGCGGAGTGCACAACGATAGTACTTGGCCATTGGACCACGAACTCTGAAATAAACAAATATAAGTTTTTCTAAATAGTAGTAAGGTAGTAAGCTATATAGCTAAAATGTTTTATGTCTATGTCTATGTTTGACGGGCTTCGTGGTGGAGTGGCTTGGTTTATGTAATGGACTGCCGATCACGAGGTCGCGGGTTCGATTCCCGCTTGTGACAATCATTTGTGTGATATCCATAAATGTCATACAAATGTTTGTACTGCGTCTCGGTGTTTTCTATGTATTATAAGTATGTATTTACAAAATAAAAGTAGTTTATGTAGTATATCCGTATTCTGGTACCCATAACACAAGCATATAAGCTTACCTTGGGACCAGAGGATGTTGTGTGAAATGTCCATGAATATTTATTTATGAATGAATATTTATTTATTTATTAAAATCCATTCAGCAACTTCTGCGTAAAAGAGCAACAAACAATCCTTACATTCATTCATACAAACATTCTTTCACAACAAATCACACAAATCTTAATCCATCATCGAAGTGCTTAATGTACTGGATAGATACTGGCGTCAATACAAATTATTAGAGATGAAACGGATATCCGTAACTATCCGGTATCCGGCCTTGTTTTCACTATCCGGCCGGATACCGGATAGTAAAATTTCAAAAATCCAATTATTTTACACAAGGCAAATCATACTCCAATAGGGGACACCGTTTATTTTTATAATCGCACATCAATAATGTTTATTTTATTAATCAACAAACGAACTGAGAAACAAATACAAAACTGACACGCGCGATAACATTCGAACGCCTCCGAGTTAACCCGATCTCCGCTTACGTGCGACCCGAATGCGCCTGAATATTTCCGATCTCGTTCACCGCGCCAATATTCAAATCAAACTGATCGCGTCAACGCAATAAAGGGCCGAATATCCGGCATCCGGATATCCGGCCTAGTAGCTTGCCGAATATCCGGTATCCGGCCAAACTACTATCCATTTCATCTCTACAAATTATACAATGCATTGGTTAGCGTATCAGATTGCCAATTATAAGGTCGCAGGTTTGATTTATACAGATATTTGTATTGTACTGGGTCTCTGTGTTTCTTTTATTAATTTAAAAAAAAAATTAAATATTTCGATAGAAAGTGTTCTCTGATCCCAAACTAAGCTTATTTCTTTGGTTATGAAATAAGAATAATACACAAGTTTATCATACACTTACCTATAATATTCAGAAGCAAGTTTATAAAACCTCCCATGGACTGGAGTCACTCCATCAGCATCTTCCAAAGATCCTTCCAGTTGTTCTATGATCTTCTCTGTAGAGTCCAGGTCATTCAGATGTTCTAGATATATCTGGCCTTGGAGTACCTGGAATGTTTAATTGGCATGGCTAATAGATGGGGATCTTCATGTTTGTTCATACTAGTTAACATGCCCAACAATGGGCTGGGAAAAAAGGAAACGCATTAATAAGAAGATTTAGTTTTAGTAGCTGTAGCTTGCAAGTCTTTACTCGTGGAATTTAAAAGCAAATTTTAACAAATAAATTTTCCTTCCATCTATTAAATAATCGTATCAATTTATAGCATAATTTAAAAGATTTATGCTCACATAAGAGTCCACAGTGCTGTGTGATGAAGCATTAAGAATACAAGTGTTACCCCCGTTTTACTTCCAAGGGTGCTGTAAAGGACAGTTAAGAAGCATTTGTCCACAAATAACATCATTTGTATAAGACGGAATACTCGAAAATAAACCCTTTTGCTAACACACCTGGTAAGCACAGTAAACCATAATAAACCCTCCCAAAGTGGAGGAGGAATGTGCCCACCAGTGGTACGTTAATGGGTTGGACAGAATGATAGCGAGGGACATACAGTAATAAAGACTTTGTTTTATAATTTCTATACTAATATTATAAAGCTGAAGTGTTTGTTTGTTTGAACACGCTCACCTCAGGAACCACTAGTCTGATTTGAAAAATTCTTGAAGTGTTGGGTTATCATGTATCAAGGAAGGCTATAGGGCAGGAGTGGCCAACAAGTCGATCGTCGACCAATTTTGGTCGATCACTCGCAAGTTCCATGAGGGGACGCATTCAATACCAATTAATGTTTCTAGTAATTGATCTATATCAAGTACTGTTCATTCCTGTGAATGAACATGTACGCAGCTCATGCTTCGAGTAGGGAGACGTTCAGCGTGACCACTTTTTGTAGTTTCTACTATTTTCTACTAAATTAAATTAATTTGAGCATGGATTTTTTATTTTAATTCCCCTGGACAAATTTTTTTAACCCATTAAATAGATATTCATGTGTTGCTGGAACTCGCAAGAGTGCACGGCGGTATAAAAGCACATTGCATAAACGTCCCCCTTCTTACCTAAGAAATAAGTCGATCGCGGCTCAATTTTAAAATTAAAAGTAGATCTTATGTGCACAAAAGTTGGCCACACCTGCTATAGGGAATATAACATCACTCTACCACCAATAGGAGCGAAGCATATCTGAAAAATATTGCAAAAACGGAGATAATTTTCGTACGAAGTTGCGGGGAACTGCTAGTGTAAATATAAACACAACTAACCTTACAAAGTGCGAGTGCCTCATCATTAATTTTAACTTTTTCTTCAACTTTCTCAAGGAATGTTATTGCATCTTTCTTTTTACTATACTGTTTTATAATGTGTGCTACTATCTCAACCAGGGATAGCGGGTTTATTCTGGAACATAGATAAATAAAATTTAATATTACTTGGTCCAAACCATAACAAATTATACGAAAAATCCATCCTGTTGACTCATTATTCTATAAAAAATTGGTCAAGTGCGAGTCGGACTCGCGCACGAAGGGTTCCGTACCATTATCTATGCAACATAAGGCAACGTTATTAGTATCGAGCAAGAAACGGTAAAAAAATCATGTTTGTTGTATGGGAGCCTTAAATATTTATTTTATTTTATTTTTAGTATTTGTTGTTATAGCGGCAATAGAAATACATCATCTGTGAAAATTTCAACTCTCTAGCTATCACCATTCTTGAGATACAGCCTGGTGACAGACGGACGGACGGACGGACAGCGAAGTCTCAGTAATAGGGTCCCGTTTTTAACCTTTGGGTACGGAACCCTAAAAAAACCGCTTCAAAATTCGTTGCATAGTTTTTGTTACAAGCTCATATAGGGAGAATTTTACGCCTGGTATCACTGCAACCAGATTGATCTATTGTGATCGCCCAAATAGGGACATACCGACAAAAATAATGACTTTTTGCCTGAACTTCATACGCATGGAGTTTAGAAGTATCTACAAAAAGGCATCCACTTGAACCATTTCATCTATAAAAAAAATGCATCAAGATCCGCTGTATAGTTTTGAAGATATAAAGCTCACATATGGACATACATACAAAAATAACAATTTTGTTCTATAATAAGTAAAGATAAAGAAGTAATATAAATAAAAACTTTACTTGGGCCCAGAGGATGTTGTGTAAAATTATCATCATCACAACATCACGCCTTTTTCCCATCGCGGTAGGCAGAGACTATAGAGCGTCATCTGCTACGATCCAAACATACTTCCTTGGCTTCATTCACACTCATACATCTGGTCATACAATAATACTTCATCCGCACTCATACATCTGGTCTATAATAAATATTTATTTAATTATACATACATTTCCAGTACACTCTACTTACTTATTCTCAAATGTAGTAATAAAATTACTGTATAGTTGTATCAAGTTGTCGCCCTTCTGTAATGTCGGGTGTTCCACCAGCTCTTGTATCTTCAAAGTTAACTGGTGCCATAATCTGTAAAGTATAAATACTATTAACAAAGAGGTAAAATTTATAATATGTATTTAGGGAGTAAGCTCCAAAAGTAATGGTCTGATGATAAAAATATTCTAATTTTTAGGCTACAGCCTCTGAGTCCTGTATGTGTGGTGACGGATTAAGAATACAAGTGTCACCACCCCATTTCTTTCCCTGGGTGCTGTAAGAGCCAGCTAAGGAACAATATAAGCAGTTATCATCTACTGTGAGAAACGGAAAACTCGAAACTAAACCCTGTGCCAACTCTCTTGGTCAGCGCGGCACAGTAAACCATAATCCCTCTCAAAGTGGAGGAGGGCCGTGCCCAACAGTGGGACGTTTAGGAGCTGGAGAGATAGATTTAACTTTATAGCAAACAAAGACAGACAAATGTGGTGAGGACCTTTACAAATTAGTATATTATCGGGAACAGAAGTTTTTAGACCATGGATTTTTATGTCCTGCCCCAAAATAAAGCAGCAGGTCTCAAATTTCAAGTGTTAAATTAATTGGAATTGTCTGAGCATAATGTTTTTAATCAGTTCTTACTCCCACAAATTAATACTTACACCCGTGATTTTGTATGATTGTTGAGACAATTACATTAGACATTGATTTTAACTCTAAGACTAATTGTTACAAAGACCCAACATTGGTACTTATCATAACCTAAATACTTTGCGAAAATTAATGCAAAAATTATCTAATGAAACTTACTCTATGTATTAACAAAGTAATATAGGTTGCGTTAGTACGATTCAGGTTACAATATCATATATTAATCACAATAAATTGCAATAAATTACAAATACCGTGACTTGTCAACTTTGAATGAATACAAAATACAAAAATTGCTAATACTCACTTTTTATTATATAGCTCCTCTAATTTAGCCCAGTCAGAAGCTAGGTCCGGCTCCGCTGTTTGCTTTTTAGTTAAGAAATCATTTACATCGATAACTGAAAACTTTACAGTAACCATTTTTAGTTTTTTCAAAATACAATTTTTGTGTACCTACTCACTCGAGTTACTTGTAATGGTGTGAAGATAGCTGCGTATTGTAAAAACTGTTAAAATTGAGGCACACGTATTTTCTCATTCTGCCAAACTGAGGTTAGAAGTTTGTGCTGCCACCTAACGAAGAATAGATTTTTATTATTTTGACTACTAGACAATAGATGGCGTAATGATTCGAAGTCAGCAACTTTGCCCATAAGATAAACACAAGTACTTATAGGTGTCCGATTGTTTGACCAAAAGTCTATTGGCAAAACTAAACTTGACAAAAAACAGTTCGCAAAACAATGAATTCGCCTATTGATAATTTTACTACTGACCATTTTACAAATGCTATAATAGCGTATTTTGTTTCAGGTGTCTCTTGTTTAAAATTAATTTCTTATCATGCTTGGGCATAGTTTATATTTAGATTTATTAACTCCAGTTACGATTCTTTAATTTACTCGTTTCAGCTTTGAGAAAATTAAGCGTAACTATATGGACCTGCATGGATAATCCACTTAGAAATATTAATAATTAATGATCTACTGTCAGTGTATTTAGTTCAGGGTCTCTTCTATTTTTTCTATTTCTACTTTTTTACGTTTCTATGCTTGTGTTATGGGTACCAGAATAACTATTTTCTTTCTAAATACGTAGTAGTAGTAGTAGTAGTAGTAGTAGTAGTAGTAGTAGTAGTAGTAGTAGTAGTAGTAGTAGTAGTAGTAGTAGTAGTAGTAGTAGTTGTAGTAGTAGTAGTCACATTATGTTTATTGCACACAAATAAATGAGAAATGTGTGAAGTGCGGGAATCAACCCGCTACCTAGTTTAAACTGCCTTTACACAACAAAGCTCCTTATTAATTCTTATTATCTCCTTATTAATCTTCTTCGAGCTACATTTGTATCTCTGGGACTTATACGTATCTTCGCATCTGTGATTTGAAGGAAATCTATCAAAGGATTGGTAGAAACCCAGAATTTTTTGAGGTTTCCATCCGGAGATGTACATACGCCCATATATAAATCTCTTGCAATAGGTAACCTAGCTTATGTGCAGTTTCTGCTATCCTCAATTTTTCTTTCTTCTCAATCTCAACTTGTATATCAATAAGCTATTAATGAGAGCATCCTCTATTGGAATTTTACATCTCGGGGTCTGTGTGGTGACGGATTAAGAATACAAGTGTCACCACCCCATTTCTTTCCTAGGGTGCTGTAAGAGCTACCTAAGAAACATTATAGGTAAGCAGTCAACGTAAGTGACGAAAAACTCGAAAATTAACCCTATGCCAACACGCCTGGTCAGCGCGGCACAGTAGACCATAATCCCTCCCAATGTGGAAGAGGCCTGTGCCCAACAGTGGGACGTTAATGGGCTGGAGAGTAGGAGAGGAAGAGTTTATTATATCTTATTGATAAACTAGGAATATAATCTAACCGTACCTAATCGTGATTGGTTTTGAAATTTTTGGTTTGTTGCGTATTAATAAAGGGTACAAGAAAATAAAACAATGCGTTCATTTTTACATTTATTAAAAAAAAAAGAAAACATATTTTCATTAAAATTAAATTAGTAGCACGAGCACCTACCAGTAGCACTTTCTGCACCTATCAATGGTTGCCTGGTAGAGAATGCCCTGGCACTAAGTCCGCAACTGTACAACTTAATTTTTGTGCATAAAGTTTAATAAATAAAATAAAACGTCTATTGTTGTTATCATCTCCCATTTTTTATGCTGTGATTACATAATAATATTTATTATGAGCTGCAGCTAAACTTGGGAGATTTTATTGGATATAATAAAAATAATAATTTTTGAAGTTAACAAATTACCGAACGCAATAAGCTCAGCTGGAAAGAGCTTCGGAACGGTATTCCGAGGTCGTGGGTTCAAGTCCCGCTTGCGGCAATCACTTTTCCACCGTAATTTAATTTGTTAACAAATTATTTATTTCAATAATACTTACTAATCTTACTATGCTAATGAACTTACTTTTAAGAAAACAACAATAAAAATCTTAAATTATGTAAATAGATAGATAGATCGATTAAGTGAGGTAATGTTGTCAAAACCAAAATGAAACCAACCGTGATCTATTTTAATTTAATGGCTATTAATTAAAATTATTATGGTCTTATTCATAATGACTTATTGGAGGTTTAAAAGTTCGCTAAAATCGGTTCGCGAAAATTGTTACCCTTAATAGTCTTTTCACGCTAAAACGTTTATTATCTATCCGATAAAATCTTCGTTTAAACGTCCGACAAGTCAATATAAATAAGACCGATTACATTATTTTTATAATATGAAAACTTAATTAATATGGGTACCAACACTGCACAACTAAACAACTAAACTTATCTAAAAATAAATAAGGCGTATTTTGATTAATTGGCGATTTCATTGTGCACATTTACGAGGGGAGGTCCAAAAGTTCGTGGAATGAAAGGGTTTTAGTAAAAATGAAACAGTAAATTTATTTTTCCTTTTCAATATAATCACCCTTAAGCTGAATACATTTATTAGATCTATGAATTAATTTTTCTAAACCATCGTAAAAATATTTTTTATCTTTTCCCTCAAAATGAGCCAAAATTGCCTCCTTTACCTCATTGTCGTCGGAAAATTTCCTTCCCCTTAAGTCTTTTTTTAAATTGGGGAACAAATAAAAATCACTTGGGGCCAGATCTGGACTATAGGGTGGGTGGACTAGTGATTCGAAGCCATGCGTGTGTAGAGCAGCCATTGCAACTTTGCTCTTGTGAACCGGCGCGTTGTCTTGCAAGAGCAACACGCCCTTGGTCAATTTTCCCCGACGTTTTTCTTTGATGGCATCCTTTAATTTTTCTAGTATTGTTGCGTAGTATTCTCCGGTTATGGTCCTGCCCTTTTCTTTATAATCAATCAGTATTATCCCCTCACAATCCCAAAAAACAGTAGCCATCAACTTTCCAGCCGACTCCGACACTTTGAATTTCTTTGGCGGTGGTGTCCCCTTTTTATGCCATTGCATGGACTCTTGTTTGGACTCAGGCTCAAAGTGATGAACCCATGTTTCATCGCCGGTAACAATTCGCTCCAAAATCGGTCCAGGATCGTCGCCACACAACTCCAAAAAATGTTTTGACGCTTCGACGCGCTGCTGTTTTTGAAGCGGCGTGAGCATTCTCGGTACCCATCTTGCACTGACTTTTGTCATACCCAGGTGGTCATGTAGGATTCGCAAAATGGTGGTATCTGATACTCCAACTAATGCAGATAACTGTTTTTTCTTCAAACGGGTGTCCTCCAGTACAATTTTTTCCACTTTTTCTACGATGTCTGATGTGGTGGCCTCAACTGGCCTTCCTGAGCGGGGGTCGTCTTCAATCGACTCCCGACCATGTTTAAAAAGACCATGCCACTTGTAAATCATTGATTTACTAGGGCACTGTTCCCCGTAAACAGTTTCCATTTCATTCAAAATGGTCTGAGCGTTCTTTCCTTGCTTGGTAAGGAATTTAATGACCGCACGGTGTTCAATTTTCTCCATAGTTTCAGTTTTCTTCCGGATTGACGTGTTTAGCAGGCGAGTGTTCGTAAACGAAAGACGCAATAGGGCTGAAACTCCATTTATATACTAATTATGAGTCCCCAATTAGTATGACACTAAGCGAGCGCCCCTATCCCCACTCCATCCCCTCCATTCCACGGACTTTTGGACCTCCCCTCGTATATTAATTAAAATCGTTAGTCTATTATACCAAAGATTATCGTACTTAATCGATGATTATACACAGTTTTTATAATAAGTTCAGTTAGCATTGCCGAATTGTGTTAATGACAACATTAAATATAATTTTTTTAGTTAAGTTTTGTTGTGAACGTACGATCCTACCATTGCCGCATTGTGTTACTGGCCCTAAGTATTTATTTTATTTTGCAAGGAAAACTTACAACCAAAATTAAATTTGCAAATAATCGTGGTGTAGTGGTTCATATAACGGACTGCCGATCATGAGGTCTCGGGTTCGATTCCCGGTCAGGACAATCACTTGTGTGATGTTTTTAATTGTCATACAAATGTTTGTACTGCGTCTGGGTGTTTACTATCTATCTAAAAGTATGTATTTACAAAAGAAAAGTAGTACATATATGTATTATATCTTAGCCTAGCTTGGGACCAGAGGACGTTGTGTGAAATGTCCATGAATATTTATTTATTTAAATTAAAGTATATTTACATATTTATATTTTAGATAAGTTAGGTTTAGTAAAGATGTGGATTTAGAACTGATGCCAATAATTCTTCTGTTGTACATTCAGCTGCTTGTAGTTATGTCCGTAGACCAGGAAAGTTAGTGGGCTGTACAGTCTCTCCTAAATGGTGTAATACAGTACTATACAACCTACTACCTCACCCAGTCGACGGCAACGCCATCTCTCTTCTTTCTTCGTAACTTTATTACTGCTAACCTTTCATTATGCGTAATTATTAATTATTTCTTTATTTTCTCGATGACAGCTCTTGTGTCGTTTTTAATGTGTATGGGTCATTTTATAAAAATAATTGGTCAAGTGCGAGTCGGACTCGCGCACGAAGGGTTCCGTACCATTATCTATGCAACATAAGGCAACGTTATTAGTATCGAGCAAGAAACGGTAAAAAAATCATGTTTGTTGTATGAGAGCCCCCCTTAAATATTTATTTTATTTTATTTTTAGTATTTGTTGTTATAGCGGCAATAGAAATACATCATCTGTGAAAATTTCAACTGATCACCGTTCTTGAGATACTGGGCACGGAACCCTAAAAATCATGTTTGTTGTATGGGAGCCCCCCTTAAATATTTATTTTATTTTATTTTTAGTATTTGTTGTTATAGCGGCAATAGAAATACATCATCTGTGAAAATTTCAACTGTCTAGCTATCACCGTTCTTGAGATACTGGGTACGGAACCCTAAAAATCATGTTTGTTGTATGGGAGCCCCCCTTAAATATTTATTTTATTTTATTTTTAGTATTTGTTGTTATAGCGGCAAAAGAAATACATCATCTGTGAAAATTTCAACTCTCTAGCTATCACCGTTCTTGAGATACAGCCTGGTGACAGACGGACGGACGGACGGACGGACAGCGAAGTCTCAGTAATAGGGTCCCGTTTTTACCCTTTGGGTACGGAACCCTAAAAACTAGCTGACCCGGCAAACGTTGTTTTGCCATACAAATGTCAGTGAGGGGGGAAGAGTTTGCAAAATAGATGTTGTCCGATTCTCAGACCAAATATGCATGTAAAATTTCATAAAAATCGGTCAAGCCGTTTCGGAGAAGTACGGTAACTAACACTGTGAATTTTATATTTAAGATGATGCTGCTTACGCATGTACTAGGCCATGCCAAAGTCTAAGAAACCGATAGGGATGGGCCAAATAATAAATTAATGGATAAATTCGATCTGTCATCGAAAATATAAAGAAATGGAAATACCTGGAATAATATGAAACTACATTCTTCATGTTATATTTAGATTTATTATGAATTACGGTTTATTATACGATATTTAGTGAATGGTACCGATTCTAAGACATTGCGACCTATCAAAAATAATCTAAAAAAAAATGTTTAGTTTACTTAAGGCGCTGGACATATAATTGCCAAATATTATAAGATGAATTAAAACATTTCAAAAACAATAGCGAACATTGATATGATAGACAAGGCACTACAAATCGAATCCAAAACAAACCCATAAAAATAATTTTACCATTATAAAATAATCTTGTTAAAATTAACTGATAATTTATTCAAACTGCTTACTTATATCTACGAAAGAATGCAAAGCCAAGGTAAGTCCAGTAAGTTAAAAAAAAAAACTTAAATTGTAACTACAGAAAAAAAATACATAATATTAACTACTAAAATAAAATTACTGCCAAATAATGATTTCGTTGCAAAGATTTTTTATTCACATTAACAATACAGCAAATACTTTTGCTTAAAAAAATAAAAAATACATAATAAAAAAAATACTACATTTGAACACTACAAGAAAAAAAAAGTGGTGAAATAGAGAAAAAAAAACTTCGAAGAGCGAAGATTTCCCTCCAAAACTGGGCCCGCGTATTACCAAACTTGTGTGGGACCACACTACCAACTGAACCGAAGCACATTTTTTTTTTAATTTAAAAATGAAGAACATTTATAGATCTGATACAATGTGCGACTGAAAAGTCGTATAGTTTCCCCAACGTTTAAACGCACAAGTTCGGTATTACGGGTGTCAGTTAAAGGGGGCCAATGTGCTAAATAAAAGAAAAACAAAGAAAAATTAAGCTTATATTACGACAGTAAGATATATACATTTAATATTTTGAATTTTCAAATGCGTTGGACTAGACTACGTATTTTAAGGCGTCTTCAACAAGTGGGCAGTTCAAGAAAAGTATTTTAGCTTGCATTGATTAATTCGCGTTTAACTATTCCGTATTCTTGTATCCATAACACAAGCATAGAAATATAGCTTCTTTTGGGACCAGAGGACGTTGTGTGAAATGTCCATGAATATTTACTTATTTAACTATAAATTTTGTAAAAATATGTCTTTAATAGCATTCTTAAATTAAATAAATAAATAAAAGTAAGTTTTCACTTATACTACTCTTGCAAAAAAAATGTCGAAGTTTGCTAATACATACGACTTTTTAGTTATCGTTAAGTTTTATGACGAAAATAAGTTAGACATAATAGAAGATAAAGATCTTGACCGGGTTAAAAAAGGAGCAGCAATATTAACAACCGGGAGGCGCTGGATGAAAGTGGTACTACGTCTCGCGTTATGGCATTCTAAAATGAGAACTGTGCTGCCACTGCTCGAGTGGACGGAGATAGCTGGTAGATAGATTAAAAAGTCACTAAAATATTTTGTAAGAAATCTTAACAAGAAATACGATCTAATTCTTTTATTTTTTAAACTATCGTAATATAAGCTTTTATTTTCATAAAATTTCTTGTATAAGTATAGGATTCATCAATAGTTATACAAGAATATTGTTTAAATTGCGACTAAAATAGCAAAAAAATTGTAACAAGCTAAAAAGAAAAAAAATTATCAAACAGAAACAAAAATTAAAAAAAAGTGAACAAAAATTCATGTCATTTTACCTATTGGAAATAAAATAAAAGGAAAAATTTTAATTATTACATTAACTAAAAAGACTAATGGATGTATGGAAACTGTGAAAGGGAAGTAGATTTGACTATTAAAAAAAAATTAAAAAAGCTTTTTTCAAAGCAAGCTTTTCTATAGCACTAAACTAATAAAAAATTGGTCAAGTGCGAGTCGGACTCGCGCACGAAGGGTACCGTACCATTATCTATGCAATATAAGGCAACGTTATTAGTATCGAGCAAGAAACGGTAAAAAAATCATGTTTGTTGTATGGGAGTCCCCTTAAATATTTATTTTATTATATTTTTAGTATTTGTTGTTATAGCGGCAATAGAAATACATCATCTGTGAAAATTTCAACTCTCTAGCTATCACCGTTCTTGAGATACAGCCTGGTGACAGACGGACGGACGGACGGACGGACGGACGGACAGCGAAGTCTCAGTAATAGGGTCCCGTTTTTACCCTTTGGGTACGGAACCCTAAAAACTAGCTGACCCGGCAAACGTTGTTTTGCCATACAAATGTCAGTGAGGGGGGAAGAGTTTGCAAAATAGATGTTGTCCGATTCTCAGACCAAATATGCATGTAAAATTTCATAAAAATCGGTCAAGCCGTTTCGGAGAAGTACGGTAACTAACACTGTGAATTTTATATTTAAGATGATGCTGCTTACGCATGTACTAGGCCATGCCAAAGTCTAAGAAACCGATAGGGATGGGCCAAATAATAAATTAATGGATAAATTCGATCTGTCATCGAAAATATAAAGAAATGGAAATACCTGGAATAATATGAAACTACATTCTTCATGTTATATTTAGATTTATTATGAATTACGGTTTATTATACGATATTTAGTGAATGGTACCGATTCTAAGACATTGCGACCTATCAAAAATAATCTAAAAAAAAATGTTTAGTTTACTTAAGGCGCTGGACATATAATTGCCAAATATTATAAGATGAATTAAAACATTTCAAAAACAATAGCGAACATTGATATGATAGACAAGGCACTACAAATCGAATCCAAAACAAACCCATAAAAATAATTTTACCATTATAAAATAATCTTGTTAAAATTAACTGATAATTTATTCAAACTGCTTACTTATATCTACGAAAGAATGCAAAGCCAAGGTAAGTCCAGTAAGTTAAAAAAAAAAACTTAAATTGTAACTACAGAAAAAAAATACATAATATTAACTACTAAAATAAAATTACTGCCAAATAATGATTTCGTTGCAAAGATTTTTTATTCACATTAACAATACAGCAAATACTTTTGCTTAAAAAAATAAAAAATACATAATAAAAAAAATACTACATTTGAACACTACAAGAAAAAAAAAGTGGTGAAATAGAGAAAAAAAAACTTCGAAGAGCGAAGATTTCCCTCCAAAACTGGGCCCGCGTATTACCAAACTTGTGTGGGACCACACTACCAACTGAACCGAAGCACATTTTTTTTTTAATTTAAAAATGAAGAACATTTATAGATCTGATACAATGTGCGACTGAAAAGTCGTATAGTTTCCCCAACGTTTAAACGCACAAGTTCGGTATTACGGGTGTCAGTTAAAGGGGGCCAATGTGCTAAATAAAAGAAAAACAAAGAAAAATTAAGCTTATATTACGACAGTAAGATATATACATTTAATATTTTGAATTTTCAAATGCGTTGGACTAGACTACGTATTTTAAGGCGTCTTCAACAAGTGGGCAGTTCAAGAAAAGTATTTTAGCTTGCATTGATTAATTCGCGTTTAACTATTCCGTATTCTTGTATCCATAACACAAGCATAGAAATATAGCTTCTTTTGGGACCAGAGGACGTTGTGTGAAATGTCCATGAATATTTACTTATTTAACTATAAATTTTGTAAAAATATGTCTTTATTAGCATTCTTAAATTAAATAAATAAATAAAAGTAAGTTTTCACTTATACTACTCTTGCAAAAAAAATGTCGAAGTTTGCTAATACATACGACTTTTTAGTTATCGTTAAGTTTTATGACGAAAATAAGTTAGACATAATAGAAGATAAAGATCTTGACCGGGTTAAAAAAGGAGCAGCAATATTAACAACCGGGAGGCGCTGGATGAAAGTGGTACTACGTCTCGCGTTATGGCATTCTAAAATGAGAACTGTGCTGCCACTGCTCGAGTGGACGGAGATAGCTGGTAGATAGATTAAAAAGTCACTAAAATATTTTGTAAGAAATCTTAACAAGAAATACGATCTAATTCTTTTATTTTTTAAACTATCGTAATATAAGCTTTTATTTTCATAAAATTTCTTGTATAAGTATAGGATTCATCAATAGTTATACAAGAATATTGTTTAAATTGCGACTAAAATAGCAAAAAAATTGTAACAAGCTAAAAAGAAAAAAAATTATCAAACAGAAACAAAAATTAAAAAAAAGTGAACAAAAATTCATGTCATTTTACCTATTGGAAATAAAATAAAAGGAAAATTTTTAATTATTACATTAACTAAAAAGACTAATGGATGTATGGAAACTGTGAAAGGGAAGTAGATTTGACTATTAAAAAAAAATTAAAAAAGCTTTTTTCAAAGCAAGCTTTTCTATAGCACTAAACTAATAAAAAATTGGTCAAGTGCGAGTCGGACTCGCGCACGAAGGGTACCGTACCATTATCTATGCAATATAAGGCAACGTTATTAGTATCGAGCAAGAAACGGTAAAAAAATCATGTTTGTTGTATGGGAGTCCCCTTAAATATTTATTTTATTATATTTTTAGTATTTGTTGTTATAGCGGCAATAGAAATACATCATCTGTGAAAATTTCAACTCTCTAGCTATCACCGTTCTTGAGATACAGCCTGGTGACAGACGGACGGACGGACGGACGGACGGACGGACGGACAGCGAAGTCTCAGTAATAGGGTCCCGTTTTTACCCTTTGGGTACGGAACCCTAAAAACACCTAAATACGAGTAAGACTCGTGCACGACTGGCTTTCGTGTCATCGACATTTAATCATGTCCTTTATTGGAACTTTCCTGACCTGATGAAATGCAGTAAAATTGTTCAAATTTTTAAAGTAGGTTATACCACTGATGCCTCTAATTACAGGAGTAAATCCGTACTTCCAAGCCTGATGCCTCAATAATGGGTAAATATCATCAATTTATTATTATTATTGCAATCGACTTGCTTTGCGTAATAAACTAAGGTAAACATGTGCAGGAACCATGATAGCTCAGATGGGAGGGCGACGGAACGGTAGTCCGAGGTCGTGGGTCCAAGTCCCGCTCATGTTGATAATTTTTTCCACTATAATTTAATTTATTATGTATCAACTAGTTAAACTGATAACATTTGTTGTGTTGAAGCCCCATAAATATTAATTATATTAGCACTTTTCTAGTATTTGAAATCCATTATCAATAAAAATTTTTATTCAGTCTAGCTCAGACAGTTTATGAGTTATACCCTGGTGACAGACTGACGGACGGACGGACTGACAGCGAAGTCTCAGTAATTCCCAGATTCCCGTTTTGCCGTTAAAACACAAAATATGTTGGACTTTTTCGAAATTTCGGGGAGGGTTAGAAAGACCTCAAAACACGCCCGTAATATCGTTTGTGAGGTCTATATATTTCGTTTATATAGACCGATGTGCAGTGATGCCAACTCGGGGTTTTCCCCCCAAATTTAGTGGGAATAAACCTATATAGGGATTTTTTTAGTGGGTGAATTTTTTTGGGGATATTTTTAGGGATAAAATTCTATTTGTATTTTTTTAAATTTTCTACGTAACTACTAAAAAAAATACTGTTAAAATAAAAATAGTTTAAAAAAACTAAAAAACACGCTTTATTTAATCGAATTATTGCATTGTCATCGGTCTTTGACAGGTGTGCAAAATTTGAATAGAATCTGACCGTTTGAAGTGGGTCAAAATAGCGTCCAAAGGAGTCGGTTACAAACATACAAACAAACAAACATACAAACAAACATACAAGTGAAGCTAATATAAAGCGTGTAAAATACTGTTTGATAGGTCGAAATACGCAGATTATACTTATATATTTCGAAAATGTGAAACTATTATCAAGATTTAAATAAAACTAGGTAAAGAATGAGATTTAGATTTAGATTATCTAATTATTTATTGTTTTTATTTATTTATTTACTTATATTGTAATGAATAAATACTTGGTCCGTCGTTGGGGAGTTTTGTTTTGAATTTAGTGGTTTTTGAAATTGCTTTAGGGGAAAGTTTTTAAACAGTTGGCGACAATGCCGATGTGATAATATGCCTTATACACACATTTCTTATTGGAAATGCGCGGTTTGTACTTCTCGCTCTCCAGTCCATTAACGTCCCACTGTTGGACATGGGGCTCCACTTTGGGAGTGTTTTTGCTTTATTTTCGAATTTCCAGTCTCTCACAGAGGATATTATCTACGTACAATATCCTCTAGTTTAGTTACAGCACCCTGGGAAGGAAAAAGCTCTATACTTAGACTTACTTACTCTTATAATCTAGGGTCCTTCCGTCTTCTTCCTTCCTTCCGGTCCTCCAGTAGTGTCTGTATGCAGAAAATAAACAATTGGCATCTTCAATTAAAATCAACTTTTTACGGATTTGGACGCGTAATATTTGTTTATTTTTAGGACGAAGTACATTTCTAACTCGACTCGTTGATAGCTGAAAAGTCTTCAAAACGTCGGGCTAGAACAAATACACGCTACCAAATATGTTAAAAGTGGTTTTGTTTGAACAAATGATGTACAGACAGCGTCTTCTCTCTGTGTATCGACGTCTTAGTGTGCCTGTGTAGCAATGTAAATTAATTTATTGTATGTGTGCGTTACCTTACCCACCAACTAACCTGGCAATCCTTGCAGTATTTACAATAAAACAGCGTGCTACTCCGGTTGGTTTAACCTTCTGAGAGTGTGTAGATCGAATACCTCCAGCGAAAGCCCATGCCCATTATTGGGACATCGTGGTCTTACGGGTATATCCAATTGTAACTTTAGACAAGTCATCTTCTAGTAGCTTCTATGTCTTTGACGTCAGGAGATCTGAAATTGAAAAACGAACAAAATATATAATCTCTCCATACATAGACTTGCTGTTGCCAGCAAGTTCGTGCGCGTGGAATGAAAAAAAAATTCCCCGTTTTTGTAACATTTTTCACTAATGCTTCGCTCCTATTGGTCGCAGCGCGATGCTATATAACCTATAGCCTTCCTCGATAAATTTACTGTCAAACACGAAAAGATTTTTTCTAATCGGACCAGTGGTTCCTGAGATTAGCGCGGTCAAACAAACAAACAAACTCTTCAGCTCTATATATTAGTATATACGAGTATATAGAGTAATGTTGACATTGCCTTGTATCTATATTTTTGATTCTGCAGTATTTGTCAAGTTAAATATAGGATTATATAAGAAAAGACAACGTGCACGTCATGCTGACAGACTGTGTGTGGTACCATGTAAAACAACACTAATGCACAAGAGTGTTCTCTGTACTCCTATACACATATTTAACAAACTACCTAAACACATTAGGGATATTTCAGACATTGCTCGTTTCAAAAAAAGCCTCCACAAAATGTTATGCTCTAAATGTTATTATTCTTTACATGAATGATGATTCGGATAACATATTAGCCTGACATAATATATCATATTATAATATAATTATTTAAAGGTTTAAATTTTATTGCCAGTAAATAATTCGGCAACGTTAACTAAATTTTCATATTATTATTATTTAAAACAAAATTTTATTATTGATATTTCAAATGTGCTAATTTCGACATTTTCTTATTCCAATATTATTATTACATAAGACATTGTTATTATATGACAAAATGAAAACTGCATGCATAATAATAATATATTTATAATCACTACCATTATTGTACGCCTAAATGGCAGGACATAGTGAAACCTGTTAATTTGATCTCAACATCTTATGTACCTATTTGTCCACAATAAAAAATACTTTGAAATTACTTTTTTTATTAATTATTATGAATTACTTTTTTTTTGACTTTGAAATGGTCTTATTCATAATGACTTATCGGAGGTTTAAAAGTACGCTAAAATCGGTTCGCGAAAATTGTCAAAATAGCTAGATGACAAGTTTATTGCCTTGGTGTGGTGACATGTGTATTGTAAAGCTACCACCACAATTCTGTCGCTAGTTGATGTTATTTTTTCATATCTGTTAAATGTTAGACCCATAGCACACGGCGTATTTTAAACGCGCAGACGACGCGCGTATACGTGGTTTAAACGAGATTTGATCGCAACCTTGTAACCTAAGCACACGGGGCGATTGTAAAACGCGCCTCTACTGCGCGTATACGCGCAGGTACAGCTGTACAAACGCGCTGTAGTCACGCGTAGCTTTTGCGTTTGAAGAGAGTAGGGTAGGTAAAAGTGAATAAAACGACAATTTATATTACCCTAAAAGTAGTAGACAGCAGACAAACAATAAACTTAAAAAAAATTACCATTAGCAAACAAAAAAATCTATGAATTTTGCTACTTTCAGAGTCATCATCAATTTATTTAAATTATTCAATTTTTATTATCATTTTCAATGTAGCTTTCTTTTTTTAGTAAGAGTCACATTCTGCTCTTCCTCACTGTCACTGCTTATTTCCATAATTGAATTTAATTAAATTGAGCAGGAAGTTGAAAAATATCGAAATTAAACAACTCCTTCGAAGTCTTAGTTTGAAATATTTTTTTTAGGTTAAGAGGATACCAAAATAGCTTCGTGCATTTTTCTATGTACGAAGTTTTCATTGTTTCTTTAGATTGAATGGCTAGAGCTCTAATTTTTAAGTATATGTTTTTTCAATATATGATCTAGGATCGCATGAACTCAGAAACGCGATTGAAAAAAGTTTTCTCGATAGAAAATCTTGGCGAAACAACCTCTCAAATTTTTTATTTTTTTCATTTGTCGATCTATTATCGCGTATTAACTAATGAAATAACTTTAAAAACATAGGTAACTATTATTTATAGAAACACGTGGATCAGAATGAAAATATGTATATTTAGTAGATTTTGAGTAAATAGGAAAAGTATCCCTAATTCTTCATTTTCTGTGCCTACTGGCTGTGTAATATGTACGTGTCGGCGATGATATTGATGTAGGCCCTTAAGATTCACTTTTACGGCAAGATGTTTCATTTTACACAGTCACATGACTCATGTGACATGAGTCACGGTTCTATAGAATGGACACTTTGTTTTTAAAATGAATGGCGCGACGTGTTGAGTGGCGAGGCGAGTGTGTGTTAGTATGAAACGGAACATTTATTAACTTTTTTTAGCGAAAGTAAAGGAAATTATGCCCATTCAGTCTATTTTGCAAATTTGAACAATTTTGATAGAAAATACGTAGATCTACGTAAAAAGACGTAGAGTTGGCAACCCTGATCCCAGCCCCCCTCTGCCCGTACCCCGCTCCTTTGTACGCGCGTTTGTTTCGCTTCAAATGCGCGTATACGCGCTTCATGCGCGCGTTTCTATTATCAATGCAAACGCAACAATCAGCGTTTACGGCGCCGAAGACGCGCGTTCCTGAAACGCGCGTTTAAAATACGCCGTGTGCTATGGGCCTTATGTTGACACATTGTGTATGTGTTATATCAAATAGATTATATTGTTATACGAAACTATATAGATTGCTTTGTTTCTCCTACTTATTAGTAGCTGTTGCCCGCGATTTCGTACGCATAGAATTTAGAAAATGTTTCCCGTTTTTGTAACATTTTTCACTACTGCTTCTCCCCTATTAGTCGCAGCGTGATGTTATATAGCCTAAAGCCTTCCTCGCTAAATGGACTATCTAACACTGATAGAATTTTTCAACTCGGATTAGAGGTTCCTGAAATTAGCGCGTTTAAACAAACAAACAAACAAACTCTTCAGCTTTATAATATTTATTTATTTTATAAATTCATGGACATTTCACACAACGTCCTCTGGTCCCAAGCTAAGCATATTATGCTTGTGTTATGGGTACCAGAAAACGGATATAATATATAAAGTACTTTTCTTTTGTAAATACATACTTATAATACATAGAAACACCCAGACGCAGGACAAATATTTGTATGACAATTTCAAAGATCACACAAATGATTGACCCTAGCGGGAATCGAACCCGCGACCTCATGAACAGCAGTTCGTTACCTGAACCACTACACCACGAGGCTCGTCAAAATATTATTATAGGTAAAACAAAGTCATTATTTTTGTATGTATGTCCCTATGTGAGTTTATATTGGTGCGGTTTTGTTAAAGATTTGTAACAATTTTACATGTACAACTAAACTTAACTAAAAATGAACATTGATAGTATCAACAACACATTTCGGCAATGTTAACTGAACTTTCTTATTATAAAAATTGTGTATTACAGACTCTCCGGCCCATTTACGTCCCACTGTTGGGCACGGGCCTCCTCCACTTTGGGATGGATTATGGTCTACTGTGCCGCGCTGACCAGGCGTTGGCACAGGGTTTATTTTCGAGTTTTCCGTCTCTCACAAAAGATGTTTTCTGTGTAAAATATCCCTTAGCTGACTTTCACAGCACCCTTGGGAGGAGATGGGGTGGTGGCACCTGTATTCTTAATCCGTCACCACACGGAGTTGTCACCACACGGAGTTGTCACCACACGGAGTTGTCACCACACGAAGTTGTCACCACACGGAGTATATAGACTAACGATTATAATTAGTTTATTAATGAGCACAAAAAATAGTCAGTTTATTAAAATAGATCATCATCATCATCATCATAAGATCACGCCTTGGGGATAGGCAGAGACTATAGAGCGCCATCTGCTACGATCGAAACATACTTTCTAGCAAATGGCGCTCTATAGTCTCTAGTTTTCATTTCTCTATAGTTTGTGGTTAGTTAAGTTTAGTGTAGTTGTGCACGTCGAATTGGTACCATAGTCAAGGCTGTTTTTTGGTGTTATTTGAGATCGGTGTGACAAATATAATATGATTATAACGTTAAGGAACCCTTTATAAGCCCAACTCATATTTGAGTGGTCCTTAACTAAAAGGCCCTGAATAGAATTTGAATGCAAGACCTCGTGCACATCATACGATAACACTACGTTCTACAATAAATTCATTATCTCCCCAAAATTATAAAGAAACGGTAAAAAGTAAAAAACCTAAAGTTTCGCACAAAAAATGGCGGAGTTCTTTTTTTAAATTCCCGTTTGAACCGGGCCCAGCTGTCAATATTCACACGGGATTTCAAAATGGCGGTTTTTTTACTTTTTTATGAAAGAAAACACCTGTTTGAGCAATGAGCTGTGTAGTTTAATTTCTGATGTGTTTATCATAATGATCAAGTATCCAGGTTTGCTATTAAAAGTCTCTTCGCGTTTTAATAAAGTACCGGCCTTGTCCTTGACTTCGTTCGTAGTAACTTCGATTTTTAACTGACTTTTTCAACTGTATGTTAAATAATTTTCTTAGTTCAAAAACTAAGAATTATTTTTAGATCAATCCGACTACTGCAAGTGGGTGAAAATAACTTTCAAAGATTCCGGTACATAGATTAATACATTGATACAGACGGAACAAGCTTATAAAGCGTGTTAATGTTAAAAACCGTCTAGTTATGAATTAGTTTTGAGCTCAAAAAGTTCAATCTTTAATAAATGTTCATAAAAAAGCACTAAAAAGGACCAGAACACGTTGCGTGAAATGTTTAGAAATAATTACTTTATTTTATTTTATGTTTAAAACGGATTTTAATGCGGTTTTTAATAGATATAAGTTCAAGGGGAAGGTTTCTTTGCATGATATATTAAGATTTGATCACTAAATTCTCGTACGAAGCAGCGGTCAACATTTAATTCATAATAAATTACAATTAAGTACCAGGGGACTATGTCTTGTAAAGAGCTTGTAAACACGCGGTCTCGTAGCAACAAGCGAGTCGATGTTATCGTCTAGACAATCCCCCACACTTCACCCCGTCACGTCTAGACGGCAACTAGACAGAACCCCCTCCCACAGAAACCCCTGTAGTACCTGTACACCTATTTTAGGAATTTTGATTGGAACCTTTAGGAGAATAGTTTGTAGTACCAATTTTATTAACTTAACTATCTCGCTTTTTTCGTTGAAAGGGTATAAGCAGAGATGTAGTGTTTATTCTACATATATCATAAATCATTTATTTTATAACTTAACAAATTATATAATTGTGTAAAAATATTTAATAGAAAAAATTATGATAATATTGGAGGTATTTACATTAGTTGATGATTTAACAAAAAGTACTCCTCATTATCATTCACCTGTTTTTATCTCTTAATTCGGTGTCGGGAAAATAATATTACTAACTGTTACCTGCAGCTTCGTACGCGTGGAATTTAAAACCAAACCTTAATAAATTATCTAATATATAAAATTCTCCTGTCACGGTGTTTATAATTATACTCCTCCGAAATGTCTCGACCGATTTTCGTGAGATTTTGTGTACATATCTGTTAGGTCTGAGAATCGGACAACATGAATTTTTCATCCCCCTAAATGTTAAGGGTTGTCCACCCCTAACACTTGTATGGCAAAACAACGTTTGCCGGGTCAGCTAGTACCAAAATACAATACTATTAACCCGTCCATCTATTAAAAAAAACGCCTTCAAAATCAGTTGCTTAGCTTTGAAGAAATAGGTACCAATTCTACGTGCACAACTAAACTTAACTATTAAATGAAAACACCTATGGGTGTACTTTGATTAATTGGTTATTTTTTTGTGCACATTTCTCTCTTTCTCCAGCCCATTTACGTCCCACTCTTGGGCACGGGCCTCCTCCACAATAGGAGGGATTACGGTCTACTGTGCCGCTCTGACCGGGCGTATTGGCATAGGGTTTATTTTCGAGTTTCCCCACACGCGGAGAGCGTGTGCACATTTATATTAATTAAAATCGTTAGTTTATAATACATAGTTTTTATAATAAAGAAGTTTACTTAACATCGCCGAATTGTGTTATTTTACACTATCAATTTTCATTTTATTTAAGTTTAGTTGAGCGCCTAGAATTGGTACCATAAGCTCACATAGGTACATACAAAAATAACGACTTTGTTTTTTAATAAGTGAAGATATAGATACGAAACCCAACGTTATGACGGCCAACTCGTGCTTGACCGGTTTTTTTTTAAACTTATTGGCAGTACTTTGTACTTAAAATCATTGATCGATATAGGTACTCCTATTGTTGTTTAAGTCACAATAGCTTGTACAAACTCACGAGTATAGAAGATCTATCATACCGTCTGCATGCTGCCTCTTCACGGTTTAATACTTTTATAACGGAGTAAGCAGTCCTAAACTTTATAAATACATAATCTTTGTTTGTGTGTCTGTCTGGAACATTTATAATCACGGTTGTTATCATTCCCATTTATGTACCTACACCTAAAAATGCCAGAGAATAATGACAGCCCTACGCCGAAACTATTGATTTTAGGTAAAATGGTTAAAATTTAAATTGTAGGAAAGTATCTCTACAATTATTTTGCATGGATATATTTTCCAGTAAAATGCAGAGTAATAAATTATAAAAAGGAGTTGTTATAAAAAAAATTTTTTTGGCCCCATTGTACCAATACGGCGATGGGAGTGGCAAAGATACGAGGTTGAATGTTGTGTTGAAATTCGGTAAGAGCACATCATAATCTATAAAATTGCCAATTTTAAAAGCTCTCCCGCATAACTTTCGTTAAAATTACCTTTATAAAAAGAAAAAAGGTCAAAAGAAAAAAGGAAAAAAGGTTATAAAAAGATAAAAGGTCGAAGTCAAATGAAAGTAATAGTTTTACCATCCGTGAGGCATCCGCTGAGCGAAAAATTTTAGAATACCGAAATAATGTTCACAATTATTGATCTTGTGGTCTAGCGATTGATGTAATAGACTGCTGTTCACAAGGTCGCTGGTTAGATGCCCACGTATTGGTACACGTATTTATGTGATATTTATATTTGTCACACAAATATTTAATCTTTCTTCTTTCTTTCTCAAATATAGGAATTACCTTAATTTTTTAAATTCTTTTTTTTTCTTATTCATATGGCTGCATCAATTTTCATTCTTCTAACAGTTGCATGGATTCTTCCGTCCAGAGAAACCTGAAATAGTATAGAAAAAATTGTGTAGTAAACTAGCTGACCCGGTAAACGTGGTTTTGCCATATAAATGTTAGGGGTGGACAACCCTTAACATTTAGGGGGATGAAAAATAGAGTTGTCCGATTCTCAGACCTAACGGATATGTACACAAAATTTCACGAAAATCGGTCGAGCCATTTCGGAGGAGTATAATTACAAACACCGTGACAGGAGAATTTTATATATTAGAATAATATATTTATATTTTATACAGAATTATAAAGCTGAAGAGTTTGGTTGTTTGAACACTTTAATCTCAGGAACCACTGGACTGATTTAGAAAATTCTTTCAATGTCGGATAGTACATTTATCGAGGAAGGCTTAAGGCTATATAATATCACGCTGCGACTAATAGGAGCGAAGCAGCAGTAAAAAATGTTGCAATAACGTGTAATTTTTCTAAATTGCAAGTGTTCGAATTCGCTGACAATAGCTAGTATTAGTATTGATGCCCACAGGTGTATTTACCCAAGAGCCATAGGGGCCATGGCACGGAGCGGCCAGTCTAAGAATGGTGGCAAAAGCCTTCAAATTTAAAATTTAGCTCTATCTCTAATAATTTTATAATACTTTACTGTTTTCCGTCAGCTTTCCTAATTGCCGCTAACTTCGCTTTATATTTACGAAGTATGGATGTTTGTACGTAAAAACAAAGATCTTTTTAACACTATGGATGAAATGAAACCTAGAAACAGACGAGATCCATTCAGACTTGTTTTGCAGTCCAAAGCTTACCAAAAACAACAAAATATAATAGAAACTGTATTGCTATGTGTATACGAATACTTAATAAGATACTGAAAGATATAAAAACGTTAAAATGTTCATTATTTAGGACAAAATTGTATCAATAGCTAAGTAAAATAACTTCTACAATATTAATGATTTCTTTGAATATAAAAATCATTAAATTATTGCGTGTTATAATATTAGCTAAACATGTAAGTGCTTTAAATTTGTAACACCTTATTGTATACTATGTTTTTGGCAATAAAATATAATGAAAAAGAAAATAATTGGCGGCTAATTAAATTGGCCTGGGGCGTCAAATTAAATGGCCCGGGGCACTAATTTTTAAAATACGTCTATGTAGATGTCTATAAGTTATTTATCAAGCAAGTTCAATTCTCAGGAAGTAACACTTATCAAAGTCCCTTACATGTGACCAATGGCGGACTATATAAATATTATCTAGTAGCTTATCTATATTTAAATAGTAAATAGTTTACTGATACGAATAACACATATATGTCGCTACTATCTATTTGTTGTCACCTTCCCATTTCCATAAACGGTTATACGGAAGAATAACGTGCTTGAACCTTATCTGTAACAGTAAGGCTAGTACAGGGACTTAATGGTACCGATTCTATTTGCACAATTAAACTGAACTAAAAAATGAAAATTGATAGTGTTAATAACACAATTCGGTAAGGTTAACAGAACTTTTTTATTAGAAAATCTGTATAATAATAAAGCTTTTATTTCGGACATCATAAGAATCCATATTATTACAAAATTCAATTATGTGTTAGTAAATGTGTTAGTATCTTATGTAAAATATTATCTTAATGCTTAATGTTAGTAGTGGTTAGTATTCTAAAAATAATATAGATTGATGATTTTAATTACGTAAAAAGTGCCCAACGAAATAGCCAGTTAATCAAAATACGCCATAACTGTTTTCATTTTTAACACGCTTATATAAGTTCGGTAGGTATCTATCAATGTATTAATCTATGTAACGGAATCTTTGAAAGTGATTTTCAACCACTTATAGTAGTCGGATTGGTCTGAAAATTTGCACACATATTAAGTACTGATGACAATGCAATAATTAAAAACAAATATTCAGGATTTTAAAGCGTGTTTTTTTAGTTTTAGAACAAAGTAGGTAGATTATTTAGTTAAGTTAAATTTAGTTGTGTATGTATAATTCGTGGTCGCGCGCGGCGGGAAGGCATCCAGAGACCCGCCGCAGCAAACGCGACAGGGGGCCCAATGCTCTCCTCCCCACCCCTGGTCGGGCCCCGATTAACGGTTCACCCCTTGTTGGGTCATGGTAAAGCTCAAGGTACCATCATGGCCCAATTTGTACCAATGTCGCTTAGCTAGCTACACTCAGGGTGTCTGAGGATTAAAATACGCAAGGTTCTCCGTCAAAGATCTTAAGTGGTCGATATAGCTCACAGGGCTAACTCGTTATAGTAGCAGTGAGCTGGCCATATCTATCAAAGATGGCTGATGAAGCAGACAAATTCTGGAGTTTCTTGTCTGTTCTTCTCCATAGGATTTACTTTTGGAATAGACGCCTAGCTCCTGACTTTTTAAAAAAGCATGTTTATCTCGCTTAATTTAAATAAGAATATTTGACTTTGGAGACCACTCAGCAAGCGTAATTTAAGTGTAAGCTCCCCAGCTAGGTGGACCTGAAGAAGGGCGCAGGGTGGGACTAGATGCGGAAGGCGGAGGATCGTGGATTGGGAGAATTGGGCGAGGCTTGTCCAGCAGTGGCTGACTTGATTAAATGTATTAAATTATTATAAATCTTTTACGGGTCACTTCTTTCACTTACGTCGGGACTCTAGTGCCGATTAAAACTAATGAATACAAAAAAAAAGAAACAAATAACACAAATACTTAATTTTCGATTTAAGTATTTGTGTTAAGTATTGCTGTGGTTTTTTCAGAACAGAACTCTAAAATTGTAACTAATATTTGTATGATGTGTATTCTGCAACTCTGCAAATACAGTTTGTTATCTAATATGGTACAATGTCGAGGTCATATTATATAACAATGAACTCGTTTGCCAGACATTTGGCAGACACTTTTGTTGAACAAACTGGCTAGACCGGTTAACTGACTATTGTTTCTTTCGGATAATAGATGGCGCTGATATACATTTTGTAAAGAGAAAACTTCTCTGATCCACAGCATTTTAGTGTTGAGTGTATTTTTATTTTTCTAGCTCTTTGTAGCCTTTGTAGTCTAGGGATGTTTATTTGACAACAATTTGATTTAGAAACAAACTATCAAACATATCTAATAAAAAAACTACATTAAAATCCGTTACGTAGTTTTAAAGATTAAAGCTCACAAAACCTACAGAAAATACAATTTTGTTTTTAATATTGTAAATAAACTAATACAATGTCAGTATAATACAATGTACAGACGGAAATACATATAATATTTATATGTATTTCCAAGAGATAGTTACAATGTCTTAACTTTAAACTAACAGATAAGTAAATACAGGACATTCTTTATATGAGCGATTCCTGGTAACAATTGTGACGTATTCGATTCTGACTGAGGATAATTGAGTTTTTTTTTAAAGTACAACTCACTTTATGTGCCTTTGAAATTTGAGGGTTTTCCTCAATTTCTCAGGAGATAACCATCAGATCTTGACCTAGTGCCAATGGGACCACACGGCAACCGCCAGCTTTCAAATTTAAAAAGAATCATTGAAATTGCATCGCCCAGATAAAAGTTAAGAGTTAACAAACATTAATAAAAATAATCTACTTAGTTTAAAAACTAAAAAATACGCTTAAATATCCTGAATATTTTTTTAAATGATTGCATTGTCATCAATACTCAATTCTATGCTACCTACTTACAAAACGTTGATAGTTTATGTTCTCAGAGACATAAGTTTCTGTTGTCACATATTGTCACAATCGTAGTAAACACAAGTAAACAATTATGATATTTTTACCTGATTCTACGAGTATAAACAAAGCGTTTTTATGTGAAATTATCTGATTGTATATGAAAGGCATACGTAGAAACACAATAATCTTGGTGAGTCTACTCATATAAAATTAAACCATTACGTGTATAATTAAAAATACAAGTGTGGTCATAGTGATACTTCAACATGCTATTCTAGTAATTCTGATCGAGGAATTGGGATTATTCTTTTAAATTATTGCATTGTCATCGGTCCTTGTTAGGTGTGCAAAATTTCAGATCAATCCGTCTACTGCAAGTGGCTGAAAATCGCTTTCAAAGATTCCGTTACACAGATTAATACATTGATAGATACATACCAAACTTATAAAAGCGTGTTAAAAATAAAAAATACATACGGATGGATCGAGAACCTCCTTTTTGAAATCGGTCAAACTAAAAATATATATTTATGGTTAAATCATAGAGTGGCTATATGGTGACGGGTTAAGAATAAAATGGTCTGCACACCATTTCCACTCCAGAGTGCTCTAAAAACCAGCTAAGGGATTTTGTACATAGATAACATCATCATCATCATAACATCATGCCTTTTTCCCATGGGGGTAGGCAGAGACTATAGAGCGCCATCTGCTATATAGATAACATCCTCTGTGAGAAAACTCGACAGTAGTTACTCAATAATTTTAGAATTTCATCGACAGAAATCGTTTCATCACTTTGGAGTCCGTCTGTCTGTTTTACAAAATGTTGAAACTAAATATAATTCGCCTTGGATAGTGAAAGTTACACACGTTATCCCTATTCTACAATCAACGCGACGGTGACGGTTGAAAATACTACCCGATAAAAATATCCTTGCCAAACATACGCTTAAAAATTTGCAGTTAAAAAACAGAAAAAAAACTTGCATTGTACTGCATCCCTTTCGCGTAAAAATAAAAAAAAAGTTTAAAAAAGTTCCATTGTAAGTGTTCTATGGACGGAGCAGCTGATTCCATTGCGCGTAGCGTAAAATTTAAAAAAAAATCTGTCAATGGCGCGAACCTAATTATTTTTTTAGCGGATTAATTGTGTTGTTATTCGATACAGTGTCTTTTTAGACATTTTGCTCTATTTGCTAAATAACTAGTGGGTTCTGTATATCGTTTTTGTAAAAATTAAGTACATAATGAGAATGACAAAAAAAGGAAAATAATTATACGCTTACACACTGCTTAAATCTTGAAAAATCCCTAATTTAAGAAGATTCAAATATCTACTTACACACATCCACATCCTAGGCCCACTCCTGTGGAACATTGGATTCGATTGGGCTCTGCGCGGTGCCAATCTCCCGGGCGTCAGCGTTATCTGCTATGCTGACGATACCCTGGTGACCGCGCGGAGCCCCACTTTTCGTGATGCGGGCGTGCTTGCCACTGCGGGTACGGCCCATGTCGTCAGTCGCATCAGGGCCCTCGGTCTGGAGGTTGCACTAGAGAAGTCCGAGGCCATATTCTTTCATGGTCCTCGGACAAGGCCCCCCCCTGGGCACTCGATAATGGTGGGTGGCACCTCCATCGCTGTCGGGCGCACGATGAAATACCTCGGACTCGTGCTCGACAGCCGATGGAGGTTCAGCGAGCATTTCCGCGCTCTGGCTCCTAAACTGCTGGGGTGTGCGGGAATGCTTGCAAGGTTGCTCCCCAATTGTAGGGGGGCTGGCCGAGTAGGTCGCCGCCTCTATGACGGCGTGGTGCGCTCCATGGCACTATACGGGGCGCCCATCTGGGCGAGAGAGGCCCTCAGCGCCGAGAACATGACCCTATTGCGGCGCCCGCAGCGGGTCATGGCGCAGAGGGCTTCCAGAGCGTACCGCACCGTCTCTTACGAGGCGGCCTGTGTTATCGCGGGCAGCCTCCCGTGGGACCTCGAAGGTGGGGTCCTGGCGGAGGTCTACCACCGGAGGGCCCTGATGCGGCAGTCAGGAATGGAGCCCCTCGCGGAAGAGATCGATCGCTGGAGGAGCGAGTTGCGCGACGATCTCTTCCGGCGATGGGCCGAGAGGTTGGCGGACCCCACTGCGAGCAGACGGCTCGCCGAGGCGGTCCACCCAGTCTTAAGAGACTGGGTTGAGGCGAGGCACCGGGATCCGACGTATCACCTTACCCAGCTTCTCACAGGTCACGGCTGCTTCGCCAAGTACCTGTGGGAGGTGGTTGGTATCGAGTCGGATCCCGTTTGCCGCAATTGTGGAAGTGGGGCTGTGGATACGGCGGAACACACCCTCGCCGTATGCACGGCCTGGGACGCCCAGCGCGCTGAACTCATCAACGTGCTGAACTCATCAACGTGCTGGGTCAGGACTTGTCGCTCTCGGTCGTCGTCTCATCCATGGCCGAGAGCGAACAGTGTTGGGCCGCCGTCGCCTCCTTTGCTCGGGAGGTGATGGCGGCAAAGAGGGAGGCCCTGCGGGAGCGCGAACGCTCTGGTAGCACCTTGCCCCCCCGCAGGGCCCTGGGCAGGGGCCGTCGGCGCGCAGTGGCTGGCCGGCATCCCCGACGAGGTGGTCGCGCGCGGCGAGTCTGTATTCAGAGACCCGCCGCGGCAAATGTGGCTGCTGGCCACGCGACAAGGGGACCTAGTGCTTCCCCTGTTGGGTCGGGCCCCGATTAACGGGGCCACCCCTCGCTGGGTCATGGTAAAGCTCAAGGCACCATCATGGCCCAGCAGGGTAGAAGGCGGAAAGATAAAAAAAAAAAAAAAAAAAAAAAAAAAAACCAGTCTGATGTACTGAGAAGTAAAACTTCTTTCGCGGTTATACAATTTTTTATTTTGCCTTATTTAAATTGGGGTACAAGTAACTTTAGCCTGGCTAAAAAGTATTTTCTAGAAAAAAAACTATGGAGTTTCTTGTCTGTTCTTCTCCCTAAGATTTGCGTTTGGAACGTATACCCTGTATCATAGGCACACATAGATACATTTTCACGCACACAGATATGTAAGTGGCTTCAAGCCGACTGATTGATGCAGCTGTAGACACTACGTCTGGTAAATCTGTGATTTAAATTCGTTTTTCGATACGTCTGATTAACCAGAAACTTTGCAAATTTGTCAAGGATCAAATACAAAGCCAAATAACAGGAATTTTCAGGAGCAGCTTATATTTCAGCGTCATTTTTAGGGTTTCGTACAAACCCTTATAGTCTCACTACGGTGTCCGTCTGTCTGTCTGTCCGTCTGTCAAACTTTTTTACTCGGCAACGGATGAAGGTATCAACTTGAAACTCATACGATATGTAGATCTATGCGGTCCGGTGCTGCAAAAAATACCATCAACCCTTTACCTTTACGCATTTAAACGATATAACCGAATTACGACCATTTTTAAGAATTTTCGATATATGCTAGGGAATCAAAATTCACAGGTTACTTCCCGTTGCCCTAGAGCCATGAAATTTGGCATAGACCAAGTCTATATGGTGCTGATATAGGGAAAATCCAAAAACTTATAATTTGTTATCACATCACAAGAAAAAAGTGTTTATACTAATACCAACTTATGAAGTAGCTGAAATGTAGGCGATTCCCTATATTTCAACTACAAAATTAAGTTGGTGAGTTGTTTTGAGTTTAATTAATTGATTATTTGAATGCAGTTACTTATGTTATCTGTCTATTAAGTACGAAACCCTAAGTGTGTGAGTTTACCTCGCTCTTGACAGGTTTTTTGTTTCTATATTAGGTAGTTTCTATGTATTTTGTTCAGAAAGTCATCGAAAAGTCAAACGTCCCTTTATTTGGGTTATTGGAAGACCATCACGATTTACCATTCACCATCATTGACGGGCCTCGTGGTCTAGTGGTTCATATAACGGACTGCCGTTCACGAGGTCTCGGGTTCGATTCCCGGTCAGGACAATCATTTGTGTGATGTTTTTAATTGTCATACAAATGTTTGTACTGCGTCTGGGCGTTTACTATGTATTATATGTATGTATTTACAAAAGAAAAGTAGTTTATGTATTATATCCGTATCCTGGTACCCATAACACAAGCATATAAGCTTAGCTTGGGACCAGAGGACGTTGTGTGAAATGTCCATGAATATTTATTATTATTATTTTTTTTTTTATTAAATTATTTTATCACTAGTTATAAAACTAGAAAATAAAGACTATTTTATTTTTATTTTTACTATAAAACTAGAAACATCGAAATCTCCACGGATCTCTAAAATTTAGGGGTAGTTTACACCCCGTCACACTATTGATAGATTTTTTACAATAATAATGCGACAATTGTTCGATTTTCGATTAGGGTTATCGAAAAGGGTGCTAAATAAAAGGGCTATGCATTTTTTTTATGTGAAAAACGAATTTTTTGAAATAATTTATTATTAACTTTCGGTTCGATGAATTAGGCATGTGGAAGTAATGTGGTAATGTTGCTTATTTAAAAAAAATACACGCATGTAAATCCTGAAATTTTTTTAAATGATTGCATTGTCATCGGTTCTCAATATGTGTGCAACATTTCAAATCAATGAGACTACTGCAAGTGGGTGAAAATCACTTTCAAAGATTCCTTTACATAGATTAATACATTGACAGATAACTAATAAAGGAGTGTTTAAAATGAAATCATTTTAAACACTCCTTTATTAGTTATCTGTCAATGTATTAATCTATGTAAAGGAATCTTTGAAAGTGATTTTATATGTAAAGATAAATATAAAGTAAAATGTAAAGCCCCCTTCTTTTTGATGACGGTTAAGAAGATAGCTTAAACATAATACGGTCCTTGTTTTTTCGTATGATGATAACGGCCTATGTGTTATTCAGATCCATAAACAATAAACCATTGATTCCATTCAGTAGTTTTTGCGTAAAAGATCGACAAACATCTTTACATTGGAAAATATCTGAAAGGTATGACGACATGTCCGAGTGGTGACGGATTAAGAATACAAATGTCACCACCCTGTTTTCTGCCCAGGGTGGTGTATAAGGCAGCAAATTTTACACAAACAACATTCTCTGTGAGAGATGGGAAACACGAAAATAAACTCTGTGCTATCACGCCTGGTCAGCGCAGCATAGTAAACCACAATCCCTCCCAAAGTGGTGGTCTTATATGGTCCAACAGTGGGGAGAGAGAGTGAGATGACAGCACGGTATCTGCTGATAAGTCAGTCAGTCATTAGCTTCACCTTTTTATTATACAGAATAGCTACAAAAAAGCCTTAAGCTTAACAAATTATACAAAAGAGCCATTTTCTTGAACCAATCTATCTATTACAAAAAACCGCATCAAAATCCCTTACGTAGTTTAGCAGATATAAGCTCATATACATACAAAAATAACGACTTTATTTTATAATAAGTAAAGATTAATTATTTATATCTTTTGTTCACCTTTATTGTGTTATGTTATTTAATATTCTGTTATTGTTCCATTAACGTCTTGTGACTATGACTATGAATTAATAATTATTGTAAAAAAATTGGTCAAGTGCGAGTTGGATTCGCGCACGAAGGGTTCCGTACCATTATCTATGCAACATAAGGCAACGTTATTAGTATCGAGCAAGAAACGGTAAAAAAATCATGTTTGTTGTATGGGAGCCCCCCTTAAATATTTATTTTATTTTATTTTTAGTATTTGTTGCTATAGCGGCAATAGAAATACATCATCTGTGAAAATTTCAACTCTCTAGCTATCACCGTTCTTGAGATACAGCCTGGTGACAGACGGACGGACGGACGGACGGACAGCGAAGTCTCAGTAATAGGGTCCCGTTTTTACCCTTTGGGTACGGAACCCTAAAAAAAGTCTGTTTAAAGAATCAATGCTAGTATTATTAAGTTGAAAAGTTTTGTTTGTTTGAACGCGCTAATCTTAGGAACCACTGATCCGATTTGAAAAATCCTTTCAGTGTTGGTTAGTACATTTATCGAGGGAGGCGATTGGCTATATAACATCATGCTGTGACCAATAGGAGGAAAGCATCAGTGAAAAATGGTGGAAATACGGGGAAAATTTCACGGACAACGTTATTTTGAGTATATACAAGTGCTAGCTATAAAATAGAAATGTACTATTCAACACTGATATAATTTTATAAATCGGATCAGTAGTTCCTGAGATTAGGGCGTTCAAACAAACAAACTCTTCTCTCTCTTTCTCTCCAGTCTTTAACGTCCTACTGTCGGAGGGATTATGGTCTACTGTTCCGCGCTGACCAGGCGTGTTGGCACAGGGTTTATTTTCGAGTTTTCCGTCTCTTTTCAAATCTTCAGCTTTGTAACATTAGTAGTAAATGTAGTGACTGAAATTCCAGGCATACAAAGTCCCAGGCTACAATTAGTATACAAATGAATAAGTATACTACAATAAGTGTAGGCCTACAGGTCATAAAGGTGAAGGTCACATTCGAGGTCGTGACCTGAGCTCAACTAGTCAGACTAACTCGCTCACCCGTGACCTAACTGTGTCATATATTGTTGCTATGCTTTAACACATATGTGTTTATACTAGCGGAAATTCGTGAGTTTGTACATCTTTACTTATGACTGGCTGTAGCCCTCAACTTCGTGCGAATTTTTAGCAACATTTTTCACTAATGCTTCTCTCCTATTGGTCGCAGCGAGATGGTATATAGTTTATAGACTACCTCAATAAATGTACTTTCCAAACCTGAAATAATTTTTTCACCTGCGTAAATAAACTCTCTGCCAACACGCCAGGTCAGCGCGGCACAGTAGACCGTAATCCTTTCCAAAGTGGAGGAGGCCCGTATCCGTGAAAAGGGGCGGTGACACTTCAATGCTATATTATTATGTTTAAATTAGCTGTTGACCGGAACTTCGTATGCGCGGAATATAAAAAATGAAATAAAATTTAACAAATTTTAGAAAAAAAAGCCATCCTCTTGAGCATCTCTATTTATTAAAATAAACCGCATCAAAATCCGTTGCCTAGTTATAAGGATATATGTATCACATAGGGACATACATACAAAAATAATGACTTTGTTTTATCTATACTAATACTAGCTGACCCAGCAAACGTTGTTTTGCCATACTAAAAAAAAAAGTTTTAAAAATAGATGTTAGCCGATTCTCAGACCTACTGAATGTGCATGTAAGATTTCATAAAAAAACGTTCAAGTCGTTTCGGAGGAGTACGGTAACTAACACTGTGACACGTGAATTTTATATAATAGAAGATAATAAAGCTGAAGAGTTTGTTTCTTTGTTTTAACACGCTAATCTCAGGAACTACTGCTTCAAATTTATTAAATATTTTAATATGAAGGCTATAGGTCATATAATGTCACACCGCGACCAATAGGAGTGAAGCATCAAAGAAAAATGTTGCGAAAATGTGATTTCTTTTTCTGAATCCCATGTCTAACAAAATTACGGGCAAGTCTATATACGAGGTCGAGGAAACTTCGTATTTTTTTATGTTTATAACGAATAAACTCAAAAACTACAGTGCGAATATCAATAATTATTCCACTATTAGGATGCTGCATTATTTCTGCGTAACATATACCTAATACTATTTTTTTAACACCCTTTTATTAGTTCGTAGTTCTATCAATGTATTAATATATATATAAGAGAATCTCTGAAAGTGATTTTCCCCTACTTGCATTAGTCACACAAACAATACCATATTAAGGACCACTGACAATGCAATAATAAAAATAACATTCAGGATTTTCATGCGTCTGTTTCAGTTTTTGAGCTAAGCAAATCAGTTAACTATTAGAAAAAAATACTTTTCACTCGTGCGAAGCCGGTACAGGGTATTCTTAAAAATCAGCAATATTAAAAATAATAAACAATAAAGCAATCTTTTCGGCCGTCGTTTCAGCCATGGCTGTGCTGCCGTCACCTCCTTTGCTCACAAGGTAATGGTGGCAAAGAGAGTGGCCCTGCCGCACCTAATATGCCGGATGGCCTCCCACCAAACGTTCTGGTGAGAGGCCACGCACACATGATCGAGGGACCTAATATCCCACTGATAGAGTCGGGCTCCGAATAACGGGGCCACCCCTATACCATGGTTCGGTAAGGGCAAGAAGGGAGGAAAAAAAGTATAAAAAGTCATGTACAAAACAAACAAAATTTATTAAATTTCATTTCACTCCGTGCGTTCCCAAAATGTTAATAAAATGTGTATTTTTAAGGTTCCTTATCTAGTTTTATGGCTCCGTACGCAAAAATAAAATGGGGCTATTACTGAGAATTCGCTGTACGTCCGTTTGTCACCAGGCTGTATCTCTGGAACGGTGATAACCAAAGCTGTAAACTTCACAGTTTATGTATATCAGTTGACGCTCCCAATGATAAATACTCATCATCATCATTCTTCTGGCCTTATCCCATTATTTGGTATCCCGTTATTTGACGAAACGCATATATTATGACTAGCTGTTGCCCGCGACTTCGTACGCGTGAAATTTAGAAATCAATCCTTAACAAACAGAAGTTTACTCTTCTGCTCAATAGATGGCGTTGTACGTTTTTTAATTCACGCTATCATTTCGTTCTACACATTAACACATAAGCTCGTCAAAACTATTATTGTGTAGGGTTGGCGATTCTTTCCAAAAAAGATCGATTTTTGAATTGATTCGAATCGTGACCCAAAGAATCGATCCACAATAAAATCGAGGCCTAAAAGATCGATCTCCCAAAGATCGATCTTTCGATCTTTTTTCTGAAAGCCATTAATTTTGAATAGATCCAAGTCGCAACTTAAGCGATCGATTTTCAAGGACATCGAAATGTAAAAGATGAATAAAAAAATAATTTCCAAATACTTTTTTTCAAGATGACAGGTACAACTTTTTGTAAAAATCGATTTTCGAACTGATTCGAATCATGACCTGAAGTATCGATTCAAAAAACACTCGATCTAGTTATAAAAGAGCGATTTCCAAAAAAAAACTATTTTTGAAATGATGACCATTTTTCTAAAAAATCGTTTTGAATGTCGAACTTAAGAATCGATTCTTAAAACACTGGAATTAGTTATAAAACTTCGAATTCAAAAAATCTACTTTTTATCAGAACGATAAGTAGAACTTTCTGTAAAAATCGATTTTGAATCGATTCGAATCAATACCTGAAGCCTGAAGTATAGATTCACAAAAACTAGATTTATTCTAAAGAAAAACAGATTTTTATTTATATGAATTAAGATCTAAAGTATCGATTCACATAAAAACTCATGATGGTCTGAAAAGATCGATTTCCAATAAAACTACTTTCTTTTATATGATGAGTACCTCTTTCCCAAAAAATCGATTTTCAATTTAGTTGAATTCAGAAAACACTCCAATTAGTTATAAAAGATCGATTTCCTAAAAATATGTTTTCTTTCGAAATGATCTATTTTCTTTCGGTACTACTTTCGGAAGAAATTGATTTTTAGTTGATTCGAATCGTAATATAAAAATGTATCGATTTATAAAAATATCTCAAGGGTCTACAAGATCGAGCTTTTTTAAGGTTTGAATCAATTTGAGTTGTATTGTTATGAATCGATCTCAAGAAATTAATTCATTCGATCTATTTTCAAAAATATCTATATTTTTCAAGTATGTCTTGTTCAAAACAAAAAAGATAAAGCTATCTCTTATTATTAAAATCCGGCAATTCTATAAGAACTATTTCTTTATAAGTATCAGATCAAATCTGTAAAAGGAGTGATCGTGACTTAATTTAAAAAAATCGAACTTTGATTTTCAAGGGTGAAGTATCGATTCACTGAATCTAAAAAATCGATTTTTTGGGCCTAAAAGATCGATTCTTCGATAAATCGATCTCAGATCGCCATCCCTATTATTGTGTCATCATCCGGATTTCGCACTTATAAATTAGTAAGGATAATTACTTAAGGTATGGGACCCTTTGTGTACGAGTGATACGAGTCCAAATCGTACTTGACCGATGTTTTAGACTGAAATCTAATATATAAAATTCTCCTGTCACGGTGTTTGTAATTATACTCCTCCGAAATGGCTCGACCGATTTTCGTGAAATTTTGTGTACATATCCGTTAGGTCTGAGAATCGGACAACATCTATTTTTCATCCCCCTAAGTGGACTTTTGTATGGCAAAACAACGTTTACCGGGTCAACTAGTATATTACAATTTTAGCCGTATTGCCTGAAAAATTAGTTTAATGTAATGGACTGCCGGTCACAAGGTCGCGGGTTCGATTCCCACTTGGGACAATAATTTGTGTGATATCCATAAATGTCATACAAATGTTTGTACTGCGTCTGGGTGTTTTCTATGTATTATAAGTATGTATTTACAAAAGAAAAGTAGTATGTAGTCTATCTGTATCTGGTACCCATAATACAAGCATAGAAATATAGCTTACTTTGGGACCAGAGGACGTTGTGTGAAATGTCCTGAATATTTATTATTTATTATATGATTACAAATTAATGATTTGGGAAATCGATGTTATAAAATTATTGAAGAAAATCTTATTCTTTATCCAACATTAGCAGTTGCCCCGCGACTTCGTACGCGTGGAATTTAGAAAATTTTCCTCGTTCTTGCAACATTTTTACTACTGCTTCGCTCCTATTGGTCGCAGCGTGATGTTATATAGCCTTCCTCGATAAATGGATTATCCAACACAACAAGAATTTTTCAATTCGAATTAGTAGTTACTGTGATTAGCGCATTCAAACAAACAAACTAACTCTTCAGCTTTAATAATTTTTCTTTATATTAATTGACATTTCACAAACGTCCTCTGGTCCCAAGCTAAGCCTTCTAAGCTTGTGTTATGGGTACCAGATTACGGATAGAATACACATATTACTTTTTTTTGTAAATACATACTTATAATAGTTATAATAGAAAGAAACACCCAGACGCAGTACAAACACAAAATAACACAACATATTAGCATAGATTCATACAGTAAAAAATTAAATGCATACCTTTTTATTATTTTCACAAATAAGATATTGGTAAGTTGCTAAGCTTCAATAAAAAAATATAAAATTCACAAAATCACACAAATATTTCACAACTAAGTTATTATTACACTTAAAACTCATTTATTTTAAATTACAAAATCAAAATTAGTTACTATAATTATTTATTTCAAATTTAACTTTACGATAATACGATACATTTCGCGGAACTTTAATCACAAAAGAGACGTGCGCTCCCGACGACCGTTTTGTCGGTACTGAATGGAATACAATCTCTAATGTTGCTATATGCAGTTAGAAAAATACCCCGATCGATGGGGTAAACGAGACGGCTAGACGACCAGACGATTGCAACCAGCTGTCTGGGAAGTGTGAGTTCAAATCTGAACAAGACAGATTATATTAATGTTAAGTCAAAAGTTTTATATTGTCGTGTCATCTTACTACAAAACGTCAGAAATAACTGACTTTTTGTTATTGTAAAGTGACTGACCCTTCAAGATAACACATCTTGAAAATTTGTTTAGCTACTTAAAAGAATTCTAGTTTTCTTTTCATGAAAATAAAGCTGTCGCTCGTGACTTCGTACACGTAGAATTTAGAAAATGTTCCCCGTTTTTGTAACACTTTTCACTACTGCTTCGCTTCTATTAGTCGCAGCGTGATCTTATATAGCCTATAGACTTCCTCGCTAAATGGACTATCTAACACTGAAAGAATTTTTCTAATCGGACCAGAGGTTCCTGAGATTAGCGCGTTTAAACAAACAAACAAACAAACTCTTCAGCTTTATAATATTATTTATGAAAATATGAGAAAAAGTTCTTTATGTATTTTTGTTGTTGGATGTGTTTAAATCTTATTCTAAACTAGCTGTTACCCACAAGTTCGTACGCGTGGAATTTAGAATCCAAAACTTAGCAAATTATACAAAAAAAAAACTATCCTCATGAACCACTCTATATTTTGAAAAACCCGCGTCATAATCTGTTACGTAGTTATGAAGATATAAGCTCGCATAGAGACATACATACAAAAATAACGACTTTGTTTTATAATAAGTAAAAATTTATTGCGGCTAATATTATATCCATTCATAGTACATCAATAATATTTGTATTAAACTTAATTTGAGATCACAGGACATTGTCAATGTCAAAGCAAAAAGAAATCGTATGTTTTAGACAAATGAAATAATATTGTTGACGACAGAAGTCTTATTGAGACATACAAAATACTCTTGGGGTTCTACGAAATTTCTGGAATAGACAGTTTATACACCTTCAATAACAACAAACGCGAGGGCACTCGCTGAAGCTGTGGAGGGTTTCTGCGAAAAAAAACCCCTTTAAATATTTTCTGCCAAACCGAGTGATCACAGATTGGATCAAACTCCCTGAAAGTGCGTAAAGGCACCTACTTTGAACTGTTTCAAGAATAAACTAGACAAAGTCTTTAAATCTTCGTGATACACCTCTCCTCTCCAGCCCATTTACGTTGGGCACGAGCCTCCTCCACTTTGGAGGGATTATGGTCTACTGTGCCACGCTGACCAGGCGTGTTGGCACAGGGTTTATTTTCGAGATTTCCGTCTCTTACAGAGGATGTTATCTGTGTGCAATATCCCTTAGCTGACTTTTACAGCACCCTTGGGAGGAGATGGGGTGGTGACACTTGTATTCTTAAACCGTCACCACACGAAGTCACACGCATCAGCATAAAGCTGCTAGTGTGATTGCAATATAATAATAATAACAAGAGCTAATTTTGAATAAGTGGAAATTTATCTCTCATCAATTCTAATATCGTAGCAATGTCACATTGAAACACTCCCAATAACGTACGGACAATTAATTGCAGTGTTACCCCAGTCTGGAAATTCTCCCAATTTTCCGGCAAATATTTTTTTTATACTGTTTTTATACTATATGCATATTTTACGACCAAAATAATAACCATCCTACTGTTCAACTAAGTGTATTAATAGTTATGATATAACACATATTGTTGTTAAAAAAATTATAGAGATGTTATGAAAATGTGTAAAGAAAATCCTATATTTAATACCATTAACCACAGTTTGCTCGCATCATTTTTTTAACGGTGTTATTTGCCGTCATGGTAAATAGGCATTTTAAATTAAATAGTGCACTAGCTGTCGCTCAGGACTTCTTATGCGACTTCGTATGCGAAAAACTTAGAAAATTTTCCCAGCTTTTGCAACATTTGTCACTGATACTTCATTCCTATTAATCGCAGCGTGATGTTACACTGTCTATAGCCTTCCTCAATTAATGTACTATCTAAAACTGAAAAAAAATTTCAAATCAGATCAGTAGTTCCTGTGATTAGCGCGTTCAAACAAACAAACTCTTCAGCTTTAGAATATTAGTAAAGATATATTTGAAAGTCAATTAATACAGTATTTATTTACTATAAGTTATTTTCCAATCGTGGGCAGACAGACAGACGGAGGTTATACTAAGGTATTACTGTCTAGACAGGGCTCGGGACATTGACCTGAACGTCGCAAAACCCTTATACTTGAGATTTATTGTCCTTGCTATTTTGGTTTACTCCTTATATAGAAGCCAATAGAAGGTAAGCAGGGAGATATATAACGACGATCCTCATGGTCTAGTGGTTCATTGTAACGGACTGCCATTTACGAGGTCTCGGGTTCGATTCCCGCACGGAATAATCATTTGTGTGATGTTAATAAATGTCATACAAATCTTTGTACTGTGTCTGGGTATTTCTATGTATCGTAAGTATGTATTTACAAAAGAAAAGTAGTTTATGTAGTATATCCGTATTCTAGTACCCATAACACAAGTACATCCTGCCCAGGATGCTGTAAAAGCCAGCTAAGGGATATTGGACACAGATACCAACCGTCTTAGAACGAAATGGGGTGATGACACTTGGTTTTATAATCAGCTACCACATATCTACACATACATAAATACACATCTCTCTCTCTCTCCAGCCCATTTACGACCCACTTTTGGGCACTGGCCTCCTCCACTTTGGAGGGATTATGGTCTATTGTGCCGCGCTGACCAGGCGAGTTGGCACAGGGTTTATTTTCTGTCTCTCACAGAGGATGTTATCTGTGTGCAATATCCCTTAGCTGACTTTTACAGAAGGGGTGGTGACACTTGTATTCTTAATCCGTCACCAAACGGATAAATACAAATGGAGAAGATCAAATATTTAACTTACCATTTAATTTTCATTTGTAGTACTTAATTGACTGCTTTGTACATCTGCAAAAAAAGAAAAATATTTTAATTAAAATCAACAGATATGAAAATAAATATTTACAAAAGTCCTCTTGTCCTAAGTTAAGCTTTATTTTCTGTGTTATTGGTATCAAAATACGGTTGTACTACATGTACAATTTTTTAGGGTTCCATATCAAAAGGTCCTTTTGTCACCAGGCCGTATCCAGGGGCGTAGCGTGCCTTGGTGGGGCCCCGTATAAAAATTTATTTGGGGACCCTTATGAAGGGTAAAGATTTCTCACAAAAAAGTGTGCATAAAATTGATAGAAATATTTATTCATCATAATTATATCTGTCACTTTTTCCAAAATTTTTACAAACAATTCAATTGTAGGGTGTTGCCAACTTTCGAATACACGCTCCACGTGAGAAAAAGTTTTTTTTTTACTTTTGTCATTTCCGAAATAATAAAAAATTTGGGATTGTATTAACTTTCGCTTACGTACGTTGGGGGCCCCCATGGCCCTGGGCCCCGTATAATTGATACGGCTGATACAGCGGTAGCTACGCCCCTGCCTGTATCTCTGAAACGGTGATAGCTAGACAGCCGAAAATTTCACAGTCGACGTCTATTAGTTGATGCTACACTACCACATATTCTCCATGTGGTGACTGATTAAGAATACAAGTGTCACCACCCCATCTCCGACGAGCATCGTGGTTGAGTGGTTCATGTAACGGACTGCCGATCACGAGGTCGCGGATTCGATTCCCGCTCGGGACAATCATTTGTGTGATATTTATAATTGTCATACAAATGTTTATACCAGTGTCTGGGTGTTTCTATGTATTATAATAAGTATGTATTTACAAAAGAAAAGTAGTAAATGTATTCTATTCGTATTCTGGTACCCATAACACAAGCATATAAGCTTAGCTTGGGACCAGAGGACGTTGAGTGAAATGTTCATGAATATTTATTTATTTATTTCTCTCCTCCTAAGGGTGCTGTAAAAGTCAGCTAAGGGATATTTCTGTGAGTAACACGCCTGGTCAGCGCGGCACAGTAGACCATAATCCCCACAAAGTGGAGGAGGCCCGTGCCCAACAGTGGGACGTAAAAAGAGAGAGTTGCTGCTACAACAACAAATACTAACCATCATCATCCTGCCATTATCCTATTGTTTGGGGACCCCAAATGGGGTTATTTGGTGTTGGTGTGACGAATATAACATACGAGTATGTCGTAGGAGACTTGATTAAAATAGTTTACTTAAGGATTTTTAGCTTTAACTTAGGTTCCAAGATTGTGAAGTGGGTCCTCAAATGGTGTCAATGGTGAGCAATTCCTTTATCTGATGAGATTGAATGGTGACCCATTGAATATTCATAATAGGATCCTTCGAAACCAGTTACACGTAAGCCACGGATCAATCTCCTCGTAGTCAATAGAATGTTGTATTTAACTTAGTTAGTTTGTCCAGTATTGCGAGGCCTTTAGATATAGATCGAGATATCTATCTCGATCTATATCTAAAGTCATCTACTGCTCTGGCTGTAAAAATCCACTATTCTGTGGAATGCACTACCCTCCGAGATCAGGATGTTGACAAATCTACAAACTTTCAAAAAGAGGCTAAAGCAGTTTTTACTACTAAAGATAGCCGAATTATCTCAATAATCTTTCTCCTCATTTATTTTACTTATGTAATTGTATGTAGTGTATTCATAGTATTATAATATAAGTATGTGTATTATGGTATGTATATTCAGTTTTTTATGTATGTAATATATTCGTATGTATTTATAAGTTTTATTGCCAACACTCTATTTTTATTCTCTCTGACTATCTAACAATCCTACTACTGCCTCTATCTGCATCACCTAAGGTTGACTGGAAGAGAATGCCTTTGGCATTAAGGCCGCCTTTGTACCTTATTTGTGTATAGAAGCGTTAAATAAATAAATAAAATAAAATAAATACAGGTAATGTCTATGATGTTTTTCCGATATAAATTATGATAATAATGGTACGGTACCCGTTGTGTGTATCCAACTCGTACTTGGTCAGTTTTTTATTTTTTACGGTTCCATACAAAAATGTAAAATTGGCGCCTATTACTGAGACTTCCCTTAATAATTATGAATAACCAGCTTAAATTTGAAATTTAGAAAATTTTCCCCATTTTAAGAGGGTACTGTACTCCTCATTTAGGTATTTGCCTTAGGTATTGCTATCCCTATTTCCGAGCGCCGCGCTGAAAGGGACAAATATAGATGAAGCGGATTTTACCTACAAATTTTTTGGAAAAAGACGTTTCGTACTTCCGTTTTTTTTTCGCGAAAGGTAAACAGATTTTAATAATTTTTGCATTATATTATAGATAAAGAGTATATCTATGCTTCTATCACTTTCTTTTGTGGTAAAACTACCAAATTTGTGTGATAGACGCTGCAACTTTATCTAAAGAAAACCGAAAAGAGTGGGTTTTTCGGTAGGTCATATTTCTTTTAGTTATTATGTTTTGAAAAAAAGAAAGTGATAGAAGCATAGAATATACTGATTATCTATAATATAACGCAAAAACTATTAAAATCGGTTTAACCCATACTTTTGTATGGAGCATAATTTGGTATCGTACCGTCTTAACACGCTTTTATACGTTTGGTATGTGTCTATCAATGTATAACCTGTGTAACGGAATATTTGAAATCGATTTTCAGCCACTTGCAGTAGTCAGATAGATCTATAACTTTGCATGCTTATTAAGGACCGATGACAATGCAATAATTTATAAAAATATTCAGGATTTTTTTGCGTGTTTTTTAGTTTTTGAACTAACCAAATTATTTGCAACATTCTTCGGTACTGCTACGCTCCGATTGGTCGCAGCGTGATGTTATATAGCCTATAGCCTTCCTCGATAAATGTACTATCCAACACAAAAATATTTTTTCAATTCGAACCTGTAGTTCTTGAGATTAGTGTATTCAAACAAACAAACGCTTAAGCTTTATAATCTTTATATATATAAATCTTCTGTACGTGTGTTTGTAATTGAACTCCTCCTAAACGGCTGGACCAATTTTGATGAAATGTGTTGTGTATATTCAAGTGGGTTTGAGGATGGTTTAGATTCACAATTGGCTGGACCGGTTTTGATGAAATTTTATTTTACACAGAATTGTATGGCAAAACAACGTTTGCCGGGGCAGCTAGTATTAGTCTAAAAGTATCTTCATTATATAAAACTAGCTGTTGCCCGCGACACCATCCGCGTAAAATTTTGAAAACTTTTCATCCCTTTTTTTCTTAATAAAAGGTAAGTAGCCTATGTCCTTTCTCAGGGTCTAAAGATTGTCTGTGCCAAATTTAATCAAGATCGGTTGAGACGTTTAAGCGGGAAAGCGTAACAGACAGACAGACAGAGTTAATTTCGCATTTATAATATTAGTAGGGACTCTCGTGTCACAATGTTCGTTCCCATACTCCTCTGAAACGGCTTGACCGATTTTTATGAAATTTTATATGCATATTCAGTAGGTCCGCGAATGGCTACTATCTATTTTACATACGCCTAAGTGATAAGGGTTGTCCACCACTGACATTTGTATGGCAAAAGAACGTTTGCCGGGTCGACTAGTAAAGATATAAATGTAACCTAGATATAGTCAGTCAAGTTGGACACTTTTGTCCTAGGTCAGGAACGTAACCTAGTAACCTAGATCTTACAAACTGTATATAACTACAAAGATATTAGTGTAACTGTAATAATATTACGTATGGTAACTTAATATCTTCTTCTTCTCCAGCCCATTTACGTTCCACTGTTGGGCACGGGCCTCCTCCACTTTGGAAGGGATTATGGTCTACTGTGCCGCGCTGACCAGGCGTGTTGACAGAGGGTTTATTTTCGAGTTTTCCGTCTCTCACAGAGGATGTTATCTGTGTGCAATAGCTGACTTTTACAGCACCCTTGGGAGGAGATGGGGTGGTGACACTTGTATTTTTAATCCGTCACCACAAGGACAATATTTCTTTCGTATAATTATTAATATACATATATTCAATTTCGTATAAATAGTTAATTTCCTTTGACATTGGATGGAAGAGTCACAAGAATGCGCGTTGTGTTATTCTATGGGGAAGGCCTATGTCCAACAGTGGATGTAGAAAGGCTGATAGATCCTCTGAGAAACGGAAAACTCAAAACTAAATTTTGTGTCAACACGCCTGGTTAATGTGATATTGTAGACCAATTACCATCCTGAAACCTAGAAGACCTGTGCCAGCAGTGGGACGTTATTGGGCTAGGAAGGGAAGGGAAATCATTTTATTAATACTAATAATATTAAAATTGCAAGTTTATAAGAATGTATGTTAAGATGTTTGTTACTCTTTCACGGAAAAACTACTGAATGTATTTTAACGAAAAATAAAAATGAATTTTTTATATTTGTTTAACTTATATATCAAAATAACACCTAGGCTATTATCACGCTAAAAGACAAGGAGTACGGCAGGTGAAACCGCGGGTATTAGGTAGTTTGCTTGTAATATCACCTACAGCTAAAAGTCAGCTAAGGGATATTATAAGTCTTAAGAAGAAATGGGGTGGTGACGTTTTCATAATCCATCATCAAACGGATAAAGTAACTCTATATACCTAGTATTGAAATCAAATATCTCAAAAACAGTATTAACCAAAAATTACATAAATCAGGAATCGAATCCACACCATTCATGACATAAAATTAAAAAAAACGAACATCGCTTTAGTGTTTATGACGTCACGAGGCGCAATTTAAAAAGTCGTCCCTGTATCCTGAAACGTTACGCACACATACAAACACAGACGTTACACACTAGCACAAATGTATGATTACACAATGTACACACATATACACAACCAGACTGAGTATATACATGCTGTTAAAATTTTTGTATTTATATTTTTACTGTTTTCACTCGAATTGGATTAGAAGGATTTTTTTTTAAATATAAGCCGTATGTTGTCCTCTTGAAGCCAATTAATAAAAATACTTATATAATTTTATCTTATTATGCATGGAATCTAGAAAAAATTCCACATTTTGCAACATTTTTCACTAATGCTCCGCTCCTATTGGACCCAGCGTAATATTATATAGCCTAAACCTTTCCACAATAAATGTACTATCAGACGCTGAAAGATTTTTGGAATCGGTCCAGTAGTTTCTGAGATTAGCGCTTACAAACAAACTTTTCAGCTTTATAATATTAAGAATAGATTCAACACGAGCTGGAAAACCAACTAGAGGAGGTATTATGGTTATATTATAAAAAAAATCCTATTTTAAACTAAAAGTTTGTTTAAAATATATACTCTAATGGTCTTATTCGTACTGACTTATCGGAGGTTTAAACGGAGAATTTATCGGAGAGATAATAAACGTTTTATCGTAAAAAGACCTGTGCCAACACGCCTGGTCAACGCGGTACAGTAGACTATAATCCCTCCCAAAATAGAGGAGGCCCGTGCCCAACAATTGGACTTGAATGGGCTGGAGATAGAACAAAGATTAATAAGTAAATAAATAAATTAGCAACACAGTACAATAAACTTTTAACTGCATTGTTTATAAATGGTTGTCGTATTTTTATTGTAATAAATACTGAAACGATTACCATTATGTGTGGGTGGTCTATCATTGTGATTTATTGTCTTTGAACGTGATTTTGTGCAACTGTTTTCAATTACTTCCAATCTAATTCGAATTAATGGTTACATTTCTATGTACTTCATTTTATTTGTTACTAGCTGTTGCTCGCGACTTCGTACGCGTCAAATTAAGAAACCAAACCTAAACAAAAAGAAGTTAACTACTCCGCTCGATAGATGGCGTTGTACATTTTTTAAATCGCGCTATGGTTTTGTTCCACACATTAACACTTAAACTAGTCAATATTTTTACTGTGTCATCATCTCGTTTTCACATTTATAAATTAGTAGGGATTTGTTTGTTGTATTTAACATGTTGTTAGTTCAAATTATTTTTAACACGCTCTTATTAGCTTCGTTCGGATTACTTCGGATATATCAATTGGTTTTGAGATACTTGAAAATAAGTCTTACATACTATCAGCATCAGCAGATCATAGTAAACTAAATTATACATAACCGATACAGATGGATTATTCTAATGATTATAGGGTATTGGTAGCTAGCCGCAAGACAATTTAATTGCCAAATAATATATAATCATTGACAACTGCTAAGGTTTCATGGGCGAAGTTTGGGGACTGTTTAAGGTATTAACCATATTAACCAATGGTGAAATTTCTGCCAAAAATACATAATCATTACTATTTATTTCTTTTCCACCACTCGCGCGATTCATTTATTCAAATTAAAACACTTTTTACACAATATTTTGAAGTCTTGTCTAACATTTCAGAGTCATTCTAATTGTGGTAGTTCAAAAGTTTTCAAAATGTCTTACTAGATTTAAAACCAAACGCCACGCATCTGTAAAAATGAGCATGCATTTTTAATATATCTATGTCGAATCAAAGCTATTTTTACCCAAATATCTGATGAGTGATAAAATTTCCTTCTACTATAATCGAGCAATTAATAATTTCATAAAATATTAATGTTAAATATTATAACAATACTAATATACTTATAGTTTAATTATACTTTAAAATTACAAATAATTATTACAAAAACATACTGTATACAACTTCCAGTCTGGTGCACACAGACGTCAAATTATTATCTGTACACGTCTGCCACACACACATATAAAGAACATGTAGTTCCACTCACACATGCACACGTATACGTACCAGTCTGGAGTTCCACACAAAGGAATAATACTCACACTTGCACAAATATCGTTGCATTTACTAACGCACACTAAGAAAGAATACTTGAAAGATGTAACACACTTACACAATACCAGTGTAACTACACGTCTGAACGCACACATACAGAAGTAGTTCGTTGACCGCCCGTCGGTTTTTGCAATGTATAAGATTTAGTATTTTTTTGAAACTGTATTTTGTAAGTTTTTTGTGTAATATCAACTTAATAATGATACCAATTAGGTTCAAAATAGTTTAGATAGTTGAATTACTTCAGAGGCAAATATCAGCTGATTATATTCCCGCGTAAATTTACGCAATTTATAAAATAGGATGTAGTTGTGATCTTCATCCATCCGTTTAGCCTTTCTCCATCCTATAGAACGTATAGCTCCCCCTCAATACATAGCACGTAGTCACGTGCCGCTTGCATTCAAAGACTGGTGCCAATTCTACGTGCTAACGTATGCTACGTGTTTGTTTTTTAATTAAACTTAATTAAAAGACTAGACTTTTACCATCAATGTAAAATTAAAATTGAATGTGGGTAAACCCTGTAATAACTGATCGTAGAGGACACTTTACAGCTCAGTCTCACCCGTGACCATGGTGACTGCAAAGTCTCCGAAACATGGGGCCAAAATTTAAAACAAAATATATATTTTAATAATTTTTTTATTAAAAGTATAGATTTGTGATGACCTTTTTCTATCCTCCCTTATCCCCTTGTATGGGATCCCGTTATTTGAGGTTATTTGAGGTTTGTATGATGAAAATAACAAAACGGAACCCGTCGCTTCCGAGTCTAACACTTACTTGACCATCATCATAACATCACGCCTCATTCCCATAGGGGTATGCAGAGACGCTACGATCCAAACATACGTCATTGGCTTCATCCACACTCAACACCTCATACTCTTACTTGACCAATATTGCTTATTTGACGTTAGAGGAAAGTATCATTCACGTCACGTCACGCTTAGTACCAGGTATGGTACCAGAATAAGGAGATACTATGTAAATTACTTTTCTTTTGTAAATACAAAATTAAAATACATGATCAAAAGAGTAAAAAAAAACTAAATTTGTAAAAAAAAACAAAACTGACATAAAAAATATATTTTATTGTAACTTGACATCTGGACTACTAGTACTTTTCTGATTAACCTTTATTTACGACAGACCCTGTATATTACACAAATAGCAATATTGTACGGGAATTGAATCAGTGACCTCGTGATTGGCAGCCCTTTACACTAACCACTACATCACGAAACCCATCAAATACATTATATGTTTAAATATATGTATAGATTTTTAATGGGACATTGGGACCCTTCGATAACTTTCTTTCTTTTTTGTTACATTGAACAAAGGGTAGAAAGTTGTAGGGTGTTTCCCCATTGGCTGGACTACCCTTTCATCAACAGGGGTCGTCAACCAATACTATGTGTTTATATTATCGATTTTATAACATTTTTGTTAAGGGCTTAAGTAAAAGCTTACGTGATTGTCATTATATTGGATGTTTTAGTTCGATTTTAAGAATGAGTGTATTGCTGTGATTATAGATAGATAAATATTCATGGACATTTCACACAACGTCCTCTGGTCCCAAGCTAAGCTTATTATGCTTGTGTTATGGGTACCAGAATACGGATATAATACATAAACTACTTTTCTTTTGTAAATACATTCTTATAATACATAGAAAACACCCAGACGTAGTACAAGTATTTGTATGACATTTATGAATATCACACAAATGATTGTCCCAAGCGGGAATCGAATGCATGAACCACTACGCCACGAAGCCCGTCTATTGGTCGCAGCGTGATATTTCGTTAAATGTATTAACCAAAACTGAAAGAATTTTTAACATCAGACCTGGCCCTCAAGTCGCGTATTTCAATGGTGTCACAATGGCATTACAATGACACATTATAACCTCAAAAAATTAACAATAGACTACCAAACTTGATAAAATTCGCCACTAAATAATTAGTTATTTTGTGTTATGGCAAAAAAAAAATGCAATGTTAGAAAATGTAATGTTACTAGCTGACCCGGCAAACGTTGTTTTACCATATAAATGTTTTGGATGTACAACCCTTATTACTTAGGGGTATGAAAAATAGATGGTAGCCGATTCTCAGACTTACTGAATAATATGAATATGCATATAAAATTTCATAAAAATCGGTCTAGCCGTTTCGGAGGAGTATGGGACGAACATTGTGGCACGAGAATTTTATATATTAGGAAGTATGTTTGGATCGTAGCAAATAGCGCTCTATAGTCTCTGCCTACCCTTATGGGAAAAAAAGCGTGATGTTATGATGATGATAGATAGTTAATGCCCGCGTTTTTATAGGTGTTTATAGATATTCCCCCCCCCAATATACATCAAACCTTAACAAATTATATAAACAAGTCTTCCTGTTGAAAAAGTCTAGTAGTTTTTAAAATATGTTCATCAAAGCTCACTTAAGGACGTACATACAAAAATAACGATTTTGTCTTTACTTGTTATAAAACAAAGTCGTTATTTTTGTATGTATGTTCCTATATGAGCTTATATCTTCTAAACTACGCAACGGAATTTGATGACTTCGAGCCTCCTTCACTTTGGGAGGGATTATGGTACACTATGCCACGTTGACCAGGCGTGTTGGCACAGGGTTTTACTTCGAGGTTTCCATCTCTCACAAAGAATATTACCTGCTTACAATCCCTTAACTGGCTTTTACAGCACCCTGGGGGAGGAAATGGGGTGGTGAACCTAGTATTCATAATCCGTCACCACACGGACATACATAATATGTATATAATAATATAATAAACAATAAATATGACTAAATTAATAATCAAAATTTTAAAATAAAATTACAAAGGAACTTTTAAATTAACATGTTTTTAAGAAAATGATTAGGCTGTTTTTTGACATATATTTTGTCATAGAAAAGACATCGACGCGTTATTAATTAAAATAGTTAATTTTTTAACACGATTTGTTAGTTCGGTACATATCTGTCAATGTATTCATAAATTTTTACAATCTTTGAAAGTGATTTTCATCCACTCGCAATAGTCGAATTGATGTGAAATTTTACACACTTATTAAAAACCGATGGCAATGCAATAATTTAAGAAAATATTCAGGATTTTCAGGCGTGTTTTTTAGTTTTCGAATTAGGCAAATATTTACTTTTTTTTTTCAAAATGAAGATAGGCAATCTATATCCATCACTAATGAAACCTATATCAATGGACAGCCCAAAAAATTCTGAACATTTTTTTACTCTAACATTTCAGCAAATTAAGCTATAAAAAAAAGATGTGTTTTAAAAAAATAATTTTTTACGTTCTTTTAATCACATTCAAAAACTATTTTAGAGTTTTAGATTTTTCTCAAATAATTTTAAATACTTGCTAAATGAAATCAGTCAAGTACGAGTTAGACAAGCATACGAAGGGTTCTCTACGTTATTAATTAGGGAGGATGATGAGAATGTGAAGTATTTGTTTTAGCGTCAACTGAAATACGTAAACTGTGAAGTTTTTCACTCTCTAGCCATAATCGTTCCAGAGATACAGCCTGGTGACAGAAGGACGGGCGGAGACGATAGCAAAGTCTCAATAATATTGCCCTGTTTACTTTTTGGTGTGGAATCCTAAAAACAAACGTCATCAGTGACTGTTGGCTAAAAGACAGGCATTAGCATTACTCTCAAGTTCTAACGTATCACTATCGCCATCTATGTAAATATTAGAGAAATTTTAATTATCTCATAGAAACACCGATTTTTTTTTTCGGATCAAATGTAGCTTAATTGTTAATATCTCCTTGTAGTACAAAGATTATATCTGTCCGTGTGGTGACGGATTAAGAATACAAGTGTCACTACCCCATCTCACCTCCCAAGGGTGCCAAAGATCTAAGGGATATTGCACACAGTTAACATCCTCTGTGAGAGACGGAAAACTCGAAAATAAACCCTGTGCCCCCTAATAACCCCTGGTAAATAACCCCTGGTCAGCGCGGCACAGTAGACTACAATCCCTCCCAAAGTGGAGGAGGCCCGTGCCCAACAGTGGGACATAAATGGGCTGGAGAGAGAGTGAGAATTGTTAATATAACATGTAAGCTATCTTCATACCACATTGAAATCCTTCCAATTTATAAGTTTAAGCGTGAAGGAGAAACGAACATACACAAACCTTCACACTTCACTTCACAAGTACTATAAGAGCCAAATGACATAATTAGCTAAAGTAATTTATTAATTTTGCAATTGACTTGCTATGTTTTTACTTAATAAATCAAATTGTTGTGGAAAAAGTGATCAAGTCCCGCTTGCGGTGATCACTTTTTCCACCACAATTTGATTTATTAAGACATAATTTGCTGTTGAAATCAAGTGTGAAAAGTCGAAACTTTACCCTATGCAAATACATAGTAGATCATAACCTTCGCGAAGTGTCTAAAAGTGGGACGTTAATAGTATGGGAAGAAGAAGAAGATAAAATACACTTAGCTTGGCCCGGGATTTGAACTTCAGACACATATTTAATTATCTGTAGGTATCTATACTTTGAAGTAAGGAAACAATAAATTAAAATAAATATTCATGGATATTTTACACAACGTCCTGCACATAAGCAAACACAAGCACATAAGCTTAGCTTGGGACTACCCAAGCTAAGCTTATGTGCTTGTGTTATACCAGAATACGGATATATTACATAAGCTACTTTTTTGTAAGTACATACTTATGATACATAGTAAATATCACACAAATGATTGGCCCGTCTGGGAATCAAACCCACGACCTCTTAAACGCCAGTCCGTTACATGAACCACTAGACCACGAGGTGATTCTTGTCCGCCATAAATTAAATAACGGTCAACTAATCTATGAAATGAAACATAAAGACTAACGAACGTCAGTTTACGTCTGAAATGACTAAGATATGATATCGTACGATCTAAACGGATGCTGTGCCCGTCATTGGAAGGGGGGGATCACAGAGAGCGGAGAAGTACTTGCGTATTTATATTAGGGTTCCGTAAAAATGTGATTGAATATCAATATCCTATTCAAACAATCATTCATTCAAACCAATCCGTGTGATGGCGAACTAAAAATACAAGTTTCTCCACACCTTTTCCTTCCTAGGGTGCTGTAAAAGCTAACTAAGGATGAGACATCCTCTGTGAGAAACGGAAATCTCGAAATTAAACCATGTGCCCACTAGTGGGAGGTGTAATGGACTGGCGAGCGATTCAATCAAAACCAATTTTTACCAAATTTAGATTAAAATCCGAAGGTTATAAATCCGCATCAAAATCTATAAAAAGTCCTTCTATTTTAACACGCTTTTATACTCGTAAGTTCGGTATGTATTTATCAATGTATTAATCTATGTAACAGAATCTTTGAAAGTGATTTACACCCACTTACAGTAATCGGATTGATCTGAAATTTTGCCAACATATTAAGGACCGATAACAATGAAATAATATAAAAAAATATGCAAGGTTGTCAAGCGTGTTTTTTAGTATTTGAATTAAACACATTTTTTATATATGTGAGTTGTGTAAGTGTTAGAGAATACTGTCAATATCATATCTTGAAATTATGATATTTTGGAAGCTTAGGTCATGGTGGCTGAAAAGTATCCAAAACTTTGTTATATTTAAAACTAGCTGCTGTCCGTGATTCACTACTCCTGCAATTTTAAATCAATAAATATAATTATATTACATAGCCTTTAAGTACTCTCTTTCGGGAAAATATTTTTATGGTCGGAGCGCTACTTGTAGAAATTACTCCCTAAATTAAAATTATGAACTTTAACTCTTTATTAATAGAAAAGATGTTGTACGGAACCACGTAATAAATGGCAATGTTCTGTATCGAGTGAGGCGACGTGATTCAGTCGCTGTATAACGAGCGCTATGATCCGGTCGGGCGGCTACCAAGATACGCGCCTCTCTCTGTGTGAGTCACACTGTTCACATTATTGTAAGAACAATAAATATTCTTGTACTGTAAGAACGATACGGAATTTTGACGTGAATTCAAAGAGTGCATCGCAATTTGAACCTAAATAAAACTAAATCAGGGAATGAAGTACCTTGCCAGATTTTTCTGTTGCATTACAGTCAGCGACGCGCGGATGTAACTATTGGTTTCGCAGACGTCTGTAGGCTACGGTAGCCGTGGTATAAAAATTATCTACTTAGTAGAGCTCAGGTTATGAATGGTCAGGTGGGATCATTTAACTTGACCATTTGTTATAAAATTATACTACTACTATGGCGAAGTTAGAATCTAATAAGCATCATCCTCATCATAACGCCAAGCCTTTTTCCCATGGGGGTAGGCAGAAACTATAAAGCGGCATCTGTTACGATCCAAAACTAATAAGCGTGACTGTTTTTCAATAGAGTGTACCCCACAATTGAGGGAAGGTCCCTCGCCTCGCCGTACAGGATCGGGTTTACTCCCTTTTTGAAAAGCCCCATGCTGTAGTTTTTTTAGAAAGCCCCGGCAATAGTTAATTTCACTACCACTATTTGGTTACCATTTTTAGGCATATTACACTATATACATAGTATAAACATTCATGGACTATATACATTTATTATTAGGCAGCTCTATCCAGCTCAGTGATATTGTATGTAGATCACCATCCTATGTGAGAACCGCACAATTATTTACTAAACCCTACGCCTTTATTTGTGGTTAGCGTTATGTAATAGATCGATAACTACTCCTATTGTTCGGATGACTCATGAATAATAGTGGAATATAAATAAATAAATTATTTTCAATAAGAAGAATGTAACATAATATTGATAATAATACCTTGATACTCAAAAGATCTTTCTATAAACCACCATTATCATCATACTTTTTGATTTAAATTTTCACATGCAAAAATAATGAAATAATCTTTCCTGTCTACAAGCGTTAGTATAAATATTTTCATTTATTTAATTGTATGTATGGCGGTAATAAATCTGCTTTATTATTGTGTAGGGCCTATAGGGTCTGAAGATTTTTATCCGACAAAACTTTGGTTGGCTTTTTTTACAACCACCTTTGGTCCCAAAGTTTTTATTTTTAGCACACTAATGGCCTTATTCATAATGATTTACCGGAGGTTTAAAAGGAGATTTTATCGGAGAGATAATAAACGTTTTATCGTAAAAAGACCATTATGAATAACAAGTTTTGACAATTTTCGCGAACCTATTTTAGCGAACTTTTAAACCTCCGATAAGTCATTATGAGTAAGGCGGTAAGAGTATATTTTACTACCTAGTTACTATTATCATAACACAATGGAAACATAGTCTGAATCATACTAAATGTCAACAAACCGCAAACTTTGATTCATCACGATAATGACGTATCGTGTCGTGTACACAATGGAAACGAGTCAAGTTCGAAAGGCAATGACATTAGTGTGTCTCAAAACTAGATCTTGTGATATCGGCGTCGACGCGGCGTACATACGTACGTATGTACACATAGCTGTTGCCCGCGACTTCGTACGCGTGGAATATACAAAAAATTTGGATGACCTAAGGCCTGCCTTGATAAATATACTATCCAAAATTGAAAGAATTCATTTAATCGGACCGGTCGTTCCTGAGATTAGCGTGTTAAAACAAACACTCTTTAGCTTTACAATACTAGCTGTGCTCAGCAGTTTCACTTGTTACTACAGAGGTTTATTTTATGACGTAGAGACGTATGAGAGGTATAAAATCTATACCATTTCAAATTGGGACTGTTCATAATTCTGGACCTTATGTTTTTGTATTTTTTTTACAAAATATAGACTATTTTAAGCAAATAATTTCAATATTTTTAAAATATTCACTATAAAGAAGTTTTAAAAAATACTTAAAGATCTTCTTTTAAATGTTGTGTCGTCATCGTTGTACGCAATCTGTGTATTGCCTTTTCCTGATAGACTTAAGACAGATTGCCATACATCTTTTCAAAGTTGCCGAGTTGATTTAATAGACCAATTTTGACTCACCATCGAGTAGCATATCCTTAAGAACGCCTTAATATTTTAAGTCCTTCACTTCAAGGGCAAATAGAGAGCATTTGCTTTTTTGAAAAAATAATCGTTGATATAGCAAATTTTCGGAAAAAAACTAATGGATCATGATCAGGAACTCTATTCCCCGAAATGGTTTTCGAATTAAGAGTTTAAAAAAAATATGAACAATGCCAATTGCTTAAATGTTAGGAAATCTTGTAAGATCCGGATATTTTATTTAAATTATTGCATTGTCATCTGTCCTTGCGAAGTGTTTAATATTTCAGATTAATCTGACATTTGGAACAGGGTGAAAATTACGTTCAAAGATTTTGTTATATAGTAGGTATACTAGCTATTGCCCGCGACTCCGTCCGCGTGGAATTTAGAAATTTTTTAATCGCAAAAAAAGTAGCCTATGTCCTTTCTCAGGGTCTAAAGATTGTCTGTGCCAAATTTCATCAAAATCGTTTGAGAGGTTTAAGCGGGAAAGCGTAACAGACAGACAGACAGAGTTACTTTCGAATGTATAATATTATATAGTAGGGATAGATACTAGAATGCATATAGAGCTAGAAAACAACGTGTTAAAACAAAAATTTGCTTAGTTCTAAAACTAAAAAACACGCTTGAAAATCCTGGATATATATATCTTTTTAAATTGTCAATTGCATTGTCATCGGTCCTTGTTGTGTGCAAAATTTCAAATCAATCCGACAACTGCAAGTGGGTGAAAATCGCGTTGAAAGATTCCTATACACAGATTAATACATTGATAGATACATACCGAACTAATATAAGCGTGTTAATAATAAATATCAATAAATAAAGTAACAAAATCGACGAGCCTCGTGGTTGAGTGGTTCATGTAACGGACTGCCGATCAAGAGGTCGCGGGGTCGATTCCCGCTCGGGACAATCATTTGTGAGATTTTTCTAATTGTCATACAAATGTTTGTACTGCGTCTGGGTGTTTTCTATGTATTATAATTATGTATTTACAAAAGAAAAGTAGTATATGTATTATATCCGTATTCTGGTACCATATATACCCAAGCGTATATTATACGCTTGTGTTATGGATACAAAAAAAATCGTTACAGAATACGGAGCTAAGCTCCGAGGCTAAGTCCCAGCTAAGCTTAACTTAGCCTCGGAGCTTAGCTCCGTATTCTGTAACGATTTTTTTTAACACGTATATATATTATGTACAAACATTTTAATTGATATAAAACACGCAGATGTAGTACAAATATCTATGAGTTGTCACAAGTATTACACAATAAAATTATTGCCATATGTGGGAACCGAACTCACGACCTCTTAAACGGCAGTCTATTACACTAACCTCTGCTCTACGGGGCTAGCCTATTGTGTCTCATTTATCATTAACATGTAAAATTGTTTAAACAATTTTGCACGCTGATTTTAGTTCCGCTACTTAAAACTAGATGGCGCTACAAGTGACGTCGCTAATTTTAACTGCAGTGAATTAGGTATTTTTATGTTACCTACGTTTATAATTGTAGGTATAATAGTTATTATTCGTTTATCAGTACGCTAAAAGCTTGTATATATATACCTGTTTCTTTATAGCTATCTATGTTATATAAGTTATTTAAATAAGAGTGGAATTTTGGCGAAATTTTTTTCAGTGGTCGAGCAATAAACATGATTTTGACATAAAAATAAAATAAAAAGAAAACAAAAAGAAAGCCATAGAGTTTCTTGCCTGTTCTTCTCCATAGGATTCACTTTTGGAAAAGACACCTAACTTCTGACGTTTTAAAAGAAAAAAAACTTGTAAAACATGACAAATTGGATTTTTTTTCTTTGACTTTGTTTAATTTAGTTAAACCTCGTGAGGATTAAAAAGAAACATTCGACATAATGTTTTTAGGACGTTTTTTTAGCCCATTCGTATCTATTTTTAAATTAATGTATGTATCCATACAAGAGTATGTATTATTGAAAATAGTAATTTTATTCTCTAGCAACAGACGGTCACTTGCAATACGATAATTTAAAAAAAAACAATATTCAGGAATTTTTAATGAATGCAGAAATGAATGTTTGAACGAATGATTAGATATTTCAAGTGTTTTTAATTTAACTAAAATCCTAGGATTCAACCCTCTAATACGTACCTATGAAAGACATAATATGTTTTTTTTTTAAATTTCAGTTTAAATAGTTTAGTAAGTTAGAATTTTGAAACTGCTAAATTTAAAAAAAGCACTTTTTTGAGAATAAAGTTAACAATATTTTTGAGATATTATACAATTGTCTTGCTAAGGTTGTTGATTTTAAGAAATCAAATATCGTTACAAAACGTCACGGCAGCTTGTTAGTTGAAAGCAGTAGAAAGGATTTCTAAAGGTCGTGGGTTCAAATCCTATTCGTGAAAACTACTTTTTTGGCAGCTGTGTATTATAAACCTACTAACAATTTCTATTTATATAACATTAGATTACTTAAGTAATATTACATAGGTACTGCATACTTATCAAAGACCGAAGACTAGGTAAGTAATACAATATATAAAATTCTCGTGTCACAATGTTCGTACCCATACTCCTCCGAAACGGCTTGACCGATTCTTATGAAATTTTATTTGCATATTCAGTAGGTCTGAGAATCTGCTACTATATATTTTTCATACCCGTAAGTGATGAGGGTTGACCCCACCCCTGACATCTGTATGGCAAAACAACGTTTACCGGGTCAGCTAGTAATTTATAAAAATTCTTTTAATAAATTCAGGATTTTCGGGGCATTTTGTATTTTTTTCACTTTGTACATTCTTGAGTGATCGGCTGGTAGAAAAAGTTGCTTAAGTATTTTTTATTTTAGTGACAATTCATTTTAGAAGTAAAGGGTTTTTAAGGAGGAATCTATTACATATTATAAAAATCTAAAAAACGATGTACTTTGTAGATATTGAAGAAAAATTTGGATAAGCAGTCTCAGAAAATTTAGCCTGTATGTTTGTACGAGCATCACGCCAAAACTACTCCAGAAAATTGAATGAAAAACCCTAATTACGTTTTCTAATGTTGTCGAAGGGATTAATGGAAATCAAAAAAGGCATATAAATTATACTTACTTATTATTTAAATGAGTATATAATTAATCGAATCTTTCAACGTGATTTTTACCTTCAAGATTCAAGACTAATTAGACATTTGCACAACTATTAAGGACCAATGATAATACAATAAGAAAAAGATCTGGCATTTTCTGAGTCAGCTTATATATAACCGAATTTTTTAGTTTTAAACTTCTTCATTTGTATCTAGATATCCCTGTGGAGACGGAGTAAGAACAGGCCTCCAAATTAGTAGGGCCCTTTAGTCCCTACTTCAGAATATTCTTTTACTTATAGTTCAGAGGTTATATAGGGCCTGTATCCTAATGTGTAATGGCCTCTAGTAGGTAAAAGATGGCCTTGGTTAAGAGTTAAAGTCATACCACCCCATTTCTTCCCTAGGGTGCTGTAAGAGCCAGCTAAGGGCTTATTATAAGCAGTTTAAAATCTACTGAGAGAGAAGAAAATCTCGATACTAAAGTCAATGCCTACACGCCAGACTATAAACCCTCACGAAGTGGATTAGGCCCATGCCCTACAGTGGAATGTTTATGGGCTGGAGAGAGAGAGCTAGACCTATGTCTAGCTAGCGAGCTCTATAGCTCTGGCATTTGGGTAATGAGCAAAACCGATAAAAAAGTAAAAATTAAAAATTAAATAGTCTAATCCTTATTTCTGATTTCGTTCTTTTTTTTAAAGTTGTTTTTTTTTTATTGCTGAGTAATTATTTAATAGGTCATGATTTATTGATACGAGATTTTTATTTAGAAGCTTTTTAGGGCTTAATTTTCAAGCATAGGAAAAGTTGTTACAGTTCTAAGTTTTTTTATTTTTTTTTGGATTACGAAGGGTCAAATTTGGAAAGGCATAGATTAAGTTATTTATAGGTACTTTTAAAATTAAGGGATTTTGTAGAGCAAAGGGCTATAAGGTAATGAATAGAAAAATAAAAACTTTTAACTTAACATTTTTTTTTAGCACAACAAGGACTAAGTTTTAGATTTTGACACTGGCAAATCCAAAGGGAAGAAAAAAGAAGACTAAGTTATATTTTAAGGTTGTTTATGGTAACTTTTTCTGGATTAATTGGGTAGGTACATATTGGGTACGTATGGTCCGCGACCGGCGGAGTAAGAATAAAAATGTCACCAACCTATTTCCATTCAAGGGTGCTAATAAGAGCCTAGCTAAGGGATTGTCCCTTACCAGAAAATACCTGTGACAGAAGAAAAACTTTGAACTAAACCCTATGTCAACTTGCCTGGTCAGCGTGGTATAGTTAAGTAGAAAAATTGCCCTCCCAAGTTGCAGGTGGTATTTGCCCAACAGTGGGACATTAATGGGCTGAAAAGTATTATTTATACTAATATACTAATATTATAAAGCCGAAGAGTTTGTTTGTTTGTTTGTTTGTTTGAAAGCGCTAATCTCAGGAACCACTGCGCCTATTTCAAAAATTCTTTCAGTGTTAGTTATGGCATTTATTCAGGAAGACTTTAGGCTATATAACATCACGCTACGCCTAGTAGAAGCGAAGCAGTAGTGAAAAATGTTGCAAAAACGGGAAAATTTTTCTAAATTCCACACGGACGGAGTCCCGGGAAACAGCTAGTAGATAATAAAGGATATTTCATAGTCTTATATCTTTTTATATACCAGGATATTTAAAAATATTTTTTAACTTTTTAATCATTTTTGTCATTCAGATTTTTTGCACACTTATCAAGCAGTTGTCAAGGACAAAGCAATAATTTAAAAAAAATAGTTGTCAGTAATATTATGATTTTTTTATTTCGATTCTATATTTAAAAGTTTTTTTTTCTTGGTTATTAATATTTTTTTTTGGGATGTATGGTCTTTATTACTCCGACCTTTAGGTCAGTTTGGTTTAAAAAAATATATAGTTCTACACTCGAATTCTACGTGTATAGGCAGAAACTATAGAGCGGCATCTGTCATTATCTAAACGATCATTTGCTTTTTACTTCTTTATTGCTATTTTTTTATTTAAGATTTTTTTTGGGATTTTGTAGGATTGTGGATAAAAGTCCATATTTAAAATATGTAATAAATGGTTGACAATTATGTCGCGTCAGAAACTATACTTAACCAAAATGAAAATAAGAAAGTTTAGCTTGAATTAACGAATTATGTAACTATTAATAATAAATATGTTTTAGTTTAGTTAAGTTTAGTTGTGCAAGTAGAATTGGTACCATTGAACATTCAAATTTAATTTTTGATCGTCTATAGATATTAAAACATTTGATTGACAATTAACAGAAATTTTGAGATCCAGTTTCTAAACTAACAAAATTAAGTTCAATTGTCTATTACATTCTTTTTATGCATTTTTTTTTAATCTTAATTGTAACTGTATTTATTGAAACATCAAAAACAATGGCATAAATTTTGACTAATATTTTTAGGGCAATTTTTATATTTATCGAAATTTTTGTTCTAAAAAGAGATTATATAATAAGATACCCTGAATCCATAAGGACTTCTTTCATAATAAACAGCCCTTTGTATTAAAAAAAAATTCAGACAAATTATATTCTATTTTCAAATAAGAAACAAAATAAATTAAATATTGAAATTCAAATTCAAGCTAGAAGCAAAGGTAAAGAAACTTTCGAAATATAGAAAAATTTTATGGTTTTTTTTAAGAACTTATGTGCCAAGGATTTAAATTTAACTGACAGATAGGTATTTAAAGATATATTTTCCATAATATTTTTTTTTAAATACCTGTGTTGGTAATGGAAAATTTATCAGCGGTGTCTTCGTACAAAATGATATTAGAATTTTCCAGAATTATGATAAAGGTTTTCCATAATTATGAAACACGTGTGCAAGGTAAGGAAGTATAAAGAAGAAATGTTTGTTTCAAAAAGTCTGATATTCATTAATTAGAAATTTTATTTATATATTTTTTTTTATTACTACTTCCTGTTTTACATTTTTTTTGTTCATATTTTCGTAATTGATAAAAAAAAATAAAAAAAAGTTAAGTCAAACGTTCTTTTTTCGAAATTTGTTTTTTTTTTTAATTTAAGTATTAAGTTATTCATAAAGCTTTAGTTATTGTATTTTTCCTACCCCTTACAAATATTGATTATATTATTATATTATTACCATATTGATTAGGATCGTAGAGTCATTGGAGACAGACGATACAGGAACGAGCGTTATGGAACTTCTTGGAGGAGAACTATAGACATCAGACATGGAAGGATGGATAAAAATGGATATTTAACCATTTATTTAAATACTGTTATAAGGTATAACCAATTTTTATAAGGGCACGTGTAACTATATCCGTCTATAATTAACTAGAAAAAAAAATACCCCCATTACCTATTTCTCTAAGCATAATTATTACAACCTACAACTTATAAATATTAAATATAAAGCCTCTAATAGATCCTTATTTAGACCAAAAATTAGGGGATCTCCGGAAGTTTTTCAAAATTATTTCTGGGAAATTTCGGAAAAAATACCTAAAGTGAAAATAATGGTTATAAGATTGGAAATGTAGCATTTTCTTTTTCTGAGCGAGTGAAAATTTCAAATATACCTGAGGATAAGATAATTCTTTTTTTAAGGGTATGACCTTTCCAGCCTAAGGGTGAAAACGTATATTGTATTTTTTTTTTAGAAACTATATGATTTTAAAAGGAATTAAAATATGTAATCAAAAGTTTGATTTAATTGCCTAGACCTAGCTCTGCCGTAATTCCCTACTTAGGTCATATGCACTAGGTTATTTAGGTTATGATAGGCATTACGTAGCTGCACGTGGCTAGATTTGAACTGAAACCAAAAATATACTGTAAAACTACCCTAAAATAATTAAGGGATGAAAAATGCATACCTGCAGGGATATCTTCAATCTGGGATTCCACGTCATCAGCAGGAGAGGACGAGTATTCCATTCCAGAATACAAAACCTCAGGTTTTCACTTTCGAGTATAGAATTTTCATATCACTATAGTCACTAAGTAAAAATCATCCTGTATATACACCCCATAACAAGGAATACAGTCTGACTCGATTTTTGAAACACCATTTATTTAGGCCTAAACACACCAAGCACTAGGAATTGTGGAACTCAATCTTTGACTTATAAAAAAATATATAAAGTAGGATTTGAAATTTGAATTTTGAATTACGAGAAATATACAGTGGAATTTGCGATCCCTGAGTGTAGACAGACTAGTGGGGTTTCAAAATTCGAATGCTGGCGTGCTGTCGCGCCGTTAGAGGGAGACGCAGGCATTCTGCGATTCGGTCTCGAAGCCGAGTTCAACGTACCGGCCTACTGACGTGGGCGCGCGCGACGACTCTTACTGTCCTTCTCTAGCGCGACTCTAATATTCACGTGCGAGTGAAATGCGCGATCCCGGTTCACTTTTTGTTCAGAACTTGTATTTCGATCGATATAGTGCGTTGGACTATTATTGATACTTTTTTTAAATATAAATTTCCTTTTAATATTCGGGTGTGGCGATTTTAAAATTGCACATCAAATGTTTAAATTTATAATAACTTATTACATTATACTGCTTTTCCATTTTTGATAAAAGCCTATACTATTTCTAAATTGTTTGCTATAACTTGGAACCTATACTAATATTATGAAGATAAAGAGTTTGTGTGTTTGTGTGAACGCGCAAATCACAGGAACTACTGGTTTGAATTGAAAAACTTTTTTGTGTTAAATAGTCCATTTATCAAATAGGCTATAACATCATGCTGCGACCAATAGGAGTTGAAAAAAACGGGAATAATTTCTTGCTTCGTCGCACCAATTCTAAATGACACGCATACGGGGACTGCTAAGACGCGGGTTACTGCTAGTATTTTTATACCGAGACAGCAATTAGTCAATATAAAACAATAAAATAGTAAAATAAATCAAACTCTACGCGTACGGAGTCGCGGGCAACAACTAGCATATCATAAAAGGCACTTGTTATATATCTACATGACGTTTCTGATATTAAATCTGCATATTCACTTACATGTATCAAGTTTGCTTGGTAACAGCGTGATCTAATAATAACCGTCGCGGACTAAAATAGATCTTAAATCAGTCAATTAAAGGCTAGACGTACAAGAATGCAGTATAAAAACGTACTCTCTAGAGTTTTTTCTTCTTATACAGGCTGATGTTAAATTACTAGAACTTACGATTTGCGAATCTTTAGGAGTTATTCGTTTTTTTAAAATAATGATCGGAACTTCTGTGAGAAATGTTCTGCACTAATGTCATGTTTTAATGTATAAGATATGAAAATCAAAATCGCAGTACATTTATCCTAATTGAAACTTTTTATTATTAGATGGATGATATAGTTATTCTTTCACGTAAAAACTACTGCATGAATTTTGAAGATGTATAGTCTAGATTAGATGAGAATTACACAGAAAGACAAGGAGTGTGTGTGAGTGAATTCTTTTTTTTTTAAACTTTAGATGTTTGTTTTTCTAAATATCGAAAAAATCTTGTATAAGAAATTTATATTAGCTTTTGTACATAGCCTTAATGGCGTCTCCTATTTTGTCATGACTTTAGTTTTATAAATGTTGAGAAATAATTAGTAACAAAGGATTCTAAAAATGTAAGCTTTCGTACGTAACCGTAGAAGTAGGCTATTTATGTTTAACTAAAGCAAACAAAGCGAAAATTCAATTACAAATCATTCTGTATAAAAAGAGAGTCTGCAACATTGCAAGTTTTTAAATCGATTCTTTATAAAGGGGACGTAAAGGGTACTAGGTTACTAGTAGTTGAAGGACGTCTCTCTTTATGCTTCGATGCATTGTAAGGAATGGCAGTTACCTTACTTGAAGCTGGATGTTATAATAATCCGTTAGACTGATAGTTTTATTGCATACTTTGAAGAGGCTAGCCTTATTTTACCTTATTGGTATATTTAGCTAAACAGATTAATGATTTTTAGAAAGATATTTTCTTATTTTAGCTTGTCATAAATATTTATGGACATTTCACATTATGACCTCTGGTCCCAAAATAAGCTATACTTTCAAGTGTTATGGGTACCAGGTACAGATTTACTACACACATTTGTATGACATAAAATCTATCATCATCAAATTATAAATATGTATCACACAAATAATTGGGTTGCGCGCGGATTGAACCCACGACCGCATGAACAGCAGTCCGTTACACGAAACACTATACTACGAGGCCTGTTGAATGTTTTGTAGATAATAAAAATAAGAGTTTTGTCATATATAAGTAATAATAATGATGATGATGATGATGAAATATACTAAAATTCACTTGTTGTACTACTCTTACTTACACTACGGTATAGAAATAGCTTCCATATGACACAAAATAAGCGATCTAATAAAATAAGACTAAATTGGCAAAATTAGAGCATTTTTAATTATTTTTATCGTGTTGGTTATTAGGAAAAATAAGATTGTTACTTAATTAGGTAAATTAAAACAGTAAAAAAATAAAACTTACAAAAGCTACTAGTCTGATGAATCGAATCCTCAGTGAATTGATTTCGTGAATGGCAGTCCATGATATGAAACACCACCACAAGACCACGAGACTCGTAGTATTGTCCCGGTTACACATAGTTACGCTTAACAACACGGTGTGATACAAAAAAGTACGTAGTAACGCAAGTAAAACTGCATTTGTTAACTAGTCTTAATATTAAGTCTATTTATAATTATTCATGAATGCGAAAGTTTGTGTGTGTGTATGCGTGTTAACTTCTTTACGTTTATTCCCCTATCATTACGTTAAATACTAAGAATTAATGTTATTGTTAACGCGAGTAAAATCATTACGTAACGGTAATTAGTTCTATATAAATTGCACTGTCAGTTTGTCTGTTGGTTGTAATTTAAGTGCAAACAAAACTAAATGTGTTAACTAGTATGTCATAAATACCAATAATAAATCCCAGTATAATAAATTACTTTTTAAAAGTTGTCAGTAAAATAAATTTCGTAATGATTAATGATACATTTGATAAATCAAGATTGCTCTGTCTGTTAATAATTCTCTTCTAATTATTTAGCTATAATACTAACACCTTTTACTCGTATCCGATTACATTAAACTTCCCCAAAATCAAAACTTCCTCTTACAACAAAAAACAAGTGCCAGACGAAGTATCAAAATTCATGATCGTGCTATGAACTCGCCTTCGATGGGGCAGTTAGGTAGGCGGGTATGTGTGAAAAAGACAGCACGATGTTTAGAAAGTCCGTCTAGAACGGGTAACGGTGCGAGTCGCGGGCGCCGGTCGACCTCAGACTTTTTTTTAAATTGACCGCTTTTTCCCGCCGAGTTAATTTGATTTTCGTTGAAAATGGAACGTTTTGGATGCAGGATGAATTGACCATCTGTTTGGGATGTTAACTTTTTAATTTCGTTTCTTTCTTCATTTTATTTTTATTGATTTAGTGTTGGGATCGTATGAAGTTATTTTTAGAATGGATTTTTTTCTTGGAAATCGTAGTGGTTTTCTTGAAATTGCCTTCATATTGGTATCTACGGAACTTAGTAAAGGTTAAATATTAGGAATACTTCGAATATTTCTCATAGAAGTATTTTTATTACTAAAAGATTTTGAGACTGCGCGGGGGTATTCGGGTACTAAGTAACTACATTTTGTATTATAAATAAATTATTTAATAAAATCAGATAAATTACTTTATTTTGAATAAATAACAATATTTGCAATAATATTTAAGGATAATTTCATATAATTTATAATAAATTCCTATTTTGATAAACCATCAAAGTCAATCGATATTTTTTTCTGTTTATTAATTGCTAAATAAATAAAGAATTTAAAGTAATAAAATAAAAATTTTATATAATAAATAAAAGCACATGCAATACTATCATTATTAAATAATATAATTATAAAAAAATCACACAAATTTTTTTTTTCATTTTTTTTATATTTTTGTGTCTATGTAACTCGCTTTAAATATGTTTAAAATAAAGTTATTTCCTTCTTTAAAGGTATAAAATATTTCAAACTATCTAAATATTGACACGCCCGTATATATCTGAAGTGACAGGCAGATATAAATTAGTATTTGTGTAATTTTTTTCGTGCTGAACGCACCTAAATTTTATTATAAACTTTTTGTTACCAAAAATCGAGTAATTGGCTACCAGATAAATGTAAAAATACATAATAATATCACCTTGGCTTCAACGTACCAATTTTAAAATCTTCTTTATCCCACATGAAAAGCAAAACAGAAAAAATTACAGACATAAAAGGAACATAATGTACAAAGGCGAGCTTAATTCAATAATGAATTTTCTTCCAGCAAACCTCAATGATGGAGAAAATTTAGAAATATACAGTGCACAACAAAATTACTAACTTAAAAACTAAGATTCTTATTATCTTATAAATACATCTCAATCTAATTCATAATTTCAAGATTTCTTTATGTCTATCCTGTAATTGAACCCAATACTTACGCGTGTTACAAGCATTAATTGCATCTCTGGTTTACTCTGCAAAAAAGACTTTTGTGTATTCATAAAAAAAATTCTGACATGCATTTTGATATAGTGGAATAAGTAATCCTTCATCCACTAAAATCTAAAGCATTACAGCTCTGCCAAGTACCTAGTTATAGTTAATTTGCTTCAAAAATCCTGAAATTACCATTAAAGCAAATTAACTAAAATTATAATCCATAATATCACATTAAAATATAATTAAAACATAAATCTCCAAGAAATAAAAGCAAATAATATAAAAAATAAAATTATAATCATAATAAAATGTATTTATTTTTATATATTAAGTGATAAATAAATACATAAATTGTAGACGCAATTAATTGGAAAATAAATAAATATTATAATTAATAAAAAAAATTAGTTTAATTTATGGAAGTGTGTTTAGATTGTAGCAGATAGACTAGATAGTCTCTGCCTACACACATAGGAAAAAAGTGTGATTGTGTGATGACAATGGTTAATAATAAATAACTAGGCTTGCGTACTACGAGGTTTACCCTAAAAGCTAGGGGGGGTATATTATGATATAATACTCTTGATTTCTTCGGAAATAACCATCAGCTCTTGACTTAGTGCCAATGGAACCACACGGAAACCACCAGCTTTCAAATAAAAAAGAATCATTAAAATCGCTTCGCCCAGTTAAAAGTTATGAGATGGAACACACAAAAAATAAAATAAAAAACCATACAGAATTGAGAACCTCCTTCTTTTTTGAAGTCGGTTAAAAATAGGTTACATCCTATTATCAGGTTTACTAAATATAAGAACTATCTTTCATCAGAATCGGTCAAGCCGTTTTGGATGAAAATAGTATAACAAATTCGTAAAAATTTCAAATGAAATTCATTATTAAATAAATTTTCGCACATATAAGAATTTATATATAAATTGTGGTTACTCTTGTAAGTGATAAATAATTAAAAATAAAAACCATAAACCACAATAATTAATAAAAAAAAATTAATTAATATGATAAAGTCAGACCACTAACACCGTGACATCAGATGTTTATATTTAGGTTAATGATAGATTTTCTTGACGAGCCGCGTGGATGAGTGGTTCATGTAACGGACTGCCGATCAAGAGGTCGCGGGTTCGATTCCCGCACGTTACAATCATTTGTGTGATTTTTCTAATTGTCATACAAATGTTTGTACTGCGTCTGGGTGTTTTTATGTATTATTTATTATTAGTATGTATTTAGAAAAAAAAAATTGTATAATATGTAGTATATCCGTATTCTGGTACCCTTAACACCAGCATATAGGCTTAGCTTGGGACCAGAGGACGTTGTGTTAAATGTCCATGAATATTTATTATTATTTATTAGTTATTATATTATTTATTATTATTTTTTGTAATTGCATCTCAACTGATTCATTTTTAACAAACTAAATAAAATAGAAAAAATTCAAAAGTAATTTATTAATTTTCATAAATAAAATAAAATAAATAAATATTCATAGACATTTCACACAACGTCCTCTGGTCCCAAGCTAAGCTTTATATGCTTGTGTTATGGGTACCAGAATACGGATAGAATACATATACTACTTTTCTTTTGTAAATACATACTTATAATACATAGAAACACCCAGACGCAGTACAAACATTTGTATGACAATTAAAAACATCACACAAATATTTGTCCTGACCGGGAATCGAACCCGAGACCTCGTGAACGGCAGTTCGTTATATGAACCACTAGACCACGAGGCCCGTCAGACAATGTCAAATCGTCAGAAATGACGTGCTATACCTACTTTTACTTAATAAATCTAATTATTGTGGAAAAAATGATTACCACAAGCGGGACATGAACCCATGACCTCGGAATACCGTTCATTGTTCTGCCTGCTAAACTATCATGGGACCTGTACATGTCAACCAAATTTTCCACTACAATATTCTCAATGTGAGTTAAACATCGTTTCGATGTTTTTGTACAAGGCCATCTATCGGACAGTTTATTTGATTTATTGAACATCAAAGTTATCGTGAAATTCGTCGTGCATTCAAAAGATGGCGTTTATAAACTTGTTCTCCATAATTTGATTTGTTAAAATTTAAAAAATTGTCATAAAAAGTATAATATGTAACATAGAGTAGGTACTTAAAGACAAAAAATATGAACATTTCAATTTGACTGAAAACCAGCAAAAGTGTGAACTCTATTTTAATAGGAACTGTTGTTAACAGTGCTATTAATTAGATGGGTCTTATAGACTAGTGGTTCGATACCAGCTCGGTGCAAGAATTTGTGTGATATTAAGAATGGTCACACAAACATTTGTACTGTGTCAGGGTGTTTCTCTCCTTCTCCAGCCCATGAACGTCTCACTGTTGGGCACGGGCTTCCTCCACTTTGGGAGGGATTATGGTCTACTATGCCGCGCTGACCAGGCGTATTGGCACAGGGTTTGCTTTCCAGTTTTCCGTCTCTCACACAGGATGTCATCTGTGTAAAATATGCCTTAGCTGGCTTTTACAGCACCCTGGGGAAGAGATGGGGTGGTGACACTTATATTCTTAGTCCGTAACCACACGGGTGTTTACTATGTATTATAAGTACGTATTTACAAAAGAAAGTAGTATATGCAGTATATACATATTCTGGTACCTACGACGCAAGCATATACGTTTAGCTTGTGACAAATACTTAGAATTAGTGTAAAATATCCATTAAAAAAAATACTAGCAATTTGCTGTATTATTAAAAATGTATATACGCAGAGATAACCAATTAAAATTTTTTTCAGCTTTAGCTTTAACAAAATAAAGCAAATACGTCGTCCACTCGATAGATGGCGAGATTATACATTATATAAAAGTCGATAGCGGAGAAATATGTGTGGCTTTGTAAATATGCAAATAAAGCTACAGGGCATATATAGGCATAAAATATACTTACATTATCTTGCCATTGTTCTTAATAATCTGAAAATAAAAAAAGGGATTGTAAATTAATGGTTTTTTAGAAATATAAATCTATACTAATACTAGCTGTCCCGGCAAACGTTGTTTTGCCATACTAAAAAAAAAAGATTTGAAAAATAGATGTTGGCCGATTCTCATACCTACTGAATGTGCATGTAAAATTTCACAAAAATCGCTCTAGCCGTTTCGGAGGAGTACGGTAACTAACACTGTGACACGTGAATTTTATTGTATAAGACGATTATAAATAATATAAAGCTGAAGAGTTTGTTTGTTTGAATGCGCTAATCTCAGGAACTACTGGTCCGATTTGAAAAATTCTTTCAGTTTTCAAAATTGTTTCAGAAATTGGTTACTGTTAGCACGGCCACAATAGCTCAGTTGGCAGAGCTACGGAACGTTATTCCGAGGTCGTGGGTTTAGGTCTCGCTTGCGGTGATCACTTTTCCACTACAATTTAATTTATTAATCAATTAAATTCTTTTAGTGTTGGATAGTACATTTAGCAAGAAAGGCTATATAACATCACACTGCGATTATTAGGAGCGATGTATCAATGAAAAATGCTAGAAAAACTAGGAAAATTTTCTAAATCAACAGCTACTATTTTATAATTTATGGTTCATCTCTAATATCGTTGCTGTGTTGATTGCAAGCTAGTACACTTATCTGTATATGCTATATTTAAACATTTATGGTCTTATTCATAATGACTTATCGGAGGTTTATACGGAGATTCTATCGGAGAGATAATAAACATTTCAGCGTAAAAAGACTATTATGAATAACAAGTTTTGAAAATTTTTGCGAACCGATTTTAGAGAACTCTTAAACCTCCGATAAGTCATTATGAATAAGCCCATTGTAATTTATTAAAAGTATTATTTGAACACAATACTTGCTTAGTTAAAAAGAAAACAAAAACGCCTGTGCCAACGGCAGCCAATTTCTCCACTACAATGTTACTCGATTGAGTCTACATCGCATTACATATACAACGCCATCTATCGAGATTGTTTTGCACATTCTCGACCAGCCAAACAACGGAATAATGGATGTTCCGACCTAGGTTTGGTAATTTATACGACCCTGAAAATACTTAATATCCAGGATAATTTTTGGAAAATCTACTTCTAATTTTTTTTACATTGATTAATAGATAGATACGAACGAAGCTAAAAAACCGTTTTAAAATAAATAACAGTGGAACGTTCCTTCTTTAGTATGACACCCTAATAATGTTTCAAACACCATAGTAAATAAAAAAAACTTTCGATCGTTTAATAAAAAAGTAAAATTAATCCCCTTCGTGATGTAACTAAGCGCATTACGTTAGAAAGAGAGGGAGCTATGTGTTAGAAAGAAACAGACGATATCTTGCTCTCTCCCTTGATATTGTTTAGTCTAGGATACATAGGAGCAATGTGGACATTCGATTTGTTGAAATTTTAATTCTTTTATTGCGATAGAGAAAATGTTGTGTTTATGAATATTATAAAGCTGAAGAGTTTGTTTGTTTGTTTGAGCGCATTAATCTCAGAAACCACTGGGACAATTTGAAAAATTCTTTCAGTGTTGGATAGTACATTTATCGAGGAAAGCTATAGGCTAAATAATATCACGCTGCGACTAATAGGAGCGAAGCAGCAGTGAAAAATGTTACATAAAACGGGGAATATTACGCGTAAGAAATCGTGTTTACGATAAAAACAGTCACGTAATGAGGCGAGAGGAAAGAAATACTGTTAGGAGAGTTCTACGAATAAATGTCAACGGAAAAATATCTAAAGGAAAACCTAAGAAAAGATGGATGGACTGTGTGACTGTGTTCATGGACATTTCACACAACGTCCTCTGGTCCCAAGCTAAGCTTATATGTTTGTGTTATGGGTACCAGAATACGGATAGAATACATATATTATACATTATACTACTTTTCTTTAAAGAAAGAAAAGTTAACACAGATATGACGGCTGATAGAAGATTCTAGAAGAAAAAGACATGTTCCGTCGACCTTAAATACATCTAAGGGCAGAAGAATGATGATGTCGATGACAGATTTTTTTAAGTATTCTACTAGCTGTTGCCCGCGACTTCGTACGCGTGTAAATTAGAAAATTTTCGCCATTTTTGCAACATTTTTCACCGATGCTTCACTTCTATTTAGTCTCAGCGTGATATTATTTAGCCTATAGTTTTCCTCGATAAATGTACTATCCAACACTAAAAAAATTTTTCAAATCGGTCCAATGATTCCTAAAATTTGCGCTTTCAAACAAACAAGCTCTTGAGCTTTATAAAATTAAAATTGGTATAGATTTTTACACCCCTTCTTATGGGAAAACTAGTCAGAATATTAATTTTAAATCGAGTTTTACAAAAGGAAGAGGTTTATAATTCAACAGCATTTTGAAATGTTTGTTAAGAGACATTCTGAGATATTGCGGCGTACAGCGTTTTTCGAATTGTTCGGTGAATTTCGTTTCAGAATGTTTGCCATGATCCAGAATCCAGGGAAGGAATTTTCAATAATTACTATGTAAAACTTGTACAACTTGTAATTACAATGCTAAACTGCGGGTCATAGCTTGTCAAAAGCAAAGAGTTTGTAATACGTATGTAGGTGGTAATCTTAGAAAGCTGTGGTCTTATCAAAAATTTTTTTTACTTATCGGAGACTATAGTCTCTGTGAGTGCTAAGTATTATTAAGTCTATAAGTGTGGTGATTCTAAATACCAGGCGTAAAAAGTCAGTGGTAACAACTAGTTAAAAATAAAAAGGTATTCATAAACGACTGGCTGATGCAATTACGTTAGTTAGTTGCTAAATAATTGTGAGGTCACACGAACTAGGGGCGGGCACTGAAATGTCGATCTTTTACTTTCTAATCTACTAACAACATTGTTGCTGATTATTGGACAGACCTTATGATGTGCTAGAACCATTCACGAGGCCCTGGGTTCGATTCTTATACGAGACAATTTTTGTGTGACATTTGTAATTGTGTTTTAAGTATTATAAGTATGTAATAATAAAATTGGCTTGGGACCAGATAGTGGCGGATTAAACAGACCCCCTAAGACGTGGAATTCCGTAGCATTTGCTGTTTCTTCAACGAGATTAATCTGCCCATGGTACCAGGACCAGGACCTTCACACTGTCAATTACGTGGACAGCGATAATAGGTTCCCATTTTTCCTTTTGTTAAGGAATCCTGATAATGGTCAGAATTAAGACATTTGTCATAATTCGTTCACCGCCAAGAAATCCATAAAAGTAAGCCCAAATGATTACACTGTTTTAATATACTCAAGCAAACATTCAGCTGACTCAAGAAATTGTTAACATCAGGTGTGCCCTGAGCTCGTCTATCGACCTAAGCAATAAAAAAGTGAGTCACATGATACTCTTAGAATGCTTAATTCTGACAATGCATTTTATTTGAGAAGGGTCAGTTATATTAATTTATAATAAATAAATATTCATGGACATTTCACACAACGTCCTCTGGTCCCAAGCTAAGCTTATTATGCTTGTGTTATGGGTACCAGAATACGGATATAATAGATAAACTACTTTTTTTTTGTAAATACATACTTATAATACATAAAAAACACCCAGACGCAGTACAAACATTTGTATGACATTTATGAATATCACACAAATGATTGTCCCAAGCGGGAATCGAACCCGCGACCTTGTGAACGGCGACCACTACGCCACGAAGCCCGTCAAAATTTATATGTATTTAATGCAACTTCCATCAGGCCATTTTCTTTCCAGAGTGCTGTAAGAGCCAATTAAAGTGACGGGTCTCGTGGTATAGTGATTCATGTAACGGACTGCCGTTCACGATGTCGGGGGTTCGATTTCCACACGGGACAATCATTAATTTTGTGTGATAGTTATGATTCTCATACAAATGTTTGTACTGCGTCTGGGTGTTTCTATGTAAGTATGTATTTTTAAGAATAGTCTTCTCAGTCGTTCATTCTTGGCAGAATGGTCGTGGCTGATGATGCTTCATTTCTGACGGGCTTCGTGGTGGAGTGGTTTATGTAATGGACTGCCGATCGCGAGGTCTCGGGTTCGATTCCCGGTTAGGACAATCATTTGTGTGATATCCATAAATCTCATAAAAATGTTTGTACTGCGTCTGGGTGTTTACTGTGTATTATAAGTATGTATTTACAAAAGAAAAGTAGTTTATGTATTATATCCGTATTCTGGTACCCATAACACAAGCATATAAGCTTAGCTTGGGACCAGAGGACGTTGTGTGAAATGTCCATGAATATTTATTTATTTATTTATTTTCATTAGCCAGTGCAGCTCCCGCGATGCGTCTCCACTTGTTGCGGTCCTTGGCGTCTCGTGAACTTTGGACAAGGCTTGTCGTGGTTGCCGCTTTAATGAAAAAATTTAAGAATAGTAGTTTGTGTTATATCTGTATTCTGGTAACCATAACACAAGCATGTAAGCTAAGCTTGGGACCAGAGGACGTTGTGTGAAATACAAGCATATAACATCTTAGAGAGATAAAAGCTCCAAATGGTTCGTGTAATATAACAGTCACCAGTTCTGTCACTTGAACTTGGCTTAACACGCTACGGCGTTTCTAAATCTGCATATCATCTACTTAGAACTAAACTCTATGTCAACACGCGTGGTCAGCGTGGTATAAGTAGACCGCTTGCCCTAAATTTGGAAGAGGTCTTTGCCCAATAGTGAGGCATTTAATTTATTGGCTGGGAAGCGCTAATGAACTCTGGCAACTATCATTTGCTCATTAAATCGATTTCTTGAAAAAAATCTGGACCAATGGGGAAAATATTTCTTTCCCCCATAGTGGTTCCATAATTTTCAAGAGTGGATCTGACGACGGATTCCTAGAAGAATTGAAGTTTTAGTTGAAACCGTGAGGCACAGCTAGTTAATTATATAATTTAATCATCTCTCTCTCTCTCTTTTTCTCCACTATTAGCCATGGGCTTCTTTCACTTTGGGAAGGGTTATGGTCTACTGTACCACTCTAACCAAGCGATGTTCGAATTCTTCGTCACTCAAAGACGATGTTATCTGAGTACAATATTCCTTAGCTGGCTTTTACAGCACCCTGGGGAAGAAAAGAGGTGGTAACACTTGTATTCCTAATCCATCACCACGCTAGATATAGATAGACTATTTTAATAATACCATAATTAAATAGTGGCAGTTTAGTTGCCATTCAAGCAACCATTCATTTAGCTGTCAGTAGCCTCTTTCATCAAAATATACTGTTCATCATGAGGGTATTTAAGATCTGACATAATGATGACAACATGATTATAACGATACTAGTCTAATAGAGTCCATTGTATTATACTTAAAATACAAAACTATTTTCAATAGACAACATTCGTGGTATAATTACTTATGATGATATCTTTTGGCACGAAAGTTCATAAACCCAGGATATATTTCAAGGACATTTCATGCAGCGTCCTCTGGTCTTATTTTACACTTATTACTTATGTAATAGATACCTACCTAAAAACGGGATATATATCTACATTTTAGAAGTTAGAAACCTCCCAGACTGAGTACAATCATCTGGTCTCAACACAACACAACTCAACAAATATTCACTACGAGGATCAAACTGGACATAAATTGTGAGAGAAGGAAAACGTGAATATGAAGAGCTAGTTAAAGTACAATACAAGTACATAACTTCTTAGAGAGATGAAAGATTCAAATGGTTCGTATAATATTACAGTCGCCAGTTCTGTCACTTGAACTTGGCGTGACACGCTAAGGCGTTTCTAGATCTCTATATCATCTACTTAGAACTAAACTCTATATCAACTCTCTTGGTCAGTGTGACATACTAGACCAGATACCATCTATAGTGGAGGATCCGTGCCCACGAGTGAGATTTTAATGGAGTGAGAAGTAATCTAGACGAATACGATATTTGAAATCCAGCCTACCCTAACATTGCCAACATTCAAAACAAAATAGCAATCGCGCGCTCCTCTCGGATGAACGAACTCGCGGCGTGGCAGCCATTTTGCTACGTCACACGACCTTGCGACGCGAGCACGGCTTGCTGTTGGAAATTGCGACCTCGCTACGTATTTTATGATTTATTAATTTGCATTCCGTTGTGAAATTGCTGAAGAAAATTTAGAAATGGGAGTATGTCGTTGTTTGAAAGTATCTATGCTAAGTAACATTTCACGCTCATGTAACACCTGAGCTTTTTTTCGTAATTGCTGCTACTCTACATAATTTTAGTGTGAAGATATATAGAAGATATGTTACTCTGGTATTTAAGCTATACATTTGTAAGTTTTCATTAAAATTATCATCAGTAGTTTTTGCATGGTAGTCTTACAAAAATCTTAACATGAACTTTGGGCACAAGTCTGTCGTACAACAGGAATGTATTTTGTTTCGCTATGCGTTCAATAGCTAATAAGCTTATACTGTGCGTAAACTAAGTACAGATTTACCAAGATGATTAAGGGACTCACATGATCAGTGTGAGGAGGACTAGGGGGTAATCACAGAAAGTTATTGAACGATCACAATATTTTTTTCACTAATGCTATGCTAGAGTCTCTGAGAGTACTTTAAGCTTTATATTACATCTAATAACATGTAGTAATTTGAATTTAAGATTTACTAGATAGAGTGGCTACATCAGTCACTGAGCTTGAAACCAAGTAAATGTCTATGTCATCTCAATGTCTATGCGAGCATGAAATAAGTACTATGTGTGTTTATGATACACGTCACAAGTTAAGTTGAATCATAGACTAATAAAACAAGTCTTCCGGTCCCTATGAATAACTTGTTTTATTGCTTGTAAAAGTGACGTTTGAAGTTTGTGAAAACTACTACATTACAATAGACTCACCATATCTTATCAGATCATGAAGTACGATTAGGTCGGGCTAAAGTTACCTGTCTTTAGGATTCAACATGAATGCACTACCTGGTAAATCTCTGTTCCAGGCGTACGAAATCACAATTAATGGTACCAATTCTACGTGCAAAACGATACTTAACTTAAAAATGAAAATTCGGCAATGTTAACAAAACTTTTTTACTAGAATATTTGTGTATTATAGACTAAAGATTTTAATAAATAAAAATGTGCACAACGAAATAGCCAATTAATCAAAATACGCCATAGCTGTTTTCATTTTTAGTTAAGAGGATACTAAAAGAGCTTCGTGCATTTTTCTATGTACGAAGTTTTCATTGTTTCTTTAGATTGAATGGCTAGAGCTCTAATTTTTAAGTATATGTTTTTTTCAATATATGATCTAGGATCTCATGAACTCAGAAACGCGATTGAAAAAAGTTTTCTCGATAGAAAATCTTGGCGAAACAACCTCTCTAATTTTTTATTTTTTTCATTTGTCGGTCTACATCGCGTATTAACTAATGAAATAACTTTAAAAACATAGGTAACTATTATGTATAGAAACACGTAGATCAGAATTAAAATATATTTAGTAGATTTTGAGTAAATAGGAAAAGTATCCCTAATTCTTCATTTTCTGTGCCTACTGGCTGTGTTAATATGTACGTGTCGGCGATGATATACGATAATATTGATGTAGGCCCTTAAGTTAAAAATTTAATTCATATTTTCATTAAATTTATAGAGATGAATAAAATAAAAATCTAATATCTTCATAAATATCATGTCATAACAAGTTTAGTATCTAGTTTAGTAGTATGTAGTTAGGAAAATAATATTGTAGTTAGTTTATTAGTTGTGAATAGTCATTAAGGTAGTGTTGGTTTTTTTTAAGCTATTGCATAGCTTCTATCGCGGGCCTTGAGCGTGGAGACCGAATCCACAAAATTCGAAATTTAAATTCCGTAGGAAATAGCGTAAAAAACCTTACACATCGGCGCTACTGCGCATGCATAGCATGCTCAGTAACGCCGTTTCGCTGTTCGCGCTGGTGGTTGTTATTTTATTGACATTTGATTGACAATCGCTATTTTATCATAATTACCATAAACAATGGACAGATGTAAGCACCAGTAAGTAAGGATTATTAATCTTATTTTAGTTTATGATATTTAGATTCTTGCTTATATAAAATAAATAAATAATTATAATTGCATAAGTTGATAAAAAATACTATGCAATAGCTTTACCGCGGCAGTCCCCGAGTGACACACATCTTTTTTTTCAGGTGTTATATGTTTAGACAAAATTCAGATTTGAATAAAACAAAATTTTATGACCTTGCTTAAACCACATGAGAAGCCATTACGTGAGCCTGGCAATAATCTGCTAAGCTAGAGGGTTGCTATAAGGCGAGAAAAAAAAATTTAATTTAGTAGTGCATTAGAATTGGTACATTGGTACCTTTAAGTTCACAATAATATACATTAGTCACTTAGTAGTAAATACGCCACGAATTAATTTAAACTAAGCCCTCTAAGTTATGCTGAGACACAAATAAATAGATTCCATTCATTTGTTTCATAAATTTACATACTATATCAATGTGAGTCATCTTTACTTTGTAATTGTTTTTAACTAGAATTATCTATGACTTTGTATGAGATTACATAATAATATATCAACAGATTTTTTTACTACGATTTTTTCTGTACGTGTTTTTTTGTTACTACGATTTTTCTAGGAAAATTTTATTGCTACTACGATTTCTTTTTACAAGTCATTTTTTTTTCAGTAAAAATATACTTTTTACGAAGTATCCTTTGTGTTAGTAAAAGAAAATCTTTTCAACTTCTTTTTTATTATAAAATAAAGTCTTAATGCAGAGCAACAGTTAGTCTAATATATAAAACTCTCGTGTCACAGTGTTAGCTCCCATACTCCTTCGAAACCGCTTGACCGATCCTTATGAAATTTTACATGCATATTCAGTAGGTCTGAGAATCGTCTACTATCTATTTTCATACCCCTACCTAAGTGATAAGGGTTGCCCACCCTAAACATTCTTATGGCAAAACCACATTTGCCGAGTCAGCTAGTGTTTTTATATAATTACTAGCTGACCCGGCAAACGTTGTTTTGCCATACAAATATCAGGGAGGGAGGAGGAGTTTGAAAAATAGATAGTAGCCGATTCTCAGACCTACTGAATACGCATATAAAATTTGGTAAAAATCGGTAAAGCCGTTTCGGAGGAGTACGGTAACAAACATTGTGACACGTGAATTTTATATATAAGAAGAAAGTTAATTAACCCAGCAAGGTTCTTTAGTAACATTTTTTTTTTTAAATCTTTTTTTTATTATTATTATTGTATTGTCATCATTTCTTAAGATGTGAGCAAAATTTCAGATCAATCAGACTACTGCAACTGGCTGATAATCACTTTCAAAGATTTCTTTACATAGATTAATACATTGATAGATACATACCATACTTATAAAAGCGTGTTAATAGAGACAAAGACTGACAAACAGACCGAAACATGTTACAATTATATCATACTTATACAAAATAGCTATAAGTCTGGTTAGACCTACATTATTAAGGTCGTTTACTAATCAATTGTCATTTGTATCTATTTAAAACTTAAAACGATTTATTTTTTAATCTAAATAAGAACCTATTTTAAGAGAATTATTGTAGTATTGGTGCTGCACTAGGTGGAACTTGGGTTCGATTCCCAATCAAGGCAATTTTCTCTGGTAGGTAACGGTTAGACGAGGCCTAGCTTAGGGAAAAGAGCATATGACATCCTCTTCCTTACTTATTATAAAACAGTCGTTATTTTTGTATCTATGTCCCTATGTGAGATTATATCTTCAAAACTACGGAACGGATTTTCATGCGGTTTTCTTGTATTTTATTTATTTATTTAGGTTATCCAACAATTGTTTACACAAATACCCAGTTACCCTAATTCTCAAAATTAGTACCTACATGCAATTAGAATACACGAAGTTATAAAGAAAACAAAAATATATTAGATGCTTAAGGGCCTACATCAATATTATCGTCGACATGTACATATTAACACAGCTAGTAGGTATAGAAAATGAAGAATTAGGGATATTTATTTTTGTTTACTCAAAATCTGCTAAATATATTTTAATTCTGATTTACGTGTTTCTATATATAATAGTTACTTATGTTTTTAAAGTTATTTCATTACTCAATACGCGATAATAGATCGACAAATGAAAAAAAAAAAATTAGAGAGGTTGTTTCGCTAAGATTTTCTATCGAGAAAACTTTTTTCAATCGCGTTTCTGAGTTTATGCGATCCTAGATCATATATTGAAAAAACATATACTTAAAAATTCGAGCTCTAGCCATTCAATCTAAAGAAACAATGAAAACTTCGTACGTAGAAAAATGCACGAAGCTATTTTGGTATCCTCTTAAGCTATATTATGGAAATTCTTCTTTCTTGAATGCGGAACAAATTAATAAAACGCCAAAATAATTTAAAAACTTCATTACACTCAGTTTGCATTAATTTGAGTTTGAGTTACTTACTGTCCTACTCCTTGGCTCTAAGCGTGATGATATATAGCCTAAGTGATATTCTGTTCTATAAACTAAACAACTGTAGAATTTAGTTAAAATCCATCCAGTAGTTTATCCGTGAAAAAGCAACAAACATCTAGACATCTATATATTCGCGTCTATAATTTTAGTTCAAAGAATTCACAATATAATGTAGTAAAATTACATTAGTAGGTATTGTGTTAAATATGTAAAAACTGACACGACGCCGCGCCCCACTCAGTTGCAAAATTACCTTGAAGATTGAATATGTTGCAATTTTATTTGCGCCTGCGCACCGCTCTGAGCTTTTTTTATAACTTTGCATTCTTATTTGATTCTAGGTATTTTGAAATTCAGAACGTTGTTTTATTTTAGGGTTCCATACACAAAAATGTTTAACGGGTCTCGCGGGCGAGTGGTTCATGTAGCGGAATGCCTTTCACAAGGTCGCGAGTTCGATTCCCGCTCGGAATACTGTGTCTGGGTGTATATATATCATGTATATGATTCATAAGTATGTATTTACAAAAAAAAGTAGTATATGTAGTCTATCCGTATTCTGGTACTTACCCATAACACAAGTATATATAAGCTTAGCTTGGGACCAGAGGGCGTTGTATGAAATATCTAAAAATATAAAAAATCGTGATTTTTATTACTAAAGCCCCTCATCCGAGAGAATAGAGCTATAGTTTGGAGACTAATGTAATGTATACCTACTCTAATTTGAGATCTATCTCTAATGAGAGATCGACAGAGCGTGAGTAGCGGAGCTTGTCTACGTGAACTGTGGTAATAATCTAGCTAGAGTAGTCTCGCTAATGTATGCACATAGTCTACCATAAGAGAGTTGATCTTCGTTATTTTAATATACCGTTAACGAGGCCTATAAGAGGTTCCGTTTTAGCAACTAATACTAAAAACAGAATAAAATAATTATTTAACGGGGTTCCATACATCAAACGTTTCTGTGTCACTTCATTATTGATGATATTTATTATAATGACGGATATATTATGATGATAATGGTCCCGCTGAGTCGGGCCCCCGTTAGCGGGGCCGCCCCTCGCTGGTTCATGGTAAAGCTCAAGACACCATTATGGCCCGGCAGGGCAAAGAGAAGTAAAAAATAAATAATTATAATGTCAAGTTTAGTTGTGCACGTAGAATAGGTACCAATATACTTAAGAGGGCACGATACCAAATTATGCTCTATACAAAAATATGGGTATCGCAGTCCCCTTTTTTCTTCGCGAAAGTTAAACCGATTTAAATTATTTTTACGTTTTATTATAGATGAAGAGTATATCTATGCTTATATAACTTTCTTTTTTTCAAAACATAATAACTAAAATAAATATGACCATCCGAAAATCCCGTTATTTTTGGTTTTCATTAGATAAAGTTACAGCGCTTATTTGATTTGGCGCTCGGGAATAGGGAAAGCAATACCTAAGGCAAATGCCTACATTAGGCGTACAGTGCCCTCTTAATTGAAAAACTAAAAGTCCAACTTGAAAATTCTGGATATTCTTTGAAAATATTTCATTGTTATCCATCCTTATTATGTGTGCAAAATTTAAGATCAATACGAATACTGTAAGTTGGTGAAAATCACTTTAAAAACTTCCATTATCTGGACTAATGGATTAATTCACAAATAAAACGATGACGATTTTACTTTAAATTTATTACTTTTAATGGGTGTCTGTTCATAGATACAGAACTATGTTCTTATTAAGTTGCCTCCTGTTAAATAAATGGTCCTAATTCTGTTGATACAAAGACTAAAGTTCCTTCTAGACACCCCGTAGTGCAACATTACATTAACAATGACGCCAATTCTGTTGAAAATAAGACTAAACTCGAGACTTGTGTGTGCTTAAGGCCAGGTTAACAGATAGATAGTTATAAAAGATGCTAATAAAAATCTCCGTCATTTGGGGTCCTATACCTTGGCAAAATTGTAGAGTACAAAAAACTAAAAGGAGACTCCAATTAAAATATAACTATTGATGTATCCAATTAAAATATGACCAATATCTGTCAGCTTAGCTGTTAACTAGGTACATAAATTTAATATAATAGGTAGGTGTATAATAAGTAAGCACTCTTTATACCGCATTTTAAAATACGTGAGGTACAATAATGATATATTTATTTTTAATATAATACACTTACTTAAGTAACATTAAGATACATTGCCACCAACATAACGTAACTTAACAAAAAAATTAAAACAACTATGGTGTATTTTGATTCCTTTTGTATTTGCTATTACTTTCCTCTCGACACATTAGATAAACCACACCAAGACAAACGCTCATTTTTAGTTTCTCAGTTACTGGAATTACTTTCAGACTTCTTAACGTCCTCGATGACTCTACTATCTCAGCATCCACTGTGCTACATGAATTCATCTTGCAAATTAAATATGGCAGCAAAATATTTTAAAAAATCTGCGCTTACTCATTTGAAAAAAAAAATTACTTTATTTAATCTTGCAATATGTAGATATACCTACCACTTCTAAAAATAAAAACTTTTCATATGTATAAATGAAAACAAAAAAAGTTACAAAAAATGCATCCCGAAATGTCCGCCTGCTCGCCAGTGTTCGACCATAAAGGGCCAAAAATCAACATTATTATGTTGGCTCTACTAGGGCGTCGTGAACCCTGATTGGTTGATTCCCATGACGCAACGAATGCATCATAGACCAGCCACTAGCTAACACGTGATTGGTTCAAAAATGGAATCATGATGACATTTTAACGACCGTTTCAACTTTTTAAGTGTAGCAAGGAACAAGGGCATTGGCGGGAACACAATTTTTTTTTAACTTTATTTTTGTTGATAGGTCAGGATAGGTCGATATACGACTACCTGAGTGGAAACTATTTGGTTTTAGGATTCTTTATGGTTGACTAGATACGATGTTAATTTTTTATTTGCTTTTTTTATCGTAGTGTTGTAGGTGGCAGGAAATTCTTAGAAGGATGGTAGGTTTTTTACATAATATATTATGTTTTTTTTTATGAATTTATAATCCACATTTTACTTTTAATCTATTTACCTATTAATAGTGAATTATTTTGTTTTAATTTTACTGAATAGCTGCTGCGTGATCTACAAAAGATTCAAGAAAAGACAAATCACACAAAACAGTTTCAAAGTGTAAGTACCTATACAGCTATACAGACGTAGGATTAGGTTCATTTTCCATGTCTAAAAAGTTCCATTATAGGAAATATGCCTCAACAGCAAAGTGTATTTTAGGTCTAATAGGTACCTATACCTACCACCCTGATAAACCCCCTATAATGGGGCCACCACTTACCGTGTCATGGTCAGGCTCAGGGCACATACCATCGTATAAATACTAATGGTCTTATTCATAATGACATAACGGAGGTTTAAAAGTTCGCTAAAATCAGTTTGCTAAAATTGTCAAAAAATGTTAGTCTTTTTACGCTAAAACGTTTATTATCTCTCCGATAAAATCTCCGTTTAAACCTCCGATAAGTCATTATGAATAAGACCATAAATCTCCGATAAGTCATTATGATTATGATCATAAGTGTCTCTCTAGCCCATAGTAAATAAAAAAAAATATAAACACTTATTTATTTTATATACTAGGTACATACTACTCGTAAAATATTATTGTTAATAATAGGCTTTTATTAGCTTCCTTTTTATTTATCTATCAGTCTAAGTATTAAAGTAATGGAATCTTTGAAAATGATTTTCAACTACATGCACAAATCGCATTAATCTGAATTTTGCTCACACATTATGGACCGATGACAATGTAGATACTTTATCATTTTTCAAAAGTATAGGATATGGTAAGCGTGTTTTAGGTGTACAAAGTAAAAAAAAGTTTTAATTTGTTAAAAAAATACACAGCGTAAATATGCCGTAACACTGATTTGAATAACTATTTACAATATCATTCAACATATATTATTAAAATTATCATAAATATGTCGGTTCTATACTAGTACCAACATAAGGGACTAGGGCCTGTTGTCATAGGTCAGTTTGTAAGCTTGTCATTGGTCGAAACATAGACAAGGTCGAGCTCTACATAGAGTCATAGACCAATAGAGAGCCCGCCCTTTTATACCTGAGCTTTTTATGTTAAGTCACTTCCTGGATTCGATAAAGTTTTGTTAACTTAATACTAAACTACTTGCAACTGTCAAAATTATCAGGCTTTGTTTTTTCTTATTTATTTGTGATCGTTATTGACTTAGGGTAAGATTTTAATTTTAAAATTTTAATTTTTTTTTACAGTTGGGGTTGGCAAATGACTACACTTCACCCGATGTTAAGTGAGAGTGCAATCCATATGCGAGGACGGCTGGTACATTCAAAAATACGCAACGGTTTTTTTTAATAGATATAATGGTTCAAGAGGATGGCTTTTTTTGCATAATTTGTTGGGGTTTGCTGTCAATTGGATGAGATATGATTAAATTTGGCGGGAAACTCGGACACGCGCGAGCTATAAATGAAAACGCTGCCTTATCTATGTGAGGTTCAACAAACTAATGTACAGAGGAATTGTTTGTTATCTATAGTTCTTCAAAAAAGTCCGCGATGTCTATCTTTTAAGGGAAACCCATTGTACCCATAATAATGTCGTTAAAATTATCAAATTCAATAGGGTGTTTTCAAAAGCTATTTATGTGTATATAATAATATTTTTTATCAAATTAAATAGCTTAGTTAGCTTACGCAATCAATATAGATTATAACTGCTCTTTACAGCATGTACCTAATTTAAATGAATATCTTAGAAAATGAATTTATTTTTTATCCTTTTTGCCGCGGGTAACACCGCGGGGCGCAGCTAGTATTAATTAAAATAGAACTTGTACCATTTCACAAAGGTCTTAAATTCTTTGTTACCTTAATATCATAAAGATAAATATTTGAGAAAGTGTATGCTATTATTTTTATTTTATTCAAATGAAAGATAAATGTTTTATAACCGAATTTTACTGTACACAAGTTCTCAATTGTGTAAATTATTTGGTGATTCATTCATTCATTCATTTATCCTTTTAAGTTTCGTTAAATTGACCACATTATGTATTTAGCATACACTTAACTACACGCTTTAAAGAGCGCCGATAACTTAGATAACTTAGTTGATAGATACATAGATACGAAGCTATGTATCTATCAACTAAGTTATCTTTGAACACAGTTTTATCCCCTTCCAAGAGGCCTTTAAGGAGCTCTGTCAACGCAATAATAAACAATATCAGGGATTTTCAAAATCGACTGATATTTAACAGAGCTTTTTTTTTAAATTTTCAAACTATGGAGGTAGGCATTTTCACTACAAAAATACACACTTGTATGAAGTAATTTTATATCTACGTATAAAATTATTAATATTATAGCATTTATTTTATAGAAATCAATAAAAATCCTTGAAAAATTTGAAGATTTTAAGTAAAATTTGTGGGCGTCTTTGTTTGAAGGAGACGCAAGGGCGGGGACGCCCATTTTCAATATGGCGACCTCTCACTTCAAAATCATGATGTAATAATAATTATTAATAAAATAATAATTCACGAATCGCACAAAATTTAGATCTCTTAACACTATTTCCAAGTATTTTTAAGCATAACAAGAGAATTTCTAAGAATATTTAGTCGTTAGGAAGACATTTTGAAACATAATGTCTGCGGTGTCTGTATTGACCTGCGCGTCTCCGATCAATATGCAATTCGATTACGTCACAAGGGAACAATAAAACACACAATACATATTTACTTAAATAAAACATGTTACAAAGAACATACATTACACTATTAAAAAAATAAAATTCAAATAAGCATTTAAAATGAATGACCACTCTCAAAAAATTAAATCTCAAAAAAAAATGAAAAAAAAGAAAGACGTTATTAAAAAAAAGAAATTCATACAGAATAGAAAGCCACTCACCTCAACATTCGAAACCAACATGGCGCTTAAAACAAAGAAAGTGGATTGGGAAATAAATTGACAACTGCGATCCTTGTTACCAACATAACTTTTTAATGAAATATATAGTATTATCTACACTTTAATTGATATTTTTTGTAAAAAATGTGATTTTAGATAATATTTTGCGCGGTACGTGGTTGCACTTCGGTGCATCGCAAAGTACTGAGGGCTTGCATTGGCAGAGGGCGTGCGCACACAATCGCAATTCACAAACACTAATGCAACGTATCATGTATGCACAAGCGCAATGTCGAAAGTAAAAAAAAAACACTGCATCTTGCATTTACCCTAGCAACAAGCGGAATGATTAAACCACTATTTTAATATCACGACTTTCTCATGTTAAGGGAAGGCAGAAAGCTGTCGTTTAACACCATACTTTTAAATCTGTTAATAAAAAAATATTACCAACGTCTTATACTGGTACCAATTCAATAAACTTAACTAAAAAAATGGAAAACTGCTATGGCGTATTTTCATTAATTTTCAAATTAAATAAATTTCTAATAAAAAAGTTCAGTTAACATTGGCAAATTGTGTTATTGACACTAGCAATATTTTTTTTATTAAAGATTAGTTGTAGTGCAGTGTGTCAGTGCTCCTTATAAAGAACACATAAACAAGTGTCTTCCCCTGACAGTAAGATAGGTGATAATGGACAATTTCTGAAGTAAATCGTAGTTAGCAATTTAAGTTATAATTAAATTACTCATTAATCTGATAGGCTAGATTGTAATGTCTGTAAATAATCTGGATATTATTATGCTAGATATTACATATTTTTAAAAAAAAGTTCAGAATCGGTACCATTGTCAGACTAAAAAAAACCAGCCAAGTATAAGTTGAACTCACGAACAAATAGTAAGTGTAAGTGGTAAGAAATACCATTAGTACCATATTATAATCGTCATCATATCAGAAATATTATGTTACTGACGCAGCGGCGTCTGAGACCTTCCGGCGTGCACTTGGTCGGAGACGCCGCTGCGCACTCGTCCTGAAGATGAGCATCGGATATGCTCGAAACCTGGGTCTACATCATCGATCCCTTATCAGTGAGTGTTAGCCGGTAACATAATATTTCTAATATATCATCATATCATATCGTAATAATGTAATATCATCAAGATCGCATAAAATATTTGTTGCATGAGAGCCCCCTTAAATAAAAGAAAGAAAATTTATTTATTTCAAGCCACAAAGTACATTAGGTAAACAGCAATATAACTAAGTGATTATACGAAATGTAGAAAAATAAAATGATATCAAACATTCATTTTATTCTAGTTTTTATTATTTATGATCAAAGCTACAACACAAATACAATTCATTTGTGTGAATTTTAAATGTCTAGCTATCACAAATCAAGAGATAGAACCTAGTGACAGACGGACATCAGTCTCAGGGTCCCACTTTACTAGTACGGGGCCCAAAATGTCAGTATTTACTCCATGAGCCTAATCAATTCATTGTAATCTAATTTCATTCACAAAGTGACTGTTTTATCAATTTTAAGACGCTTTTTATTAGCTCAGTACGTATCTATCTATAGATTAATCTACTAGCCGCTGTCCGCAATTTCGCACGTGTGGAATTCAGAAACCAAACCTATACAAATTACACGAAAATACCATCCTCTTGAACCACTCTAGGTATCTATGAAAAATCTAAAATACGCTGTTATCTGAACATTTAGGATATTGGTACCAATTCTACGCGCACAACTAAACTTAACTTAACTAAAAAATGAAATTTGATTGTGTCAATAACACAATTCCGTAATGTTAACGATTCTTTTTTCTAAGCATATCTGTTTATTATAGATTAACAATTGTAACTAATATAAAATTACACAACAAAACAACCAAATAATCAATATACACCAATAGTTGTTTTCATTTTTTAGTTAAGTTAAGTTTAGTTGTGGACGTAGAATCGACACCATTGTCGATTCAAAATCCTTATTTTAATACGTTGTTTAATTTGAGGAAGGCGTTTACCCTTGATATCAACAGTATGAAGTAGATTGCGGGGCGAAGAGGGGATTACGCATGCGCAATAACGCCGATAGTGTAAGATTTTTTCGTTACCTACGGAATTTAAATTTCGAATTTTGTGGATTGAATCTCCACGCTCAAGCTATGCAATAGCTTAAAAAACCTGCATCATGATCCTTTGCGTAGTTTTGAAGATATAAGCTCGCATAGGGACATACATAAAAAAATAACGACTTTGTTTTATATTAAGAGGGTACTGTACTCCTAATTTAGGTATTTGCCTTAGGTATTGCTATCCCTATTCCCGAACACCGTGCTGAAAGGGACAAATATAGCTGAAACAGATGTTACCTATAAATTCTTTGAAAAAAAGACGTTTCGTAGTCCCCTTTTTTCCTCGCGAAAGTTAAACCGATTTTATTTGTTTTTACGCTAGATTATAGATGAAGAGTATATCTATGCTTGTATCACTTTCTTTTATGGTAAATCGTTACCAAATATATGTGATAGAAGCTGCAACTTTACCTAAAGAATACCGAAAAAAAACGGGATTTTCGGATGGTCATATTCTTTTAGTTATTATGTATTGAAAAAATGTATGTAGTCAATGTTCTTCTTATAATCTTCTTCTTATATTTAAAAATCAATTGCTGTTCTTTAGTCTCGCTAAAACTCGAGAACGGCTGGGCCTATTTTGGTGATTTTAGTCTTAAAATATTCGAGAAAGTCCAGGGAAGGATAAAATATATGGGGATCTAAAAAATCCACGCGTACGGAGTAGCGGGCAATATCATAACCGAACGATGTACGGGTAATTGGTACCAATTCTGTACGCACAACTAAACTAAACTTAACTAAAAAATCTATTTTGATAGCGCCGAAAACACAATTACGCAAAGTTAATTGAACTTTCTTGTTATAAAAACTGTTTATTATAGAATAAAGATTTTAATTATTATAAATGTGCACAATAAAATAACCAAATAATCAAAATATACCAATAGTTGTTTTCATTTTTTAGTTAAGTTAAGTTTAGTGGTGTACCTACGTAGAATTGGCACCATAATGAAATGAAATGAACAATATCTAATAAGTGAATGAGGAAGGAAGGAAATAATATATAAATATAATTTGTATGCGATAAGTCTGTAATAACTTTGTTATGTCTGTGAATAAATAAATACAGACAAACAGGCTGTTCGTACAATAATATCCGGTCCCAAAGTAAGCATATATCTGAAGGTATTAAGAGCAAAATATAGCACTAATTTGGGTATTTCACCATTGTATTTCTTCAGTTCGCATGAAATACTCGTCATTATTTTTTTAATTTTATTTATTTATTTGCTTCATCTACATTGTTACAATGATACATAACAAGTGGTTTAATAGTAAATTACGATATTATTGCGTTAAGATGGTTATAACATGCGAGGCGGAATTTCAGCCCGAGCCGAAGGCGAGGGCGTAATTGAGCCGAGCATGTTATAACCAATATGCACGTATATCGTACGACGTTTTTTAACACATTTGCGAGGAAACAGAAAAAAAACATTAAATAAACTCAATCTGTGAATGCACACTGTTGCTTTCCCGCCATTTTAACAGCGCCCTAGCGCTGCCTACTGACTGGCGCCGTGAGGCGATTAGTTCGAAATTTGAATAGCAACAGCGCGCTGCTCGAGCCGTGCGGCGGCGATCAGTTCCATATTTGAAATGGCAAATAATACTGTTATGAAATTTGTATGGACTATAACTTAACTATTTGCTTTGGTGATACACGCGTTTTTTATGACCCGCTTTACATATTTAAAATCGGTGGAATTACATCAGCATCAGCTTTACGAGCAAGGGTGTTAAAAACATAATAACTTAACTTAATCCACAACCCAATACAGATGAACACCACATGCACAATAATGTATATCAAAAAAATATATATATATAAGCACAATCAATAACAATAAAATAGAAATTATACAAATAACATTTACCAAGAACACATTTCATCTACGAGAAATCCTTATCCTTACTAATTTATAAATGCGAAAAGCTGAATGAAAACCTATAATTTTGACGAGCTTATGTGTTAATGCGTGTAACCAAACCGTAGTAAAACGTGTAAACGTGTAGTAGTAAACTTCTGTTTGTTAAAGTTTGATTTCTAAACTTCACGCGTTCGAAGTCGCGGGCAACAGCTAGTATATTATAATTTAATTGATAACATTAGTATGAGCCAGCTTCACAAAGTTACGGAGTCTGACGGATATATGGTCATAATGTTGATATCCAGCAGAAATACGCGAGACTCCGTTCAGTCCATCAGCACGATTAGTTATGTATTTTTATTATTATACGTTATAAACATATTTAAAGTTACATATAATATGTAAAAAAATTAATTTTATTAGATCAATAAAATAATACTACTGTCCTGGGTGGGAATCGAATCCAAGACCTCGTTATTGTAGGTATATCTTTACGTTACGTTTCGATCAATTATATTTATAAATTAAATTATTAATTACATAGTTATATGTAATGATAGGGAGTGTCAGTTCAGGAGGTTATCCGGGACAGATAAACAAACAAAGAGGGTGTTTACTCTCTTATCTTGAATGCCTTCTTATTACAGCTCTTTATTACTATAATAATATATAAACTATGTCAGATAATTATTAATTTTACCTAACTATGCACCGCTGTTTCACTTACGTACTTAATTTAGTATCCCTTAATGACCTAGGGGTATAAAACTAGTTTGTTTTTTAATCAGACGAAATGATTTTCACAAAAACAACCGTTCGATAGATGGCGTTGTATAAAAACATCGATGCGATGTATTAACTCACATTGAGAAAAATTGTAGTGGAAGATTTGGTAAACATGTGCAGGAACCATGATAGCTCAGGTGGGAGAGCGACGGAACGGTATTCTGAGGTTGAGGTCCCTTTCATGGTGATCATTATCACTCAAGTGATGTCATATGTCTATCACTCAAGGGTTTGCTATAAGAAAACTCAGGTTTTTGTTGAGCTCGCCTTTGTACATTTATTTTTTTTAGTTTTCTTTATTGCTGTTGTTATCTTCTCTTGTGTACAATAAAGCATAAATAAATAAATAATTTCTTTCACTATAATTTTGTTTATTAATTAAAAAGCAAAGCAAGTTAATTGACAAAATTAATAAATTAATATAGAAATCTATTCTTGTATATAAAAATCAATTGCCGTTTGTTAGTCTCACTAAAACTCGAGAAAGGCTGGGCCGATTTTAGTGATTTTGGTCTTGAAATATTCGTGAAAGTCCAGGGAAGGTTACAACGGTAACATAATATATGAGGATCTAAAATTCAAAGCGTACGGAGTAGCGGGCATCAGCTAGTATTTTTTGAAAATTTATCGAATACCAGCTAAGTAGGAATGGGATTCGTGCACAAAGAGTTTTGTACCATTGCGCATTGTTATTATAATATATTCGTCGCCGCCGTCATAATCATGCCGTCTGGGTATCACCGAGTTATACGGAAAACGTTTGTTGTAAGGGAACTCCCTTAAATGTTTATTGTGATATATCCCTTATTATTTATTGTCTAAGATGAGCTTCGTGGTGGAGTGGTTCATGTAACGGACTGCCGATCACGAGCTCCCGTGTTCGATTCCCGCTCGGGACAAACATTTGTGTGATATTTATAATTGTCATACAAATGTTTGTACTGCGTCTGGGTGTTTCTATGTATTATAAGTATGTATTTACAAAAGAAAACTAGTATATGTATTCTATCCGTATTCTGGTACCCATAACATAAGCATATAAGCTTAGCTTGGGACTAGAGGACGTTGTGTGAAACTCTGGTCCCTAGCTAAACTTATTTGCTTGTGTTATAGGTCCTAGAATACGGATATACTACTAATACTACCTGTTTTAAATATACATATTTTTAATAGATAGAAAACACCCAGTAAAAATATCAGTGTGTAAAATATAAATATATCACTTAAGTGATTGTTTTGTGCGGGAATTGAACCAGTGACATCGTGAATGGCAGTTCATTACACTAACAACTGGACCACGAGGCATTTTAGGCAGTCAGGTCTTTCCTAAAACATTTATTACATCTGATTACCAGGACTGCGAAGGTCAATGATAGCCTGGCTCTCAACCTAGTTTAGTTTAGTCAAACTGGTAACTTAATTTTGAAGTCAGTTAAAAGTTTTTTTGGTGTAGGTACAGATAGACAGAAGAACAAAACAGAAGTGACTCTCTTAGAATATATTATTAAAAACCCTAAAAAAGAAACATTATTAAGATTACAAGTACTTAAAGTACACACCGACTTAGCAACAAGCCACCGTTATAGATTAAACCAAAGCCTTTGACACTTTCAATATCAAAATTAACTCTTAATTCTTATATTTATAAGGTTGATAATGTAATTGTCTTATAAACTGGTTGTAATATAATTGATAAGAGGCGAGCAAGTTTAGTTTTGTTTTTTTGTTTTGTGGCGCTCGCAAGGAGCTTTTCTGAGCCCTTTGTGTTTGTCCTTGGTAGGTAAGGGTCGAACGACGTATGACCAACTTACGAGTATTCTATGAAGTTATATTTGAATTATATTTAAGTATTTCAAAAAAGATTGAAAAGATACTTATTTACAAACCTGAGAAACCTTCGTGCTAACTTCATAGTTTCCGTTTGATTTGTGCAGTGCAGTGTGCACTGTGAACCAGTAGACTACGAGGCCCGTCGACTTGATTATAGTAGACGGGCCTCGTGGTCTACTGGTTCAGGTAACGGACTGCCGTTCACGAGGTCGCGGGTTTGATTCCTGCTCGGACAATTATTTGTGGGATATTTACAACTGTCTTACAAATGTTTGTACTGCGTCTTTTCTGTGTATTATAAGTATGTATTTACAAAAGAAAAGTAGTATCTGCATTAAATTCGTATTCTAGTAACCATAACATAGGCATAATAAGCTTAGCTTGGGACCAGAGGACGTTGTGTGAAATGTCCATGAATAAATTTTATATTTTTTATTTTAATTAAAAATTTACTTGCCTCTTTTAGGATTACCCGCTATTACCCACTGTACATGCATGCTGTACATCCATCTGTTCGTAATTTGTTGTTCGGACGGACGAGCGGACATAGAGTCTTAGTAATAATAGATAGATAGATAGATAACTCTTTATTTGTACACCAATACACAAAGAAACAAAATTACATTATTAGCCTTAATATTATTGTACAAATGGGCGGCCTTATCGCTAATGCGATCTCTGCCAGGCAACTTTGGGATGGATAATAATATCCCGTTTTATCCAGAACTCTTAAAAGGGACCCTTATACAAAAACTTTAACTTTGGTGTTCTTTCTCTGTCAGTATTTTTTTTTTATAATTTATTAGTTCCTGCCTACCCTCAATGGGATATGTTAGGATGGATGAAGTGACACAAGATATCGGCAGTAACAAGTTGTGTAGGAGTATCGGTCACGGAAGTGATCGCACGGGTCGTCGAACCCAGTACCTCGACGAGAAGCAAACTTGTATGGACTCAGTTACAGCGGGAGATATAGTGATTATGATAAAAAATTCTTATAAATACTCTTTTTAAAACTCATAAAAAATAAAATTAATAAGGTAATAAGATTCAAGACTCTTAACCAACGTGCTGTCGTCGACTTTGCATGCGTGGAATTCAGAAAATTTTCACCGTTTTTGTAACATTTTCACTTTTGCTTCGCTCTTATTGGTCACAGCGTGATTTCATATAGCCATAAATAATTAAACCTCTCCGTCGATATGTGTACTTTTTCACTGAAATTTTTTTAAAATAAACCATGAAGCCGTTCCTTAGATTAACGCGTTCAACTAAATAAACTAAAAAAGTACCTAATTGACAAAAGTGTGTTTTTAAAATAACATATGAGTCTAGTGATAGTTTAAAAAAAAATGGTTAAAGTAACTATCTTACCTCATAAAAATTATATTTAAATCATCCACAGTGTCCTTTTAAAGATATTAGCAATCTGAAACAAGAAATAAATCCCATATTAGATTTTGACACATTTTTAGTACATACAGACATACTTGTAATCAAGTCTAGAATACGGATTTGACGGATCGTTGTAATTGTTTGTCGTTTCATATTTAAGTAAACCAGCTTCCCTTTCCCAAATATAGACCAAACCTTAACAAACTGACCAAAAAGCCATCTTCTAGAACCACTCAAACTATTAAAAAAACCGCATTAAAATCCCTTGCGTAGTTTTGAACATTTAGTATGTTCACATGGGGACATACATACAAAAATAACGACCTTGTTTCATAATAAATAACGATAAGTCATGAGACATTTATAGCATTTCAATAACAAGGTATTGCTTGTGACTTCATACGCCTGGAATCCTGAGTCGTAGAGAAGGATAGGCCATATTATAGCCTATAGCACTCTCGAAGACTGTAGTTTCCTTAAGACTCGGAGAATTTACCTCCGAGACTTTAAATCCCTTAATTAATAGTATAGACAAGATCGCTTGCACTAGCACCATACCCAAAGCCGTCAGCCACTAAAAGTATCCATATCCTTGTCTCTCTTATTCTGCTCCATATACCTATCTCTCTCACACATTGAAGAAAGCCTTATTCACATCAATACTTGCAGACTGGTGGGTGTAGGGGGTGATATTCACCCTCTGCTATTATTCGAGTACTGGGTAAGTGTGTTTTAGTATTAAAACTGGTTTCTTGTCATGACATTGCATACATCTTTGAGAATGTTTGAATCTTCAATTCTTAGTGTATTTAGACGTCACAGGACACAGTGTAATATATGTAATAAATGCCCGTATATTTTTCACCCTTATATTTATCTTATCGATTTCTTGACAACGCTCGAACTAATTTAGAAATATAATTTTGTCGTTTGGAAGGGTCTTCCAATAATCTTCAAATAAGCACCTAGTGACAATGTCTTGATGAAGGAATCGTAGCTAATTCTAAATATTAGTGTATGTACTTACATACTTAAGTAATTTTTTTTTTCATAATTGTTTTCTATTTTTTTTTATATTACATAATTAATTACTTAATATAAAACCAAAAACGGAGGGGCTTAAAATTAGATATCAAAAAATTCGTCCTCATCGCAATCATTGGGTAACGTGCCCAAAAGAGTGGCCGCATTATTACAGTATTTTCTAATAATACTAAGGAATTGATATTCTTTTACCTGTAAATAACTAAATCTTTGCAAACTAAATGAATTTTGGACAAAAATTGACGTTAGATTAATTAGAACGTTGACAAGCTCCCAGTTGGCAATGTGACAAATATTTGCAATGTACCTAATGTGTACGTAACACTCAAACGGTGGAATGTGGAATATAAAAATGGAATGACCATTGGTTCCAAAACTTGGCAGACACCCTAGATTTTGTGCAATGTAAACATTTATGGTCAATGTAAAATTTGAATATCCTATGTTAAAAAACTCTTTAACAACTGATCATAATATGGTGACTGAAAAATCTCCGAAACGTCAAGCTAAAATTTAAAACAAACATACGAGTCTAAATTTCGCTTTTATTAATATCTTACTAGGGTGGTTCTAGATACTTGTATCGTTGTAATGTCTTGAGAATAGAATAGAATAGAATAGAAGAACAGCCAGCTATTGCGCGCCGGGCGGCGACCCCTGCCCGGGGCCCTGCGGGGTGGCAAAGTTTCGCCAGCGCGTTCGCGCTCCCGCAGGGCCTCTCTCTTTGCCACTATCACCTCACTAGCGAAGGAGGCGACGGCGGCCCAACACTGTTCGCTCTCGACCATGGACGAAACGACGACCGAGAGCGACAAGTCCTGACGCGGCACACTGACGAGCTCAGCGCGCTGGGCATCCCAGGCCGAGCATACGGCGAGTGTGTGTTCTGCCGTATCCACGGCCCCATTTCCACAATGAGCAGTGTTAGGTAGACAAAGGCATCAATTCTACCTGCACAACTAAACTTAAGTTAATTAAAAAAATAAAGTTAATAATGTATATCTATAATATCTATACCTAGCTGTTGCCCGCGACTCCGTACGCGTAGAATTTAGAAAACTTTTCCGTTTTAGCAACATTTTTCACTACTGCTTCGCTCCTATTGGCCGCAGCGTGATGTTTTATAGCTTATAGCCTTCTTCAATAAATGTACTATCCAACACTGAACGAATTTTTCAAATCGGTCCAGTGGTTCCTGAGATTAGCGCGTTCAAACAAACAAGCAAACAAACTGTTCAGCTTTATAAATATTAGTATTAGTATAGATTGCTATTTCGTTCTACATATTTATCATAATTAAAATCGTTAGTCTTATAGTTTTTATAATAAGAAAGTTTAGTTAACATTGACAAATTGTGTTATTAACACTGGCAATTTTCATTTTTAACACGCTTTTATTAGTTCCGTATGTATCTATCAATGTATTAATTTATGTAACGGAATCTTTGAAAAATTATTTTCACTCACTTACAGTAGTCAGATTGACTGATTGACAATGCAATAATTTTAAGGAATATGCAGGATTTTTGATCGTGTATTTTAGTTTTTGAACTAAACAAATTATTTAGTTAAGTTGAGTTTAGTTATGCGCATCGAATTGTAACCCAAGTCACGTTTATAAAAGTAATACCTATTGCTATTAATTTTGTGCTATTAATAAATTTGACGTGCTTCGTGGTGGAGTGGTTCATGGAACGGACTGCCGATCACGAGGTCACGGGTTCGTTTCCCACTTGGGACAATCATTTGTGTGATATTTATAAATGTAATACAAATGTTTGTACTGCGTCTGGGTGTTTACTATGTATTATATGTATGTATTTACAAAAAAAGAAAAGAAAAAGACAAAACAGAAAAGTAGTATATGTAGTATATCCGTATTCTGGTACAAATAACACAAGCATATAAGCTTAGCTTGGGACCAGAGGACGTTGTGTGAAATGTCCATGAATATTTATTTATTTAATTATAAGTGGGACAGTCTCAGCAAAACTATCGAAGTAACGTCCTTGAAAACAACATTTATCTAATATTCAATACATGACCGATATCTGTCGGGTCGTTATGATTATAAATACGCAGATAAGATTCACGTGACGTACTTTCTTTGTCCATATATGACTGCTGACAGGCCTCGTGGTCTAGTGGTTTATATAACGGACAACTGTTCATGAGGTCTCGGGTTCGATTTCCACTTAGGACAATCATTTGTGTGATATTTATAACTATCATACAAATGTTTGTACTGCGTCTGGGTGTATGTATTTACAAAAGAAAAATAGTTTATGTATTCTTTTCGCATTCTGGTACCCATAACAAAAGCATAATAAGCTTAGCTTAGGACCAAAAGGACGTCGTGTGTAATGTCTGACTGGTTAGGGTTTAAAGGATTTTTAGGGTTTTTCCTATAGAAAACTACCCAATACTCTAGTTATGACAAATTTTTGAATTTTCCTGTTAGATGTAATACTCCATATTTTCACTTATTTTTAATACGCCAAAAGTCGCCTATTCTGCCTCGGTCAAATCCATCTTAAGGTTGTCTGGGAGAGATCGCAGCTCGCGATAAGACCGCCCTTTGTACCTAGGACATGTCTGTTATGTAAGCTTTGTAAATCATTATGGTGTGCAATAAAGAATATTTTACTTTTACTTTACTCCAGGCCTCTACAACTCTACACCATTAACGTCCCACAGCTGGGCACAGGCCTCCTCTACTCCTAAATATTTATCCTACTATGCCGCACTGACCAGGGCCCCAAGTCAGCTAATACAATGTTAATAATAATAAATATTCAGGACATTTCACACAACGTCCTCTGGTCCCAAAGTAAGCTATATTTCTATGCTTGTATTATGGGAACCAGATACGGATGGACTATATATTATACTTTTCTTTTGTAAATACATACCTACTTATAATACATAGAAAACACCCAGACGCAGTACAAACATTTGTATGACATTTATGGATATCACACAAATGATTGTCCCAACCGGGAATCGAACCCGCGACCTCTTGATCGGCAGTCCATTACCTAAACCACTCCACCACGAAGCCCGTCAATATGTCAATGTTGTCACAATGACAGCTCAATGACACCATTAAGGCACCATAGTGGCATCATCTGTGACAAAAAATCAAGTTTGATGTCATTATGACACCATAATGGTATATATAGGGCGGAATTTTATCAAATTTAGTTAGTTTTTCCTGTATTACAGGGTCTTTGGATTAATGACTGTTCTGGCTGTGAGTACAGGTAATTTCTATGATGTTTTCCAATATAATATTTTGATATTTCGCTATAAGTATACACTTACTTCGTTGGAGATATTTCAGTAATCAGACAATCAATAAATCAGATTAGCCTATTGCAGTCTACTGCCAGATGTGGGGCCTTTTGTACTTAGAGCGAATATACACGGTCTCATTTACAAGGCCGCATCCAGTTACACCCAACGAATGCCTGCAACCCTCTACAGGTAATTGGTCCATCTAGCAGAAAAACGTTTTACCTTATGTTAGCCCAATTAAGGTCTTCTCTTTTGAACTCGTCTGCTTCATCGGCCGTCGGTACTATCACTTGTACTGCTGCACTATGAACACATTTTGAGGAATCCATGACTTCGTAAAAAGTTGGGTTCTAGGGAGAGTTGAAAATCTGCGCTATTTTTTACTACCAGGGTGACCTGATGGTAAACGATTACTGTAGCATATGGACGTTTTTAGCACCAGAGATATCACTCGCGCGTTGCCGACTCTGTAAGAACCTTTTTGCGCTATACCGACTATGATTTTTTTACACATTACACTAAAGACACATTTCTCTTCCGTTTAATAAGACATTTTTATTAGTCACTATTCACTAACCACTAATTCAATGTTTATTAACACTTACAATTACAAACTATAAACGACCCGTTAATTGATTTGATTCACTAAACCTTTCTTTCTTCTTTCATAATAGACATAACATATCCAGACTTCAGGAAGTATATTCTAGAACAAAATTGATAAAATTCAATTCGTCCTTCATAGAGATGCATATGACATAATATACTAAAATCGATTATCGATGGAAATTGGATTGAATCGAGTAGAATAGCGATTTTTTGGAAAGCTTTTAATATGAAAGTGAATTTTGGGTATGGCTGTATTCTGCCTCTACCGTTTAAAATTTTCCATCTGTTGCGTCCAACCTGGTGTTTATATTTTATAGGTTAAGTGGAAGCGTGATATTTCTCCAGGTCCAACAACGACCGAACATGAGCTGCGATTCACAGCGTTAACAATAATTCTAGTATTATAGACTTACCCCGTCTTCGTCTTCAATACAATCTTCACCGTGTCAACCCTAGCTATAGCTTAACTAACTAACCACGAAAAATCTGGCCAAAAATTACGCAGGAAGGTTAAGACGATACCAAAATAGCTTCGTGCATTTTTCTATGTACGAAGTTTTCATTGTTTCTTTAGATTGAATGGCTAGAGCTCTAATTTTTAAGTATATGTTTTTTCAATATATGATCTAGGATCGCATCAACTCAGAAACACGATTGAAAAAAGTTTTCTCGATAGAAAATCTTGGCGAAACAACCTCTCAAAATTTTTATTTTTTTCATTTGTCGGTCAATTATCGCGTATTAACTAATGAAATAACTTTAAAAACATAAGTAACTATTATATATAGAAACACGTAAATCAGAATTAAAATATATTTAGTAGATTTTGAGTAAATAGGAAAAGTATCCCTAATTCTTCATTTTCTGTGCCTACTGGCTGTGTTAATATGTACGTGTCGGCGATGATATACGATAATATTGATGTAGGCCCTTAATCAAGTGTACTTAGCTTCTTCCAGGGAGAAAACACGAGGTCTTGAAGTCCTCAAATGGCCACGCTGGCTCGACTCAAGCGGTGAACTTTTATCAATCGTCCCAATGCAATTACGCTATCACAATTATCAACTCGTCAAATAGTTCAATTCGTATTAACAACAAAATTAACTAGGTTTTATGGTACACTTATGCCGTACAAAATTGGCGAACATTACATTTCGCGACGGTAATTCACAGTTTAATTTCAATGATAATTATCGATTCACACAACAAGGATAATTAGTTTTATCAACAATCAATTTACTGGTAACAATTTTAACACTTAAAACAGTTGCAAATAACGTTTCAAATCGCATTCAAATCGCGGCGTACTTTTCTTACCAGGTCTGTTTTACGACTATATGCGCGCGGGGTACGAACGCGCGTCGGCGGCGACCCGAGCCACGAGGACAGATGCACCGGTCATTTCTCAACGTCATCGATAGTGAAGTTACAATTTCTTAGAGATGTGCGTGCGCATACTTAATACAATAGTCTACAAGTTTGATTCATAACACCATCTGACATTAAGGTATGTGCCTATTTTCCCTAAACTGGCTCTTACAGCACTCTGGAGGGGAATAGGATACAGTTGTATGCTTAATACTTAGAATGTAATCGATTCATCGTTTACATTTAATCGAATCATCTAAAATTATGTACCCATCACTATTACGTTATCTTATAGATATGCAAATGAATTCAATACAATATGACGATAGCCGATATAAAGCATACAACTTACACTTGCGTGCTATATTGTGCCAGATCAACTGATAATAATGATAATCTTACTAACTTTCTTTTTCTTCTTCTTCTTCAAAAACAGAGGAGGTTCTCAATTTGTCTGTTTGTTTTTTTTTATGTTTGTTACCTCTTAACTTATATCTGGGTGAAGCGATTTTAATAATTCTTTTTTTATTTGAAAGCTAGTACTTCCCGTGTCGTCCCATTGGTCAATATCTATCTCCTAAGAAATCGAGGAAACCCTCAAATTTCAAAGGCACATGAAGTCAGTTCAAATTTTTTTTAAAAATACCCAATTCTTAATTTATTAATTTTTGCAATTGACTTGCTATGCTTTTACTTAATAAATAAAATAATAGTGGGAAAAATGATCACCATGAGCGGGACTTGAACCCACGAGCTCGGAATACCGATCCGTTGCTCTCCCAACTAAGCTACAATGGGACCAGCACCTGATAACCAAATTTGGCACTACAATATTATTCAATGTGAGTTAAAAATCTCGCGATGTTTTTGTACAACGCCATCTATCGAGCGATTAATACACAATTATATTAAATTCACATGTGAAAATAACTTGTATAAAAACTAAGTACGAGTTGTACTCGCATACAAAGAGGCCCGACTTCGACACTGGGCACACTGGGCACGAGCCCAGGGCCCTTTTGAACCTACATTATCATTTTTTTCTACTTATATCTAGTAGGTCATATTGGCGTATATTTTAACATGTCCAGGGCTTCAATAGGCAAAAGATGACCTTGGTTCCTTACAGCTATTGTCGTAATAAATACGTCATATTTTCGACCCCAAATAACAGGTTATAGGCAAGAAAATAATGATGAGGAGTATTTGTTATCATAGCATCAACTGATATACATACACTGTGATATTTTCAGCTCTCTAGTTATTACCATACTACCCTAGTGACAGACGGATGCACGGACAGTAGTGTCTCAGTAATAGAATACCTTTTGGTAGACAATTTTGTGCAGGAATCCAACTCAGGGCTTCTTAAACGGCCGTCCGTTACACTAAGTACTACTTCGTAAGGTCTTTCTGTATATTAATTCCTGTGCAGGAATCGAACACACGACCTTATAAACAGCAGTCCATTACACTAACCACTACACCACTTTTTAAATATTAAACTAGCTGTACCCCGCGGTGCTACACGCGGTAAAAAGGATAAAAATGTTCGTTTTTTATTATCACACGGGAACATTGCATTCTTTTGGGATTAATAAAAACTATATGTTATTCTGATGTATAAGCTACATTACTGTAATGTTTCATTAAAATCTGTTCGGTAGTTTTGGCGTGAAAGAGTAACAAACATACAAACATCCATACTCACAAACTTTCACATTTGTAATATTAGTAGGATAAGGAATAATATTTTTAATTTGACAAGCCCCGTGATTGAGTGGTTCATGTAACGGACTGCCGATCAAGAGGTTGCGGGTTCGATTCCCGCTCGGGACAATCACTTGTGTGACTTTTCTAATTGTCATATAAATGTTTGTACTGCGTCTGGGTGTTCCTATATATTATAAGTATGTATTTACAAAAAAAAGTAGTATATGTATTCTATCCGTATTCTGGTACCCATAACACAAGCATATAAGCTTAGCTTGTGAACAGAAGACGTTGTGTGAAATGTCCATGAATATTTATTTATTAATTTATATAATAATTAAAACAATAATAATTATCTTATAACTTATTACATACTATAATTAAATTCCCCTATCTCTATATATATTGAAACTATAATATTATAAGCCCAGTAGTTCACAGTCCCCGCCTTAAATAGGGCATTTTATCAATACATAGAGAAATAGTAGGGCCTATGTATCTATGTAACTATTCCCTTCGTTATACTTATAACATTAAAATAGATAACATATAGGGTTGTCACATTTTTTTACGGACATTTAAAACTAAGTCCTCTGGCACCAAGCGAAGCTTTTTATGCTTGTGTTATGGGTACCAGAATACGGATATACTACGTGTACTATTTTTCTTTCATGTTCTATTGGTGTAACCAATTCTTATAGGAAAGTAAATCGCTTCGTTACGTAACGCGTTACAGATTTTACAGTGCTAATATGCTTGCAGGCTGCTATAGACAGATTGTTAACAATGAACATCTTTACTTATTATAAAACAAAGTCTTTATTTCTGTATGTATGTTCATATGTGAGCTTATATCTTCAAAACTACGCAACAGATTTTGATGCAGTTTTTTGTAATAGATAGAGTGGTTCAAGAAAATGGTTATTTTGTATAATTTGTTAAGGTTTAGTAAATATTTCAAATAATAAACAGCCGAGATCTTAAATGGATAAATACAATAATAATAATAATAAATATTCATAGACATTTTACACAACGTCCTCTGGTCTCAAGCTAAGCTTATATGCTTGTGTTATGGGTACCAGAATACGGATAGAATACATATACTACTTTTCTTTTGTAAATACATACTGATAATACATAGAAACACCCAGACGCAGTACAAACATTTGTATGACAATAAAAAAATATCACACAAATGATTGTCCCGTGCGGGAATCGAACCCGCGACCTCGTGATCGGCAGTCTGTTACATGAACCAGTCAACCACGAGGCTCTCACTCACTCGTCAATTATTTATTGTACAAACGATTGAGTGACAGCCCTGAATGTGACATAGTTAAGTCATACACTCGTCTAGCGATATGACTCGTGCGGTATACTTTATGTAAATTTTATCTATCTTTAGTCCCACTGTTGGGCACGGAGTACTTGGGAAAATTTCTGGTGTAGTCATGTGACGCAGACCACTAGAGTCACATTGTACCAGATGTAGTGTTAATGGCTACATCACTCAGTAGTTGGCTTGAAGCCACTTATATGTGTGCGTGAAAATGTTACAGGAAATTCTTCATATGTCAGTATCTTTGATAATATATTGTTAGACACATAGGCGCCCTATTTTGATAACAAAATATTATCAGTTGTTATCAAGGACATACTTGACTCAGCTCTAAAATGGACAGGCCTTTGTCTTAACGTTTAGTAATCAATATTATGAGTACACATGTACTTTAAATGAATTTATTTTAAAACATGATCAACGATCAAACGATTTTAAAGATATTATGCTCACATAGGAAAATACATACATACAAAAATAGCGACTTTGTTTTAGAATTAATAAAAGATTATTACAGAAATAAAACCACTTTTATTAGGATCGTTCGTATCTATTTATCAATCTAACAACTTTTATATTTTAAAAATGATTTTCACCCACTTGCAATAGTCGGATTGATCTGAAATTTTGTACACATGTTAGAGACCGATGACAATGCAATAATTTCAATAATTATCCACAACTCTCTCTCTCTCTCTCTCCAGCCTATTTACGTCCCACTGTTGGGCACGGGCCTCCTCCATTTGGGAGGGATTATGGTCTACTGTGCCGCGCTGACCAGGCGTTTTGGCACAGGGTTTATTTTCGAGTTTTCCGTCTCTCTAAGAGGAAATTATCTGCAATATCCCTTAGCTGACTTTTACAACACCCTTCGAAGGAGATGGGGTGGTGACACTTGTATTCTCTCGTTGATGCTATAACAACAAATACTAAAAACTGGAATACAGTCTATATTTAAGAGGGATCCTATACAACAAACATTTTTTTTGTGTATTTTGATTAAATACTGTTGACGATGTCATTGTAACGGTATGACAATTATATAGTGATAATAAAGTTCGGAACCCTAGGTGTGAGAGTCCAGCTCGTGCTTAGCCCTTAACTAAGCAAGTTATCTTTACTTATTATAAAACAAAGTCGTTATTTTTGTATGTATGTCCTTATGTGAGCTTATATCTTCAAAACTACGCAACGGACTTTGGTGGAGTTTGTTTTATTAGATAGCCACTCTATCTATTCAAGAGGATGGCTTTTTTGTATCATTTCCTAGGGTTTAGTTTCTAAATAGCACGCATACGAGGTTGCGGGCAACAGCGAGTTAATTAATAAAATAAATTAATTTTGATAAATAAACCTTTCTTTTTATAAAATGTTCAAAGTTTTTCCCCTACTGTCTATTCAGGGCATGCAATACACAAAGGAAAACCAGGGTAAGAAACTGAACAGAGATATTTTGCTTTTAATATTATAGATAGAGTACAGATTGTTTGCTCACCATAGATCTGATAATGTTATCAGAGTCCTGGGTAGTAGGGATATGACGTCATCGCCACGCCCTGCCAGACAGATTCCAATTTTTTATAATAAAAAAATTTGCATCCACGTGTTGTAGCAGACAAAGTATTCCGTAGACATCTTATGAAAATTCTATCTTTTCGGCACTTCGTTCGTCCCACTTCGTCTTAGATTAGCAGTGCTAATCTAAGACGAAGTGGGGAATGCCTGTGCCCAACAGTAGGATATTGGAAACGGACCTTATCGCCTTCAGGAGGATATCTAGTCCAACTAATGTCACTTTGACCAGGGGCCCAATTCTACTATTGCAATCCTTACTAATTTATAAATGCGAAATCCGAATGATGACACAACAATGATTTTGGCGCTCTTAAGTGTTAATATGTGTAACGAAACCATAGCGTGATTTAAAAACGTACGTACAACGCCATCTATCGAGTGGTATAGTAAATTTCTATTTGTTAAGGTTTGATTTCTAAATTTCACGCGTACGAAGTCGTGGATAATGGCGAATTTTATGTAAGGTAATCTACTTTTAATTTTTTGTCACAAATGACGCCATTATGGCGCCATAATGGCGTCAGTGACTTATTATTCGACGGGCCTCGTGGTGGAGTGGTTTATATAACGGACTGCCGATCATGAGGTCTCGGATTCGATTCCCGGTCAGGACAATCATTTGTGTGATGTTTTTAATTGTCATACAAATGTTTGTACTGCGTCTGGGTGTTTATTATGTATTATAAGTATGTATTTACGAAAGAAAAGTAGTTTATGTATTCTATCCGTATTCTGGTACCCATATCACAAGCATAATAAGCTTAGCTTGGGACCAGAGGACGTTGTGTGAAATGTCCATGAATATTTATTTTATTTATTTATTTATTATGACAACATTGTAATAGCGGACTTGTGCCCCAGGCGTGTTGGTTTGCATAGTGCTTAGCTTCAAGTTTTCAATTTCTTATAGAAGATGTGATCTGCTTTCATTGTGCGATAGCTATGATCCCTAATAAAGGTACCTATGGGACGATAACATTAGTATCTCTTGTAACATCACGGAGTTGATTAAGTTACAATGCATGACACTATAGGTCTTATTGTTTTTGACTTTTATTGTTTTAATTAATGTAACATGACTGTATGCTGTCTGAATAAATAAAAATTAAAATAAAATAAAAGTATTGTTAATCTATAACCACCATAGATCATTTGTTGCTCTTTCACGGAAAAATAATGGATGCTAATGAAATATTACAATGGCATAGTTTATATTATAATATAATATACCTATATCAGATTAATACATTCTTACTCATCACGCTAAATTATTATATGATCACGCTAAAAGTCAAGGAGCGGTGCAGTAGCTATGCATGCTCCTAAATCTGTGGGCATTGCCTAGTATGTATATTGAAATAACGATATTCCTCACACAAACTACTATTTTGAATGGTCACACAAAAAGTTGGTTTCTTTATACAACCCAGACATTTTAACATTCTCCTGATTTATTTTATATGTTGTCACATAAAACCATGTGTCCTAAGCAAACAATAAGTCTACACTCCACTACAGACAAGTTTTTTAACGATTTACGAGACGATAAAAAAATCGTCTGCCTTCGAACTTTATTATTAGTATTCTTAACGATAACGTACTGTTAATTTTATCGATATAAATGATCGATTAAAAGTACACGTGTCACCATCCTATTTCTTAAAGATGAAGAGGAATATACCGGATTTACCCTATGATATAAATATGTTGTGGGCCATAATCGCCACGCTTGGCAGGCGGGTTGGCGATCGCAGTAGATGGTGTGATACTCAGAAGAACGCTGCTACCCATTCTCCTGGTGCTCCCTTAGTCGCCGTTTACAACACCCACGGGAGGTGCAATATTCTAAACCGGCACCCCACGGCTCGGCGGCCCCTGACAAGGTGGAGCGATGATATCGTCAAGGTCGTGGGAGACATTGGATGCAAGCGGCACAGGACCGCGGGTTGTGGCGTTCTATGAGGAGGCGTAACAATGGATGGAGAGAGGCTGATGGATGGATGGATAAATATGTATGCAGAGAACGTAATCTATTACATCTAGGCAGTTGTAAGAGCATCGTAAACAAATAATTTAATATCAAGAGCCATGTGGCGCAGTGGTTAGTATAACGGAAGACGCTCACGAGGTCGCACAATCGATTCCCTTCCAGGAATGAAAGAAAGAAGAAAGAAAGAAAGAAATTTTATTTACTGTGACACATATCCGTTATTGTCACAAATAAACTTCACTGCTTGTAGGTCTATGTGGTTTCTTTCCCTCATATTTACAATACATAAAACATAGAACCTGCACCTATTTTCAAGAAGTCGAGCCTTTTAGGGCACACTTCCTGTGGACAGCGATGGGGAGGAGTATTTTGACGCCTAGTTTGTACATATAATTTTAACATTTTTTTTTTAAATACTGTACATATTTCCTTTTTATATTTTAGTTTTTAATTGTATATAGTTTATAAAGATTAATTAATAAATTAGAAGTTGATTAAAAATGTAATATATCCAATTATGTATACATATTCTGGCACCCAGAAAGCAAACCAGAATACTGGAGGACGTGTTTATAAAAAAATTCTAAATTCATTATCATTAATTCAATTCATGAATATTTTTATTTCACCTAACACTATTAAACTGACGATGCAAAATAAGACCGGACCTTCACATAACCTTGGCAAAGAACCTGACTCCAGAATGTTCTAAAAAACATAAGATAACCCTCAGACAGCTTAAAGCATTAAACTATTGAAACACCTTTTGTGTCAAATTTTGAACAATAAGTACAATTCTAATTCAACCCTTAATCCTAAACTTGGTGACCTTAACGAGGCCCTTACAAGGGCTGTTTGTAACCTTGACAAACCCTAAGTTACCAAGGTGACTCTCACACTTTTATATAACAGGTTACACTTTGACTGATTATTCAAATTGGGGTGAATAATATAATGTAAATGGGTGAATTATTACTTGTAAGTTTAATGCTATTTCTATGATAGATAAATAGTAATAGTTTAGATATATAAGTAAAATTGGGGTTTGCTTTATGTACTGTATTTGTCCTATGAATGTAATTACATAGTGGGGTGAATATTTTAACCTAATTACTACTGTCATTATGAATAATCTATTTCTATGCTAGACAAATAGTAATAGTACAGTTATAATAAATTAGGGCTATATTTATATACCATATAATATTAAATAGGGTGAGTGCTTATTGCCATCATTATGAATAATAAATTTTTATTATAGATAAATAGTATTGGCTAGAAATACAAACTAAAATTAGGGTTATATTTAATTACTTTAATTATTATTTATGGGTGATTCTATGTATTAAAAGTATATATGTTTACAAAGGCAAAGTAGTTTATGTGTGTTCCGCGCTGACCTGGCATTTCGATGTTTCCGTCTCTCACAGAGGATGTCAACTGTGGAAAATAGGTATGTGTTATGGGTACCAAAGCCAGCCTGTGAGAGACGGAAAAATGGAAATGCCGGGTCAGCGCGGCACATTAGACCATAATCCCTCGTAAAGTGGGGGAGTCCCGTGCCCAACGATGGGACGTTAATGGGCTGGATTTAACAGAATGGGGTGAATATATATTTATATAATTGTTATCATCATTATTAATAATCTATGCTAGATACATAGTAATAAGTTATATATTGTATGGTTAGATTTATTATATTTTAGAGGTTAGATTTATGTGCCCAATTTACCTACTTTCTATTGGGGTGAATATTTTTACATAACATTAAATTTTATCTATTTATATTTTTTTATATTGACTAGATAATTAGACACACTGTAAGTATATTGTTATAAATCTATTTTAGGGATAGTTTTATGTATTGTTTATTTAGGTCATTTAATTTCACTGCAGTGAATATATATTAACATACTAGCTGGCCCGGCAAACGTTGTTTTGCCAAGCCAAAAAAATAAGTATAAAAAAAAATAATTAACTATAAACCTCACGGAGCCCGAGACCTTTCCAACGAATGCAAAACCGTGGAAATCGGTTCGTGCGTTCTGGAGTTATAGAGTCAGGAAGGAAAATTCGACTTATTTTTATATAGTAGATTTTAAGCGACTTAAAAAATAGAGGATGTTTCTCGATTCGTCTGTATGTTTTTTTTTCTATTTGTTACCTCGTAACTTTTAACTGGGCGAAGCGATTTTAAAAATTCTTTTTTTAATTGAAATCTGGTGGTTCCCATGTGGTCCCATTGGATTATTATTGGATTGTTATCCCATTAGAAAATCTGCGTTTTATAGAGTAACGACTTTAATTAATAAAAATATTCGCAACTAAATAGCCAATTAATCAAAATACATCATAGTTTAAAAACAACTATTTTTATTTTTCGTTAAGATAAGTGCACGTAGTTATGATATCAATACCTTCAAACTGATCTTAAGTGCCCTTAGCAGGTTTAAAGTATCAACATAAATCGTTGTCTTTCATTATTTATTTAGCCCTTTCAGTACTTCAACGTAACTCTCACGCTAAATAAAAGAAAATTTACATACTCTTTATAATATATTCAGGTGGGGTAAATATTTAAATATAAATGTGTGAATTATTACTTTCTATTTTGTTTCTATATTTTTGTAATAGAAAATAGACCGTACATTTAACTTAGGGATAGATTCATATACAGGGGCACACTATAATTATGTTTTGTATCCTTGATTATTATGTCTATGTGGTGACGGATTAGGAATACAAGTGTCACCACCCCATTTCTTTCCCAGGTTGCTGTAAGAATCAGCTAAGGGATAAATTAAGCAATTATCGTCTACTGTGAGAGACGGAAAACTCATGCCAACATGCCTGGTCAGCATGGCATAGACGACCATAATCCCTTCCAAAGTGGAGGAGGCCCGTGCCTAACAGTGGGACGTTAATGGGTTGGGGAGAGGGGGAGAATAAATTGTAATTCCCTTTGCCGCAATGGTTATGACTACAGTACCTAAGATTTGGCATGGTATAAGTAGGCTAGGAGCTGATTTAATAATTTTTTAACAAGAAATCACAAAAATAATTGTGACCAATCTGGGACTCGAATCTACGTCTTCAGCCTTATATAACTGTAATCATAACCATTGCGGCAAAGGGAACATTATAATTTAAACAAAACTACTTTTTACGGATTTAGACGCGTATATTTGTTTTAAATTTTGGCCCGACGTTTCGGAGACTTTGCAGTCACCATGGTCACGGGTGAGACTCTCAGTCTCCATGCAGTGACCATGGTGACTGCAAAGTCTCCGAAACGTCGGGCCAAAATATAAAACAAATATACGCGTCTAAATCCGTAAAAAGTAGTTTTATTTAAACAGATGAGTCGCGCAAGTGTTAGAAAATATTACATTATAATTTATTGAAATGGGGTGAATCCGGAAAGTATGTAAATAGTTACTCACCTATTTACGTTTAATTATTCACCCCAGCATTATAATCTTGATTGGCTTTTCTAGGCTAGATAAATAGAGGTAGAGTCCCTATGTATTATATGTTTATCACATAATATATATGTATTGGAGGACCCTTAGTATGATAGTTACCTATGTTACTTTTTATATATTAATTTAGACTTAATTCCTAATTTAATTTATGACGGGTCTCGTGACTACCGTTCACGAGGTCGCGGTTTTATTTCCTGCACATAATTCCAGACATAGAGTCACCATTGAGACTATATTAGCAGTAAACTATATTGTAGTACCCATAACTCTAACAAGCTTAGTTTAGGACCAGAGGACGTTGTGTGAATGTTTCTGTTGTAATTAAATTATAGTGAGTGAGTGGGTATATAAAAAGTTGACGGATCTAAGCGAGCCTCGATGACGTCATAAGTTCGATGACCTGTCTGACCTATGTACAATTAGTACACTTAGTTAACTACTATTATACTCTATTATTGTTTTAGAGTTCCGTATTAAAATTGGAATAAAGAAACCAGCCATTCATACGTCCTTTCATGGACTAATCTTAAATTAGGAAATGTTAAGAAACCCCGCACATACAAGTTTCATTATTACTTATCCAGATATTGACCAGATACAAGGTTTATTTTTAATTAAAAATTTTACCGCTTGATCCCATGGTAAGTGGCATTGGAATCTTTGTTGGTAAAGCGTACAAAATATGTAAGAAGCCTATTTACCCTTTTTAGGGTTCCGTACCCAAAGGGTAAAAACGGGACCCTATTACTGAGACTTCGCTCGTCCGTCCGTCCGTCCGTCCGTCCGTCCGTCCGTCCGTCCGTCTGTCACCAGGCTGTATCTCAAGAACGGTGATAGCTAGAGAGTTGAAATTTTCACAGATGATGTATTTCTATTGCCGCTATAACAACAAATACTAAAAATAAAATAAAATAAATATTTAAGGGGGGCTCCCATACAACAAACATGATTTTTTTACCGTTTTCTGCTCGATACTAATAACGTTGCCTTATGTTGCATAGATAATGGTACGGAACCCTTCGTGCGCGAGTCCGACTCGCACTTGACCAATATTTTTTTTGAACATGTCTACATTGTAACTCTCGAAGAACACAGACATCGGTAAATTATTCCATTCATGACAGTTTGTGGTAACAAGGACAGTCCAGTTTTAGTACCGTCAGGTTACCACCTGACGGTACGGATATACCTATCCACAACGTACGGATGGAGACGTTCTGATTGTCTGGTGGTGCCATGGAGAAATGGTGTTGCGCCAACTAGTTCATGCAGCTACTCAGAACAAGGTCAAGACAAGAGCCGATAATGCAATCAAGGAGCCTACATAGAGTTAGCTATAGGCCTCGTGCTGGCTTGCTCTAGCTAGCCAGTTACCAGCCAGTTCCATCTGTTACCAGCAAGGTATAGAACCGAAAATCCCGGGAAAACATGGTTCCAGCAAACACCGGTACCGAAGTTCCCGGTTCTAAAAAGGAGTACCGGTTCTCAATATCCTAGTTAAAACGTTTGTTGCATGGAAGGCCCTCTTCAATATTTCTTAAATTCTTGTTTTTAAAATATATTGTCATACATCTTTATCTATTAGGTAGTTTTTAAGAAACAGCCTGGTGATGAATAGACACACGGGCGGTGTAGTCTCAGTAATAGATAGATAGATAGATACGAGTAGATAGATTAACTCTTTATTGTACACATTTACAAGAGACAGAAAACAGAAATTAAGCTTAAAACTAGGTACAAATGGCGGCCTAATCACATAAAGTGATCTGTTCCAGGCAACCATGGGATGGAAAAAAAATAAAGTGGGGCTGCAGTGTACAAGTGGATTAATGTAAGGAAGAAAAAAAAAAGTAATAGTGTTCCGTTTGACCCTCAGGTATGGAACCCTAATAACACGTAGCTTCTTCTTCTTCCCTCGGATCGGATCTCCTTTTCACTTTCCGCCAGTTAAGCCTATCCTGGGCTGCTTCAATACCTAAGTTTAGGGTTCGAAGGTCATATATGATTCCGGACCACCACGTAGACTTACAACGTCCCCTCCGTCTTGGATGTTCAGGGAGGTTTAGTGCAGTTTTAAGAACGAAGCATAAAAATATTTTCAAGAAGCTTTTAAAAAGTCAATTAAGAAGTTTCTATAAAAATTAGATGGATCCAAGACCAATTTTGAAACATGAAGTTTAATTTTTGAGTCTATTATGACTAACAGATATGGTAGTTTGTTTTTTAATGTAAAGAGAATATAACGCCATCTATTGACAGAATTAATCACTATAAAAATAATACATACCATAAAAACTTGTGTGAAAATTATGATTAGTTATGGCAAGTTTCATGGCGATTTGTCAAACGGTTTTTGAGTTTATTAATCCCATAATAACAACTATTACATTGTGTACAACATCACGCTTGTTCGTTCACTTAGAGACAGATGAAATATCTTCTTTTATGTAGATAAAATCGATAGATGCACCTAGCCACTGATACTTTCAGGCATTATTTAAAATTTCTTCTCAGTTCATTAATGTCCCAGTATCTAAGACTACTGCTTTCTGTACTTTTTGTTTGTACATAGCATAAAGATAAGTGTAACTTGGTTATGAAATAAATTATATTTTATTATTATTATTTATTTATTTACGGGCTGTAAAAAGAGAAGCAATCTTCGGTATATTGAAAGAAAAAACTGTGTGAAGAAAATCTGACTTTTTCGAAAGACAAAAAAAGAAATCTTTTTAAAAAGTAATCTACTATATAAAAATAAGTCGGGTTTTCCTTCCTGACGCTATAACTCCAGAACGCACGAACCGATTTCCACGGTTTTGCATTCGTTGGAAAGGTCTCGGGCTCCGTGAGGTTTATAGTTCATTTTTTTTTAATTTTTTTTTTTAACTTTTTTTTGGTATGGCAAAACAACGTTTGCCGGGCCAGCTAGTCTTTTATAATTTTAATGTTTTAGAAAACTCTACATTCTCTTTTTTCTATGTTCACGTATTCTGCTCTACCAGGCCATGGTGGTGCCTTACCATGACCCTTCAAGAATGGGCCCCTCACGGGAGGCCCTTCTCGACGAGGGAAGTATTAGGTCCCACGTCATCCTAACGTGGACGCAAGCATTATAAGCTAGCGTGACCAGAGGATATTGACATATTGTGTGAAATGTCCATGAGTATTATTTTTATCAATTAACTTCTGTGATTTTATTTTATACTAGCGGTTGCCCGCAACTCGGTACTCTAGAATTAAGAAATTTTTTCACGTTTTTACAACATTTTCACTACTGCTTCTTCCTATTAGTCGCAGCGTAATGTTATATAACCTATAGCCTTCCTCGATAAATGTAAAATCGAACACTGGAAGAATTTTTCAAATCGGACCAGCGGTTTCTGAGATTAGCGCATTCAAACAACCAAACAAACAAACTCTTCAGCTTTATAATATTAGTATAGATATACTCGTAGATACCTACTAGTTACCTTTTTTTATACCTACTTAAATTTTGATATGAACTTTTAATAGAAATAATCCGACAACAAAACATTGCTAAAAGTTAATATAAATATTAATAATAAATAAAGTAAATGGGGATTTTTTATTATTAAAAAATATTGTAATCATTTGATATAAGTTTTTTTTTCTATAACTTGTTTAAATCCATACGTTAATGGCTATTATGGTTACAGAAAAAAAAAGTATGACCGAAGATTTAACATCATAGATTTTTTCAATATTTAAAATCAAATTTTTTAAATCTTCGAATAGTATTTCTTTTTAATAAATTAACCACATAAATTAACAATAACCAAAAAGGAAGTGTCTATTAATACGATTATCGGATAATTAATTATTTTTAGGGTTCCGTACCCAAAGGATAAAAACGGGACCCTATTACTGAGACTTCGCTGTCCGTCCGTCCGTCCGTCCGTCCGTCCGTCCGTCTGTCACCAGGCTGTATCTCAAGAACGGTGATAGCTAGAGAGTTGAAATTTTCACAGATGATGTATTTCTATTGCCGCTATAACAACAAATACTAAAAATAAAATAAAATAAATATTTAAGGGGGGCTCCCATACAACAAACATGATTTTTTTACCGTTTCTTGCTCGATACTAATAACGTTGCCTTAAGTTGCATTGATAATGGTACGGAACCCTTCGTGCGCAAGTTCGACTCGCACTTGACCAATTTTTTCTTTTTTATTAATCCGACAATCGTGGATGTGACTATTTGTACGGCTTTTTTTTTAATGAGTATATTCATACGGATATTATTATTTTTTTATTATTAAATTTATTACTAAGATTTTTTTTCGTGAAAAAAGTGTAAATATTTTTCGACACTGTCCACGGAGCAAAAGATTAACTAAAGAGCAAAAGGAACAAATTGCGGAGTTATTAGATTTCGAAGCTAACCGAGTGATGGTTAGGTTAGGTTTTTTTTTTCGAAAACCTTATTTTATTTAATTTCTAAAGTTATATGAAACGTAATTAGTACAAATAATAAAGTAGTCGTATAAATAATTATTTTTTATTCATACGATTGTCGTGCGATTATCAACAGCCAACCAAAAAACGTAAATTGAAAGAAAAACATAGCTTTGTATGACCAAGAACCATGTGTTTATTATGGTCAGTTTTTAGGCCAACTTTAGTCCACAGTTTTAACATTTTTGCCAAGTAAAAATGTCATAAGTACTTAATTACTTTTTATCCGATCAATCGAATAAATTAATTTTAATTATTTTATTTTATTTACTTTTTATTTACTTATTAATTATTGTATCATTTTAAATGACTGAATCTACTTACAGGGTTCAAATAAAGGGCAAATTACGCTTCCAAATAGTTCTAAAATAAAATTGACAAGTATAATAAAATAAAACTTTAATGAGTAAACTAATCTTTACTTATCATACAAAGTTATTATTTTTCTATGTGAGCTTATATCTTTAAAACTACTCCACGGATTTTCATATGGTTTTTTGAAATGATAGAGTTGTTCAAGAGGATAGCTTTTTTGTATAATTTGTTAAGGATTAGTTTTTAAATACCGCGCATACGAAGTGGACAACAGCTAGTATTGTCTTAAAAACGGAAAAGTATGTTTATTTGAAAAAAAAAATTATGTTGCTATTATTTATCTTTCATTCAATAACACTTAAATTAATGTAAGAAAATTATACTATAATTATTTTAATAATAGACTTAAGTATATAAAAGTAAATCATCAGGATACAAGAAGACAACGTGACGTCATCGTCAACGTCAAATCATCTTTATATATCATCGTGTAACAATCTCATTTATGGCTCTTTCACTAGGGTTCATCTAATACCTGACGAATCATCTAATATCAACTGAAATCCCGTATGAATTTTTACGAATTTACTAATTTTAATATATCATCACCATACTATCACGCTTTTTTACTTTAGGAGTAGACAAGGTAGAGACTTTTAGAGACAAAGTAGAGACTTTTAGAGATAAGGTAGAGACTTTTAGAGACAAGGTAGAGACTTTTAGAAACTTTTAATAAGAGAAGTAATGTATACCACAATTTTATTTTCTTCCTAGGGTTTTTTTTTTCTCTTCCTAACCTTACCGGGCCATAGTATAATGCCTTGAGCCTAATCATGACCTGGCAAAGCGGTCAATCTGTTATTTTATCCTTCCTAGGGTGCTGTAAGAGACCGCTTAAGGATAATATAAGCAGACTAGCTCTTGCCCGTGACTCCGTCCGCGTTGAAGTTAGAAAACTTCCCCGTTTTTGCAACATTTTTGACTACTGCTTCGCTTCTACTGGTCGTAGCGTGATGTTATATAGCCTAAAGCCTTCCTCGACGAATGGCCCTATCTAACACTGAAAGAATTTTTCAAATCGGCCCAGTGGTTCCTGAGATTAGCGCGTTCAAACAAACAAACAAACTCTTCCGCTTTATAATACTAGTAAGTATAGATAACATCCTCTGTGAGAGGCAGAAAACTCGAAACTAAAGCATTATGCTAGCAAGCCTGATTAGCGTATTACAGTACGTAAAATACCCTCCTGAAGTGGAGTTCCATGCCTAATAGTGGAAATTTAATAAGCTCAAATATAAAAAAAAATTGTACCATTTCAATATTTTTAGGATCATCAGAGGTCATCTCTGAAGAAAAGGAATATAAATAAATACATAAATATTAATGGACATTTCACACAACGTCCTCAGGTCCCAAACTAAGCTTGTGTGCTTGTGTTATAAATACCAGAATACGGCTATACTACATATACTACTTTTCTTTTGTAAATACTTACTTTTAATACATTGCCCCCAAGTGTAGTACAAACACTTGTATGACAATTATAAATATCATACAAATGATTGGCCCGAGCAGGAATCGAAGCGGCGACTACGAAGCCCGTCAAAAATACTTATGTACTTAAAATATACTTTTTTTAATAATTAGTTTATTAGTGTGTATTTGAGGACTGGAATTTGTAAGAGTTTAAAGAAAATTCTGATGAGAATAAGGACATTAAAACCCCCTTAGATTGATATAATAACTAATTTGTTTTCAAAACAATAAACACGCTTAAATATTAGCTAGACGTATATGTATTATTTTCTTTTTAAATATTAAAAAAATACAGAATATTTTAACGTAATTATGGCGGTAAAATCATGTTTGAAAATTCCGTTACACAGATACTAAAGAAGCTAAAAAGCGTATTAAAAATAGCTATTCAGGATTTTTATACACTATACCTAGTCTTGCATAGATCTAGCGAGATGTCATGTATTTAATATTATTTATTTTCATTAGGATTTATGTAGAAAACATCTTACAACAAAAATTTAAAAATAACTGAAAGAAAACTATTTAGAAAAATCTATAAATATACTCTTATATACTATAATAAAAGTTATTTGAAATAGTAATAATAATTATTATTTACACAATTCTGTTTATGTATCCTAAGAAAAGTACATTAAACAATCTAAAATTTTAGGCCTAAAGATTTTTGTTCACAGAAAACCTATTTTTACAAATACGGCTTTTGTAAATGTAATTTAAATTTAGAAATCTATTTTGTATTATATTTTACACTTCAAATAAAAATCTATGTAGATATAAAAGTAGAGATTTTTAAAAAAGGAACGAATAATTAAACTACTTCTTTAACTCCTATTTTTAACGGGTTTTTTTATCCTTTAATTTTACGATACTTAAAAATAAACTGAAAATAAAGTCCTATTAATAAACAAATCTATTATCTACTTTATATCTTATTTTTATTTTATAATTTAATTTCGATATAGTTCTTTTAAGTTTTGTTTTTATAATAAAATTAACGAAAATATGACTACTATGACTAGACTATTTAGGCTGCTCACTTTTGCTGTATTAAGAATATAAGTTTAAATGGTATAATGTACCAAAACTTTTAATGTCAGTTACAAAATCCTTAAATTACATGTATTTTTATATTTTTAATTAATGGTTTGTTTATTTTATGCAGAAAAATTTATTTTAAATCCATTTTAATCGTCAATACTTTACTATAACGGGAAATTGTTACCGAGATAGAGATCCAAATATTGGACGGATAATTTAATGGTGTATTAGCAATAAATTTGAAATAAATGTTATTATTATTTAACGGATATGCTATAAAGAATGTTTAATAGCGTTTTTTTACTTGTTTTCATTAACTACGTGTCGGTGAACGACTCTTAAGCGTGCCCACGCGTTGCCAAGCCCATTTGCTTACTCAATCATCAAATAACATTACAAAATCAAAAAAAAATGCAGATTATAAGTTTAAAATATATAATAAAACATAATTACTTACATTTCCATCCAGAATATCACCAAAAAATCCATTTTTAAGAGTCACACAAAGTTTTAAACACAGCACCGCGCGCTTTTGCACAACCGTAACACAATTTCTTATAAAAAATATATTAACACGTTAATTTTCGAAAAAAATCTTATTTAACCATAAACTCTGATGTATATAGATCACATTATAATAATTTTCTAAATAGGCCTATAAGAATCTTATTGGATTTTATCGTTGTATATATGTGCAAATATTTTGCGGAACCGCGCGATTGCCGCTGATTTAGGCCTAAAGAGCGCAGCCGCATGCCGCGCGCGCCCTCTTACCGAAACTAAAACACTAAAATCACTCAAAAAGATAAAATAACATACGATAAATAAGGTATAGAACCTTGATAAGGGATTGAACAAGCGCTCCGTATATCAGAAACTTCGCTTTGCCCGCCAAACGAACACGTGGTTGCAAAACAACTCAGCATGAGTATATCACGAAAAAAATATATTGTATACTCAGACTATTTTGACTTGGATTGGTATGAAGGGACGAAAGGTTTATGAAGGGATTTTTAAGGATTTTATTGGGGAGGTATAGTTTGTCTTAAAAGCGGTTGTTAGTGGGGTTATGTGGGTGGTTGTTAAGGGTTGTTGAAGGGTGTAGGGTTAGGGTTGCGGGAGCTGTGTTTGTCTATGGCGGGATGTAGCGCGCGCGCGGCTGGCTTCGCAGAAATGGCGGCAATGGCGAGTCGCCGTACGGTAACCTTGTGTCTCGACCTACTGGTACGAGCTCTGCCTAAAAGAGGCATCTACAATCGTAGGTATACATATCACAACTACCTACTATAAACCACCTAAAATTAAAAACATTCAAAAAAAAATTAAAAAATACAAAAATTACGTAATTACTTTTGTCTTATAAAACTTAGCTCTAATAGATTCTAATTTTAAATAATGAGTCTATCTATAAGATTTCGGTTTTTAAATGTAATTTTAAATTAGGTTTCTAAAAATAATTGTCTATTCTATGACTCATGATATGACGTCATGAAAGTCTATTCTTTTATGTTCTTATTATGAAATAACTTTTTAAGAAGTCTTTTTATGTAACTCTTGTAATGTCTTTAAACTTTACATACATACCTATTTCTCAAAAGTAAAAATATTCTAATTTATTTTTTATTTTTATGGATGTTTTATTCAATAAAATACTTTCTTTTACATTCTTCTGTAAATACCTATACATTTGCTTTTCTTCTTTTTCTTTATTATAATTAAAATAATCTAGAATATTAGAATAGAATAGAATAGAATACACTTTATTGTACACCATAAAATATTACATGTCACTTAACTAATGTAACAATAAAACATGTACAATTGGCATGTACAATATTGATACGTTTATATAAAAAACCAATTATGTGTGATATTTTAAAGCTAAATAAATAGGTTATTTGTAACAGGTTCTTATGCCATTATTGTTTCGAAAATGATTATGGTTCACAGTACTAGTCAATTCTTTGTGTCTCGCAGTAAAATAAATAATAATAAATATTCATGGACATTTCTTAAAACCCCTTAGCATTAGGGGTGCAGAAAGATTCAGGTAAATCTTATTATTTTAAACGAGCAATTCTTGTATATATATATATATATATAATTGGAATCTCGGAATCGGCACCAACGATTTTCATAAAATTTTGTAGGTATATAGGGGGTTTGGGGGCGATAAATCGATCTAGCTAGGAATCATTTTTAGAAAATGTCATTTTATTGCTTTTTTTTCTTTTTGGCCACACCACCAACAAAGAACTACGAGCGATAACTTAAGCAGATAAGTTGCTGTGGAAAAGACCAAAACTAACCTTTACCACTAGTAGTCATGGTATAGAAGACCTAATACTATCCTCTCTTGAAGGTCGAATGGTTGTCAAAGTAAAAATTTTTTATAAAGTAGTCATGGTTTACAAGCTCTCCGTGTGGTGACGGATTAAGAATACAAGTGTCACCACCCCATCTCCTCCCAAGGGTGCTATAAAAGTCAGCTAAGGGATATTGCACACAGATAACATCTTCTGTGAGATACGGAAAACTCGAAAATAAACCCTGTGCCAACACGCCTGGTCAGCGCGGTACAGTAGACCATAATCCCTCCCAAAGTGGAGGAGGCCCGTGCCCAACAGTGGGACGTAAATGGGCTGGAGAAGAAGGTTTACAAGCTCTTAAAACGTTAGTAGCTAAGTGTTTGTTACAAACGCGAATCCTGTAAGACAAGAAACTCCATGTATTATTTTTTCTCTTTTTCCTTTCTTTTCATTTTTTATTATTTTTATGGATTGACAGCAGGAAATAAAATTTGGATTTAGAAGTAAGAAAATATACAGGTACCAATTCTATGTGCACAACTAAACTAAACATTGAAAACAACCATTGTGTAGTTTTATTAATTGGTTATTTCGTTGTGCACATTTTTTTATAAAAAAATATTGATTTGATTAAAAGCTCAGCGGCCGTATTATGAGCTTTTATTTACAGGCAGTTTACGCCGTGAATTGAACTGTCTGGCAGATTCGTATTATGAACAAATTCTTAGTCAGTCAGTTCGCTAAATCCGTCATACATTAATATGTTTAAGGAGAAGGTACAACTAAAAGTTAAAGTACTAACTAAAAATTTTCAACTAAAAGTTTTATTTTTGCCATAATACCTAATTTAGCCATGCAGTTTACGGCCTGCCTGGAACTTGAATGATTTTAATAAGCTCATAGTACGCCGGCTGGTGAGTTTCTTACGCCGGTTCTTCTCAGCAGATTGCGTCCTGAACCGGTGGTAGGGAAAAAAAATTGGACATGTCAATAGTACATAATTTTATATATTAGATATGATAGACTATTTTATACAACTAATTTCAATAATATTGAAATACTCACTGTATAGAATTTTTAAAAAATACTTAAAGATATTATTTTAAATGTTGTGACGTCATCATTGTACTTAATCTGTGTATTGCCTTTTCCTGATAGACTTAAGAAGGATTGCAATACATCTTTTCAAAGTTGCCAAGTTGATATAATAGACCAATTTCAACTCCACTACGGAGTAGTATATCCCTAAGAACGCCTTAATATTTTAAGTCCTTCAGTTCAAGGGCAAATAGAGATCATTTGCTTTTTTGGAAAAAAAAAATCGTTAATATAGCAAATTTTTCGAAAAAAATTCATAGATCATGATCAGAAACTCTATTCCTCGAAATGGTTTTCGAATTAAGAGTTTATGAAAAAATATGAACAACGCCAATTCTACGAACACGACGAAACTTAACATAACTAAAAAGTTAAAATTGATAGTGACAATAACACAATTTGGTATTGGTGTTCTTTCTTAATATAAAAACTGTGAAATATAGATTTTAATAAAAATAAACGTGCACAACGAAATAGCTTATATTAATCAAAATACGCTATAGTTTATATCATTTATCTTTATATATAAAAACTAGCTGTGACCCGGCAAACGTTGCTCTACCATACTAAAAAAAAAAAATTTTGAAAAATTGATGTTTGCCGATTCTCAGACCTACTGAATGTGCATATAAAATTTCATAAAAATCGGCCGTTTCTGAGGAGTACGGTAACTAACACTGTGACACGTGAATTTTATATATAAGAAGATTACGTGTCACGTTGTTTGTCCGCGATGGACTCCTAAACTACTGAACCGATTTTAAATTTGATTTGCAAACCGTGTGCAATTCGACCCAACTTGAAAGATAGGATAGCTTACATTTCAATTTATAGTCGCAATATTATTTTATTGCAAATTATTTGTCTACTCCTAACATTTGTATGGCAAAACAACGTTTGCCGGGTCAGCTATAAGAATAACATAATTAAAATTAAATTTTTTTTGTATGTATTATTAGTATGTATTTACAAAAAAAAAGTAGTATACGTATTCTATCCGTATTCTGGTACCCATAACACAAGCATATAAGCTTAGCTTGGGACCAGAGGACGTTGTGTTAAATGTCCCTAAGTATTTATTTATTTTATTTCTTAGTTAAGAGGATACCAAAATAGCTTCGTGCATTTTTCTATGTACGAAGTTTTCATTGTTTCTTTAGATTGAATGGCTAGAGCTCTAATATTTAAGTATATGTTTTTTCAATATATGATCTAGGATCGCATAAACTCAGAAACGCGATTGAAAAAAGTTTTCTCGATAGAAAATCTTAGCGAAACAACCTCTCTAATTTTTTATTTTTTTCATTTGTCGGTCTATTATCGCGTATTAAGAGGATGCCAAAATAGCTTCGTGCATTTTTCTACGTACGAAGTTTTCATTGTTTCTTTAGATTGAATGGCTAGAGCTCTAATTTTTAAGTATATGTTTTTTCAATATATGATCTAGGATCGCATAAACTCAGAAACGCGATTGAAAAAAGTTTTCTCGATAGAAAATCTTAGCGAAACAACCTCTCTAATTTTTTATTTTTTTCATTTGTCGGTCTATTATCGCGTATTAACTAATGAAATAACTTTATAAACATAGGTAACTATTATGTATAGAAACACGTAAATCAGAATTAAAATATATTTAGTAGATTTTGAGTAAATAGGAAAAGTATCCCTAATTCTTCATTTTCTGTGCCTACTGGCTGTGTTAATATGTACGTGTCGGCGATGATATACGATAATATTGATGTAGGCCCTTAACTAATGAAATAACTTCAAAACATAAGTAACTATTATATATAGAAACACGTAAATCAGAATTAAAATATATTTAGTAGATTTTGAGTAAATAGGAAAAGTATCCCTAATTCTTCATTTTCTGTGCCTACTGGCTGTGTTAATATGTACGTGTCGGCGATGATATACGATAATATTGATGAAGGCCCTTAAGTTTAGTTATGCGAATTGGTACTATTGTTTATAGATTTGTTCGTCAAAATATTTCTCTAACTGCTTATTTAACTTGTTATAAATAAAAAAAATTGTAACTGCTCTTAACTCTTTCTTTGTTCCTTTTTCTTAAAAAAAAGGCTTACGGAGCCCTACCTTAGTAATCTTGTCCAAAGTTTTTATCTATCTATCTCTAACTCTCTCTCTCTCTCTCTCTCTTTATTCGACTATCGCGGGAGGTTGAAAAAAAATTAAAGATTGCGTAACATAAAATGGTAAACCCATGTATTCAAATAGATTGATAGAATTTATACCTATTTTTTTTCTATATGACAATCTATTTTATCCAATTATTTATTACTTGCCCCATCCCATAACTCTCCTAAGATTTGAATCCCAAATCAACACAACACGGGGTTTTTAATTGTCTCCTTCTCCTACAGGACCATGGTATGGCCTTGAGCCTTACCACAACCAGGCAAGAGCCCCTTTAACTGAGGCTCGACTTGACGGAGGAACATTAAGTTCCCTTCGAACACAACACAAAGTTATGGTTAAAGACAATGACACTTACTTCCTATATCAATTAATATTTAATACATCCGATATTACAGCGTAAAGACATCTAAAATCCGTGTTATAACGGATATATTATGATAGCAGTTACGATAAAAAGATTATAACAAATTAGAACTAAATCTGATTAAGTTTGATCACGTAATCTATAAACGTTCTTTTTTATTAAATAATACTGGTCACTAGTTTACGTGACTTTGACCTAGGAAGGAAAAAAGAATTACGTCATCACGTGCTCTTTTTATTTTTCTTTATTTTTTTCATTTATAATTTGTTTGGTTCTTCTAAACTCAGATAGAGCAATGACTGATTGGACGTTGTTTATGCACATGTTTAGTATAAATGATTATTCTTTTTTTATTTTAGGTTGACAGTTCATAATAAGTTAGGTTGATCGTTTTAATCGTTTACGTTATAGGATATACGATATAGACAGTTGAAATTATTAATATTGTTTTCAGTTCTTAATAAGTAGAGTGGCTCATTTATGTTACAAGGTCAGTTCATTATAAGCGAATTGTTTCTTTTAAATTGCTTTGTGATCTTACCATACATAACCGAGCCGCTCCATTTCTTGTGATCACATAATATACTGAGCCGCTCGTTTATGTTACATGGTACGTTCATGATGATAAATTCGTTCAATTGCTCATTAATTTAAAAAGTCGCTTGATAAGTGAAGCGGCTCATTGATGTTACGTAGTCAGTTCCTAATAAATGAATTGGCTCGTTTAGGTTACGTGATCATTATAAGTGATGCCGCTCCCTTATGATAAGTGATGAATTCGTTTGTTTTTTACGTCAGCGCATTTTTTTTTTTTAAATTAAAAATTAAAATATGTTTATTGTTTAAGAAAAACGCATACAGCTAAATAGAACTTCTCTAGTCTGCACACTAGGATTCCCTGTGTTGTGGAGACTAGTCTCTTTCCTCTTACAGTAACACTTATTGATTTAACTTACAGTATATGAGGTAAGAGGGTTACAATTAAATTAGGCTTAAGGGAAAACAATTAGATTACGACGTATAAATCACAGGTATATACAAAATAAAAAAGGTCAGAAAAAACAAAGAATAAAAAGTAGTGTGCCAGAGTATATTATATGTGGTGTTGTGTGCGTGAGTGTGTGTGTGTGGGTTAAGATAGGGCTAGTATTAAATGTGTGGACTCTCAGTTTTTACTAATAAATGCTTTTAATGAAATTTTCAGTGTCATTGTAGTTCATCTCGCACATCACCTCCTTAATAAGCTTTTTACATTTTTTTCTTGTTGTCAACAGTCAACTTGCTCATTAAATTGTGCGTACAGAATTTAACGTAATTAGTATAATATAAGTAAAATTGTTCATTTATGACATGTGGTTATCCTTACTAATTTATAAATGCGAAAATCTGAATTAAAAACAAAAATCTTGACGATCTTAAGTGTTAATGTGTGTAACCAAACCATAGTGCAATTTAAAAGAACTGTACAGCGCCATCTATAGTGTGATATGGTAAACTTCTGTTTGTTAAGGTTTAATTTCTAAATTTCACGCGTACGAAGTCGCGGACAACAGCTAGTCTATTATAAATGTAGTAGCTCATTCCGTACGTGGTCAATTTATGATAAATGTTGTTACATACTGGTTACTTATGTGGTTAATTTGTAATAAATTAAATGCTCGTTAAAGAAACGCAGTCAGTTTGTAATAAGTAGACTGGCTCGTTTAAGTGACGTGTATGCTAGGTAGCTCGTTATTACTGTATTTTAACAGTGAAAAAATTATAAAATAATTAAGTACTATTAAAGTCTTAAAAAAGATTATCACATTTTTTAAAGTAATATATGTAGATTAAAAAAAAAATCATATCTATAATTAAATTAATATTTCTTTAATATTCACGGACATTTCACATAACAGCCTCTGGTCCCAAGCTAAGCTTATATGCTTGTGTTATGGGTACCAGAATACGAATAGAATACATTTACTACTTTTCTTTTGTAAATACATACTTATAATACATAGAAACACCCAGACACAGTACAAACATTTGTATGACAAATAAAACACAATGATTGTGCAAGCGGGAATCGAACCAGTGACCTCGTGATTATTCGTCCTCCGGCTGCAAAGTATGATGAAGTATAAGCATAGAAAATATACTTTTTTTGTATGAACGTAAAATACAATATTTTTTTACACGCAATTACCGAGCTGAATGCTAAATTTTATTCTTCTAAGTCATCTGGAAGTAGGTTAGATTTAGGTACTATATGTCAGTCAGTCAGTGTTAAAATTAAAGACCTTCATATCTTTATCACCGTTTACAGAGCTAGCTTCATGAAATTTGGGCTTCTTTATGTCCTTATGGATATATATAAATGCACGTAGTTTTATGTTCACGCCAAAGACGTTTTGAGTTATAGAAGGGGCAACAGTGGCACCAAGTGATTCGTGTAATATTACACTGGGTGCTGGCTGGCCACTGCCTTTGCTTAGACTTGGTTAGATAAGCTGCCGCATGTCTAGAAAATGACAGCTTACATCTATCGCCATCTATCAATGAGTAGCAAAACCATAATAATTTTTTTAATTATTTAATTTTATTTGTTACATTTTTTTGAATTTAATTAAGTAATCATTAAATTAATATAAATAATAGAATGTGTGAAAAGTGAGTATTTTACGCGTTTCTTTCACTTTATGACAAAATGACGCTAGTTAATTTAAAAGACCATGACTAATATAATCCTAACTGTTTTTACTTAAATTTATACATTAATTCATGGGATATATTAAGTCATTAAGAGGATACCAAAATAGCTTCGTGCATTTTTCTATGTACGAAGTTTTCATTGTTTCTTTAGATTGAATGGCTAGAGCTCTAATTTTTAAGTATATGTTTTTTCAATATATGATCTAGGATCGCATAAACTCAGAAACACGATTGAAAAAAGTTTTCTCGATAGAAAATCTTGGCGAAACAACCTCTCTAATTTTTTATTTTTTTCATTTGTCGGTCTATTATCGCATATTAACTAATGAAATAACTTTAAAAACATAGGTAACTATTATATATAGAAACACGTAAATCAGAATTAAAATATATTTAGTAGATTTTGAGTAAATAGGAAAAATATCCCTAATTCTTCATTTTCTGTGCCTACTGGCTGTGTTAATATGTACGTGTCGGCGATGATATACGATAATATTGATGTAGGCCCTTAATTTAAATGATATAGTCGTAAAATGGAAATATTTTAACTGAAAAGAAGATAACCTCTTTCTCTCTCTGTCTATTCTAATATTGCGGCTATTATTTTACGCCAAAACCTAAACTAAAATAACACGAATTTTAAATATTTGATTAATTTGTCGAAATAAGCATTATTACCTATTTCAATAATATACTGCTGAAAGCTGAAAAAGACAAACAGGAAAAATATTTGGACTTAGCCCACGAGATTGTCGACATGTGGGATGTGGACTCGGCTGTCATTGTGCCGATAGTTGTTTCGGTAAACGGATTAATAGCTAAAAGTTTCGACCACCACCTAAAGAAACTTGCGTTGAACGATTGGATCAAGGGCCTGCTGCAGAAGTCGGCACTCCTCGGCACGGCACACATTGTGAGGAGGTTCCTTTCTCTGGGGCCCTAACCACCGGTGGCTTGGTCCCTGTACCCGACACCGATGGGCCTCCGCGTAATTTTATATTTTTAAATGTATTTTTATTTTGTAATATTATATTTAAAAATGTAATTTTATAATGAGTTTAAATAAAGAATACCGAGATATGATTGAAAAATATGTATTCAGGACATTCAGGACATTTCACACAACGTCCTCTGGTCCCAAAGTAAGCTATATTTCTATGCTTGTATTATGGGTACCAGATACGGATAGACTACATATACTACTTTTCTTTTGTAAATACATAATTATAATACATAGAAAACACCCAGACGCAGTACAAACATTTGTATGACATTTATGGATATCACACAAATGATTGTCCCAAGCGGGAATCGAACCCGCGACCTCGTGATCGGTAGTCCATTACGTAAACCACTCCACCACGAAGCCCGTCGTGTATACAAACTAACTGTTGCCTACGATTTCGTACTCGTGGAATTTAGAAACATTTTCCCCGTTTTTGCAACATTTTTCACTAATGCTTGGCTCCTATTAGTCATAGCGTGATGTTATATAGCCTATAGGCCTATAGCCTTCCTTGATAAATGTACCATCCGATATAAAAATAATTTTTCGAATCGGACCAGTAGTTCCTGAGATTAGCCGTTCAAACAAACAAACTTTTCAGCTTTTTAATATTAGTATAGACATGCACTCTTTTGCTATACGTACCTATTATTTAGTATTTACTAATTTAATATTCTCTAAAACTTGCGCCACTCATTTGTTTAAATAAAACCACTTTTTACGGATTTTCAGCTCAGTCCCACCCGTAACCATGGTGAATACAAAGGCTCTGAAATGTCAGGCTAAAATTAAAAACAAATAGCGTTTAAATTGGTTTTATATTTGATTTAGTGGTGCAAGTAGAGTCGCCACCTACATTTGATTTCATTTTTCATTGTACATATATATTTGTTTTCATCACGAAAAGAATGGTTCTGTAAGAGAATTTATACCTGTTTTAATGAAACTACTGTGCTATGTGGTTCGTGAAGATTAAACCAGACGTCAAACATGGATATTAAAATTTTAACGAAAGTCCCGGCAATGCGGATCATTTAACTATGGCTCAAAATATAACCTTGCACATATTTTAGCGACATCTAGTGGCAATACAAAGTAAACTAAGTTTCAAGTGCCATCTAGTAGGAAGTAGTAATATTAATAACACCATAATTATCTCAAAAAGAAAAGTATAATTGAAATAAAGTAATGGAAATACGGTAATTTTTTAGTATCTACATTTTAATCTTTGTTTAGTACTTTTTTACTAATAAATGTTGCGTAAAGTTACGAAATATACTACTTTTGTTTTTTACATCTGGCAGCACTGAATTTAAGTATCACAGGTTTATAAATTTTCTCTAAAATACAATTTCGACTTTACACATAGCGCTTACGTATTAAATTTGTATGAAGAATATAGTTAGTAAGACATTTTATCGTTTGAGTAGGAAGTAGCATAAAAATAGGATTGCCAAGCCAACAATCCGAGTGACGTCACATTATTGAAGTCATGGAGCCATCTAAAATTACATTGGAGCGCAGAAAAATATATTTTTCCAACAAAAAAGCTTCATTCTAATGCAACTAAACATACTAAAGTGTCGATATAAGTGTAAGACGCGAGTGATAATTGAAATAAATAATATAAACACGACAATCGAAGTTGAAACGGTGTGATTTTGTTATTTAGTTACCGAGGATTTTTTAAATATTTTGTGAGTATCTAATGTATTATCCGCACGAAAACTGGTTATTAAATATCGATATTTATGTTTAGGAGAATCTAATATGTGACGTAATATGATTAAAGTAATATAATTCGTGTTTTTAATGCATATAGGCTGTGTCATCTCGCGTCTCTAAAAATAAGTCTGGAATTTATTTTTGGAGTTTTATTTGGCAAATTTGCGAGTGTGAAGACTGTGTTAGACGTGTGAAAGTGATAATTACGCTTCAATAACGCATTATAATATTATGTGGCCTTGAAGTATTTAATCAATTTAACTAAACCTGGTGTCGGGTTACGTGTTTTTGCAAATGGTAAAGTGCGTATTTACCTTGTTTTTATTTGTGTATACAACCCTATGTTAGATTAACATACGGGGTACATTTAATTAGATCAATTCCTTGTCTGACCTTGAAAAGAGCTAGAATACGCATCGCATTCACGGCTTACCTACTTACATAGTTTTTTTTTAATGCCTGACTGGGTTACAAAGTACAAAATGCGATTTCCCGCGAATATTAATCTTTATGCATAGTATTGAAAAAAAAGTTCTAACCACAGTCTAGTTTTTTTTTAACCCTATTCGTCTGTATTTACAACTACTTTCACTTTTATTAAAATGTAACTGAAATAAAAAATAAAATAAGTAAATATTCATGGACATTCCACTCTATTTCCTCTGGGACTAAAGTAAACTATATTGCTATGCTTATGTTATGTGAACAATAATATGGATTAACTACATAAACTACTTTTCTTTTTTAAATACATACTTAGAATACATAGAAAACATTCACATACATATAAAATAATAGTGTCTATATAATATATTAAATAAATCTATTATACTCCTATCCCATAATAAGCACAATGCTTTTACTAATCATGGACACATGGTTAGTTATTTTTATTTGTGTAATAAGCTACCTTATGTTAGTTTAATATGTAGGGTACATTTAATGGGACCATTTCATTGTCTGAAACTTAGGAACTGAGCCTCTTGTCTTAAAATTGAGGACAAGTAACTTTAGCCTGGCTAAATTGTACTTCAATCTTGAAAACTGAGGAAAAGTAACATTATCCTACTTCATAGTATAATGATGATTCATATGACATATAGCCTGTATCATAGACACCCATAGATACATTTTCTTGCACACATAGATATATAAGTGCCTATAAGGCGACCAAGTTATGCAAAATATTATTCTGTTAAATCTGTGTTTGTAAACAATAAAATGGACTACAATAGGGGACCCACATTACTCTGACAAACTTTTGCAAGGCAGTGTTAAACTAACTAAAAATATAGCTTAAAACACAAGTGAAGAAATTATTAAGCAGGGGTAGTCTTGTCAGACTACCAGGAAAAAGAAATTTGACGTATTTTATAATAGTGAATAATTTGTGCATACATGAATAAAATGATTTTCTTTCCTTACAAGGGGCCCTTAATAAGCCAGGCGCCTACTGGGGGTATATCGTATTTTCGATACTCAGAATAATCATCATCCTCCTCCCCTTATCCCATTATTTGGGGTCGGCGCAACATGTCTTTTTCTTCTATAGTCTTCTATCAGCCGTTATGTCTGTGTTAACTCCTCTTTCTATAATGTCCTCGTTCACACAATCCATCCATCATTTCTTAGGTCTTCCTCTAGACTTTTATCCTTCCATATTTATACACAGAACTCTCCTAACGATATTACTTTCCTCTCGTCTCATGACATCACATACCAGGACATTGGCTCATTCTGTTTAATTAAAACACTTATTAGCTTTGTTTGTATCTTTGTGACTCATATTATAAACGTGATTTTTATTCCTATAAAATAAATGTCTTTTGAAAGATTCAATAACATGTTATTAAAAAATAAAGTAAATTTTTCTGTCTGTGTGGTAGGCAAGCAATCAGCTTAGCTTGGGATCAAAGGAGATGGTGTGGAATGTCCGTGAATATTTCTTTTAGTATTTAATTCGACATTGGAGAAGGGGTGTTTACCCCCTAAAAACTCCCGCAACCCCCACGGTGATTAGTTAAGGTACCATTCGGATCCTCGCAACACGCGACCCGTCAATTCGTTAATATTTATGTTGCCAAAGGAAGACAAGAATATATTTATTTCGGTCGCACCGCTCTCAAAATTTCAAACCGCGCGATCCAGTGGGCCCCCAACGCTGTCGCGCAACAATCTGTGCCAATTTTGCGATCATTTTTACGATTAACTACATCCTATTTTCATACGACGCAGTATCCCGCTCCATGAAATCAAACAGTTTTATTAGTGCAAAAATAAGGCGGGTCGCGAACGCGAGAATCTGAAAGGCACCTTTATTTGACACAGAATGAAGCCGCAACGCTGTGTGATCGCAACATAATATGACAGATATACTGCGCTATAAAACTTGCTACATTAAAATCGAGGCCATATTTTGTTGAAGCACTTAACAATATATAATAGTTTTTATTGTGGGTTTCCACGCACAAACTACTTGCGATTATTATGCTAATTAGTTAAATAGTTATATAGTTAACTAACTATAGGGATAAGGCTGATAGACTTATAAACACACAGCCGAAACTACTGAAACTGTGTCCCAGACAATATACACCCCGGTTTTTTGGGGCTTCGTGTTCAGGGTTGTAAAACGGGACCGTAGTATTGAGACTCCGCTGTCCGTCCGTGCATATATCATTAGGCTGTATGTCATGAACCAATTTTACAGACGATATAATTCTGTTGCTACAAATAGTAAAAATGAGAGTAAAATTATATCATTAAAGGACTCTCATACACCAAACGTTTTTTTTCCGTATGTTGATGATATGTTTATGATTGTTATAATATACTGTGATGATGTATTATGACTACAAACAAGTTAACCATTAGATTGCTTCGTACACGTGCAATTCAGTAAACCATGCCTTAACAAATCACACTTATTTAAACCTTTTTTTTAACCACTATCCATTACATATTGCATTAAAATCTCAAGTTTTAAGCTCACATACGTACAGAAATAACGACTTTGTATTATATTAAGTAACTAACTCTTGCCCGCGACTTCGTACGTGTGAAATTTAGAAACGAAATCTTAACAAATTATACATAAAAACCATCCTCTTTAACCACTCTATTTATAAAAAAAACCGCATCAAAACCCGTAGCGTAGTTTTAAAGATAAAAGCTCACATAGGGACATACGTATACAAAATAACGACTGTAATAATAATAAGTAAAGAATAAGATAATCTAAATACTATAAGTATTTAGATTATCTTATTCTACAAAAGTTAAATAAAGTCACAAGCTTCTAGTATTGATGTCAAGGGTATAGGTTTATTTTTGTTAAGCAATTTATCATGCATCGATCAAGCGAAATGAAGGTGGATGAGGCTTGAAGATATTTCTTTTCACGGACATTTCACACGATGTCGTGTTACCCTCAAGTGAGCTTAATGCTATGCACACGAAATTGCGTATAGTTATGTATTATATTTTTAGGGTTCCGTACCCAAAGGGTAAAAACGGGACCCTATTACTGAGACTTCGCTGTCCGTCCGTCCGTCCGTCCGTCCGTCTGTCACCAGGCTGTATCTCAAGAACGGTGATAGCTAGAGAGTTGAAATTTTCACAGATGATGTATTTCTATTGCCGCTATAACAACAAATACTAAAAATAAAATAAAATAAATATTTAAGGGGGGCTCCCATACAACAAACATGATTTTTTTACCGTTTCTTGCTCGATACTAATAACGTTGCCTTATGTTGCATAGATAATGGTACGGAACCCTTCGTGCGCGAGTCCGACTCGCACTTGACCAATTTTTTAACAACTTTTTAATTTATCAAATTGTTAAACTATATAAACTAAATTATAATGGAAAAAATGATAACCATAAGCGGGATATTATTTTTTCCATTATAATTTAGTTTGTTTAGTAAAAGCATAGCGAGTCAATCGCAAAATATTAATAAATTAATTGTTAAACTATGTTAGATTGCGCCCTCACAAAATATCCTGTGTGAGAATCGAACGCAAAGCTATACTACCTACCAAAACGCCATGAGGCCTAATTTATAATATAATACATAAAATAGATCCAAACCTACTATAAATATATTTAGTCGGCATTAAATATGATTTCTTTGGAGTTGAACTCATGACGCGGTGTAATGGTACTAAAGGCATCGCAAGGCACTTTAGTAAAAGTAAAAGGTTTAAAGATCCTCTCCATATTTAGGAAATCTCCCTATCGCGGTTTACCAAAACAAATACTTAATAACACAGAAGTGAATCTGATAAAAATAATCTAACATACAGTATCTCTTTGTTACAGAAACGAAAAAAATATTCCTCTATTAATAAAGTCAAAAAGAAAAATGCAAAGAAAACGTCCGCCGTCCAGGATTAAAGTTAGTGTAGCATAAGCCAACTGTACCATAGCTGTAGCATAAGGATATGTGTTAAACACTTTATTATACAATTAGTCAAAATGCCTGTTGTGTCGCCTTCAAGGTACAATACTACAAGCACTAGCTTGTCAGGATCATTTAGGTCCACATTGACATCGACAACTGTTGAGAAACCTTACTATCGGACAAGCAGTGGCAATTATGATACTGTTCGAAGTTATGAAAGATCCGAATTCCGATCCAGGTATTCTGATATCGATGGCAATAGAGAACGGAAGACGTCTGTAGTTGAAAGGAGAACACGAGCGCCTAGTATTACTGATTCTGATAGCGGAATTTCAAGTCGTTATCGATCTGAACGTAGCGAATCAAGGTCTAGAGATATTTCTACAACTAGAAGTGAAAGTAGTAAAACAGCAAGTGATCCATTACCGAGAAGTAGAAGGGCTCTTGTTGCTCCAGCGGAATTGTCTATGTCACAAGCTGATTTCTACAATAAATATTCTCCAGCGAATTATATACCTTTAACACAAAGAATTCAGCAACAGCAACAACAGCAAAACCAGAATTATGGTGAAATTTCAAGATCTAAATCGATTTCTAATGATATTGGAAGACCACCGACCGCTGATCCAGGACGGTATTCAAGAAAGGCCAGGAATTCTGCCGCGACAATATCGGAGGTAATTTAATTTTTCATACTTTTATGCACTGCATAACTAAAACCAGTTATTGGATTCTTAGTTGGTTTTAGTTATTGTAGTCAAGTTAAAATATTTTGTTTTGAGTGTCTGCGAAATTGTATTTGATTAAACACTTCAATATTAGTAGATTTTTGTAGCTGCTTTTTGAGATAAATCTGACAATAGAAAATTGGCTGTCGAATAAATAATTAAATACACGTGACATTACATAAAATATATAAGTGGTTTACTGGCGACATTAGTTTAATAAATTCTGTAATCGCAATATGGAACAGTCCGACATTGTGACCAACAATTAAAAAAATAAATATAATAACATTCTTAATTTATTCATTCACGATATGAACCTTTGCTATCTTTATCTAAATATTCAAATTATACACACAGCTATTTCAACTGGTTTCAATGAGTTTTCTATAATAGTTTCTAGCGTAACTAAAACAATTTAAAAAAGACGCGTATACTTATAAAAAAAATCTTCGAAATACGCACAATACAACAATTCTAACTGATACAATCTGTAGCATAGGAGTTAGTGTAAGTAGGCTAAATAATGACTTAAATAGGCTACACATAACTTAAATAATGCGATCAATGAGGCATGTTCTCCATGTCAAGAACTATCAGCTTAAAATTGTTTTAATTCAGATACCATAAGAGAAAAACCATCAAAAAAAAATTTTAAATATAAGTAAAATAAAATATAGCCCTGATCACTTTTCGATAGGCAAGTTAGCATAGGCATGTAGGAAATTCTTTAAGCTTTCCTATAGGTCTGATCCCGCTATTAGAAGATTTAATTCGACCATAGGCCTGCTACTTACACCAGTGAGTGAAACCAGTGACAACGAAATAGTGAAATTCTATACATACGTTTGGAAGATATGGGATAATAATACATACGTATACAATACATGCTTTCATTCATACAAAATAGGCGGCCCTTGACATTAGGCCAAAAAGGATTAAACAATCCACTCCTATGCTACTGATTATGTATGTTTTGTGTGGTTTTTCTATCAGTTTTAGGGACAGCATGTTTTTTTAGCTAAAAACTATTTAGTAACTAATTGGCTGTGTTTTTAAATCACAATTGTCATTATTAATTTAGGTGTCGCGATTAAATGTATCTTGTTGCATAGGTAAGTTTATAAAAATCTGTATTTTTGTATCATAATCGTCATTACAAAACTTGTAATTAATAAACTATTTTAACATATCATTGATTTCAATATTTTGTTCTTTAATAGTTTAAATATTGATTACATTGACCAAAAATTCTGATGATAAATTTTCATTCGATTGTCTGTCTCATTTTTTATTCAATATTCAAAGAACCATATGAACTGGGTGTTATAAATTTCGCAGGCACACAAATATGTGTGCGAGTGTGGGTGTGTGTGTACGTTCATTAACATCGCACTAAATAAAGAGCCAAACATAAAATTTATAGCTTTCAGAATTCGTAGACACATCTTTTGAAAGGCTACAAAATTTTCGACACTGAAAATTGCCTTTGAAACGATGTTCACGCATTAGTAGTAACATAGATGCGATATTGCTTGTAATACCATCGATTAAGTCGGTTGTAGCCTTAATGATACAGCCTGCTAATTGTTCAATAAATACTACATTAATTTCATCAATAACAAATTGTAAAATAGTAGATTGTATCATGATGATATATCGGTGTTACAAGCAATGCATGAAGTAAATGTTGAACTAACACACACTTATCACATCGCAATGTACGTCACAAGATCAAAAAGTAAGCGTAATATTTGAAAACCAGAGACCGGAAAGAAGATCGTACAAGGAAAGCTCGCCAGGATACAAGCGGGGCATGGCGAATGGTGTTAAAGACACTAACGGCAATGAAGTACCGTCTGTTTCTGAAATACGAAAGAGATTCGATCAAAAAATGACAGTAACTAAGTTACCAGCAAACGATACGCGATATTCTAAATCGTCTGTAGAACAATATCTAAACCATCTTAAAGATTGTGAAAATGGTACAGTTGGATACACGAAATTAGTACCAAAAGATGAAAAACCCGTTCCAGTACACTTGCCACACGAAAAAAACGGTTTACGATGGGAAATAGGCTCGAATAGCTCACGATCTAATTCCAATTCAGATTTATCTCTAAGTAAGACTATTTCTGAACCCGTATCTTTAGCGAAGCCTACACATGAAAAAGTAAGCACAATGTCCACGTCCCTAACTTCTAAATTACCTTCCGATCGATTAGCTAGTATCAAAAGTCAACTAGATCCGAACAATCCTATAGGGAAAATTCTAGAAAAATCAACTGTTATTCATGTGGAAAATGGTGATGCGGATTATAAGAAAAATGACAGCCACAAACTTAAAGAACTCAAAAATGATATTGAAAAACAAGTAAAAGCGCCGAAGCATACATCTAATTTCGCTTCGTATATACAGATATCACAACCGGTGTCTTCTGGAGCAACGCCGAAGAAACAAGTAGAATTAAATAATGTTATTAATGAAGAAATTTCTAGAAATGATGTAAAAACTGAACCTAGGAGATCTAGAGTTAGTTTAAAATATATAGATTCAGAAGATGATAGGTTGCTTCTTGAGAATGATATTGAATCTCCTAGCGGTACAGGGTTTGAAAACAAAACATTCGAACATGAGAATTACTTGAAAAAGAGAACTGAGAAAACTGAAGAGGAAGACAGACGAGATGAGGAAGTAAAATCAATGGAGACAAGTACTGAAAGTACTTTGAGTGAACCCACTGATGATTTGAGTCCTGATACTCCATCTTCAAGAAGGCGAGCTCTGGATAAGGATTACGAAGAAATGAAAGGGGTAAGTAGTCATTTTACTTAAATATTCGTGGTTGCTTCGATGATATTATTTTACTGACAAATATTTATATGCATCTGAGTGTATTTGTAATTTAGCAGAATCAGTACTTTTTTCTTGCATTTTGACTTCTTATGGACGTTCTTCACTTGACTGTTGTGTGACTGGCAGTTCAATGTTTTATATACGAGGGGAGGTCCAAAAGTTCGTGGAATGAAAGGGTTTTAGTAAAAATGAAACAGTAAATTTATTTTTCCTTTTCAATATAATCACCCTTAAGCTGAATACATTTATTAGATCTATGAATTAATTTTTCTAAACCATCGTAAAAATATTTTTTATCTTTTCCCTCAAAATGAGCCAAAATTGCCTCCTTTACCTCATTGTCGTCGGAAAATTTCCTTCCCCTTAAGTCTTTTTTTAAATTGGGGAACAAATAAAAATCACTTGGGGCCAGATCTGGACTATAGGGTGGGTGGACTAGTGATTCGAAGCCATGCGTGTGTAGAGCAGCCATTGCAACTTTGCTCTTGTGAACCGGCGCGTTGTCTTGCAAGAGCAACACGCCCTTGGTCAATTTTCCCCGACGTTTTTCTTTGATGGCATCCTTTAATTTTTCTAATATTGTTGCGTAGTATTCTCCGGTTATGGTCCTGCCCTTTTCTTTATAATCAATCAGTATTATCCCCTCACAATCCCAAAAAACAGTAGCCATCAACTTTCCAGCCGACTCCGACACTTTGAATTTCTTTGGCGGTGGTGTCCCCTTTTTATGCCATTGCATGGACTCTTGTTTGGACTCAGGCTCAAAGTGATGAACGCATGTTTCATCGCCGGTAACAATTCGCTCCAAAATCGGTCCAGGATCGTCGCCACACAACTCCAAAAAATGTTTTGACGCTTCGACGCGCTGCTGTTTTTGAAGCGGCGTGAGCATTCTCGGTACCCATCTTGCACTGACTTTTGTCATACCCAGGTGGTCAAGTAGGATTCGCAAAATGGTGGTATCTGATACTCCAACTAATGCAGATAACTGTTTTTTCTTCAAACGGGTGTCCTCCAGTACAATTTTTTCCACTTTTTCGACGATGTCTGATGTGGTGGCCTCAACTGGCCTTCCTGAGCGGGGGTCGTCTTCAATCGACTCCCGACCATGTTTAAAAAGACCATGCCACTTGTAAATCATTGATTTACTAGGGCACTGTTCCCCGTAAACAGTTTCCATTTCATTCAAAATGGTCTGAGCGTTCTTTCCTTGCTTGGTAAGGAATTTAATGACCGCACGGTGTTCAATTTTCTCCATATTTCAGTTTTCTTCCGGATTGACGTGTTTAGCAGGCGAGTGTTCGTAAACGAATGACGCAATAGGGCTGAAACTCCATTTATATACTAATTATGAGTCCCCAATTAGTATGACACTAAGCGAGCGCCCCTATCCCCACTCCATCCCCTCCATTCCACGAACTTTTGGACCTCCCCTCGTATGATAAATCGCAGTAAGAGCTTAGAATACAATCCAGTTATATAAAAATTGGTCAAGTGCGAGTCGGACTCGCGCACGAAGGGTTCCGTACCATTATCTATGCAACATAAGGCAACGTTATTAGTATCGAGCAAGAAACGGTAAAAAAATCATGTTTGTTGTATGGGAGCCCCCCTTAAATATTTATTTTATTTTATTTTTAGTATTTGTTGTTATAGCGGCAATAGAAATACATCATCTGTGAAAATTTCAACTGTCTAGCTATCACCGTTCTTGAGATACTGGGTACGGAACCCTAAAAATCATGTTTGTTGTATGGGAGCCCCCCTTAAATATTTATTTTATTTTATTTTTAGTATTTGTTGTTATAGCGGCAATAGAAATACATCATCTGTGAAAATTTCAACTCTCTAGCTATCACCGTTCTTGAGATACAGCCTGGTGACAGACGGACGGACGGACGGACGGACGGACGGACGGACGGACGGACGGACGGACGGACGGACGGACAGCGAAGTCTCAGTAATAGGGTCCCGTTTTTACCCTTTGGGTACGGAACCCTAAAAATGCCCAGTTTTCATTAACACACATTAGTGCATTAGAGAACAAAAGTAATAAATACTTCTATGAGTTCATTTAAATGTTACTGTTATAAAAAATTTACTACTTTCTCTAGATTCTCTTTCTCACTTTTTAATACAACTTTTCAAATTCTTAGTTTATCAACTAACGTATGAGTACTTATTTAGGGTTTTAAATTTGGCATAGCTTACTCTATTTTTATTTACTTTGTTTTCCTGAGTCTTCAGAGGAACCTTATGTATTAGCCAAGAAGTCATTATTTTCATTTTCTTTACGGTACTTTGAGGTACATTCATTAATCTAAATGAAATTCATCCACTAGGATTGCATGCGTCTGTCATTTCTTCTAACATATCTAACGAAACGTAGCTAGAAAAATAACAATTCAACATTTTCTTGGGACGATTTCTTAGGCTACTAAAAATCAAATCTTGCTATCATCAGTATAAATAAGGCTTACATCGAAGCAACCACGTATTATAGCATCTCCTTTTATTGGCTCTTTTGTATGCACGTATTTTATTTGTGGTTTGTAAATATTGTTATTGTATTACGTGTAATCTTCAGCTGATACAAACATTGCGTTATCTTTGTTCACTGTTTGTTCATAAAATGTATGAGTTTTTTGTAAGGACTTGAGCTATCGACGTATTTTTAGGGTTCCGTACCCAAAGGGTAAAAACGGGACCCTATTACTGAGACTTCGCTGTCCGTCCGTCCGTCCGTCCGTCCGTCCGTCCGTCCGTCCGTCCGTCCGTCCGTCCGTCTGTCACCAGGCTGTATCTCAAGAACGGTGATAGCTAGAGAGTTGAAATTTTCACAGATGATGTATTTCTATTGCCGCTATAACAACAAATACTAAAAATAAAATAAAATAAATATTTAAGGGGGGCTCCCATACAACAAACATGATTTTTAGGGTTCCGTACCCAGTATCTCAAGAACGGTGATAGCTAGACAGTTGAAATTTTCACAGATGATGTATTTCTATTGCCGCTATAACAACAAATACTAAAAATAAAATAAAATAAATATTTAAGGGGGGCTCCCATACAACAAACATGATTTTTTTACCGTTTCTTGCTCGATACTAATAACGTTGCCTTATATTGCATAGATAATGGTACGGAACCCTTCGTGCGCGAGTCCGACTCGCACTTGACCAATTATTTGCTCTTTAGACATTTAGCTCGAAGAACCATCTGAAGGTGTCATCAGATTTTTTAGCGCTAGCGATCGATTTTATTTTGGCATAATGTTCGAAAAAGCATCTGAAGACGTCATCTCCTTTTTAAAATAATGTCAAAGGCGGCAATTGCCGTTAGATTTGTCAAAAGAGTGTCTTTGGTGGTTTGATTGATTGATAATTCAATATCCATTTGTGTTTTTGGTAAATTCAAGGCTTCCGATGGAGATTTTAGTTTGGCTGATATTGGTAGACTTTACGGAAATTCTTTGATAGCTTTGGAAATATAGAAATTCTGTGGTCAATTTCTCGACGTATTTTATTTGCGTTCGTTTTCAAATGGATGTTTCTACGTGTGTGTTCTTTAGCTGTAGATAGTATACGAGTACATGTATGTATATACATTATGTCGTGCGATATGTTATCGTTAAAATGAATCTGCCGATTATTGTCTGGTTGACATGCTATATTTAAAGCGTCTTGTTAGATATGAAATTTTGTTGTTATTGATTTCTTTATTACAAACACTTGTATAATTCATTCTTCTCTCTCCAGCCCATTAACGTCTCTCTGTTAGGCACGGGCCACTTTGGGAGGGATTATAGACTAATATGCCGCGTTGACCAGGAGGGTTTGTTTTCGAATTCTCCACCTCACACAGAGGATTATATCTGTTAACTATATCCTTTAGCTGGCTTTATAGCACCCTGAAGAGGAAATGGGGTGGTAACACTTGTATTCTTAATCTGTTACCACACACCACATGTTAGCACATATAAATATCAGGAACCAGGAAATCATAACCACCGAAAGATATAACATAAAAATAATCGCTATCATGTTTACATAACTGTTGTTAAGATAAAATATTATTTGCCTATTTAAAGAATTTTTTTCTTTATAATACCAGGTGTACCAGATAATCATAAGAGTTGAAGATTTTCTAAACAAAACAATAACATAGCCAATTTAAATCCCACGACAAAGAAGACGAATTTGTTGTTCTTTCAATATCAGGTACCAGGAAATCAGAAGAGCTAAAGGTATTAGATATAAAAGAATCACTCACACATTGTCATAGCTGATGTTAAGATAGATATTACGTAGGTGTGCACTCACACAAATACATGACCTCGTTACAAATGCCAATGAACTGTGGAACTATGGTGCCAATTCTGTTGTGGCAAAAACTAAATTAAGCATACCTAAATTGAAACCAACTATAGTGTATTTCGGCTGTACAAATTTACATGAAAATAATCACTATGAATACTATTTTACATATTTTCTTGAACTAATAACTTTGATATGATAAATGTTATTGATTTTATCATTATTTATGGTTTAGTTTGCTTTTGTTGCTTAAGCAGAATCAGCACCATCATTGTCGTTATTTGAAGTGTTATTAATAGTCTAGGGACTCAGAATACTGATGTTATCTTATTCCATTACAACTAATACTTTGCAGAAAATATTAGTTTCAACAATGTATAATGTGTCTCTTATATAAAAAACGTTTTGATGTAACCTGATGATACGCCGACGTGATTATGATCTTGATTGTGGTGATAATGGTACGGACCCTTCGTGCGTCGGTCTGTCTCTTACTTGGCCGGTTTTTATTTAATTTCGACATATTACGCATTCTTAAAATAAAACATTTAAGTAAATTCATTAAATAACGCCTTATATGTGCTCATTGCCAAATTCCATGATTTTAGATTAATGGCCAATAACTTATTGGTTGATTATGCAGTCCAATTCTAATATGGACTATTTTCTGTTTGCGTAGATATAATGACCTACTTAAATTTATTTTAGTACCCTCGTCATAAATGATGTTAAGACTAATTATAAGTATACATTCATAAATCCGACTCTAATATTTTCTTGCTACCTACTCTAAGCAATTTGCAAATCGCAATAGCGAAATTGGTCATGATCCAATACTTTTCACTTAATACTTTTCTTTCTTGGGTCTAAATCTGCCCATCATCTTGGGCTAACGTAATAGCAATAGAGTGGTGGCTTGAGGAAAAAAAAATGCTATAGAAAGCTTGCTAAATATAGAAAGTTGAGTCAATTTGCAGCGATGGATCCAGACTTTTATGACACGAAAATGACTCAAATGTCTCAAATCTCCGATCTGGCATTCGCCAAAATTCAAAATGACTACCCACTAGATTCCTTGTAAAATGACCTCGTATTCTTGCTGATTCTAATATCCCATAAAATGGAATCATTCGCACGACGAAGAAATTTGCGATCTAAAACTCCATGGACAATACTTTGGAAACCTGGTAGACTAGACACCAAGGTCGACTTATCATATCTGAATTCTGTTCTATCTGATTAACTCTCTAGAACAACTTCCGATTCCTTTAGTTAGATTAGAATAACTAACTCTTATTATCTTGTAGTAGCTCGAGTCTATCCTGGTCTTTCCTTCTAAGTATGTGACCTGTGACCAATCTTTGTCATTACACATCAGCTTTGGTAATATTAGATGGACGAGTGTAATTTACTTCAGTGACCTATATTCATTTAGTTTTTACAATATTTATTGCCTATTCTGTGCGTTTGGAATGAATATAAATAGGAATAAGAATACAAATTTACATGAATGACGTGAACACGCATGGATGACCATGGTTTATGATGGCGGATTAATCCATGCATCGGAATCGTGAATCAAAGTATTTGACATTCGTCTTCTAACTGCCTTCCATCTACTCAGCGTTGCATAACCATGCTCAACTTTTCAATGGTTTTGAACCATAAGTCATGTTACGTTTCAACTAGAATTAAAGAGACAATATCTCAAAAAGCACACGTCCCCTTTTCGATAGAAATTCATGTCTAAAAATAAATTGGCTGAATGTTACGTCTAGAAATAAAGTAACGCGGGAAATAAACTCGCCGGACGAATGTGCCACGTTTTTTTCATTCGCCACGTGTCTAAAGTCGGCCATCTTGGTGAAAAACGCGCTAAAATTTTAACATTTGACCTCTTTAGTGTTAACTTTAATGACCAACTCTATGGTAGTTAATGCTGGCCGTTAATTTTTTTCTTTGCCTTCTAAAACCTAAACGTCTGTCAAAGTCTATCTGTCAGTTGAAGTTTTCGATAATTTTTTGCAAATTTATGTTTCTAAATATACGCGATGTTTTTTTAAATGTTATGTGATTTAATCGTCTGTTTCGGTAAGAGAAGCTGGTTATATAATTTTTTTAATTTTATTCGGTTCTGGTGTTGCCATGTTCGATGAGTAGGTTTGCGCTATAGACCTCTGTAACCTCTGTTGCGTCTGCTGGGTGGATATAATAATTGAAGGCAGCAAAATTTTATATATTTAACGCACTACTTTTGTGTTAGTGACGTTAGTCTGTTTGTTATGTTCCCGACCCTGTAACCTTTAGTTGCACCTCGGGAAAATTTATTTACGTTTAACTATATAAAATTGTAGGTATCTAGATAATAATATAAAAATAACATTAATAAGTCTCCATGAAAGAGTAATACAGATCGTGTAAAAGCCACGAGATTTTGTAAATGAATAACAATTGCAGGATGTCTAAACTGGTCCTGTTTAGATGATTGACCAAATGAAGAAGGTCATAGGGGATTTATATAGGAACAATAACACCTATTTTATGATGGATTCAATTGGATTATATGCAGATTTCATCCTTTGTTTAAAATATGACAATGCAAATCACGAAGCTAAGTTGGCAGCCAAATTATTGACAGGGAAATGAAGGGTGAACGGTCTGCTTATGCGAGAAATTTAATGGTGGTTTTGTATATTTACGTGGTTTTATTAGCTTTCTCCGTATCTTTGAAACTATTTAATGGAATCTTTAGATACGATTTTACCCCCTTTTTACGTTAGATCAATCTAAAATTTAGCACACTTATTTAAGGACCATTGACACTAATAATTTAATATCTTTTTTCTCATTCCGTTCCAGAGAAAAATAAGGAACTCTAAATAAATAAATATTCATTGACATTTCACACAACGTTCTCTGGTCTCAAGCTAGGCTCATATATTATGCTTGTGTTAAGTGTACCAGAATACGGATACACTACATAAAATACTTTTCTTTTGTAAATACATACTTATAATACATTGAAGACCCAGACGCAATACAAACAAATAATATGATATTAAAGATACATTATTTCGACAATCCTGAGAAGGTTGAAGACTGCAAAACTTACTCCCCTAAGTTACGCCCATGTTAGGAAGTTCTAAAAACGGATGATGATCCATAAATCAATGTTTGCCTTGTGTTATGAACTTATGATATTTCTGACTAATTTCTTCAAAATAAATTTTGTGGAGAACAGCAACTAAAAAAAGACAGTATAATTTTTTTTCAACTGATAAGAGTGAATTTGCCGATGATATCTTTCTCGATTGTAAATTCCATGCTAAAAACTCGAATGAAGTAATCGATAACGTAAACAGCTATAAAAGCTGCGAGTAGCACCATTATGCTAGGTTTATTTTGGCAAGTGATGTCTTTTCATTTTAGGTCGTTGACTTTTAAATAATGTCGAGCAATTCTAGATACAATATATATATGTAGAGCTAGCTACTGTCTGTATGTGGTGACCTATAAAGAATACATCCCATAACCTCTCATCGCCCATCGGCCCAGCCTTTTTCAGATTGCTACAACTTCAAAAGGCGTTCGGAAAGAGTGTCTGAAAAGAGAACCATATTCGCCGAATTGTCCGGGATTTTTACTAGATCTATCCGGCAATTTAGTTAATGGCAGCTCTACCTCTGTGCATGATGTTGCAAACCATGCAAAAATATTTTATCCATATTTTCTGCTGAAAGACAGATAGTATTCATTGCCGTGAACATTCTTATTTGAACGGTGGGATTGTAAGCGAGGCATTTGAAACTAAACCAAATACTGCCACTCTTAGCCATCGAGGTAAAGAAGACTAAATAGACTGCCAACGTAAGCTACATTCTTTTCTCAATAAAATATTAGAATCCACCGTAATAACTGATATTTCAAATTCTAAGCGCACGAAGTCGCTCGCTACTTAAAGTTAATAATATATTAGAAAATCACGCTATCATTTTTGTCAATTTTACATTGATAACTAAATATTTAACTTGATTACGTAACTGCCAGGTATGCTGTGACGTGTTAGATAACACTCAGCTGATAATATAGATATGATAATATATTTTGATTTGAAACCTTGACTGAGGTTGTATAGCGAAAATAAATAGTTAAATAAATCAGTTTCAATTTTTAAATATAGTGTTTCAAAAATCGGGGTACCAATTTCGAATTTCAATTTTGTTGTTGTAATAAATTGTTTTCCAAATAGAGTTTGAGTTAAATACAGTTTTTAATGAGAAATAAAAAAATATTTGTGTTTTAAAAACTGGTGTTTTAAAAAATAGTTTTAAGTTAATATTAACTTACTGTTTCGAGTGTAATTTAGATAACATCAAAACATTGGAAAAAAAATATTTAGTTAATAATTTAACACACTGGCATAATATTTTGTGTCATGTGATCATAAATATCGTAAGTTATTTTTGTAAAGTTTGTAAAAATGTCGGTTATTAAAAGTGAATTCACTCAAAGATCTTATCATCTGACTTTTGATACATCGAGATGCTGGGTGAGTTGGAAATTTCCTTACGTTTTATGAAACAAAGTTCTCCGGCGAGACTGTTAAGCATCAGTTTTTTCTCGATCGACGGCTTATTTATTATTAATTGCCGTTTAATTTAAATTATTATTGCCGACTACTTTATACTTCGATTTTTTATTTTTTGCCTTAATAAGTACCAGTATATACTAACTCACGCTGTAGGCTATGATATGTATACCAGATAGTTCTGGCGTGAAAGACCGACATTCATATTTACTTTAACGTTCAAGGATAGTTCTGTTTTATGTTTTTTTTTATCTAAGTTGAGTTTCTGTAATATAATGTAATAAGCAGGCCCTCGTATTTTTTTTTAAATGGTTCCTTTTTCAAAATTCAGCTTGATGACGTCATTTCTGGCTGTTTACTTGGATGACGTGATAGTATCAATAGAGTCGTGAGGATGCCGTCCCTAGTTTTCTTGTTTCGGGAGGTTGTGTACAAATGCGATGTTGTTGCCATAGTTCTGCTCCGATTTCTCTTGGTATGTTTATTTACACGGATTAATCTCTAGAATTTTGCAATCGATGAACATTTGAAGTAAATATTCAATGACATTACATATTATAATTCCTCTGATCCTATGCTAAGAGTTTTGCTGGTATTGTGGATACCAGAATACAATGTACGCTATTTTTATGCCAATTCTTTATAATAGATCGAAAATTCAGTACAAATATTTGTGTTATAAACTCCAAACTTTTGTGGAAAAATTCCTCTAGGCCATTAACGTCCCTCTTTTCTAATTACCCTCCTCCAGTACGGAATGGTTTCAGGTCTGGACACACTAACTTGTGTTGGTAAACGGGTTAGTGTCAGAGGTTTCCATCTCTCGCAATGTTATCAGCTTAGATCATTCTTTAACTGACTCTATTACCTATGTAAGCCAAGTCATGTCGGCTACTACTAATCTCTTTTATAATCTTCTCCCATTTCTAACTTTATCATAAACAATCAAATTTCTATTTATTCTTGCCATCTACAAGGTTACAATGTAGACAATTTGAGTTATAGCTATTATTAAGGTTGCTGTTACGTAAGATACTTATACCGAATAAATATGGCAGAAACCCTAGACTTATAAGCGAAAAAATATAGTTGTTTTGTGTTATCAACATACATACATATCCTTAATAAAATAAATGTGGGATAATTATAAGCTTGAGTCCAGAAGACGTTGTGTGAAATGTCCATGATTATTTATTTATTTATTGAGTCTAAATATGTGAGGTATATTTTAGACGCAGATCCCAAATTGATACATTGATGAGTTAAGTAATTAAGGAACGCTATAGTCTGAAAGATGTAGCAACGAAGGTAGATTAAAGTACATTAAAAATGTTGTTCTCTTGGACATATCCTAGCTCGCGTCAGAACAGTTATATTTGTCATATACCACACCTTAACTTGTCGATCAAAATCAAACCACTGCGAGCGAATAAAATATTTCTAGTAGACATAACTACGTTACGTATCTATTGAGAAATTTGGCATCGGTTTTTGGCTTGTACATTATAAACGGTACGTCTGCAGTCTAACTCGTGCTACCATACCTCTAGTGTCGTTCAAAATTTAAATATTTCAAACATAACCCACTCATCGAAATGCACTTTCCCGCCGGAATTACTTGACGACGCCATTTTGCGCGCTTTTTTAACTGTCACTTTGACAGCTCTGTGCCAGCTTCTCAACGCAATCATAGACAATAATTTTAATACTAGCGACCTTGTTAGGGCTTTGCCCTTTTGAAAATTAAAAGTGATCGTAATGTTTATAGACAATTTTGTAGTGTCCACGTGTGAATCGAGATGTAAACTGTTCTGTGTATATTAACTTTGTGCTGTCCTATTCTGTGGTTTACTTGTAATAAAAATTTAAACATATTCCAATTGACTATAAAAAACTTTAAGATTAATCTGTGTAACACGTACTTGTGTAACTTTAAGTGTCGTAAAAAGAACCAATAGCTGTGATTTATATTAAAATAAAAAGAACCAACAGCTGTGAAATAGTGCTTGTTGTGTTCGATTTTCAAATTTGTAACGGTCAGCATTTAAAATCAAAAGTACCCGTGATTAAAGTTTCATAACGGTGCAGAATTTCCTAAACTACCGTCAGTCTATATGCTTACTTTTTACGAGGCGTTGGTGATCGTAGTATGTTTGACGACCGGGTTATTGGCTCTCGGTCATGAGGTGTGGATGCCGGCGGTGTTTCGAGCCGCGGCCGCGAAGTGTTGCGCCACAACCAAGCCGAGCTCACCCCCGCCCCTCCCAGTCGCGGCTCCCGTTAGTGGGGGGGCGTACTTATGCCGTCAACACCTACCAGGTTGGATATCCAAGCCAGTTTTAGTAGTTTGATTGTAGTATTAGCCAAAAATCTACTGAGTTTCCTATCAATATTTGGATCTGGTGGAGTTAAAGCTATGAAGAAGCTATTTTCCATTCACAAGCTTTTCTCGGTCCACCGCTGTATAGAAAAAGTTGATTTTATAAACAGCTAACTCAATTATATTACTGTTTAATTGTTTCATAAACTTAATATTTACTTACGATATACTTAAGATACGTGTCCAATACGGCGACAAGTGGTCACCAGTCGCATGTCGCGGCGGGTGCTTGTCAACGGTCGGGAGCATAGCCGCTTCGCGATCGAAATCGCAGCAGCTACCTTCGCTCGAATGGTAAAAAATGGCAGCGGTTATTAGACAGATTTGTAAATAAATAATATTGGTTTCCTTCTATTGTACATCCCTTTTCTGACTTATGATACAGAAGCGTTGTGGATATGTTTAACCCAGTATTCGAGGTATCGAAAACTTGACTATAAATATTTCAATTTATCTGTTGGCACAGTATGAGTGAAAACTAACATGAACCCATTAATTTTACCATTTCTCGATATGTCCAAAGGGAACTCGGTATTTACCGCTCAAACTGTGAGTTTCTAAAGCAACGCGGTTTAGTTTCGATATAAAGCTAATGTAACAGATTTCGCATCGCTACCGCATCAAGAAGTCAGAATAGGGACACGTATGTAAATTGGCTTATTAAAAGTTTAAAAACCACTGCGTTTTGTAATAGAGAAATGATTTAACAAAGCTAACAGATCATGCATTTGTGATGAGTTCCTAGGGACCTCATTAGGCAGTTAGTTCACAACAGAATGGTGCTTTGATAATAAGAATCCTTGGTGTATCCCAGTTGAAGATTACATATATGACAATGATGTTATCGCGATTTAGTTATGAATTCTTAATTTTGCAACAAACGGCTAAATAGAGTTGATTGTCATGTTTCTGTCGGTTTTATGCCTTACGTATATTTTAAAAGACTCGCTGTAAGATATATAGGGTGATAGATAGGGTTGCTGTTTAATTTTGTCAGCATTTTTCGTGTTGTCTTTCTTTAGTAGTGAATTTCTGTCAAAATCTAAATAATTTGAGGACCACTTTCGTGGACCTGAACAGTTTTTTATTGAACAGTATAAAAGGAAGTTAGTAGAAGATTCTGCTGAATTAGGAAAATGTTAATAGACTTGATCAGCGGCCTTCTATTAGTGTGAGATCTCTTTGGTTTAGTGTCGACTACCTATCTGAATATTTATTCTTTTATCCATAAATCTGGTTATAATGGTTTGATTTGGCTTCTGTGTAAATCTTAGTTCGAGGGGAATATTAAGTTAGTGGAATCTTTGACAGCAGCCGCAGTGAATTAATGGAACTCTACCGAGCCTCTATGAAAGCTGTGCATTGCGCAACCGCCATCAATGTGCTGCATTATCTGGTCGTGGCGCCAATTTAATAATGGAGCTAAAAGATGCTAGGAACTCTGTAATAAAATGTTTGTCTTTTTTATTTTCTTAGTGCAACGGCAAAATATTTTTTACTTTAAAATATGAACTAGTTAATGTTAGTATCTAATTCGTTTTGTGCATTCGTGACGTGTCGTTTAGTATCTAATTATCAAGATCAAGTTTTGAGTTATCCTAAAATATTGATTTTTGTCATTTTATTTAAATTTCTATCAATGGGTGACTTTAAATTCTGTACGCAAGTAATAGTAGACTATAAACAGGGAAATGTTATTTGATTTCACTTACGGTTACACGTACTTTGGGGGTAAAAGATAATCTTTTGCTAGATAGTAAATACTAACTTACAAATCCTTCATTTGTTCGCGTGCACAAAATGTAAAAGAAAAACTCACAATTCAGTCATTGTGAGTTTTTCTTTTACATTTTGTGAAAATGTGTTTAGTTCGTGTGGTTTTTCAAAAAAGCACGGTATTTATTTAACCGATTAATAACGCATGTATTTTTTTTTATTGTTTTAGATTTTTTTTAGGTTATGGCATGTTTATTCAGCCAAAATTTTTTCCTGATGTTTTTTCGAAATTTTTGTTTCTTACGGGCAATTTTTAATCATATAGGGTGAACCAACCTCTTACCAGAACCCTCCTCCTTCTAATAGGTTCCAAATTTCAACAAATTCAAATTTTTTTAATGTAGTCGGTTGAAGCGATAGTCACAAAAATCTTATTCTGCTTAACCTTCTCCGTCTATTTTTTAACTTTAGCTGGTTACTTCCTAGCAAACAAGACTGTATTATCTGGTCAACTAATAAATAAAAATGTCGAAAAATCATCACTAATTGTAAAATGGTGTCCTTTATTGTTTTGTTTATCTGTCAGGAGTTAGCGGGTGGTAAGAGTGGACCGAGTGGACTCCGGCGTAGCACAGAGCGTTCAGACTCTGTGTCTGAAACACGTACGGACAAACAACCAAGTCATACTAGCGGTGAGTGGAGTTTGTCATACTAAAATGTCTGTCTAGGACTGCCATTTGTCCGGGATATCCCAGATTTATCCTAGCTTTGTCGGCGTATTGACCATATTGAGGTGATGTTAATATTATAGGTAATATCGCCTTGTGTCGTGATTACCAGATTACGGATAGAATACTACTTTTCTTTAGTAAATACATACATATAATACATAGAAAACACCTAGACGCAGTACAAACATTTGTATGACAATATTATAAATATCACACAAATGATTGTCCCGTGCGGGAATCGAACCCGTGACCTGGTCTGGTAGACCGTTACATGAACCACTAGACTATGAGGCCCATTTGTATTCTTATTACGTCACCACATAGATCCTACTAATATTATAAATGTGAAAGTTTGTGAGTATGGATATTTGTGTGTTTGTTACTCTTTCACGCAAAAACTACTAAATGAATTTTAATGAACCTTTACAATAATGTAGCTTACACATCAGTATAACACATAGGCTACAATTTATAAAGATATTGTGTGAATTGTCCAAAGTGTGACGATAAGTTTAAATAAAACTACTTTTTATTAGCCAGACTTTGCAGTCACCATGGTCACGGGTGACCATGGTCTCACCCGTGACCATGGTGACTGCAAAGTCTCCGAAACGTCGGGCCAAAATTTAAAACAAATATACGCGTCTAAATCCGTAAAAAGTAGTTTTATTTCAACAGATGAGTCGCGCAAGTGTTAGAAAATATTATGTGACGATAAGTGTCAAGTAAGTAGGAAAAACTCTACCATCTGGGAGCTATTCTGGCGCGCGCTGCCAAAACCGAAACTGAAATCCACACAGTCGAAGTCAGTAGTAATATTTTCAAGTTTTTTAATTGTTTAGACGTGCCTCGTGGTCTAGAAAAGAAAGAAAGAAAGAAAATATTTATTTTGATGAGACTAACATAGTAACATAGTTCACAGACACAAGTTGTATGGTTGTTATTACAATATCTACGAAATTATTCAAGATTAATAAACTCCATGCAAAACAAAAACATACTCATCAAAAAGAGATGAAGCTCAGCATAAAGCTGCGTCGCTGTAAACAACGCAGCGCTGATTTTCAGCAACACCTCGTAGGCAATTAACTACAAGTCTAGTGGTTCATGTAACGGACTGCCGATCAAGAGGTCGCGGGTTCGATTCCCACTGGAGACAATCATTTGTGTGATATTTATAATTGTCATACAAATGTTTGTGCTGCGTTTGGGTGTTTTTTTTTTTTTTAAATAACATTATTCACAGACAGTTCACACAACGTCCTCTGGTCCCAAGCTAAGCTTATTATGCTTGTGTTATGGGTACCAGAATACGGATAGAATACATAAACTACTTTTCTTTTGTAAATACATACTTATAATACATAGAAAACACCCAGACACAGTACAAACATTTGTACATGACATTTTTCATGACATGTTTCTATGTATTATAGGTATGTATTTATCAAAGAAAAGTAGTATATGTATTATATCCGTATTCTGGTACCCATAACACAAGCATAATAAGATTAGCTTGGGACCAGAGGACGTTGTGTGAAATGTCCATGATTATTCAATATTTATTTATGATTTCAGGTCTGAACGGTCTACGTAACATAGGCAACACATGTTTTATGAACAGTGTGTTACAATGTTTGTCTAACACAAGACCACTGCTTGAATACTTATGCGAAGACAAATATGGTGATGATATTAACACCACGCTCAGTTGTATGAAGGGCGCGCTTATTAAAGGTAAGAGGAATTTTAAGTTGTGTTGTGTTTATCACCATCATCCTCCTGCCCTTATCCCACTGTTTGGGGTCGGCGCATCATGTCTTTTTCTTCCATAGTCTTCTGTCAGCCGTCATATCTGTGTTAATATTACTTCTTCTTCTCCAGCCCATTTACGTAACACTGTTGGGCACGGGCCTCCTCCTCTTTGAGCGGGATTATGGTCTACTGTGCTGCGCTGACCAGGCGTGTTGGCACAGAGTTTATTTTCGATTTTTCCGTCTCTCACAGAAGTTTTTATCTGTGTGCAATATCCCTTAGCTGACTTTTACAGCACCCAGGAGATGGGGTGGTGACACTTGTATTCTTAATACGTCACCACATGTAAACATTTATCTACTAATATTATAAAGCTGAAGAGTTTGTTTGTTTAAACGCGCTAATCTCGGGAACCACTGGTTCGATTAGAAAAATTCTTTCAGTGTTGGATATTCCATTTATCGAGGGAGGCTATAGACTATATAACATCACGCTGCGACTAATAGGAGCGAAGCATTACTGAAAAATGTTGCAGAAACGGGAATTTTTTTCTGAATTCCACGTGTACGAAGACGCGGGCAACAGCTAGTTATTAATATACAGGAGTTTCAGATGTTTAGGGTTTCGTACAAAAAAGAAACCCTTTTACTTACAGCGTTCATATCTAGAGTTGACATAAGTCGACCCCCGCTAAAAAGGTACGTGAACAATGATCATACTCAATTTGTACGGACGCTGTCGTCTCTAAGTATGCGTGAGATGGTCGTGGGCGCGCGGGACATTTTACACAACGTCCTCTGGTCCCACACTAAGCATATTTGCTTGTATTATATGGGTATCAGAATGCGGATATAATACATATTCTACTACTTTTGTAAATATGTACATACTTATAATACATAGAAAACACCCAGACGCAATACAATTATTTGTATGACAATAATAAATAGCACACCAATGATTGTTTCGTGCGGGAATCGAACCCGCGACCTCGTAAACGCCAGTTACATGGACCACTAAATCACGAAGCCCGTCTCCTGTCTTTTGTTATCAAACTAATGCTTTTAGTAATGTAATATGTATGTTTATTTATTTCAGCGTTCGCGAGCGTAATAAAAGAACTATGGCGTAGTGGTGAACGTGACTCTGTTGTTAATACTACTTCTTTGAAGTCCCAGGTTCAGAGGTTTGCTCCCAGATTTATGGGTTATAGCCAACAAGACGCACAGGTAAGTTTTATACTGTAATTCATTAATTTTTATACTTAATTTTATTTATATTTGACGGGCCTCCTGGCCTAATGGTTCATGTAGCGAACTGCCGTTCACGAGGTCTCGGGTTCGATTCCCGCTCGGGACAATCATTTGTGTGATGTTTATATTTGTCATACAAATGTTTGTACTGCTTCTGGGTGTTTCTATGTATTATAAGTATGTATTTACAAAAGAAAAGTAGTTTATGTATTATATCCGTATTCTGGTACCCATAACACAAGCATAATAAGCTTAGCTTTGGACCAGAGGACGTTGTGTGAAATATCCATGAATATTCAATTTAATTTTAATTAATTTATATGATTAGAGGCGGAACATGTGTCGAATATTTTTGATTTTACTTTTCAATATCACATTTCGCGAGGACGTTGTTTGAATTGTCAGTAATTTTTTATTTAAATCAAACTATTAGCTATTACCCCTGACTTCGTACACGTGGAATTTTTAATTTTATTCTCGTTTTTGCAACATTTTGCACTAATGCTTAGCTCCTATTGGTCGCAGCGTGATGTTATATAGCCTATAGCCTTCCTCGGTAAATGTATTATACAACGCTGTAAGAATTTTTCAAAATAGGCTAGTTGGTCTTGAGATTAGCGCGTTCAATCAAAGAAACTCTTCACCTATAAAACCTTAGTATAGATTTATGGTCTTATTCATAATGACTTATCGGAGGTTTAAAAGCTCGCTAAATTGGGTTCGTGAAAATTGTCAAAACTTGTTATTCATGATAATCTTTTTACTATAAAACGTTTATTACAATCTCCGTTTAAACCTCCGATAAGTCATTGTGAATAAGATTATTATAATTTATCTGTATTCTGGTACCAACAACACGCACAAATAAAGCTTAGTTTAGAACCAGAAGACGTTGTGTTTCATGTTTATGTATATTTATTTCAGGAATTCCTGCGATATCTCCTGGAAGGTTTACATGAAGATGTGAACCGTGTTACAGTCAAACCTAAACCTATACTTACTGAAATTGATGACAGTTTGAGGTAATTTGTAATTAAAATTATACTTCTTTTGGTTTATTTAGGAAAACTTAAGAAAGTACATATAACAATATATCAAAAATACGAGTACCTTCGTAAATGATTTGAAAAATGTAGTGACTAAGGTAGAATAGATTATGTTGGTTTTACTTTTGTCACTTATCTGCGTTATATTATCACTTTTAAACGTTATTATATCACTTTTCGACATTCTAACACCATTTTTAGTTGTTTTATTATCACTTTTCGACGTTAAATAGTCACTTTTCGACGTTATAATATAAATTTTCTACGTTAAATAGTCACTTTTCGTCGTAATATTATTACTATTCGACGTTATATTATCACTTTTCGACGTTATATTATCACTTTTCGACGTTATACTCTCACTTTTGGATGTGTTAAATAGTCACTTTTCGACGCTATATTGTCACTTTTCGTCGTTATATTATCACTTATCGACGTTATGTTGTCACTTTGCGACGTTATGTTGTGACTTTTCAATGATAGATTGCCACTTTTCAACAGTATTTAATATATTTTAAATTTCCAGTGACTCGGCCAAAGCGACAGAAGCGTGGTCCCGCTATCTCCGTATGGAAGACTCACGTGTCGGTGATATCTTCGTGGGACAACTCAAGTCTACCCTCAGATGTACACATTGTCATCATGACAGTGTCACTTTTGACCCTTTCTGGGATCTCAGGTATATTATATCTTCTAGTCCCATAATAAGCTTAATTTTTAATTAAGATGTATTATTTTTTATGAAAATAAATATTTATGGACATTTCATACAACGTCCTCTGGTCCCAAGCTAAGCTTATATGCTTGTGTTATGGATACTAGAATACGGATAGAATACATATTAGGTACTACTTTTCTTTTGTAAATATGTAAATACTTATATATAATACATAGAAAACACCCATTTATAAATAGTAATTTGTTTTTAGTTTTCCTTTTTTTAAGTATTCCATTAATCCTAATGGTCTTATTCATAATGACTTATCGGAGGTTTAAAAGTTCGCTAAAATTGGTTCGCGAAAATTGTCAAAGCTTGTTGTTCATAATAGTATTTTTACGCTAAAACGTTTATTATCTCTCCAATAAACTCTCCGTTTAAACCTCCGATAAGTCATTATGAATAAGACCGTAAGTATTTAGTTGACGAAGGTTTTTCAGAGTATAATTTATATTGTTATCATGTATATCACTTTGGTCTGTTTTTACTTATGATTGACATAATTATTTGACATTCGACTTTTTACACTACTTTAATGTATATCACTAAGGTTTGTTTTTAGTTTTCCTATTCTACTTTTGACATAAAAAGTTACTTTTTTTTTTCAAAAATCGGCTATGAAATAATATTGTTTGTTTTCAGTTTGCCTATCCCATGTCGTACTGGTAATTTGAAACTACAACAGTGTCTTCAGCATTTCACAAAAGAAGAGGAAATGGACGGGGATGAAAAACCGGTGAGTAATTATTTTTCTTTCTCCATACACTTCCTCTAGGACTTTTCCTAGAGTGGCGACCACTTACCGGAGGACGCAGCGTTGGGCGGCCCCCGACAAGGTGGAGCGACGATATCGTCAAGGTCGCGGGGAGACATTGGATGCAGGCGGCAAAGAACCGCCCGTTGTGGCGTCCTATGGGGGAGGCCTATGTCCAACAGTGGACGGAGAGAGGCTGATGGATGGATGGGCACGTCCCACTGTTGGGACGGTGTATAATTTAATTTATTAAGTTAAAGCATAGCAAGTCTATTGCAAAAATTAATAAATTAATATAGAAATATTGTACTACACGGTTCAAATGAGAATAGGATTGACCGCGCGCCATGTTGTGACTTCATAGCTGTCAATTCGAACAATTTTGGTAGGGTCAGCAAAATAAGATATTTTTTTATACAATTTATTTATCATTTTATCATCATCGTTTGCTAATTTTGGAGCAGTTAAAGTGATAAATACACATAAAACAATATTAAATAATGACAAGCACAAAATAACAGCACTAACAAATAAAAACAATGACAAATAACAGATTTTAAACTAAGAAATAACAAACAAACAATAAAGAAATAACCACATAATTAACAGTATAAAAATAAAATGTAAGGTCGCGTCGCCTCATATAATCAACAAAGTACACCAAAAACGACGAAATGGCGGTTGACAGTGAAACAATATTAACATTGTTTTTAACAACCAAATTATGAGATGAATAGTTTTTAGGGTTCCGTACCCAAAGGGTAAAAACGGGACTCTATTACTGAGACTTCGCTGTCCGTCCGTCCGTCCGTCTGTCACCAGGCTGTATCTCAAGAACGGTGATAGCTAGACAGTTGAAATTTTCACAGATGATGTATTTCTATTGCCGCTATAACAACAAATACTAAAAATAAAATAAAATAAAGATTTAAGATCCCATACAACAAACATGATTTTTTTACCGTTTCTTGCTCGATACTAATAACGTTGCCTTATGTTGCATAGATAATGGTACGGAACCCTTCGTGCGCGAGTCCGACTTGCACTTGACCAATTTTATTATTTATAATGTTATGCCTATTGATACTAAATAATTTATGAGGGTTTTTTACTTAAACTTTGAAACAAAGAAATACATTATTGATACGCAAATAAGGTTTCGTTGCTGTCAGTACTTTTCAAATCACTTTTGACAGATAGAGGTCATTCCAATCCTATTCTCATTTGAAACGCATAGTAAAGTTATTATTTTGGTCCAATTGTGTTCTGTAAAGAACACTGAGTGATCGATTAATCGAGTTGGTGTAAACCCCTCGATAGATGGCGTTGTACACAAAACATCGCACGATGTTTAACTCGCATTGAGAAATATTGTAGTGGAAAATTTGGCTGACTGTTGCCAACCTCGTCGGAGGGCGTCCTGTCGCCACACGAGGCTAGGCTGTGTTGTATCTAAAAATAATAATAAAGGCTTTGCTAAAACTTAGTATTAACTGTATAAAATATATTCCATCATATTCATAGTGGTTTGTTTGTATCGACAGACATGCTCGAAGTGTGGCGTTCGCAGGAAGTGTCTCAAATGGTTCACGGTGCAGAAGTTTCCACAAGTGCTTGTGATACATCTTAAAAGGTGAGATAAAAATATTATTTGGGTGATTTTAATAATAAGGATTGGTTATTAATTAATTAAGTAAATATTAATGGGCATTTCACACAACGTCCTCTGGTCCCAAGCTAAGCTAAAACTTATAGGCCAGCTTTTGAAAAATCAATCAATAGAATCATTACTTTTACGATTTTTTTAAATTTCTTTTATGGAGGAAGAGCAGGGCCTTAATTATCCAGTTAAATAAATAAATATTCACGGAAATTTCGCACGATGTGTTCTGGTCCCAAGCTAAGCTTATATTATACTAGCTTCTGTCCTCGGCTTCGCACGCATTAGTGAAATAATACATAACCTATTTTACTTCCAGGACTATAATTATCTGTATACCAATTTACGTGCAATTCCATTCAACTCACTTTCAGTTTTATATACAACTAGCTGACCCAGCAAACGTTGTTTTGCCATACTAAAAAAAAAAGGTTTGAAAAATAGATCTTGGCCGATTCTCAGACCTACTGAATATGCATGTAAAATTTCATAAAAATCGGTCAAGCCGTTTCGGAGGAGTACGGTAACTAACACTGTGACACGTGAATTTTATATATACAATAAGTAAGGATACTTGTGTTATAGGTACCAGAATACGGATAGCATACATAAACTACTTCTTTGTAAATACATACACTCAAGTTAAAAAAGATCTCCGTTCTTATAGGACAATAGAACTCCACTCTAGTTAATATTTATTCCATCTATCTTTAAAGAATACAAGTGTCACCTACCCATGTCTTGTCCGCGGGGGTCATTAGCACCGACGCGACCGAGGGAATCATGTCGCATCACACCTGTATAAAATCAGCTAAAACGCACTGTAACATTGAGACATATAACATCGACCACAAATAACGGGACAAGGGCAGCAGAATAATCATTATGTAGTGTAATCATTAATTTTCTTTAAATTATATTCAATTAACACTCAATAAACAGACCAACAAATCTTGTATTAGTTTATATAGTGAAATTTCAACCACCAACGGCCGTATTATGAGCTTTTATTTACAGGCAGTTTACGCCGTGATTTGAACTGTCTGGCAAATTCGTATTATGAACATATTATTAGTCAGTCAGTTCGCTAAACCAGTAATACATTAATATGTTTAAGGAGAAAGTACAACTAAAAATTTTCAACTAAAAGTTTTATTTTTGCTATAATACCTAATTTAGCCATGCAGTTTACGGCCTGCCTGGAACTTGAATGATTTTAAAAAGCTCATAATACGCCGGCTGTTGACACTAGTCGTATCGACCGCCATCATACGATCCACAGCAGTCAATAAATCATTATTTATTGCACTGAACGCACGTCGTTTAGAATCTTTGTCCTAATCACGCGCCACTCGTCTGTTAGAAGACCTGTCACAGGACTTACCAGTTTTGACTATATTTATACTGACACTCAGTATATCGTCCTGTGAAAAGACTCAAGTTGGTAGTCTTTTTGTATCGATATGCAAAGTTTACACTCTACTAAACTAAATAAAAATCGATTCTGAATGAACCGCACTCTGTGCTAGTTTTCCAATTGCAGAGCATAATGCGACTCAGTGCCGCACAATGCTGAACAATGCTGACGCTTAATTGGAACATGAATTAGTTTTCAAATGCACCAGCAGAGTGCGCTAAGTTCAATGTTGAAAAAAAAATACTAAAATAAAATTGTATTCACATTATAAGTGTGGAATATAAAAAAAGTCATTGTTTGTACCTTCATCCATACTTATTTTTTTTTTAAACACAGCTTGAATTAACTTTGATTATTTCCAGAAAACTCCGACGAAACGAAAACCTTAAAAAATTTTTTAATTATAAAAAATATTACTAACAATAATAAATAAATAAAATTTCAATCAATGCCAATTTAAAGAAAAAATACTTGTTAATTTTCTGTCGCTGAAGTTGGTATGGATTGCACGCATCACTTTTGAGAGTGCTCGATTGTGCGATGCGATGCTGTAATTGGAACACTCAACGTTGAGCATTGTGCCGCATAATGCGCTCTTGTGCTGTAATTGGAAAACGGGGTGTCTGTGCAACAAATTTTTTTGACGCTCCTTCTACAAACGTAGTGCTATCATTTCTAAAAGCATTTACAATTTATTGTATATTTTTTCAGATTCTCACCAACAGAGAGGTTCCGTGGTAAACTGAATGTTTTGGTTGAGTTCCCATTGAATGGGCTGGACATGGCGCCTTACGCGGCCACGCGTGGGACTCAGCCTGTATACAATCTATACGCTGTCAGCAATCATTCCGGTATGTGATACACAACAATCTGATTACACTATCACATGAAATATCACATAAAAACATCATAATGGTACCAATTCGACATGCAAAACTAAACTTAACTAAACTAAAAAACTACTATGCTACTATACTACTATACTATATATATAATTATACTATATATGGCGCTACTAGCGTTCTATATGGAAAGCCTATGACCAGCATTGAACAAAATAATTGGTCAAGTGCGAGTCGGACTCGCGCACGAAGGGTTCCGTACCATTATCTATGCAACATAAGGCAACGTTATTAGTATCGAGCAAGAAACGGTAAAAAAATCATGTTTGTTGTATGGGAGCCCCCCTTAAATATTTATTTTATTTTATTTTTAGTATTTGTTGTTATAGCGGCAATAGAAATACATCATCTGTGAAAATTTCAACTCTCTAGCCATCACCGTTCTTGAGATACAGCCTGGTGACAGACGGACGGACGGACGGACGGACGGACGGACGGACGGACGGACGGACGGACGGACGGACGGACGGACGGACGGACGGACAGCGAAGTCTCAGTAATAGGGTCCCGTTTTTACCCTTTGGGTACGGAACCCTAAAAATGACAATTGATAGTCCCAATAACACAATTCCGCAATATAACTGAGCTTTCTTATTTTAAAAACCGTGTATTATAGACTGAACATTTTCTTTAATATAAGGGTGCAAAACAATATGGCTAATATTTATCATAATACGCCATAGGTGTTTTCATTTTTCGTTTAGTTGTGCACATAGAATTGGTATCATTATCACATTTTCCCCATTCTTGCAACAGTTTTCACTTATGCTTCGCTCTTATTAGTTGCAGAGTGATGTTATATAGCCTTTCTCGATAATTATACTATCCAACACTGAAACAATTTTTCAAATCGGACCAGTAGTTCCGGAGATAAGCACATTCAAACAAACTGTTTCGCTTTATAATAATAGTACAGATATATGTATAATTATCTTTATTATTTTTCCCAGGTACTACCTACTCCGGTCATTACACAGCGTACTGCAAACATCCATATAACGGAGAGTGGCATGAATATAATGATTCTAGGTATGATATACTAGATGTTGCCCGTAACTCCGTCCGCGTGGAATTTAGAAAATTTTCCCCGTTTTTGCAACATTTTTCACTACTGCTTCGCTTCTTCTGGTCGTAGCGTGATGTAATATAGCGTAAAGCTTTCCTCGATAAATGCCCTATCTGACACTGGTAGAATTTTTCAAATCGGCCCAGTGGTTCCTGAGATTAGCGCGTTCAAACAAACAAACAAACTCTTCCGCCATATAATATTATTATAGATACAATTTTTGAGATTCCTTGCATAAGGAACCCCTTTAAAATCATGTCTGTGCTTCAAATTAAATTTTTATAAAACTTATTATAAAATAATGTTGTTATTGTTGTTTGTATGTCCCTTTGTGAGATTATATATCTTCAAAATTACTCAACGGATTTTATAGAGTTGTTTGGTTTCTAAATACCATGCATACGAAGTTGCGATCAACTCTCTCTCTCTCTCTCTCTCTTCAGCCCATTTACGTCCCACTGTTGGGCACGGGCCTCCTCCATTTTGGGAGGGATTTTGGTCTACTGTACCGCGCTGACCAGGCGTATTGGCACAGGCTTTATTTTCGAATTTTCCGTCTCTTAAAGAGGGTGTTATCTGTGTTCAATATCCCTTAGCAAAATTTTACAGCACCCTTGGAAGTAATGGGGTGGTGACACTTGTATTCTTAATCCGTCACCACACTGAGATACTACTAGTAAAGAATAAATAAAATGCTATAATAAACATACCATTGTTTAGGGTTCCATACATAAGGAACCCTTTTAATATAACGTATGTATCTGTATGTCATATAAGAAATCTTAGGCCACTCTTAGGTGACAAACAAAAGGAATACAAGTGTCACGTTCCCATGTCTTGCCCGCGGGGTTCGTAAAACTGACCGAGGAAACTACTTGAACTACGTTGCATAACACCTGCACACGTACCCAAGGAGGGTTCACATCAGGCAGGCGGGTAGTCGTAAAAATCAAATAACGGGATATAGGCAGAAGAATTTATTTTATTTATTTTATTTCAAACTCACATTAAATTACAATACACTTAAATTAAGTACAAGGTGATACAGACATGACAGAGTATTATATTTATATGACCATTGGCTCCCAAGCTAGGAAAGAAATCCTGTGTTATAGGAGTCGAGAAGATGTATTCGTCCGTTTTGAAACATTTACAATTTTTCTATATTTTAATAAGTGTTGCTACATAATATATTCTATTTTAGGTTTCATATTCTATTTAAAATTAATGTGTGTATGTATGATGTGTGTATGTTTTTGTGTGTGAGAATGATGATTATGAAGTCAGTTTGAAAAATAATTGTTGTTATCAAATCAAATTATGGTGGAAAAAATGACTGCCGCAAGCGGGACTTGAACCCACGACCTCGGAATACCGTTAATAATAATATTTTAATTATAATATTATAATTAAAATATTAATAATAATTATTATTTTCAACCCAATTGTATTCTGTAAAGAATACTAGGTGGTTGGTCGAGAGTGTTGCAAAGCAATCTGGATAGATGGCGTTGTACGTAAAAAAAAAATTCTGAGATCGTGGATTCAAGTCCCGCTTGCGGCATTCATTTTTTCCACCATAATTTGATTTGATAAGTAAAGCATAGCGTGTCAATTGCAAAATCAATAAATTACTTTAATAATTGTTGTTTTTTTTTTTCAGAGTAATACCTATAAACAGCCGTAATGTCGTCTCGTCAGAAGCTTACGTCCTGTTCTACGAGTTGGCTGGCACTAGAAATACGTAGCGCAAGCACTTGGTTACATGTACCGGTCACTTGTACCGAAGTACCGGTCTCAAAAACTACTGTACTATCGGACACATTACTTATTATTATACCGATCACATTACATACTGTTACTGGTCACTTGTACCGAAGCACCAGTCACAATAACTACTGTAAAACTGGCCACTTAATACTGTTACCGGTCAGTAATGTAATGTAATACTGGTCACAATAACTACTGTATTACCGGTCATTTTACTACTATCATACAGATCACATTACATACTATTACCGGTCACTCTATATACTGATGTACCGATCACAATAACTACTGGTCACTTTACTTACTGTTAAACTGCTCACTTTATATCCTGTTATCGGTCATTTGAACCGTCGGGTTGTCTGGATCAACATAGAAATCCAGTGTTTAATATATATATCAGATATCACGAAAAAGGTGGTCTTATTACTTTAAATGTAGTTACCGGTTAATTAAACCATCGTAATATTGGTCTTATTACACGTAAAAGTACTGATCACTTAACGTTGAACTAGCCACATCTAGTCTCTCTCTCCCTCTCCAGCCCATATACGTCCCACTGTTGGGCACGGGCCTCCTCCGCTTTGGGAGGGATTTGGTCTACTATGCCGCGCTGACCCGGGGTCTTGGCACAGAGTTCATTTTCGAGATTTCCGTCTCTCACAGAGGATGCTATCTGTGTGCAATATCCCTTAACTGACTTTTACATCACCCTTGGGAGGAGATGGGGTGGTGACACTTGTATTCTTAATCCGTAACCACACGGAGAATCTATTACTGGTTATTTAATATCCACATCTATTACTGGTGATTTAATATACCGGTATTAAAGTACCAGTCACAATAACTAGTAGAGTACCGGTCACAGTATAGGAGTACCGGTCACCTGGAACGCTGTACCGATTACCGATAAATTATATGCTAAAAATTATTTATTAAAAACCATAATCCATGAAATGTCCAGTATCTACCAAATCGAATATAAAAGTTACGTATTTAAAAAATTTTGTATACTTCTAAAATCTATTTCCACTCTTGTACATAATATCAGGGAAAATTGTAATTTAAATGCAATAGATGGCGCTTAGTGTAATTTTGTTACATCCACTCCCCGCGAGATGGCGTTGTTATAAAAACTGTTGTTACAATCGGAATGCAAGTCAAAATTAGATAGGTAATTTTTTTTCTAGATTTAATCGTAATTTTTACTTGTTTTTAGTGTAAAACGTTGTGTAGTGAATTTTTTTGAATATTTGTAAATATTTTATAAATCAATATCAATTTATTTTCTCCATACCCTTTTTTTTCACATTTTAAATTTTTGCTTTCGACATGTAATGGCGCATTGCAAATATGCCAAAGCCTTTACCGAAATTTTAAATTGGGTCTTATTTTATTCACGGTCATTTCACACGTTGCTTATGTTATGGGTACCAGAACACTTAAATAGATATCACATATATTATTTTTTGTAAATACATAGAAAACACCCAGATGAGGCTGTACAAACATTTTTATGACATTTTAAGTATTTTCTTAAAATTCACTACACAAAGTTTAATATATTTTATTGTGGCCATGTTTTAGTAAACTTATCCCATCATTATTTATTATTAAAAAAAATCATTGTTATTTATTCGAAAGATTTTATGAAACTTAATTATCATCACATTTTTGGGTTAACTTAGTTTTTAATTACAAAAAGAACTAATTTATTTATTAATTTTAATTTTAAATACATTTTTTTTACTAACTTATTGACAAATTGTTGAGCAGCCACCCATAAATCTTCTCCCGTCAAATTGGGCCCCATCATAAAGGGGCCAACCTTGCAGGGCTCAAGGCACCAACCATGATTCGACAGGGCAAGAAGAAAATTAAAAATAACTATAAAATCATGATTATAAAACAGAAAATGGATATAATAACATTTGTTTTTGTAAATACAGTGATAGATAGAAAACACCCAGATGCCACCGTGGCGCCAGGTGTGTGTTTCTCAAGCTAAAATCAAAAATGACCCCTCTAAGACCCCCCAATATTAATAAATGTATTTCAATCCAATCAAAACAACCTGACAATGGTGTCACAATTCTGGTGGGAAAAAAACTGAATTAAAACATAATATTTTCTAACACTTGCGCGACTCATCTGTTTAAATAAAACCACTTTTTACGGATTTAGACGCGTGTATTTGTTTCAGATTTTAGCCCGACGTTTAGGAGACCTTGCAGTCACCATGGTCACGGGTGAGACTAAGCTGTAATGTGTCTTCTACGATCAGTTATTACAGGGTTTACCCACATCCAATTTAATTTTACATTGACCATAAAGATAGACTTTTACCATAAACTATATCATATTACATTGTGCTCAGACTACATAGAATTAAAATCGAATGTGGGTAAACCCTGTAATAACTGATCATAGAAGACACATTACAGCTCAGTCTCACCCGTGACCATAAACTAAAACACATTGATAGCGTCAATAACAGAGTTTGGTAAACCTTGTAAAAAGTATACAACTAGCCATTATTAGGTTTTAGTTTAATTTTTGTCGCAACAGAATTGACACCAATGCGTGGTACCATTTATATTGTTATAATATGATCAATTCAAAGTTGACTTTTGGCTTTTGAAATTTGCATTTTTGCTTCAGTTTATATGTCAATTATGAATCTCTATTACAAATGTAAATAATCCCAATATTAGTAAACCGGTATGGCAGCTTTAAGGCAGACAAGAAAATCTTTGTTAAAATCAAAATCATGAACAATTTTATTGAATAATCACTATATCGTAATAAAAACAGATTTACTCTTCCCCTTTGATAGTTATAATTCAATCGTCCAAAACTGGACAAAGGCATTTCTCATAGAACGCCATAATCTGGATATACATCTTATTATACCATGATTAAATGTTGAGAGCCGCTGTTTTCTTCTGACGTTACATGTTACAACTATCAAAGTGGAAAAAAAATTCCATTATTCGTAGTCGTCCAACAGACTACGATTATAATGTCATTTAAAAACCGGTATTCGGATTACTAGTTGCTAGTAATCGGTTAAAATACCGGTAATTAAATAGTACTTTGGTACAAAATTGATGGGAATATAAAAATGTGTTAGGCAATTAGGTGGTACGGTTGTTGGGAATATGAAATTTTTATTAAAACTTGTTTGCTAACACGATCGGTTTGTTAATAACTGATCTAAATGTTGTTGAAAAATGATTTAAACTTATTAATAAACTAACTGGCAACATCATATGCGTGGAATATAGAAACTAAGATTTAACAAATTATACAAAAAAGCGATCCTATTGAACCACTCTATGTAGGTAATAAAAACGGCAAAAAAAATACGCAAACAAAATCCGTTGCGTATTTTTGAAGATATAAGCTCACGAGCCTCGTGGTTGAGTGGTTCATGTAACGGACTGCCGATCAAGAGGTTCGATTCCCGCTCGGGACAATCATTTGTGTGATTTTTCTAATTGTCATACAAATGTTTGTGCTGCGTCTGGGTGTTTCTGTGTATTATAAGTATGTATTTGCAAAAGAAAAGTAGTATATGTATTATATCCGTATTCTGGTATCCATAACACAAGCATATAAGCTTAGCTTGGGACCAGAGGACGTTGTGTGAAACGTCCATTAATATTTATTCATTAACATTGGGACATACATCTATACGTAACATTGTAAAGCGGAAGAGTTTGTTTGTTTGTTTAAACGCGCTAATCTCAAGAACCACTGGGCCGTATTGAAAAATTATTTCAGTGTTTGATAGTGCGTTTATCGAGGTAGGGTTTAGGCTATATAACATCATGCCACGACCAGTAGAAGCAAAGCAGTAGAGAAAAATGTTTCAAAAACGGGGAAATTTTTCTAAATTCCACGCAGACGGAGTTTAGGGCAACAGCTAGTACAAAAATAAAGACTTTGTTTTATAACAATTAATAATTATAACATGTCAAGAATCAGATGCCGATTTCGTTATTTTGCCTCTGAATTATCTTTGTGCACCCAAGATCATAGTTAATTTTTTAATCGTCTGCAAAACATAAAGGTCAAGTCTGTATGTATTTTTTTTATATAGGTCATTCAATTAGAAACCCAAGTGTAATTGGTAGAAATTTCATATTTTCAATCTCGCAACGGCGGTATAGCATAGTGTGTTCAAAAAATAAATATATATATGAATTGTTAACATGCTTTTATTGATATACGGAACCGCTAAGCTTGCCTATAAAAATGGATAAACGCTAATTTGTAATTTTGTCGTTGAACCCTATAATTTGAACATTAGTGTACAAAGATTTTAAGTATTTTGTAAGTATTATATTATTTTAATCTCGAATTGTTAGTATTTATAGACATTTTTATATTTATTTAACAGTTTCTAAGGATTACCTAAATAATGAGTTCAAAATGCGGGTATCCTTAAAAAATATATTAATTTTGGATAGGGAATATAGTTTTTTTTCCCAGATAATATTTACTTCGAAAATATCAAAGTTGTCGTTTTCAATAACTTGCTATATACTAATAAATAAATATTAAAATGTCTTGTTTTTATTCTTTGCAACACTAATGCAAATGTCGTGATGGGAAGCGTTTATTAGTTTTTACAATTTCTAACATTTTTAGATAATATTAAAGCTACATTAAAGTGTGCTTTGTTAATCACGTTTACTTCTCCCGAAGGTAGATTAGTCAATGATTAGTGTCATATTGTTAATTATTTTTATTGACCATTCGACATCGAATTATACTCTTGAAGGCTGATTTCAGTCGCATAAAATCGGCTTTTAGTGGCATAATTTTAGTAATATGAAGTCGGATTTCAGTAATATAAAGTCTGATTTTAGTACTATGAAGTCTGATTTCAGTAGCTAGCATAAAGTCGGATTTCAGTAATATGAAGTCTGATTACAGCACCTAGCATAAAGTCGGATTTCAGTTATATGAAGTCTGATTTCAGTACTTAGCATAAAGTCGGATTTCAGTAATATGAAGTCGGATTTCAGTCTTACAAAGGCGAATTTCGGTCCCTCGAAATGTGAAAATTCTTCCTTCGTCGATGTAAACGTGATTATAAGCGTGGTTGTTTGTTTTTTGTATAATTTTATTATTTGTTATATTGTTTTTAAAAATTTTAATTTTAACCAAAGATTGCTAAATCTTAGTGTGGACACCATTGCTGTATTTATAATGAATAATTAATAAAAACATAATTTATTATAATAATTATTTATAAATTGTCGGCGGAACCCGTCGACCGTTATGTAAAATACGTAACAGATTATTATAGAAATTATATATTTAATGAGTAAATTATTATAAAGGTGTTTTATTTTCAAACCTTTAAGTAAAGTTATAGTACCAATACCCTGTGTCTTAGAATGTCTGCTGCTGTTTTACGTTAAACACTAACCCCCTTATTACAAAACGCGGCTCAACGTTAAACCCAGGTTTAACAAAATTGATTTACGAGGAATTGGATAGTTAGACCCGCTCTGACACTAGTTTGGCGTCGGTTTAAGACTAAGGTCGTTGTTAGATCTAGGATTTGAGAAAAATCTGCTTGAAATGCGCAATTGAAGTGTTTAAAAACCAGGCTTAAACTGTGGCTTAAACTTAGTCCACGTTTTGTAATAAGGCGGTAATGGTCTTATTCATAATGACTTATCGGAAGTTTAAAAGTTGGCTAAAATTTTCTTAAATTATTATTCATCAGTCTTTTTACGATAAAATGTTTATTATCTCTCCGATAAAGTTATTGTTTAAACCTCCGATAAGTCATCAGACCATACATCTACTAAAACAAATTTGGAATCTGGAGAGGATAGGCTACTACATATTCAATTCGAGAAAGTGAAATTTCAGCTTAGAGCATTAACCCAACAGGAGTTGAGATTATAAGGTAATCTACACTGAATAAGTCGCGAGAACAATGATCATACTTGCATGCATTGCCTGAAGAAGTGAGACGATCTCAGACACCAGCTACATTTAAATCAAGGGTCAAAAATCACTCTTGAAATGCAGTCATGATTCCGGAACATAATATGTTATTATTGTGTATGTATTTGTATATGTATGTGTATTTATATTTTGAATATGTGTTTTTATTATATTTGTTTAGCGTCATGTAGTTTATAATATCTTCTAGTACACCAACAGCTACCACTCTTTCCTGCAGGCATGTCTCCATCCAAAGGTTGCCTGGTAGAAATCGCTATTAGCGATAAGGCCGCCCATTGTACTTTGTTAATTTAAGAAATGTCAATTTATATAAATTTTATGGTGTACAATAAAGTGTAAAATAAGTAAATACTTATTGTGTAGGGACAGTGCCGTCTCTTAGTGTGTGTGAGAATATTTTGGGCAAGGCGTGCGCAGCGACCAATAAAATTACGTTAGTTATATACTTTGTGTGCGTTATCTCAGCACACCATATATTTTTCATAGAAAACATCGTGTGTAGCTGCTGTCGGTTTAAGACTAAGCATTCCAAACAAGAGATATTGGTACCAATTCTACGCCCACAACTAAACTGAACTAAAAAAACTTACCGCTATACTGTGGAAACCATGCCATCTCGCACAAAAAACTTTGGTAACTCCTTTCTTTGCAACACGAAGAAATGGAACTCGCTCCCTGCACACGTTTTTCCTTAGTCCTACAATATGGGGTCTTTCAAGCGAGGGGTGACAAGGCATCTTGTGGAGCGGCTAGTGCTCTGACAACGTACTAGCCGTCCTCATGTCTGGATTACACTTTCGCTTAACATCAGGTGGAGTGTGGTCATTTGCCTACCCAAGCTATAAAAAAAACTTTTTGATGGTGTCAATAACAATTCGGCAATGTTAAGAGGGCACGATATAAAATTATGCTCCATACAAAAATATGGGTATCGTACTTCCCTTTTTTCTTCGCGAAAGTTAAACTGATTTTAATTGTTTACGCTATATTATAGATGAAGAGTATATTTATGCTTCTGTCACTTTCTTTTTTTTTTCAATAGATAATAACTAAATGAAATATGACCATCCGAAAATCCCGTTTTTTTCGGTTTTCTTTAGGTAAAGTTGCAGCGTTTATCACACATATTTGGTAACGTTTTACCAAAAAAGAAAGTGATGCAAGCATAGATATACTCTTCATTTATAATATAGCGTAAGAACAATCAAAATCGGTTTAACTTTCGCGAAGAAAAAAGGGGATTACGGAAAAGTCTTTTTTTCAAAGAATTTAGATATAAGTAAAATCTGCTTCAGCTATATTTGTCCCTTTCAACACGGTGCTCGGGAATAGGGATAGCAATACCTAAGGCAAATATCTAAATTAGGAGCACAGTACCCTCATAACAGAACTTTCCTATTTTATCTTTATATACTTAATTCGTGTGTTTGTAATTGAACTCCTCCTAAACGGCTGGACCGATTTTGATGAAATTTGTTGTGTGTATTCAAGGGGGTTTGAGGATGGTTTAGATTCACAATTGGCTGGACCGATTTTGATGAAATTTTTTGTTGTTGATTTTTACCCAGAATTGTATGGCAAAAAACCGTTTGCCGGGGCGTTAACGGTCGCGTCATGTAAAAGGAACGCTGGCGGTCAAGCTGCGCATAGGCAATTTATCGGTTTTTTATGTAATACCTATTATGAATAACAAATATGTAGGTACCAAGCCACGACTCGCCAGCGAAAGCCTCGTTCAAAAATAAAATAATAATAATAGGCACATAACTTTCGTGCGAGAGTGTACCCATGCGCAAAGACACCCATATCACTTTCTTCCAGCGTTCTTTTTACGTGATGCGTACTATACCAATAGTTGTTTACACTGTTTAGTTAAGTTTAGTTATGCACGTAGAGTTGGTACCATTGTATTGAGAAAGTTTCGGCGCTCGCGCTATTATTATTCAGAATGGTGCCAATTCTACGTGCACAACTTAACTAAAAATTAATACAACTATTGCTGTATTTTGATTATTTGGCTATTTTGCTGTACACATTTATATTAATTAGACGGACATCGTGGTCTACTCTAGTGGTTCAGGTAACGGACTGCCGTTCACGATGTCGCGGGTTCGATTTCGGTTCCTGACAATCATTTGTGTGATATTTATATTTGTCATACAAATGTTTGTCCTTCCTCTAGTTGTTTACTATGCATTATAAGTATGTATTTATAAAAGAAAAGTAGTTTATGTATTATATCCGTATTCTGGTACCCAAAACACAAACATAATAAGCTTAGCTTGGGACCATAGGACGTTGTGTGAAATGACCATGAACATTTATTTATTTATTAATTAAAATCGTTGGTCTTTAATATACAGATTTTCTAATAAAAAAGTTCTGTTAACATTGCCGAATTGTGTTAATGTCATTATCAATTTTCATTTTTAGTTAAGTTTAGTTGTTTACATAGAATCGGTACCATCATCTTTCATATTTCTCAGCCACCTCTGAAATTTTCACCTAGGGGCCTCTTTACGCGTTAGCAAACGCCCATGATGGGATCTGATTTATGTGCGGTCACGGTAACAGCTGGTCCGACCCTAGCAATAGTAGTTTCACATTAAAATTCAAGTAGGTACCTTATTTATAAAGTACATACATATTATGCTTTGTTGAAATAAATGTTTCATTATGCTGTTTAATATTAATAAGCTACTAGCATATTCGGTTGAGTGTGAACCGTCAAGTGTTTTTCTATAGGTACATTTCTCTGCTCTGGCGGTTCGCGACCGATAATACGAGACGTATGTTCGACAGATATCAACCTTTATTAGCTAGTAGCTGTTGCACGTGACTTCGTACACGTGGTATTTAGAAACCAAACCCTAACAATTAAAATTATTATTTTTATTAACGATTCCCGCTCGGGACAATCATTTGTGTGATTTATCTAATTGTCATACAAATGTTTGTTCTGCGTCTGGGTGATTCTATGTATTTTATGTATGTATTTACCTGTGGTATTTACAAAAGAAAAGAAAAGTATTCTATCCGTATTCTGGTACCCCTAACACAAGCATAAAAGCTTAGCTTGGGACCAGTGGACGTTGTGTGAAATGTCCATGAATATTTATTTATCTTTATTATTATTAATTTATACTAAAAAGCCATCCTCTTGAACTACTCCATTAAAAAAAACAGCATCAAAATCAGTGGCGTAGTTTTGAAGATATAACCTCACATAGTGACATACTTATAAAAATAACGATGTTGTTTTTAATAAGCAAAGATAGAGACGGAATACACAAGCTTGTCTACTTGTGTGATGGCTGAATCATCAAATATGGTACCGATTCTACGTCCACAACTAAACTTAATTAAAAACTGATAATTGATAGTATCAATAACACAATTCGACAATGTTAACGGAACTTATAAATTAGAAAATCTGTATATCAAGGCTAACGATTTTAATAAAAATGTTCACAACGAAATAGGCAATTAATCAAAATAAGCCATAATTGTTTTCATTTTTTAGTTAAGTTTAGTTGTGGACGTAGAATTGGTACTTAGATCCATCTCATTTATACTTAAGGGCCTACATCAATATTATCGTCGACATGTATCTATTTACACAGCTAGTAGGTATAGAAAATGAAGAATTAGGGATATTTTTTTTGTTTACTCAAAATCTACTAAATATATTTTAATTCTGGTTTACGTGTTTCTATATATAATAGTTACTAATGTTTTGAAAGTTATTTCATTATTCAATACGCGATAATGAAAAAAATAAAAAATGAGAGAGGTTGTTTCGCTGAGATTTTCTATCGAGAAAACTTTTTCAATCGCGTTTCTGAGTTTATGCGATCCTAGATTATATATTGAAAAAACATATACATAAATTACATACTTATATACATAAATACTTATATATAATATACTTATATACATAAACATAAATTAGAGCTCTAGCCATTATTTCTAAAGAAAAAGTGAAAACTGCGTACGTAGAAGTATGCACGAAGCTATTTTGGTATCCTCAGTATTTTGGTCAGACGTAGGAGAGGTTAAAGCTGGAGTTTAGAAGCATTCCTCTAACTTGAAGTGCAAAAACATGTGTATTTTTAGTCTCTCTCCCCCATGGGAAAAAGACATGACCCGCGGCATGATGATGATGATAACAAGGAAGTCTTTCTCCAGGTCATACCGTTTTATTAAATTTGCATTATGGTAGCTGTTGTACCGTGTACGTATTTAATCACTCGCAGACCAGCACGACGTCCTACAAGTCAGACTTTGAATAGTCTCCTTTACTTTATTAAAAAAAAAACTCACACTCATGATTAGAAAAAAAACTACGCATCATATGTTTTTCGTTTACTCTGTCTGAATATAGATGGCGCTGTAATCAATAAATATAAAATCAATAACATACAATTATGGTACAATGAAGACGTCTATGAATGAGAAGAGCATCTAATTCAAAGAGTAAAATAATATAGATATATAACATCTAATTCATGACCTTTATCTGTGACTAGACCGCGTAATCTCAATTATTAAAATAGTCTCCATAACACTATGCCGAAAATGATGAAATTAAAAATAATCGTCTCATGATTAAATTAGCTATGAGTATTTGATTGCAAAGCTGAACGCATAAAAATGTGAAATTTATTGCAAAAATTTTATGACAAGAGTTTAAAATAAAATTCTGTTCTAATGTTTTTGTTACCGATTTCGTGTGTTTTATTTATTCCTACATTAACATAATAGGGGATGAATAGGGGAGTCTTAGTTGCGTTGTTCTAATGTTTTTGTACGGATTTCGTGTGTTTTATTTATTCCTTCATTAACATAATAGGAGATGAATAGGGGAGTCTTAGTTGCGTCTTCCACGTATTTATTTGACGTTATTAAAAGTTGAATATGACGATAATAAAAATCGATATTTTCTACTGACGTATTCCCTCACACCGCCTTTTAGTTTGAAATTGCCGCGTGTGACGTCAGCCAGGTTCTCTGACGTCACTCGCCTCCCAGATTGGCGGTGATCATAATATCTATCTCACTTCAACACTACACATATGAATTACTTAGAACGAGATAGCATGATTTGCGTAAAGGTTGTGAATAGGGGTCTTATTTTGTAAGGCAGTGTTGTTCAATTGAATAAGTACCTATTGATAAGAGAAATGGTGATAAGAACGGCTGTCAAGTCTTATTTCTTATTAGTAAGACGTATAAAATGAATAATTGTAGTTAAAGTTGCGATTTAAAATATAACTGTGCTTTAAAGTTACGATTAAACATGGTAAAATAATCTTTATTGTTGAAACCTTGCGGAATTTATATGAACATCCCGAGGCGAATGACGTGAATGACAGTAGCGCCATTGCGGTGATCGCTGTGAACTATCGCCAGTAGAGGAATTTCGCTCGGTGTGTAACGTGAGTTTTGAGCGAATTATTTCAAGTTTCATACGAAAATGGCCAGCGAAATGAAGCCAATGCACAAAAGCAAACATTTCCCAATAGATCAACTAGTGTGTGTTGGAAACTACGAGCTGGAGAAAACAATTGGCACTGGAAACTTTGCTGTTGTAAAACTAGCCACACACGTTCTAACTAAGAGTAAGGTGCGTACCCTATTGTCGTTATGTCGCGTATTATTGTGGTTTTAGTGTTTTATTTCTCAATCACACATTTAAAGAGTGTTTAAAAAGGTGTGAGTGCGATCACGACAGTGTAGTGCAAGGTTCTTGTGTTGTGTTACAGTGGTTTTTTCCATTCGTCCGAAGCCTTCTGTCAGTACAGCGGTCAGGTTTGCCAAACATTACAATATAACCCGTTTTATCTACAACTAGCTGATGTACGAGGGGCAAGAACGTGTTTATTAAAAAAAATAACATTAAACAAACCAGTTTGGATGCACATTGTTTACTATAAACCGGCTAATGTCTTAGGAACATCTCCAATTAGCCGGCTAATAGTTCGAAATTTGTAATGGAAAAAGTTTGAACAGCATTTGCTGCTTAGCTTATTATGTTTTCGATTTCTACTATAAACACTGTTTTTGTTAATTTATTTAACAAAATGGCGAGAAGGTAAGTTTTTTCGCAACACTTTTTATGTTGGTTTTGCAACAATTATGATCAATTGATCTCTCCATTCACTGTCCACTTGATCAATTAACTTGTCTTGGTACTGCTACTATTGTGTACTACGAACAAACAATCGACTGTCGCCCACGACAAAACATTGCTTTGCTATGTTGAATATGAATGAAATTAAACATTGCCAATACTTATAATTATCATTTCTGAATATCAACAGTCACTCTTGTTTTCTACTGTGCATTAGTCTAACATTTACAAATATATAAAACATATAAAAAAAAATATCAGAATTTCATACCAACTTCACCTAAGTAGGTACCTACCTAATTAAATTTGGAAGCATACACTAGAGAAAAATTGTAATATAGAATAAAAAAGAAAAAAAAATGTTCATTATCTTGTCTTGATTTTTCTTTTGAGGAATGTAAGATTGCTTACAATTAGAAACAAAGGCTTTTTTCCTACATACAAAAATATTTGCTTACTTGTAGGATTTGTAGGCCTTAACTGTGCCAGTTATTAACACTAACACATATATAAAAGCCTATTCAATATAGTTATTAGCCACCCTCGCATTACCACTTAACATCAGGTGGACTGTAGTCATTTGCCCAACCCTTTCGATAAGAAAAAAAGTTGTAATATAATTTTCCCTAATGTCAACAGGTTACTCAAATGTAACAAAATGTTTTTAACTTAAATAATGTAATAATTTTACATCTTTGTTTTAAATTCCAAGCCAAGACTATTAAACAAACACTTATACTTTGTTTATTTTTCAAAATGAGAATTAATAGCAAATGCCTGTCTAAGAAAAAGAAAACAAAAAACCTATAGAATAGGATTTTTATTAATATTTTGGTATGTTGCTAAGTATAACATTTAGACTTAATACCTAATGGAATATTTTTGTAATGATTAATCAATACAATTTAGATAATAGGTTAATTACAATAATTATATTATTTCCCATTTTAACTTAGGTAAAACTTAAAATGGTACCTACCTCGTATTAAGAAGAAAGAAAGAGACATGAAAGAATATGTAGCTATTTCATTTGAAAGAAAGAAATAGATGCTTGATGGGTGTTTTTATATATATTTTCTGTGTGGTGACGGACTAAGAATACAAGTGTCACCACCCCATTTCTTCCCAAGGGTGCTGTAAAAGCCAGCTAAGGGATATTGCACACAGATAACATCCTCTGTCAGAGACGGAAAACTTGAAAATAAACCCTGTGCTAACACGCCTGGTCAGCGAGGCACAGTAGACCATAATCCCTCCCAAAGTGGAGCAGGCCCGTGCCCAATAGTGGGACTTAAATGGGCTGGAGAGAGGGTGTTTTTAGGGTTCTGTACCAAGAGCTAAAATGGGACCCTATTCTGAGACTTCTCTGTCTTGTCTTTTTGTGACCAGGCTGTATCTCTGGAACGGTGATAGCTAGAGAGCTGATTACAGAGCTTATGTATATCAGCTGATGCATTGTATTCTTTCTTTGTATTCTTTATTGCACACAGAAATCACATATAAGAAAGTTATATTTTGGTTAATATATGTACAGAGGCGAGCTTAATTGGACGTAGTTATGCAAAATGGATCCATCCACAAAAACTTTTTGAGAAAGTAAGTTATGTAAAGTAAGTAAAGTTAAGTAAAATTGATATATTAAAATAACAAGACCATAGTTTCTTTTGAATGTCTATGTGTTTTTTATTAGAAAATAGGTACTTTGCGGCTTGGATATTTTTTGCATATATCTAAATGGATCGGTAGATGACTATTGCGACAGTGACCTCAGAAAACGGTTATTGTGGATTGGATCCATTTTGCATAACTACGTCTAATTCATAGATGAATTTCCTACCAGCCAACCTTGGCGAGATAGAAATTTCATGTTAAGGGGTCATGACATGTACAACAAAAGCTTAAGTTACATTTAATTAAAACTATGTTATAATAATTATATGAGCAACATACATTCAAATATTTAAATTCTATAATACCCTAATGCATTGTCGCTTTATTTGAAATATTATTAATATGTTATGATAATAATTGAACAGAACTGTTTGTTTGTGTGTCTGGTTTGTACTCGACCGGTTTTATTAAATTTTTAAACTAAGTAAATTTTTACTACTCAAATCACATCACCCCAAGCACTTTTTTAAAAGAAAAAATTTAATTGTTTATTTTATATTTTTCAAAAAACTAAAAAGAGAATATCATAAAAATCAAGTTTCTAAGTCTATGAACAATCCAAGGAATCTTTGGCGTAATATAAATAAAATCACTCAGCTCAAACAACAGAAATCTTCTAACACCTTCCTTCTACAATTATGTCCGCACCCTCTCGATGCCCTAAACCGTGTAAATAACTTTTTTGCCACAATTGGCAGATTATTAGCAGAGAGAATTAAAACTCAAATCGACTTCGAGTCAAGTAACCAAATAACTGACAATAGCAATATTTTTCTTCAGCCCACCTCGTTCGTTCTGCTACCTACAGATACAGATGAGGTCTATGCCACCCTAATGACTTTGGACTGAAACAGCGCAACAGGGTGGGACGGTATACCAATACGTTTCCTCAAAACAGCTAGTGACTTTCTGGTTCCACTCATATGCCAATTGACTAACTTGTGCTTCGAGACTGGGGTATTTCCCGACGTCTTGAAGCGCTCTTTGATCACTCCGGTCCACAAGGGTGGCGATCGGAATGATGTCAACAACTACCGACCCATATCCGTCTTGCCGGCGGTTTCAAAAGTCTTAGAGAAACGATTAAATAAGAGGCTTATTAGCTACTTAAATAAATATAAAATCATTTCAAATTCCCAATTCGGGTTCAGACAAGGACTCTCTACCCAAGACGCTATAACTGTTCTGACCTCTGAGATTGCTGGCCGGGTAGATAGAGGACAAAAATGTATAACACTATTTCACGATATTAAAAAAGCTTTTGACACCGTTTCGATTCCCATCTTACTGCAAAGGCTAGAAGCCATTGGCGTCAGGTACAGCTCTGTCTCTTTTTCACAGTTACCTTAGTGGTAGAAAACAACAGATAAAGGTTACTAACCTATGTAGTGACGAAGAAACTGTTGAGTTTGGTGTACCACAGGGAAGCGTTATCGGTCCCACCCTGTTCTTAATATATATTAACGAGCTTTGTAACCTCCAGGCAAATGGTGGCAAGATCTACGCAGACGATACAGTTATAGTTTACTGTGGAGATAGCTGGGAGATGGTTCGCACTAATGTTGAAAACAGTTTGTGCATTATCAATAAATGGTTAAAAGCGCATCTTCTAAACCTTAATCTATCTAAAACCAAATATGTATGCTTTTCTCCTAGGCTAAGATCAAAACCTACTGATAATTTTGGCATAAGATTCCACGAGTGTATAAATAATTATAACTCTAATCTTAATTCTAATTTAAATAACAGTAATCTTCTCTGTAACTGTCAATTCCTGGAGAAAGTCACTAAAATAAAATACTTAGGTATCATTGTTGACGAATGTCTCACATGGCACCCCCATATCGACGCAACCATGTCCCGAATCAGAAAACTGATATGGGTGTTCAAAAATTTACGTCATCTAATGCCCTCGAAACTCCTTAACAATATATATACAGCACTAGCTCAATCTATTATTACATATTGTATACCAACTTGGGGTGGAGCTTCCAAGACGAAATTTCTTGAGCTTGACAGAGCTCAACGATCACTAATAAAAGTTATGTACTTTAAGCTCTACCGGTTCCCAACAGATAGTTTATATCAATTGAGTGGTCTATTAACTGTAAGAAAATTATATTATCTACAAATAACACTGTCTCTTCATAAAACTCTCCCTTTTAACCCTTCTAAGAATTACCGCAGGCGAAAGGATAATGTAGCACAAACTCCAAAAATGTATACGAGTTTTGCCAGGCGTCAATACTTTAGTCAATCTTCTTTTGTCTACAATAAAATTAATAGTAAACTAAACTTCCATCCTAAGGTCCGACGCAAATGTAAAAAGATAATAACAGAGTGGCTACTTACGTTGACTTATGAGGAAGCTGAAAGAATTTTAGTGAGATTATCCTAAACTTACTGCATGCAGCTCATTAACACACACACACACACACACACAAACACACATGCACACTAAGTTACCATATTTACTTGTATTAACCTAAAATAATTTTAATTGTAGGGAAAGCCTTGTAAAATTTTAGTCTCAATATATGTAAACGTAATTTTAAGGAAAGTGCAGGGCGACCCCAACACAAGTATTATTAATAACTTACTGGGGTGGTCCTAGATACTTATTTTATTGTGCTTTGAGACAAAATAAAGAATTTTTTCAATATTTTCATTTTCATTTTTTCATATTTATATCCTATAACAGACCAAGGAACTTCATGGATCTTTATTTTAAAAAGTCTTCATTAAATTGCCCCTTACAAAATTGAATTCTTTTTACGAACAAACAAAGAATATATGGAAATTTATGCAAATTCTATAATGGACAGAAAAAGATTCTCATGAATTTTTTTTAAAGCCTGTAATAATAATAATTATTATTACTTGGCTTATTAATTATAATAATTATTATTAAAGCCTGTAATAATAATAATTATTATTACAGGCTTTAAAAAAAATTCATGTTTCATTCAAAGTTACTTAATAAGTAGATATCTTTTCCACAATTAAATTCTTTTTTTGAATAGGCAGTACAGTTATACTTGTTTTTTTTTTTCAAATCTAATTTGTTCAGCCAGTTGTCTGTTCCAAAATTATTATTTTTTTCTGAAGAGACAAAGAGAGCACAAATATATTTAAAAATTTCAATCTATTTGCCTGTTCTAAATTCAAAATCTTTTATGAATAGACAAAAACACTCCACAGAGTGTTTAATTATTGTTTTTTTTTATTGAATTTGTAGTAGTGTTAGAAATACATACAGTACTAATTTTGTACTAATACATAATTTGTACATTACAAACTGTTTTGTTAATAAAATTACACAAATAACTATAATGTAACTATACAAATATTATGTCCTGGATGTGAAATGAACTCAAAAAGTTTTGTATAATGTTATTAAACTGACCTACTAGACAATACTTATAATTTTGAATATTTTTATTCTATAAACTGTTAAAAAACAGAAAAGATCTGGAACCCACAAATATATATACAACTAGCTGACCCGGCAAACGTTGTTTTGCCTTACTAAAAAAAATAAAATAGATGTTGGCCGATTCTCAGACCTACTGAATACGCATGTAAAATTTCATAAAAATCGGTCAAGCCGTTTCGGAGGAGTACGGTAAATAACACTGTGACACGTAAATTTTATATATTAGAAGAATATAGTGGGTTGATGTTTAAAATTCGGGACAAGTAACTTTAGTCTGGCTAAATTGTTGTGGCTAAATTTTATAGAATAATGACATTCCATGACATATAGCCTGTATCATAGACACATATCAACACATTTTCACGCATACATAGATATGTTAGTGATTTCAAGCCAGCTGAGGGATGTTGCAAAACGGAAAATTTTCTAATTCCATGCATATGGAGTCGCGGACAACAGCTAGTCAAAGAATATTGCTGTAATCTTTAAGTTTAATTAGCACTGTACACACTAAAAATATTAATTTCTATTTATAAGTTCAGTTATATAATTATGTATGTATTTGTAAATGTATGTTAATATAGTATGTATTATTATATTGTATTAGTTATGTAAATTTTGTGATCTAAGAAACTTGTGTGAAAGACGTTATAAAAAATCAGATGTGAGATCGGATATAGAAGAATAAATTTAACAATATTAATTATTTAATTTAATTATTAGTTTAATTTAATTAATAATTTAATCAACTACTTGGCCGTTGCCTGCTACTTCGTAAGCGTGAATTTTGGAAACCAAATCTAAATAAATTACACAAAAAAGCCATCCTCTTGAACCCCTATAGATAGGGTGCCACCCCCTGGCTGGGTCATGGTAATACCCGAGTGACTACTATGGCCCAGCTAGGGCGAGAAGGAACACCGTGGGGTTTAGTGGGTAGTCCGGCACTAATAGGTCGGGAGTCCCACACGAAGCCCGAAGGTTGTACCCGCAACCGGAAAGGCGAAATGCGTAAAAACACATTCCCCACGTAAAAAAGAAGAATCCTCTTGAACTACTCTATCTATTTATAAAAACCGCATCAAAATCCGTTGCATAGATTTAACGATATAAGCTCACATAGGGACATACATACAAAAATAACGACTTTGTTTTTTAATAAGTAAAGAATAAACAGTGTTTATTGCAAGCTGATATCACAGATCTTTAGTCTTCCATACTAAAGATGATAAAAACAAGTCAAGTATGAATCGTATTTGCACACTCAGGTGCCAATTCAATGTGCACAACTAAACTTAACTAAAAATGAAAAGAATGATGTATTTTTATTAATTGGCTATTTCGTTGTGCACATTAATATTAGTTATAATCTTTAGTTTATAATAAACAGTTTTTATAACAAGAAAGTACATTGCGAAATTGTGTTATCTATCTTCTCTCTCCAGCCCACTTAGAGAAAGAAAGAAAGAAAATAATAAATTTTGATAGTGTCTATAGATAACACTGACTCACATGCGAAGGAGTTCTGTAGCATATTTATCTTAATATATATTCACCAGCACAACCATTTCCGTGTGGTGATGGATTAAGAATACAAGTGTCGCCACCCCATCTCCTCCCAAGGGTGCTGTAAAAGCCAGCTAAGGGATATTGCACACAGATATCATCCTCTGTGAGAGACGGAAACCTAGAAAATAAAACCTGTGCCAACACGCCTGGTCAGCGCGGCCCAGTAGACCACAATCCCTCCCAAAGTGGAGGAGGCCCGTGCCCAACAGTTGGACGTAAATGGGCTGGAGAGAGGGAGATACATCAACCAATTGTCATATTTACAGCCCCAAATCAAATAACTATTCGACGAAAATTCGAATATGTTTGTGATGTTAAAAGTCAAAGTATGGTCAAAGTATTTTTATTGTGAACAAATAGGTACATAAGATGTTGAGATGCGTAGAAATTAAAACAGGTTTCACTATGTTGTATAGCCTAAAGCCTTCCTCGACAAATGTATGTACTTTAAAACATTAAAAGAATTTTTCAATTCGGACCAGTGGTTCTTGAAATTAGCGCATTCAAGCAAGTAACCTCTTCAGCTTTTTATTATTAGTATAGACACAGTAGTCTGTTGTTGATTCTAATCCGACATACCTCAAAGGTGTCGAAGCATATCTTTTCTTATATCTATGCCAATATTTCTCCAAGAATGCGGTCGAATAGTTAGTGTACCGCACTTTCTTTACTTATTGACGAGTCTTGTGGTCTAGTGGTTCATGTGACGGACTGCCGTTCACGAGGTAGCGGGTTCGATTCCCACTCGGGACAATCGTTTCTGTGATATTTATAATATCTCGGTCCATACTTACCACCCGCTATCTCCTAACAGATAAACAAAACAATAAGGACACCATTTTACAAGTATTACCAAGACGTAGAGATGATTTTTCGACATTTTCATTTATAACTTGACTAGATAATACAGTCATGTATGCTAGGAAGTCACTAGGCAAAGTTTAAAAAGGGCATTATAGAAGCTCAGACCAGACGACGTCGTGTGAAATGTCCATGAATATTTATTTATTTATTATTGCGTTTTATGAGCGTAGCCTGAATTTAGTTTCAGAGTTCCCAATTCTTCGGATCATTTCGAACAGATTTTGAGACGAATAAGACTTTACCAATTCTACGTGCATAACTAAACTAAACGAAAACAATTGTGTGTGTTTTCAGGTTAAGTGGCAATTTCGTGGTACATAATCATATTAATTAAAAACGGTAGCAGTTTATAACACGCTTATATAAGTTCGGTAGGTATCTATCAAAGTATTAATCTATGTAACGGAATCTTTGAAAGTGAATTTCACCCACTTGCAGTAGTCGGATTGTTCGGAAATTTTGCGCAACTAATAAGGGCCGATGACAATGCAATAATAAAAAAAATTCAGGATTTTCAAGCCTGTTTTTAGGGTTCCGTACCCAAAGGGTAAAAACGGGACCCTATTACTGAGACTTCGCTGTCCGTCCGTTCGTCCGTCCGTCCGTCCGTCCGTCTGTCACCAGGCTGTATCTCAAGAACGGTGATAGCTAGAGAATTGAAATTTTCACAGATGATGTATTTCTATTGCCGCTATAACAACAAATACTAAAAATAAAATAAATATTTAAGGGGGGCTCCCATACAACAAACATGATTTTTTTACCGTTTCTTGCTCGATACTAATAACGTTGCCTTATGTTGCATAGATAATGGTACGGAACCCTTCGTGCGCGAGTCCGACTCGCACTTGACCAATTTTATTTAGTTTTTGAACTAAGTAGATTATTATAATAAGAAAGTTCAGATATTATTTCCAAATTATGTAATTGACATTAATATCATTTTTTTTTAAATAAGTAAGGATTTGTATTATGGATTGACTTCTTTGTATGTCCTGTGATATCCTAACTAGGTTAGTAAATAATTACAAAACCTGCTATCGGTCCCCTGACCGATAGTAGGTTTCCTAGATTTTGTCATAGTTTGAGGGGAGTATACCGTATTACCCGGTAAGGAATAAACCGGCTAAGAACGAGTTGGACTAGAGTTCCGCTTCTATACCATTATGATGTCAGTTTCGCTGATAACAACCCTAATTCAGAATAACAGTGCACTCTGTTTGTTGCAGCGTAAAATGTACATAACTAATAATAAAATTACAAAAAAAAACTTTCCTTCTTTAAAAAAAATTGGTCAAGTGCGAGTTGGACTCGCGCACGAAGGGTTCCGTACCATTATCTATGCAACATAAGGCAACGTTATTAGTATCGAGCAAGAAACGTAAAAAAAATCATGTTTGTTGTATGGGATTAAATATTTATTTTATTTTATTTTTAGTATTTGTTGTTATAGCGGCAATAGAAATACATCATCTGTGAAAATTTCAACTGTCTAGCTATCACCGTTCTTGAGATACAGCCTGGTGACAGACGGACGGACGGACAGCGAAGTCTCAGTAATAGGGTCCCGTTTTTACCCTTTGGGTACGGAACCCTAAAAATAAATAAAACGTAATAAATAAATAAATAAATAAAAAATTGGTCAAGTGCGAGTCGGACTCGCGCACGAAGGGTTCCGTACCATTATCTATGCAACATAAGGCAACGTTATTAGTATCGAGCAAGAAACGGTAAAAAAATCATGTTTGTTGTATGGGAGCCCCCCTTAAATATTTATTTTATTTTGTTTTTAGTATTTGTTGTTATAGCGGCAATAGAAATACATCATCTGTGAAAATTTCAACTCTCTAGCTATCACCGTTCTTGAGATACAGCCTGGTGACAGACGGACGGTCGGACGGACAGCGAAGTCTCAGTAATAGGGTCCCGTTTTTACCCTTTGGGTACGGAACCCTAAAAAATAATATATATTTTAGAATATTTTGTACAAACAATGTACCTACGTATTGTTGTTTTTCCAGTCCACAATAGATACCTATATCCTTACAACTCAGATAAGATAACGAAAGAAATTCTTTAGGACATCACGGCTGAATGAAATAAGTAATAAAAAACAAACAGATAGATTTATTATTAATGATAATAATCTTATAGTGATTGTATCTGGTTATAACCAGTTTTTGTAAGGTTTGAAGCGTAGTGAATTGTGGGTTCGATTCCTGTTTACTTAGAGCAGGGGTACCCAAACTTACTTTGTCTACTGCCCACTATCTCTCTCTCCAGCCCATTAACGTCCCACTGTTGGGCACGAGCCTCCTCCACTTTGGGAGTGATTATGGTCTACTGTGCCGCGCTGACCAGGCGTGTTGGCACAGGATTTATTTTCCAGTTTTCTGTCTCTCACGGAAGATGTCATCTGTGTACAATATCTACTAACTATGCTTTTACTCTTACTTGTAATCTTAATCCGTCACCACACGGACATACTGCCATTTGGGAATAGCGCTTCCATCTATTCACCTACTTAAAAAAAACACTATGCTTAACCTCATTTTTTGGGTCTCTTACCAAATACGCTCCCACCCCCCCATTTAAGGCCTGCGGCGACTACAGGGGAGCGTTATCGTCTATTTTGGGAAAGGCTGACTTAGAGCATTAATCCAACAGGACCCTTGCTAAAACCTGTCTAGTCTCTTACTATTTGTTTTTTTTTATGTTGCGGTATGCGTATAAACGCATAAAGAAAAAGAAAATATAAAGCCTAATAGAATATAGTGTTTGTATGTGTGTTATCTCGACACCACCGACCTGACAGTATTAAATAAGGAAAATGGTGTGTATGACTAGGTACTCAAATGCATTGTCGCAAATATTTGTTCTTATTGGGAATCATAGACGTAGTCCTAGAAGGGAATAAAATGTAAAAATTTCAAAACAAAAATTCTAAATTCAAATTTTGAATTTTTTTTTCTTCACATTTCTGCGATCGGTAGAGGCGCCTATTGCCACTACTCTTGTAGAGTATGTGGTAGCGTTTTAGGGTAACGTTTCAATCACATGACCACTGGTGTTTCTGTGATCACCATAATAGAGCGTCTATACCTACATCACTCACCCGGCTTGAAGCCACATAAATATCTGTGTTTCTGATACAGACTAAACGTCATATCAAAACATTATTAGTCTGTGAAGTATGATTTAGCCAAGCTAAATTTATGTGTCTTCAATCTTACGTGTGAATGAGTATCCACTATAAACTATACTGTGATAAATCTGTGTCTGTGATAACCTTCTTGGGGGGTTGCTGCAAAAATTAAATAGTATATTTATGATTTCCTTGGTAGTGCTCGGTATCCGAATTAATAGTCGGCATTTTGAGGTGCTCATAAATATGTTGATTTTGTGAACCACGCCGCATTGACTATTGATGAGTACCCTATCATACTAGTACCATATCGCAGTAATATTAATAATCTTTAAAAAAAAAGTTTGCGCGCGATAACACCGTTAATGGACACCTGTCAAAACCACATTTGGCAGACGTCATTGCGCCCACAGATAAAACAAACATATCAATTGAAGTGTTGCCAGTGCAAATATTCCAATATTTATCAAAGTTAATAATAATATTATTGTGTCAATAAATTTAATAGTTCAACGGAAATTATTTTAAGTAGTTAGTTACTGAATTGTTATTTTATTGAAATGATTCTGAATTTATTTTTATAGATAGGTACCTACTAGCTTACTTATTCGACTTCGCACAGGTTACTAAGTTTTATTAATATTATAATCTCGAAAATTTGGATGGTTGTAGAAACCAAACCTTAAAAACCTCTTGAACCACTGAATCATTTAAAAAAAGCCGCATCAAAATGCGTTCCGTAGTTACGAAGATATAAGCTCACATAGACACATACAAACAAAAATAACGACTTTGTTTTATAATAAGTAAAGATAATCGCGAAAATTTGTATGGACTGATGTATGGACGTTTGTTACTTTTTCACGGAAAAACTTTTGAATGGAATCTAAGAGCTCATCACGGTAAAATCCAAGGAGTGGGGTAGTAACTATAAAAGCCTGTACAACGGCGCGTATTGACTAGTGAATTATGTAGTAAGAATAATCCAATAACTATCTCAGAATGGACATTTTATGAAAAATTTTAAGTAGCTTAAAAGTACCTAGGTGTCCAATTCAATGTATATATAATACACACATTTTAATCGGCATTTTAATATTACCGATAATTAGGTCATAAACGTTGTCCTTAAGATCTAAGATTTCCTTGACCGGGTCAAGATTCGAACCTTGTGGGAAACCCGACATATTGACCTAGTAAAACAATAGCAGACACGCGATAATACATAATTGGATTTTAGATAATCTCTTACTTCATATTTTCTGTTAAAACCAGCATAATGACATATCCATGTGACGTGGATCATATCTCTATACTTAATATTACAAAGCTGAAGAGCTTGTTTGTTTGTTTGAACGCGATAATCTCGGGAACCACTTTTCCGATTCGAAAAATTATTTTATTGTTGGATAGTAAATTTATCGACGACGACTATAGGCTATCTAACATCACGCTGCGACGAATATGAGCGAAGCATTAGTAAAAAATGTTGCAAAAGCGGGGAAAATTTCTAAACTCCACGCGTTGTTAAGAATATAACTGACACCGGACTCCTACCCAGGGTGCTGCAAAAAGCAGTTAAAGGATATTATAAGCGGAAAAAAAAATTGTGAGAGGCAGACGGAATATTCTGAAAATGCTTCTCGAGGCCCGTACACAAGTGTGGGTCTGAAAAGAAAACCCGGTTAAGTATGAGTTGAACTCGTACACCAAGGGTTCCCTGTCGTTATTATCCCAAATTACCCTGACACCAAAGGGCGAAGCGACGGCCTGACGAGATAAGGGCGAAAAAAATGGGAGTATTTGTTGATGTAGCATCAACTAATATACACAAACTGTGAAATTTTCAGCTCTCTAGCTATTGCCGTTTCAGAGATACAGTCTGGTGACAGATAAACGAACAGCGAAGTCTCAGTAATAGGTTTTATTAAAAGATCAGCCTTTTAAATCTTAACCCCTTTACGACGAACCGCAAGTGAAACTGCACTACAGAGTTTTCATAAAATATTATTTTGTTGTTTTGTTCAACTGTTTAGGCGTAATTGCTGATCTAAAGTCGTTGACACTTCGATGTTGACCTCGGAGCTACAAAAAAAAATACCTTCTAGGTCGGACTTACGTTGTTTTTTTATTCTTATAGTTTTTTGTCCTATAGTGACAATTACAAAGATTTTTTACTTGTAATTTACAATTGAATTGAAATAAGTATTTAATTACTATAGAAATACTAGCTATAGTAAATAAATTAATATTATATATTATACGTATATTTGCTGGTCCTCTGTTATCAAGTTAAGCTGGTGTTATGGGTACTAGAATCTAAATGAAAATCCGAATACTTCTTTATGATAGTTATTATCATCCTACTAATATTATAAAGGCGAAAGTTTGTATGTATGGATGTTTGTTACTCTTTCACGTAAAAACTACTGAATGGATTTGAATGAAACTTTACCACAATATAGCTTATACATCAGAATAACACATAGGCTACAAATTGGCTGGACCGATTTTGATGAAATTTTATTTTATACAGAATTGTATGGCAAAACAACGTTTGCCGGGGCAGCTAGTCTTTTATAAATATAAATAGAAAATACACAGTCCAATTTGTAATTGACCAGATTTATTTCTTTTTGTCATGTTTCTTCTTCTTCTACTCCCTGCCTATTTCATTCCCAGGGTACTGTAAGAGCCAGCTAATTGACAATATAAGCAGTTAACTTCTACTGTAAAAGATGGAAAACTCGAAACTAAACCCTGTGTCAACACGCCGGGTCGCAGTAGACCATGGTCCCTCCCAAAGTGAAGTAGGCCCGTGCCCAGCAGTGGCACGTTTAAAGGCTGGAGAGTCACTCCACACTTCCATCTCAACATTCTCATCTCTGCCACATGCAACCTTTTTTCATCCTTCTTCTTAACGGCCCAACGTTCACTTCCATACAATACGAGAGATCTAAACACCGTCTTGTAGATTTTCTCCTGTAACTTAAGGGGAATCCGTGGGTCGCGAGTTGTTCCTGTGACCTGCCGCCATTTCATCCATCTCGCGTTAATCCGACGTGTTATGTCTCGGTCTATTTCGCCATCTCCTTGAATAAGTGACCCGAGGTACCGACAAACGGAGCAGATCGGTAGGGGTGTACCATGCAGACATCCATCATTCCATCCATAATTTTTGTCATGTTTATGGATAATAATATAGTATTGGGTGCAGTTAGCGCAAGACCGCGCGTTGTGGCGTTCTACGTGGAGGCCTAAGTCCAGCAGTGGACGGAGAAAGGTTTATGGATGGATATGTATAAAGTTTTATCGTTTTAGCCTCATAAATGAGAAATTTAATTGAATTCTGTTCAGTCATTTTTACCGGAAAGAACATTCAAAACAATATAACGTGACTACACTACAGCAGCCCTAAGGGACGTGAAAAGCTGTCGTTCCCAGATTGAGTATCAGTCTTTGAGTAGGAAAACAACAGGAGTAGATATACACGCTGCTTTCTCTGTCAAATATAGTTACTGCAAGGTCGTTGGTGCCGAAGTAGCGCACGCTACCTCTTAATTGCCTACGTCGGTTTTTACGCACACACACCACAAAATAATACTCCCTGTAAACTATAAGTATAAGCTTTGCTCTCGTTTATTTATCAACTAGCTGTTGCCTGCGATTATGTACGCGTGAAATTTGGAATTTTTTCATATCAATTTTCGGCTATGTTCGTGCATCTGACAACGCCGTCTCCTGTTGTAATAATGCTCTGAGGTATAAATAAATCGTTCACGTGGAGAGAACGCGCCAATCTCAGGAACCGCTAGTTCGATTTGAAGAATTATTTATTTTTGTGTTAGTTAGTACATTTATCGAGGAAGGCTGTAGGTTATATCACGCTGCGATTAATAGGAGCGAAGCATCAGTGAAAGATGTTGCAAAAACAGGGATTTTTTTTTAATTCCACACGTACGAAGTTACCTAGGTGACTACCATGGCGTGGCTAAGGGCGAGGAGCAACACCGTAAGGGCTTAGTGGGTAGACCGGCAACTATAGTCCGCGAGTCCCACACAAAGCCCGAAGGTTGCCCCCGCTACCAGAAAGGCATAGTGCGTAAAAGCATTCCTCATGTAAAAAATAAAAAAAAACACCTACGAAGTTGCGGGCAGCAGCTAGTTTTTAAATGTAATACGTAATTTGAATGCACAATTTAATTGTACAAGTCTAATCGCGTTATAAATTTATTATTAAATTTGTATTTTTAAACAATTTTGAAATTTAAATTTTACTCATTTGAATTTTTTGAACATATAATAATAATGCACTTATTTAAATAAAACAAAATCTTACTTTTTAGCTACTGTTGATTTGTATTAAAGATGTAAAATTAAAATAAATAAGTAGCTATTATATATTTTTAGAAAAAAAATTCGTAATTCGCCTAGATATGTAATATGTCTTAACATTACACGAATATGCGTTATTTTGGACTTTTGTGTTTGACTATTTGTAAAGCAGTTGGCGTTTTTGGGGGCAAAGCTATGAAGTTTCATATACGATTCTTAGTGTGTGTGTGTGGGTCAATAGTGTATATTATTCTGTAACATTAATCTGCTATCGTTTTCTCTCGTTTATAAACGTGAAATGTGCATTTATGGAAGCGAATGTTGTGTGTGGCAGAAGAAGCACAAAAGTAGAATAAATGCTGTAGAGATGCGCTCTTTGAGAACTATGTGTGGTGTGACTTTGAAAGAGAGATTAAGAAATGAAGTTATAAGAGAACGTTGCGGTCTGAAAGAGGATGTAGTGACTAAGGTGGAGAATTTGGTCATGTGGAGAGGATGGATGAGAGACGCTTAACGAAAGGCATATACACGGCGGAGGTAAGTGGAAATGCTGGGAGAGGACGCCCGAGAAAAATATACTCCGATGTCATCGCCGGCATACTCCAAAAGGGGCACAAGTGCGTAGCACTTACAACCGTCGCCGCGTCGGGCATGTATGACCAGATGTATGAGTGTGGATGAAGCCAAGCAAGTATGTTTGGATCGTAGCAGATGGCGCTCTATAGTCTCTGCCTACCCCCATGGGAAAAGGCGTGATGTTATGATGATGATGATGAAAGCTAGTAAGAATGTATGTTATGTGATATTTGTTGGTCTTTCACGCTAAAACTAGTATGTTATGTTTTCAAAAAAGAAAGTGATAGAAGCATAGATAATTAAAACCTATATACTGTAAAGGTCGTGATCATTGAATATAACCTAAACAATGATACAGGCCACATATGGTTTATTTTTAAAAAAAGTAATAAAAATTTTAAAAAAGGAATAAAAAAAACATTAAAGATGGTGTAAAAAAAAAGATATTGTGAAACAAATATGAATTTAAAAAGAATACAATTATTTATAAAGCCATAAATGTTTTTATTTTATAAATGTAACAAGTCCTAGAAGGGAAATAAATGAATTGTTCTGCAAGAAGAAGGTTTATGTGAAGCAGAGGCTTTACAATACTGTGAGAAAAATTCGCTGCTCTTGAGGCTCTTGCTCCACGAAGATAACAGGACTGGACTATGATACCCATATTTTTGTATGGAGCATAGTTTGGTGCCATGCCCTCATAACAGTTGTATGGCTACTCCAATTCGTTTTTCTTTTGTAAATGATCGTATTTGTAAAAACATGAAACTTATTTAATGTTGTTCTATTAGATAACACTGTCAATGATAATATTATAATCTTAGTATTGATAAAGATTATACAACGGACTATGCATTTTTGTAAATAATATATGTAGGTAAATATAATGTAACTAACAATCTTACTAGAAACACAGATTTATCAGATGTAGTGTCTATGGCTACATCACTCAGTCGTCGGCTTGAAGCCACTTACATATCTATGTGTGCATAAAAATGTATCTATGTGTGTCTATGATACAGGCTATACGTCATATAAAATGTCCTTTTTCTATGAAGTACGATTTGGCCAGGCTAAAGTTACCTCAAATTTTAAACGTCCTCCGTCCACCTTCTGGTATACTTACTGGGCTTACTGGGCTGTAAAGTGTCCTCTACGATCGATCAGTTGTTATGGGGTTTTCGCTAAAATCTAAAACAAATATACGCGTCTAAATCCGTGAAAAATAGTGGATTTTTCAAAATGCTGTCCTTTTTAGGGTTTTGTACAAGCCCTTATAAATATTCTCACTGCGGTGTCCGTCTGTCTGTCTGTCCGTCCGTCAAACTTTCTCTTTCATTTTTACTCTACAACGGCTGAAGATATCAAATTGAAACTCATACGATATGTAGATCTATGCGGTCCCTTGCTGTAAAAAATACAATCAACCTTGTACCTCTACGCATTTAAAAGATATAACCGAATTACGACCATTTTTAAGAATTTTCGACTTATGCTAGGGAATCTTGACCTACAGGTTACTTCCCGTTGCCCTCTAGACATATGAAATTTTGCATATACCAAGCCTATATAGTGCTGATATAGGGAAAAATCCGAAAAATTGTAATTTGTCATCGCAACACAAAAAAGAATATACTAATACCAACTTTAATTATGTAGTAGCTGAAATGTAGGCAACCCCTATAATATTTATCAACTACAAAATTAAGTTGGTGAGTTAGTTTAAGTTTAATTAACTGGTTATTTGAATGCAGTTATTTATATTTTTCGGTCTCGTGGGTACGGAACCCTGAGTGTGCGAGTTTACCTCGCTCTTGACAGGATTTTGATATTAGTAACCCTTCGTCTACAAGTCCATTTCGCACTTGACCGGGTTTTTATAATTTTGTTATGCAATTTTATTATGTAATTATCTAATTACAATAAAAAAAAACAAAATGCATTTAAGTATATTTTAGTGTTCAAAATTTTATTTATTTTAGGTATTTAAAAAAAAAGGTAGTAACTATTTCATTATTGTTGCAATTTAGCTATTTTTGTTAATAATGTCGAGGTTAAATTTAAAAATAACTTAAGCTACCAAAAACCAAAATATAATCGTACCGATTCTACGTGCACAACTAAACTTAATTAAATTTGCTTAGTTCAAAAACTAAAAAATCACGCTTAAAAATTCAGAATCTGTATATTATAGACTAACGATTTTAATTTATAAAAATGTGCAGAATGAAATACCCAATCAATCAAAATACACCATAGTGGTTTTCATTTTTAGTTTAGTTCTGTATATAGAATTAGTACCAATACATACCAATAAATCATATGGATTTTTGTTTTAAATACGATTTCTTTTTACTATTTATATAAAATATTTGTTTGTTTGTTTGCAGGTAGCAATAAAAATAATAGACAAAGCGCGATTGGATGAAGACAATTTGAAGAAAACATTTAGAGAAATAGCAATCATGAAGAGACTTAGACATCCACATATTGTTAAGTTATATCAGGTAAATTTTACACGATTTTATTAGCTACATTCGTATCTACTTACATACTTAATGTCTCACTGTTGGGTACGGGCCTCCTTTACTTGGGAGGAGTGGTATATCGTCTAGGCTTCTACTATGACACCTTGCTCAGGGCGTTGGCTTTGGGGTCAAATTTTTTTTTTACACAACGTCCTCTGGGCCCAAGCTAAGCCTATATGCTTGTGTTATGGGTACCAGAATACGGATATACTACATATACTACTTTTCTTTTGTAAATACATACTTATAATACATAGTAAACCCCCAGACGCAGTACAAACACTTGTATGACAATTATTATAAACTTCACACAAATGATTGTCCTGACCGGGAATCGAACCCGAGACCTCGTGATCGGCAGTCCGTTATATGAACCACTAGACCACGAGGCCCGTCACCAGTTTCGAGCTTTCCGCCTCTCACAGAGGATGTTATCTGTGTACAATATTCCTTAGCTGACTTTTACATCTATACTAGCTGTTGCCCGCGACTTCGTACGCGTGAAATTTAGAAATTAAACGTTAACAAACAGAAGCTTACTATGACAGTCGATAGATGGCGTTGTACCTATTTTTTTTTATCGCGCTATAGTTTCGTTCGAGACATTAACACTTAAGCTCGTCAATATTTCTGTAGTGGCATCAACAGATGAACAGACTCGTTCTCACATTTATAAATTGGTTAGGATTAAGATTATAAAGCTGAAGAGTTTGTTTGTTTATTTAAACACGCTAATCTCAGGAACCACTGGTCCGATTTGAAAAATTCTTTCAGTGTTGGATAGTACATTTAGCGAGGAAGGCTATAGGCTGTATAACATCACGCTGCGGCCAATAGGAGAGAAGCCGTAGTGAAAAATGTTACAAACACGGGAAACTATTTCTAAATTCTACGCGTACGAAGTCGCGGGCAACAGCTAGTACATTTATACTAATAAATCTGAAGAGTTTGTTTGTTTGAATGCGCTAATCTCAGGAAACATTGCACTGATCCGATTTCAGAGAAGACACGTACGCGAGCTTAATTCATAACTGAATTTTCTTTCAGTTAACCTGTCTTGTCTTGTCCGTGTGGTGACGGATTAAGAATACAAGTGTCACCACCCCATCTCCTCCCAAGGGTGCTGTAAAAGTCAGCTAAGGGATATTGCACACACATAACATCTTCTGGGAGAGATGGAAAACTCGAAAATAAACCCTGTACCAACACGCCCGGTCAGCGCGGCACAGTAGACCATAATCCCTCCCAAAGTAGAGGAGGCCCGAGCCCAACAGTGAGACGTAAATGGACTGGAGAAGGAAACCTGTCTTTAGAAGAAATTTTGCCGTTTTGTCAATATTTTTCACTGTTGCTTCGCTCCTATTGATCGCAGCATGATGTTATTTAACATATAGCCTTCCTCTATACATGTACTATCCAACACCAATTTTTTTTTTCAAATCGGTCCAGAGGTATAAGATTAGCGCATTCTAACAAACTCTTTAGCTGTATAATATTAAGGACAATACTCAATACTCATTTATTCGTAATTATTTTTACACGTCATTAATTTTAAGAAATTTTATACAAACATACATTAACAAAAAATAATAATAATAGTTAATCCCTTCAAATATTATCAATGCGAAAGTAACTCTGTCTGTCTGTCTGTTACGCTTTCCCACTTAAACCTCTCAACCGATTTTGATGAAATTTGGCACAGACAATCTTTAGACCCTGAGAAAGGACATAGACTTCTTTTATTGCGAAAAATAGGGATGAAAAGTTTTCTAAATTTCACGCGGACGGAGTCGCGGGCAACAGCTAGTAATTTATAAATATTCATGTCAGAGTGAGTATTTTTCATTATAATTACAGCATTTTATGTTAATAGTTAACAAAGAAAAAAATATATAAAAATAGAATAGAATATTCTAATATAAATGTCAAAAATACAATAAGTTACAGATTTTATTCAATTTAAAAAAGCTAGAATAAGAAAGATTTAAAATTATTGTAATGATATGTTATCAGATAATTATATTATACAACAGATAGTTTCAAAGATATATTATATGCAATTAACTGATATATATGTATCGGGCAGACAGTGTGACGACGAAGGGTAACTGTATTACATACATACACTAATATTAACCCATACACACATACATTGTATGTGTCATAATAACTTATACATACAAACCCATTTTATCCACCCAACTTTATCTATATTTAGGAAGCATTTTTCAAATCGGACCAGCAGTTCTTGATATTAGCGCGTCCAAACAAAAATACTTAGCTATATAATCTCTACTAATAGTATAAAGATGAAGAGTTTGTTTGTTCGAACGCGCTAATCTCAGGAACTACTGGTTTGAATTGAAAGATTCTATTTGTGTTGGATAGTCTATTTATTGAGGAAAACTAGACTATATAAAATCCCGCTGCGACCAATAGGAACGAAGTATTAGTTCTAATTTTCTAAATTCCACTCGTACGAAATCGCGGCCAACAGCTAGTATTACTCACACACAAAAGCTCCTGTATGTGTCGATTAATGTGTTTGAAAAAGGAGACAAATCAAGCACAAATCTCTATTTGCACCAGAAGACGTTGTTTATCCATCGGCCTTTGTTCGTCCACTGGCACATACTGGGACATAGGCCATCGCCATCTCTCTCTAGCCTATAAAGGTCCCTGTGTTGGGCACGAGCCTTCTCTTCTTTGAGGAGGGTTTCTGGTATACTACGCCGCGCAGACCAGGGGTGTTGGCATAGGGTTTGGTTTCGAGATTTCCGTCTCTCACACCAGATGTTAACTGCATATAATGTCCCTTAGCTGGCTCTCACAGCGCCCGGAGAAGAAATGGGGTGGTGACACTTGTATTCTTAATCCGTCACCACACGGAAACCCCCTTAGAACATCACAACTCACGGTACTGCGCTATTTTTTACGCGCATCCGGAAATTTGCCTGTACATAGATGTCGTCAGGTCACCTTGTTGGCGGTTTTCAAAATCTGAATTTACTAAATATTTCTTTGTTTCTACTTTCAGGTCATGGAGAGTACACACACAATATATTTAGTGACAGAATACGCACCAAATGGAGAAATATTCGGTATGAAACACATTTATTTATATATCTATCCTCTAGTACGAATTGCGCTTAAAGAGTCCTTTTTATCGTATAAAACCTGTCAAGAGCGAGGCAAACCCGTGCACTTAGGGTTCCACACCTACTAGACCGAAAAACATTATTAACTACAACCAAATAAACCGTTAGTTAAGCTTAAACCAATTCATCAACTTAATTTTGTAGTTTAAATATAGGGAATCGCCTACATTTCAGCTACTTTATAAGTTGGTATTTAGAATAAAAAATTTTTTCGTGTGATGTTGTAATAAACTACAAGCTTTTGAATTTTTGCCTATCTTTCTCTTTCTTTCTCCAGCCCATAAACGTCCCACTGCTAGGCACGGGCCTCCTCCACTTTGGGAGGGATTATGGTCTACTGTGCCGCGCTGACCAGGCGTGTTGTCACAGGGTTAATTTTCGAGTTTTCCGTCTCTTACAGAAAATGTTATCTATGTACAAAATCCCTTAGCTGGCTCTTACAGCACCCACGGGAGGAAATGGGGTGGTGACATTTGTATTTTTAATCCGTCACCACACGGAAATTTTTGCCTATATCAGCACTATCACTATCATGCGCTATCTCGACTATGCCAAAAAAACTATAAACATATTATTATGTATCTGGCCCGCAGGGCCCTGTTTAGGGGCCGCCGGCGGGCAAATACTGGCGTCCTTAGAAGAAAAGGGGGCCAAACGCGGCGGGTTGCTGCATGTTCCGGGGAGAGGTCATGCACACGCGATGGGGGACCTAATGTTCCCCACTCTGGGTTGCGCCCCACATAATGGGGCCACCCCTTGCTAGGTCATGGTCAGGTTTAAGACACACACGAAGGCCGCCAAAAAAACACCCATAACACAAGCATAAAAATGTAGCTTATTTTGGGGCGTTGACGTTGAATTAAATGTCCATAAATATTTATTTATTTGTTATCTTCCAGATCACCTAGTGAGTCGAGGTCGTATGACAGAGTCGGACGCTGCAAGATCTTTCGCACAGATGGTAGCAGCAGTTGGTTATTGTCACTCTAATGGAGTAGTACACAGAGATCTTAAAGCTGAAAACTTATTGTTAGACAAACATATGAATATTAAGGTACATATTATGATATATTAAATATATTATATATATACTAGCTGTTGAAAAGCCCTCAAATTTCAAAGGCACATGAGGTCGGTTAAACTTTTTTTTGTCAAAAATGGTCATTAATATTGCATGTGTTTTAAAGTTACCAAAAATTAATAAAATTATTTTCATGTTTTAGCTAGCAGACTTCGGATTTAGTAACGAGTATACTGCTGGGTCTCCACTAGCGACGTGGTGTGGTAGTCCACCATATGCAGCTCCAGAACTATTTGAGGGTAGACAGTATGATGGACCAAAGGCTGATATATGGGTATGTATATTGAATAGGGCCGGGTGGTGGCGGATTAAGAATAAAAGTATCACCACCCCATTTCTTTTCCAGGATGCTGTAAGAGTCAGCTAAGAGACCATATAAGCATTTAACGTCTACTATGAGAGACATTAATGTCCCATTGTTGGGAACGGGCTCCACTTTGGAAGGGATTAAGGTCTACTGTGCCGCTCTGACCACTACTGTGGCGAATTGACACAGGGTTTATTTACGAGTTTTCCATCTCTCACAGAGGATGTTATCTGTGTACAATATTCCTTAGCTGACTTTTACAGCACCTTTAGGAGGAGATGAGGTGTTAAGACTTGTATTCTTAATCCGTCACCATACGGAGACGGCATATTAATATAGCAAAAAAAGAGACAGATGTATATGGAAAAAGGCGAGGCGAGAAAGGGACTATATATATAACCGGAAATGTAATGATGACAAGTATTGTTCTAAATTTATTTATATGACGAGCCTTGTGGTGGAGTGGTTTATATAGCGGATGTTCACGAGGTCACGGGTTCGATTCCCGCACGGGATAATCATTTGTGTGCTATTTATATTTGTCATACAAATGTTTGTACTGCGCCTGGGTGTTTTCTATATATTGTAGGTATGTAATTACAAAAAAGAAAAGTAGTATAATTCGTCAGCGGAAAGGCAAAATTACTTATGCGCCAAAACTGCATTATTGGAAAATGAATTTTAAAGTTTTATTTTTCGGAAAAAAATTCGTATAAAATTTTGTATTCAGTATGAATGAATGTACTGAATATAAAAATGTATACGAATTAAAAAAAAATAAACCTTTAAAATTCATTTCCAGCAATGCAGTTTTCGCGCTTAAGTAATTTTGCCTTTCCGCTGACGAATGTATTATAACCGTATTCTGGTACTCATAACACAAGCAATAAAAGCTTAGCTTGGGACTAGAGGACGTTGTGTCAAATGTCCATGAATATTTAGTTATTTATTATTTATTTGTTTCAGTCATTAGGGGTAGTACTATATGTACTAGTTTGTGGCGCGTTACCGTTCGACGGTAGTACATTACATGAACTACGCAACGTTGTACTCAGCGGCAAGTTTAGAATACCATATTTTATGTCTCAAGGTAAGTTCTATGTTTATTATTATTTGTTACCACTCTTTTATTAGTTCGGTGCATATCTATCAATATATTAATCTATGTGAAAGAATATTTGAAAGATGTTTGCACCCACTTGCAGTAGTCAAATAATTGATCTGAAATCCGTCAGACTGTAAAATATGAGAAATGTTCTCTGATTTTTTGCCATTTTTCACTGATGTTTCGCGCCTATTTTTCGCCTTATATTGTATAGCCTTTCTGAATAAACGTACTATCTAAAACTGAAAGAATTTTTTAAATCTAGCCTCTGGTTGCTGAGTTTAGCGCGTTCAAACAAACAAACCCTTGAGCTTTATAATATTAGTAAAGATGTATTTTATTTTATAAATCCGACAGATTGTGAACATTTAATACGTCACATGCTGGTCGTGGAGCCCGAGAAAAGACTTTCTTTGCGGAGCGTCGCTCGACATCGATGGCTCAACGCTCACCAGCCGGGGCCAGGCCCAGGACACTATGGTGCGTACATTTTGCTACAAATTATTAGTTGCAAATAGTTTGTCACAAACAGTTTGCTGCAAAAATTTTGCTAAGATATCTTTGTTGCTAAAGTCAATCAAATGTCATTATATAAATTTCCCAAAAGCTTTCCCAAACTTTCCATAGTTAATAAATAAATTAATAAGGATATTCGGCTAATAATTATTCGCAAATTATTAGCCGCCTATGTTTATTGACATAAATAATTTGTTGCAAACAATTTATGATAAATATTTACTTGTAAATTGAGGCTAAGAAATTGCTACAACCCGTCTGTAGCAAACTGTCCACCCTAGTTCATTCTAATACAATTTTTCCATGACAAACAGTATGTAACAAACAGTTTGCATTACAGAGTTATCAAGTGGCATGTGTGAGTGTCACTCCAGTCGGCCGCGGACTGACGACGAGACCAGAGATACTGTAGTAGCTCATATGCTTACTCTGCCTGGACTCACACATCAGCATATCGAACAGGTTAGTTATTTATAGCGACATCTAGTACCAGTAACTGTTACTATATTGTTGCCAAAATCAAAAATCAAAATCAAAAATCATTTATTCACGTAGGCATATTCTCTTTTTGCCAAAAAAAAATAAGCTCCTATGATATGTCCAAAAAATTTTTTCCCTACCACCGGTTCAGGACTTTCAATCCGCTGAGAAGAACCGGCGTAAGAAACTCAGCAGATATCGTTATCTTTTGTCAGATTAATCTTTTTTTTAAATAATAATTACAAAATTACGACAACAGATGGCGCAGATCAACATTACTCCACAATCATGCATCGCACTCGTAACATGTGTTAGTGAATTGTCACTGATATTAGTATCAATTCTACGCGCGAACTATTATAGACTAGAGAGATTTTGATTGATATTGCATAACTAAACAGCCAATTAATCAAAATACAGCAACAGTTTTATCTTTTAGTTAATTTTAGTTGTGCATGTAGAATTGGCACCATTGAAACTGTCTTATGTATTTTATTACAAAGATCAGACTTCATGACTTGAAATATTACGATACTTGCATAAGCGATAGGTGAAAGACGAATGATCGTTGCGGAGATGCGAATATTGATTTGGATGTGTGGCGTCACGCGAATGGATAAAATAAGGAATGAATATGTTAGAGGAAGTCTGAAAGTGATGTCAGTGACTGAAAAATTTAAGAACGAGCGGATGTCCTGGTATGTTATGAGACGAGAGGAAAGTAATGTCGTTAGGAGAGTTCTGCGTATAAATGTGGAAGGAAAAAAGTCTAGAGGAAGAGTTAAGAAAAGATGGATGGACTGTGTGAAAGAGGACATGAAAGAAAGAGCAATTAACACAGACATGACAGCTGATAGAAGACTATGAAAGAAAAAGACATGTTGTGCAGACCCCAAATAATGGGATAAGGGCAGGAGGATGATGATGATATTTTTTATGTCTTTTAAAATGTTTTTTGTAGATACTTGCCCCATTGAGCCCCATATTCGTAGGCTTTTATTCCATACATCGGACTTTTCTCGTCCATTGTTGGTCGTCTTCGTCACTCCATAGACTGGTCAACACTAGCCGTTGCCCGCAACTTCGTACGTGTGTAATTTAGAAATCAAACCTTAATAAATTATACAAAAAGTCATCCTCTTGAACCACTCTATCTATTAAAAACAACCGCATCAAAATCCGTTACGTAGTCTTGAAGATATAAGCTCACATAGGGACATACAATAATAATGACTTTATTTCATAATAAGTAAATTTTTTTTTATTTTCAGGCAATCCAAGAAGACCGTTTTGACCACATTTCAGCTATATACCACTTGTTGATGGACAAAGTACAACAACGATCTAGTGCTAGAAGTAGTCTACAACATAGAGGTATCGTCTCATTTTAAGCACATATTATTATGCAAATAAGCCTTAGCAATTTTCATTTTACGTGGTGTTAGGTGGAGCGACGATGTCGCGGGAAGCCATTGGATGCAAGTGGCGGTACTAGCGTTCTATATGGAAAGCCTATGACCAGCATTGAACAAAAAAAGGCGGAAACAAATTCACTGATTTTTTTTTAAAAAATGTTAAATTCTTAAAGATCAAAATTACACCAATAATTTTTAGTACCTACTGTATAACTTTATGACGTCATTCTAAGTCCAATATGGCGGACTAGTAACTTTTAAAATACTTGCTAAGAATAACTTGATTTTCAAAAGTAGTAACATAAATTAAATAAAAATATTAATTACCCACAGATTCTTTGGATTCGACCACTGGCCAGCCTCTAGATCTCACAAATTGCAAGGTTTGTTGTTATCCGCTTGCGACAATCATTTGTGTGATATCCATAAATGTCATACAAATGTTTGTACTGCGTCTGGGTGTTTTCTATGTATTATAAGTATGTATTTACAAAAGAAAAAGTAGTATATGTATTATATCCGTATTCTGGTACCCATAACACAAGCCTATAAGCTTAGCTTGGGACCAGAGGACGTTGTGTGAAATGTCCATGAATATTTATTTATTTATTTTATTTATCTATACTAATATTATAAAGCTGAAGAGTTTGTTTGTTTGTTTGTTTTAACGCGGTAATCTCAGGAACTTCTAGTCCGATTTGAAAAATTCTTTGAGTGTTAGTTAGGGCATTTATCGAGAAAGGCTTTAGGCTATATAACATCACGCTACGACCAGTAGAAGCGAAGCAGTAGTGAAAAATGATGCGAAAACGTGGAAAAATTTCTAAATTCCACGCGGACGGAGTCGCGGGCAACAGCTAGTTTATAATATTAGTTTAGATTTTCAAGCGTGTTTTTTAGTTTTTCTAGTGCGAAAACTAAATAATTGAGCATTGTTAAAAAACATGTTCAATCGATTTCATGTGCCTTTGAAATTTGAGGGTTTTCTCCGATTTCTCAGGAGATAATCATCATATCCTGGCCAATGGGACCACACGGGAACCACCAGCTTTCAAATAAATAATTGGTCAAGTGCGAGTCAGACTCGCGCACGAAGGGTTCCGTACCATTATCTATGCAACATAAGGCAACGTTATTAGTATCGAGCAAGAAACGGTAAAAAAATCATGTTTGTTGTATGGGAGCCCCCCTTAAATATTTATTTTATTTTATTTTTAGTATTTGTTGTTATAGCGGCAATAGAAATACATCATCTGTGAAAATTTCAACTGTCTAGCTATCACCGTTCTTGAGATACTGGGTACGGAACCCTAAAAATCATGTTTGTTGTATGGGAGCCCCCCTTAAATATTTATTTTATTTTATTTTTAGTATTTGTTGTTATAGCGGCAATAGAAATACATCATCTGTGAAAATTTCAACTGTCTAGCTATCACCGTTCTTGAGATACTGGGTACGGAATCCAAAAAATCATGTTTGTTGTATGGGAGCCCCCCTTAAATATTTATTTTATTTTATTTTTAGTATTTGTTGTTATAGCGGCAATAGAAATACATCATCTGTGAAAATTTCAACTCTCTAGCTATCACCGTTCTTGAGATACAGCCTGGTGACAGACGGACGGACGGACGGACGGACGGACGGACGGACGGACGGACGGACGGACGGACGGACGGACGGACGGACGGACGGACAGCGAAGTCTCAGTAATAGGGTCCCGTTTTTACCCTTTGGGTACGGAACCCTAAAAAAGAAGCATTAAAATCGCTTCGCCCAGTTAAAAGTTATTAGGTAACAAACATAAAAAAACATACAGACGGCCCTCGTGGTCTAATGGTTCAGGTAACGGACTGCCGTCCACAAGGTTGTGGGTTCGATTCCCGCTCGGGACAATATTGTGTGATATTTATAATTGTCATACAAATGTTTGTACTGCGTCTGGGTGTTTACTATGTATTATAAGTATGTATTTACAAAAGAAAAGTAGTTTATGTATTATATCCGTATTCTGGTACCCATAACACAAGCATAATAAGATTAGTTTGGGACCAGAGGACGTTGTGTGAAATGTCCATGAATATTTATTTAAAGACGAATTGAGAACTTTCCTCCTTTTTTAAGTTGGTTAAAAACTGACAATTATATTTCTCTCAAGTGCAAGTTTCTTTTATTTGATGTTTTAGAATGTAGAAGAGGAACAAATGGATGCCGAGGACTCTACATCACAAGACTGTCTTCTGACAGTGCCGTGTGAACCTGTAGACTATCTCACTGATCAGCCTGACAACTTGGAGAAGGTAAGTACACTAATACATTTACATAGCCTTCGTGGTCTAGTGGTTGATCTAACAGAATGCTATTTACGAGGTCGCTGGTTTGATTCTTGCACGGCACAATAATTTGTGTGATATTTATAAATGGCATACACATGTTTATTCTGCGTTTGGATGTTTTCTATGTATTTACAAAAGAAAAGTAGTATATGTATTATATCCGTATTCTGGTACCCATAACACAAGCATATAAGCTTAGCTTAGGACCAGAGGACGTTGTGTGAATTGTCCGTAAATATTTTTACATAGACGGGCCTCCTGGTCTAGTGGTTGATCTAACTGAATGCTATTTACGAGGTGGCGGGTTGGATTCTTGCACGGGACAAGTATTTGCGTGATATTTGCTCTGTTAATGTTTGTACCTACTGTTTCCATTATATCCATGTATTATTTAATAGCACTTGTCCGCGAATTCGTACTTATTTTAAAATTTTTTCACTCTTTCTGCGCATTCTATTGGTTGCAGCGTGATGTTATATATTTTTTAACACCCTTGCTCGTAAAGCTGATGTAATTCCATCGGTTTTAAATATGTAAAGCGGGTCATAAAAAACGCGTGTGTTACCAAAGCAAATAGTTAGTTATAGTCCATTCAAATTTCATAACAGTATTAGTTGCCATTTCAAATATGGAACTGATCGCCGCAGCGCGCTGTTGCTATTCAAATTTCGAACGAATCACCGTGCGGCGCCAGTCAGTAGGCAGCGCTAGCGCGCTGTTAAAATGGCGGGAAAGCAACAGTGTGCATTCACAGATTGAGTTTACTTAAATGTTTTTTTTCTGTTTCCTCGCAAATGTGTTAAAAAACGTCGCACGATATACGTGCGTATTGGTTATAACATGCTCGGCTCAATTCCGCCTCGCATGTTATAACCATCTTAACGCACTAATATCGTAATGTACTATAAAATTTTTCAAATCGGACTAGCAGTTCCTGAGATTAGCGCGTTCAAACAAACAAACTCTTCAGCTTTATAATATTTGTAAAGATGTATTTTGAAATGTTATAATGGAACTGTTTTACATTAAAACAAAACGGAAGTGACGGTAGATACACAAAACTTGCACGTGAAAAGAATAATTTAAAGGTACCATTCACTGTCGGATTTAGTAAGTTCTGTTTACTATTCACTACTTACGACTGTTATTTAGGAATAGCATCTCTGATCACCAACAAATCTGTGCTCGGAAATGATACAAAATATTTTTTTTTTCCAGTTTGGTTCAACATCGGTACCAATAATAGAGGAGCCGCCGCAACAAACATTACCTGTATCAACACAAGAGACACACGCAACTAGGAGACATACTGTTGGACCTGGAGATTGTAGACATACACAGGTTATACACCTTCTTATCTTCTAATATATAAAATCTCCATGTCACAATGTTAGTTACCATACTCTTCCGAAACGGCTTTACCGATTTTTACCAAATTTTATATGCGTATTCTGTAGGTCTGAGAATCCCCCCCCCCCTTCCTGATATTTGTATGGCAAAACAACGTTTGCCGGGTCAGCCAGTCTATCTTTCTTCTAATATATCAAATTCACGTGTCACAGTATTAGTTACCGTACTCCTCCGAAACGGCTTGACCGATTTTTATGAAATTTTACATGGGTATTCAGTAGGTCTGAAAATCGGCCAACATATATTTTTCAAACCTTTTTTTTTTAGTATGTAAAGCAACGTTTGCCGGGACAGCTAGTCTAATATATAAAATTCTCCTGTCACGGTGTTTCTAATTATACTTCTCCGAAATGGCTCGACTGATTTTCGTGAACTTTGTGTACATATCCGTTAGGTCTGAGAATCGGACAACATCTATTTTTTTTAGCCCCTTAGGGGGCTACCTAGGTATTAATTGTCCGTGTGATAATGGATTAAGAATATAAGTGTCACTACCCCATTTACAGATCACATTTTCTGTAAAAGATGGGAAAATATAAATAGTGCCAACTCGCCTTTTCAGCGTTACTACGCTTTCATCACTCAAAACTAGACTAGCCTATAATGTATGCATAATGTAAATACTGTTACGACTCAATTTTATAGGCTGAATATCGACTAATGGCCTTATTCATAATGACTTATCGGAGGTTTAAACGGAGATTTTATCGGAGAGATAATAAACGTTTTATCGTAAAAAGACTATTAAGAATAACAAGTTTTGACAATTTTCGCGAACCTATTTTAGTGAACTTTTAAACATCCGTTATAAGTCATTATGAATAAGGCCATTAGAATTTTATTATTAGTATCTTATTATTTTGTATTAAGCATGATATTTTATTCGTTTTATTTTTTATCATTTAATTATTAACAATTTGTATGTCTCTGTTATGGGACAGAATATGTTGAACCATTATATTACTCTAACATCTATTGTACACATGTTCATAAATAAATGATCCTAATCTTATCTTTCTTTAGGGAAGCGAATTGGGAGTTTGTGGAGCGGCAGTGTCGGCAGACCTTAGACCTTCGCCCCTCTACGGGTCTGCGCATTTCAATGTAAGTTATTAAATATGTAGCTATTTGTATAGTCAAAATTCTTTTATGTTTATTGTTTGTCCAACTGTCCAGGAAGCGTTATGTTATTTGTGGGTATCACAAAACATGTATGATTTCAGGGTATTACTTTTCAAGGGTTTTAGCATACTAAAACCCTTGAAAAGTAATACATAGCCATACATAGCCATACATAGCCATAGCTATGTCCAGCAGTGGGCGGAGAAAGGCTGATGGATTGATGGACTTTTTTTACTTTAGTTACTTCTAATAAAAATCCATTGATACTTTAATTTAACTTAATAATTTTGACGGGCCTGGTGGTCGAGTGATTCATGTAACGGACTGCCGATCACGAGGTCGCGGGTTCTATTCCCGCTCGGGACAATCATTTGTGTGATTTTTCTAATTGTCATACAAATGCACTGTGTCTGGGTGTTTCTATGTGTTATAAGTATGTATTTACAAAAGAAAAGTAGTTTATGTAGTATATCCGTATTCTGGTACCCATAACACAAGCATAATCATAAGCTTAGCTTGGGACCAGACGACGTTGTGTGAAAAGTCCATGAATATTTATTATTATTATTTATTTTGCCGGACTGTCCTGGAACAGTTATGTTATTCGTGCATATCACAAAGATGTATGATTTCAGGGGATTACTTTTCAAGGGTTTTAGTATGCCCATGTCCAGCAGTGGATGGAGAGCGGCTGATAATAATCCATTAATATTTCAATCCTTAATAGGTCCGTGTGGTGACAGATAAAGAATACAAGTGTCACCACCCCTTTTCCTTCCCAGTGTGCTGTAAAAGTTAGCTAAGGAATATTTTACACAGATCACATCCTCTGTGTGAGACGGAAAACTCGAAGATAAACCCTCTGTCAACACGCCTGGTCAGCGCTGCACAGTAGACCATAATCCCTCCCAAAGTGGAGGAGGCCCGTGCCCAATAGTAGGACTATAATGGGCTGGAGATAGAAAGAAATATTTATGTATGTTGTATGCATTTCTAGCAACAAGCATCACCAAACGTGTCAATGTTACCGAATACAAACTTAGCGGCCAAGTTACCAGCTGTACAACATCAACCACCGAGATACTTCAGTGTTAAAGATCAACATCTATTGAAACCACCTATCGCTATGCAGAGTCAGGGTAAGTTAAAGGCATATTTTACTTTATACTTTTACTTAAAATTATATCACAGTATTATAATTATTTTTTTGGTAAAAAAAAACACGTGTGACACTCGGGGACTGCCGCGGTAAAGCTACTGCATAGCATTTTTATCAACTTATGCAATTATAATTATTTGTCTGTCTGTCCGTCCGTCGGTTGTTCGTCCGTCCGTCGGTCCGTCAGTCCGTCCACCCGTCGGTCCGTCCGTTCGTCGGAGTGTTAGGTTATTTTTCGTTACGAAATTTCTGGATTCGGTCTCCACGCTCAAAGCCCGCAATAGTAGCTATGCAATAGCTTAAAAATAGTACCTACATAATAAATTAAATTGTAGTGGAAAAAGTGATCACCGCAAGCGGTACTTAAACCCACGACCTCGGAATCCCGTTCCGTTGCTCTGCCAAGTGAGCTATTGCGTCCATGCTTACAATAACCAATTTCGCCACTACAATGTCACTCGAATGAATCTACATCGCATTTTGATGTACAACGCCATCTATCGAGAATGTTTTGCAACAATCTAGACCAGCCACCTAGTATTCTTTACAGAACCCAATAATTTAATTTATTAAGTAAAGGCATAGCAAGTCAATTGCAAAATTAATAAATTACTTTGTACCTATATAATTAAATGATATTCATTTCATTTCCATATTTATTTTTTGTTTGTTTTGTTCCAGCATCAACATTTGGTCGTCGTGCATCAGACGGCGGAGCGCACGTACCTCGAGGACGTGAGATAGCTTGTTGTCACTCTGCGCCTACGCATCATGTTAGTTATTATTATATCAGTGGCCCGCAACTTCGTATGCGCGGTATTTAGAAAAGAAACTTTACAAATTGTACATGACAGCCTTTTACATACTCTTTTAAAAAAATCTTATTAAAATCCGTTGTGCAGTTTTAAAGATCTAAGCTCACATACGGACATACAGAAAACACGACTTAGTTTTATAATAAGTAAAGATATATATAAAAAAATGTCATTTTTATATAATTTCGTTTCAGTGTTTATCGCCTCTTAAAACTGCTTTAACGATTCATATAAAATTTTTGTGTGGACGCAAACGGGATCAAATTTCAGTGGTTTCGTTTCATTTCAAAGACTTAAGCTAAAAAGCACTGGGCGCAAAAGGGCTATTTATAGGGCCTATGGTACTAACCTAAGTAATCTTTGAAAGTGATTTTCACCCACTTGTAAAAGTCGGATTGATCTGAAATTTTGCACACATATTAAAGACCAAATAATTTAACAAAATATCTAGGATTTTCAGCATAATTTTTAGTTTTATTAAAATATAAGTAAATATTTGTGATTCAGGTGTCTGATAGCGGTACGCCATCTCGTGACGAGAATCCAGAACAACCTGAAGATCAAAGTGGTGACGCTTCATACAACACTAATCTATGCAGGTGTGTGTTATATACTTTTGTGGTATAAGAATTTCATCATTCTCCTGCCCTTATCCCGTGCAACATGTCTTTTTCTTCCATACTCTTCTATCTGACGTCATTTTTTTGTTTACCTTTCTTTTATATCCTCTTTCACACTGTCTTATGGTTTAAGCATTAACCATTATATATTTCCCAATTGGAATTTCCATTTAATGGATCTCATAGTGTAGTGTTTTCAATGTATTAAAAGTATGTAGTTACAAAATTAAACTAGTCATCAGTATTCTGGTACCCTAACATAAGTAAACAAGCTTATATTGTGACCAGAGGACGTTGTAAAACAGTGTTATATAGTCTGATACAACAATAATGACAGGTATATGCTGAATCGTGGAAGTAGCAAGCGACATACAATGGCTACACCGGAAGACGCTGCTAATCTCACTTCCGCCTGCAATACTGGATCTATGGTAAGATATATAAAAATATACTCCGATATCATCGCCGGTATACTTAAAAAGGGTCAAGTGCGTATCACTTACAGCCGTCGGGCATGTATGACCAGATGTATGAGTGTGAATGAAGCCAAGGAAGTATGTTTGGCTCGTAGCAGATGCCGCTTTTGGGTGTCTGCCTAATATTTAAATTTAAACACACGCGTCTAAATCCGTAAAATATAGTTTTATTTAATCAAAAGTTTTTCCTACAGCCCAGTACATCACCGTCGTCTACTACCAACATGAGGGTCAGAAGAACTGGTCTTCTCACCGTCACTGAGCGACCACCAGGTTAGATATTTATTATGTTATAGAGAGAGAGATATTTGTTCATTTGTCCATAACTAGATTGATATAAATTGTTTTAGTCTATTTGTTTTTGTTTATCAAGATTTTGGAAAAGGGTTTGCAAAAGATCTCGGTTTAAGATAAAAAATGTATTCGTCATTTGTATTTGTGTATGTATTAGTCAGGAAAACAAACAGTCATTTCAAATCAATATCAAAAAGTAATACCGATAGACATATAGTTCCATAATTAATATAATATAAAATATGATTAAATGTCTGCGACGATAACGTGTTCACACTATTTTGTTGATACTATTACGCTTTATTAGCTTCGTATCGAAGAATCGAATCTTTATAAGTAGTTTTTACTTCCACGCAATAGTCAAATTGATCTGAAACTTTCCATACATATTATAGATCGATGACTTGTAATAATTAAAAATATCCAGGATTTTTATGTGTGCCTTTTAGTATTTAAACTTTGGAAACTATTGTTATGTAAACCTTTCCAAGATCTTGTTTTAGTAATTTTAAATAGTATTTCTAAAATCACGTGGATGTTGCATGTATGCATTGAATGATATATTGCTGTTTTTTATTATTTTTTGTTTTTTTTTTTTACTTTTAATGTAATAATTATTGGTTTTGCATATTTCTTTTTTGTTATATTTTAATTTTTTTGTTTATTTTTTTTTTCCTTTTTAGTTATAAGCCCTGAATTAGTTATGGAGGTAGAAGCTAGAATGAAACGAAATTATTTACCACCATCAATACAATACCAAAACCCATCTGGCTATCCAAGTCCGCCAACACCCACAGGATCGGCACAAAATCAAATACCACAATCCCCCACTCAGGGTTCAATTACCGCTGGAACCCCAAATTATACTACCCAAAATCAAAATACCCAAAAATCTATGAAACATGTTTTAGAAACTATACCCCAAGGTACTATCATGTCTACCAAAGGTTCAATAATGTCAGGTACACCTATGACTACCCAAGCTACAACCCCATATACCCCATCTATGGGCCAATTTTCCCCCAACCATGGTACCGTTATGACCCAAAATCTTACTTCCGGGTACATGCCTAATACCCCGGCTAGCCAAAACCAGGGTTCAATTGTTTCTGGAACACCAATAAACACTAATTATGATAATAAAAATATAATTCCAAATTTTACTAATACAGGAAACTACACACCAAATTTTGGTTCAATTACAAATGGTATTCCCATAAATCAGGGTAATTACCAGACTACCCAAATGAGCCAGGATAATTATACAATCCAGGGTAGTTATTCCAATCCACCAATGACCAATTATTCCAATGCACAAATGAAAAATCCTACCTTTTCTGACACACAGGGTAGTTTTTCCAACCCTTCTCTAAACCAAGGCTATTCTAATACCCAAATGAACCAAAATACCTTTAACAATACCCAGTCGAACCAGAATTTCAGTAATATCCAGATGAGCCCGAATAATTATTCTAATACCCAAATGAGCCAAGGGTTTTCGAGTCAGGGTAGTGCAGTACCTAGTGGGTCTATAACAGCGGGTACGCCGCTAGCGACCTCTGCCAGTACCAGTTATAATTCAGCGCAGTACAACACTAGACAAAGGAAATATTCTGGGCCACAGCGGGTTAAGTTACAAATGTTGGCTACTGTACAAGAAATGGGTAGGTTTTATTATTTTTTATTGGGGTGATGGGTATTTTATAAAGCATTATATTAGTCCATTGAAATTGGTAGAATTTTAAAAGTAATAGGGATAGTTACGGCCCGGGCGTTGGATTTCAGCGTGATGATATATAGCCTATGTGTTATTCTTATCTATAAGCTATACAGATATAAAATTTCATTAAAATCTAGCCAGTAGTTTTTGTGTGAAAGAGCAACAAACACATCCTTACATTAGTAGGATAGTTATAAACACTTATGGTCTTATTCATAATGACTTATCGGAGGTTTAAACGGAGATTTTATCGGAGAGATAAACGTTTTAGCGTAAAAAGACTAATAAGAATAACAAGTTTTGGCAATTTTTGCGAATCGATTTTAGCGAACTTTTAAACCTCCGATAAGTCATTATCAATAAAGCCATTAGTCAATATAATAACTAAATAAGGAGATATTTTACAGTAGATATTGCCATTTAGAGCACTGTACTCGCCAGAAATGGGGTGGAGACACTTATTTTTTTTTTTGTAAATATATGTTACTTATTTTCAGTTAGTCATCTAAACAGGTAATGTTATATTAGTTTCATTTAATGCATGTGTGTGTGTATTTCTTGTATGTATGTGTGTGTGTTATGTAGTTGTGTGCACTGTTTGTATGTAGATTTTTTTTTTCACTAACATATTTTGATTAAGTTTAGATTTATAAAATCTCAGACAATATAAAATAAAGTATTTCGCTACGTCTGTCTGTTTGTTAAGGATGAACTCAAAAACTACTTATGTGTATTCGATTTTGAAGTAGTTAACGCCTATAAAGTGAAACTTTGTAATTTTTATATTTAATTTTTTTTTTACCTTTTTTGTTTCACCTCTGCTTTTTATAAAACAAAGTCGTTATTTTTGTATGTATGTCCCCATGTGAGCTTATATCTTTAAAACTACACAACGGATATTGATGCGGTTTTTTTTAATAGATAGAGTGGTTTAAGAGGTAGTTTTATATGTATAATTGTACTGCGTCTGGGTGTTTCTATGTATTATAAGTATGTATTTACAAAAGAAAAGTAGTATATGTATTATATCCGTATTCTGGTACCCATAACACAAGCATATAAGCTTAGCTTGGGACCAGAGGACGTTGTGTGAAATGTCCATGAATATTTATTATTATTATTTATTATAATTTATTATAATTTAGTAAAAGGCAATTTTTTTATACAACGTCCTCTGGTCCCAAGCTAAGCTTATTATGCTTGTGTTATGGGTACCAGAATACGGATATAACTACACATTTTTATACTACTTTTTTTATAAATACATACTTATAACATTTGTATGACATTTATAAACATCAGACAAATGATTATTATAAAGCTGAAGAGTTTGTTTGTTTGAACGCGCTAATCTCAGGAACCACTAGTAAATAAATAAATACGTAACCCATTGATTCACAAGTCGGGTTTACATTTGTCATTAACACAATAATATATTACAGCTCGCGAACACGCTGAGAGATATTCTCCAGTACGTCGTGCTGAATGTTCTCCACCAAGAGTAGCTCATGACATAGCATCAGCCAGGCTAGAGTATCAACAGTTACAGGTAAATATTAAATTAATTAAATTATAACATACAAAATTATTACCGGGACCGAGAATCGAACCCACTACCTCAGAATACAGACTGAGTATCATGATGTCTAAAAATGTTAACGCCCGCTAAAATGTTTCTCAGTGGAGTCTATATGTCTACGATGTACAACGCCTTCTCTCTCTCTCACTCACTTTGGGAGGGATTATGGTCTACTGTGCCGCGCTGACCAGGCGTATTGGCAGAGGATTTATTTTCGAGTTTTCCGTCTCTCACAGAGGATGTTATCTGTGTGCAATATTCCTTAGCTGACTTTTACAGCACCCTTAGGAGATGAGGTGGTGACACTTGTATTCTTAATCCGTCATCACACGGAGATGGTTCCGGTACCGGGAATCAAACCCGAACCTCCTGGGTGAGAGCGAGGTATCCTATATCCAACGCCATCTATCGAGCTTTAATTAAAAATTAAATTTTGAAATGTATAATATGTAATTGCAGCGAGGTCTAGAGCGACGTAGTGGCGGAGCTCCAGGTGCTTCGCCTCCACATCCAGACGCCAGGCTACATACACCTGGTACTTCAATGCCAGGTTAGTTAAATTACTATTGAATTGGTTCAACAATTTATACAATGGTTTTGAAAATAGGTCCGTCATGGTGATTTTCGGAAATAATAAATAAATATTAGACATTTCATACAATGTCCTCTGGTTCCAAAATATGCTATATCGCTATGCTTGAGTTATGGATAGCAAATATGGATATCCTACATATATACTACTTTTCTTTTGTAAATATATACTTATTATGTAGAAACATTTTGTATGACAATTATAAATAATAAATAAATATTCATGGACATTTCACACAACATCCTCTGGTCCCAAGCTAAGCTTATTATGCTTGTGTTATGTGTACCAGAATACGATAGAATACATATACTACTTTTCTTTTGTAAATACATACTTAAAATACATAGTAAACACCCAGACTAAGTACAAACATTTGTATGACGTTTAGAAAAATCACACAAATGATTGTCCCGAGCGGGAATCAAACCCGCGACCTCTTGATCGGCAGTCCGTTACATGAACCACTCAACCACGAGGCTCGTCTATATCCTACTAATATTATAAAGGCGAAAGTTTGTATGTATGGATGTTTGTTACTCTTTCACGTAAAAACTACTGAATGGATTTGAATGAAACTTTACCACAATATAGCTTATACATCAGAATAACACATAGGCTACAAATTGGCTGGACCGATTTTGATGAAATTTTATTTTATACAGAATTGTATGGCAAAACAACGTTTGCCGGGGCAACTAGTATATAAATATCACACAAATAGTTATGCTAAGACAGGGATGCACAGACCGCGGCCCCTCCGTCGAAAACTGGTGGCCCTCCAACAGCAAAAATAATACTCTCGTACATTCGAAAAATATTGAATTCTAGTCCAGAATAAAACCAAAAAAATATGTTCGAAAAGTAATTTACAAAATAATAAATATTAAAGTACTTTGTTTCTTGTGATATTGTGAGCGACGTCCATAAAACTTATGAAAATCATTCAAATGCCGCGACAGTTCATGAATGAAACGATGCCGCGGCCGCGCCGCCTCAAGCGCCCAAAAATACTAAGTTAAGTAACATCGCTTGCCGCCTTAATGCTCTGAAATGTGCCAGCTTATTTAGTTCTACCTATATATGTGAACAAACTTTTTCAATACTAAATAATAATAAACCGCCTTGCAAATGAAAGTTTGCAAGCAGTTTTACGTGTTGCTACAAGTAAATTTGAGCCAAATATAAAAAAGATTGTAAGCACTATGCAGTGCCACGCTTCAAATTAATAAATTCTTTTTCAATTTTAATACGTTATTATCAATTCCTTATTGTCTTTAATTACCTATACTTCTATCGGACCGCCATCAGTTTGCCCGAGTGGCCCCTAGTCTTAATAAGTCTGTGCATCCCTGTGCTAAGACATCGAACCCGCGTCCTCGTGAATAGACTGCCATTTTTACATGTTATTTAAACCACTAGACCATGAGGGCTGCCTACTATACTATGCTAACTATATGGCATATAGCTGTAAAGTTTCATTTAAATACATTCAGTAGTTATAAGCTTAAAGAAGAATTATTTATTCAGTAACTTGTCTTCCTTTATAAGCAATATTTGTGGAGATTACAGTGTAAGAATAACTTTATTTTCATATCCAGGTTCCCCCATACATTCATGTGTTGGTTCTCCATCCCCATTAGACCTGAGCACCATTTCATCAGAAGCAGCCAGGGCAGTACTGAATGCTGTTAGGAATCTAACACAAGATCAAACTGCTAACGAGTTACACAGGAGTTTGATGCTGACACAGGTAAATATAATAACTAGAAAGGGTAAGCAGAAGTGTAACAAATTTATATGAATTATCATTGTGGCATAGATTCTTCCAAAAATATCCCTTAATTGTTATTTTATCCTGGAATCGAACTCCCGTTCTTTGTGTTACGAGTACTTGGTCAGAATCGCTTGCAACGATTTAAATGTACCTATTTGATGAAAAATATTTAATTGCTATTGAGGATGATGTTGTTTTTGCCATCTGCATGAACTACTGATGTTATTAATAAAAATAACCGTTTCTTATTCTGTTTTTCTTTAACAGGATCTCGCACTGAAGATTGGTATCAACCTTCACACAATATATTCACCGCATGTCAACATATCTCAAGAAATATTAAAATCTATACACTCGTACAATTTCCTTCTTTCTGGTCATACTTCCCCAGCCAGTCCTGGCTCCCCTCTCCATCAAATAACCGAAGGTATCAGTTACCTTCATACAGGATCCATCACGAGAGGAACTCCTCAAGCATCAGCCACCCCTTTAGACCTTAGGTCCAATATAGATATGGACACAGGTCAATACCAACAATTACATCCACTAGTCCATTCCCAACTCCACATGGTAGCCCACAGATCATTAAACAACTCTCCTATATCGAATCCAGCATCGCCCTTAGATATGATACAGGAAGAGATTGGGAATGGCAATAATGGAGACAAAAACTTCCCTGAAATGAGATTCCTCCCCAATTTCCCTCCAACTCATCCCCAAATCAGTTTAACAGATTGTCTAGGATCTGAAATAACCTTAGTGGCTTCCTCAAGCGAAGATAGCATGGACAGTCTTGAAAATACCAAATATCCATTACCACAATTTGTGATCTCTGAACCTTCTGACTTAGATGACAGACCCTCGATAACTAAAGGTATTGGCAGAAAAGTCAGTCAAGAAACGGAAGCTGTTGAACCTAAAGAAACAGAGCCTAGTGATAAAGATGCTGAAATGCAATCTCCCAAAGAATCTGTAGATGAAACTGCCAAATTCCTTAGCGAAGAGTTGAAATATCCAAGAAGAGGTAGTGATAAAAGTCTTGGATTCAGTGATGATTCATTAAGCAATGATTCAGCTAATGTATCACCAAATTGCGAACAAAATATCCAATCAATATACTCCAATATTGTCTCAATAAGTTCAGGGTTCAGTGAAAACCGTGGAAGTTTCTCTGAACATAGGGAATCATTTTCATTCTCTGACAGAGGTAGTTTCTCTGAGAGAGGAGATTTCGGTAGATCATCGTTCTCTGAAAGGAGTGATTTTGGCAGAGGATCCTTTTCAGAAAAGGGTGAAACTCCTCGTTCTTCGTTTTCTGCCCAAGGAGTTTTGGGAGAAGTGAAGGAATATGGCGAAGATGTTTACATGTCTAGAGATAGTAGCAGACATTGTTTGGGAAAATGTGACGAGGAGAGTCCTTGTACTGATATTGAGAAATTAAGAAGGTCTACTATGGATTTAAGATTGACAGAGATTTGTAGGCCTGAAGAGCAGAAAATACCGATACTCTTAAGTCCTCAAAAGATTTCCTGCGTTCAGGAATACTACGAAGTTACATTGTCAACTGTATGCTCTAAATTGGATTCTCAAAGAATAGTGGAATTATTAAAAGAAGCGATTAATACGAGGGTACCGCCACAAAATATATTTGTGGAGACTGATCAGAAAGATGGTGGGGATGGGAGTTTAACGGGTTATCTGAATTTAGAATATTCCGGTGGGATTCAGATTGAGTTGGTTTTGTGTGAGAACAAGGCGATGGAGAAGAAGGGTTTGAAAATGAGACGGATATCAGGTGATCAGAGGGAATATGGCAAGTTATGTGAGCAATTGATTACTAGTTTAACTGTGTAAATGTATATTTAGGGTATAATTGCAATATTTTTGATGCGTTCTTTATTTTTTTAATATATAATATAATACTTAAAAAATGGGGTTTTTCAAAAAATCCATAAAAGATTCCTATAGGAAGCTTTCTACAGAAAATCCCGGTGTTGCAAACTTCTTTAAGCTGCGCTAATCGCATAATGCCATAATGACGCCATTATGGCGCCATAATAGCGTCATTATGACAAGAAGTTAATACTAGATTACTAAACGTGATAAAATTCGCCATTATGCAATCAGTGACTGATCAATATTACTAAATTGTGATAGAAGACTTGCACCTCTGTATGTTTGTTTGTCCCCCTTGTAGTATAAAACTATTGGATATTTTTAAATACCTAAACGGCACACAGTTTGACTATATTTACAATTATGTATGTGAGGTCATATTTATTTTTATTAAATTTGATCTCGTTTAAAATTTGGCTTACTTTGGGTAAATATAGATTTATTATTTGCAAAATGTATTTTATCTTTGAAATATGTACGTTAACTTTACTAAAGTATCTCCACTAAAATTTACTTTGCCAAAAGTATCATAACTTTGCTAAAAGTATTTCAACTTTGTAAAAAGTATTTTTACTTTGTCAAAGGTATCTTTTGTTTACTACACGTGTCTTTAAAATATAAATGCGAGACCAACCTATAAAACATTTTCCATTTATTTATTATTATCTTTCATTGATCTCAACAAATTGTAATAAATTGAAAGAAAAATGAAATTCTTAATTGGTATTGGGCTTACCCGACGTTTTGATCTGATTGTTTTGTTCAATGTACAATCACGATCAGTCATATACGATCAGTCGGATCAAAACGTCGGGTAAACAAATGCATTATCCTTTCATTAACACAAAACACGATAATTGTTTCTTTTTTATAAAATGACTGATTATTTCGACGTAAAAAAATTAAGAACGCATAATCAAAATGTAAATATTAGATAAGTTTTATGGTTTATTTAAATTTATTCGTATTTTTAGGTTATTAAATAAAATATTTTAAAAATCCGACGCAATTTCGTGGCTTCGATTCCCGCTCATGCATATTATAATAATATACTACGACCATACTATGTCTATTAAAAATAGTGTATATATTATATTCGTATTCTGGTACCCAAATTACAAGCAATAAGCTTAATTTGGGACCATATTACATACATATCAGTCTCCATTCCTTATTCCATGATTTGACGAATGTCCGATGTCATATCTGTGTTCACTTTCTTTCTTTCATATTTTCATACACACAGTCCATTAATTCGTTATCTCTATATCGATATGTACTTTATCGCTATTATAGATCAAAAGTATCGATACTCATAATCGAGTAATTAAGACTTAACTTTATTGATATTTTTTTAATTTCGGCTCGTAAATGCATTGTATTTTTGTGTATTTTTTATTAGAAATACAATACATCAATTATTCTATCTTAAAATTATAAGTTTGTTAAACTTAAAAATATGAATAAATTTCAATAAAAACCAAATGAATAATTATCCAAAAATGCACATATTTGTATATTAAGTAAAAGTTATTTATTCCAAATAATTAAAAGAAATGTTTCTTTTTCTTTCCTAGAAATTATAATTCCATTTTTAAGAAAAATCTTAGGTATATTTGCATTGGACTTGAAATAACAAAAAAATATAATATTTTGGTATTATAAGTCGTTTTTTTTCAGTTAAGTATTTATTTATTTCCATCTAAAATCGATTCTGTTTAATGAGTAGCCGTACCTCATATAATTTACTAAACAATGCCCGCGACTTCGTACGCGTGGAATTAAGAAAATTTTCCCCGTTTTTGCAACATTTTTCACTGATGCTTCGCCCCTATTGGTGATAGCGTAATGTTATATAGCCTATAGACTTCCTCCATATATGTACTATCCAACACTGAAAGAATTTTTAAATCGGTCTAGTGGTTCCTGAGATTAGTGCGTTCAAAAAAACAATATAGAAGTATATATATAGATTTAAATCATAATATTTTAGTCCAATGTAATTTGTTAGTGTATTTGTAAATATTATGCTAAGATTGTTAGCAGTTATTTGAAAATAATGTTATGTAATATGGAGTATTGTATTTTAAAATCAAAATAAATTAACACTTCGGTTACTTAATAAAAAATATGGATAAAACTAAAACGAGTACCTATGTATTGTATACCCCCTCTCCAGCCTATTAACGTCCCTCTGTTCGGCACGGGCCTTCTCCTCTCTGGAAGGGATTATGGTCTACTGTGCCGCGCTGCCCAGACGTGTTGGCACACGGTTTCAAAGTCAAAGTTATTTATTTCAAGTTGGCATGTTTTACAAGCTCTTTTGAAACGTCAGAAGCTAGGTGTCTGTTCCAAACGCGAATCCTATGGAGAATAACAAACAAGAAACTCCATTTTTTTTTACTTAACCTAATCTAACATGTAAAATTAGGTTCCCTAATGATTGACCAAAAAATTTTTGACAAATGATCATTTGACAAAGATCAAAATGATCATGCAGCATGAGGCTCTTCAAAAAAGGGATTAAAAGATTTCTGCAGGGTCGGCGACGCGCGAGTGAAACCTCTGGTGTTGCAAACGTCCATAGGCTACGGTAACTGCTTACCATCAGGCAAATAATGTAAAAAAATTTTTTTTCATTCAATCTATCTATATTTAATAAAATATTTCAAATAATACTTATAGTATTTTCTTTTTAGGAAAATCCAGAGTAGTGGCTTTGCAATAAAATAAGCAAAAGATGGTCATTGTAAGAAGAATACCAAGTTTTTAGACCAATAGTAGATTTATCTGATAACGCGGTTGCAAAATGTTAGTTTTGTAAAATAATCATTTATTAAATGTAAATTTAAGTGTTGATCATTTGGCAAAATGAAACATTTGTAAAATGATCAATTCACTGTTTTGTCAAACGTTTGTCAAGTGTAGTTTTGCCAATGACTTTTGGTCAAACAATCGGACACCGCAAAATTAATATAATGATTAATGCTAAAATAATAGGTACATAATTTAATAAACTAACTAATACTAACAAATTAATAGTTAACTAATTAACTAAACACATTCACTTTATCTAAAGTAAATTAATTCAATAAAGATATAATTCATATAATGAAATCTCACTCTTCCAGTGAGTCCTAATGACTGATTGAGTAATTCTCAATCAACCATTTCTTTGCTGTTGTTGCAACAGCTGTCCATTTTGTGCTCAACTCCCCTTTGCCATTAAGAATACCATATTTCTTGCAAAGGGACATTCTCTCATTGTCAGACAACACTTTTGAGTTCAAAGAGTTCTGAAGATAAGACATTGACTCAGCCGCCCTCTTTTCAGGCTTATTCTTCCTCCATTCGGCATTTCTCTGATTAATTTTTTCTGAAGTTAATAAATATGGAACAACAATCACATCAAGTATTTTAGCAATTGATTTTCTAGGAATATTTAGAGGAATTATGCTTGCAACAACCTGATGTCTAGCAACTGAAGGGTACTCATCATGTATAGAGCGTAATGAATTATAAGGCACAGCCATTGGCAATGCCTCGTGATAATAAAGAAATTCGGAGACAATTTCAGGAAAACAAGCCGCCATGCGAGACAGTGTTACTGCACCATAGTCTCCACCAATGCTTTTTTTCAATTTAGCTATTCTAATTAGTTCAGTGAAATTCTGTTTAGCTTCCTTAGATTTCATTGTTTCCTTAATTCTATCAATGTTGTTTCCTCTCACAAGTCCTATGAAAACTCCCATTGTGATCAAATTGGCCTGGAGAATTCGAGTCAATTTGGCTCTCATCACCACTCTATCAAATCCTGCATAGGCGATTGATGAATTGATCCACTCTAAAAGATCATTTTTATTTTCACTAATAAATGTCACTAGAGCAGACACATCATTAGCAGAGATAGTAGCTGATGCTAGAGAATTCAGCCGAGTATTAAAATTTACTAAGTTAATTCTATCACTAGAGTCTGACTCCATCTTGACCACTAAATCCGAGGTACTAGGCTCACTATCAGTGTGGAAGAGTCTTTTAAATATCCTTTGCACTGGTGATTTGCTTCTTTTTAATCCTTGGTTCTCTGTAGGATTTTCTGCTTTCAGTTTTTCAGTGGTCTCGAACGTCAAAGAGCGAAATCGGTAGAGTTGCCCACTAAAAATCGGTAGAACAATAAAACAAACTAAGCCTAATTATTTACGGCCTGAAAATTCTTCTTCCTATTATTTTTTATAATATTGTAGATATTTTTTTCTTTCTGCACTCGCGCTTGTACTCGGTTCTTCGTCAGACGACATTTAATTTTATTACTAAATTTTTGTAGGCACTTCACATTTAAAAACTATCTCTTCGAAGTTAAGAAAATTAATGAAAAAATAAAACCCGAATTACTGTTTATATAGAAAAGTGTATTTCCGAACGAAAAACAGGATATAACATCAAGTTGAAGGACTCAACTCAAGGGTATTCCCCAAAATATATGACACATTCCGCAATCTGCAATAACCAACTATCTATTCATCCATTCTTACTATTGAGGGATTCCCGTATCCAGAAACATAAATTAAAAGAGTTGCCAACTTCGAAATGCAAAATCGGTAGAAAAATCAGGATAATTTCCTTGTATTCTCTGAAATCGTGGAGAAATCGTTGCATTTCGGTAGGACAGACCCCATATTGGTAGAAATACCGAAAAATCGGTAGGTTCGAGACCACTGTCTGCTTCTGTCCTACTTATCCACGGAATAGATAGGACTTAACTGACATTAATGATTTAAGAAGACAGTTGGTGATTCCATAATTTTGTATTTATATATTTTTGATTATAATTAATTAAGTGGTTTTTGTGTCTTCTACTCCGCAAATAGGTTTATTTTCAACTTTACCGTCTCTCACAAAGGACGTTATCTGTGTACAATATTCCTTAGCTGGCTTTTGTACCACCCTGGGAAGGAAAATGAATCTAAAATTGTATTGTACATAAAATACGTCTCTATATTTATAGATAGATGTATTTTACATATAATACAGTACCTACATCATTATAACTATAATCAGATGTATTGTAAATGTAACAATACAACATATCTCTGTATTTATAGATAAATGTATTCTATATCAATGCAGTAGGTACATCTAGAAAGAAAAACATCGATAATTATTATCTCTCTAAAGATACAACAATACAGTAGGTACCTACATCTGTATGACAACTATAACCAAATGTATTATTGTGAACAATAGAATACATCTCTGAATATTTTGTAAAATATCAATATTCCATATTACAATACGTTTAAATTAAATATGATATCGTTTGAGCATTTATATCGAATTAAATAATTTTCCTAAGCACAACATTATTATCTATTAAATAATGATAAATTTAACTCGGACGAATTATCAATATAATATTGCCATAAGAAAAAAATAGATTTTATGTAAAAAATATAGTTATGTAAATATTATTTTAATAAATTCCGATTCCATAATGTTATAATTTTATTTTATTATTGACTAGCTGTATCCTGTGACTACGTCTGCATAAAATTGTGATCACGTGGAAGTACTTTCCGTCTTACAGAATCGTAATTCAATGTGTGAAATAAAAAAACAGAATATCTTACTCTCATTAACATTAGTTAACCAATAACATTAGGTAACCAGTGAAAATCCGATCAAAATCGGTCTAGCCGATCAGGAGGGCCTTGGACAAATGAACGGTACCACGATGGCTACTATGGACATACCCTGGTCTATAACGGTTTTCTTTTCAAAAGATATTTCCCAAGATTTTTTCTTTGTCATATTTATTTATTTATACTTTAATCATTTTCATTTCTTTATTTATATTTTTTTCATTGTACACCAATTACATTAAAATGAAATCTAATAAGAACCCGTACAATGGGCGGCCTTATCGCTTAGAGATTTCTTCCAGGCATTTGTCATACAGCATCCGTAGAAGAAAATGGCTCGTATTCTTAATCCGTCACAACAAAAAATTCGTTGAAAGTTGACAAAACTACAGCATAAAGATAATTAAATAACACAAGTATAGAAATATAGCTCACTTTGGGAGCAGAGGACGTTGTGTGAAATGTCCATAAATATAAAAAAAAAATTAAAACACTGTAACCTTCACGCTAAGAGACAATAAGCGAGATACTAATAAATGCTTCTAAAACCGCAAGCGTTCTTTAATACACATTATTGTTATTCCCTAAGGAAACTGTTCTAGATATTATTTCCTAAAACATTCAAACACTATTTGTATTGACAGGAAGTGTATGCAAAACATGGTTTAATATCCAACATACGCCGGCATCTACTTCCGGTACACTAACAATAAGGAGCGGATATCCTTTTAATTACTCCCGTTTCCGTGCGCGGGATGAACTGGGTGTAGGGTAGATGTAACACATATCGGTACCTACAATGTTCTGAGGTACAAACTAAAACTGTAAGGTTTACACCCGTATTCACAAACAATATTTACAGTAAGTACATAAGTGTTGATGCACTGTGCAAAGGGTAACACTTCTCAGTGCGTTCCGTTCATCGAGCCTTTGTATTCATAGACAATAGCTATGCGTTCAGTTTAACAAACGCATAGTGCGCTTCACCACTTTAAGTATTGTTTGTGAAATGATTTTGCTACCCCTGTGCGTCCATGCTTTAAGCCCGGTTTCCACCGCGAGCGGAACGGACCCATTAATGACTTCGTTCAACTCGCAAACGCAAACTGCATACTTGTATTTCCACCAACAAATAGTCGGACGGAAAGAGCCGAGCGTGTAGAAAGAGTAGAAATGAGCTCGCTCAGTTCTAGGGAGCACCAACTCTTCGTTGGTGGAAACACAAACCTATTTAATTAAAAAGGAGTCCGTTCCGCCTAACCATTTTCCGCACATTACCCTTTCGCAGTGGAAACCGGGCTTATGCCCGGTTTCCACCGCGAGCGGAACGGACCCATTAATGACTTCGTTAAACTCGCAAACGCAAACTGCATACTTGTATTTCCACCAACAAATAGTCGGACGGAAAGAGCCGAGCGTGTAGAAAGAGTAGAAATGAGCTCGCTCAGTTCTAGGGAGCACCAACTCTTCGTTGGTGGAAACTCAAACCTATTTAATTAAAAAGGAGTCCGTTCCGCTTAACCACTTTCCGCACATTACCCTTTCGCATTGGAAACCGGGCTTTACTATGACATAAGAGTCCTCACAGTAACGTTGGTGAATGCGGCTGTAAATATGTATGCGATCACTTGCAATAGTCACGATTGTTCTAAAATTTTGCATACCTTAATAGTTGTTGCCAATGAAAATTTAAAAATATATCCGGGATTTTCAAGTGTAATCGTTCTTTATTTTTTTGACAAAGAATTTTCACCATATTCTCAGTTTATAAACGGCTAAAAATCTAATTGAAAGCAGAAAAAATGCTAACGTCATTCCGTGCTGGAAGTTAGCATTTTTTAAGTTAATTACTAAATTATAATATTAATGTACAAGACTAATTAATCATCCTATATAGATCGAAAAAAAATAAGTTTAGAGACATGATTTATCAGAACGGAGCAGGAAGCATCTTGTGTTTATCATCATTTGTTTAAAGAAATACAATTTTACCGTCAAGGAAACCACAAAGTTAAAAAGAACTTATTAGAATGAAATAAGGTGCAATTTCAAGGCAATTAAAAATGTGTAAAAAAAGGTTTTTTAATAACGGTCGCCACGTGCAGGCTGCATGCCACACGCCTTTGCTCGGAAAAAACATAAGAAGGATGTCAGGGTTGTAGAACATTTTAAATATGGCGTATACAATTATACATAATAAATTTTCTTTCAGAGGTTTTTAAGATTTCTGTATCTCGCAGATCCTATACGAGATACAAAACATTTGGAAACCTTTCCAGATGAGCAAATGCTCGAGGAGAAGGCGAGGGTGGTGGATTAATATCTGCCAAGAGTGCAATATATGAATAACTTCATCCTAGACTCCTCTATCCATGCATCTACCTTCTGCGTCGCCTGTATCGACACGTCCATAAGTACGAAGTTATTGTTATCCTAGTACGGTAACTAATATGTAGTACCTACCTACCATCCCACAAACTGTACACTTTACTGAAAATCTATCACGTCCATGTGCTTTGACATAGTAATTAAACTTCAGAATATTAATAAATTAAATTTCCATGACCTCGGAATACCGTTCCATCATTCTACAAAAAATAATTTTTTATCAGTTAAAAAAGTATCTACATACGAGCCCCCAAAAAGCTCACCTTTTTGCTGTTTTAAATGGAGTCTGTAAGGTAAGATTCATCAAAATGTTTAGCTCTCCAATATTTTTTGCACAACCGCCAACCTGTCAAATTCTGACAGCTAACCTAAACGGATGCCAGCAATTTTACATCTATCACTGAAAATAAGCTGTCACGCTCAAATCCGGCTTTACGCAAGAAATGTGACAAAAATAAAATTCAATTTTAAAGCTTATTGGCGCGACATTATAAAATTTTTTTGCTAATCCATCGCTTTCCTGCCATTTCCGTTACATACCATTCTTTGCGGGTTTTTTTACGGTCGTGTGTCGGAGATGACCGTGCTTATTATGCTTTATTTTTTTTGCTTCCGCACGTTATTTTATGGTCCTCTGTACTTTTGTTGATAATTGTAATCAGTTTGTAATAAGATAGATATTGAATTTCTATTCCGTTCGAAATTTGATTTGATGTTTACTGATTGTGGGGACCTGGTGATGGGACGATGATGGACGCAGTATAAACTATTTAATGTCAAATTGAATATCCCTATTTTGTTATGTTAACGCATTGTATTAAAGTAAAACTTCAAAATTATTAAAATACAAGCTTTGCTAGCGGATTTGGATTAACTTCTAATCACACAGGGATTTAAACTGACGGGCCTCGGACTGCGGTGCAGCAGCAATGTAGATGACTGCTATTTACGAGACCGCAGCTCGCAGGTTCGATCCCCGCACAGGTTGAACACAAATATTTTAAAGTATTACGTTGGGATGTTTGATTGAATGTCTTCCCGAGATAATAAACAGTCAAAGTTAAGTTAGTTTAGTAGGCAGGATAAATAGTTTTATAAGATTCAAACCTGAGTGCTCTTAGTTTCTAGTTACCTTTTTTATGTCCCTCCTCCTAGCCCTAACCTAGAGCCAAACCACGGCCAGTTTTTAGATATCTAAGCCACTCCAGTAGAAACGAAAATAAATTTTGTATTTTTTCAAACGGAAGCAAGCAACGAAGCAATCATATTTTTTGTTTTCAAGGTGCTCCAACAGGGTGAGCCATAGATTTGCTAGCGCGTGGGGTCCAAAAACGTAAAAATTTGTAACTTTTAAAAACCGGTAAAGTTGTTTACAAGCCACGTCCGGTAGTGACCGGCTTCCGGTGTGAATAAAGGCTGTCCGGTGTCCCTTTTGTTATATATTTTTGTAGGATTATAATAATAGCACGACCTAGTGCTATTATGTATTTGGTCACGTTTTATTTTTTTCTCTGGTTTGAGTTCCAAGGGACAGTATTTTTAAAGTTATACTTCCTACAGCGCGTTAGGGATAAATAAAAAGAGTATTTTACAAATGTTACCTACATCTTTTTCTTTCAGCTCATACAGTTAAGATGATTAATTGTCATTAACAGTCATGATAAAATGTTCAGAGTTAGAGTTAATACATAAAATTGGGTTTTGCCGGTAGGTAATATAGGTGAAACCTGTGCTGTAAGTACCAGCAAACTACCAGTGTCGCATGCACGTTTCACTATGGGATACACGCATATTAGTTTACTGTAACACAAAGAGACCCGACTTAGCCATAAAACGCCACAACGCGCGGTCTCGCGCCATTTGCATTCAGCGGCTCCCTGCAGATTTGACGACATCAACACTACACCATGTCAGGGCCCCACGCGGATGTGACCTGGCCATTCCCACTTCAACATGCTAACATTCTGGATCCTATCACGTAGGGAAACACAGAGTATAGCAGCTATCTGCATACCACGCTGCGCGACCCTAGATGTTTATTACGAAGCCGACGACATTCAGAGATCAAGTATCAGTAGTCCCGTAAGACAATGGATTAACTGGTAACACACACTGGTCATTTAATCACCCTTATTTATCAAGCACTAGGAAATTTTGGACGTGAAGATATGTCTAAGCTTGCCAAACGCGGCCCAGCCAAGTTGGATTCGCCGATTGACCACTTTCTGAAAGTTAAATTTGCCTATCTGGGCTGCTTGTCCTAGGGACGCGTCCGGACGTGATAAACTTCGAGAATCATATTTACAACCACAGTTTACAACAGGTATTGGAGTTAACTGTAATGACACGGACATTGTTTTTTTAAACATCAGAATGTAAAGATGTAACCTAACCTAACCTAACCTAACCAAAACCGTATCACAGAACGGTTAGACGAAGAGCGTAAGATATGAAGTTAATTTGTAAGTTTTTAATCATCTCTATCTGAGGAAGTCGTCATAATTTCAGTGGTCTACAGCTTCCTATTAATTAACTAATAAGAGTAAGCAAACACAATATCAATAAAAACTAAGACAAACAAAGCGTAACTCAATTTAAAACTACAAAAACCGTAAAAACAACAAGCGTCGTCATAAAAATGTTTAATGAAAACATCACTAGACGGGCGGACGCCCGCCATTTATTAAAAAATAATCGTATGACTATGACGTTTGCCCGTCCGTCCGGAAACAGTTTAAACGGATGTCCACTGTAAACAATACAGTACCATAGATATCTGTTCAGACATTTTTTTATATATAATAAGATTATAAAAGATGTTTTTATGATTTCCTTAGGGATGCAGCCGACTTCCTTCCTTGTTTTTGTTAGGATATTAATGCAGATAGATTTAAAGAAATGAAAAAAGCGTGACGAGGTTAAATTTATTAGCATAATTACTTATTTTATTGCGCCGGTAAATGAGTTATGACCATTGTCCGGTTAGTTGATTTTTAGATGTTTTAATATTTTATGAGAGGACTTGTAGTGACTTGTAGCCGACTGTCCCATTTATTAAAAAGACACAGAAGTCGATGGTCCCTACTCCCTAGGTAAAGTATCGTAATTGAAAAACGTTACTTTGCAAGAGAGCGATTTAAACTTAACTTTCAATGCTGTACGTCGAAAATACTGTTGAGTTTCGATTTAATGCGTCTTTATCAACATGTCTACAGTGACTTTTTCAAAATTTTGTAAACGCTATCATAAACTTACGTCTATTGATAGTTTAAAACAGTAATAATAAAAAATGCTACTTTGTAAAATAAGAAACACTTAGTGTTTCTAGGTTATTGTTTTGTATCGTAACCTATGATCGTAACTAACATAGACATTCGTACGATATTTCCATGTATTCTTTCCATGCGCCACAATTTGTATTTATTAACTGCAAAAATAGTATATCTCGTATTTTTTCCTAATCTTTAAAGCATTAGGTACCTATGCTTAGTGAAAGACCAGATTAGAGATTAGACCAAAGGATGGTGTGCATAGTGCAATAATACACGATACAGAAGCATTAATTTAGGTACTGAATTTATTTATTTTAGAATGTCGAATCAACCCCTATTTTTATAAAGATATCTGCGCTAACGCTTATTAGCTTCATATTATTATAGGCCTAAAAGGCCAAAAGCTTACCTATTAACACAGACTAATAATAGCATTGCTGTAAAATCAATTTAGCTCACTATAACCATTGATCCAAGTATAACATGGATCAATGCTATAACGGTTTCTAAAATATAAATATCCATATTAGAGGTTTAAAAAAAAACGACCACGTAATTAGTATGTAAGCATGAAAAAGGTCGCTCCAAATTGCGTCCGCCATCCGGTATTCAACGAAACGAATTTGCGCGGGAAACCCAAAATAGCGTAGGAAACGCGCATTCCTAATTATCTCTTACGCACAATTATTACAAAAAAGAAATAACTACAATTGATATTAAACTTTAATGTATGTAAATAGAATTCTTATTCACCTGATATTTTATGTATAGTTGTTTCTTTACGGAGTTGAGGTTTAACACGGAAACGATTAGTTTCAGAGGCACATGCTGACAGGCAGGATGCGCCGAAATTCATTATTGATTTTTAAAAGCTTAACCTTTTTTCTCTTTCATACTAATATATTTAACACTAGAGTAAAAGAGATGAAAGATTAGAATCGGTTGAAATTCTGTACTTTAAATGCACGCTGGCACACTTAAATATAAATTGAAACAGTCGGGAATAAAGTTGAAAATCAATATAACATATCGATTCTTACTATGACGAAATGAATGGCGAGTAATATTCATCTCTATTCATTCATAATCTTGATCGGAAGATTGAACGAAATAAATTCATTCAATGTCTGGCGTTCGCGTCGGGAGGTTGTGAGTTCCTTGAAAACAAATATTTATCGATATTGAAGAGGTTCGGCTGTGTTAAGTAGAAAAAGTGTTTACTAGTGATCTAAATTTTAAATTAAATTTCTGTGATAAAAGGATTGCTATTGCTGTTCTGTTTAAGGTAAGTTTAATATTATAATTTAAATATTTCTTATACCGAAGATACAAAATATTTTTATAAGCTTTTTTAATTAAATAAATTATATTCACACATCACAACGTCCTCTGGTCCCAAGCTAAGCTTATATGCTTGTGTTATGGGTACCAGAATACGTATACTACTATTTTTTTTGTAAATACTTACATATAATACATAGAAACACCCTGACGCAGTACAAACATTTGTTTGACATTTATAAATATCATACAAATAATTGTACCTTGCGGAAATTGAACCCGCAACCTCGTGAACGGCAGTCCGGGACATAACTAGACCACTCCATCAGTCACCCCATCAGTCACGAAAAATAAGAAGTTAGAGTAATAGATAACACCCATAGGCACTTACCATACACATTATGCTTAGTTTGTGACTAGATGCACGGAATAGTTATAAATAGGTCAAGACAACCAACCTGTGTAATTTAAGAAAATAAAATACTTTTCTCCATTTATTGACGAAGCTACATGGGATTATTTCTAAGTCATTGAAACTTATTTAAATTACGACGCCTCTCGTGACCTGAAGACTGGCCTATATTTTTCTCAAAATCATGCCTTCTGTGCACACGCCCAGTCGACTAACGATGGGTATTAAAAAAATTTGAAAAAAAATACTGTACTTAGTTATTGTTTTACGTTAAGTACTTTTATATTATTTATTCCCCTTCCCTTCGGACCACGCGCTAGTGCGGACGTAAATATTGTTAACTGCTTAAAAGTGATTTTTTATTTGAAAATAGTGAACGTTAAATCATCCAAGTACCAGGCGCCCAGCGACGATCAAGAGGTGGCTCACTTGTTGATACTCGGTAAGCCCCACCCTGCTACCTTGTCAATCATAGCCCTGGCCACACCCCCTCTGTGACATCTAAGTAAGCGCCTGATCAAATTACAATAACAGTTACATTTGTTCATATTTTGCTTTGTAACTGTGCGTGGAGCTAAATAATATGCCACGATCACCAAATAAATCTGGATCTGAACCTGATGCGTCGAAATATCTATCAACGTCACTAACCTCAAGCCAGTCTAGAATAAAGCGCAAACATGAGGAAGTTTCTCGGGACGATTTTGTTTTATTTAAACAAGAAATTGTTCAAATGTTGAACTCTTGGAAGTCGGAACACGACAAGTCCTATGATAAAATCTACGGAAAACTTAGCAACCTAGAGAGTACTATGTCCAGTCTCCAGAAAACTAACTTGGAAATTGAGAAGTCGCTTGAGTTTCTGTCTCAACAATACGAGGAAACACGACAAAGAGTGGACAATCTCGAAAAAAAACTTATTGATAATCGTTCCTACCTATTGTCCTTGGAAGAAAAAATGGAAGAAACACAACGCAATATGAGGAAAAATAGTATTGAAATACAGAATTTGCCAACTGTAAAAAAAGATACTTCAACCGACCTAACTCAGGCAGTCTGTACCCTGGCGAAGACCTTAAATATAGACCTGAATATTAACGATATTCGTGATATTTTTCGTCTGCCTGTCAAAAAAGGATCGAACGGTACAGTCATTGTGGAATTCAACAGCCATCAGATAAAGCAAGCGCTTGTAAACTCTGTGAAATCATACAACAGAGTAAATCCAGACAGGAAACTCAACAGTTCACATTTCGGTTTAGGAGAAAATACACCAGTTTACCTACGTGATTACCTCACCAACAACACCAAAAAACTGTACTATCTAGCTCGTGAAATTTCTAAACAAAAGTCATTGAAGTTCTGTTGGATCGCAAACGGAAGAGTTTATATAAGAAGAAGTGAAGGCCAGCCCGCTGTTGTCATTAGAAGTGAATCGCAAATCGAGGACCTTAAGCAAGATTGACTAGGCATCGTGTTCATATTCTTTCAATATTCCCTCATACAGTACTTATATCAATATTACCTCTCTATTGCTTGTTTCTTATATACCAGATTCTTAACTCATTCATTTAATATACACACTTGTTGCAATCAATTTATTCCCGTTTTAAATACACTCATACACTACTACATTCACTATTTGACCAGCTCAATACACTGTCGATGCATCATATCTACTCTCTTAGTCCTTAAAGGCTTCAAACTTATGAGTCCTCATATACTGCGACACATCCTTAACTCTAAAAATGGATAGTAATCCTCAAATAACATCTGAACTGGACGAAATATCAGTTTCCTCTTGTTATCAATGCCTTCCAGAGCAATGTGACTCTTTCCTGTGTAATACTCTCGTTGGTCTAAAGATACTTCAATTGAATATCAGAAGTATTGGTAACAGTACCAACTTTGGTAATCTTTTGGTTTTATTGAGCAGGATCAAAGTTCACATAGACGTCATAATCTTGTCGGAATGTTGGCTAAGTAAATGTGCGGTTTTGCCCGATATCTCTGGTTTTGATGGGTATAAAAGTGACCATACCAACCAAAACGATGGCGTCGCTATGTACGTAAGATGTGACTTAAAGTCTACAGTTATCAGGCCAAGTTTTACTGATGCTAATTGTTTAATATTAAAAATACAAAACGAAGTCGCACTTGTAGCTATTTACCGCTCTCCATCCTACCGAAATATACATCATTTTATGGAATGTTTAGACGAAACTTTGCTGACTCTTCGAGCATTTAGAACCATTGCTCTTATTGGGGACATAAACATTAATATATCTCATGATTGTAGTGACGCCAATTCCGATTTATACTTAAATTGTGTAGCCACACATGAAATGTTACCAGCTCATTATTTTCCTACACGTCAAAACGCATGCCTAGATCATGCGATCATTAAATCAAGCAAGCCAGTTATTACTTTAGTTTTGGACAGCTTTATTACGGATCATGCACCCGTTTTGGTGATCTGGTGTGAAAAATCATTGGACTTTAAAAAGCCCGCTCCTGTAGTAAAAAATGTTGACATTCCTAGATGTGTGACAGATCTTGAACTCAGAGACTTCACATCAGTCTTTGATTGTGATAATCCTAATGATGCGGCTGCTAGACTAGTTGATATTATCTCTTCAGTAATTGGTAGTAACTCTCAATCTCACAAGATTCCTAGTAGGAGACGTATCATCAAGCCCTGGATTACGCAGGGACTCCTAAGGTGCATTAGAAACCGAGATAAGCTGTTCCTAAAATTTAAAAGAGATCCTAGTAATCTTATTGTCAAAACTACGTATACGCGTTACAGAAATTTCTGTAATAATTTATTAAAAAGAATAAAGCAACAATATGAGCGTGACGAGTTCACTAAATATCGTAAAAATCCCAAAGCTACTTGGAATCTCATTAAATCAATTACCGGTATCAAAAAAAGCAAGTCATCTGCAACTGAGTTATTATCCCTGACTCTTGATCCAGTTCCTTCAGTGAATAAAGTAAATGATTTTTTCGTGGAGGTGGGTAAAAACCTTGCTTCTAAAATTGAAACTTCAGGAGATGTTTTTTCTGTTCCCTCAATTTCCCAAGAATCGTCGAGTTCCCCCCTAAACTGTATGGCTCTATTTCCTACTGATTACACAGAGATTGATAATATTATAGTCAATCTAAAGACAAACAGTGCTGTAGGCTGGGATCATATTCCGGGGAGTTTGTTAAAAGCCGCTCGACATATACTAATTCCAGTTATTACCTACGTTTTTAATCTCTGCCTTGCCAAGGGTACCTTCCCGTCTGTTTTCAAGAGGGCACTTGTGCATCCTATCTACAAAAGTGGGGATAAAGGCAGTGTCAATAATTATAGGCCTATCTCTGTCTTAAGTAGCTTGTCTAAGGTACTAGAAAAGATCCTGAATTCTAGATTATTAGAGTATTTGAAGAAGAATTACGTAATATCTGACAATCAGTATGGTTTTCGCTCTGGTAAAAGTACAGAGGACGCAGTATTAGAGCTGACGGGTAATATCGCTGATAATGCAAACAATAATTTGAAAACTATAGGTATTTTCCTTGATCTCTCCAAGGCTTTTGACACTGTCTCTATCCCCATTTTGCTTTCTAAACTAGAACGGGTTGGAATCCGAGGACTAAGTTTTAGTATGTTTAAAAGCTATTTACTTGAACGCTCCCAACGAGTTAGAATAGGGGATTATATTAGCGGAGACCTAAATCTTACATACGGAGTTCCTCAGGGTAGTGTCCTCGGGCCTACTCTCTTTCTTTTATATCTTAATGACCTTTGCAACCTTGTCCTGCCTAACACTAAGATAATATCATACGCTGACGATACTGTTTTGTTGGTGCATGGTAATGATTGGTCTGAAGCTCGTATACATGCTGAGTCTTCTTTAATGGTTGTTATGTCTTGGCTTAAAAATAATATTCTAACTCTGAATCTAGAAAAATCCCAGTTCATCACCTTTTCTCCCAAATTAGCCTCACAGCCAGATTCCTCATTTTCCCTAACTGCTCACACATGCACGTCTAACTCTAACTGTCAGGAATGCACCTTGATAGAGCGTACTCACTGTGTAAAGTACTTAGGTGTAGTAATTGATTGTACTTTGTCATGGGCCGAACAAATTGCCCAATTGGTTGGCAGAGTTAGAAAATTAATATTTATATTTAAAAGCTTAAGGCACTCGGCTGACTTCACTACACTAAAAACTATATATTTTGCTTTAGCCCATTCTATTTTAACTTACTGCATCTCGGTTTGGGGTAGTGCTGGCAAGTGTCAAATGCTGCGCCTTGAGAGAGCTCAAAGGGCAGTACTTAAGGTGATGACTCTTAAGCCCATTAGGTTTCCCACCAGTGAACTTTACGCGTTATGTGAAGTCCCCACTGTTAGAATGTCTTTCCTTTCCAACATCATTCTTCGTAAGCACAGAGAACTGCCCTTTACTCCTCAAGTACACGAACAAAAACGTCGTAGTGACAGAGTCTGCCAGGTAAAGCCTGCTAAACTGACATTTGTACGTCGCCAGTTTCAATTTTTGAGTCCATTTATTTACAATAGCATAAACAAACAGCTCCAAATATATCCATTAACACTCCGACAGTGTAGAAAGCGTTTATTAGATTGGATTCAGAAGCTAAATTATGACGAGGTTGAATTTCTGGTTAAAATTTGATTTATTAGATTCCATTATCATAAACTTAATTATTATTTCAAAATTCAGAACTAGTTACAAATATAGTCTAATCTTCTTCAAAACATACACACACACAATTACACACTTATACATTATTACACACACAAACGTTTTTTTAGTTTTATATTGTAATACCTATTAAGTAGTTTTTAGTTATATAGATTGAAAAATTTTATATAGAACATATTTTTTAATAACTTGTAAATTGTTCGGAGGTGGGCGTTAATAGCTGCAACACAGTTTTTAAACTAATGCAGTTGTTACCGTGCACAAAGATCTTTCTGTGTATACCTGTAAGTTTTTCAATAAAAAATTTCAAATTTCAAATTTCAAAATATTGTATACATTTATTACATGAATAATTGGCCTAATAAATATCTCTATTGATTATGAAAATGTGGACATCCCTATGACTACAATGGTACCAATTCTACGTGCACAACTAAACTTAACTTAACTAAACTTAACTAAAACTGAAAATTTATAGTGTCAATAACACAATTCCGTAATGTTAACAGAACTTTCGTGTTATAAAAACTGTTTATTATAGACTAACGATTATAATTAACATAATAGTGCATAACAAAATAGCCAAATAATTAAGATACAGCAATAGCTGTTTTAATTTTTTAGTTAAGTTTAGTTGTAAACGTGGAATCGGCACGATTGAGTCACTTTATAATTTCCATAAAATATCGACATCAAATACAGTAGAATTATGACATAAAAGGGAAATGGAAAACACGTCATGCTAAGCGGATATTACTATATAAAACTAGCCAAGTACGGGCTAGGATCGCGCGCGAAGAGATCTGTACAATTATCATCATATTAATATCATACATTCGTTCATAGTCACGTCGTATAATTATCAAGTTATCCTACAAACGTTTGGTCCCTCAAGTATTTGTTGTTATAGCAGCAACAAAAATACATAGCCTGTGAAAATTTCAATAATTAAGTTATCACCATTCATGAGATACGGCATGGTGATTAGTGGTGATCGATGGACTGAAGAACAGACAGCGAAATCCCAGCAATAAGAAATACCTGTCAAGAGCGAGGTAAACTCGGTTCCGTACCTACTCAACCTGAAAAACATAACTAAATACAAATAAACAGTTAATTAAGCTTAAAGCAACTCACCAACTTAACTTTATAGTTACAAATTTCAAGTCTCTAGGGTAATGGGAAGGAACCTGTAGGTTTTGATTCCCTAGCGTAAGTCGAAAATGCTTAAAAATGGCCATAATTCGGTTATATCTTCTGAATGCGTAGATCTAAACTATTGATTGTATTTTTTGCAATGAGGGACCGAATAGATCTTCATTTGGTATGGGTTTCAAGTTGATACCTTCCGCCATTACTGATTAAAAAATGTTTGACCGACGGACAGACAGACAGACGGACACCGTAGTGAGACTGTAAGGGTTTGTACGAAACCCTAAAAACATCAGTTTGACGACTAATAGCTATAATAGTGTGGCTAATTTATTTCTTTCTTAATATCTAGAAGTAGATTTTTGAAATAATTACCTTTCACTATTTTGAGATCACATTTAGCAATCATTTGCGTCAGTATCAATATTTTACAATAACCACTGATGCGACAAATTAAATAGGTATTATATAGTACGTAATTTAATTTTGCAAGTCAATGGAGTAACGTGACAGTTGCCTTATTAGCGATTTATTTGAAAACGGAAAGTCTTTATTTCAAAGTTGTATACTCTCCTATTCGGTGTTAGGACTTTGCTAAAGAAATTATTTATTCAACATTAATTATAATTGAATTACTTATCAATTACTACTTATTTAACATTCCTTTCAATTACTTCTGGAGAGTGTAGGCAGAGAGACTACTCATAGATGCCTAGATGTCTTAATAAGCAGTGGTGTATTTTGAAAATTAGAGGCCAACGGTTTGATTTGTCGCCCCATAAATTAATGGAGAAAAAGCAAAATATTGAACGTGCAAGCATGCACCGCCTCACGCAGACTGCCATCTCGAGCCATGGCTGCTTTGGCCCAAGAATAAATATGTGCACGGGTTGATTTATGGTTTTTTCTCATGATGATCAGACGTGTAGAACTTTTGGTTATTTGGGCACTTCAGGCGAAAATGATAAAAGTCAATAGACACCGTGAAGCGCAAGCATTTTATTGTTGCACCACCACTGTAATTATGAACTTGTAATTTTGTACATTTCGAGCGAAGTACGTTTCGATTGAATTGCCTAGACTCTTTCTTCAATTATTTTTTCGATCTTGTGCTCAAGTTGAGAGTGTTTACAAACAAAAGTTAATAAAAAACCGTATTTAATAACGTAATAAGACAGCTCTATTCCCCAATAATTAAGATCTAGAAACTTCCTCAAGAGATAATTTAAAGATAATACCATAATTATTCTACTTTCTAATCTGCGGTTCTGACGAAAATGGCGTCTATTTTGTTCGTAATTATTCTATTGTGTTTTGTTCCAGCCATTACGACGCTTTCCCGCGTATTTCGACTTCCGTTGTGAACATAATTTAAGCCATAGACAATGGCGTCTTCGGTTTATAATTAATGAATGAGCCACATGTGCAAAGGAAGTTTGTTGTTAGTTTAAGATAAAAAAAAAATAATAGACGTGATATTTTTTTTATCTCTAATTAATTTTTTTAAGTATAAGCTATTATTTTAATTGCTTAATTATGTTTAAAGAATAGACGGCAAAACCGGAAAGTAAAATAATCTTAGTTACATATAAATATGTGAGAAGAAGCAGATGATCTCTGATGGGAAAATATACATATTTTCTTGGTACCACGAGAAAGTATGGATATTTCTTCCTGCCTGTCAAGAATTCAAGACAGGGTTACTTTTTTGCGTAACTTGTTTATCATAGCGTAAATATGGTAGAGTGAAGTGTCGTGTAGGTAATAATTACATTTTTGCAAGGTCACTCAGGGGCTAATGCTTTCTATATATCCATATATCATATCAATCGTATCAATAACACTTTGGTATATCTAGAAATTGAGTTATTATGTAAGCACAGTATACGTAGGTTTGTAAAATTATTAAGCAGATTGCGTTTAGAGTTTTCCGTCTCTCATTGAAGATGATAATATCATCACATATTATGTGCTTAGATTGTATAGAATATCATTTAATGTTCTGCTATTTTATACGTATAATCAAAATAAAACAAATAATATTTAATTTTATAACATAATTAATACTTATAAAGAATCCTAAACTTCAACCAAGTTGTTTGACATTGAATTGTAATTTTAATTTGCATAATTATATAGCGCATCTCCTCATATTATTATCGTGTTGGCGACTTAAATTGGTACTAAGACTACAGTTAAAAATAATTTGTAAAATCTATAAATTCATGCTGATAGAACTAACAGAGGAAAATTATTTCGGTGTCTGTGGGTTTTCTAATAACTTTTAAATATTCTTCTGAATGTTGTTTTAAACACTTACTTAACTCATTTCTTTGAGTTTCCACGTAAATATATACAAAATATGATTTTAGCCAGTCAATTGGAATAGGAAAATATGTGTAACAAAGCATTTTTAAAAATGGAACCGCTATTTTGATATTTGTAATTTGGCGCGCTATTACTGAATATATAATTGCATAGTTAAAAAAATCATAAACTTGTAATCGTTGTAACTGTTTAACGCATTTCATTTTGAAATAAACCCTTTATAAAGCAGATGTCAATGTCAATGTCAAAAGTCAAAACAAAATTTCACCAGAAAAAATGTTCTATTGAACGGAAGCCCGCGCGCCGTCTTCCCGCCAAACGGACGGACGCGCCATAATCGAAATCGACACTTCCGCCCTGTTCAAAAAAGGAACACATTGTCGGTTTTTTATTATTATCCGCTGGCAAAGATATTACGTTTGTCTGCCTTGTTACATCCTCGTTATCAATGAATGTTTTGTTTCATTAATTAGGAAAGGGAAGCCTAAGAGGGGATATTAGTATACGTGAAATGGTGTGCGTGAATGGGAAGCTAATGTATTTGTATTTTTTCTAGTACCTACCTATTTAATCAAAGCTTCTTTTTGATATTTTTTCTTTGCCCAGCACATTAACGCCCTGCTTTTGGGGACGACCCTCCTTTACTTTTTGTCATTTTTGGCTGGCTTATGAAAGCTGGCTCAAATTGTCAGAGTGCACTGCAACTCACATACTGTACTTTAACTGCCAAAAATATGGTAATCAATATTGAAGCGTTTGTTTCAGCTAATGCGGTATCTAGTAAAATAGTTTTATATTGTTGTCAATATTAAAATAATAAAAAATAATAATAAAAATATACAATAAACTTAAATATAAAACTGTTGATATTCCAGGTGCCAATATTTACTAATATTCGATACTTAATGCTTAACGTTTGTAATGTTAAGTTGTAGGTATTTATTTCAATGAATAGTTCTATTTACAATTGTACACACTATACATAATTATAATCTTTACTTTTCAATACCGCGACCCATCCTACCGGAACTCACACAAAAATAGGGAAATACTACCAACATAATAGTTTTGAACAAAAACCATTGAAGATGGCGGATATGTCGACCATTTTGCCACAGGAAACGGATGCGGCTACCGCTAATACTACAAAATGGCGACTTATTAAGTAATTAAGGATTTTAAATTGTTATGGATACAATAGATTAGAATTAAAGTCCAGTAGTGGGCATGGGACTCGATAAACACCGCCAAACAATCGACTTTATCCGCGTGACTATCGTTCACAAGGTCGCGTTTTCGATTCCCACACAGGAAAATTATTTGTGACAAACACAGATATTTGCCCTGCGTCTGTGTTAACTACCTATTAAAAGTTGGTATTTACATGGTATTTACAATAAAAACAGCAATTATCAATAACAGTAAAAAATATCACGCACATTCGTTTATCTGGTCTGGTACACAAGCATTAAGCTTAATTTTGACCCAGACGACGTTTTGTGAAATGTACAAATATGTAACTAATTATTTCTATTTCAGTAAAAAAAATATAAAATAATGCCGACTCAAGCCCGCTGCGATCGTGTGCCACCTCCTCATGCTAAATGGGATGCCCTCGACCTTCGAGTACTTCAAGAAGATGACCTGCCTCTTGGTGAGTTAAAGAAGCTATACTCACAAATTTTGGAGTGGTGTGAGAGCTGTTTCTAAGGACTCTTCTTTCTCAGCCCATGAATGTCATGTCCCACCACATATTTACTAGAAGTAGTTTTTATGGCTGCATCCCACAGTCGGTTTGAAGCCACTTACTTATTTCACGCACACACAGATATGTGTGCATGAAATATGTATATGTGTGTGTCCATGGTTATATAAAACGTCATTATTCTATGAAGTTGATACGATTCAGCCAGGATAAAGTTACTTGTCCTCAATTTTAACCCACCATCTGGTATATTTGTGTGTCCGACTGTTGGGAAGCGGACTCCTCCACTTCGGGGGAATATTTGATCTTCTAAGCTACACAGACCAGGCATGTCGATATAGTGTTTAGCTCAGAGTTTTCTCGATCTAACAAGACACAGTTTGAAATTCAATAAAACATGAATTCTGCATATTTTATCCCTCATTAATTTCGTTATACCAACTAACCCTTATAGCACTCAGTAGTAGTGTTGTGGTGACACTATTTTAATCCGTCACCTTACCGATAGACATAACCACGACCACGGAATACCGTTTCGTAAATTTTAAGGTTTCTAGGTTTTTAGGTTTCCCTACTAAAAGGTAAAACAGGTCTCTAATAAATAATAATAATAACAAATGATCATGGACATTTCACACAACGTCCTCTGGTCCCAAGCTAAGCATAAATGCTTGTGTTATGGGTACCAGAATACGGATATAATACATAATAATATACTACTTTTCTTTTGTAAATACATACTTATAATATAGAAACACCCAGACGCAGTATAAACATTTATAGGAGATTTATAAATATGTATTACACAAATTATTGTCCCGAGAGCGGGAATCGAACCAACGATCTCGTGAACGGCAGTCCGTTACATGAACCACTCGACCACGAGGCCCGTCAAACTACTACTCTACTCTATTACTGAGACTTCGATGGCCGTCCGTCATTTTGTCACACCAGGATCATGAACGGTGATGGTTATGGAGCTGAAACTTTTTAAGTTAATTAGCAGTTGCCCGCGACTCCGTACGCGTGGAAGCTAGAAAAAAAATCTCGTTTTTGCAACTTTTTTCACTAATGCTTCGCTCTTATTAGTAGTACTTATTAGTGTATAGCCTATAGCCTTCCTCGACAAATGAACTATCCAACACAAGAAGAATTGTTCCTGAGATTTGTGCATTCAAACAAACAAACAAACTCTTCAGCTTTATAATATTACTAGCTGATCCGGCAAACGTTGCTTTGCCATACTAAAAAAAAATGTTTGAAAAATAGATGTTGGCCGATTCTCAGACATATTGAATACGCATGTAAAATTTCATAAAAATCGGTCAAGTCGTTTCGGAGGAGTACGGTAACTAACACTGTGACACGTGAATTTTATATAAGTATAAGATGTATATAGTATAGATAAAATAGTAGTATAGGTTTATATCAGTCAATACTACAACAGCAAATACTCATTATCTTCATTCTCCTGCCCCGTTAATTAGAGTCGGAACCCGTCGTGTACGAGTCTAATTCGTACTTGACTGCTTATTAAACCTTGAAATATTTTACAAAAAGTAATTAATATTTTTTTCCCAGATCCCCGCACGTGGGGTAGGTCAGAGGTAGGCAGGTGGGTCTCCCGTCGAGGCGGTCTACCTGAGAGGTTCCCCATGAACGGGAAGGCGCTATGCCTCATGACCAAAGACATGTTCGACAGTAGAGTACCACACAACGGACATATGTTACATCAGGTTAGTTAACACGCTTTAATTAGCTTTTTTCGTATCTATGTAATGGAATCTTTAAAATTGATTTTCACACACAGTAGTCGGATTGATCTAAAATTTTGTACACATAACAAGGACCGATGACAATTACAACAATTTCAAAAAATATCCAAGGTTTTTACCTAATATGTGTGCGAGTTTTAGAAGCTTTATGTTATTTTATTAATATCTTAGCTGTAAGTATTGTGGCGTTATTTTTCTCTCTCTCTCTCTCTCTCTCTTTAGCCCATTAACGTCCCACTCTTGGGCACGGGTCTTTTCTACTTTAGGAAGGTTTGTGGTCTACTATGGTTGTGGAACAGGGTTTAGTTCCGAGTTTCTTGTCTCTCACAGTAGATGTTAACTGCATGTAACATCGCTTAACTGGCTTTTACAGAACCCTAGGGGAAGATATGGGGTGGTGACACTCGTATTCTTAATCCGTCACCACACGGATAGTGTGTAGTAGATGTTGTTTTAGAATAAAAAATAATAACGTTGAAATTTTTCTATTTCAGGATTTTAGACGAAGACTGGCGAAAGCACTAGCTTTACAAGACCTTATTGAAAAATTAACATTATCAGCACATTGATTACAATGTAGTAAATTTTAGCTCCTAGACTATAATGTATAAGTTGTATAGCTCTTGGACTATATTAACCTAAGTTCCTATAGAAAAGTATTTTTTAATTTTTATCATAATTTTGGTAAAACTTGGTGTTGTTTCACATACATACAGTCACGCCTTTTCCCCATTGTGTCCTACATACATGGGAAAAAGGCGTGACTGTATAGGTAGCAGTGGCGTAGCGTGCCTTGGTGGGGCCCCGTATAATAATTTATATGGGGGCCCTTATGAAGGGTAAAGATTTTACATGAAAGAAAAATAAATGTGCATAAAATTTCTGAAATAATAAAAAATTTGGAAAGCATTTATTTATTTTTGCTTTCGCACGTTCTGTATAATTGATACGGCTGATACGGCGGTAGCTACGCCGCTGATAGGTAGTTACATCTGCTACGATACTTCCTTGACTTCATTTAAACTCGTACATCAGGTCATACATGTAGGTACGACAGTTGTGTTAGGTATCTGGTACTTTTGAACATTGAAACAGGATTTTCTAAATGGACATTCCAAAAGTGATCAAATTTTCACTTTAGTGAAAACCAACAGTTACGACTCATTATAAACGTAACTTATCCTAACCTTTTACTAAATTGCGATTCTGTAACTTTGTAACTGGATAACAATTCAAATATACTTCGCTCTTATTTCTTTCATAGATTTTGTAAATAAATTTCCTTTCTTGTTACTGTTCATTAAAAATTTTGTAACATTAATTTCCAATTTTCAAGTTAATATCTCTAAGCCACATGAGAAGCCATTACATGAGCCTGACAAAAAAAGGGCACTACAAGCGGGAAGTAACGATATATTGATATAGCGAGAAAAAGACAGATAGAGAAAAAAAGACGAGGTGAGAAAGAGACACATATATCTGTCGGTAACGTCATAACAGTCATAAGTATAGAATAAGCATCTCGGTATATTAATATACGAGGTTGATACGACATATTATTATGGGCTTTTTTTAACAGGATATACTAGGTAACATTTTTAAGCTCTGTACCAAAAATCAAATAAATACAAGCCTATTGCTTGTATTTATAGACGCAAATTAGGTTAAAAGTTTTAGTACTTTATGAATACGATGTATCTTTCGTTACAGCTGATAAGTTTACGATGCAAGTTGCCATTCTTCACTATTCAAATCACTTGCACTTTTATTACGAAAGTGACCAAAATAACAGTAAAGATGCGCTTGAAAGAGATAGAAAGTTGCTATTGTACCATAAATTATTTACACAGGCTGGTTGGAGTTAAAGCTACATAAGTGTGTTTGAAAAAAAAATCTCATTTTTGGTGATATTTATTTTTATATTGTATCGAATGAATACTATACACCTATAGTATGCGTAGTTTAATTTAATGCCCCTATGTCGTATCAACTCCGTATATCTGTCTCTTTCTCGCTATATTAATATAATAATTATGCCGTTTGTGACGCCAGTGCCAGTGCAGCCAGAACAGATAAGTTTTTTTTTTAACTTATCTGTTCTAATTTTAAATTTTGTAACTTAGTTGAAAGTTAAGTACATTTCAAATTTCATCCTTGTATAATTTGTAATTTTGTTAATTATGTATAAGTTTTATGTTTGTATATTAGTTAATTTGTAAAATAATACATCTCTAGTCAGGGTGTAAATATATTAATTACTTTAATATTCCATTTTTTTATTTCTTTATCACTTAATTTATAAAAAAAGATGAAAAATAAATTTTATCAGTTGGCTAATTAGTCATGTTCCACTGTAAAAAAAAAATTTGGTCACATATAAAAATATGTCCTAACATATTATTTGCGATTTGGTCATATGACCAAATCGCAAATCGCGGGAAAAAGCATTTGTCCCGCGAGCATAAGCAGAGACTTCTTAAGATCCGACATCTCTGCCTACCTTCACGGTATGTATTTACTCAACCGTTACAGAATTATGAAAACTCTTTTCGTAAAGGCCTAAATTAGATGAAGAAAAACTTCTGGATGGATGGAGATTACAAAACTCAGCGTTTCATAGCATCTTTAAAAGCATTAACTCCTGCTGCCAAAGCATTTTGTACTCTTGGCGCTTCTTTAACCAACTGCTTGGAAAGATCATCAAAAGACTTATGTTGTTCTTTTGCTAGTTTAGTAACGATTTGTTTAAATTTCTCCAAGTCTACGTTATTCTTGTTGGCGACGTCGGCGAAGAGAGCTCGAGCCTTTTCTTCACCAGCTTTTGTAGATTCTACAAGTTTGGCTGTGGACAAAATAAATTTATATATTTTTGGGTTGAGTGCAAAATAAAATAAGACAAAAATCGGTGTCGGTATCTCTGTTAGACTATATTTTCTCATCAACAGCTTCCTTACTTATTATTAAAGGTGTATAAAACAAATGGTATTATTCATAAAGACTTATCGGAGGTTTAAAAGTTCGCTAAAATAGGTTCGCGAAAATTGTCAAAACTTGATATTTAAAATAGTCTTTTTACGCTAAAACGTTTATTATCTCTCCGATAAAATCTCCGTTTAAACCTCCGATAAGTCATTATGAATAAGACCGTACCTAAGTCGTTATTTTTGTCCCGACGTTTCGGAGACTTTGCAGTCACCATGGTCACGGGTGAGACTGAGCTGTAATGTGTCTTCTACGATCATTTATTACAAAATTTAAAACAAATATACGCGTCTAAATCCGTAAAAAGTAGTTTTATTTAAATAAACCCTGTGCTAACGCCTGGTAAGCGCGGCACAGTAGACCATAATCCCTCCCAAAGCGGAGGGGACTTGTGCCCACAGAACAATACTTGTGCCCAACAGTGGAACGTTAATTGGCTTGAGAGAGATTATATAATAATTATGTACTAACCACAGAATAAAGAGTACTAACCCTCTTTGATCCAAGTCACAAGACCGTCCACACTATTCCTAGAATCAGCTTGTAGTTTCTTAAATGCGTCTTCCATATTTATTAGTTTTACAATTTTGTTTGCTAATTTTCCACGGATAATTTGGGATTCGGTGTATTTCTTAGAATTTTTGCGACATTTTTTGAGCCAGATTTTGATTGTGACGGAAGTCAATAAATTTTTAAAAAATTCTACAAATAAACTAAGGTGTTTCTTGAATAAATACTTATTGTTGTTCGTTCTCTTCTTGGGTTTCCTTGTTTCTTTTCAACCCTTGAATGTCCCACTCGTGGGCACCGGCCATAAACACTTTAGGAGGATCTCAGGTCTACTATGGCACACTGGGCACTGGAATTTACGTTTCATATAGTTGGTTTAACTGCAATCTACTGTCACAAATTCATGTTAAGGAAGTTTTGTACAAAAAACTTGGTCCATCCATCTCAGATAAGTAAAAAATTATCTGAGCCGTTGGTATAGAGTTGACGGCTCGGAATAGTTTAATTATGTTCTATGTATATACTAAGTCCATCTCAAAAGGTAAACATATAAAACACGGGTTAAAAATAGAAACAATATTTAATTCTCATTCTTTACTCTATTCTCTTTCATTAGCAAGTGAATCTCTAAAAGCGTGATATCCAGCTTTAAACGCATCTAAAAATTTCGGTCCAGCCGTCACCAGTTCATCAGACATCTCCTCGAATGTTCTCGAACTATCTTCTGCTAACTGCGCGATTACTTCTTTAAATTTACTAAATTCAACTTCGTGCTTATTTTTCACATCTTTGAACAATAAACGCAGTTTTGCCTCGGCTGCTTCGGTTTTTTCTACTAATTTAGCTAGATAGAGAATATAGATGAATGTGGAAGAAATTAATTCTAGAATTACCTATAAAACATCTTTGGTTTTCCTCTAGATTTAAGTCACTGATGTAACTCAAGCCTTGCGGAAGGCCACAGAAATACAGGTATATAAAACTCTGGTTCCGAGCTAAGCTTGCGCCTGTTATGGGTACCAGAAAATTACATAAGTAATTTCATTTCTAGTACCTTGATAGTGAGAAAATCTCGTATAAATGGTGGCCTAGGTAAGCTTGCTTGGACTAAGTAATTTTTTGTAACAAGTATTGGTTGGATCGTAGCAGACGGCACTCTCTAGTCTCTGCCTACCCTTATGGGAAAAAGGCGTGGCGGTACGACAATGATGATGAGTACTGGGTTTTATTCCTAGCACTATTTACCAAATACTAGATATCTATGTTGATACTGGAGCATTCACCGAAGCATGGATAATGGGACATTCACTGGAAAACACTCACACGCAGTACAATAATATCAGTGTAACGAATACAATATTACACAAATACTAGGTGTTACCTATATTATCTGTGGTATAACCACTGCGGGAATCGAACCCGCGATATCGCGGTCTGAGGTCCGGCGAAACAATTCAATATCAAACGTGTACCATCTTGTATCCAGTGAACGAGCGCATCCACATCATTTTTCGCCTCTTTCTTTAAATCATTAAATACTTCCTCCATTTATTAATAACTTCTGGTTGCTTATTGTCAACTTATATAAGATATAGGTGTCGATTCTGTGTCCAAGAACGTAACTAAACTTAACTAAAAATTGATTTATTCCTGTCAAATCTCACTTTCTTATTCTGAAAGTCACAACTTCACTTAAATTAAGTTTGACAGGACCAAAATTAGTCAATCTATACAATTTAGTGATAATGCTATTCTGGTGTACATCATAAATGTCAAAAATTCACTTAATTTAGTGAGTTCTCGACTTATTTAGTCGGGATATGAGTAGGTGCCGACTTAAATTCACTAAATTTTATCATGGCTTTTTGAACATTAAAAATTGATTTTCTGATTAAATATTGAATAATAAATGTTTGTTAGCAAATAAAAAATATTTATAAATTAAAATTATACTTGATAAATTAAATATTGGCGCCAAAATTGAGGTTAAACAAAGCGCGAATAACAGACGAATCACAGTCAAGTGCGGAGATTCGTAGAACTAATTATTTAGGTATTTCTTTGTTTACTTAATTTTTGTCGAAATAGTTTTGTAATTTACATACATAATATAATACGTATTTTTACTTAGCCATAGAATTCTAAGACATCATATATTATGTAAGTATACAAGTTATCGTAAAAATATTATAAACATATATAATTTAATACAAAGTGAACGATTTTGAGGTTAATGGCGTCTAATGATAAATATAACTTTTTTCCAGGTCATGCAGGGGAAAATAAATATCCAGTTGGTGGCCTAATGGAAAATTGTGGTCCAGTACCTATAAATGCAGTTGCTACCAATTATATTAAGTGAACTACAGGAAAAATCTAGAAATCTTTGGAACCATAGTTTGGAACATTGAAACTAGTGATAAAAAATGTGTATTTGTGTGTGTCTGCCTAAAGTTATGTAAATATCATTTAATAGTAGAAATAATAATTGTAGCCAGTCTTAAAACTATACCTACCAAATGGTGCTACTTGATCTGTGATACTTAATAAGGTTTCTAACAGTTTGTCTCTAGAACAGTGAGCTATATTTTTTATCAGTAGGTTTCTAAATTTATTATTAAAAATAACTAATGAAGAAATGAATAGAATCAGCCAAGCCAAGCCAGAGAGTTCTGTGGACCAACATTTATTTATATGTACTCGGAAAACATTCAGATTTATTTAGTAAAACATGTATTTAAACAAATATTGCATTTTTATTTGTATAATAAGTAAGTATTAAGCCTCTTACTATATCAAAAAGTAATGTGTTATGCATATATGTAATTTATTGGAATTCTTAACATTCTAATAATCCATATAGATTGTTTGTAAGAATTCATAGATACATAAATACTGTTTTGTAGCTTATAGCTAGATCAGAATACATAACACATAGGCTATATTACAGTAACCACTAGCAGGCTTAGCTAAGTTAGAAATAAAGTATATAATTTATTGGAATTCTTAACATTCTATTAATCTAAATATGTTTGTAAGAATTCATGGATATATGTTGCCCTTAAGAAAAGACTATGATGAATTAATTACTGTTGTGTAGCTTATAGATCAGAATACTTAACATATACAACTACATACTGAACTTAACACACTTTTATAAGTTATAAATAAAAGTAGAAATAAATTATTAGGTTCATTTAATATCTCTTGCATAATTATACACCACATGATATCACAAATTTTTATAAATACAGATTTTCATGTTTCCATAAATACACTTTTTGGCTTTTGTCATTGTTATCTTGATAATTATGAATTTCCGTCATCAGTTTATGGTAGATGAGAAGCAAATATTTGCTTATAAGCATATTTTTCCTTAGTTGCTGTAATTATTTACACTAAACATCTATTAAAATAAATAATTAACGAATTTAATTGTTTGTTTTTTGTATAAAGTAATCAAGGAAAGTAATATAGGCATACCACAGAGTAAAAGTAGTGATAATCACTCCACAGATAACCTAAAAGATTTGATGCTCACTATGCTCATATCTAAGATGAGAAATACACTGAAATAAGGCCGCCAACTAATTAAATTATTAATAAATGTTCATAACAATGATGCAGAAATAGTTGTAAATATTTATAAATACCTATATTGCTCAAATAACGTTTGAAAAGGAATTTTATATTAGTTATTTTTTTATTCATTCATTCATTCGTTCACTATAAAAGGCATTTTTGTCTGTTAGTGGGCAGCTTTAATGATTATGTCAAAATCAAATAAGTGCTGTCAACTAAAATTTTAAGTTTAATTTCTGTTTGAAACAGAATAGGTTTATCACTAAAACCAAACTAAAAATAGTTTATTTATGGTTAAGTTTAGTCTAGTTGGACTTGCACTGGAATCGACACCATAGAATACTTTATTGATGGAAGCAATTGAGAAATGTTTTTTGAGCCCGCATTTCAAGCCTAATTTTGGCATAACTTTGACATCTATGTTTGACATAGTGTAGGTATGCCTAGCATGCCTATCTGTATGGATCGGCAACAGGCGGACCGGTCGGACCGGAAAGATCGATCCTCGGACCGCCAAAGTACTGTATTGTACAAATTAATACGTAAATAAGGTATTCTATATCTTTATTAATTCCATCCATCCATCAGCCTCTCCACGTCCACTGTTAGACATAGGCCTTATAGAACGCCACAACGCGCGGTTCTTAAGGCACAGGGCCTTAAGAACAACTGATAAGGATCACTTAATTACTATGAGTTGATTTTTTAGGGACCCTGTAAAAAATTTCCCCAGTATCCGGACCGTACCTAAAACTACTTGCCTACCCCTGTTCTAGTCTTTTGCATTCTTCTTTCCATATACAATCTATTCTTTTCTGGAACACACTCCCTCCGGAAATCTCTCTCATGCTCTGCCTCGTGCACCTACCTATCTATACTACTCGTAAATATTATAAAGCTGAGGATTTTGTTTGTTTGTTTAAACGCGCTAATCTCAGGAACCTCTGGTCCGATTTGAAAAATTATTTCAGTGTTGGATAGTCCATTTAGCGAGGAATATAATAGAAGAGAAGCAGCAGTGAAAATGTTACAAAAGCAGGGAACATTTTCTAAATTCTACGCGCACGAAGTCGCGGGCAACAGCTAGTTTAATATATTTTTCTGCATCACCCAAAAGTAGACTGACAGAAAATGCCCCCGGGGCATACTAAATCCTACTTTCTGTGCGTGTAGTATAAAAATAAATAAATAAAGAGAATTTTTCTCTAAACGTAATTTATTTACTCCCCCCGGCTAGTGTTTCCGTGAAAGCCTTCACTCCCGCGGACAAAGCATTCATCAGTTTGGGTCCTTCATCGGCGAGTTTCTTCGAAACAACATCAATAGTCTCCTTGTTGTTTTCTGCCACTTTCTGGACTATCTCCTGGAATTTCTCCAATTCCACTTTATTTTTATCTTTGACATCTTTGAATAGTGCACGTGCCTTCTCTTCTCCTTCTTTCGTTGACTCCAATAGATTTGCTTAAAGATAAGAACAATAAAAACTATATAAATTAAACTACGGTGGAAAAAGTGATTACCGCAAGCGGGAGCAAGCAAGCAAGTCCCGCTTGCGGTAATCACTTTTTCCACCGTAATTTAATTTATTAAGTAAAAGCATAGCATGTCAATTGCAAAATTAATAAATTACTTTAATAAAAACTATATCTGAAATATCTAGGCAAGTATTACTACTAGTTTATTGATGACGTATCGCAGTAATTTATGTCGAGCTATAACGTATTCGACATAACTGTGTAGCCTGTGTAGTGACACATTAAGTATATAGATGTCACCACCTCATTTCGTCTCATGAGTGCTGTAAAAGCGGACATTGTAAGCTGATACAGATGTCTATGGAGATAGAAACCACGAAACCAAATCCTGTGTCAACAGGCCTGGTTTGGATGGTATCTAGACTAGACCAAATACCCTCCTAAATGCAGGACGCCTGCGCCCAGCAGCGGGTCGTTATTTGACTGTGAAAGGAAAGAAGGACAGCCTTGCTTCCTAGCCCTTTTCATCGATACAATTCAGAAGTAAATGAATTTATCACAGAATTTATTAATAATATTACGTCACTTACAATCTTGTAACCATTTTACTAATGTATTAATTTCATTTTTGCCAGCATCTTGAAGGTTTTTATATATATCTTCCATTTCTCAAAAACTATAGTTTATTTATGGAGTTTATTTTAAATTATTAGTAGCATTATTTAGTTATATAAAGTATAAATTGCGTACAAAGTTACAAACATTACAAATATAAAAATATTGAATGTGTCAATTTGTGGTGTCAATTAGTTATATCTATATTATTATACTCTTTGGTCAATTAATTGTGAAATTATCTATGATGGCTACTGAAGCCAATTCTATTGCTCGGAACACTAAACTAATTTTAAATAGAAGCTTTTGACCTGATTTGGTTAAAAGGCCTTTACAATTTATTCTGTTTCGCATTTTTTAAGTTCCCAACTACAGTAAAAGGAGTATAGTTGGTAAAATAGGACCGTAATTTTGAGAGTTTACCGTCCATCTGTCTGTTACCAGGGTATATCTCATGAACGGTAATAGGTAGCGATAATCAAAGAGTGTAATAATATGCTAGCTATAATGTTTAACTCCTTGATGTTTTTCTGTTGTCGTTATAACAACAAATATGTACTAAAAACTAGAATGCAACAAAAAATTAAGGTACTCCCATACATTATTCGTATTCCCATACATTATTACATTATTAGGCGGGCCGAAGGCCGCCTAATGGTGTATTATAATAAACCACTCCACCACGAATGGTGGAGTGGTTTATGTAATGGACTGCAGATCACGAGGTCGCGGGTTCGATTCCCGCTTGGGACAATCATTTGTGTGATATCCATAAATGTCATACAAATGTTTGTACTGCGTCTGGGTGTTTACTATGTATTATAAGTATGTATTTACTTTTGTAAATACATACTTATAATACATACTTATATAATAATACATACTTATAATAATAAGAACAGTAGTATATGTATTCTATCCGTATTCTGGTATCCATAACACAAGCATATAAGCTTAGCTTGGGACCAGAGGACGTTGTGTGAAATGTCCATGAATATTTATTTATACATTATACTCCCATATAAAATGTCTGTGAAAGGCTTTATTCACAGATTGACGCTACATTCTTTCCGATTGTTATAGGCAAAATGAAAATTATAACTTTAACTTGGTGAACGAAAGTCACGTACAAAGTGCTTATAGAACTATATAAAAAACAATATTTCCTATAAATTATTTCATTTATTTTTTGCTTTTCCCAGAATATGTATCTTTGAAGGCGTTTACTCCAGCCGCGACTGCGTCCATCACTCTCGGCCCCTCCTCCGCGATCTTATTGGAGAGCTCCTCCAATGATTTTTTGGGGTTTCCCACAATATTATTAACAATCCGTACCATTTTGTCCAATTCTACTTTATTTCTATCTTTTATTTGGTCTATAAGCGAGCGACCTTTTTCTTTGCTTTCTTTTGTAATCTTTCCATCTTTTGCTAAAATATATTATAGGAACTTTGTAATATAGGTAGGGGAAATCTCCGAAAATTATGGTCCGTACATAAAAAAACTACTCAACGGATTTTGATGCGGTTATCTATAAGAGATAGAGAGGTTCAAAAGAATGACTCCTTTGTATAATTTGTTAAAGTGGTCTCAATCCCAAACTACAAACCCGGATGAAACCGCAATCATAAGCTAGTCTGCATATAAACAATGTCGTTGCTTAGTATGTGTGTATGTTGTGGTGTGTGTAACGACCAATATAATAAACATTAGTGTTTGTGTCGTGACCTTAACACCACCGATCTGACAGTATTGTACACACAAGGATATAAAGAGAATAGCGTGTGTTACCAGTCCTATTGGTTTGAAAGCGAAACTAAGGTACTGTTCTAACACTAAATATACATACTTTCTTTAAAACATTTAGTTAGATTATCATATTCACTCTTGCCTGCTTCCTGGAGACACTTGAGTATGTCATCCATTTCACTTTGTCAAATTTTGCAATTCAACGTATTTTTTTATATATTTTATGTATATTAATAATTTTGATATATTTTTCGCATTTTGTATGTTTTTATCAGTTTTTATTTTTGTGTTGTTTTTGTGATAACTTTTTGAAGTAAAAATCATAGACCATTCGTAGACTCGACATTAATTTGGTATACCGAATAATAAAACAAAAAGGTTATTATGTACCTAATAGTAGCTAGAGACTGCTAGAGACCATAAGTATAAAGTAAGTATAATTAAATTTCAGGCGATTCAATATTTTTTTCGTGTGATAAACAGTGACTAGGATTGGTACATGGATTGTTTGTGAAAGAAAATATGAAAGAAAGAGAAGTAAATACATAGTATTTTTTCTTCCTTTACATTAACCTACTCGTACCACCTCGTACACTGCAGCATCACTATATTTTAGTCTCTAACTCTACTTTACGTGATAAGGCCGACATTTGTACCTACAAATTATCACATAAAGTAAGTATGACTAGGTATTCTTAAGTGTAAGGTTTAAGGTATTCTTGTTTCTTGTAAAGTGTACAGTAAAGAGTTATTCTATCTATCTATTTATCTGAACGGGCTTCGTGGTCTTGTGGTTCATATAACGGACTGCCAATCAGGAGGTCGCGAGTTCGATTACCGCTTGGGACAATCATTTGTGTGATATTTCTAATTGTCATACAATTATTTGTACTACGTTTGAGTGTTTCTATGTATTATAAGTATGTATTTACAAAAGAAAAGTAGTATATGTATTCTATCCGTATTCTGGTACCCATAACACAAGCATATAAGCTTAGCTTGGGACCAGAGGACGTTGTGTGAAATGTCCATGATTATTTATTTATTAGTCTATAATGTATTAGAAAGTTAGTAGGTTAGGAAAAATAATACAAAATAACTGGAAAATTAATTATTTATATTTTCTATATAAAAATATAGGTAATCATATTAAAACTATAAAATAGTTATATAAATAAGCGATTAAAATGATAACTGTGTAAGAGTACAAAACTGCGGCTCGGTGAGAGAGGGGTCTAAGTACATATTTTTTTAAATTATAATTACATCAAATTGTCCTCTAATATCAACAATACAATACAAACACGATTTTTACAAGGTATTTGTGCAAAATTTTTACTTTATTTTTCTCATAAATTACAAATATGTACAAATTTTACTTACATTTTAATATTATAACAATTTTTTTCAATTATCTTTTTTTCCTATATCTAGCTTGGTAACCATAACATCGACTATTCAACATCTCTTTAAAAAAGCCAGGAAAGTGGGACAAATATGAGCTTAATAGTTTTTTTTAGGTTTCCGGAATGTGCACCTTATCCTAGATTTTACTTTTTTATTGTATTACTCCTATAATGCTTTGGTTTCTAGAAGTTAAACACACGTATCTTTACTAATTTATAAATGCGAAAATTCGAATTAAGAACTAATAATCTTGACGAGCTTGTGTTAATGTATGTAACCAAACCATAGTGCGATTTAAAAAAAACTGCACAACGCTATCTATCGAGTGATATGGTAAGCTTTTGTTTGTGTTAAGATTTAATTTCTAAATTTCCCGCGTACGAAGTCGTGGGCAACAGCTAGGACAAAATAATATTGGTATCAATTCTACGTACACAACTAAACTTAACTTAGAAAATGAAAACAACTGTTGCTGTATTTTTATTAATTGGCAATTTCGTTGTTCATATTTTTATTAATTAGAATCGTTAGTCTATAGTATGCAGATTTTTTAAGAAAAAGGTTCTCTTATAATCGGCGAATTGCCTAATTGAAACTATCAATTTTCATTTTTTAGTTATGTTTAGTTGTGCACGTAAAATCCATTGTATGTAAAATTCTCTAACACTTGCGCGACTTATTTGTTTATATAAAAGCACTTTTTTACGGATTTAGACGCGTATATTAATTTTAAATCCGTAAAAAGGGGTTTTATTTAAAATTGTATACTTTTAAAATATTTTATATGTACAACACTAACGTATGATAAAATTTTTAGGTAAACGTATTTTATAAAAATTGATTATTACATGAAAGGAAAAGAGTAAAAACCGGTACGACGTCTGATATAAAGTGTGGAAGAACAATGCGCCATGTTGCGAAAAAGCCAAACGTTGGTACATGGGCATTAAATTAATATATATATGTTACAGAATAATAACTAATGTTATAGATTTTCACCTGAAATGCATTCGTGACAGTAAGTAGCAGGTAGCAGGAGTGTTCCCGAGACATCAAAAGGAAAAAACCAAGGAAAGGGGGCTCGGGTATATCAAGAAAAGAAACATATTACACACTATCATAAAATTAGATCATTTTAATATCATTATAACAATTAACTAACAAATTGGCAATGATTATATTCGCGAAACATTACAAAGCACTTATTACAAAAATGACTAATTATAGAGTTTAACACCTCTGCCACCGAGCCGCAGTAAATATATTTGTATATAAATAAGTTCGTTACTTTATATGTCTAAAATTAGTGATTTTTAGTGCTAGATTTTAAGTCTGCCTGAAAATCCCTGATGATTTGTACTAGAAAAATATTTAAGTTTTGTTTCTAAAAAAATACAGCGTGTTCTAAAACAATAAAGCAGGATGACCAAAGATTTTGTAAGAATCATAGTCGTAAAAAATGTAAGGATGTTTGTGGCACTTTCACGCAAAAACTACTGTATACATTTTAATGAACCTTTTGAACACCCTTGCTCGTAAAGCTGATGTAATTCCACCGGTTTTAAATATGTAAAGCGGGTCATAAAAAACGCGTGTGTTACCAAAGCAAATAGGTAAGTTATAGTCCATACAAATTTCATAACAGTATTATTTGCCATTTCAAATATGGAACTGATCGCCACCGCACGACTCGAGCAACGCGCTGTTGCTATTCAAATTTCGAACTAATCGCCGCGCGGCGCCAGTCAGTAGGCAGCGCTAGCGCGCTGTTAAAATGGCGGGAAAGCAACAGTGTGCATTCACAGATTGAGTTTATTTAATGTTTTTTTTTCTGGTTCCTCGCAAATGTGTTAAAAAAGTCGTACGATATACGTGCGTTTTGGTTATAACATGCTCGGCTCAATTCCGCCTCGCATGTTATAACCATCTTTACGCACTAATATCGTAATGTACTATTACAGCTGTATAGCTTATAGATCCGAATCTATATAAATAAAAATCAATGCCACTTTTCGTTGTTATGCTATAACTCAACAACGCCTTTACCGATTTGGCTAATTTTGGTCTTGAATTATTCGTGAAAGTCCAGGGATGGTTTGTACGTAGAGAATTTTTTTTAAAAAAAGTGCAAAATCAACATCTATCTATATATATAAATGTTTGTGTTTTTATTTTATAATATTGTTTTCTACACATTCCATAAGAAACCGTTTTATTATTACTGGTCAATATCATTTGAACTTTTAAATAGCTAGCAATTTTAAATATTTTTTGTTTCATTAAATGAACTATAAAATCATTTTTTTTATTACTATGCCTTATACGTAGCGAAGCACGTACTGGGCCGCTAGTAATACATATAGTAGATGTGTCATCACGGTAAAAGCCAAGGAGCGAGCAGTAACCATAACTTAAAAATAATAATTTTTTTACCTTGTGTATCAGGGGTCTTCAGACAGCATTTAAAACATTTTTTCCTAGCACTAAGACCTACATTTCAACCATATGTCTATATTCGAATGTTAAAACTATTTTTTTCGTAACATAAACAGGTTTTCTCGTATTAATAAATTATTTTCTGAATAATATTAACACACATCTGACTATTATATGACTTTATGATGTGGGCGCAGCCAGAAATTATAGGAGGTTTATATAGGGGATCCTCGTCCCTATATGTCAAAAATAGTATTCAGTATCTCAAAATCTGATATAGCCGATACAATTTAAACCGAGTCAAAATCATTTTTATCTATCTGTCTCGCTCGCACTTAAAGGACTTTTAAGCGACTTAGGCGAGGCCACTCCTTAAGACCTGCGGCCGTATTATGAGCTTTTATTTACAGGCAGTTTACGCCGTGAATTGAACTGTCTGGCAAATTCGTAATATAAACAAAATTATTAGTCAGTCAGTTCGCTAAACCATACATTAATATGTTTAAGGAGAAAGTACAACTAAAAGTTAAAGTACTAACTAAAAATTTTCAACTAAAAGTTTTATTTTTGCAATAATACCTAATTTAGCCATGCAGTTTACGGCCTGTCTGGAACTTGAATGAATTTAAAAAGTTCATAATACGCCGGCTGTAAGCCAGAGGACGTTGTGTGAAATTTCCGTAAATTTTTCCTCAAATTACCCCTTTCCCCTTCGTTAAACCCCTTCCCCCTTCATTAAACTCCTTCCCCATTCTGGCTACACCGATACGTTATGACCATAAAGATAAAATACCAGTTCGATACAACCACCCGTATAATGGCTGGCCTCGTTAAATATACTGTATTACATAATATTTATGATTAAAAATAAGAAAATATATTTTAAAGTCGGTTAAAATGGAAGATTTTTTGGAAGAAACTGTCAAATAAATTAAAAAAATTTATAGAAAATATTACATACAGGTTGTCCAAAAAATATGGCATCAGATAAACTAAATAAGGGGTTTATTATCTACGTGGTTTTGAGAGGAAAGTCGGATTATGGCGTCCATAGGCGGTAACTTTTTAGGGTTCCGTACCCAAAGGGTAAAAAGGGGACCCTATTACTGAGACTTCGCTGTCCGTCCGTCCGTCCGTCTGTCACCAGGCTGTATCTCAAGAACGTTGATAGCTAGACAGTTGAAATTTTCACAGATGATGTATTTCTATTGCCGCTATAACAACAAATACTAAAAATAAAATAAAATAAATATTTAAGGGGGGCCATACAACAAACATGATTTTTTTACCGTTTCTTGCTCGATACTAATAACGTTGCCTTATGTTGCATAGATAATGGTACGGAACCCTTCGCGCGCGAGTCCCACTCGCACTTGACCAACTATTTCCTTTTTGCTGACGCAAACGTCTCACTGTTTAGTTCCGCAATATTTATTAGCAATAAAAAAAATCATAAAAACTTTGGAGGGAACGCAAGCTTTGTGGAAAATACAAAGAATTTTTGGAAAATACAAAAACTGTGGAAAATGTTAACTAAATTCTACCGACATTTTGTTATCTACATATTTAAACTATTACACTCTTACTACATGTTTAGAAATGATAGTTATTTCTTGTGCAAGAAGTAACATATTTCGAGATATAAAAGTGTATGTCTCTGTGTAGTTATGTCAAAGTCAAAGTTAAAGATACTTATTTATTTTTAAGTAGGCAAGATATACATGCTCTTTTAAAAAGTCAGAAGCTAGGCATCTGTTCCAAAAGGGAATCTTATGGAGAAGAACAGACAAGAAACTCCATGTAGAAGAAGTTCTACTTCTTTGTTTTATCCTTCGCGTTAACCTACATTTGTAACTACCTTTGAAGACGTAGATAGAGATATCCCTTACTAGATATTAGAGTTGCCGCGAATAGTGTTTATAGCGAATAGTCGAATACCGATTAATCGCCATTCACTTTGGCGAATAGTCGAATAACTCGACATTACTATTCGCCATAAAAAAAAACATTAAACACATTAAAAATATTTCTAGTTTCTTCTAAGGTTGTGAGAAAAGAAAACAATAAAGTTAAAGAAATCTGTTTCATGTTATACATACCTACATATATGTAGTAAATTTAATTTTCTTTTATTATATATATATATTTTTCTTTTATTATATATTTCTATTTTAAAAAGTCTTTCTCTTTAGTTTACGGGGAATACCCCGTTTTATATAAGTATAACCCAGCGATTATTATTTATTGTAGGGGATTTCCCGCTCAATCAATACGCTTGTGTTTAGGATAGGCGATAAAGTTTATTTTCGACGACTATTCGCCGAATGCCGAATAATACTACTATTATTCGGTATTCGACGAATATAAAAAAATGACGAGTAATGCCGAACACCGAATAATAGCGAGTATTCGCGGCAACTCTACTAGATATGTCAAAATGTAAAAAAAGAAAATTAGACTTTTTAATTTTGTAACTAACTTCATAGTGTTGGTGTTCTTATGATGGTGAACGCAAACACCATATTTCTTTTTTAATAAATAAAAATCTTAATTTTTTCTATACAGACTTCTTTTGATAACTAATTCCCTGGCACCTAAGGTAGAAAATGTGTGTTGTAGGATTTAATTTTACTCTAGAAGTTAATTTATTCTCTACTCATAATTTATCACTAATGCGTCAAAAGAAGAAAATCTTCAAGCATATTTAGTATCAACTCTACAGTTTTTTTTTGGAAAAGGTCATAGAGTAGTGGAGTGTAAATAAATTTTACAAATAACTATATACAGCGTGTTCAGTCTTTCCATTGGTCTTCTCCTGTCTACTAGCCTCTTATATTAAACGTTGATACTTCCCTGGCGTTTAGGTATGAAGGAGACGGTCATTAGATCATCGTCTTCTTGATACATACAACTTTCAGCCGGTTTACTGCGATAAAACAATCTGGAAAATAATAAATATCATTATAATCTAGTAAAAAAGGAAAAAAAACAAAAATATATATACTAGACATTGTATTTTGGTCTGTTTTTAAAACGCTTATAATAAGTTCAGTATGTATCTATCAATGTATTAATATATGTAACGGAATCTTTGAAAGTGATTTTAACCTACTTGCAGTAGTTGGATTGATCTGAAATTTTACACATATATCAAGGACCGATGACAATGCAGTAGTTTATAAAAATATTGAGGATTTTCAAGTGTGTATTTTAGTTTTTGAACTATTTTCGATCATCTTTGACCGTTAGAATACTACAAACCTAATCCTTAACTCGCATAGTTTATAATTAGTAAAGACATTGTAGTGATTTCAAATTTCACGTATACGAAGTCGCGAGTGACAGCTAATATCAAATAAAGCTGAAATAAGTGATAATGGGCATTGTTCATATTTTTTTTAAACTCTTAATTCGAAAACCATTTCGGGGAATAGAGTTTCTGATCATGATCCATTAGTTTTTATCGGAAAATTTGCTATATTAACGATTATTTTTCCAAAAAAGCAAATGATCTCTATTTGCCCTTGAAATGAAGAACTTAAAATATTAAGACTTTTTAGGGATATACTACTCTGAAGTGGAGTTGAAATTGGTCTATTATATCAACTTGTCAACTTTGAAAAGATAAAGTTCAATCTGTATTAAGTCTATCAAGAAAAGTCTATACACAGATTGCGTAAAACGATGACGTCACAACATTTAAAGTAATATCTTCAAGAATTTTTAAATAATTCTGAATAGTGAATATTTCAATAATATTGAAATTAGTTGCTTAAAATAGTCTATATTTAATAAACTAAATTATAGTGGAAAAAATGATAACCATGAGCGGGACTTGAACCCACGACCTTGGAATACCGTTCCATTGCTCTCCCATCTGAGCTATCATGGTTCCCGCATATGTTTACCAAATCTTCCACTACAACCTTCTCAATGTGAGTTAAACATCGTGCGATGTTTTGTGTACAACGCCATCTATTGAGCGGTTTGCACCAACTCGATCAATCGATCACTTAGTGTTCTTTACAGAACACAATTGGACCGAAATAATGACTGTACATGTATTTCTACATTAATTTATGAATTTTTGCAATTGACTTGCTATGCTATATATGCAATAGATGGCGTTGTACACAAAACATCGCACGATGTTTAACTCACATTGAGAAGGTTGTAGTGGAAGATTTGGTAAACATATGCGGGAACCATGATAGCTCAGATGGGAGAGCAATGGAACGGTATTCCAAGGTCGTGGGTTCAAGTCCCGCTCATGGTTATCATTTTTTCCACTATAATTTAGTTTATTTAGTAAAAGCATAGCAAGTCAATTGCAAAAATTCATAAATTAGTCTATATTTTCTGAAAAGAATATAAAAACAGTACGTCAAAAATAATGAACAATCCCCATTACCAGTGAAATGTGTCGTGTACTCGATAGAGGGCATTAATATACATTACAGAAATGTCGAAAGTAAAATATGCAAGATAAATTAGTACAAGATTGATAGCTCACGATAGCTCAGTCGGCAAAGCGATGGAAAAGTATCCAAAGGTTCAAAGCAAAAAGCAAAGTTCGTAGCAAATATTTTTTTTGCTTTATTTGATATCAAATATATACTAATATACCGTCGGGCATGTATGACCAGATGTATGAGTGTGGATGAAGGAATTATGTTTGGATCGTAGCAGATGACGCTCTAGTCTGCCTACCCCAATGGAAAAAAGCGTGATGTTATGATGATGATGATAATATACTAATTATAAAATAAATTATGTAATATTTTATATATATCTCTTATTAAATAGAGCCCTTAATCAAATTAACATTCCTGGCAAAGTAATTCAATAAAAAATAAAACAAATCATTGATTAGTTATAAATTATAAAGTAAACTATATAAATTCAAAACATGCTATCAAATTAACACATAAACTGTATAAAAGAAAGGCATGCCATTAACATTGCTAACACAAAGAAAATAAAATAAATTAAATTCTTTACTAAATCTTTTACAGTAGAAGCGGCGCGGCTATGGAATGCCTTACCTTTGACGATAAGAAACGCTCAGACCATATCAACATTCAAAAAACTTGTTAAAGAACACTACTTGTCCCTACCGATAAATTGATATACTTCCATATGAATATTCTATGTATGTATATAATATGTATGTATTGTGTATGTATGTATATGTCAAAATATTTATATAAGTATATATTTATGTAAGTGTTATGTATGTATATGTATTTGTATATATCTGCTACTATAGTATATTCACTTATTTTTAGTACACCAAAAGTCGCCTATTCTGCCTCGGTCAAATCCATCTTATGGTTGTCTGGGAGAGATCGCAGCTCGCGATAAGACCGCCCTTTGTACCTATGATATGTCTGTTATGTAAGCTTTATAAATCATTATGGTGTGCAATAAAAAATATTTTACTTTTACTTTTACTTTAAATAAGTAGATTGTATAAAAAGACGAACCAAAATACTTTCCACAAAAAACTCATGCTAATAAATTTTATAAGTAGGACATACAAATATACATAAGTGGGCTGTATAATACAGGTCCTATCGTGATTATTATTACTCAATAAAATAATTTAAATAAACTGTTTAAAACAGAAATACTGGTTATTTTATAAGTAAGAAGGCACATTGATAAGTGGATTGTATAACTAAGTCATATTATAACCACTGCATAGTAATATAAATTAGATGGACTGTATAAAATGTGGGTGATTTTTTTATATGTAGGACATATTTTTAAGTGGATTGACTAAAATAGTTACAGTCATTATTATTACTCCATATACATAAATAAGTGGGCTGTATAATAAAGATATTATCACGATTAGTACTTAAAACATAATAATTATTTATATTCCCGATTATTTTAAATGCATTCCATGCCCATTCTAAAATAAAAGTAAAACCTATTATAAAATAAATGGGCTGAGTAAAAAGACATGCTGTTACTATAACTGAGTAAACCAATTTAAACGAACTGTATAAAATAATGTCACCATGATTTTTTTATAAGTAGGACATAGCGTTTATATAGTATCAAACCACCATAACACAACAAAAAATAACAAACACCTCACCACATATTGGACACAAACAAACATAAAAAAGACAATTATAGACCAGAAGTTCTACATACATTACACGTTCAATAATGTAGATTTCCATGAATCACTGGTTTTGCTGTACAAGAAAGAGAAATAAAGAGATAGTTAGTGTAAGAATAAAGATAGTAAAAAGCTCGATATATGGCGTTGTACATCGTATAATGTATAACTTAATTAAGAAAATATTGTACTCGAAAATTAGGTTAATATTAAACAATTTTTCAGGCACCATGCTAGCTCAGTTGGCAGAGCTGTATTCTGACTTTTGAGGTCGTGGGTTCAACTTCTCACAATAATAATTTTTTCCACTATTATTTGATTTATTATATTTGAAGGAGTAGGTATTTGTTTGAATTGTCTGTGTGATGGAAAACTAAAAACAACCATATACCACCACCAATAGTCAGTGTGGCATAGAAGACTAAACAATCTTAAAAAGATAAAGCAGGAAAGCGTCCAACAGTGGGACTTTAATAAGCTAGAAAGAAATGGAAAAAGGCAGAAATGGTGCGAGGAGCAGTTATGCTTAAAGTAAAGTAAAATGCGTACTATACCATTTAGAGACCGCATTCAAGAGTTTTATATATTGTAAAGACATTTTTTTTTAAGTTGGCTTCTGTAATATTCTTTGACAATTGAATGAATAATTTACATAAAGAAAACTACTTATAAGTCTCTGAAACGTAGCATTAAGAACAAAAATAAACTCAGCTAAAACCGTTAAAAATGGCTTCATAAAAATATATTTCTTAAGTGCATTAAATAGCAGCAAAAGAAAGTAAAGCGTATGTACGTTTATATACAATACACGCTTCACCCGTATCTAATCTGTATTACACTGGTGTTTTTTATAACACAGATTTCTAAAACATTTCATATTGTACTTACTTTAACCACAATTAGCTTAGCTTGAAACATAATTTATTTGTCAAAAATGATTAATTAAAATAAATAATACTAAAGAATAAATTGCTAACTTCATTGTGTCAGTTTATCAACACCATACTCTGTGAATAAAGAAATTCTATTCGACAAGTAATTGCATGAAGAAAATAGATAATAAGAACAAGAAATTCCATTTCACAAGAATCACATCTTTAACAAAAAATTCAATAAAAAGGATTAGATAATAGGACCTCAGAAGATTTTTGAAACAAGAAATTCTAATCGAAAAAAAAACTGCACAGATCAGGAAACATCAGAACAAGGAATTCCGTGTGACAAAAATCTTAATAGAACAAGGAATTCCATTAACAAAAAATATAGTTTACTAAGAAACTCATTTCACTGAGAAAGAAACTCAATTTAACAGTAAACTCTACAGAACAAAAATAAGATTCCATTTAATAAAAAATATTTAAGGGCCTACATCAATATTATCGTCGACATGTACATATTAACACAGCTAGTAGGTATAGAAAATGAAGAATTAGGGATATTTTTTTTGTTTACTCAAAATCTACTAAATATATTTTAATTCTGATTTACGTGTTTCTATATATAATAGTTACTTATGTTTTTAAAGTTATTTCATTAGTTAATACGCGATAATAGACCGACAAATGAAAAAAATTAAAAATTTGAGAGGTTGTTTCGCTAAGATTTTCTATCGAGAAAACTTTTTTCAATCGCGTTTCTGAGTTTATGCGATCCTAGATCATATATTGAAAAAACATGTACTTAAAAATTAGAGCTCTAGCCATTCAATCTAAAGAAACAATGAAAACTTCGTACGTAGAAAAATGCACGAAGCTATTTTGGTATCCTCTTAATACCGAATTTTATTTGACAAAATATTACATGTAATAAGGGATTTGTCCATCAAGTCCCTTATTACATGGATTATTTTTATTTCTTATGCCATGGAGATTTTGCTCTCTGGAATAATCTGTTTCATAAATTTAATCCACCCATTGCCAAGTTAGTTTCTTTTTGCCCGTGCGGTGACGGATTAAGAATACAAGTGTCACTAATATAATTCTCTCCAGAGGGTGCTGTAAGCACGCCTGGTCAGCGTAGACCAGGTAGACCTGGGCATAGTAGATCAAAAACCCGACTAAAGGCCCGTGCCCAACTATGGGACGTTAAATGGCTGAAGGGCAGAAATTCCTGTTTTCATGTATAATATACAGGGTGTCCCAGAACTCAACGTCAAGCCGAAACGGGGTGACAGGATAGATCATAACCATCACGAGAAAAATCAGAAAAAAAATCTATCCCATGCAGTTTGAAAATTATGGGCATTTTAAGAAAAACCTAGAAATTTGGTCTAACTGTACCATTTTTCGGTTATTGTGGTTAATTTTTATTATTTTTGGTCATTTAAACTTTGGAACCGTAACCCTAAATAACATCTCGAGAATCACAGTCTAAAATAATGACACAATTACCCCAAGTTTCCTAGAATTTAGACTATTTGTTAAACTATGAATTTAAAATTTTCAAACTTTGTCGACTTTGAAACACCCTCCTTTAAAAAAAATGTACTAGAGTGCCTTGGCAAGTGCCATTAAGAGTTGGCGCATTTAATCAGGATTGTAAAATGGTACAATACTTGTAAGTTTCGTACTAAAAAAAACGAGTAAAAAATAAAAACCTCAAGTAACCCGATTTTTGCTAACCCATTTTACTCAGGAAAAATGTTTTTTATTCGCACAAGCCCTTGGTAGGTTCTTTATTTTACGGCAAAATGATGAGAGAGATGGATAGTGGACATGTTTGCCATGAGCGAGCGAGACAGATAGTGACGCCACGCAGTGAGACGGAGATGCATCGTTTAAACGAGTGCGAATGAAACAGATACAGACGCCATACCAAGCAAATAGCTACGCTGCCAGTCTGACACCAGTTAGTACATTTCGCTCATTCGTCTACTGCGCACCTTTCCGTATTCGCTTGTGTTAATTTAGTACTGACAACTTTGGCTTTTCTTTTTGGACTTGGATTTTTGTGAATTGGACTTGTTGATTACATACCGGCAACTTTGGCTTCTCTCTTTTGGAATTGGACTTTTGTGTTGACATCCTTCTCATCACTATGCCTACGCGCTACACTTCACAAGAATATGCGAACATGCATCTCATTTATGGGGAATGCAGATGCAACGCAAGTGCCGCCGCTAGACTTTATCGTGAAAGATATCCAAATTTAGAGCGCTATCCGGATCACCGCGTGTTTGTTAATGTGCACCATTCACTCACAGAGGACGGCCATTTCCCGAATCAAATACGGGCTGGAGGTAGACCTCGCTTTCCTTACGAAGAAGAAGTGTTGGAAGAGGTCGCAGATGACCCAAGTATTTCCGTTCGTGGAATTGAAGAAAGAACGGGAATACCCAAAAGCACAGCACATCGTATTTTACAAAGAGCTGAAATGCATCCATTTCACGTACAACGAGTTCAAAGTCTTCTCCCTCGAGATTATCCTGAAAGGATTTCATTTTGTAGAACAATGCTACAGAGGCATAATGAAAATCCCCAATTCATCCAAAAAATTCTCTGGTCAGATGAATCTACATTTAAAAAAGATGGCTACATAAACTTACACAATTTTCATGAGTGGCATGTGGAGAATCCACATTTAATGCGAGAAGACCGATCCCAATATCGCTTTAAAGTTAACCTGTGGACAGGAATTTTAAACGGCAAAATAGTTGGGCCTTTTGAGCTGCCTGAGAATTTGAATGGCACGAATTACCTAAATTTTTTACGAGAAAATTTACCAAGTTTGTTAGAGGACGTACCACTAACAGATCGTTGCCACATGTGGTATCAACAAGATGGCTGCCCAGCGCATTACGCAGTGCAAGTAAGAGATTTCCTTGACCAAGAATATCCGGGAAGGTGGATTGGACGTTCAGGCACTATCTCGTGGCCAGCCCGTTCCCCAGATTTAAATCCCCTGGATTTTTTTTATTGGGGCGTTCTCAAAGAAAAAGTTTATTCTAAGCCCATTGAGAGCGTAGCCGAGCTGCGTGAACGAATTTCTCAAGCTGCTGAGGACATCAACTCTCGAGGATATGCCCGGCTAATAAGTAGATCTTTTTTAAGAAGATGTAGGGCGTGTGTTGAAGCTGATGGTAAACAATTTGAACATTTGTTTTAATAAAAAATGTTATTTTCAAATCTGACTTTTATTCCAATAAACCTAAACAAAACAAGGTCAACATTTTTCATTATTTTATTAGTATTTTGTTGCTTTGGTAAAAGTGGCGTCACTATCTGTCTCGCTCGCTCATGGCAAACATGTCCACTATCCATATCTCTCATCATTTTACCGTAAAATAAAGAACCTACCAAGGGCTTGTGCGAATAAAAAACATTTTAACTGAGTAAAATGGGTTAGCAAAAATCGGGTTACTTGAGGTTTTTATTTTTTACTCGTTTTTTTTAGTACGAAACTTACAAGTATTGTACCATTTTACAATCCTGATTAAATGCGCCAACTCTTAATGGCACTTGCCAAGGCACTCTAGTACATTTTTTTTAAAGGAGGGTGTTTCAAAGTCGACAAAGTTTGAAAATTTTAAATTCATAGTTTAACAAATAGTCTAAATTCTAGGAAACTTGGGGTAATTGTGTCATTATTTTAGACTGTGATTCTCGAGATGTTATTTAGGGTTACGGTTCCAAAGTTTAAATGACCAAAAATAATAAAAATTAACCACAATAACCGAAAAATGGTACAGTTAGACCAAATTTCTAGGTTTTTCTTAAAATGCCCATAATTTCCAAACTGCATGGGATAGATTTTTTTTCTGATTTTTCTCGTGATGGTTATGATCTATCCTGTCACCCCGTTTCGGCTTGACGTTGAGTTCTGGGACACCCTGTATAAATGATAATTGTTACTTACTTAGCGAGTGACGAGTTCCCTCTTTCATTAGGTTCTATCCGATCATCGAGCCCTCTATGTACTGAGACTGAATCTAAGTCTTCTAAATGAATAGACTGGATGTATTCTGGCGTTCGAAGATCTTCTTCTTTGCGCTTTTTGAAACTGAAAATAATAAAAAAAAAGTTGATGTATATAATTGTTTTCATTGATATATGTTTTTTCAAAATTATTTAGTGTTTTTTAGGGTTTTGTACCAAAAGATTAAACAGGACTCTTAGGTACAGACACTGACATCTATCCGTCTATCACCAGGCTTGTATCTCATGAACGGTGATAGCTAGAAACTTATAATTTTCATACACGATATAACAACAAATACTAAAAACCAAAATACATTACTACATACAATAATCTCTGCGTACCGGCATGGGAAGGCGTGATGGTGTGTATGTATAAAATTTACTTACGTTTTTAGCAATAAACTGGAGCACACCACTGATACGGAACTCATTGCCATTGCTGCAGATGCCATCCAGGGCTGTGGATGAAAAGATATTATTAAAGTGGTGCCAATTGTATTGCTGGAGGGCTAAATGTATGGTGTCTTAAGAGGATACCAAAATAGCTTCGTGCATTTTTTATGTACGAAGTTTTCATTGTTTCTTTAGATTGAATGGCTAGAGCTCTAATTTTTAAGTATATGTTTTTTCAATATATTATCTAGGATCGCATAAACTCAGAAACGCGATTGAAAAAAGTTTTCTCGATAGAAAATCTTGGCGAAACAACCTCTCAAATTTTTTATTTTTTTCATTTGTCGGTCTATTATCGCGTATTAACTAATGAAATAACTTTAAAAACATAAGTAACTATCATATATAGAAACACGTAAATCAGAATTAAAATATATTTAGTAGATTTTGAGTAAATAGGAAAAGTATCCCTAATTCTTCATTTTCTGTGCCTACTGGCTGTGTTAATATGTACGTGTCGGCGATGATATACGATAATATTGATGTAGGCCCTTAAAATTATGACCTGCAGAGAGCACTAAATGTATGACTCGACTGGTTAATTTGCAGTTCAGTGTGATGAGTAGTCGATCGAGCCGATATGCAAAATGTATGACTTAGTTTTGCAGCAAATGCATGACTATTAAGAAGTGTCCTAGTTTTTTTTTTATAGTTGGGGTTGGCAAGTGACTACACTTCACCTGATGTTAAGTGAGAGTGATATATTAGATTATATTATATTAGATTCTATCATTAATCAAATAATTATATACATATCTCTCTCCTCTCCAGCCCATTAACGTCCCACTATTGGGCACGGGTCTCCTCCGCTTTGGGAGGAGTTATGGTCTACTGTACCGTGCTGACCAGGCGTGTTGGCATAGGGTTTAGTTTAGAGTTTTCCGTCTCTCACAGTAGACGTTAACTGCTTATATTGTTCTTTAGCTGGGTCTTACAAAACCCCAGGGAGGAAATGGGGTGGAGACACTTGTATTTTTAATCCGTCACCACATGGACATCCAATAATTATATACTCACTTGTAATTGAAACCCGTACATAGCGAGCGCTCCGCTCGCGAGCGGTATGCCGAGCAAGTTATAAACGCTCGCGAACACGAAGTTAAGTCGCACTCGTCTCACCGTGGTGCGGGATAACTCCAGACATGCCACCACGTCTAGGAGGTCGCTCTGTAACAGATAAACTAACACATTAACATAACACATTTAAGTTAAAATTACCTAAATAGCTATAAAACTTGAATTTAATCTGTCCAAATCTTACACAATTAAGTAAATCTGTAAGTTACAACTTTAACCTCATAAATTGATGCTAGCCGCTTAAGTACATGTTACCCTCTTACGTAAATATTACCCTCATAAGTAACTGTTACTCTCTTAAGTAAATGTTACCCTCATAAGTAGATGTTACCCTCTTACGCAAAGTTACCCTCTTAAGTAAATGTTACCCCTATAAATGAAACTTACCCTCATAAGTACTAAATCTGCAGCTTCGACAGCCACGTCAGTGCCAGTCGCGATAGCTATACCAACATCAGCATGAGCTAAAGCTGGGGAGTCGTTGACACCATCACCAACCATGGCCACTTTCTGACCTGATTCCTGAAGTTTTTGAATCTTGGCCACCTTGTGGGAGGGTAACACTTCAGCGTATACCTTGTTAATACCCACCTGGGAGGAAAAATATTAAAAAGAAGCGCTGACTTTTAACAGAATTCGCATATATAATGTATTTTGCATTGAAGTACTTGCTATTGCTAGCGACATCGTCTGCGTAAAGATCGTTCGTACATAGTATCACTCTGAGACACTCACAACTAAATATTTTGTGAATATTTCAAGTAGCTACTTGTTGCAGTTATCAGTATCTAGTGTTGGGGTTTATATCAATATAGTAGAAAACAGAAAGGAAACACTTAATTCGTATCAGCCATATTTATTAATGTATTGCAGTAAACATAGACAATCAATATGCATAGACACAATAGGCACAGATGCCACAGATTATGGATTCTACATCTAGCAAAACAAGCAAAAATATAGTGTTCGTTGTATCTGTATATAATTTTTAGTATATGTTGTTGTAGCAATAACAAATATACATCATATGCAAAAATTTCAACTCTCTAGCTATTATAGTTCCAGAGATACAGCTTGGTGAGAAACGGACGGACATCGAAGTCTCAGTGATAGGTTTTACTCTTTGGTACGGAAACCTATTTAACTATAGGGTTTCAAATAACAACTAGCTGACCCGGCAAACGTTGTTTTGCCATACGAATGTAAATGGGGGGGAGGGGGATTTGAAAAATAGATGTTGTCCGATTCTCAGACCTACTGAATATGCATGTAAAATTTCATAAATATCACTAACACTAACTAACTAACACTGTGACACGTGAATTTTATATCTAATATATAAAATTCACGTGTCACAGTGTTAGTTACCGTACTCCTCTGAAACAGCTAGACCGATTTTTATGAAATTTTACATGCACATTCAGCAGGTCTGAGAATCAGCCAACATCTATTTTTCAAACCTTATTTTTTTAGTATGGCAAAATAACGTTTGCCGGGTCAGATAGTTGTTATTTAAAATTCTATAGTGTAATTAGTGTTCCGCACTATAGAGTAAAACCTATCACTGAGACTTCGATGTCCGTCCGTTTCTCTCTCTCTCTCTCTCCAGCCCATTTACGTCCCAATGTTTGGCACGGGCCTCCTCCACTTTGGGAGGGATTATGGTCTACGGTCTATGGTGTTGGCACAGGGTTTATTTTCGAGTTTTCCGTCTCTCACTGATAATGTTATTTGTGTGCAATATCAGGGTCAGCTATTATTAGATAATATTAAATTCAATTTCTATGCAAATCGGTGTCATTTCACCCTTTAGCCGCCTAACTTTGCATGTATGTAATTACCTGTCTAGCGATAGCCACAGCAGTCTTCCTGTTATCTCCAGTTAACAAACAAACTTGTAAACCCATTTTCTTTAAACAATAAACTGCTAAATGTGCTTCAGGTTTAACTTCATCAGCCACACCGATAGTACATACTAGTTGATCTGTGAAATAATAAATAATAACTTATAAATAAATATTCATGACAAAGTCCTCTTGTCCCTAAGTAAGCTTATTAGTTTGTGTTTCAGAATCTTTATGGTCTTATTCATAATGACTTATCGGAGGTTTAAAAGTTCGCTAAAATCGGTTTGCTAAAATTGTCAAAAATTGTTATTCATAATAGTCTTTTTTTATGATCAAGTGTTTTGGGTGATATGGTCGCCAAGTGACAAAGCCTTTCAATAAAAATAATTTTTTTTATTATCTCTCCGATAAAGTTATTGTTTAAACCTCCGATAAGTCATTATAAATAAGACCATTAATCTGTACTAATATTATAAAGCTGAAGTTTGTTTGTTTGAACGCGCTAATCTCAGCAATTACTAGTACGAATTGAAAAAAAATATTGTGTGGGAAAGACCCTTTATATAGGAAAGCCTTAGGCTATATAACATCACGCTGCGACCAATAGGAGCGAAGCAGTAGTGAAAATGTTGCAAAAACGGTAAGATTTTCTGAATTCCACGCGTACGGAATGGCGGGCAACAGCTAATAATATAAACGTTTTCTAGTTTTATCTTTAGAAGGGACTAAACTTGGACTAGACTAAATAAGGCCGCCATTTGTACCCAGTCTTAAGCTTAATTTCTGTTTTCTGTTTCTTGTAAAGTGTACAATAAAGAGTTAATCTATCTATCTAAACATTAGCATTATTGACGGGCTTCGTGGTGGAGTGGTTTATATAACGGACTGCTGATCATGAGGTCTCGGGTTCGATTCCCGGTCAGGACAATCATTTGTGTGATGTTTTTAATTGTCATACAAATGTTTGTACTGCGTCTGGGTGTTTACTATATATTATAAGTATGTATTTACAAAAGAAAAGTAGTTTATGTATTATATCCGTATTCTGGTACCCATAACACAAGCATAATAAGCTTAGCTTGGGACCAGAACACGTTGTGTGAAATGTCTATGAATATTTATTTATTTATTATTTATTTATTTATTAGCGGGATAGTAGGATACTTTTAGGATAGTAATATATTAGTGGGATAGTATATATTCTTACTGTTGATAGCAGCTAATATAGCAGTTCTGCCCAGCTCCTCATCTTGTAACATGGCTTCATGAACTTGTCTGGGAACAGTCACTCCATTGCGGGACATCCATTCTCTATTACCTATTAGTACTACTTGTTCTACATCCTAAAAAAATAAAAATAAATAAATATTGATAGACATTTCACACAACGTCCTCTGGTCCCAAATTAAGCTTATTTGCTTGTGTTATGGATACGAGAATACGAATATAATACATATTTGTATTTGGGACCCTTGGGGATGGGTGCCCTTTGTTGGGTCTGGTCGATTAGCTCTATTCGGAGGTAACCATTTATATTTGTCATAATTAAATTAGTTTACATTACATTAACTTGCATCATCACATCCCTTTACATTATAAAATAAATATTTAATATAAAAAAACTAAAAGAAAATATCAATGGAGTTCTTCTCTGTACTTCTTCATAGGATTCACTTTTGGAACATATGCCGCTTTTGACTTATTGAAAGAGCTTGTTAATCTTGCCTATGTGAAATAAAAATGAATCATTATCATTATAATAATATTGCACCTTTTTCCCATGTGTATAGGCAGAGACTAAATATCGCGCCATCTGCTAAACACACTTCCTTTTCATATTTTTGACTTTGGAAAAAACAAATTGAACACTTACCATGTCATTGGTAGGTGAGTCTGCTCTGATAAGAGAATGTAACTGTTTGGCTGTATGTGCCGCATCAGCGGGTGCTTGTAGTATATGTACTGGGACGCCCTCTATCATCACTGGACCACCACTAAACAAACAAACAAACAAATTGAAATTACACCTAATGCTGCCATATGCTATAATTTTTGTTTGCTATTTTTTAACTTTAAATAAATAAATAATAAATATTCATGGACATTTCACACAACGTTCTCTGGTCCCAAACTAAGCTTATATGCTTGTGTTATGGGTATGGGTACAAGAATACGGATAGAATACATATAGTCCAGTCGTAGGAGATAATGACATGGATGTGGCTTGATGTACAGAATTTTTTTTTTCTAATTAGTCCGAAAAAATGTACAGAATCCGAAAATCAACCTGCTGCGTGGGGAAAATAATGGGAAGTTTGTTTAAATAAACGGAAACTGCAAAATGACTGATTTTGACTTGAAAAATCCGTTGTAACTTGAAAAGCAAGCCTGTTTTTTTTTTTTTGTTTTTTTTTTGAAAATAAACAAAAAAGAATCAGTGATATTTCTTCGTCCGAGGCTTACTTTTCAAGTTACAACGGATTTTTCAAGTCAAAATCAGTCATTTTGCAGTTTCCGTTTATTTAAACAAACTTCCCATTATTTTCCCCACGCAGCAGGTTTTTTTCGGATTCTGTACATTTTTTCGGACCAATTAGAAAAAAAAAGTTCTGTACATCAAGCCACATCCATGCACCTATCTTTTTTTGGCTCCCACGACTGGACTAATATACTACTTTTCTTTTGTAAATACATACTTATAATACATAGAAACACCCAGACGCAGTACAAACATTTGTATGACAAGTAGAAAAATCACACAAATGATTGTCCCGAGCCGGAATCGAACCCGCGACCTCTTGACCGAAATGAAATTTAGCAGTTCAGACTCCTGCCTTTAACCCGTTGAGGTCGGCGCCATAAGACTACTTGTTTATGTGATTTGGCTAATTTTTACTTGACGTCAACCCTATTCGGGCATATGTGCTGATGTCAAGCGACATGATAATTTCGGCCGGTTCTTAGACGTCCACAGACAAGACATGGGGTGGTGACACTTGTATTCTTTTTGTCTGTCCCCCCACTGCTTTTGTCTGTCTGCACATACGTCTGCTTATTAAGCAAACTAATCAGTTAGTTTGGGTGTATGGCCGATTCCTATCCTAGCTAGATAGTTAAATAAATTAGTTGTCCACGATAGCTCAGCTGGTAGATGTTTATTCTATCATAACACATACCTAATATAGTCCGTGTGGTGACGGATTAAGAATACAAGTGTCACCACCCCATCTCCTCCCAAGGGTGCTGTAAAAGTCAGCTAAGAGATATTGCACACAGATAACATCCTCTGTGAGTGACGGAAAACTCGAAAATAAACCCTGTGCTATCACGCATGCTCAACGCGGCATAGTAGATCATAGTCCCTCCAAAGTGGAGGAGGCCCGTGCCCAACAGTGGGACGTAAATGGGCTGAAGAGGAGGAAGGTGATGGATTAAGAATACAAGTGTCACTACCCCTTTTCTTTCCCAGGATGCTGTAAAAGCCAGCTAAGGAATATTGTACACAGATAACATCTCTTATGAGACGGGAAACTCAAAAATAAAACCGTGTGCCAACACGCCTGGTCAGCGCGGCACAGTAGACCATAATCCCTTCCCTAATAGAGGATGCCCAACAGTGGGACGTTATTTTGCTGGAGAGAGATAGAATACGTACCCTTGTTGGTTTAACAGGTTAGTAAGTTTGTCTGACTGTACAGCTGTATCTCCATTCCGCTTACACTTAGCCCTCAGACCACATCCAGGCGCTGCTAAGAACGATACACATTGGTAGGAACTGTTTGTTGTACCGAGTACTGATGAACACCAGTTTACGATAGCTAGAATATAAAAAGAAAAAAAAAATTTAAAAAGAAATTTTAACGTCCCACTGCTGGGGCTTGTCCACTTTGGGAGCGATTATGGTCTACTGTGCCGCGCTAAATAGGTGTGCTGGCACAAGCTTTTTTGTCTCTCACAGGATGTTATCTGTGTATAATATTCTTAAGCTGGTTTTTACAGCACTTTGGGAAGAAAATGGTGTGGTGACACCTTGTATTCTTAATCTGACACCACACGGACTAGAGTTATAGTGAGAGTATTCGTTATTTCAATAATTGAGTATTTAAAAAAACGTTTAACCGACTTCATTTGCCTTTGAAATTTGAGGGTTTTCCTCGATTTCTCAGGAGTTAACCATCACATCCTAACTTGGTGCCAATGGGACCCGGGAACCAACAGCTTTCAAATAAAATAAAAAATCATCAAAATCGCTTCGCCTAGTTAAAAGTTATGAGGTAACAAACATGAAAAATAAAATAAAAATAAACATACAGACGAATTGAGAACCTCCTTCTTTTTCTAAGTCCGTTAAAAACCGTCTTGTTTCCACCTCTCTAGAATTGATTTTTTCAAAGGAACTCTAAAAAGCGTCACTTACCAGAAGCAACAGGATGTTCAGAGTTAAGTTCAGCGGCTAACAAACACGCTAAAACATCACGCATCGATGTCGCAGACGGGGTCAGCAGAGATACTTTAGCTACTGTCGTACTGCCGCGAGTTATTGTACCAGTCTTGTCAAATATCACTGTTTTCACCTGTTTAGGAAAACTTAAAATTAATATCCTTTGCTCATTAAACTCTTGTGACAGGAGTACTGGATTCTGGGATCTTCTGTAAAGGGTTACACATTACATGGATAATGTACTACGGGTACCAAATTATGATTTTGCGTTATAGGTAATAGGATAAATCTTGTACTATGGGTATCAATTTATAGATCTTATAATAAGGGTATCAGATTATAGAACTGGTATGCCAAAAACTCGTATCTAATACGACACTTATGGAATAGAGCTAGATAAAGGGGTCATTAGCTATGAGTGCCAGATTTTGGAACCTTGGCAAACCAAGGTACCTCAAAAGGTACAATATTACGGGTTTTATTCACGAATACAAATTTAATACTAAATGTATCATGTGCGTTATGGTATTAATAGACAATTCGGCGACAGCAGAAGATTCAAGCGATAAGCACAAGGTTAAGTATCTTTTGGTTACTGTTCTTGTGCTACTGGTACTAAATTATATAATCTTATGCTATGGGTAATATATTAGGTATCTTATGCTTTGGGTGTACTAAAGTACATACCTTATGTTATGGGTAACAGATTGAGTACATAGTTTATGTCGAGCATCTTATGCAATGGGTAGCAAATTGCAGATATTACGATAATTTATCCTTTTACCCTGTGTTACCCTGGGATTCTCACTTGCGCAAAGTTACATACCTTATGAGCATTTTCCAATGGTTCAGCGCCTTTTATCAACAGACCCATATGTGCCCCAACACCCGTGGCGACCATCACCGCGGTAGGTGTCGCCAGACCCAATGCACAAGGGCAGGCTATGGCCAACACTGATAGGGCGAAGTGGAAGGAAGTTTGGATGATCAACTCCCAGTCAGAATAGCCGGCGTTTAGGTAAATAGGCTGTTGTAAGGAACAGTAATTAGTTTAAAAATTCAAAATACACGTTTAATCGTATTTATATATTATTTATATTTTAAGTATAATTTTCTTTTATTTGAAAAACAAAAATTGTTGGCTCAAAATCACCAAGGTGCAGAATTGGCTTTGCTAGCAATTTAATGTCTTAAATCTTGACTTATTTGAGAAAAAAAAATTAATAAATTACTTCAACTAACCTGTTTTGTGTGTACATCAAACAATATAACTAATTAATAAAGCAAATTTTAAATAAAATCAATATACATGCATGGATAATCATGTCGGGAACGCGTCCTAATGTACAATCTTCAGCAACAAGTCCAAAATTTAATATAAAAATTTAAGGTAATTTACACATTTCATTACTCAATACACCGTATTTTTTATACAAAATTTAATTTTAGAAAGGATACTAAAAGATTATATATTTTTAACTATAAAAATATCCAATATAGTTTGTCCGATACCGCACAAGTCATTTCAGTGAACGTATCGATAATCGATCAAAAATAATTTTAAGTGAACGCAGCCATTCGGTGTCTAACGTCAGTCGAGGAAGAAAACAATAACAAAGCGGGCTGTCAGAGTATTTATCGTCAAATAAAATAAATCTAAATGGTAAGTACCTTTCAATTCATTATTCGTAGAGCGTACATCAATAGTCCGTCAATTCGTGAACGTAATTATTACATTTAATTATTGATGAAATTCTTTTTTACGACACGAAATAACAAAGTAACCTCAAATATTTTCCTATTGACAAACCTAGATTGCATTTAAGATGGCCGCCGTCTAATCAAAGCGCGCGCTTATTTGAAATCGTCATTTCGTGAACGGTCATTTCGGAAACGTTCCCGGACATGATGACACGTTCCCGAAATGACTGTTGCGTTCTCGGAATGATGATTATTATTTCTAAGGGCGAATCCTTTACAATTCTTTAATAAATTTATTTAAAATTTTTGTTTCTTTATAATTACAGCATAATGGAAACCCCTGATAAAGATAAAAATAAAAAAAAATCTCAAAAAAAGCTTAAAAAGGATAGTGCAGCTTATTTGCGCCAAAGAGAAAAGGCGAATGCTAGAAAAAGAAAGTTTTTGGATAAGATGACTGAAGAGCAGAAAGAAATTAAACGGGCTAAGGACAGAGAATATTATAGAAAAAAAAGGCAGAGAAAAAAGTGAAGAAAATTACTGATATGACCGACATCATATATAATGGACATCACAAAAGTGTACTGGCAAAAAGGACTAGACGTTTTAGTACAATTATATCGATACGAACATTTTCATAAAGAGCTAAAACTTTCGAAGCTTTCTAGCCTTTGTAATATGAGTGCAGTTGAACCTGAGGAAGTTTTTATGCCTGCAATTGAATCTCATCCTGTTGACGAAGAGCCTATGATCACAGATAACGATTTGAGATTTAAAAATAGAGTAAGCATTTATAAATCTGTATACTGGTCATCTTCCTCGGACAATGAAGATTTAGAGACAATATCTCGTCGTCAGCAGATTAAAGTTAAACAGATTGATGTTGAAGCAAATTCGTCTTATGGCAAAGAAAATATACATCCAAATCTCGTATCCCCTGGGACATTCTTGCTTGTTAAAGTTCCTACTGAGAAGCCAAATGTTTGCTTCAGATATGTTGCTACCTGCCAGACATGTGTCGATGACAATGATGGAGAAATCTTAGTAACTTTTTTGAGATCTGTGCGTAACAATATTAGAAAATTTAAGCTGGAACCTAAGGATATATCATATATTGATTTTGAGCAAATAATCAGTATTATTCCAACACCAACGCTGAAAAAAGAAAAAAGTCAAGAATATTATTATTTTGATAATGATATTGATGTTTTCGAAAAATAATAAGTTTTGTTTTGTATTTTTAATATTTTTTTAGTTAACTTCTTGTTCGTGACAGAATTTATTGTTGATTTTCTTAAGTTTCTTATATATTATTTGTATTATGTACAGAAGTTTAGTGAAGTAGACTGTGATTTAAGGTCAAAAGACTGAAATTATAAGAACTGATTAAAACTTATAAAAGATATAATATGAGTATAGAAGTTTAACTAGACTGATTTATGAAGATGTTAACACTGAATTATAATAAGAATTTATTAAAGAAGAGTAGTTTTTCTTAAGTGTGAACAATATGGCAATATAAATAAATAACTTAGTTATTTAAACCGTTGTTTATAATTTAAATATTTCCTTATTTCTACCTAATTATATCAATATCATCATTTCGAGAACATTTTTGTCATTCCGGGAACGGTTGATCATTTTCGGGAACATTACAATATTTCAATAAAATACGCATAAGTGGAGGTATTTCAATATTATATATATATTTATTACATTACAGAACTTTTGTTCTGTACATATTACGTTAATTCGATTATAAGAGTTTTAAATATTTTGAAATTTCTTAAATTGTATGCGCAATAATAGCAACTTCTTTAATTTTTTGACGTATTTTGCTAGTAGAAAATTTTGAAGTTATTGATTTCATTATTGCTTATTCAATATACATACATAATATACCCATGTTTTTAAACAAATCTCAAATTATGCGCTTTGTTTGGTTTTTGCGGATTTTATGAAACTTAGGAAAACGTTCCCGACTTGATGGTTTTCTGCAAGATATTTACTACTAAGCAATATTACTAAAAAAATCAAGAATTCTGTGCGCTGCCCTGTCAAGGTTTAAAAATATACAAATTAAGCAACAGTATAAACTAATAGTCCTCATTATAGCTTGCAATTTTTTTTGTCATAAAACCGATTTTGAAATTCGCAACCTTGGTGATTTTGAGCCTGTTAATTAATTGAGACATATTTGTTTAATTACTATTTTACATTATACAACTACCTACATATCTCCATTGTTGTTTAATCTAAGGAGCTGTTTTTGTTTAACAAATACCTATACTACCATGTCGGCGGGGTTCCGGGGTTCACATAAACACGATAATTAGTGTCCGACCGAAAGTTCGGTTTCGGTTGGCCGAAAGTTTCGGCCAAAAATCAAGTATCGGCGGCAGTTTCGGTTTCAGCCAAAATCGCCTAACTTCGATTACCGCGGCAACGCTTTGACGGCCCTGTTCGGGAATCATGAGAATATAATTTAAAAAAATAATAAAAATTTTATTAATATTTTTTTAAATTATATTACATAAATAATTCCAACAAACTTAATATACTGTGTTTGCATTTCATGCCCTAATTAATGCAAAATAATAGGTAAAATGCACCAAATTTCGGTATTTTTTAAATTTTATACTTGTCCACGTGAGTTTCGGTTTCGGCCGAAACTGAAGCCACGGTGGACCTTCGGTTTCGGTTTCGGCCGGAAAACCAGTTTCGGTCGGACACTAACGACAATGCATTATCATTAGTGTACCTTTTTCAGCGAGGTCGCCTTATAATATATCAACTCCTGTTGCATTAATGCTCTTAAACTTTCTTAGATTACCTCCTACATACATGAGATGCAGTCATTGCACTTACCGGTGTAATAGCCTTTATTCTATTGATATCTAATGCACCACTAATGGTCCAACACACGAGGGTTAGCAGAGACAAAAATATCACTAGAGGCACGAAATATCTGCAAAAATACAATTTAAAAAATTTATTTGCACAATTTTTATTTAAAAATCTTTACTAATTATAAAACAAAATATATCGTTATTTTTGTATGAATGTAAAATTTCGTAACGGATTTTGATGCGGTTTATTTAATAGATAGAGTGGTTCAAGAGGATGGCTTTTTTGTATAATTGCTTAGAGTTTGGTGGCGGGCATTAGATAGGTATAACAATATATTCCGATTCCAAATAACCGGAGCCCAAAACAATGGGATAAGGGCAAGAAAATAATGATGATGAGTATTTTTATTAAGGCATCAACTGACATAAAACTGTGAAATTTTTACTTCTCCAGCTATTACCGTTTCAAAGATACAGCTTGGTGACAGACGGACAAACAGCGAGGTCTCAGTAATAGGGTGGGTTACTTCTCAAAAGGTTAAATGGGACGCCCATTTAATCTTTTGGTAAGTAACCCTAAAAACGTGTAGAACTACTGATGTTGATTTAATACTCAAATATTAACATGGATGCACGATAGCTCAGTTGGTCATGAGTTCACACCGTACTTATGGTAACAATATTATTATAATATTTTAATGAGCCTTTATATCTAATGATGTGTATGAATATGCTTAGAAGTGGCCTTACCCAGCGATAGTATCAGCAAGTCTTTGTACAGGTGCTTTAGTGGCCTGTGCGTCTTCAACTAGACGTACGATCTGAGCCAACGTGCTCGCCTCCCCGGTGTGAGTCGCTCGTACTATCAGTGCACCGTGTTGGTTTATACTACCGCCTATCACACAGCTCTCTGGCGAGACAATGTATAAGTTAATATAAATAAATATTCAAGGACATTTCACACAACGTACTCTGGTCCCAAGCTAAGCTTATATGCTTGTGTTATGGGTACCAGAATACGGATATAATACATATACTACTATTCTTTCGTAAATACATACTTGTAATACATAGAAAAATCCAGACGCAGTACAAACATTTGTATAACAATTATAAATATCACACAAATGATTGTCTAGAGCGGGAATCGAACCCGGGACCTCGTGTCCGTAGCCCATCAAATATGAGATATCCTATTAATATTAAAAACTTGAAAGTTATTAAGAATGTAAGGATGTTTGGTGCTCTTCACGCAAAAACTACTGGATGAATTTTAATGACACTTTGCAGATAGATGTAAATTTGAAAATGTTATAACATTCTCTTTCTCTCTCCAGCCCATTAACGTTCACTGATGGGCACAGGCCTCCTTCATTTTGGGAGAGATTTTGGTCTACTGTGCCGCGCTGACCAGGGGCTCAAGTCTGCTATTCAATGTTATCACAATGATAGTTCGATGACACCATTATGACGCCATATTGCCATCATTTGTGACAAAAAATTAACAATAGACCACCAAACTTGATAAAATTCGCTATTATGCAATCAACAAATGTAATAACTGATTACTTAGTGGCGAATTTTATCAAGTTTGGTAGTCTACTGTTAATTTTTTGTGGTCATAGCAGTGTCATTGAACTATCATTGTGACAACATTCAATAGCAGACTTGGCCCCCAGGCGTATTGGCACAGGGTTTATTTTCAGGTTTCGATCTCTGATAGAGGATGTTATCTGTGTACAATATTCCTTAGCTGACTTTTACAGCACTCAAGAGAGTGAAAAGGCGTGGTGACACTTGTATTCTTTATCCGTCACCACAAAGATAGAGTCGTTTAAATATTAAGTTTTCTGTCAATAGATGTTTGTTTAATTCTAACCTTTTTTCTTGGCGACGGGCATAGACTCCCCAGTGATGAGAGACTCGTCACATGTACTCTGTCCGTAGACAACCTTGCCGTCTACCGGGATCTTAGCACCGGGCACCACCTGGTAAAACAAAGAAGATTATTACCAACATACTCTTGTTAATTCGGAAATAGAGACCTGTTAAACCGGCCTCTGAATAGTCCGGACCCTGGCTACTCCGCCGACCCTTATATTCCAACAATTACCGGGCATTACCTTACCAAAAATCTATCCTAATATTATAAAGCTGAAGAGTTTGTTTGTTTGAACGGGCTAATCTCAGGAACTGCTGTTTCGATTTGAAAAATTCTTATATTGTTGGATAGTACATTTATCGAGGAAGGCTAGAGGCTATTACTTAGTTTGGAGGTCACGAAACCAAAATTGTATTATTAATATTAAGGTTCAATAAAGGTTTTTTTTTATATCACATCACGCTGCGTCTAATAGGAGCGAAGCGCCATTTCAGTAAAAGTGTAAAGTTAAAACTAAAAAAATACGCTTGAAAATCCTGGTTATGTTGTGTTATTACACTGTTATCAGTCCTTGATATGTGTGCATCAATCCAGGTTTAATATCATTTGACTTTAGATGTAAAGTTATTAGTTTAAACGGGTATAAGACAAATTATTTTACATAAATGATGATGACCGTTCACCGTTCCGACCGTCACACGTGTCGAAAACAATACATTAGGAAAGACATATATAAACAAAATACATATTAGATTAGACGTCTCTAAGACAAACACTCGAAAGGGCGTGACTAAGACAACAAATTAGATTAGACATGTCTAAGACAACACGTGTTTAAGACACCACGTTAGATGATACATACCTTCAACATATCGCCTCTTTCAACAAGGTCTACTGGTATACTCTTCTCTGAAGTGGGCTGTCCATTCTCGTCTAATGTGACCAGAACAGCTTCTGTAGGCTTCAGGGATAGCAGCTTCGATAACGCTTCCGAGGTTTTACCCTAAAAATGAAATTTTTATTGTTATAGGTACATAGCACAAGTATTAAGTTCAGTTTGGGACCAGGGGACGTTGTGAGTAATGTCTGTGAATAAAATATTAAAATTATGTATCTATAATAACTTGCTTAATTCAAACACAAAAATCCTGACTATTAATTTACATTACACAAGAACTACACGAATATACAAAACCCGTCAACAGCGAGGTAAACTCGCACACTTCTTAGGGTTTCGTACCTACTAGACATATAAATATAAGCAACTGCATTCAAATAATCAGTTAACTATACTCAAAACAACACACCAACTTAATTTTGTAGTTGAAATATAGGGAATCGCCTATATTTCAGCTACTTCATAAGTTGGTATTAGTATAAACACTTTTTACTTGTGATGTGATGACAAATTATAAGTTTTTGGATATTCCCCTATATCAGCACTATATAGACTTGATCTATGCCAAATTTCAAGGCTCTAGGACAACAGGAAGTAACCTGTGAATTTTGATTCCCTAGCATAAGTCGAAAAATTCTTAAAAATGGTCGTAATTCGGTTATATCTTTTAAATACATAGAGGTGAAAGGTTGACTGTATTTTTTGCAGCAAGGGACCGCATAGATCTACATATCGTATGAGTTTCAAGTTGATACCTTCAGCCGTTGCTGAGTAAAAAAGCTTGACAGACAGACAGACACCGGAGTGATCCTATAAGGGTTTGTACGAAACCCTAAAAATGAGAACTGTAATCGAGGAAATCGAACACAGAACAAAAGAATACAACACACGCATAAAAGCTGACACCAACAGCCTCGCAATGGACCTATGTACACCTATAAATTATAGAAGGCTCAAGAGACAATATATATGGGATGTCCTGCAGTAGATATTTTAACCTAATAAGAGACTACTTCCTCGCTGGAGGACCTGTTCTCAAGCGTCATTTTCACGAATCTGCTAGGGGCCTGTCTAGCCGATCGCAAGATTAAATAGAGTGACATTTGTATTCTTAATCCGTCACCACACGGACAATATTCAACCGGACAACCACGGCCAATCACTACATATAGGCACAATATTATTATAGCCTAGCACTTGCGGAGTAGGACATACAATTCACTGAGAAGACGAAAAATTATAAACTGACCTTAGCAATATGTTCAAGCCACCTTCCCAATGAGACGAACACTAACAACATGGGCGGTGTATCGAAGAATGTAACAGGACTTGTGTTCTGTTGCATCACCATAGCTGCTATCACTACAGCTAACGAATATGTGTAACTGTAATACATAAAAAACTTATATAAATAAATTAATATTGTCATTTATATATGAAATTAGTGTAGTCACTTATATATGAAATTAGTGTAGTCATTTATATATGAAATTAGTGTAGTCACTTATATATGAAATTAATGTAGTCATTTAAATATGAAATTAGTGTAGTCAATTATATATGAAACTAGCTGATGCCCGCTACTCCGTACGCGTGGAATTTTAAATTCCCATATATTTTGTCACCGTATAAACCTTCCCTGGACTTTCACGAATATTTCAAGACCAAAATCACCAAAATCGGCCCAGCCGTTCTCGAGTTTTAGCGAGACTAACGAACAGCAATTGATTTTTATATATAAGATTAGTGTAGTCATTTATATATGAAAATAGTGTAGTCACTTATATGTATATATGAAATTAGTGTACTCATTTAAATATGAAATTAGTGTACTCATTTAAATATGAAATTAGTGTAGTCACTTATATATGCAATTAATGTAGTCACTTATATATGAAATTAGTGTAGTCATTTAAATATGAAATGAGTGTAGTTATTTATATATGAAATGAGTGTAGTCATAAATTTATTAATTTTTGCAATTGACTTGCTACGCTTTTACTTAATAAACTAAATTATAGTGGAAACAATTAATACCAAAAGTGGGACTTGAACCTCAGAACACCGTTTCGTACCGTTCGTTAGTAATATGTATGTAGTATATCCGTATCTAGTACCCATGACACAAGCATATAAATATAGCTTACTTAAGGACCAGAGGAAGTTATGTGAAATGTCCAAAATATTTAAAAAAAACTTAAATACGAAATGAGTGCAATCATCTAATATATAAAATTCTTCGTGTAATTATACTCCTCCGAAATGGCTCGACCGATTTTCGTGAAATTTTGTGTACATATTCGTTAGGTCTGAGAATCGGATAACTTTTATTTTTCATCCCCCTAAATGTTAAGGGTGGTCCACCCCTGACTTTTGCATGGCAAAACAATGTTTTCCGGGTCAGCTAGTTTAATTATAAAAGTACCTAGTCACTTAAATAGGAAAGTCTCAAATATGAAATCGAGTAGTCAATTAAACTTACCTAATGGTTGTAGTCATAGATATTAGCACGTCCATGTTGGATGTGCCGTGACTTAACGCTTTGTAAGCTTGCTTGTAGAAGTGCCAACCACCGAAGAACTATAAGAAACACATAATTAAGTTGTATTTAATTAAATTTAAGCAATAGTACTAAAATTGGGCCAAGTAGTCATCGAAATATTTGCTTAGTTCTATTTTCATAATGTTTATCTTCTCTTCATTTATCACCCACACTGTTTATCTCTGCACTAACTTTGGTTGGCTGGTAGATAATGCCTAAGGCATTAAGTCCGCCATTGTATGTCTTATGTGCATAAGGTTTTAATAAATAAAATAAAAAAATAAAATAAATATTTGGCCAAGAGTCGTTATCCAAATAAATAAATAAATAATAAATAAATATTCATGGACATTTCACACAGCGTCCTCTGGTCCCAAGCTAAGCTTATATGCTTATGTTATGGGTACCAGAATACGGATAGAATACATATACTACTTTTCTTTTGTAAATACATACTTATAATACATATAAACACCCAGACGCAGTACAAACATTTGTATGACAAATATAAACATCACACAAAGTATTGTCCTGACCGGGAATCGAACCCGAGACCTCCTGATCGGCAGTCCGTTACATGAACCACTAGACCACGAAGCCCGTCATGTTTTAAATGTTTTATAATTATCACGTTACGTAAATCTATACTATCTTTACTTAAATTATAAAGCTGAAGAGTTTGTTTGTTTGTTTGAACGCGCTAATCTCAGGAAACACTGGACCGATTAGAAAAATTCTTTCAGAGTTGGATAGTACAACTATCGAGAAAGGCAACGCAGGCAGGTTACAAAACATCACGCTGCGACCAATAGGAGCGAAGCATCAGTGAAATAGTTGCAAAAAAAAGTGGAAAATTTACGATGTCGCGGGTAGCAGCCTTATAAAATAAAGCCGCTTACCTGCACCGGCGTGGCCAGTAACCACATGACGAGGTTCTCTAAACTAAGTCCGGGCACCACACAGCACATATCGACGGCACTATGATGAGATGACATCATAGACATGAAGTATGCCATAGCAACCATACATGGACCACCGAATATCAGTGATATTAGGAACGCATTGCGCCATTTTCTTATTTCCTCCCTGGAAATAAATAAAAAATAGAAAAAAAATTGCTGAATAACTGATTTAATATAAGTTGTTCTTAATTTTTTTTAATAATCAGCATTTTGTGAAATTAAAAACTAAAAATCTCAAATTTCGTTTTACTACCATTGAACCCATCTAGATGGCGTTGGCGTCAAGTTAGAAGTCGCCATTGTTAAGTTAGTACTTATCAATTTTTTTAAGGACACTATAATAAATGTGCACAACGAAATAGCCAATTATCAAAATACGCCATAGCTATTTTCATTTTTAGGGTTCCGTACCCAAAGGGTAAAAACGGGACCCTATTACTGAGACTTCGCTGTCCGTCCGTCCGTCCGTCTGTCACCAGGCTGTATCTCAAGAACGGTGATAGCTAGACAGTTGAAATTTTCACAGATGATGTATTTCTATTCCCGCTATAACAACAAATACTAAAAATAAAATAAAATAAATATTTAAGGGGGCTCCCATACAACAAACATGATTTTTTTACCGTTTCTTGCTCGTTATAACGTTGCCTTATGTTGCATAGATAATGGTACGGAACCCTTCGTGCGCGAGTCCGACTCGCACTTGACCAATTTTTTTAGTTAAGTTTAGTTATGCACATAGAATTGGTACCATTATCTTATATTATTCCTTAGGTCTTGCATCTTCTCGAGGAGGAAATAGAACGGTAAGATGTCTAGTGACGTTTTAAGAATACAAATATATACTTACTTGTGTTCTAAATAATTAGTTTGTCCTCTATTATGTGGTGTGACAACACTGGCTTCGAACCCGAGACTATCTATAGCTTCACATATAGTCCTTGGTCCTATCTGTTCAGCGTTGTATTTTATTTTGCCTCTGAAAATATACAAAGAAGTTGTAAAATAAATATACATAATAATTTACAGACATTTCATACAACAATCACTGGTCCCAAACTAAGCGTAATGCTTGTGTCATGGGTGCAGTGTTATTACGGATATAATACACATAAATACAGTACACGACGTCCTGTGGTCTCAAGCTAAGCTATGCTTGTGTTATGGTAGAATACGGATAGAACAAACTCTTCTTCTCTTTCGTAAATACAGCATGCCCGCGACCTACATGAACCACTCGACCACGAGGCCCGTCAAAATAGGTTTTATTTTGTGTTGGTAACATGTAACATAACATTACAAATAGACAGTTCTATTTTTATATAATAATAAATACTTACTTAGAAGTAGTCAGTGCGACGGTGCAAGATACAACTCCAGTTAATTTAAGTACGCTCTTCTCTATCTTGTTGACGCACGACGCACAAGTCATGCCTTTAATCTGAAATTATACAGGAAAATAATACGAGATCTACGGTTTGAATCCAGGGTTAGACAAAAAAAGTATTGACAATGAGCGTGATTAAAAAAATCTTTATAAACTACTCAAAACAAAATAGGGCCCACCACGTTTTATTGTATTAATTTTAAAATACTTACAATTATTCAGTTTTTCTAATTAGATATGATTGAAGTAGGGATTCACAGATTATATGAGCTTAAAAAATTACACAATTTGTTAATTTTTTTTTAATTTAAGCACAAAGAACACTTTTTGGCGATATTTTGGTAAAATAATGGGATTCATTAAATTTAAATTTTATCACTGCACTGGGACCATATGTTCAAAAGTCTTAAATTTAGTAGCGTGTGGGTCCTCCTCTGCTCCGTATGCACTCTCTGAGTCTATTTGGAACACTTTCGATAAGATGCACTATGTTTTGTTCCGGTATTTGCTCCCAACACAATTTGAGTGCGTTTATTAGCTCTTGTTGACTATTCACGCTGCTGTAGTTTTCTTTGAGGCTTCTTTTCAATTTATCCCATAAATGTTCGATGGGGTTGAGGTCAGGGCTCATGGCTGGCCAAGGCAAAACTGAAATATTGGCCTCAGAAAGTGCATTCTGTGTGGTACGCGCTGTGTGAGCGCGAGCGTTGTCTTGCATTAAAACAAAGTTAGCGCCAACTCTTTGTGAAAATGGAACAATATGAGGTCGGACTACTCGCTCGACGTAACTAGCGGCAGTTACGGTACCTCCATCCAGAATTACCAGCTCTGTTTTACCTAGCAAGCTTATTCCGCCCCAAACCATGACACTTGGACCCCCAAAACGGTCAGTTTCATCGATGCATGGTTCTGAAAAACGTTCTCCTTCCCTTCTCCACACACGTACTCGTCTGTCGTCACTGTAAAACTTGACTTTACTTTCGTCTGTAAAGAGTACGGATCTCCAGTTATCCATTGTCCAATCCAAATGTTCACGTGCGAACCTTAAGCGCGCTGCACGATGAGCTCTCGTCAGTTTTAGCCGAACAACACGCATCCTGGAACGTTGGCCATCTTCGTGGAGTCGATTGCGAATAGTTTGATCGCTCACTCGTCTTCCAGTAGACTGCCGTAATTGATTCTGTAAGGCTCGGGCGGTGATTGTACGCTCCCGACGCGCAGTTAATCTGATATATCTGTCTTCCTGGGCCGTTGTGGCTCTCGCTCTCCCAGATCCAGATCTCCTAGCAATACTTCCGGTCTCTTGATAGCGTTCCCACAGATTTCGGATAGCTCGTCGGGACACGCCGATGGTTATTGCAACAGATCTCTGAGAGTGCCCTTCCTGAAGCAGTGCAACTGCTCTAGCTGCAGTTTCCATGTTCATATGACGACGAGGACCAGGCATATTGATTAGAACTAACGCCGTAATCAAAGGAAACGGTTTACCAAATAAGCTTCAATAGCAACGTTTACAATACGACTGAGAACTCGAGCGACAAAAATATGCATTTAATCACTTTTTTTAGCCCTACACTTTATTTGACTATCCACTTGAGAATATTGTTAAAGTTATCGTTAGAAACGCTGGTACAGACTCATAAACATGTCAACTATACGTTTATGTACTTAAGTCATCTTAAGATAACCGTACAAAATATTTGTAAACAAATTTGTAGACGATCGTGGGGTGGGCCCTATTTTGTTTTGAGTAGTTTATATATAAATCTTCTGTACGTGTGTTTGTAATTGAACTCCTCCTAAACGGCTTGACTGATTTTGATGAAAATTGGTGTGTGTATTCAAGGGGGTTTGAGGATGGTTTAGATTCACAATTGGCTGGACCGATTTTGATGAAATTTTTTGTTGTTGATTTTTACACTGAATTGTATGGCAAAACAACGTTTGCCGGGACAGCTAGTAAACATATAAATTCGACATGGACCAAAAACAGAGCCCTTTGAAACCCTCAACAACAGTATCGAATGCTTTAGACAAATCGAATGCTTCAGACAAATCGAAAGACGTAAAACATACTCATAAGCTTATCCCTTTACTACTAAAATGTCACTTTGTGATGGCATTTGAACCTACTAACATCGACATGGAAACTTCCAGAACCCATTTACATGGCCCATTAAAACAAGCTATCAATACCCAAATGGACCAAAAATAGTACCCTGCGAAATACCTAGCACACAACAATATTTAAAAATGTCTGTGCGTTTCTTTCACCCCCTAGACATTAGACATTATACTTTTTGGCATAAATTATAAAAAAATACATTCAAATGGGGTGAACAAAGACGTGTTAACATGATTCCGAGGTTCAGGCTGACGAAATCACCATAAAAAATGTAGAATTAAATGAAATTCTTACCATAACTACAACTTCTTTCTGCCCGCTTCCATCACAATCGCTTATGACAGACGCTGGGAATCCTAACTCAGTTATGGAATCTGCAACATCCTGCGCCGAGATCTTGCGAGGCTCATATTTAACCTCCGCCTTAGCAGCTAGTAATGCTACTAGAATTGAATTGACACCTGAAAGTAAGCATAAATACGTTAAATATTAGTTTGATAGCTAATTGGTGTCAAAAACTAAACTAAAATGAAATCAACAATGGAGTATTTTAGTTTAATAGCTGTACGTGAAGATGTCAGCTAATCTATTTTCGACATTTCTATACCCCAAAGTATGAGCATCATATATTTTAAGCGCGGGTAGAAATTTAAACACCTTTCTATTAATAATTTGAGATAATGGTACCAATTCTAGGTACACGACTAAACTTAACTTAACTAAAAAATTAAAATTGGTAGTGTCAATATAGCTATTACTTGCTATTTCGTTGTACACATTTATATTAATTAAAATCGTTAGTCTTTAATACACAGTTTTAATAATAAGAAAGTTCAGTAAACATTGCCGCATTATGATAATGACGCTGTCAATTTTAATTTTTTAGTTAAGTTAAGTTTAGTTGTGTGCGCAGAATCGGCACCATTAATAATTTTTTAATTGTAATATCTCAAATTATTAATAGAAGCAGTGTTTGAATTCCTTCCCGCGCTTAAAAAATATGAGACTCAGTAATAAAAGTGAACAGTTCTTTGTTTTCAGATCAAAAGATCATCAGATCTTTGTTTTTCATCATAATATCACACTTACCATATAATTTGGCACAATGTTTCTCAATGGCAGCTACACATGACGCACATGTCATGCCTCTTACTTCCAACGTACAACGAGAGAATTCTACCTCCGCTAGGGAACCAGCAGTACCCTGATAAAGGGACAATAATAAAAATTTAAAAAAACGCCGTCTATATTTGGTATCAGTGAATCTATCTACCAATGAAAATTTAGTCAATCTGTCCACACACAATCTGGTGATTACCTCAAAACAAAAATTCAATCATATTTAGTAAGACGCTGTAATTTGGACATTAGGTCTGTTACCTACAAAATTCACAGTTGTAATTATCATAATCCTCCAAAACAGCTTGACCGATTCCTATGACATTTTGTATATATTCACTAGATCTGTGGTGTTATCTATTTTCATACCCCTAGGTCACAAGTGGCTAAGTGGCACAAACTTACTTATACCTACGCAAATAAAACTGCGGGTCATAACTAGCCTGTATAAATAAACTTACATTGGTATGTGCTCTGCTCTTGACAGGAGACGACGGTTTAGCTCTATCGCCGGAAGCCTCCACGCCACCATTTTGTATTGGACCATCTAAAACATTAAAATTATATTGGTATTGTAACAAAGAAATGGCATCAAAAATACACCGTAGATTAAAATAATGGACACTTCTAATCCGGAGAAAGTATAGTGTCTTAAAATTAAGATATATTTTTTAGTTTGACCGATACACCTAGATGGCGTGAGTATCAAGTTAGAAATCACAATAGTTTTCTTGCCAACCGTCTTATTTTTTTTAATTGGCATACCTAATACAAAAAAATATTGCAAATAAAAATCTGATTCCAGATTCCTTACCGTGATACTTCTCCCCATCTACAGTAAGTATAGTGGGTTCGAATCCCAGATCATACACAGCGTCACGCACTTGTTCAGCAGTAACAGCGCCTCGCTGACATTTGGTCAGCAAAGTCGCCTCTGCTAGACTGACAGTCGCCTGTTTTACACCTGACATTATACTTAGTGCACCTGGAAATTGTGTAAATAAGTTGTTCAGGCAAACTTGAAAATTTTTATTTTGATAGCAAAATTTCTATGGCATAGCATTGTAGAAAGAGATCCCTATAGTTTTAAAAGTTATGGCATATTTAAATCAACATATTTTGTAAGATATTTAAGTGATAACATTTATACATATTATTGCTTTTTTTTGTTATGGCTTTTTCGTTATATATTTTTATATTGTAATACCTATTAAGTAGTTTTTAGTTATATAGATTGAAAAATTTTATATGTATAGAACATATTTATTATTATCTTGTAAATTGTTCGGAGGTGGGCGTTAATAGCTGCAACACAGTTTTTAAGCTAATGCAGTTGTTACCGTGCACAAAGATCTTTCTGTGTATACCTGTAAGTTTTTCAATAAACAATAAATAATAAACAATAAACCTTACCCATAAACGTAAGAGTAAACAAATATAATCAGAATGAAAGAACTGCTAAGCTATCAGGAGTTACGCGTGTTATTGTGAGTCAACCGTAAAATATAGATATATGCTGATCCGGGATATTTTTTAGACAATTTTATGTAGAATATTTCCGTCATACATGATTTCTATGTAACTTTAACCATTAAGGCTGCACACGCGATGGAAGCTTAAAAAATGGAGTAACTTCTCCCGTTTTCCCAACATTTCCCTTCACTACTCTGCTCCTATTGATTGTAGCGTGATGAAAAGTATACTATAACCTGCCCAGGAGTATGAAGAATAATTGTACCAAGTTTCGTTAAAATCCGTCCAGTAGTTTTTGTTTCTATAAGGAACATACAGACGGACAGACAGACAGACAGACAGACAGACAGACAGACAGACAGACAAAAATTTTACTGATTGCATTTTTGGCATCAGTATCGATCACTAATCACCCCCTGATAGTTATTTTGAAAATATATTTCATGTACAGAATTGACCTCTCTACAGATTTATTATAAGTATATAGATATGTGGGTTGATACGACATTCAGTGAGTCGGTACGACAATCAGTAGGTATATACATTTTAAGCATTAATTCGGTTCACCCATTTACAATTAAATTCCAGTACTTTCCTATCTTAAAAACTATGTATAAACTAAAAATTAAACTTTGCTAAACCATGAAATAAAACAGTAAAATCATATTATTAAGATACCACCTACGTAGTTTTACAAGAATTTAGGCAAACTTGTAACTAATTGTGTTTGAGACATACAAATGTCGTAAAACGTTTTTAAATTTATCAGGAAAACTTCAACAGCTCTAAAAAGTTTAGGAAAACTTGAAACAAATCAGTTTACGAGCGTAACCATATCAAAATTACTTACCTTCAATAGTATTGACACAAGACTGGCATGTCATGCCTATGACTGAGAGAAAGACCTCCATATCTTCAGACTCGCCACTGGAAGACATATCTATTAATAACTCCGTTGGTATCTCCTTCGGCAATAGGTGCCTATAAAAAAAATGGACTATAAGTAATCACTTACATATGCCGAGAAAACGACCGCATTATTCTGACAAGATGTTTCGAAAATGTCGACACGCGTTTCTCTTTATTCGTTTCAAAAATTGCTTAAATAATTGGAAGCCGGTAGAAGTAATATTTGATACAATTAATGTATTCATTGGGCATGTCCACAATGCGTATCTATTGATATTACTCTCCGGAAAAGAGAAGATATATCACACTATTCCTAAAAGAAGGCAGTAAGTGATTTTTGCCAACTTTTCAGGAGCGTAAAAAAACTGTCCTATTTTTTTTATGAGCGCTATAAATAAGTTTCAAAGAGAAAATCGTAGATCACAGTTGCCTCCAACTACACGTGTTATTTAATTTAGGAACAGTTTTATGTACTTCGAGATAATCTAAAAAAACACGGTTACTTCTGTATTCCACGAAACACAAAAAATATTTGCAGGAGTAACTACAATTATGGCTTTTTCGTTATATATTTTAAATTACATGAACTAATTTAACTCTTCTTACGACTTTATACTCTCTCATATTTTATTAAAATCTAAAGTTGTAAGTATAATCACGTCGTTATCATGTTGTTATTTAACGGAAATTCCTTTTTTGTACATAGAGTTACATATTTCTAGGGAGCTATTTTTTTTAGGTTAGTTTGTGTATTTATAAATAAAGCTTTATAATGCGAAAATTTACTTAATATTGACCATAATATTCAATTCGTATCATGGTATACCTACTTCTTACGGTAAATAAACTATTATGTGCGCGTATGTAAGTCAAAACTATAAATATATTGACAAACTAATTAAGAGAAAATGAAAACAAACAGGGTTATTCCATCCATCAATCCATCAACCTTTCTCCGTCGACTGCTCGACATAGGCACAACGCTCGATTCTGCGCTATCTGCATCCAGCGACTCCCAGCATATTTGATGTTCCACCACCAGATCAGTCCACCTTGTTCGAGGCCGCCCTACTGTGCGTGGTCCGGTACGTGGTCACCACTAGAGGCCCTTCTGTCCCCAATGTTCAGTCACTTCAGCGTGCTATGTCGTACACACCACTTCTTCTATGGATCTCCGTATTCCGTATCTTATCACGTAGGGAAATATCGAGCATGGCCTTCTCCATAGCACGCTGCGCAACTTTGAGTTTTGTTGTGAAGCCGTTATTCAGAGACCACGTCACAGTTTCATAAGTCGTCACTGGTAACACATTGGTCATAGAACTTTCTTTTCAGGCACTAGGGAATTTCGGACTAGTATTAGCCTTTTTTTTAGCGTGATGTGTTTATTTGGGCTAAAGATAGATGGTGCTGCATTTTGCGTTTATATGTAATGCAATGCCTAGAAATCCTGATTTCAGTTGTTAGGGCATTCCAGAGAATTATTAAAAGTGGAGCTAGGAGCAGGATAAGAAATTAGGAGATTGTCTAAAGAACGAAGGTCTCTAGAATGAGTGGAACAAAGGCATAAAAAATGTGAAGTTCATGATTTCAGAATTGAGAATTCAGACACATAGTTATACTTACAGAGATGAGAGACGAATCAAATGCAATTGTTGAGAAGCCGGTCGAGTTTGTTAAGCAGATCTGAGATAATACACGTCACCATAATTTTTAAATTTTGTACAAGTTGATGAACGGGATGTCCTCGGTGTAGTGCCGTGTTAGTTTGGATCGTGGATCTTGGACCGATCCGACAACAGAGTTTGGGATATCTTGTACAACTGTCCATGGAGCTGCTCGACCTCACTCAAGATCTCATCTTTGTAAGGAATGACAGTACCGTTGTCGGTCTTCACTTTGGTTTGCTGGCTCTGCCTAACACAGATACCTTTTGCTAACAATTTGGCGCGTTGGTATCGCCTCTTTACTACGGTTGGTATTATAGAGGCAAATATCGCGTCGCACGAACTTCGTATTCTATTTAGCTGCTTCTTATCCTTTCTCTTCTCCTTTCCATGAGCTCAAAAGTGTAGTCAGAAAGTTTAACCGGTATTTGGAGCCTAGTTTCGCGTTAAAGTATTACCACAGTAAGGTGAGTCGGGATTGGAGTCGGGATACAGGGTAAACACAACAACTTACTTTCTTTGCGAAATCATCTTTTTCCCAGTTCTTATTGATGGTCATAAGCTCTTTGAAATCGAACATCCTCATTCTTAATATTTTTAACACGCTTTTATAAGTTCGGTATGTATCTATCAATGTATTCATATATGTAACGGAATCTTTGAAAGTGATTTTCACCCACTTACAGTAATCGGTCAACACAGATCAATATCTAAAATTTTGCACACTTATTAAGGACCGATGACAATGCAATAATATTAAAAAAAAAGGATTTTCTAGCGTGTTTTTTATTTTTGTAGTAAACATATTTCTGTTATATAAATCATGTAAGTAGGTATTCAAAATTATCCAACATCAGGTACGTAAATGTTTCGTGTAATATAGAAGTACTACACTACTTTAAGTATTGTGAATTTTTGCTGGGTAGAAAGTACTATAACAATAATCACACATAGACTATCAGCCAAAAGTTTCGTAGAAGAAATACGTAACTATAATTACACAATAGACCTAGATTGTAAAACACGGGAACAAGTATTTAAGTACATTTACGTTTTACATTTTCTTGTAATCTTCTGTTAAAATTTACGTAAACGTAATGATGACTTTATGAGCGGGAAAAATTTTAAACCGAATAAGTGTAAATATGCATACCACTATTTTATGCGGAATTTAATTTTTTCTAAAGTCGCAAAATTTTAGTATTTTTGCATTTATTTCTTCATTTTTGTCGATAGCTTCACCAGATTTTGACAGAAGGTGTAAGCCGTGAAGCTCGATCTATTTATGCAATAAAAAATTTTTGACGCAAGTTCACTTACGTCCTTTTTTTACGGGTAGTGCGATATGTTAATCACTTAAAATAATTTACTTAGTTCAAAAACTATAAAACACGCTTGAAAATCCTAAATACATTTTTAAATAATTGCATTGTCATCAGTCCTTGATATGTATGCAAAATTTCAGATCAATCCGACTACTGCAAGTTGGTGAAAATCGCGTTAAAAGATTCCTTTACATAGATTAATAGATACCCACCGAATATATAAAAGGGTGTTAAAAACGGACGAACGAAGTGATACTTAAGGGTTCATTCAAAGTAAGGAACTCTAAAAATAAATATAACTTACACAGAAAGCACAAGTTCCGCCATTGTTTATCTCTAGCACTAGCTATCTACAAAACAACTAAGATGAGAATGAATTACTTGCACGTGCCTAACTAGGGTGCACACGGTACCTATAATATGCACGCGCCTTTATTATGGATATAATGGCAATTTACATTGTACGGACAGTGGTTCTCAAACTTTTAGTTCAAGTGACCCTCTGTTTAAAATGTATTGTATGAGCAAAAAATTAACAAGCGTCTATGCTGCGAAGATGAAAAAAAAATACTGAAAATATAAAGCTTCAATTTGCACAAAAAATTTTCTTCTAGCTGTCCGTTGATCCGTGCGCATGTTCGTACCCAGATCAGGAAATGAAATGGATGGGATGTCATTCACAGACATAGTTGAAATTAAATTGTAGGACACTTTATAGAAAATTCTATCCACAAAATATTATTGGCCTATTTCATCTCATGGTCGTTAGTCAAATTCGAATCAAATTTTTTGCGTGAAAACCCTAAAATAAATCGTATCGTAACACGCTTGCTTATAGTGGTATAGTAGATCAATAGCCTCCTGAGGTATATAAAAGGACCTAGCCCTAAGTGGAACGTTTAAAAAATGAGAAGACGACTAAGCCTCAACGACATTATAGAAATATTTTATCCCTACTAATATTATAAATGCGATAGTAACTCTGTCTGTCTGTCTACGTACGCTTTCCCGCTTAAACCGATTTTGATAAAATTTGGCACAGACAATCTTTAGACCCTGAGAAAGGACATAGGCTACCTTTTATTGCGAAAAAAGTTTTCCAAAAACCACGCGGACGGAGTCGCGGGAACAGCTTGTTCCTCATAAATCACTGCTCATTGGTAAGGACTTGAAAATTCATTGAGCAGTTCCGAATTTAGTAAACAGATGGGGACAATTATTTTATATTATATAGTATTAATAATAGCTTTACTGTCATACGCCAGACTCTTTTTAGCACAAAATCGAAGATCATTTACAAAGAGGTCAATTCATTTCATAAATGTTGAGAAACACTCATTTTCAATATTTAAATAGACTAAAATAACATAGATAGTTAGCGTAAACACATGATGTATTTACATTTTGAATGTTCGTAATTAACATGACTAGCTGCGCCCCGCGGTGTTACCCGCGGTAAAAAGGGTAAAAAATTAGTTCATTTTCTATTCCATTTTTCATTGGAAAGTTTTATGAAAATCCATCCAGTAGTCTTTACGTGAAAGCACAAAAAACATCCTTACATAACCAAACATTGGAGTATGGATAGAAGACCGAGCAAACGTTCGCGTTGCTTAGCCAACGGTTTAAGGATTTTATTTTATAGCGCGTAATTCTTTTTTCGTCATATCTCCTAAGAATTGCATGCTGTAAAGAGCAGTTATAAGCTATATTAATTGCGTAAGCTAACTAAGCTATTTAATTTGATAAAAAATATTACTATATACACATAAATAGCTTTTGAAAACACCCTATTGAATTTGAGATTTTTTTTACATTATTATGGGTACAACGGGTTTCCCTAAAAAGATAGACATGTGCCCTCGCGGACTTTTTTGAAGAACTATAGGTAACAAACATTTCCTCCATAAAGATGTAAAGAGTCAATCGCAAAATATTAATATACTAGCTGCCCCAGCAAACGTTGTTTTGCCATACAATTCTGTGTAAAAAAAATTTCATCAAAATCGGTCCAGCCAATTGTGAATCTAAACCATCCTCAAACCCCCTAGAATACACACAACAAATTTCATCAAAATCGGTCCAGTCGTTTAGGACGAGTTCAGTCACATACACACGCACACAAGAAATATATATATTAAGACTAGCTGCGCCGGCAAACGTTGTTTTGCCATACAATTATGTGTAAAAATCAACAACAAAAAATTTCATCAAAATCGGTCCAGCCAATTGTGAATCTAAACCATCCTCAAACCCCCCTGAATACACACAACAAATTTCATCAAAATCGGTCCAGTCGTTTAGGAGGAGTTCAGTCACATACACACGCACACAAGAAATATAAACTACTCAAAACAAAATAGGGCCCACCCCACGATCGTCTACAAATTTGTTTACAAATATTTTGTACGGTTATCTTAAGATGACTTAAGTACATAAACGTATAGTTGACATGTTTATGAGTCTGTACCAGCGTTTCTAACGATAACTTTAACAATATTCTCAAGTTGGTAGTCAAATAAAGTGTAGGGCTAAAAAAAGTGATTAAATGCATATTTTTGTCGCTCGAGTTCTCAGTCGTATTGTAAACGTTGCTATTGAAGCTTATTTGGTAAACCATTTCCTTTGATTACGGCGTTAGTTCTAATCAATATGCCTGGTCCTCGTCGTCATATGAACATGGAAACTGCAGCTAGAGCAGTTGCACTGCTTCAGGAAGGGCACTCTCAGAGATCTGTTGCAATAACCATCGGCGTGTCCCGACGAGCTATCCGAAATCTGTGGGAACGCTATCAAGAGACCGGAAGTATTGCTAGGAGATCTGGATCTGGGAGAGCGAGAGCCACAACGGCCCAGGAAGACAGATATATCAGATTAACTGCGCGTCGGGAGCGTACAATCACCGCCCGAGCCTTACAGAATCAATTACGGCAGTCTACTGGAAGACGAGTGAGCGATCAAACTATTCGCAATCGACTCCACGAAGATGGCCAACGTTCCAGGATGCGTGTTGTTCGGCTAAAACTGACGAGAGCTCATCGTGCAGCGCGCTTAAGGTTCGCACGTGAACATTTGGATTGGACAATGGATAACTGGAGATCCGTACTCTTTACAGACGAAAGTAAAGTCAAGTTTTACAGTGACGACAGACGAGTACGTGTGTGGAGAAGGGAAGGAGAACGTTTTTCAGAACCATGCATCCATGAAACTGACCGTTTTGGGGGTCCAAGTGTCATGGTTTGGGGCGGAATAAGCTTGCTAGGTAAAACAGAGCTGGTAATTCTGGATGGAGGTACCGTAACTGCCGCTAGTTACGTCGAGCGAGTAGTCCGACCTCATATTGTTCCATTTTCACAAAGAGTTGGCGCTAACTTTGTTTTAATGCAAGACAACGCTCGCGCTCACACAGCGCGTACCACACAGAATGCACTTTCTGAGGCCAATATTTCAGTTTTGCCTTGGCCAGCCATGAGCCCTGACCTCAACCCCATTGAACATTTATGGGATAAATTGAAAAGAAGCCTCAAAGAAAACTACAGCAGCGTGAATAGTCAACAAGAGCTAATAAACGCACTCAAATTGTGTTGGGAGCAAATACCGGAACAAAACATAGTGCATCTTATCGAAAGTGTTCCAAATAGACTCAGAGAGTGCATACGGAGCAGAGGAGGACCCACACGCTACTAAATTTAAGACTTTTGAACATATGGTCCCAGTGCAGTGATAAAATTTAAATTTAATGAATCCCATTATTTTACCAAAATATCGCCAAAAAGTGTTCTTTGTGCTTAAATTAAAAAAAAATTAACAAATTGTGTAATTTTTTAAGCTCATATAATCTGTGAATCCCTACTTCAATCATATCTAATTAGAAAAACTGAATAATTGTAAGTATTTTAAAATTAATACAATAAAACGTGGTGGGCCCTATTTTGTTTTGAGTAGTTTATATATTAAGATTGATGTAAAGATGCATTATCGTTAACAATAGATTAATGTATATAAATAATTATGTGTCATGTTTATTTCTCATCCAATACTGATTCTGCAATAATAATGTACAAAGTAAAGACTTAAGAAAAAGAACTCTGCTGAGCATCTTACGCAGATTCATCTCAGCAGATTGCCTGTCCTGAGTCGGTGGTAGGCGGAAAAATCGGATTTATCATACGAGTTAAATTTTGTTAAAATCTTTGCCTATGTGAATTAATGCTTTTCATGTTTATTTAATTATTAGGCATATCCAACGTATCCCATTGCGGTCTATTGCAAAAATACTACAGCGATCATTATTATTATACTTACTACATTCAACAATATCCTGTGATTATTTTAAATAATGGAGTGTCTATAATTACTTATTACAAAACAAAGTCGCTATTTTTGTATGATTTGGACATACATACATATATGTGAGCTTATATCTTTAAAACTACACAACGGATTTTGATGCGGTTATAGTAATAGATGGAGTGGTTCAAGAGGATGGCTTTTTGTATAATTTGTTAGGGTTTAATTTACTAAATACCACACGGTTGCGGGCAATAGCCAATTATCAATAAGAGCACAAACCTTGTCTCCAAGTCCGGATCGTCAGTGGGTACCTCGAAGCCCATGTCGTATATATGAGTTCGTATGGCATCCACGCTGGTCGCGTGAGGGTCATATTTGAAGTAGCCAGCGTTCTCTGATAACTCCACCTGTCAACATTATATCAATTACTAGCAAATGTTGAGCCAGATTTCTCTCAAGGAGCTGTAGAACCAACCAGTAATAAGTTAAACTGAAAACATCTGTGAGAGAAATAGAACTTACGACTAAACTCTACGTCAAAATAATCCTAGTCAGCGAAAAAAAATCTAGTCCAAAAGAAGATAAGATAAATATAATGGAAGATAGATCCACGTCTGTTGGTGATGTAGCCCGAAGGGTTAGCACGCTGAAGTGGCAATGGGCAGGCTACATCGCTCGTAGGATTGTTGATCGTAGTCCTAGAGTGGCGACCACGTACCGGACGACGCAGCGTTGGGTGGCCCCGACCTGGATACAAGGGACTTAAGACCGCGTGTTGTGGCGTTCTATGGGGGAGGCCTATGTCCAACATTGGACAGAGAGAGACTGATGGATGGATGGTGATGTAAAGTATAAGCTACAAATAGATACCTTAACGTAGTGAACACCGGGTATATCTCGCACGGAACCCTCGATATTTCTGACACAGGACTGGCATGTCATGCCATTGATTGGCACTCGTACTGCCACCAGATCCTGGCTCGACTCCCTGTAGACAATGAGAAAAAATCATTTTAATATTTAGTACCATAATTATTCGTCGGTTTTTTTTACTACTCATGTACCGCTTGTAGGGCAGTTTCTATAAAAAATATTACCTCAAAATTAATGTTCCTATCCTAGAAACCCAACCCTAGTGTCCAGTGCCGCATAAGCAGACAAAATACCCTTCCTTCATCGTGAAGGAGACCTCCCGGGTCTTTGCCGTGACCTTTAAACGTTTGTGGGTTGAAGATGAAGGGCAAACTTATAAATAGAGCGGATTCTTGCAATAAGTTAAAATGAAAAGAAAATAACAACAAAGCTCTTTATATTTTCCTCAGTCGGAAGATAACGGCGTGAAATCGATTGGTCTCGAACATTATACTTTTTATGGTTCACTGTTAAGGTTATGTATCCATTTGAATACATACACAACATAAACTTATAATCTACCGTACCTAGACGTACAAGTTAAAAACCTAAGAAAAGTAGTATCTGTATTCTATCCGTATTCTGGTACCCATAACACAAGCATATAAGCTTAGCTTGGGACCAGAGGACGTTATGTAAATATAAGAGTAAGAATATAAATTGTATTTTTGTTTAATTTTATATTCCTGCACTTAAGTTATTAATTTGTACGTCTATAATCGTTTTGTATTGTATGTTGAAACTTTTTACCCTTAATTTTATTTCATATTTAAAGTCAACTGATAGTTGTGTTGTAGCATCTACAACGACATAATACATAAGCGCGCGACGCCTGAGTTTGAGGGGTGCGGGCGCGGCGCGATAGCTGGACGATCGTCAACCGGCGGCGGCGGCGGGGTGCGACCGGGGGGTCAACCGGCGGCGGCGGGGGCGACCGAAGATATACGGACTCTTGCATCTAAGCTCATAGACCTCACACCGTTCTGTATAAATACTTCTAAATTGTAATCCATAATTACGGCGAATAAACCAGCCTATTGTTAAATACAGTCCACTATTTTATTTCACCCGAACACCAGGACTTCAACATGGTCCTTTAGGATCTCGCCGTTTTATTTTTTGGACTGCATCGAAGAAGGTCAAGAAACCATCCACGGAGCTCTTCATTGTAGACTTCAGCAGTGCAGATTGCTTCCATTTCAACAATTGCATAGCATCTACAACAGCCCGACATAAGGTGAAACGGAGGTCGACCAAACGCACTTTGGACCCTGCGAGTCTTCTTGCGAGGAAGGAGTTAAAATCATCATTTTACGGAAGGATCATAAATTTGTGAGTTCGTTCCAATTTATCCTAGTTTTAACTTCCTGTTCTTCGTCTTATTTTCCTAGGTTCAAAACTGTCTTTGCTTAGTGAGTGCTAATTTTAAACGCTTACTTACTGAATCATTTCATACGTATGTTTAATATCTTACATATAAACCGTGATATTAACGCTTAAAATTTAAAAGTAACGAAAATAAATATTTTTTTTGCAAATTTTTTTTTTTCGCGCACGCTTTTTTCAAGCTTATAATTACCTACATACGGTTGAAAATTATAACCGTTAACTTCGTTTAACTTTAACTATCGCGTAAAGTATAACATCAGCTGATCGGCCGGCTCGTTTGTAGGTATTTGCTATTATTCGCATAATTCTTATCGTTCGCTCGCTGCATTCCTTTCTATTTATAGAACAATTTTGCTACCTGCTTTGCTACTTTCTTTGTAATATTTTTTCTTACGCTTGCATCGTTAAGTAGGTAATATGGCTGAAGCTAAGATGGATAAATTAATTAAAAGACACGGAGGTATTAAGTCTAGGCTTACTATTTTCGGGAATTATATTACTTTGCTTAAAAGCTCTAAAGAACTCAGCCATTTACAGCTGTTAGATTTAGAAGGAAGGCTTAATAAATTCAATACCTTATATGCTGTTTTCGATCAATTACAGGATGAAATTGAAATATTATCTGAGGATTCCGACTGCGACTGTAATGAGCGGGAACTGTTTGAAAACGAGTACCACGGACTTATTGCTCAGGCGCATAATCTTCTTGGCGAGTTGCCGTCTACGCATCGCGAGCTTCTTGCAGGTGCCGCAGCAAGTTCAGATGATTCCCAGGCATGTTTTCCAAAATTTAATAGCATAAGATTGCCAAAAATTGAATTACCCAACTTTCATGGTCACTACCAGCACTGGTTAGAGTATAGGGACACCTTTATTTCTTTAATTCATTCCAGGTCTGATATAGATGACATTAATAAACTACATTATCTTCGAGCGTCTTTAAAGGGTAGTGCCTTACTAGTTATCGATAGTTTAGACATAAAAAGCGATAATTACGCGAACGCCTGGCAGTTGTTATGCAGCAGGTACGACAATAAAAGGTTATTTGTAAACAATCACGTTCAAGCTTTGTTTAATATTGAACAAATTCATAAAGAGTCTTCTCGAGCCATCCAGCATCTTATAGATATCACGAATAAAAATTTACGTGCTCTGTCAACTCTAGATCAGCCTACGCAGCATTGGGACACATTGATTATTCACATGATGGCAGAAAAGCTTGATTCTACAACTCGAAGAGAGTGGGAATCTCATAAAAACTAACTTAGTGATCCACCTTCACTTGATATTTTCATAACATTTCTTTGCAGTAGGGCGGACTTATTAGAAACGTTACAAGAAAGTAAAATAATTAAATTAAATAAAAATGAACCACCTAAACCTAACATTAATTTTCTAACAGAAATACAACAAAATAAAATATCTAATTATAATCAAAACAATAATCACTTGAATAAAAAATCATTAAAATGTCCTATGTGCAATCAAAATCATTTCTTATTTAACTGTGAAACATTCAGATCTCTTTCTATTGAAGATCGCATAAAAAAGGCGAGGGATTCTAGAGTCTGTCTAAATTGCTTGCGGCCAGGACATACAGAAAATAAATGTAAACTTGTCTCCTGTAGATATTGCAAAAAATTTCATAATACTTTATTACATTTACATACAGAGGCTAGCGAGCCTATTGTTTCAGTTAATAATTTTGCTAATTCAACTGAATGTAAACAGCTTACTACTTCTGCACATGTCTTGCTTTCCACAGCGCGTGTGAAGGTGCACGACTGCAATGGTGTCGAGCACATTGCCAGGATACCGCTAGATAATGGCAGCACTGCCAACCTCATCACAAAATCGTTTTGCGGTAAGCTGGGTTTGTCACGTCGTCGTACGAGCGCCACTGTGACAGGTATTAACAATAATATTTCTTGTAGTACAAGTTCGTGTAGTCTTACGATAAAATCTCTTCATAATGATTTTACAACTACAATCAATTGTCACGTCATACCACAAATCACCCGAGTTTTACCGTCTTCATTTATAAATCTTGAGCATATACATATTCCTTCGGGATTATTCTTAGCTGACTCTTCCTTCAATGAGCCTGCGTCTATAGACATATTAGTCGGGGCCCAAACCTTTTGGTCAGTCTTAGGGAATAATTCCATAGATTTAGGTAAAAATTTTCCTAAACTATACGAAACCAAATTAGGTTGGTTAGTATCTGGTTATGTTGGGCGTCCTAAGTCCAACTCTTCTTCCAGTTCTTGTCATTTTATAAATCAGGAATCAAACCCGGATTTATCTCGCTTTTGGGAGTTAGACACGGTAGAAGTTAAGCCATCATTGTCTCCAGAGGAGTGTCTCTGTGAGCAGCATTTTTTAGAAAACACGACACGCAATAATGATGGTCGTTTTGTTGTAACTATGCCCTTGAAGAATGACCCCAAAGTCTTAGGCGAGTCTTATTTAAAAGCAAAATATCGTTTCTTGTCTTTAGAGCGTAAATTTTCAAAGGATTCTGTCCTTAGGAGTAGGTACATGCAGTTCATGAAAGAGTACGAATGTTTAGGTCACATGACTGAAAATTCTGACTTGAATGAATCATCATCACCTTCTCGTCTTCAAACCATTGAATACTTTTTACCACATCATGGTGTCACTCGTGAGTCAAGCGATACCACCAAACTTCGTACCGTCTTTGACGCTTCTGCGGTCACTTCCACTGGTATATCACTTAACGATATCCAGATGATCGGTCCAACGGTACAAGATGATCTCTATTCCATTTTGCTACGTTTCCGGCAGCATAAGTATGTTGTCACCGGAGACATAGAAAAAATGTATAGAGCGATTGAACTCAATCCGTCTCAACGCTCACTGCAACAAATAATTTTTCGATATAATTTAAATGAGCCTTTAAAAACTTATACTCTCAATACACTTACATATGGCACTGCCTCGGCGCCTTATTTAGCTACAAAATGTCTTGTTAGCTTAGCCTCAAGTGCACCAAATAATTATGTAAGGCAAGCTATTGAAAGAGATTTTTATGTGGACGACTACCTAGGTGGATCTTCTTCAGTTAGTGAAACAATTTTCATTTGTAAGGGCATAATTTCCACTCTTCAGTCAGCTCAATTTAATTTAAGAAAATTTAGGTCAAACAGCCAGCAAATATTACAAGAATTAACATCTTCATATCGTAATAATGCAGATAATGTCATGAAGTTCTCAGAAAGCGATAAAAATATTGCTTCTAAAACATTAGGACTGAACTGGGTCTGTGATTCGGATGTATTATCATTTTCCATTAATATTGAAATCCCTAAGAAAATAACTAAACGTCATATACTTTCCGTTATTAGTCAGATATTCGACCCATTGGGTCTCGTAGGTCCTTGCATAGTTGAGGCCAAAAGAATTATGCAAAATTTATGGATTAAACAGTATGCATGGGACGATGAAGTTTCAGTTCATATTAAAAATCGTTGGTTAGTTTTTGTAAATTGTCTTCCTTTTCTTAATGATTTACACATACCTCGTTGGGTTATTAGTGATGACTGTGATACCTTTGAATTACATATTTTTTCAGATGCTTCTGAGCAAGCCTATGGCACTTGTTTATATATCCGTTCATTACATAACTCGCATACAAAATTTGTACACCTTTTAACTTCTAAAAATAGAGTAGCACCGATCAAGCCCACGACAATTCCACGTCTTGAACTTTGCGGAGCTTTATTAGCCGCGAGACTTTACAAAAAGGTATTATCGTCTTTAACACTTAATATAAATAAATGCTATTTTTGGTGTGACTCCACTATTGTATTAGGATGGTTAAATACCGCACCACATCAATTAAAAAGTTTTATTCGAAACCGGGTTCATGAAATTCAGGAAAGTACAGCTAGTCACAAGTGGAACTACGTACCGTCGAAGGATAACCCGGCGGATCTCGTTTCTCGGGGGGTGAAGGCCGATTCCATCGGTATCTCTTCATTGTGGTGGTCAGGTCCCGCCTTTTTAATAAAACATGAAAGCGAATGGCCGAAGTTCCCTAACGAGAGGCAAGATCTACCTGAGCTTATTTCTTGTTCTATTACAGTTGAAAATAAAAGCATAGACTTGTTTAGTAATTTAATTAAAAATAAATCAAATTTAATAAATATACAAAGAATAATAGCATATGTACAAAGATTTGTTTACAATTGTAGAAACAAAATAAAACTAAAAGGCTTTTTATCTGTGTCTGAGTTACGAAACTCATTACATTTAATTATATACAAAGTTCAATTAGAGATGTTTCCTGAAGAACATGCTTTATTGAGAACAGGAAAGGCACTACCTAGTAAGAACAGACTTACATCTTTGTCGCTTTTTCTAGACTCTAATCATATTATTCGAGTTGGTGGCAGGCTCGATAACTCTCCATATAGTTATGACACAAAACATCCTATTCTAATTTGCAGTAAACATCATTTTAGTAAAATATTATTTTCCTATTTTCATTTGAAATATTTACACGCTGGTCCACAATTACTTTTAGCTAATATAAGACAAACTTATTGGCCTTTAGGTGGCCGAAACTTGGCAAAAGCTGTTGTTAGAAAATGTATTAAATGTTGCAGGTACAAAGCTGCAATTGTTCAGCCTATAATGGGGCAATTACCCGCCTCACGTACTAATTTAGAATTTCCATTTTTACATTGCTCCGTAGATTACGCTGGGCCAGTAATGGTAGCAGACCGAAAGGGTAGAGGTTGTAAACTCAGTAAATCTTATTTGGCTATCTTTATTTGCAATTCTGTAAAAGCCTGTCATATTGAGCTTGTTACGGCATTATCAACAGAAGCTTATATAGCCGCATTAAACCGTTTTGTATCACGTCGTGGAAAGCCTTCTAGTATAGTTTCCGATAATGGCACTAACTTCGTTGGTACCTTTAACGAATTAACTAAATTTCTTACTAAATCTAATCTCGAAGGTCGTATTGCACAGGAAGGTATTGAATTTAAATTTGTTCCTCCTTATAGTCCCCACTTCAATGGTTTAGCAGAAGCCGCTGTCAAATCTACGAAACATCACTTACGTAGACTTCTTCAACTTACTAATTTTACTTATGAGGAGTTAACCACTTGCCTAACTCAGATCGAGGCAGTTTTGAACTCTCGTCCTCTTACCCCCCTTTCCTCTGAACCACTTGATTTTTCTGTTCTCACTCCTGCCCACCTTTTAATTGGACGACCACTTACGTCGATTCCGCAACCAGCAGTATTGGCGAATAATATCAATACGCTTCAACGCTACAAAAGAATAGAGCTTATAAAGCAGCATTTCTGGAAGCGCTTCAGCTTGGAGTATGTTTCACTACTACAGGCGAAAACAAAATGGAAGTCCACTTCGTCAGAACTGAAACTTGGTTCTCTTGCACTTATTAAGGAAAAAACACTTCCTCCTCTTCTTTGGTCCTTAGGAAGAGTGATAAAACTGTATCCAGGCAGTGACGGTGTCACTAGAGTAGTAGAGCTGAAGACACCAGGCGGCACCATTCGTCGGGCAAACAATAATATTTGTCCACTTCCAGATCTTGAAGCTTCCAGCCTTCAACCCGGGGAGCATGTTGTAGCATCTACAACGACATAATACATAAGCGCGCGACGCCTGAGTTTGAGGGGTGCGGGCGCGGCGCGATAGCTGGACGATCGTCAACCGGCGGCGGCGGCGGGGTGCGACCGGGGGGTCAACCGGCGGCGGCGGGGGCGACCGAAGATATACGGACTCTTGCATCTAAGCTCATAGACCTCACACCGTTCTGTATAAATACTTCTAAATTGTAATCCATAATTACGGCGAATAAACCAGCCTATTGTTAAATACAGTCCACTATTTTATTTCACCCGAACACCAGGACTTCAACAGTTGTATTACTTTATATTGAATCTTGTTTTATGAGCTTGCATGCTTTTTATCATTTTTATCCACCTAAATTTTATTAAGTTCTTGTTAGTAAGAATAAGTTAGTAACTAGCACTAAGAAAAGAGCAATGTATTGTCTCCAGGAACACAGGTTTAAACCTAGTCTGGGAGGCAAAGAAATAAATGAATAATGTATCTAACAATTGGGATTGTTCATAATTTTTGACCTTCTGTTTTTATATTTTTTTTACAAAATATAGACGATTTCAAGCAACTAATTTCAATATTTTTAAAATGTTCACTATAAGAATTTTTAAAAAATACTTCAAGATATTCTTTTAAATGTTGTGACGTCATCGTTGTACGCAATCTGTGTATTGCCTTTTCCTGATAGACTTAAGACAGATTGCAATACATCTTTTCAAAGTTGCCGAGTTGATTGAATAGACCAATTTTAACTCACCATTGAGTCCTTAAGAACGCCCTAATATTTTAAGTCCTTCATTTCAAGGGCTTAATAAAGAGCATTTGCTTTTTTGGAAAAATAATCGTTAATATATATACCAATTTTTCCGAAAAAAACTAATGGATCATGATCAGGAACTCTATTCCCCGAAATGGTTTTCGAATTAAGAGTTTTAAAAAAATATGAACAATGCCAATTGTATAACAACGAAATAAATAAATAAATAAATAAATAAATAATCAGACAGAACTTGTTGAACCTACTATCTATCTTTATTACCCTTACTGTACACAATACATGTTGAAACAAATAAATATTTCTAGATCCTTATCTTTACCGATGGCATTCAAGAAAAATATGTTGTCTCAAACTAAATCAGGTAATTTAATTTCCGGGGAGGATGTCCACCAGAGGGACTATAAAAAAATTGGTCAAGTGCGAGTCGGACACGCGCACGAAGGGTTCCGTACCATTATCTATGCAACATAAGGCAACGTTATTAGTATCGAGCAAGAAACTGTAAAAAATCATGTTTGTTGTATGGGAGCCCCCCTTAAATATTTATTTTATTTTATTTTTAGTATTTGTTGTTATAGCGGCAATGGAAATACATCATCTGTGAAAATTTCAACTCTCTAGCTATCACCGTTCTTGAGATACAGCCTGGTGACAGACGGACGGACGGACGGACGGACAGCGAAGTCTCAGTAATAGGGTCCCGTTTTTACCCTTTGGGTACGGAACCCTAAAAATTATGTACAAGAATAGAAAAGGAGAAAAGATATCTGTTAATTTTCTTACGTCGGTTCCTATTAGTATATTGGCATGACCTAATACGGTGGAAGAGAAAAAATTAAGGACGTTTTATAATAGCAAAGTTTTTAAAATTATGCCTAAATTAATAAATTATTACCATTTTATTAATTAAAAACTCCCCCTCTTAACATAAGCTGGCGACTGGCTGGGGACGCCAAAAATATATTTATTGGCTGTGAATTCGAGCTTATGGCAGATAATATTCCTAGTATCGTTTTTTATTATATTTAAGCATATTATTTAATTAATCATTCAATAGTAGTCGGCACCCATGTCATCACCTCATGTGTTTACGTAAGGCTGTCTGTTTGCGCTCTTTCATGTTAAGAGGGCACGATACCAAATTTTAATTATGCTCCATACAAAAATATGGGTATCGTACTTCCCCTTTTTGTTCGCGAAAGATAAACCGATTTTAATTGTTTCTACGCTATATTATAGATGAAGAGTATATCTATGCTTGTATCACTTTTTTTTTGTTAAATTAAAAAAAAAATTAAAATCATTTTAACTTTCGCGAAGAAAAATGGGGAGTACGAAACGTCTTTTTTTCAAAGAATTTGTAGGTAAAATCTGTTTCAGCTATTTTTGTCTCTTTCATCACGGTGCTCGGGAATAGGGATAGCAATACCTTAGGCAAATACCTAAATTAGGAGTACAGTACCCTCTTAAAGCACCCAGACAGTTTAGAGCCCGACAAAGGACACAGGCTATTATTGCGATAAAGGATGACTCCAAATCACATGTGTACGTTGGCGTGGCCAACAGATAATAACCAAGTCAGGTATGTATGGGATGTATCAATTGGTCAACATTCCTATACTTGAAAAAGACTAAAAAATCACACCCAGTTAACAAAACTATAATTTGATAACTATTTATCAAGGACATAATCAGTGAATTATCAAGGGAAAGGGATTTGCCAAATTATGTCAAAGAAAGAGTGCAGTGCAAGTATAGGTCGCGTCATGTAAAAAGAACGCTGGCGGTCAAGCTGCGCATAGGCGATTTATCGGTTTTCTATGTAATACCTACCTATTAAGAACAACAAATATGTAGGTACCAAGCCACGACTTGCTAGCGAAAGCCTAGTACAAAAATAAAATAATAGGCACATAACTTTCGTGTACCCATGCGCAAAGTCGCCCCTACCACTTTCTTCCAGCGTTCTTTTTACGTGACGCGTACTATACCTTTTTAGGGTTCCGTACCCAAAGGGTAAAAACGGGACCCTATTACTGAGACTTCGCTGTCCGTCCGTCCGTCCGTCCGTCTGTCACCAGGCTGTATCTCAAGAACGGTGATAGCTAGAGAGTTGAAATTTTCACAGATGATGTATTTCTATTGCCGCTATAACAACAAATACTAAAAATAAAATAAAATAAATATTTAAGGGGGGCTCCCATACAACAAACATGATTTTTTTACGGTTTCTTGCTCGATACTAATAACGTTGCCTTATGTTGCATAGATAATGGTACGGAACCCTTCGTGCGCGAGTCCGACTCGCACTTGACCAATTTTTAACTAACATGAAGAATAACAAATACATATGTTTTTATCAACATGCAGTAATCTAATGTTATGATACGCACGATAAAGGAGATAAAATCACTTTTAAATTGTATCCATGCTAAGCAATGATGACTCGCTTAGTAATCGAACCCGCGACGGTATAAAGGTCCTCATACTCGTCATGCCACACCAGTAGAAACAAAATTAATTAGTAAGTATTTAATCTATGGTAAAAATATTGTAAGTAATAAGTACATACCTGTCTTAAATTATCTATAATTACACAGATTATATTATTTACACATTAAATATTACTTCGGTAACTAAACGTAATTGGCGGTCGCAGACGAATACGCGCAGATAAAATCGACCGCAAAAATATTACACAGCACAATACACAAAATATACAAGGAACTATTAATTAAAGCAAAAACTGCCTTTAATACCTAAAAAAATTAAAATTTAAAAAGAATTATCTTTTCGCGCCAACCACATTCGATTCGAAATTTGAATAATAATATGTAACACGCCCAGACAAAACTGTCTTTGGTTAACGTTGCGCCGAGTGCAAAAAATTAACCACATGAAGCGCTTTCAGCGTTAACTATTGAAAACTGCTTATTTTTATCATACAATTATACAGCGCTGTTACAGTTTGCTTTACAATCATCTTAGTGTCGTGTGACTCTGTAACTTGTTCGAATAGTCTCGACATTGATTGTAATAATGTTTATTATTTGAAATACAATGTTGAATATTATTATAACGTTCATAACAGTCATATCAAGCAATAATAAATTGAACTATGCGCCCACATTCCAAACAAATGAATGTGAACTAATTTGTTAGATAAGTACCGAGGTTACAATTTCTTATAGGCAGAACCTTGTCTATGACCTTTGCTTGTAACGCTTTACCAACATAATAAAATTAAGTTAGGTGTAATTAAAATAAATCTATGTAATTAGTGACGCTTATTATTTTTTTTTTAACACCCTTGCTCGTAAAGCTGATGTAATTCCACCGGTTTTAAATATGTAAAGCGGGTCATAAAAAACGCGTGTTACCAAAGCAAATAGTTAAGTTATAGTCCATACAAATTTCATAACAGTATTATTTGCCATTTCAAATATGGAACTGATCGCCGCTGCACGACTCTAGCAGCGCGCTGTTGCTATTTAAATTTCGAACTAATCGCCGCGTGGCGCCAGTCAGTAGGTAGCGCTAGCGCGCTGTTAAAATGGCGAAAGCAACAGTGTGCATTCACAGATTGAGTTTATTTAATGTTTTTTTTCTGTTTCCTCGCAAATGTGTTAAAAAACGTCGTACGATATACGTGCGTATTGGTTATAAGTATAACATGCTCGGCTTAATTACGCCCTCGCCTTCGGCTCAATTACGCCCTCGCCTTCGGCTCGGGCTGAAATTCCGCCTCGCATGTTATAACCATCTTAACGCACTAATATCGTAATGTACTATTATTTTACTATCGTAATTACTGAACGGCTTCATAATTTAAAAAAATTACAGTATCTCTGCTTACCCACGAAACAAAGGTGTGGTAATATGAAGAATATTAGAAAAGCAAACTTAAATACCTATATAATTCTCTTGTTACAATGTTATTTGCCATTCTCCTTCGAAACAGCTTGACCGATTTGTATGAAATTTTATGTGTCAGTAGGTGTGCCATTAAGATAATATGTAAGCAGAAACCTCTTCAGTGAGAATCTGCACACAGCTTATGACGTAAATTAAATAAGTTAATCATTTCACACGTTTTTACATACAAAATAGAATAACTTTGGACGCAATGATGGCTACGCGCAATAATATAGTCGTGATACGCCTTTTAACACGATGAATCAAAAACTGTATGCAAAATTATAGTCATAATAAAATTTTGACTGTATAAACTAGTCCTTTAGGCAAATAGACCTCAAATAAAGTAAGAGCAGCAAAATAAGCTTAGCTAGGGACCAGACCACATTAGTGAAATGTATTACAAAATCCATTGATATTTGAAAGAAATATTGCTTTCTTCCCAGACACCACTGGGTTTTTACAGAAAATTGTTCAAGTTTTAAGAACCTAGCCGGACGCCCATCAAACTACGACAGATCTGGGGAATCCCAAAAATCGAGCTGCCCCCCGGCACAGCAAAGAGCAGTAGGTACCTATAGACGCAAGTAAAACCGCGGCTGTTTACTAGTGCTTACGAATGATACTTTAAGAACGAATGTATTTATCTGTCACTATTTTATGAATAACTAGCTGGCCCGGCAAACGTTGTTTTGCCATACCAAAAAAAAAGTAAAAAAAAAAAATTAAAATAAAGGAACTATAAACCTCACGGAGCCCGAGACCTTTCCAACGAATGCAAAACCGTGGAAATCGGTCCGTGCGTTCTGGAGTTAAAGCGTCAGGAAGGAAAACCAGACTTATTTTTATATAGTAGATTGGTACTTAGAATACAGGGAAAGATTGTTGGAAATTCCACCTTAAAGAGTGGACAAGAAACGTGAAAATTTGCATGAAAGTTCGTCAATTTAGAAAAGACGAAGTAACAATCAACGGGCTATCTATACTATACTAATATTTTAAAGCTGAAGAGTTTGTTTGTGTGTTTGAACTCGCTATTATATTTGTGTTGAATAGTCCATTTATTGAGGAAGGCTATAGGCTATATAACATCACGCTGCGACCAATAGGAGTGAAGCAGTGGCGAAAAATGTTGCAAAAACGGGGAAAGTTTCCAATTTCCACGCATACGGAGAGAGCTAGTAGATTACATAAAATAATAAAACACAGATGTTTCATTATGTTATTGTAATTGACTTAGTTTAGATTCGAACTTAGATAGTATAGAATAGTTACAATGATGTTTATGTGAGACATAATGTAAACTATATTATTATTCTACAGGATTATTATGATACGAATTGTTGGATTTTTTGGACTACATATTACAGTTATGAGTCACAAAAAAACCCGGTATTAACCGGTAAATTAAAAGTAAAACTTTTTATAGCAAGCTTTTGCATCATTCATTCATAGTCGTGTCTAGTAAAATTCATTTTCTTTGCGATATGAATAACTGTACTTTTCAAGGACAACAGGGATTTTCAGATTTAACTTGTAATAAAGTAATATTCTCTAACACTTGCGTGACACATTTGTTTGAATAAAACTACATTTTACGGATTTAGACGCGTGTATTTGTTTTAAGCTTTAACCCGACATTTCGGATCCTTTGCAGTCACCATGGTCACGGGTGAGACTGTAATAAAGTATCTTTGTTATTTTTTTAACTAAGAAGATACTTTAGATAACTTCCAGACACGGATAATTCTCAATCTATGTAATTTGAATCTCTGACCTGATTTACAAAAGACCTACACCGACTAAGAGACGAGGTTAAAAAATTCTAATCATATGATAACTTTCTCTTCTATGCAATGCATATAATAAATTATATAAAACTTATTATATTATAATTACGCAATTAATAATCATATGTAACTGGTTTAATATAAAACATAAATTACTTTTTCTGTATACTTCTTGCGGTTAATTATACATTGACATTTATACATAGTTAAAATGCAAATTTTATTGAAAACAATGCGCTTTTTCGTTAATTACGAGGGTAAATTTCAAGACTAGTATATTTTATACGCAGGCAGGAGTGTGATGTAATTATAAAATAACTAGCTGTTGACCGCGAGCGATTTTATACGTATGGATTTTTTTTTTACTTTTTTCATACCAAAAATGGCCCATGGCCAAAGGCCATAGACTGTGTACCAAAATTTATTTAAATCGGTTTAGTAGTTTTGGGGCGAAAGAGCAAAATACTGTCATATTAATCTGTAAGTGTTCTAATTCCGTCTTACTCCTAATACCGTGGTAAAGTGGTAACCAAAGTTTAAGGCGGTATTAGGATAATTACAAGCTTAAAAAATTAGAGCATAACACAAAAGTTTGCAGCATAAAATTATATCGTGTAATTTTATCAAATATATTGTACCTACCTAAAGAAATTCATTATTTTAATTATAGGTATAAATAGGACGGCCAGCCATTCGGAATTTCCCGGATTTATCCTAGAAAAGAGTGTTCTGAGACCGCTTGTTAGGTATGACAATGTATTTTTTTTTTATTTTAGTCGTCATTTTTTTCTGCAGATGTCCAAGGAGTATCTATGTTTTGCCCAAATTGTCGGCAATTTAATTAATGGCAGCCCTAGGTTCCAATAACTACGTAACTAAATATAGCCCGTAACTAAAATAGGCATAATATGTATTTTACTTTCCTCATTATTAATGTTTATAATACAAGACACGTAAGATCTGAATAGGTTTATTGTAGCAACACGCGCGAACAACAGCTGTTTATTTACAAAACATGGGCGGCCATTGCTTTTTGGCGCGAATGTTAACATTAGGCCGCGCGCCTTGCATTTCGTGAAGGGATTTATAAGTATATGATTTATAGAAGAATTACTAATTTATAAGTATCTCTGTCTGTCTGTCGCTCGTTTACTCTAAAACTACTAAGTCAATTTAAACGAAATTTAGCAAACAGATAATTTTGAGCTTGAGAAAGGACATAGGCCTTTTAATATGCATAAAAAAGAACAAAAAGTTGTGACTAAGCTGAAAACCTGTTTTGGCTACCAAAACCACTACACTACGTAATCAAAGTACATATTCCGATTACATTAGCAGTATTCAAAAGTGTAAGTATGTAGTACTTATAACCGTCCTAAATGGACGACCAGATGTTGATCAATATTCTTATAATACACATGGGAATAACACATCCCTGACAGCACTTATAGGAAGGTATGATGATGGGGTGGTGACAATGACATGTCTCTAGCCTTGATGCGTTACCTATACATGTATACAAATATATTATTTGTAACTTATTTGTTTCCATGTAAACATATTATAGATACCTTACTGATTATAATATTTATCAATACGTAGAAATCACACTGGTAAATATATTATCAATCTTGATATAGGCATTTTTAAAACAAAACGTAATTAGCGCCATTGACAAAATATATATTTATGACTGATATTTTTTTTTTTTTTTTTTTTTTTTTTCTTAAACCATCTGCAATCGGCTATATAGCCATAATCAGATTTTTTCCAGGAAATTCAAGATGCTGACAACATTACATTAAATGCCATCAATTACGTTAATTTTAAATTCTCTGGTCTATATCCAAAATGTGCCATCTTTTCAGACGTCTTAAGTCTCCAGTTGTGTCTAGTAGGCTTCTAGCCAGTTCATTTGAGTGTTCATTAAGTCTCGCTTTGTAACTCTTGCTGTTCCTATTGACTTCTTCCCTGACAGATGGAATTTCCAAATATTCATGAATCTCAGTATTTCGAATAAACCAGTGTGCATTGCAAATAATTCTTAGTGCTATGTTCTGAAATCTCTGTAGGATTTCGATATTAGAGTTACTAGCGGAACCCCACAGTTCTATTCCATAAGTCCAGATAGGTTTTATAATAGTTTTGTAGACCAGGAGCTTGTTGCTCAGTGATAATGGGGATCGGCGCCCCAGTAGCCAGTTCAGAGAGAGTAACTGCAGGTTCGCTTCTTTCTTTTTTCCTTTTATGTGATTCGCCCAGGTTAATCTTCTATCGAGGTGAAGTCCCAAATACTTGACGGTGTCAGCTCTTGGTAGAGTGTTCCCTTCCATGTAAACAGCGGCACAGTTGCCTTTTCGAAGAGTGAAGGTTACCTGTGTAGACTTAGTTACACTAGGTTTTAGTCGCCATCTCTGCAGCCAGGCATCTACTTTATCAAGCTGTACTTGTAGTTTTAATGATGCATAATATGGATCTGTGTCACTTGCTAGGCAAGCTGTGTCATCAGCATAGGTTGCGGTAACAACACCTTGTGATTGAGGTAGGTCTGAGGTATAGATAGAGAACAGGACTGGACCAAGAACTGATCCCTGGGGAACGGAAGCATTGATGTCATACAGCTTCGAACAGTCTTCTCCGTGCTTGACTTGAAATTTTCTGTTACTTAAATAAGATCTCAGGATCATGAAAAATGGGTTTGGTAAGAGAGTTTTCAATTTGTAAAGGAGGCCCTTATGCCACACCTTATCAAAGGCCTGCTTTATATCAATGAATGCTGCAGAGCAGTATTCCTTCTTTTCTAAGGACTGTCGAATCTTATGAACCACTCTGTGCACTTGTTCGACCGTAGAGTGTTTAGCCCGAAATCCAAATTGATGATCCGGTATTATCTTCTCCTGGTCAAGAACCGGTTGCAATCTTTTCAGCAATACTGTTTCAAATACCTTAGATAAAACAGGCAGAAGACTTATGGGCCTATATGAGCTCGGATCTGAAGGAGGCTTTCCAGGTTTTAAAACCATGCAGACTTGTGCGATTTGCCAAAGTTTTGGATAATAATGTATTCTGAGGATAGCGTTGAATAGCATTGTTAAGAATACTATTACTTTTTTAGGCAATTTCTTGAGTACTTCGCCAGTTATAAGGTCAAAGCCAGGGGCTTTTTTATTTTTAAGCGTCTGTATACATTGTGCCATCTCTCTGGGTGTTACAGGTTTAAGAGGCATGGTTAGTTGCTGGTCACTGGTAATTGTGATATCGACTTCTTTTTCATGACTGATATTAATCAGATATGATGGCGTATATTAATCAGCCCAGAAATATTCTACTTATCAGACACATGCCACCTCCAGAATACACAGCCGCATTATTGAAAAGATACCGCATTACGAGACTTTTGTTAACGACTAAGCGCACCAACGTTGGAGGAAGACGAGTTTCGTATGGAACAATGCATTTTCATTAGGCCCAGTAACTTCACACACCGAGTTTCTCATGCATCCAAATATTGCTAGTGCATAAAATCTATTGTCTATTGGTTGTGATTCTATCAGCCCTATGTACACATTCTTTTTAACTTATCTAAATACTTCCTCGCTTCCTTCCCAACCCAGTAATGTCCCAGTGTTGGACATAGGCCTTTCCACTTCTGCAGGGTGTTTGGTCTACTATGACACGCAGACCAGGCGAGTTGGCATAGCGTTTAGTTTCGAGTTTTCAGACTATCGCAGAGGTTCTAATCTGTGTATATTGTACACAGATTAGAACCTCTACCCCAGCTTTACAACACCTTGGGGAGAAAATAAGATGGTGTGGTCTTTGTGCTCTGAATCCATCACTATATGAATAACAACATAAATATTTACAAAATCAAAAAATGTACGTACTTATTTATTACAAAAAGCTGGTCACTCTACAATTAATGCACAAAATAAATACTGAGTAATGACGTCATATTTTAACGCCAAGAGAGAGAGAGAGAGAGAGCTGAACTCCCACGCGTATTCATAGACAATATACTGCGCACATGGAGGAATTTCTTCATAAACCTTTAATGAAATTCTAAGCAAGGGTGTTATGAAATATTCAGGGTACATTTCTTCGATTCCAAAATTTCGCAGTTCGACGAAAACATTCCGATAAATTTTCCTGCATTTTTTATCTGAATTACCTGTAGTAATACCTCAATGAGTTGCTACGAATAAAATTGTTTTTTTACGGAACCCTAATCTTATGCAGACAACCTTGATAATTATGACCATAAACATACGGGTTAAGCTCCGTATAATAGTTTTATTAATCTGTTAAGTGTTTAATATCGTAAGTATTTATAATTTTTATATGGCCGTGCTGACGGACAAAAAGAATATAATTGTCACCTCCACATGTCTTGCCCACGAGATTTGTACAACTGTGGGAACAACATCGCATAACACTAGTGCATACACCCAAGAAGGGTTGAAGTCGTACAGGCGGCCAGTCATAAAAATTAATCAAAACCCACTGTAACATGAACAACAAAGTCATGTTGCCCCGAATAACAGGATAAGGATAGGAGAATGATAATATGAAGATCTGGAACAACAGTAGATGTGCTCTGAAGTTTCTTTTGAGGCTCTACACAAAGGGTGAAAAATTTGAATATGCCAAGTCTTTACTAATTATAAAACAAAATTGTTATTTTTGTACGTCTTTATGTAAGCAACAGATATTGACGCGGAATGTTTTATTAAATAATGTGGTTCAAAAGAAACTACTTATTATGGAACTATGAACCCCAAGACAACGCATATCCAGCAAAATAAAAATAAAATCCACCAGCACAAAAAAAATCATAAAAATCCATCTAGTCGATTGGGGATATCAAAACAAGATATATATCGAAGAAGCTTTGCCCTATAAGCCAGGGCTAAACAATATCTGATAATAATATTGGTTCAATTGTCAGCTAAGGTATATATCGAGTAGTATACACACCAGATCTTATCACAGACCACATATTGATAACACTGATACAAACAGTCACCGTTCACGTATCAACTGTTTGAACTGATAATGGTTTATTTAAGTCAACATACTTCAAATACTGGTAATTTATAGGAATCTTTCCGTTTAAATATTAATCCAATCTTCCATCATAAGCTTTCTTCCAAAGAGTCGTAATGCACGGTTCTATGCCGTCGCATCTCAATTCCCGAGAATCAGATTCTGAGACCTTAGCCCTCAAGCGACACTGTCATACAATTTCTCGTTAACCATGACACGCTCTTAGCGAAAAAACTTGCAAATAAGCCATCCGGTAATGAATTGCCCAATACTTTCTTATAATTATTTCCCCAAAGTTTGACATTATATCGAGCAAATAACAAACTGGCGACCGGTCCGAAGGATGCTAAATTGACAATAGGCAGGCAGGCCACATCGCTCGATACGCTGACAATTGTTGCGGAAGGAAGGGTCTGTAATTGCAACTACGAATCAAAGTCTACGCAGCTTAGTCAGATCTACGGTTGCAGGAAGCTGTCGCGCAGAGCCACGCGTTGTGGCATTCTATGGAGGCTTGTGTCCAGAAGTGGATTGCGAAAGACTAATGGATGAAAGTATATTTCACAGCTGAATTTCAAACGTTTAGGAATATTTTAAAACCCTATGAATACTATCATTTGCTGAATCATAAATAGCTTATAATGACAATAACTCTTAAACAATGACATTGCTTCTTTATGAATACTTATCTAAATACCATTAAGTTTTCCTTAATGATTGAAATCTCCGAAATTTTCTGAATTTGGGAGGAATGCCCATAATGTCTACGTTCAAAAGCATTGCCATTGTTTTAAACCATGGATCATTCCTGACTAGGGCTGCCATCACCTACATTGATGACGACGGATAAACATCATCTAATCCCGAATAGTTGGGCGAAATACGTTTTAGGATAGAACCAGGGAATCTGGAACGGATGACAGCCCTATGGCTTATAAAAAGTTACGCAAAATGAATCAAAAAAGAAAACTTACCCAATATCTAAATCATCCAAGCGCTGATACTTAATGCCTCTAGACATCATGTTGTCTCACTCAAACTTATTGTTATAATATAAGAAACACTACACTGTCCCACTTACACAGTAACACTTTACACTAAGTAGAAATTTTAAAATCTGATCCTTTTTCGAATATATGATAATGAAAAATCCTGATAAAAGAACATATTTTAATTGATTTTTAATGAAGTATTAGTTTTTGAAGCAAACACGTATTTATCCAGCCAGTATCTACGTTACAATTACTGAATCGATTAAAATACTATTCGGGTTGTTATAATGATAACACAATTTTATCTAAATACAAAATATCGATAATCAGATAATGGAATTTGTGAGTCTCGGTGGTTCTATGGCACAAATATTGACCTTAAGCGCATTTAAGCATATGGATAATAAATACACATAATAAATATAAAATAATTTAGTTCAAAAACTGAAAAAAAAGCCCTAAGTTGACCCTGAATGTTTTTTTTTAATTTCTGCATTATCATGATTCTTTAACATGTACGCGGCTTCCTCCACTTTGGGAGGGATTATAGGCTACTGTGCCAAGCTATCCAGGCGTTATATCATAGGGTTTATATTCCAGTTTCTGTCTCTTACAGTGAGTATCTGTGTGTATCCTGGGATGGAAATAGGGGTGGCGACACTTGTATTCCTAAAACTATCATATTCATAACGCTAAAAATCAAGGAGCCGAGCAGTACATAATAAATGCGGACATTAGTTTCAGATTCCATCTCATTCTAACACAAATCCCTTCACTTCACGAGGTCTTTGAACAGACCAATTGAAATCACTTGCTCAGTCATATATTCTCACGTAATTACATAATACAATGACGCTATCCTTGACAGAGGGTAAGCAGTATTACACATCAACAGCTTAAGTTTCGTCATTACATCCGTACCTACAAAATAAAATTTCATAACAGTTTTTAAGAGTTACATTTTTAATACATTCTATACCACATTGAAATCAATTAATTTACTCTGATTGGTCAACAATTTTCTTCGATATGACATTACTTTACAATGAATTTAGCCTGTAGGTTTTGATTCCTAGCTTATGTCAAAAAACTCTCAAAATTGGCCGCAATTTCGTTAGATTTAGAATCCTCCTATCCTATAGATTCTATATGATTTTCTTTTTGTAAGATACCCTAAAGAGTTTATGTTGAAGACGCAACAACGCGCTACCCTATGCTGCTTGCATTCAGCGTGTATGACAATAGCATCCACAGGTGGTCGTGTAATCGGTAAAACCCCATTTTTAGTACAAAAATGTTTACGACTGTTCATTTTATCTAGGTATATTATCAGTAAATAGTGCCGCCATTGTTGCTATCTACAGATATCATTCCCTACTTATGTTTTTCAATAAACGCGAAACAGTATTTGTTTGTCTGTCTATAGTTGAGTAAAGAGAGAAGTGTAATTAAATACAAGATTGTTTTATAAAATAGTGTATTTGCCCGCGTCTTCGTGCGCGTGGAATTTAGAGAAAAAAAATCCTGAACAATAAATCAAATTGTGGTGGAAAAAGTGCTCACCGCAAGCGGTCCCGCCTGCGGTGATCACTTTTTCCACTAAAATTTGATTAATTAAGTAAAAGCATAGCAAGTCAATTGCAAAATTAGTAAATTACTTTAATTCCTTAACAATTATACAAAAAAGCCATACTATAAAATATTATCCAATAATAATGCCATACAAACACACCCAATATTAACACTGTAAGAGACAGAAGACGAGGTGGAGAGAGAGGTAATAGGGAATACGAATGAAGTAGTAGGGACATAGATATCTCATTTCCCATAGGAAACAGGATAAGGTATTTGTGAAAAACCGACAAAAAACGTCGAGAAAAAACTGAAAGCTTAAAACTGTTATACTATGAAATAATAGTTAGGTAGTTATATATATGTGTGTTATACAAAATACCATATTTAATGACGTGGTCTCATTAATGCTAATTTTCCGTTTCAAGAACATGTAAGTTTGTTTATGTTAATTAAGTTATGAAAACAATATAATAATTTAAATGTTAATAATATATGCGAGAATATTTCATGCTGATAATGTTTGAGTTTACACAGCAGCGGGTTGTTTATGCGTAGGAAAAATAAGAAATAAAAGGGGAATACAGTCCTGAATTAGGCATTTGCCTTAGGTATTACTATCCCTATGCCCGAGCGCCGACGCCGCGCTGAAAGGGACAAACATAGTTGAGCAAGATTTTACCAACAAAAAGGGGACTACGAACGTACCCATTTTTTCCTCGCGAATTTAAACCGATAAAAAAAAAATTTTTACGCCTCATTACAGTCATTGGTGCCAATTCTACATGTACAACTAAACATAACTAAAAAATTATAATTGATAGTATCAATAACACAATTCGGAAATGCTTTCTTATTTGAAAAACTGTGTACTTTGACTAACGACTTTATTTAATAAAAATGTGCACAACGATATAGCCAAATAAATCAAAATACATCATTGTTGTTTTAATTCGACGAGCCTCGTGGTTGAGTGGTTCACGTAACGGACTGCCGATCAAGAGGTCGCGGGTTCGATTCCCGCTCGGGACAATCATTTGTATGATTTTTCTAATTGTCATACAAATGTTTGTACTGCGTCTGGGTGTTTCTATGTATTATAAGAGAGTATTTACAAAAGAAAAGTAGTATATTTATTCTATCCGTATTCTGGTACCCATAACATAAGCATATAAAGCTTAGCTTAGGACCAGAGGAGGTTGTGTGAAATGTCCGTAAAAAAAAAATATTAAGTTAAGTTTAGATGTGCACTTAGAATTAGTACCATGACCTGTGAAAAATTTAATACCTCTAGCTAACACTGTTCCACGGACTCAGCCTGGTGACAGACGAAACACAAAAAGATTCCGTTACATGTTAGATTACTTATTACATTAATAGATACCTACCTACCGAACTAATGAGGGCGAGTCAACGTGAATTTTTTAGGGTTCCGTACCCAAAGGGTAAAAACGGGACCCTATTACTGAGACTTCGCTGTCCGTCCGTCCGTCACTCCGTCTGTCACCAGGCTGTATCTCAAGAACGGTGATAGCTAGAGAGTTGAAATTTTCACAGATGATGTATTTCTATTGCCGCTATAACAACAAATACTAAAAAATATAAAATAAATATTTAAGGGGGGCTCCCATACAACAAACATGATTTTTTTACCGTTTCTTGCTCGATACTAATAACGTTGCCTTATGTTGCATAGATAATGGTACGGAACCCTTCGTGCGCGAGTCCGACTCGCACTTGACCAATTTTTAACTAACATGATGTTTTTGCAACATTTTTAACTTCTGCATCGCTCCTATTTTTCGTAGCGTGATGTTATATAGCCTATATATAGCCTTCCTCGATAATTTTATTATCCAACAGTGAAAGAATTTTTCAAATTGGGCCAGTAGGTACTTCCTGAGATTAGCGCATTTAAACAAACAAACAAATTCTTCCACTTTATAATATTTGTATAGATTTGATTCAGAAGAATATTTTTCTACATCTGGCACCCACATTGGTTTATCTCTGCACTGCCATTTGGTTGGCTGGTAGATAATGCCTAGGTCATTAAGTCCGCCATTGTACTTTTTTTATGTGCATAAAGTGTTTATAAATAAATAAAATAAATCGGTTCAATAAATAAAAGTAACTATGTTACTATCAACGGAAGGATATCCGAAAAGACGTGCACTATTTAATTGGGATAAGGGAAGGTAACATGATGCAAGTGTACGTGACAAATCTATCACTAATTTTACTACAAACTAAAGAGCTATATTGTGAAATTTATTGTGATATAATTATTTTAATCATTATAAATAAATAAATATTCATCGACATTTTACACAAACGTCCTCTGGTCCCAATGTAAGCTATATTTCTATGCTTGTGTTATGGGTACCAGAATACAGATAGAATACATATACATACTACTCTTCTCTTGTAAATACATACATATAATACATAGAAACACCCAGTCGCAGTACAAATATTTGTATGACAATTGTGAAGATCACACAAATGATTGTCCCGAGCGGGAATCGAACCCGCGATCTCGAGAATGGAAGTCCGTTACATGAACCACTCCACGAGGTCCGTCGTTATGTACTAAATAAATAAATATGTATGGCCATTTGTTTGTCTGACACAACGTCCTCTGGTCCAAAACTAAGTGTAATAATAATATACCTACATAATGCCGTTCTAAACAAAGTGAATCCACTACTAATAGTAACATAATGTTCCGTACCAAAAGAGGAAAACCCGAATCAATTATTAAAACCCCACTGTCCTTCCATCTGTCACCAGGCTGTATATCAAGAACGGCAACAATTGTTTATTTTATTTTCATTTATAGTTTAATAAAATTATTATAGTTAAAACTTTAACTATAATTATAGTTTAAAAAATAAAAATTACTCCGTGTGGTGACGGATTAAGAATACTAGTGTCACCACCCCATCTCCTCCCAAGGGTGCTGTAAAAGTCAGGATAGAGATAGTTAAATTTTTATGACTCATCCTTCCAAAAAAAAATTTAAAACAAATACACGCGTCTAAATCCGTAAAAAGTGGTTTTATTCATTTATAGTTGTTTATTTTTATTTATTTTCTGAGATGATGTACTTATTTCTGTTTCAGCTATAACAATAAATACATACTTAAAACAAAAATACCACAAACATTGAAGGACGTTTCTAGTGTAACTTAAAAATGTGTAATTTAAAAAAAACTCAATTATTTCTGAAAATACATAATTATTATTATGTATATCGTTTAGACAGAAAACACCATACTAATGATTAAGTCTACTTAATAAAATAGGAAAAAAGAGAAAAAACCTACACAAAAACAAGGAAAATACACCAATTTTTTTTGTCTCTTTACAAAGACAGTTAATTGCTAAAAAACAATATACAGAACATCACTAAATATTGAAAATATCTATAAATATTTATTTATGATATAACAAAGTCGTTGTGTGTATGTCCCTATGTGAGCTTATATCCGCAAAACTACGGAACAGATTTTGATGCAAATTTTTTCATGATGGCATAACTTGAAATAAAAATTTTCGACTTTGACTTTGAAAAACTATTCCATACCGTCATCCTAATCTTATAATTATATTAACGTCTGTAAGTGTAAGTGTATCATCAAGTTATACTGAAAACTTTTGTTGTATGGGAGCACACTTAAATATTTATTGTATACTGGTTTTTAGTATTTAATTTTGTTGTTATAGCATGAACAGATATACCTACATCATCTGTGAAAGCAAATTCTAAAAATCAAAGAATATCAGAAAGTAAGGTAAGAAATAGAAATTAAATAAAAATGGTGACTGCAAAGTCTCCGAAACGTCGGGCTAAAATTTAAAACAAATACACGCGTCTAAATCCGTATAAAGTGGTTTTATTTAAACAAATGAGTCGCGCAAGTGTTAGAAAATATTAAATAGTAGTACAGCAAAATCTAACACATAAAAATTCTTGCATCAGTATTTATCCTCAAACTCCCTAATAACAGCTAAGCCGATTCTAATGAAATGTGTGTATATCTCTTGATATTCATAGATCTCCGAATACGATGCAAAAACAATTTTAGGTCCCTATGCCGTAAGGCCCAAATTCTTTATTAAGTACGCAAAAGAATTCGCGGGGCACATTTACTTTTATATAAAACACAGATGTTATTTAATTCGTTACCGCATCCAATGGAGCGCTGAACCATTTAAAAAGTAAAAACTTTCACTAAAACGCACAGCGACTTACAATATTTTTACGCAAACCTTATTGTTTACAATTGAAATCGGATATTTAAACATAAGTACAGCACTAGTAAAAAAAAAACAATTGTTTATTGGTACACTCGATAATTCGAAAAAAGAACAAACAAAAAAGTTAACCTTCGAAATTCAAATCTTTGACACATTGAATTATCGATATTGGTACGTTATTTAGAGCATTTTGAATTTGGAAAGTGTTCCGAAGTGCTTCGGGTTGATTCGACAACTTTCGCCGCGAATAACAACCGGTATGCCGTAGTCTCGCGGTTGCACTGCCGACAAGAACGACGAAATAGTCAATGGAAGTAGTTTAGTGATGAGCATTTTATCGATATCTAAGTACCTACCTAATTAACTTTAACATAACTTGAGATTAAAACCTTTTAGAGCACGTCTGGTCAGTAGTGTAGGCGACAAGTAGACCAAATTCCCTCAAGTTTATAGCAAAAGTCCGTGCCTGATAGTGAATAATCGGCAAATTTTTGGAAAGTTTAATAAGTTACTTTCAAAAGAAAAATTTTCCAAGAACGTTGCAAATAAATAAATAAATATTCATGGACATTTCACACAACATCCTCTGATCCCAAGCTAAGCTTATTATGCTTGTATTATGGGTACCAGAATACGGATAGAATACATAAACTACTTTTTTTTTGTAAATACATTCTTATTATACACTAGCTGTTGCCCTCAACTCCGTCCGCGTAGAATTTAGGAAATTTTCCCCGTTTTTGCAACACTTTTAACTACTGCTTGAGTGAGAGTATTATAAACGTAAGAGTAAACGAATATAATCAGAATGAACGAACTGCTAAGCTATCAGAAGTTACACGTGTTATTGTGAGTCAACCATAAAATATAGATATGTGCTGTTCCGGGATATTTTTTAGACAATTTTACGTAGAATATTTCCGTCATACATGATTTCTATGTAACTTTAATCATTAAGGCTGCACACGCGACGAAAGCCTAAAAAATGGAGCACCTTTTCCCGTTTTCCCAACATTTCCCTTCACTACTCTGCTCCTATTGATTGTAGCGTGATGAAAAGTATACTATAACCTGCCCAGGAGTATGAAGAATAATTGTACCAAGTTTCGTTAAAATCCGTCGAGTAGTTTTTGTTTCTATAAGGAACATACAGACGGACAGACAGACACACAGACAGACAGACAAAAATTTTACTGATTGCATTTTTGGCATCAGTATCGATCACTAATCACCACCTGATAGTTATTTTGAAAATATATTTCATGTACAGAATTGACCTCTCTACAGATTTATTATAAGTATAGATAATAAACACCCAGACGCAGAATATACATTTGAAGTAAGACATTTATAAACATGACACAAATGAATGAATGAAGGCGGGAATCGAACCCGCGACCTCGTGAACGGCAGTCCGTTATATGAACCACTGGACCAGAAGCCCGTCAAATAAAGCAGGCAAGCAGTCAAATATTTAAGCAATTTTTGTTATAACAAGACCGATACGATAATTTTATCATCTTTATACTTATTAAAAAACAAAGTGTTATTTTTGTATGTATGTAGGGACATACATACAAAAATAACGACTCCGTTTAATAGTTTTAAAGATAGTTTTAAAGATAGTCTCATAGGGATGAGACCTTACATCTTTAAAACTATTAAACGGATTTTGATGAAATTATTTTAATAGATAAAGTCGTGTGAGAGGATGACATTTTTTATAATTTGTCAAGGTTTAGTTTAAAAATTTTTCGCGTACGATTATACGATTCACTTAAATTGTATCAATTTCATAAAAACCATTATGGGCCGAAAGTAGATATCGATAAAAATATATCGATATTAAAGCCCATCACTAAGCGGATTACACTAGTTAGATCATAGCATAGTTTCTTAAAACAGGGGCACAATGCAAAACGTGCCTTATATTAAACACCTCGAAGGTTCAAAATGCGACATAAAATTTTAACATAATAACCGGCTATCTCGTAAGCTGTTATTACCCAATGATAGCGATAAGGTTCAATTTCGCGCGCAATTTACATTTCACATGGTTCTAGAGGTTGAACAATACAAGTGTTAAGGAAAACTAAGAAATAAGGTATAGTAGGGCAATTATCGCCCATTTTTAGGGTTCCATACCCAAAGGATGAAACCAGACTCTTTTACCAAGACATGGCTATCTGTCTGTCTGTCACTTCCAACAGGCTGTATCTCATGATGAGCCGTGTTAATTTGAAAGTGGAAATGTTCACAGATTATGTACCCACTAGCTAATGCTCGCGGTTTCACACGCGCATACAGTTACTGCCGTGCTTCTACTTCTTTAGCATGATAATATTACATAGGTAATATTACCATGCTAAAGGTATACTATAGTTTAAAGATCAGAATAACACATAGGTGTTATTCTGATCTTTAAACTACATATAATATAGCTGTAAGAGTTTCAGAAATACTGTGGTTTTAAAAGAGAAACACACATCCTTACATCCATCCATACATTCTTACAACTCATCATCATACTGTTCCCATGGGAGTAAGCAGAGACTATATTTGCCATTTCATTCATAGAAATTATTAGGAATTTCTCTACGTGACAAGATCCAACATATGGAAATCCGTAGAAAGACCGTTGTGTATGAGATAGCTCAAAGAGTTAGAACGCTAAAGTGGCAATAGGCAGGCCACATCGCTTCACGATCCGACGAGCGTTAGGGATGGAAGGACCTCGAGTAGCGACCATGCACTGAACGACGCAGCGTGGGATTGACAGCCCCCAACAAGGTGGACTAACGACATCGTTAAATGTGCAGGGAGCCGCTAGATGCATAGCGCAAGACCACATGATGTGGCGTTCCTTGGGGGAGGTATGTGTCCTCCAAAGGATGGACAAATGTTGAAGAATGGACTGATTATTACAATAATTTGATTACAATGTATCTCTTTCTTTTCTCTTTTCAGCCCATTTACGTCCCAATTTTGGGCACGGGCCTCCTCCACTTTGGGAGGGATTATGGTCTACTGTGCCGCGCTGACCAGGCGTCTTGGCACAGGGTTTATTATAAAGTTTTCCGTCTCTCGCGGAGGATTTTATCTGTGTATAATATACCTTAGCTGGACTGGCTAGCAAGGACTTACAATGTATAGTCAGCTGTCCAAACTATGTATCAATTTAAGCTTTAACAAATTCAATTTTATTAACATTCAGTGTCAAATAATCAAACGAATAGATTACTAGGTCTATTTATTTCGTAGCATAAGCTACAAGTACCGCACAGTTATTTGTAACAAGGTCACAACATCAATGTTGTACATAAACAGAAACTGAGCTTAGTTTCGGATCAAATCACAGGCAACACCTAGCTAGCTAGTTTAGTCGATGACATGACATGAACTACTGAGCTTTTCCTATAAGACTCCAGCATGGGGTTCTTTAAAAAAGGTGTAAAAATATTTCTGCAGAGTCGGCAACGCAGGAGTTTCCTTTGGTGTTGCGGACGTCTAATCTAGAGGCTACGGTGACTGATTACCATCAATGGCCGTCACCAGCCGGCATCAGCGTCGGAGTGCTTATACAGTCAAAATGGCATTTGCCAGCCGGGCCCCTTAGTATATACCTTCCCATAACCTCGAAGTCCCAGACTTATGGTCAGCCATCCGGGCTCTTGGCTCAGTCCGGTCATGCGCATGCTTGTTCGCCGACATCCTTACTTATTATAAACTAACGGTCTTATTCATAATGACTTATCGGAGGTTTAAACGGAGATTTTATCGGAGAGATAATAAACATTTTAGCGTAAACAGACTATTATGAATACCAAGTTTTGTCAATTTTCGCAAACCTATTATAGCGTACTTTTAAACCTCCGATAAGTCATTATGAATAAGACCATAAGTCGTAATTTTTGTATGTATGTCCCTACGTGAGCGTAAATCTTTAAAACTACGCAACGGAGTTTGATGCGGTTTTTTTTAATAGATAGAGTGGTTCAAGAGGATGTTTTTCTTTTGTATAATTTCTTAACGTTTAATTTTTAAATTTGACGCACACGAAGTTGTGGGCAACAGCTATAGTAGTATAAAAAAGTCCCCGAGAGAGCCTTAGGTTTTAATTTTATGCAGTGATTCGAATATCCGCGCATACAAACTCACGGACAAAAGGTAATATTTAATTATAAGGATTGATATACGTAATACAAGTATAGTCACTATGACGTCACACGGATAAAGGATACCTACATTTCACACAGCACCAATAAATTTATCGGCGGCCATCGCGAATTTCAGCGAACTTTGCACTCATACCACTTGCATATTTGTTGATAAAAATTTACTTAGTTTAAAAATAAAATAAAATAAATAAATAAAATAAATATTCATGGACATTTCACACAACGTCCTCTGGTCCCAAGCTAAGCTTATATGCTTGTGTTATGGGTACCAGAATACGGATATAATACATAAACTACTTTTCTTTTGTAAATACATACTTATAATACATAGTAAACACCCAGATTAAGTACAAACATTTGTATGACAATTAAAAACATCACAGAAATGATTGTCCTGACCGGGAATCGAACCCGAGACCTTGTGAACGGCAGTCCGTTATATGAACCACTAGACCACGAGGCCCGTCAAGGTTCCGTACCGCTATTATCCTTACTTATTATAAAACAAAGTCCTTATTTATGTATGTACGTCCCTATGTGAGCATATTTCTTCAAAACTACGCATTGGATTTTCGATGCAGTTTATTATCTTCTAATATATAAAATTCTCGTGTCCAATGTTCGTTCTCATATTCCTCCGAAACGGCTTGACCTATTTTTATGAAATTTTATATGCATATTCAGTAGTTCTGAGAATCGGCTACTATCTATATTTCATACTCCTAACAGTCCTATTGCAAAACAACGTTTGCTGGGTCACCTAGTAATAGATAAGTGGGTTCAAGACGATGGCTTTTTTGTACCACTTGTTAAGGTTTGGTGTATATTTGGGGAGGGGAGGCTCAATAACTACAAACGCGGGTGAAATCGCTGGCATTAGCTAGTTATAATATATTTATCATACCGAGCCCAAAAACCCCAAATAACGAGTAAAGAGCAGGGGAATAATGATGATGATGATGATGATTTGCTGTTGTAGCATCAACTAATATACACAAACTATGAAAATGTCAGCTCTCTAGCTATCACCGTTCCAGAGATATAGCCTGGTGACGGATGGACGGAAGGAGCAGTCTCAGTGATAGAGCGGGACTCCACCATAAAATAGAGATCTCTAGAAACATGCTTAGAAATAATGGCTGATATAGTTATTGTAAAGTGTGTAAAATTTCAGATCAATCCGACTATTGCAAGTGGGTGAAAATTTGTGTCCGACCGAAAGTTCGGTTTCGGTTGGCCGAAAGTTTCGAAAGTGTCGCAGTTCACGCACACCCATGCTTGCCTAACTTCGTTTCCCGCGGCAACGCTTTGACGGCCCTGTTCGGGAATTATGAGAACATAATTTAAAATAATAAATGAAAATGTTATTAATATTTTTTAAAATTATATTAAATAAATCATTCCAACGAACATAATATACTGTGTCTCCATTTCATGCCCTAATTAAGAGGGTACTGTACTCCTCATTTAGGTATTTGCCTTAGATATTGCTATCCCTATTTCCGAGCGCCGCGCTGAAAGGGACAAATATAGATGAAGCGGATTTTACCTACAAATTCTTTAAAAAAAGACGTTTCGTACTTCTGTTTTTTTCCGCGAAAGTTAAACCGATTTTAATAGTTTTTGCGTTATATTATAGATAAAGGGTATATCTATGCTCCTATCACTTTCTTTTGTGGTAAAACTTTACCAAATTTGTGTGATAGACGCTGCAACTTTATCTAAAGAAAACCGAAAAAAGTGGGTTTTTCGGATCGTCATATTTCCTTTAGTTATTATGTTTTGAAAAAAAGAAAGTGATAGACGCATAGATATACTCTTTATCTTTAATATAACGTAAAAACTATTAAAATCGGTTTAACTTTCGCGAAGAAAAAACGGAAGAACGATACTCATACTTTTGTATAGAGCATAATTTGGTATCGTACCGTCTTAATGCAAAATAATAGGTAAAATGCACCAAATTTCAGTATTTAAAGAAATTTTATACTTGACCACGTGAGTTTCGGTTTCGGTTTCGCCCGAAACTGAAGCCACTGCCGAACTTTCGGTTTCGGCCGGAAAACCTGTTTCGGTCGGACACTAGTGAAAATCACTTTCAAATATGCCGTTACATATAGAGGTGGATACGGACGGACCTCTACAATTTTATTTGTTAGTAAAAAAAAACTATAATAAATTTAGTTACGTAAAAAACCACTTACTCAGGAGTTTTTGCCATCAATTCTGTATTTTCACCTGAAAATATACAAGTGGTGTTAGGTATGATATATCATGTCTCCTAGTCACTAAATTAAATAAAATTTAACACTTATTAACCTAACACTAAATTATCCGTGCTCCTCCCAAGAGTGCTGTAAAAGTCAGCTAAGGGATATTGCACACAGATAACATCTTCTGTGAGAGACGGAAATCTCGAAGAAAAGCCCCTGTGCCAACACGCCTCACACCTCAACACGGTCAGCGCGGCACAGTAGACCATAATCCCTCCCAAACTGCAGGAGGCCCGTGCCCAACGTGGAGAAGAAGTCATTAAATAAGCATATTGCCTGTGCTGTGGGTACCAGATTAACAGTGGCGGCGTTAGGCTAAATACAGACGTTGGCGAGATCGTTTTTGCGAACTCTAAAATTATGTTAGCCGATCTTGGTGGTTGAGTGGGTCGTGTAACAGACTGGCGATCACAAGGTCGCGGGTTTGATTCCCGCTCGGGACAATCCTTTGTGTGATATTTATAATTGTCATACAAATGTTTGTATTGCGTTTGGGTGTTTCTATATATTATAAGTATGTAATTACAAAAGAAAAGTAGTATATGTGTTATATCCGTATTCTGGTACCTATATCACAAGAATATAAACTTAGCTTGGGACCAGAGGATGTTGTGTGAAATGTTCACGAATATTTATTTATTTATGTAATTTTACAGACTCGAAGCCTCAGTGAAGCAAATTTTAAGACTTTTGTGAGTAATATCTATGTAAAAAGTTGAAGAGTTTGTTTGTTTGAACGCGCTAATCTCAAGAACTACTGATTCGAAGTAGTTTTTTCTTTTAAATATAGAAAATTTATACTTACAAATATCAGCCATTTTGTATTCTTTATTTTTTATAGGTACTTTTTCAGGTCATTTTATTAACACACACACTCTCTGAAACCAAAAATAATAGGTACGTATAGTTGAAAATAGGGACTAAGAATTTCTGTTTTCTAAGATTATCTCCTAATTCTTCTCCGAAATAGAGGAGGTAAGTCTCCAGAAAGTACATAATTGAAACTGTAGGCAGGGCACAAATAATATTAATAATAACTGGAAAGGTTTAAAAAAACTAATAAAATGGTTTCGTCACACAAGTGGTGCCATCTTTTGACAGTAGTTTCAACTAATACACTTGGTTAGTAATTTAACATTTTTTAAACCTATGATTTTATAATTTTGGACCCAAGAACCATGGACAACGATCAAAAAGAATGCTCTGTGGTAATTAGATAGCTAGCAAGATAAAAATTTTTGAAGGAGTAAGTACCTATCTGAAATGAAATTTTGTCATAATTTGCCTAAAAATATTTTTTTATTAATTAATTTGCTAAATTTAATAAATACTTTGATAAATATTATTAAAAAAGCACTTGATCAACAGTATTTTATTTTTTAATTAAATATGGAAGAGTGTACAGAAATGAGATTATAGGACAAATGAAAATTTGTCATTTTTGAACCAGTTTTGGGTGTTTTGGCAGACAAGGTGTTGCAAAGTAGTTTTATAATATAAATATAATATAATAAAATAAGACAGTCATAATTTAAACAGTAAAACATTATTGAAAACATGATTATACCTATCAAATACAATGGACAGAGGTTAATGAACTTTATATTTAGGTATAACAAAGACAGAATGATAACATTCTTGTGTATATTTCAACAATACTGAAACATCATTAGATATTTTTTGAATTTTTTTATTAGGAGCACATTCAGCTTTGACAACCAATAAGCCTATTTTAATTTTTTTTTTTTGTTTTTGACACATAATTTCTTTCTGTTTTTAATTTTGTGTTCTTTTTTCAAAGTTTTATAGCATAATGTGCATCCAAGTCAGTTCTAATTTTTTTAAATTCTTATTAAGAAACTTGGGACACTTGAACACATCTTTGACTTAAGTGTTTAGACTAAAAAATAATTTGGTGGTGTATCTTTAGATGAAGGTTACTAGGGAGCATTCATATTACAATTGAATAACATAATTAAATACTAACATTATTAAGATTCTTGATACTCTGATATAAACTAAATAAATCACTTTTTAATTTACTTTTTTACTATAAAGTTGTTAAATAGTATGCAATCTGTATAAATTAGTTTCTATTCCAAGGTGATAATTAAGAAATATTGAGCAAAATTAGGTCATAAAATATTAAATAACCAACTAAGATTAATACATTGTATTATTAAGTCTTTTATCTGTTAAAATAATCTTTTAATCCCTTACACAATGAGCTTAAATATATATTACAAGTCCAATGACATAGTGATAAGTTATTTTTAATCTATGGTCACACATAATTAACTTTTACCAATTTTTAAGATAACTGAGACGGAACTATGACTACAGAATTTATTAACAAAGTGAAAGTTCAATGCTAAATGTGCTTAAATACAGTTTAAACGTCTTTTGTTTTGGTTACCATAACCTACTTATTAAACTACATTATTGACTATTTATTAGTACTTATAGACACTTAATGATACTTACCAAGCAATTGAAGTTGTTTACAATGTAATTGAACTATATTTAGGCCACTATATAGACAATATTAACCAAAACCGATAAAATTTATAAAGTACTTCTCGAACACTGACAAAAACACAGTTTATAAAAAAAATTGTTTACAACACCAATGCATACATAGCCCAAAAGATGCGCAATTATGTTTTTGTATCATTTATTCCATGTTTAGAACTATTATTTTCAAATAAGTGATCATTTTTTAAAAGAAAGAAAATCCACTTTTCATTTCATTGTGTTGCTGTCACTTCGCAATTTGACATATTTGACGTAAACATTCAGAACAATCAAGCAATAATTTCTAGATTTTCTACGTTACCTACTAAAACATTGCTAAAAATATTGCTCTTTATGGTAAACCAGTTTTAGCGTAAAAATAAAATTTTATTTGGTATTAATAACTTACAATTCTTATCAATTATACGACTTTAACTTCAAAAATTTATTATTCTTAATTGTAAAGAACATCTACCACTATAAAAACGTTATATAGTTTTCGAACGTAAGACAAGAACATTTTAATCTTATATCCCCGTTTTCCAATGGCAGAGCGTATTGCGACTCAGTGCAGCACAATGCCACAATGCTGACGCTTAATTGGAACGTGAATTAGTTTTAAAATGCACCAGCAGAGTGCGCTAAGTTCAGTGTTGAAAAAAAAATTCTAAAATAAACATTGCATTCACATTATATGTGTAGAATATAAAAAAAGTCATTGTTTATACCATCATCCATACTTATATTTATTTATTTTTTAACACAGCTTGAATTAACTTTGAATATTTCCAGAAAACTCCGACGAAAAGAAAGCCTTACATTTTTTTTTTACAATTAATAATATTATTAACGATAATCTATAAATAAAATTTTAATCAATGCCAATTTAAAGAAAAAATACTTGTTAATTTTCTGTCGCTGAAGTTGGTATGGATTGCACGCATCACTTTTGAGAGTGCTCGATTGTGCGATGCGATGCTGTAATTGGAACACTCAACGTTGAGCATTGTGCCGCATAATGCGCTATTGTGCGCTGATTGGAAAACGGGGTATGCATGCGTTCGAAGTTAGGTACTTTTTTTAAAGAAATCGATTCTTTAGACTTTTATAGAAGATTACAGACGCAATCATTTCAAATAGTTTTTTATTTAAAATACTGTATCAAAATGTTCGTATTTTCTGAGTATAATATTATATCTTGGGATAGTTTAGTTTTACAATCAATACTTGAGTGATGTTGTAATTATCCAACTATTACATTACTTAAAACTGAACTTCAAGATATAAATAGAATGAATTAGATGTAATCAATTTCAAAAAATATAATTACTAGCTGAACGCAGCCTAAATTTCTATCAAAACCTTTTGCTGTCAACAAAGTCATTCAGTGACTGTCAAGCACTGTCAAGTGTCAAGTTAATAGTTGTCAAACTGCACACGTAAACAGTGCGAGTGCATTTTTTATTTTAATTATTTTAAATAAAAATTAAATAGTTACCATGTCAGGTCATAACGTAAATGTTTGTGATATTGGTGACGATGTAAAAGAGGTGTTGAAAAAGTTCAGATTTCAGAAACACACTGCGAATTCGGCGCTTATATTAAAGGTAATTATTTATGCATTTTCATTGCAATTTTCTTTATCTGAGTGGGAATAGTCGTTAGAATATTATTTTTCTATATCTGTGAGGATTTAATTGGTTAATATGATGTATATATAGTTGTATATTGTAAATAATGGGAACATTATGAGATCATTCTACTTTGATTCTGTTCTGAGTCATTCATCCATATCTCCTGTCGTATTTGATCGCATGTTGTTGTACAAATTATGTTGATTGGTCCAATAACTTTTGCATGAGTAACATAAATGGTAAACTAACATTGAAAGGGCGTAGATTGTGTTTGTATGATAATATGTGGTTAAATACATACCTAATATGCAACACTGCCCTTGAGTAAGGCGTATGAGGTAAACAATATAGGTAATACTTATTTAATGAAAGACGAGCATATTGGCACAAACTTGTATGCCATCACTAGCTGTGTCCTGTAGTTTCACTTGTTTACTTGCTGGGAATCCCCCATAAGGCCTAGGGGTTTAAAAATAGTTGATGGTTCTTATTGGTATCCAATATGCACATAAATTGCTATAAAAATCAATCAAGAAGTTTGGAGGACATATTTTTATATGAGATTATCCTGTAAATGCCTCTTGAGCTTAGAGTTATATTGGAACGAAGTTTCTTATGGCAGGCTAGGAGGATTTTTGCTTTTTTTGGTTTTTTGAATTTTCGTTAAATGAGACTGAGTTAAATGAGACAGAAGATTTTTTTTCTATCACAGGTGAACAGAGAGAAACAAGCGTTAGAGGTTGATGAAGAGTTGGAGAATGTAGAACTTGAGGAATTACAGGACATACTGCCATCACACCAACCACGGTTTATTGTGTACAGGTGAAATAATGTCATACGTCTTTATATTTAACCGGAACTAGCTTAAGCCCGTGGTTTCACAAAACTTTTCGGCGGTATAGTTACAACACGCTTAGTCAACGCAATCTAGTAGACCCTAATCTGCCCCACAGTGGGGGTGCCTCGTGCCCAACAATGCAACACTGTGACCAATAGAAGTAAGGCGAAGAAAATGTTGCAAATACGGGGATATATTCCAAATTCCATTCGTCCAGGAGAAATGAAGATTCTGTATAAAATTGTCTAAGTATAATAAATATAATATTTTTTTTTATTTTTTATACCATAGTTACAAACTGGAGCACAGTGACGGCAGAATATCATTTCCGATGTGTTTTATATTCTACACACCACGTGATGCACATATGGAATTACAGGTTTGTTACTTTCGTTTAAGTCTTTATGGGAACAATAGCTGTTGCCCGCAACCTCGTACGCGTAGAGTTTAAAAAAATATTGCCCGTTTTTGCAACATTTTTCTATACTGCTTCGCTCCTATTGCTCGCAATGTTATGTTATATAGCCTATAGCCTTCCTCGATAAATGTATTATCCAAACAAAAATTATTTTTCTATTCGAACCAGTGGTTCCTGAGATTAGCATGTTCAAAGAAACAAACTCTTGAGCTTTATTAGTATAGTTAGTTTGTACCATTGACCAGGGTGAATGAACTCCGATACGTAAATGAATCATGCATAAAACGGACATTGGATGTGGCAATTTATATTTATTAGTTCTTGGAGTCATTATCTTCTATACTAATATTATAAAACATAAGGCTCACATTTAATATTTTATTATTAACTCGTGGTCGTGTGGTTCATGTAGCGGACTGCCGATCAAGAGGTCGCGGGTTCGATTCCCGCTCGGGACAATCATTTGCGTGAATTTTCTAATTGTCATACAAATGTTTGTATTACGTCTGGGTGTTTCTATGTATTATAAGTATGTATTTACAGAAGAAAAGTAGTATATGTATTCTATCCGTATTTTGGTACCCATAACACAAGAATACGTCACACAACGTCCTCTGGTCCCAAGGTAAGCTTACCTTGGGACCAGAGGACGTTGTGTGAAATGTCCTTGAATATTTATTTATTTATTTATAAAGCTGAAGAGTTTGTTTGCTTGTTTAAACACGCGTACGTAATTGAGGGCAACAGCTAGTTTATTATATCCGTATTCTAGTATTCATAACACAAGGAAATATGCTTAGCTCGGGACCTCTTAACTCTGTATGTAATGTATCGGAAAACTTCATAAAAATCACCTGTATCTACAGCCAGAGCAGACAAAGACCCTGTAATACTAGACAAATTAAGATAACCTCAACATTCTATTGACTACGATGAGTTCGATCTGTGGCTTACGACACGTGTAACTGGTTTAGAAGGATCCTTTTACGAATATTCAACAGGTCACCTTTTCAAACTCATCACTAACTACAGTCAAGTAACAACTAACTAACTCACCATTGACACAATTTAAGGACTTACTTAATAATCTTGGAAGTTAAGTTAAAAGTAAAAATCCTTATGTAAACTATTTATCTTAATAAAGTCTCCTACGACAAACGTTGTTTTGCAATATTAAAAAAAAAAATTGAAAAATAGATGTTGGCCGATTCTCAGACCTACGGAATACGCATGTAAAATTTCATAAAAATCGGTCTAGCCGTTTCGGAGGAGTACGGTAACTAACACTGTGACACGTGAATTTTATATATTAGAAGATATATTTGTTATTTCAGGTTATGTACGCAGGCACCCAAAGGGCTTTAGCAGCGGCAGTGGGGGCTCCAAGGCTCCTAGAAGTAAGAGAGATAGATGAACTGACAGCTGACTGGTTGAACGATAAACTTGCCAGATAAACTAAAATAATTACACAAAATTTACCAAATAGATATACTAAGAAAATATAATTTATCCTTAATTTACATAAAATTTATAATTTATATGCAATTTATATAAAATTGTATTTTATTTATTTAAATATTACTTATAAGTTTGACAGATAGACAGACGGATATCGGAGTAATCCTTTGAGATATTTTTTTGTATGAATCCATAAAAAATTATATTCTGTTTACAATATATGTACATAAGAATTGAGTATTTAAAGTTTAATCGAATTCATGTGCTTTTGAAATTTGAAGGTTTTCCTCGATTTCTCAGGAGATAACCATCAGATCCTGACCTGGTGCCAATGGGCCACACGGGAACCACCAGCTTTCAAATAAAAAAAGATTCATTGAAATTGCTTCGCCTAGTTAAAAGTTATGAGGTAACAAACAAAACATAAAAGCATACAGACGAATTGAGAACCCCCTCCTTTTTTTAAAAGTCGGTTGAAAATGTATAATATCCGTTTTATTATACATAAAGATGTGTATATATTACAATGATTCTTCCATGAGAGATTACATAGTTTAAACTTTTATATTAACTAAATGTTAATCATTACTGTATTTAAACTGTAGAGTAAGACATGAGCGTCGCGTCGCCACGGTATCCAGTGGCGTAGCTACCAAGGGGCTAAGCGAGGCCATGCCCCGGGGCCCTTAAGCTCAGGAGGCCCTCGAATCCTTACTAGAAATCTTGATCGAACTGAATTATTTTTTTTTTGCATTTTAAAAATATTTGTATATTTCATATTTTTATTTGGTAAAACCTAGTCAGTTTGCATAGTAGTGGGCCCCATTTTTTAATTTGCTCCAGGGTCCTTGGTTACCTAGTTAGGCCACTGCGGTATCACTAGATTAATAAAAGTTCCAAACACAGATTTACCAGGTAGTTCATACGCGTTTAATGCTGAAGACATGTAACTTTAGCCAGGCCAAATTGTACTTCAGGGTCTAATAAATAAATATAAATAATATAATAAAATAATCCAATATAACAATCCCGGTAGCATCCTCAGCTATTGCTTTGGAGCCCGGGTACAGCTTTCCGGCTTTTTCTACTCCATTTAGCCTGGACTTCGGCATCTCATATGGTGAAACCATTAGCCAGCATGTCATCTCTGGCGACGTCAAGCCAGCACTTCTTGGGCCTTCCCCTTTTACCGGGACCAGGCGGAGGTGGCATGGCCAGACATTTGTTCCCTATGTAACTAGCCGGTCTTCGCAAGACGTGACGATACCAACGTAGACGATTCTTTTGCATTTTGTCTGCTATGTCACTGACATGAAGACTATCACTTACCATTGGAGACGATTTGTCTATGGTTTAAATTACCTGTGGCGGGTTTCGTAGACAAACGTCGAACGTGTTTCACGAACACATAGATATGTAAGTGGCTTCAAGCCGATTAAGTGACGTAGCCATAGACTATACATTTGGTAAATCTGTGGTTCAAATATCAAAAGTTTCTAGGCGATTGAATTACGGCAAGCAAACGAGCCCTAATATCAAAACCCTGAATATATTCCATAATTTTGCACAATTAGATTTACCATTAAGTAAGTACAATTATTAATAATATTAAATATTTTTAATAATTAACGTATTAATGGATTAAATTAAAGCAGATAAAGTAAAAAATGCAATAAAATAGTAATTACGATTGTAACCACGATAACTCCGTTGGTAAGCCAATTGAGCTATCGTGTCAGCCTTGCATGATGTAACGGTTTTTCATAGTCGTGGGTTTGATTCCCACTCGTAATCAACTGCTTTAATTTGATTTATTATTATTTTTATATTTTGAAATATATTTTAGGCACTTGCCATACTATTTAGAACTGACATAAATATCTTGCCTTGTATTTTTTTTATGATTGCATATACCTAATGGTATCGAGATGCCAAACAACATTTTACAATTTTTTTTTGTGAGAAAATACATATAACAATATCTTTCTATAAATGTCAAATTGTCTTCATGAATTCGTGTATTATTTATTTTTTGGTCTTTCAAGCGAGGCGAGAGCACCTTGCGGGCCTGCAAGCTCGGGGCGGCTAGTGCTTTCACACTGTACTAGCCGTCCTCACATTTGGATTGCACTTCACTTAACATCAGGTGGAGTGTAGTAATTTGTTTAACCCTAGCCATAAAAAAAAGTATAAAGTCAAAAACATTTGGGTATAAAGTCAAACAACAAGAATTAACAAATTGTGTTTATTGTATGTCATATGATAGGTATATTTTTATTACTTGTCTAAATTAACAGGACCCTTATTCTCTAACTATTGACTAACGAAACCCCTCCCCAAAACAAAAAAACCTATCAAAACAAAAACCCTTTTTCAAAACGAAAACCATTTCACAAAAACCCTTTTTCAAAACGAAAACCCTGCCCGCAACACAAAAACCCTCTCTCACATAAAAACCGTACCAAAAACTTGACCATAGGGAGGGAATAAGGGATCTTGATCTCTTTTTGTATTATGGCGCATTTACATGGTATGTTTGTATTTTTACGAGATTTTGTAAAATAAATAGCAATTATTTTTACCTATATTGTGTGTATGTCTGTATGTGTTTGTTGTATTAAGTGTATATTATCATATACGTTTATAAAGATTTGTAAAACTTAAAAAACAATTGAATAAAATTTATATGTAGTATTTTGTTTTTTGATTAGCCTTCAATTATACTAGTCATTTTCCGTCCAATGCTGGACTAAGGCTTTCCCCATAGAAGGCCAAAAGCGCAGCCCTATGCCATTTGCACCCAGCACCTCTCCGCGATTATAATGTAGTCGTTTTACTACCTGTAGGTAAATTGTGTAAAAAAATGTCTGTCGTTAGAAAAAACAAAAGAATATAAGAATTTTTCTATAATATTAGTAATAGATAAGTAAGGGTATAAGTGTATAATCTAAGTTATTACGGTAAAATAAAATACATTTTGCCTTTGTATAAGTTTACTTATTTGAGCATTAATAATTGTACCGTATAGTACACAAGGTGAACGATTTGAGCATATTTATATCATAAGAATTGTAAATTACCAGTTATTACTATCGGTCGGAATTAGGTGGAGTAATTTATTTAGTATCGAAAAGTTGGTATTAATATGGATCTGCCCGGAATTTCTAGTAGATTGTCCGTTCGTTATGAGAGAAGTATTCCGTATTTGCGCTATTTTTTATAAGCTATGTTGTGCTAATTACAAAAGTTACGTTAGAATTGCTCAATTTTGGACATCTGATGTTGTTATGTTTAGCTTGGCACTTACGTATAGTACATATTAAATTGTGTAAACATTTTTAATTCCTAATCACGGGATGTTTCAGCTCTTTAGAATTAATCTCTGGATTTCAGACATATCCATAATATTATTCTTTGTGCTTGTTTATAAGCAGTATAATACTTACATAAATGAGTTTAAATGACTACCTAATTCCGACCTCTAGTTACTACCTACTTATACATGAAATAATACGTTTCTTTGTTCTAAATGTATCCAATTATTTGTTATTATATGTTTGTCTGTCATCATTATCTACAGAAATTTTTTTTTAAGAATTAACTTGTATTACATTCCCTAAAGCGCTAAATAAACGAGTGTCAAAACTAACTTATGATTAAAAAAACTTATTATCTAAAATGATTGAATAAAAAAAAATCGAAATAAAATCGAAAAAAAGATTTTTGTAAGTATAGGCATAGCCAAAAAAGTGCTTGTTTAAATACCTGCCTTTACTCCCGATGCTTCGATCGAATTACTAAGCGTCTGGATTTTAGGAAAAAATATAAGAAACCCGATTTTTGTGTTTTAAAAGTCTATGTCGCGAAAGATTAAAAATAATCTGTTAAAACACATTATTTACGCGTATCATGTGATTAAAAAAATAAAATTTTTAGATAAGGTCGCTCTACAGTAGGTATTACAAAAATTTCAGTTCATATCTCGTCTCCTAACCATTATTTTTTCAATCAACAGCTTCAAAAACTCACATCGAATTCGTTTTTCAAAAAATTTTATAATATGGGTTTTCGAAAATGATGCCTAGTTACTCTAAATGCGAATTTTTCTAACTATGCGTATAGTTTAGTAGTAGTTAAGTGTAGTGTAGTAGTAGTACGTAGTCTTTGATTATTATAGTGAAAATAAATGTATTATGTGAACTTAGTGCCCATAACTTTAGCACTGGGCGTGTTACACTTCTCCAAATCTATGCCATACTCCTTCATGTCGCTGTATGGCATCTCCGCCAGGACATCGTAGCCACATTTTGCAGCCAGAACCTGGGAGGTCGTGGCGGTGAATACTGTCGCCGTGGCTTCTATGCCCATGGCGTCGCAGAGAGGTTTCCTAGAAAATACAAAGAAAATAGTACTAAGTAAGAGTCCTGAAAAAAGGAATTTAAAAAAATGTCAACCTACATAGATCTGGCTTGAAGAGGAGATGAAAAATCAAATGGCATTTTAGGCATTATTACTTGAGACAGGATTTTTTGCATTTCCGTCACCTTGAAAGAGTCATGGTATGTGCCTTGAGTCTGAGCATGGCACCCGCCAAAGGGTGGCCCTTAGTGGTGCTTAAAGCCTGGGCTAAATGCAGCTTAAGGCTCCCCAACACGTGTGCTTGAATTCCAAAAAAAAAACCTTTGAGCCTGATCTTAGAATGACTTAGAAACAGCTTGAAATTTGACTTTCAAATTGAAACTTTTGCTGATAAAACGTAATTTTACGATTGGATTTTAGATTAAACATCCAAGGAGGTGTAATAAAAGATTCTATGATTTAAAAAAGCCTTAAATGGGGTAAACAAATGGATTTTTTCAAATATCTAAATCATCAGAAGCATCTTGCTGAAGATGTTTTATCTCACCTAGCAGCAAAGAGTCTAGCGCCAATATTCTGCCCTCTAAAATGTGGCAGAACAGTCAGACCGCTGGAAGTCAGATATTTGTCCACGCTGTAGTACTGGAACACGTCTACCAACTCTTCGGCAAATGTCAGGGTCTGGAGTAGTTTCTTCCAAGGCTCGCCTTTTATCTGAAAATCGCCGATTTCACCATGGTAAAGATAATCAAGTATGTATATGCAAAAGGAACAGATCGAATGACTGACTGATTGTTTAGTCTGTCTTTTACAAACACAGACTTACTCGTAAGGGTTCTTAGCATTTTTTTATTAGCTTTGAAGTTCCTAGAATTTGGCATATTCTACAGAATATACATCTCTCGCCAGCCCACTAACGTCCCGCTGTTGGGCACAGGCCTCCTCAATTTCAGGAGTGTAGTTCGAATAGAGTTTAGTTCCGAGTTTTCAGTCACTCACAGAGGATTTTATCTGCGTATATATTATCCCTTAGTTGGCTCTGGGAATGGGGGGGTGACACTTGCATTTTTATTTCGTCACCAATCTTACCTTATCAAAATCTGGTTCCTCATCATCAGGGGTTTTAACAATGACAATGTTGAAACCAACCAGCTCATCAGGCTCTCCATCCACTTCTGTAAAACACGCCAGGCTCATGTTCTGAGAGACATACCCCTCCCAGTTCGACCTGATTGTGTCTATAGAGTCTTGGTCTTGGACAATGCCTGGAATTTCAAAATCAGATTACAGTAGATTATCGGATATAAAACAAACGCGCTGCGGGCTACAAGCCAGAGTTTTACGAATAGAATTAGGGTATCATAAACCTTATTTTTCGGATTGGCTTTTGACAGGGCTTTCATCAGTTTAAAGGAGCAACATAGGCTAAATACTTTGGATTTTACATAAATTAGGATTCCATGGAAAAATTAAATACGAAGGTTAGTTTCGGAAACGGCTTCTCTCTCTCCAGCCCATTTACGTCCCACTGTTGCGCACGGGCCTCCTCTACTTTGGGAGGGATTATGGTCTACTGTGCCGCGCTGACCAGGCGTGTTGGCACAGCGTTTATTTTCGAGTTTTCCGTCTCTCACAGAGGGTGTTATCTGTGCGCAATATCCCTTAGCTGACTTTTACACCACCCTTGGGAGGAGATGGGGTGGTGACACTTGTATTCTTAATCAGTCACCACATGGAGAAACGGCTTCATTGATCCTAATTTTAAGCAGATAAAGTTGTAGGATAAAACCAGTATCGATAGAAGCATAAATAAAAGTATTACCCAAGATATCACATAGTGGTTCATCTCTCAGAAACGTTTCCTGCATCAGATCCAAACATGGCTTCCTCCATTTTTCCTCCATGTCTCTGATTTGGTAACTGAAAACCCACCGAAAAGAAACGAAGATTTAGAATGACGTGAGCATACGTACGTTATGAACAAAATGGTAAGTGGTAGTCTATCGTTGATGGCAATTTTTTTATGTGATCACTAGCTGTGCCCCGCGGTGGTACCCGCGGTAAAAAGGATAAAAAATCTGTTCGTTTTTTGAAATCCCACGGGAACATTGCATTCTTTCGCGATAAAAAGTAGGCTATATATTATTCTGATGTATAAGCTACATTATTGTAAAGTTTCAATAAAATCCATTCATTAGTTATTGTGTGAAAGAGTGACAAACATCCATAGTCACAAAATTTCATATTTATAATATTGCTAGGTTATAGTCAGAATAACTTACTTCTTGGCAGGTTCTCCATGTAGCTCTCGTCCAGTGAAACGACTCCACACTCGACCCACGGGAACTGAATCTGGTCTCACCCACGACATTCTAAACAAAGAAAAAAAATTCCACTATCATCAATAGTATCATTACGCTAAAATACAAGGAGCGGGGCAGTACATGAACGACTGCTCCACGACCGACCACGGGGCTCGTCAAAATATAATTAAATGTTATCTCAATTAGGTACCCACTAAAACTTAGTAAAATAGTTTGAGGTGGTTTTATTATATCTATCAAATAAGAAACCCTTACAGCACGGGCACAATTAGAGAGGTTTTGGAGTTTCAAGAAATACTTATAATACCTACATAGCCTAAAACTTTCCTCGATAAATGGGCTATCCATCACAAAAGAATTTTTCAATTCGAACCTGCGGTTCCTCGGAATAGAAGTACTTATATCATTATTGCATTATCATCGTCGGTCCCTGATAAGTACATAAAAAGTTATAATCAACCGATGTTTTTAAGAAAGTAAATTGTGTACCAAGATTCCGTTATATTGATATAACTAATTAAAGATACACGATAATAGCAATGATAATGTTACTTACGTGTTAAATAACAGCACAAAACAAAATTTTATTTACTAAATAACAAGAAAAGGCGGCAACTGGAAACCTTGAAATAAAAAACGCTATTCAACCTCATCTAATGAAATACTTAATAAAAAAAATGTAGGTATTCTTGATTTTTTTTTGCCGAACGCCTGGTCAACGCGGCATAGTAGACCATAATCCCTCCCATAGTGGAGGAGGCCCGTGCCCAACAGTGGGACGTAAATGGTCTGGAGAGAGAGATAAATAAAGTTTACGTTAGAGAGAGATAAATAAAAATAGACAATGGTACCAATTCTACGCGCACAACTAAACTTAACTAAAAAATGAAATTTGATTGTGGCAATAACATAATTCCGTAATGTTAACGATTCTTTCTTCTTAGCAAATCTGTTTATTATAGATTAACGATTGTAATTAATATAAAATTACACAACAAAACAACCAAATAATCAATATACAGCAATAGTTGTTTTCATTTTTTAGTTTAGTTGTGGACGTAGAATCGACACCAATATCTACAGTACCTAATGCGAGACTTGGATTGAGAAAAAGTGTGGTTTGGCAAAATTAATAACCTTTAGAAGCCAAAATATTATTAGCAATCAGTTTAAAATGTACGTAATTATGTTAGGTAAAGTATCGAATTTACAAAGTTGCATTTTTTAGGGTTCCGTACCCAAAGGGTAAAAACGGGACCCTATTACTGAGACTTCGCTCTCCGTCCGTCCGTCCGTCCGTCCATCTGTCACCAGGCTGTATCTCAAGAACGGTGATAGCTAGAGAGTTGAAATTTTCACAGATGATGTATTTCTATTGCCGCTATAACAACAAATACTAAAAATAAAATAAATATTTAAGGGGGGCTCCCATACAACAAACATGATTTTTTTACCGTTTCTTGCTCGATACTAATAACGTTGCCTTATGTTGCATAGATAATGGTACGGAACCCTTCGTGCGCGAGTCCGACTCGCACTTGACCAATTTTTTGTATTACTGTTTTAAACTACATATCAATAGACGTAAGTTTATACAGCGTTAACATAATTTTGAAAACGTCATTGTAGACATGTCTTTACAGACGTATTACCTATATCGAAACTCAACAGTATTTTCGACGTACAGCATCGAAAGATAAGTTTAAATCGCTGTCTTGAAAAGTAACATTTTTCAATTACGATACTTTACCTAGGGACCATCGATGTATTAGTTGTAAGTTTAATATGTTTTATCTGTTAATATTTACATAAGTTCATGTGATTGTTTTGTCTCCGAGGTCGGTCACGAACTTGCCATAAATTAGACAAATAACTTAAATATATTTGTTTGACAATCACAGTTTATTTAGTCTTATGCAGACTGTTTTATGGGCACACGATTAATTAGGTTTCCCTACGGAACCCTAAATATTACTTCTATACTGGTATTATAAAGCTGAAGAGTTTGTTTGTTTGAACGCGCTAATCTCAGGAACTACTGGTTCGAATTAAAAAAATCTTATAAAGGGGAATCTTTAAAAGTGATCAGTTCATCAAATTGCAGTAGCCGGATTGATCTGTTGCACACTTATTGAGGACCGAAGACAGTGCAATAATAAAACATAAATATTGAGAATTTTCACACATGATTTTTAGTTTTTGGACTAAGAGCAAATTATTCGTTTAAAATGAATGGGCTCGGAAAACAATCAACCAACAGTATAATAAATAAATAAATAATCATGGACATTTAACACAACGTCCTCTGGTCCCAAGCTAAGCTGATATGCTTGTGTTATGGGTACCCGAATACGGATAGAATACATAATATACTACTTTTCTTTTGTAAATACATACTTATAATACATAGAGACACCCAGACGCAGTACAAACATTTGTATGACAATTACTACACACAAATTATTGTTCCGAGTGGGAATCGAACCCGCAACCTCATGATTGGCAGTCCATGTCATGTAACATGAACCACTAGACCACGAAGCCCGTCAATCAAATAATATCCAGACACAGCTGTTTAGCACTTACATATAATGTTATCCTACGTAGGAATCGAATCAGCGACCTCGTGAAGGGCCGCTCCTATTGATACACCACAAGCCCTATCTATTGTAAACTGTAGTAGACAGAATGTTTGTTCGCGCTAATCTCAGGAACTGCTAGTTGGAATTGAAAAAATATTTTTCTGTTGAATAGTCTATGTATGGAGGAAGCTTATTAGCTTAATATTACGCTACGACTAAAAGGAGCAGAAATGAAAATGTTACCCAAAGACAATCCACTAAGCCGAGTTAGGCTAGTCTTACAAATACTATGGATTCGACATTTGGAAAAGTTACCCCATTTTTTCAACATTTTTCACTAAAGCTTCTCTCATATTGCTCGCAGCGTGATGTCTATACAACACGAAATGAATTATTCAATTCGAACCAGTAGTTCCTGAGATAAGTGCGTTCAAAAAAAACAGAGGAGGATGGATGTAAGGATGTATAGGTAGATGCAGGATGGATGTAAGGATGTTTGTTGCAGTTTCACGCCATAACTATTAAATAGCTTTTATGTCAGAATAACATATAGGCTATAGAAATATCATAACGCTAAAAGCCAAGGAGCGGGGCAGTAACTAAACGTGGAAGAAACCGCGAGCAAAGGCTAGTTGTGGAATAAATTATTATTAATATTTGATTTATTTACTTACGATAATTTTTTCGTTACGTGTTCACAATTCAAAGGATTCCACGTGACTAACTCGTTTGACATAACACACTATTCAATAACAAAACATTAATCAAAAAAATTATGGCAATAGCAACCTTATACAAATAAGATAAGAATGCCAATGAGTGTATAAATAAATTTGTATAAATTGATATAGATATAGGTATTTATATGTGTGCGTGAAGTTTGTTTCCACTGTATAAAGATAAAATGTTAGATATTATTTAATTTTAATGGATTATTTTTACAAACATATTATCGTTACGCCTTTTTCCACGTGTCTAAGCAGAGACTGTAAAGCCTCATTTCTTACGGTCTAAACGTACCTACATATTGGATTCTATTTTTATATTATACATGTAGTGATAGAATATGCACGGCGGCAACGGTTATATGTATGCCAACATAACAAAAATGCTGTTTCAAGGGAATTTGATATACAACATCAAGAATTGAAATTTTAATAGAATACTAGCTATGCGCTACAGTATCACTTGTAAACTAACCGAATAACCTAGGTAGTCGTGTTAAAAATGTTTGAGTCCAACCAGACCAGACCTATTGAATACACATACACACGCACACTCTCTCTCTCTCTCTCTCTCTCTCTCTCTCTCTCTCACACACACACACATACACAACACGCTCACACAAACACACGCTCATTCTCATAAGGTTCCGTTAAGCAGTTTCGCAAAAACAATGCTTTTCGTGAATTTTTTCGTATCGTGTAATAATGGATACAAACTCCAACATTACGTAAAATTATGCTACTGCACTATGATATACGCATTAATTATTACAAAGGACATTATTTAGACTCACATGTCGACACAAATAAACTAACATGTGCTTCTAAATTATATCCTTTTTAAATAATCTAGTAATATGTAGTGTAATAAATAATATAGTGTAGTGTATCCATGTGATTTGAAATACAATTATCAACATCCTATTATCTACCCAGGGTCCTGAAAGTTTCAGCTCAGGGATATATATCTCACTCTCTCTCTCTCCAGGTCATTTACGTCCCACTGTTGGGCATAGGCCTCCTCCACTTTGGAGGGATTATGGTCTACTGTGCCACGCTGATCAAGTGTTTTGGCACAGGGTTTACTTTCGAGGTATCCGTCTCTTACAGAAGATGTTAAGTATGAAAAAGTAGCAATAAAATGTACATCTTGTTACCGTATCGTCTATGACAATGGATGTTGAAGTTTATCAGTAATGCATAATCTCACATACGCAGTAATCATATTACATACACATGAGCTAAAACAATATACAAACTACGCCTAAATTATGTAATAAATATTATATAGTGCCATGGGTACTAATAATAAAAAGCTGAAGAGTTTATTTGTTTGTTAGTTTGTTTGAATCTTATGCACCACTGGTTCCATTTGAAAGATTCCTTCAGTGTTGGATAGTACATTTATCGAGAAAGTCTTAAGGCTTTATAATATCACGTTGCGACCAATAGGAGAGAAGCATTAGTCAAAAATGTTTCAAAAACAGGGAGAATATTTCATAAATATATATAAAAGAAAATGCCGATAGAATGATTGACTGACTGACGCGGACTTATCAAAGTAAAAACTCACTATCAAAACTATCGAAGTTAGTAACATGGAAAAATATTTTCTAACACTTGCGTGACTCATTTATATGCCATAGCCTCGTAACAACTGATCGTAGAGGACACTTCACTCACAGCTCAGTCCCACTCGTGACCATTGTGACTAAAAAGTCTCAGAAACGTCAGGCTAAAATTCTGTAACATAAAAGTTTATATAATACTAGCTGTTGCTCGCGACTCCGTTGGCGTGGAATTTGGAACTTTTTTTTCCCAATAAAATTTAGCCTATGTCCTTTCTCAGGGTCTAAAGATTGTCTGTGCCAAATTTCATCAAAATCGGTTGAGTTGTTTAAATGGGAAAGAGTAACAGACAGACAGACAGAGTTACTTTCGCATTTATAATATTAGTAGGGATGCTGGTAGGTAAAACATAAGACAAGTAAATGGTTCTATAGGTAAATACAGCTTTTATTTAAATGTAATTTAGATTTTTTAATTGTTATTTTATTTTAATCTTATTATAATGAAATTTTGTAATTAACTATTAGTATATTGCCAGAAACTAAACGATTAATCATAAGTTCTTATTATTAAAATAATTTTTCATGTGTAATTAATAAAAAAGTACAATAAATACAATTATATTCATTCATATTTCTATAGATAGGTTATATTTGAAGGTGAATCTGACCTTATTGTATAGGTAATGTATATCTACAAATCGATAATATTATTTTAGTCTTATCTATATAATACTGATGCACCGACAGATATAAATAGGTACACAACAAGCTATCTAATAAAACTGATTAAATACTTCCTTCGTATAAAGATAAATAACCACAGATATGATATACCAGATGGTAGGTTGACGTGTAAAATTGAGGACAAGTACCTTTAGTCTGGCTAAATCGACGAATGGCCTATATCATAGACACACATAGACACATTTTCACGCACACCTAGATATATAAGTGGCTTCAAGCGGACTGAGTGATAGTAGCCATAGACACTACATCTGTATAAATAACAATATTTTGTCTATACTATTACGACCAGGGGCGCCATTATGGCGTCATATAGGACAAAAATTTAATAGTAGGCTACGAAACTTGATAAAATTCGCCATTATGCAATCAAGTGACCGATCATTATTACAACATTGTAATAGCAGACTTGGGCCCCTGGTGCGGTTTTATAGCGTATTGTTTAGAATTTTCTATTTGTAACTTTATGAGCTTAGGTTGTTTCCCGATTCTTACATACACACATGTCAAATCATGTTTATGAAACAAAGTCGTTATTTTTGTATGTAAGTCCCTGTGTAACATTATATCTTCAAAACTACGTGGTGTAACTAGAGTGTTTCAACAGGATGACTCTTTTGTGTAATTTGTTCAGGTATGGATTCTAATTTGTTGTTTATTTTTTTAATACCACGCGTATGAAGTTGCGGTCAACAGCTAGTATATCAAATAGTAACTTAATCTAATATATAAAATTCACGTGTCACAGTGTTAGTTGCCGTACTCCTCCGAAACGGCTTGACCGATTTTTATGAAATTTTACATGCATATTCATTAGGTCTGAAAATCGGCCAACATCTATTTATCGAATCTCTTTTTTTTTAGTATGGCAAAGCAACGTTTGCCGGGTCAGCTAGTAAATATATAATAGTGCCTAAATCATTATTTTTCTACTTGTCATTACGTAGTACTTACTTATGGACGACAAAAAGTTAATAATTTTTTCTTCCACACGTCAGATATCATTAATGTTTAATAAATTTTTACCCGCTACCCACCAATTTTTTTTTTCTATTTTTTTTTCTATGTTTACTATGTTTTCTTTCATATTCTCACCAAGAAAAACTGACAGCTTTTAATTTACTGATTCATCATTTACATATCCATTGCGTTATTCAAACTTGCATCCGTGAATACCGTACCGTATGTAATAATGGACTCGTTCTTATATCTGTCATGCATTGTTACATTTAAAAAAAGTAAATTGCTATATAATTAGGTACTTACTGAATCAATAATATCTGTTTAATTTATCGATTTGAGCCAACAAAACATTGTATTTTCGCCGATAGGGAGCGTAGTAACGAATTATATTACGTAGATATCGCATGATCGATTCTTCAACACACCTTGTTGCAATTAATGGTGCAATTCAAATTGATACCAATATCTTGAAACATCCGAGTAAAATATGATAGACGGACAGATAGACAGTATAATAGAGAATTTTAGCAAGGTCGATTATAGCGTGGTCGTTATAAACGAGTACAATTATTATTTAATCGATTTTTATTGATCGATTGATGTTTGACCTGAGTCTTTCTTCAGCTCTAACTATATGCATGAATGAATATGGCATATGTGCGCATGTAACTATAGGTATAATAAGTAGATATAGTTCGTTCCAGTGGAATATAAAATAGTATTCTCGTTTTTGCAAAATCTTTCTCTGATGCTTCCCTTTCGCTATTTGTCGCAGCGTGATGTTAAATAGTATCCAAAACTGAAAGAATTTTTCTAATCGGACTAGCGGTTCCGGAGATTAGCGCGTTGAAACAAACAAACTCTTCAGCTTTATAATATTACTAGCTTTTGTCCGCAACTTCGTAAACGTGGAATTTAGGAATCAAACCTTAGCAAGTTATAAAAAAGCTATCCTCTGAAATCACTCTATCTATGAAAGAAAAACACATCAAAATCCGTTGCGTAGTTTTCAAGATATAAGCTAACATAGGAATCTACACACAAAAATAAAGACTTTGTGTTGTAATAAGTAAAGAAGTGTGGTGACGGATTAAGAATACAAGTGTCACCACCCCATCTCCTCCCAAGGGTGCTGTAAAAGTCAGCTAAGGGATATTGCACACAGATAGCATCTTCTGTGAGAGACGGAAAACTCGAAATAAACCCTGTGCCAACACGCCTGGTTAGCGCGGCACAGTAGACCATAATCCCTCCCAAAGTGGAGGACGCCAACAGTGGGACGTAAATGGGCTGGAGAGAGAGAGAGAAAGAAGTGTAGATTAAGTATCTACCTACACTAGCTGTTGCGCGGGAATTCGTACGCCTGTAATTTCGAATCACTACAAATATAATTAATAGCGAACAGCATTTTCAGAGACGGTAGATTCCTATTAGTAAAACTAAAATTGAAATCAGACCATTACTTTGGTAAATTATCTCCTACATACATACACATATATACCTAGGACAAAACATGCCAACTTGAAACAAAAACATTGCCTTTGACATGCCGTTCCACTTTTCTTGCAGGACTGCAGAGCGTCTTCTGCTACGATCTAAACTCACTAAACTTGTATATGTTATTATAATTCAATTAATACTATGCAATCTTTTTGAAATAATTATATATAACGACCTTATAATATATTCCGGCAAAATCTTCTCGTTAATAATATTTTGATAGACGAATATAAGTCAAAAGTCAAGTCACAGTTTGGCAGCTTCGAGTGTTTGTAATGTTTACAATACTGTCTCAAACATCAATCAATAAATATATTTGGTGGAATTCTTTGAAAAATTAACATATAGCGATGTTATTACTAATTAGATATTTATGTATACAACTTAGCTTTTGCCCGCGATTCCGTATTTCACTGATGTTTTGCTGCTATGGATCGCAGCGTGATGTTATATAGCCAAATATTTCGAGGGCCCCAATCTTAGAGCAAATACCTGACAGAAGTTGGTTTGAGGTACAGGTTCGCGCGAAGAGCAGGCAGACGTCACACTTCATTGCTGGAAAATCTAAGGCAGCGGTTTGGGATGGGCACCAGGTCTCTGTTCTGTACTGCTCTCAATAAAATAAGATTTGCAATGATGAACGTCAACCCCCGGTAGGAGGCAGCAGTTAAAGAGAAAGTTGGGCAAGTCGGGTGACCCTTGATGAAATACAGAAGTAATGCTCATAGTTACATTGTCCTTTACTCTCACTCTCTCTCTCTCTCTCTCCAGCAGTGGCGTGCACAGGAATATGACACTGGGTATGCGTCGCAGTACTCAGTCACAAAAACTTTTTCTTTTATAGATTTTTAGCATAGCCACGCGACGGATCTCTAAGTCGGAAACCATCAGAACCAATCAGTCCACACTGTACTAGAATTACTAAACAATAACTACGTACGTACATACATACGTACATGTACGTATGTACATACGTTTCATAACTTTTAACATGAAATTTTCGAGTTACATTACCTTTTTGCTGGCTTAGTTGTCGTAACTCGGGTACACAGAATCTTTTCACTGAATGACAATTGTGAGAACTTGTTATTTTTAATTTTTAACAAACACACACTATCAACACACATTTCACAATCAAATAACATTTTAAAATCAACAAACGAAAATCCATACAATTATTAAATTATAGAAACTCAATATTAAACAGTTCAATGAATCACATGAAAAAATAAAATGGCCTCCGTCGAACCAAAATATTTCTGCTATTTAAATAGATAAAACCTTACTAAACAAAAATTACGTGATTTATTAGACTTCCGACATTTTATTTTTATTCGGATAATCCGAAGGCAGCGAACGAACGCCGAATACTCGCGGAAACATCCGATCGCCAAAGCATGCCGCAAGAGATACGGTACAAGGCGTCTTCAATATGCAAGCCTGTGTGCGTTTGTAAACTGTGCAGGGACACCAAAATTTCTACACACATATGAACTCATGGCAGGCAGGTGTCGAGCTTACTTTCGTCCGTCTGACCAATATTATTCCTTCGCCAAAGGCCTGGCAAAAAGCACCAATTTGCAAGCACATATTGGTGCTATTTATGAATTATTAGGCGTTTTTAAGTTATAATTTTTTGTTTAATTAATAGTAAATAAATGAATAAAGTCATCTAAAACATGCGAACGTTTTATTAAAATATCTGTGAATGGCAAGTAAAGCACTGCTTTTCTGCCTTTATGGAGCGCACGCCCCTGCTCTCCAGCCCAATAAACTCCTACTGTTGGGTACGGGTCTCTCTCAGTCCTCCACTTCAGAAAGATTTGCGGTCTACTACCTAAGCCGCGCTGACTAGGCATGTTTGCATAGCATTCAGTTTCGAGTTTTCCGTCTCACAGTTAAGTTTAACTGCTTATAATAATCTCTTAGTTTATAAATCACCCTAAGGATGAAATGGTGACACCATATAGATTCTTACAGCTTAATAATATTATTGTTTAGTATATATTTCTAAAAGAATAGTAGTTTATGCAGTATATCCGTATTCTGGTACCCATAACACAAGCATATGCTTGGGACCAGAGGACGTTGTTTCAAATGACCGTAAATATTTATTTATTACTTATTTATTTATTATTCAAAAATCCTGTTCGCCAGATAGTCTGGTGAAATGAAATTCATTTTTACACTCACCTTTCATACGAGGTCGTTGTAACACTCAGTACCGACTAAATAAACGGACTGAATAATACAAAAATATAAAACAACAAGTCTGTATGTTTGTGCGTATGTATATTTATGTATATTTGTGTTATAAAAATATACAATGCTTTAGTTTCTGAGAACAGCGTGTTGTACCAGGTGCGGTTAGTGATGGAACACCTCGAAAAATATTTATATCGATATCGATAAAAAGGTTTACAGCATGGTAAAGTGTTCCGTAGTAATCCGTAGTTATCTACTGGTACGCAAGTGTTAGAAAATATTATATCTACTGGATGTCTAGACTAAAGAGAAACATGTTTAAGTTAATGATGTAAATAAACTAGTTATTATAAACCTGAGCACGCAATAGTGAATGAAAATTCTGTCTAAATAAATCCTGTATAAATAACATACATAATACATACCACTATATATTTTTCCGTGAAGTAGGCAAAGAGTACAGAGCGACACCTGTCAACTATCTAGGTAAACATGCTTACTAAGATCTGGATCTAAAACATTTTTATCATAGGTTTTGAAGATTTGATTTGTTTTTGAAAGTCGTAATTCAACATTTGGTAATCCATGGCTTTTTTTTACTTTTTTGAGTGTTGGCTCCTGTATTATAGGGTGGATGAACGTGAATAAATAGCACCTCTCGTCCACACCCTTTTTATTTCCATCCGTCTACTCTGTGGAGGACGGGGCGTGGACGGACGCGAATGATCCATCTTTTCGTTCCGGATGTAGTATTATGCAACATTTCTGACAGGACACTCCTAAAATGCATTACTGAAAAGACTTAGAACTAGGTAAGTATTTCTTTCTGATGCGTCTTCTCCCATAGTTTCAACTTACCTCCGCCGTGTATATGCCGTTTGTTAATCGTCTATCATCTTGTATTCTTTATTGCACACAGAAATTACATAATAGAAAGTTACATTTTAGTTAATATATGTTCTATCATCCAACCTCAGAACCTCTTATTAACAAACCACTTAGAATACCCTTATGATTTGGATAGCCACAACTTTTTTTCAAACGTTCGCTTTTGGCTTAATTTTCTGCCTTTTAAAGTTACTTATGCATACTTCATGAAGAGGGCTTTTTTTTACCTCTTTTCATAATTTTTCTATCGATATAGTTACAACGCTATTCCCACGTAATTTTATATTTTCCCCAAACCGTTTTAGTTTCCGAATGCGTTGCAGAACAGAATTATTATAGCCAGAGCTCGGGTCGGTTGTCTCGTTGGCTGGTTCGTGTTGGTACTACGTTTATAAAGTTGAAAATAACCCGCGTCTAAATATAGTGTCCACTGTGATATGTGTTTGGAATATGATTTTGAAACGGTAAGTAAGTAATTTTGATCCTTTTCCTCATATTTCTCTTATTATCAACAATTTTATTAAATTTCGCGCCTGAGCTTTAAATAAAAGACTATAAAGTAGATGCATTAGCTGGAAAAGTCCTCAGAACGTTGGGTAAAAGTTCAGTCTAGTTCAACATATCGCTCATTTGGAGAAACATCGTCGTAATTACTACTTTTCTAATTTTACAGGAGAACGATTTAAAGTGAATTATTTTTTTTGTAATGAGTTACCGGCTCAGTCTGAGGACCCATGCCTAATTTTTTTACGCTAAATGTCGCTACACTAATGTAGTTTTATGTGCTATTAAATTAAGTAGAATATTTATATTGGTATTCTTATAAATAAATAAAAATACGTCGAGTACCTACAATTACGTCTTTGTTTCCCAAAGATTTAGTAAAATGCGCTGAGTGCCGCGCATACATTTTAATGCTTTTATGACAAAAAAATTTCAAAAGTAATCAAAATGCGCATTTATTTCGTATAAAATTCATAACAAAATTAAAAGCTCTATATAAACAATTGGTCAGTCTTCATCTGAGGAACTTAAACTTATTTTAAAGCCAATTATCACTTACAAACTAAACTTTAGGAATCAAGATAATTATGACATGGCACGACAAAAAATTATTGATTGGCTTAGCTTAATTTGAACAAGTATCATTTAAATATTAAAAATACTGTCATAAAAATTGCAATAAAATCTTGGTATAATATTTTTTTGTATTAATTCTTGTAGATCACTCTTCTTATTTTGAGCAATTGTTAGTTTGCCACGATACGCTGGTTCTAGTGTTAAATCATTTATTGTGACTCTTGTGTCACTCTTAATTCGTTTAGAAGCTTTTATTGCGACGTCTATCCAGTCTTCCTCGTATCCAGTTTTAAATCTATAAATATCGGTTGCAGGAACATTTTTACCAGTACGAGATGTATATTGTTTGCCCGAATTCTTTAATTGTTTTGTTTTGTTCTTCTTCCATTGTGCTTCATTCCTCATCCTTTTCTTTTTATTTTTATTTGGAGATTGATCAATTTTTGGTGCATTTTGGGATGATCCATCATTTGGCATCACATTATTACTGGAATGATTATTTTGCGATATGACCTCGAGAGTCTCGCCAGATTTTATTAAATTGGAACTTCGTGTAGTAGAGTCAATAGAAATGGAGCAGCTTGATGATGAGCTTGATGACGACGAAGAGGAACTGCTTAAGCTAGATGAAGACATTTTGCGAGAGCGTTTCGCTGGCCGATATTCATCACCACTATCGTCCGGTGAGAAATCTTCACCATCTGACTTTAAATATTTGTTTTCTGCATTTGCACTATTGTCGATAGGTTTTGGCAATTCAGATATTTCTGGTAACGAGTTTAATGAATTATTGGCTGGTAAATAGGGCTGGAATTCAGAACTCTCTGTCGTGTACTCAAGAGGAACGACAACATAATTATCTTGTTCCAACGTGGAAACGTTCCCTTTTGACAAAATAGACTTACTTGCAGGCGAGTCTTCAGAATCAAAGGTAGGTGAGGATAAATTTGATGTCTCAAGATCACGAACAGGTTGTAATTCAAAGTTTTCTGATTGGCGTTGACTTGTTTCATACTCTGCAGCGTTATTAAATGCGCTTGAAATAACTTCATTGTGATACGAAGAGTTTCGCTGACTAGGCAAGTTAGGATAAATACTCTCAACTAATGGCAATAATAATTGTTCTTCTCTATTGGCTAAAAGAAAACTCAATATTATTGCAAAACAAAACCAAAATTAAAATTAAAATCAGGCTGTCTGGCTTACACCTACCGTCGCTACTCTGATCAGGAACACCAACAATATTGACATTAATTAATTAGGTCAATGTGCCAAAAGATGGTGGTTCTTGCCTATCCATTACCAAATTAACCAATTTTCTACCACGTCCTTCCATTATTGTAAACAACCTAAAAATTAAATAGGAAATCAAAACAAATTGTAAATCACGAGCGCACATCATGTAAATTTTAAAATAAGGTTTAAATTACAACAGAATTATTGACGCGCTCTCGTGAAATGCAAAAACTATATAAATTAGACCAAACTTTAAAAAAGCTACTTCAAAAAAGATAAAATAATACTATGTGGGACATTGGCCTACGCTATTTTTTTATAGATAACTGACTTTCTAAAACTCTTAAGTTAAAGTAGAGATACAAATAATAATATTTTTGGAGCAAAAATGACAGCTGATAAGAAGTTACAAATTATGTCGTTACTCATGCAAAAAACAAATACATTTTGGGACAAGAATGACGAAAATGTTAATTCCGTCGTTGTAGCCTCAAAAAGAACACAAAATAATGTCATAATTACCGTTACGTCGTTGTTTCCGCAAGATCTTTGCGTATTAGCACAAATGCAACAACTACGCTAACGCCTTCTAGCGATAAATTGACTGAAATTGATTTACGTCTTTGTTTCTCCTAACGTAAATACACTTTTTAAGTGCTTTGTCATTATAAACTCATTTTTGAAAAAAAATACATTTACGTCGATGTTTCTCCAAATGAGCGATATTATTATATGCGTTTGAATGAAATTAAAACAAAGTTCTCAATCGCGTCTGTCTGTACAACTGTTCGATAAAAACTGAAAATCTACGAATCTTTTGATTCATTTTTTACAAAATCTGTATATTATTATAGGTAATTAAATGGAGTGTTTAAACCGATTTCCATTGGTCTGAGTATAAATGAGGTTTCATTCATACTTTGAACTAACTACCTTTTCGCAACCTGAAATTATATATTTTCAAAATCCTTTCTCTATGCTCGTCAGGAACAATCACATGAACTTTCAAGTTTTTATCGCTACGTATTTTCAGATGAAAGTTGATATGACAGATGGTCACTTTACTTCTTGGATTTCTTTGTATTCTTATAGCTTTTTTGTTGATAAGCACTTCTTTGTTTATAGCAGGTTTATGTGCTTGTCTATCTAATTGCAAGATAATATAAACAAATGTATTAGATGGACAGCGAAAGCTTTTTAATAGGTTCTTTCAGTTATAGGACCCTAAAAACATGTATCTTCACCATCGATCAATGTTATACTTGATCGGTGATCTTTCCATATTATGAAACAAAGTCGTAATTTTAGTATGTACGTCCCTATGTGAGCTTTTATCTTCAAAACTACACAACAGATTTTGATGCGGTTTTTTTTATAGATAGAGTGGTTCAAGAGGATGGCTTTTCTATGTAACTTGTAAAGGTTTGGTTTCTAAATTCCAAACAAAGTTACAGACAACAGCTAGTAGTTAATAAAACAAAACATTATTTTTGTTAGTTATACATCTAACGAATGTCGTCATATACAAACTTTAAATATTAATCTGCGCACGATTCTGGCAACATCATAACGGATTTTTTACTATACACTAAAAATTTCTAATAACATCTTTAAAATGCAATATAAAAGATGACCGGGTCTTTTATTTGTTCTAAAATGCGCATATTTGAAATAAAATTAAACATACCGTTCTTCGTAAATGCAATGTTCTGCTTTTGTGTGTTTGCAAAGAATGTTTGAACTGGCTAATTTTTATAAAATAACGTAATTTCCCCTTTGTATCAACGCGTTTTTAAAACGCAACAGATTTTAATTCAGTTTTCAACATTAGCTCGAATCAGGAGGATTATGTATGGTACATGTTTATTAATGCACAAAAAAGGAAATAAAGTCAAAGATTTGTAGTGCAGATGAGATCATCGATTGAGTATCATCTTTGATGAGATGGCGCTCTAGCATGGAGTAACGTAAATTGTGTGTTACATCCCTACTAATATTATAAATGCGAAAGTAACTCTGTCTGTCTGTCTGTTACGCTTTCCCGCTTAAACCTCTCGACCGATTTTGATGAAATTTAGCACAGACAATCTTTAGACCCTGAGAAAGGATATAGGCTACCTTTTATTGCGAAAAAAAGGGATGAAAAGTTTTCTAAATTTCACGCGGACGGAGTCGCGGGCAACAGCTAGTTCTTCATAAATGCTCCTTTGTAAAGCTTTTACGCTCACACAAAGTTAAATTATTTTCTGAAGTTATACTTCTTTCGGCATGCCAGGCAAAAATGATGTAAGTAAACGATACACGCGCATATCTTCACTCTAAAATTAATTGCAAACGTCCGCACTAAAAGTTTGTTAGTAGTAGTTTTTGAGTTTATCTCAATAAGACAGACAATCATTTGGTTTTTAATTAAAAATCTAGTGATGATATATACGTAATGTAAAACGTAGTTTTACGTTTGAATCATCACATTTTCTACTCAGTTGCTAGGGAGTTAACGTAAACATATTTCTTTTGTATATTAACGTAAACTTGTGATCGCCTGATGCTTGAAATTAGATAGATAGATAGATAACACTTTATTTGCACATTAATGATTTACATTTCATAAAAATTTGATTACAATGACAAATGCACAAAGGGCGGCCTTATTGCGAAATGCAATCTCTTACAGGCAACCTTAGGATGGACAAATAATTGAAATATAGTAGTTGAAAGTGTTACATAAGTTTACAAATACATAAAAACGAACATACGAATATAAATACACATACACGAATATAAATAAACGTAAACAAATTCAAATACACATATACATAAATATATACTACTTAAATATATAATATTACTACTTATATTATGTCTGAAGTGATGTGTAATAATGAGTAAGTTTTGATTTAAAATTTGTTAAGGACTGCGCTCTTCTAATTTCTACAGGCAAAGCATTCCATAGGCGTACGGCTTCAACTGTAAATGATTTTGCATAAAAATCCGTTGAGTGTCTGGGCACGCTCAGTTTCAGATATTCGGATGACCTTTGAGGTCTCAGGTGTGTGTCATGAACAAAAACAAAACGTTTTTTAAGATAACTGGGGGATTTGGGATTAAATAATACATTGTAAAGTAATGAAAGGACATGAGTATTCCGGCGAAGGCGAATTGGAAGCCACTTGAGCTTTTCACGAAAGGCGGAGACATGGTCGTATTTGCGAAGCCCAAATACGAACCTAATACAGACATTCTGAAGTCGCTCAAGTTTATCAAGTTGTGCTTCGGTGAGATTGAGATAGCTGGTATCGGCGTAATCAAGTATGGGTAAGAGGAGAGATTGAGCAAGAGTAGTTCGAATAGTGACAGGCAAGAAATTTTGTAGTCTCCGCAAGGACCCTACTGAGGCAAAGAGCTTACGACTAATCTCCTGCAATTGGGCATCCCAGGACAGATTGCTGTCTAAAAAAATTCCTAGGTTTTTAACTTTTAAACTGATTGGTAGACTAGTGCCATCAAAACGTAATTGTGGAAGAAGAGACCAGTTAATTTTAGCAACCATCCTGGAGCTGCCAACAACAATAACTTGGGGTTTTTTTTTATTAGACCATAATTTTGTCAATCACAGATTTGTCTATGTTCTAAATATTTTAACTTAGACAGTTTGTCTACGTGAATGTGTAAATAAACGTGTATATTATCACTACATCAGATAAAAACCAAGTGATTGTCTGTCTCGTTGAGATAAACTCAAAAACTACTGAACTGAATTTTAGTGCGGACGTTTGCAATTATTAATTTCAGAGGGATATTATTGTGCGCGTGTATCCTTTACTCATGTAGCTAAAATTTAGGCAGTAAATTATATTTGAACTACAAGGTTAAGTTTGTCGTATGGTTATGGTTTGAGCTTATATTATTGGGTTCAAGTCCAGGATACAAGCGTCATCATTACGTAAAGCGTGATAGAAAAAGTAAATCAAAAATCTTCCTAAGGTGAAGGCCCACGTCGAATAGCGGGACATTGGTACCGATTCTACTTGCACAACTAAACAATCAATTTATATATTACTTGCTATATCGTTGCACACATTCATAATAATTAAATTCGTTAGTCTATTATGCACAGTTTTTTTATTATGACGCTTAGATGATATGTCTATGATGATATGATATTCAAAAACAAATTCAAATATTTATTGCATATTATGTGTGTTACATGGTGGTACAATATAATATAAAGTGCTTTAGACTTAGGCCTTTTACAGGCATGGCAATGTTAGTAGGTATATAATTATGTTAGTAGTTTGTTAGTTATATTTATTTAGTCATTAATTTATTAATTTTAACAGAGTAATTCTTAGGTAGTCAATTTATTTAACATTAAAACAACATAAATCATAATAGTGGTCTAGTACTTACATTCTAGAAACTCCTTAACAGAGTAGTAACAATGTTGGACCAGGTGGTGTATTAGCTTGTTTTTAAACGATTGTATGCAATCAGCATTCTTTATATTGGCTGTTAAATTATTAAATATTTTAACTGCCATATAATATTAAGCATTTTAATTCTTGAGGGTGGTAAGTATAACCTAGCTTTATGACGTGTGTTTCTATCGTGAGTATCCTCTACATTCTTGAAGATATGTATGTTGATATGTAGATATGTATTATAATATTATGTTATGATGATACGAAACCACGAATAAAACCTTTTTCATAATCAAGTGTTTAAACTAAGCAAATTATTGTACTGAATTTTTACTTTTCTCATCTTTGTTATCAATTAGTTTATCAGAAGTTTATCAGTTTAAGCTCAGAAGTATCATGATCTCAGTTCGATAACCTATTTCACATGAATATAAACTAGTTTCTTGTAAAATTGAAATACAGCCAAATAGTTTTGTCCTGGTGTTTTATTAAGACAATACGTGTTTAGTGGAATTCACAGAGTAACTGCCAACAACAATGACTGCTAGTTTTAGTGCAAAATAAGTGTAGGAAATGTGAGAATTGTGGTCCATTTGTTGGTTTGCTTCCTGAAAGATAACTCCTCTTCCCCCTGAATGCATTTAATTGTGCCAAATAGACTTATACTTTTTCCTGATCTTTACTTATTTTAAAACAAAGTCGTTATTTTTGTATGTATGTCCCTATGTGAGCTCAAAACTTCGCAACAGATTTTAATGCGTTTTTTAATAGATAGAGTATAATATAATAATAAATAATAAATACTCATGTACATTTTACACAACGTCCTCTGGTCCCAGGCTAAGCTTATTATATGCTTGTGTTATGGGAACCAGAATACGAATATACTACATATACTACTTTTCTTTTGTAAATACATACTTATAATACATAGAAACAGACGCAGTACAAACATTTGTATGACAATTAGAAAAATCACACAAATGATTGTCCCGAGCTGACTCGGACCTGTGAGCTCTTGATCGTTACATGAACTCATAGAGCAACACGGAGGGGAGTAGCCATTGCGTTTTTTTCCGATACAAAACTGTCTGTCATTTTTTGCGGGGGTCAAATCACACATTCTCAAATTCTCACACAAAAACATTCTATGTCACTACGGAACTTACACTATGACAATTGAAAAATACACTAACAATTTCACACACACATTTAAACAATCCCTGTCCTAATAGTATAATAATATGACGCAACTACACTAACAAGTCCTTACACCCGTAGTTGTAACAACTGTCGATACGCATAACGGTCCACCGGCGGCCTGTGTTGCTCTATGCATGAACTACTCAAACATGAGGCTCGTCAAGAGTGGTTCAAGAAGATGGGTTTTTTGTATAATTTGTTGGGGTTTTGTGTATATTGGGACAGGGAGGGCTCGATAACTATAAAAGGGAGTGAAACTGCGGAAAAGCTAGTTAATTAAAAATACATCTTATTTATTTCCTTAATTAATTAAGTAGTCCTATATAAACGTTTACTTTAATTTATTTCATTCGAGGGTTCGTATCAACAAGGTAAAACAAATCCTACTACTGAGTGAAACTTCGCTGTCCATCGGTCTGTTACCAGACTGTATATCTAGATCGGTGATAGTGAATTAGATAGGAAGACAATTCCACAATTGATGTATCTTTACAAACACATACACACACATTTATAATATTAGACACAGATTTACCATATAGAGAGTCTATGACGACGTCACTCAGCCGGCTTGAAGCCACTCATTCATCTATGTGTACGTTAAATACGTTCTATGCATTGAGTTGTTCTATGTGTGTCTATGATACACGGCACAGAATAATTTGAACTATTGACAGGCAGTGGCGGATTTACCCTAAGGCACGGTAGGCCCGGGCCTAGACGGGCATATTTAGGGGCAGTGATTTATATGGTGGATGCTGAGAAAGGGGCGGCTAATGGCCTGGGGCCTAGAGCGGCTAAGACTGCAAATCCGCCACTGTAGACAGGTGGTATCTTCCCAATGGATTACTTGTTTCATTGTTTGTAAAAATGACGTTTGTAGTTTGCGAAAACTGCATGTCATATGAACACCATATTTTATCAGAACCTGAATTTCATACGATTTAGCCGGGCTAAGGTTACACGTCTTCAAAACTGAACACATATCTACTGGTACCAATTCTACATGCACAACGAAACTTAACTAAAAAATAAAAACAACTATGGTTTATTTTCATTAATTAGCTATTACGTTGTGGACATTTAATTAATTAAAATCGTTAGTAAATAATATACAGATTTTATAATAAAAAAGTTTTGTTAACATTGCCTAATTGTGATAATGACGCTATCAATTTTCAGTTTATAGTTATGTTTAGGTGTGCACATGGAATCAGTATATCAATATCTGGTATATGTCTATGTTATCTATACCCATCTATACTATCTATACTAATATAATAAAGCGGAAGAGTTTGTTTGTTTGTTTGTTTAAACGCGCTAAACTCAGGAACCTCTGGTCCAATTTGAAAAATTCTTTCAGTGTTGGATAATCCATTTAGCAAGGAAGGCTATAGGACATATAATCACGTTGCAACTAATAGGAGAGAAGCAGTAGTGAAAAGTGTTACAAAAACGGGAAACATTTTCTAAATTCTACGCGTACGAAGTCGCGGGCAACAGCTAGTTAGATATATAGATACATGAAAGCACATGTAGTAAGCACGTGTTATGTTTGTTGCCAATATAAATAACAGCTGGTAAACTATCACTTATTACAGACACTTTTTATTATAGATAACTACAGACATGTCTCTGCTGTAATGTGATAAATTAATAATTATTTAATGAAAGTAAAAGTTTATTTCAATATCATTTGATCCAGCAAACATCGTTCTTGTAAAAAATAAAAATGGAATAGTAGTTTTTCCTTATTAGATAGATAAAACATCATTACTTTGCTTTTAAAGGATTCTGCACCCTATGATTGAGACTTCAGTCCGTCTATCCGTCTGTCATCAGGCTGTCTGTTAGCATCACTGAAACGGTAATAGCTAGAGAGCTGAAAATTTCAGTTTATACAATTCAATTGACGCTATAACAACCAATTCTTAAATTCTTTTCGTCATAATCCGAATAAATTATAACATTTAAAAACGATGAGTACGGAAACCCTGGCGTGCGAGTCCAACTCGTACCTACTTGGCTGGTTATTTTCATAGATATCCTACTCATAGGTCTACTCTTAATAGTATCAAAATATAGTTTATGAGCTGAAATATATTTTTGGGTTTAAGACAAAAAGACACTATATTTTTCGGAAATAGTAACAAACAATTGCTTTTAAAATAATGGCACAATTTTCAGTATTTTTTGAAGGAGTTTTACCTTTAACCTATTGATAAATCATTGCTTTAACTCCCCGGCGACGCCCATGTGTAGTAGCATAATACTTACCTACCTTATGATGTGGAAATATTTGGGGCAGTACTTACGAGTACCTATATGTTTCAGTAATAATTTCAGATAAGATCTTCTGTATCTCTGCCAAATTAGAAAACATATAATCTTAAATAACTCACTCAACAAACTTACAAACAGTTTGTATACTTCACAAATAACTGTGTGTATTTTAATTCAGTTTAATTGTTTTTGGCGCGAAGTGTACAATGTTCCAAAAACGTCACAACGTTTATTTTGATGGGAAACAATATTATTTTAGAATATTTCCAAAAACAATGCCAGCAGATCAAATGAAGCATTAAAAATACGGCCAAGTACGTAGTAAACTCACACGAAGGGTTTCGTGCCGTGCTTATTGATCATTATTTATTTGTCATACCGAACCATAACACTAAATAAGGGTACCCCAAATAACATGATGGGCGAAAGAATAATGATGATATTTGTTGTTATAGCATCAATTAATTTACACAATGTGTAAATTAATTGACCTCTCTAGTAGGTACCAGAGATACAGCCTGGTTATAGACGAACGGACGGACAGCAGGGAAATCTCAGTAATAGGTATAAATAATCCCTCCTAAAGTGGGGAAGGCCCGTGCCCAATAGCAGGATGTTAAAGGCTTGGAGAGAGAGAGTGAAAAGAGAGTAAAGATAGACATTTTGATTAGTCATTTTGAGACGTATTTTAATTACAAATTATAATATATTTTCTACCTGGGAAGTAGTTTTAAGTGTTGTACATCTGTTCGACCTACATTACAATATAGAGTAGTGCGGAAGTTAGTCAGTTCAATGTATTTTCCGGATGTGACGTCACGTTGGCATTTCTTACAATCGTTTGTAGATCAATGTTGTTTGTGATCATTTGCTTTGTTAAAAAACTAAAAAATCACGCTTGAAAATCTTGTAACTTATATAAATTATTGCATTGTCATTAGTCCTTAATATGTGTGTAAAACAGATCAATCAGACTATTGCAATAAAAGCTACATGCTCTAAGATTGTGAAGTAGAAATATAGCTTAATTTGGGACCAGATTATGTTAAGTTGCGTAACAAATTTAACTTACTTAACTAAAATGAAGGCAACCATGCTGTATTTTGATTTATTCTATATTATAGGCTATAACTATGTATAATACCACGTTGCGATAAATGTACTATCCATCACTGAAAGAATATTTAATATGGGGCCAGTGGTTCGCAAGATTAGCGCGTTCAAACAAACAAATTCTTCAGGTTCATAATATTAGTTTAGATATGGGACCAGATAAAATTAAGTTTTTGAGTTTATTGTAAACAGATTATTTAGGATGGATTAGGTAATAATAATTATATATTAGATAAATAAATAAATAAATATTCATGGACATTTTACACAACGTCCTCTGGTCCCAAGCTAAGCTTATTATGCTTGTGTTATTGGTACCAGAATACAGATATAATACATAAACTACTTTTCTTTTGTAAATACATACTTATAATACATAGAAAACACCCAGACGTAGTACAAACATTTATATGACATTTATGAATATCACACAAATGATTGTCCCAAGCGGGAATCGAACCCGCGACCTTGTGAACGGCAGTCCAGTACATGAACCACTACGCCACGAAGCCCGTCAACATGTATCATGTAGTAAAAGTGCTAATACATGCACTATATGTAGGCTAGTAGTTAGCTACACAATGACCTAGCCTAATTATATCTGTCTATATTTAGTGGTGCGTCGACCTTTTACTGTTTATTGATATATCTATAGACGTGGCAAACTGATAATTATTCCATCCATTATCATTTGTCACTATGTGACTCTTTGATGAATAAACTCCGAAAAAGGTGATTTTTCAAAGAATACATAGTCGACATAGCTAAATGAAAATCATTTAATCATGTAGGCACAAATTTCTTTGCACAAAAAAAGTGCTCTTATAACGCGTCCAAAAAAACAAGCTCGCACGCTGGTAGTACAAGCTCACTGAAGTGGAAATAAGCTAGCTATATCTGCTGAAGAACCGATAACCGATGTAGCAGACGTGTTCTGGAATGAAGACCGCGACTTACCCCTGCCAGGTGGACGGACAACCTTAAAAAGGTAGCAGGATGGGACTGGATACAGAAGGCGGAGGACGCGAATTAGGAGAGACCTGTGCAGCTGTGGTCAGTGGTCAAGGGCATATGCAGATGACTACATGATTGATCTTTACTAATATTATAAGGAGGAAAGATTCAAATGTTTGTTTGAAACGAACAAGCTCCAAAACTATTGAACCGATTTAAAAAATTCTGAGTTGAGTGACACTATCTGTCCGGTGAACATTTTAAAGTTTCATTTTGCTAACACGCTTGATTAGCGCGGCACATTTGACCAACAACCCTTTCCGAAGTGAAGGAGTCCCGTTTCCGACAGCGGGTGGGATGTTAAGGGGCTGAAAAGAGAGACAGAGAGAGAGATATTTTAATTTTTATTCGTTATGTTGGTTTTTTAAATAAATAACAAAAACATTACGTTTAGTTAAGGAAAAAACAACGTTTTATAAAAATGGCCGTGAATATATTTTATTCCAAGAACACTGGCAACGGTACAAAACTCAAGATGTCTATTAATTACACTCAGTAAAACATTGCATCAAGAATTGCAGAAAACACAAATATCAACTGAAAGCAAACGTTTTTTGTGCTGCAAAAAATTGCAATCTTATTTCATTAGATCAAGCGAAGTAATAATAAATTGTCGAGAATCTGTATAAGATGAGAGATAAATATTGTTGATGACGTAGTTTTTACCGATTATTTTAGTATTTATGATAATATTCATTAGTCGTTTTGTATGTAGGTACTACCACCAATTTCTTTAAATTGAATTGTTACGAGTATATTGCATCATACATAAGTAATATTCATTCACAGATATAAATAAATAAATAAAATAAAATAATTGTGTGTCTACAATCTACTCACTCGGCTTGAAGCAACCTAAATATCTATATGTGCGTGAAATTATGTATCTATATGTGTCTCTGATACAGGCGCTATACGTCATGTGAAACATTATTAGTCTAAAAAGTACTATTTAGCCAGGCTAAATTTACGTGTCTTCAAGATTTAACACCTACCTACCCACTATCTGTTAGATCTGTGGTATATAGTAAACCACGATTTTAAAACATAGTTCTGTCCTGTTTTTCTATACCCTCTCCCTCTCTCTCCAGCCCATTCACGTCCCACTGTTGGGCACGGGCTTCCTCCACTTTGGGAGGGGTTATGGTCTACTGTGCCGCGCTGGCCAGGCGTGTTGACACAGGGTTTACCTTCGAGTTTTCCGTCTCTCACAGAGAATGTCATCTGTGTAAAATATCCCTTAGCTGGCTTTTACAGCACCCTGGGGAGAAGAGATGGGGTGGTGACACTTGTATTCTTAGTCCGTCACCACACGGACATTTCTATACCCGATAAACTTAAAAATTACAATTATTTATAGCGGCAAATGAAATGAAAGTTTTGAATGTCTAGCTATCATCATACGATACAGGTACAGCCTATTGACAGACGAACGAAACAAACAAACGGACGGCGGCATTTTTTAGGGTTCCCTACCCTACCGAAGAATACAACGACATATATTTTTACACGCTTTATATTAGCTTCACTTGTATGCTTGTTTGTATGTTTGTAACCGACTCCTTTAGACGCTATTTTGACCCACTTTAAACGGTCAGATTCTATTCAAATTTTGCACACCTGTCAAAGACCGATGACAATGCAATAATTCGATTAAATAAAGCGTGTTTTTTAGTTTTTTAAAACTATTATTGTATGGAACCATTAAGAAGAGACTAAACACTTTCGAATTTATGTACGAAACCCAAAAACGAATACTAATTGCTCGATTACAAGTAAATATAGTAGGTTAATAGGATAATAACCTTTCCGGACGATGCCGGAATACTCATACATTCCACACATGATGAAATTTCAGTATAAAAATAAAAATACACCATCATTTAGAACGAAATCTTTACGAATATCAGTCGTCATTGTTTTTCATTTCCAGAAAAACGCAAGTATAATCTGTAGTATGGGACCAACGACCTAACACATTTCTCTTTGAATCATTTATGAGTATTTATAAGGTTTACGTTGACGGCGTCCTACTGTCTGTGTCTGCTTTAAAAACATGACAATACTGTGTATGTAAGTACCAAAGATATACCAGATGTAGCGTCTATAGCTACATCACTCACCCAGCTTGAAACTGACACACCTATCTACGTGTGCGTGAAAATGTATCTATGGGTGTTTATGATACAGGCTATATATGAAACGTCATTAATATTCTATGAAGTAGGATTAAGCCAGGCTAAAGTAACTCGTCCTCGATTTTAAACGTCAACACACATCTGGTAAATCTGTGGTATGTACATTGTACTTAGTGTACGTGCGTAAGAATATTTTTTTTAACATTTGCATGTAACATGAGTGACGGTATGCAAATGTATACTCAACTTTTGTAACTATTTTCATAATGTCGGTATACCGTGACATACACCTTTTCATTATCCTCGTCATCATCATAACATCACGCCTTTTTCCCATGGGGGTAGGCAGAGACTATAGAGCGCCATCTGCCACGATCGAAGCACACTTCCTTGGCTTCATCCACACTCATACATCTGGTCATACATGCCCGACGGTTGTAAGCGCTACGCACTTGCCCCTTTTGGAGTATCCCGGCGATGACATCGGAGTATATTTTTCTCGGGCGTCCTCACCCAGCATTTCCACTTACTTTCGCCGTGTATATGCCTTTCGTTAAGCGTCTCTCATCCATCCTCTCCACATGACCAAACCACCTAAGCATACTTTTCTCCACCTTAGTCACTACATCCTCTTTCATGCCGCAACGTTCTCTTATAACTTCATTTCTTAATCTCTCTTTCAAAGTTACAGTCACACCACACATACTTCTTAAAGAGCGCATCTCTACAGCATTTATTCTACTTATATACACCTTTTCTTTGTAGTTACCATGTTGGATTTAGAATGACGTCACCAAACTAACCCCGTACGGTTAAAGTTAGATTACGTTCTAACGCTTGATAGTCTTTGCCTACCTTAATTAGAAAAACAGTGAACGCTTAAACAAAACGGAGAAAATTAAAATAATATTCTGTATGAAAGACCAAAACTTGTGCAGAATTTCTTCAACGTAGTTAAAGTCCACCTACATTTGCCTCTGCTGACGCCTACGAAGAACGCTACGTATTATAAATGCTTTATACACTTACGCAAGATAAAAATAATAGCAAATAACGGAACCCCAAACAATAGGATAAGGACGGGATGACGATGATGATGAGGATTTTTTTTTAACTCTAACTGACATACACAAACTTTAAAATTTTCAGCTTTCTAGCTATCACCACTCCAAAGATAACAGAACCACAAACAATGATATAAGGGTAGGAAATGCTTTTTATAAGATATCTGGATGAGTTATCTGTGAAAAAATAACATTTAAAATCATTTTAAAAAGATGAAACGACATAAATCTCAACAAGCTGAAAAGACGCTATAATCAGAGAGAATGAATGAATATTCAGGACATTTCACACAACGTCCTCTGGTCCCAAAGTAAGGTATATTTCTATGCTTGTATTATGGGAACCAGATACGGATAGACTACATATACTATTTTTCCTTTGTAAATACATACTTATAATACATAGAAAACACCCAGACGCAGTCCAATCATTTGTATGACATTTATGGATATCACACAAATGATTGTTCCAACCGGGAATCGAACCCGCGACCTCGTGATCGGCAGTCCATTACATAAACCACTCCACCACGAAGCCCCAAAGACATAATACATAACACACATGTTACCTACTAAGGTATGTTAACTATAAGTTTAAGCAGTTTCGTATTTACCCTAGGGCTATAGAGGTCATGGTCCAGGGTGGCAGCCCTTTGACTCTTTCTCCGACAATTTATGGGGCACAAATTCAAACGGGCCTGAGCGCTTATTTTTAAAATACACCCCAAATAGTGCATTAATAAATAAATAAATAAAAAAAATCCTTTTATTTCATGCAAGCGTAAAATATACATAGTTTAGGAATAAAAAAGTAAAAGAAAAAAATATAGTGAAGTTATTTACACGTATTAAATTTACAAAATGTTTAATTATTTAAGGAAGTTTGTTTGCATGAACCCCTCCACCAAATAGTGCATTATAAGACGTTAATTTTAGCCACGACTACATTAATAACCTTTTTCAGCAAAGTGTAAGAGTCACTGTTAACAGTCAATGTTTTTTGCACTATTGTTAAATAATCTTGGCGCCTGTTTTAAAAACTATTATTAGAAATAACATATGTAGATAAATACTGTACTTAAAATAAATTACAAGAATATCCTTCAAAATGTCCACGTTGTGACGTATTTATACTACACATGTCACCATCCCAATTATTATAATAAGTGTTGTAAGAGCAAGAGCAACAGAATTATGCAGACAATAGTACCGATTCTACTTACACAACTAAACATATCTAAAAAATTAAAATTGACAGTGTTAATACAACAATTCGGCAATTTTAGAACTTTGTTATTGGAAAATCTTTATGTAATAGACTAACCTTTTTATGTTATAGAAATGTAGGTACATAACGAGAACATTTAATCAAAATACGACATAGTTGTTTTCATTTTTCAGCTAAGTTTAATTGTGCACGTAGAATTGGTACCATTTTCGTTCGTTTTTGTGTATTTCAGTAATAGAATTTTATGCCCCTATGACAGCCCCAAGTTATTATGTGAAACTGCAGAGCACAGCTACTATTTAAAGTCTAGGACCACAGAATAAAAAAAATCCGATTTACTTAGTGTTATTTTGGTAAAATTTCGGCGTTTGGGAGGGAATTTGCATTTCCAAACCTCCACTCTCCCACTCCCCTGGTTACGCCACTTACGCCCATGACTACTGGGTCTATCTTCCTCATCAAAGCCCTCAAACTCTACACAAAACTGAAAGAAAGGTATGAGGAAACTAAACAAACATTAGCGAGGCCATTTTGACAAGTCCACGCGGACATTTCAATTTATATTATTGAGTTTTCAGCTCGTTTTTATTACGACTATTTTATAATACTGTCTGCCGTTCGGTCTCAAAACAAAAATAACTCTTAGAATATATTTCATGCATGATAAGCATTTCCTTCTATTTGTAAACTTCGTACATTTAATTAACTTTGATGGTACTAATTTTATCATTATTTATTTCACCTACTCTTAAGCGTGATAAAACTAGAGTATGCTCAATGACCTCCCATAGAACAACACTACCCGGGCATCAATATTATGTATTATGCAATAAATTATATAATAAAGCTAATAAAGCAAACAATATATATGCACTCCCAATCAGCAAGTGCAAAAGCATTATACGCTCATGGCTCTTACAGTTAAACCACGAGGACACTTAAGACATTTTAAAAAATTAAATAATAATATGGCATTAGTACGCACAACACTGATTTCACACACCCACTTCCAAACACATAGTCATCGAACTGTGCTGATTGCCTTTCGATAATCTTTGTTTTCCTTCCTTCTTTTTGTCTTATTTTAAATGTATCCTGTTGTAATTATTGTTTTATTCTCTAGCTCTTTATAAGTAGTATCTGGATATTATAGTGGTATAAAGATCTTTTAATATATTTGTATTTGTTGACTTATGTAATTCAAATTCGGAGGATGCCGGCGGCTGTGTCACAGTATAAACTAGTACAGCCGTCGCCGTATTTTCCTATGTAATCTATGTAAGTTGTAAAATAAACTATTTGTTTTGATTTTGATTTGATTTGATTATTACAAACATCATTGGTTTGTTCTCTCAAGAGACAATGTGAGTCTAGTCCTTCGGTTTCATTTTCAATTTCCCCATTTTCCATTACACCCCACACAATGTCCCAAAAATAATATTGCGTCCCCTAACAAATTTCGCGAGCCGAACTGCAGTCTCCTCTCCAGAACACGCCTGCTCTGTCGGCCATCGGTTCTTCAGCAGATAAGGCCAGCAAATTGTCATTTCAGCGAGCTTACAAAGACATAGATGCTTATAATTATATTTCAAAACATACTACATGATTCAAAGCTATTGTAAACAAATAAAAGACATATTATTAATCTCTGAACTCATTCTGATTACACTAAAACTGTTCCTAACCTCAAAACCGCGCGCAAAATTCTAATGATTTTCGCGCGTATTTTTATCTATTAAATGGCGTTGTGAAGGTCAATGTCAGGCATGAAGGTACAGATAAAAATGGAGTCCAGACTCTGAATACCTACTTGAAGCAAAAATGATGTATGGCTATCTCGCTCACTGTGGTCAAACCCTTTCTTTCTAAGTAGGGTAACCTTTATTGTATTTCTTCCAGGACAAAACTTCAAGTAGTTGTGTTCCATATAGTGTCAACAAAATGTTCACTTCTAAGACCTAGCCCGTATAGATTTTATATGTCGAGATACTTTATTTACTGTGCGTAAAAAAAATACTCAAAAAACAAACTGTTTGTTATCGCGTGAAAGTTTGGATAATTTTGAAAGATAATTTGAAATCGCAAAAGATATATGTTTCATTAATTTTGCAGATTAATTAAACATTATGAATACATACTGGACAATAGTTTTTCCTAGATTTCTGGGTTAGCCAATGTATTTCTATTTATTAATGTCAGTTAAAGGGCAAATTCGGTCAATAATACTTCTGAAAAAAAAAATACGTTACGTTGATTAAAATTAGTTTGTCGGAAAATCTGTAGTTAATAGTCATTTTAACTGACAATATGAATGTGGTTAAAAGTGGCTGACGGAAGAACGGAGAATCAGTCAAAATCAATTTTTACGTATATTTCTGTCTACAGCGTTTAAAGGAACCTATCATGAATGGCATGACGGGAGCTAAAAACCTAACCCACCCTTGTCGGGTTGCCCTTGGCTCCCTGTGCCTTGTGTTCCACTACTTGGCGCTAGGCAAGTCAGTTAAAATTACATTTAAACAGCTATATTGGGTAAAATTAGTTTTGAATAATTTCAGTCAAAAGTACTACTGTCGAGAGCTTACAGTCTATTGAGTGGTTATAAGTTTTGACTGTGACATATATCATAGGGGGCTATAATAGGAACGATAATAAAGTTACAAAAAAAGGGCAAAAAAGAAACAACAGCACTTTCCAAATTAAAATCATTTAATAACTTTTCTTTTATACATGACTAAATATTATTGTTTTGTGTAATTTCTGTCTCTTACCACGTAAATCACTAAGTATATTTTCTGTATGACTCTTTAAGTGTTAAAAAATGAATTTGCAATTTTCTTAATTAATACGCTTTCATGCAAATCATTGCAATAAATTGAGTCCGTGATGGGATGCTTAAACATTTCTTGCAACAGAGGAGTAAAATGTTGTGATACAACATTAATTAATTTGTTTTCTATATTGTTTTCTCTGAGTTGGCCCATCAGGAAGGATTACTTTCATAAATGCCAGAGCTAGGATTTGGTACACCCAGAGTAGCTACTTGCCCCATAGACTCTTCCTGTAATGAACTGTCTATCTGAAAATTATAATATATTTTACAAAATATAGCCTTTTGCCATATATTCGAACTACTACATTTCTGAAACATAATAATAATGTAAGGCTCTCATTAGGCAGTCGGATCGGGGGGGGGGCTGGTTCAGAAAGCAGCAATTATCTCTGGAGCCTTGAGCGCCGGTAGTTTGGAAAATGTTCCTGATACTGGTGGGGTATTTTTTTTCATACTAGTTTTTATATTCCTTATAAATTCAAATATTTAACATTGTATAACATGTGAGACAATTAAAGGAGTTTGTAAATAGATACTTGAAATTTTACCTTGCAAGGTGATACTGCTTCTTGATTTGTAATTATAGTAGGAACTGCTGTTTGTTTTAAAAAATCCTTGCACTTTCATAAAATTTCATTTTCAATGGTACAATGGATAACCATAATTTCCTCTGAGTACTATTTTTAGGAAATCTAAAAAAATAATATTGTAGGTAAGTATATTAATGTTGTAAATAATGTGAAATAAAAATTAAATGACTAAGCAAACATGTATAATTTAGTTCAGGTCCCACAGAAAGTCCTAGATATGTCCTCAGTATGGTCACACTATTTCAAAATTACTTCTTGTAAACAAGAAAGATAAAATTGCACTAAGTCCATGAAATTCAATGTAAGACTATTAGATCTTTACATCGTTATCAGTATAGTTAGTTAGAAGTATGCTGAAAACATTGTTTAATCATTTTATGAAGTATTTAATTGAAAATACAAAGAAATATGTTTGCAGTTGATTAGTGATCGACACTGATGCCAAAAAAAAATTTTTGTCTGTCTGTCTGTCTGTCCGTCTGTATGTTCCTTATAGAAACAAAAACTACTCGACGGATTTTAACGAAACTTGGTAAAATTATTCTTCATACTCCTGGGCAGGTTATAGTATACTTTTCATCACGCTACAATCAATAGGAGCAGAGTAGTGAAGGGAAATGTTGGGAAAACGGGAAAAGGTGCTCCATTTTTTAAGCTTCCGTCGCGTGTGCAGCCTTAATGGTTAAAGTTACATAAAAATCATGTATGACGGAAATATTCTACATAAAATTGTCTAAAAAATATCCCGAAACAGCACATATCTATATTTTATGGTTGACTCACAATAACACGTGTAACTCCTGATAGCTTAGCAGTTCGTTCATTCTGATTATATTTGTTTACTCTTACGTTTATAATACTCTCACTTAAGCAATTGTCAAAAATGTTGCACAAACGGGGTAAATTTCCTAAATTCTACGCGGACGGAGTCGAGGGCAACAGCTAGTTCAAAAATAAATTGGTGCATTTTTTAAAAGGAATATTGTTATGCCAACCCTATGCAGTAAAATCACTTTCAGATTTATTAGAACTTTGTAAAAAACGTTTAAAAATAATATAATTATTAACTATAATTGTTTTTATGTGGATTTTCCTGTCACCCGACATTACGCTTTGCTATTTTTCTGTAGTTTCCTGTTTTTATTACGATATTTAATTTTATATTTTCAAATTCACACGTTACATCTTTTGTGGCTCTTTCACGTACTGAACAAAAAACATTCCATTTTTAATTTTGGATTTAAATAATGGCTATTTTTGTTATCAATGCTTTGGGATTTTGTTTTACTTCTTAATGTTAACGACCGGGCCAATTTTGATACTTTTGGGCAAGGCCATTAAAAGGTACTAGGATGAATTGAAACATACATCTTTGTCATCATAGACTAGACATCATAGGATGTAGCTAACATCATAAATATGTTACCATTCTAGTTTTTCAAGTATCTGCTGTAAAACTAGTAAATAATTTATCACATCATCATTATCATAACATCACGCCTTTTTCCCATGGGGGTAGGCTGAGACTATAGAGCACCATCTGCTACGATTCAAACATACTTCCTTGGCTTCATCCGCACTCATACATCTCGTCATACATGCCTGATGGTTGTAAGTACAGTCATATGAAGAAATATTTTGTACTTGACCAATTTATTTATGTAGCTGTTACCCAGCTTGTTGCATCTCAATTACTTTGATAAAGAGTTTAAAGCTTAATTACCTACCGATTATTTTAAAGCAGTCAATAAAATTATACTACCGAACGACACAGCGTGTGGCGGGCCCCAACAATGTGGACTGACGATAAGGTCAAATGTGCAGGGAGCCGCTGGATGCAGATAGCGCTGGTCGTTCTATGGGGGGCCTAAATATGTCCAGCAGTGGATTGAGAATATGATTATCATGATTTTAGGGGTATATCTCGCTCTTGCCTAGATTTTTACCCAGTTAATGTCTTAATTAAGATTACCTATTTAAATTACAAATGGCTACATTGTTCATTATCCACGTGTTATTTGCGTCAAATATTCGCGAATGTACGAGTACATCAATCTGTTATAAACACGGAGATATTTACGACATTGTGGCTTCTAAGAAACTTTCTACACAACACAACTATTAATATCTATTTGTATACTGAGAAAGATTTGTGAATATTCGATAGGCCTTGGCGCTATTTTAAAACTTTACAGAAATTCCCGTATTCGGTAATTGGCATTGTTCATATTTTTTTAAACTCTTAATTCGAAAACCATTTCGGGGAATAGAGTTTCTAATCATGATCCATTAGTTTTTTTCGGAAAATTTGCTTTATTAACGATTATTTTTCCAAAAAAGCAAATGATCTTTATTTGCCCTTGAAATGAAGGACTTAAAATATTAAGGCGATCTTAGGGATATACTACTCTGTGGTGGAGTTGAAATTGGTCTATTATATTAACTTGGCAACTTTGAAAAGATGTATTGTATCTCTCATAAGTCTATCAGGAAAAGGCAATACACAGATTGCGTACAACGATGACGTCACAACATTTAAAATAATATCTTCAAGTATTTAAAAAAATTTCCATATAGTGAATATTTCAAAAATATTGAAATTCGTTGCTTAAAAGTGTATATTTTTTCTAAAAAAAATATAAAAACAGCAGGTCAAAAATTATGAACAATCCCAATTCTATGTTTTCTATGTTTACCAGGATGTATGAGTGTAAACAAAGTCAGAGGCCATAGGGCCATAGGGCCATGATCTTAGTGTGCTGGCTTATCAAACTAATTTTCAAAAATCTAAACGACGCCTCTGAATTTAGTCATGGTAGTATGTTTCTTCCGTGTGGTGACGGATTTAAGAATACAAGTGTCACTACCCCATTTCTTCCCCAGGGTCCAAAAAAACTTGAAACTAAACCCTATGCTAACATGTAAATGGGTATCAAAACCTACAGATTACTTCGCATTACTCTAGTTAGAGTCATGTTTAACAAAAGTACTTGATCTCTATAAACTTATGTATTTGGAATTTCAAGACGTAAAAAGTACAATATAATCAAAATGAATCAATATAAAACATCGCAAATAGAAACATAATGCCAAACACACAGACCAAACAGAAATGCAATGCAACAACTAAACAAATATTCTAAAATTTAAAATTTAACAGACGCCATGTTTGTTTTCATGCTCATCTCTTTGCGTGTTAATACACAAATAAGTAATTGTTTGGAATTTATTTATTTATTTAAAACTTTTTGCACTAACAAAATGTACAATGGCGGACTTAATGCCAATGGCATTCTCTACCAGCCAACTATCAGTGGTGCAGAGATAATATATGGGGCAGGTGCAACTTTATCACTGAAAGGTGAAATTAGAAAATAAGTTTTTTAATTTTTATACTATTTATAATGAATAAGTATAATATCTACATATATACAAAAATAATATAAACATACGTAGTAATTAATACATATACTACATACACAATATACTACACATACCTATACATATATAGAATTTTATAATATACATACATATATAGAATTACTTATTGACTAGATTCCGCCAATAACCTAGTGTAATGTTGACGAACTTTAGTTTTAAATGCTTCACGCGTCCTTGCCATCCTGATTTCAAGAGGAAGGGCATTCCAGAGAAGAATTGCTTGAATGTTGAAGGAAGAATGTACTAAGCTAGAGGTGTGAGGTGGACATGTTAGAAGAAGAGTGTGAGACGAACGTAAATCTCGATCATGGGTGGAATAAAGATATTGAAAAAGTGATTTTAAATACGAGGGAGAGTTAGGACAGTTTAATATAGAAAAAAGTGTAGTCAGAGCTCGAAGGTTACGCCGTTGCCTAACTGGAAGCCATTTCAAGCGGGAACGGAATGCCGACACGTGATCGAACTTACGGAGATTAAAGACGAATCGAAAGCAATTGTTGAGAAGACGGTCGGGTTTATTGAGCAGATCTGCATTCAGGTCGAAGTAGCACACATCAGCATAATCGATGATAGGGAAAATTAAGGTATGCATCAGCGTAGTCTTCGTGGCGACCGGTAAGAAATTTTTCAACCGGTAGAGAGACCGAAGAGTTCCTGTGATTTTCTGCGACACGTTGGTGACTTCTCTTCGCCAATCAAGCATGCTATCCATATACATGCCTAAGTTTTTTGCTTCCGTGCTTAAGGGATGACACAATCGTTATAAATAATTGAGGGAAGTTGCTGAACGTCAATTCTTCGCACCATGTAATGAATTTACAGCAATATACATGCATACATATAGCATGTGTAACAGAACAGTCATGCCTGTTTTCCTCGGAGTTTGGAAAAATGCGAATACGAGTGTCACCACTCCATAGTATCCCTTGTAAAGCCGTCTAAGGTATATTAAACAGATAACATCCTCTATAAGACATGAAACACTAGAAGCTAAACCCAATAACAATACGCCTAGGCCCCAAGTCTGCTAATTGAATTGTGTCACACATCGTAGCTCAATGGCACCATTATAACCACAAAAAAATTAACAATAGACTACCAAACTTGATAAAATTCGCCTGTGGTGACCTGTCTGTCTGTCTGTGCGTCCGTCCGTCAGTGTAAGGTTATTTTCATTACGGAATTTCTGGATTCGGTCTCCACGCTCAAGGCCGAGGCGATAGAAGCTATGTAATAGCTTAAAACTCAAGAATTAAAGGAGCTCTCAACAGCTTTTCATCTATCTATAGCGAGTGGAGTAGGTAATATTACATTACCTACTGCTGTAATAGCGGAGTAGGTACTGTAGAGCCGTGTAGCTAAGTAGTAAATGTAATGTATTTCAATGCATGAATATGTCTCGCTAATTGGGATATTTCATAAATTTTTTTTGAAAATATAGGCTATTTTAAGCAACTGATTTCAATATTATTGAAATATTCACTATATAGAATTTTTTAAAAATACTTAAAGATATTATTTTAAATGTTGTGCTTATAAAAAAATATGATCGTTGACCCATATATCAGTCTACCAACAATAGTTCAATAACATTTCATACAGAACTTCACTAAAATATCTTACGTAGACAGTGTCAAAGTTCTTTGTAAAGACACTATAAATTTTACTCCTTTGAAGTACCATTTCGCAACTCAATATTGTTTTGTTTATTTAGATCATATTTATGTTAAAAATATCGATAAAAACATTTCTGTTTCTTTATAAATTTCGATAGGTCGCTAACCTACACGCAATAATTCATTGGCATGACTTTTACTAGTAAAATACGTTTCATCTTTTAGATCTGTGTTTTAGATAATAATCGTATTGTCATAAAATTTACTATCTCAGCTTAAATATATAAATATCGTTACGCTTTTATATCATCTGTGTAGGCAGTGACGTATTTACCAAAACCATAATAAACACGGCTCCATGCGATATCTTCACCCATCTTCTTCCACGCTGCGTCGTCTGATCGCTTCACCTTTCTTTCCCAACGGTCGGCTTATGGAGCGATGTGATTTTCTCATTGCTACTTGTCACTTCTGCTCTCTACCTTGTGGGAAGCAGCCCCTCGCTGCGACGTGTGAACGTTACACCTTTCTGCTACACGTCAGCGATAGAATTCACCTACTTATTCCTAGATGAGCACAGCTTAGTAACAATTCGCCGTCTTGGACAATTGCCAATGCATTCACTACATAATATGTTATATGTCAAAATCTTTAAGTACTTTGATAGAGAGCTATTACGATATAAAGATTATATTGATTATGCTATAAATTTGTTAGGTAATCATATAAATTATCGATTGAATTAGACTGTTAGATATATTTGTAAATATTTAACGTTTGGTCTCTACACAGGGCCGCAAATAATACGAATAAAATGATTTATTGTTCGTGCATAAATCACTATAAAGCTTTATCAAATAATCAGTCTCAATAAATCAGTTTTGAGCAAAGTAAAATCATGACATGGTTAATTTGACAAGATTTGGCGACGGGATCTAGACGAAATTTAAGGGATTCTTAGAATTTTATTGGCATTTCAGGACATTGGTTTTAGGCTGGAAACACTGCTAGACCGATCGTCAGCGTAGCGGTGTGCGCATTTATAAACTTGCGTAAAGATGCTACGCGAGTCGCGACCGACAATCAGCGCTGGCGGTCAGTTTAGCCATAGCACTGTTTCCTCCAGCCTTTAGGGCTTGTACAAGTCGCCATTTGTTATTATTCTATCACCGGTTCAGTATAGACAACGTATAAAGAACCAGCACAACCAAAATAATCCAAGTAGGTATTGAGTTCACACCACACTGCTAAAATACTCGCGAATAATATCTCAACAACAATACAATGACCTAATTATGTTTGCCAAACATAACTCACCTTGTATCGGTTAAGGACACGTGCATAATAAGCTAATTATATGCAGCAAACTTTTTGCTTATTATTCTTTGTGTGTATTGGGTACATTACTAGGTAAGTAAACTGTTTTTGTCATAGATTACATGCAATACTAGAATAAATATTCAAAACATCTAGTTTTAAGCTCCTGGTCCAATAATAAAAATATTCGACAGTCTGTTTGTTTGCGATCATCGATATCCTGAACGTATTCCCTTGCGAGTTCTGGCGTACAAATAGCTTGATATTTAACTACACAATTTTGTCTGTTTTGTGCATTGTGCCTCTTTTTTAAAAACTGGGGAATCGGGTGAATAACCACGTTTTTGAACTGAAAGTCGAACCCCAAAAAACACGCAGAAACGCTAAGAATATCAGTGTTAATCCATTCCGCTTGCACAGTAAAGCATATGATCACGAAAAACACTAAAAACACAGTGTAAACTCTAATGGTCTTATGCATAATGACTTATCGGAGGTTTAAAAGTTCGCTAAAATCGGTTCGCCAAAATTGTCAAAACTTGTTATTCATAATAGTCTTTGTACGCTAAAACGTTTATTGTCTCTCCGATAAAATCTCAGTTTAAACCTCCGATAAGTCATTATAAATATGATCTCATGGCACTAAAGAGAAATTTGCTAGCAAATTATTTGCCAGATGAGTCGGAGCCTAATTCGGATCTGAATATCGTCTGTCAATACAAAACTTAATATTAGGTCAGATAGTACAGATGTTTGTACTAAATGTTATTTATATTCAAGTTATTTTTATTTAGTACAAATATGACCTGTGTTTGTAAATATTAACCTGGTTTCACCTGCGTTTATTGTTACGTGTTACGTGAAAAACAAAATAAGAAGTCTGCGTTTAAGACATAATCTCTTCTAAGTAATTTTACAAATGATATACAATTAACGAAAGGTATGTGGAAACGATAGGAGCAGAGAGAAATACTTAAGTACTTTCACATTCTTCCAAAGTGTCAGTTGCGTATCAATTCAGAGTTGGTTTTAAATAAATTTCATGAAAAGACGTGTATTTGAAAATTTATTACATTTACTGTTTACATATTTGAAATAGATATAGTCGGAACTTAAAAAAGAAGTTTATCAAACTATAATTTACTAATTTCCTTCTAAAATATTTGATAATTGTCATGTATTTATTATATAAACTAAAATCTGGCCTTTCCTTAAAAATAGACCAAAAATCTCAGACCTTACCCGATTTTACCCCACAACCTTCAAGCTTTTCCCGTCTTAATAAGCTGATAAAATATCAATTACTCTATCATAAACTAATGTTTTCACATCTTTCGCAATTATAAAGTCTATATGATTGAAATTATCATTAGGCACTCTATAAACATCCAGAACATTCCTTAATTTGTTACTCAGAAACGCCACATCTTGAGGGTGGGCTAACCAATCAGAATGACTAAAAAATAAATGCACAGGTGTCTCTATATTATGTAAAGCATAACTCGGAGATACTGTGGAACCATATTTTTCCAAATTACCGACGCTCCCCAAATCGAACTTACGAAATTCCTTCGATATCACTCCTTGGCCGTAATGGGCAAATTGTTTTATAGATGCACCAGCCGGCATATGTGCAAAAACAACGGGCAAATTTTTTACATCCAATTGTTCAAAATCAAATCCAGTTACAAGGAATAATATGTTGCTGCATATAATTTCAGACAGTGTTCCAGTAACACAAATTATGTTTTTTAAAATCCTTACAAAAACGTTATCCGGCAAAAACTCATAACCTAATGAAACTCCTTGAAGAATCATCGTACCTGGAGCAAGTAATCTTACTACAGGAGATCTTACATTCTTCATATAAGCAACAGGTGACAATGCAACCATAGCTGCAACCTTTTTATTATATTCTGGTCTTTCTGACGCCATAACAAAAAACGTTGTGGTACCTTGTGAATATCCAACATAAGTGACATTATTCTTATTAGTTTTCTTCAACACATAATCTATCATAGCTGGTAAATCATATACACCAATTTCGTGCCATGAAAAGTCCCAAAAACTGCCTTCGTTTGGATGTATAGAAATATGTTTGCGAGAGAATTTATTCCCACGAGCATTTCCTAACCAAACATCATGACCTTTTTCTGCCAATGCATATGCTAAGGCAGTGTCTGGTCCTGCTATAATAAAATCTTCAGCACTTCCTAATATCCCGTGCATTAAAAATATAGGTGTTCCAACCCCTATAATTCTGAATAAAGACAAAACATATCCATCTTCCGTTATAACTTCATGGGTTTCAACATCAAATCCATATTTAGTAACCAAAGAAGTGAAATTTAAAAAAACATCTTCGTTACTGTTTCCAAATTCAAATTCAGTTAGAAATCTGTCTATAGCTTGTGCACTGGCAATACTGTTTGAATAAAATGGGAATTCGATTCGTTCTAAAATTCTTGTCAGTGCGTGCGGGAAATTAGTTATAGTGTTAACAGCTGTTGTAGATTTTTCCTGTGCTCTTGATACTGTTATTACTAAAGATGTATCACCAATATAATTTTCTGTAACTTGTATGGATGGAAATAAATCCGACAATAACTGTCCGTTTGAAAACTGCACTATAGTACAAATGAGAAATATTTTGAAAAACATCTTGCGCGTTTAAAATCTGCGGTTAAACTAACCATCATACAGAGGTCTTCTTGATTTTTTTTGTTATTTCTTCTAGTCATTATTATCTATTCAGTGATCATTCGACTTCCGTTAAGGGCCTACATCAATATTATCGTCGACATGTACATATTAACACAGCTAGTAGGTATAGAAAATGAAGAATTAGGGATATTTTTTTTGTTTACTCAATATCTACTAAATATATTTTAATTCTGATTTACGTGTTTCTATATATAATAGTTACTTATGTTTTTAAAGTTATTTCATTAGTTAATACGCGACAATAGACAGACAAATGAAAAAAAAAAAATGAGAGAGGTTGTTTCGCTAAGATTTTCTATCGAGAAAACTTTTTTCAATCGCGTTTCTGAGTTTATGCGATCCTAGATCATATATTGAAAAAACATATACTTAAAAATTAGAGCTCTAGCCATTCAATCTAAAGAAACAATGAAAACTTCGTATGTAGAAAAATGCACGAAGCTATTTTGGTATCCTCTTAAAGACAGTTGTGTAAGGCCCATAGCACACGGCGTATTTTAAGCGAGCAGACGACGCGCGTTTCAGGAACGCGCTTTTTCGGCGCCGTAAACGCTGATTGTTGCGTTTGCATTGATAATAGAAACGCGCGCATGAAGCGCGTATACGCGCATTTGAAGCGATACAAACGCGCGTACTAAGGAGCGGGGTACGGCCACCACTGCGCCCGCGCCTCTGAATCTCTGATCGAAACGCAAAAACTACGAGTGACTACAGCGCGTCTGTACAGCTGTACCTGCGCGTATACGCGCAGTAGAGGCGCGTTTTACAATCGCCCCGTGTGCTTAAGTTACAAGGTTGCGATCAAATCTCGTTTTAACCACGTATACGCGCGTCGTCTGCGCGTTTAAAATACGCCGTCTGCTATGGGCCTTAGTGTCGCTCGCAAAATACGTATTTGTGAATCGCGCTGACGCTGCAGTTCCTGCTGTTGCGCCATGCCGGCCGCGAATGCAACGCGATGACCTACTTGCATATAATGAATCACGTTTATTTATAAAAAGTGTCAAGGCGTAATTTTCTAAAGATTACAATATGGCTAAAGTTTTTAGCGTAAAATTAAAAACCGAGCAAGAAAAATTACTGTACCGGTATTATACAGAAGAAAAGGCAGCACGAGAAACGTTGCAAAGCCTAGTAAACGACCTTAAAAAGAAATAAGTAGCATCAAACTACAGATAAAGCAGTCGCAGGACCTGGAGCAAACATGTGAGACAGATAAGCGTCACATTGAAACCCAAACTTCCTCTCAACAAGTTCGTTATGAGACGGATGAAGAGGAATTGGCAAAAGAAACTGAGTGGGTCCGTCAAAAAAGTAGGAAAAAACGGAAGTTAAACCTGTCAGCGACCCTGACAGATGCTGAGTGTAACCCTCAATCAAAAAAGGTGGAATCAAAAAAGGAGAAGAAAGGTGCACAGCCTCCACCTATAATAGTCGAGAGCATTAAGAACTATCAGCAGTTTTATGATCTTCTGACGACAAAACTTACCAGAAACGCTTTTCTTACAAAAATTATGAGCGGCGAATGTATTAAAATAAACACAGACAACGAAGACTCTTACCGGATCATCTCAAAGATGTTGATAGAAAACAACTACCAGTGGCATTCTTATGAAAACAAGCAAAACCGACCTATAAGGGTAATGGCAAAAAACCTACGCTTTACGTGTTTGCCAAATAATATAGTCGAGGACCTCAAAGCTAATGGGTACAAAATCCAGGAGGCTGTTAACAAGCTGAGCTGGAGAAAAAAGGAACCTCTAAACATGTTTATACTTTCATTCGACAAAGAAGAAGATATAAGCAAAATTTATAATATAAAGTCTATTTTAGGATGCAAAGTAGACATAAAACCACTGAGAACAGCCAAGTTGATTCCTCAGTGCAAAAAATGTCAAGCCTACGGCCATACACAAAAATATTGTTCAAAGGAACCAAGATGTGTCAAATGTACTGGAAAACATCTAACCAGAGACTGCACAAAACCACCAGACGTAAAACCAAAGTGTGTCCACTGCGGAGAACCACATCCAGCTAGCTATAGAGGATGTGTCGTAGCTAAAGAACTACAAAATATTAAAAATAAGTCCCTAAAAGCGAAAACCATTCCAGCTCGGACAATTTCTATTTCAACAGCAACAAGTGAACAAAAGCTAGTCACAAACAATAACTCCGTTGTTGCCAACATAACCTATGCACAAAAAACCAAAACTGTGCCCCAGGTTGAAACTGGGTTAAAAAAAATACCAATGAAAAACTTGACAGAATCCTCACGGTGCTAAAATCTTTTGATGATCGGCTTAAAAAAGTTGAAATTTATAGTGATAGTGACTATTAGTGATATGTAGTGCTTTATGTACTAGTAACAAAGAACACAATAACAAAGTGTCTTTACAATAATAGAGACATTAAGATAGGTGTTAATGGACACATTCTTATAAAAAACTCTATTTAGCAATTTAAGTTAGATCAAAGTTATTTATTAGCCTTAGCAGGCTAGATTGTAATATTGTAGATAAATAAATAAAATAAATTCATCGAATAAAAAAAAAAACAAAAAAATTACCTATTATCTATTAAGTCATAGTGATATAGCAGCCATTGTTTTTTTTATTGTTATTTAAAGTGTCGTGTTTTGTTGATAAAATAATGACAAACAATTTGATGTTTGTTTAGGCTTGTATCGGTATTTTTATTAGATAATCTAGTACTCCTTGAGGATATAGATAGAGCCTCTTGAAATTAAGAGGTTTATTTTACAGAGAGCAAATATTACAAGTGGCCAAAATTTGTTCCAAAGTCCTAAGCTTAAGAGGCATAGGTTTAAACTTTACAGTAAGTCACTGTCACTTCTATGGGAGTGACTTTCTATATGGCTCTCTAAGAGAAAGTATTAACTATGCTCGTTTGAGGCAACTCTGTTCATTTTATTCAAATCTAAAATGCCAAAGCCTAAAAAATAAGAATCTCTTGAATTCCTGTAAGACCCTGCATCCAAGAGAGAGAATACAAACACAGTATGGTAGGTACTGCACTTTTGGATCTCCCAAACTCTCCCAAAGTAGGTACCTACATAAGATTAATTACGTCATTAATCTAAGGAAGGTCTAAGGGTACCTAAAGTCTGTAAATACTTTTAGACATTGAGATAAATAGGCTTTAAAATCGTTTCTTACACAATAATCACCCAGACACAAATTTATACGAGCACAAAAACTATGTTTTAATAGATACAAAAGTCAATTTTTTTTACGTATATTTCAATTTCAAATTTGACAACGAAAGAAACGCAACAAAATATACAAATTATGAAAAATTGTGCTGAAAACAAAATGGCCGTCATCAAAATGACAGTTATATTTTTTTTTGCTAAAGTTATAGAAGTTCGTTCAACTGAAAATAATGTTTGAATTAAAATAAAATTCTCGAAATAACATTCAGGAAATGTTAATCTTTAAGACAATGTCAAGGATGTAATGTGTCAAATTATTTTTGTTTAAACGCTTTGCACGTAACGTAGGTACCCAATTATGCTACTGTCCACCAGTCCCAAACTAAGCATAGATCGGCATAAGCTCTACGCTTATTTGGAAGTTCCCGCCAAAAATATTTGAAAACCCGCCATTTTGACAAACAAAATCATCTTGCAGCCGCGCATATTTTTGTGCCGCGTAGGAGTTACCTGCTGCCCCTGCTGGACGTAAGAAATAGTAGCGGGCGTTATAAATTAATTATTTTGTCCTAAATTCTGTGCACCGTGTATCTGTTTGAGGTTATGTCCTTTCGCGACTTTGTTTGAGTAAAAAGTTGCGTAATTTTTAACCACTATCAAATTGACATAAATATGTACATAACTATAAAAATTCACGTGATGTTTGTCTTCTGTGAGTTTACCTATATGAATTTATGAAACTAAATTATTAATTTTATTATTCTAAGCTGTGCTCGCGAACTCGTACGCTTGGAAGTTAGTAACATAAACAAATTACGCCCATAAACTTTCCTCTTGAACCTTTTTATTAAAACAAATACATTGCGTAGTTTGCAAGATTAAAACTCACTCATGGACATACATACAAAACAAACGACTTTGTTTTAAACTAAGTAAAGAAGATAAAGATATGAGTTTGCTAAGTCCGGTCTAAGACTAGGTCACAGGGGGGATACTACTTCGTGAGACTCCAAAGAGTCTGTACAAAAAGAAAGGAAGAGTTTTTATGGCAAACATAGAAACAAATTCACACGTCCCTGACACAAGTGACTCATAGAACGAAATAAATTGTGAAATAAATTGTAACGTGTGTAAAGTTTATCTTTCTTCTTATCCTCTCAACTGGCACTTGACTTTTGATTTATCTAATATATAAAATTCACGTGTCACAGTGTTAGTTACCGTACTCCTCCGAAACGGCTTGACCGATTCTTCTCAAATTTTGCATACATATTCAGTAGGTCTGAGAATCGGCCAACATCTATTTTTCAAAACTTTTTTTTTAGTATGGCAAAACAACGTTTGGCGGGTCAGCTGGTTTAAATATAATTTTGTTTACATTATATTCCAAGGAAGTTTATCGAACTACATGTAAAGGAGTTTAACCTTGTTTTCTTTTTTTTTGGCGTCGTTGTTAACTTTTGCCATATTAAAAAAAATTAGGGAAAGTGGCTTATCTAAAAAAAAATACGGTGTTTTGGAATAAGGAACGGATTAGGAGAAGTTAATTAAATGTTTCTAATATGGTTCAATAAATTATGTATAAGTTTAGTAATATTTACTATAAACATATTTCTATTTACAAAAAATTATTATAATCTACAATAAAAGATGCAAGACAGGTTTAACCTTGTTCTTAGCTACAGAACTAGCCTTCAAAGAAGGTTGTACTGTGCCTGAAAATTTATTAAGAGCAAAGAGCTAAAATTGATGAGGAATGGAACCAGTATTTAATTTCGGAGAGGGTTCCCATTTCTTCGGCTCATTTCATACACATTCATGAAGCAAGAAGGAGTAACAAACAAACACACACGTATACAAACTGTCGCATTTTTTTAATATTTAGAATTTAAATTCAAATTTAATTTCATAGTTAAAATGGGCATGTCTCGCGATGGGCTTATATAAAGAGCATTATCCTACATGCATATTTAGTGGCATAAATTAGTGGTTTTTGTTCTCACAACAAAATCTAACGAATGACGTGATGACATGTGATTTCAATTATTTTCAATCTTTAAAATTCGATACCTTACACAGCTCTTTTATTTTTGTTACAGGTATGACATCTGTTGAAAAGGGTTGTCACAATCAGCATAAATTTGATATAACCGCAGCCAGTGTTTCGGAATTAAAGACCGAGATGGCGTGGCCGAATTATTGTTAAAATGACCGTGAGAGTGTGACGTGATAGACAATACGGGGAGAAGTTATAAAAGGATACAAGATGTCGCTAGTGGCTCCTAGAAGAGTCCAACTTGACTGGGCACATACAATGCCATGGTAAGATAAATTATGTTTTCATCATTTTCATATAGGTCTAATGGCGATTAATGTTCCACGCTCCCACCATTGGGCTCGAGCTTCCTCCTTATGTGAAGCTCTTAGATCTGTAGGAACACATTGCATGAATTCATTGTTTGTAAGTAGACGTTTGTCAATAGGTCTACGAATCTATAGAGACCATTATGCTAGCCACCCAAGTTATTAAACAAATATATTTATTACATTATGTATGGTCCTATTGTTTGCTCGACGCCTAATTTATTGTATACAAATATATTATGTATGAATTCATTGTATGCAACACTCAGCGAGCAGCAGTTTTAGGAATATATAGAAACGATTGTTCTCCTTAACTATATAACCTAATATTATATTAAATATATGGAGTCTCAAATAAACGCCATTCAAGTCCGGACGTATTTCATTTTATCCTCTAACCGACGCACACGACATCATAACCCTAAAGATCCACTGCCAGTACCATCCAGTACTGCCACGCTGACCAGAGGGGCTGACAAAGGGTTTAGTCTCGAATATTCAGACATTCTTAGATGGTATGCTCAATGTTACTGTTATTATGCGCTTACATCACCCTGCGGAGGAAATGGGGTGGTGAACTGGTGACAATCGTGTTCCTCCATTACCACACAGTTATCACACAATCAACTGAATAAAGAAAATAATAAAACCGAAGACCCAAGAAAACCTTAATGTACTCCGAATGTGAAATGCCAGTGCCCGTAAAAGTTAAGTAATCAATACCGACTAAAGTATCAATACCGACTAAACCACTAGGCCACTGGTTAAATGTATATGGTTTTTGGTTTTAATCATAAATCGGCTGAATTTAGCAATATTTAATTCAAGTAATACTCATATTTATCTAAATTTTTAATATTTTATTGCTGTATGCATTATAAATACGAACTAAAGTTCTTGTCTCTATCAATTCCGTATCATTATGAAGGCAATTTGCGGAACCCTAATTTTATACCCTGGAGGTCATTGACCTCCTTAGTCTTTCTCAGCTCACTTCACTGGGTCAACAAGAAAAAAACTTGTCCGTCAGCTGAGCGACCGGCGCGACCGCGGCAAACTTCGTTTAGTTGAAAATGTATCTGTCATGGCTCCGCGATCGATGTTAGTTCCTCGTTAAAAAATTGTGCAAAACAAAATAATATGTCGTTGCAACCGACTCAGGATGACATCCGTGCTTTAACAAAACAATTTTAATCTATACTCAGCTTACCGTTACTTATGTATAGTGTTTATTGTGTGAATTTTGAGCGGATCTAAATTTGTTCCCTGTCAAACGGGACGGCTCGTGAAAATTTTCACGGTGAGTATTTATTATTTTCACAAACTTCCTCGCCTTGATGTTCTGCATATTATGAAAGATATAATTTTATTTGTAAATAATTTCGGTTATATATGAAAAACGCTTTTGGTTTTATAAAAATCGATTATATGTGGGTGGGATTGCTGAGACATATCCTTGTCCCTCTTACGTATAACCCAACCGCGTGTAAAAGTGACGTAACAATGCGACGTTTACAGAACGTCGCAATCTATTTAAAACGGTTGGATTAACATACCCGTTCCTTTCTAACGTAATGTCTAGTAATTTTAGTTCCTTTTTCTGGATTCTTTTACAGTTTTCTAAGTAAAACTACAGTGATTCACTCTTCTAGTTTATTTTATAATATTTTATGAATCATTTGCGCTTCTTAGCATTACAAGTTTAATCGTAAATATTATTGTATTGAATCGATAATGACATCTGGGTACAACACGCGTAATTTCCAAACAGAAAATATTTTTTTTAAACTTTTTTTAAATTTATGTATTTTATTAGGACTGGTAACAGCATTTTAGCCCTTTCATCAACCAAGCGCTACGAATGAAGAACTATAAAACTGATAAGAATCCAATTGGCTAGTAATAAAATATAGATACTGCCATCATAAATATGTCCAGGCTAGCTAATGTAACACTTAGACAAATGGACAATTATTTGTGTGGTGAACATAGATATTTGTATTGCATTTGAATCTTTTTATATTCTAATGGTCTTATTCATAATGACTTATCGGAGGTTTAAAAGTTCGCTAAAATGGGTTAGCGAAAATTGTCAAAACTTGTTATTCATAATAGTCTTTTTACAATAAAACATTTATTATCTCTCCGATAAAATCTCCGTTTAAACCTCAGATAAGTCATTCTGAATAAGACCATTAGTAGTTAAGTAGCTAATAATATATCCATATCTGGTATAACTAATAGAAACTTTGAACCAGAGTAATTATTTAATATGGGTTATCAACTCTTATTTGTCATGTGACAATATCGTCACCTATTAACTATCTAATATATAAAATTCACGTGTCACAGTGTTAGTTACCGTACTCCTCCGAAACGGCTTGACCGATTTTTATGAAATTTTACATGCGTATTCAGTAGGTCTGAAAATCGGACAACATCTATTTTTCAAACCTTTTTTTTATGGCAAAACAACGTTTGCCCGGACAGCTAGTAGTATATAATTATACTATACCAACCATTTTCAGCCCAATATTAGGCACAGATCTTCACCTGGTGAGGGTGTCACGCTGACCAGGGCTGTTTGCATAGAGTTTAGTTTTGAGTTTTCTCTCTCTGATGCTTCAAATACACTTTAGAGGGCTTTAAAGCTCCTGGGGAGGAAATGAGCTGGTGATTGTATTTTAGCCTATCACCACAAGGACCATGCTAATAAGAAATTATAATTGATAAAACTTGGCTATATACGACCTTTAGTTAGTATACAAATTAAGTGTGTGCTGACCTTAATGAAGGTCAATTTTGGTGCAGTTATCTAGGACACAACTACTCTATAGTTATGTGTTCATGGAATCAACTCATGACCCATATACTTATGTTTACCAGGCCTTGTGATGCTGTGGTTATTGTAACATACTGCAGCTCGTAAGGTTGTGGGTTTAATTCCAGGATTTATTTGTGTGATGTTTGTGTGTATCACAATGTAATATGTAGGTTTTGACTCTCTTCCCTGTATCACTTCTCTATAAACATAATCTGCTCATAGTCTGGAAGACGGATCGCAAGAAAATCACTTAAAAAAAAAGATTTTGATTCCCTAGCACATACTGAGAATGCTCAAAAATATATATATTTAAGGACGATTCACACAAGCTAGCTATCTAAGCTTATATGCTTGTGTTATGGGTACCAGAATAGTGATATACTACACATACTACTTTTCTTTTGTAAATACCTACTTATAATACTTAGTAAAATAATTGTATCTGTATCGTATTTTCTGATTATGTAGATCTACATAGTTTGTTGTATTTTGTAGGGACTGCATAGATCTACAAGTGGTATAAGCAGGGGCGTAGCTACCGCCGTATCTGCGGTATCAATTATAATAATTAATAATTATGGCCACGGGGACCCCTTTTTCCTTCTCTGAGAAATCTTTACCCTTCATAAGGGCCCCCAAATAAATTTTTATACGGAGCCCCACCAAGGCACGCTATGCCCCTTGGTATAAGTTTAATTTAGATTCCTTACACCATTGCTGACATAAAAATGTTTGATTTACTAACAGTCAGATAGACAACAATGTGATCTATGACACACACATAGTTGGACACCAAAGCAATCTTATAAAAGCCTTTTTTTGTCCGAAACTTTATGAATTAAACTTAGATCAGAATTTTTAAAAAAATTTTTACGGTCTTGAAGCAGAGAGGTCGTACTATTGCCAAATATAATTGGCGTAAAAAAGCATGAAACTAATTATCTACGCTTTTGTTGTTTAAATAATTCATGTATTTATATTGAAGGTCAAGCACTGCATTTATTGTATAACATTCGAATGAAAGGAAACATGTAAACAAAGAGTTTTTTTCTGGTAAATATTTGACGACTGTCATTACAGTTGATTTTTTTCTGATCAAAATCTCGGCACTGTCCACCTAAGGTTACTTAATGCTGAACAGATGGGGGACCCTGATTCAAGCTAACTGTGGATCACTTAATTAATTTAGTAGTTTTTGCGTAAATAATCCAAAAACATCGCTACTTTCTATTCTTACAAACTTTCACATTGATAATATTTATAGGATAATAGGAAGAAGCAAAGCACAGATAGACATGTAGCCTAGTTTTGTAGTAAAGTTCAACATGATATTTGTTAAACGTATGATAATATATGGTAGGGGAGCCCACGATGCTAAATGGGGATTTACTCGAGCGTCATAGAGACCTATTGAGTTGCAAAGCTTAGATGATAAGAAGAAAAAAATGTTATGTGATTTTTCACTTTTATCGGTGGGGAAAGCGGCTATAGATTTTTAAATATGTAAAAAAAAACTGTTGCATGGACATCCTCGAGCGCGTCAGATATTGATAGCATCAATGCCCTACGTATTTTTAATAATGTACGTATGTTAATCTGATCGTTTGCATGATGCGGGTGGTTGTATTTAAGGGTTGAAAATGAAAAAAAAAAAAATTTTGTCGAGCGCGTCAGATTTTCTAAGGGAGTGTTAAGTGCACCAAAAAAAAGCTCTCATTCACTAATCTGACGATTTCGATGGGACGCAAACTCACGGGCAGTTTCATAATGTGCAAAAAAAATTCGCCATTTTGAAATACTCAAGCGCGTCAGATTAAGATATATATGGTTCATCTTTATGTTCTAAACGTACTGTCTCATAATCTGACGATTACCTAGAGGGATTCGCCTAATCTGACAAAAAAAAATTCGAAAAACGGTTCACCTTAAAGGCCATCCCTGCAACTTCCCGCTAATTCCATTCCTGGGCGCTTAAAATTGTACTTTGAACTATATTTTGAACTCAGCGGGTCATTCCCAGTCCTCCACACCCCGTCGTCCACAGTGTGGAGGTATGGGAATAGTGTGGACGAATGGGAATAAAAAGGGTGAGGAGGGAAAGGTGCCGTTTATTCCCAGTCCTCCACACTATAGTGCAGGAGCCGACACTAGAAAAAGTTAAATTTCAAAAAGATGAATTGGACTTCTAAATGTTTAATTAGGACTGTTTATGAGATATTAAGCCATCAAAATATATCGTAAAAAAAGTTGCAAAGTTATACTGTCGGCTTTTATATTGTTAGATTTACCAGCTGCTCTGGTGTCTAGCCAACGGGAGTCGCCGATAAGAGATAACAATAGATTTTAAGGACAATAGAGTCGTAAAATCTCATCTCCATTGAATCATAGCTAGACAAGAAGCACAATTAAAAAGCTCTTAGGAATATTTATGAGTATGTTGTAAAGATAAATCATACAAATTTTTAGACAAGTATAAAATATTATTTCTATTACAGCGTGATTTGAGAAAAATAAAATTGAAGCGACTATATTCAATACTAAAAGAAAGTTAGTAACTTCAACGTTTCCTTGTGTACCAAATACTTACACCTCAAAAGTAAATAGTTTGAAGAACGAAAACATTAACGAAAGTATTTACACTTTCAAATTATTGTCCATTATGTGATAAAACTATTCTGTGATACAAATTATCTTAGATCATAATATTTACTTTCTTTTTAATTGTTGTAAATTATAAATGATCACGCTGTAATAGAAATAATATTTTATACTTGTCTAAAAATTTGTATGATTTATCTTTACAACATACTCATAAATATTCCTAAGAGCTTTTTAATTGTGCTTCTTGTCTAGCTATGATTCAATGGAGATGAGATTTTACGACTCTATTGTCCTTAAAATCTATTTTTATATCTTATCGGCGACTCCGGTTGGCTAGACACAGAGCAGCTGGTAAATCTAACAATTTAAAAGCCGACAGTGTAACTTTGCAACTTTTTTTACGATATATTTTGATGGCTTAATATCTCATAAACAGTCCTAATTAAACATTTAGAAGTCCAACTCAAACAAACCCAAATGTAGGCATCACGCAGCTGCACGCATTTAACTTTATCGACGAATTTTTGTTATTTCGGCTTGCGGAAATTGTCAGATTATATATTTTTCATTATTCTTGAATTATTACCTTCAAAATAAAAAAAATTTAGCTACGCTCGAGAATGTCGAGATGACGTTTTTTTTTTACAACTTTGTTGCCCTCCCCTTTTTTTACGTCACTCTCAAATTGTCAGATTAGTGGAATATACACTTTTTAGGATGTAATTAACTCACCCTACCTTAATCTGACGCGCTCGAGAATTTCTGATGGTCAATTTTTTTTTACTAATCTGATCCTGTATCCTTCACGGGCGGCCTTATATATGGGTCTCATATTTTGTGGAGGTACTTAACCGGGTACAAGGTATCCTCCTGTATATTAATCTGACGCGCTTTAGTAAATCCCGAAATCCCCTCTTCGGCTCCCCTACTAATACATGTACACAATTCACTGAATACCATTGCCAAAACTCATTTACATGTCTGCCAAATTTTGTCCTACATGTGGAAACTATTGATACTTCGTGTAGGTATTAAACCAGTCGGAGTACATGCGCTCTATTCTTTGTCAAACTACAGTCGACTCTCGTTAATTCGAAACTCCAGGGACGCTTAAACGAATTATCGAGTGTTTGAAATATCAGATGGTTCGAAAAGTGTTTATCAATTGTTATTTGTTAACTGCTACATATTCTATAATAATGACAAAAATTTAAAGGTAATTCGTGTCCATACATGAACGTACATAAATATTTATAATGTGAATTAATTAATCTTTTGAAAGAACTCTGTTATATGTACTAACAATCATTCCGCCTCTTTCTCTCTGCAACTTTGAATTGTCGAGTGTTGGACGCCGATGACTTCGTGCATGGTTTTGTTATATAGCAATGATTTTTTCGTACGAATTACCAAGTGCATAAAAATGTACTTATTGTTTTTTTCGAAATATAAAGAGATTTTGTAGGGAACTCGTGATAACTTTGAATTATAGAGAGGTTCGAATTATCGCAGGTTTGAATTAACAAGAGTCGACTGTAGCTGTTGCCCGCAACTTCGTACACGTAGAATTTAAAAACCAAAACTTAACAAATCAAACAATAAAGCCATCCTCTTCGCCCCATCAAAATCCGTTGCGTAATTTAGAAGATATGAGCTCACAAAAGGACATTATATAAGAAATATCGGCTTTGTTTTATAATAATTGAAGATAAAGATAACTAATTCAAATATACTTCTCTCTATCTCCAGCCCGTTAACGTCCCACGAGAGATTGCGATACTGTGTGCCGCTCTCAGAAGTCGTGTTGGCACAGGGTTTATATTCGAGATTTCCATTTCTCACAGAAGATGTTCTCTGCGTACAATAAAGTGGTCTGGCTCCTCCCATCACAAATAATGAATTCTCCGACTGATTGATCAGCACTGGCCAGGACTTTAGCCTCAATATATGTTGTTAAAGGGCACCACAAACGGCATATTAACATATATTAATATAGCTAGAAAGAGACAGATGTATAGAGAAAAGACGAGAAAGACGTCTCCGTAATATGCGGTTTGTTGCGCCCTTATAGTGGCTACAGAATATCTATGAAAATTTTAACTATATATAGCTACTTATCACCGTTTATAAGATACAGCCTGATGATGGATGGAGTCTCAGTACTCTCAGTAATATGATTCCGTTTTACCTTTTGGTACGGAATCCTAAAAATGGCTGCCAATTTAGCAATTAAATTGCTTCGTAAAATATATTTGCTCGCTAATGTCGTGTAATGTCTAAAGTATTTCAATTAGTTGCTTTTTAAATAAAATATTTAGTTACGTCAATATATTGGGCTATTTGACCCAGTAGTGTTGCAGTTAAAATGGCCGATTGCTTAAAAGCTAAGTTGTTGTGTGTACTGTATTGGTCTCAAGTTAAAACTTACGAGCTTTCGCATGTTTTGTCTTATTTAACTAAGAAACTAGTTATTATCTTAATTTGTGTAAATTACGTGTCGCGTTGTTTGTCCGCTATGGACACCTAAACTACTGAACCGATTTTAATCTTTGTACAACGTGTTTATAGTCGTAATATTTTTTTATTATAAGAGTAAATTATGGTTTATAATAAACCCTTTGCCATAACGGATTGCCGTCTATGAGGTCGCGGGTTCGTTTCCCGCTCGGGACAATCATTTGTGTGATATTAATAATTGTCATAACAAATGTTTGTCCTGCGTCTGGGTGTTAACTATGTATTATAAATATGTATGTATTTACAAAAGAAAATTAGTATATGTATTATATCCATATTCTGGTACCTGTAATACAAACATAATAAGCTTAGCTTGGGACCAGAGGACGTTGTTTGAAATGTCCATGAGTATTTATTTGTTTATTTATAGAAACACGTGACCAGGTCTGATTTTAAAAATGAAACCCTCTAATGTACCTATTTAACTAAGTTCTATTTAAACACTCTAATAAATATAGATCATAAACCTCCAACTTGGATTGAAGCTCAAAGCATGATCCACGTTGCTTTCACTTCATATTAAAAATCCAACCGGATGTATTTTGAAAATTTGCGCCCCGTGTCATAAAGATTTGCTGACCTCAGAGATTATTGGAGATAGAGCAAAGTACTCCATCAGACGTCTGTCTCTGTCTGTTCTTGATAAACTAAAAACTAGTGAATGAATTTTCATGCCGTTTTAACTAACTACGTATACACATAAATAGCTTTTGAAAACACCCTATTGAATTTGATAATTTTTTTGACATTATTATGGGTACAACGGGTTTCCCTTAAAAGATAGACATTATGCCCTCGCGGACTTTTTTAAAGAACTATAGATAGCAAACAATTCCTCCATACATTAGTTTGTTGTACCTCACATAGACAAGGGAGCCTTTTCATTTATAGCTTGCGCGCGTCCGAATATATAAGCTCACATGTCCCTATGTGTATGTATACATACAAAAATTAGACGCTAGGCAAACTTAGTCGTGGACAAAAGGCTAAAAAGGCCAAAGGGAACCCTAACATATCGAGCTAGTGTACCTATATACTTAGGTATTACGAAGATAAGTTCACAGGCGACAGATCACAGCCACTGTACCCGGGCCAAGGACAAACGCCCACGTCTACCTAAACGATAACAGTTTAAGCACTCTCGCAAATTATTAGTTACGGTATTTATTACGGTGTAAAATTTACGTAATAAGTGACGTGATATTTTAAACGTGTATGTTTGTAATAATGTATGGTTGCTTAGATGAAATTGATTTTAAGTAAAGTTTAGATTATTTAATCAGAATAGTAATCAATGACGGCGAAACAGCTGGGGTTTGCCAAGTAATTATAATTATGTAACTACTAGCTATTGTGGTGCTAGCTTGACGGGCTTCGTGGTGGAATGGTTTATGTAATGGACTCCCATGCACGAGGTCGCGGGTTCGATTCCCGCTTGGGACAATCATTTGTGTGATATCCATAAACGTCGTACAAATGTTTGTACTGCGTCTGGGTGTATTATAAGTATTGTATTTACAAAAGAAAACTAGTATATGTAGTATATCCGTATTCTGGTACCCATAACACAAGCATAATAAGCTTAGCTTGGGACCAGAGGACGTTGTGTGAAATGTCCATCAATATTTATTTATTTATTGTCCACGACGTCGAACACGTGGAGTTTAGAAAATGCTCTCCGTTTTTGCAACATTTTTTGCTGATGCTGCGCTCCTGTTAATCTGTTAGTCGCAACGTGATGTTATATAGCTTATTGCATCCCTCGATAAATGTAATAAAAATAAATAAATATCACGGACATTTCACACAACATCCTCTGGTCCTAAGCTAAGCTTATTATAATTGTGTTATGGGTACCAGAATACGGATATACTACATAAACTACTTTTCTTTTGTAAATACATACTTAAACACCCAGACGCAATACAAACAATTAATTGTAATATCCAACACTGAAAGAATATTTCATATCGGACTTATAGTTCCTAATTGTAGCACGTTCAAACAAACACACTCTTTAACTTTATTTTATTAGTAACTTGCTATTGGCCGCAACTTCGTACACGTGGAATTATACAAAAAGCCTTCCTCTTGAACCTCTTTATCTATTAAAAAAGACCGCATCAAAAGATTTGATAATAGCTAACTAAATTATAGTAGTTTCGTCTGTGTCCTGCGAGATTACCCGGGAAAAAGCTATATTTCGCTCAAATTTCCCGGATTTTATCCCTATTTATGCGGTATCGGCAATTTTAGTGATGACAGTCCTACTAAATACTAATACATCATCATTGTTCTATTTCTTAGTCTATTATAGATAAACACAATTAACTTAAAATCATATTAAAATCTTAAATTGTAACGCACTTGATAACCTTTAGACTGTTTGTGTGTTCATATCGTTCTTGTCTAAACCTAGTTCTAGATATAAAAGGTTGATGATCTCATACTATGTAATACGTTCCTCTCTACGTCCGAAATGATTTTATCAAATAATGCCTGTGATTTCGCTCGCGTTTATGCTTACTACCCTACTTGTTGTCTTTTGGCGTGATTATCTCTCCTAAATGTTATTCTGATATTATATGCTACACATCTGTAAAGTTTAATTAAAATACATTCAGTAGTTTGTGCGTGAGACACATCATACAACCATCCATCCATTTGCCTTTCTCCGTTCACTGTTAGATATGGTCTATATCTAACAGTGAACGGAATCCCCCATTAAACGCCGCAACGCGCGGTCCTGTGCTACTGTATCCTTCGGCTCCCTGCATATTTGACATCCACACTTTCTTATAATGTTTTTCTTCTTCCAGAATGTTTTTATTCTATTACAGTAATATGTATGTCCGTGTGGTGACGGATTAGGAATAAAAGTGTCACCACTCCATTTCCTCCCCAGGGTGCTGTAAAAGCTAGCTGAGGCATATTGTACACAGATGAAATCCTCAATGAGAGGCGGGAACCTCGAAAATGAACCCTGTGCCAACACGCCTGGTCAGCGCGGCAAAATAGACCATAATCCCTCCCTAAGTGGAGGAGGCCCGTGCACAACAGTGGGACGTTTTGGGCTGGAGAGAGAGATAGGCTAAATATTGTCACGGTAAAAGCCGAGGAGCGTTGCCGTGATTATAATCGTGGATGAAACTACAAAAACCAGTTAGTTCTAAATATTATTATACTAAAGTGTGATTACAACTGAATTCATTTTCTTAATTGTATTTTATCTTATTGTTACAGGGAACAGGAACGGCCCTGTGAGAGGGAGTCCTCTTTTAAGCAACAAGTGCCACATCATTCTAATAAATCTGGTAAGAAATCTCTCCCTCTAAATCTTAAGGCTAGTAAACTAGTATTCATTGGTCTACTCACGATGGCTCAGTTGCTTGTACCAACAAAGCTATCATAGGAGCCTTCTGGACTTATATCGCGTCCAGTCTTGTTCTTTCCACGGCTGGGCTTTGACTTTTCTCACCATTTCTAGTAGACAACTGTTATCAAAGAGTAATCGTTTGAATAAATCGGGTGAAAGGTAAGGCTGGTGCACTTCGCGCGTGTATTGTCTCCAGATTTAATATCCTATCAATCTCCAGCCCATTAATGTTTCACTGTTAGGAACGGCCTTCCTTCACTTTGGGAGGGATTATGGTCTACTATGCCGCGCTGACCAGGCGTGTTGGCACAGGGTTCATTTTCGAGTTTTCCGCCTCTCACTGAGGATTTCATCTGGGTAGAATATCCCTTATTAGTTGGCTTTCGCTGCGCCCTGGGGAGGAAATGGAGTGGTGACACTTTTATTCCTAATCCGTCACCACACGGACATACATATTACTGTAATAGGATAAAAACATTCTGGAATAAGGAAAACATAAGAAAGTATGGATGTCAAATATGCAGGCAGCCGAGCGCGGAAATAGGGTGGTGGTACTTGTATTCTTAACTTAAACAGCATGAAGACAGTCATTGTGAGTTATTTAAAATTATCAAAGCTGATTTTATCATTTAATTACATAAAACTGTGCACTTTTCTTATGTAATTGTTTGTTGTCAGAATCATCATCATCGTCGGCGGACACAGCTTCACAAGGTTCGGGGTCTGCTGCTGCGCCACCGCAACGTCTCAAGAGACATGAACCTCAGGTACATACATTTATTTACAGCATCATTCTCCTGCCCTTAATACCCTAATTTAGGTCCGCCGCAAGATGTTTCCATGCGGCCGCCTTACGTCAACCCTCCTCGGGTATATGTGTAGGTATCATGCAACGACGTTCCCTCGGTCGATACATATGACGACTCCCGTGGGCAAGACTTGGGCAAGCGACACTTGTATTTTCTTTTAGCCCGTCCGCATCTCGACGAACAGTTTGGTGGTTGGAACTATCTAACGGTGATGAAGCTAAAAGGAGTCGGTACACTTCTTTAAACTCCCTTAATCGCCTTATACGATACTCACGGCAATATATCGGGTTGTGCTATTCTACTCCACCGCCGACATCGCACGGCATAAGAAGCCCAACGAACAGCCATAAATAAATAATAAATGTTGAATTTAAATTAAGACAGAGAAATTGGTTAAATCAATAGAAATCGTTGTCAACAGAGACCAGAGACAATCTAACAAATCACAGTAAGTCCAGTCCCACCCGTGATGACTTATAAGTCGCGAACGTCGCGTTTAAAATTTGAAACAAATATACGCGTCTAAATCCGTAAAAAGTGGTTTTATTTAAACAAACGAGTCTTACACGTGTTTGGTAATAAAATCATTGTCATTTTTATTTCTGGCAACTTTAATTTACAGTAGTTTTATGTTATGTTACATGGCAATACTATTTTGCCAATGTGGCGTTAATTTTTCATTCCTTTTATGTAAGTATATGTTATAACTAGGATGCTAACATATACATATTATTCATTTAAACATGTCTAATTTATTTGTATGTAGTCACAGATTGATTTACTTTGTAGTAAAGTATTGTTTAAAAGTGTATTAGTTTTTAACAAGTGTTCATTAGCTTCGTTGGTATTAATATACTTATCCATCTAATGGAATCTTTGTAAATTATTTTCGCCCACTTCCGGTAGTCGAATTGAGCTAAAATTTTGCATCAAGGAACCATGACAATGCAATAATAGTCGTTGTTCTTTTATATTGGCAACATAGGAATACTTGAAAATGTTATAAAGTTTTATGTAGTATATTGAATTTTAGTATTTAGTTAATAATATGAGGTCTTTGGAACAAACAATGTTGAAGATTATACCGTGTGTTAGTGTAAATGTAAGTGTATTTTTAGTTTTCCTTAATATACTAATATAGATACGTGAAGAGAAACCTGTTTTACCCTTTATTGCCCGCAATTTCGTACGCGTGAAATTTAGAAAATAAAATTATACAATAGTTAATAATTACATGTACATAAAAGCCATTGTCCGTGTGGTGACGGATTAAGAATACAAGTGTCACCACCCCATCTCCTCCCAAGGGTGCTGTAAAAGTCAGCTAATGGATATTTCACACAGATAACATCTTCTGTGCGAGACGGAAAACTCGAAAATAAACGTTGTTGGCACGGCAACACGCCTGGTCAGCGCGGCACAGTGGACCATAATCCTTCCCAAAGTGGAGGAGGCCCGTGCCCAACAGTGGGACGTAAATGAGCTGGAGAAGAAGAAGAAGAGAAGAAAAGCCATTCTCATGAATCACTCTATCTATAACAGAAAACCGCATCAAAATCTGTTGAATAGTTTTAAAGATATAAGCTCACATAGGGACATATGTGATAGTTTTTCACTAAAGTGTATTACAAAACTGATCAGTTTGAGATAGTACCAAAGCTCGCTTTGCCTTAAATATATGTGTTAATAATTACCGATATTTTTTCCGTCGGACTCCGTAACTTTGTCAAGCTGGCTCACGCTAACGTTAAATTATAACATATGAATTTTGTCGTACATGAAGTGTGTTCTTTGTAAGTGTTTTTATTTTGTTTGATTTCTATTTTGTTGCTATTGATTTTTCTTGTATATTTTTTTGTTGACATACATTATTGTGCATGTGGTGTTTATCTGTAATTGGTTGTGGATTTAGCTAAGTTATTATGTTTTTACCACTTGTTTATGTAACATTGTAAAACCTGTAGGTGAACCAAATAAATAAATAAATAATTGCCCTGTGTGGAAATTATATCCAAGTATTCGTTTCCATAAGTCTATTTCTCTACTACGAGGCCTCTCGTATTTAAAAAGGTACTGAACTAACGTTGCTTTTTTTACAGAGAGAGGAGAGTCGCCCACAAGCGGCCAACGCACTGCGAGTACAGCCCAACCCTTTATTGAGGTGAGTATTAGTACCCAGTAGACTGGATTTAATTGAAACCGGGTTATTTAACTCGGGGTGATTGAAGCAGGGTTTTTGTACCTGGGTAATTTGATCGTGAGTTATTTGTTTTGGAGTGATTAAAATAAAGCTTTTGTTATGTCACTTGGAGTAATTGATACAATACTTTTGTATCGAGGTTATTTGATCGTAGATTATTTGTATTTGAGTTATTTGCACGAGGGTTATTGTGTCCAGGTCTCGTACTCTTCCAAACTTCGGAGGACGTGGTTCGCGCGAGGCGTCTCGCTGTGACACCTCTCGGCGAGCGCACCACATCACCATGGCGTCCGAGGATCTGCTGCAACCTGGACACGTTGTCAAGGAGAGATGGAAGGTAACTAAATATACACCACAGAGTAAACACATCCAGTTTTGGTCTATTTTGCAAACTCAAAGCCAAATTTTTGGATTTTGTTTCCCGGTAACCCAAATACAAATATTTATAAATTTTGTAGGTCGTAAAGAAGATAGGTGGGGGTGGTTTCGGTGAGATCTATGAAGGTCTAGATTTGGTCACACAAGAACAGGTCGCTCTCAAAGTAGAGTCGGCAAGACAACCCAAACAGGTCCTGAAAATGGAAGTGGCCGTACTTAAGAAACTACAGGGTGAGCTATCTTACTATAATCAGAATAAGACTGTCTGCTTCCTTTTTGCCTCATTATGCAGTGCAGTAGCGGACGTACTACAACGGCCGCGGCTTAGATTTCGGCACAGGGTAATTATTTGTGTTCTGTGCATATTTGCCACACGGATATTTGCACTAGGTCTAGGTGTTTGCTGTTAAATAATATATAGCCTATAGCTCTCTTGGAGACTAGCTTCCTTAAAAAAGTGTTATCATCGGACCATTACTTTCGGATATTATCTCCTACAAACATATTACAAGCTTTACATCTATATTAGTATCATTATTGCCCTGCCCTTATCCCTTTATTTGAGGTTGGCGCAAAATACATGTTATTTCGGTATTTACTCCTCTTTCTTTCATATCCTCTTTTACACAATCCATCCGTCGTTTCTTCGGCCTTCCCCTACCTTTAATTCCCTGTACTTTTATTCTCAGAACACTCCTAACAAATGATTACCATCCCGTCTCATTACATGAACATGCCAAGACAACCGCTCGTTTTTTAGTTTTTCTATTACTATTACTGATATCACTTTCAGACTTCTAATATACTCATTTCACTAATTCCATCCTAAGGTTGTCTGGAAGAGATCACAACTTGTGATAAGACCGCCTATTGTACCTAGCTTAAGTACTGTTTGTTTTATAACTCATTGTAACGTTTTACTGGCGTACAATAAAGAGTATTCTCATTCATTCATTCATTTCTTATTTTATCCATTCGGGTCACACCACACATCCATCTAATCTCACCATACTAGCTGTAGCCCGCGACTCCGTATGCGGGGAATTTAGAAAAAAAATTTTGACTTATGCATCACTCCTATTGGTCGCGGCGTGATGTATAGCCTTCGTAAAAAAATGGACTATCCAACACAAAAAAACAAATCGAACCTGTAGTTCCTGAGATTAGCGCGTTCAAACAAACAAAGTCTTCAGCTTTATAATATTAGTATAAGATACCTTTATATTAGTATTGATTAAAATAATCGATTGATCACTATTGAATCGAATGAAAAATTGTTGTATTCTATTATGACTAGGCAAGGAGCATGTGTGTCGTTTCATTGGTTGTGGACGAAATGCTCGTTTCAACTATGTAGTGATGCAACTACAAGGAAGGAACCTGGCTGAGCTGAGGAGAGCTCAGCCTAGAGGCGCCTTCTCATTGTCTACTACCCTCAGGTTAGTAACTATGCTACAGGGTTTTTAATATAACAGGTTTAATTAAAACATTTTAAAGAACCCCCAATTATCGTCCAACACTTGGGGAATTATTCCTCCAATATGTCGCGCTTAACTGGCGTCTTCTTGGCATAGGCTTTAGTTTCGAGTTTTCTCTCGTAGTCTCGCGTAGTTGATTTCAACTGCTTAAGTATATCCCTTAGCTGGCTCTTACAGCACTCTGGAAGAGAAATGAGGTGGTGCCACTAGTATTCTTAAGTGTTCTTAATTCGTCACCACTCGGATAAGCCCCAAGGTAATGAAATCAAAAGAGCCCTTACATTGTCTCTTCTTATTTTCAGATTAGGTCTTCAAATTTTAAAAGCAATAGATTCCATACACTCCGTCGGATTTCTCCATAGAGATATCAAACCTGTGAGTATTTTATTCCGTTTAACTATCTTTTTAGCTTTATACAAGAAACTAAACACACTAAGTTTCATCAAAATCGGTCCAGCTGTTTAAGAGTAATACAGTCACATGCACTTAAAGCAGTAACCTTAACCTGTAGGTGGGCAGTAGACAAAATAAATTTGGGAAAATCTGACCTAGAAGGATGAAGCGGGATTCTTAATTAACATATAAAGTCTCAAATTAAGCCTGCATTAACTATCCCTCGGACATAGATTAATAGATAGATAGATATAAACGAAGCTAAGAAAAGTGTTTTAATTAAGTGAATATTTTTTGTTTTCAGAGTAATTTTAGCATAGGTCGTCATCCATCGAATTGTCGTAAAGTATATATGCTGGATTTCGGTCTAGCTAGACAGTATACCACTAGTAATGGACAAGTGCGACCGCCTAGAGCTGCAGCTGGCTTCAGAGGTAAGTGACCCATCTAAATTATTTTTATTATTAGCCGTTTATTAGCTAGCTGCACTGCTTTTAATGCTCTAGAGCATTAAACCAGCAGGAGAAGAGACACGCTGTTTTTGTGTTAAATTCTGTCAGGTCGGGGATGTCGAGGTCCCGCACACTAAGCGATAATACTACTCCATGTGTATTAAGAATGAAAAAGCTACCATAATTTTTTGAAAAAAATAACAGCCTGGTCGGTGGTTTGTCGAAGTAACGCACACAAACATCATAGCGTAATCAGCTATTTCCTGTGAATTTTTATCACTAATGCCATGCACGCAACATGAGAATATGAATAACTTTCTCCGTTTTTGCAGCATTTTTCACCGATGCCTTGCTTCTGTCGCCAGGCCCCGCGTGACGTTATATAACCTTATAGCCTTCCTCGATAAATGTAATATCCAAAACTGAAAGAATTTTTCAAATCGAACCACCGGTTCCTGAGATTAGTGCGTTCAAACAAACAAACGCTTCAGCTTTCTCGCACGCCTCGTACAATATCGTCTCACACACACTAAACGACGATAGTGTTTGTACACAATGAGTATGAGCATTGCTCTTGTACCTTTTTAGTGGGGTCGCTTTATAATGTCAACTATTGTTTGATTAATGCTCTAAGTGGGAAATGCATACAAAACTAATATAATATTATTTTATTCCAGGTACAGTAAGATATGCATCAATAAACGCCCATAAAAACAAAGAAATGGGTCGTCACGATGATCTTTGGTCTCTCTTCTATATGCTGGTAGAGTTTGTTAATGGACAACTACCTTGGAGGAAGATCAAGGACAAAGAACAGGTAATCTTTACTTATTATAAAACAAAGTCGTTATTTTCGTATGTATGTCCCTACCACCTTGTCCATCTGGCGCAACCTTTTCTTGTACTGACTGCGGAAGGTCTTATCGGTACAGGATTGGGCTTATTAGTCATCGAGAAAGTGTTCCAAATTGCCACCACACACTACTTAAATCATCTGTCACAGATTATAGAGGCCTATGATGATGTTTTAAATTCCACGCGTACGAAGTTGCGGGCATCTGCTATATGACTTAAATTAATGATCTCAATATAATGCTAGGATGTCAATGATAGGTCAAGCAAGGGTCGCAAAGTTGGCGATTGGGTGCTTTCTCCGTCCGCTACTGGTCATAGATCTCCGCTATAGAACGCCACAATGCGCGTTCCTGCGCTATCTGGCTCAGCAAACCAGCATCATACAAGTGTCACCACCTCATTTCCTTTCCAGGGTGCTATAAATGTCAGCTAAGAGATATCCCACACACAAAATCCTCTGTGAGAGAGGGAAATCTCGAATATAAACCCTATGCTAAACGCCTGGTCAGCGTGGCACGGTATACCGTTATCCGTCCCAAAGTGTAGGAGGCCTGTGCCCAACTAGTACGTTAATGGGCTGGAGAGATAGAGGGAGATACGTTTGAAAATATCTCTTTATTTATTCCCAATTTTAATTAACCATATTTTTCCCCCAGGTCGGTCTAATGAAAGAGAAATACGACCATCGTCTACTACTCAAGCATTTACCTTCAGAACTGAGACAGTTCCTGGAGCACGTCCAGCAATTAGAGTATGCAGAGACCCCTGACTATGCCATGCTGACTTCTTTGTTAGAGCGATGCTGCAAGAGGCGGGGTATAAGGGATACCGACCCTTATGATTGGGAGAAAGATGTGAGTATGACTTTGGACTCGGCCATTAGGGCTTTTAAACTAGTTTTGTGTTAAAATAAGAACGTCAAATGTACGATTTGCTTCGAACGTCAAATGTACGACTTGCGCTACAGGTAAAATGTATGACTCGCCGGGGACGACAAAATTTACGACTTGCTTAGGATATTATAGTTATGACTAGCTCAGGACCTCAAATATACGATTTGCTCTCGAATTAAATGAACGGCTTGGTCAAGCCGTCAGAATTGTATGACTCGCACGGGTAAAATATATGACTTGCCCGGGACGTTAAAGTTGATCACTTACTCATGATGTCAAATGTATGACACGCTTGAGTTATTCAATAATGTGAAGTTTTGTCAATATTTCTGAATAAGATTTACCAATATTGTATTAAATTTTCCAGGCATATTTATTTTAAAGTCATCTCTAATCTAGTGGGTGAGAAATCATTGAGATGCAAACACATATAGTTTAACATATGTATATAAAAATATTAGTGTCATTGTATGTTTGTCTGATTGCATGAGTCTTGTCAACTTTCAGTATCTATGTAATTTTGGTTATTCTTCCAAATGGATAGTTAGATCCGATAATTACGGAATCTATCGACTTATTTAGAGATAATAAATTGGCGGCTTTTTGGAGTGAAATACGCATTTCGTAAAAATGAATTTGAATCTATCATAGGCAATCTAAATAGAGATAATTAAAAGGGATTGCAAAATTGTAAATTACATGTTTTGGGAACAATTTCAGAGCACTCATTTTTGCAGTCGGGCAGTTTTTTTTTTTATTCAAAGTTGTTGAAGTTTACTTAACAACTTTTACCTTCGTGATATAGTTTTAACCTGGTATTGGGTTTGAATTCCAGCTTAGAACCTTAGACTTGCATTATAACTTCTTACATGCGAATACAAATACACACACAATGTGTTATGATGTGTATGTCGTTTCCTGTGACGTCATTTTTCTATGTTGTTTGTTTTGCCTACCCTCATGGTAAAAAGGCGTGCTGTTATGATGGATGTTTTGCCGTTGAACTCCGATAGATGTCGTTGTATTAAATTTGTTTTGTTAATGTTATTATTACAGGCGGTGTCAGCTGTGGCACGCGCACGTACAGTAGCGGCCGCGCCTGAACTAGTGGCGCCATCTGAAACTGCACAAGAAAATGTAAGTTAAATGTCTTTACTAATGCTATAAATGCGAAAGTAAAACAAAACTACTGAATCTGTAAAAGTAAAATTTGTTACAGAGATAGCAGTGTTTCCCAGCTTTGGGTCCACGCGCCATGGGGACGGGGAACTTGTTAGTTAAAGGGGGCAATTAAAAATGAACTTGACACGCCTTTAATCCTACATTTATAGTTCTTAAATAATGAATGGGTATGGTCAACATTTTTAGAAATGTCAGGGTGGGTCATGGCCTAAAAAAGTTTGGTCGAAAGCCTGAGAAAGGACATAGGCTTTTTATTGCGAATTAACAATTAGTATTATTGAATTGGTGATGTTTTACTCACTTAAAATTGAGTATTTCTAATGTATGTGGTTATTTTGTTTAGACTCGTCGTCGGCTAGATACGACAGAGGGCGCCACTGGTCAAGAGGCCCCAACCACTCACAAAGACAAACGAGCACACCCTGCTTCACCCAGACATGCCACACATCAACATAACGGTTATGTGAGTGTTCTACATTATAGTGGTAGCTAGAATATAGTTTCAGACAGGGTTTCAACTCTTCGATTCATTTCAGGCGAGGTTTGAGACAAAATTATTTCGGGAATAAAACAAAATAAAAGCGTTTTCGGGTAGGGAAGTTGAGATCTCCTTGTGCTATGATATGAAGAATGCTAATTCTGCAATGATGCAAGCAAGAGTAAATCAAACCACGAGAGCAGATTAAACACTGGCCTTTATTATTGAATACATGCAACAAATATGTACATATAAATAAATAGTAATGTGTTGTTTTCAGTCGACCACAGACAAGCCAACAACAGACAAGGAGGCTGAAGCTAGGACTACACCAGCGCCATCTCCCGATAGACATGCCAAGGTATTTATAAGTTTACTAGCTTATATCTTGGCTTTTAGCGTGACGATATTGCCTATGTGTGATCAATAAGCTATATATCTGCAAAGTTTAATTTAAATCGATCCAGGGAACCAGAGGATGTTGTGTGAAATGTTCATAAATATCTAAAAAGAAATCTGTATTTTACAGGAGACAAGTAACTCGGCTGTAACTGGAACAGTGACTAGACCGGAACGACAGAGTGTACCGCCATGTAAACCAAGACCACCGGCGCCTGGTGAGTTGTACTTTAATTTATTATTCCTGACCGTTAATGTCCCACTACTGGGCATAAACCTCCTTTAAATTGAGTTTTTATCTAATAAATAAATATTCATGGACATTTCACACAACGTCCTCTGGTCCCAAGCTAAGCTTATAGGCTTGTGTTATGGGTAAGTACCAGAATACGGATATACTACATATACTATGTACTTATCTTTTGTAAATACATACTTGTAATACATACACACATACAAATGTTTGTTCTGCGTCTGGGTGTTTCTATGTATTATAAGTATGTATTTACAAAAGAAAAGTAGTATATGTAGTATATCCGTATTCTGGTACCCATAACACAAGCATATAAGCTTAGCTTGGGTCCAGAGGACGTTGTGTGAAATGTCCATGAATATTTATTTGAATAATTTATATCACCCTGTTTAGTTACTTTTAACATAAGCGTCAGAAGGCGTCGGCGACCGCCGATGGCCTTGCATTGGTCAAGGTCACGCGTCTCTCATCGATTAACAAAAAATTCAAACTTAACTTATTAGGAAATAAAAGAATTTACATCAAAAAAAAAAAATTTCGTCTAGCAATACTGACCTTGCCAACGCCTAAATTAAGCTTAGCGCCGCCACTGATAGTAATGTGTGATGTTTTCCTAGGAGGTGGTCCAACCCTGGCCAGACTACGGGTGGTGACAGCCCCGCCCACTTGTGTTCAGGAGTTAGCCTCAGCTTCTCCAGCCACACCAGGTAGCTTGTATATTTTAATGTTATAACAAATTTATTTAATTAAACTAACTTTTATTAGTTCGGTATGTATCTATCAATGTATTAATCTATGTAACGGAATCTTTGAAATTGATTTTCACCAACTTGCAGGAGACGTATTGATCTAAAATTTTGCATACTTATAGACCAATGACTATGCAATTATGTAATATTCAGTTTATGCCTTTTGTTCTGTAAAAAATTATAAGAATGTATGGATGGATGTTTCGATGTAAGTATCTTTGTTGTTCTTTTATGCAAAATCTACCGAATAGATTTTAGTGAAACTTTGCAAATATATTCTAATCTTTATATATATAAATCTTCTGTCACGATGTTTGTCCGCGATGGACTCCTAAACTACCGAACCGATTTTAAATTTGATTTGCACACCGTGTGCAATTCGACCCAACTTGAAAGATAGGATAGATTACATTTAAATTTACAGTCGCAATATTATTTTATTGCAAATTATTTGTCTACCCCTAACATTTGTATGGCAAAACAACGTTTGCTGGGTCAGTTAGTAATATTATAACTATTAAAGTTTGTGAGTATGGATGTTTGGCTGTTTGTTTCTCTTTCACGCAAAAACTAATGAATGGATTTTAATGAAACTTTACAATAATGTAGCTTATACATCAAAATAACACATAGGCTACAATTTATAAAGATATTGTGTGAAAGAGCCGATATCCTTGGGCGGCCGCTGGTAGCATATAAATCAGAATAACACACTATAATCAGGCTAAAAGTCAAAGAGGATGGCAGTAACAATAAACGCGGGTAATGCCGCGGTCGTTAGCTAGTATGTAGTATAAATGATACTAATATGTTTTGTTTCAGGTGAAGCAGTCAGTCCGAGAATTATAGCGGCCGATGTTGACAGCGTACATTCTGATACACATTTCAAACGTGGTGAGAGATTTACGTTATCTAATATGTTTGACGGGCTTCGTTTAATTAGTAAGTAATGACGATAAAGTGATAGATAATTAAGTTACAAAAATATCTTGTTTTGCTGACCCTACCAAAATTGTTCTAATTGACAACTATGACGTCACAACATGGCGCCGGGTCAATCCTATTCTCAGTTGAACCGCATAGTATGTGAAACAACTCCGCCATATTTGTTTATTTTACGGTTGCTATAGAAATGAATTAAAAGCTGGTGTTATATAAATATATTGTTGTTTAGGTGGTCGTCGTGGAGGCAGGGCTCGTGCTGATCAGAGCTACACACAGTTCGCTGTCATGGATGATGAGAACGTGTCCGCATTACAACAGGTAACATTGTTATAGTTGACTGTCTACTGCTTTTTGGGAAAATCTTATAGGTTTGCATCACCAACATGATAATTGGTGCCAATTCTACGTGCACAACTAAACATAACTTACCTAAAAAATAAAAATGGATGCTGTCAATAACACAATCTGGCAACGTTAACTAAACTCTCTTATTGTAAAAACTGTGTATTATAGACTAACGATTTTAATTAATATAAATATGTACAATGAAATAGCAAATCAATCGAAATACACCGTAGTTGTATTCATTTTTAGGGTTCCGTACCCAAAGGGTAAAAACGGGACCCTATTACTGAGACTTCGCTGTCCGTCCGTCCGTCCGTCCGTCCGTCCGTCCGTCCGTCTGTCACCAGGCTGTATCTCAAGAACGGTGATAGCTAGAGAGTTGAAATTTTCACAGATGATGTATTTCTATTGCCGCTATAACAACAAATACTAAAAATAAAATAAAATAAATATTTAAGGGGGGCTCCCATACAACAAACATGATTTTTAGGGTTCCGTACCCAGTATCTCAAGAACGGTGATAGCTAGACAGTTGAAATTTTCACAGATGATGTATTTCTATTGCCGCTATAACAACAAATACTAAAAATAAAATAAAATAAATATTTAAGGGGGGCTCTCATACAACAAACATGATTTTTAGGGTTCCGTACCCAGTATCTCAAGAACGGTGATAGCTAGACAGTTGAAATTTTCACAGATGATGTATTTCTATTGCCGCTATAACAACAAATACTAAAAATAAAATAAAATAAATATTTAAGGGGGGCTCCCATACAACAAACATGATTTTTAGGGTTCCGTACCCAGTATCTCAAGAACGGTGATAGCTAGACAGTTGAAATTTTCACAGATGATGTATTTCTATTGCCGCTATAACAACAAATACTAAAAATAAAATAAAATAAATATTTAAGGGGGGCTCCCATACAACAAACATGATTTTTTTACCGTTTCTTGCTCGATACTAATAACGTTGCCTTATGTTGCATAGATAATGGTACGGAACCCTTCGTGCGCGAGTCCGACTCGCACTTGACCAATTATTTAGTTAAGTTTACAATATAATAAGTACAGAATATAGGTGTTAAAAAATAAATATTGAGTTCCGACATGTTTGGCCTTTACAGGCGTACAAAAGATTATGTTTAAAACTAAACAGGTCATACAATTATTAGAATATAATATTATACCGTATCGAACTTAAATACAATGTCTGTAGGTATATAATATAATTTTGTAAAAAATAAAAATATAATATGTCAAATTAGTCAGTAAAAGAAAATTAATAATATTTAGTTGTTGCACATAGAATTGGCACCAATGTCTATTTTTTCAGCTGACTGTGTACAGCCTACTTCCAATTAATATTACAAGCGTGAAAGTTTGGAAGAATGTATGAGTGTTTGCTGCTCTTTTACGCAAAAACCGTTCTTCTTCTTCTTCCTACTCTTATCCCGAGATATTTGGGGTCAGCGCAGCACTTTTTTTTTTACTTCCAGCCTCTCCTATCAGCCGTCATAATCATCAACTCCTTTATGTTTCATATCGTCTCTCACACAGTCCATCAATCTTTACTTTGGTCTTCCTTTCATTTTCCGGCTATCAACGTTCATATTTATCACCTTTTTGCTTAAATGCCCTTCATCCCTCTTTATTACGTGCCCATACCAGGACAGACGGTTCTCTTTCAACTTTTCTACTACTGGCGCCACTTTACGCAAAAACTACGGGATGAATTTTAATGCAACATAACATCATAGAAAATAATTATCAGAACTTATAAATTTTGGAATACCAAGCACTGTTCCAAACCAACTGAGCTATCGTGACGTTCCCTCATACTATTTTTTTTCTTATTAACTCTCTACATTTATACTATTTACAAAATGATGTATTTATTTTTATTTTAGGTGACGAAAGGCGGTGCGTTAACTCTCGTCTCATTATGGAAATCACAGTTCGATGATTCTGAAGAGACCACAGATAATGAATGGAAACAGGAACAATTACAGGTTAGTGTATTTTAATATACTTGTCGTTAACATATTTTGTATAAGCACAATATACCACGGAATAACCCAATGTTCTTCAACTGTGTATGTTCAAGCAACTTTTTAACCGACTGAAAAATGGAGGAGGTTATCAATTCGTCTGTATGTTATACTTATTCTTTATATTTATTATTATGATCTCTCTCTCTCTCCAGCTTATTTATGTCCCACTGTTGAACACGGGCCTCCTTTATTTTGGGAGGAATTATGGTCTACTGTGCCGCGCTGACCACGCGTGTTGGCACAAGGTTTATTTTCGAGCTTTCCGTCTCTCACAGAGAATGTTATCTGTACAGTGTCCCTTAGCTACCTCTTACAGCACCCTCGGAAAGAAAAGGGGCGGTGGCACATGTATTCTTAATCCATCACCACACGATACATATTATACACTAGCTGTTGCCCTCGACTCCGTCCGCGTAGAATTTAGGAAATTTTCCCTTTTTTTGCAACATTTTTAACTACTGCTTGAGTAAGAGTATTACAAACGTAAACAAATATAATCAGAATGAACGAACTGCTAAGCTATCAGGAGTTACACGTGTTATTGTGAGTCAACCATAAAATATAGATATGTGCTGTTTCGGGATATTTTTTAGACAATTTTATGTAGAATATTTCCGTCATACATGATTTCTATGTAACTTTAACCATTATGGCACGCGACGGAAGCTTAAAAAATGGAGCACCTTTTCCCGTTTTCCCAATATTTCCCTTCACTACTCTGCTCCTATTGATTGTAGCGTGATGAAAAGTATACTATAACCTGCCCAGGAGTATAAATAAATAAATAATATATAAATAAATATAAATAATAAATAAATAAATAAAAGTATGAAGAATAATTGTACCAAGTTTCGTTAAAATCCGTCGAGTAGTTTTTGTTTCTATAAGGAACATACAGACGGACAGACAGACAGACAAAAATTTTACTGATTGCATTTTTGGCATCAGTATCGATCACTAATCACCCCCTGATAGTTATTTTGAAAATATATTTCATGTACAGAATTGACCTCTCTACAGATTTATTTTATGTATAGATAAATAAAACTCAATTATGGTTGAGGAAATTCTTAGGGGTTCGTGTAACCGACATGCCAATGTTTGGTACATGTTTATCACCATGACACCTTGCCAATGTTAAATAAAGTATGATAATAATCACAGCAATGCTGTAAGACAAACTCCTGCTATCATTTATCTATTGTAATATTCCCCAGTCGCCAGAGCACCGTGGGGGCGCGGGGGCGGGGGCTGGGGGCACAACGCGGGGGGCTAGTGCCCTCTCCTCGTGGTCTGGGGGCGCCCGTACTCACGCACATACCACTCACTCCACCACTCATCATACTGTACAGCCTGCAGTAGTACCTGTACCTAGTACTGTGGTACAAACAACTAGACAAGTTGTTATACAAGTAAGTGACACCCTGGGGACATTGTATGAGGGGCTAGTATATTACTGTATATTTATTTATTTTACACTTTATTGTACACCATAAAATTTATATAAATTGACATTTCTTAAATTAGAAAAGTACAATAGGCGGCCTTATCGCTAATAGCAATTTCTACCAGGCAACCTTTGGATGGAGACGTGCCTGCAGGAAAGAATACTGACTGTATAGTACTCTATAGTGCGTGATTGTACTGACAAATAATTACTCAAGTAAATATGTATATGGAATTTAGAAAATTTTCCCCGTTTTGCAAAATATTTCATTGATGCTCCACTCCTATAGGCCACAGCGGGATGTTATATAGCCTTTAGCCTTCCTCGATAAATGTAATGTCCAACACTGAAAGTATTTTTCTAATCGGACCAGTGGTTCCTGAGATTAGCGCGTTCAAACAAACAAACTCTTCAGGTTTATAATATTAGCATAGATACATCTGCAGTCACCTAGGGGGATCATATAATAAAAAAAAAATATTGAATAATATAAATAGCCATTCAGACGAGATATATCACAAGTGAGTGACAGCATGGGGACAAAGCGAGGGGTCTAGTATCATCATATTGTATAGTACTCGACTGTACTTGTCATTTATACTGTAGTACAGACGGCTGGACAAATTGTTACACATATCAGTGACACGTGGGGGCTCCACCAGGGGGGCTATTTAATTATCACTCTGTATAGTGTGCAATTGTACTTTCTTCTAATGTAACACAGCCGTCTAGACAAGTTGTGGCAACAAAGTAACTTATAACTAGCCTTGGAATGGTGAATATGTTAGTTACCTGAACACCGTGGGGGCCCGGGCTAGGATCATAGTACGGGGGGGCTAGTGCTTTGTCCTCACTGTCTAGAGTCGCCTTTACTCATGCATTCTACTCTCGGTTTATCATGATTTGGATTGCGCATCCTTGTAAAAAATTCCATAACAAGGTTTACAAAGATTTCACTTAACATATTAAAATATTCCCACAGGCACAACAACAACAGCCAATAGAGAAAGAGAAGACTGTACCACCAGTGATAGTGCCACCCACGACACCGAACCCGGGACCTTCACTTCGACCATTAAGACAATTAAGTGAACCGGCCAGAAAAGTATTATCGACTGTAACTCCTAAAAAAAAACATGTACAATGTTTGTACATACCGGGTATCGAAGCTTATCCCAAATTACAGCCGACATTGCCAAGATGTTGGTCTTTACCAGCTATAGGTGAGATGTTAACACTCTTATTAGCTCGATACATATTGTATTACTCTTTATACATTGATAGATACGTACCGCACTATTAAAAGCGTGTATACCTTACATAGATATGTGTGATTTTGACCCACTTGCTGTAGTCTGTCTGTATGGTGACGGATTAAGAATACAAGTGTCACCGTCCCTTTTCGTCCCAAGGGTGCTGTAAAAGTCAGCTAAGGGATATTGCACACAGATAACATTTTCTGTGAGAGACGGAAAACTCGAAAATAAACCCTGTGCTATCACGCCTGGTCAGCGCGGCACAGTAGACCATAATCCCTCCAAAGTGGAGAAGGCCCGTGCCCAACAGTGGAACGTGAGAGAGAGGATACGCGCTATTAAAAGCGTGTATATCTTACTTACATAGATATGTGTGATTTTCACCCACTTGCTGTAGTTGGAATAATCTACTAATCATAAAACAATATACTATATTTAGGTTCCCGTGTCCGTTCTCTCCGCGCGCCTCTCCTGCAGCAGGCCTCGTTCGACGGTGCGGGGGGCGCAGCCCTACGGTACCGCCTGGACGTGATGAGAGGAGTCGCCGCCAGACATGACGCATCACCGCCTCCAACTGGACTTAATAGGGCGCATAGTTTGCCGGTAATGTATTTTATATTATTTATATTATTACATTTCATTACAGTCTTAATATATTAAAACTAGCTGACCCGGCAAACATTGTTTTGCTATACAAAAAAAAAGTTTGAAAAATAGATGTTGGCCGATTCTCAGACCTACTGAATATGTATGTAAAATTTGAGAAGAATCGGTCAAGCCGTTTCGGAGGAGTACGGTAACTAACACTGTGACACGTGAATTTTATATATTAGACTAGCTGTTGCTTGGAACTTCGTACGCGTGGACTTCTATGCTCCTACTTAAATTGGTAATAATAGAATGTAAACACTATTACAGAGTGTATCAAGTTCATCGAGCAGCGTAGCCCCGAAGCGTCCAGCTCCAGTAGCCCCTGAGCCTGAAGTGGAAGGTCCCACTGTGTCCAGCAGACTGGAGATAGTTGTTAGACCACCTGACTCTACATCACCTGGACATTCCGGTATTTATTACTATCCTTGTGGTAAAATATTAAGGTGTCATCACCACATTTCCTCGTGCAGGCTGCTGTTGGAGCCAGCTAAGAATAATATAAGCAGATAACATCTTCTGTGAGAGACGGAAAACTTAAAACTAAGCCAATACATCTGATCATTATGGGATAGTACCAAAAGCCTTTCCAATGTGGATGAAACCCATTGTAGTGAGGGTGAGTTCTCTGTAAGAGATGGAAGACTCTAAACTGATGTCACAATTACGTCAGTCAGTCAGTCAATGATTATTTTGGAATTTATTTATTTTTAAATATGATTATTCAACTTTTATATTTATCTACGTCTATACATTTATTTATAACTAGCTGGTTCCGGTGACTCCGTGCGCGTGTTTTAGAATTTTTTTCCTTTTTTGCAACATTTTTCCTCCTATTGGTCGCGGCGTGATGTTATACAGGGTGGATACGACGCATAGGCTTTTCTTCAAACTGGGTATTCCTGGTATTATTAATAATCTCTGTACGAAATATCAATTACATCCGAGCAATAAATTCGTCACAAAAACGATTTAAAATTTCCGTAAATTTCCAACATCCTGTTGAAAATTTGTTCTATTAAAACAGCTGGCTCGTCGTCTAGACAAAGTTCATTAAACTTAAAACGAATTCGTGAAGTACCTATATTATTTTGTTGAAGCTTACACCATGGCCTTTAATGCCCCCGCGTCCCTGGCAACCTTTCAGTTACCCGCGGCGATGCTTATTGTTCAGACGTGTCGCACGCGTAATCATTATTGCGGTATTGCGTATTCTTACGTGATTTTACTATGACACTATAAACTAAAAAAATTGGTCAAGTGCGAGTTGGACTCGCGCACGAAGGGTTCCGTACCATTATCTATGCAACATAAGGCAAGGTTATTAGTATCGAGCAAGAAACGGTAAAAAAATCATGTTTGTTGTATGGGAGCCCCCCTTAAATATTTATTTTATTTTTAGTTTTTGTTGTTATAGCGGCAATAGAAATACATCATCTGTGAAAATTTCAACTGTCTAGCTATCACCGTTCTTGAGATACAGCCTGGTGACAGACGGACGGACGGACGGACAGCGAAGTCTCAGTACTAGGGTCCCGTTTTTACCCTTTGGGTACGGAACCCTAAAAACAGTAATTATTATTATAAACTAAGGATGTGTGTGTAATTAAAGTTTTCAATAATGTCTAGGGTAATCGCACACCGTGTCTGAATACACAGACATGATTTTAATTTATTATTGTTAGGTTATTGGTTATAAACTGATAATTAAACCAGACTAAGATTATCTCTAGACCTCACTTCCATGGATTTTCTTCTGTGGTGGTACAAGTGGTGGGTGAAGCGTATGCCTCAAAGGTAAATAGAATCAAATAATTACGCGTATTTTGAAGAGGCCGAAGTGGGTGGTCCCAACAGTACGTTCATAGAGATAATACCTAGCTATGTTGCCGTTCCGTGCGTTGGTAGGTTGGTTGCCGCGGACGCTCGAGTGAAATTTATTTATCTTTATTTTATTTTTTTGTTTAATAATTTATTTCAGACATAGTCCATAATTATAATGTTATAATTTATACAGGATGGTTGGAGTTAAAAGCTATTTAGATTGTTTGAAAAAAAAATCTCATTTTTGGTGCTATATATTTTTAAACTGTATCGAATTAAGGGCCTGCATCAATATTATCATCGACATGTACCTATTAACACAGCTAGAATATTTTTTTGTTTACTCAAAATCTAATAAATATATTTTATTTCCGGTTTACGTGTTTCTATATATAATAGTTACATAAGTTTTGAAAGTTATTTCATTAGTTAATACGCGATAATATACCGACAAATGAAAAAAATAAAAAATGAGAGAGGATGTTTCGCTAAGATTTTCTATCGAGAAAACTTTTTTCAATCGCGTTTCTGAGTTTATGCGATCCTAGATTATATATTGAAAAAACTAAATAAAAACCATTCAATCTAAAGAAAAAATTAAAACTTCGTACGTAGAAAAAGGCACGAAGCTATTTTGGTATCATCTTAATACCATACACCTATAGGATAACTGGGTTGATTTAATGCCCACGTGACAAATCCACCCTGTATGTCCTATAGCCTTCCCCGATAAATGGACTATCTAATACTAAAAGAATTGTTCAAACAAACAAACTCTTCAGCTTTATAATATTAGTATAGATAAGAGATAAGATAAACTTGGTTTATGTTTCACTTGCTGTTGCCCGCGACTTCGTACGCGTGAAATTTAGAAATAAAACCTTAACAAACAGAAGTTTAGTATACCACTCGATAGATGGCGTTGTACAGATTTTTTAAATCGCGCTATAGTTTCGTTCCACACATTAAGACTTAAGCTTGTTGATAATTATTTATTTAATTTAATATTTGAAATAAAACAACGTGCTGTCGTATGACACTTATGAAAAGGAAGTACTTTAACTAAACAAAACTCGATTTAACCCGAATTAAAATCCACATAACTCGAGTTACGTAACTCGAGTTAACTGGATGGACAAGTGAATGCTTTTTTTGAATTTTTACCAGTTTATTCCATCAGCTTAGTATTAATAATTTAAAAAGTTGGAACAGACATGATGATGATGAACTCTGACTTTCCTCGAGGGCAACATTAGGATGCTTTTTTTTAATGTGGTTTAATATCGTATTTCCACTATATTTGAATGAATCTGAACACTGTTTACACGCAACACGTCCACTCACTGGCGATTCGAATACATCCCAAACTAGAGATTTTTAGGACTCGGCCTTTTTCAAAAACAGAACATAAATAAAACATGAAAATCTACAACAAGAACCGGTAGTTTAAAGTTAACCTTAAATCTAATATGTGACACTTGGTTGTTAAGCTTTGTTATGACTGAATGAATGAACATACATAGTCTCACTCACTCACTCAAATGGTCGGGAAACTTCGCTCCATGTCGGTTCCATTCGGTTCACGAACTCGAGTTAGAGAGAATTCAACTCGAGTGAGTTCGAGTTTCGCCCAACTCGAGTTAACTCGAGTTAGTTACTCGAGTTGACCATCACTAGAATGACATATACACATAACTGTTGACAGATGGCGCTGATTAATTTATTTTGAGGTAACTTTAGCAAAGCTTGTCAAAATTTTTATTGTGTCATCAGCTCGTTTTCATATTTATAAATTAGTTGGATTAGGATAAGGATATAAATTAGTTAGGATTAGGAAGTTAGGTTAGGATTTGAAATAAATCCTTTTTTTTTGTTTTTTATAAATAATCTAGGATTTCCAGATTATTTACAGATATTACAATCTAGCCTATCAGACTAATGAGTAATTTAATTGTAACTTAAATTGCCAACTATGAGTTACTTCAGAAAGTGTTCATTAACACCAATCTTACTGTCTCTATTATGGGGAAGACACTTTGTTCATGTGTTCTTTATACGTACGTATAAAGAAATAAATACTGACCTATTTTATAAGTTCTTTAATATTTCGTAGCTATATAAAGTCCATGTCTTATTTCGCACAGTTTTAACATTGTCTGTATGTTTGTTACAGTTAAAATACAGTCAGTAGTGAGTGGTGAGGTTCGTGTGAATCATGAGGATGCATCTATTTACTATGACGCGACAGAACATCACAGAGATAAACGGTATGTTAACACGTCGACGGGCCACGTGGTCGAGTGGTTTATGTAAAGGACTGCCATACACGAGGTCGCGGGTTCGATTCCCGCTTGTGATAATCATTTGTGAGATATTCATAAATGTTATACAAATCTTTGTTCCGCTCTGGGCGTTTCTATGTATTATAAGCAAGTATTTACAAAACAAAAATAGTATATGTATTATATCCGTATTCTGGTACACATAACACAAGCATATAAGCTTACCTTGAGACCAGAGGACGTTGTGTGAAATGTTTATGAATATTTGTTTATTTATTTATTATTGTTATGTTACCTCCCCAGGGAGTGGTAAGATCCAACTAAGGGATATTGTCGATAGATCTGATGACATCCTCTGTGAGAGGCGGAACTGTGCCCAACAGTGGGACAATAATGGGCTGGAGATAGATAGGATAGTAAGTCTGGGTTCAATGCGCGCACGAATATTGAACTATGAAGACTAGCTTTACGCTTCGCCAGACTCGTTCAAATGTTTTTTTTTATTTAATAGGTCGTCTACTAGAAGTGTTGAGAAAAGTCAAAGTCCAGCCGTAGAAAGGACGAGACTGGACGCGATACCAGATCGGTAAGATAAATATAATCGTGAAGGCTTCTACGATAGCTTAGTTGGTCTAACCGACTGAGCTATCGTAGGTTTACCAACGGCTAGTTTACTAGCTATGCTCTACGACTTTTAGCTACATAATAACTATTAAAAGTGGTTCAATCATTCCGTCCGCTACCAATTTTTTTTTATATTTTCGCAAACTTTAATATTTTTATTTAATAAAACCATTTTTTATGGATTTAGCATATATTTTTAATGTCCGTGTGATGACGGATTACGAATACAAGTGTCACTACTTCTTTTCCTTCCCAGGGGTGCTATAAAAGTCCTGGAGGATCGTGCCCAACTGTGGGACGTCAATGAGCTTAAGCGACGTCTCGTGATTTTTTCATAGATTATTTAGTAAACTAAGCTTATTTTGTGACTAAGAACATGTTGTGTAAATAATTATTTGTTTCAGACCAACAGTGACTATAAAGAAAGATATACCGAGTGCGGCTGGCGATGGATCTCAGAGTTTAAGAGATGTAAGATATTTATAATATATTTAATTGTATTTCTTATAATTCGTATTAACATGTAATAATTATGTTTGAAACAAAACTAATTGTTAATTAATATTTTCTAACGCTTCCGCGTATCGTTTGTTTAAATAAAACTTTTTATGGATTTGATGAGGGTAAAAAATAATAAAGAATTATTTTCTACCCTCATTATAGTATTTAATCCTGTTATGACTATCCTTAATGCTATTTAAGTATTTTTTCGAGGCTTTATTCATTCTCTAGCCTATTAACGTCTCGCTGTTGTTCATGGGGCTCCTCCACATTGGAGAGGGTTTGTGGTCTGATTAGGAATACAAGTGTCACCACCCGTTTCCTTTCTAGGGAGGTATGAAAACCAGCTTTGAAGAAATATTGTACATCGGTAACATTCACTGTGAAAGTTGAAAAATTTAGTTTTACCATCTCGCACAAAAAAGTTTGGTAACTCCTTTTATTTAGAACACCTCGAAGAGATGGAACTCGCTCCCTGCACACGTATTACAATATGGGGTCTTTCAAGCGAGGCGTGAAGAGGCATCTTGTGGGCCGGCAAGGTGGAGGCGGCTAGTGCTCTGACAACGTACTAGCCGTCCTCATGTCTGGATTACACTTTCGCTTAACATCAGGTGGAGCGTGGTCATCGGCCTACCCAAGCTATAAAAAAAAGAAAAACGGAAAACTCGAAAATAAACATTGTGCCAACACGCCTAGTCACGTGGTACAATACACCATAATCTATCTGAAAATGGAAAGTGGTAGGGCCGTGTCTAAAAGTGGAATCTTAATGGACTGGGGAGAGAATGTGTCGAATCTCGTTTTTTTGGTACAATTTTTGGCATTTCGGGGGTTTTCAACTGCAAATCCAACCCTCGGCTACATCCAATCTAACCTTTTAACACGTATCTATCTGTAGATCTATCCACTAAGTGCTAACATTTAATACTTCCCAACTAACAGCGTTCATCGGGCAGCGCGAGTACATCACGCATACCTGTCGCGTGTGGAGCTGAGCAGAGACTTGCCAAGTGTGCTTCATGGAGTGGGGACGGACCACTCTCGCCAGATGTCGCTGATCTAACACCCGGTATGTAGCTACAACACAATAACAGCGCCTTCTAGTTATAGAGACGAATCTCTGTCTCTCGCTCTCTCCAACCCATAAACGTCCCACTGCTGGGCACGGGCCTCCTCCGCTTTGGGAGGAATTCTGAGGTCGACTGTGCAGCGCTGACCAGAAGTGTTGGCACAGGGTTTATTTTCGAGTTTTCCATCTCTCACAGAGGATGTTATCTGTGTACAATATGCCTTAGCTGGCTTTTACAGCACCCTGGGGAGGAAATGGGGTGGTGACACTTGTATTCTTAACCCGTCACCACACGGACATCGAATCCCTAGGGTGCTTTAATCAGGGCCATCTTATACCCTAGGCCCCACTAGAATATATGGATTAATAATAATATGATAAAGTAGAATCCTCGCGAGGCCCTGGAAATAAACCCAGTGTGCCCAGTGGAGAAGACGAGCCCGTCTGTGTTCCGTATTTATATCGTAGCAGATGAAATTTTTTAGTCTCTGCAAACCCCCATGGGAAAATGCCGTGGCGGTATGATAATGATGTAAAAGCCAGCTAAGGATGTTATGCAAAAACATCTTTTATGAGAGACGGGGAACTTAAAACTAAACTCTATGCCAGAAACGCCTGACCTGACATAATAGACCAAATCTCCCGATCCAACTCTCCCGAAGTGTAGAAGGCCCGTGCCCAACAGTGGGTAATTTACGGCCAGAAAAGTAAACTTTTGCCACCACAGCTTTTTAAAGCTCAACAGATTTTCATTGAACTTTTTATTTTCGAATGTACATATGTTATTTTAATTACTAATATATTGTTAGGTATATATTATTGACAAGTTAATGCCCACGGTTTTACCCATATAGTTATTGAGCTCCGCTCCCCAAATATACACAAAACCTTAACAAATTATACAAAAAAGCCAACCTCTTGAACCACTCTATCTATTAAAAAAACCGCATCAAAATATGTTGTGTAGTTTTGAAGATTTAAGCTCATATAAAAACTTTGTTTTATAATAAGTAAAGATATATTTTTGTATGTATACGCATAGCGTTGCGGAGACGTAGACAGAATGCCAATGACAAATACGCAGTTGACCCTACACGGGAACTGAACCTGAGGTTCGCGAGACCACGACACAGGCAAACAGCACATCATCATTCTAGGTAAGACTTGTTATTTTTTTGTATGGTATAGTTAGTACCAGGGGAATAGCTAGACTATACTCGTAGACCTATCATTTTCCTTTGAGGCAAAAGGGATTAAAGAGGACTGACCACTTTGTAGGGACTTTTGGTCTAGACATGGACAACTTAATCCTTACTTATATATAAAAGTGAAAGTGAGTTTGTTTGTTTGTGACGCTTTCACGTAAAATCTACCGAATGGAATTGCACGAAAATTGGTATAGAGATAATTTATAGTCCTGGAAGTAACATAGGCTATATATTATTTCGCTAAAAACTCTGTACGAGATAATAAACGCAAATTTTTGTGAAATATGGTATAAAATAACAGTTCAGCTATATTGATTATTTTACAGTTGTCATAGCAACACATAGAATCCGTCGACTTATAGATTTTTTATTTATTTGGCCAAGAAGGTTTTAATCCCAGACTGACAACTGTATCAAAATATTAATTACAATGTTTGTTCCACAGTCGGAGTGGATCTCGTGGAGTCCCAGCACTATTAATGTCATCACCTCCAGCTTCAGGAGGCTCTTCGTCATCAGGTTCCCCGCCCCCCGGTACTGGGGTCTCGCCCCCCGTAGCGCCAGCATCCCCCGCGCCTCAGCACAATGCGGCCAGGGCTAGACGGTTCCGCCCTCTATCTATTGCCCCCTAGGGTAACTCCGCTCCATACATCTGAATTACATTAAATAACGCATCGGGTCCACATTTTTAGAACATTTTTAAGTATATAAAGTGTTGAAATAGTTATTTTAATAATAAATATTTCTTTAAATACTACATCATTATCAAAAATGTAATTAAAATTAGACATTTTGTCGCAAATAACGCTACAATGCCATTTACTATGTATTATAAGTATGTATTTACAAAGGAAAAGTAGTATATGTATTCTATCCGTATTCTGGTACACATAACACAAGCATATAGCTTGGGACCAGAGGACGTTGTGTGAAATGTTCATGAATGCCATTTTCTAAGCCGCTTCCATCCAATGTCTTCTTTATCTGATTAAAAAATGAATTTGTTTCAGAACATCCTTCTGATTGATTTAAATGACGCAAATATACGCTATAAAATGATAAACAATTATATTAGAAAATATTATGTTTCCGGCTAACACTCACTGTTTTGGGATCGATGATGTAGACCCAGGTTTCGACCATATCCGATGCTCATCTTCAGGACGAGTGCGCAGCGGTGTCTGCGACCTTCCGGCGTAACATAATATTTTTAATATGACTCAAACTCATTAAAATTTCAATAAGAAATCAATGAAAGAAAGAAAAGAAAAGTAGTAAGTATATGTAGTCTATCCGTATCTGGTACCCATAATACAAGCATAGAAATATAGCTTACTTTGGAACCAGAGGACGTTGTGTGAAATGTCCTGAATATATATATAAACGATATTATAACACTTTATATGCTCAAAATATGTTCAAAATTAATACTATGACATAGTGGGAGAAACCAGGACTTAATTTGAGGGTGGATCTTGGGTAAAAATGTTAGAAATGTATAGTAAATGTCGGTTTTTGGATTCAGTTTAAGGTTTTTCTCCTGGTTTTACCCACATATGACATTTTTAATTAATCCGGTGCTAATACATTCTGAATCCATGGTTCTTCGAGGCTATTATTGTGATGTTAAACACAACGGTTAGGCTATTTTAAACCTTATTTTGTTTTTTAATAAGGATGTTAATAGCGTAATATTTATAATCACACGGATGTAGTGTGATACTGGATGTGGTATGAGCGTAGTCGGGAAAATAAAAGAAAAAAAAATGCGGGACTTGATACAAAATAATATAGCCAAACGATATTGCATTTAAATGTATTTAAAAATTTTGCTAAAGTCATATTATTAGAGGATTTGCACAAATTATGAAGATTTTTGCTAAAAAGTATCAATTTAGGTAGCTGTTCCAATGTAAATTTTTCCACTTAGATTAAAATCATAATATATTAAATTTATAAAATAAATATAGGTATTTATATCAGATCAATACTATATAAAATATTTTTCTTTTCCAGGCTGATATTCGGAATAGTCCATGTTGAGATAAAGTTATTTAACAAAAATATTGCAGAGGCAAAATCTTCTGAGTCTCGTTATCTTTTTTTGTTTATTGGACTTCTTATGCCACATCCAGTCACCAAACATCTGTGTAATACAAAAGAATATATCATGTTTTGAACCTTAATGTTAAATATTTAAGGTTAATAATTAAATGATAACGTTGTAGATCTCTCGTTAGATAGGTATTAGCCTCTTTTGAGCTAATTAAAGGCTTTTAGACGCCCCTTAGAGGACAGAGAGGAGATTAACCATTGTAATGTCTTTTTTACATTTTTATAGTGACAATACGAGTAATATACGTAAGTTAGTAAAGGTTGTGAGTTCGATTCCCGCACAGAACAATTATTTATCATCATCATAACAGCACGCCTTTTTGCCATGGGGGTAGGCAGAGACTATAAGAGCGTCATCTGCTACGATCCAAACATACTTCCTTGGCTTCATTCACACTCATACATCTGGTCATACATGCCCAACGGTTGTAAGTGTAATTAATTATGTGACAAATATAAACTGCACACAAATAATTGTCTTATACGGCAATCGAACCCGCGAACACGTGATACTAATCACTGCAGAGCGCAAAAAACAAATAAAAATGTGAAAAAGCCATTATTAAAATAAAAACGATCAATATTACTTATTTTCTATTCTGTCCTATAAATTCGTAGTCGGCTTAAAAAGAGCTGCATCGAATGCTGTGCCGATTTTGATACGATTCTGTAGTTTATACAGGGAGATATGTTTAACATATTGTTTATTTTACAAAAAAACGTATCTTTTATTGGCTATAAACGCGTTTTTTTGCTATTTTTTTTTATAACGTTCTGTATTAATCAATATTGCAACACGCTGTATATAGATCAATATTGTGAATCGCTTTAAATCTTCTTATATACAGACTGTTGCAAAAAATATTTCAGTTTTTTTTTATTAAAGAATCTATTCTTCTGTTCAAGCAAAGTGCTTGTAAAATATAAATAGTGCCAAAAGTAATATCATGTTATACTTACTAGGTATGCCCGCGACATCGTCTGCGGGATAGTGATTTTGACGGCTCTTATTGGTTATAGCGTGATGTTAAAAAATCTATATGCTTCCTAAATTCTTCTAATTTTTTTTTCATTCTAACCATTAGTTTCTGAGTTTAGTGCGAACATAGGTTTTGCTGGATAAATTTGGGACTATCAAATTCATTTGGCCATATTATGGCAAAGTTAATAACATTTTTAACTGACTCGGGAAATGAAACCAAGAACTCCGCATTTTAAAACAAAAAGTCATAACGATGATTATATTGCAATGCATTTTTATTTTGTATAGATTTTAGTACGTTTGTCGCGTTTATAGCCAAAAATAGATGGATAATTTTATTATTTTTAAATAATTATATTATTAAACAATGTCAAAGACTTAATGGAGCTCACTAAATTATTTAATTTTTAAATATTTATTATTTACAATTTATTTGCTCGTTATTATAAATGACTATTATTATTTTGTAAATATTAAAAAAACATGGTGCATTATTTTTGTTTATTTGGTTTTGTTATGCTAAATGTTAAATTTAAAACAATGGCAGCTCATAAACTGTAGATAAAATAAAATCCTTATATATTTGTGTACGCAGGCCTCTGAGCTTCTATAATGTTATGCAGCACGATGACGCGAACATATAATATCTTCCGCCAACTAAAAATTACTTTTTTACATACTATAGGGCTGATAAACAAGCATAAGATTCGCCTAACTACCTACTTATGGTGACTATACAAATGTTTTGTTCAAAAAATTAACATCTGTAGGTAATTTTTTTCTATAATATATATTTAGAACTAATATTTTCTAAGTTTATAGGTATTTAAACAAAAAATACCTTAAAACATCATCCTCTATATAACAAATTAGCATTTAGCATAACAAAAGTGAAAATAATTTGATATTTCTAAATCATGACTAGGTCCTGTAATATTTTATTATTTGGTGCTTAACTTGACTGTTGATGGTGAAACCATAGGTATTACTTGTCAATATTAATTTTTCACTATTATGAGATAACATTTTATCATATTTGTTACAGCATGTTTTTTATTGGTTTATGTTTTTTATTTTTTTGTATATCTTTTCCCCATATTGATTGGTGTTAAAAAATTGTGGGTAGTTTGAAAAGCAATCGGGTAACTGCTTTTGTTATTGGATTAATTTGAAAAAGAAAAAAGATTTTAATGCAATATAGTGTTTTAAATTATTGAACGGGCTAAACAACAGCCGATAGAAATAAAAACGCTGTGCAGGCGCTACATCATGCTTGCTGGTAATGCGAAACCATAAGATTATAACCAAACCATGTGAACTTTTTAGACTTCTACTATTTTCTCTCTTTAAAAAAATATGACGTATAAACACGTACAAGGTATGTACTAGAGTATAATACTAGAGTCGGAGAAACCGAAAGGCATGGGGGGAATAATAAATTTATGGATAAAGTACATCTGTCATCCAGAAAATAAAGAAATGGAAATAGTGTAATGATACTACTAAACACATTATAATAATTCTTACGTGATGAATTAATCTTGACAAATAATACGGTTTGTCGACTTTTTTATATTATGTAAGCTCTCTAAGTCATTTAGTGTGTTTTGAATGACATAGACATGTTTAAAATCAAAAAGAAATGATTTGACTATTGTTTAAAGATAATAAAACTTGATGATTGCGCACTATGTACCTACCCAATAAACGAGAACGAAATCCATAATACAAACATATAAATTTAGCTTCATTTGGGACCAGAAGATGTTGTGTAAAATGTCAAATGGTCTACGGATTGCCATAAACCAAATATATATACATAGCCAAATAATTAAAGACTAATAATTGCTGTTATACAATATGTATTGAAGGCTAACATGAAAAAATAAATATATGACATATTATGTTGTTCAAAACACACTCTGTTTATAGTTGGGGTAAAATATAGAATAAAAGAGGGGTAACTCATAAGAGTTTTGACTATGCTAAGATATTTGTAAAATGTCGAGTTATATCGTCATAAAATGTTTTTATTTGAAAATTAATTGAGTACTACAACTCCATTTTGATTTTACCCCTTTTAGTAATTATTTATAGCTTAATTCGCTGTATATTTTATAGATATAATCGGCTAAAACGATATTACAAATTGTGCATGTACAAAATTTTGTTTAATAGCTCGTAAAATATATATATTTTATCTATGTGTAGCAAAAGTTTACAAAATTAAACGTATCCCACTTCTGATGGGTAAATATTTTAATACTTGTTCGCCCCTCCGTTTTATCGATACAAATTTCTCAATGTCGGCAAAACGGTAAGCGCATTATCGTAATTTTAAAAAGGTTTCCTAGATCATTGTAAGGTATAAAATATTGTTTATGCTTCAGAACGAAAAATGATTGATATTGCTAGTGATGTACCGATATCGATATTTCGACATTTTAAATGTTAATTTTAAAGTACTTTCTCTGTTGAAATTCTCATTACGCATGTATATTTGACATATCTTACCGGCTGTCGTTTTATCGATATCTATCAGTCGGTATGTTGTGAGAAAAAAAACAATACACATTTGTTTAATAAAAAGTTTGTAATTACTAATAATATGTATAATAAAGAAATATTTTTGAAATTATAATCTGTGGAATGTAAGGTTAAATGTTGATACGGACTGCCAGTTCTCTGCTATCGTAAAATTTGAAGTAAGTGTTACATACTTTGGAAAAAAAATATAGCGTAATATTACACGTTATGTCGTATATATAGCTTTGGTTTATAATATTATATAATATACTATCATATTTATTGTGCACACAGAAAATCCCGTAATAAAATATTTCTAGAAAAATTCTAAGCCTTCAAGAAAAATTCTAAGCCTATAATGACAGTTTTAATTTAAGTTTTCAAAACTTAAATTAAAACTGTCATTAAAATCGTTTTAACCTTTATTTGCTGTGATTTTTTAACTCTATTTTATATAAGAAATATTGTATATACCTAATGAAAAACATAATACTCAAGTCATATAATATGATATTATAAACTAAATTCATGTGTGGTTTTGAATATAATAAATAAAAGTGTTTTTTTTTTGTTTATTAATTTAAATAAAAAATTGAAATTTTCTGTGATGAAGGTGTAATTTTTTTTATATGGCAGCTCTCGCTGTTTTCTTTTTTAATTTTAAAGGTAGCTGCAATAGTGAGTTTTATCGATATCGATATATGTGTTTAAATTGTAGTCATACCCTACAATATTGATGATTTATTTTCTAAATTAAAAAGATATTCCAAACCACACAAACGGTATAAAATAATTGTTCTATTATTTATGCAATATTCAGAAATTCTTAAGTTTTTATCTCTTTAATAAACAATAATATAGTTTTTATTCGCCTTTCTCCATTAAATGAGTGTTGCTAAGGCAAAATAGGAATAAAACCTAAATGAATTATTCTTCCATCTTTAAATTCAGGCTTTAATTTTCGAAGATTTAATCCTTTTGGCGCTTTAGAATGGACTGGAAAAATATCGATATCGCAAAAACCTCGACACATTGATTCTAGTTATAAACGTAGAAGGTGATTGTCAATAATAGGAACAATTATTTTGATGTACCTAATTTATAACTATAATAATATGTATGCGAGTAAATATAATTATATATTTTAAGTAGTCGCCATCAAATTCTAGTCCCGCTGCTTAGTTGTAAATGTATGTAATGATTATTAAAATATTATCTAGAAATAAGTATTACGATATTATTAATATAATATAAACGAGAGAAATAAAATTGAGCGGTTTTATGCGTCGGCCATCTTGAATTTTTAACTGTCAAGATGACGGCATGTTATGCTGAGAAAATTTGATTGCTTTTTTGGTATACTCGAGGCGTTTGTTTGCGAATAAAATTATTAATCAATATTTGTAATATAGTATTAAAATAATATTGTTAGGTTATTCAATTTTATGACTTGATGATGATGCAAATAAATTATAGCCCCACATATGACAGATATTAAGAAGTAATTTTGCCCAAAAGCGTCCCACTATCCTGCATAGGATTCTTCCACATTGAGAGGCTATCACAAATATTTTGCATTACTCAAGCAGCACTCTAGATCATTATATTTTCAACTGGCTGTTGCCCGCGGCTTCGTATGCGTGAAATTTAGAAATCAATCCTTAAGAAACAGAAGTTTATTCTTCTGCTCGATAGATGGCGTTGTACGTTTTTTAAATCGCGCTATCTTTTCGTTACACACATTAACACATAAGCTCGTCAAAATTATTATTGTGTCATCATCCGGAATTCGCACTTATGAATTAGTAAGGATAAATCATCACGCAGCTACTCTGAACATGTAAAAAACGCTGATGTCTGTATATCTTGTATTATACATAAATTAACAGATAAACATAGTAATTTTGAAATATTATTAATGAGGGTAGTCCTATCTCTTACACTGTGAATACTATTTCAGATGATTTACACACTAAATAACTATTTTTTTTAATACTTATTGCAAAGTGAGGGTAGTTTAATTCGCAAGAACCGCCATCTAGTGTCCGACCGGCTTCCGTCTGTTAGTATATGAGAGTTGTGCAGTTATTTTTATCATGGTCATTACTGTATAAAAGTTGCGCACGAGTGCACGCTCTATCGTCATTTATTTTGTAACATAATGCACAATGAACTTAATAAAAGGTAAATCCTTGCATTTTGTTGTTTTATTTTTAAACCCACTATTTTTCTACACATTTTTGTTTATATTGGCTACTAGCTGTTGCCGGCAAGTTCGTACGCGTGGAATTTAATAACGAAACCTTACACAAAATCCCATCCTCTTGAGACATTCTACCATTTAAAAGAAATTGCATGAAAATCCATCGCGCAGTTTTGGGTAAGCTCACATAGGGATATACGTACAAAATCCGACTTTATTGTATAATAAGACGAGCCTAAAGCATCTCTGCTTACTCTGTGACCCTGAACAAACTTCGGACGTAACACAAGTACTTGAGAATTGAGCTCCACGATAGCTCAGTAGGCAGTGCAACGACACGGTTTTATAAGGTCGTGGCATCAAATCCCGGTTGTGAGAACCACTTTTACTGATACAATTTATTTATTTACGTTTTATGTTCATTGATCCAAAGTTATAAAAGAAACAACTTTTAAAATTAAAGACATATTTATTAATATTTAATTCACAATTAAGACTTACGTTAACTAGTACGTAAATATGTATTCCAGCATATTGCTATTCTCTTATCTAATTTTTTAAACTTCATTCATAATCCAATTAGTTTTGTTAATTGTTTGTAAAGGAAGTATTTTAGATATTATATTTTAGATGTATAAATTTCAAAGGAACCTTTTCTAATCACCAGAGATCGGAATTAGGTAGTTATTGACTCATTTTATATGGCGAAAGAGTAAAGAAGATAAGACTTAATCCCAGGATTAATCAAAAAAATCAAATAAATGTACTTTAACTGTTTCCTTACAGTTTTTGTTACATATGATGCTAGAGAACGATATATGCTAATTCAGACATTTTTTACATTAATTTATTAATTTTTGCAATTGACTTGCTATGCTTTTACTAAATAAACTAAATTATAGTGGAAAAAATGATAACCATGAGCGGGACTTCCGTTGCTCTCCCATCTGAGCTATCATGGTTCCCGCACATGTTTACCAAATCTTCCACTACTATCTTCTCAATGTGAGTTAAACATCGTGCGATGTTTCTTGTACAACGCCATCTATTGAGCGATTTGCACCAACTCGATCAATCGATCACTCAGATGGGAGAGCAACGGAACGGTATTCCGAGGTCGTGGGTTCAAGTCCCGCTCATGGTTATCATTTTTTCCACTATAATTTAGTTTATTCAGACATTTTTTTTTTAAATCCCGGGAACATCCATAATATTAATATCAACATTTCGAAACTAAAATAACTCTACCTAACTCCGACATCTGTTTTTCACGTCAATAATTTATTTAAACTATAAATTATCAAAGTATTTTGTCAATGTATTATCTTGTTCTTCATTTGATTTCACTTTTAACGACTCATTTCTACCAATACTTATAACTGTCAACGCATCATTTAAAAACTCACTATGATATCGTTTGATATGATTTACTAATAAAGATTTTCTTATCGCATTATAATCTTTACAATGCGGACATTTAAATGGCTTACTGCCAACATGAATTCTCTCATGACACTGCAAACTTTCTTTCCTAGCCGTTCTATAATCACAAAACCTGCACTTATAACCTATTCCCATATGTACGGTAGCAAAATGCTTGTTAATATCATATCTGCTTTTACAAGTGTAGTCACAAGCACTACATTTATTCGTATAATGCAATTTCTGATGTAATACATATTGACACTTGTAAAATGTTGTAAATTCACAATTCGGACAAAATATTTTCAACTCTGATTGCGATCTTTTATTATGCAATGCTATCTGATCTTTAGTTTTAGTTGAAAAATCGCAATTTGTACATTTATACGGACGATTATTAGACCCAGTATGGTGTCGTTGAAAATGTCTTTGTACAGACGCTTTGAATTTTGATTTGTAAGCACATTTTATACATTGAAAAGGTTTTTCCTTATTATCCGATTCTAAAACTGTTATATTATTCCAATCTACATAAGGTTCTTGATCTTGCTGCAGTTCAAATTCGAAATTATCTTGCGGATTAATTTGACTTTCGGGCAAATTGACAGACTCTTGAATATTTTGAGGTACTGACGCAATATATTCACTAACATCACCGGGTTTTGCGACATATATCTCATTAAAATGCTGTGCTTTATGCTTTTTATTCTCACACATGTAAAAAGTTTCAAAACCGCAATACAGACATTTCAAAACTTCTTTTCTTTTACTCCGTTGTTTATGAATATTTAATCTCCATTTGAGATTCGTAGAAAAATCACATAAATCGCATTTATTTGCTGAATCTGACACTTCTTTATGCATTTGTGCTAAATGCCTGCTAATATGACCCTCATATTTAGTTATAAAAAGGCATTTGTCGCATTTATACAATGTTTCTTTTTTATTATGAACTCTGCTATGTTTTATATAATTATTTTTGTACGATGTTGTGTAAGTACATTGGTTACATTTAAACTCTTTTTCTTCTTTATGTTTTCGTTTATGTGCGTTTAAGTTCCATTTATAATGTGTTGTGTATGAGCAATGCTCACAATCGTAGGAAGGTAACAGCTTTTCTCGCTCTGGGTCTGTGTTATCGTGCATTATTAACTTGTGTCGATTTAATGATGTAGGATACCTAGTTTCATAGTCACACAGGTCACACGTTAGTGGTTTTGCATCAGTATGACCTAATATATGCAATTTTAAACAGTTCCCATATATAGTTGTGTAGTCACAATGATCACATTTATACGTTTTTATTTGACGAGGTTTTCTCTTTTTACGTTTAGATCTTCTCCTAAAAAAATAATATAAATCAGTATTTAAATAATAAATTAAACTATAGTGAAAAAGATGTTCATCAATAATATCACATGTAATAGTGTGACAAATATGACACACGTAATTGTCATGTGTGGGAATAGAACCTGCGACCCAGTGAATGGCAGTCTGAACCATTGTGCCACGAGGTTTGCCAAAATGCATATTCAATATTGTGTAACTGTAACTGTTGCATGTACTGTAACCAAAAAACATAGTGTGTACGTTGTTCGTAAACCTGCTACGAGCGGTACGCATGCGGTTTGCAGCGAGCCGATGTTTACAACGTACTCATTTCTGATCGCGTAACGTTGCACGTAACTGTAACCGTTACTATTATCAAAAACATATTGTGTACGTGGTTCGCGAGCCTGCAACGAGCGACTCGCAGCGAGCCGACGATTGTCGGTTTTTGCCGCGGATCAAAGGGCGGTCGCAGTGCCAGTGGTCTCGAACCTACCGATATGGGGTCTGTCCTACCGAAATACCGAAATGCAACGATTTCTCGACGATTTCAAAGAATACAACGAAATTATCCCGATTTTTCTACCGATTTTACGGTTCCACGTTGGCAACCCCTTTAATTTGTGTTTTTGGATACGGGGAATCCCTCAATAGTAAGAACTAAGAATGGATGAATAGTTAGCTATTGTAGATTGCGGAATGTTCCATATATTTTGGGGAATACCTTTGAGTTGAGTCCTTCAACTTGTTGTTATAAGGGATTTCCCGTTTTTCGTTCGGAAATTCGGGTTTTATTTTTTCATTAATTTTCTTAACTTCGAACAGAAAGTTTTTAAATTATTATTTTTAGATGTGGTATGATCCTAAAGATAGTAAAAATTAATTATAATTAAGTGAGTTTTTATGGAAATATGTAATTAGGATTAGTTTGTTATTTTTTTATAAATGAACGTGTTTGATTGAATATTGCATTTCTTTTTGTTATATACCGATTTTGGGTACAAATATACCGATTTTTAGTGGGCAACTCTACCGATTTCGCTCTTTGACGTTCGAGACCACTGCGCAGTGCGCTCGTGGACGTCATGAGGAGAGGTTGTTGCTAGACGCTGCGAACCAGCTGTGTTTACGAGTTATTCCTTCGTCATCATGAGTGAATGGTCAGAGGATAAATGTCTTTTGGTGATAGACGCCTACAGGGAAAATACTGTACTATGGAACCCTAAGGACAAAGATTATTACAAAAAACATTTGAAAGAATCTTCTTTCAAATGTTTTTGTAATAATCTTTGTCAGATTCTTCCGAGACTTCGGAAGTATAATTAATGAAAGTGGGGAAGCTTCGTACAGAAAGGAGCGCATGAAAATTATTTACAAACCAAAACTGAGGGCAGGGCAGGCCTCCCCGTTCGTTACTCCCCGTACACACTAGAACCTCGTTATTGTATCTGTTTGGTTACAGTTACAGCTCGCAAAATGAGTACGCTCGGTGAAAGCGTTCCGGCGACGTCGTGAGCCATAATTGTAGAATGCGTAAACACTAGAACCTCATTACTGTATCACGCATGTTACAGTTACGGTTCCCTAGTGAGTACCCAACTTTATACAGTTACGTCTTTTTCCTATGAGGGTAGGCAGAGACTATATAATTACATATCGTCTTTAAGAATTTTTTTTTATTGATCAGAGAGAAAATATACTTACTGTTTAACAGTATCTTGATCAATATCATCAGTGTTCTTTTCTATTTCTGCATCCTCCTCAACCAGCTCAACCTTCACCCAAACATTCTCAAAAGTATCTAACTTATCAGACTGTTCAGATTCACTTCTATGTTCTAAATCACTTTTTTGTTCTAATAGATTTCTATGTTCTGATAGACTTCTAGGTTCTGACACACTTTTATGTTCTGATTCACTTCTAACTGGCGACTCGCTTATTTCATCTAAGTCGGACATCTTGTACTGAAATAAGCAATATTTTTCACAAAATCCTTAAAATATTTTCTATGTATTTATAAGTATTTGACAAATAACACAAGCATTGAAACATAGCTTACTTTAGGACCAGAGGATGTGTTAAATGTTAATAAATAAAAAAGGACCATTAAATAAATAAAAAATCAAGGTTTCTGTGTTAGTTATTGTACCAATATCCTATAAAACGGTTTGAATGATGCTTAAAAAGTTCTGTGTATGTTCAGTATGTCTGGGAATACGATTTATATACATTTTTATACTTGTATGTCATTTATGGACCTCTTCAGTAAAGTACTGCACAGAGCTTTTATGAGTTCTATGTTTACATTTAGTTTCTAGGTCTTCGTTTACAAACTACTGAATGAATTCTCATGAAACTTGACATATATAGCTTAATTCTTATGAATAACAAATGCGGTATTATTATAAAAGCTATATGTAAGCAAATACTAACATGCCTATTGGTGAAGGAATTTAGTTTTCCTGCTAAAACATACCTACAAGGTAGCACTCGGTAGGTTTTCCAATACTTTGATATAAGTTTATTTAGTATCTTTGGAAACTATTTTTGCAAATACTGTAATATTATCACACTTTTCGATCTTAGCGGTGACAAAAACAACGCGTCTATTTATGGTAACAAAAATAATGCACTACTGTTTAAACATTAATTTAAATGTATTATGATGAATTAAAATAATACATGTCGAAATAATTTTTTGTAATAGATACTTACGTTTTAAGTAAAATACCAATATTATTTTTTTGAAGCCAAGCTCAAGAAAAAATCAATCCATATTGAATATTCCATTTTTATTTTTATTATCGGATATAAGAATGCGTTCATTTGACTCCATTTCGATGCTGGATGATATATCATAATATCATAAAATACAACTTACCAATACTAATCTATATTATAATAGTAGTACACAATTATGACAATAAAATGGAATTTGTAGTGCAATTTGAATGATACTTGTGTTGAAATAAATAAAATTATATAAAATTAACAAGCTAAGTTAATAAAAAAGATGTACATCGTTGGCTGTCACGTAGCCTTGATATGAAATTTGAACGCATTCTTTGATCATATGGCCCTGACTATCTGTGTCATATGGCAAATGTCAAATTCCTAAAATACTCTTACTAAATTAAGTTAGAAAAACACTTCTCACGTCATGTTTATTGGTAAAGTGAAAGTGACCTCTGATTTTAATGTTCCACAATATAGAAAATACTTAAACATACAAATCGATGGTCCCTAGGTAAAGTATCGTAATTGAAAAGCGTTACTTTTCAAGAGAGCGATTTAAACTTAACTTTCGATGCTGTTCGTCGAAAATACTTTTGAGTTTCGATATAATACGTCTGTAAAACACGTCTGCAGTGACTTTTTCAAAATTTTGCAAACATTATCATAAACTTACGTATATTGATAGTTTAAAACAGTAATAATAAAAAAATGCAACTTTGTAAATTCGTTACCTACTTTACCTAGGGACCATCGAAATGCAATGCTTGTACATATTTACCCTTAGATAGGTACCGATATTGAAGCTTTTAAAGATGAAAAGTAAAATTAAGCTTTTTACTTCTAAAGATATTCGTTGTGTTTATTAAATCCAATAAGTACTAGAGGTGATCGTTATATTAGATAGCTGATAAAATAATCTAATATTTATTAATAATCATTCAACCTATTATTTATTACAACGGGCAAGCGTTATTTATGTTCAGCGATTTATTTTTATTAGTTATGACCCATTATCTACCGTTAGCTATGACATCACATGCACTAATCGAAACGAAACGGAACGTCCCATTCAAACTCGATTGCACTTGGCTGTATAATATTTTTGTCACCTACCAAATTATACTCTAAGGTGACCGCATAAGAACTATTTCCATTAAATAACAAAATAATATATTAGTTTGCCTAATATATTTATTAAATATATTATGCAAACTAATATATTTTGCTCGGCTAATAGCGTAAGCGCTAGCGGCTATTATATAATATATTATAGCGTATAAAATAATAGGCGTTTTAAAAGTAGCGTATCGTTATAACGGGTTTGCAATATATAGCCGTTGCGAACACCCCTAATAAGTACCATGAAAGATGAAGATAGGAGTGGTCATAGAAAAAATAGAGAAATCCGAATATCTTAGAATAGAAATGATATTATTCTTCAAGTAAATATTAGCTCAAATTAACATGATATTTGCAACGTAGATTTAAATTAAAGCAAATTCACTCGTATATGTATAGAAGCAGGTTTGGAAAGAAGGAAAACTAATTTACTAGACGAGACCATAATTAAATATACTAGACTAGCGCATTAACTCAGTGTTGATTTAGAAATAAATCATTGTAAACTTCAGTGACATCCAGTTGAAATTATGTAAACCAATAACCAATATGTAAATGTTTTAGTTCATGAAATTGAGATAGCGCACTTGATAGCACATAAATCATGTTCTGAACTTCTGACTTTCCTCCCTCTGGTCAAAATTTAATTTATTTTTGGTGGCTGTCAAAACTATTTGATAATAAATTTTCAATTTTCTACAATAATTTATAACTGAAACACCTTATTTATTGTTAACAAATAAAAATGTATACTGAAGTTGATGTGTTTGTCAGTAATTTCACATTAATAGATCCTGAAATATATCAGTTATGGATAGAAGGGTGTTCTTGTAAGTTACTCATGATTTATCGCTAGAAAATCTATTCTAAGTTCTATAATTAGACTTGAATTATCATAACAACTTATTTAGATTGTGTTGTATGATTTAGTTTGATAATAATGCTACTAACCTAACTATTAATTGAAGTTATTTTATTTTGTAAACGCCGAATGGTTTCTAGAATATCGAAATATCTCTTATTTTGGCGCCTCTTTTCTATACTGGCTTATGTAAAAACAGTTACTATAAAATTGGCTGCATAAAAAGTCATCCAAATAGACCCAAAGAGCAAGTTTAGCTATTTCTTACCACCTGTCTTCTATCTGAGATTATTTGGCACAGTACCAAATTTTGATGTTCATAAATCATATAGATTAATGTACACCATATCCGAGCTGATTTATATACAGATATATTATGCTCATCTTATTATAGTGTTATTTAATCATGACATTTAACATTTTAGTACTTACCTACTTTAATTGTATTGTCTCAAAATTGTCAAATACCCACATTTTTAGGCAAATTTTTCTAAGAACTAACACCCCCTTTCAAATGTTGAATAATTAATCTGAAAATTGGAACACTTTAAATATCTATGGCACAATATAAAGAAAAAAAGTTAAGGTTATTAAAATATATACCTATAGATATAAATATTCATGATACACTTCACACAATGTCCTCTGGTTCGAAAATGAGCTATTTAATTTATAAAATTTTATGACCATAATAAATATCACACAAATGATTGTCCTGAGTGGGTATTGAACCCTCGACCAATGAACAAAAACTACTCCAACCAAGAGGCCTGTCAAATTAAAATTAAAATCAACCTGTATGTAAGTCTGATTCTCACTTCAATAAATGCCATCACTTTTATTACCGATAGGGGTATACAGAGGTTATAGAGCACCATCTACTGTATTCTAGACACAATTCCTTGGCTCCATTAAATTTACATTCATATGTTTGGGCATTCACAAATGACAGTTGTAAGTTATAATAATCATCATCCATCATAAAAGCATGCCTTCTTCCGATGCGGGTAGGCAGAGACACTGTATAGATATCCGATGCGTAGAGCGCCATCTGCTAATTAATATTTATAAAATTTGCAGCGGGTGAAGCAGTGACAACATTAAACAAAAGAGGATTTGCTAAACAACACGGTGCTACTGTTGAATTGATAGCCAGTGATGTGTTGGATCATTACAGGTTAATTTTATTATTCTTTATTTAAAAATATAAATTAGTTTATTGTGCGATAGATGGTGTGATTATATCTTTATTACTTAGTATGAAACAGTCTTTATTTTTGTATGTATGTAGCTATGTGAGCTTACATCTTCCAAACCACGCAACGGATAGTAATGCGGATTTTTTTAATAGATAGAGTTTGTCAAGATGATGACTTTTATGTATAATTTGTTAAGGTTTGATGTATATGAGAAAGGGGGCTCAATAATTATAAACGCGTGGGGAACCGCGGGCATTAGCCAGTCATAAATAAACTAATATTTAGACTTAAATTATCGTACTACATACAAAAATGACAACTTTTTTATAATAAATAAGGATAAGGATGTTCTAACTAAGAACAAACACAGATCTCCTCTAAAATTATACACATCATTTCAGAACATTTGCCCTGTTGGAGCGCCTCCTCACAGTACCATCGAAATTATCGGATCAGATGATATTCCAAATAGATGAGCCTACTAAACACATGTTGATTGAGAAGTAAGTCTCTGATATTTTTAACATTTATTAGTGGACATTTTGATACAAATCTTTGGAATTGATAGGTACTAAAAAAAGAGAAATTTTTGGTGAAATACTACCTACTCCATGAAATGTGAAATAAAACCTAATAATCATACCCTCACGCTCATTTCCCATGTGTGTAGGCAGAGACTATAGAGTGACATCAGCTACCATCTAAACACACTTCCTGGGATTTATATCCACTCATACATTTTGTTATGGTCTATTCATAAAGACTTATCGGAGGTTTAAACGGAGATTTTATCGCAGAGATAATACACGTATTGCTATAAAAAGACTATTATGAAGAAAAATTTTTGTCAATTTTTCGCGAACCGATTTTAGCAAACTTTTAAACCTCTGATAACTCATTATGAATAAGACCGTTAATCTCCAAAGTTATGGTCTGAACGTATGGTCATTATGTTATTCTTCGTTTACTTTTTGATGATTTTTTTATGACACACACAGAAACATGCATACACACACACATGCACAAAAAACACAGTATATTGGTAAAATTTATATTAGTGTAAAAAAAGGGAACGGAACTGATCTTTGAAACACAACACTGTTAGTTCAAGGACCAGGGGGTTCAATAAAATGTAAGTTATATATTTAAGGTCAATAAAGATATTTCTATTTCTATTTTTAGATATTATGCCTTGGATGACGCGGTGATCAGAGAACTGCTGGGAAGAAAACTATCGTCCAGACACAGGAAAGACTTAGATGAGGTATGTTGACATACTTGACATAGTCCAAAGCCCTGCAGGTTAGTAATGGTTAGCACGTTACAGGGGCAATGGGCAGGCCACATGACAGCCACAGGACTTATGGCTGCTGGGAAAGCCCCTAGAGTAGCTACACAATAGTCAGCTAAGGAATATTGCACACAGATAACAATCTCTGTGAGAGACGGAAAACTCGAAAATAAACCCTGTGCCAACACGCCTGGTCAGCGCGGCACAGTAGACCAAATTCCCTCCCAAAGTGGAGGAGGCCCGTGCCCACAGTGAGACGTATATGGGCTGGAGAGAGATGTATGTCTGGAGGTGGACGGAGAAATTCTCATGGGTAAATAGATTTATAAGCTATTGTATTATGCTGTGTACGGTCACAGATTAGAAATACTACTTTCATAATCACACAACGACCACAGCATCTTGCAAGAGTCAGCTATGTAAATATAAGTAGATGAGCATTTTGCTACGCGCTTTCTGACGTTTCGCTGAGAGAAGACCCCACTCTAGGTTACTAAATTAATCTTTGTCTGGGGTTAACTTAATCTTTGTCTAGGGTTAACTTAATCTTTGTCTGGGGTTAACTTAATCTTTGTCTAGGGTTAACTTAATCTTTGTCTAGGGTTAACTTAATCTTTGTCTGGGGTTAACTTAATCTTTGTCTAGGGTTAACTTAATCTTTGTGTAGGGTTAACTTAATCTTTGTCTAGGGTTAACTTAATCTTTGTCTAGGGTTAACTTAATCTTTGTCTAGGGTTAACTTAATCTTTGTCTAGGGTTAACTTAATCTTTGTCTAGGGTTAACTTAATCTTTGTCTAGGGTTAACTTAATCTTTTTCTAGGGTTAACTTAATTAAAACCTTAACAGTTGAGTTCAATCTTGGCTCTTAATAACTATTTATTGCTAGGTGGCAGAACGGTCAGGTGCTCCATTAAGATGTTGTCGTCGCCAGTTCGATAATGTACGGAGAGTGTTTAAAACTGTTGAGGAAATGCCCGGCAATGTTGTGGCTAATATTAGGAGTACTTTCTTACTGTCTGAACCACTCGCTAAGTAAGTTGTTTTACAGGATCTAATAGAACATATCTATCCGTGGCGTGATGGACAAAAAAATTGCGCTACCCAATTCTTTCCCAGGGTTTTGTAAAAGCCAGCTAAAGAATATTATACACAGAACAAATTCTGTGAGAAACGGAAAGCTTGAAAATGAACCTTGGACGAGTCTCGTGGTCTAGTGGTTCAAGTAGCGGATTGCCATTCACGAGGTCGCGGGTTCGATTCCCGCAGGCAACAATTATTTGTGTAATATTTATAATTGTCCTACAAATAATAAAATTTATATATAAAATTTGACGGGCCTCGTGGTGGAGTGGTTTATATAACGGACTGCCGATCATGAGGTCTCGGGTTCGATTCCCGGTCAGGACAATTATTTGTGTGATGTTTTTAATTGTCATACAAATGTTTGTACTGCGTCTGGGTGTTTATTATGTATTATAAGTATGTATTTACAAAAGAAAAGTAGTTTATGTATTCTATCCGTATTCTGGTACCCATAACACAAGCATAATAAGCTTAGCTTGGGACCAGAGGACGTTGTATCAAATGTCCATGAATATTTATTTATTTATTTAAATGTTTGTACTGTGTCTGGGTGTTTTCTATAAATAAATAAATATAAATAAATATAAATATTCATGGACATTTCACACAGCGTCCTCTGATCCCAAGCTAAGCTTATATGCTTGTGTTATGGGTACCAGAATACCGATAGACTACATATACTACTTTTCTTTTGTAAATACATACTTATAATACATATAAACACCCAGACGCAGTACAAACATTTGTATGACAAATATAAATATCACACAAAGTATTGTCCTGACCGGGAATCGAACCCGAGACCTCCTGATCGGCAGTCCGTTACATGAACCACTAGACCACGAAGCCCGTCCCTATATATTATAAGTATGTATTTACAAAAGAAAAATAGTAGATATTTGTATTCTATCCGTATTCTGGTACACATAACACATGCATATAAGCGTAGCTTGGGACCAGAGGACGTTGTGTAAAATGTCCCTAAATATTTATTTTATTTATTTGTTTTTAGAAAATATGGTGCAGTGGTGTTTATAGCCTGTATGAGATTTGAGACGGCTAAGAGAAAACTGCAGTACTTATCATTTAATGATTTCTACCATTGTGCTCAGGTAAATATTTATACATATATTCATTCGATAAATACGTAAATAATATCACGCCTTTATCTCATATGTGTCCTAACTTAACTTAAATTTGACCTAACTTAAATTTATTTTACAAGCTAAGTGGCCTAAGGCCACTAAGATACATACATTATTGCTATTGAAAACTACTTAAGTAGTTTTCAATAGCAATAATGTAGGCAGATACTGTAAAGTATTATCTTATATATAAAATTCACATGTCACAGTGTTAGTTACCGTACTCCTCCCAAAACGGCTTGACCGATTTTTATGAAATTTTACTAGCATATTTAGTAGGTCTGAGAATCGGCCAACATCTATTTTTCAAACCTTTTCTTTTTTTTGTAGTATGGCAAAACAACGTTTACCGGGTCAGCTAGTATTATTATAGAAATCTTTAACTGTTTATTCGGAATAAGTAAATGTTTTAGTATTATTTACAATACCTACATAAAATAAGGTTACAAAAAAATTGGTCAAGTGCGAGTCGGACTCGCGCACGAAGGGTTCCGTACCATTATCTATGCAACATAAGGCAACGTTATTAGTATCGAGCAAAAACGGTAAAAAGATCATGTTTGTTGTATGGGAGCCCCCCTTAAATATTTATTTTATTTTATTTTTAGTATTTGTTGTTATAGCGGCAATAGAAATAATTACATCATCTGTGAAAATTTCAACTGTCTAGCTATCACCGTTCTTGAGATACAGCCTGGTGACAGACGGACGGACGGACGGACAGCGAAGTCTCAGTAATACGGGAAAAAAAACGGGACCCTTTTTAGCCTTTGGGTACGGAACCCTAAAAAATATAAATAAAAAAAAAATTAAAAAGAATCTACAATGCATCAAAAAATTCCTCCGCATCGATGTCCATGGATGATGATGTTATTATATTTTTATGCTATGATCTAAGGAAACATTTATACTCTTACTAGCTGTGGCCTGCAACTTTGCACGCGTTTAATTTAGTGACAAAACCCCAACAAATTATACAAAAAAATCCATCCTCTTGAACCAATCTATCTATTAAAAAAATCGCATCAAAATCCGTTTTGTAGTTTTGAAGATATAAGCTCAAATAAATACAAAAATAACGACTTTGTTTTATATTATGTAAGATGTCTCAAAGTCATAAATTTAACTATTTTTTGCTTATTTAAGGCTATAATGACAAGTTGGACATACAGTTGTACTGGCCCAGAATATTATGATACTGAAATGGATCGAGAGTTCCTCTTGGAGTTAAGGGAGTTAAGGATATTGCTGGACAAGGAGAAGGAGCATAAACAGTAAGTTGATTATGAGCGCAGCCGGACACTATCATATACAGGGTTACAGGAAAAGTCGTGCTAGATCCGTTAAGGGCGTGGAGTACCCATCATTTCTGACTTATTTTACTATGAAACACCTTACCCTAAAGTAATTTTATTAATTTTTGCATTTGACATGCTATGCTTTTACTTAATAAATCAAATTATGGTGGAAAAATGGTCGTGGGTTCAAGTCCCACTTGCGGCATTTCACTTTTTCCACCATAATTTGATTTATTAACCCTACCCTAAACTTAACCCTTTTCGAGATATTCAACTTTTAATTTTTTTATGGAAAATTGCCGATTTTTAGGCTAATAATATTTATTTTGTTTATTTTGTGTGTCTTATTAATTTTATATCTAATATATAAAATTCACGTGTCACAGTGTTAGTTACCGTACTCCTCCGAAACGGCTTGACCGATTCTTCTCAAATTTTGCATACATGTTCAGTAGGTCTGAGAATCGGACAACATCTATTTTTCATATCCCTGTCATTTGTACATATGTATGGTCAGCTAGTATCTATCTACACTAATAGCACAAAGCTGAAGAGCTTGTTTGCTGTTTGTTTGAATGTGCTAATCTCAAGAACCACACTGGCCGTCTATCTTTTTCTCTTCTTCTTCTCCAGCCCATTTACGTCCCACTGTTGGGCACGGGCCTCCTCTACTTTGGGAGGGATTATGATCTACTGTGCCGCGATGATCAGGCGTATTGGCTCAGGGTTTATTTTCGAGTTTTCCGTCTCTCACAGAGGATGTTATCTGTGAGATTTCCCTTAGCTGACTTTTACAGCACCTTTAGGAGGAGATAGGGTGGTGACACTTGTATTCTTAATCCGTCACCACACGGAGAAATATGTACTATCTAACGTACATTTATCTAGGAAGGCTATAGGCTATACAACATCACGCTGCGACCTATAGGAGCGAAGTAACAGTAAAAAATGTTGCAAAAGAAATATTAATTGATAAAAATATTTTGTTCCAGTTTAGTTTGTATGCGTCTAAGACCAAAATTATTGGAAAAATCCTATCAAGAGCTAGAACTTAACTTTAGGTAAGATATCTCCTAAATTATTTAGAATTAGCTAATGCCCGCGGTTTCACTCGCGTATACATATAGTTATTAAGCCCCCCCCCCCCCCTCTTATCCAAACAACAAAGCTTTAACAAACTGTACAAAAAAGTCATTCTCTTACACCACTTTCTCTATTTAAAAAGCCATTAAAATCCGTTGCGTAACTTTGAAGATATAAGCTCACATAGGAACATACTTTAAGACTTGGTTTTTTAATAAGTAAAGATGAATATTACAACTTTCTGTGAGAGGAATTGGGGTGGTGACATTTGTATTTATATTTTTGTAATATATTCCAGATTGTATACCCGCGCTCTGGTCGGACTTGCTTGTAATTTACACCGCGGGAGGGAGCTACGGTCTTTGTTTATAGATCTACTTGAAAGGTAGGTAGTTTGAAAAAATTAATATTTATGGCCATTTCACACAATGGGCTTCATAGTCTAGTGGTTCATGTAACGGACCGCCGTTCACGAGGTCGCGGGTTCGATTCCCACACGGGACAATTATTTATGTGATATTTAATCAATTTCATACAAATGTTTGTACTGCGTCTGGGGGTTTTCTATTTATGTATATAAGTATGTATTTACAAAAAAAGTATATATGTAGTATATCCGTATCTGGTACTCATAATACACGGGTATTGGGACCAGGTCAGGATCTGATGGTTATATTCTGAGAAATCGAGGAAAATCCTCAAATTTTAAAGGCACATCAAGCCGATTGGACTTTTTTTAAAAATATACTTAATTATAGAAATAACCAACTTATTTAATATTAAATTGTAGATGTGTGGAGCCTTTAAGACTAGGCAGTTGGCCGAAGACAGACTTAGCTCAGTTTCTATGTGCTTACGAACAATGCGCCTTGCAGATGGATGTGTTAAGGTATAATATAATACTTATTCACTTTATAGAATAATTTCCTTCAATAATTTCGTGAAATTTAAAAATTAAACCAGTTTATTATGACAATCGATAGATGGCGTTGTACCGTTTTTTTAAATCGCGCTAAAGTTTCGTTTGACACATTAACACTTAAGCTCGTCAAAATTTCATCATCAACTCGTTTTCGCATTTATAAATGAGTAAGGATAAGGATTTTTCACTGATGCTTCGTTCCTTTGGTCGCAGCGTGATGTTATATAGCCTATAATCTACCTTGATAATTGTATTATCCAACATTAAAGAATTTTTCTAATCGGACCAGTAGTTACAGTTACTGAGATTGGCGTGTTCGAACAAACTAACACTTGCGCGATTCATTTGTTTTGTTTAAATTAAATAAAACTACTTTTTATACCACCAGACACCATGGTCACGGGTGAGACTGAGCTGTAGTGTCCTCTACGGTGACTGCAGTCTCCGAAACGTCGAATCAAAATTTAAAAAAAAAACGCGTCTATATCCGTAAAAAGTAGTTTTATTTCAAAACTAACACTTTTCAACTTTTTAATATTAACTATAAATTTGTTTTCTTACAGGGAGGCGGACTTAAAAAGTGTGTGGGAGCGATATATGCGCGTTATAACACAATGTCTTTTAACTATGTATCATATTTAATTATTATATTATTGCCACCCACATCTTGCCAGATTTCCAATCGATTGCCATCTTAATTGCCAGAAAAAAAAATGGTACTGGCTACTTACTCTATTCTTAAATATAACTTAAGTATCTCTATAATTATAGTCTCTGCCTACCCTTATAGAAAAAAAGCGAGGCAGTATGATGATGATAACTAAGAGGGCACGATAGCAAACTATACGATACAAAAATATGGAGTTCGTAGTCCGCTGTTTTCTTCGTGGATATTGTCTCCTTTTTTTCCAAAATATAATAGTTAAAAGAAATTTGACCATCCAAAAATTCCGTTTATACAGTTCTCTTAAAATGAATTTGCGGTGTTTGTCACGCAAATTTGGTAAAGTTGTTTCGTAAAACAAAGTAATAGAAGCATAGATATATATTTCATCCATAATATGCCGTTATAATTATAAAAATACATTTATTTTTCACGAAGAAAACAACGGATTACCAAACGTCTTTTTCAAAGAAAATTTAGGTAAAATCTGCCTGAACTATATTGGTCCCTTTCGGCGCTGTGCCTGGAGGGATAGCAATACCTAACGCAAATACCTAAATTGGGACTATAGACCCCTCTTAAAGTAAAAATTTATCTTTGGCATAAAAATTAACTGATTTATATACTATATTACAAAATTTATTTTGACTACCGTAAAAGATTAGATTTTTAAAATTTAGTTGAAAGTAATATGGCTTTTGAAGTCTGAAAATGAAGTACCTATGATGAAATTTTCATTGTATTCGAGAAACGAGCTTGAGTTATAGGAATTTGAAGACTTGATCATTTTAACTGCTTCTCGAAGCGCTATGATTATTTCAATTGCTTCTCAAAATGACTTGATCATTTTAACTGCTTATCGAGGCGTTGTGATAACATCAACTGCTTCTTAAAGTGACGTGATCATTTTAACTGCTTCTCAAAGTGACGTGATCATTTTAACTTCGCATATATATGAAAATTTATTGTATGTTCATAAAAATATTCATAATTTTACAAAAAAAAGCGACCACCATAATGTTAAGGGCCTACATCAATATCATCGCCGACACGTACATACTAACACAGCCAGTAGGCACAGAAAATGAAGAATTAGGGATACTTTTCCTATTTACTCAAAATCTACTAAATATATTTTAATTCTGATCCACGTGTTTCTATACATAATAGTAACCTATGTTTTTAAAGTTATTTCATTAGTTAATACACGATAATAGACCGACAAATGAAAAAAATAAAAAATTGAGAGGTTGTTTCGCCAAGATTTTCTATCGAGAAAACTTTTTTCAATCGCGTTTCTGAGTTTATGCGATCCTAGATCATATATTGAAAAAACATATACTTAAAAATTAGAGCTCTAGCCATTCAATCTAAAGAAACAATGAAAACTTCGTACATAGAAAAATGCACGAAGCTATTTTGGTATCCTCTTAATACAAGGCATAAACACAATCTTGTGATGCATGTAACCCGTCTCCACAAAATATGTAACTCTTTCATGGGTCATTGTATACGATTTTATAATAAACTCCCGATTGATGTAAGAGAATTAAATAATTCTAAATTTAAAAAATTCATTAAAACTAAATTATGTAAAAAGGCGTATTATAAAATTTCTGATTATATTAAAGACTAGCTGCCCGGCAAAAGTTGTTTTGCCATACCAAAAAAAAAGTTAAAAAAAAAAAGAACTATAAACCTCACGGAGCCCGAGACCTTTCCAACAAATGCAAAACCGTGGAAATCGGTTCGTGCGTTCTGGAGTTATAGCGTCAGGAAGGAAAATCCGACTTATTTTTATATAGTAGATGATAAAGCTTGGGAGTAGGTTGCTCTGGAGCAATACATATTCTATATTGTAAAGTTATTAGCATTGTAAGTATAATTGACATTTAATTTAAAAATATTGATTTGATTAAAAGCTCTGCTGAGTTTCTTACGCCGGTTCTTCTCAGCAGATTGCCTGCTGTACCGGTGGTAGGGAAAAAAAAATTGTGTCTACGTGATTAAATGATTTTTCATTTCATTTCATTTTAACTGCTTCTTAAAGTGACGTGATCATTTTAACTGCTTCTCAAAGTGACTTGATCATTTTAACTGCTTCTCAAAGTGACGTGATCATTTTAACTGCTTCTCGGAAGCGTCGTCACAATTTAAACTGCTTCCCGAATCATCACGATCCTTGTACTTCTCTAAGCTCATTTCTCGAGCACATTGACTAATATAAGAAAATTTGTTTTTTAAAATTAATATGAAAATATTTCGGTTGTAATGTTATTCATTTAAAATTATGTTATTTTGTGTGATAAGGAATGAGTGTGTTTTATATTATTGTAGTATATTTATCAAATAAAACTGTAAGAGCGTAGCCTTTTTTGTTGTTGCGTATTTATTATATTAACAGGTCTAAGGGCCTTGTTAAGCGAAAATGTGTAAGCTTTTAGCCCAATTCTACGTGCACAATTAAATTTAACTAAAAAAGATGTGTGTCACTCAGGGACTGCCGCGGTAAAGCATGCATTGTGTTATAGACACTTATCAATATTTATTTTTTAGTTCAGTTCTGCACGTAGAATTGGTACCATTGTCCCACTTTTGGCCATGATCCTCCATTTTTGAGGTCTAATAAGGGATCCTCCATTTTGGGAGGGTATGGTCTACTAAGTCGTGCTGAACAGGCGCGTTTAGTTTCGAGTTTTCCTTCTTTCACAAATGTCTTCTGCATAAAATATCCCTTAGCTGGATTTAACATTCATACTAGAGGAAATGAGGTAATGACAGATATACATAAATAATTAAAACTTCTAACATAAATTTTCCAAATAACTTTATTTTATAATTATAACAATTAAAAAATAAAAAATAATAAGCACAAAATTAATTGTTTTATTTACATTTTTTTTACTTTTTGAGTTTGGTCAAGTCTGCTATTCAATATTGTCATAATGAAAGTTCAATTGAATGGTATATTTCTGACAAAAAATTAACAGCAGACTACCAAACTTGATAAAATTCGCTATTATGCAATCAATAAATGCAATAACTGATTGCTTAGTGGCGAATTTTATCAAGTTTGGTAGTCTACTGTAAATTTTTTGCGCTTATAATGGTGTTATTGAACTATCATTGTGACAATATTCATTAGCAGACTTGGGCCCATAAGTACTAAGAATTTCGAACATACATAAGTACAGACGGCAAAAAAAAAACTTAGTCGAATTTAATAAAATTGAATAATTAAGAATAGTACGACTATAATAATTAAATCACACGTTTTTTACAAATTTCAATTATACAATTTTCACGCGAGGAATGTAACATTTTCGTACACATTCTATTTAAATAGCTACTTATATACTAAAATCACATCACTTATGTACTAGTAATTTACAATACACTTTAGAATCAAATATTACATTAGATTCTTAATACCGTGTTTTTTTTTACCCATTTTAAGATCATTCCATTGCAAATAGCATAATGCCGTTCACAAAGTCGCAGGTTTGATTCCCGAACACGACAATTACTTAACACGAAAATTTAATAAGCTGCCTACTGCCTGTATAATATAGATTCTGAATTTAAGCATGATATTTTATGAATTAAACTTAACCTTGAAGTTCTGGTAAGTTGACTTGTATATGGGAAAGTTGACTCATAAAGGGAGTAAGTTGACTTATATTAAAGGGGAAAGTTGACTTATAAAGGGGAAAGTTGACTTATAAAGGGGAAAGTTGACTTATAAAGGGGAAAGTTGACTTATAAAAGGGTTAAGTTGACTTATAAAGGGACAAATTAACTTCCATGTGGGTAAGGTGACTTATGAAATGGTAAGTTAACTTCTATATGGGTAAGCCAAGTAATAAATGGAATAAATCAGCTTAAACCTTTCAAAAGACAGAGTTACCAATATCTTCTGTTTGATTTCATTATTTATAACAAAATGTGAGACTTTACAAGGGGTTAAATGGTATGGGGTAAATTGACTTATACCTGCTACACACGTAACGATATAACGCAGCGACTTGAAAGAGAAGACGCCCGAGAAAGACATACTCTGATGTCATGCCCTTCAAAAGGGTCAAGTTCGTACAACCGTCATACATGTATGACCAGATGTATGAGTGTAAATAAAGCCAAGGTTATCTTTTTATAGATAATATAGAAGCAGATGACGCTATAGTCTCCATGAGAAAAAGGCGTGACACCTGTGATGACATCTGTGCGTACAAATTTGCACAACTTGTATTATTTATCAATAGCTTGTAAATAAACCAGGAACGTTCGATTTACACACAAATAAATCGCTACGATATGTCGTTACGTGTGTAGCAAGCATTTTATCTAGATTTTAATTTAATTTCTTTGTATTCAGATTATATTTTAAGCATTTCTTTGCACAGATTAAATTCAGGCTACATAATTTGTATTCAAGGTGACAATAATAATGCCTCATTTATTCATGATTGGTAAAAATAACGTCCATAGTGAACTAACTTATTCATAGCCAGAGATTGGGGTCATTTTAGGAGTAATGACAAGAAACAAAATAACTGTCGATTCCTTGATTGCATTTTTATTTATGGACATTTTACATAACGTCCCCTGGACCCATGCTAAGCTTATATGCGTAAGTTATGGGTACCTACACAAATTCCGGTGCAGGAATCAAACCCGCGACTTCGTCAACGACAGTCCATTACGTAAACCACTAGACCATGGAGCACGTTATGGATTCTTGATTTCCTTCAAATTTTGATTTAATCTATAATTTTATTCTAGTTCTACGGTTTGCATAGGTCTCGAGGTCGCAGGTTTGATTCCTTCACAGGATAATATTTGGTGTGCTATTCTATCTATTAAATAAACATTGATAAGGACACCTATTTGAAAATAATCCACAAAATAAATATCAAGTATTTCTATGTAACTATATTTTACCAATCATCATTATTATATTTTGGATATATACAAATAGTCAGATCACAAACGACTATTATAGTAATATATATACATATATTTACATACTACAAAATCGACTTTTAATAAATTAAAAGGCGATTTTTATCTAATACTTCACTGAAAATTAGAACTTTAAGTCCTAATTTTAATCATTAATTACCTGGTCATATTTAACAGCGAACCTTTGGGAAGGAACCCTAAAAATAATGGTGTGATAATACAGCGTGGGTTTTGTGCTAATACGACTATTTGAAGCTGATATTTGTGATTATATTTGCGTAAATTAAGCGCTGTTTAAACACACCATAATTAATCAAAATCTTAACTTTGCCATTTTCAGAAAATATGTATTCTACGAGTTTTTAAGAAATTGTTAACTTTTGGGGCTTTTTTGACCTTGAATTAATACTTTCAAGGTGTTTTAGACCCCATACGAATTATTACAAGTCTTTAGACGTACATACAATTTTGAGGCACTTTAAACCACAAATGGATAACTTTTAGGTTCTATAGATCTCATATTGGTTTGAGGTTCTTTAGATCTATTGAGGATTAAAAATACAAAATTTTAAGTACGTTTCTTCATTTAAAATTGATAATTTAAGAGATCAATAATTAAGAGATATAATAATATCTAAAAGTCTTTGGACATTATTAGTCTTGTCTCTTTAGAGCTCCTACGGCCTCAAAATACTAACATTTATATACGTTCTCGGTTTAAAATTGTCAATTTTAAGAATAATAATCCCGAGAAAACACAATTTCTGAAATTCCTTCGGACATTTAAGTCTTATCTCTTTACAAACAGGACCAGGGGTACCCCGGGGAACCTCAAGAGCTTGACCTCAGAGGTAATGACCCCAGGGGGGGTCACTCGCCGCCGCCCAAACCCTAGTGCCTATCATACAGCGGGAGAGACCGGATGCCTTCTCATATGTCTACTTCACAGATTTTTCTCTTTTGTGCTACTCCATTTCCTTTTTTAATTACTTCCTGTTTTAGCCTGTAGTAGTTATCTAACCTTGTTATGGCGTAATCCTGAAAAATATTATATATTTTATTTTAGATTTAAACAAGGGGGCAAGAATAGATCTAAGTGATTTAACTTAACTTAATATTTCACATCTTGCCATTCGAAAATGGGGCAAAATGGGTGAAATGGGGTTAGTTAACTAAAATGGGGTTAAGTGACCATAATGAGACAAAGTGGCCATAATGGGGCAAAATGGCTAAATGGGGCAAGTGGCTACTTATGTCGCGAAGCTTTACTTTCTTCTGTACTGTGCCTAGATTTTGTTATTGACAACCGAGTTCAGGGAAAGTTGCAAAAGTCAAGTACGACTCTACTTTAGCCAATAGTTGGTAGGACTCATTTAATATCAGATGTTATTATTAATTTTTATTTTACCAATATGAGCCAATGCTAATAATGGCCACCCATTATTAGCCATTTAGCCCTATTCTTAACCAGATAGCTGTAACCCAATTAGTAGCTATTTAGCCCCATTCCTAGACACGGCCCGTCTTAGCCTGGTAGCTGTAACCCCATTATTAGCTATTTTCACGGACATTTCACACAACGTCCTCTGGTCCCAAGCTAAGCTTATTATGCTTGTGTTATGGGTACCAGAATACGGATAGAATACATATACTACTTTTCTTTTGTAAATACATACTTATAATACATAGAAACACCCAGACGTAGTACAAACATTTGTATGACATTTATGGATATCACACAAATGATTGTCCCAAGCGGGAATCGAACCCGCGACCTTTTGAACGGCAGTCCATTACATGAACCACTACACAACGAAGCCCGTCGTATTTCAAACCATTTCTCACTACTTAGTCCCATTCTATACATATGGGGGCTTAGTGGGTATGAATGGGGTTTTTTGACTTTACAATAACATTATTACAACTTACCCAATATCCAAATGTAATTTTACTCTTGAACGCATTGACACAAGACCATAGAGTCCAGAGTAGATTGCAACTGAGCGAGTAAGCGTCAACTTCGGCCAATAGTTGGTTGATTTCGTCCAATGTTGGCGGTTCAGTGTTACCTTCCGTTGCATTCATGTGATAATGTTTTAGATATTCTTTTATGAATATCTCCTGCAATAATAAATATCTGAATTATTAATAAATGTTTATGGACATTTTACACAATATTCTCTGGTCCCAAATTGAGATAAAGATAAATATATAGCTACATAATTTATGAGTCTCAGATTACGGATACATATTACAATCTTTATATTAGCTTCACTTGTATGTTTGTTTGTATGCTTGTATGTTTGTAACCGACTCCTTTGGACGCTATTTTGACCCACTTTAAACGGTCAGATTCTATTCAAATTTTGCACACCTGTCAAAGACCGATGACAATGCAATAATTCGATTAAATAAAGCGTGTTTTTTAGTTTTTTTAAACTAGGTATTTTTTTTAGTTATAGACAGAGCATTCAGTACAAATGTCAGGTCCACACACAAATAAATTGACTTTACAGGGATCGAACTTGCAACCTTGTGAAGAGTTTAGACCACCACTGCACTTGGGCTTGTCAAAATGCTCAAATAGCTTCAAGACTATCTACAAATTTGGTAGCACTTTTGAAAATTTTCCAAGAATCTGGAAATCCAAACCTAATAATTATTGAACCTTGAAATACAAAACCCTTACAAACAAAAGCTTGTACCAAATCAAGACTTATCAAATGAACCGTACACAAAAGTTAAAAAAAGATGACCTTTGGCCAGGAAAAAACTGACCTTTTGTTCCAATGTTGGCCAGTCATCCTTGTTGCAATGATAGTACGGGGGTTCAGGGATGGAGTAGTCAAAAGCCCACTCTTGGAAATGATTTGCTATATCGAACCCACGATGATTGTATGCACAATATTCAAAGTCTATTAAAACTATTCTCGGTTCGCCGGAATCGGATAACCTGAAAGGATAATACATAGTTTAAAAAAATTGGTGAAGTGCGAGTCGGACTCGCGCACGAAGTGTTCCGTACCATTATCTATGCAACATAAGGCACGTTATAGAACCAAATATTCTGTGAATAGTTAAAGCGTCTACCTGTCAACGTTATTAGTATCGAGCAAGAAACGGTAAAAAAATCATGTTTGTTGTATGGGAGCCCCCCTTAAATATTTATTTTATTTTTAGTATTTGTTGTTATAGCGGCAATAGAAACACATCATCTGAGAAAATTTCAACTGTCTAGCTATCACCGTTCTTGAGATACAGCCTGGTGACAGACGGACGGACGGACGGACGGAGAGCGAAGTCTCAGTAATAGGGTCCCGTTTTTACCCTTTGGGTACGGAACCCTAAAAACTGGTCGAATACGAGTTAGAATCCCGTACCGTTATTATCATAATATATTTGTCATACTCCCAACCCCAAATAACAGGATAAGGACAGGAGAACGACGATAATGAGTATTTCTTATAATAGCAACAAGTTTCAGCTCTCTAGCTATCACCATTCAAAAGATATTGTCTGTTGACAGACAGGTAGACACTGTCTACCTGTCACTAGACAGCGAAGTTGCAGTAATAGGGTCTAATTTTACTTTTTGACACAGTACCCTCAAAACATGCACAAATAAAATAAGAAAACTAATCCTGTAGTATTTGCAACATTTTTCATTGACGCTCTGCTCTTATCGCATCGTGATGTATACAGGGTGTCCCAGAACTCAACGTCAAGCCGAAACGTGAACGAATTTCTCAAGCTGCTGAGGACATCAACTCTCGAGGATATGCCCGGCTAATAAGTAGATCTTTTTTAAGAAGATGTAGGGCGTGTGTTGAAGCTGATGGTAAACAATTTGAACATTTGTTTTAATAAAAAATGTTATTTTCAAATCTGACTTTTATTCCAATAAACCTAAACAAAACAAGGTCAACATTTTTCATTATTTTATTAGTATTTTGTTGCTTTGGTAAAAGTGGCGTCACTATCTGTCTCGCTCGCTCATGGCAAACATGTCCACTATCCATCTCTCTCATCATTTTGCCGTAAAATAAAGAACCTACCAAGGGCTTGTGCGAATAAAAAACATTTTAACTGAGTAAAATGGGTTAGCAAAAATCGGGTTACTTGAGGTTTTTATTTTTTACTCGTTTTTTTTAGTACGAAACTTACAAGTATTGTACCATTTTACAATCCTGATTAAATGCGCCAACTCTTAATGGCACTTGCCAAGGCACTCTAGTACATTTTTTTTAAAGGAGGGTGTTTCAAAGTCGACAAAGTTTGAAAATTTTAAATTCATAGTTTAACAAATAGTCTAAATTCTAGGAAACTTGGGGTAATTGTGTCATTATTTTAGACTGTGATTCTCGAGATGTTATTTAGGGTTACGGTTCCAAAGTTTAAATGACCAAAAATAATAAAAATTAACCACAATAACCGAAAAATGGTACAGTTAGACCAAATTTCTAGGTTTTTCTTAAAATGCCCATAATTTCCAAACTGCATGGGATAGATTTTTTTTCTGATTTTTCTCGTGATGGTTATGATCTATCCTGTCACCCCGTTTCGGCTTGACGTTGAGTTCTGGGACACCCTGTATATAACCTATAGCCTTCCTCGATAAATGTGCTATCCAACACTGAAAGAATTTTATAAATCGGACTAGTGGTTCCTGAGATTAATGCGTTCAAACAAACAAACTCTTGAGCTTTATAATATTAGTAAAGAAGTATAGATATGTTATATTATAACAATATTACCTGCTAGAGATGCTGTCAGAAGTATTAAATTCATCCGCATATATATCTTTGAATGATCTCTGCTCCGAATCGTATGACTCGCAATCTGACTGACCCGGAACCGAATCGTCGAATAATAGGATGTTACCTACAAGTTAAAAAAATAATATTTATAGACAAACAGAGATTAATAAGCAGTGAATTACTGACTCTTTGGATGCTGAAAGGGCAATGAGCTACTAACTTCCTGGTTACTCGAAAAGGGCATCAAATTACCGACTTTTTATTTATCTAATAATAGGCATCGCAATTCTGACTTTCTGATTACGCAAAATACAGTATTTATGATTATGCATCTTTTTTTTTATTCATAAAATATTCAACACAACGTCCTCTGGTTCCAAGCTAAGCTTATATGCTTATTATTAAAAATAAGCATAATTATTAAAAAATAAAATAATAAATAGTTATGACTAAAAATGATTTTGGTCATAATTAAAAAACAAAATGCCCAGAAAGTCATAGGCATTTTGACTTTCTGCAAAAGGCTGTGAAATACTGACTTTCTGGTTACGCAAAAGGCAATAAAATACTGACTTTCACGTTACGAAAAAAGCAGTAAAAATTCTTACTTTCCCGTTATGCAAAATGGAGAGAAATATAATGACTTTCTAGTCACGCAAAAGGCACTGAAGTACTGACTTTCTGTATACCTAAAACTTACACTTTACATCTGGTAGGTATGCTAGGTGTAGAAATGGATGAGTCTGACTTACCCCTCTGCATATCATTGTGACAGAATACCACTGGAGAGTTAACAGTCGCCAAGTATTTCTTCAACCAGGTCAATTCTTTGTCGAAATCAAGTGTCTTTATCTTCTCAATACATTTATCTTCCTCCTCATTCTAGAAGCAAATAATAAAAAACACGCTTAAATAAATTTCAATTAGGTAGACTTTTTCTGGAGAGAACAAAACTGATAAGAGATCACAAAAAACCAATTTTTAAATCCAGAGAAAATAAATATGACTCAAAAGGCACCTTTTGGATACCCAAAAGACAATGAATACTGACTTTCTGGTTACCGAAAAGGCACTGTACTATTGACTTTCTTGTTATCGAAAAGGCACTGAACTACTGACTGATTACCGAAAAGGTAATAAATTAGTGACTTTTTTATTTCTATACAGTCAGTAATTTACTTGCAAGTCTATACAATGACAAAATGTCTGACAAAAGGGTTAGAAGAACCACACGTTGTAGGTAGTCCTCGATTGACCAAAGACATGTATTATTAAAGAACCTACCTTTCCTTTAACACAGCCGGACTGCCATTCCTCCTTTATAGTTTTCAGCCACTTATAGCAGGTCTTCCAGATCCAGTCAGGATCCTTGGAAAGCGGTACCGCCATAGAATGCACGGCAGCCATCTTTTCAGCTATTTTCATAGATATGGCCGGGTCTGTCAGCTCTTTGGTGACTAATGAACGAGCCTAGAATATAAAATATGAGGGTAAATACTTTTGGGGATTTCTATGTGTTAGGGGATTTATGTGTGGTGCTGATATTGTGTGTTGTAATTAAGTGCTGATAGTTATGAGTAATGAGACAATTTTATGAGGCAAAATGATTTGTGTGGCATAGCATTTGTGTTGTGATAGATTTTTTCGGGTGGCGAATTATGTATGGCGGCGGGTAGGTTAGAGTCGCGATGGATATTTGTGATAAAAGATTTTCGTGTGACCAGGGATTTTCGTGTGGTGTTAGATTTTTGTGTGGTGAAGGATTCCTATGTGGTGTTAGATTTTTGTATAGTGTTTTCTTTTTCTGTGATAGGAATTTAAAAGGTACTATTTCATTTAAGATAGAAAACGTCCTAAATTCGAATCTGGTGCAAGACTATTATTTATATCACGACTAGATTACGTTTAGCTTAATTTAGGACTTTTTATGATTTCTTTATATACGTTTACATATACTTACAGGTATATACTCTTCAATTCTACCACCAGAGAACACACCATGTAATTTCGGTCCCAGCTTCCTCTCCGACAGTAGAGTAAATATCACAGACTCTGTGACGATTGCATCCATTGCCCGTTCACCGTGCGCTTGCCCGTAGATACGCAACAAAACCTGCAATATATATAAACTTTAAATAAAAATAATTAACATACCTAAAAAATTGAACCTAACTTTTTAATTTTTATTTTAATAAATTGGGTTTTTTATACTCACCTGTAGATGAAACAATCTGTATATAAAATTGCATTAATTATACTTTAAAATCGTGATGATACATGGTGTTCTAAAACAAAATCTATACTATTAATAAGTAGGTAAAGTTTGTGACATGTATGTAGGGGGTAGTCGACGAAAGTAATGGTGCAAATATTTTTTTTTTAAATAAAAACTGAGTCTTTCTGATTGTCAAAGTGCTAAAAATAAAATAAAAACCTTAACAAATCGTCAAAAACTTTATTTTATTTAGTCTTTTGAAATGAAAAAACAAATGTATTAAGTATCACGTTTTTAAAAATAAATGCTTTTTTAAATGATTTCTATCCTTCATAGTCCTGTAAAAGACTTACAGAGTTAAATAATTTAATTTTACAACTAACACGTCCGAGAATCGAACTCGGAACCCCACGGCAACGTTACATGAAAGATGAAACTCCAAAAGATAATGTGCATTTTTTTAACCAATAATAGGCGATGACATAACTCATACAGCTTTAACAATAAAAAAAAATGTGTTGCCATATAAAAAATTAAAAAAAACTACCAAAGTTTCATCTTACATTATTTAGTTCCCCAAAAGTACCTCTTTATAAACTGTATTGTCAGTATTATAATATAGTATAGTTAATACAAAATATACCTAATATATTAATGATTTTGAAATACATAAGTATTGTTTTAAACATTGTCGAAGAACTATGGTTGTAGTTTGTAGTCATAAGTCTGGTATTAAGAGTTGCCAGTCAAAAAATTAACAAAGAATTATAGCATTTCTTTATACATATAAGTCATATAACACACAACGTTGCTAGATTGTAAATACGCAGCAATATTATCAAAGTATTTATTATAATTCGCAATTGATATTTTTCAAAGACGAATTCTCATAATGCATTCATTAACACAAGCAATGATCTTAGCTTGGGAATAGAGAACGTTGTATGAAATATCGGTAAATATTAGTTTTATCAATAGTTCTTTGACATTTATTAAAACAAAACTTTACACATATATTTTTCTAGAATGATAATGTCACCTTGTCCCGAAGTTTTCGACTTCCAGGCGGATGTGACGTAGGTGCTGCAGCAAACGACCTCCAGGACCCGATAATGGCGGACCAAAGTCCTGAATTACAACTAACAAACACATTTTTGTGCTTCTCGGTGTTGAAAGGAACAAAATAATAACACACAGTATACACGCAACCCTTGTGTTGCCATCACAAAAAAAAACTACCAAATAGAAAAATAATATGGAGTGTTTATGACTACCATGTTTTATGAGCTTTTAGGATTTGTTTTTATCTGAATAGCACATGAGCTTGGTAAAATTTAACTTATTTTGTGAACCATAATGTTTCAAGTAAGTTCAATTTTAACAAGGCCGAGCGATCTTGGAACCTTTCAGTGTGTAATGGATGAATTTCAAGACAATTATTGAATAATATAATGACATGAAATGATAATGGCAAAACCCATGTATTACGTAATCAAAGACCGTTGCCCAAAAGGTCGCATTAAAAGTAGGTACACGACCCCGACGCAAACTGTCGAAGGCCACAGTTATAATTAGCCTTCATTGTATGAGATCCCGGTTTCTATACTTACTTTAAGTGTCAGGTGTAGCCCTTACAATAATCGTGCATGTATGACCAGTTGTATGAGTGAAATGAAGCTTAGTAATTTCGTTTAGATAGAACTAGTCTGTAGTATCTCTATTAGAAGACGTGATGGTATGCATGATTCGTGACATTTTTTTTATTGCAAATTAGATATTATTTATTAGTCAATGAATTTTAAATATCAGATCTCAAACTCTGTGTGATCTTTATGGCAATGTTTATTCACCTGACCTAAAAACAGGTCTAAATACGTAAATAATAATTATCAAGTACACTTATAATCAATGGAATATTGTAGTGTGTCCTACTGTATACTCGTATAACCTCGTTTTATCGAGGTCTCGTTCAATCGTATCAAACAGATAAAAATAAACACAGATTATCGAACTGAATATGCAAGGCCATTCTTTAGTCTCGTAATTTTTATGTTATCATTATCCCACAAATTCTTAAATTGAAGTATACTTATTATAAAAAGACTAATAAACATGTTTATATTTTTTTATTTATTTTATGTACGAATTTATGTCCAATGATTGCATAGAATTTAAGGCGATTTTTGCAACAAAATATGGTGAATTATTTATTTTGACTTTGTTACATCGCTTACAAAAAATTAAAAATTCCCTATTTTTACGGGTATTCACATAAATAGGCAACTTGGATAATTAAATACACGTCAAACACTTAAACTTATCGAAATAAACGCAGTAGCCATAAAAACTCCAAATATATATTTTTCTATCACAAAATTACTATCGAAACACTACAATTTCATTTCGCTATTATTGGAATAATTTATCACTTGGGATTCAGAAGTGGGATCCACACAATTTTCTACACTTTTATTTAAATCCATTACAGATATTTTACAAACTAATTAAAAATAACTGGTATTTAACTGTGGGTTACAAAGAAATAAGATAAAAAATAGTATTTTAAATATTTTATATAACAGGTTTGTAGTATTTATTTGGAAAATCAGCTTTGCATATCTTGGTATTTTTTTCTTTAGACAAAATAAAGTATATAAAAAAAATTATTTAAAAGCTTGACCCTACCTGCTTCCTATATATACCCCTGCTTAATAATTGCATCTACATATTTACTTTATACATCATGTACAAAAAAATTGAATTCAAAATGGTGGTGATGAATGAATTCATTTTCTACCAGTCAACCATCTATCTAGCAGACAAGGTATTAAGTACCTAACAAATACTTTCACTACTTCGATTCAATGAATCAGTCAATCCCTCTTCTGAATCAAGTAGCATTACAGCTTAAAGTGATAAATTATTCCATTGTTGTTTTGTATAAACGATTTCTCTATATTTTATCTATTAAACCCCAATATATTGTTTCTTGCAACGTAACTCTTCTTGCGTTGGTGGAAGAGTGACACGTAAAGCATATTTGAATACTTTTCTGGAGGTGATTTCTTCCGTAATTTAGTTATGTATCAGAAGTTGGATACCTCTCGTTGGATTTACAACTTGCAGTTGCAATATCCATCAATAGAATATTTATCATGGTCTGTTAGATCAAGAATATTTCTTACTGAAAATTGACGTATAAGCGACACTTTGAAATTTTAGGATTCCGTACAAAAAGCAACTGAAATTATGTAAAAAGATTGAGATTTTCCGTTTACTTAGGTATACCTAAACAAGCAAGATTTTTCCATTTTTATTTGTGGTTTTACAGAGTAATGACGTGTACATATACGTCAGTTTTTATTAAGAATAAAAATCTGTTCTAAGACCAGATAGTAACATAACATCATATATAGGCAACACAAGTAGTTTTCATACTTTCATGCAAAAAAATCTTGATGCTTATATTAAAAACTAAAACAATACAAACCTTTTTCGGTTCTTTTACGGTGAAACTGTAACTCCTCTTTCTATTCAAGACTGCGTCTTCATCTGGGCTGCTGTCACGGAGCTGGTAGTTGGAGAAATTTGAAGGTTCTTCTGGCAGACCGACCATGTACAAAAAGTTTGAAAGACCACCACTGAAAGAAAAGACTTACAATAAGTAATTTAAATAACGCGTCAAAATCCGTAAAAAGTGGTTTTATAGAAACAAATGAGTCGCGTAAGTGTTAGAGAATAATAAGTAATTTGTTTAGAAACAAGCCTGAAAATTCTGGATTGTTTCAAAAATTATTCAAATGACATAGATACGAACGAAAGCTAATAAATGCGTGTTAATTAATAAATATATAACACACCAGATCAGCGTTGCATAGTGTATATACCTAATTAAAGACTCATACAACGTTAGCATGGGACCTAACTATAGATTAGTGGTCTTATTCATAATGACTTATCGGAGGTTTAAAAGATCGCTAAAATCGGTTCGCGAAAATTGTCAAAACTTATTGTTTATAATAGTCGTTTTACGCTAAAACGTTTATTATCTCTCCGATAAAATCACCGTTTAAATCTCCGATAAGTCATGAATAAGACCATATTATGTTTTTATTTGTTAATAATACATACAATGAAACATTTATGTATTTCTTCTTATTCATTCAATGACATAATTCGCAACAAACGCTACTTGAAACTGATAACAGTTATCAATTAAACGAATGTATGGAACTTTTTAAATAAAACCACTATTTATTCAAGTTGGGAATATTCCAATGTACTAGAAACAAAGATGTATTGAACATTATAGATAAGCCAACTTCGTTTTCTGGGCCCATTCATCGTAGCCTCTCCACTGACTAACCAGATAGTGGGTAAGTGATCAATCTGCTGGACCCGTAAATTTAGTTTGACTAAATTGTATTTCATAGACTAATAATGTTTCATATGACGTACAGCCTGAGAGCAATGTGGCTTCAAGCCGCATGAGTAATGTAGCCATACACACATTGTTTAGTAAATCTGTTGGCCTCTCCCATTGAATTTCACAACGTGCTTTTTTGCGTCTTTGCATCCAGCGTCTTCAAACCATTGACATCTAACTGTGGGCTTCCCCGTTTCAGGAATATAAGTATCTGATCTACTATATCACGCTGATCAGGAGTGTTCGGTTAAGTTTTTAGACTCCCAAAGAAAAAATATTCATCGGTATTTCAAGTAAACTCCATACTATTAATAAATAGGTAAAGTTTGTAATACGTATGTAGGGAGTAATCTACGATAGTAATGATCACATCAATTATATTATTTTTAATAATTATCACATAAATTATTTTCATTAATAGCAAGCTACAATCAATGATGACGGGCTTCGTGGTGGAATGGTTCATGTAATGGACCGCCGTTCACGAGGTCGCGGGTTCGATTCTCGCTCGGGAACAATCATTTGTGTGATATTTATAATTGTCATACAGATGTTTGTCCTGCGTCTGGGTGTTTACTATAAGTATGTATTTACAAAAGAAAAGTAGTTTATGTAGTCTATCCGTGTTCTGGTACCCATAACACAAGCATAATAAGCTTAGCTTGGGACCAAAGGATGTTGTGTGAAATGTCCATAAATATTTTATTTATTTAATGATACAACGATCGCTCTCTGAGTGGAGGAGGCCCGTGCCGAATAGTAGGACGTTATTGGGCTGGAGAGAGAGCGATAGGAAGCTACAATCTCCCAGAGTACTATAGGCTAGAAATATATTAATGGTTTTACTCATAATGACTTATCGGAGGTTTAAAAGTTGTGGTTCGCGAAAATTGTCAAAACTTGTTATTCATAATAGTCTATTTACGCTAAAACGTTTATTATCTCTCCGATAAGTCATTATGAATAAGACCATATGTCTATACGTAGTAATTAGAAATTCCTAGCGTACAAAGTAGAAGATAATAGCAAGTCTGCTTATATTGCAGCAGGGAGCTATCGGTTAGCTGTCTTTTACAGCACCCTTTGTGAGGTAGAGGGGTGATGACACGTGTATTCTTTATATATCGTCGTCTGATGGTGTGTTATGTTTATTTAAACACAAGGTCTCGAGGTCGTGATAAAAATAAAACGCAGTAGACGATTTTAAAATAAACAATACATAAACAATATGAGTCAGAGATTTGCAACGCGATTGAAGTGGTCTAGCAGGTTGTAAAACTAGTTTTGGTATTATTTATTTTAATTATATAAGATTAGCAGTTTAGTAGATTAACCGGCAAAAATATAATAACATATAATAAATAAATAAATATTCATGGACATTTCCACACCACGTCCTCTGGTCCCAAGTTAAGCCTTATATTATGCTTGTGTTATGGGTACCAGAATACGGATATAATACATATACTACTTTTCTTTTGTAAATACATACTTATAATACATAGAAACACCCAGACGCAGCACAAACATTTGTATGACAATTAGAAAAATGACACAAATGATTGTCCCGAGCGGGAATCGAACCCGCGACCTCTTGATCGGCAGTCCGTTACATAAACCACTCAACCACGAGGCTCGTCATATGACTCGAAAGTATGAAGGTACGTAACACTTAGGCATCCATTAATTCAAATAGATTTAGACGCATTTTAGCCCGACGTTTAGAAGACTTCAGCCACCATGTGTCACGAGTGGGGCTGTTGTTTAAATGTTTAAGTCTGAGATTAAGGTACTTTTTCCAGCATTTCGGGGAGTTTGAACTTTAAAACCTCTTTAAGCTACGTCATACATACAAAAATAATAAAAACTAATAATAGAAAGCTGAAGAGTTTGTTTGTTTGAACGCGCTAATCTCAGGATCCGCTGGTCCGATTTTGAAAAATTCTTATATGATGGATAGTACAGTTATCATGGACGGCTATAGGCTATATAACATCACGCTGCGAAAAATAGGAGCGAAGCATTAGTAAAAAATGTTTTAAGAACGGAGAATTTTTTTTTAATTCAACAGCTAGTAAAAATATAGTTGTTTAACATGCGCATAAATATAAATATAGAGTTGTTATTACCTGATTCTACTAAAATACATGTCAGCCGGAGCCAGCGTCTTCCAAGCACCGTCAAGATATTTCCTACATATCTTGGCAGCAACTTCCCTCATTTCCTCCTCAGTGCCGCACATTTGAAGTTTCTGTAATAAAAATAGGTATTATCATCTCTTTGGTATTTTCTGTGTTTGTGCAGATGGACAAAATGTCACCTCCGCATTTTCCTCCTTAGGGAGAGGTCGGGTAATAAATGAAATCCTCCAAGCGTGTTGGCACAGGGTCAATTTTCGGGTTTTCCGTTTCTCACTGAGGATGTTATCTCTGTACAATATCCCTTAGGTTTTACAGCACGCGAGGAAAGAAAAGGGGCCTCTTGTATTCTTAATCCCTCGCCATGGTCTATAGGTTTGACGAGCCTCGTGGTCGAGTGGTTCATGTAACGGTCTGCCAATCATGAGGTTGCGGGTTCGATTCCCGCTCGGGACAATCATTTGTGTGATATTTATAATTGTCATACAAATGTTTGTGCTGCGTCTGGGTGTTTCTACGTATTATAAGTATGTATTAACAAAAGAAAAGTACTATATGTATTCTATTCGTATTCTGGTACCCATAACACAAGCATATAAGTTTAGCTTGGGACCAGAGGACGTTGTGTGAAATGTCCATGATTATTTATTTATTTATTATAGGTACCATTATACCATAAATTCTAATGATTGTTTTATAAAGTTTTCCACACATATACAGATTACGTAATATATATGAGTAACCTCAATAATGACTGATTATCTTGGTTTAAGTACAATATTATTGGATTATTCTCACTATCGAAGATAGCAGCTATCTACAGCTAGATTACAAACAAACAGACTATTTCACTTGTAATTAAGCCGTTTTAACACGTTTTCATTAACTTCATTCATTATTCAGTATACATTAAGTACATATATAAATGTCATCACCCTATTACCACCCACAGAGTGTAGTAAGAGCTAGCTCAGGGAAAATATAAGCACTTTACATCTACTGTGAGAGACAGAAAACTCCAAACTAAATCATATATCAATACGCCTGGTCAGCACAGAATAGTAGATCGCCGAGAAAGCCCATGCCCAATATAGAGAGGTAAAAGAGCTGTGAGGTGAATTTAAAAAAAAATTATAAGTAAATGTTCACGGACATTTGACTAAAATAAAATGAATAATTTCATAAAATCTGTTTAGCTTTATGCTTGTAAGCGTAACAAATTAGCATTGACATTTTTAATAGTTACTATCTATGATGTTTAGATAGAAATTTATTGCTCAATCAGAAACGGCTGAGCAGAATTGGATAAAATTTTACAAAAAGATAGATCACAGTTCGGAACAGCACGCTATAATAAATTCTATCACCATAATGCAGGACAGTGACCTTGAACATGGGTTAAATAACACGTATTGGCTAATAATCGTAATCGTATATACAACGAAATAACCTTGAAACAGCGTCGAAGCGTGAAATATGCGGATTTAACAAAAGAAATACGTTTTTAATCGATTCTAAGTTTTGTATAAGAAATAGCAATACATTTACATCAATATTTAAAAGATAATGGTCTTATTCATAATGACTTATCGGAGGTTTAAACGGAGATTTTATCGGAGAGATTATAAACGTTTTAGCGTAAAAAGAATATTACGAATAACAAGTTTTGACAATTTTCGCGAACCAATTTTAGCGAACTTTTAAACCTCCGATAAATCATTATGAATAAGACCATTACAATGGAAGACACCACCTCAATTTCTAGCAAGGCGTAGGTATATTTTAAAACTAAAAAAAAATATCAATATTATAAGTCATAATAGGGAATGCAAAATAGTTTCATCGAATTTCGATCGTGGGTTTTCATTATCTTTGTATTTTTATAGAGTTTCGTCAAAAAGGAAACCCTGAAACAAGGAGTACCTATTTGTTGTTGTATAAGCCACGCAAATTGGTAATGCGCTGGAACCTTGTCAAATTAACGCCCTTGTGACATCAGCAAAGAAAAAATACAGCTAACAAAATGTAATATTCTCATCTATACGTCACTATGACGTCAACAACATGGCCGCCAGGCGTATTACCAATTTGTGTGGCATAAAGCATCAACTGACATACCTACATAAAATGTAAAATTTTAAGCTCTAGCTATCACCGTTCCCGATTTACAGCTTGGTGACAAACGGACGGACAGCAAAGCCTCAGTAATTGTGCTCCGTCTTACCTTTTTAGTTGCGTAGTTCCAGTTGCTTACAATAGGGTCATCATAATTTTATTCTTCTCCTGCATTTATCCCCCTTTTTGGGGTATACATACATACAAAAATAACGATCTTGTTTTATAATAAGTAAAGCCATTGCGTGACAATGTAATGTTATTATTTAAGACAATAATATGAAGCTGATCTGATGATGGAACTAGGTGACTATCGAGTTTTATCTAGTTTGATCCAGATTTCTTGTTTATTCAACATTATCAATAATATTACAACATACACAAATAAGCTATTGCTTTAAAGATAAACTCATAGGTCAATGAAATATATAGTACTAGCTGTTGCCCGCGACTCCGTACGCGTGGAATTTAGGAAAATTTTATGAAAATCCATCCAGTAGTTTTTACGTGAAAGAACAACAAACATCCTTACATTCATACAATCTAACATTAACCAAACATCCAAATATTAGAGTATGAATAGAAGACCGAAAACGAAGACTTGTATACAATTTGTTCAGAACAAGAAATATTATTTAATATCGTAAAAATATTGCATCATTTATACTTTTATGGTCTTATTCATAATGATTATTAATACCTTATCGGGGGTTTAAAAGTTCGCTAAAATCGGTTCGCGAAAATTGTCAAAGACTGTTATTCATAATAGTCTTTTTACGCTAAAACGTTTATTATCTCTCCGATAAGTCATTATGAATAAGACCGGAAGAGTATATCTATGGTCCTATAGCTTTATTTTTTGGTCAAAGCCTTACTAAATTTGTGTGATAGATGCTGCAACAAACAAAAAAAAAACATCGTTTCTTTCGAGGCAATATCCACAAAGAAAACGGGACACCAAATGCTCATATTTTTGTATGGAGCATACTTCCTGTCGTGCCTTGTTAATGGGCTGCAGAGAGAGAGAGAGAGAGAAAGATTTAACGCGTACTTGCGGGTAATAATTTATATGATTTTGTTATGGTATTACATAACAGTTTACATTCCTAGTAACTCTAGTATAATATATTCGTAGTCATGTTATGTACGGATGTTTATTTTGTAAACTTATCACAATGCTGTAAGATATAACCCAAACAACAGTTAACTGGTGTTTGTAAATATAAGCTGTAATGATCTCAATATTTGGAGGAATTTATATTTGCAGTGATATACTAGATGGTGGGAACACGTAATTTTAGCCAGGCTAAATCGTACTTCATAGAATAATGACGTTTCATAACACCTAACTATAGCCTGTATCATAGACACACATAGGTACCTACATATTACACGCACACATCGTCTATCCATCCATCTGACACCAGGGGACCAATCTGCTGTTAAAATGTTGTCTTAAGATGATACCAAAATACCTTCGTGCATTTTTCTACGTACGAAGTTTTCATTTTTTCTTTAGATTGAATGGCTAGAGCTCTAATTTTTAAGTATATGTTTTTTCAATATATAATCTAGGATCGCATGCAGGCCCTTAATGATCAGTCACTGACGCCATTATTGGGTTATAGTCATTAATGACAAAAAATTAATAGTAGACTACGAAACTTGATAAAATTCGCCATTATGCAATCAGGGAGTGATCATTAGCAACATTGTATTAGCAAACTTGGGCCCCAGGTTGTTCCTCAGGAATTTGTCACAAAAATTATTGTCAATGATGATGGCCAGGGAAATGTATATTTTTCGTCCAAATCTCCAGGGCTTAACCTTTTTTTTTTTTCTCTTAAACCATCTGCAATCGGCTATATAGCCATAATCAGATTTTTTCCAGGAAATTCAAGATGCTGGCAACATTACATTAAATGCCATCAATTACGTTAATTTTAAATTCTCTGGTCTAGGGCTTAACCTAAATTAAAGCCCGAAATAAACACCGTAGAGTAGGATAGCATATATATACGGCAAAAACAAAAGCCATTGGATGCAAACAGCATAAGATTGCGCTTTACGTGATTTCGTACATTTATTTTTCAACAATGGTCAGACAATTCAACAAGATTAAATGCAATAATAAATATCGACAACACCCAGGCACTACAAACATTTTGTACTATATACACATTTGTACTATATATATTGCACAAACATTTGTAGTATGACATATATATATAATTGTCCCATGCAGGAATCGAACCCGCAACCTCATGAACGGAAATACGTTACATGAACCACTGGACCACAAGGCCCGTTAAAGCAATGATATTATCTTTCAAATAATTCCATGTAATAATGTAGGATTCATATTATCATTAACAAGATTATATCATAGATTATATCGTTATCATTATCATAATAACAATGTTGTTATAGATAACAGATATGATAGATATATTAGCTATTTATTATGTGTAACTCATGGTAACTAGTTATTAGATATCATACTCTTTGGAAACAACTTTTAAAAGATTTTTTGTAGGTTTTGTTGCGTTTTTTGCCAACTAGATGCCAATTTTTCCCAACATCAGCACTATACAGACTTAGCCTATGTTAAATTTCGAATTCCTAGTACATAACCTGTTTCCATAGAGTATGCTAACAAATGACTAACATTTTCATGAGATGTATTAACAAATTCCAAGTCTTGGATTTTTCCCAACATCAGCACTATATAGGCTTGGTCTATATGACAAATTTCAAGTCTTTAGGGCAAATGGGAGTAACCTGTAGGTTTTAATTCCCTAGAGTAAGTGGAAAACGCTAAAACATGCGTTAATGTTAGGGCGATATAGTCGCAAAGCGACCAAGCTTGTTAAATAAAAAAAATTAAAAAAAAATGCTTAAATGTGAAGGATTGTTTGTAGTTTAGCAGCTAGGGACTGCAGAGATCCTCATATGTTTACTAAAGTTGCAATAGCTAATATGAAATAAAAATCTTTAACATCAATTTAACTATGTAAAAATATTAATAGAATATTTTTTACTTTTCATGGTTGTAATGTAAATGATGTTGTTGTTTATATGTTGCAAGGTTATTTACATAAAAAGTGCGTAATTTATTATTGTTTGTTAGAATTTAAACTGTCTGTCACTAATAATATGGTAAACTAATGCCAAGTCAATGCTTCTTCAAGGTTAGTTTTGCTGTATGGATGTACTATGAGTCATAATCATAACTAGTACAATATAATCTGTTTTTTAATAAATTAAAACAATAACAAATGTAGAAATATGTACCAGGAAAACAACTAGCTGAGGAAAAATATGACCTTTATCATCCATTTGTGATAAGGTAAATTTTTCTATTTCTTAAAAAGAATTTATATTTATCTGTGTGGTTACAACTTAAAAATACATTGATACCAATTCTGCATGCACAACTACACTTAACTAATAAATAAAAACAACTGTGTGTATTTTGATTAATTGGCTATTTCGTTGTGCACATTTATATTAATTAAATACGTTAGTCTATGATACACAGTTTTTAAAATAAGAAAGTTCAGTTAGGATTCCCGAATTGTATTATTGACACCATGAAATTTCATTTTTAGTAAAATTTTGTTGCGTACTCAGAAATGGTACCACTGTCATCACCACATCACCACAGGTCCTGTAAGAGCATTGACTCAAATTTGAGGTGCATTGTGGCATAATGGTTTGTGTAACAGACTGAGTGTGTCTTTTGTATTTATTTTATTAGAACCAATAGGCATAGAACACACAAATTGTCACGCTTTTTCTAATGAGGGTAGTCAGAGACTAGCATGTCATCTACTAGGATCTAAACATACCTACTTCCCTGGATACATTTATAGTCATACATCAGGTTATGGTAAAATATTACTAATTATAAGTTATCTTTAAACATAAAAACTAACTATGATTGTATAGTAGCTAATTTTTTAGATGAATCGCTAAATACTTTACAGAAAATTAAATTCGTTACGCATTTGACGCATTCGTAAAATATTTTAATAAGCATGAATAGCACTCGAACGTATTTAACCGTTTCCAAGGCAAATACGAGGTTATCACGAATACAACTAAAGGTTATCACACAATAATTAAAACAAATATAAATTTCACACGAAACGTGTCACAAATTGCTAAGACATTAGCACAAAATTATTAACGAAAACTCACCACATAACTGTTTTTATTCATTTCCAAAATTTGCCTGTAAGTATTAGTCACTCGATAAATAAACTTTTTGAACACAGACATGAATAAAATATTAAAAAAATCGATCGATATGAAAAAAATGTATTGACCGGCACCAACTCTGTCAATTTCTGTTTTGACATATTTGACATTTACAACTAGTGTTGCCAATCTCAAATTTCAGGTCACAGATTTGCAACAAGTTTTGTGTTACCAGGTTATAATAATGTTATGATTAAATAAAAAATACATTGGTTGCTTTCCAATTAATACAAAAAGTGACGCAGTGTAACGCAGTGCTCGATAAAGCGCTTTCCATCAACGACACTGTTGAACACAGCCGTACACTGTTCGACACTCGAAAAAGTGGTGTTTGACAGATGCTTAGCAAGAATTACCAACAAATAAGAGAAGAATTCTTTTCTCTACTTTTAATTATTTAGATTGGTAGATTCGATTCGATTTACGGTAGATTCTAGTAGTATTATTTGAGATTATTAAATTGAGCTTGTCTGTTACTGCTAATTAAAATTTAATAAAAATGTTCAAATGTAAATATTGCACTATTGAAGTGAGACCTGATAATGTGGCGAAACATGGTTACTTTATAAATAAAAGTGAGATATTCGTAGATGATGATAACAATTTCTTCTACGACGGTAATAATAAGTTTTTTGTGTGCACTCTAGTGTTATTTTGAGACAACTAGCTGTTTCATTTAAACTTTTACACAGTGTTTGGCAGTGTTTCACAATGTAACGCAGAGTCCCTCTGTGTTAACTAAATGGAAAGCAACCTATATCTTTCTAACATTATTGATTCTTAACCCTTTATTCACCAGCACTCATAGACTTAGGATATAGATCTAGACGTAACACTCGGTACATTACATTCGAAACATTAAGAAAAATAAATGACAAAGAGGCTATTTAGTAGCCTTTCTAACTCTTTCTCTTTGAGCTGGAGTAAAAGAGAAAGCAAGGCTACTATTTAATTTTTTAACCACAAACGGGGCGGCCCTTCCTTGGAACAAATCTATGTTACTCCCTATTTATATCCTGCCAGCACTACTCGTAGGTACTTGGACGGTATTTTTAATACTAAAATATTTCATCTGTCTTGTCATATTTAAATACAAAAGAAGAAACGTGGTATTACCATCTTATGAAACTTTATTCCATGACGAAATCGATTTGATCTAATAGAAAATGAATTAGTATTTCATTCACGTATGGTACATGGTACGCCATACGTGAATGAAATACTAATTCATTTTCTACTATCGGTATACAAAATATTTTAATTTTAGATTGTTATTAGGTATTATTGATTATATTATTTAGATATGATTATTTTACTTACATGCATTAGTTGGTTTGATAATCTCAGATTAAACTGGAATAGTTCTGTAGAATTATCTCACTGCTACAAAAGGACGTTTGAGTTTTGTTACCCTTTATCACAGCGCTTTACTTATTTTTCTATTTATGAGTTTTGACTTTACTACATATTTAGCCAAAATTGGCGTAGGTTCTAATTTATAAGAATATTTTTTTTACGTACGGTCGAACTCTTTGACGATTTCCGACTTCCATAATTTTATTAGTCAAAAAGCTAGAAATGCTAGAATCTTAGATATCTTGGACAAAAAATGTCGTAAATATTTCTTGAAAGATTTATTGATTTCCCATTGAAGTAAATCAAAGTAATTTCTGTATATAATTAACTAGCTGTTGCCCGCGACTCCGTCCACGTGGAATTTAGAACATTTTCCCCGTTTTTGCAACATTTTTCACTACTGCTTCGCTTTAACTGGTCGTAGCATGATGTTATATAGCTTAAAGCCTTCCTCGATAAATGCCCTATCTGACACTGAAAGAATTTTTCAAATTGGCCCAGTGGTTCATGAGATTAGCGCGTTCAAACAAACAAACAAACTCTTCAGCTTTATGAGTATAGATTCTGTAATGTGAGGTGCATAATTATTATGGAGTTGTGTGTCTATAATAAGGAGGGATAGATGCACACACTCATAGTTATGAGGATAAAAAACTGCAATGATAGAGCCCATAGCTGTTATCGAGGGCAGCAAGCAGAGGAAAAAAGCCAATCATGTCAAAAGTTTCGGCCTTTATTGTTCAATCCATATGGTGGCAATTAGAAATACGTGTGTCATCACCTCATTTCCTTTCCAAGGAACTATAATTGTATGCCAACACGCTGGGTCAGTTTGCATCACCCTCTGGTAACCCACCCGACGTGGGGGGAAGGCTGTGCCAAATAGAGGGACATTACTAGGCTGTCAAGGAGGAGGCGGGTTTTACCATTGGCAAATCTGGATTACCTACACACTTTTTTCGCTTTATTCGTTTGTGTGTTAATTCATATAAATTATAAATATATCCACAATGGCAATGGTTATGAGTGCTATGCACTTGAACCTTTCTGAAGGATATCGCCGATGAGATCAGAGTATTAATATTATTTATTATAATATTATTCATGTCCTTCTCAGGCGTCCTCTGCAAACAATCTTTACCTTTTATGCATTTTTCGTTAATGATCATTTATCTTCTCTACAATATTATAAAGAACTTTTTTTAAAATATTCATGGGCATTTCACACAATGTTCTCTGGTTCCAAGCTAAGCTTATATGCTTGTGTTATGGGTACCAGAATACGATTAAAATATATAGAAACTCCCAGACACAGTACAAACATATATTTGACTATTATAAATATCACACAAATTATTGTACCGAGCGGGAATCGGACCCGCGACCTCGTGAACGGCAGTCTGTTACATGACCCACTCGACTATAAGGCTCGTCATTATCCCCGTTTTCCAATGGCAGAGCATAGCATAATGCGACTCAGTGCCGCACAATGCTGACGCTTAATTGGAACGTGAATTAGTTTTAAAATGCGCCAGCAGAGTGCGCTAAGTTCAGTGTTGAAAAAAAAATTCTATAATAAACATTGTATTCACATTATATGTGTGGAATATAAAAAAGTCATTGTTTATACCTTCATCCATACTTATATTTATTTATTTTTTAACACAGCTTGAATTAACTTTGAATATTTCCAGAAAACTCCGACGAAAAGAAAGCCTTAAATTTTTTTTAACAATATATAATATTATTAACGATAATATATAAATAAAATTTCAATCAATGCCAATTTAAAGAAAAAATACTTCGCTGAAGTTGGTATGGATTGCACGCATCACTTTTGAGAGTGCTCGATTGTGCGATGCGATGCTGTAATTGGAACACTCAACGTTGAGCACTGTGCCGCATAATGCGCTATTGTGCGCTGATTGGAAAACGGGGTATGTTTCTAATAAGTTACTAGAATTATTTATTTATTCCTATTTACTATAACTAAATTCCTGTTTAAGGGCCTACATCAATATTATCGTCGACATGTACATATTAACACAGCTAGTAGGTATAGAAAATGAAGAATTAGGGCTATTTTTTTTTGTTTACTCAAAATCTACTAAATATATTTTAATTCTGATTTACGTGTTTCTATATATAATAGTTACTTATGTTTTTAAAGTTATTTCATTAGTTAATACGCGATAATAGACCGACAAATGAAAAAAATAAAACATGAGAGAGGTTGTTTCGCTAAGATTTTCTATCGAGAAAACTTTTTTCAATCGCGTTTCTGAGTTTATGCGATCCTAGATTATATATTGAAAAAACATATTATACTTAAAAATTAGAGCTCTAGCCATTCAATCTAAAGTAACAATGAAAACTTCGTACGTAGAAAAATGCACGAAGAATTTTGGTATCCTCTTAACGGAATTTAATTATTTAAAGGTATTATTATCTTGTTAATGAATCCAATTTAAGTATCAACATTAGCAGTATTTTATTGACACAATGGTGATAATGCACCATTGATATAGGAGTAAAGTAATGCACCATACCGCGATGTCTAATTAATAAATCTAATTTAAATTGGTTTTTGTAATAAATAGGTGAAAAATACTTTCATTCATTTTGTTTTTGCTTTATACAGTATAAACAGTTTATGTCGTCTTTACTAAAAGTTCATTTATTTAGTTTTTGTTTTAAACAGATTTTTTTCTTTTGCCTTACTTTCAGAACAAAAGGGATGGGTTCTCTTTAGATTTGCCGGTGTCAATGTCTTTAAAAAGAACAAAAGCAATGTTGAAAGAGACGTAATGTTATTTCTAAACAGTAAAAACAATATATCTCGCGAAGCGTCTGTATAGATTGAAAATGCTATCCAGAAATCTATTTTTAGTCTATAGTAGCTATAAATCATTACTGCCATGAATAAAAAACAGTCGAGTCTTGTGCCATGCAGTTGGTAGTACTAGTACATACTATCACTTTTTATGGACTTTTAAATCGGTTGTGGGTTACACGTACACCCCTCTAATTGGATTATAGCTCAAGTTTTGAGTTTATGTTTAAAAAACATTATATCAAGTGTTCGTAATATTGACAATTTTTTTTTATTTTTAAGTTTTGTTAGTTAAATTCATACATACAGTCACGGCTTATTTCCATGAAATGGGTAGCGTATTTAACAAACTCTATACCCAAGACCAGACCGATATTAATTAAATTTTTTGCGGATTTCGGGTGGATCTGCCTCCTAATCTCTATTTTTGCCTATGCGTTATTTATCCACAATGGCGTGTTGTTACCTACGCTTATGTATGGAAGCGAATGTTGGGTGTGGCAGGAGAAGCACAAAAGTAGAATAAATGCTGTAGAGATGCGCTCTTTGAGAAGTATGTGTGGTGTGACTTTGAAAGAGAGATTAAGAAATGAAGTTATAAGAGAACGTTGTGGTCTGAAAGAGGATGTAGTGACTAAGGTGGAGAAAAGTATGCTTAGGTGGTTTGGTCATGTGGAGAGGATGGATGAGAGACGCTTAACGAAAGGCATATACACGGCGAAAGTAAGTGGAAATGCTGGGAGAGGACGCCCGAGAAAAATATACTCCGATGTCATCGCCGGGATACTGCAAAAGGGGCAAGTGCGTAGCACTTACAACCGTCGGGCATGTATGACCAGATGTATGAGTGTGGATGAAGCCAAGGAAGTGTGCTTCGAACGTGGCAGATGGCGCTCTATAGTCTCTGCCTACCCCCATGGGAAAAAGGCGTGATGTTATGATGATGATGATGATGATGATGATGCGTTATTTATGCCCTTGGCCATGAGGGGTTCCATTATGAACGCAAGTAAAACTGCAGGGCACAGCTAGTATTATAATATAGCGATATTCATGCCTAATAAAGATTATAGTATATTTACTACTCCAATGACGTAAATACATAGAATAACAAAGAAAAGCAATTTTTTAAAGTAATCATAATTTATGCTATAGACTTTGATAAAACTTTACAACGATAGGTAGGTACTTATTCTTTACATTATGATTTCTGAGTAACTTAGATAAAAATGTCATTATCATAGCCAGAAGAAGACAAAGTAAATTAATGTCAGTTGTGTTTTTCATTCTTATCTTAACTAACTATAAAACTGACAATTTACGACGTACATAAGCTTTATTACCTACTGTCGTCATGTCAAGTAATATTTGCTCAAACAAATACAGCAAAAGAAAAGTGACATGTTGTTTAGGAAAATTTCAGAATTACGCTGTAATTCTACGTCACGGTCTAATAAAACCACTGTTCTGTTAGATATGAGGATTGTTGATTTACCTTGTGCATAAAAACAGCAGTATTAAAGGGAAAGTAAAAAAATAATTGGTCAAGTGCGAGTCGGACTCGCGCACGAAGGGTTCCGTACCATTATCTATGCAACATAAGGCAACGTTATTATATAGTATCGAGCAAGAAACGGTAAAAAAATCATGTTTGTTGTATGGGAGCCCCCCTTAAATATTTATTTTATTTTATGTTTAGTATTTTTTGTTATAGCGGCAATAGAAATACATCATCTGTGAAAATTTCAACTGTCTAGCTATCACCGTTCTTGAGATACTGAGTACGGAACCCTAAAAATCATGTTTGTTGTATGGGAGCCCCCCTTAAATATTTATTTTATTTTATTTTTAGTATTTGTTGTTATAGCAGCAATAGAAATACATCATCTGTGAAAATTTCAACTGTCTAGCTATCACCGTTCTTGAGATACTGGGAACGGAACCCTAAAAATCATGTTTGTTGTATGGGAGCCCCCCTTAAATATTTATTTTATTTTATTTTTAGTATTTGTTGTTATAGCGGCAATAGAAATACATCATCTGTGAAAATTTCAACTCTCTAGCTATCACCGTTCTTGAGATACAGCCTGGTGACAGACGGACGGACGGACGGACGGACGGACGGACGGACGGACGGACGGACGGACGGACGGACGGACGGACGGACGGACAGCGAAGTCTCAGTAATAGGGTCCCGTTTTTACCCTTTGGGTACGGAACCCTAAAAACTAGCATTTCT